>OY728157.1:994660424-997524540 GCA_963277665.1 Viscum album
ATTTGGATGTTTTCTTCAGCCATATAAAGGTTTTCTATTTCCACATATGTTCTCCAACTTAGTAACCTAATTTTTTTTATTCTAGATAGCCTTCATACTTCCCCTTCTCTCCTTTCATGATGAATTTTTCAAAAACAATTTTACAATGTGGGTATTCAATAATGGTATTTTGATAAGTAAAAGATTGGTTATTGAACACAAGTTCCACTTATAGCAATTAAATTTTCTAAATGGAGGGAGAATGTTACATACTGTGATTTTAAAAAATGAAAGACTATATTTGATGCCATATATGATGTGGAACACTAAGTTTAAAAAATGAATTATTATCATTTAAATTTGACCATTGTAACCTATTTATTAAATTAGTGGTAAAATTATTATCAACCTCATTATGAAATATATAATATTGCTACTAATTTATAATTTATTAATTAACTTATTTTAAATAATAAATTTATTTTTTAGTAAAGTCAAATTATTCATAAACAATATGTTTTCTTCGAAAATGGGGTTTCTTTTTTTTTTACTAGTGAATATTACAATTAATTTTTGGATATTATATAAAATAAATTTGTCAAAATTAACTAAATTTTCGAATTCAACCCTTAAAAATTATCTTAGGTTTAATTTTAGATAATTTTTTAAATATTTGATTATTCAATTGATAGTGAAAAATATTTTTCATTACTAATTGTTTTTTATTTGAAAATTATATATAATGTAAAATTTTATTTTTGAATAGTTTTAAAACTTAATTTGTTGATTTTTATTTATTATTATGCAATTTTTTTTAAAAAAATAATTTTATAGTATATGTTTTTTTATAAAAACTTATTTATATTAATAGAATATTTTATATAAAAACTCATTTGTCATTATGTTTGACTGGTTTGATTTTAAATTAAATTCTACCACTTAATAATTTTTTATTATAAAAATTAAATTCCATATTTGTAATTATTGTGTGAATATGTTACTTTTATTTTATATCAGTAATAATAATAACTATAGTAATTTGTTTACCACGGGAAAGGGTAAATCAAGAAATTAAAGTTACAAATAAAATTATAAGGACTATAAGATGACGAAGAAACCTGACTTAATTATATTTTATGAGTCTATTTCAACCATATGAATCTAAAATTAGTTTATATGGAATTTAGTTTTTCCACTGAGATGAGATTACGTCTTTTATAATATTTTTTTCAAAGAAATGTCATAAATGCCACACTCATATTTTTATTAACTATCATAATTTTCAATGACGATATTACATGATGATATTTTCAATTCAAAATGTAAAATATTTTTCTTCATTATAGTTATTTATTTTTTTATTTTTTGAAAATAAATAATTATTGAAAATACTTACAGAATGCTTATGCAATAATTATTCAATTAATGGAAAATCTAATAAATGATATTAAAATTTTATAAGTAATATAACTCTATATAAATAAAATGATATAAATATTTAATAGATGATCATTAAATGTTAGGGATGTAAAAAAATTAATAGTTTCATGTTTTTCTCTTTTTATTGATTATATTCAATTCAATGTAATTAATTGCTCTAAAATTGACATTCATGATATTTTATAATATATAATAAATCATTAAATGATATAAATTCCATAAAAACATATATTCGAAAAAATTATTAGGAGATGGTTTAAAATATCAACCATGTTCCATATATTGTCCATTTTTTATTTATGGTGACTATCATGACCATCAAAGTGTAAGACTCCTTGTGGTCAGGCTTAGTGTGTAATGGATAAATGAAGGGATAAAACCAAAAGATATGGTAAAAAAATATTTAATACCTATCTCTTTATTGTTGTTTGATCTTATTTGGAATCACTCACATTCTATATTCTAAATAAATTAGATTTTACACATTTTTAATTGAATATTAATTTATAATAATTTTATATTTTTAAGAATTACAAGAGTGCCTCTCCCCTCTCTAATAAAAGGTAGCCTGTTATTCTTATTACCCCGCACTTAAAACCAAACTTTTTTCTAATACCTACAGAAAAATATTCTTATAATCCCACAACTAATTCTATAGGTATTGGTTTAGGTGGAATAATAACATCAGAGGGTGTAATGGGTTAAGAATATAAGGTTTTCCAAAGAATAGTTATAGGTTTTAACTTCATATTTTAATTTTATTTCCTCTTTATCCTCATTAAAAAAATCTTAAATTTTCAAAAAAAAATATCAGTAAAGACCATATAAAAATTTGGTATAATGTTAATTTCAATACGTATATCAATCTCCTCTTCGAAAAAATTCAAAATGAAACCGTCACTTGTGTTTATGGTGGACTACCAACTCACAAACTTGTGTAAATAATTTTCCATCACAGTCTCTCATGGATGTATTGTAATTATCAAATTAATTTTTATATATGACATTAATAACATATGTATATTCAATAATGTAAATAAAATTCAACTTTAACCTTTCCATTCACTTAAAAATGAAAACGTCATTTGTGTGTATGGGTGGACTACCACCATTATGAAGTGATTTGATTTATTTTTCATCACTAAATGAAATTTATGATATATATATATATGTTTATTTAACCAAGTAATTTGATATATATGATATTTTTATTATTCTTAAAATATAAATTACTTACCTTCTTTCCTTAATGATCATTGAAAAATGGAAATGTTACTCATATGTGTGTACAACCTACCATCTCTTCAATTATAATGTAGGTAATTTTCCATAACCATATTTAACTGTTTGATTTAGAATTATAATTTTTATGTAAAAATGATAAATATTTCATTCATAATATTTTGGAGATGATTTAATAATGAACACTTTGACCATAGTCGACCTGTCAAAGTCATTTTTTACTAATGAACTAAATATCCTCAAAATATCTATAGTAGTATTAAATATAATAAGGTAATTTTTAACATGAAAAAATTTCATAATAAAATATAAATTTACTTATGATAATTATTCATGAATATAATATATGTATATGATGATTCGAACTAATGGTAAATGACTTCAACTCAATTTCATTTTATTGAGGAATATTTTGATGTTATGGACCTAAATTCATTTATGAGGTGTACATGTAGACACATTAACATGTTATATATTTAATTTATAGATTATCATGATATATAATGTATTGTTTAATTTTTTATTTAATGGGTTTTATAATAAAAAAATTCAAAGTCCTAAGGGTTGTTTTTTTTTAATCTTTTTTTGATATTCCTATTTCTATTTTTTTCAAAATTAAAAAACAAATGTATGTATATATATATGGAATTAATGGAATTTATAGCGTTCATGATGCATCAATTCTTTGATGTTTCCTTTAGATGTTTCCAAGGTTCTTCCCAAATATAATGATTTCATTATCATCTTCTAACTTTTAAAATTTTAATAATTTTTTTTATTTGTATTTATTTAAAATATTTTCAAATAGAAAGAGTATTACAGAATATTTTAATTTTATTACAATATAAAAAAGGAATGTTATATTTTAACATATATGGTGAAAATTTCATTTCCAATATTCATATCCATTATTTATATGTTCCTTCTTTCACAAGATATAATATTTTATTTAATGAAAAACACTCTTTCATTTTTTGTGTATTTTAATGAAGAAACTGTTTTTTAAAAATAAAAGGGTATTTATATATATGAAATAAATTTTCATATGGGTTAAAAGGTGTTTTAAAATTGTTTTATGATTAAATGGTGAAGTAAAAAATAAATTTATTCATGATATGGTGCATGAGAATTATATAAAAAACTTGTGAGCCTAATACAGTTTATATAATGGGTTTATCCCCATTATAGATCATTTTTGAATTCAATATATCTTATATGAAGAGATTAGAAACATTATAGTGGTTTAAAAATGGGTTATCCTGATATATATTATATGAAGGCTGATCCCCATCATATCTCTCCAATGGGTTTGTTATATATTTTATTCTCCCAAAAATTATATTGGAAATCCACCATATGGTTATTCAAATTTCATCTGTTATAAAATTGTTTTATCAATATGATTATAATTTTTTTTAAAACAAATTATTTAATATATATGGTTTTTAAGGTTTTTATTTGATTCAAATATTGTTTGTATTTTCAGGTTTAAATTTCATATTTTATATTCTCTATGAACAATAACTATAAAGTTAAACATTACATGGGTTTTAATGTTTTTCAAAGGTCTAACTAATTTCTTAATTTTATGTCCCTAGTTATGATATTTGTGTAAATCCCACAATTCAGAGTATTTTTATTAGGGTTTAAGGATGGATAAGAACAATGAAGAAATCAAGTTGAAAGTCATAAAGATTTTTAATGAAAATAAATCATATTTTATTTTTATTAGTTTTATATTTTAAAAATGTGTTACGCAGTAGAAGTTCCCACATGATACATATGGTTTTTTTATATATGTGTTAGGACCCAATTATCTGAAAACCCAAACTAAAATGATCATTTGGAATTTAAGAATATGGATTATTATTTAAACATATTAGAATGTGTAATGTTTTTTTATTCGTTTTATGGTTGGTATCAGATTTGGGATAAGATAACTTCAGAGAATGGTATGTTATTAGAGAAAAACAAAATAGTCCTCTATTACAACAATGGTTAGTCTGTTGGGTAGAATCATAGTTATTTTGGATAAATCTGATTTTTATAGATAACATGAATAAGTAAATCAAGTCTTTAAACCTCCTCAAAAGATGATATATTATGATTTTGTTGATATGATCGCGCTAATTTTTTTAGTAAATAAATTGATATAGTAATAACAAAGGGATCAAGGAATTGAAGTAAAATTAAGTGGTTTTTTGAATGAGATACCAAAATGACCGGGATCTGTAATATCCCACCAATTCCACATTGTCTTGAGAAGGAGGTGTGATGATACTTGGCCTTAAGCAACATTCCCATGTTGAAAAATGATGGAAATGAATTTCAAGGTAATCAAAAAACATGAGGGAATGATTTGAACTTTAATGAAAAAAAACAACCAAAAAATATATGACCAACCACATATACATGATGTATGTCAACAATGTAAACAAATGCAAAATATTACCACAAATAAACCATGAAACCAAAAAAATTCCCTAACAATTCTTATAGACCAATAAAAATCAAACACAATGTTCTATATTCAGTGTATTATGGGGAAGACACAACAATAAGACCCATATAAATCCATGATGTGCTCCATGGCTCCTCACTAAGCTCCATTCTATAAGAACCAAAATACCTCGCACACATCACTATGAGCCACTAGAAAAATGAGATACTTTACCCATACATGTGTCACAGAAAACCACATCTGCAACAGCACCAAAGTGAAAAAGTCATGGGAGAGTACAAATACTCAATATTTTTTCCTCAAATGACTTCCCTACACATTCAACCTGGAAATAACCATTATCACTTTTATAAAAAATAGTTTATATAGAGAATAAAATAGTGAAATATTTTCTAGTAATCCAAACACACCCTTAACAGGCCATTTTTTCACCCAAATCCACTCAATATAAGGAAAATCCAAAAAACTAGCCATTATAAATTTTACGATAACACATTAGAAAAAAAAGTCATATATCTATGCCCCAATAATAACCAAAACATGACAAAAAAATGTTTCACACAGTCAACATCATGTAATAATCATGGTGGAATATCTCATCCATCCCTATTTACTACTTTCCCAATCAACTAGTACTTCCCACCCCCATATCCTTGATTGTGGCCCTTATATCCACTATACATCCTCTTCTATTGAATTAATCCCTTCCAACTTCACATCCATTTCAATCCCATGAATAAATACCAACAAAGAAACAAGAATATATATCACCAAGTCCAAAAGATTATGCAATAACCATTTCCAACCCAATCAATCCCTTAATACATTAACCATTCCAATTAATATTTCATTAGAACTCCCCATTTTTATTTAAACACATTTTCAAAAACCATTTCTCTAAACCAATCTTGGAAACCGATTTTAAAATCATCATTTTCAAATCCAACAACAAATAACATTTCACTTCAATCACCCTTTTCCCCCAAAATCCAAAAAATATTACAAAGTTAATTTCCTACACACTTCAAAAATAATAATAAAAAATTAATTTTAGGAATACTCAATTTTTTAATACTAAATATTCTAGTTATATCAGAATGAATTTTATAGATAATCCCCTTACATTAGGGTTTCTTTGAAATTGACAAACCTAAAAATGCACCACAAATATGGGAGAATCTTCTGAAAAACCTCCTTAAGTCCCTTTTCTTATCACCAACAAGCCTCAATATCATCATTTTACGTAAAAAAACCCTAGTTATACTTAAGACTATTCTAAATCTAGAAAATTGAGGGAGAGGGAGAATTAGATATACGGGAAACCAAGAAAACTCCAAGAGAGAAGACTTACTGGAGAAGAATCACCTCCACCATACCTTGAAAACCGTTCGAATCACTTCCAAAATGTGTGGGAGAGCCCCTATAAACATTTAGAGCTAAAAAATCCAGAGTAAAGTTCATATGGGAGAAGAGATGAGGATTTTAGGGATAATATCTAGTGAAACAGTAATTAAATACCCAATTTTTTATAGTCGTGTACGTTTAACTCGGATGGTAAGGCAATTAGTGCACTAATTGTGCGCATGTTACTGCCTCAACAGGGACCCCGTATCGGTTCCTTGCAATGTTAGAAAAACCATTCACAAAATGTGTAAAGACCAATTCCACTAAATTCAATGATACATGGAGATCCGACATCATTAACTAAAACCATTATTAAACTATGCTCCCTTAAAAATCCCCAAAACCAATCTGAAACCATCCCAGACACTCTGAAACATTACCCAACTATATTATATATATATATAAAGAAAAAAATAGTACATACCTCAAATTTGGTGTGTTATATTATCCCCTCCGTAGGACTTTTAGTACTCAAAAAATAGATAACCCTTGATTTTCTGAAATATATAGGGTCATTTCTTGGACATCTATTTCTCCTGCTCCCATGTCTCCTACTGAATCTAACCGTTCTACCAAGAAACCTAAAATATACTGATTTTATCCCTTTAAAACATTATCTCGCCTATCCACAGTCTACACTGGAATATTCACCAATGAAGTATTTGTCTCTAGCTCAACATGATCCCAATTAATCCCATGGTCAAGATACGTTTGATGCTTTTTCAACTATGAACATGAAACAAATTTTGAACCTCAAAATACCGTAGTGTCAAATTCAATAGATAATTCACCTATCCAACCCACTCGAGTATCTCAAAATACCCAATATAACTTAAAGATAGTTTTCCATTATTTCTAAAACAATGATGTCCAAATCTCAGAGAGATTCTCGAAAACACATGGTCACCCACCTCTAATGACAATGTCAATCAATGATTGATTGCATAATATTTTTGACGACATTGACCCAGATCTCTTCTTTTACTAATCAACATGATCTTCTACATAGTCTCTTGTAAAAGGATCAACCCAACCGTTGATGTTTCAACCATTTCCACCCAATAAAGTGGGCAACGAAACATACTCCCATATAATACTTCAAACGAAGACATATATATCAAAACCTAATAATTTTTATTATATGAGAACTCCACCAATGACAAGTGACCCACCAAGAGACACCGAAATCAATCACACTATCCCAAAAATTATATTCTAAATGTTGTATCATTATCTCATATATCTCATCCATTAGAAGAAGATACACTATCCTGATTTTCAATTGTGTCCCATGGTATTTCTCTAATGATTTATGAAATTGATATTTGAACCTTAGATCTATATTTAATGAAATCATAACTGGTACACCATGCCTCTTTACCACATCATGGATATAGATTTTGGATATATCCTCCACCATATGATAATCACAAATGGGGATGTAATGGGTCATCTTGTTGATCTGATCTACTATCACTCATGTGGAATTGTGCTTTCTGACTGTTATTTGGAGACTTTTAACAAAATCCATCACTATTTGTTCCCACTTACATACAAAAAAAGATAAATATTGTAACAAACCTTTTTGCCACTGTTGTTCTACCTTGACATTGTGACAAGTCAAGCATAATGAAAAAAAACTCAGCCACATTCTTTTTCATACCATACCACAAAAATTTCATTATTAACACCTTATAAATTTCTTGAATTCCAATATGTAAATCCTATAATGAATGATAATATGCCGTAATAATTTCCTCCATATATGCCACTGGTACAACTTTATGATTCTGAATACACAAAACTGAATTCCCCTTCAGTTCCCAACCATCAATGGTCTCCCCACCATTGTGTTTCAATATCATCACCATACACTTGGAATCAGACATATATTCCTATTTATCTTGTCCAACCAAGATATAAATCAATGAAATTGGAAAAAATTGCTCTATAACCCTATTTCTAACTTTCATACCACATGTTAGCTATAACTAACAACAATTACCCCTGATCTGCTGCTTGTTTCAACACTTGAGCAAACAACTTCCTACTTAATGAATCTGCCACTGAATTTCCCTTACCTGGTGTGTACATCAAGTCAAAGTAAAATATCTGTAGATACATCATCTATATTCATTTCCTTATGTTTAAATATCTTTGAAAAAAAATATTAATTAAACTCTTATGATCGGTAAACACCGTGAATCTCTCACCCAAGATATAATGACACGACATTTTTAAACAAGAACCATTTCTAACAAATTCATGTTGTGGGTAGTTTATATCATGAAACATAGAATAAATTTATCTATAAATAGTTACATGATCCCCTTGCATGGGAACACACACCAACCCTGATTAGGATGCATCATGGTACATCACATACCCTTTCCATGGTTCTTCAAAAACAATGATTGGTGTTGATGTTAGGTGGCCCTTAAGCTCGTCAAAAGATATCTGACAGTACTCATTCCATTGAAATAGAACACTCTTCATTTTTAGATCAATCATCTATGAGGTAAATCGTGAAGAATCCCGAAAATAATGTTGATAATATCTAGTTAGACCATGGATGCTCTATATCTTGAAAACATTCTTTGGTGGTTTCTATGAAATAACAGCCTCTATCTTTTCTGGATCAACAAAAACACCCTTCTTAGAAATAACATGGCCAAGGAAATGAACAACATGAATCCAAAATTCATAGTTCGGTAACTTAGCATAAAAACTATGATCTTTCAAGATCCATAACACTATTGTTAAGTGTTTCTCATGCTCCACCATTTTCCTAAAATAAACCAATATATCATAAACAAATTCCACTATGAAAGAATATGGATATCTCTAAAATATCTAATTAAACAATTACATGAAGACCAATGGTACAGTCATCAGACTAAAGGGAATAACAACACTCATAATGGCCATATCAACATCTAAAGGTTTCTTTTTGAATATCATCCTTCCTTGATAACAACCGATGAAACCCATATTTCAATTCACTATTGTTGAACCACTGACCTCCCATCAACTAATCGAACAAGTCATCAACATGTGGAAGTGTATATTGGTTCTTATTTTATTATTTTTTAGAGTTTGGGGTTGAAGCCACATTTTATTATTAATGCAATGTAAAGACCTCTTTAATGTGGTTAGAGATAGAACAATTACATATCCTGAAGGCCTAGTGGGCGTGTAGCCCATTAAATAGATTGTACTCCGAAATTTTGGGCACAAGTCCTATTCTGTGAATTTTAATGCTACAATACACTCCTACTACAGGGTCACATAGTACCCAACACTGCTACAGTACCCTATTGTTGCTACAGTGTCATGTCACCACTACAATACTTTCTATTGCTACAGTACCTTCACTGCTATAGTACCTCTATTATTATAGTACCACTGTAGTATTGCTACGATACCCTACGCCTGATGGGTTTTTCACCCCCATTATTCTTGTAGGATTACGACATACTTACCACTAAGCCAAACCCCATCTATGATATTGGTTCTTTATTGTAACCTGATTAGGACTATGATAATCAACACATAGCCACAAGGTTCCATCCACATTTTTAACAAACATCATCAGAGAACACATGGAAACATTTTATACTAGATGAACCCTTTGTTTTCTAAATCCTCCAATTGTACTTTCAATTCCCTCAATTATTTTGGTGACATTATGTAATATGGAAGTGATATAGGACTTGTCCCTAAAAAGTGATCATTTGTAAACTCAGCTTCTCTCATAGGTGGTTACCCTGAGAATTATTTGGGAAATATATATAAAAATTGATAAATAACTTTTAGAAAAATGTTCTGGTCTACTAAATCCACTGATTCCAATGAAACACCACTAACTGATATGTGAACCTGCCAACAGTTAGTGCCAAAAAACTCATTTCACCCAATATTAAATATTTCTCCCCTCTAAATATATTTTTAATGTAATCACCCAACGAAAAACTATTTTTTCACACATAATATTCAATGTGGGCCTTAAATATCATTAGCTAATTCATTCACAGAAATATATCAAAAGTATACATATAAAGTATTAATAAATCCCATATCAACTCAACCCCATCCACAACTATACAACATGATATAAAGAGAATAGATCGACATTATCTTTTACCCAAAGTATTTTTTTAGTTTTAATATTGAAGGAGACATTTAAACAGTTAAAACAATCAAACTAATAGTATGACAAGCAATGATTGAATGTGAAGCACCCATGTCAAACAATTATTTCATCAAGGAATAATTTAAAATAATCATACCTTGCACCATGGATAATTCCAAATAATCATCCATCATAACCTACTCAACTCTAAAAACTACTTTATTTCCACACTATTCTCTTTATTTCCCTGATGAGGAGTCATGGTGTTCCTTGAATAACTCAAGATAACTATACTGTGTTGATGAGGGGTATGATGATGCCCCTTCCCTGTCGCGGAATAGGATCCCTATGAACCCTAAGGAGTACCACAAACACCTGACCTCATAGAAGTTTGACAATACGACTGAATATTCCCAAAATTCATAGAATTATAACATGCTTGAGGTTGTGTCGTACAATCCCACTTGATGTGGAATATAGAACCACACTGAAAACATCTCGTCTTATTATGAGGCATTAGAGGAAGATTCACCGATCCTGATATAAAATTTTGATCCATACTGCCACCCTATATATAATTTCTCCTTATCTAGTTGATCATGTCATTTGAGTTCCCACTATACCCCATGGGTACCATCATGCTTCCCAACCTGTAGCCCCAAAAAATTTCATTCATCCATTTTTTCTCTATTTACCATTTATATGTAATTGTTTATAAAAAACAATGAAATTATAGAATAGATTTCATGCCTCAACTGAGATTCAAAAATATGTTCCTTCAATGATGTACTACCTTCCACTTAGGGTAAAAACCGCACTAAGTACATAAACATAGCGTCATATTGTGTAACCGATAGGTTCTCATCTTTAAACAAAATAAATCAATTCTGTGCTGAATTATGAATTGGTTAAGGTATAATTGTCTATTAAAAAATACTCAAAACCCTCCCAGGTCATTCCTTGGTCCATTTCAACTTGGAACGCCCACTACCACCCACAACGGTCAAGATCATCCAACATCTACGTGGCTAACATCACTTTCAGCTCTACCAGTATTCTAATCAACCATTACTCCTACTTTTCCAACACATAATGACTCACAATTATGGTTGGATTCATCTTTTGAAACTGAATTTCATGACCCACATGCTTTATTATATCCACTTTATACCCACTTTCCACAACATAGAAGCTTGCACTATACACTAAACTAGTTATCGGTTCACCTGGGGCTCAGGTGCAACCACATTTTTAGCAGCCTCATATGGTTGGTATCTATTATGCCTACAAGATAAAATTTCTATCTATATAAAAAAACCATAATCCTTCCTCCATTAGAAATATAATGATTAAAATTTAAATTTCAATTACATAGGACCGATCATAACCAGGCTTTCCACAATTTCATATTTCCCATGTTGCACCATTTTGTTTTTGAAAAAAACGACTATGTTTTGAAAATCAAGCCATTTTCAAAATACCACAACCATATTAATTTAAAATCCACACATTTGAACTAATTCCATGATTTTCACCAGTCTATATATTCATATCATAAAATAAATCATTATGCCTAATAAAATATGCAATCCTAGTGGGAAACCATTTCTACCAGGCATTCAATGCTTATCTCATTGGATACACCCATGAAAATGATATTTTCAATTCCTCTATGTGTCTCCAGAAAACTTATATACCCAACAACCTAGTAACCAGAAGTTCAGTTTATATGGGTTGGATATATCCATATATGTTATACATTTCATGTTCTGACAATATTATGTATTGCTACTATCCCAACTCAAGAAATAGACCAAAAACAAATTACAATACTAAGAATAACAACTAACGCCAAGGTACCAAATAACATGAATGTCCAGGATTGAAGAAACTGATTCCACATGTAATGTCTGGATCCTTCTTTATTGTATTAAAACTGAGGTATGATGCTACTTTCCCATGTGAGATATTCTCTTGGGGCCAAAGACTGGTAATAAATGTCGAGGGTATCAAGAACCATTGGTGAACAATTTTCCCATTAATGAAAACAACCAACCAAACAATATATACCCAAAAACATCTACATGATGCATATTAACATTGAAAACCAATGAAAAACATTGCCACATATCCACTATACAACACATCCAATTCCATGACAATTCCCATAGACAAATAAAACTCAACCAGAATATTCCATAATTAGATTTTATTGTGGAAGACTCCACAACCTTACCCAAAAGAATCCATGATGCAATCCATGGATCCTTACAAAGACCCATGCTCCAAGAACCACAATACCTCCCAAGCATCAGGATGATCTGCTAGAAAAGTGACATGCTTTACCCATACCTATGTCCCTGAAAATAACTTCTACAAAAGTATAAATGTGACAAAGTAAGGGTGAGTACAAATTCTCAATAGGTTTTCCAAAAATGACATCCCTACATATGCTAGTAGTATAGAACCGTTATCAAATTTATATAAAGCAGCTTATATAAAACATCAAATAGTGAAATAATTTCTGGAAAGACAAACCACCCTTAGAATCCATTTTACACCCAAATCCACACAATATAAGGGAAATACAATAAAAACCTTACTAAATTTTACCATCACACAATATCACAATAATTTCATCTTTATTATCCACAATTTCAATCAAAGCAAGGAAATAATGTTTCACACACTCAACCTGGTATAATAATCATGGTGAAACATCCCCTCCAAGCTCATTTACTATATCCCCAATTGAGTGGTACTTCCCTTCCAATTATCCTTAATGGTGGACCTTAACTCCACTATCGATCACATTTATATAGTGGTACACCCCACTCACTACACATCCATTTAAATCCCATTCATAAATACTCTACCAACAAATAATCATATACTACAAAAATTCCACAAAATTATGAAACAACCACTTCCAACAAAAATAATCCCTTAATCCATTAACCAGGACAGTTAATATTTCAATAAAACACCACCTTTTTATTAAAACCCATTTTCAAAAACCATTTCAATATACTAAAAGAAGATACCGATTTTAAAATCAACATTTTAAAATCCAAAAATAAATCAAATTTGACCAAAATCATTTTATCCCCCAAACATCCGGAAAACATCGCAAAGGGAATTTCTAACAAGATTCACACATCAAAATTACAAATTAATTTCTACAAAAATTATTTTATTGAAACCATGCCATTTTTTTATATCAAAATGGAGTCAAGAGAGAATCCACCTACCATAGGGTTATTGTGAAATCGACCAACTCACAACTGCACAACAAAACTAAGGGAAACATCAAAAAAACCTCCTTAGATTCATTTTAATATCATCAAAAAGACAAAATCTCATAATTTTAGGCAACGAAAATTTAATATATACATGAAACATGTGTAGATCTAGAAAATCAAGAGAAGGGGAACTAGAACTAAGGAAAATCCTAAATGGTCCAAGAGAAGAGACTTGTCGATGAACAATCACATCCAAAACACCTTAAACCCCTTAAAATCCCATCAAAAATAAGTGGTAGGGCCCCTATAACCCTTAAGTACATAAAATAACGAGTAGGGATTATATGGGAGAATAGAGGAGGAGTTTAGGGAAAATCCCATGTTAACCTGTAATTAAAACACAATTTTTTATTGTTGTTCATGGTCAGTTATCATAGTTAGGAAAATTGTGCGCTAAATGTGTGCATGATACTATCTCAATAGGGTCCCTGCATGGTTTCCTCACATAGTTAAATAAACCATGTAAAGCCCAATACCTCCACTTGCATGGTTACCTAGAGATCCTGTATGGTTTCCCCAAACTGTACTCCCTAAAAAAACACCCAAAACTAATCTGGAACCTTCCCAAACTCTCTAAAGAATTACCCAACCACATTACATACATAAATACGTATAAAAAGGGTAACATACCTCAAACTAGGGTTTATATAATATTTTTAGTGAGAAATGTTGTGGATATTATAAACCAGCTATTGGGAGTAATGATTAACAACAAAAACCTTGATGATTTTTTGATGAATCACATATTATAAAAATGAATCGATGATTATGTTAAAGTGATAATCATCATATTGGAAACTTTATTCTATGTCCTTTATTTATAAAATGTGAAATAAACTGATAGAGGAAAAGGACATCCAAGAAAGAGAATATATTTTATATGTGGTAAAGGAAGTCCTAATTAATTAGTCCTCCACGTAAAATATAATTTTCAGTTAACTCAATGAGGGAGAAATAAGTACTTACAGAGGGTTAAATTCAATTTTTTTTATATAGAGAGAGAACGAACATTATAAAAATATATTTCATTTGGATAAGGCTTGTGATTGTGATCAGCAGAACCATATATATTTTTACTGAGATATAATTAATTCTCTTATAGTTAATGATAAAGAAATTATCAATGGAATATTAAATATATGGATTATCTCTTGTCTTATGTTTTAACATTTTTTTATATTAAGACATGATTCATATTTTTTTGGGGAAATATTCATTAATAAGTAAGATGGAAAAATAGAAAAGTGATTGTGGAGAATTTCGACTGATTAAGGGCTCTATATTCAAGATTTATGATTTTGTGTAGATTTAAGGATTAACATATGTTTTAAATCATTAATACTCTTTTTGATGACAAAATTACATTGATATATTTTTATTGATTTTTTATAAATGTTTTAGGAATATGTAACCCTTTAGTTTTTCATGTTAAAAAGTAATTTAATAAAAAATACAATTTTCATTTAGCGAACATAATATTTAAGGTATGGATAAACCTTATGGAATATATGATCATTGATTTAAATGTAATTATGGGTTATTATATTATTGGGAATTCAAAAAAACATGATATTACATTTGAGGTTGTTTTTTTAATATTGAATATATTTAGGTAATATTTTAGGACATACATCACATATATGTGTATGTTATATGGAATATAATAATATAACAATATAAAAAGAATAACCCACAAGCCCAATGAAAACCCATTACATCTGGTGAAGCTATGAGGTTGAACCCATAACTAAAAGAAAATAAGGGCGCAACTCACCATTGGACTATACGAAGTCATGGTTAGTATAACATTGTTTTTTTAGTTAAATAATTTTTCCAATAAATATTTAGTTTTTTTGGAGGTTATGATTTATCATGTCAATAACCATGATATTTAAAAGTTATTTGTTGATTAAGTGGTCAATTGTTTTTGTAATAATTTCACTATTTTGGGAAACATATAGGATTGAGGTAACCGTAACACTATGGGAATTTATTTCACAAATAAATAATAAAAAATATTATTGAATAATATATTTTTTTATTATGGATTATGTGGACTCATTTTATTTATATAAATTACTAATATATCTTGGAGATTATCTTTTTTGAACATATATGTTTTTGGTAATATATATTAAGAGTGACTGATGTTACTTTGGAAGATAAATATTATCTTCTTCTAAGAAGACCATATAATTAAATATTTTTACATTTTTAGGTATCATTAGTAGTGTATAATACTTTTATGGAATGAAATGAATAATTATTTATTAATTGATGAAATTAGATCTTTTGGAATTACAATTTAATTTTAAAATTAATCTAGTTTTTATTATTTTGAAGGTTTATTAATTTTGGAAATTATCTTATATTTTCATTTCAATTTTTTTGTTAATGTCAATAGATAATAAGAAATATAGTTATCCTTTTTTGGGTTATCTAATATATTATAAGTTTATTCTAGTTCTCCAAGTATAAAAAATCATCTTTAATACTCATCGTTTAGATAAAATAGACGAGTTTGTGAGGGAAATTGATTAGAAGATCGAATTTCACTTGAAAATAATTATATTTAATTATGTTTTTAGTCATGAATTAAAAATTTCCTCAGAATATGGAAACATATTTTAAAAATAAAGAAATTATTAATTTTATTTTCTTGTTGAGAAATTAATATCCTTTTTACCCATTAAATATTTAATGTTTTATGGTGATTAACTTTCTTATTACCATATTCTATATCACTCTATAATAGCACTTAAGAGTTTTGTTTTTATTCCATAACCATGTTTTATCTTCCCACTTATGATCTCCTACATGGAAACCACCTATGTTTTATTTTAGACGACCATCATACTTCTCTCCCTCTCTTTTCAAGAAGATGTTTAATTTACCCTTTTATGATATCAGGTTTCAATAATGTTATTTTTGAAATTTGAACCCTGATTACCGGTCATGAGATAAAATTAAAATTTGGAAATTTATTAAATGTGTGGAATGTAATATCCTATGATTTAAAAAAGTTTATGTTTGATAGAATTGAAGATACACAACACCAAGCTTAAACATATAATGAATTAATATTATTTAAATGAGACCATTATAACATAACTATTAAATTCAAAATAAAAAATAGCATTATCCAAATTATTAATTATATAATAGTCAATATCATTTCTAATGTATTAGTTAATTATTATTAAATAAGAAATCTATTTTTTAGTAAAGTTATTTTATTATTCAGAAATACTTTTTTTCTAAAAAACTATTTTATTTATTTTTATGAGTGAATATTATAATTAAAAATTAAAAATTTTAGAAATTATATTTTAAAAAATTATTTTCATTTTTGAATTCAGCACGCCAAATTTATCTTTGGACTATGTTTTGATAATTTTCAAAAAATTATTATTTTTTAATGAATAGTGAAAAATAATGATTTCTTTTAACTTCATTTTATTTTATAGTATTAAAAAAGTAAAATTATATTTTGAATTATTTTTTAAATATAATTTGTTCATTTTTATTTTTAATGACATAATTATTGTTTTAGAAATTAATTTTATAATAAAATTCAGTACAAAAGTAATTTTAAAAAATATATATATATATTTATGAAAAACAATCTTTCACTACATTTTTCAAATTTAATTAAAAATTAAATTATTCCACTTCTATTTTTTTATTTTAAAAAACATTATTTCATATTTTCAATAGATGGTAACAAATTTGGTAAATATGGCCTTTTTATTTTTCGTTAATATGAATAGTAAATTTACTAATTTTTGTTATCACATTTAAGGGTTAATCATGTAATTAAAGATAAAAAATTGATAAGTAGTATAAAATGACCCAACACAATCCTTAATTATATTTTAAGTGTGTATATTTTCAATAGTCATCCAGTATTGAGTTATATGGAATTTCTTTGGCCATCGGAATAACATTACTACCTTTATAATATTTTCTTTAATGAAAAGTCAAAATTGTCACACTCTATATTACATTAACTATAATATTTTTAACATAGATATTACCAAATGATATTTTTGACTAAAAATGTGTTTTATAATTTTAAATGATTTAACTTCATTTAAATAATTTATTTTATATTATTATATAAGAAAATATTATCTTAAATTTTTACATAAGGCTGATATTGTAATTATTGAATTAAATTAAAAAATATATTTAATGATATTAAAAAATAAATATTAATATCATTTTATCTAAATAAAATAATCCCCATATTATATAGATCATCATTAAATTATAGGGATGTATTGAAATATTTTTTTTTTGAATTTTACATATTGTAATGATATTATTAAATTCAAAGAAAAGAATATTCCTAAATGTTTCCATTGATGTTATTTTATAATAAATAACATTTCTTTTAATGATATAAAATTCTTAAAAATGTTATATTCAAACATTTTATTAGGATATTATTTATTACAAAAACTATTATCTATTTTTATGTTGTTTTCCGGTTATAGTAATTATCTTGACACTCAAATACTAAAAATCATTGTTATCATGGTAAGTGTGAAATGGGTTAATGAGCGGTTAAAACAAAAATATAAGGGTATATACATATTCAAAACCTGGATAATTTTTTTATAATATTATTTCAACCATTATGAATCCTATATTTGAAATAAATTGGTTTGTATCTAGTTGGAGTTGAAAATTTATTTATATTTATTTAATATTTTGAGTAATTCCAAGAGTTCCCCTCCCCTCTTAATAAATGGTACTTATTATTCTCATTCCTGCACACATAAAAACCCATTTTTCATTGTAAATACCAACATTAACCCATTTCTAGGTTATATTCCATCATTCTAGATGTCATGGTTTTTTAATAATTCCATCATTATAGGGCTTAATGTGTTATGTAAACGAGGGTTTTTTGAAGAAGAGGTATAGTTTTTAACCCCATGTTTTTTGTATTATATATTCTTTTACATCATAAAAATTTTCTTGAACTATTATAAAATAATAATAAAAAGTATCCTCCACACACTAATATGTATCTATGTTAATTTAAGTACATATATTTATATCATATTCCATTAAATTGGAAAATAAACCATCATTCGTGTGTGTAGTGGACTACCTTGTCACGAACCGATATAAATAATTCGCTATCATTATATCTCGTAGATATATTTTACATATGGAACTTATGATTATATGTGATATTTATGGAATATTTTTCATTATTAAATGGTAATATAACATTTTATTTCTCACTATTTCATTCATTGTGGAATGAAAACACTGTTTGTCTGTATGTGTGGACTACCACCTCCACCAAGTGATGTGATTATTTTTCTTCACAACATCACCTAAATGATATAAAAATTTATATTTAAGATCTAATATTATATTTATGATGTTATTATCATTATTAAATTATAATTTTTTTACCTTCCATACATAATGATCATTAAAAATGGAAATGTTACACATGAGTATGTATGACCTACGGTCTCCATGATTGTAATATATTTCATTTTTCATAACCATATATAATGATTTAATTTAAGAGTATAATTTATGTATAAAAATAATAATTATCTCATAATTATTATTCTGTATATGATGTAATTAGGAACTTCTTGACCATATTAATCTTATCATTTTAATTTTGAACTTATGAACCGAATATTCTAAAAATTTCTAAGATGAATCTAATAAATTGAAAAATTATATACATCATGGTATTAATTAAAATAAGGAAATATTAAACTTGAAAAATATTCTTAATAAATTTTCAATTATCCTAACATTTCTATTTATGTAGATAAATAATCTACATGCTAAATCATAGTAAAGTTAAGGTACTTCGTATCAATTTACTTTGCTTGAGGTATATTTTGATGTTTTGGAGAAATATTATTTTATGAGGTGTATACTCATCCAATTTGACATGTTATATCCTTAATTACTATTTTATCATGATATTTGACGTTTTTTGATGTTATTATTTCATAGGTTTTAGGATTCGAATGTTTCCAAAGTGTATGAGACTTTGTTTTTAATTCAAGTTTTAGAGTTCCTATTTCAACTTTTATTATAAATGTAAAATGAAATATATTTTTTACATATATGAAATGAAAATAATTTCCCATCGCTATGAAACCTCAATGATTTGATGTTTTCATTTTACATTTCAGTGGTTATTTTTTAAAAAACGGATTCTTTATTATGTGTACAATTTTTAAATTTTAATAAATTATTTTCATCGAATTTCTTTACAATTATTTAAAAAATATATATTTTTAAGAAATGTTTGAATCTATTTATAGAAGAAAAAATGAACATAATGATAATTTAGTATATTTATTTTTTTACTATATTTTAGGTATTATTAAACGAAACCCACTGTTTACATTTTTTTTAGGTAATTTGGTGTAGAGAATGGGTTTGTAAAATAAAAGGTTATTTGATATCCAAAAACATTTTTTATCCAGGTTAAAAGTTTTTTTTCAAAGGTTTTTTTGGTGAAAATTTTCTATAAATTTTTTTTTCAAAAAGTAGTACTTTAGATTTATTTGAAATATGATTGATCTCAATATATCTTATATAATGGTTTGATCACCATTACATCTCATTGGTGAGCCCAATATATCTTATACAGAAGATTGATCCCCATTATAACTCATGAAAAATTGGTGAATTGATATTTATTCTATGAATGGTTAGACCCATTATATCTCTCTAATGCACTGTTTAATGATTATGTTTCTAGAAAATAATATTAGAAGTCCGTTGCGTATTTATTCAAATTATAAGGGTTTCGAATGGGTTTTATGGATATGATTCGCTATGTTTTCAAAAGGGTTTTTTATGTTGTGGGTCTTAAAAATTTTCTTTAAGAAACATGTGTGTATGTTTTTCATGTGGAAGATTTTTATTTCATATTCTAAAATAACATTAAATATGAAGGAAAATATTACATGAGATTTCATGTTTTTCACTGGAATAATAGTCTTCTTCTTTTTATGTCCCTTACTAAGATTTTTGTTCTCATCCAATGATTTAAAATTTTTGTAATATAGTTTAAGTATGCATATGAAAATAGAAGAAATTTTTTTAATCTAATGAATTTTTTTCATGAAAAAATTATTTCATTAATTTTAGATATTTTATATTATGAAAATATAGATACTAAGTAGAAGTGCCCACTTGACATGTATGGTCATTCTAGGTATGGTTTTTGACTTAATTCCCTAATAATCAAAACCAAAAATTTCATTGTAAATGACATAAACTAAATACTAGTTTAAATTTTTTAGGATATGTAAAATTTAAGGATGGGTCCATTCACATGATACTACATCAATCCTTCATTATTCAAGAAACTGAGATATGGTTCAACTTATGGGTTATGACACAACCTCAACCACTTTGGCTGATGCTCTAGTTTTGACTAAACCACATAGAGGTGGATGTGGTGATAGTATAATATCCACTATTTGTTTATCTCCCATTATGTTTTCCATAGCGGTACTATGGTATAATAATGGAAATGGTGAGATAGTCGGTGTGTCCGAGGATGAAGGTGCAAAGATAGATGAAACAATATCTCTTTTTTATGTGAATAGTTTCTCAGGTGAAATACCTTTCAATATTGAATAATATTGATTTTGAGGGATGTTATATAAGACATCATAGGACTTAATTAATGACATTGTTGGATGGGTGTAGGAGGATTCCCAAAAATATCACATGTCACCCCATACAGGTGAGACCATCATCCCAGCACCGCATAGATATTTCTACCATAAATTGGTGCACTCCTATGCCAATGTGAAACATGTAGTTATCCCCTCTGTCAAATATTTCCAATTTACCTATTATTTTCTTAATCATTGTCTCTTTATGGGGATACCATGTAGCTTTCTCCCATGGGGTGAGAATTGGACCTTTTTTCTTTAATTTTTTTCCCAAGTCTCAACATTTCATCACTATTTATATCCTAAACATAGAAAAAAATTACAAATCTTTAATAAAAATTTAAAACATTTAATCAAAATTTATTTTTTCATAACTCAAGAAAACAAATTAATCCCTAAGAAATAAGACCACACAATTAAAATTGTTGACTAATAATTTATAAAATTATATATTAAAGGAATTTAAATAAAAAAAATTCTGAATATTATGACCTTACCAATGCCCACATACTCAATAATTCCTATCCATATGAATATAAATCAATTAAAAATTTCCAGAATCTCAAATATGGCCAATATATAAAAATAAAATTTAATAAACTGAACAATTACCAATCGGATAGATAGAGATAGAATTTTTTTGTACATGTACTCATGTTATCCTCTATTAATTTCAATAATCGTAATCTATCATTATTGTCATGTCGATCCTGATGTACATCACCATTATTTTTTTCTCTCATCTCTCAATGTAATGTATATATTGATTTTCCCTCATAACATGAGTACATGTACAAAAAATTAATATAAATAGGACCAACATTATACACTATGAAGATAAAAAAAATATTTAAAAACAGTCATACTTGGAAAATTAGGATCATTTTATTATGAGGTTTAGGAATGGTGTGTAATTGATGAAATAAATAATTTAATCTCAAATTTAAAGATAATTTTTAAGCATAATTAATTTATATTAAAGTAATCACAATGAAATTATTCACTCAATTATTATATTTTCCTAGATCCCATGCTCCAAGTAAAGGTTTTATACATTGAAAGTGTAATTAGTGTGTTACACATCTTGATATTTTACTTTAATTTATTGAAATTTCAACTAAAAGACGTGTCACATACACCACAGAACCGCAAATGATTAATATAATGTATCATATAATGAATCTTTTTTACCCTCTAAAACTCAACCTTGTTTACGATTTTTTAGAGGATTAAAAAATAAATATTACTAAATTTATCATAAACTAGTAGCCCAAATAGGTTTAAAAACCTAAGAGGAGAGTGAATCAGGGTATGAAGGATTCAAAATACTTCCCCTTCGAATCAAGTTTATTTGTTAAATAATACACTCTTCAATATCTTTCCTGTAATTATATATGAGTGGATGTAAAATCTTACATGAGACAAAAAACAATTTACTTGGTTCACCCTCATCGGGCTACATCCAAGGAGAATACAATGGAAATGTTCTGATTGTACAAAATCCACCAAGGTTAACTGCTAAGAATGGTGGTCCAGGCCAGATCTCTTCTACACATAGGCTCACTACCATTACAAGGATTAGGATTATCTAAAAACTTTCTCAAGGGTCCATCTCTATGTCTCTTTCTCGGGCTCACTACTATTGTAAAAGATCACCATCTACATATTTATTTAATTACTACTCTTAGAAAGGATCCACACAAATTTATGTAAATGTAGGTCCCTTTAATTTTAATTAAATAATGGATTCCCAACTATAATTATATTATATCTTGATGTCCCTTTTCCCCCATATATGAAATAAAACTTTCACTGTACTTTTAGTTATAGGAAATATCTTTTGTAATCTTTTAAATTTCCTTTGCAAAAAAATTTAATCCTCTACAAACAACGATCTAATAAATAATTTGTATGCTTCATGAACCACCCCTCCTCCATACACTAAATATTATTTTGTGAATTGTATCACCTCTATGGAGAGATTTATTCTTGAACTACTTATAATTCATAGAATTGTTCTTCTTCTATAGATAAACTCAATTCCATAGACCATTTTATATCCTACAGACCACCTATTCTGTGAAGATATTTCATCATTTATGGGATTTAATGACCCAAAAACCCCTTCTGTAAACAGAAATCATGGACTAATTTTCATTTCATGTAATCCCCCTCGCAAAATCTATTCTCTTTCATAGACTCTCATGAAAAATATTTCATACCTAGCTAAATTTATTCTCAGAGAGAATATTTTTATAAGGTAAAATTATCTCTTAAATATGGGATTAGTTATCCTTATATATGAAAATAAATCTAAAAATTTTGTAATTCCATTTTACTGAAACATTAAATGTGGTACAACATTCACCATGGTCAGTTTCTCTTTAAAATAGTTTTCCCCACTATGTTCTGTGTACCGAATATCTTTCTTTGCAGAAACTGATCACTTCCACAAGCGAAACTCTTTATGACTCAAAAAATCACAACCTCATTTTCAAAAATGAGGAGTTATCTTATGTATCACAAGACTTCCATGAACTACTTTCTTCTTGTGAATCTCAAGCATTCCCCTGAAGCATTTCCCTATGTTGTCTGTGTACCATGATTCTTAGTCCTCATAGAACTATTATTCTTAATCCTTCCTTTCCAGATTTTCCATTACCATTATTAGTACATCTTAAATTTTTTGCGAACTGTCCTTTGTGGTCTGCAAATTGTGTACTCCTATGTGGAAAATTATCCATTCCAAAAAATCTAACTCCTGTGTTTGAGGCCCAAAAACCTGATAAACACTAGGAAAATGTGCCACCTTAGAAACCTTCTTTGGAAAACACCAACCATACTCATTCATGGTGATATAGATTTTTCAGAAAACAGAATAACACCAAAAATTAGATAGAAGATGTCTTGAGGTATTTTTCCCCAACATAATCCTTCTCTAAATACCAATGAAACTCCCAATAATTTATTCCAAAAAATAAGATAAATATTGACAATGAATTAATTCTCCCTATACACTAGAAAATTGAAAATCATGAAATACTCTAAAGAAATGGTGGTAATGGATATAACTAGCCTATAATGTGGCTTTTCAAATCAAATACCATTCATGGTCTCTATAGTCTAAATGTAAGACCATTGTAAAGTGGATATCCAAGTTAATTTCTATATAAATAAAAATTTCTCAATAATTTTCGTGTAAAATTTATGGAATCACTATTTTGACAATATACAATCCAAATTCAAGTAGTATAACTCATGTTAAATCAAGAAATATATAATGAAAAATTGTAAAAAATATCTTAGAAGCCTCTTAATAATTAGAGAATAAAATTTATGTCATTCACTTGTAGAATGATTAATAATTACACATTATTATACATGAACTTACAAAATATAAAACATGAAATATATAGGGTAAAAATAGATCTATATGTGATTAATATTAAAAATCATGATTCAATGAATTAAAATTACTTTTTTTCACACTAATCATTGAAATACCTCATTTTAAATATTCAATTACATAAAAATAAAAAATAAAACATGGGATCAGGGTGTCATGGGGTTCCTAAAAAATTTTTGTATCTCTTATCAAAACACAAAAAAATTCAAACCGTGGGTAAAAATTTTCTCATTTAATATTCAGACTGATTTTTAAAATATGATATTATAATTATGTAAGTAAAATTAATTATTACCCATATTTTCTATAGCTATCTTTTATTCACCTTTATTATTTTCTTAGGTCCTTAAATGTTGAATCATAAGAGACATGAAATTTGAATTCAAATAGTGAATGATGGTGTATATTCTCATAATAGTTCAAAAATATGAGGAAATGCACGACTAAAAATTTTCATAGATATAACTGAAATTTAATTAAATACCAAATATTAAAAAAATGTATGTTGGATTCCAAATTTTTTTTGGATATAGTTTATTAGCTTTACCTTACCACTGATGTCATGTGATTGATGGTAGGAATATTGTTAGCTTGTTAATATCAATTAAAGGTCAAAGTTGTGATTCCTCTATGTGTATGGTTCATCTTCATTTTTTATAAGTAATCACCAAATTAATTTTATGTAACACTTTCCCTACATATATTGGCCTAATAAAAGGTATTGGTGGTCATTATTATATAGGGGCTTATTATTGAATGAACTTCTCAACATCATTGTCTTTTTCCTTTAAAAATTTCACTCTGGTATTTCATTAATAATTTTTTATTCAATAAATATTCTAACCTATTCATCATTTTAATGGGTTTCTTTTACACTCCACAAGGTGATGGACTTAATGTATATAAGTCTAGTAAAATAACTATATCAAAGAAGAAATCCATTTTCCCTCTGTTTTTATTTGTTATGAATTAACCCGATATGGTTTTACAGGTCCCTCAATGAATCTAATTTTTATTCGATGCATCACTTAATTCAGATGTAGAATCACATTAATCCTTGGAGAATTATATCAACACCTTGAGTATAGTTCTTTTAGTTATCATAAATGAGAAAATCGTCTCCTCTAGTGAGTAGTCTTGAATCATCTGAGAAGACCCTCAATGATGAGGATTAAATCCTTTTTCCCTTGGATAAAATAATTATCATTAAATAGATTAATTGGATTATTATGAACACTATAACTATTTAAAACTCTAATAATTAATATCTATATAATTAAAATCGTCATTGTACATACCTTGAGTACATAAATATTTAATAATAGTGTCTAATTATTTTCCCATGGAATTCATTAGATTTTCTTGAAATAAATATTACATCTTATTTGCACCATGTGTTTTTCCTCCATTGTCATTCTGTTGGAAACTATTTGAGAAAATTGCATCTAAAAAATCATATTTTTATTCTTATAAATTTCTCATTACATAACCTATAAAAAATATTCTATATTAGAATGATTTCTATACAATAATCCTTTAAAAAGTTTAGATTAGTGACCATTTTTTGATTTCATAGTTTTGAAAACATTAAAATATTTTTTTCTATAATTCATTTGTGCAATAATTTGAATCTTATATCAATTATTAAAATTAAAATAAAAAACTATAGATCTATAAACATTGAAAATGGGAAAAATCATAAAATAAACATCTTTACTAGGTCACCCAATATTATGATTCAATAGAGGGGTAGATATCCACTCTTGATCTTTTTCATTTTGTGAGAAGTCGAAGAGTCATATTCTTACAAAATTTATTATTAAATTGTTAAACTGAAAGGTGTATAAAAGTTTTATTAAACAACCAATATTATTATTGGGTTCTTTTTTAGGTAACTTAGTGTATGATAAATTATTTTTTCTATTGTGTATCAAGATTAAGTGGTGAATTTTTGCGGCAGATCAAATACACATCACAGATCCAATTCATGATGTGAATTGTTTTGGGTAGACTCTATGAATTTAATTCATGGATTAAATTACTTCGCAACATTCAAAAATTACACCCCTATAAGTATTTTAACCACATGTCATGATGTCATGAAAGTAGTTTTAACCACATATAGGCATGTAATGAAAGTATTTTTCACCACTTATATACATAACCCTAGATGATCACCTCCCTCTTTGATATAGATCAACTTAGGACCTAACTCTCTTCTACCGAGCCTCCACCCACCTCCACCTTAGATCGAAACTCCTTCATTCACGGTCAATATAATACAAAACCCCTCAATGCACGATCATCATTGACCAAAGACCCTTAGTGCAACACCCAGGTATGGGTGTTCGTACCATTTAGATCTATCTCTCTCTTCAACTCCATTTCCCAGATAAAATAAATATTTTTATCCATTGTCAGATTGAGATCTATTCTATTTGAATCTATATTTAGGATTGTTATATTATGATCTAGGTTTAAGAGATTTTTTTACTATTTATTTAGGTTTTAGAGCTAGACCATGTTCTTCATCAAGTACTTGACTGATCTATTTCAAATTGGGATTATCCATTAGCCAGCTTTCATTATTGTTGTTGTGGAAGGTGGCCTATAATTCAAATACCAATGTCTTTGTTATAATTATGTTTATGAAATTGTGGAATTGATATTATTTATTTATAAATTATGTTTCTTATAACTGATAAATTAAATTTTTGAATTAATTAATTCTATGATTTGTGAAATTGGGAATATTGTGGTTATATATTTTTAAGATAGTTAATTTTCAAATTAATTAATGGGTTTGGTGTGATTAATTAATTTTGGAATTTATTAAGTAGATTGATGTGATAAAATATTTTTTTAATTAGTAATAATATTTAGTTGGAACAATTGACTGAAAAATTAATTGGGGTTATAAAATTGTTTAAGTCATGATTAATTAATAGATGAATTAATTTATTGAGTAATGTGGAAAATTAATTATTAAATTAAAAAATGGAAATAATAAATTGATGAATTATTAATAGAGTAATATGATTATTTAATTATTGAATTAAATAATGGGATTAATTAGTTGATGAATTAATTAATGGATTGATGTGATTATTTAATTTTTGAATTAAATAATGATATTAATTAATTGAAAAATTAATTAATGTAGTAATGTGATTATTTTAATAGTTTAATTAAATAATGGGATTAATTAATTGATGAATTAATTATTGGAGTAATGGCATTAATAATTTGTGGAATTAAAAAATGGGATTAATTAATTGATGTGTTAATTAATATAGTGATTTGGTTATATAATTTTTGAATTAAATAATGGTATTATTTAACTAATGAATTAATTAATGAAATAATATGATTATTTTATTGTTGAATTAAATAATTAGAATGATGGTATTAATTAATTGAAATAATTAATGGGTATTTTTGTGTTTATGTAGTAAAATGAGTCAGATTAATTAATTGGAGAATTTATCTCTAGGGATTGTTCTGTTAATGCAATTGAATATTTTAGATAAATTAATTAGTGAAATAAATAATGTAGATTGTTTTGTTAATTCAATTTAATGAGTTGGACTAATTAATTTGTGAATTAATTAATGGGGATTATTGTTCTAATTTAATTACAGGAATTAGATTAATTAATTTGATAATTAATTAATAGTGATTAATGTGTTAATTTAATTTAATTTGTTAGACTAATTAATTGGATAATTAATAAATGGATATTGTTGTGTGAATGAAATTAAATTAATTAAATTCAATATTTGGATAATTAGTTAATTGGTATTATTATGTTAATGTAATTAAATGTGTTATATTAATTAATTAGTGAATTTATTAATGGGGATTGTTGTGTTAATGAAATTGAATGAGTCGAATTATTTAATAGGAGAAATAATTCATGTGGATTTTTTTTAATTAAATATAAAATTTTAGATTGATTAATTGAATAATTAATTAATGGGGACTGTTTTGTTAATGTAATTGAATGAGTTAGACTAATTAATTTGTCAATTAATTAATGTGTATTTTTGGGATTTCAAACTGATAGAATTGGATAGATAATTATTGAATTAATTATGAGGTATTGAGATAAATTATTTGAGATAATTAATTATTGAATTAATTATTAGATATTGAGATATATGATTTGAGATAATTAATTGAAGAATTAGTAATGAGTTATTGAAAAAAAAAATATTTGAATAATTAATTGAAGAATTTATTATAGTATACTGAATTTATGGATTTAGATTAATTAATTGATTAATTAATTAATGGGATTTAAGTACTTAATTAATTGACAAATTAATTAAGGGAATTTATTTGAAAAAATAATTGTTCAATTAGTACTAAAATTGATGAGAGTTGTTAATTAATGAATTAATTAATTGAAAAGAAGTGCGTAATTAATTATTGAATTCATTATTGAAATTGTTTTGATAAATTAATTAATCTTTTGTGACTAATAAATAATTTAATTAATTAATGGAACAATGTGATTATGCAATTGTTATATTATGATTAATTAATTGTTAAATTAATTAATGTGGCACTGTGATGTGAAATTTGGTATGGGGGTTGATGTTGATTAATTATAATTTTTGTAAAGTATGGGAAATTTTAATACATGTGATATATTTTGAATGATTTAGAAATCGGGTGCAAAGAATTGAAATTCTGGACCCATGATATATATATATATATGATTGATTAATTGGGGGTGGGATGGGAACTGATGCTCCATAATACTCATAGGGTGTTATAAATGTCTATTTACACCTAACATGCATGAAAATAGTCTTGTCTGGGATACGAAATTGGTCTTCAAATATCTAAGTGGTGTGAGATAGGGATTTATTTTACAAATACTCACAAGGGTGCTAGACATTATGATTAGTACCCATTTATTTACATTAGAATATGTATCTAATTAATCATATATGAATTGGATTTAATTTGATAATGAAATCCAATGTGATATAATGATTGTGAATTGAATATGATAAATGATTCAGAATCTGGCATGAGCTGAAAATGTATTTAGATATGGGCATCTATGGGAAAACATGTGTTTATATGATTAAAGAATGAATAATTGAATAAATATAAACTATTTAATTTATTACATTATTTTTATTATCTATACAAATTCATACACTCTTATTGATTATATTTGATTTAGAATTAATTTGTGGTGGCCTAATGAGTTTTAATCACACCCTATTGGGGTTTTCTGATTAGTACCTGAATTGACTTTCTATATTCTCAACATGTTAAAGTAAATGGCCATGTGTTATATATCTGATTTGGAATAGATCATTTCATAGGGAACGAGATGTCGATCAGACACCACTTGGGATTTGTCGGTGTCTTTTATTTTTAGTTTTATTTTAAACTTCTAACATACATTTGAATGTCATGTTTATTGTTAAAATTTGGGATTTTATTTCATGTTTTGGTTATCATAAGGTTTTGGTATTTTTTAAGATTATATGTTTCCACTATGCCTTTATTTATTTTTGTTAGTGTATTACTCTGATAAAAAAAATGAGGGTATAGTCTAGACATGATCAGTAATAGGCCCTCTCCATAATTCAGTTTCCTCTTGTGTTTAGGGAGGCATGCTTGAAGTCATGTGAACAACTTGTTTGGGGTACCTGGGTGTGGCACCTGATCCAGGTTGTTACACTTTATGAATTTTATGGAGTGTTTTATGATCCTTATGATCGCCAACATCATATCAGAGTGTTGATAAGTGACTAGTAGGACTATGATGATTCGATTTATCCCAACAATTAATGATATTACATGGTTTATTATGTCTTACAAACTTGAGTTCCTTTATTTGAAATCAATGTGTTCAAATTTTCTTTCTCTTTATCCCACATCTCTTATAATAATGACTTCTTATTCTCATATTTTTTTCATTTGGTTTCATAATTTATTTTCAATCTCATTTTTGAAATAAAGTTGACTGTCATTTTTCACACTCATCATTGAGTACTCATGCTTTGAATTGTTTCTAAAAATGATTACATGACAAGACTGGGTATAATATGATACAATAGAAGAAACAAAACTGAAAATTCAATATGATTCTAAGAAATTATAATAATGGTTACTCAGAAATGAAACAATTATTTATAAACTAAAAGGAATCACTGGTTAGCATGGGACGTAAATTTACAACATTTTAATTATAACTATCACAAATTAACATTTCAATGTAGTAATTACATGTCATGGATCATCCTATAGATACTAGAAAAAAAAATTACATAATATGTTCATAGAAATGGATTGAAAAATGAAAATTAAATTGGTTTTGGTTTGACTTAAAATGAAATAAAAGATTCCATGAAATATAAATCAAATTGCATGCCTCTAAAGAAGTCAGAAAATGATAGTAGTCGATGTTTCAGTGGAATTGGATAAAATTAATCTATCTCTAACATTACTCACCCAATAAACTAGTGACTCTCCTTTCCCCTATCAGTTAGTTACATAAATTTGTTATGTAACCAGAATCATGTTTAATCATTAACATTTCAATCCATTCATTTTTTTTCTGATAAAAATATTTTGCTATTTTATGCATTTAATTATCTCACTTATTCTCTAAATGTAATAATTATATGAGTAAAATATGAATCAAATAATTGAATTTTAGAAAATAATTGGAAACCAAATTAGAATTACCAAAAAATATTCCCTAATTAGATAAAGTCCCCTATTATTACACTCTTAACACTGTAAATGATTAACCTTTATGATATTCATGTGGTAATATGAAAACAAGAAGAGACCTAATCCACCAGCACTCCAAAACATAGAAACAGCACTCTGAGCTCCATTTTTGACAAAATATTCATCTTTATGGTGTCTATTCCTTTTCAAAACAACTTCTAGATTTTATTTAAAGCTAGAATACAACACAAAAATAACATAATTCAAAAAAAATTCCCCTAATTTGTTTTCTCTACTATGAATAATCCAACAACATTTATGGTATCCTATATAAAATATCTCAAACATAAGTGATGGATTCTCTATGTCATTCTTATTTGTTTTGTTTAACACTTCCTAAAATGTTGACAAGGCTCGCTTATACGTGTTCTTCAAGTCTCCACCCCTACATTGTTTTTCATGTTGGTTTCTTAAATATATAATTCTTTTATATAATGTAGTTAAAATCATAGTATGGTGTGGATGGAAATACTATATCACAACCACATTTGAGTGTGTATTCTTCATACATGGATACAACAAAGAAATCTGATGTATAGTTCAGCCTTATTACCATGAATATTATAACCACATACAATATAAAACACTCCATGACATAGCTATCAAACCATGATGTATAAATTTTTACATAACACTGCATTACAACTCGACATTATGAGGCTGATCATAATACACTATATCAATTAATTCATTCTTTTTCATCAATATTATCAATAGGGGGATATGATTCAACACTTATAATTATAAATTATATGAATTTTATTCTTCATTACCTATTAAATATGATATCTCCCCATTTCAAATCATCCATGTAACACCCCAATCTTCCACGATACGATTCTTTTTCAATAATACAGTAGTGTGTGTTGTACGCAACTTCGAGAATCTAACACACTACGACCAATCAACGTTGCCATTATGAAAAGTAATAACCACTTTTCGAAATTTTATAAATTTTATCTCTCAAAATAGACTTCTTTTTTGGATTTTTAATATCAAAATTATCCTAGGGTGAAATTTTGGTACTTTTCAGATAACATTTATATTTTGATGAATAGTGAAAATTACTAAATTTTAATTAAAAAATATTTATAATCGAAATAATTAATACTGATAAATTAGAAATTTTAGTGTTTTATAGTATATTTAGAATATATTTTTACCATATAATTCAATTTTGTTCATCGGACATAATTTCACAATTAAACAAGACAGAAATAATTGTCAATCTTTTGATAGTTATTATCTCTTAAGAACACGCTTTTTGTTTTAACAATAGGAAATAACATTAAATTAATTTCTTCCAATTCTATGTTTTGAATTTGGAAAAATGGATTCCATATTTTTAATCAAGATTTCCTAATTGTGTAAATAGGTAAATTTTATTTTTAGACATTTTCAATAATTATTTCGGTAAATATTTTATTTACCAATGATAAAAGGTAAATCCGGTAAATAAGGGTAAAAAATTATATTATAATAATAATAAGTTACCCTAAAACAAGTTTTAACCTTGTTTTTTGATACATGTCTTACCATGGGCATCTTTGGGTCGATTTTGGGACCACATGGATCCACTTGTAGGTGTTAATGACTCTTTATATTAACTAAGTTAAAGTAAATACAAAAATGACATAAGTATATATCTTTTTGAAAAACAATTTTTACATAGAGATATACATGTTATATATTCGACTATAAATATTAATTAGAAAGATAAAATGATTTCCTAAATAATTTTATTTTATTTAAAATTTTTAGAAATTTAATATTTTAATTTTTTTATGAGACTATAATGATGAAGTTTTTTTATTTATTAATGAAAGAATCAAATAATTGGTATTATAAAAGTTGAAATAAATATAATTTGATCGTTTTGATGCCATACACTAATCTAATTGGTTAAAATTACATGTTATTATTTCTTAAATTAATTTTATTTGAATTTAAAATTTTTTTGAGACTTTAACAAAAATCAATTATTGAATCGTGTCACAATTGACATAAATGAATTTTCAAAACTAATATTATATTATTAATTGATATTTTATTAAAAAAAATCTATGTTTTAGCCAAAGGACATATATAATTATAGGTGTACCATTAATGGACCATTTGGGGGTCTCATGGATGTATATAGTATGTTTATTAACTATATAATATAAAAATACAACGTGGCGTGGTAAATGTAAATCTAATTAACTAAGAGTTAAAACTAAAATATAAGGTTAATATAGTGACCCAAAACCTATCTAAAATATATTGGATGAATGGATTTATACCCATCCCAACCTTATAATTTTAATAATCCACTTCGGTTCCATTAAAAACCGAATATTAATTTATTATAAATGAATACTTAAAGTTATTTCTAAAGAGCCCCTCCTCCCCCTTATAAAAGGACACCACTTATAACCAATTATTCTCAAGTTCAAGCCTTTTGGTATGGAAAAACCTGACAGAATTGTTCTCTCAACATCCCTCAATGTAACCTAGACGCCTTAGTTTGATCAGAAAGCCATCCTAAGAATCCCTTTTGATCAAATCAAAAGGAAGAACCTCAAGAAGAGGTAATGTTTACACCACCCTCTTTCAAGTTCCTTTATTCTTCAACTCCTTTTTTATTTGTTATTTCCATTATAAAAAAATAAAACCAGTATCTTATATATACTATGATGTTATTATAAATATGTTACAACCATATTAAGTATTCTATCCATCCTTTGAATGACATGTCACCATACGTGTGTATGTACGACCTACCATCTCCACGTCGTGGTGTAATTGATATTCAATACATTATTATATGGATTGGTATAATAATTAAGTATAATTCATGTAAATAATAAATATAACATTATAATGATTCTGTATATATTATATAACATCCATTTATATAATATTTTAATATCAAAATAATGATATTATCGCTCGTGCGTAGGTACGGACAACTGTATCCACGAACGTGATGAGATTCATTCACATCACATCCATTCAAGTCTAATTATCATTTGATGATTAAAAACACTTTTTAAGGACTTGATATCATTTTGGATATGAATAAGATACTACCTAGACATTATAAACACGACTTATGTAAGAAAACATATAAAATAAAACGAGTGAGTTAACAGCTGAAATGATGATAATGCTAAGATATTATTAACAAAGAAATGTTAAAAGATCATATATCATATCATATTAATGTATATTATTCTTGTGTAATTTAATAACAATTATTTCACCATTATACAGAAGGTTAAACTACCCTAAACCAAGGAAAAGTACAAGGTATGGGTTTATTTCACAATCTCTTCATTATCAGAGGTAGTTTATATTTAATTATCTATTGGGAGCTCTTTATCATCCACATCCATGTTTCATAAAAATGTATTTCAAACCATTTTTACTATTTAATTGAATATGGGTTAAATTTATTTATACCCTAGTTAGAATTTTTATAAATTGGTATGAATGGAATATTTCCGTTGTTTTCCAAAAAAGGTCATTTTTGACATTTTAAACAAAATTAAGGTAAGAATGTTTTTTTTAACTTATACGGCAGATATGCCTATTTTCTTCCATTATAAAATCATAGAAGATTCCCTTACAATCTTATAAAAATATTTTCAAAATAAATATATTATTTTATTATTATGTGACATTTAAATGATTTCAAAAAAGAGATATTTCTCTCAAATAGTTTTGATTTCCTCTATGTCAACATCCTCTAGGGGATTTTAATCTTATTTGAAGTTGATTTATTATGATACAAAACATCCATATTTTATTTAAGGTTTTGTGATATGTTTGAATGTGGATGTGTTGTTTTTATAACATTCATGGTTTATGGAGATAGTATTTACATTTCGTATTCTAGTATTAATACAAATATTTATGTTATGTATAAACATGTTCTTAGGTGGAATGCATTAGACTTAGTAATTGACAGTTGGAGCCCACAAAAGCTTTTTGATGCATTGGTAGGTATCATGATACAAACAAGAATCTCGACACGAGGCCTTGAAAAAATCTTATTTCTTGTCTTGGCACGAGGCCTTGGCTATGTGGTTATGATAGTCTGGCATTATGCATTCCATCATTATGAAAGTGGTTATTGATATTGAATGTGATTATTCAACTAGTAGAATATCCATGTGAAAAAGTAAATGGATTTATTTCATTCAATTTTTTACATACTATGCAGAAGTTAAATTTTAAAAGACTTTTGTTTTAGATATAAAATTCCTTAAATGTTTATGCTTATATATGAAAGTTTATGCTACATTGTTATCCTTAATGGCCATTTGATCTCATCCATTTCTAGGATTTATTTTTTCCAAGATGTGAAGATGTATTTTATGAATGAACTGAAGGGATAGTATAAGAGGATATGAGTATGGAGATATGATTTCATTGTAGTTTTCACTTTTTGATATAATGTAAAAATTATGAATTTATCTAGTTATTCCAAGGATTCTAAACCAATCTGTCTTTCAAGACTTGATCTTTTGTGATAATGTCAATGTTATGTAATAAGCACCGACATTAGGTAACTAGGGTCAGAGAATTGCAGTTGGTATCAGAGGAATTTTTATACAATCCTTGGAAACTAGATTTCGATAAACTCTAATTAGATCACATAGCCCTAAGATAGACTTTGAGGATTAGTATAGGAGAAATTCCTAGAATATTTGTATTATATAGATTTTTTGTGTTTTCTGAGGAATAAATCCCAATCTAGATATGAACAGGTAGAGGTAGATCTAGCATAGATGTACATATGGGTAAAACTGAAAACACCGCTTTGAGCTAGACTGGAATGGGAACTGGTGTACGACAATGGGCCTTGCTGCACTTTTGGTTACGACACTCTAGGGGGAAATGCTTAGGATAATTCTCATTTTCATTACAAACCATTATGAAGGTTTTATGAGTATACAATTCCTCAAAGAAAATATTTTTTTTATTATGGATTATATCCATAAATAGTTCGTTTTATGTTAAGTGTTTTATAAGTATGGAATTATGTATTTTGATTCATAAACAGATCTAGTTTATGCCATTGTTTAAAAATGGCACCAAGTGGAAGGAATGGAAACCGTATCAATGCACGCACTCCATTTAGGGATTTCTCTCCAACTAAAGATAATTATAGTGGATCTGGTGATACAACTTGTGTCGATCAGCTAATCACCATACTGGGACAACTCACTCAGGTTACGAATAATAACCTTACCCATATGGAGCATCCTGATCCGCAGCATGGAGGAGCAATGTTAGATCACTTCATGAGGAAAAAACCACCAATATTCAATGGGATTACAATTCCATTAGATGTTGTGCAATGGAAAGTTCATTATAGAAAATATTCCACGCCTTAGGGAGTAACGAAAGGGAAAAAGTTATCATGGTAGTTTACCACCTCACATGAGATGTTGACAGATGGTCTTCATTGATTCAAAACACAAAGGAAGATGATGAAGTATCAGATATTGAATTGAGGTAGTTCAAAATGATTTTCTTAGAAAAATACTTTCCTCGTGACCATTGAGAAAATATGGAAAGTCAATTTCTAAGTCTGAGACAAATGGAGGATGAGAATGTCGCAAAGTATGAAGATAACTTTACAAGGTTAGTGAGGCATGCAGCAGATTATATACGTAACCCAAGGAGTAAGATTGATCATTTATTTGATGGGTTAAAACCATTTCATCATCAATCATTATTCTCACAATACTTCTCGTCGTACGAAGACATTGTCTCATGTGCTATGAAGATTGAAAAGGAATTCTCTAAGTCATACGACTTAAAATAAAGCAAGAGAAGAAGAGATCTTCTAATCACTCTAAAAATGGAAATAAGGGGAAGAAGGGAAAAGTTGAATATCATTCCTATAGTAACTGTCAGAAGAAACACCCCGGTACTTTCTTGAAGGGAATGGGAGTCTGTTACAAGTGTGGTGAAAAAGGCCACCAAGATCATGATTTCAAGGGAAATCGAGTTATTGTCAATGTGGAATGCTTTAATTGTAGAGAAATGTGTCATTATAAAAATTAATGTCCTAAGCGTCATAGAAATGTACCTCAGAAAAGGCCATGCTTATGCTATCACTACAGCTGAGGTAGAATCCTTGAAAGACATGGTGGCAGGAAATTTAATGGTTTCCTCAAATTTAGCAAATGCATTATTTGATTCTAGATCGTCTCATTGTTTCATATATTCCTATATTGATATGAAAACTATATATTTCCAATTATATTAAACAAGTTAGTTATCAGTTAAAAATCTTTAGGGAAGTATCATTGCAAAAAAGTTTTGTGAATCAGTCCCCATTAGAACACCTAAATGTTCTTTATATAATGATCTCATCATCATACCCATGACTGAATTTGATATAATCCTTAGTATGGATTGGATTTCAGACCATTATGCAAAGATTTATTATATGAAGAAGGAAGTTACTATTTTGGATGATGATGATAAAGAACACCTTATCTTTAGAGGAGAATCATCACCACCTAATTCTTATCTTGATCCACCCCTAGTAGCTCAACTAAATTCAATTATTGGGGAGGAAGATAATGAAATATCTATGGGTGAGGAAAAGAATGTTAAAATATAGGATGTACCTATTATGAAGGAATATGTAGATGTGTTTCTGGAAGATTTACCTGGACATCCTCCAAAACGAGAAATTGAGTTTAATATTGATTTAATTCCTACTTCAAGGTCTATATCAAAGACCCCTTATAGAATGGAAAATGTGGAATTAGTTTAACTAAAGAAACAACTAGAGTAATTGAGTAATAAAAGATTTATTCGCCCTAGTGTTTCTCCATGGGGAGTCCCATGTCCGTTTTGTTAAGAAGAAATATTGATCTATGAGATTATGTATCGACTATAGGTAAATCAATGAAATAACAATAAAGAAAAATAATCTCCTACCTTGTATTGATGCTTTATTTGACCAGTTGCATGTAGCTCAATACTTTTCAAAGATTGACCTTTGATCTGGATACCATCAGTTGTGCGTGAAGAAGGAAGACATTCCGAAAATAGCATTTTGAACCAGGTATGGGCATTACGAGTTTGCAGTAATGCCTTTTGGATTGACTAATTCACTCTCTATCTTCATGGATCGAACATAGTTTTCAAGGAATATCTTGATGATTTTTATTGTTATTATTGATGATATCTTGGTAGACTACAAAAGATAAAAAGATCATGAAAATCACTTCTGCATTATCCTGAAGACTCTTAGAAGACATGAATTAAATGGCAAGTATAGCAAGTGTGGATTTTTGCATCAGGATATTTCTTTTCATGGCCATATAGTCTCCAATGATGGAATCTCTTTTGATCCTTCTAGGACCAAGGCAATCCATGAATGGAGAGAACTGACGAGTATAACTGAGGTATGCAGTTTGGATGGATTAGCAGGTTATTATCAACGTTTTCGTCTTGAATTTTTCCTGATTGGCTAACCCATTAACGAAGCTCACACATAAAGGGGTTAAATTTGTTTGGATAAAAGAGTGTGAAGAGTTTTTTGAAGAACTGAAGATATGATTAGTTAATGCCCCTATATTGACTCTACCTTCGAGGAATGATGGGTTCGTTATTTATAGTCATGCATCGATGAAAGGAATTTGTTGTGTCCTTATGCAGAATGATATGGTTATTGCCTATTCATCACAACAGAAAAAAAATCATGAGAAAAACAATCCTACTCATGATCTTGAGTTAGCAGCTGTAATCATTGGATTGATGATTTGGAGACACTATCTCTATGATGAAAAATGTGAGATTTATACTAATCTCAAGAGTTTTATGTATATTTTCTCACAAAAACAACTCAACATGAGGAAAAGGAGATGGCTTGAACTACTCAAGGATTATTATTGCATGATACACTACCACCTCGGGAAGAAAAATAAGGTGGCAGATGCCTTGAGAAAAAATGATCATGGAGTTTTTAACATGATGATAATTGAAAGGGATCCTATTTTCATGGATCTAGTGACGATGGATATGGGAATTACCAAGGAAGGTGAAACATAGATACATTATCAAATGGTTTCCAAACCATCTTTACTAGAAAGAATAAAGAGTTCTCAGACCGATGACGAAGAGTTTAAAAAGATGATTAAAGCTTTTAATGATGGGAGATTGAGTGCCTTTTTGTATGAAATTGGAATTTTGAAATTTGGGAAGATACATTGTGTTCTCGATATACATGATCTAAAAAGGGAATTGTTGGACGATGCTCATAGTTCCAATTTCTCTATACACCATGGGAGCACCAAAATGTATAGATATTTGAAGGAACATTTTTGGTGGGACAAAATGAAGAGGGAGATTACTGATTTTTTGTCAAGATGTATGGTTTGTCAACAAGTGAATGATAGAAGGCAACAACCTGGGGTAGTATTGCAACCTTTTCCCATAACTGAGTGGGAATAGGATAATATTACGATCGACTTCATCATGGGTCTACCAAAGACTCCTAGAAAGAATGATTAAATATAGTTCATTGTTGATTGCCTGGCCAAATCATCACATTTTCTTACTATAAGGGAAGATTTACCACTCGAACGTCTAGGAGGACTATATATTAATGAAGTTGTGAGACTTCATGAAGTACCCTTATCGATTGTTTCTGATCGTGATCCCTATTTTACTTCCAGATTATGGAAGAGTCTTTAGAAGGCCTTGGATACTAAACTTCGTTTGAGCATTGCCTACCACCCCCAAACCGATGGACAAGCAGAACGGACTATTCAAACCATAGAAGACATGTTGATATCTTGCTCACGTGACTTTCAGGGTATGTGCGATCAATATTTACCTCTGGTAGAATTTTCCTATAACAATAGCTTCCATTCGAGTATTAAGATGGCACCATATGAAGCATTATATGGAAAGAGATATCATACACCAACCTGTTGGGATGAAGTTGGTGAAATAAAACTTTTAAGCCCAGAATTGGTGGAGGAAATGATGGAAAAGGTAAAGTTAATCCAAAACAACATCAAAGCAGCTCAATGTAGGCATAATATCTATGCCAATAACTGAAGGAAGGATTTGGAATTTCAAGTTGTAGATCATGTTTTCATAAAGGTATCTCCATGGAAGGGAGTTATATGATTCATAATGAAAGGTAAATTGAGCTATAGGTATATCAGACCATTCGAAATTCTATAACAAATTGGGGCTGTATATTAACTTTTTTCTATTCCACCAAGTCTCTCCAATGTTTATGATGTGTTCCACGTATCACTATTGATAAAATACATGTTTGACCCAATGCATGTACTCACCTATGAGGAAGTAGAATTGGAACCCGGTCTATCTTATTGTGAAGATCCTACCATGATTCATTATACAAGAAAGTAACTGTTGTGAAACCACATGACTCGTCTGGTAAAAGTTCTTTGGAGGAACCATAAGATGCAAGAGGCATCGTGGGAACCTGAGGAAAATATGATGAAGAACCACCCGAGTCTTTTCATGCGGTAGTATTCTAGAAATTTTGTGGATGAAATTATTTTAATGAGGGGAGAATATAACACCCCCAGCATCCATGGTACGATTCTCTTTGAATAATACAATAGTGTGTGTTGTACGCAACTATGAGATTCTAACACACCGCGACTAATCAAAGTAGTCAATATGAATAGTAATACACACTTTTTGAAATTTTATACATTTTATCTCTTAAAATGGACTTCATTTTTGGTTTTTGGAATATCAAAATCAGCCAAGGGTGATATTTTGGAACTTTTCAGATAACTGTTATATTATGAGGAATAGTGAAAGTTACTAAATTTTAATTTAAAAAAACATTTTTAATCGAATAAATAAATAGTGTTAGATTATGAATTTGAGTTTTTTAAAAGTATATTTAGAATATATTTTTTTCCAATTAGTACAAAGATGGTCATTGGACAAAATTTCATAATTAAACAGGATATAAACAACTGTCAATCTTTTGATAGCTATTATCTCTTAAATCCATTTTTTTGTTTTAACAACTGGAATTAATTTTAAATTAATTTCTGCCACTTCTATATTTTGAATCTACAAAAATCAATTCCATATTTGGAATCAAGATTTTTCAAATTTTGTTAATATATAACTTTTATTTTTAGTTATTTTGAATAATTACTTCGGTAAATATTTTATTTACCATGGTTAAAGGATAAATCCGGTAAATAAGGGTAAATAATAATATTATAATAAAGTTAAATAACACTAAAACGTGTCTTAAACTAATTTTTTTATACATGTCCGACCATGGGCATCTTTGGGTTAATTTTGGGACCCCATGGAGCCACTTGTAGGTGATAAGTACACTTTATATTAATTAAGTTAAAGTAAATACTAAAATGACACAAGCATATATCTTTTAGAAAAACAATTTTTATATAGGGTTATATATGTTATATTTTAGACTATAAATATTCATTAGAAAGATAAAACTATATCCTACATAGTATTATTTTATTTAAAATTTTTAGAAATTTAATAATTAAATTTATTTATGACACAATAATTATGCGGTGTTTTCCTTATTAATGAAAGAATCAAATAATTGGTATTATAAAAGTTAAAATAAATATAATTTTAATGTTTTTATTCCATCCACTAATTTTATTGGTTAATATTACATGTTATAATTGGTTGAATGAATTTAATTCTAATTAATAAATTTTTTAAGACTTTAACAAAAATCAATAATAGAATAGTTTCAAAATTGATATAAATATGTTTTTAACAAAAATATTATATTATTAATTGATATTATATTCCTAAAAATATAAGGATTGGAAAAAATACTTATATCATGATAGATGTATCATTAATGGACCACATGGGGTTGGTTGTATATATATAGTATGTATATTAACTATATAATATAAAAATACAAAGTGACATGGTAAATGTCAAACTAGTTAACTAAGAGTTTAAACTAAAAGATAAGGTTAATATATTGTCCTAGACCTATCCAAAATCTATTGGTTAAAATTATTTAGACTCATCCCCACCATAGATTTTTAAAAATACAATTTTGAGATATTAAAAACTGAATATATATTAATTATAAATTAATACTTTACGTTTTTTCTAAAGAGCCCCTCCTCCCCCTAATAAAAGGACACAACTTCTAACCAATTATTCACACCTTCAAAGCCTTTTGGATTGGCCAAACCCTACCCAATTATTCTATCAACATCTCTCACATTAAACTATAGGCCTCAGTTTGATCATAAAGCTAACCTAAAAAAGCGATTTTGATCAAATCAATAGGCAGAATCTGAAGAAGAGGTAATGTTTTCACGACCCTCTTTCAAGTTACTTTCTACTTCATCTTCTTCTTTAATAGATATTTCCATTATAAAATAATAACTTCGGTATATTATATATACTGTGATGTTATTATAAATATTTTACAATGATATTCAATATTCTATCCATCCATTGAAAGATATGTCACCATACGTGTGTACGTTTGGCCTACCGTCTCCACGTAGTGGTGTAATTGTTATTCAAGACATTATTATTTTGATGGGTATAATAATGATGTGTAATTAATGTAAATAATTAGTATAAAATTATAATTATTCTGTATATATGATATACCATCCAATTATATATTATTTTAATATCCAATGAATGATATTATCGCTTGTGCGTACGTACGGACAACCGTCTCCATGAACGCGATGAGATTCATTCTCCATCGTATCCATTCAAGTATAATGATAATTTTATGATTAATTATAATGTTTAAGAACTTGATATCATTCTGTATATGAAAAAGATAAAACCTATCCATAACAAACATGGCTTATGTAACAAAACATATAAAGGAAAACGAGTATGTTAACACCTAAAACGATGATAATACTAAGATATTATTAACATTGCAATGTTAAAAGATCATATATGATATCATATTAATGTATATGATTCTTGTATAATTTAATAAATATTATTTCATCATTATACAAGAGTTTAACCTAACCCCAACCATGGAAAAGTACAAGTAATGGTTTATTTCAGAATCTCTTCATTATCTATGGTTGTTTATACGTAATTATCTGCTGGGACCTATTTATCATGCTCATACATGTTTCTCAAAAATTTATATCAAAAAATTTTTACTATTTACATGAATATGGGTTAAATTAATTTAAAACCTTATTTGAATTTTTATAAAAATTTTTGAAAGGAATCTTTTTGTCGTTTTCCAAACAAGGTCCTTTTTAACATTTTCGGAAAACTTAAGGTAAGAATGTATTTTATAACTTATACGGTGGGTGTGGCTATTTTCCGCCATTATAAAATCGTTGAAGCTTCCCTTACAAGATTATAAGATTATTTTCAAGATAAATTTTTTATTTTATAATTATGTGAATTTTAAATGATTTCAAAAAAAAGATATATTTATCTCAAATAGATTTGATTTCATCTATGTCAACATCATGTGATGGATTTTAATCTTATTTGAAGTTGATTTATTATGATACAAAACTTCCATATTTTATTGATGGTTTTGTGATATGTTTGACTGTGTATGTGTTATTTTTATACCATTCATGGTTTATAGAGAATGTATTTTTATTTTGTATTCTAGTTTTAATACGAATATTTATGTTTTGTTTAAACCTGTTCATATCTGGAATGAATTTGGTTTATTAAGTGATGGGTTGATCCCGCTATAACTCTCTAATGCATCAGTAGGTCTCATGAGACAAACTAGCGTCTTGGCACGAGGCCTTGACAAAATCTTATTTGTAGTCTTGGCACGAGGCCTTGGCTATGGGGTTATGATAATCTGGCATTATGCATTCCATCATAATGAAAGTTGTTATTGATATTGCATGTGATTATTTAACTAGTAGAATATCCGTGTGAATATGTAAATGTAATTTTTTCATTTTTTCATATTATGCTATAGTTCATGTTTAAAAATAATTTTTTTAGTTATACATTACCTTAAATGTTTATGCTTATTTATGAAAGTTTCTGCTATATTTTTATCCTTACTGGGCATTTGAGCTCACCCTTTTCTAGGTTTTGTTTTTCCCAGGATGTAAGAAAGTATATTATGAATTACCTGTAGGGATAGTATAAGGGGATATGAGTGTGGAGACAAGATTTAGTTTTAGTTTTCACTTTATGGTGTAACGTAAACATTACGAATGTATCTAGTTATTCCAAGGCCACTAAATTAATCGTTCGTTCAAGAATTTTCTTTTGTGATAATGCCAATTTTATTTAATAATGCACCGACTCTCGGTAACTGGTGTCAGGGTGTTACAATCCTTCCATCATTTTTTGTGAAATTGGGAAACAATTCATTTTGTGGATGATGAAAACGTCGTATCTCTTTCGATTCAGAATTCGGTGTTCACTATGCCACATATCCATAGATAAAATATAGAGTGTTAGAAATATATATTGGTTACATAACTCTTTTATAGTTAGTTATGGATACACAACAACATAGAAACAGGGGTTACAACAAAATGGGGGTGTATGAGGATGGGGGCACGAGTAGAGGCTGAAATGATACTTCTTTATTAAGATTACAGTTCCCCAAATGATTTTCCATCCTATATTGATGAATCCCATGATATATGTATTCTATATAAGGATTCTAAGACTTCAATATACCTTCAACTCATATATTTTTTGGATGATTTCTAACACCACCATGCACCACTGCATGCTGATGAGACCTTCCACCTATAGCCACATGAATATTCATCCCTTGAGTGGGTGCACTTCTATTCCCATGTATTTTGTGTGCATCACCTCTTGGCCACATGTGGACATATTTCCCTATGGGTTTCATGGATTATATCCCCTCATGAGGCAGCCATGTGGCTTACTCCCATGGGGTTCGGTCTAGCCCTTATTGTCCTCAAAATTTTTCAAAAGTCCAAACATTTATTTTCCATTACCATCCTTTACATCAGACAATAAAAACTATAAAAAATAAATACCCTAAAATTATAACATTAAAACTTATTGTTGTTTTCAAAATCATTAAAAAAAATTTAATCACCCAAAAAAAATATAATTCAATTAACAATTTGAAATATTAATAAATGAAATTAGAAATAAATCTTATGTAAACTCATTTTTTTAACTAAAACAGGAACATATAATAAATAGGTTTTATAAAAACAATTAAATTATATTATTTTGATAAAAACTAATTTTTTCTTATCTTCCATTTAATGGTAAATCAAAATGTCGCACTTACGTATGTGTAAACTATCATTCCCATAATACGATGTATGTTGTTTCATAATCACATCACACTCTAGTTTATAAAGAAAAAAATTGTTGAATGTAAATGATATTTATGAAATTATTATTATTTCTGAATTATGTGATATTATGAACTATCATATCCACCCATCCATGGGGAAATGGAAACTTTTCTTGTGTGTATGTGTCGAATAATGCCTCCACAATGTGAGGTAATTCTTTTTTCATCACTGCCACATATTTATGGCCATAACGATGAATTAAATGAATAAATAATATATTTATTATATTATTATGACTATATAAGTTAAAAAATTATATATTTTATTTTCTTTTCTTACTCTATAAATATAAAAATCTCAGGCCTGAGTATGTGTCGTCTAGGGCCTTTATGAACAAAATATACTATTTTTCAACAACTACTTACATTTCATGGTCTAAAAATGAATTTAATGTATAAATATTATATATATGTAATTATTTAGTTTATATAGATATTGAAATTAGGATGAATGTGAAAGGTTTGGTATAGTAGAATCAAAACCTGCATGAGATATAAAACACTTATAACATTAATAATTCAATGTAACAAATAATTATGAGTAAATGGGTTGAACTATGCTATAAATAAATGATTTCAAAAATCAATATAAATAACATTCTTATATACATGAAAAACAAAAAAAATTATACAAAACGTTTGAGCACATCTAACAAAGAAAAAATCCAAGGTAAGTGTTTTCTCATCTCAAACATCCCACTTAGAGACATACTTTGAATTTTACACTAATTCAAATTATATGGGGTATATTATAATTTTTTCAAATGTTATATACATTCCAAATAATTAATCAGGGTTTTTATGTTTCTATTCAATGATTTCATTTTCTATTAGTTTAGATTCAAGTGTTTTAAAATCTATAATGGTTTAGGTTTTTTTCAAATTTTAATCGGGTTTATCTTTTTCGGAACCATAATGGCATCAGTTATATGATTATTATATCTTAAACCCTATATATTTTATAAAATTATAATTATTTATGGGTTTTTATGTTTTATTTAAATTTTTGGTCTCATTTTCACTCAATTATTTTGAAATAATGTTTTCAATAAAAGAAAACCTTCTTTATCCTTTTCATTTGAGAACCTTTTTATACCATGTGTATAATAATTATTTTAAATTGGGAATGTTCTATAATATAAGATAATTTTTTATTGAGTTCAAATAAAAATAAAATAATATTTATATACAAATTATTAAAGGGAAATTTTTTTACATTTTTTGAATAAGTTATTTTTTTAATTTCTTTAAATTGTTTCAAAATAATAATTTTTTAATAATTTTTTTCATGAATGATTTTTCCTACAAAAATATAAATTCATAATGATTTAACTTCATTCTATTATTTTATGATTTTCCAAATATATATTCCAATTATCTTAAAAGTATTTCGATATATATAGATACTATTTAATAAATTTTTTTGAAAGGGTGTTACACTATTTCAATGTTTATTTTTATATTTAACTCTAAATTCACATACATACGTATAATTTATTTTTACGATTCCATTATCATAAATTATTTTAAAAAAACACTTTAGATGTCAAATTTTTATCTCATAAAAAGTGTTTTGAATGTGAATTTTACCTTAAATTTGGAAACAATTAGAGATAATATTTTATTGAAATTATTTTAAAATATTCTCTTCGATTTCATTATTATTTTTACAATGGTCCTGTATTTTCTAAAACACCTTCATTTCTTATGAATTTATGGTATACATTATGTCCATGTTTATTATTGTCAGGGATTTATTCCAAATCATTTCTATTATTTACTTAGTCATATACACATTACCTTATACAGTATAAGCATAATATTTTATTAAAACTAGATTTGGTTTATTTTCCACAAAAGATATAAAATTTATTTACAATTAAATTATTGGAAATACATTTAATTTATTGTTATATATGGATAATTTTTTAATACTAAGACTTGGTTATTAGGTTAGTGAAAATATTTTCATTTCATAATATATTTTTCAATATGAATTTTTATTACTAGGGAATGATCACTATGTATTTTATTTTTATTCATTTATTTCCAATGAAGAATAAATTAGAAAAAGTATGTGATGGGTGGGGACTAATATTAGATCTCCCCATAATCTATTGGTGGGTATAAAAAGAAAAACTTACTTTTGTATTCGGTTCTTGACTTACATATTTATATATGATGTCTTCTCTTGAGTCCTTAGAGGTAAGATTTTGATGTCTAGGTTTATTTATTCTAGCATAAAAAATAATTTATTATTTTAATTTTGATTAATACGTTGTTATTATTCATTGATGAATTTCTTGATCACGATTATAATAAAATGGTATATGTACTGTTTAGCCACTATCTTGTATAGTTTATATATTACGTACTCATGAAATTTTATATTTTAGGATTTCACCTACTGATTTTTTATCCTTCAATTTATTATATTTTTGGTTCCCATGGTTATGAATAATATTAATACATATTTTATATTTATAATTTTATCATGTATGGATATTTTTGTTGGACATTTTGAAGGTTTTATATGAAAAAATAAAATCTGAATATAGTGAAAATAATGTTCATTTGGTTGGAGAGATATAGGTTTTGTTATGTAATAATTTATATCATAATATAAAGATATAAACCATAAAATTTATTGGTTATATGATTTAAATAATCATTTATTTGGTTTTATAATTAATTACAATTAAAATAGGGTTCCATGGGTCTGTATCAAAGCTAATACGTAAAGGTTATATTTTTATCATTCGATCAGGGAGTATGGGTCTGAGGTACTACAAAAAGATTCTATTTTATATGTTTTCAGAAGCCTAGTAAAATAAATACACTATGATTATATGATTGAAATTCGTGTATTGTGATACCACGAGAAGCAAATGGTATTTGATTAGTCATCCTTATAATTTACATTTTTTGGTATGTACATGTTGCAAATAGATGGGATTCATTTTGATCTATTATCAAAGACTATTTTATTGTGTGAAATATTTATTTTATTAATTATAGAAAAGTATTGAGTTGATATAGGATATATATGATCTAATCTAAAATTAAATTTATTGTGTTTATTTCCTTATAGATCACACTTATCATAAATGTGTCTTAAATATTATACTTTATTTTTTAATAAATATCCACCAAAATCTGTATCATTCGTCTTTAGACCAATATTTTTATAGAATAAATATTAAACAACCAAATTTAAAAAATCATTCACCCTATAGGGATTTAAAAATTCTCACATCATTAGGATTAATTATAAGACACCCTCTTGATTTATGATTGAAGACTCTTCTTTTATACTTTATACTTTCCATCTTTGGTTTATTCTCCTCATATCAATAAAATATCATCATATTTTTATTAATGATACCCATATGAATCCAATATTAATTCATCACTTATTATTTTTGTGAACATAATTGAGTTTTTTATTGATATATGTCATATTTTACCATTAATAACATTATTTTATCATGGGTTTATTGCATGTGTATGATTGTAATAAGTTTTTTTCTTCATGTAATTAATGAATATCAGAATGTCATGGCTAATGGGTGAGACTTGAATTATAAATTCCTCAAATTCATTTTAAAAGGTGATATATTATATAAGATTTTTTATTTTATTCATGAAACTAAATTTTTCATGGATCATATATTTTGTGATGTTTTTTTACACATATGATTTTCCTTAGCATGATTATAGTATATGTTACAATTTCTATGTGAATTTTGACCCTAATATTATTGTGGTTCATTATTATTCATATTCGATATTATATGTTTCATTAAAATGGTTTCAAAATGTTAATAATGATGAATCTATGTAAATGATATAATTATTATTATTAGCCACATTCTATGTTTATTTCAAAATCTACATAAGAAAATATCATTTTCCCCTTACATGCATTTCAAATTAACTTTTTTATGTGTGTCTCCATTTAATTAAATGTATTTAAAGGATAATGATGTATAATAGGGGAAGGATTTTAAATAGTAAATTAATGTTTATTTTTTTACTTATGATTATTTTTTACAAACTAAATTGTCCAATGATAATAAACTATTCCATGTTTCAATGTATTATTATGATGTCATTTTTCTTATAATCAATTTAATAATCATGTATAAAATAGGTGAGTCGTTATAAATTTTATCATATCATGGTTTAGTTAATTTAGAATTATATAATCAAATGAAAATGTATGCTAATATTTAGGATCTCATGTGTTTATAATTTAGATTTTCATTCCACAAGTATATATGTTATGTCACGACCCGTCCTCGGGGCCCATGTCATGACTACCCCAAGCCTGCCTTCCGTAGGCCAGAGGCTGGCGACTAGCACCAAAGGCGTAAATCCCAATAAAAAGGGAAGGAATTTCCTTTACGAAATGAAAACACACACAAAAAGAGTACAAGCATAAGCTACACTAAGTAAGCAGTATAAAAAACATGCTGAAAGTACAAGGGCCCAGAAATACATACCCAAAAGAAAGGTACAACTACAACTGAAAGTAAAGTACAACTCAAAGGAAAATAGCTGAAAGGTGACATGTAGCTCCTGGATCATCCTCCGGGTTCCTACATGAAGGGTAGTTAGAGATGTCCTCCTCAGCACTCCACATCTGTCCGTCTCCTCTGGGTACCGGCTCGTCGTGAGATCCACCTCTCGGTACGGACTCGTCCTGGGATCCACCTTCGGGTACCGACTTGTCCTGAGATCCACCTCCGGGTACCGACTCGTCGTGAGATCCACCTCTGGGTACCATCCAGCTCTACAAGCCTCAACCACGATCAGTGATGTCCGTCGTCTGCAACCAACACAAGGAGGTGTGGGAAAAGCACGTGTAGGGGTGAGTATATGATACTCAGTAGGGACCCTGAGACCCTCATGGTCTCACTAAATCCCACAAGGATAATCACAAAGAAAGTTCTCAACAGATATCCCATACATAGATATAATCTTATACTTATAACTAAGTTACCAAGTAACCCATCTCACCCACGAGGTATCACACAGATATGAAGTCAAAGGATAACCACTACTTAGTTATATGCCCATACATATAGGTAAGTTATCTAGTAACCCATCTCAATCATGAGGAAAACACAAAGGTCATTGACTCGGCTCAAACCAGGATTTACATTATCGAAATTGTAACTGCTGAAGAGCTCCGTCTCTGACAAGTACAGTGATCCTTTCATGACTCTGTGGTACTTCTCACTAACCTAAGACTACTGAGGTACTCCTCCTGTTGAGTACCGTGGGTCAGCCACCTCACAAAGTAGTGTTCCTCCGCCATGGGTCTGCCACCTCACAAAGTAGTGCTCCCCCTCATAGCCTACATAGGTACTCTTCCTGTTGAGTACCATGGGTCTGCCACCTCACAAAGTAGTGCTCCTCCACCATGGTTCTTCCACCTCACAAAGTAGTGATCCCCTCTGAGCTATGCAAGTCACTACGAATCAAATCGGACAAGCAGTCATCAGGTCTCAACCAGCTAGACGGTTTCCGTACTCTGTATGATTGTCATTGAGAGGGTCCACTCCATGATCTATCGGTTTATAATCCAAGTATCACAAAGTCCCACGAAAAATTATCTCAAAGTACCGCCTAATCATAGGGGTCTCAACACAACAGACGGCGCGTCAATCGGACGCCCGGTCTGTGAGTTATTAATCATTTCGTCCAAGGAGCCCGGTTGGTTTCATTTACGAACCAACCCGGCCGTATATCATCTGTACCCCGAAGTCACATAGGGTATTCACATAGGTATCGTTTCTCAATGTTATCAGCAACGTCGCTAACGGTTCGTCAAACGGACGACCGGTCTGAAGTTATCAGCTTTTCCGTTCCAGGGGCCCGGTTGGATTTCGAGTACAATCCAACCCTATAATATATAAATTTAGTCCAAACCTCTGGATAAGTATTAAAAAAGTTATGTATCATCAATAAGAATCCAATAAAGTTGACGGTATGTCAATCGGATGTCTGGAGCTCAAGATATAAGCGTTTCCGCTCTGAGGGCCTCGTTGGCTTCGAGTTTGAACCAACCAGGCTATTCCAAAATTTATGTGAAACCTAGAGTATAATATAGAGAAACGATCGTATCGATCCAAGGATCGCATCACAACTAACGGTGCGTCAATCAGACGTCCGCAACTCAAGTTATAGGGGTTAGAATGAAACTGCTCGAAAATAGGGGGTTCGGGCCTGGTCTGACCCGGTCAATACACCCTGGGTCGGCCCGAACCGAGTCAACCCGACCCGGGTCCAGGTCCGGCCCACTAGGGTGCGGCCCAGCACGGCTGGCGCGGCCCGACCCAGCCAGCGTGGGCGATCCTTCCCGGCACGGGCGCGGCCCGCGTGGCCAGCGCGGAGCAGGGGGTTACAACCCCCCGGTTGAATGAACTAGCACAACTTAATGTCGCGCCACCCAATCTATAATGGTTTTTGGCATTCTGGTTCGTCCTCCGCCATTGCGGTTCGGCCGTGATGGTTTTCTCCAGTGGCGCGCCGCTGCCGTGCTGCCACCGCCTTCTACATACCACCCGACATGCTCTGGTGGTCTGTTTTTCCTGCGTCTTCGCAAGCAGTCCTCCCGGGACGTGCTCTTCACTTCAATGGCTTTCAAATGTCGTTGTGGTCCCGTCTCACAATCACCGTCAATACGCTCACCAACAACAATCTGCGGAGGGTTTTCGGGCCATGTTGGTTCGGCCCGCACCCTCTGCAATAGGTGTTATCAAATGGAAAGATTAAAAAAATATTTTATTATAAAAAAATCAATTTTACTTAAATAAAATTGAATCAAAACATTCTATAACCTCTTAAATGAGTTTTAGCATACCAATGTTCCAATCCTGAAATTTTAATTAAAAAATGCACAGATCAACTCAATGTTGATTTGTTCCGTTTTCTTTTTTTAGATTGAAAAAAACCATGGGAAAAAGAAAATAATATCATTCTCAAATAATCCCCTACCTTGTGTCGTTCATTATTTGTTGACGATATCGCAAGAGGGTGGACGTCGGATCATAGACATCATCCCAAGGGAGGAGATGAAGATGACGATGGTCGCTGGCATTCGTCGCTTCACTCGTCGTCGGTGTGAACCCGAGGAAGTGGCGTCTCCTCTCTTGTTGTGAAGGAAGAAGATGATGGAGAACCGTTCTTCATCGACGGAGGAAGTTGTTTCTTCGTGGATGAAGGTAACTTGCCTCAAATCCTCCCAAAGTATTAGCCAACCCCAAAATCTCTTAAAGCTTCCCTCTTTTAAAATCTCTCCAATCAATTCAAAAGGAGTCAAGAGGTGAGATAAATAAATTAATAAGGTTATTAATTATCCTAGTCGGCCTCATTAATCTTGGGAGGTGGAGAGGCTCCACCATAATAAATGTGTGGAGGTTACATGCATTTAAACAAGGGGGATGAGTTATGGGGAGATCAAGGGGGTTATGGGGGAGGTGAGGAGTTAGGGTCCCTTGTGGGCCCTACCACACTAAACTCTCCCATGGGAGGTTAGGTGGGTATGGGGCCCACATCTAACTCCCCCATTGTTGAAAAAAACACCTTTAATGAATAAAATTTGTGAATGAAAAATTTTATTAATTCAACTAAACCCCAAATATTAAACCTCAACCTGCTTAAAACACAACTACAACAAAGGTCCCCTTAAGAAATTAATGGTGCTATGGTTTCAGCGGTGCCCTTGGATTTCAATTCCGAGCCCTAGTTAAAAAGATAGAAAAATCCGCTCGTTTGTTCACTGAACGTACCCGAGACAAACTTTGGAAATTGATTCCGGGCACACAGGGCCTCAGAATCAGGTTCCGTTAAAAACTGCGGACTCGTTAAATTCCAAAGAAATTATGGAAAAAATTCTCTTAAATTTCCGAGTCATTACATTACTCCCACCTCAGGGCTTTACGTCCCCATACATTTATAACACAAACTAGGGAAACAAATGTGCTAATGGGTATGTATCTAAGCCTTCCGCTCCAATGTGCTTTCCTGGAGGATCCCATGATATCAGCGAAAGCGCACCGGAGGAATCGACCATTCACGTAGGACCCTATACTTTAGATCCTCGATCTCCACTGGAACCTCTGTGCATGTCGCCCTATCATCGACGTACAACTCCTTGAGGTCAATGATGTGTGAAGGATCATGCATGTATCTCCTCAGCTGAGGTACGTGGATGATTTCATGCACCAAGTGCAGCTAAGGTGGAACGGTCAAGTGGTAAACCACCCTGCCTACCTTGTTGAGTACCTAGAAAGGTCCGTTGAACCTCAGAGATAACTTTCCTCCTCGGCCACATCTCCATAAATATTGTCGAGGTGAGACCCGTATAAGGATGCAGTCGCCATCCTCGAACTCAACAGGCCTCCATTTCTAGATTAGAACAAAAACTCAAAGATTATGTGGCCACGAGGGTAAGGTTGAATGACTCAAGAGTGATCGACTACACCCTCCTGTGCATGAGTTTATCCGACTTCCTAGGGTTTTCTTTTTGCCGACCAAGGAAAATCCATCCCGACGTTGTAGATTAACCACAACCTTTTTTTCAAATACAGTCAATCTGTGTATGAATAGTGGATCCAATCCATACTCAGACCAACATCGTAAGGCCTCGACACAGTCACCTAGAGATTCCGACTGAATATCTCACCTCGAGGGTCAGACCACACTGTCGGCATAAGTGTTATTATTGAGTCTCTTACCATGGTATCTCCAGACGTGAGGGTCAAGTATAAGGCTTACCAGGAACTCTAGGTCCTGGACAAGATTCACGGAAGAAAGGAATTATTTTCATCAATGTCTTTTGTTATGACAGCTAGTGTTGGACATATATTGTCCCTAGAATCATTCTTAGAGCCATTGGATCACACTCCTTGATCACATGCAGCTACTCTTTTTTCTTGCCCTCCAGCTCCCTGAACTTGGGGGGATAACAAGGGTGGGTGTTTGTAACATTTTGATATGAGCACCACCTCATCATGCTCTCCTAGCTCTGCCTCTATTTCTGCTGCTCCGCAGACTCATATTTCCTTAATGCTTTTTCTTCGTGAAATATTTTACTTGCCCGAGTCTCTGAGACTTGCGCCAGTTTCTTGTTTCTTACTACACCGTGCAGTCTTTATCCGCTCCTAGATGATCTGCACCTTCTCCACCTACTATCTATAAGAGATGCTAAGAGTTCTCCTTTGCGAAAAAGAGATTCTCGGTCTCATCCCCTAGATGGACCACACTCATTTCCTAATACAGTGAATCCTTACATAAATGAATCATTCATTCCATGTACAACATCATAAGGACTTGACATTACTACCAAGATATCCAACCGTCACTCTCGCCTCCAAGGGTCGAGTCACACTGTCGGCATCAATGGGAGGATACTTGTAATGCCCCGACCGATGCTACCCAGAGTCGGTGCATTACTTCGTAACATTGGAATGATCACAAAAGATCAAGTCTCGAAAGACCAATTAGTTTAGTAGCCTTAGAAACACTAGATACATTCATAAATGTTACATTACATCATTAAGTGAAAAACTACAATAACAAAGTCTCCATAGTCCACACTCAAATCCACTTCTGACTATCCCTAAAGGTTATTCATAAAATTCTTCTTCACATCATGGAAAATATTAAAACATTGAAAGGGGTGAGCTCATATGCTAAGTAAGGATAATAATATAGCAGAAGCTTTCATAAATAAACATAAACATTTAAGGCAATGTATAACTAAAACAAAAGCCTTTTTAATCATGAACATCAGCATAATATGGCAAAAATAAAATTAAATAGTTCCATTTACTTACTCACATGGATATTTTACTAGTCGAATAATCACATGCAATATCAATAACCACTTTCATAATGATGGAATGCATAATGCCAGACTATCATAACCACGTAGCCAAGGCCTTGTGCCAAGACCACAAATAAGATTTTATCAAGGCCTCGTACCAAGACACTAGTTTGTCTCATGATACATGTCGATGCATCAAGGATCTATAGCAGGCTCCACCCATCACTTATTAAGCCCAATTAATTCCTCATATGAATAGGTTTAAACATATCATAAACCATAACATAATCGTATCACATAAAACATGCATTATGGAAACATAAAATGTCCACATTTCAATCACAAGATATCAATACAACACATTGATATAATAAAAACACTTTCAAAACCATTTTCAATACCAAAATAATAGAAAATTAAAACTTTGTATTTATTTTTCATTCAAAAAAAGTTATGGCTTGTAGAGGAAGCCGATACTCAAATAATGGTCACGATGGCGGAGAAGTCATTGTCGCCGCATACGTACAACAAGAAAAACATTCCTTTTTTTCATTTAGTAAAACGCTTCGTATAAAATGGTTCCTTTTGAATAAACGTAAAAGTAAAAGGGGTTTATACACCATATAATATAAATTTGTCTATAAAACAAAATATGCCTCAATGAATGGTGATTGAGACGAAGTCCCTTAAAAAGATCAATTTTTTATATAAAATTGATCTATTATGTGTATTCACTATAAGTACACATAAAGAAAGTAAAAAATACAAGATAGTACATAATAATATCTTGACATAATTTGAATGTAGTAGATTAACCCAAATAATGGAAATTGGGTTAAGAATTTCCCTTACCTCGTGTCCGACTTGACTCGATCGCTCTTTAATCTCCTTAAAATCGGGTAACTCTTTTTTGATTTGAGCCAAAGGCTTCCTTGGGAAGAATTATACCCAACGTGAGGCTTCTAGGAGTAAGATAGGGAAGTTGGGAGAGTATTTGGGAAGAGTTTGGCTGAGCCAAATGGCTTTAAGGTGTGAATAATGTGGTATTGGTGGGGGCCTTTTATAAGAGGAGAGGATGTGCACTCTTGGAAAGATTGAAATGTTACATTATTATGAAATGCTTTTCCGATTCTAAAGGTCCCACAATGATATATTTTAAGGATAAGGTGATAAGGGTTAGAAATATGGTCATCCAATAGGTTTTTTACATGTGTAAGTTTTATATTTTACATTATCTTTTTATTTCATTTAAAATCGTTAATTAATGAGGTAATCGCAGCATCATTATGGTGTCATAAAATATTTAATTTCTTAAATGTCTAAAAATTATATAAAAAATTATCATGATGTAGGAAATATTTTTAGATTTATAATGAATATTTATAGTCAAACATATGATTGTATAACCTGATTTAAAAACTGTTTTAGTAAAACAACTCATGTTTGTGACATTTTTATTTTAACATTAAATAAAATGTTTTTAATGTCATTTTCCTAACAAAGTTTCTCCATGGGGTCCCCAAGTTGACCCATGGATTTTCTTGGTCGGCCATGACTCATCAAATAGGGGTAGGACAAGTGTAAAGGTATTTTCATATTTTTATAATGTCATTTTTACATTAAATTTCACTAATCACCTTTAATCGCGATTAATTAAACATAAAAGTTACTATTCACCAAAAAAAATTATTTTAATCCCATTGAACAAAATTTTACATCCTAATTATAACCATGTATGTCAGATTTTTGAAAATCAAATCACAGAAGTGGTAATGTTTCATTTAAACGAAAAATCAGTTGTTTAACTACAACTTAGTGGTTCCACTATTCATCAAAAATTGATGTTTTTCAGAACAATGCCAAAATTTTACCCTAAGCTATAATTGATATTCCAAATTAAAAAATGATGTATATTTTAAAAAATTACAAACATATGATTTGCATTAATTAATTTTATAATTAATTCCCGCCGTCATAACAAATAGCGTGTTTTTAAGAAACAAAATATATCAAAAGATTGACAATTGTTTATGTCTAATTTCAAAGTGAAATTAATTCTAATGATAAACATTGGATAAAATGGTAAAAATATATTCTAATTATACATTAAAACCACTCAATAGTATAATTTATCACTATAAATTATTTTGATTAAAAAAGTTGTTTTTATGTTTTTTTCACTATTCATAAAAAATTGGATGTTCTCAGAAAAATACCAAAAATTCAACATAGGCTAATTTCGATATTTTGAATAAAAAAATGAAGTCTATTTTGAAATATAAAATTTATATAATTTCAGAAGGTGGGTATTACTATTCATAATGGCTACTTTGATTGGTTGTGGTGTGTTGAATCTCGAACTAGCGTACAATGCAAGCTATTGAATTATTAAAAGAGAAGTGTATCGTGGAAGCTCAGGTGTTACATTATACCCTCCTTCAATAAATTGCGTCCTCGCAATTTAAATTTTTATTTGAAAATAAAAGGTTGAAAATAGAAAAAACCTTTGTGGAAAACCCACATCGAAAATAGGGTTAATAAAAATATAACATTAAAAGAAAGAAAGAGAAGTACAAAGGTCACCTGAGATAGCACATTCTAGGATACTATGAAAATATGGATATGGAGGAGAAACAAACCATCGTGGTCTGATGGAGATTTGTAGAGAATATGATTAGGATAAAGTTAACCACAAGAAAATCACAAACTTGTGATTGGTTAAACGATTATTGAATCCCCAGTTGGAAAAGTTAACAGACAACATTTTTGTTTTAAGTTACTATTTATAAAGTTGAGGAATGTATTTAAGAGTCTTTCTAAGAATGTAAGGAAATATACATACTTTTCATGTAGGCTTTCATTCTTTAATAAAGTTTTACCACGAACCCATCTTTCACTCCAAATGGTAACAGAAATCAAAAAATATTCTATTTATCCTAATTTTATAAGGTTCTAAATATTACCACATACCATTTTGATTAGGAAAACTATTTTGTAATAACCAGGGACTTCTTGTAGGCTAGTGGTAGGTAATAGAGGCCTGTCGAACTATGTTTTTGGGTTCGATTCCTACAGCTTTATCCGACGCGACGCATTATCCCCCAACCTTCAGGTTGTCCTTTTCCTAAATCTATAGTATTATAATATTCCAAAAATAATCTTTATACATGTTTTAACCTTAAAAAATACTATCCAAAGTTCAACTTAATCCATTCCAACCTTTATGGTTATCCAAAATACCTCTTTCTAGACTTTCTGTAAAAGGTCTCTAATTTCCAAAATCAATTGTAACATCAGATTCCCCAAACAAGGTAAAGTTTCTCTTATTTCCACATACAAAAAATATGATTACCTTCATCATATTAAAACCTTAATGAAAACAACAAGTACTGCAGTATAATCCTTATATATATCACATTATTCTTATAACCAGAATATAATCCTTGTTTCCAAAAAGCACCAATACATTAATTATTCCACTTCAACTGTAGTAACAGAATAAGATTGTCCTTGATCCCATGGCCTTTTCTGAAGTAAGTTTCTCTGACGCTTAGGACATTCATTTGAATAATGCCCCATTTCCCTACAATTTTAGCATTCAACATTGATAGCCTCTTTCTTTCCCTTGCAATCATGAGCCTGGTGACATTTTTCGCCACATTTATAACAAACTCCCATTCCTTTTAGGCAAGCACCGAGGTGATTCTTCCCACAATTATCACATAATTGAAAATCCTTCTTTCCCTTTTTCCCTTTATCCGTCTCTTGTTCCACCGTTATCTTCTTCTCTTGCTTTACTTTGTTGTCATAAGACATAGAGAATTATTTTTCTATCTTGATAGAACATGAGACAATATCTTCGTACAATGAGAAGGATTGTGATACTATTGCTCGACGGAGAAATGGTTTTTAGCCATTAAATAAACAATCAATCTTACTTCTTGGGTTACATATATAATCTACAGAATACCTTGCTATCCTTGTAAAGTTTCCATCATACTTTGCGACATTCTCATCCTCCTTTTGTCTCAGACTCAAAAATTGCCTTTCCATATCTGCTCAATGGTCACGAAGAAAGTATTTTTCTAAGAAAAGATCTTTGAACTCTATCCATTCCATACTTGATACGTCTTTATCTTCCATTGTATTTTGAATCAATGACCACCATTAATTGGTATCTCCTTTGAGGTGGTAAACTTCCATGATAACCTTCTCCCTTTCACTACTCCCCAAGGAATGGAATATTTTCTCTAAGGAGTTTATCCATTTCTTAGATAATAATGGATTTGTACCCACATTAATTGTTGGTGGTTGTTTCCTTATGAATCGGTATGACATTGATCCCCCACATTGTGGATTAGGGTGCTCCATATGAGTAAGTTTATTATTCATAACCTGAGTGAGTTGTCCCAGTATGGTAATAAGTTTATTAGCACCAGTTGTATCTCCAGCTCCACAATAATTATCTTGAGTAGGAGGGAAATCCCTACACGTAGTGTGTGCATTGATACAGTTTCCCTTCCTTCCACTATGCGCCATTTCTAGACAATTTCATAAACTAGATTAGTTTATGAATCGAAATACATAATTCCATACTTGTAAAACAGTTAACATAAATTGAACTATTTATGTATATAATCCATAATTGTAAAAATAAATGTTTTCTTTGAGGATGTATATACTCATAAACCCTTCATAATGGTTTGTAAATAAAATTAGAATTATCCTAAGCATATCCCCTGGGAGTGTCGTAACCAAGAGTTCAGTAAGGCTCATTGTCGTGCACCAGGTCCCATTTGATTCTAGCTCAAAGAGGTGTTTTTGGGTTTTACCCCTAGGTACATTTTTGCCAGAGCCACCTCTACCAGCTCATAACCAGACAGGGATGTATTGCTTGGAAAAATCACAAGATCTATATAATACTAAAATTCTAGGAAGTTCTTCTATAATAATCCTCAAAGTCTATCTTAGGGCTACGTGCTCTAATCAGAGTTTATCTAAATCTAGCTTCCAAGGTTAGTACTAAACTACCTCTGACACCAACTGTAATGCCCTGACCCCTGCTACCCAGACTCGGTGCATTACTTCGTAACATTGGAATGATCACAAAATATCAAGTCTCGAAAGACCGATTATTTTAGTAGCCTTGGAAACACTAGATATATTCATAAATGTTACATTACATCATAAAGTGAAAAACTACAGTAACAAAGTCTCCATAGTCCACACTCATATCCTCTTCTGACTATCCCTACAGGTCATTCATAAAATGCTTCTTCACATCCTGTAAAATAATAAAACATTGAAAGGGGTGAGCTCAGATGCTCAGTAAGGATAACAATATATCGGAAGCTTTCATAAATAAACCTAAACATTTAAGGCATTGTATAACTAAAACAAAAGCCTATTTAAACATGAACATCAGCATAATATGGCAAAAATAAAATTAAATAATTCCATTTACATACTCACATGGATATTTTACTAGTCAAATAATAACTAGAAATATCAATAACCACTTTCATAATGATGGAATGCATAATGTCAGAATATCATAACCACGTAGCCAAGGCCTCGTGCCAAGACCACAAATAAGATTTTGTCAAAGCCTACTGCCAAGACACTAGTTTGTCTCATGAGACCTGCCAATGCATCGAGGAGCTATACAGGTCTCCACCCATCACATATTAAGTCCAATGAATTCCTCATATGAATAGGTTTAAACATATCATAAACCATAACATAATAGTATCACATAAAACATGCATTATAGAAACATAAAATGTCCACATTTCAATCACAAGATATCAATACAACACATTGATAAAATAAAAACACTTTCAAAACCATTTTAAATACCAAAATAAATGAAAATTAAAACTTTGTATTTATTTTTCATTTAAAAAATGTTATGGCTTATAGAGGAAGCCAAAACTCAAATAATGGTCATGGCGGCGAAGAAGTCGTTGTCGCCGCATACATACAACAAGAAAAACTTTCCTTTTTTTCGTTTAGTAAAACGCTTCGTATAAAAAGGTTCCTTTGGAATAAATGTAAAAGTCAAAGGGTTTTATACACCGTATAAAGTAAATTTGTGTATAAAACAAAATATGCCTCAATGTATGGTGATTGAGACGAAGTCCCTTAAAAAGATCAATTTTTTATATATAATAGATCTATTATTTGTATTCACTATAAGTACAAATAATGAAAGTAAAAAAACAAGATAGGACATAATAGTATCTTGACATAATTTGAATGTAGGATATTCACCCAAAGAATGGAAATTGGTTTAAGAAGTTCCCTTACCTTGTGTCCGACTTGACTCGATCGCTCTTTAATCTCCTTTAAATCGGGTAACTCTTTTTTGATTTGATCAAAAGGCTTCATTGGAAAGAATTATGCCCAAAGTGCGGCTTCTCGGAGTAATAGATAGAAGTTGGGAGAGTATTTGGGTAGAGGTTGGCCGAGCTGAATGGCTTGAAGGTGTGAATAATGTGGTAGTGGTGGGGGCCTTCTATGAGAGGAGAGGAGGGGCACTCTTGGAAAGATTGAAATGTTACATTATTATGAAATTATTTTCGGATTATAAAGGTCCCACAATGATATATTTAGAGGATAAGGTGAAATGGTTCTAAATTTGGTCATCTAATAGGTTTTTTACATGTTTATGTCTTAGATTTTACATTATCTTTTTATTTTATGTAAATCGTTAATTAATGAGGTAATCGCTGCATCATTCTGGTGTCATAAAAAAATTTAATTTATTTAATGTATAAAAATTATTAAAAAATTATCATGATGTAGGAAATCTTTTTAGATTTCAAATGAATATTTATAGTAAAAAATATGACTTGTATAACTCCATTTAAAAACTGTTTTAGTAAAACAACTCATGTTTGTGACATTTTTATTTTATCATTAAATAAAAAGTTTTTAATTTCATTTTCCTATAAAAGAGGCTCCATGGGGTCCCCAAGTTGATCCATTGATTTTCTTGGTCGTCCATGACTCATCCAATATGGGTAGGACAAGTGTAAAGGTATTTTCATATTTTTATAATGTCATTTTTACATTAAATTTCACTAATTACCTTTAATCGCGATTAATTAAACTTAAAAGATACTACTCACCAAAAAATTATTTTAATACCATTGAACCACATTTTACATCCTAATGATAACCATGTATGTCAGATTTTTGAAAATCAAATCATAGAAGTGGTAATGATTCATTTAAATGAAAAATCAGTTTTTTAACTACCACTCAGTGGTTTCACTATTCATCAAAAATTGAAGTTTTTCAGAACAATGCCAAAATTTCACCAAGCTATAATTTATATTTCAAATTTTAAAATGATGTATATTTTACAAAATTCCAAACATATAATTTTCATTAATTAATTTTATAATTAATTTCCGCTGTCACAACAAATAGCGTGTTTTTAAGAATCAAAATATATCAAAAGATTGACAATTTTTTATGTCCAATTTCAAATTGAAATTAATTATAATGACCACCACTGGATAAAATGGTAAAAATATATTCTAATTATACTTTAAAACCTCTCAATAGTATAATTTATCACTATAAATTATTTTTATTAATAAAGTTGTTTTTATGTATTTTTCACAATTCATAAAAAATTGGAAGTTCTCAGAAAAATACCAAAAATTAAACATAGGCTGATTTCGATATTCTAAATACAAAAATGAAGTCCATTTTGAAATATAAAATTTATGTAATTTCATAATGTGGGTATTACTATTCATAATGGCTACTTTGATTGGTTGTGGTGTGTTGAATCTCGAACATGCGTACAATGCAAGCTATTGCATTATTAAAAGAGAAGCGTATCGTGGAAGCTCAGGGTGTTACATCACTGGGTCTCCTCCATTATAAATCTCGAAGGTGAGGGTCAAGCCAACAGTTTCTAACCGAGACCACTCAGTATCAGCCAAAAAGATGTACTGGAAAGAAAACATCACAAAGATAAGTGTCTTTTATTAATACAGCTCATAGTACAAAGACATAAATACAACAACAACATGGAACTAGAAGTACAAAGGAAAAAAAGGAACCCACTAGCCCTACTCTTGTCCACCTGCTTCCAAAGCTCTACTACCTTGTCCACTGCTCAGCTATTGCTCAACCACTCGTCGCTACTTCTATTCTGGTGGCTCCTCCAATGCATGCGGATCTACTATGAGGGGGTCGGATAGTCACGTTCCAGGCAACCTTTCGTGCCGCATTCATAAAACTTCCTTCTCCTCATATGGCTGGCTCTATTTCGTGTGCCTCGCACAACCAAACCTGTATCCCGAGGTCGCCCACCTGCTGGTCTGGTTCACTTGGACCCCTGCATCATATGTCTACTACCTACAGATGACTCGTCTACTGATCTTAAATCCTACGGCAAAGGCAGCAGATCCTGAGCATTCTCATACGGTAGAGTTGTAGGTATAAACTCCACTCTATAGAAGGTCTCAAAATCTCCCTAGGTTAACGTCATCCCATCACAAAACACGAACAAGTGGCTCCACCACCTCTCAGCTGCTGCCTGAAGGAGGATAGCAGCAAAGATCACCATGATGTTTGCTAGAGTACGAACTATCCTGAAAACTCTCAACAAAGCCTCCAGCCAATCCTCAGCCGCCTGCGGGTCTGTCTATCTCCTGAACTTGGGTGGCCTCTAGCCCTAGAACTCGTGAAGTGCGCTCAAACGATGTGCAGTCTCTGCTCTTGGGTTTAGTGGTATCAGTGGCTCAATAGGTGGTAGTACTGTCGGTGCCTCCACTGGTGCCTCAACTGGAAGAGGGCCCTGTACAGAGGCCTCATTGCTCGGCAGGCTGTTAGTACGTACATCTATCGGGGCTCTAGCTGATCGTCTGTGGAAAGGAATCCTGAATGAAACAGATATGTCATGGTCAAACAATTATACCTGGTGAGATGACCTTGTTTGAGTTGTTTTAGGGGGAATATCTTTGAAAACACACACACAATTAGTGTTTTCGTGCACTGAGTCGGAAATCAGTAGTCAGGGTCCTAGTGTATGGATACATCGGCAGCCCGCACCAATATTGGACTCCCTGAACTGAAAACCACACTCGGTACCCTTAACACTATTTCTTCAAAAAAAATATCAGAGTTATATGTCCTACAGTAAAACCTACCCCTATGATACCAATTTGTCACGACCCGTCCTCGGGGCCCATGTCGTGACTACCCCAAGCCCGCCTTCCATAGGCCAGGGGCTGGTGACTAGCACCAAAGGCATAAATACCAATAAAAATAGAATGCATTGCCTTTACGAACCGAAAACACACACAAACAGAGTAAAAGCAGAAGCTACACTGAGTAAGCATTATAAAAAATGTGCTGAAAGTACAAGGGGACGGAAATACGAGCCCAAAAGAAAGGTACAACTACAACTGAAAGTATATTACAACTCAAAAGACAACAGCTGAAAGGTGACAAGTAGCTCCTGGATCTTCCTCTGAGTTCCTACCTGAAGGGTAGGTACAGATGTCCTCCTCAGCACTCCACGTCCATCCGTCTCCTCCGGGTACCGACTCGTCGTGAGATCCACCTCCGGGTACAGAATCATCCTAAGATCCACCTCTGGGTACTGACTCATCGTTAGATCCACCTCCGGGTACCGACTCGTCATGATATCCACCTCTAGGTACCGTCTAGCTCTACAAGCCTCAACCACGATCAATGATGTCCGTCGTCTGCAACCAACACAACGAGGTGAGGGAAAATCCCGTGCAGGGGTGAGTATATGATACTCAGTAGAGACCCTGAGACCCTCAAGGTCTCACTAAATCCAACAAGGATAATCAAAAAGAAATTTCTCAACAGATAACCCTTACTTAGGTATAAGCCTATACTTACACCAAAGTTACCAAGTAACCCGTCTCAGCCACGAGGTATCACACAGATATGAAGACGACAGATAACCACTACTAGGTATATTCCCATACATATACGTAAGTTATCTAATAACCCATCTCAATCAAGAGGAAAACGCAACGGTCATTGACTCAACTCAAACCAGGATTTTCATTATCAAAACCGTAACTGCTGAAGAGCTCCGTCTCTGACGAGTACAGTGATCCTGTCACGACTCTGAGGTACTGCTTACAAACCTAATAATGCTGAGGTAATACTCCTGTCAAGTACTACGGGTCAGCCACCTCAAAAAGTAGTGCTCCTCCGCCATGGGTTTGCCACCTCACACAGTAGTTCTCCCTCTCAGATCCTATAGAGATACACCTCCCATCGAGTACCGTGGGTCTTCCACCTCACAAAGTTGTGCTTCTCCACCATGGTTCTACCACCTCACAATGTAGTGATCCCCACTGGGCTATGCAAGTCACTTTGAATCAAATCGGTCAAGCAGTCATCAGGTCTCATCCAGCAACCCGGTCTTCATACTCCATACGCTCATCTCCGGGAGGGTCCACTCCACGAGCTATAGGTCGATACTCCAAGTATTACAAAGTCTCACTATGAAGTATCTCAAATGACCGCCTCGTCATAGGGGTCTCAATGCAACAGACGGCGCGTCAATCGGATGCCTGGTCTGTGAGTTATTAGCCTTTTCGCCCCAGGGGCCCGGTTGGTTTTGTATATGAACCAACCCAACCGTATCTCAACTATACCCTGAACTCACATAGGGTATACTCATAGGGACCGTTTCTCAACCAGATCACCAACGCCGCTGACGGTTCGTCAAACGATCGTCCGGTATGAAGTTATCGGCTTTTTCATTCCTGGGGACCGATTGGATTTCGGGAACAATCCAACCAGGAAAAATTACAACTACATCCAAAACTTTGGTGAAGTATGCCAAAAGATCCGTCTCATCAATAGGAATCCAACAAAGTCTATTGTACGTCAATCGGACATCTGGAGCTCATGATATAAGCGTTTCCGCTCCGAGGGCCCAGATGGCTTCATGTTCAAACCAACCCGGCCGTACCAAAAGTTCTCCAAAACCTTGAGTATAATATACCTAAATGACCTTCTCAATCCAAGGATCGCATCACATCTAAAGGTGTGTCTATCAGAGGTATGTAGCCCATGTTATGGGCATTTGAACAAAACTGCTCGAAAATAGGGGGTTCGGACCCGGTCTGACCCGACCCGATACCCCCTGGGTTGACCCGACCCAGGTCAAGGTCCAGCTAACTAGTGTGCGGCCCGGCCCGGCCTAGCTGGCATGGCCTGGCCTAACCGGCATGGCTTGGCCTGGCATGGGGGTCCAGACCAGCGTGGGCGGCCCGGCCCTGGGCGGGCGATCCGGCCTGATGTGGTCGGTCCGGCTGGCACAGCTGGTTGGCCCGGCGCAGGCGTAGTCTGCGTGGCTAGTATGGAGCGGGGGGTTAAAACCCCTCAGTTGAACGAACCGGTGTGGCTTAATCCCGCGCCGCCCAATCCAGAACGGCTTCTACCATTCCGGTTATTCCTCCGTCGCCGCAGCTCCGCGGCTCAGCCGCGGAAGTTTTCTCCAGCGGTGTGTCACCGCCGCCTTCTGCGGACCACCGGACGTGCTCCGGTGGTCCGTTTCAACTACCATCTTCTCCAGTGGTCCTCCCGGTACTTTCTCTTCACTTCTTAGTCTTTCAAACATCATTGTGGTCCCGTCTCACCATCGTCGTCAATCCATGCACCAACAAAAATCTACGGAGGGTTGTCGGGCCGTGTTGGTTCGGCCCGCGCCCTCCGCGTTAGGTGATATCAAATAGCAAGATTAAAAAAGGATTTTATTATAAAAAAACATTCAATTTTACATAAATAAAATTGAATGAAAACATTCCACAACCTCTTAAATGAGTTTTAGCATACCAATATTCCCATCCGGAAATTTTAAATAAAACATTCACGGATCAACTCAATGTTGAGTTGTTCCGTGTTCTTTCTTTAGAAGGAAAACAACCATAGTGAAAAGAAAATAATATCATTCTCAAATAATCCCCTACCTCATGTCGTTCTTCATCTGATGACGATATCGCAAGAGGGTGGACGTCGGCTTGTCGACGTCGTCCCAAGGGAGGAGATGATGATGACGATGATCGCTAGCATTCGTCGCTTCCGTCTTCGTCGGTGTGAACCCATGGAAGTGACGTCTCCTCTCTTGTTGCGAAGGAAGAAGAGGATGGGGAACCGTTATTCGTCGAGGGAGGAAGTTGTTTCTTCATGGATGAAGGTAACTCTCCTCAAATCCACACAAATTATTAGACAACCCCAACATCTCTTAAATATTCCCTCTTTTAAAAGTTCTCCAATAAATTCAAAGGGAGTCAAGAGCTGAGAAAAATAAATTAATAAGGTTATTAATAATCCTTTTTGGCCTCAATAATCTTTGGAGTTGGAGAGGCTCCACCACAATAAATGTGTGGGTTTTCCATGCATTTAAACAAGGGGGTGAGTTATGGAGAGGTCAGGGGGTAATGGGGGAGGTGAGGAGTTAGGGTCTCGTGTGGGCCCTACCACACTAAACTCTCCCATGGGAGGTTAGGTGGGTGTGGGCCCCACATATAACTCCCCCTTTGTTGAAAAAAAACAACTTCCATGAATAAAATTTCTGCACGACAAATTTTATTTAATTCACCTAAACCCCAAATATTAATCCTCTACCTGCTCAAAACATAACTATAGGAAAGGTCCCCTTATGCAATTACTGGCGTTGCGGTTTCATCGGTGCCCTCAAATTTCAATTCCAAGCATCAGTTAAAAATATAGAAAAACACGCTCGTTCATTCAATGAACGTACCTGAGCCAAACATAGGAAATTGATTCTGGGCACACCGGGCCTCAGAATCAGGTGTCATCAGAAACTGCGGACTCGTAAAATTCCAAAGAAATTAAGAAAAAAAATTACCAGAAATTTCCGGGTCTTTACATGTTATTTATTGATCATTATTGATTTATATTTTAATAAAAAATTTCAAATTTTTTAATACGATGGAAACCAAGATAAATTATCAAAATAACCCATGTTACAAGTAATACAATTATTTTGTGAATTAAATTTCATATGTAATGGGAGGAAGGAATTCAAAACCTCATGGTGTAATTAACTAGCTATCTTACATTATGAACACTAACCCAATACTTTTTTAATGTATTCCTTCACCAAGTAAAGATAATATTTCCATTAAATCATTAATATGTCAAAAACCATCTTTATTTAGTAGATATCATGATCCTCTTATTATAAATTAATGGATGAAATCCATCATAAGATATTTTTCATTCCCATTGTACTTAGAAGGATAAAGTTACTATAATAATCTAATATTTATATATATATACTGATTAGTAGTATAAATTCATCAATGATATGAATCTAAAAAATGTATATGGTTAATAGAGGCTATATATACTCGAAATTGTATTATATGTGATAAAGAATGATAATTAAAATAAAAAATAAATAAACACTACTCATTGTTGAGAGAATAGTTGTAATCATAATAATTGAAGAGATAATGAGTTTTATATTAGGGACAACGAGTACCATTGAATATGACCTTGTACAAATGTAAAGATATTTGGAATGAAGGGAAACATCAACCTGAGGGATATTTTCAATTATGAGTTGAATACCACATGTGATATATAATTTATCAACTAGAACTTCCACCAAACCTATATCAATTTCATGAAATATTTTTCATTTCACTCTTTATAAAGTACCTACCAATCCCTATAAATTTAATAAATATATTGGTGTTAATAATACAACATGACATATCCTAAGGATAATCCAATGAAGATATTGAACTATAGAGTGAAATTTCTATGTAATTAAAAAATTCACCATGTAAAAATACTTAAGTAAAATCACAAGTGTGAAAAGGAACTGTGGGGACCTAAGGAAATAGTGAAATATAAGTACACTTGTCTACTATCAACTAAGGATATCAGTTGATATTTAAAGTAGTAAATTTATAAAGGTGTGGAAAATTTAATTAGTAAGTCTATTATATATGGAATTTTCCATCGAAATAAACTTTTATACCAATTATAGGAATATAAAATAATTTAAAACAAATTCACCTCTTCGTAAAAACCACAAATAAATTGTTGTTCTTTAGAAAATAAATTTCAAAGAATAAAAATACTATATAAAATTGTAAATTTTAAAATGAGGTAATAAACACACAACTAATAAAATAACTGAAATTGATAATTTTTAAAGAATTTGGTTTCTATTAATAATCATAGTCATGAACAAAATTTTAGAAAAGAAAAAAACATTAGTAATTTAATTGAAATTATGTAAATAATTAATATAGAACCCTAAACATAATTTAAGTGAATGATGAATGAAGGAAATATATGGAATTTATAGAAAGTATAAATACAATGTGGCTATTGGAATTATAAAACTAGATTTTAGGAATACTTAATTTACGATTATAATTCCAACATGGCCATTATAATTGTTAAATTATAGGTAAATTTTATTTACATAGAATAAATAACATAAATCTAAATAATTGACTCTTGTTAAATTAATATTAAAATTTTGAAACATATAATAAAGTATAAATTTCATTTTAATATAGTATATTTTAAAGTATTTGCAAAAAAAATTAATATTATTAATTGTAATTACAAAAGATATAAAATTATAAATTAAATTTCATTTTTTTAATCAGCATGCTGAAACATTCTGTTTGAAATTTTTTTAAATTCCTAGAAAAACTTTAGTTTTTAGGTAAATAGTAAAAATATTATTCTTATATAAATAGTATGTTTTCATTAGACCCTTGATGATTTAATAAACACCTATTCATTTATATAATCACTATCCCATTATAAAAGAATTTAAAGATAAATAAGCTTTATAAAAACAAAAAATATAAATCTGAAACCTAAAAAGTAATTTCAAAAGTCTTAAAATATAATATATATCATTAAAAAAATTAAATTTTTTATTCTTTAAACTTGTATAAACTGACAATAGGTATTGTAAATTTTTTTAATATACTATGAAATAAATTTTTATTCAAATATTTTTTACAATTTCAAAACAATTTCTATTTTAAATTTTATCTTGGTAAAAATAATATATTCAATATTATATACAAAAAAATTCTCATACCCTCTAGTATAAATAATCTATTTGCACTCACATGGAAAATATATCTCCCCCCCCCCATTTCTCAAAGGCCAATGTATATGAAATTACAACCTACCATTCCTCCCAGTATCCATAAGCATATGTTAGTGTCATATAATCCAAATCCTTTATGGTTTTAGTTTTATAACAAATGAGAAAGCTTTAACAAAGTGGTAGAGAATCAATACACCATTTTCCAATTTTTTCTCACTTATTATTATTTTTACTCTCTTAATATCTATTAAGTTTCTATATTTATACATAATCATACATCATTATAATTATGTTATTATATAGTATATCTATTTTAATACACTATAAGAATATATACTCTCTCCCCCCCTCTTTTGGAATACCAATCAATATTTATTTACATCAACCCATGGGGAAATTATAAATGAGTTACTTACCACTACCTATATAGATGGTTAGTGTATAATATATATTATATTTATAAATTTATTTTATAATTTTGGATGTAACATGAAAAGAATTATAATGTCTCCAAATAATATAATTATAATTGAAAATAAGATAATTAAAAAAAATATTAATCAAGACATTTTAACAGTAACCAAATAATATTAATAAATGAATTTTAATGTTTATAACTAATAAATAAATATGTAAATTAATTGAATAAATTTATATATTATTGGTTTAATAATAAGAGTTCATTATAAAGGAGGCATAAATGTGATGAAACGAAACTAACCTTATATTATGTGTATTATCTCTCTACCTTTCACATTGTGATTTTACATTTTATCCAATCTTTGTTAAAATGAATTCAATATATATCATTTCATAATTTTCACTCTCATTTTCATATAGACACATTTCTAGGGATATCATGAACCATCCCATGTTGACCTAACCCTCCACCTGATTTCGATCAGGACATGACCCTAGGAATGCCTCCCCATAAACTATAGGTATCCAATTAATGGTGAGGGTTATAATAGATAATGTGGGGAGAGTATTTCCTTAGATAATAGTTGAATAAAAGAAAAACCTAACTAAATACATACATATCAATTAATACCAAATTACAATACATTAGTGAAATAAATGAAATCTAAAATAAATAAAATTATCTATATATAATAATGGATATGGTATAAATCTCATGCAATAATCCACTTGGTATACCAAATATATAGAATAAAAAAATTAAAATACAGAAGGCTCTACTGAATGTTGTAGGCCATATCACATGCCTGATCTCTAACAACAGTTGATAATGTCTAGAACAATCAAAATACTCAAGAATTGTGATACCACTTGATTATTAAATATCGATCATAAGGTATTTTCACAAATTATCCTCTTCTCAAACTGAAAGTAAAAAAATGTGCTCACAAAAACTAAACTTCACATGCATGGGGTGAGAAATATGTCATAGTAATCCACCACCAAATTGTATTTCTAACATGTTCTATCATAAAAATATAATTAAACATGTGATATGATCAGACAATTATAATATATAAAACTCATATAATAATAATAATAAACTAAAATAAAAATTTATAATGAAAAAATGTAAAAAATCCATGGGTTATAAAACCACATAAGATTGATCAACCCCGATATAGTTTAAGATAGAGAACTTATAAATATCTAGAAACTGGTCCACTATATTAAAATAGAGAATCTTTAAGGCTAAAAATGTGCTCCTATTTGTCTAAGACACCAACACTAGTGAAATAAGACACCATGATCACATACTAGAAAACAAAAACAAGAATATAGAACTATCAAGATCTAGTACGACAATAGTATGATCATAATTACTGAGAGGAACTTCTTATACGACACTAAAAATATATATCACATCCTTTAAGTCATTTATAACTAATCATGTTAATCACTTGACCAACAAAAAGTGAAAAATTCATGATCGGGATACCAAGGGATCCTAATCATCCCATACAAACATAACCCACTTCGTGAGTGCCCCAACATCTACGAATCCCAAATCCTTTACCTAGATCAATAATACTATATAAGGGTGTTTCTTCTCATTCATATCACAAATTAATGTCATTGACCAACCTAAAACCAAAAAAAATTATTAGAGGATATCATCAAAATCATGATTAGGGTTGGTGCCAAATCCAACAATATCCCAATGGTCTCCCCTCACAATATAACCTGAGGTAGAAATTAACTAAAAAATTAGGCCTTAATAGACTCGAATAATTTTTTACGAATGGTCCAATACATTATCCAATAACCCAAAAACCAGTACCAAAAATCCCAATGTTAAAAACAAAAGGTGTCTATATAGGTCCATTGAACTATATCAGTAATATAACACCTTATGAGGGTATCCTCTAGTAGAGATGATCCTAAAGGAAAACCCATTTTCAGAAATATCACCTAGTTTTCTACATAGAACATATGCTCATGGAATATCTCACTTGAAAGGGAAAAATAAATTATTACTACAACATCACGGTTTTTCTCTAATTATTCCCTTAAGCCCATCTAATCCATGATTAAATGAAACCAATATTTATTTGAGACCTCATGGTTCCACCACATCCAATATAATCTAACAAAATTACAATAAAAGAAACATACAAGTAAAACTTATCCTTGAAACTTCATGGTATATCTATCTAGGAACAATCCAATATATACTGAAAAAAACCACTCAATATCATTAGGTCTCATTAGCCAAAAAAATCACAAACCTCACATATAGTGTGAAAAAAACTCTCTTCCCTTAGAAAGATTCTAGAACAAAACCTCAATAGAACCCTATAGGTAAAAAAATAAACCAACACAAACTATATCACTATTTCATATACTCATAATAGGGTTCTTATAATAAAATAAATTATGAAAAAAACTCAAAATGGACATCTTACAAGTTCATTTATATCTTAGAGGAAATAAAATATCAAAATAACAAAAAATGTTGAAGTCCATGATTTGAACCTCACATTCTTGATGTATGACCCTATAATCAATTCCTAGTTGTTTAAAATAACTCTATGTGATGTGTACAACCAATTTACATATTGTGAACTAGACCTGCATGATGTGTACTTCACATTAGGTACCTAACTGTGTACCACACACGGGTTCCTTGAATAATAATCCACAGGGCCTCTAGTCATGCACCGCAGACAAGCTCTATCAATGTATTTTAAATACACATGTTCTCCTATACAATGTTTCTATCCAAATATATGGCCAAACCCCTAGTATATCTATTCATTGTGTCTCAATACAAATTTTTTCCCCTCATGTTCTACCCTAAACTCTAAAATAGCAACACATGAAAAGTTTTCTTTATAAAAAAACATCACATGAACGAGTTTTATGGAATAAAAAACCCCTAAGATCACCCTAAAACTCATTATTCTCATAAAAACTACCCATGTATTCTCTAATGGGGTCATAGTAAACAATAAATTCTTGAAAAATTAAAATAATACTCAATATAAATATCAAAAAAAATCAACATCCAACCTCATGGTATAAATTTACAAATCATCAATCCATGATCTTTTCCATGCCTCTATGATAGCTCGATCAACCACCTTTGAAGAACCCCAACCTTAAATACCATCTCCCTTCCCATATTCCCTCTCGGTGAAGAATAACTATTATTTGAATAACATATCACACATAAATTTTTCCACACAGATAAATGATAATGAAACTTGTTGGATGAAATTGAAATAATAGAAAAATAAAATTAAAAAAATATTAAAAAGGAATGAGCTTGTTAATGATGCCAATTATGAGTTTGTAACTATTCTAGAAAAACACCTCATGAAAAACTCAACCATGATGTTAAAAATTTAATCCATGAACCCTTTAGAGATCTATAACCATTAACATATTTTAAATTAATTAATATTTAATTAATGTGATATTTAATGTTCCTTGAGAATATGATTGGCTCGAAACACCACCTAATTCCATCCATTGGGTAATCCTCTAATTATAGGACCCATGGAGTAGTCATCTAATTATTCCTAGATCATATCCAAATGGAAAATACCATATCTCCCCTCAGATCCTACCAATTATAGAAAATAATTTTCCTTATAATTTCTTCTTAACCAAAAACAATTTGTTTTGTTATAAACTACCCATTATAATGATTTCCATCCCCAAGATTTGTCTATATTTAAGTATCCATCATGATGAAACCATGAGCGTAAACTCACCACTGAACTCTATAATGTGAAATTCATTCATTAATAACCAATGAGATGGTCCTCACCATAACAATAACCTTCTAATTTCCCCATTACCATAGATTATCCCCCAGGACCCATGATCGGTCCACTACTAAGTGTATTTATTTGATGTAACTGAGTCACTCACACTCGATCACTAAATTGATATAATAATAGCTTATCAATTTAACATCATGAATAATTAACATGATAATAGAGAACAAACAAACCTACCCAAATTCCAACGAACGTGACCACAAAACCACCATGAAACTAGAAACACAATCAGGACAAATTGTTAATAACATCAAACCAATGATGCACTCTAAATACAACCATTAAACCAAAATCACTCTTTGTGGTTCTAATAACAATCCCAAGGAACCCAATAGCCTAAAATACCACATAAAAATTCGATACTAGTCCAAGTTAAATCATTGGAATCATTTGCATGATCATGTTCATACCAGGGCACCCAAATCTAGGATTGTCCTTCTATGATCATTATAAATCCCTTTAATGAATATACTATATTTCAATCAAGGAAGAATTTATCACTCAAAGATATATATGGATTTTCATCAAAGTAAAAATACATGTGGTTCATTTGAGTATAATTTCACCACGATGCTATATAGGATCTATCTATATAAGAAATTTTCTGAACGATTTACAACTAAAAACCCATCATAAGTGAGATCACTTATAGAAGCACACATGTCATGTGAATCCTATGTTCCATATATAGTGCATATACACAGGTCTCATACCAATGGACTAACAAAAGACCTAAATAAACAATAAATAATAAATAATAAAATTTATCACATAAGGTGAAAAAATAAAAACATAATATAAAAAACCTATAACATAAATTCCACGTGATTGTAACACGGACCTCCAATCGAAAATACAATCCTAGATGAACCATTATATATCTATCACAAGATATGACACTTTATTGGACCACCTCTATACCATCCCGAAAATAATAAGATGATGTAGAGATGGTTTTAATTACATTTTTTCACAAATCATCCTAGGTAGACCATGCCCTCAACCTGATTTGGATAAAAAAGGCCTCAAGACCAACTTCCTATATTATTTTAGCTATCAATAAGTAGAAAATTTCTAAAGGGATATAGTATGGACTCTAACCCCTAGCATTAGAGTATAATATTTCTATAAAATAACCCAATATAAAAACTATTCATGAAAATATGATTATAAAATAGTATTGAAAAAAATCATTACTTAATAATTGAAATGATACATAAAAAATAAGAGTCATGTTATACACATCAATAAATTGAAAAAAAGTCCAACCATATATATAAAAAATAAAAAAATTAAATGAAAATAAAAAATAACATAAATCATATATTTAAAATACAACATACACAATCTATAACAACGATTGATATTCTCTATCATAATAATTAGACAAAAACCAAGTAACACTGCTTGATAATTAAATATATAGCCTCAGTTCAATAAATTATCTATCATGTGGTCAGAATGAATGTAGGAATAATATATTTTCTTGAACTGAGTTGAATGTGTAAGTAGTTGGTAATAAATCCCAATGATCTACCCCAAATGGAGGTCCAAACATGTGTTTTCATAAAAGGTGCATAAAATAACTCACTATGTTGTTTAAAATAAACTATAATTATAAAAATAAGTAACTGATAGAAAATTTTTGGTATGGAAATATGAGAAAATATCACAATAATACTTGATCTATAATTCAACCTAAAATTTACTTTCACTACTCGGAGCCAAGTTAGTGACCTTATAACACACATTCGCTGAACCACTTGAACATTTATGTGTATCTACCAGACCTAAAATGTTCTCCAAGGTATGAAAAACACCATCATGTAGGAAATAAAACCCTTATGATCTCATACATGGTTAATGAGATCATAATTAAAAACTATCTTTCTTTATGACTCTAACAAAATGATTTGAACTGGAGGCATGAACTCATTGCTGAAACTAATGAACATCTTTATGGGAAAAAAGTACTACATAACTAACTGGGATAATCACCTGACCCACCATCAGTACACACTTCTTAACAAGGACACAAAGGAAGACTGGGCATCCCAAAAAACCATTCTCCACAAAAAAGTTCCTTGTTACATTTGGAACCAATTTCCCCTAGACACAAAATTAGTATTAAACAAGAATGGTCACACTCATCCACATCATGCATTAGCTACCATGAACCACAAAACAGATGAAAACACCAAAGGAACAAATCAAAATAAATCTCAAGTCTAGTTACCAATAAAATAATATCAAAAATAACTCCTCTAATATACAATCATTGAAAAGAAACTACCTAAAACAAGTAATCCCTAAGGAACATGAATATGTTTCAGGCAATGCATGAACCTATTATCCAGAACCCACGATATGGGAACTAATCCTCCCATTTTTAAAAAACTTATGTGAAAACCTCAATGGTCATTTGGAGTTTAATAATAACTAGACACCCTAAGGGGTCCTATTATATAAGAAAATATCAAGAAAAACTTGTTGTAATGAACCTCATTCATCCTCTACAGCACAAAATCTATTTTCAACTGATACGTATCCCATAATGGAAAATAATAATATTAATATTTCTAAAATAATTATTCAATGAGTACCTCAGACCAATCTTATCCAATACACAATGAATCTCACCCATAGATAACACCCCACAGTTCGAACCAAACATAAATCCTATAGGAAAATAAAACCGCATGAAGTCAACTAGAGAAACTCTTTCCTGACACTACCAAATATCACCTTATAAGAATAGTCTAAATGATCCAAAACTAATCCCCTTAATATTATCAAGCTGATTCAACCAACAATATCATTACTCGCACCAAATATCTCACATTAAATGACTTCTATGAGGATTATTCTAAAATGGGATCTTAAGGAAACACTCTTCCTATACCAAAAAACATCACAAACTTTCTCACTATAGCCTTTACTCTGCCCAATGGCTACAAAATCATGTGTCATGTGAGAAAATACTCCTAATGGACTACCTATAAGTAATTATCATGTAATAGTGTTAAAAAAGTGAATATATTAAAAAAGAAGAAGTATACTACATGTGCCTCATGTACATGAGAAGTATGCCTTACAACTTTACAAGCTGATATACAAATCTCAACCCAAAATATTGCATGGAATGTATTTAACACAAAGTACAATTTTCTTTACCCCGCATGGGGGTGTATAAAATTATTAAAAATGGATAGTAGTCATGTACTACACATTGGTCACTCGTGATATATTTAATAAGGTTATATGCCACCATATGGAGTGTATGATCATGTTGCGGGAAACACCCCTATTGGATTTATACATAATTTACCACATAGACACATCTTTTAACACTCATTTGTTACCATGTTCCAATAAATAAGAACATGAAATGTGTTTTCATGAAGTATATGTTTTATTATTTGGTTTTCTTAAACATGAAAACAATTTTGGTCACTAGAAAAGCATTGATAATACCAAAAAACACCCACATAGGCACTCAAAACGTCCCTAGCCACATAGGGGATTTGAACCCAAAAATATATATATTGGGAGATCTATTTGAAAAAAAATTAATATCCTACCTCATTGTGTAAAAAAATATATTTCTATATCATGGATTCATCTCACACCTCTGTTGTAGCATAAAAAACTCCCTTTGAAAAACCTCATCGCCAGATCCAATATCCTTCTCTTTATTGACTCTTGGATGAGAATAAAATGGGGGGGACCTATTGCGTATGTATAAATACATAGGGGTAAATAATAAATAATTGAGAATGGAAAAACATGTAAAAGAAAACAAAAATGTAAAAAAAAGGAAACAATACTTGACCTCAACCCAAATTCCCGATTTGAGTTCAAAACTATCATAAGAAAAATCCCTTGTTGCAGACTCATACATAAAGTATAGATTTAAATTCAAGATACCATTTGAAATATAGCACAATTTTTTATATAAAAAATTAAATAATATATAATTAATTGTATATTAAATATTCAATGAACATTTTACTTTCTTATAACTCCTCCAAACTATTTAACAATGGAAAAAACAGTATAATGGGAAAAAACAAGTTGTTATAAAGTTATATTGAAATTATTTCATTAGTTATATGTCTATTTCCCTCCTTAAAATCACTAGGAACAAAAAGTAGTATTTCCCCTAATATTTTATAAGCCAATAATGAGGTGGTTTGTTGAAAGGGTTTTATATATATTTATTTGGTAATATAAATGAATTATTCTAAAGGTAGTCATTATAATTTTAATAATGGGTCCCACAAACCATATATATCATTTCATTATAACATTTATTCTTTTATATATTTCTTTATGATTATAAAAAAATATTTTAATGGTAATTAAAATTTTATTATTAATTTATCATTCATTTTATATACTACTTCATACATCATTTTGATGAAATTTATGAAAACATTTTTATAACCGATATAATACTTTTCCAAGATAATCTCTCCCATTAAGAAATTTTTTATTCACATCATCTCTAAAAATATGATCATTTAATAGTTATTGTATCCATTAAGAATCATGAATCTTTTCTTTTCATTTTCTTTTTTATATTATCAATGTTTTATTTATCGATATATGCATTTTAAAATAATTAATAAAACCATTAATTTATTATCGAATTATTTAGTATTATTAGTTCATATTTGTTTCTACAATATATGGTATATATTATTTTCTAATTTTTATGATGTGATGGTCGATATTAGGATGTTAGATTTTTCATATTCATTATGTAATGTGATATATCTCAAGAGAATATGTACTTTATGTGTGAACAAGATTATTTTTTTGTTTACATTTTAAGTGTACATTTTTGTAAACATAAGTTATGAATGATAATCATGTTAGTATTTTTCAGAATTTTAATGGGGACCTTGTCAAAAATATTATGATGTTTCGTTACATCTAATAATAAATATTATATTTTTATTTACAAATTCTTCTCATACTTATGATGGCGTAAATTTTTTTATGATAGAATGATAATTTTTTTCAACCATTATAGATTATTTCATTCTCTTCCTTTATCTATGTTATTATTTCCCATACTAGTCTTTCAAGTCACTATTTTTTATTTTTATCCTTGTGTGACTATGAGTATTAATTTGGACAAGAATGTTAATGGGAGGAATATGTAGAATTAATTAAATAATGTTTTTTATTTATGATAATGATATAAGAACCAAATTTTCCCATGAACCTTTAATTATTGAATTGATTTTAGTTATGTTGTTTAATTAAAAAATGGTATAATATTCATCAATGTAACTAGAAATTAACTATAATATATGCTTTTAGATATGTTTTATGGTGTATTTTAAGTCATATAACATTAAAAAAACCATAGTTTTGTGGTTTTCAATGAATACGTGGTTGGTTTTTTTACATGTGGTCAACCGATAAGTTGTTCAATAGGTGTTAGTGGATTCCTTAGTTAATTCATTTCAGATTTAGGCGTAGTAAAACATTGGGTGGGTTTCAATAATTACATTTTTGGGATATGAATTCATATCATGCTGAAATTGTGACATCTCTTTTATTTTTTTCTATAGTTAAAGTATTATTATGGCCCTCAATTGGAAATTTGGATGTGTAAATCACAGGTTCATTTTATTTTTTCCTCAAATTTAGAGGATATTTTAGAATTTATAATTTTTTTGATATTTGGTGTTTGATGGTGTATAAATTAGTTTTCAATGATGATAATTGAGTATATGTTGAGGTTTTAGTGTTTTGGGTGCCTGAAAAGTGGTTATACCTATATTTTATGACTACTTAAGTCAAAAGGTAACCAATATCAGTCAACCTGTAACCCACTAAACTATCTTGGGGAAAAGGTGGCTTCAGAGTTCCACTAGGAAACTGATGGACATATAAAAGTATCAAAATATCCATTAGGTTATACTTTTATAGTGATTATTTTTTTTCATCACACCCCCAACCCATTTAAATATTTCCCCCTTCCCTATCTATTTCACATTCTTTCAATATACATAGTGATCCCACTATATGTGTTTTGTCATCTTTTCCTCCCTATTCATTACAATTTATTTTTGGATGATTTATATGATTTTATAAACTAATATCATAGGAAAGAAATACCTATTAACCCTACTTCCAAATTCTAACCTCATATTAGATTCAGGTATATGACCTTTTGTTTCCATTTAGATGTTATTATAACCGTTAAAATATATTATGCAATGAAACATAAAAAATATCACATTCTTGGTTTTAATAACTATTAAAATTTTAACATGGGAATAATTATTGGTTATCTTCAATAATTAATAGTATTTCAAAATATAAAATAATTATCTTCATCATTTAATTTTTTTTAATTTTAAGTGAATATATAATTACCATAAATGTTTACACAATGCTGACACAATAATTATTCAATTAATGGAAAAATAAAATAAATGATATTAAAAATACTAAAAATTATATAATTTATAATAATTAATGTAATCCATGAATTTAAAAGATAAATATAAAATATTATAAATATAATACAATATTATTCGCTTTTAAATTTTTTTGTCGATGTTATTAAAGTCAACGTAATGAACATTTATGAAATAAATATTAGTGACATTTTATAATAAATAATATATTATTAAATGATATATAAATCATAAAAATAATATATTCCACCGTGTTATTAGGATATGGTATCATATATTAGACATGTACCATTTATGCTCATTTGATAATTTATAATAATTATTTTGACCCTCAAAGTGAAAAAAAATTATTGTTATGGTAAGTGTGAAAATAATTAATGGGGCGTTAAAATAGAAGATAATGGTAAAAATATAATATAAAATTGTGAAAAAATTAATGTAAGAGATCAGTCTAAATTAACCTCATATTTTATTCTAATAATATATATTTATTGAGATTTTCACATCAATGTTAATTTATATTAAATTGATATTTTATGAAATTCCAGGAGTACTCCTCCCCTCTCTAATAAAATGGAGCAACATCTTTTCAATTATTCAGAATTAAATCCCCATTTGGTGAATCCAATATCTTTACATATATATTTATAAAATCCATATAAATATTATGCAAGCCTTAGTTTTTGTAAAATTATGATATTAAAGATCTTATGGTGTTAAGAAAAAGAGGTTTTCTAAAGATGTGATATATTTTTGAACCACTAGTTTTACTTTATTTCATATCCCTGACCCTTATAATATTATTAAATATTTATTAAATAATAACACTTGTATAACCTATATAATTATTTTATTTTTTAGGGGAATAACCTTTATTCATGTCCCCTTCCTTCAAATTGGAAATGAAACCATTATTCATGGGTACAGTGGACTACCCTCTCACGAACCGACGTAATTACGCTTCCATCACTATCTCTCATGGAATGATTATAAAATATGAAATTAATGTGAATATATTATAATAATGATATATTGATCATTTTTAAAATATAATATATCATCTATCTTCTTACATTTCCATTCACTGAAAAATGATAACATTGTCCGTGCGTACGTATATACTACCTCCTTCACAAAGCGATAGGGTTTCTTTTTTTTTATCACCATATCACAAAGATTATATATAAGTATATTTAAATAATTATTATTATATTTATGATATATTTTATTTCTTTTATAGGAACAATAATTATTACCTTATTTCTATAATAAACATTTAAAAATGGAAACATCACTCATTCGTACGTAAGGTATACAATCTCCAGGATTGTAACCCGGATAATTTTGTATTACCATATATCATATTTGGAAGAAAAGTATAACAGATTTATAAATTTTATAATTATTTCATTATTATTATTCTAGAGATGATGTAATAATCCATATGACAATAGTCAACCTATATAACTCATTTTGGACTTATGAACCGAATATCATCAAAACATCCAATATGAACATTAATTATCTTGTAATTGTTATAACTTGGTAATATGTGATATAAAAGGAAAAATAAACATAAAAATGTTTCTCATGAAAAGTAATAATAAACATAATTTTATTATTTAGGAATATAATGATCATAAAAGGAATGTTAGACTCAATGTTTCGGAATTTCTTTTAAAAATTATCATTTAATGTTTCTGTTAAAGATATACTTTTATTCCATGCGCACATTAAAATTATTTTATGGATGAAGATATATATATATGTCAAAGTAAAATAAATTCAATTTACACTTTAATGTTTCTTTTTAATTTCATTTAATGGGTTTCAAATGGAATATTTTTGTTGAATGTTTTCAAGATATTTACAAAACGACAAAAGTAATGTTCTATTTTAATGTATACGTTGAAAACTTATTTTTATACCACTATAATTGTTATTTTATTTTTATATTAATTTCTAGGATAATAATTTTTTTACAAAAAAATCATTAATTCATTATATTCATGTAACATTCACAATGTATTTTAAAATGGAATTGATATTTCAGTATCTAAAAAAACTTTCCTTATGGGTAAAAGGAATATTTTTAAATCTAAAATGTTTTATGTGTTATGATTTTGTTATGGTTATTGTGAATTTGTTATGATGAATCTTGAATCTATTATAAAAAAGGGCGGGTGAACCAATTATATGCCTCTAATTAATTGGATAATGGGATAGAGTTACCAATTAGGTTTATCCTAATAGATTATTGGAATATACTCTGATGGTTATTTTTGATAAGGGATAATGTTAACCGATTAGGTTTCTTCTAAGAGATTATAGGAATATACTGTAACTGTTATACTAATAATAATATTTATGGTTATTCAATGTGTAACCATTAGGGTTACTTCATAAGTAATACTGATATGGAAATGAAACCCCAAGTTTCTTACAAGTTTTATTTATTATAGTTATGGGTTTTAAAAGTATCATTTTTTAAAAAGTGTGTGTATTTTATGTGGAAATGATTTATTACATAATCTCAAATAATAATTTGATAAGCGTATTTATTTTATAGATTCATTATTCCATAAGACTAATAAATTTTATTATTTTTATGTCCCCCCGTGAGATTTTTGTGGTCATACCACATTTTAATAACCTATGTTTTAATTATGGGTAATAATAGGAGATGTAAATTTGAATGTCTTGAATATTAATTTTGAATAGAAATCATGTTATATTTATTAATTTCTATATTATAAAAAATTATTCTTAAATGAAGTGTCCACTTTATAATATATGAGTTTGATATGTGATAACTATGGCATAATTATCAAAAACTATAAACCAAAATGATCATTGGTAATTAATGAAAATTAAAAATAGTATAAAGAAACAACACTAAGTAATGTTATTGTTTGGGTCCTAAAATATGGTATTATAAAAGGGAATAGATAAATTTTTATTTTAGAATTTTATTTCAATATATGTTATAAGTCATATATAACCACAAAGGATGGTATTTTATGGGGAATTATGGGTATTATGTACTAATATAAAGTGTTTAAAATTCCATGTTTAATGATATATTAATTTATATAATCATCAGAAGATAGCTTATTTTCATTTAATTTTTATTTTTAAAAAACTCTTTTTTGGATTCAGTAAATTTTGGATAAAGCATGTACAAAATTAAAAATGTATGAGACTGAAAATGTGTTGTTTCAATGAATGAGAAACCAAATGAAATGGGGAATGTATTGAAAATACATATGGTTATTAATCACAAGATATCACATGTTATGATTAAAATTATGAACTTGGGTGAGTTTATTAACACATAAAATACGAAATAAATAAATCTCTTTGGATGTTCATGTGAAAAAGATCATAAAATTAAAAATATTAAATGACTTCAGTGTCAATAATGTGGGAAATTTTTCTTGGAAAAATTTATTAGGTGGGTAATAATATTTTTTTTGAGGTAAATGTGGGAATAAAGAAATAATATATCAAAGAAAAAATAAGTATTTAGTTAACTCCATGAAAGAGAGTAAAATTATTCCCAATATATCATTTAAATATTTTAAATGTGAGGGAGTATGGGAATTAAGAAAATATATATCCTACAGTGAAATATAATGAATTTGATGAGAAAGAAAAATTTTCATACAATGTTTAATTTTATTATAGTTGAAGATGAGGGAACTACAAATTACATATAAAAGGTATATATTATATCATGTATTATGTATTAAAATTGTTGAATAATATAACATGATTAGGATGTTTTCTATATAAAGTAGGTATTGAAGAATACAATGGAGAATTATAGACAATTTATTATTAATAATATTGGATGATTGCAATGTATATATATAAGGATTCAATAGTTATGATGTAGTTGAATATATAATATTGATCATAAGTATAATTTCATATACACTCCTTTTGGGGTTTCAAGTAATGGGAATATTATAGGAATATGTTTATGTGTGTTGGTATATTTTATGTTATATTTATCCTTTAATAATAACATGTGAAAATTTTATTTGAGGAATAATTCCTTTTCAATTTTTGGAAATAAGATTTAAAATACAAATAACTTTTAGTGTTTGTATAATCTTCGATGATTAAAGTAATTTTTTTATGTTTATCAAACAAAATTAAAATTATAAGAATTAAAATTATATAGTTTTTTAAAAGTAAAACCAACAAGTCGGGTAAGGACCCATTGCATTAGGAATGACTAAAGTCCATGAACACATAACCAAAGAGTAACAAGGGTGTATCTCCTTCCATTAGACTAAGTGATATCTTAGTTAGTATAAGTTTTTTACATAAATAGAATGAAAATTAATTCAATTGTTTATTTAGGAAATATAAGGGTTTTATAAATAGATAACCATGGTATTTAAAAGTTATTTTTTGACTAATTTTATTTCACAAGAAATTCCAAATTTTTGGAACCTTATAAGAATATAGTAAAAATAACATTGTGGGATTTTATTTTTGGATTAGAGGATTTTGAATTATATGTGATTTTAATGTTTCGTATTGGTGATTCATACTATTCATTTGAATGGTTAGTGTATCTTTATGATTATATGATTAAGGAATAAACATTTCATTATGAGACATTATGAGTGATTAATATTATTTATAGATAAATGCTAAATTTCTCTTGTAATATTTTGTAGTAAATTTCAGGTATTCAATTATAGTCATGAATATATTAAATAATTTTAGCTCTAGTAATTTTTCAAATGATTTGGTTTGGCCTTTAGTTCTTACTTTTGAATTTTTGGGAATAATGTATTATTTAATTTAATATTTTATTGATTATAAAAATTAACTTAAATTTTGAAAAAAATTATCAAGTACGGAGGAATAAATTTTTAATCTATCATATATTATGTGATTCACTAGAACTTTATTTTAGTGGTTCAGACATAAAATAATTAATCACGAATACACATCATTCATGGTAAAAGATATGATTGTGTCAAAATTTGATTAAAGGATGAAACTTATACTTATCAATTATGTATATTCCATTATGTTCATAGTCTAGTTGGTAATTCAATTCCTAAAATATAGGAAAAATATATTGTAAAACATTACCATATTACATTCTCTCATAATAAATCTTTGGTTTTTTTTTAGCTATTTGGTTTGTGGTTTGGTGTTTGTTGACTTTTTCATTATCATTCACTTTTTTGTGATAAATGATATTTATCACTCTCCATCATTATTTGGACATTATTTTTTCCTTCCATGTATTTACTTTCACTTATGACAAATTTTATCCAATTTGGAATCCTAGTTATTTGTTATTCAAGCTGATATTTGTATTTCAAATTATTTGTTTTTGAATAGATTTTTTATTAAACCTTTTTATAATGTGTGGTTTTAACAAAAGGTATTTTAAAATTTCAACCTCTGATTAACGAGATCAAGTTAAAATTTTTAGGATTAAATTTCTTGAGGGGGTTAATGTAATATATAGATATTTTTATAAAATAACACTATATTCAAAAATGTATAAAATATACACCACATAGTGTAAATGGACACAATTTTTATAAAGACATTTAATTCATCAAATATACCTTTTTCTCCAATAATAATTCTTATTTATTATTGTGATAAAATGTTACAAATGAATTTTTTAAAACATTTAGAAATATTTTTGAAAACTAATCTTCATTTTATAAATCATAAAATAAAAATTATCATATGGTGAAATTTTGATAATTTTATGAAAATATTTAATTTTTAGTTTATAGTAAAAATATGTATTGCTTTTTATTGGATATTTTATTTTCTATTAAATTATAGACTAATATAAATTTGATTTTGGATTAGTTTTTAAATTTAATTAATTAATATTGATTTAAAATAATACAATTAGGATTTTTACAAAGATCTTTGTACATTTATTTAGTGTAAAAATATTTTATACATAAAAAATAACATTTTTATGAAAAAATCAAATTTGATCATGTTTTCCAATTTAATTTTAAATTAAAATATATCAATTTGATATTTTGAATAATTTAAAATGTATTCGAAATTTTCAATTATAGAGTCAAAATTTGGAAAATTGTTCCTTTAATTTATGGGTCAATATGAATAATAACCATATTAATTTTTGGTACGACGATATAGGGTAAATTTAGAAAATGAGGATTAAAAATAATATGAAATTGTCTAGAAAATAATCCTATAACATTCCTTAACAATATTTAATGATTCCATTTCATTCACACCCATCCATGATTCATTTATATGTTCTTTTATTACTATTTTGATGTAATTAAAACCTTTACGATGTTTTATTTAAAGAGAAGTTAAAAATGTCACACTCTTGTTCTTAATAACTATAATATTTTTGAAATGGTGATAATCAATGTATATGATCAATTATAAATATTATTTTTATTTACATTCATCATGTAATTTTTATATAAAAAATTAGTGAATGTATAATAATACTAAATTCTTACACAATACTGACGCAATAAGTATTCAATTAATAGAAAAATCAGATATTAGATATTAAAAATATTAAATAAAATGTAATTTTAGATAAGTAATGTAGTCCTTGAATTTTATATATGATTAAAATTGGTTAGTATTATAAAAAAATAATTTTTTTAATTTCAATTTTTTATGATTTTATTAATGACAATGTAATGAATAGTTATAAAATTTAACATTAATTATATTTTACAATAAATAGTATATCATTAAATGATTTATAATCCATAAAAATATTTGGCTTATCCAAGTTATTATTATATAGTTTATAATATCATTTATTGTCCATTTATGGGATTTTTTCTATTCATACTAACAATCTTAACCATTAAAGAGTAAAACAAATTCTTGTTGTTATGGTAAGTGTGAAAAGTGTTAACAGAGGGGTAAAACTAAATAATAATTGTAAAATTATTATATAAACATGTTAAAAAAATAATATTTGAAATTATTATAAATCAATATCATATTATATTATAATTTCATCATGTTTACGTTATTTGGACCAAAAAAATTAATTTGTACGTAATTAATATTTTATGCAATTCCAATAGTGACCATCCCATCTCTAATAAAAGGGAAATATAACACCTTGGTAATTCAAAAAAAAAACCCCATTTTGTTCAGACAATATCTACACAAATACCTTACTAAAATTCCTACCCATGTTATAGATCCGTTGTTCTGGGAATAATACCAATCTTATTGGAATTGAGGTGTTTAGTAAATGATATTTTCCAAAGAACGTTTATATTTTTTAACCTCATGTTTTAGTTTTATTTATTTTACCAACACCTATAATATTATTAAACCATGATTAAATAATAAAAATAATATAATCTATATCACGATATGTTATTATTTTAATATTATAACATATATTTATATCTTCTTCCATCAAATGAGAAATAAAACCATCATCCATGTTTATGGTGGACAACCATCTTGAAAACCAATTTAATTCATTTTACATTAATATATCTCAGGGATAGGTCATAAAAATTGAATTAATTATTATATAAGATATTCGAAACATATATATCATTATTAAAGAATACTATATCATTTACCTTCTTAAATTTCTATTTATGAAAAATGATAACATCATTTGTCCGTACAAGTGGACTACCACCTCCATAAAGAGAATTGATTAATTTCTCATCACCACATCAAATAGATTATATATATAAGTATATTTATATTATTAATATAAAATTTATGGTATTATTATAATTATTTTATGATAAAATAATACATAACTTCATTCAATAATAACCATTGAAAACTTTAATTGCTACTCATGCATGTGTTCGACCTTCCATCTCCATGATTGTAACACAAATCATTTTTCATTACCATATTTAATAGATTTATTTAAAAATATAATTAATATATAAAAATAATAATTATCTCATTATTATTTTTTTCAGATGATGGAATAATGAACTCTTTGACCATAGACAACTGAACGAATCCAGTTGGGGCTTATGAATTGAATATCTTCAAAAAATCATATATGAACATAAATTATTATATTATTGTAAAAAATTATAATTGGTGATATAAAAAGAATAATAAACTTAAAAACAATCTATATCATTTAAATAATTATCAATTTTTTGTTATAAAATAATATAAATAACATATGTGATGAGTCAGAAGACAGGTTAGATGATTTCTTTTAAAAATCCACTTTTGAAGTTTCCCTTTAAAGTCTTTTATTATTCTATGTCCATATTTTTATGTTTTTTGGATGTATTTATATAGATATAAAATAATTTTAAATTTCATTTTTATTTTTCTTTTAAATTTATTTAAAATTATTTCTAAAGGAAACTTTTTATGTAATGTGACGACATTCTTTACAAAAACACAAACGGAATGTAATATTTAAACATATAAGGTGTAAATGGATTTTTCTATCACTATTATCATTATTTTATTTTTTTATTAAATTATAAGTTTACATTTTTTATTAAAAGTAAAACCTTACTTCAAAGTAATCTAGTTATTTTAAGAAATATGTTTTAAAATAGATTGTATATTTCAATATCCAACAATATTTTCTTATTGGTAAAATAAATATTTTAAAATTTGTGAAATTTTATGTGTTATGTTAGTGTTATGGGTCATGGGAATTGGTTTTTATGATGAGTAGTTTCATTATAAACCTAGGAAGGTTGATTCCATTATATCATTCTAACGTATTGAGTTAAGGGATGGATTTATCCAATTTGGTTTCTCCTATGAGATTATTGGAATATACTATGATGGTTATTCCAAATATGGGATATTGTGAAAAAATTCAGATTCTCCTATTATTTTATGGGAATATACTTAAATTTTTATTCCAAGTATAACTATGATGGTTATTGAATGTGTAACTGTGTTGGTGACCCCATAAGTAAGAGTGATGTGAACTGATTTACCTAGATTAATATATGTTTTATATATTCTCTTTATGGACTTTAAAAGATTCCATTGAGAAATAGTTTGTGTTTTTCATTTGATAATGAATAATTTCATAATATCATAGAATAATGTGACAAATTTCAGTATTTTAATGTTTCATGTTTTCAATGGACTGGCATATTTCTTTCTTTTTTATGTCCCTTACTGAGGTTTGTTTGCTCATCCGATATTTTTTTAAATGTTTTTCATAGGTTTTAAGTGTGGGTAATAAAAATAGTAACTAAATTGAAAATTTATTAATATTCATCATGAAATTAAATAATGTCTTATTTTAAATGTTTGATATAGTGAAAAAATTGTACACTGAATATAAGTACTAATTTTATAATATATAAGTTTGATATGTAATATTTATGACATAATTATCTAAAATAATGAACCAAAAAGGTCATTGGTAGTGAATTAAAATTAATTCTAGTCTCAAAATACTAGATTAATAAATGTTTATGGTTGATTCCTTAAATTTATATTCCCTTTATTGATGGGTGTTTTTTTTGTATTTGGATTATAATTCTTCAATAAATTGACTTAGGGTTATTAGAATTTTTTTTATTTTAGATATTATCCAATTTTGGGTGAATTTTAGGCTACAATTTTAGTTATAAATATGTATTTAGGTTATTATATTTTTTGATTAATATTATTGGTTTATTATCATGGTTAAATATTGTATTTTTATATCCCCTATATATAAAGACAATTTAATTTGGTTCTTTTTCAATGAAATTTGGATGCATAATCTATTAGTCCTTCTTTGAGTTGGCTTCAGAACTAAAAGTATTAAATTTATATCAATATGTGGTCTTAAATTCCTTAGTGAATATAAGGATATGCATATAACATTCTTACATATGTTTTTTGACATCTAATTTTGAAACTATTCCAAATTTTTAAAAATATAACATAAAAATATGTGTTTTTAAAATTTGAACAATTATATTTCTATAAAAGTTTTTTGTGGAATTGTATAATGAGAATCCATCTCTCTTACAGATATTATAATATTTTAAAGTTTTCTTAGTACCTATTGATCCCCTGAATCCTTCTATTTTTTTTAGTTTCCCTATATATATATGTTCGAAAACCTATCCTTATTTCACGTCACTAAACCCTATTATCCTAATTTATCAAAAAAATTAATTGATATCTTAAAAAAATTGAAACCATTGGTTGGTATTTGGCCTAATTCCATCTTAAAAACAACATGTACACTAATCGTATTTACTTGTTCCTGACATTATTAATTTTTTAATAAATAAATTATTCGTACTCATTATGTACCAAGCATATTATATAATTGTAATTACCAATTATTATATAATAATAAATAATGTATAAGTAAATAAACAACATACCCTTTTTTTAATATATTTCATTGATGTCAACGAGTTGTCAGCATTTATGAGTTGGGAAGTACTGATTTAAAGTGGTACTACTAATTGATTGATTATTTACCCAATTTTCACACTTTACAACTTACATGGTTTTCATATCCATTTATAGTATTTAATTATTGATAAAAATTATTATTATAAATAATATTTCATTTCAAATTAATATCATGATAAAATTACAGTATTACAATACGTTTCTCTTATGTTAAAAGTTTTACCAAAACAAATTTTTAATGAATCTAAATATTTTGTGTAAGCAAATATTTTATCAATAAAGTTATAGTATCTATAAGTTTTAATCTTTTTTGAACAAAAAGGACTATAGGAAAATACAGTCCTAGTATATTTAATTTTTGAAACTTTTAATTATTATTTGTTGATATTTCTTTTCCACACAAACCTAGTCACCATTACTACTGAGCATTTTCTATACCGTTTTTTAAATGCTTATACTAAGCTAAAAACTAATGTATATTCACTATCAATTTAATTAATTTTTATGTGTGTGGTATGAATTGATAGATCAGTTTATATTATTTGGTTATTCACATAGACTAATAGTATAATCCATAATGATATATTTTTTCTATTATGTTGTTAGAGTATTTTACTACATTTTACATGTTTTCATTTTCGGTTTCTCATTTTCATGGTTGTATGATGTTTTTGTTTTGTTTCTTTAGTATTGATATTCCCTAACTATAAAACTCTTATTTTTTCTTTAGTATATCAATAATATTGATTTCTATATCGAGTTATTTTTTTTGAGAATACGTAAAAAAAATTAATTGATAGGAATGTTAATAAGTAGTATATTTTTATTATGTTAATATAGAATGCTTACATATCTGTCAATTTTTATTATCATGGAATTCATTGAGTGAATGTGTTTTAGTAAATATAGATATGTTGTGATATGTCTATCATGGGAAGGTAAAATTATTATTGAAAATTTTGGGGAAAAATCCCTCAAGGTATCATTGAAGCATTTTTGAGAAGATTATGTATGTTGACAAAGTGGACATCTGTGTTGTGATTGTTGACAAAGCACACAATGACATAAAAATTTGTTGAGAAAGGGGATTTCATGGGTGCATGTCGAGTTCATGAGCTGTGGTTAACGATCAATGTTTGATTCAAGAACTTCGACAATGGAATGAATGAACTGGAGGTGGTACAAAAAGAACAGATACAAGGTGGTGCCATTTTCCAGTGTTGGCCAAATTTCTGTGCCTGAAAATTGACAAATGAAGAAAGGTGGTTTTTGGAAAAGGGACATGCGTGTCGTGTACTTGAAGGTGAGGAAACTTGTGCACCCAATGTTCTTCAAGATCATAACATCAAAAAATGTTAAAGGGAAAAGGGGCGCTCAAGTATTGGGCAGGTCGTGCAAGTGACTTGGGCACTGAGGAAAGACTTGCGCGTCGGTGCCAAGAAGGATTGGAAAATTGTGAGCCATTTGTTCTTAGTGATCAAATAATCAAAATATAGAAAAGGAAGAAGGGGCGCCTAGGTTTTTATGTTTGTCGTGCAAGTGTCTAGAGGGACAGAAGACTTGCACGCTGAAACTTGCACGCTGAGGGGAGACTTGCGCGTCGTCGCACTAGTTGTTCAAAGGCTTATAAATACAGGTTGTCCCATCATCATTTTACACTAGTTCAAGACTTAGAGAAAATCAGATCACTCGTCACGCAGGTGTGGTGGTCACGCAAGTGGTGGTGGGTCACACAAGTAGGACTTGCACGCCTGTTTTGAAGAATCATGGTTGTTGTTAGTTGCGTGCTAATATTAATTTGGGTGTAAAGGAAAGTGAGTCACGTAAGTTTGGAGTTGCAAAAGCTTGTGTCGCACATGTGGTCAAGGTAGACTTGCACACTAGTTATAACATGCACGCTGATACTTGCGCTCCACCTTAGACAAGGGTGAAAAGTAAGGTTCATTCACAACAGTATTTCAGGGATGTGTGAAAGTTGGAAGATTGTCCGATACATTCAGTGCAAAGTGAGATTCATCTATAGGTTAAAGCGGGAATTCAGTGGAGTATCTACATACAAGAGAGGTTGTATTAATTTGTGATGATGAAGATACCTACATGTCTATAAACTGTTAGGGGATCCTTCCGAGAGTTGTGATCAAAGGAAGAGGAAGAAGGTGATCATCTCCGCTAGTAGTGTGCTAGAGAGAGAGAAATTGGGAGTGACCCTTGGGAAAGCAGTGAGCTGACCCTAATCCTTGTAAAGGTAGTGAGCCTGGGCATAGAAGTGATCTAGCCCAAACCATTTAAACAACAGTGTGATTTATTGAATTTGGTACGACGACACATCAACATTGTATTCTCCTTGGACGTAGCCCGGTGAGGGAGAACCAAGTAAAATTTTTTGTGCTCTGTTCATGCTTTGCATTTGTCTTATATTGTAAAATGGGAAGATAGAGAAGATTGTTTTGTTTAACATCGAAACACTATCAGAACGGGATATAGTTATTAATTAGTCATACACAGATTAACCCCCCCCCCCTCTCAGGGTATTCATCCTTGTAGAACTACCAGAAAATAGGACAAATGATTTGTATTAACTAAAATTCCCTAATAAATTTTAACCCCGTCCACTATCCCCCCCACCCCATGATGTGGAGAGTTTTTACCCAGCTCATTATAGATCATTCAATCTATCCTTTGGATGTGTCTATTAACCTAACATCCCTAAAAAAGAATTCTTTTTATTTAATTTCATAATGGACACTCTATAGGAATCATGGTTTCCATATAATTTTATTATTATATTTAGTGTGATCATCTCAATGAGATTATAATATGCATGGACACTCTTAGTTGAGGGAGTTAACAGTTGTGGTTGAATTTGATTTATTGGTTTCATTATTGTCAATTTGATAATATATATTTTTATAAATAAAAAACTATGTTATAGTATAAAAATAGTAACATTTGGACATGATTATGCATAAAACTATTACCCACTATTGTGTTGAGAAACTGTTTGTGGTTTTCGGCTGAGTAATTATGATCACACACTATATGAAAGCTTTGATGTCTATGCAGCTTCACATACTATAGCTCAGGTTCCTTCAGTTATGGTAATAGCTAAGTAAAAATAATTATTATTATACATGTATTCCATAAATTATGTTAGATTCCATTAATATATTAGTATATAGAGTGTTGTGATGGGGAGTCAAGTTTAGTACATGGTTTATGTTTTATTATCACTTCCCCCCATATTTCCCCATTCATGTTGACATCCATTCCGGCATGATGATATATTGTATATTTTGTGGTGATATTTTCTATGTATATTCATTAACATAGTTTGGGATTGTTTACATTATTCTTTGATCTCTTATAGATTATCAGGTTCTATGTCTACTTTTTTGGGATTCCTTACCGATGTTTGATTCGGGACATATTTTATTATAACCAATTCATAAATTTCTGTCGTATCGTATGATAATAAATTAATAAAAATTGTATAATAATAACTATGAAACAATTCACCAACCATTTGGGATTTGGGAGGGCCCGTGGTGTTTATAAGGTCCTTATTTAAGTACCATTGGGGCATCTTAATAAGGGTCACAACATTTAATATGACCAATAATCACTTCTTGAAAAATAAAAAACATTTCTCTAAATAAATAAATAATTTTTTTTTTTAAATTCAAGCAGTAATTAATTTTACTACTTTATATGTAATTTCATGTATAATGTTGTATAAAAAATGTTAAGTGTGAGTGTACCCAACATAGCTAATGATTGATAGGCCTGAATGTCTAGTAATATTATAAACAACCTAACAAGACAATAGAACAAATCATTCTCACATAGTCTCTCCCGCTTGATAGTGTCTTCTCCTAGGATTTCCTAGGGTTTTGAGTTCCTCCAACCGATCGTCTTCAGCGGCGCCGCCTTCTTCTGTGCATCCCGCCTCAGTTTTTGTTTTCCTCACCTCCTTCGGATCCGGAGACAGGGGCTCAGCTTCTTATTGTTTGTTATTCCCCAACTCTCCCGTGGTTTGGATTCTTGGGTCTTTTGTCCTCTGTTTCCTCATCACCAGTTTCTGGACCCTATTAACTATGATTAGGAGGGTTTCCAGATCCTTCTTCTCGATTTCATCTTCATCCGTTGATCATGGTCCTCATCATCACCGAAATCTTTTCCCGTCGTTGTGTCCCTAAGCATGTGCCAGATCTGGGATTGTGAGGGCGGCCCGTGTCCCAAATCTCAAACCCCCGTTCAGCACTCAGTGTAGAGCACTCATCGTTTTCGTTCCAAATCCCAGAGTTCGAGGAAAAATCCTTCACCCTTCGGCAAACTCTCCCTATTCCATGAAGATCGGCGGCGACCTATGGGCGGCGGGCTTCACCTTCCCCGTGGTATAGCGGTTTTTCTAGGGGGATCGGGGCTGGTGTTTTTCTAGCTTTGGAACTCATCACCTCCTTCCCTATTTCATCGTCACGAAGAGTTCTTGATTCGTTCAACCATCTAGAATCCCGGATCTCGAGGGCTCGGACCGGTTCTCATTTCTGCTTCACGAAGAATGGCGTTTGATTTCCGGAGCAAGGAATCAGTGTGTTGTTTTCTGGCTAGTAGTGTACCTATTTTCCTTAGCGTTTCCTCTGGTGAGTGTCGTGACCTAACAGCGAAGACCCATCTGAGACAGAGGGCTCCGATGTTTCCAACGACTGAACTCCTCGCAGCGGTCGAAGTGCTTCACGGAGAGTGGTGTGAAGGATTCTGGTTCGCGTTGGCCATTTGTGCTTCGTGGAGAGAGGTGTGATGGAAACTGGTTCGCGGTGGCTGATCTTCTTTGTGAAGAGCAGTGTGATGAAATATTGGTTCGCGGAGGCCCAGGGAACAAAGGCATTCTCCTTATTCAGAGGTTTCAGCTGTCTCGCGAAGCGAAACCATGAGCCCCCGCCACGGTGTACCATTCGGCGTAGGCGGTTTTGCTCCGCGGAGTGCTCATGCGAAGTGTGAAGGGTTCGTGGAGACATTACTGTGGAGCCTTTCAATGGAAGACTCTCCGCCATGGGGTCTGCCCACGTTTCCACTTCGTAGAAAGAGGCGCAGAGTGGGGTTCTTGGCCTGGTCGTTTGTGGAAACATATTTTTACATGTTAACCCAAGGATTGCGGATCACCGGGCCTCTTTGGAGCTCTTCCCCATCCGATGTGCACTTTATAATGGGGGTGGATATTGTGAATCTCTAGAAGAAGATGTCCCTAACAGATAAAGAGATATTGAATATCGAAACTCTGAAAAATGAAGATACACTCTTAGAAAAACGCATGTCCCTACTGGTTGTTGGATAGTTTGTGGAAATTATTTCCATCAATCAGGGGGCACTTAAAAACACCCTCCAGAATCATTGGAAATTGGAAGTTGGAGTGGCCATTCGAGAAGCAGGTAACAATCGTATTGTGTTTTAGTTCTTCAATGAAAGAGATAGAGATAAAATCCTCAGAGGCAGGTCGTGGTCCTTTGACAACCAACTTCTCCTCATTGAAGAATTTAGAGGGGGGATGAGATTCAGAACATTAATCGTACCCGCTCCCCTTTCTGGATACGCATCAAAGGAATTCCTCCCCACGCACGAATGGAACGCGTTATGAGAGAAATTGGGGGAAGCATTGGCCAATTCATTGAATGGGACAACTTGGATCCTATCCAATGGGGACCCGACGTTTGGATTAGAGCCTAAATTGAAGATTCAGAGCCGCTGATGAGGGACATGTTCTTGAAAATCGATGACATAGACAACTGGATTTCATTTGAATTTGAAAAACTCCCAATCTTTTTCTTCAAATGTGGTTGCCTCAGCCACATAGAAAGAGTGTGTGTCTCAAAGAAAGAGACGAGATCCGGAAAAATCATTCTACAATATGGCCCCTGGATTCGGGGCAAAATGTCTAGATATGTCTTCATCACTGAATCAGAAAAACAAAAGGATCGTGAACATATCACGGTGGCAACTCAAGACAAGTGGGAACCAAACCGGGAAAGACCATCATGCTTGGACATCAAGAATTCCCTAAAGAGGGCTCAACCAATCAGAGAAAAAATATCATCCTTACCTCCCCCCGAAGGTTACCACCTTAACACTTTCAGAGTTGGCGAAGTCACCAAAAGCTCTTGTAGAACAAAGAGCGCGACCAAAGCAGTTGTGCACTAAACCACCAGACCCTGACCCTGACCTAGAAATAAACCTGGAAGACACCCTAACTTAGAATAAAGATGGAAAGACAGGAGCTTCACCACCAGGCCCAATCACATGTCGATCCTGGAAAAGGGTGCAATGTGAAGTTAGTGATGGTAAAATAGAGGAACCTAAACATGGGGATATGAAAACATGAAGTGAAACATTCCCGACAATGGGGATCTCCCCAAAGAGAGGAAAAATAACAGATGGAAAAACAAGTTCTGAGAACTCAAAGGCGGAGGTGGGTACAACTCAGCCCCGCCTAGATCAATGATTGTCTTACGCTGGAACTGTCGTGGGCTTGGAAACCCACGAACAGTTCGCATTCTCCGGCGCAATTGCGCCCAAAGTCGCCTCGATATGGTTTTCCTATCTGTAACCATACTGGAAAACAAGGACACCACTAGCATTGCTCTGAAATGTGGCTTCCAAGGCTGCCTCCCGGTATCCAGACAAGGCCACTCTAGTGGAATCTGTCTCTTAGGGAAGGATCATTTTGATGTCAAGATCTTGTCATTCTCCTCACACCACATGGCTGAAACTATTCAGGCGGACCAAACCCCACCGTGGACCTTTGTGGGCTTCTATGGCTGAATGTCCCACAATGAGAAGGGGAAATCATGGGACCTTCTCTGCAAGATTATTCATGAGCTCCCAAACCCTATTATCTTCAGTGGGGTCTTCAATGAGATTATTTTCAATAGGGAAAAAAGAGGAGGAAACGCCTGACATCCTGTGTCAATGTCAAATTTTAAGGACTCGGTCCCTAGGGTGGACCAGGTCGATTTGGGACACACAGGAAATCCCTTCACATTGTTCCGAGGTAATACGGAGGGCACATGTATTGCTGATCGACTTGACAGATTTCTAGCATCAACAGATTGGATAAACCTCTTTAGCATGTTCCACATCAGCCACATGACGCTCAACCACTCAGACCACTGCCCAATCTTCATTTACTGCACTCAAGGTGACCGCAACAAACAACCCAGTAGAACATTCAGATTTGAATGCTTCTGGTCAAAGGACCAGGAATGTGAAGAGGTTTTCTGATCAAGATGGAAAAGTAATCACTAAGATGTTGGCCTTAATCTCCAATAGTTTGCCTCCATCCTAAGGCCTTGGAGCAACAAGAAATTCCGTCATCCGGAGAGGCACTATGATTTCCTTGAAAAGAAACATCACAACATTCTCATGAAACCCCCATCCTGTTTCAATCTTGCCTTGATTGGTGCCACAAAAAGAGAGTTGTACGCGACCCTGCACGTTAAGGAAATCTTCTGGGCTATGTGGGTGCGGGATACCCACATTATAGAAGGGGACGCCAATACACGGGTTTTTCACCAGAAAGCATCTATGAGGCACCGGAAGAATTCTATCAATTTCATCGCACAACCAGATGGGAGCATAGTCTCTAACAATTGTGGAATCCACAAAACCTTCACATGTTACATCCAGAACCTCTTCAATACAAGAACCCCTATCATTTCTACTAAAGTGGAAGATATTATCCGACCAGTGATCACCGATGAGAGCAATCGGCAGCTCACCAAAGATGTGACAGATGAAGAGATTCGCATGGCTCTGAAACAGATTCACCCCAATAAAGCCCCAGGACCCGATGGGTTCCACGCCCTAATTTTTAAGCAATACTGGCACATCATCGGTCCCGACATATGCAAAATGATAAGGAATATTTGGGCATGGAGAACAACCATTTACGCCATCAACGAAACTATCCTCATTCTCATTCCCAAAATCAAGAAACCCATGGTGATCTCTGATATCAGGCCTATCAGCCTATGCAATGTCTGCTACAAGATCTTCTCAAAGACCCTTGTTAAACGGCTGTGACCGTGGTTATCTGACATTATCTTGGAAAACCAGATCTCCTTTTTGGCCAAGAGGCTAATCACTGATAACGCCATTTTGGCCCATGAAGTGTTTCACTCTATGAAAACACGCTCCACCGAGAGAAGAGGAACCATGGCCTAGAAACTGGATATGTCCAAGGCCTATGATAAGGTGGAATGGAACTTCCTCAATGTTGTGATGATGAAAATGGGTTTCTTCACCAAGTGGACAGATATGGTCATGCAATGCATCTCGTCTATCTCCTCCAGAATCTGGGTCAATGGGGAGCTCACTCGTAGATTCATTCCATCCCAAGGCCTTCGTCAGGGAGATCCCCTATCCCCTTTCATCTTCATCTTGGTGGCTGATGATTTTTCTAACCTTATTTCCATGGCTGCATCCACGAAATCTATTCATGGGGAAAATTTCTTCTATGTAAGTCCACCAGTGTCGCATATCTTTTTCACCGACGACTGCCTCCTCTTCTCCAAAGCAATTATTAATGAATGCCGGGTGATCAGCCAAGCGATCCACCGGTATGAGAGGGCGTCAGATCAGTCAATCAAATATGGGAAATCAGAAATCTCTTTTAGTAAAGGGGTACCCCGTTCCAGGAGAGATGAACTTTGCGTAGCAGTTGGCATACATATGGTTGAAAAAAACCAAAAGTAACTCGGGCTACGCACGGAGAAAGGTCGGTCCAAAAAACAAATATTCGCATCTCTAGTGGAATCTATTGAGAAGAAAATTCAAGGCTGGACCCCAAAAAGAATTTCAAAATCTGGCAAAGAGACCCTCATTAAAGCTGTCAATCCCTAGCTATTTTATGTCCATGTTTAAGCTCTCGGTGACCATTTTCAACCAGATCCACACACGTACGACCAACATATAGTGGGGGAAAAGGATGGAAGGAATAGACCCCACTGGATGGCTTGGGAGAAACTCTGCATACCCATGTCAGAGGGAGGGATGGGATTCCGAAATCTTATTCTCTTCAATGACGCACTGTTGTCCAAGAAAGGATGGCACCTTATTAACCTTCCATCATCTCTCTGTGTGCGGGTTCTATGAGCTAAGAACTTTCCCCACATGGACTATCATTTTTCCTCTCTTGGCCCTCATCCAAGCTTCTTTGAAGAAGCATTTGGGGGGCCCAAATGCTCTTGGAAAATAGGATGGGCATGAGGATTGGTGATGACTCATCTGTCAATATCTGGACCGATCCCTGGATGATCGATTCAGAAGGTATGCGTGCTACTTCCCACGCCCAACCAGGCTTTGAAAATGCCACTGTCATGTGCCTCATTTCTAACCTAGGGATGGGGTGGTGTTTGGATAAGATCCATGAATGGTTTAATTAAAGGGACCAAAGACTTATCCTAAGCATTCCCTGGATCCCAAATGCAGGACCCAACAACCTCTTCTGGAGAAATGATTTATCAGGTGAGTAAACGGTGAAATCCAGATACAGACTTGCTCTTGGCAACCACCCAGTCGACCGGAATGAGGGTTCATGGAAATCACTCTAGAATCTCAACATTCCCCCAAAAATACAACACTTCTGGTGGCAGGTGTGCACAGACACCCTTCCTACCATGAGCCTTCTCATCTACTAAAAATTGTCCAATGTCGTTGCCTGCCCTTTCTGCCAGAATATCCATGAGACCCCTTTGCACGCTATCATTCAATGACCTGGAGATAAGGAAATTTGGAACAAATGGGGCCCAACTTCAGATGCATCTCTGGCCATGGTTTCAAACCTTACTGCTCTCCTGATGCGCTGCTGCTCCTCCCTCTCTTCGGATAATGCAGGGTCACTCTGCATCTTGGCCTAGATCATCTGGGTCCAGCGTAATGATGATGTTTTACATCACGTTCTTAAACCTCTTGAATTCTGGATCAAACGGGCCACATCATGGATTGAGGGTTGGAACCACCACAACAGAAATAATAGGCCTTCTTTCATCCCTCCTGTCCTCCTCAGTGGGACCCCCAATGGAAGGAACTCTTAAGATCAATTTGGACGCGTCTCTCCTGGAGGATGGAATTGTCTCCCTCGGTCTCCTAACCCGAAATCATCTAGGGAAAATCATTGCTGGAAAATATGAATCACATCAGGTCTTTTGGGAACCTGTCGTGGCTGAGGCTTATGCTATTCTGGCAAGTATGATGCTGGATAGGGATCATGGATGGCTTGATATCAACATTGAGTCTGACTGCCTCACCGTGATCGATGCCATTAACCACAAAGATAGTGGACTCTATTTTTTGGCCCCATTATAAGAAGAATTATCTCGCTCCACCAATGCTTTTCATTCTGCACTTTCTCCATTACCAAAAGAGAAGGAAACAATGCGGCCCACCAGTTTGCGGCATCAGGCCCCTTCTATGCCAACCAGCTCTTGCTGGATAATTTCCCTCCATCGATTTTCTTATGTATGTCTGATGAACTTCGTCATTAATGATATCTGTCTTTTCTCTCAAAAATAAATCATTCTCACATTGCCTTATAAATTAATTCATTTCATAAAATTTTTGTACATGATAAGACTATTTTTATGTTTGAATGGTATCCCATGGTGAGTTTCTTACCAGGTGTAGTATCTTGGGTTATTATGTAGTGCCAAATGTGTATTATGTCCACCTTGAGTTATCGTCTAAGGATTAGTATCATGATTTTTCAATTAGTGATTAATTTGAGATTAAGGTTATTAAAGAGAGGTAATCATTAATAGAGAACTCTAACTCTTGAGAGATGCCATGGGTGGCCTAGAATGATTTCGAAATTAGACCATCCTTTGGTTGATTAGTAAGATAACCATGTAATGACTGGTTTGAAATTTGGGTTAATGTATGGGATGTTTTAGGGAATGGTATAATAGAATAATAACATTTTCATATGTGAATTTTCATATGATAAAGAGAAAAATGGAAAAGAACAATAATGATTTTTTATGATGATGAGTGAAAACCATACAATGATATAGTATAGTGTAATTCACTAATATAAGGATTATTCAATTAACATTAACATGTGAAAACTTCAAAAATATCCACATATCCTACGTCATAAGAGGGGTATTTAAATTAATAATGTGAAAAAATGTGGATTTCAATGCCTACCAAGAGTATGGATTTCATGACACATGTGATATAATTATTGATGATAGTCATGTTCTAAGAGATAAAGATACCAGTAAACATTTTATAGCTAGTGTGATGGGTTTTAATCTATGGTATATGGATGTGAAATTAGTTTCCCATGATAATGATTTTTTCTTGGTTTTTTTATATGATACATCATTCCAAGTTAATTGATTGAAATGTGAACAACTTTCATCAAGAGGATGTTTTGTAGAAATTTGAGGGTATACATGACTCAATTAATTATTATCATACATATACTATTTATAAGGTATGTTCACTTACCACATAGTCCATTGGTGATACCCCCATTAACAATTGTGAGAGGTGTTATTACTCACATCATATGATGACTAGTGAAAACATTCTCACCATAGAGTGAGGTATGATTCACTACTATTTTGGAATACTGATGAAACCCCCTTTGTAACATGTTATAAATCATTCACCATTGGTGATTATCCCTTAAGTGAATTTTTATTTCCTAACTCCATTGAGAAATTTAATATTTGATTCACCTATATGTGGGTATGATTGACTATAAGGATTAAAAAAGATGATATTTTATTCCCAAGAATAATCATGGGTGGGTGATTTCTCTCATACAAAGGTGAATCCACATTATGAACCAAGCTAGGATTCCATCTTATATAACACCTAAATCAGTTTGAGAGATGTCCCAAAGGGAATTCCTAATCCCCGTAGATTGTAAAATAGTGTCAGATATTAAAATAATCCAATTTAGAATTATTTTTACCCAAACAACCACGATCACAATTACCAAAAAGATCACGCATCATAAACAACAATTCAACATCAATAATTATATATAAACTTAACCAAATACAATATCTTCTGAACAAAACAAAAAACAAATACAAATCTAAAACCAAACCATGCTAGAAAAAACTCTATGTGACTTCCTAGTCACCACCAACCACAAGACCAACCTTCTCCAAAGGAAAACTCCCTTGAACCAGAATCCTGAACCTAAAAAAAATAGATCAGGCCTTCCGATGCCGAGTGGAATAAGTAGGGTGTGATCATAAAAAAGTGTAGTACAAATTCACCACAGATTCTATGTATTTCCTTTTCCAAAATAGTCCACAATGATTAGTTTTAAAATAAACATATAAAATAGCTTTTCACCATGTCAAAATTCAAATATAACATTACATAAAACTCCAATTTTCCACTGAACACATCACTTTTTTTTAAAAAAATATCAATTTCCATGAAAATAATTTACCTCTTCAAAAACTAGATGAGAAATATAACAAAAGATAAAAACGGTTATGCTACATACAAAAAGAAAAATGTGGATACAAGTAAATAAAACTAATAACTAAAAAACCACGTGAATAAATAGTAAACTGAATATACTAGTTGATAATCATGGGAATTTCCAAAACATCTCAAGAATAAATCTATTGATTTACTCAGTTCGGACTCACCTGTAAGCATATGGTGTAGATCTATAGTCAATAACTAAATGGCCACTCTAAACCATCCTATATAGTGGAATGTCCCACATAAATTAATCAAATCAAAGAGGTTCCATCCTACCTAATAGTGGTCAATAAACATCCTTCACTTGACCCTAGAGATGAAACCTATGAATCCCATGATAATATTACTCAGTGAATGGGGAGTTACTCACATGTTGGGTTAAACTAAAACCCACAACCAACATTCTTTACTAACCTAGACACTGACACCACTAATGTGATTAACCTGACATAAGACGATCCACCATTGAGGTTCCAATATCACAACAAGCCATTCATATCTACCAACCATGACTTCACTTCACATGATCTTCCAAAACAATTTTCCAAAAGATAGAAAACACAAATCATGATTTCAAATCACACTACATTAAAACCAAATATTCCAAGGAAACACAAAGTACCAACCGGGGCATTAAAATTTTCAATATAATAAAATTTTAAAAACCATTTCCAAGACATTTTTTCAAATCCAATCTGAAACCCACTTATATACGAAGGATTCCATACGGGGCTTATCTAAATTTGGAAATCATTCCACATCACATATTTCCAAAAATAAAAAACCTTAGGGACATATTTAAGAATCCACACTTGTGATCATTTTAAAACCAAATAAATAATTTAGAAAACATAAGGGTATTTAGAATACCCATTGGGGAATAAGATAAATATGAAAGGGGAGGAGAAATGGGTTTTCTTTAAAATCTGATGTTTCATGTTGAACATTATTTTAAATTTCATTATCATTTGAATTCTCATCCATGTGTGAACCATGTTCCATTATAGATGTTCCAACATCCAAAGGTGCTCTACAAGTATCCATGTTATCCCAAGAAAGATCTCAATAAATTTATTTTAAGAAGAACCATGTTAGTAACAATCAAACTAGAAGAGTCACACACATGAACCAATCCTAAAAATCACCATAAATCATTAACAATTCTTATTGCATAATCATACTAATCTACCAAAACATAAACAAAAATAAAAATTCTCTCAAACTACCTAAATAAAATAAAAATTATGATTTAAATTTTAACAAACACCTTCCTTGCATATTCTCTTGTTGAAATTTAACAAATCCATTTGAAAACAAATTGAAACCAATTTTAAATCCCAAAAACACCAAAAGAAATTATACTATCACATAACAAAAAAGTGATATCATGATTAAATAATTAATAGAAATATCAAGCATCAAAGGAATGTTTCAAAAAATAAATTGATGGAAACACCTACCTCAATGATTTGTGAAAGCAATAAAACATCAGGAGAAAGAAGAACCAATACTAAGAGACAATATTCACAACCTAACAATCAAAAAAACAACTCATACATCAACCATAACCATTATGGTTTGACCAAGATAGGTTGCACCAAATAAATACCAAGGCACCAAGAGGGGAAAGATAGGTGAGAGGGAAAATGGGAAAAAAATCCAATGGAAGCATTATTAAGAACCTTCAAGGATATTAAATGAATGAATGGAAGCAAGATAGGACAGTTTACTAGAGCCCCCTATTGTTCCTAGTATGAGAACAGGGAGAAAATATAGAAATGGGGTTAATACATGAAAGTAATAATATTAGGATTTCACACTATTAATGAACAGGGCAAGTCACATTGTTAGACTACATAGTTTGAAAAACAATGTGACGACCATGTGAACCCTAGTAGAGAATAGGGGAAACATGCATGTTTTGGTCACATAGTATTGGAAATTGTCTTCCAAACATCCAAAATTCTTCTTCTGAAACTGAATAACCCCTCAGATGCTTGTCTCGTTGTTTCCTCTAACCGTTCTCATGACCCTTAACACCAAAAACAAACCCCATATTTTATGACAGGTCCCACACATTTTATCCCAATCCATCCTAAAACCAATCATGAAAGATTTGAACTGAAAACAACCTAGGCATCAATATATCACATGGATAACCCCCAAACCATACACTCAACCAGTGAATAGGGAAAAAATCACAAAAAACATCAAAAACCAAATGATTCAATTCTAAAACACAACCCAAACCGAAAAAATTTCCATACTAAATAAATTAATAAAAAAGGAATTTTATGTTATGAGTGTCATAATTATTCCACCAAAAACCGTTTCTTCCACTAGAAAGTCATCGAAAATTACATGACACCAAACAAGTGCTTAAAACTAAATGAATCCAAAAAAAATCCACAATACTCGAAATGATCTTATAATTACAGAAGTCACACCTGACCACCTCTAAGAGAAACTTCATTAAAGATAACCACATGAAATAGTGGATGGTTCTCCCAACCACGAGAACCCGACTGACATAATAAACACGAAGAAACCAAGCACGAAAAAAATCTGAAAATCCCATAATGTCGCAATGGGATGACCAACACAGTAACTCCCAACAAGAACCACAACTCTCAAATTAAGGGGAATCCAATGAATATAACTTAATCCAAAAAGCGAACCCAAACACATGTTACAATTCATTGTTTCTACTGGAAGAGATATCACAGAACAAGTACAACTAAAAACAAACCCTATTTATGAGGGGAAAACCTTTCAAAGATCATCATCCATAAAGTACAAAAATATTATTACAAGAAATTAAATCCACCAAGATTATTTTAGAAAAATCTCGCAATCAATAAAACTAAAAAATAGAAAATAAAATTGGTCTTACCACAATATTTGAGACGTAATATATGTCAACAACTCCACGAAACCCATGATTCATGACTATTGGGGCTATGTATAGATCCAGGATGTCTTGAAGAATATAACACCTTGAATTTATGAACTAAAAACCTTCACTAAATGGATATTTCTAGGGAAAATATTCTTATTAAACTTCTCTAGATGACCCAAATGACCACAATGTCGACACGCCTTCGGAGGATTATGATAATATGGGTTTTAATATCCTAACTGAAAATAACAAAAACATAAAATCAAAATACCTAAAGAATTAGAATCTAGAACTGATGAAGAAAACTTCTCAAAAATGGTTTCCCCAAACAATCACTTCTCATCAAATGGGGAACCTCCATGAGAAATAGGAGACACAAAATTCCCAACTACCTATGCTCTGAGAACCAACTCAGTTTGAAATGATTCATCCACCAATTTATAGAATTTATCCTCACCATATAAAAAGATATTATTATTTATCTTTGGGTGAAGACCAAAAACGAAAAGATGATCTTTAAACTAATATTATTAGAGAAAAGGAGACTAGATCTTTTAAGTGGTCAACATATGCCTTCGACATCCGCTGACCATGCTAAACATTCCTAATCTATTTTATCATCCCTATCTTCACCTCTTCAGTTATGAACCATTAGATAATTAAATTAATAAAGACCTCCCAATACATCCCATATTTAAAAAATTTAGGGGAAATAATCTTCCAGCAAACCAAAGCTAAGCCCTCAAATAATTCCAAATAGTACGAGCTCTCACAGCTTCGGGTGTTCCCAATTATATAAAGACACTCCCAGCTTCCTCAATACATTTTGTAGCCTTTAAGGGAAAAAATTACAATGGAGGACAAAAAACAATTAAGAAGATATAGACACTATATAAATCCAACTAGAAACAATGGGGACCATTGTGGGACACATATTACAAACAAAAAGAGAACATGAAACTAGAATTATTATCCAAACATAAATCAACCAAATAATAAACCATCAAACCAAAACACCCATCCCATAAGCTAATAATCCCAAATAGAACAAAAATTATCTTTTTAAAAACCACTATTACATTCCAATTTTAATCCATCTTCATCTAATGAATCTTTTTCAAACTGCAACAACCTGATTTTTAAAACCAACTCACACACCAGGTTCTGATTTTAAAACAAAACCAAACCAAAAATTATTTTCTATTTGGAAATCCATTTTTCTCAAAAACAATTTTTTCTTGTCAAAATGTGACCAACATCTACAAAAAATAATCCAAAGAAAATATACCCTATATTTTGGAATAAGGAAAATGTGTCCATGCATAACTTAGTGAAATGGTTAGTTGGTTATTCCCCAAGAAAGTACCAACCACTAAGAGGACCTTGAACCATGCACTCAGAATCTACATGGATTACTACTCTTTGTGATATCACTACATGAAACCAGATTGCCTCCATTTTTATTCCTCATCCATACCCTAAAACAAAAGACAAATGAATCAAATCCCTTACTACCCATGTAAAATTGAGGATCCAAACAAGAAAGGGTTCTTGAATTCCATCACAAGACATCCTCCTGAGTCCTGAAATTACTAATATCCAATCTACCTAACACCCCAAAAAATAATAAAATCCATTTGATAGAATTTCTTCATGAACCAAGCTAGGATTCCATCCCACCCAACACCTGTCCCAGTTTGAGATAAGTCTTTATGGGAATCCCCATGGGATGGAAACTAGTGTTGGTCATAAAAATATTCTAAATGGGAACAATTTTTGCACAAAAAACTAAGATAAAAATAACCAAAAAGAGCACGCTGTATAACCAAATACTAGGGATAAATAATTATACCAAAAATGAAAAAAATAAAAAAAATAATTAATAAAACAAAATTTATATATATAGTGCTAAAACCAAACCAAGATAACAAAATCTCCACTTAACCTCTTCGTTACCACCAACCACAAGACCAATCTGCTCCAAAGTCACACACTCAAACTAAAAACCTAAACCTATAAACCAACTTGGGTATACTAATTATGAGTGGAACAAGTAGGGGGTCCACATACAATAGATCAGTAGGTAATCACCATAGAGTCCATTAAGTTACTTTCTCAAAATAGTCTATAAGAAATTCTTTGTAAATACACATAGAAAATGTGTTTTCACAATTTGAAAATCCAAACACACATTTCAATAAAAAACACAATGTTCCACTAAAAACATCACTTTCCTTTTTAAAAAATCATCCATTTAAAAAATCATGCTTACCTCACCAAAACCCAGATGAGAAACACAAAAAATATTAAAATGTGTTTTTCTAAAAACAAAATGAACCGTTGAGATACAAGTAAGAAATACTAATAACTCAACATCAAAGTGAAGAAAAACTAAAAAATAACATACATATTGATAATAATGGGTATTTCCTAAAAATCAATAGAATAAATTGTTTAATGTGCTCAGTTTAGACTCACAAACCAACATATTGTGCAATTTCGTAGTTAATAACCAACTATCCACTCTAAACAAGAAAATACAGTGAAATGTCCCAATTGGTCTCATCAAATCCATGGGTTACCAACCCATCTAATTGGGTCTAATATGAAACTATCACTCAACCATCTAGATAATACCTAGGAATCTCATTTTAATAATACTTAATGAATTGGGATGTCCCAACACCTATAGATCAACTAAAATCCACTACCACCATACATTACAAACCCACACTCCGACATCACCTATGTGATGACCCTCACTGCGGAGGATCCACCATAGAGGTTCACATCTAACAACAATACATTCACAAGTGAAACATGACCGTCACATCACTTGTGCATTCAAAACCATTTTTTGACTATTACAAAACACCAATCGGGCTTTCAAATCACACCACAAAAAACATAACTTTCCTAAGAAAAAACCAACTAAAAACTAGGCCTTTAACATTTCCAATCAATATAAATTTAGAAAACACTTACAAACTATTTTAAAAATCCTATAAGAAATTATACTTACACATGAATGATTCTAAATGGACCTTTTATTATGTGGAAATAATTCCAAATCACAAAGATCCAAACTGGCCAAACCTTAGGTAACACATTTGAGAAACCACATATGAGATTATTTGAAACCCAAAGAATCCATTTAGATCATGTAAAGGTATTTAAATAAACATTGGGTAAGTGGGGGATTAATAAAGGGGAGTATAAAATAGGTTATCATTTAAATATATTGTTTCAAGAAGAACATCATTATAAATGTTATTATCCTTTGAACGCCCACCCATGTTTGCACCATGTGCTGAAATAGATGTTCCAACATCCAAATACACTCTTAAAGTATCAATGTTAGCCAATGAATGTACCCAAAAAACATTCATTATGAAGGAACACATTCTTAACCATAAAACATGACAATTCACAAGCATGAACCAATCATAAAAATAACCACATCTCACACACAAGGCTTATACCACAATAAAACTTGGCCACCTAAACATAACCAAATCCAAACACCCTATCAAAATACAAGAGACATTTAAAAGTGTCCATTTAAATTTTAACAAACACCTTTCATGTATATACACATTATCAAATTCAGGTAATTTCATGGAAAAATAATTTTCACCCATTTTAAATGACGAAAACACAAAAAAAATATTCTAACACATCACAAGCAAAATGATTGAATGATTAAAGAATTAATGAAAATATTAAGCACCATCAGAATGTTCCGTAAAGGAAATGGATGGAAACACCAACCTCAATGATGTTTTAAGGGAACAAAACCACAAGATAAAGAAGAACCGGCCCAATATAAAATTCACGCACCCTTACATCCAAGAAAAAAACCCACACATCTATCTTAGACTATAGGGTTATAAGAGTAGTGAACATACTATATAAATACCAGGGAACCAATAGGGAAAATAGATAAGAGAACAAAAATGACCCAAAACCATAGGTAAATCACCAAGGAACCATCAATGAGCTTCAATAGGGTAAGGGTATAAAGGGAGGAGGGTTTAATGTAGCCATGTGGTGCACCTAGGTTGGGAAATGGGAGGAAATATCAAAATGGGGATAAAACACATGACAAGTAGGGTTGAGATTTCACTCATTTAAGGACTTGGTAAAGTTTCACAGTTAGGCCGCATGGTTTTACAAACCATAAACCAATAGTATTCACCCAATTATAGAATAGGGCAACCCTACATGGTTTTTCTAGAAGGTTTGGGAAACATTGTTCTAACCAAGGAAAATTACAATGCGCAAACTACAGATTCCCTCACATACTTACTGCATGGTTTCCTCTAACCATACACAATCAATGATCCATTATCCTTAACATAAAAAAATTCATACATATTCTCTTAGTCCCCACACTATATAGGTCAAGTCATTCTCAAACCAGGAAATTTAAACCATGGAAGAATAATTTGAACTGAAAACACCCTCGACCTCAATAGGCCACATAGTTAACCCCCAAACCATGCACTCAAACTATAACCATGAAAAAAATGCACTGAAAACTTCCACAAGTCAATAAATTAATCCAATAACTCAACCAAACCCCCCAAAAAATAACCAACATTAAGAAAAGAATAAAAAAAATAAATTCCAAGGTTGGGGTGTGACACTCCATTATACATACAATTAATAATTTCTTAGTAATTACATATATTTAATGTTATTTGACCGTTGGAATGTTAATCCTATTTTTTTAAATAGATTTTAGTAAGTATGAATTGACTATTGATTTGTGTTCACGAACACCTGCTAGTAGGATAGTTGTTATGCATATAATATTTCCTTCTTTCTTATATTTCATATGCATAAAATTATGTAATTTATATTATTAGTGTTTCACAATATTTGTGTTGTATTATTACATAACATAAAAACTTACAAATGAACCATTATTAATATAAAGACTATATGTGTAACATGATTGTTATCCCCATGAGTGTTAGATTTTTCTCCCAAGAACCACCAAATCCTGGGACACAAGCTCATAAAATGTACTAAAAAAGATGACTCCTCCATTAAAAATGATCATTAGTCTGATGATGATAGATTTTTATATGATGAACCTGCATTCCTAGTGAATTATAAATGTAATTATGTAATAATGATGTAAAATTGGTATATCGATCAGAAATGATACTCCATAGAACACCATGTAATTAATCAATCTATAAAAAATATATGTTAACCAAAACATCAATATTAACAGTATCCATGATTGGGACTAAGAAGAATACCTTATTAACTTTATCCAAAATCACCTGAATTGCATCATTAATATGAGGTGTCAAAGGTAATATTGTCACAATGTCTATAGTGATATCATCACACATCCAATCATGATATTAAAGGCTACAATAACTCAATAGGGTGGTGATGCACAACCATCACATACTAACTGGTGATGCATCACAGAATGAATCCCTATATCACATTCATTATCCCTAAAAATTAGTAAATCATATTTATATCCTGATACATCATCATAAAATTATTATGTGCCACAAGTTTCAAATAATGGAATATTCATATTGTGTCCTAAGGAATTATCTTCAGAAACATGATATTACCATGGACATGAAAAACCTCATCACTATGAATGAAGCAGCATGATGGTGGCTCCCCACCATATATTATTTCCCTTGAATATAATCCCTCTGTATAATATAACTACCTCATTTTTATTAAGACTATTATTTCGGGAATAATAAAGGTTGGTGTTGTATTTATTCACCCCTGAGACTCCAAAACATCCCGATCTATATCCATAACATCCCCACCTATAATCACCCATCACTTGATTCTCGTACTACCTATGTCTACGTATTCCATCCCAATGAATATTTTTTAATGATTCCCTTTCCAGGTATATATACCAACATAGGGTAAATACTATAAATACTCAACCCACCACATTTTATAAAGGTTCAATTCCAATAGTGAAAAGATGTACTTCATGTAGTTGAGATTCATATTGAATATTAATCTCTCATCCAAAAGATAATTATTCCAATTTCGTAGGTCTTGTACCACCACATGAAACTCCAGGTCATGAGTGGGATATTTTTTCTCATACATCCTCAATGGACTAGACTATAAGAATCCAATTGATCCTGTTAAATTGGAAATTCTTTTATCCAAACTCTAGATGTGTCACAATGCATGGTATACATATTACACATCTCTTGTAAGGTCATGATCAATACTAATTCATGACTTTAATTCAATTCCTTAAAGGAAATATCACAATTATCTAAAAAAAACATTACCACATTTTTGTTTAGATCTGGAATCCGAAATATCATATGGGAGATATCATAGATGAAATACTAGTAATATAATTAAAAGATAAATAAGATTTAAATATTAATGTTTCTTTTAGGTTTCTCTAAAAATTGAATGACTATCACCTTCTCCTAGTTTACTAACACTATTTTTTTTTGATAAAGTGGCACAAGAAGCTAACTTGTTCAATACCAAAATGAAATTTATATTTATTTTCATATAATTTATGCTATTATAGTGTACTAAGTAGGTTTTCATGATATAGGGTGAAAAATATCTATAATAATAGTATTTTATTATTCCATCGACTAAAACAACAAAATACTTATTCATATTATCTATGAATACTTCTGGTGCTTTATTAGACCAAAAAATCCACAAACTCGTACAACCCATTCATGTGACTTATAGTAGTGGTGGGTATGTCAGATGACATAACCCTCAACTAATGGAACCAAGACAACAAGTTAATTATCATGAATGTTCACATCCCTCTCTAGAAATCTAAGAGATTCTCAATGCATGGAAATATATTCTGGTTCTTGAAAATCCTCTAGTTAAACCTCTGGTAATAAAAAAAAATCATTGTTTTATCTCCCTTCGTGGAGAATAACATCGGAGATTCCCAAGGTCATTTACATGGATATATGAATCCCTTAGTTTTTATATATCCCAAATGTACTTTATTCTCCCAAATTTATGTTTGTTTCGTATGGTTGGGTGGAATAGAAATAGGTTCAACACCTTGCACAAATCGATTGTGAATTAGATCACCCTCTTTGGTCATAAAATAGAAAAAAATTCAGTTAATATTTTTATAAATTGGTCAATTATTGAAAGGAATTTATTAATTCATCCCCATCCAGAATAAGGATATATATCATTTCTATTTTGAAATCAAATTTTTTTAAATTATTTTATACATGACCAGTATGACGGTCTATTTCACCAGGAAGGATATAACATTCCCCGTCATGTTATAGAATGGTTACCATCCTATAATAACAGTCGATATAAGAATATTATAAAAAATTCACTCTAAACCCAGAACAAAAATGAATCCAAACATTTCTATTAGAAATAGTCCCTATAAGAAATAGTTTTCACAAATTTGGAGAGAACACTCCTTACAACATCTAATCCCATCTGATGTCACCCTGAGTGATGAATTAATGGGAATAACACCATAAAATATTTCCACAACCATACCTAAGACATTAGAAAATTAATTATATTTAGATGAATATTATTCTATTATATCAAAATAATAATATTATAGGTAGAATATATAAAAATCATACCTGAAACAGTGCATGTTCCTGTATCCATACTTATATGAGTATACTACATAGGGTGGAACTGACTCACCGATTTTCCTTAGTCTCTATACTAGCTCACCTAATATGATCCTTCCTGAAAATATTTATACTCCAATTTCAATGTAACATGATCCCTACCCTAGACTGAAATATTTGGGGAACTCTAGATAGCAGTCATATGAGGGTTAGTCGAGTCCCTTCTATACTCTTAAGTCTACCATGATACTTGAATAGTGCTAGATGTCTGATTGATCCTACAGATCTTAAATAAGTAGCATGTCACGACCATCCTTCTTCAAGATGATGTAATGTATAGAAAGACATCGAGATATTTCTTCCTCAATATGAAGAAGATATAATGACCACTGATTTCCACCTCTAATAGGCCATAGGGTGGAAACCATCACAAAGAGTATAGAAATTTCACAAAAATGGGAGGAATTACCCTTTTTATAGTAACCAAGATTAGAAGAAAATATATATCACCCTAAAACAAATACATCATAGATATATATAAAGAAATAAATCTATCCCACATGCATTTTTAAAGTAAAATAGTTAGAAATAAAAAATAAAACACTAAATTAAGTACCAAAAAAATGTAAACAAAAATGCAGAAATATTCCCCAACATACGATCTAGTAAAGTATAGCTTTGTTCACATAATATCACTGGAAACCTGAAAATAGTTTTATATACATAGGGTGAACATAAAAGTATACTCTGTAGGTAAAAACCAAAGTCACCCTTGAACAAGTGGATGAAACATACTAATGACCATATGAGAAAATAGAAGAATTCAATTGCACCGATCGAGGAATACTTCACCCATACTCACCATGTCACACTCACAAAGTAACACAAATCAAGTAATTTAATTTAATAACGACATTAATATTTTTGTACCCAGTACCACATCCCACTGGTTAACTACTCATCCCAAACAAACAAAGTCCTGATGCTACCATAATCTTCCACAAGCCCCACTGTCACAACCTGTGTGCACACACCTGGGCCACAAACTACACCGCATTCCTACCCATAGACACCTGGGCCTCAAACCACACCAAAATCATACCCAGATACACATTTTCCTCACACATACCACACCCTACCCAAAAACACATGGGCCTCATCCTGATGTCACCTGGGAAAAAACCACAACTCATATAGCCAATACCATAAATCTGATAATAAATCTTAAGCCATTACAACCATCCAAAAAACTCTTGGGAGATAAATACCAAGAAGACGGAGTAGGTTAAAGTCAATAACTATCCATCCATACTCCCACCATGATGTTGGGAATGACACACTCTCCCATAACAATGGGGGTGTTTGGCATATAGTGCACAACAAGGGTGGGGTGAATATATAAAACATAAGGAACTAAAAGATTCTATACATATGTAACAAACACCCAGCACATGCTACGGGATTCCAAATATACAACCCGCCCACTCAAAACCTCCTTTTATGCTACCCTACATTCATGTACTATAAAAAATAATGGTCACTTGAATGCTACTTCACAATAGGCCTCAACTAGAAACATACCCCTAGTCAATTCATTTAACCAGTTATCATTATGCAATATCAAATCATTCATTAATTTATTTCCATGCCTAGTTGAGAAACTACCTAACACTACAAATATTATAAGGTGAAGAAACCATTCCATCCACTTCCAACTCAAATAAGGAAAGAAATTAACAACAACCTATTTTAATGTAATCCTTCTCAATCATAATCCACAACTAAACCTTGAAACCCCACTGCATAACAAAACCACACCTAGATCACCCAAAAACCTTAAATCACGAAATAACCCAATATTGTAGCCCAACTTCCCTCCCACTACCCAGATGCAGTCTCACTAAATAATAAGTCCATCCTATCCATAATTAATCAATAAATCATCCTGGGATACCATCATATCACTCGTACTTCCACACACACACAGTCACACACCCATCCCTAGAACCACACTACCAAAAACCACACAAGGTACAAAACCCAAAAAAACATAGCGCACAACCACACCTATCAAATCAGGTGTATTCGTATATGGCTAAGACAATTATTTCAATTCCACTCTAATAAGAAGGGGTGATCACAAAAGGTTTTTTCTTCCTAGGATATCCATTTATTTAACCAATTGTGGGTGATTAATAAAATTTATATTTATAGAAATTATTCAAAGGGAAATAAAAATAGTTATAAAATATCACCCCTGTGCAGGAAAATACCACTAACGACCATGATTTTTATAGGCCACATGGCCACAAAATATCACATATTAAATAAATATAATAATAAAAACAAGTGATTAACATCAATCTACTCTTATCCCATTATCAAGACCGCATTTCATCAGGAGAATTTATCTTTTTTAAAAGTTAGATTAAACTATTTTTTCACAAAGAACATTAATACACCCACGCCGCTTGATACGCAATTAAACAAAGAGAGTAAAATCCCTACATGAAACAACATATAACCAAAACTCCACCTTATGCCAAAATATAGCGGTCACACGAGAAGGAGGATCCAAAGAAAAAAGAAGAGGGAGTGGGGCTGAAGCATAGGCGCACAAATCGTCTAGGGAAGAAAGGTTCTCCATGAACCAAAAGAAAATATAAGATAATACCTCAGATTTATAAAATATAGATCCTATATCAATGAAAGGAACTATTTTGAGGCCATTAAATTCATATCATGACCAATACCATGCGCATTGAGTATTTCAAAGTCCCTAGATTGTTAAAATATTAAAGATATAATTAATATCCTTTGAAATTGTTTTTGAAATTAAAAAATAAGGCTTTAAACTGGATTTACAACAAATAAAACATAAGATGGGGAAATTGAAAAAACTGGGGAAATTGGAAATGACTTATAAATGGGTGAGTCACCAAAAACAACTGAAAATGACTACGAGTCACTGATGGGTGAGTCACTGATAGAAAGACACCAATAGTTAGTTGATCACACTAAGCTACCGATGTTGGGCCACGAACGTGGCCGACCGATGCCTAAATCACTGATTCCTTAACTCACCAATGCACTAACTCCATAATGCTCTGACTCACCAACACCTTGATTCATCGATTCTCTGAATCACTAACACCCTAACACATCGATGCCCTAAAATGCCAATTCCTTTACCTACCAATGCCCTCGACCTACCGACACCACGATCTACCAGTTCCTCGACCTACTGATGCCTTGACCTACCGATTACCTGACCTATCAACACATTGATCTACCGATGCCCTCAACATATTGATTCCTTGACCTACCAATGAAAAAATTGGAAATTTGGCACAAACACTTGAAATGAGCTAATATTGCCTCCCAGAACACCCCAAATATTGGATTTTGACAATATAATCTAGCCCGGATGTCCAGGACATTACATCAGATACCTCTAAAACTATTCTCACCATCCAGAATTCAAAACCAGACCAAGAAGAAAAAGGGGTCTTGATAACCACCCTATACGATACCTCTCAAGGATAAACCACGTCATTGGTGTGGAACCTCAACATCCATGAAAATATCCTCTAATATTTTCCAACCTAAAAAACATAATACATGCCACAAAATTAACAAAAGTCACAATGCCCAATCATATGAATTAGGGAATTCCTTCCCCTATATGAATATATTTTCTGCTATGGGTGGCACTAACTCACCCGCATTGTTTTAATCACATCCACATTAATGAATCACGATTAGGGAGAAGGTCCTTCCCTCCTCATATTCCAGGACTTTATCATTTCCCACATAATAATGAAACAACTCATATCATATAAAATAGGGTTCCATAATTATATTAAAAATAAAAAAAACATGAGAAAAACGAAAAAAACTCACGGTAGTGAGCATGCATCTGTGCATGCCACTCCCAAGTACTCTCCTCTAGGACACCATACCTCACCAACATGAGAACCAAGGGAATGGTCATCCAATGAAGAACTATCTCTTGATGATCCTAGATCTCCATTGGTTTCTCCATGAATGTTTTATTGTCCCTAATATCCAAATCTCCCTAATAAGTGAACTGGAATTCCTCGTGAAGATGCTGATAAAGCTGGGGACATGAAAGATGTTGTGGATCTTCCCCAGCTACAGTGGAAATTTCTGTTGTTATGCCTCCTCACTAACTCATCCCAACACCTCAAAAGGTCCAATGAAACTAGGATTAAGGTTACTCCCTCTGTCAAACCTCTTCTTCCCACATCGAAGGGAAACCATTAAAAATATATGGTCCACAACCTCAAACTCCAAAGGCCTTCTCCTGCGATTGGCATATGAATTATATTGGTCTTGTGATACCTTCATCCACTCATGGACAAGATGAACCTTATCTATCATACTCTACACCATGTACAGATCAAGAGTAGTTGCCTTCCCAACTTTTGTCCAAAAAAAGGGTGAACAACCCGACCTCATGTACAAGGCCTCAAACGGAGCCATGCCAATGGAGGATTCATAGATAGTAATTTATGAAAAATATACAATGTGAACATGTCACACCCAAAATCCACTAAAGTCCAGAACACGTGACCATAACATTTCCACCATCGTTAGGATTATCCTCTCTCTTTTTCCATCCATCCGAGTGTGTAAACTACTATTGAGGCATAACTGGGTGCCAAAGGCATGCTGAAATCCCCTATAGACTCATGACATAATAGGTGTATACCTAACTGAAATGATGGATCTTGTAACTCAATGAAGATGCACCACCTCATCCAAATACCTCCATGCTAAGGAATCTAGTGCGCTTGACTCCTTGATCACTACAAAGAGAGACTATTTCATCAACTAATCCACTACTACCCCAATAGAATTGTATCCTCTCTAATTCCATGGTAATCCTATTATGAAATCCATTTATATGGTATCCCACTTCAACTAAGATACGTCAAGGGGTTTCAACAAACCACCAATAACATGGGGATCATCCTTCAGTTGTTGGCACACTAATTACTTTTCCACAAACTTTTCCACTGCCCATTTCATCCCAAGCCACCAAAATTATTCTCTTGAGCCCCGATACATCTTGGAAACTCATGGTTGTACCTATATGGGTGATATATGAAACGCATAGGGAACTTCCTCATGCATTTCTACTTGATACAATAGATTCTCATAGAATAATATGACAACCGTGCTTTTGTTACAAACGTAAAAATGATTTATTACATAAAAAATCACTTGATACAACAAAGAAGATCGAGAGGTTTAGTGTCTTTGGGGATTAGGATCATTACATAAAAACTTAAGACATGAAATAAAACATCTTTATTTAATACATCCTTTACATAACCACTACATTCCCTCGTACTTAGCATTGCAAGGGATAACATGAGGACATGCATAAGAAAAGGGTGAGCTATAAAGCCCAGTAAGGGAGTACACAGGGAATATCATGAGCAGTAGAATACATGTTAGGCAATAGTAATATCAATAGAGCATAATAGAAACATGAACATAAAGGCATGATAAAGCATGATAATCATAACATGGAAATGTGGCAACAACACTTAACATAGAATTACCATGAGCCAAAGCTCATTGCACATGGAGCGTGAGTAAATCCTCATTGCACAGAAAGCATGAGTAAACCCTCATTTCACTTGAATTATCATGATTCAACACTCATTGCACATGACGTATCATGTTACTACACTTTACCCAATGCATTAGAGCGCTATAAGGGCACACCCTTCTTAAACATTTCATTTCATGCATAAGTGTGCCACATGGATCATAAAACATGGATTCATAAAACATAATCATTTATTCCATGATAAATGAATGTGGAATTAATACATTAAACATTATAATCAATAAGTAAATGTGCATAAAGGTGAATACCCTTGATGATGAAATGGAAATGGTATTCACTACCCAATGGAATTGGCTTAGAAAATCGGTACGATTTCGGCAGCGTAACAGCGTGGCATAGGAATTTATAGAAATGGTTAATTAGAGATAAAGAAGTTCCTCATACTATTTACATGTAATGGACAGTAATGAGGTCATATGGATACATGTACCAACAATATTAATGGAATTTAGATTTATGATACCAAAGTATTGCTTGAATGTAAATGAGGAGAGTGCAGTTCCTTTCGGAATTTCATCATAGTAACCGGTGTACATGGGAGGAATTTAATGAGAGAGAAAGGGTTATCCCATCATTCAAACATAAAGAGGGAAGTATGAGGGGGGTAGAAAACCATACCCCAAAATTCATAATTTAAATTAAAATGGTAGAACAACATAATGATGATTTGAAAAAAATGAGAAAGGAAGAAAAAACCCTTACTTGGAAGTTTTCTTCCAAAGGCTAGTGAGAGGCTTGTGAGAGGCTTCATGGGAGCTTGGATCACATTTGGAGGATTCTAGAGAGAGTAGGGCAGAGGTTGGATGAAATAAAAAGGAATTTATTGAGGAGGAAGAAGGATTTTGGGTGGGTTTATATAGGAAAGGTGAGTGAATTCTTTATTATTTAGGTTTGGGTCCTCTTACATTAAATTAATCCAAAACACATCCATCCCATGGTTTTTGCCCATGTTTTTTGGAATAGAGAAGAGTAAAACAATATTTTATAATTCCAAATCCCTAAATTCATAAAATAATAGTTTTTCTTATGTGGAGGTGAGTCATACTCCCATGGAAATTAATTTAAAAAGACAACGTGTTTAATAAGTATTGAGGGGTCCATTAATGAATTGAAAATTAAGCCAAACAAACCCTATATCACATTATTTTAATGGTAAAACATATATTGGTCGAACATAAAGATTATAGTATTTTATTACATCACTATTCGGTCGTTATGATGTCATAAAACATATTATATATTTAAACAGTATTTAATTTTTACCCAAAAATTTGACTATCTCAGAAAATTATAAAAAATTCACCATTTGAAAATTTCGACATCCTGATTCCAGTAATAACATTTATTTTATTTAAATAATTTCCTAAATATTTTAATTTCTAAATTTAAAATAAAAATAGTCATTTATTGAAAATTCAACGGTTTTGACAGAAATGGCTTTCAATCCTTAAGAAAAACTACAATTGCATTCATAAAATTATAAGATCATTTATATTTAATAAAAATTAATTTAATAATAACAATGATTAATTAAAATATTATTTAATTAAAAAATACCTTAATTTAATAAAATAGAATTCTTAATTAAATAATAACTAAAAAAATTATTTGTACTTTAAAAACTATTTACAATGTATCAATAATGACAAAAAAGTATATTCATTATTATATAAAAAAATAATGTACATGAACATAGTAGTTTTTTTGTTACATAACCCCTTAAAACAGCCACACAAGACCTCAGGGTAAGGTGTGAGATGGTGACAGACTCTTGGGGTGGCTCGGATAACATCGCTCGAGTGGTAATTTCTATCAACTTCCACTTATCCCTTAGATGGTCCCGTTCGAGCTTGACATGATGAAGCTCAGCTTAGGCTTGGTCAAGAGCGAAGACCAAGGATTCCACCTCTTTTCCGAGCTCCGAAAATGGGCTTTGTATGGGGTAATTCTACTGGATGAGGCCATCACTTCCTTTGTCTGAGTAAATTTGGATCTGTTAAAACCCTATATTTATACTAATCATGTGATCACTGTTCAACGACTATATTAGAAACGGTCAAAATTCTTAACATAAAACCAAAGAAGCTGAAATTTTATATAAACAAAAAGAGATAATTAATTTGATCAAGAGGGATTTCCATTAATGAATCTTTGGGTCATTACAATATTCCCCCCTTAAGAAATTTCGCCCGTGAAATTTTATTTTTCCCACACTAAAATAGATGTGGGTAACTCAGATTCATCATTTCCTCTGATTCCCAAGTTGCTTCTTCAAACTTGTGGTTTCTCCAAAAAAAACCTTGATGAGGGGCATTGTATTATTTCGTAGAACTTTTTCTCTACGATCTAAGATCATCACTAGTTTCTCCTCATAAGAAAGATCATCTTCCAATTGTACCACCTCATAAGAGAGTACATGTGAATGGTCCGGTATGTACTTCCTTAAGAGGGATACATGAAAGAAATCATGAACATTGGCCATAGTAGGTGGAAGTGCTAGTTGATAGGCCACAACCCCAACACGATCAATAATCTCAAAGGGGCCGATGTACCTTGTACTTAACTTCCCTTTCGTTCCAAACATCATGACCTTCTTCCATAGAGATATGTGTAGAAAAACCATGTCTCCAACTTTAAACTCAAGGTATCGTCGATGATTATCTGCATAACTCTTCTGTCAACTCTGGGATGCCATGATATGTTGCTGAATGGTTTTCACCTTCTCCACCATTTCTTCTACCATTTCTGGTCCAAGCTGCTTACGTTCACCAACCGCATCCCAACATGATGGTGTTATGCACCTTTTCCCATACAGGGCTTTATATGGTTCAATTTGGATTCTTGAGTGAAAACTGTTATTATAAGAGAACTCAACCAGAGGAATATGTTGATCACATCCTTCTTTAATGTACATTGAGCACACTCTCAACATATCCTCAAGTGTTTGGATAGTCCGCTGGGATTGGACATCAGTTTGAGGATGATAGGCCGTACTGAAGTTCAGTATAGTATTCAGAGCATGTTAAAGACTCTTCCAAAACATAGAGATGAATCTTGGATCTCAGTCAGACATAATAGATAGTGGTACTCCATGTAACCTTATAACTTCCCTGATATATATCTGTGCCAGTTGATCCAATGAGAAATCCTCCCGAATAGCAATGAAGTGTGCAGTCTTTGAAAGACTATACACAACAACACAGATTGCGTTGTTGCCTTGGATGTACTTGGAAGTCCGGTGACAAAGTCTATGGTGATGTTCTCCCATTTCCATTCTGGTATGGGAAATGGATGCATCATCCACTTAGACTTCTACCTCTCTGCCTTCCCTTGCTGGCACACCAGTAACTTTGATGTATATTCAGCGATATCCTTCTTCATATTATCCCACCAAAAGTTTTCTCGAAGATATTGATACATCTTTGTGCTCCCTGGGTGAATAGAGAAATTTGAACTATGTGCATCATCCAAAAGTTATTTCTTCAGCTCCAGACTTGATGGAACACATAGTATTTTCCCAAACCGTACAATTCCTTCTTTATTAACATTAAACTCAGAGGATTTACCTTTTTTAATAGATTCCACTTTTTCGTGAATTCCCACATCATCCTTTTGAGCATCCTTTAACATTTCCGAAAGATATGGTTGAGGAATCATTTGTGAAAGGATTGATGATGTTCCCTTCTCTATGATTCCCATGTCCATATTCATCAAGTCTAAGAAGAATGGTTCCTTCTCAATTCTCATCATTGATAGAATCGCTGGATCCTTTCTACTTAGGGCATCTGCCACCTTGTCCACTTTCCCAGGGTGGTAATGGATTGAACAGTCATAATCCTTGACGAGCTCTATCGATCTTCTCTGGTGCATATTAAGCTCTTTTTGTGTGATTATATATTTAAGACTCTTGTGGTTAGTATATATCTCACATTTCTCTCCATAGATATAATGCCGCCATATTTTCAAGGCAAAGATCACCGCCGCCAACTCTAGATCATCCATTGGATAGTTTTTCTCAGGGATTTTCAACTTCCTTGAGGCATAGGATATAAATTTATCATTCTTCATCAGCACACATCAAAATCCCTTCTTTGAAGCATCACTAAAAACAACAAAAAGTTCCCCACTTGTGGGTAAAGTGAGCACAAGCGCATTGATAAGCCTCTTTTTCACTCCTTGAAGCTTTTTTCGCATTAATCACTCAAAGAAAACATTACTCCCTTTTCAGTTATCTTAGTAAGAGGGTTGGAAAATCGTGAGAAATTTCTCACAAATCGTCCATAATATCCAGCTAACCCCAAGAAGCTACAGATATCTGTTACCGATGTTGGCCTCATCCATCCCTCAATTGCATCTGTTTTGGAGGGATCCACGGATATCCCATTGCTTGTGATGATATGGCCCAAGAATGATACTTCTTCAACCTGAACTCACACTTTATGTACATTGTATAGAGCTTCTCCTTACACAAAGTCTCCAGTAGAGTTCATAAAAGATCCTCATGATCCTCCTTGGTTTTGAAGTATATTAGAATATCATCTATAAAGACTACCACAAATTTGTCTAGGTAATCTCTAAAGACTATATTCATTAAGTCCATGAATATTTCTGGAGCATTAGTGAGTCCAAAAGGCATTACTATGAATTCATAGTGCCCATATCTTGTGCAAAAAGCAGTCTTGGGGGTATCTTCCTTCTTCACCCTTAATTGATAATATCCTGACCTCAAGTCCACCATGGAGAAGTATTGTGCTCCACGCAGTTGATCGAACAAGTCATAAATTCACGGGATAGGATACTTTTTCTTTATCATGATTTTGTTCAGTTCATGATAATCGATGGAAATCCGCATTAACCCATCCTTCCTTTTGACGAAGAGGACTGGTGCACCCCATGGTGAAGCACATGGGCATATAAACCCTTTATCCAGATTATTCTGTAGTTGTTTCTTCAACTCTTAAATCTCTATAACAACCATTGTATATGTAGTCTTGGATATTGGTTAATCCCTGGGAATAAGTTCAATTGAGAACTCAACATCTCTTCTAGGAGGAAGGCTAGGCAGTTCCTCAGGAAACACATCAGCAAATTCTCTCACAATAGGCATTTCTTCAAGGATGGTTTCTTCCTTGGACTCAATCATCTGAGCCAGATACACGTTCTCATAAGGCAATAATATACATGCTTGAGATGATAGAGCTAAAGGAGATTCATCTTCCTCCTCAAACTTGTAATGAATCGGGGGTCAATTCTCCAAATGGATTGTGATTTCCCTCTCCCGACAATTTTCGTTGGATTTATATAAGGAAAGCCAATCCATGCCAAGAATTGCATCAAATTCCACCAGAGGGAGTGTGATGAGGTTCTCCGGGAAATTAAATCCACATATTATAATAGGGGAGGACTTATATTCTTGGGATGCAATGATTTCCCCATTTTCTGTACTCACCGACATCATCACTTCAATGATTTGTGGTGGTGCAAGGATTGTTCTACGTTACTTTAGAGATATAAAAGAATGCGTAGAACCTGAATCAAAAAGTACATTTGATATTCATTAATGAATAACTAGCGTACCTATCCCAACATCATTGTCGGGGTTCACATTGGCAGAAGTGATGGTAAAAGCTCTTCCTTGCTGCCTTGGAGGTTGTAGGTTGCCTCTGAAAACCATTGGATTAGGTAACTGATTTGTAAAATGGCACAGTTATTTGAATTTGTAGCAATGAACATCACGTTGAGGTTCGAACGAAGCATTTCTCTCCTCTGACACAGCCATGGGTCTTTCTTGCTGACAGTTAATAGCTAGGTTCCCTTCTCTTCCACACCTGAAGCATTTCCTCGTCCCCTTGAGGATATTTCTAGGGTGATTCTTTACGCACTTTTGGAAAGTGGGGTGATGGATCTTCTTACCACCATTGAATTTATCCATCGGACCACCAGCATTGAAGTCCACCTTATACTTCTTATCCGCATGATACCCATGTGATTCTCTGATCTCCATTTCAACCTTTAGGGCACATTGGACAATTTCCCCATAGCTGTCGAAGTCACAGATTGCTAATGCTTTCCCTAGGCTAGGCTTCGACCCACCAAGGAAGTGGTCAACTTTGCATTATGGGGTAACTGTCACGACCCGCCCTCGGGGTCCGTGCCGTGACTACCCCAAGCCCGCCTTCCATAGGCCAGGGGCTGGCGACTAGCACCAAGGCGTAAATCCCGGTAAAAAGGGAAGGCATTGCCTTTGTAAAGTAAACAAACACCACAGAGTAAGCAAGCGGAAAGTAAACACTAAACAAAAGCAGAGTACAACTGAAAGTGCGGAAAAGTAAATGGGCCAGAATACAAACCCAAACTGAAAGTAAAGTACAACTCGAAAGGGGAAAACAGCAACTGAAAAGTAAATGCCGCAACACCGAGCTGTCCACTGGAAATCCCACCTGAAGGGTGGGTACAGATAGCTCCTCTGCTCCACAGGTCCCGTCGTCTGCTCCGTGCACGTCCCGCCCAGTGGTCCACCTCCGGGTACCGTCCCGCTCTGCAAGCCTCAGCTAAGGTCAACGCTGTCCGTCGTCTGCAACCAACACAACGTAGTGCGGGCATAGCCTGTGCAGGGGTGAGTATAAGTTACTCAGTAGGGACCCCGAGACCCCTGAAGGTCTCTCAAATCCACAAAGGATAAACCACGAAGAAAGGTACAATCACGAAGTAACAACCGACACTGCTTAGGTATATGCCCATACATATACCTAAGTCATCAATTTCAAATACGCTCCAACCTCCGAGCCCAAGTACAACTCAGTCCACACAGGAAAGTATACGTATTCCACACAGGAAAGCAAAACGTAATCCACACAGGATTGCACAACACAATCCACACAGGAAAGAAAAAGAATTCAGCTCACACAGGTATACTTCTTCAAAGGACGATAAAGATGATCACTGATCCATCTAAGTCGTCGGACCCACGAAGGATCGATAGGTAACTAACCCCCGCAAAGACCCACACAGGATCGGGCACACAGAGGACCTGTAGGCGCTGGTTCACACAAGACCGCTGAGCGCAAGGACCCACACAGGATCAGACCCACACAGGATCGGGCCCACACATGACCTGTAGCACTGATCCACGTAGGATCGCTGAGTGCTGAAGTCGTCGTCGTCGAATCCACACAGTATCTCTGTACTGTCGTCGTCGCTGTCACAGTAGCAGTAGTAGCAGTAGCAGTCACAGTAACAGTCGCAGCCAGTACTAGGGTTCCCGCACACAGCAAGCTCGTTCGGAGGGTCCGCTCCACGAGCCGAGAGGCTGATACATCAACTGTTACGAAGACCAGAGTTGATGTATCCAAAAGTTCCGTATCGTCAACAGGAACTCATCGCAACAGACGGCGCGTCGATCGGACGCCCGGTCTGAGAGTTATTGGCATTTTCGTCTCCGGGGCCCGGTTGGTTTTTAAGGCAAAACCAACCCGACCGTACTCCACCTGCGTCCAAACCTCGGGCGGAGTATGCCAAAAGATCCTTCTCATTAAGAGGAACACAACACGGCTGACGGCACGTCAATCGGACGTCCGTAGCTCAAGATATGAGCATTTCCGCTCCGAAGGCCCGGTTGGTTTCGTGAACGAACCGACCCGGCCGAACTCAAAGTAATCCGAAACCTTGAGTGCAATATACCGAAACGACCGTCTCGATCCAAGGATCGCGTTTCCGCAGACGGTTCGTCAATTGGAGGTCCGAGGCTCAAGTTATGGCCAAAAGACCGTAAAAGATTCGAAACGGGGGGTCCGGGTCCGGGCCGACCCGACCCGGGTCCGACCCGGCCCGGCCGGCCGGCGGCGCGGCGGCGCGGCGGCGCGGGGGCCGCGGCGGCTTGTCGCCGCATGGTGGCTGCACGCGGGGGGCTAAGCCCCCGCTTCCTGGGAAGGGCGGCGGCGGCTATATGCCGCGCCCCCTTTATTTTTTAAACGCCCCCCCCCCCCACGTGGGGGGCCTGTTTGTGCGGAACCGGGGGGCCGGCTGCCCCCCCCCCCCTCAAGAAAAACGCCCCCCCTCATAAAGAGGGGGGTTTTGAAGTGCTGGTCGGGGGATTAATTCCCCCGGTTTAATGCCATCCGGCTGGCCAGCTGGCCGGCCGGTTTTCTCCAACGGGACCGGAAATTCCGGTCCCGCCTTCGGCTTCCAACGCCGGCGGCCCGACCGCCGGTCTTCTCTTCCGCCGCGGCCCGGAACCGGCCGCGGTTTTCGTCATCCGGCGCGGTGCGACGGCACCGCGCCCCTCCGCCGCACCTTGATTTCTTCAACGCGGCGCGACGGCGTCGCGTTCCTGATGTTTCTTCCATGGCGCGGCGCGACGGCGTCGCGCAATAAGGATTGGCGAATATCCGCGTGGTGCGACGGCACCACGCCACCTTGATTCATCCACCCGCAAGCAATTCAACAAGAACGATGGAGGGGGGTTCGGCCGTGTTCGTGCGGTCCGGCCCCCTCACGTTAAAATAATAACTCAATTTAAAATATTCAAATTCCTCACGTTAGTCATGCGAACCATGAGCAAGAATAGAATAATTAAACAATAAATAACAACCCCTACCTTGGGTATACGTTCGAGGATTTGTCTATGTCCGCGGAAGTCGACGTCGCGGAGATCGGCGTCGCGGTAGTCGTTCGTCAATTCCGTTGACGAAGAGATGCGTCCGATGTGATACGTCGTTGGCGAAACCTCTTATGTCGACGAAGGGAATCCGAGGAGGAAGCGGCGTTCCCTCTCGTTGACACGGAAGACAAAGAAGAGCGGAGCGACGTTCTTCGTCAGAGCTTGAGCGTTCTTCGTCAAGATGAGCGTTCTTCGTCAAGATGAAGAAGATGGAGGAGGAGCTCTCGAAACGAAATCCACACAAGTTGGCTAACAAAATAAAATAAGGTCCCTCCTTATTTTATTTACCAAGCCAAGGAATTCAAAACTTCAAATTCAAAAACATAACACTTAATTAATTAACATGTCATGTGTAATTAATTAGATGTTAAGTTTACAAACATTAAGAGGGAGAGAGGGGAGTTTAAGGGGGAAGTTGAGAGGTTTAGGTTCATGTGGGTCCCACCACACTTAATCCTCTCAAGGGAGGTTAAGTGGGTGTGGGTCCCACCCCTAACTCCTTTTGAGAGGAGTTAACCTACAAAAGTGAAATAAAAAGAATCCACATTTTTTTATTCAACTTTTTATAAATCTCCCAAAAACTAACTTTCAACCCGCAACAAACGCAACTTCCGAAAAGGTCTCTTTAAGAGAATATCGGCGCTGCGATTTCATCGGTGCCCTCAGATTTCAATTCCGAGCACCGGATCAAAAGTTAGGAAATCCTGCTCGTTCGTTCACTGAACGTACCCGAGCCAAACTTCAGAAATTGATTCCGGGCACTTCGGGCCTCAGAATCAGGTGCCGTCAGAAACCGCGCTCTTGTAAAATTCTAAAGAAAATTAAGAAAAAAATTTCCCTTGAATTTTACGGGTCTTTACATTACTCCCACCCCAGGGCTTTACGTCCCCGTAAAGATACATCAAAACTAGGGAAACAAATGAGGGTACTGAGCACGCATCTGAGCCTCCCGCTCCCATGTGCTCTCCTGGATATTCCCTTGCTGCCATCTGATGCGCACAAGAGGAATCGATCGCCCACGTAGGACCCGCTCCTGTCGATCCTCTATCTCCACCGGGACCTCCGTAAAAGTCGCCCCATCGTCAACGACAAGCTCCCCATGGTCAATGATGTGCGTCGGGTCGTGCACGTATCTCCTCAGCTGAGATACGTGGAAGACGTTGTGCACCCGGTGCAACTGAGGTGGTAGAGCCAGGTGATAAGCCACCTCACCAATCCTGCTGAGAATCTGGAAGGGTCCGATGAAGCGCGGAGATAACTTGCCGCCTCGGCCAAATCTCCGAATACCACGTCGAGGTGAGACCCGCAAGAAGACGTGGTCGCCATCCTCGAACTCTAGTGGCCTCCGCCTCCTGTCAGCATATGACTTCTGCCGGCTCTGAGCTGTCCTCATCTGCTCCTGGATGACCTGGACCTTCTCTGTTGTGGCCTGGACCATCTCCGGTCCCACCAGTGCTGACTCTCCGGGGTCTGTCCAGCACAAAGGATATCTACAAGGTCGGCCGTACAACGCCTCGTACGGTGCCATCCCGATGGTGGAGTGGTAGCTATTGTTGTACGCAAACTCCACCAAGGGTAGGTGGTCCTCCCAGCTACGACCAAAGTCGAGGACACATGCGCGGAGCATGTCCTCGAGTGTCTGAATGGTCCTCTCCGTCTGACCATCCGTCTGAGGATGAAAGGCTGTGCTCAGACGTAGCTGCGTCCCGAACGCCTCCTGTAACCCCTTCAAAAGCCGGGAAGTAAAGCGAGCATCTCGATCGGAGACGATAGATGATGGCATGCCGTGGAGCCGCACAATCTCCTGAACGTAGAGACGTCCCAAGCTCTCCACTGAGCCCTGCTCTCTGATGGGTAAGAAGTGTGCCGACTTGGTGAGTCGGTCAACAATCACCCAGATGGAGTCGTGACCTCTGGAAGTGCGTGGAAGTCCAGTCACGAAATCCATAGATATGCCGTCCCACTTCCACTCCGGAACCTCCAAGGGCTGTACCAAGCCTGCTGGTACCTGATGCTCTGCCTTCACCTGCTGACAGGTGAGGCATCGAGAAACGAACTCTACTACAGCCTTCTTCATGCCCGGCCACCAGTGCTGTCGTCTGAGGTCCTGGTACATCTTCGCTACTCCAGGATGTACCACCAAAGGAGAAGTGTGAGACTCCCTCAGCACTTCCTCTCGCAAAGCGACTGGTACCATGGTACGTCCTCTGAAAAGGATGTCGTGCTCTGCTCCAAGGGAGAAACCATCAGGTGCCTGTCCCGAGGATATCTGTGCACGCCGTGTCTCACAGTCAGCGTCCCCATGCTGTGCCTCCCTAACTCGCTGCAGTAGTGGAGGGGTGACTGTGAGAGACTGGAGGAAGGCTGCTCCATCTCTATCCACGAAGGATATCTGCAAAGAGGCTAGCTGCTCCGTCGCCTCCTCAAGTAGCTGAATGCCCGTCCTCCTGCTGAGGGCATCGGCTACTACGTTCCCCTTCCCAGGAGTATAGACTATCTCAAAGTCATAGTCCTGGAGGAACTCGAGCCATCGCCGCTGTCTCAGGTTCAGGTCCTTCTGAGAGAAGATATACCTGAGGCTCTGATGATTGGAAAAGACTGTAAAGCGCTCGCCCATCAGATAGTGTCGCCATGTCTTCAGAGCGAAGACCACTGCTGCTAACTCCAGGTCATGGGTAGCGTAGTTCTGCTCATGCGGCCTCAACTGACGTGATCCATAGGCTATCACGACCCTCTCCTGCATCAGAACACATCCGAGTCCGGTCCCTGATGCATCGCAGTAGACTACGTACCCTACTCCCTCCTCAGGCAACCTCAAGATAGGTGCGCTAGTCAATATCTGTCTCAGCTCCTGGAAGCTCTGCTGACATCTGTCTGACCACACGAAGGGTTTCCCCTTCTTCGTCAAAGCTGTGAGTGATGCCACAACTCTAGAGAAGTCTGGCACGAATCTCCGATAGTATCCAGCTAGTCCCAAGAAACTCCGAACCTCAGTCACGCTCCTGGGTGGCTCCCATGCTAACACAGCCTCAATCTTCGCGGGATCCACTGCAACTCCCGCCTCAGAGATAACGTGACCCAAGAAGTGGACCTCACGTATCCAGAACTGGCACTTAGAGAGCTTACCATAAAGCTGGTGCTCTCGGAGTGTGTCTAGTACAACTCGCAAGTGATAGGCATGCTCCTCCTCTGTCGTAGAGTAAATCAGAATGTCGTCGATGAAGACCACGACAAACCGATCGAGGTATGGCTGAAAGATCCTGTTCATGAGAGCCATGAACACTGCTGGAGAATTGGTTACACCGAATGGCATAACCAAGAATTCATAGTGGCCATACCGACATCTGAAAGCCGTCTTCTGCACATCCTCGTCTCTGACTCTGAGCTGATGATAGCCTGACCTGAGGTCTATCTTCGAGAACCACCGTGCTCCCTTGAGCTGATCAAAGAGGTCATCAATCCTCGGTAACGGATACTTGTTCCTCACTGTCACCTGGTTCAGGCGACGATAGTCAACACAAAGTCGCAAGCTCCCGTCCGCCTTCTTGGCGAACAATATCGGGGAAGCCCAGGGTGAAACAATGGGTCGGATGAACCCCTTGCCCTGCAAGTCCTCCAACTGTACACGTAGCTCTCGAAGCTCGGCAGGGGCCATCTGATATGCTGGAGTGGATATCGGGGCTGTCCCGGGGTACAAGTCAATATAAAATTCTACCTCTCTGCGAGGAGGTATCCCTGGAACATCGTCGGGAAAAACGTCCGCAAACTGATCCACCACTGCAGGAAAACCAGGACTCCGCACGTCAACTGCTCCAAGGATAAGGCTAGCCAACTGATGAGTGATGGGCTGTCCTCTCCTCCGCGGAAGTTCATCCTGTGCTGCTAAGGCTCCCTTCTCGCCGGTGAAGGTGAACCTGCTCCCGTCGGTGCGTACACATCGCACCTTGCGCCTAAAACAGTCAATCTGTGCATGGACCGTAGATAGCCAATCCATGCCCAAGATGACGTCGTAAGGCCTCGACGCTACTACAAGAAGATCCTAGCCGAAGCTCTCGCCTCCTAGAGTAACCTCACACTGCCGGCACCAGTGCGTAATCGTCGAGTCTGCTCCCGTGGGAGTCTCTAGCCGTAAGGATCGAGCCAACGACTCTGTCGGAATCTCCGAGCTCCGAACAAGGGCAGCGGCTATGAAAGAGTGACTCGCTCCTGTGTCTAAAAGAACTGCAGCAAGGGTGGAATAGACACAGATAGTACCTCGAATCATCTCGGGTGCGCCGTGGTCGTAGGCCTCTGCTGCCTGGAGCTGTGCCTATAGCTGCCCTCCAGCTCCCTGTGGTCGGGGTGGACCTCCTGGTGGTGGTGGTGGTAGTGCCTCAAAGCATCGGCCACCACCGGCTGCTCGTCCAGCTCCTATGCCTCGTCCGCCTCCTCCCTGCGGACCGCCACGGTCGACCCTCTGCCTCTGCCTCGGTGGTCCATCAACTGTCTGCTGCTCCTCGGCACGGCGGGTCGGGCAGTCACGAGCCATGTGGCCCTGCCCGCCGCACGAGTAGCACTATCTGCCTCTCGTAAGACTGGCTCTGCGCTGTGTGCCCCGCACTGCTGAGCTAGTGCCCTGAGATCGTCTGCCCGAAGGTCTGGTCTGTCTGGACCCCTGAGTCATCCGTCGACTGCCTGCTGCAGATGACTCTGCCACGTGCCGCCCTGCGGTGGGTCTCTGTGCTAGTGTAGACTCAGCAAGGAAGCTCTCGATCAGAAGGGCCTGCTCCAGTACTCCTGTCTGAGTCGGTATGCTGAGGGAAATCAGCGATGCCCTGATCTCGTGTCTCAAACCCTGCTCGAAGGTCTGGGCCCGGAAGAATGAGTCCCGTACCATGTCGGTCGAGTAGCGCGAGAGATCAGTAAATCTCGCCGAGTACTGTGCGACCGTCATGCTGCCCTGCCGCAGCTGTAGAAGCTCCTGGATACGCACCGCACGAAGGGTGGCTGGGACGAACTCCGAGCGGAAGAGGCTCTCAAAGTCCGTCCAAAGAAGAGATGCCTCATCGTGCACCTGGAGCATCAGGCTCCACCATCGTCCTGCTGCTGCGTGTAGTAGGCTCGCAGCGAGGATCACCATGAGGTCTGCTGGTGTCCTCACTAGCCTAAACACTCGTACTACCGCCTCCAGCCAGTCCTCTGCTGCCTGGGGATCCGTCTCCCCACGAAACCTGGGCGGTCGCTGGCGCTGAAACTCATGCAGTGCGCTGAGGCGACGTGCATCGTCAGCGGCTGCTGCTGGAAGCATCGGGGGCTCGGCGGGTAGAGCTACCGCCGGTGCCACTGCTGGCAAAGGGCCCTGCACTGAGGCCTCGTCGCTCAGTGGGCTGTCGTCACGCTCGACTCTCGGAACCCTAGCTGGCTGCCGTCATGGGGCCATCTTGAAAAGGAAACAGGTGCGCCACGGTCAGAACAGTATACCTGGTGAGCTGATATAAGTAATCACAAAGAAAACTTTGAAACACACACGCAATCAATGTTTTCGTGCATTAAGTCGGAAATCAGAAGTCAGGGTCCTGGTGTACGGATACGTCGGCCGCCGCACCAACACTGGACTCCCTGTACTGATAACCACACTCAATACGCTAAACATTATTGCTTCACATAGAAAGATCAGAGTTCGCGGTAGAACCGAACTCCTCTGATACCAATTTGTCACGACCCGCCCTCGGGGTCCGTGTCGTGACTACCGCAAGCCCGCCTTCCATAGGCCAGGGGCTGGCGACTAGCACCAAGGCGTAAATCCCGGTAAAAAGGGAAGGCATTGCCTTTGTAAAGTAAACAAAAACCACAGAGTAAGCAAGCGGAAAGTAAACACTAAACAAAAGCAGAGTACAACTGAAAGTGCGGAAAAGTAAATGGGCCAGAATACAAACCCAAACTGAAAGTAAAGTACAACTCGAAAGGGGAAAACAGCAACTGAAAAGTAAATGCCGCTACACCGAGCTGTCCACTGGAAATCCCACCTGAAGGGTGGGTACAGATAGCTCCTCTGCTCCACAGGTCCCGTCGTCTGCTCCGTGCACGTCCCGCCCAGTGGTCCACCTCCGGGTACCGTCCCGCTCTGCAAGCCTCAGCTAAGGTCAACGCTGTCCGTCGTCTGCAACCAACACAACGTAGTGCGGGCATAGCCCGTGCAGGGGTGAGTATAAGTTACTCATTAGGGACCCCGAGACCCCTGAAGGTCTCTCAAATCCACAAAGGATAAACCACGAAGAAAGGTACAATCACGAAGTAACAACCGACACTTCTTAGGTATATGCCCATACATATACCTAAGTCATCAATTTCAAATACGCTCCAACCTCCGAGCCCAAGTACAACTCAGTCCACACAGGAAAGTATACGTATTCCACACAGGAAAGCAAAACGTAATCCACACAGGATTGCACAACACAATCCACACAGGAAAGCAAAAGAATTCAGCTCACACAGGTATACTTCTTCAAAGGACGATAAATATGATCACTGATCCATCTAAGTCGTCGGACCCACGAAGGATCGATAGGTAACTAACCCCCGCAAAGACCCACACAGGATCGGGCCCACACAGGACCTGTAGGCGCTGGTTCACACAAGACCGCTGAGCGCAAGGACCCACACAGGATCGGACCCACACAGGATCGGGCCCACACATGACCTGTAGCACTGATCCACGTAGGATCGCTGAGTGCTGAAGTCGTCGTCGTCGAATCCACACAGGATCTCTGTACTGTCGTCGTCGCTGTCACAGTAGCAGTAGTAGCAGTAGCAGTCAAAGTAACAGTCGCAGCCAGCACTAGGGTTCCTGCACACAGCAAGCTCGTTCGGAGGGTCCGCTCCACGAGCCGAGAGGCTGATACATCAACTGTCACGAAGACCAGAGTTGATGTATCCAAAAGTTCCGTATCGTCAACAGGAACTCATCGCAACAGACGGCGCGTCGATCGGACGCCCGGTCTGAGAGTTATTGGCATTTTCGTCTCCGGGGCCCGGTTGGTTTTTAAGGCAAAACCAACCCGACCGTACTCCACCTGCGTCCAAACCTCGGGCGGAGTATGCCAAAAGATCCGTCTCATTAAGAGGAACACAACACGGCTGACGGCACGTCAATCGGACGTCCGTAGCTCAAGATATGAGCGTTTCCGCTCCGAAGGCCCGGTTGGTTTCGTGAACGAACCGACCCGGCCGAACTCAAAGTAATCCGAAACCTTGAGTGCGATATACCGAAACGACCGTCTCGATCCAAGGATCGCGTTTCTGCAGACGGTTCGTCAATCGGAGGTCCGAGGCTCAAGTTATGGCCAAAATATCGTAAAAGATTCGAAACGGGGGGTCCGGGTCCGGGCCGACCCGACCCGACCCCCCCCAGGGTCGTCCCGACCCGGGTCCGAACCGGGCCGGCCGGCGCGGCGGCGCGGCGGCGCGGGGGCCACGGCGGCTTGTCGCCGCATGGTGGCTGCACGCGGGGGGCTAAGCCCCCACTTCCTGGGAAGGGCGGCGGCGGCTATATGCCGCGCCCCCTTTATTTTTTAAACGCCCCCCCCCCCCCCCCACGTGGGGGGCCTATTTGTGCGGAACCGGGGGGCCGGCTGCCCCCCCCTCAAGAAAAACGCCCCCCCTCATAAATAGGGGGGTTTTTAAGTGCTGGCCGGGGGATTAATTCCCCCGGATTAATGCCATCCGGCCGGCCAGCTGGCCGGCCGGTTTTCTCCAACGGGACTGGAAATTCCGGTCCCGCCTTCGGCTTCCGACGCCGGCGGCCCGGCCGCCGGTCTTCTCTTCCGCCGCGGCCCGGAACCGGCCGCGGTTTTCGTCATCCGGCGCGGTGCGACGACACCGCGCCCCTCCGCCGCACCTTGATTTCTTCAACGCGGCGCGACGACGTCGCGTTCCTGATGTTTCTTCCATGGCGCGGCGCGACGGCGTCGCGCAATAAGGATTGGTGAATATCCGCGTGGTGCGACGGCACCACGCCACCTTGATTCATCCACCCGCAAGCAATTCAACAAGAACGATGGAGGGGGGTTCGGCCGTGTTCGTGCGGTCCGGCCCCCTCACGTTAAAATAATAACTCAATTTAAAATATTCAAATTCCTCACGTTAGTCATGCGAACCATGAGCAAGAATAGAATAATTAAACAATAAATAACAACCCCTACCTTGGGTATACGTTCGAGGATTTGTCTATGTCCGCGGAAGTCGACGTCGCGGAGATCGGCGTCGCGGTAGTCGTTCGTCAATTCCGTTGACGAAGAGATGCGTCCGATGTGATACGTCGTTGGCGAAACCTCTTATGTCGACAAAGGGAATCCGAGGAGGAAGCGGCGTTCCCTCTCGTTGACACGGAAGACGAAGAAGAGCGGAGCGGCGTTCTTCGTCGGAGCTTGAGCGTTCTTCGTCAAGATGAGCGTTCTTCGTCAAGATGAAGAAGATTGAGGAGGAGCTCTCAAAACGAAATCCACACAACTTGGCTAAAAAAATAAAATAAGGTCCCTCCTTATTTTAATTACCAAGCCAAGGAATTCAAAACTTCAAATTCAAAAACATAACACTTAATTAATTAACATGTCATGTGTAATTAATTAGATGTTAAGTTTACAAACATTAAGAGGGAGAGAGGGGAGTTTAAGGGGGAAGTTGAGAGGTTTAGGTTCGTGTGGGTCCCACCACACTTAATCCTCTCAAGGGAGGTTAAGTGGGTGTGGGTCCCACCCCTAACTACTTTTGAGAGGAGTTAACCTACAAAAGTGAAATAAAAAGAATCCACATTTTTTTATTCAACTTTTTATAAATCTCCCAAAAACTAACTTTCAACCCGCAACAAACGCAACTTCCGAAAAGGTCTCTTTAAGCGAATATCGGCGTTGCGAGTTCATCGGTTCCCTCAGATTTCAATTCCGAGCACCGGATCAAAAGTTAGGAAACCCCGCTCGTTCGTTCACTGAACGTACCCGAGCCAAACTTCAGAAATTGATTCCGGGCACTCCGGGCCTCGGAATCAGGTGCCGTCAGAAACCGCGCTCTTGTAAAATTCTAAAGAAAATTAAGAAAAAAATTTCCCTTGAATTTTACGGGTCTTTACAGTAACTACAAAGCCGGAAGCGTATCGTGCAAGCCTTTGAAGTTTGACTCCTATGCTCCAACAGATTCTTTGCTTTTTTCCTTGAGGGAAAGGATGTCCCTTTCCATCTTATGTTGGAGGGTGCGCGGAAAATATTTATTGGAAAACATCTTCCACACATCCTTCCATTCCAACGCCTCGATCTCCTCCCCAGGCTTCGTATTTTTGATCGACATCCACCATTGATCAGCATCACCATCCCTATGATAATCCTCCAGGAAAACCTTCTCTTGTTCAGAATATTGATGGATGGAGAAGATCTTTTCAATGGAGTTGATCCATTGTTCAGCGATCGTGGGATCGGATGATCCACTAAAAGTAGAAGGCCTTTGTCTCATGAATCTCTTGATAGGGACTTGTTATTCCTTAGGAGGGGTTGATCATTCCTCTTGACCCATGTTTCTATTCAAATCTTGAGTTACCTGCGAGAGAAGCATGACAATGTTCACGATTACCGCTCCCACTGGATTGGGCATCTCATTAGTACAGTCATCACATAGATCTTCACAACAGTTTTTAGCCTGAGTCCTCCTATTACCGGCCATTGGCTGGAATAAAAGGAAATTCATGGGTAACACATAAAGGGAAATCCAAAGAAAAATGTTTATGACTTAAAAATAAACTTTTATTTCCTTAACTCATGAGTCTATAGGATTTAATCTAGGATTTTTATGATCTACTTTCTAACATATATTCTTAGGGGATTATTTTTATTCCCTTAATAAGGGTTCATACTAAGATTGTGAATTTATCAAAACATATCCCCTGGGAGTGTCGTAACAAATAGTGCAACAAGTCCTGTTGTGGTGCCCTAGTTCCCATTTGAGTCTATCTCAAAGCGGTGTTTTCAGGTTTTAAACATTGGATACATCTGTGCCCAAGCCGCCTCTACATGATCAAATCCCGATAGGGATGTATTTGTTTGATAAACCACGTACTCAGTACTTAACAAAACTTAGGGATATTTTTATTATGCTTAGTATTGTCTCTATGGTTTTACTAGGGTTTTCTAATCCTAATCCCAAAGATAACTAAACCTATCATCTGATACCAACTATGAAAACCCTGCTTTTATTACAAACTTAAAGATGATTTATTACATAAAACACCAATTGATAAAACAAAGAAGATAGAGAGGTTTAGTTTCTTTTGGTATTAGGATCATTACATAAAAACATAAAACATGAAATAAAATATCTTTATTGAAAACATTCTTTACATGACCACTACATTCCCTCGAACTTAGCATTGCATGGGATAACCTGAGAACATGCATAAGAAAAGGGTGAGCTATAAAGCCCAATATGGTAGTACACATTGAATAACATGAGGAGTAAAATACATTTTAGGCAATAGGCATATCAATAGAGCATATGAGAATCATGAACATAAATGCATGATAAAGCATAATTATCATAACATGGAAATGTGGCAACAACACTTAACATGGAATTAGCATGAGCCAAGGCTCATTGCACATGGAGCATGAGTAAATCCTCATTTCACATAAAGCATGAGTAAACCCAAGTTTCACTTGAATTAGAATGAGTCAACAGTAATTGCACATTACGTATCATGATACTATACTTTACCCAATGCATTAGAGCGCTATAAGGGCGCACCCTTCTTAAACATTTCATTTCATGCATAATTGTGCCACATGGATCATAAAACATGGATTCATAAAACATAATAATTTATTACATGATAAAGGAATGTGGAATTCAATCATGAAACATTAAATCAATAGTTAAATGTTCATAAAGGTGAATACCCTTGATGATGAAATGTGCATGGTATTCACTACACAATGGCATTGGCTTAGAAAATCGGTGCGATTTCGGCAGCATAACAGCGTGACATAAGAATTAATAGAAATGGATGATGAGAGAGAAATGGGTTCCTCATCATACTTACATGTAATGAATAGTAATGAGGTTATATGGATACATTTCCCAACATTTTTAATGGAATTTAGATTCATGATAGAAAAGTATTGCTTGAATGTAAATGATGAGAGAGAAGTTCCATTCGGAATGTGGGCATAGTATCGGTTGTACATGGGAGGAATTTAATGAGAGATAAAGGGGTTTCCCATCATTCAAACATAAGTAGGGAAGTATGAGGGAGGTGAAAAACCATACCCCAATATTCGTAATTGAAATTAAAAGGGCAAAACAACATAAATAAAATTGGAAAAAAATGATAAAGGAAGAAAAAACACATACTTGGAAGTGTACTTCCAAAGGCTAGAGAGAGGATTTTGAGAGGATTTTTTGGAGATTAGGGCACCTTGAGAGGATTCTATAGAGATTAGGGAAGAGGTTGGACGAAATCCAAAGGCTTTTATTGAGTAGGAAGTGGGAGCATCGGTGGTTTTATATAGGAAAGGTGTGAGAATTCTTTATTATTTAGGTTTGGGTCCCCTTACATTAAATTAATCCCAACCACAAACCATCCCATGGTTTTTGCACATGGTTTTTCGAAAAGGGATGAGTAAAACAATATTTTATAAGTCCAAAGTCCTAAATTCTTAAAATAATAGGGTTTATTATGTGGAGGTGAGTCATACTCCCATGGAAATTAATTTAAAAAGACAAGGTGTTTAATAAGTCTTGAGGGTTCCATTAATACTTTGAAAAGTAATTAAAACAAACCCAAAGTCACATTATTTTAATGGTAATACATATATTTTCAGAACATAAAGATTATAGATTTTTATTACATCACTATTGGGCCGTTATGATGTCATAAAACACATTATATATTTAAACGGTATTTAATTTTTACCCAAAAATTTGAATGTCTCAGAAAATTATGAAAAATTCACCGTTGGATAATTTTGACGACCTGAATCCAGAAATAACATTTATATTATCTAAATAATTTTCTAGGTATGTTAATTTTCAGTTTTAAAATAAAAACTGTCATTTATAGAAAATTCACATGTTATGACAGAAATGACTTTCAAACCATAATAAAAATTACAATTGAATTCTTAAACATATAATATCATTAATATTTAATAAAAATTAATTTAATAATAATATTATTATTTTATTAAAATATTATTTTATTAAAAAATCACTTAATTTAATAAAATATAATTCTTAATTAAATAATAACTAAAAACATTATTTGTACTTTAAAAACTATTTACAATGTATCAATAATGACAAGAATGTATATTAATTATTATATACAAAAAAATTACATGAACATGGTACTATTTAGTTGTTACATAACCCCTTAAAACATCTGTAAAAGACCTAAGGGTAAGGTGTGCGATGGTGACAGACTCTTGGGGGGGCTCGGATAACATCGCTCGAGTGGTAATTTCTATCAACTTCCACTTCTCCCGTAGACGGTCCCGTTTGACCTTGACATGATAAAGCTCAGCTTGGGCTTGCTCAAGGGAAAAGCCCAAGGATGCCACCACTTTTCCAAGCTCCGACAAATGGGCTTCATATAGAGAAATTCTACTAGATGAGGCCATTTCTTCCTTTGTCTGAGTAAATTTGGATTGGTTAAAGCCCTATATTTATACTAATCATGTGATCACTATTCAACAGCTATATTAGAAACAATAAAAATTCTTATGATAAAACCAAATAAAGTGACATTGTATATAAACATAAAGAGACATTTAATTAGATCAAGATGCATTTCCATTAATGAAACATTGGGTTATTACAAATAACATCTGATTCAAACTATCATCCAAATATACACTTGGAGCATTACCATGGTTAATGCGATCATGTATCACCTCTGCCTCTGAGTATCCCCACTGAGACTCATCCACCATATACCTCATAGATGATTTCATCTTCATTTGAAATATATATCCTTTACCACTATCCATTATTATATCTAATTGAATAGAAACCAACTACTACATCACACTCCAAGCATCTGTAGATTCACAAACCACTTCCATCAAGGACTTTTTCCTCAAAGAATAATCCACAACATTCCCCTTTATTTAGGTTTAGGAGATCTCAAAATCATAATCCTGGATAAACTCAATCCACCACTACTACCGTAATTTTAGTTCTTGCTGGGAAAAGATGCACCTCAGGCTCTTATGATCCGTTAAGACCACAAATCACTCCCTAATGAGGTAATTGTTCCACATCATTAGTGTGAACATGGTCACTAATAGTCTAGATCATGGGTGGAATAGTCACATTCATGGGGACGTAATTTCCAAGAACCATAAGAGATCAAACCCCTTTATTTCATCAGCTCACACCCCAAACCTAAATGGAAAGCATCACAAAACACCTCAAACATCACCCCTTTGTTTGGTAGCCTAATCACTAGAGAACATACCAACTTCCCCTTCATATAGTCAAACACTACTTGGCATTGTATTCCCCACACAAAATCATTTTCATTTCTAGTCAGAGTCATCAACGGAGCTGATCCCTAAGAGAAATCATGTATGAATCCCTAGTAGTTGACTTCTAGACTAAGAAAAATGTGAACCTATTCCACATTCTTGGGTGATACCCAAGAGACGACTACCTCTAATTTTGATGGGTCCACCTCTACACCCTATTAAGAAACCACATGTATTAGTAGGTGGACCTATCATGTCCAAAACATGAACTTGGATTGATTCCCATAGATCTAGTGGTTCCAATGGACCTCTAGGATAATATTGATATTCATGCATTACTCCTCCTTTTACATAGAGTAGATTGGAATTTCATCGATGAATAAAATGATGAATTAGTCCAAGAAATCATGATATATAGATATCATGAGCCTCATAAACACCACTGGTGGATTCGTAACACCAGAATGCATAACAATAAACTCGAAGTGCCCATACATGCACTCGATAGTAGTCTCTGGGATGTCACCCCCCTTCACCCTCAATTGGAGATATCTCGACCACATATATATCTGGGAAAACCAACTCACTCCCCTCATTTGGTTGAAAGGACCATTTATTCTCAGGAGAGGGTAACAGTTCTTGGTTTTTACTTGATTCAATCTACGGTAGTCTATGAAGAACCGCATACCAGTGTCTTCCTTCTTCTCTAACAAAACTGGAGCAGCCCATGATGACACAATGGGTCATATCATGCCCTTCTTCATCATATCATCAATTGGATTCCACGAATCCCATTACTAAGAAGGTACCATAATATAAGGATCCATCAATATCAGATGTGCGTGAGGCTATAAGTCTATCCCAATCTCAACATCATGCCGAGGGGGTAGAGCCACAACCTCCTTATGGAAAACATCTAGAAACTCTCTGAGAACTCCTAGAACCTCCACCATTTCATCATCTATCACTCCCACTGATAGGTTTTCTAACAAAGAATGAAGTGGATCCATATGTGGGATTCCCATCTAACAGCCCTGCATTCCTACAAAAGCTATATTCTGGCATTTCTTGTTTGATAAAAAAACTCTCTTTTAGAATTTTTCGATAACAACATTCACCAAACACAACTAGTTGATCCAAGTAGGACATTCTATATCTATTTCTATACTAGAAAGATATCCACGATGGACAGATGTATCCCCAACATCAGTCTACATTCCTAGAAAACATCAAACAAGATGGTCTAACCTCCAACTAGCGTACTCAACACAAGGGTCATGGAAAGTATCTATATGTCTTTAACCAAGGAATGGGCTAGAATGGTTGCAACGAAGGAGGGAGAATCTCTTGAATCAAACAAGATGAATGAAAGTGTACTAAACAAAATAATTGTACCTCAAATGATCTCCAGACCCACTGGAATTCCGGCCTCTATAGTGTGTAATAGCCCATACCCAGCTTCTATTTCCCTCAGCTATCATTCACCTCTCTAACCATGCCTTCATCAAGGTCCTAGGGGAGAACCCTGAGGTCGGCCTCCTCATACACTGTCTGCCCTTGGTTGAGCAGGGGACTGCTCTCCCATCTTCTAGAAAGGCTTGGATGGAAACTACTTTAGAGGTGGCCACTGAACCTTCCCACCTTCACCATATTGTGCTTCAGTCTAGCACTATCTTAGGAGGTGAATATAACCTCCGGAAGAATAACACCTTGTCCCCAGGCCTGTGAGAAAAGGATGAAGACCAAAGAGTTAGAACTGAAAATACTAGGTCCGGCTCCCCACTAGACCAAACCTGAAGGTCCTAACACCAAATACTTTTTGATGATGGCCATTCCCTGTTAAGTACTCAGTTGACACCCCTCCCATCGAATACCTCCTCATGAGTGCATCCTTTAGACTACCTCAACCTTCTTCTGAACCTCTATGTATGTTGGTAGTGTGAAGGGAGTGAACGCATACTGAAGAGAATGAAGGAGTGCCTCCTCTAAGAAACTCACCTGATACTACTCATCTAAAAAGAGATTTGGATCCAAATATAATAGATACTTGAACATTGTCCCCAATTCCCTCACTGAAAAACTCTCTAACTTGAGTGAGATTAGCTTCTTCCACTAATTATATTTTAACATGGATGAAAGTAATTCCTCCTAAAACTCATTCTCAAAGTCATCCCATGAAAAATTAGACTATTTCCTCTTCCTGAGGTAATGTTTCCACCACTAAAACGTTTCTCCCCTCATTTGGATCACTGATAAGGGAACCCATTACTCTGTCAGAGCCTGAATCAAGCTAAAAGTGATCACTAGATCCTTTATCTAACTCTCTATCTCCATTTCTGAGACACTGGACTTGTAAATTCATAGATTCTGCAACTAGAAATCATGAATATTCTTCTTCAACTGATCATCCAAATGTGTAGGATTGAACTTCTATCGGTCAACAAGGTTAGCCTACTGAACCTCCACTTCTCATACCACACACGAGTGATGTATGAGAGCCATATATTAAAGGAAAACCCGGAACTCTTATGCTCAGGTAGTATGGAATTTATTTAGGATTAATTTTAACTCATTATTTATTTTAATTTCTCAAAAAATATAAAAAACAAACAAGAACACAAGTCATCATTATGCATGTACCTTTCCTATGGTCTCTACCCCGCAATCGCTGTATCCTTAATTTGTCGTTTTGTAATCTCAGAGTTCCTACATCAGATCATGGGGGGCCCTATAATACCATTTCCTAGTCAGTCTATTCTGGCCTATGTCACATACCAAGATCACCTAACACTATTTCCCTAACAACTCATTCAATCCTCACTATGCCAAACTCCAAACTCCATCATATCTATCAACCATCTCCTCTGATTCCATTCTATCATAACCCACATTCTTCAATTAGATGAAAGGTAAAAAAATATGTTGAGACCTTCCTTCCTCTTGATGAAAGAGAGATAATGACCCTTTATTTCCACCTTTAATAGGCCTCACTGTGGTGACCATCACCAAGGGTATTAAAATTTCACAAAAATTTGAAGCATTTCCCTTTTTATAGTAGCCATGATCGGGAGATAAAATGTATCAACCTCAAACAAATACAAGATAGATTTATATAATGAAACAAAAATCCATACCCCATGCATGTTTAAAGTAATATGGATATAAATAAAAAAAGAAACTTCATAGTAAGTACCAGAATAAAACTAAGCAGCAACACATGAATTGTCCCCAACATTCGAGCTGGTAAGGTCCATCACGGTCCGCATAAACTCCCTAGAAACCTAAAAATAGTATTATATGGGTATGGTGAGAATAAAATTTTACTCGTTAGGGAAAAACCAATGTCACGCGTTCACAAGTGGGTGGAACAAAATAATTTCCCTGTCAGAAAATAGAAGAAAACTACAACACTTATCGAAGAATATTTACCACCCAACATCACAAATGGGCACTAAACAAGTAACACAAATAAAGTAATGTAATATAATATGATCCTCGATATTTTTATACCAAACAACACTTCCACTGGTTAACTACTTATCCTTAACAAAGAACATCCTAACACTATAATGCTATTCCACAAGCCCCACTATCACAACCTCCCCTCACACACCAGGGCCACAAACCACACCACATTCCAGTCTGTAGAAACTTGGGAATCATTCCACACTAAAATCCTATCCATAGAAACCTAAGAATCACACATACCACACCCTACCATAAAATACCAAGGCCTCATCCTGATGACACTTGGGAAAAAAACCACCTCTCACACAGCCTATACCATAAATATGGTTATAAACAGAAAGCCATTACAGCCCACTTGAAATGTATTGGGTGATAAATTCCTAGAAGAGGGAGCATGTTAAAGTTAGTAACCATCATTACACCCTCCCATTGGGATGTTGGAAAAGGCACCCACACCATAATAATGGGGTTGTTCGGCACATAGTGCTCAACACAGGTGCGGTGCATATACAAAACAAAAAGAATTAAAAGTTTATATATATACAGGTAACAAACACTTATACAATACTATGGATTAAAAACATACAACCATACAACTCAAATCCATATTTTCTACTAACCATACATTCATGTACCACCATTAATGATGGCCACTTGAACACCACTACACTACAAGCCCCAACTCGAAACATACCCCCAACCAATTCATTTAACCAGTTATGATTATGTGTTATCAAATCATTCATTTATTAATTTCCATCCCTAGATAGGAAACTACAAAAAACTGAAAAAATTATAAGGTGAATAAACTATACTAACCATTACCAATTCAAAAAAAGAAATAAACTACCAAAATCCTTCTTCAACGTTTTCCCTCCCAATCATCATATCACAATTAAACCTGGAAGCCCCGATGCACAACAACACCACACCCATCACACCCATAAACATGAATTCATGACATAACCTAGGCCTACAACCCCTCTTCCCAACCACTACCTTGAAGTAGTCCCACTACATAACAGGTTCATTCATTCCATAATCAATCAATCTCTCAGCCTGATATATCATTACACTTCTCGTACCACCCCATACACATAGTCACACCCCCAGACCTATCATTACACTACCAAATCCCACACAAGGATAAAAACCCAAAGAACACATCCAAACCAATCAAAAATGGTGTATTCAGATTTATCCAACACATATCTTTAAATTTCACTCTAATAAGAAAGTGTGATCACACATGGGTTATGATCTGGGGAAATCTATTTATTTAACCAAGTGTATGTGATTAATCAGATTGATATTTAGAAAAACTATTCATGGGGAAAAACAATAGTTATACAACATCACCCATGCCGAGCCAAAGACCACCAATGGCTGTAACGCCCCGACCCCAGCTACCCAGAGCCGGTGCATTACTTCGTAACATTGGCATGATCACAAAAGATCAAGTCTTGAAAGACCGATTAGTTTAGTATCCTTGGAAACACTAGATACATTCATAAGTCTTACATTACATCATAAAGTGAAAAACTAATAACAAAGTCTTCATAGTCCACACTTATATCCTCTTCTGACTATCCCTGCAGGTCATTCATAAAATACTTCTTCACATCCTGGAAAATATTAAAACATTGAAAGGGGTGAGCTCAGATGCTCAGTAAGGATAACAATATTGCGGAAGCTTTCATAAATAAACATAGAAATTTAAGGCAATTTATAACTAAAACAAAAGCCTTTTAAACATGAACTTCAACATAATATGGGAAAAATAAAATGAGATAATTCCATCCACTTCTTCACATGGATATTCTACTGGTCGAATAATCACATGCAATATCAATAACCACTTTCATAATGAGGGAATGTATAATGCCAGACATTCTGAAACATTTTGTCAAGGCCTCGTCCAAGACATCTAAAATGATTAAGGCCTCGGCCAAAACCATAAATCAAATTGGGAAAGGGCCTCGGCCAATTCCACGTCTAGTTGTCTCATGAGACCTACCGATGCATCGAGGAGCTATAGCGGGCTCCACCCGTCACATATTAAGTCCAATGCATTCCTCATATGAATAGGTTTAAACATATCATAAACCATAACATTATTGTATCACATAAAACATGCATAAAGGAAACATAACATTTCCACATTTCAATCACAAGATATCAATACAGCACATTGATATAATAAAAATGCTTTCAAAACCATTTTCAATACCAAAATAAAAGAAAGTTAAAACTTTGTATTTATTTTTCATTAAAAAAAAGATGGCTTATAGAGGAAGCCGAAACTCAAATAATGGTCACGGCGGCGGAGAAGTCGTTGTCGCCGCATAAGTACGGAAAGAAAAACATTCCCTTTTGTCGTTTAGCAAAACGCTTTGTATAAAAAGATTCCTTTTGAATAACCGTAAAAGTCAAAGGGGTTTATACACCGTATAAAAGAAAGTTGTGTATAAAGCCAAATATGCCTCAATGAAAGGAGATTGAGAAAAAGTCCTTAAAAAGATAATTTTTAAAATAAAATAGATCTATTATGTGTATTCACTATAGGTACACATAAAGAAAGTAAAAATACAAAATAGGACATAATAATATCATGACATAATTTGAAAGTAGGAGATTAACCCAAAGAACGAAAATTGGGTTACGAAGTTCCCTTACAAAGAGCATTTTTAAAATAAAATAGATCTATTATGTGTATTCACTACAAGTACACATAAATAATGTACAAATACAGGATATGACATAATAATATCATGACATAATTTGAAAGTAGGATATTAACCCAAAGAACGAAAATTGGGTTAAGAAGTTCCCTTACCTCGTGTCTGACTTGACTCAACCGTTCTTTAACCTCCTGAATAATAAACTAGAGTTAATATATACCTTATTAAGAACCATTTTCAACTTCATTATCCTTATTATATCACTTATTACAATGATATGAACATTATGTAATTATTTAAGTTAATAACGGTCGTTTTGTCGATCTTTGGTACTTGAGTCAACAATAAGCTTCTTATAATTACAAGTTGTTTATGTGGTGAAATATCCATTATATCCAGAATTATATTCATGATTTATATGTCATATATATATTGTATATCCAGTATATACATTCATTTATAATATTACGTAACATTTAGAGGTAAGAAATGAAATGCACCGTTCATGGAGACGGTAAGCCGTACGTACGCATGAACGCTACTTTCATTTCAATTTCATATTTAATGGAACTAAATCATAATGATATAAATGTATAATATAATTCCAGTATAATATAGTGTATAATACCATTTACTCCATCCTTTATACATCCCACATATGGCATTAACGATTCAAATCACTTTGAGGGGGCGGTAGTCCGCACTTCCTAAAATGAAATTATCGCGTTTTACCCATAATGGAAATCATAAAGTATGCCATAAATGAGAAATACAGAAGCATAAGTAAAACATAAACATATTATATATCATATATAAAAATAGTGACATCTTAATGGCCACCTTTGAAGGTGTTATATGAGTGTTGAACAATCATCGTTTCGTGATGCAGAAATTCGCCATCCCCAGAAACCGTATGTTCTTTAACCATTATATGCAGGTGTGTGTAAGTGTAGCTCGAATCCTTCTTATAACAACATCCTAGTATATTGAGGATACTGGTGTTGTTACAAAAGAAATGAATAAGAAGAGTTTAGGGGGTTGGAGAAGAAAAATAAAACAAAACAACATTATAAAAGACATTACCTCAAAATCGGGTAACTCTTTTTGATTTGAGCTAAAGGCTTCCTTGGGAAGAGTTCTGCCCAAAGTGAGGTTTCTAGGAGTAAGGGAGGAATGTTGGGAGAGTATTTGGGCAGAGGTTGGCCGAGCCAAATGGCTTGAAAGTGTAAATGAGGTGGGAGAGGTGGGGGCCTTTTATAAGTGGAGAGGAGGGGCACTTTTGGAAAGATTGAAATGTTACATTATTTCACAATGCTTTTCGGATTCTAAAGGTCCCACACTTATATAATTCGAGGCTAAGGTGATAAGGTTTCGAAATATCTTCATCCAATAGGCTTTGGACAAGTGTAAGCCTTTGATTTTTCATTATCTTCCCATTTTATTTAAATCGTTAAATAATGAGGTCATCACTACATCATCATGATGTCATAAATAATTTAATTTATTTAATTTCTAAAAATTATAAAAAAAATACTATGATGTAGGAAATCTTTTTAGCTTTCTAATGAATATTTATAATCAAAATTTGGACTTGTGTAACCCCACTTAAAAACTGTTTTAGTAAAACAACTCATGTTTGTGTCAATTTAATTTTAACATTAAATAAATATATATTAATGTCATTTTCCAACTAAAGTGGCTCCATGGGGTCCCCAAGTTGACCCATGGGTTTTCTTGGTCGGCCATGACTCATCCAATAGGAGTAGGACAAGTGTCAAGCTCATATCATATTAATAAAACATTGTTTTTACCTTAAACTACACTAATTACCTCTAATCGCGATTAAGAACTTAAAAGTTACTATTCACCAAAAAATTATTTTGATCTCATTGAACCACATTTTACTTCTTAATGACAACCATGTATGTCGGATTTTTGAAAATCAAATCACAGAAGTGGTAATATTTCATTTAAACGAAAAATCAGTTATTTAACAACCACTTAGTGGTTTCACTATTCATCAAAAATTGAAGTTTTTCAGAATAAGGCCAAAATTTCACCCTAAGCTATAATTGATATTCCGAATTCAAAAATGATGTCTATTTTAAAAAATTCCAAACATATAAGTTGTATTAATTAATTTTATAATTAATTCCCGCTGTTACAACAAATAGCGTGTTTTTAAGAAACAATTTATATCAAAAGATTGGCAATTGTTTATGTCCAATTTCAATGTCAAATTAATTCTAATGACCACCATTGGATAAAATGATAAAAATATATTCCAATTATACTTTAAAACCACTAAATAGTATAATTTATCACTATTAATTATTTTTATTAAAAAAGTTGTTTTAAGTATTTTTCACTATTCATAAAAATTTGGAAGTTCTCAGAAAAATACCAAAAATTCAACATAGGCTAATTTCAATATTCCGAATCCAAAAATGAAGTCCATTTTGATAAATAAAATTTATAATATTTCAAAAAGTAGGTATTACTATTCATAACGACTACTTTGATTAGTCGCGGTGTTTTAGAACTCGAAGTTGCGTTCAATGCAAGCTATTGCATTATTGAATGAGAAGCGTATCGTGGAAGCTCGGGGTGTTACATTCTACCCTCCTTCAATAAATTGCGTCCTCGCAATTTGAAATTTTTCTTGGAAAATAAAAGGTTGAAAAGAGAAAATACCTTTAAGGAAAACCCACATCGGAAATAAGGTTAATAAATATATAACATTAAAAGAAAGCAGGATAAGTACAAAGGTCACCCGATATAGCCCATTCTAGGATTCTATGAAAATATGGATATGGAAGAAAAACAAACCATCAAGGTCTGATGGAGAGTTATAGAAAACAGGATTAGGAGAAAGTTTAACCATAAGAAAATCACAAACTTGTGATTGGTTAAACGGTCATTGAATCCCCAGTTGGAAAAGTTAACCGACAACATTTTTGTTTTAAGTTACCTTTTATAATGTTGAGGAATTTGTTTAGGAGATTTACTAAGAACGTAAGGGAATATACATACTTGTTATGTATACTTTCATTCGTTAATAAATTTTTACCACAAACCCAACTTTTACTCCAAATGGTAACGGAACTCAAAAATATTCTATTTATCCTAATTGTATAAGGTTCCAAATGTTAACACATACCATTTAGATTAGTAAAACGATTTTGTAATAACCAGGGACTTCCTGTAGGCTAGTGGTAGGAAATAAAGGCTTGTCGCACTATGGTTGTGGGTTCGATTCCTGCAGCTGTGTCTGACGCGACGGGTTATTCCCCACCCTGCAGGTTGTCCTTTTCCTAAAAATATAGTACTATACTATTCCAAAAATAATCTTCATAAATGTTTTAACCTTAAACAATACTATCCAAAGTTCAACTTAATCCACTCCAACCTTTATAGTTATCCAAAATACCTTCATCCAGACTTTCTCTAAAAGGTCTCTAAATTCCAAAATCAATTGTAACATCAGATTCCCCAAACAAAGAAAAGTTTCTCTTATTGTCACATACTAAAAATATGATTACCTTAATCATATTAAAACCTTACTGAAATCAAAAAGTACTGCAGTACAATCCATATATATATATTACATTATTCTTATAACCAGAATATAATCCTTGAGTCCAAAAGCACCAATACATTAGTTATTCCGCTTCAACTGTAGTCACAGCATAAGATTGGCCTTGATCCCATGGCCTTTTCTGAGGTAAGTTTCCTTGACGCTTAGGACATTCATTTGCATAATGACCCATTTATCTACAATTGTAGCATTCAACTTTGACAGCCTCTTTCTTTCCCTTGCAATCACGAGCCTGGTGACCCTTTTCTCCACATTTATAACAAACTCCCATTCCTTTTAGGCAAGTACCAGGGTGATTCTTCCCAAAATTATCACATAATGGAAAATCCTTCTTTCCCTTTTTCCCTTTATCTGTCTCTTGTTCCACCGTTCTCTTCTTCTCTTGCTTTACTTTGTTGTCATAAGACTTAGAGAATTCCTTTTCTGTCTTGATAGCACACGAGACAATATCTTCGTATGATGAGAAGGATTGTGATACCAAAGCTCGACGGAGAAATGGTTTTAACCCATCAAAGAAACGATCAATCTTACTCCTTGGGTTACGTATATAATCGGCAGCATGCCTCGCTAACCTTGTAAAGTTAGCCTCATACTTTGCGACATTCTCATCCTCTTTCTGCCTCAGACTCAGAAATTGCCTTTCCATATCTGCTCGATGGTCACGAGGAAAGTATTTTTCTAAGAAAATCTCTTTGAACTCCCTCCATTCCATATTCGATATGTCATCATCTTCCTTTGTGTTTTGAATCAGCGACCACCACTGATCGGCATCTCCAGTGAGGCGGTAAACTGCCATGACAACCTTCTCCCTTTCACTACTCCCCAAGGCATGAAATATTTTCTCTAAGGAATTTATCCATTGGTCAGCTACTATAGGATTTGTACTCCCATTGAAGGTTGGTGGTTGTTGCCTCATGAAACGATCTAGCATTGATCCTCCACGTTGCGGATCAGGGTGCTCCATACGAGTAAGGTTATTATTCATAACCTGAGTGAGTTGTCCAAGTATGGTAATAAGTTGATCAGCACCGGTTGTATCTCCAGATCCACAATAATTATCTTGATCAGGAGGGAAATCCCTACACGGAGTTCGTGCATTGATACGGTTTCCATTCCTTCTACTAGGCGCCATTTCTAAACAATGGCATAAACTAGATTAGTTTATGAATCAAAATACATAATTCCATACTTGTAAAACACTTTACATAAATTGAACTATTTATGGATATAATCCATAATCATAAAAAGAAATGTTTTCTTTGAGAAAGTATATACTCATAACCCTTCATAGTGGTTTGTAAATAAAATGAGAATTATCCTAAGCATATCCCCCGGGAGTGTCGTAACCAAGAGTGCAGCAAGGCCCGTTGTCGTGCACCAGTTCCCGTTCGAGTCTAGCTCAAAGCGGTGTTTTCGGGTTTTACCCCTAGGTACATCTGTGCCAGAGCCGCCTCTACCTGCTCGTATCCAGACAGGGATGTATTGCTCGGAAAAGTCATAACATCTCTATAATACCAAAATTCTAGGAAGTTCTTCTATACTAATCCTCAAAGTCTATCTTTGGGCTATGTGCTCTAATCAGAGTTTATCTAAATCTAGCTTCCAAGGTTAGTACTAAACTGCCTCTGATACCAACTGTAACGCCCCGAACCCAGCTACCCAGAGCCGGTGCATCACTTCGTAACATTGGCATGATCACAAAAGATCAAGTCTCAAAAGACCGATTAGTTTAGTAGCCTTGGAAACACTAGATACATTCATAAGTCTTACATTACATCATAAAGTGAAAAACTAATAACAAAGTCTTCATAGTCCACACTTATATCCTCTTCTGACTATCCCTGCAGGTCATTCATAAAATACTTCTTCACATCCTGGAAAATATTAAAACATTGAAAGGGGTGAGCTCAGATGCTCAGTAAGGATAACAATATTGTGGAAGCTTTCATAAATAAACATAGAAATTTAAGGCAATGTATAACTAAAACAAAAGCCTTTTAAACATGAACTTCAACATAATATGGCAAAAATAAAATGAGATAATTCCATCCACTTCTTCACATGGATATTCTACTGGTCGAATAATCACATGCAATATCAATAACCACTTTCATAATGAGGGAATGTATAATGCCGGACATTCTGAAACATTTTGTCAAGGCCTCGGCCAAGACATCTAAAATGATTAAGGCCTCGGCCAAAACCATAAATCAAATTGGGAAAGGGCCTCGGCCAATTCCGTTCTAGTTGTCTCATGAGACCTACCGATGCATCGAGGAGCTATAGCGGGCTCCACCCGTCACATATTAAGTCCAATGCATTCCTCATATGAATAGGTTTAAACATATCATAAACCATAACATAATTGTATCACATAAAACATGCATAAAGGAAACATAACATTTCCACATTTCAATCACAAGATATCAATACAGCACATTGATATAATAAAAATGCTTTCAAAACCATTTTCAATACCAAAATAAAAGAAAGTTAAAACTTTGTATTTATTTTTCATTAAAAAAAAGATGGCTTATAGAGGAAGCCGAAACTCAAATAATGGTCACGGCGGCGGAGAAGTCGTTGTCGCTGCATAAGTACGGAAAGAAAAACATTCCCTTTTGTCGTTTAGCAAAACGCTTTGTATAAAAAGATTCCTTTTGAATAACCGTAAAAGTCAAAGGGGTTTATACACCGTATAAAAGAAAGTTGTGTATAAAGCCAAATATGCCTCAATGAAAGGAGATTGAGACAAAGTCCTTAAAAAGATCATTTTTAAAATAAAATAGATCTATTATGTGTATTCACTATAGGTACACATAAAGAAAGTAAAAATACAAAATAGGACATAATAATATCAGGACATAATTTGAAAGTAGGAGATTAACCCAAAGAACGAAAATTGGGTTAAGAAGTTCCCTTACAAAGATCATTTTTAAAATAAAATAGATCTATTATGTGTATTCACTACAAGTACACATAAATAATGTACAAATACAGGATATGACATAATAATATCATGACATAATTTGAAAGTAGGATATTAACCCAAAGAACGAAAATTGGGTTAAGAAGTTCCCTTACCTCGTGTCTGACTTGACTCAACCGTTCTTTAACCTCCTGAATAATAAACTAGAGTTAATATATACCTTATTAAGAACCATTTTCAACTTCATTATCCTTATTATATCACTTATTACAATGATATGAAAATTATGTAATTATTTAAGTTAATAACGGTCGTTTTGTCGATCTTTGGTACTTGAGTCAACAATAAGCTTCTTATAATTACAAGTTGTTTATGTGGTGAAATATCCATTATATCCAGAATTATATTCATGATTTATATGTCATATATATCTTGTATATCCAGTATATACATTCATTTATAATATTACGTAACATTTAGAGGTAAGAAATGAAATGCACCGTTCATGGAGACGGTAAGCCGTACGTACGCATGAACGCTACTTTCATTTCAATTTCATATTTAATGGAACTAAATCATAATGATATAAATGTATAATATAATTCCAGTATAATATAGTGTATAATACCATTTACTCCATCCTTTATACATCCCACATATGGCATTAACGATTCAAATCACTTTGAGGGGGCGGTAGTCCGCACTTCCTAAAATGAAATTATCGCGTTTTACCCATAATGGAAATCATAAAGTATGCCATAAATGAGAAATACAGAAGCATAAGTAAAACATAAATATATTATATATCATATATAAAAATAGTGACATCTTAATGGCCACCTTTGAAGGTGTTATATGAGTGTTGAATAATCATCGTTTCGTGATGCAGAAATTCGCCATCCCCAGAAACCGTATGTTCTTTAACCATTAGATGTAGGTGTGTGTAAGTGTAGCTCTAATACTTATTATAACAACATCCTAGTATATTGAGGATACTGGTGTTGTTACAAAAGAAATGAATAAAAAGAGTTTAGGGGGTTGGAGAAGAAAAATAAAACAAAACAACATTATAAAAGACATTACCTCAAAATCGGGTAACTCTTTTTGATTTGAGCTAAAGGCTTCCTTGGGAAGAGTTCTGCCCAAAGTGAGGTTTCTAGGAGTAAGGGAGGAATGTTTTGAGAGTATTTGGGCAGAGGTTGGCCGAGCCAAATGGCTTGAAAGTGTAAATGAGGTGGGAGAGGTGGGGGCCTTTTATAAGTGGAGAGGAGGGGCACTTTTGGAAAGATTGAAATGTTACATTATTTCACAATGCTTTTCGGATTCTAAAGGTCCCACACTTATATAATTCGAGGCTAAGGTGATAAGGTTTCGAAATCTCTTCATCCAATAGGCTTTGGACAAGTGTAAGCCTTTGATTTTGCATTATCTTCCCATTTTATTTAAATCGTTAAATAATGAGGTCATCACTACATCATCATGCTGTCATAAATAATTTAATTTATTTAATGTCTAAAAATTATAAAAAAAATACTATGATGTAGGAAATCTTTTTAGCTTTCTAATGAATATTTATAATCAAAATTTGTACTTGTGTAACCCCACTTAAAAACTGTTTTAGTAAAACAACTCATGTTTGTGTCAATTTAATTTTAACATTAAATAAATATATATTAATGTCATTTTCCAACTAAAGTGGCTCCATGGGGTCCCCAAGTTGACCCATGGGTTGTCTTGGTCGGCCATGACTCATCCAATAGGAGTAGGACAAGTGTCAAGCTCATATCATATTAATAAAACATTGTTTTTACCTTAAACTACACTAATTACCTCTAATCGCGATTAAGAACTTAAAAGTTACTATTCACCAAAAAATTATTTTGATCTCATTGAACCACATTTTACTTCTTAATGACAACCATGTATGTCGGATTTTTGAAAATCAAATCACAGAAGTGGTAATATTTCATTTAAACGAAAAATCAGTTATTTAACAACCACTTAGTGGTTTCACTATTCATCAAAAATTGAAGTTTTTCAGAATAAGGCCAAAATTTCACCCTAAGCTATAATTGATATTCCGAATTCAAAAATGATGTCTATTTTACAAAATTCCAAACATATAAGTTGTATTAATTAATTTTATAATTAATTCCCGCTGTTACAACAAATAGCGTGTTTTTAAGAAACAATTTATATCAAAAGATTGGCAATTGTTTATGACCAATTTCAATGTCAAATTAATTCTAATGACCACCATTGGATAAAATGATAAAAATATATTCCAATTATACTTTAAAACCACTAAATAGTATAATTTATCACTATTAATTATTTTTATTAAAAAAGTTGTTTTAAGTATTTTTCACTATTCATAAAAATTTGGAAGTTCTCAGAAAAATACCAAAAATTCAACATAGGATAATTTCAATATTCCGAATCCAAAAATGAAGTCCATTTTGATAAATAAAATTTATAATATTTCAAAAAGTAGGTATTACTATTCATAACGGCTACTTTGATTAGTCGCGGTGTTTTAGAACTCGAAGTTGCGTTCAATGCAAGCTATTGCATTATTGAATGAGAAGCGTATCGTGGAAGCTCGGGGTGTTACAATGGCCATGATTATCAGAGGCCAGAAGACCACAATAAGTCACAACACAAATAAAGATAACAAAAATTTAAGCGATGAGAATTAATCCATTCTTCGCTTATTATCAAGCATGTATTTTGTTATTGGTATTTATCTTTGTTAAAATTTGGATTAGATTTTTTTCACAAAAAAGACATACTACACTTACCCAACTTGATATGTAATTAAAGAAAGATAGTAGAATGCCTACTTGGAATAATAGGTGACCAAACTCATCTATACACTAAAACCGGGGGGTTGTTTGAGATGGAGACTCCAAAGAAAACCAAAGAGGGGGGTGGGGGTGGGTGGGTTACATCATAGGCACACAGATCATCTGGTGAAGAAAGGTTCTCCATTAACCATGGGAAAAGATAAGATATGACCGCGTATTTAGAATATCCATATCCTATATCAACGGAAAGAAACGAATCCAAGGTCATTAAAGTCAGATCATGGCCCAGACCACACAGTTTTACTATTTCAAAGTCCCCAGAGCATTATGATATTTATGATATAATTAATATCCTTTGAAACTCTTTTAGAGACTCCCAAAAAAGTCTTTAAATGTAACATCCTGGTTCTGAGTGCTACCCAAAGGTTCCCAATACCTAATTCATCACATGGACTCAATCGCATTTCCCTGAATGGTAACGGCTACCGACTAGCAGCGATGGCCTTGGGTGTGATAGGGATAAAATATGCCCTCATTGGAAGAGTAGTGCAGTGGAATAACTATAATGGAAAATAGAAAAATCATTAATAACACAAAAAAAGTAAACAACATAATACTAATAGTAAATAAACAACTACAACTTATATATACGAATAATGAAGCATGTCACAAGTATCTAGGAAAACAACCAAACAATTCACTATTATGGAATAAAGTACTAAACCAAATTATAATGGAAATAATGTAAAACAATATCACAGAATTGAAAGCCTCAACATTTTCCCATTCTCTCCATCTCTACAGTAATAAAGTACCTGAAGAAGAAGGGTGCTTCCCCTTTTATATGCATGCAACAATATAATTTTTTTAGGCCCAAAAGCATGATCCAAATAGGGTGTGAGATGAATCCTAGTTGAAAAAAACTCAAGATCTATACCTAACTATCAATGAATATATATAAATATATGGATATCTATATGCCATGATGATGTAATAAACAAGGAATCACTCAAAAGTAAAAAATCCTACAATTTCAGCTACATTCAATTAAATTATCATCCAAAAAACTCAAGCAACCCTTTGGGAAGTACTAATATTCTAACCCCTCTGGTTCATCTTAAACAAAGACTCTCTGAGGAAGCACTCACCGTCAATTCCCCTTGTGTTCTTCACTCTGTAAACTACTGACACTATGGGGAAGCCATCAACTTCTTATTCCCCATGTGGTCTCCCAACAAGTAACTACATTCACTCTAAGGAATCACTTACGTCCATCCCCACTATGGTCTCACAACATAAAGTACAACACACTCTGGAAAATCCCTCATTATCCATTTTCCCTATGTTCTAACTACACCAGGTTCCCACTGCCCTGTGTAAGTTAATCGTACACAATGATGTTCTCTATAAAATGTAAACCTCAACAACCACTTGTCTATATAGATAAAAATCATATCATAGAATCAGATAAAATAATCCATCCTAACAACAGTAGTCATGGAAAGCTTGCATCCTAATTGGAAAAACTAGACCAAATGGTCAATTTCAAATCAAACATGGGAAAAACCTCCATAGCATAGAAAATAACACTATTTACAAACAAGATCCCTAACTCAAGCTAAGAAGCATAACAGGCATCAATAGGGCTAAAATTCTTATACACGCAATACCCCTATCTAGGGTATTGGGCACTTTTTCACATAAAATTCAAAGACTAACTACAGAAAAGCACAAACCACCTACCTCGGAATTTTGTGATGGATATAGTTGAACCTCAACCTTTTAATTGACCTATAACATCGTAGTTATACAATGTTTTCTAAAACATTAAATCAGAGATATCTCACGAAAGAGGGAAATCAAGAGAAGAGTGTTTAGAAGAAGGAATAACACTCTGATGTGATTCCATTGTAAGCGACAATATTTAATTCGGAGAACAGACTACAATTCGAGGGCTTGGAGAAGAATCTATGGCTTTGGTTGATCTTGGATGAGGCGGAACCAGAAGAAAGTGTTTCTGGAAATTAGACATGACCCGAGTCCGATTTATGAAATAAAATAAAAAGTAAAAAGGGTGTTCATTTAATTTACACGTCATGTACATGCCTTAACTGGGCCCTGCTTTAGGTGGTCTCCATCTCACCACACACAGTCGTGTACTTGGCCGTTACACAGCCTATACATAGCCACTCGCAAAAACTGGATACATGGTGTGTACTTCTATGTACACGTCGTGTACTCATTATATTTCCAAAAAACTCATCTTTTTCTCAAAAACCCTAGAAAACACGATTCTTACCTAAAATTAAGATCTTAGTTCTTACAATCTTCCCCCCTTAACAATATTTGTCCCTGAATTCCCCTATAAAGGAGGCGAAGTAGAAAACTCAGACAGATTTCGCCACTGTGATTGCACATCGGTCTCCCTATCCCAATTATCTTCATGTACTCGCTTGTGCTTCCATAGCACCCATACTAGAAGAATAGACCAACCATAGAGAACCATTGTTCTGTGATCAACTGTACAGAGAGGATGCTCCTTGAATGATGTGTCCACCTCCAAATCAATGTCATCTGGTTTAAAAATATGAGACAGGTCTGAGTTGTAATGTCAAAATGAAGAAACGTGGAAGAACTCATGCATAACCCAGTACCTCTGAGGTAACTGAAACCAATAGGAATTCAGCTCGACTCTTTCCAAAACCTCAAATGGACTAATGTATCTTAGTGAAAGCTTACATTGTCTCTCAATACTCTTATGTCCCAACCATGGTGTGACATGTAGAAAAACCTAATCTCTAACCTCAAACTTCATATGTTGTCTTCTTATATTAGCATAAGACATCTATTCAGATTGTGCAGTAGCCATCCTCTTCTGCATTAACTCTATCTGCTCCGAGTTCTCCTAGATAGGATGAGGTCCCAACACAGATGCCTCTCATGCTTCCAGCCAACATAGGGGTGATTGAAGTGGCCTACCATACAAATCCTCATAAGGTTCCATCTAAATAGTTTCTTGAAAAATATTATTGCAGGAAAACTCTACAAGAGGTGTGTGCTTCACCCAAGAACCTCCAATGTCAAGGACGCATGCTCAAAGCATGTCATCTAACACATGAATAGCATGCTCAGACCGACCATCTTTCTGGGGGTTGTAATTTGTACTCAAAAGTACCTATGTACCCAAATCCTTATATAATCTCTACCAGACCCCAAGAAGTAAAATGGGCATCATTGTCTGAAATAGTGGACTACAGAACTCTATGTAAATGTAAAATCTCACGGATGTATAGCCTTCCCAGATCACCAAAAAATAAAGGTCTCCTTGATTACCAATATGTGAGAAACCTTCGTGAGTATTTCAATGACATCCCAAACTACATAATTCCATCGAGGTGATCTCTGTAAACCTATCATGATGTTCATCGTGAATTCATTCCACTTCCACTCGGTAATGGGTAACTGCTGAAAATCCCTGCTTTTCATTGAATCTCATCCTTCAACTACTGATAGGTGGAACACCTCATGACAACCCCAACAACATCTCTCTTCATATCTGGCCACCAATAATGACAGTGCTAATGTCGATATATCTTGGTGAGACCAGGATGAACTGCCCAAATAGAGGAATGAAAGTCCAGCATCAGCTCCTCGCATATGTCTGCTGACACCCATTCCCTACCATGGAAATGAAATATCTCATCCTCACCTAATATCAATTAAAAAATATGGTCCTACCCTAACACACTCTCCTGTAGGACTAGGCCTTCTGAATAAAATAGCTTTCTCATTCGCACCTGGTCAAGTAGAGTAGAGGTAACCGCCACATAAGAAAGAAACTTTTGTCCCTGTCTGTTGTGCACCTCCAAATGAATCTCATAGAATAGATCCATAAGCTTCCACCCACTATTGGGTTCCTGAACTGCCTATATCTGAGTCCTTCTCAATGCATCAGCTACTGTCTTGCCTTTCCCAGGCGTGTAGGCAAGATCAAAATCAATGGAGAGACGGTACTCAACCCACCTTCACTGTCTCAAATTCAGGTTGTGTAGAGTGAATATGTACTTGAGAATTTTGTGGTCCGTGAAAACCACAAAAATATTTACAAAAAGATAATTTCTCCTATATCATAAATCATGTACAACTGCAGACAACTTGAGATCATTCATTGGGTAATTCATCTCATGTGGCCTCAACAGCTGATACCCTTATACAATGACTCCTTCCTCCTGTATAATCACTTTCCTAGCTCAAAACTTGATGAATCATAGTATAAATTATAGCTTTTTCCAAGATCTGGAAATACTAGTATCGATGCTAATTTCAATATCACATTAATCTCTGGAAAGGCTGACTCACAAGAATCTGTTCATTGGTACTTCACATCCTTCTTTGTGAGGCCCATCATGGGTGATTCTAAGCGTGAAATGTCATGAATGAAACATCTATTGTATCTTTCTAGCCCTAGAAAAATTCATACATTAAATAAATTCTTCAGTTGCTCCTAAGAAACTACTATTCTCACCTTCTTTGGATCCACAGATACTCTTGTCACTAAAATAACATGACCCAAGAAGTGAATTTGTTCCATCCAAAAGTGGAATTTTGAGAGAATAGAATACAATTGATGCTCAGTCAGTGTACTCAAAATGATCTTAATATGGGAAGCATGGTCATGTAGAGGGTGAGAGTACACCTAGATATCATCAATGAAGACTACCATGAAGGAATCCAAGTATGGATGGAACCCATAGTTCATTAGTTCCATAAAAACTGTAGGGGCATCTGTGAGACCGAACGACATAACCATATACTCTTACAGACCATACCTACTCAGAAAAGCTGTAAGAGGTACATGTGATTATCCAACACACAACTGATGATAACCGGAACTCAAGTCAATCTTTTAGAACCCCCAAGATCCTCGAAGTTGATCAAAGATATCATCAATACCCATTAAGGGATATCAGTTCTTAATTTTCATCTAGTTTAGCTTTTGATAATCCACACAAAGTATAAGGGTACCATATACATTCTTCGAAAATAGGATAGGCGACCCCCATGGAGATGTAATGGGTTAAATGAAACCCTTTTCCTTAAACACCCCTAATTGATTCTTGAGCTCCAAAAACTATGGTGTAGCCATCTTATAAGGAGGAATGGACACCGGTGCTACCCCTGGTAAAAGATTAATAGAAAATTATACTTCTTTCTCTAGAAGAAAACATGAAAATTCCTCATGAAATAATTCCCTAAAATGATCAACCATTGGAGGACAGTCTAACTATGAAGTCCCCTAGTCATCCAGATATAGACCAGAAATCTGGGCTATAAATTCTCCCAACCCATGATACTAGGGTCCTACTTTACATGCTTCGATATCCCATTTGACCTTATATAAGATCAAACCACCCTCTAGTGATGTGAAACTCACCCTACAGTGATATCAATCGATAGGATCCTAGACTGATACTAACTAGTCCATCCTAATAATGATTTCATTGCACATTATCTCTATGAAAAAAAGGTCCCATGAGAAGTGACACCCACCAAACTCAAGAGAGCACTCCTTGAACTAACATACAGTAGTCATTCTTTTATACAACGGAATTTCCAACATTAATACATCAGTATAAATAATGATATAGAGACCATGGTTCTCCACAATAGCTACAGATATGAAAGTAAATGAAGCCCCTATATTAAAAAGTGCAGAAGCTATGGCTGAAGAAACTAAGATCGTACCTCAAACTGTAGAGGGCACGAGATCCTGATCCTTCTAGGTCTGATACATTGAAGAAGTTTTACATGTACTATGGCTCTGTGACCTTGACTAACCACCCTATGCTGATCCACCTAGTTGTCATTAAATGTCTAGTGACGCACTACCATGTGCACGACCTCCACCTCAGCCTGAACGGCTAGAAACTCTCTAGTTCCCAGACTAATGATAAACTGGTGGTGCTTCTCATGAACGAGGAGTACTAAAAATCACTTTCATCAGTTTTTGGTGAGAATAGATGATATAATAACTAAATATGACTCATCTTTCTCTAATATCAGCACTCCACCGGGTCTCTTGGGCAATGTGTCCTCGTATGCCCACTCTTCTCGGACTGGTTGCACACCACATGGCTACCATAATAAGTATCCCACCCCCTAATATCATTGTGCGTAGACTCCATTCGGCACTTAATACTTTCTATGGGTGGGGTACAAACTCTAGTGTCCAAGACACCCCTACCCACGACCTCAGAATCCCTCATATTGCGCACTTTGATCAGTTCCTGGTTGACTATAGATGAGATAGAATTCAACATGAAGATGTTCGCCTGATATCAGATGTCATACGTGAGACCATGCACAATCTTCCATGAAAAAATAACTCATCACCTCCTAGAAAGGGTTTGAATCATTACAGCTCTTTGAAGTGAGAAGAGTACTCCATGACTGAGAGAGTACCATGTTCCAGACTCATGAACTCTCACGCTTGATCGTCCCTCATAGTCTTCAGGTAGAGTTATTCGTAGAAGGAACACTAGAAATCATCCCAAGCCATAACATAATAGTTTCCTACCTGTGAGATCATATCCCATCAGCTCTTCATGGTATCCAAAGCATATAAGTTGTGAGCTTCACCCTCTTCTCTAGAGGCATCTGTAGATTATAAATGATTGAATAAATGGATTTAAACCATGAATCTATATCGTCATGTCCTCCATCCCCTAATAAAGTGGGAGGATGTTACTACTGAAAGACCTGCATCAACTCTTCAATAGATGGGGAAGGTTGTGGTGCTCCACTGATGGTATTCATAAACAATATGAAGCCTTCTCAGAACGGTGCATCGACACCTGTATCCTGAATGACAGCTTGGGTCAAGAAAGTCATGAAGGGAGTATCTACTGGAAGTCCTTAATCTACCATATATGATAATTTCTCATTGCCCTGTATTTGGTGAAAAAACCAGAAGAATTCATAGTGGCATGAATCTACATGTTCAAGCGCACACCTCAATTCAAGATTATCATGAACTAAAACTTATAAGTGTAGGAAAAGAACAGGAGAAGAAAACAATTACGTTTCACTAAACAGGAATACACGGTGTGTGTGACCACTACATGACATGTTACCTTAAGACTTTGCATATGCATGAAATCTTGCCAACCCTGGTCATGTAACACCACAAACACATGGTGTGTTATCCCAAGACATGGAGTTTAATTGAATTGTTTTCCCCTGACTGAGTTCTTCAACATGAATAACCCACATAGTTCTCATAAAACAACACTACAAGGTGTGTTTTAACTGAAAATGACTTGTACCTTTAATTTTTCAACCTTCTGTGTCTCTAAACACCGAGTTAGATACATGGTTGACTCTACACGGTGAGTTTGTGCTATACAAGACCTGTACTAGAAGGATTTCACTGACCTGTTTCGTTAGTCACACGGTTGGATATGTGGTATATACAACATGGTGTGTATGTCTAGTACATAACGTGTGCCATTAAAGTTTCCACAATTCTATGTTTTTGCTCACATAGACAATCTCATGGCTAGGACTACACGGAGTGTACTAAAGAAAAGTTATTCTTCCCCGAATAGAATGATACATTGTTTGTATTCTTCATTACACGACATGATTTTTTGGTTTTTCCAGACAGTAAGCCTCATAATCTACTTTATAATCCCATAAATCACTAAATGAAGCATTAAAATGTCAAATTATGATCTGTGGGGGAATATACTCCCTGTGAATCAAATCTTAACAACTTATTTTTGTATATTACAACATATAATAGTTCAATCAATCACATAGTCCCCTAAATTACAATCAATGAGGGCCCATAACATCTCAGGGACCAAAGTTTTGAATTTATTCAAATAAAACATTAAACATTCACAATACCCTAACAAACATTTGGTATTCTATCAAAGCATCTATCACAATAGCATGAACATTTTTCACAACATCTATAACAATAACATGAAATCAGTAATGCACCATAAATGGCATGACAAAAATGTATTACATGTGATCTCTAGAAAGTTCCTATATGATTCATGAGATGGAATAACCTCATCTCTTCAGGTTGAAATTGAAATAGAACCTCAATAATATCAACCATAACAACACAAAACATGTTAATCACACAATGGTGAAATAAAATCAACTGTAAGAATTGAAAAAATAGAAAAATTCCAATAATCGAGGTAAATTGGATTTTCCTTATATATGGGTTAGCTAATCTTGTGCATAGCTTATTAACAACTACCTATTCCTTATTATCCTGAGCTATAGGCTTGAAATAGTAATTCAAAGAAGAAAATAATTCTTCTAATACCACTTTGTAACATCCCAGTTCTGAGTGCCTCCCAAAGGCGCCCCATACCCGGTTGGTCACACTACCTCATGGGAATTTTCCCAAACTCTAGAGGTTGTCGACTAGAAGCAAGGGCCATGGGTGAGATAGTGGGGAAACTATCCCCTCATTGGCAGATTAGTGTAGAGGAATAACAATAATGGAAAATAGCAGAATCAATAATCCAATACAATAAGTAAAAAAGCAGAATAATGATAGTAAATAGACAACTGCATTATATATATATATATATGAATAATGATTCATGTCGCAAGTAACTAGAAAAACATCCAAACAAGTCACAATTCTAGAATATAGTACTAAAACAAAGTGCAAATGAATTAAAGTAACCAACTCCAGCAGCATCGCAAGCCTCAGCTTGTTCTCAGGCTCTCCTGCTCCACAATAATCAAGTACATAAAGTGGATGGGTGCTTTCCCTTATCTAAGCCTGTAATAATATAATCTATTTGGGACCAGAAGCATGTCCCAAATAGGGTGTGAGATGAATCCAAGTAGGCAACCACAAATATATCTATGAATTATAGTTAGTGAATTTATATTGTAGGCAATATGAAAAAATGATATAATAAACAAGAAAGTGGTCAAAAGTAAAAAATACTACAATTTCAACTACATTCATTTACATTATCAACCAAAAAAACAAGAAACCATCTGGGAAGTACTCATAGTCTAACCCCCCTTCTTTATCCTAATAAAAGTCTCATTGAGAAGCTCTCATCATTGATTCCCCTTGTTGTCATTTATCAGTAAACTACAGACACTCTAGAGAAGCACTCAATGTCCAATTCCCCCTGTGGTCTTGCAATAAGGAACTACATACACCCTGTTTGAGAACTTACTTCAACCCACTTATGGTCTCACAACATAATGTATAACATACACTATGGGAAATCCCTCAGCATCCATTTACCCTATGGTCTAACTACACCAGGTTCCCACAACCCTGTATAAGTCAATCGTGCACAACAATTTTCAGTAGCCAAAGTAAACCTCAAGAACTACTTGGCTAAACATGTACAATGAATATAACAAAATTATATAAAACACTCCATCCTAACAACATTAGGCATGTAATGAAAGTTTCCCAATAGGAAAAACTAGACCAAACGGTCAATATAAAATCAAACATGGGAAAAACCTCCCTAGCATGGAAAATAAACCTATTTATAAACATGATCCCTAACCCAAGATAATAAGAAAACCAGGAATCAACAGGGTTAAATCCATAAACACACAATAAAGCGAACTAGGGTATTAGGATCTTTTTGAAATATGATTCAAAGAAGAATTACCAAAAGGCACAAACCACCTACCTTGGAATTATACGATCGATATAGTTGATCCTCAGCCTTTGAATCGACCAATAATGTTGTAGATCTACAAAAACATCTATAACGTTCAACCATGTATATTTCACAAAAGTGGATAAATAAAGAGAAGAGACTCTAGAAGAAGGAATAACTCACTGATGTGATTCCAACAAAAGAAATAGTGTTCCATTTGGAGAAGAGATGTCATTTGAGGGGCCTGGAAAAGAATCATCAGCTTCAGTCACTCCTGGACAAGACAAAACCAGAAGAAGGTGTTTCCAGAAATTAAACGTGACCCCAGTCTGATTTATGAAATAAAATATAAATTTCATTGAATGTTCATTTAATGTACACACTGTGTACATTCCTTAATAGGGTCTTGGTTTATACAGTCTCCAGCTCATCGCACACAATCATGTACTTGGTTGTTACACAACCACCCACGGAAACCGGATACACAACATGTACAACTTAATTTTCAAAAAACTGTTTTTTTTCTCTAAAAAAACACTAGAAAATAAGATTCATACCTGAAAATAAGATTTTGGGTCTTATGTTAAACTCAATTTATTCCAAATAAAATGTATGATGGAAAAACTAGAAAAACTAGGAAGAACTGGAAATGAGTCACCAATTGGTGAGTCACTGGCAGCAATCCACCCACAGTGACAGTGAGTCATCGATGGATGAGTCACCAGCAGTAATCCATCAATAGTGTGTCATTAATGTTATGATACTGATGCTAACCAGTAACATGGCCTACCGACACCTAACTCACTGGCATCTGAACTCAAAGATGCCCTGACTCGCCGACGCCCTGACTCGCTGATGCCCCAACTCACCCTGACACCCTGACTCCCCGACACCCAGACTCATCGATGCCCTAAATCACCGATGCCCTGATGCACCATCCCCTCGACCTACCAATGCCTTGAACCTACTAATAACCTAACCTACTGATTCATTGACCAACTAATTCCCTCATCCTACCAATGCATCAACCTACATATGGCTTCGACCTATCGAGGCCTCGACCTACTGACGCCCTGACCAACCGACACATTGACCTACCAACACCATTGACCAAATTATACCTAGAATTACCGACACACTGACCTAGTGATGGAAAAAATGGAAATTTTGCAAACTATTCAAATACGCTGCTTTTGCGTCCCCGCACACCAAAAAAATTGGATTTTGACATAGTAATGGACCATATAGGTTTGAGCCATTACATATCCCATATTATAGAAAGATCGATAAACCAATATAGGGAAAGGACACTAAAAGTGATTTTGATAGCCCTATCACACTGAAATCACTACACCTGGCCATAGTCCTCAGACAAAGTTCCATCCCCTTACTACTTTAACAATGACTACCTTGGAAGAAATTATCGTAGTGGCCCTCCTTTTTCTCTAAAGAGTAACACCCTAATAATCCCACTAGTAATACCTTCCCACCACTAAATTTATTCTTCAGGTTCCATTAATTAATAATATCTAGACTTATCATGTAAGAGATGTTTCTAAAACTGACTATGGTCACATATTACTTAATTTAATTTTGTATCCCATCATTGAATCACTTCACCCTGGCTATCTAATATCCTTCTTGTGATAGAGAAATAACACTCCATGTTAGTAAAATATTCATGTTATTGTATAACTAAGATGATCCTCTATTCCAGGTGTGTGATCTTATAGTCCCTTTCACTGCTCTGCTTCTCTAGAGAGAAGTGACTATGAAATTTCACCTTGAAGCCTTTCCAAGTTAACTTCCCATTCAATCCATCCTACACTATGATGTCTCATTGGTACAAGGATTGACCTCATAGTATATATAGATAATTATTCAACCCCCTCACCATTACTGTCTCAAGTTGACTAAAGATCATATAGATATACTTGAACCAAAAATATGTTATATTAGGGACTCACATGCCAATGTATGTGGGTGGGTTTCACATCTTGAACTCCCTTATAAAATCTAACATCAATGTAATTATGAGATTAATCATCATCTCAAATGATTTCAAAACCAATTAAGAACTATCACATAGATAATTGTCCAGCAGATTCACAAATGTTCAAGGAAGTTCCTACACCACAATGAGAGGTCTGTTATTCATAGTAATCATCCAATGTTAAACTACAGAATGAGAATAATGTAGTTCTCTATAGGGTTCAATACACTCTTATGATCCAAGGGTTCACAATAAAATAATATTATAAAGACAACGATACAAAATATAACTATATATGAAAGTTCAAATTATTTATTATTTTTGAAATTGAATTAATAATATTTCAACAAGATAAATTTATTCATTTTAACATGAATTTAATGAAATTTTATTTTCAATAAATTGATCACTAGAATAAAAAATGAATGAAAACAAAATTTTTTATGTGCCTAATATGATTCATGTATACACAACTCATGTCATACCAACTTATGAGTAAAATATCATAATTCTATAATATCTTAGAATAAGTACATCACCAAATGTGAAATAATAGTACAACTATAACAAGTGAACCTCAAGAACTGTAAAATCATCCCTAGAAACATAGGTTTTCCCCTACACAGGGGTTTGATACTTCCTTATTTGATCTCATTACCAAGCCCCAACAAATTTTTTTATTTTATTTACCATTACCTAAATATTGATGAAAATGAAAATAAATCCATTATCCCCACTATGTAATGTTCTAAAAAAGGGTTTGACTCACTTGATTGTGTCCTTTCATCATGATACCTCAAGATCAACTCCCTGTACACATAAGTCTACCAACTACTCGAGTGATGTAATCTACACTGGGGAGACTATTAACTATGTTACTGAATAAAAGATTCAATATAGACCTGATAAATATTTCAATATAAATAAAATCTAGTAAATGAGTAGCGATAATCCAAGAAACCGAAATATAATCAAACCATTTCATGTCATACTAAATGTTTCACCAAATATGATATAATAAAAAATAAGAAAGAAAGGCTATAAAAATAAATAATAACTAAAACAGTCACAAATCACATTTTCATCCCAAATGTTATGATCGATTCCCAATTATAAAGAGAAAACATTTATGTGTATAGCCCTTTATATATATCTAAACTGATATATATGAAGTCTATATTAGTACTGAATGGTAGCCCAAATAAGATGTGTGTAAAACAAAGTATGCCACCACCAAAATATAAAAAAATAAAATTTTAATAATATTCAATATAATTGTACAATATACACATGAATTAATTATTAAATTAAATGAATAACATCAAAATAATTCCATCAGGACTTGACCTCCAAGTTGGCACCTAGGGTCAACCATTTCTTCAGTGAAATGATATTTTATGTCTTTATTAATACTCAACATTAAGTACATTCATATATATATTCCAAGGATACATAACACATTTGGTTCATTATTTACCCATAGAGGATTCCCAGGTTTATTTATAATTATACATTTCATGTTTCAAGGACCCAGTATGAATTTCAATCCTAGTGCTACTTACATGCTAAAAGGTCATTAAAACATATGAAATTTCCCACGTTATTGATGATTACACAATACATTAACAATGAACCCTTAAAATTCCCATGAAAGGGCATGTTTAATAATCTATGTTTCAAAATCATGTATAATCCAATCTATACCATATTACCTAAAATGATAAAATATTTCATAATGGTTATTTCATGAAAATTTTCAAATAACATACAAATTTTAGTTATATTTCATTATTATTTTAAGAAAAATACCATTTTTACACCAATATTACAATGAAAATAAAACTACCATTTTAATTCCATGTTACCAACACCCATGAAAATTAGAATTGATGAAATTTACATTCTATTAATTCACAATTACAATTTATCATGTTAATACATGTTCCGATTTTCAATTTCATACCTATTGGGGAATAAGGAACACAATGATTCGTCTAAGAATAAACACAGATATCTTCCATTCAATTATAATTATCAAGGATGATTCATTCTGAGATAGATCCTTTTTTTCAAGACTTGGAAGAACTCTCACATAGTGGCAGATTCAATGTCTCATTCACCAATATTGTTGAATGATTTTGTATAAGGTCTATGCATGAGGATTTGATCCATATAGTTGAATTACATTCATAAGTGACCACATGTATAGTATGCCATTTTGATCACACATGTTCCAAATACTAGAAACCAAATTATACCGTAGTAATATGTTTCATAAGAAAAAACATAAAATCAAATAAAACGAAATTCATGAATGAGTGTATGGATTAGTGAACAACACCAAGATTTTATATGGAATGGGAGGGACTCCACCCATTAGGATTGTAAGAATAAAATCCAAAAATAAAATAAGTAGAATTCAGCTATTCTATGTAAGACATACCAACACAATAATTTCAGATAGATCAATGTATCATGGAATCAAGAGATGGAATTAGAGAAGATAATAAATCCCTAGATAACCATATTAAATCATCAATCCAAATTAAGTGTCAAAAGGTTGTAATTTGGATAATAAACTGAGATTTCTAGGGATGAAATATGATTCTTCCTCTTGTAGTGTCCACATAAAAAGATACCACCTGTTATCCCCTAGCTGCCACCTGGTCATCGGTGGGGCTAGACCTAGGTTTCACATCTCTGGTAACCATATAGGAAAATATATTATTCTTACCAACGGGGTGATGGGTTTGTTAAATAAAAACCTTTCTTTTAGGTTTCATATGCCAGCCAGTGAGTTTTCCAAGTAGGATAATTAGTCTCACCAGCTATATAGTGGTCTTCTCGTATCCTTTATAATATTATTCCCCATCCTTTGACCAGATAGGGGAACCATAACACTTCCTTTTCAATATTCCATAGGTTTATATTTCTATATATCCTTTTATGAAACTTGGGGAACCTCTGATAAACTTAATTAATTAGTGTTGAAGGATTAATTATAATAAATTAAAATAGTTTAATGGATAATTAATGAGAGAGAGTACCTCATAAAGTGTCGGTCCTTACAATATATTTATAATATAGAGTTATCATTATCCAAATAGATAGAGTTAGTTTTATATTCCATTTTCATATTTCTTGTTAAATGTGTATCTAAATTTGTTTTATTAATATCCTATTTATCATCTAGAGATTATTTTTCCTCATGTAATGTTTTATGGAATTAAATACTTTAAATGTTAAGGTATATAACATCCTTCATCTAAATATTCCATAAACATCATAATATATTTATCATATTTCAGAGGTATTAATTCTACTTTTAGTTGTTATTATGATTTCATTCATCATTTCCATATAAATTCATTAGGGTAATGAGATATATGGAACCTAATAAATAAATATTTTACATCATATCCACGATTAAACCTTATATCTCATTATTAATACACATAATCCTTAATCAAAATGATATATTGTGTCTTGAGATTTACAACATAACCATTACAAAAGAAATTATTTCATGAAATTTTCCTCCAGAAATAATACAAACATTACTTCCTCTTAGACATGTTACAATATATAATTCCTAAGTAGATGGGAACTATATGAAATAATATCAAATATTGAGTAAGGTAAAAACCCTAATAACTATAGGATTGTATCACAATCATAAGTGAAAACATAAACATCAATGAAATAACTATTTAACAATAACATGGAATAATAAAAGTTAATCATAAGGAATGATTATATAATCATAGATAAAGTAATAAAAATATTACCTCATAAAAGAAACGTTTTGGATTTATAAAAATAATCCTGACATAAGAATATAAAATAAAAAAACATTACCCATGGTATAATAACAATGTAATGAGGAATAACACCACCAACAACAACAACAACAATGATCATTATAATAATAATCGAAACTGATAACATATTTCAAGGATAACTACCATGAAATTCATATCATGGTGGTCATGGATAACCACCAAGGATCCATAACATAATGTACTCAAGAAAACCCCCATATTTCTTATATTATAGTGTACTAGAGTCAAAAATATGTGTCCCATAATATTCCCATGACATATATGGTTTTACCTAAATAATTTTAGAGATATGGAATTCTTATACTATATATTACATAATGATAAACCATTCATTTTATTTACATTAAAATATATCATATATGAAATCTCGATTAAACAATAGATGGAAAATGGGTCCATAACAATTTCTTTAGGTATCACATAAGAAGTAAATATAAATAAGATTAGATGATACCCAAATTTAACACACCTACTAAAAACATTGTGAATAGGAACATGGAGGGTAATAAATTAATAATAATTCCCTATATAAATTATCACTTGGATATGGGAAGGAAATTATATGTCAAATTAACAAATGATTTCTTAATTTTTTTTAATGTTTTCATAAGAAAATATTTATGTAACAATAATAACATTTTCAAAAAGTTAAAACAAACACTCTTAAATTAGTTTTTAAAATAAAATCCAAATAATTGATCCTTGTAAATAAATAAAGGTAAATAAGTTGAAATGATGATTGATAGGTTAATATTTTTATAGAAGTGGAAACAAGTAAATTTAATTTATTTATAATAGTTTTAAAAATAACTCACATCAATAAAAAGTATTAAAATGAAACTTTTTACAGGAATTAATGAAAAGTAAGATATTTATATAATTGATTATGTGATTATTATCAAAAATATTAGATTAATTATTTTAAAAATTAACAACGATATTGTAGATGAATATCTTATATAGATGATGTAAATTATTATTAACTATATCATATATTTTATTGTGTAATAAATCAATCCAAGAAAAATATTTTGATAAGTAAATGTTTCTTACCTATAGAGAATAGAAAATAAAATATTAGTCAAATATATGGAAGAATATTTTAATATTATAATAGAATAGTTAAATACAAAATGGATTAACTCAATGAAAATGTTACTATGTCTATAAAACCCCACACCTCCAATTTTATCTTAGTCAATCACTGATTAAATTATTCTATATTAAATTTATTATTATAATTAATATATATTAGAAAACTGTTTTGATTTATTTTAAATAATAACAATCATTTATGTTAATCCAATAACTGATTAGGTCTCTAATAGGGGGAGTGTGTCAGTTTGTGATTACTTCTTTTTTCATGAGTTATTTCCGTCTAACCCATCCTCTTGAACATATTAAGGGTATTAATCCACTAAATGAATTCTCAAAACCTCACTCTGATGTGAATGTGTATAAAAAAATATGGAATTGGTTATTATGCTAATATGGATTATTTACTATCAATAAAAATGATCTACAACATAGTGTACACTATGATCTCTACCAATTCTAGAATCTATTGTGATATAAAATGATTCGTCAAAAAAATATCAAAGAAGAATGAAATTTAATTCCTTGTGTTCATTGAACTATTGGATATTTGACTTCAACCATGAGTAGACATATTAGAAGGTCTTCATATGTTTGGAATCCAGAACATCAAAAATAATTCTATACTAGAAACTTCTTCTAGATCATGAGTGATCTTGATCATTCTCAATAGTCAAGAATATTTATGTGTTGAATATTTCTCCTTCCTCATCAATGTTTGCTAAAATTGACTCAAACTCAATTAATGATAGCAATGTACCATTCTTTAAAAATTACCATATAAAGTATTTCATTTCACAATTCGTCATACCAAATTAATCATTCATAACTTGTATATATTTATAATAAAATTGAACAATATGATGTGAATATTATAGCATATATTAAAAATATGGATACTATGTGATATTTGGTTAGTGTTATCTCCTCATTTAAATTATTCAATTGGTTTCCAATTTATTACTCATTAAATACATAGTCAAAATATCCTTATAAATGTCTTAATGCCTTAGTGTTTATTAATGTTTCTAATAATTAAATATCAAAATCTCACAATCCAAAAAATACCCTATCTAATTTCTTAAAAATCCCTAATGGATAGGTGTATTTATTATTTTGACTTCAAATAATATCTTCATCCTTTGAAATATACATGGAACATAAACTACATGTATATTTATGTTGTGCAGTGAATGATTTAAAATATAGGATCATTTTCATATTTTATTTATCAAGAATATATGAATTTGTGAAATCATGATTTTTATCTTGTAGACTCATCGATATTTATTTCATATAATATATGGAGCTTGATTCTTACAAATAGACATGAGGTTTGAAACCCTATAAAGATACCACAACATTTTGATAAACAACGTGTCTGAACCATAAAAAAATCTTGAACTTATGCATGTCTTATAATGTATCGACCATGTAGGATAACATTCAGTGAATCAATGACACAACTACATGATTATTTGGTTAGTCTGACCATTATACCTATATTAGTCTATAATTATCATCATTTTCTCACTTAAAACTAGTGACTCCTAAAATAATATCTATTCCTTCTTAGTCAAATCAAAATCATCAATAATTTTTTGTATATTGTGTTTTTTAATTGACCAACAACCTACAATGATTTATTTAAAGAAACACATATTATCCATAACTTGTAACCTAATACTTTGAATATTTATCTTCAAGGTCTTCAGAAAACTACCCAAAATTTCCATCTCTATTTTATCATTAAAACAACCCACTGAAATCTATAGACATGAATTCATTATTAGGAATGAAATCCAATGAAACTCAGTATTCTATAATAATCCTCCAAGAATAATCAACACATTCCTTCACCAATAAAATATTGACCCATTAACAAAAAATGTAATTCCTATAAGGGAACACAAATATACCCCATTTAAAATTTTTTCAATACCCATTCTCTCTAATGTCTATATATATACATGGATTCATAGTTCTAAGCCTTATAAAACATAAATAAAATAGAAATATAGGTTTATTCTTATCTTCTCAATATTATATTTTTTAATAAATCCTTTTATACTCTTAATATTTTTAAATTAAACCATTATATATATGATTGAAGGATGATACCACATGGTTAGGAATAGAAAAATGGAATTTTTTAGTATAATAATAGTGAACATGAGTTAACCAAGTGTATACAACATGATGTATTTAACAAAGATTATCAATTATTTCCAAATAAAAAAGCCATGTTATACCAGGATCAAACTAAAATTCTTGTTTTTGACAAAAACATCACTGGGAAATAAAATATATCATAGAAAAATTTCAACAAAAACATTAACAAGATTATGTGAAAATCTTACAACTCTTCCATTTTCTCATATAGTCATTAACCAAAACCCCTGTAAAAATTTATAGAAAAAACATATAACTAAGGATTATTAGTTTGATTTTAATCTCACATAATCAAAATTTCATGGGGATGTAAATATTTTCCCTAATTTAGATATTCACATATATTTTTTAATGTTTATAACACCGTTTTAATTTTATTTCCCCTTACGTAGATGTACCTATGTTTTCCTATTCATTGTTGGTGAAATACCCCATAATGAACACATTATTTTCACTCTAGTATGTACATCCCCCATATAAATCCTTTGACTCCCTACATGTCATTGAAAATAAAAATGAGTAAAAGGAAATAATTTTTTAAATTATTATTCCTTATATAAAACTCTTTGGTGAAGTGTTTCCACTAAATATTAAAATCCATTTTATCATAAACCCGTCACATGAATAATTTTTTATAAATTTTTCACTTTTATTCTTTAACTGGAATATTATTAATCGATTTACCTTCAAATATTTATTAAAGGGAATTATTTTTATTAATCTCATAAGATAATGTAATTTTGTTACATAATGGATGCATCTATATCCTCTAAAACAATTATTCAGATGGTAATATTTTAATAAAACCTTTTGAAACATTCAAAGACTACATAAACTCTTCATAAGAATATTCATGAACCATTATATAAGTTTTTTTAGTCATGTTCTCGTGATATTTGGCCTCATTAATTTAAAATATATTCTTTCCTTTATCCCCAGAAAACACCTATTCTATCTCTATATTTTTTTCCATGTCTATTATTGACCGAAATAATATCATGAGCCCTTGCTTAAATTGAAATTTTGTTTAAGATTATTTATTTTTTTATCAATGTATGAAATACCTGTGAAAGAATATGATATTTTTCTAGATATTCTAGTCATTAATATATATTTATAGTGAACATATTTTCCACATATACAAAAATATTATTATAGACATCAAAATAAATTTTGGTTTGATATATTGGGTTCATTCAATGAAATAGAATGATTTCATTTTAAATGTATCACTAAATTCTCAAAAAATACCCCCTTGGTATTTTACATTTATTTAGAAATAAAATATTATACTAAAAAGTAAATTCCGGGTGTATATACCCTACGCAACAGTATTAAAACCTCTATATTTAGATATTATATATTTATATGGAATATGTATAATATTGAAATATTATTTTGATACTATAAACCGAGATTACGGAAGAATAGGGGAAGTGGGGTTATTTTCCTCTTTTCTAACCTTGAAGGGGAAGAGTGTGTCTCATGATTCATCATGGTCAAATGTGGTTCTTCATTGTTTTTTAACCTTTATTATTAGCGATAACAAATTTATGAAAATAAATATATCATGAACATATCTCAAGCCTATTAAAACCCATATTCTTATAGGGTTGGGTTAAATCAATCTTCATCGAAATTTTTAAAATAATTCTCTAGAATTATAGAAAATAAATTCATAGAAGGACATATCAATGTTATCTCTAGTATTTATTAATTATTTTTACAGTACAATACTTCAAAATCTCATTGGTAATAATTTCTTGTTTAACATCTCTATAATTTTTTATATTTATCTCATAAAAATATTTTTCATAATTATTGATGATCACATGTTTTTCATTATATTCTTCCTTCTAAAGTAGATTTCATTTATATTTATTGAGTTTTTTAATATACATATGATAAGATTCATACTTTTTGAATATATTGCAATCAAAAACTATCATTATCTCACCATCAGTATCACTACTAGATGATTCAAATAATTTCTCACCATTATAATTCAAAAATACATCACTATATGAGTTCCAATATGAGTGATCTTTCTCTTTCATTCTCATAATTCATGTTTTCTTACGGATGAAATGGTTTCTCTAATTCATACCCATTTTATATCTTTGATTTTAATCATCTTCCTCATCTAACATAGATTCTACAACCTTATTTTTTTGAAAATATTATTCAATATGAACAATTTCATCAAAATAATAAAATATATATAATTTATTAACTTTTCCATTTTATTTCCCAATCTCTAATCACTTCGGAAAAATAGAATTTTTTTTAAAATTCATCATCATCATCTATATATAAATCATTGGATCCAATAGCCTCTTCTTCTATGAAATTTCCAGTTTATAAACCATAAATGGTTATATGATATTTTAAATTAATTTTTAAAGCATGAGACTTTCTCATTTTAAATAATTTAAGAATATTTTGATATTTATCCAATGATATATCTACCCTTCATACAAATATAAAACCATAGAATCAAATTATTCAGGAATGATTCCCATGAGCTTCTTAACCATGATGTAATCCCTAATTTTACCAATTAATCCATGAATTTTTTTGACTATCCCATTCACCCTAGTTAAATAGTCATATATTTTAACATCGTCTCTCAATTTAATGACCTTGTATTTAGTCATAAATACATGTAACTTTCTTCTTTCACTTCAATATTTAGTTTATAGATGTTTCTAAAATCTTCAAATTTTTCTTTTACAATTTAAAACCCCATTACCTTTATGAGGACCAAATCTGATAGGGACCTAGAGATAGAATTTTGATTCTTTACATTGTACATTATATTTTTTTATTAGTTTGATCCCTTATATCACCTTTAATAATTGAAAAAAAATCCATTGTACTAGTATCTAAAAATTCTAGTTTTTGTAAACAAAGGTAATAAAACAACACTTTCCTCTAACTATAGTAGTTTTTGATATTTAGGTATGAATTAATTTAATTTTAAATAAATTTAATTTATCCATTTCATAGTCACTTAATATTTATATCTAAACATGTGAACTTATATAATACCACATATTATTCAATGAAATTATTGATTCACTAAGAAAGGGAGGGGTGAATCAGTGAACATTTATCTTTTTATGTATTTTTTCTCATTCATACCATCCACTTTAAATTGTTACTATTATTGAACAACTCAATTATCCTCATCATTCAATCCTATATGATTAATTAATATAAAAATAAGAAATATTTACATTGTTTGAATGAAAGGCATGCTCCTCTGCATGTTGGTTATTTCCCACAATATTGATTCCCAACTATATTAAATAATAATATATAACACTGTTTCCTTTTTTCTATCCCATAATTCGTGAATCCAATACATGATGTAATGTTTCATCAACAATAAACCAAAAAAGAAATACCTTCAGCTTCTATTGTTCTCTGCACCATTAGATATTGGCCTCTTTCTCTGAGAAGTTGGATTAGCAGGTCTACCTATGTAATTCTTTATGAATTTTAGTAACAAGGCGTGTTTCAATAGATTTTCATGATATTAAGAAATATAGAACATATATAGCCTTGAAAAATACTCTTTCACGCAACATGTCTCTTTCTTCTTTAATGATACATATCATTGAATCATTCTCTCTATGATAAAATGTATCTTTCTCTAATAGTTCTCCCAATATGTAAGAATGTTATCAATTATTCTCTTCCCCTTAAAACTTCCCAAACTAAATATATTTATAATAACAGTGAATAATTCTATGTGAATATTATATCCCATGTAAAAATGATGTAAACATCCTGAAACTTGGCATTCGCTATATCTTTATTTATATCAATCCAAAAATTTCTAATTTACTCCCCATCTAAACACATTCAAATCCAAAGATATAAAATAATTTTAAATATATTTAAGACTCAAGAGTTTTTCATATATATGATATTAAAATATATTTTTTATCAACATCAACAAAATTCACTTATGGTAATTCTTAAAAAATAACCTCATGGATGGAGGATTTAATAATTCCCATTTGGAATAATTTCAGTTTCTTTTGATCACAAAATGAATCATAATCTACATGTATTACCATGAGGTATGATGCATAATAATTTTCATAAAAACATATCCATATTTAATTTATCTAGAACATTCAAATTCTAGAAACCATTATTTTTACTCGGTAAGAGTATCATGAATTTCACCATATATGCTGCAAAATATGAGTTTGAAAACCAATAGCATAAAAAGTCCATGAGGCATGTTTACATGTGAATAAACCTCATAATTTTGATCAAAAATGTTTTTGGACCACATGAAATAGTTATGAATGTATATATTTCATTGTTTGGAACACATATATGTGTGGATCAACTATAAGAACTACTCAATGTATAGTTTGAATCCACAGTCAATGGATCGACTACATAGACAAGGGATCACATGATAATGTGTTTAGTATATTTACCAATCTTGAATCATTAAAGGATTTAGAAAATTGTCTCAATTTGAACCTGGGAACTCTAAAATATTTTTAGACACTTCATAATCAACTGAGAATCTCATTATGATTATTATAGAGAGTGTATCCATTCACCAACATGTGTAAATAATATCACTAAAGAACAATATATAAATCATCACCTGTAATATTCTACATTAATGAAATATAACAATTGTCTTCATGTAATACTAGTAAATAACTTCGTACGTTTTCTCAATGGAATATCTCACATTAACTTATGGACTTGGATTCATTATCAAGAATGGAATTTTGAGAAAACTAATTATTACATAACAATACTCCAAGTGTCTCCATCACATTCCATCACTAAAAACATATTTTTGCACTGAAAAAAAATTATTATTTTGGAATGAAACTTTATTTTTCATTTTTATCCCATTATTAGTTATTATTTTTTAAAATTGACCATTCTGTGTTAATTTTTTTTGTTACATGCCCTCATAGATATAGTGGGGTTTTTTCATACAATGTTATCATGTATTACTAACCTCTTGTATGTTCATAGAGATGATATAAAAGTTTTTAATATAGTTATATAATCATATGGTCATTTAAAGGATTTTATCATGATGATTTATAAAGTATAGTAAAAAATATCATTTTTCATATTATTATTCAACTAAAAGAATAGTTTTTTATGAATATAATTATATATATTAGTATAAAGGATATATAAAAACATCATATATTTATCATTTTTATAATATTTAATCAGTATTTGATTCTTCTTAAATATTCAGGATATAAGCATTATATCATTATTCATATAGGTTTTAACAATAACATAAACATAAAGAAGATATAGGAAATAAATTAGTAAAAAAATGTTATTTTATAGATATAATATCGATTTTATAGGATTAAAATTTTAGTAATATTCTTTATTAAATTGAAAAAAAATAATTATGAAGATGTAGATGACTAGTTTATAAAAATAATTATTTGGGATAGGATTGTAGTAAATTTAAATACTTCAATCATCTCTTTAAAAAGTTTTTAAGACATTGTGTGACTTATATTTGAAAAATATTTAATAGAATTGTTTTAACGAGAATATTTATTGATATTCGAGTGGAATTTGATAGAGATTATTGGGATGAATTATGTAGGGGAAGGGTCTTTTTATAGGTATTCTAGGTTGGGTTTTTTCAAATATGCATTACATGGTGAATAAAAAAGGTAAATACTGATAGAATGTGGTCAAAAATATGAATCATAATTGATCTTGGTTTTTAATCTTCCCATTCATCCCATTTATATACATATATATATATATAGATAATTTATGAATTTACTCATTAAAATAACCCATTAACCCCATTTTACACTTTTCCATGGAAACTAACTTTTAACACTATAAATTATTTTTTGTAATTATATTTTTTATTAATAATAGTAATGATAAATAAAAATATAGATTGAAAATAATAATTTTTTTATTAGTTTAGTCAAATGAATATTTCTATATATAACTCTATATTTTTCCTTCTATTCGGCATTGTATTTTGTTGATGAATAATTTTATAATAAATGGTTTTACAATTGGTTTTGACCCTGTAAGGGAAATACAATACCAATTTTGAGTTTGGAATGAAGGTACTACCATAGTAATGACATAACATTGATCAGTATTGGGATATTGGATAAAGGAGGTATTTAAATGGTGTGTTATGTTAACAAAATAATTTAATTATTTTGTTATTTATTTACACATATATAAATAATACTCTCTTTAATCCATTTTATATAAAATTCATATGTTTATCCAAATAAACCAACCAATATTATAGGGATTATATAATAGGTTCATTGATGAATGAAAATATATCAGGGAGAAACAACTATTTTTGAAATGGATTGTCTTCACCAATGAAGTTCCCAGATGTTGGTGATAAAAATGGAATTGACCCATTCATCATTATTGATCAATCAAAAATCAAGTTATAAATTTTTATTTCACGGATTTATTCCCATTTATTTATCCCTAAATCATGTATTTATCATATCTTATTATTTTCCTTTGTTTGTAGTTCCCCACAATATCCCTAGTTTTAACTGGTGTTCTATAACCTACTATTAATGTTTATTACAACCAATTTTTTCCACCCTTGTTTTCCATAATTACATGATTATTATATAATATTACAAAATTAAAAAAATATTTCATTCATTATTGTTCTTTTATCACCATCGTTCTATGGGATTCTCATTGTTGGCCAATATGATTATAGTTTGACACTAGTGGGATAGATTTAAGAATGATCAAACCCTCATATTTGTGGTGAATACATACACTATATATGGATCAATGTTTTGTAGATAAATCATGGTGTGTTTAATGATTCCGAGGATAGATTCAAGGTTTATAACCCCAATGGTCCTGATGGTTTCATCAGCTAGACCTATGGGAAAATATAGTTTGATTTATTGATAAACGAAGGCCAAAAAATAGATCTCAGAGGAATACCATTCAATTTTTACAGATTTTGGGTAGTAAATCAAGGGTTATATTAGTAGATATAATCAATATAATTTACTACTTAATGAATACATGGTTCTAAAAAATCTATAAGCATTACATGTATTACAGTAGATCACACATTGTGGGGTACCTTCTTACCACAACTAATATTTTAAAGCAAATAGAATTTAACCCACCATGTGGAACTTCCATTTACGATGTGATATATTTTTATTTTCTTGGAGTGTAACATCATGTTACATGGTAATTGGAATGACCAGGTACATGAGAACGACCTGATACATGGGTATAACTAGGGGCACAAGAACGACCAGAGTACACATGCCTGACTAGGGTACATTGAAATGGGCCAGAGTACACACGAACAAGTCAATAGGGCATCAGGTGTGATCATCATAGTGTTAAAATGGTTGGTAGTAATCTATATATATTCATGGTGTGGGTCACCCATATCCTTTATAGTAGTATATATGGTTTCCCCCACATTATATGGGGTATGGGTCCTTTATATACATTATTAATCCCCACAATTGAGATATTTCAGTGGTTGTGTCCTCTATTCGAGTAGTTCTCCCTCAACTATATTATGTAATGGTTACTTACATGACCTCATAATTCTTGAGAGTTTACAAGATATTAATGGGTATGAATCACTTCTCCCATAGCTATGATACGTAGTATAAAGGTTTTAGAACTCCACTCTATATCTTATTTTGTTATGTTGGATGGTTTGACATTGGTGATGTGACCATTTGAGTTATGGGAAGACTCTTCATTCTTAGTTGGAATTGTATATGGATATCCCATTTCACATTTTTCTTGGGTTTATTTTGAGAAAATATTGTGTTAGGTTTCATTACCCACTTCCATTAAATTTGATCAAACTATTATTTGATCATATAGATTCTCATTACTATTTTTAGGGTGTACTTATAAGTATGTATATACTCACACATACATGGGTATTTACCACATGAGTTTTGTCTTTTATTATCAATAGAATAATTATAATTGACTATAGTGGACCTGATATCAATGGATATAAGTTTTATATGGTGGAATCGACCATCTTTTATGGATGGACTCTGGGATCTTGACCTAGTTTCTTCACTCTTCTAATATTTATAGTTGATTTTGTTTTGTGTTTCCCCCTATACTTTTCGTGGTATGTGTATTCTACCATATAATAATGTTTTTTTGGCTTTTTGATGTAATTTAATTGGTCTTGTTGAATTAATAGATTATAATCTATATGTAATAGCCTTATTTCATTTCTATGTACTATTTCATGGATCTGGTTGTGTGTTCATAAAATTATTTATGATAGGTCCTCCCATTTTATTTTTATACCTAGTTAGTGATAGTCACAATCACATATCCTATTAGAGGATTCATTGGAGAGTTTGACTTTGTATACCACTGTCCTTGAGGGTCCTTGTAGACCAATTCATGATAGAGTGGTGTCAAGGTGGTCTTTCCCCTAGCTTAGTTATTGGAGGTAGGAATGTCATGAGGTTTGTATTGTGAACTTGGGGTAATTATATCATAGTATCTGAAGTTTGGATCTCATACCAGAGAACTCAGTGATGGTTTTGTGGACAATGTATCCATGCATAAGTAATATGACTAGCTTTTTTTATGTAGAATTCCATGTAAATAATTGTAGTGAAACAATGGTACATGCATCATATAGGTTCACGTTTTTTAACTTTCATTTCCTTCTTGAGTCATATCACCAGATACACTGTTTAATCATGACACATCTTCAAAAAACATTCAATATACATCTATGACAATGCCTAGTTAATATTGTGGGATAGTGTCATGATGATGACAAGTATATAGATGATGCCTTATTCAACATACTGCCTCATTGTATTTTCCTCTATCTTGGAATAGAGTAGTTCTATCACTTGTTGAGTAGTGTAAGGACCCACATCTAGGGATCCAAGTGGATGATAATCTATATATTTAGTATTTAATGAATCTATAATGATAATAATATGATTCATGATGGATGAAATCATTTCAGGAGTTCCAAATACAAATACCACCGAGGTTTAGAGATGATCTAGAACCTCATGTAGTAGAGGATTGTCTTAAGGTAGTGATTTAGGTTTTCCAATGCATAAACCCAAAACAATCAAAAGGATACACACAAAAATAGTCTAATTCATAAATTTATTGGGAACTAGTGTGGTATTCATATTTATATCAATGATGAGGTTTCCCTCTCTTGTGATTGAGACTTGAATCTCTTCAAAAATTGGTAATTTATAACAAATGGTCAAGTAATCAACGTTAATCTAGAGGAGATGTCTAGGATTTTCCAACAAGTTCAAGTCCCCTTAAAGTGATATGGTGGTCCTACTAGATAGAATTATTCTATTAAATGCACGGAATTGATGGATCAATATGTTTTTAATGTTCCTCGTCTCTTTTAATAAGTGAGGAATAAGGATTCTTACCCACATCAATTAATTATGTAATTTCGTAATTTAAATCCATGTTGGTGAGTTGGTGATACATAATAAAGAGAAAGACAATGTCAAGTTGTGGTGGTTGAGTTCCTTCGAATTATATTTTTGAGGTTTTTTTGTAGTCTTACATTGTTTTTTGTGAACCTAAGTTTTGGGAAACATATATGTAATGTTGATAGATAGGTTCTTATAGTGGAGGATTATGACCAAAAAGTATCAATGTGATACATGGTATAACCTATGTATTATATATAATAAATGAAGGTTTAGTACACACAGGAGCATGTCACTTCTTCCCTTCCACATCCATATTTTATTACTCCTACAATGTATGTTTCAGTGATCACCCCTACCATATAGTAGAATGGATTGACTATTGGATGAGATAACTTCTAAAGGAATCATTTCATAGTATCCATAAGACCCTACACAATTATTTCAGTGTGTCCATGTGTGATAGGGTTTGACTTTTGTATCAACATTCCCCACATGACCACACCGATATCTTATGTGGAATATCATATATACACTACGTATATATGGTAACTGAGGGTGTAATTACAACACCTTCATGATAATAGTTATTTTTTACATATTTTGGCTCCCTTTGTATGTCTATAGTTGATTATGAAAATAGATTATGAGGTCTAAAAACGTTTTAATTTTTATCATCACTTGATCAAGAAATCACCAAGAACAAGTTCACATTAATAAGGATTTATGACCCTTTCTAGTAGTTTAAGAGGAATTTAAATTTCAATGATATATCTTAGGCCTTAATGTGATCTATTGAGGGTTTGTGAGGATGATATACTAAATATGACATTATGATGTCGCTATTGACACTATGAGTACTTGGAGATTCAATTCTGGCACGAAGAATTCTACAGCTGAGTTCGTGGCTCATAAGAACTAGATCTTCCATCCATTCCAGGACTCAATCATAGTTTTCCTTATTAATGAAATTATAATATACTCTGTATTGGAGGTTCATGTAGAAAAATTTTGGATGGTCCTATACACACTTTTGGAGTACCAAATTTGTGTTAAACTCTTGAATAGTCCATTTTTTGATCCATGAGGATCACCTTCTAGAGTATGTCATCTTTGAGCATGGAATAGTTATGTATCTAGTATTGATTGAAACATTTCTCCCTTGGTACCCACCAAAGATTATGTCAGAGGTGCGTTGTTTTCTCAATTTGGTGGGGTACTACTGGAGATTTGATGAAGTCATTTCTGGGATAGAATACCCTTGAGTAACTTGAAATGGAAAGGGCATATGTTTACCCAAAGTGAGTGTTGGTAGAGATCCTTCAAAGAGTTATTTAAGAGGATAACCATTACTCTAGTGTTGAGAATATCAAAGTAGGGAGTTGAGTATGTGTCGTTTTGTGATGCCTCTTAATATGGTATTAAGGACATGTCGACTTAGAGCCATGTAGTGATTTATTATGGTTCAAGGTAGCTGAGACCCATTGATATAGATTACATGACATAATTGGTTTTAGAAATTTGTATCTCTACATTTTATATGTGGAGATATTTTTATCTAGACAAGAATTTCTTTGTTTACTTAGACCAGCAAACTTTCAGGTACATCATCACTTAGAGATATTTCATCTTGGGATAGAAACATTTTTTGGAATGCTTACAATACTATGAACTCAAGATATAATATACTCTATGGAAGGTATGTGTTGTGGTATATCTCTTTAATATGAAATCCCTCTCTTTCTTGGTGGAGGGGGAATCTAATCAGTTAACTTTATTATAGATAACCCTAGTTTAAGATAGAGGTTAAATATATCATTAGTTGATGGTGGGGACACCACACCTTATTTATCATGTGATAGAGGCCCAGTTGTGAGACATCTTCTATGAGGTTATACATTAACAGATATCCTCAATAGATTCACTACATGGATTTTATAAAAGTGGGGATAACAACAACATTTTCCAAGTTCGGATGGTAGTTTTGGAAATGATTCATTAGGATGTGTTAATAGAGTTTCATAATTCCACATTTTATATAGATCTAGTTATGGAGAAAATTTACATGGATTTTTAATGGAAGTTTTAGTTAGCTAGTGTGAGGACATCTATTGTTGGATTTATTACTCAATCCATAAAATTTCATAAGATTAAGGGTAAACATTAGGTTCTAGTAGGTTTGACCCAAACTCTTATGATCCTAGAAAGTATGTGAGATATCATATCAATGGATTTTGTGATGGTGCTTCTATAGATAGTGAGAGGCCATAATGATATCAAGATGATTGTTGTCTAACATACTTAATCGGAAAGAATACATACCATTTGAGGTCACAACACAGTTGATATTTTTAGGGATTTTTATGTACAAGAGATCATCCCACTTCATGGGTACCCACAATGTTTATATTTTATTGGTATCCTCAATAAAATTCATTTTTTTGTAGGGTATAACAGGAGGGTACTGTGACCCAATTACAAATGATAATAATGTTTCACAACCCAAAATATGGGAAGATCAAGTGAACTATCCATGTTTATTGGTATATTCTATGAGCTAGCATGATGGGATTAGGTCTAAGATTTTTGGATCACATCCTATTGGGGTATATTGGTTATAATAAAATCTATCACACTAATATGGATATGGAACCATGTGAGACACTATAAGGGATACCCTATAGATAAACCTTGTGATGGACATGGGTAGGAATGATCTCTCTTGTTGTGTTAGAAATGGTGTAGGCAACATCAGTGAACAAGTCAGTTGATCCATTTTCATTTTAGGATATATCAGGGTATACAAAAATCATATGTAGAATGGTTTCATAGACCATTGGATTTTGAGATGGTAGACCATAACTTTTTGGGAGCATATTCATATCATAGATTGTAGATTATTATATAGGGTATAAGATTTTACTTGAGGATATTTATACATTATACATTTTGGCCTTGAATTGGTTTAGTTTGTTACTACTCGGCATGACCACCGTAATGATAATAAGTGTATAAAAACATCCGTTTGACATAGCTAAGTAGATATATTCTTGATGCATAAAATGTTAGTTTTTTTGGAGAGATTATAATTACAGATAGTTTCACCTTATCCGAGTATGTGGGGAGATGAAGGATTAGATAGAGAGGATCCTACATGGATTGACCAACCTTTTACCTTGATCCCTTTGAGAGAATAGGAACATGTAGAAGATATCCTTGTAGTGTGAGAGTCATGTGTGGGCTCAGTACTCCAACCATTCTATGTTGCTTTTAATTTTTAGGGTCAAATTTCATGGAGATGATAATGTAATGACTACATTTTAAATGGATTATTCCATATAATATTTCTATATATATGTCTGGATTTTTCATCAAATTCAGTGATGTTTTTGGTTGTTGAAAGAACATGGAATTATTATATATATACATATATATAGTATATCCATACACTCAAAAAATTAATAAATAAATGGTTTTCTTTTTTTAGGACCTTATATCAGAATTCTGAGTCCATGGTTGATTCTATAATGTAGTATTTAACTAAGTTACAACATAAAAATGATCGGTGTAGAGAATTTGGTTACATGGATCCATTGGTGGTTCCATTATCTAAGTAAAATTATTTATTTATTTGTGTTTAATTAATTTCCCAAAACACTGATGATACACCATATAAACCATATTATAGAAAATAAATATAATTAGACACATAACCCAATGTATTTTAGAGGATCATTAGAAGAAATTTGTTCATTAATAGAAAGATTTCATGGATAAATGATAATTTTTCAATGAGATTGCCTTTTCAATCATTTTCTCCGATATCACCAATAAAAATGACACAAACACATTCTTGATCAGAAATTGATCGATACTCAAGGTACGAAATGTAATATCTTGGAATTATACCATTTTATTTATTCATTATAAATTGATGTATTATATATTATTATTTACCCATCATTTATCATTCTCTTCATGAGCCCTAATTTGAACAAATTTCCTTGAACATGATTATCACTATTTTTGTGTGATTGTTTTTACACCCCTAAAATCCCCAATTTAATGATCATTTCATGGGATTGTATCATCCAATGATGATATTACATTAATTTTTGAGTTTTTTCCTCCAATATTATTTTGGTTCTTCACCATTGGCCCACGGGGTTGCAATTTGAAATTATTGATTCAGATTCGAGCATCATCGATCAAAAAAATAATATAATATGTATGAATAGAAATTTGATCTAATATTTGTATATTTCATTAATTTTTAGCCTAGAGGTGATGGATTCATATTTTGGAACCCGGAATTGTGATGACAGGTGCCAAGGATACACCAAAGGTCGAATAAATTTTAATTTTTGTTTAACTGGAGGCTGAGTATTAGTGATCGAAGGATTCCATATCCATGAAAGTAAAATTAGGGATTTAAAATGATTATTGAAGAAATATATATGAAATATATAATCTCCCCCATGATGAATATTTGGTATTCTAAATTTCAAAAATACATGATGTGTACATCAGAAGAACAAATGTAGTGTAGTCAATAGTTGTGGTTTCTAGTGTTTCACATAAAATAAAAAATCACATGTCATATGGGACATTGACATTACGTGTGATCTATTGTTGGAATATTTTTGTGTACCATAGAGTCACACTAGCACATGAATGACAAAGTAAAAGAGCATGACCAGAAACAAAAGTATGGTTAGGTATACATGCATGACCAAATTACATAAGTGTGGATAAAGTATATGAGCATGGGTCAAAGTACACAGGCATGGTCCAACCGGACACAAGCATACCCCATGTGACAAAGACATACCATATGCTCTATGTACATTCCATATAGACCAAAATTTCCAGCCCTGACAACTTCAGTAAGGGACATGCCTAATGTCTATGTGAAGTCATATGTTATGCGACCCAATCTACATATAGTAATATTCTATATGAGAATTCTACCTTTCATATTTCCTTCATTAAGACTCATAATTGGACTAATAGGAAGCCTATAATTATTATATTTTCATGTAGAATGTGATGGTGGATTTATTTAACACATTATATAATAAACATTAAGTTATTCTAGCCGGATTCTTCTCTTAGTGATGTTTAGTTGGTGGGGGTGATTGGGTGTGATCATCAATGTGTTACCTTGGCTGGTACTTCCCTATATCTAACCTTCACAAGGGTCTCCCATATACTTTAAATAGATATAAAATTTCTCCACTATATTCTATAGGGTTTGGGTCCTCTATATCAAGAATGGAATCCTCGTCATTGAGCTATATCAGGGGTTTCCTCCTCTAGTGTTGTAGTTCTCCATTAGTAGCACTACATAGTGATGAGGTAAAGTACATCCATTTTATTGAGGGGTTATGAGATATGAATTGTTAGTATTTAGTGATCCTATGGTAATGATAATCATTAATGAGGATAAGGCTCTAAAATAATAAAATTAGTTGGTTTCATAGGTTTTTTCAGAATCAGTGTTGTTATCTTTGGAGTTTTGGGTAGACTAATCATTCTTAGCTGGATGTGGAGATGCATATCTACATTCCCTCTTCACTTGGGTTTTTTTATATATCAGATGTTGGATTTTTTAGGCTCTTTCATTATTGGTCTATATGAGTTTTTTTATTCATATTGCTTCACATTCATGGTTTTTGAGTAATCCTATGGGGTATGTATATAATCACCCCTACATGGGATTTTCCCACAACTGTTATGCTTTATGTAGTTGACAGAATAATTATAAATGACTATAGTGTACAATTTATTAGTGGATCATGGTAGTATGTGCTAGTGTTGATCTTGATTTATGGTTGTAATATTGGATCCTTAGTTGTGATCCCCCCACTCTACTATTTACAAATGTTTTTAGTTTGCGTTTCCACTTTTATTTCTTATTGGGAATGTATTCAATGGTTTTATATATTTTTTATTAGGTTCCAGTACTTTAAGCTATTTTTATAGTGGTTGTGCCATGATGGATTTATACTATAGATGTGTCATTCATATTTTACATAATTGTAAAAATTGTATGGATCTAGTTCTATGTTTTCGCATACACACTTAGGATAACGACTCCAATTTCAGTATTACTCCAACTAAATTCACGTTAACATCCCTTATACTATTAGAATCATACTTTGGGTGTCTCACATAGCATATCATCAAATAAGATGGGCATTAAGGGTCGATTTGTGTCATAAAATCCATTTTTTAATAATTTTATAAAAATCATTGAAATATAATAAAAAAATAATAAAATTATTATTATTTTTTAAAACAATTTTTTTTAATAATAAAATAGAAGTTATTATTTTTCATCTCTAATTAATTATCATTTGATGATTATTAAGTTAAAATTATATATATATAAATATAAATTTAAACAAAAATATTGGATAATTTAACTTATTATGATAAAACACAGCACATAAAATAATAATCAATATTTTAAAATCTAAATTTTTATAATTAATTGATTTTATTCCCACACTGTTAAAATAATTATTATTTATTTACTATACATTAATATTATTTTTTCAAAAAATCATTATTATAATAATTAATTTATTTTTATTAATACATTAATTTCATTGTTTAAGAAATAAATGTAAATAGAAAAATTTTAATGAATCACATATAATAATATTTAAGTTTTATTATATTAACTTATATATATGGATGTGATCATATACTCTAATTAAGAAACCCTACATGTCCTCCACCTATGGCTCAATGGAGATATAGGAAATGGTGTAATTTTTTGTTGTTGATTCACTAAAATGGATCGCATAGATGTTTCTATAGCATTAAAATTTTTATACATATGATTTAGATCAACTCATAGTTATCGATGCACTGCTTTTGCTTGGCTGATTGTAAACTGTTGTGAAGGTACTATATTGCATAAATATTTTGTCGTATATATAATTTTTTCCTTGTCTCTTCTATGTTTTTTCATTAATATTAGATATTAAATAATAGTTTATTAAAAGTTTATATTATTTAAAATAAATATTAATTTACGATATCCATGCAGTAATTTGAATTAATTCAATCTATAATTTTAATCCTACTAAATTTAAGACGTATGATTATTATTTTGATGTTTTTTCATAAAATGAAATTAGATGGGGAATATGGAACAAAATTTTATAAAATTTTTATTATAGGTATAATTTGGGGTTAAGTCTATATTTTTTGTCAAAATATTTTTTATAGGAAACCACTACTTTATATCTCACCAATATTTTATCCTTGGATATTCATGTCAGAAGTCATCAACACAACAACAGATCACTATAGTGAGCCATAAAATTTCCATGTGTCCAACATCATATTATAGAATGGATATTGAGAATGTTTAATGGAAAATACAATCAAGTGTTAGAGATTAAGAGTGTTCCAACACCCCAAAGTAATATTGTGTTATTCATTTTGAGTAAATGTACATTTTTTAATTAATGATGCATCATCAATCTTGGACAATTAATGTTCAAATATTGTGTTGGTAAAACACTTGAGGTGAATTTTTTATCATCATTATCTCATGAAATAAAATATCTAGTATTTCAATGATCCAATATATTTTTGGGTCTAGAAATTTCAATTAAATCGTAAAAATTTTATCCATGTTACAAATCACTACTTTTGAAAATCATAAAATTTTTGAGGTTGAAGTTGCATTCACATAAGAGCATGAATAGTGTTATATTCCAAGTATACACCATAATAATGTGTCATGTTTCATTCCATAATGATATTTTTTTGACTATTAAGAAATATTAAGTATAAACATAACATGTTATTACACTCCATGAAACCTTAAGAACACCAATTTTAGAAGAAATTATTGATCTAATTTGGTATTATTATGTGACATAGGCTACATGAAACCTAATTTATTTATAGGGATAAAATTTCAGATATTATTTCAATTTTACCATAAAATTATATGAGTATTGGAAGTGTTTTTGTGTAATGAAATCTTTGAAAAACTACTCTAAAATATTTAAATCTGAATGAAAGAATATATATTAAAGATTATATACCATGGGTCAATGTAGATTCTATATGGAGCTCATTCACACCCCATGTTGACCAAGAGAATCCATGTAAAAATTGTCTATGAAAATTATGAAATATAATTACATGATAGAATGTTTAAAATAAATCAATGTGATATAAATTAATCTCCTTATAGAGAACATAATAGATCTAAAATAATATAAATTCAAATTAATATTCCATGTGGAAATATTGAAACATTCATTGACCACATGTATTTATCATAGTATATTTAAATATATATTAATGAATAGCCCATTCATAAAAAAAAGTCGGGGAGTTCATATTCTGGATGGATCCCATTATAATGAACCTGGCTCTCGGGCATGGAGATTCAACCCTTAAAGAAAGACACACTAATTATAATTGTTACAAAAGTTTATTATTATCATTAAAATTTTATTTTATATAATTATTTCCACTATCTAAAAATCTAGTGGAGTTTTTATGAGGTGAAATTAAGAAATTTTTAATAAGAATGAATGAATGGAATTATATTTATCATCTTTATCTATAAAAAATGAATTACATGATTGATCTATTAGTGGATGATCTTAGATGAATTTTTGAATTAATGATAGATTAAACCCAATACAATCCACTAGGAGTAGTGATGTAAACCATTAAATCATCAGAGATTTCTAATGAGTATAAGTCACACACTAATCCTAGATAACAAGATCATAATTTTTGTAGTCAATTTATCATAGTAAACCTTATAGAGACCAAAAATTCCACTGTGAAGATTTACAATGACATAAAAAATAACATGGAATAAATTTTTAATATAGTTATATTTTAAATAAATGACTATGTTTAATATTGTAAATGATACACAACACTATGGTTAAAAGAATGACAAAATATTATCGTATAAAAACTATAAAAAAGAAATTATATTGGAAAGTATGGGTATGATTGAATACATTATGAAAAACTATAAATTTACTTCTCAATATATGTATGTTAAATATTTATTAGGAAATAAGAACATAATTTTTATTAAATCTATTTTATTCTTCAAATTTTATTTCAAAACAGGTTTTTTCTCTTTTTGTGTAAAATTTTATAATTATTTTCATGAAATTAGAAAATCATTATTTTATTAATTTAATATAAATTTTTAAATACTCATATGAAAATTATATTTTCGTTATATTTTGGTAATTTGTTTTTTGAGAAGACTAATTTGTCAGTGAATAGTGAAAGCAATAGATTTTTGTATAGGTATTTATTTTCATCTCATTTAAAAGTACCATTATTATTTTAATTTGATATCAAAATTAATTAATAAATATTTAATTATATTTAATATAATTAACTTCGTTATAATTATAATTATACATTATCTTCCTATAAGTACATTTTGGGCATAAAATCAAATTTTCCTTAAAACTATATGTCATTTCATTTTAAGTATTTCATTAAAATATTATAACTTGTTGAAATTTATTCATGAAAAATAGTTTCCATATTTGGAATCAGTGGTTCTAAATTTGGTAATTATTTCACTTTAATTTTCGGACATCAGGAATAGAAACTTTAGAAATTTTTTTATAGTGGTAAATAATAAATTGGGTAATTTTGGTTAATTATAAAATGTTAGGGATAAATAAATTACCCTAGATATTTTATAATTATTATTTTATCGGTAAATATCATCCATAATCATCCAAAAACCTTATAACGGTCCTTTTTTCCTTTTTTCTATGATTTTTCCCATTATATTATTTTATATAAAGAAATGTAAGAAAAAGTCATTGTTGTTGTTTTATTATCTATAAAAACATTATATTGGTATAAAGAGAGGATACGTTTAGTTTTAAATATTTTTTTAAATTAAAATGATTTAATTTCATCTTGTTAACATATTTATAATCTTTTTAAATGAAAAATTACCATAAATACATATACAACCCTGACACAATGGTAGTCCACGAAGTAAAAAGAATCAGTAAAATGATTTTCAAAACTCTAAAAATAACCATATTATAGTTAGATTTAATATTACCATATATTTAGATAATAATTAAATATTTTAGGGTTTTTATTAATTATATTAATATTTTATTTTTGTTTTGTATTTTTAAATGTTAAATTAAATGAATAGTTCCAATATTTTAATTAATGACAATTTATAATAAATAATAATATATTGAATGATATAAAATTCATAAAAATAATATATTCCTCCAAGTGAATGGTATATGATTTATGAAGTAAAAAATAGTCCATTTATGGGTCATTTTTTTTATATTAAATATATAAAACCCTTAATAATAATAAAACACTTTTATATCATTGTAACTATCAAAATGGTTAATGAAGAGTTTAAAAATGATAATGGTTTAAATGTGATCTAAAATTGTCAATATTTTAATGGATGGGAGGATATAGATTAATAATAATATTATATTTTAATATTATCAATTTATAACCATTTTAATATTAATATTAATATTAATATTAATTTAATATTTTAAGAAAGTCCAAGAGTGCCCCACCACTCTTGTAACGCCCCGACCCCAGAATCCGAGATCCGATGCATTATCTTAATACATTTTCATGATTAAAAGGTATAAAATCCCAAATTAATGATTATTTTAGTAGTTTTGGAAGACCAGATTACATACATGACACTCATATTACATTAGGAAATACAAAAAAATACCAACTTATACATAACTAAATGAAATAAATAGAATTCTTGAAACTCATTCAAAGGATTTTGCTTCATAAACTGGGGAAAGGAAACAAAATAATGGTGAGCTGAAATACATAGTAAGGGTTACATGAATGAATAATAAGAGAATTAAAGTCAGTAAGGAATAGACTTTACTACAAGGTAAATAATCTGAAAAGAATATGCCATCAATAAACTATGAACGAAAATACATATATAGATTTTTTCACAGTGAAAATATCATGGAAAGTAATTAATGAGTAATGAATGAATAAAATTATTTATTATTAGAAGAAATATATATTTGACATCCACTATTATAAAATCAATATTTTTTAAGTTTGTGGGTAGAAACTTGTCTAATTCTCTTTGGAATCTAACATAAAGGTTTTATCACTTACTATTTTCCCTCATGAGACCTATCAATCCATCGGGGGGATATAATAGTCTTAGACCATCACTAAATGTACAATTAATTTATCATAAATATATTAATTTCAATATCAATATTCCATATAAATTTCTATATTGAGTGTAGGATACTGATTCATCAATATTTTCCCAAAATACACCATATGTAATATGGTATAGTTCTAAGAAAATAATCTTATCCATTATTCCGGAATATGGATATTTAAATGAAATATAATTAGAAATAAAATTTTACCACAAATGGGAAGTAGATACACTTCCTATGAATACTTATGTGAACAATTCCAAGTACGTCTTACTGAAATGGTGATTGAGACAAAATCTCTTACCTTAATTCCAACATAAATTTGTCATGTTTACGCCTCCTAAACTGAAAACTTATATTCATTAAAAGAATTACCTGGAAGTGAGTTATATTCATTTATATAACTATTCATAAATTATATTTTTTGGATTGTATTTCTTAATTTTAGTTGATGAAAATTGAATCATTTGATATCATGTTTTACTTAAAAATTTACAGTTCTGCAACACCTTTTCTATTTTATGTAAATGTAAATTATAAATTAATATAACTAATTATTGAAGTATATAATGAATTTAATTATATTTTTATATAATAAATATAGAGTATAACATCCACCCATGAGGATGGTTTTAGGTGTTGATAAGGAAATGTCACCATAGGTGGTTGACTGACCATTGACACGACATTGACATGAGAGTGGGAGGAAGATGTTCTAAATTATTATATATAGTAGTATGACATGTAAAATTTTATAACTTAATGAATATATATTTAAATTAATTCCTAATTAATTCCATTAATGACTCTTTGGATAATAAATGGTGTAAAAATAAATATTAAATGTAACCTGAAGGAAAAAATGGGGGTTTATAAGCGTTTGTTTCCTTGGTTTTAATGATCAGTTCTCTTATTTATAAGTACTGAATTTCAAGTAAAATTTGTATAATTCTAAAAAATTAGAATTATTAATGAAAATACATAAGTTTAATTGTTTATATATATCATTTGACTAAATAGAATGGGGATGTGTTAAAACATTAGTGATAATAATTTAGATTATATTGGTAGTTTTTTATCATCATGAACTAGTTTTGTCGGATGAATTAGTATTGTGTATATATAATAGATAAAGAACATTATCTATGTTATAATACACATATTATAGTCTTTTATAACCATAAAAATGTTATCATGAACATATATTAAGAATAAATTGAATAATATATGTTTTTTGTCCATGAAGGTTGTAAATCAGCACCTCTCAAAAGATTATTTCATTTTTAAAATAAAAGAGATAGAGAGAGTAATGATATTATTGATTAGTATGCCATCAACATGATATAATTATAAAATATAGTTGATACTATATTTTTCATGATCAATAGGATAGAGGAAGTGAGGATATTATAATAAAACAAAGAACTTGAAAAGAAAATAAAAGGAAAAGGAAGAGGGTTTAACCACTTGAATACTCCCCCAGAGAACCTCCATAAGGAAAGGGGGTTTGGTCATTTGGTTAGAGAAATAGCTCTTAGATGTGGGCATAGACTATAGTAGAGGATTTTTTCATAACATTGAAAAGATTGAAGTCTTATAGGAGTGATGAGAAGAGGTTTGAGGGGTGGTTTTTATAGTGGATGAGAGGGGTGATTTCTCATTATCTAAATCCTTAATTTATTATTTTTTCACGAAAAGAAATATTGTTGATTATTTTGAATAAATACAATTACTTGTGCATTTTAGTTATAACTAATGTTTCTGACCTTATTCTTACATCAACAATGACTCAAAATTCATGTAATTACCATTTTTCATAAATTATTATATTTTACTATGAACAAAAGAAATCGAGTATTTTAGAAAAATTCAAAAAAATATTCATAACTACTTTTTTACATTTATAATACAAAATCGAACTCCTTTTTTTGAAAACAAATTTATAAATATTAGAAATTTAATTTTTAATATAAATCATCATTTACTTAAAAAAGAATTTATTTTAATATTATAACTATTTTTATGACACTTTCAAAATTTTACAATAGTTACAATAAATTATGAAATAGTAATGATACAATAAATATTAATACATAAATATATATTATGAAAATAAATCTTATCTAAAATCATAACATTAATTATAAAATTTTAATTAAATATTTATTCAAAACAAAAATACCAACACTTAATTAATAATTTCGGAATTATTTATTTAATTACACTATGATATAATAAAATCATTATTTCATTAATAATATACCTAAATTTTGTTCATACACTCATGAGTGAGGCTATAAATTATTTTTCCAATTTACTATAGATAAGGGTCGTATTACTATTCATAAGAGTAAAATTACTATTCAAAAGGGTCATGTTACTATTCAACAAAAAATTAATTTAATGATATCAGACTCTAAATATCTTATTGATCACAATTGTGAAAGTATATTTTTAAAAATTAAATTAACATAAGTGGAAAAAATATTTCTAATGATTATGTTATAACTATCTTGTTTATATAATTATAATAATAGTTTATTATTTCTTAGTGACTCAGTGTTATGTCCATATAATCTATCCAATGAATTAAAATTATTTATGAAGAAGAATACCATTAAATTTTGAGGTGTTATACCACTCTTATAAAACAACCCCTCTTATATTTTTTCAAACATCAAAAACCATTTGTTTAGACCAATACCTACAAAAATATGTTACCTAAATTCATTCCCATATCCTAGGATCCCTTCTTTTATCATAAAATTTACCCATGGAAGCATTGGTTTTAAAAATTAATAGGTTGTCCAAAGAACATGTATAGTTATTAACCAATTATTTTAATCTTATTTATTTATCTACCACATTAAAGTATTCTCAAACCATGTTGAGATAACAAAATCAGTCTATTAAATAAAATTATGTTTTAATATTTGAAATTCATAACCTATAATCATCTCTGAATTACATCAAATGGGAATTGAATTCATCATTCATTGGTATGATGGCATACGACCTCACTGATTGATGTAATTAATTTTTTATCACCCCCTCACATTTGGTTATAATTATAACGACCCATACTTTACATAAATTTTCATTACTTTAGAATTTAAGAACACTTATTATAACATATAACAAAACCAGGAAAGGACCGTATAGGTATAGAGTCTTTAGAAACTGGGAAACATAATCAACTGGTTCATAAAGCATCTACTTTGCCTCCCATTTATTTCATCATATCTAGAGTCCCTTTTTGGCATATCCTACTTAATAACCTTCTTCCTGACCTGGGAAATAAAACATACAAAATGGTGAGCTCAAATTCTCAGTAAGGGTAAACAAAAGAAATATCAATCTCATCATATACATAAGAACATAACTTTTTGAAATCTTAACCTGCAAAAGAAATCATAATTTCATAACATGGGATAAATCATAGTAGTGAAATGTAATCCCAATTATCATAACATAAAACATGAAACCTTTTTTCATACACACATAATCATATAGATTCATTTATTATTAGTCAGGACTCATTTCCAAGACTATCTTAGTGGACAAAGTCCATTTCGGAACCGAGTTCACTCCTCATTTCAGTCCTGTTTCACTAAACTGGTTTAACCTGCCATTCCAGCCAAGTCTATCTCATGAGATATAAAATCTTTACCCAATGTACTGGAGGGAGATATAGGTCCCACCCATCTCATTATGATACAATTATTATGTGTGCCACAAAATCATAAATCATACATCATTGCATAACCCATGTAATAAAAATGGGATTCTTAAACAACATGACATCATAAAACGATTCATATAAGATAAAGGAATTCATAAAAATAATTCCATCACAACATAATCAAATCAATGTAATAATAGGGATAGAAATATAACCCTATATTATCTTAGATGGAAAATAATTTTGATAAAACACTTGAACTCCATTCTTGAGGAAAATATCCTTTATACTTCAAAAACACTTTTCCTTTCTTAACATGTCATACATTTCTAAACTAAAATAATTTGATTAAAAATATACTTGAAAATTTATAAAGGAATATTCTTGGAAATAATGTTTTAAAAATCCATTCATGTCATATAAGTTAAAATAACATTCATCTCGTACTGTTGTCGGAAAAGTCAAAAAAGTACCTCGTACGAAAAATGACAAAAGATTCCTTTCATATCTTTTACTATAAACTCAACAAAGGGTAAAAATGGATTTATACAATTGTAGGTGGATATAAATAATATTAAATATTGAGGAAACATGGATGTGGATGATAAAATACACCCCAGTAAATACCAAAGTATAAACAATCTCGGATAAAAATGAGATTGTGATATTTTCCTTACCTTAGGTCTGATTTGCTTCGTAAGTGTCCGAACCTCCTGTATAATGATTTAAATAATGATATTTACTTATTCCAGAATCATATTTATTGTTATTATATCATATATGGTTCACTTATGACTTTATATAACCCGTTCTTTTGTAAATTCATGTTAAAGTAGCGTTTTGGGTAAAATCGTCTCATTTGTCATTTGTGTTTTAACTTGTAATTATTCATATTATTACTTAGATCATGATTACTTAAATCCAGAATGTTAAACATTATTTATATATAATATATATTCAGAATATACATACATATAATGGATTGATAAATGGAAATAAATACACCGTTCATGGAGATGGTAGGCCGTTCGTACGCGTGAACGCTATTTTCGTTTCCTTATTGAATTGAGTGGAATTTAGTAGATGAAATAAATATATATATACATAAATCCAGTAGTATTATTATGTCATATATTTAATGATTACTTATTATTTATACTTTATAATCATTCATGAATGGTTAACGTGGAGAATGAATCGCATCGCGTCGTGGAGATGGTAGTCCGTACGTACGCACGAGCGATGATATCGTTCTCATGATCGTTGAATTGTATTGGAGTGTACGTATACTATTTGAAAATCAATATCAATTTACAATAGTCATATATAGTCATTATTTACACCATTATACCCATCCAAGTAAGGTGGTGGTGGAAAATAGATTACACCACTGCGTGGAGACGGTATTCCGTACGTACGCACACGCGGTGATTTCGTTTTCCGTAGATGGATAGATGGTGAAATAGGGTTGTTTCATACATATAATAACATATCAGTACATGAGTGATACTGATGTTATTACTTCAAAATGAAACAACTAAATAAGAAGAAGTGGAAGAAGAAATAAAGTTGAAAGAATCGGTAACGGACATTACCTCTTCTTTGAAGTGCTTCTTTGAGACCTCCATTTAGGGAACTAAAATTGGTCTTTGAAGAATACCATGACCTCTAGGATGTTTCTAGGGAAGTGGAGAGGATAAATTTTCAGGGGTTGGCCAAGCTTGAAGGCTCAAATTGGTGTGAGGATGAGAGGGAGGAGGTGCCCTTTTATAAGGGGGGAGAGGAGAACCTTTGGAATAACAAAAACTATTATTTTATTATAAAGTCAAATTCGGTTTTTAATAGCTTTAAATTAATATATTTCGAATATAAGGTGGGGATGGGTCGAAATCATTTCATACAATAGAATCTAGACAAGTTTAGGTTCCCATTTTAACCTTATCATTTAGATTTAACATTAAGTTATATAATTTTACTTTTACCATGTCTTCTTGTGTTCTTATCCTATAAGGTTAATAAACTTACTATAAGCAGCCAAAAGAACCCCAAGTTATTCATTATTAATATATATAACCTTATATAAGTCATTTTTCAGAACCATATATTTTTAGGAATAAAATAATAATTCATAATATAATATTTGTTTTAAAAACTATTTTATGTCAATTTTGACACTATTTAGTAATTGATTTTTGTGAAAATCATAACAGAAAGATTAGTTCGAAAAAAGTTAATTAAATCAATATTAACATGTCATATTAACCTTTAAAATTAGTGTAAATCATAAAAAGTCTCAAATTATATTTATTTGGGTATTTATAACATCAATTATGTCAATATTGCAATAATAATATAATTACTGCATCATCATTGTGTCATTAAATAAATTAAATTATTTAAAGTCTAAAAATTACAAATAAAATATAATTATGTAGGAAATATTTTTAGCTTTCTAATGAATATTTATAGTCGAATTTATCTTATGTATAACCCTATATTAAAAATTATTTAGTTATTAATCTTTGATTTTAACTATTTTAACCCTTCTTTAAAAAAATTAATTATAAATGTCCTAATCTAATCCAAGTGGGCCTAAATGGTCATATTTTATTCCTAAGGTTGTTTTTGGTCGAATTTCACTTATCCAATAGAATTAGGACATGTGTTAGGGAAATATTAATAACATTTTTACCCTTAATTACCCTATTAACTTTTAACCTTGGTAAATAAAAGTAAAAAGTTACTATTCACCAAAAATTATTTTCATCTCATTGAACCACATTTTATTTACTAACATCAATCTTGTCTCTCGGATTTTTGAAATTCCACACACAGAAGCTGTAAAATTATGTTTTATGAAAAATTCAGTTTTTTAACTACCACTTAGTGGTTTCACTATTCATCAAAAATTGAATGTTTTCAGAAAAATACCAAAATTTTACCCTAGGCTAATTTCGATATTCTGAATCCAAAAATGAAGTCAATTTTGAAAAATAAAATTTACAAAATTTCAAACAGTCATTATTACTATTCATAATGGCTAGTTTTTATAATATTTAAATAGCATATTGTTGTTTAGTGAAACTCGGTATTGTGTACGTCACAAGCTATCGAGGAAGGTCGCGATTGCATGTAAAGCAAGCGAAGAAAGTGTTGTGTGTAGTGAATGATTCCTATGATGATAACATAAAAGTCTCGGGTGTTACATTCTACCCCCCTTAAAATGAATTTCGCCCTCGAAATTCATCACTTTGTAACAAATAGATGAGGATACCTCTCCCTAATCATATCCTCAAGCTTTCATTTAGCTTCTTCTAATTGGTGGTTCCTCCGTAAAACATTCACCAATCGAGTGGTCTTGTTTCGGAGGACTTTTTCGCTACGATCCAGAATCTCTATCGGCTGTTCTTCATAAGAAAGATCTTGCTCCAACGGTACAACTTCTGAGCTAAGTACATGTGAAGGATCAGGTATGTACTCTCTCAGGAGAGATACATGGAACACATCGTGAACTTGAGAGAGATTCGGTGGAAGCGCCAATCAGTAAGCTACCTTCCCAACACGATACAGTATTTCAAAAGGACTGATATATCTAGGGCTCAACTTCCTCTTCTTTCCAAATCTCATGACCCTCTTCCAGGGAGATATTTGTAAGAACAATTTATCACCCACTTCAAACTGTAGGTCTTTTTTTCGGTTTTCGGCATAACTTTTCTGTTGGCTCTGAGATTCTCTTATGTGTTGTTGAATAGATCAGACCTTTTCTGCCATCTCATCAACAAGATTAGTTCCTAATATCTTTCTTTCCCCAACTTCATCCCAGCAAGTTTGAGTCCTGCATTTCTTTCCATAGAGAGATTCATGAGGATCCATCCGAATACCAGAGTGAAAGCTATTATTATAAGGAAATTATACCAAAGGTAGGTGTTGATCCCAACCACCTTTGAAATCCATAGAGCAGGCTCTCAACATATCTTCTAGAGTTTGAATTATTCTCTCAGACTGACCGTCTGTCTGAGGATGATAAGCAGTGTTGAAACTCAACTCTGTATCCAGAGTATGCTGAAGATTTCTCCAGAACTTTGAGGTAAACCTCAGATCCCGATCGGATATAATAGAAAGTGGTACTCCATGCAATCTTACCACTTCCTTCACATATATCCTGGAAAACTGATCTAGAGTGAAATCCTCTCTAATAGTGATGAAGTCTGCAGACTTTGTAAGACGATCAACTATGACCCAGATATCATTATTGCCTTTCGATGTTTTAGGAAGTCCTGTGACAATGTCTATAGTGATGTTTTCTCATTTCCATTCAGGTATGGGTAATGGTTATAACATCCCCTTATACTTCTGTCTCTCTTCTTTAACTTGCTGACAAACCAAGCATCAAGAGACATATTCAACAACATCTCTTTTCATTCCATCCCACCAGAAGTACTCTATCAGGTCCCTATACATCTTTGTGCTTCTAGGATGAATAGAGAATGAATAACTATGAGGCTCATCCAGCAGATCCTTCTATAATTCGGGGATGGGAGGAACACAAACCCGATTCCTGATCATTATTATCCCATCACAATCAAGGTTTAATTCAGGAACATTTATAACCTTCTTTTGTAACTCGACATCTTCTTTTTGTGCCTCTTTAATCTTCACATGTATAGATGGTTGAACATTCATTTGAGAAAGATACGATTTTTCCCCTTTCATTAATACTCCAAGATCCATCCTTTGTAAATCCATAAATATTGGATCTTTTGTGATACTCATAATGGATAAACTGGCATGGTCTTGTCGACTTAATGCATCTACCACCTTGTTTGCTTCCCCAGGGTGGTAATGAATTGAGTAGTCGTAATACTTAATCAGCTCCAACCATCTTCTTTGGCACATATTCAGCTCCTTTTGTGTGAAAATATACTTTAATCTTTTATGATCATTATAAATGTCACACCATTATCCATAAAGATAATGCCTCCAAATCTTTAATGCAAAGATTACTGTAGCTAACTCCAAATCATGAGTTGGGTAATTTTACTCATGTATTTTCAACTATCATGAGGCATAAGCTATCACCATATCATTTTCATAAGAACACACCCCAATCCCTTCTTGGATGCATCACTGTAGATCACAAACCTTTCTCCACTACAAGGCAGTGTGAGAAAAGGTGGACTGGATAACCTTCTTTTCAACTCCTTGAGATTCTCTTCACATTCCTCCATCCAGAAAAACTTAACTCCTTCCCGAGTCAACTTGGTGAGTGGATTAGATAACCGTGAAAAATCTTTCACAAAACGTTGATAATATCCCGCTAAACCAAGAAAACTTCGGATCTCATTTACTTTTGTTGGTCTCGACCATCTTTCGATAACCTCTGTTTTTGCTAGATCCACAGATATCCTCTCTTTTGAGATTATGTGACCCAAAAATGAACCTTTTTGAAGCCAAAATTCACACTTGGTAAATTTGGCATAAAGCTTCTCCTTTCTCAGGGTCTTCAATATAATTATCAATTAATCTTCAAGTTCTTCCTTTCTCTTTGAATAGACAAGAATATCGTCTATAAAGACTACCACAAACTGATCAAGATAGTCTCTAAATACTCTATTCATCAGATCCATAAATATAGCATGGGAATTAGTAAGACCAAATGGAATCACTATAAATTCATAGTGTCCATACCTTGTATAGAAAGCCGTATTTGGTATATCCTCCCTTTTGACCCTTAATTGATGATACCCTGAATGAAGATCAATCTTGGAAAAGTATTGAGATCTGCGTAGTTGTTCAAATAAGTAATCAATGCATGGGAGAGGATATTTGTTCTTGATAGTGATCTTGTTAAGTTCTCGATAATCAATGCAGAGTCTCATTGATCAATATTTTTTCATAACAAATAGAACAGGTTCTCCCCAAGGTGACACACTAGGGCGTATGAACCCCTTATCAAGATTCTCTTGGAGTTTCTCCTTCAATTCCTCCAACTCAATTGGGGCCATTCTATAAGGTGTCTTTGAAATAGGCAAGGCACCCGGTACGATTTATATTGAAAACTCAACTTCAAGATTTTGTGGAAGACCCGACAATTCCTCTGGAAAGACATCTTCAAACTCCCGTACAGTGGGCATATTCATAATCGTGAGTTTCATACCAACCATTTGAGATAAATAACATTAATTTAGTGGAATCAATACCCATAGGATTGAAGAAATTTCCACTGGAAGGTTATGTTCATCCTTGCATCGATAGACGATCATAGATTGATCTGGAATATGAAATGTGACTTCCCTTATTTGGAAATTGATATGAGATCCATGTAGAGAAAGCCAATCCATGCCAAGAATCACATCAAATTCCACTATAGGAAGGATCACAAGATTTGCAGGAACCAATTTCCCACAAACTTCAATCGGAGAAGAATTATAAACTTTTGATGCGACTGTTGTTCAATTAGGGGTTGTCACAGCTAACTCAAAAACTAATTGTTGAGGTAATACGGTGATACCCGTAGAAAATTCTTCAGAAATAAAGGAGTGGGTGGATCCATAATCAAATAAAACATTTTCTACTTTAGAGTGGATGGTAAGTGTACCTTTCACCACATCGTTATCGTACTCCACATCACTGATAGAAATTGCATGTGACTTTCCTTTGTCTTTATCCTTAAGAGTTTGTTGACGTCGACCATCATCATTAACCCTTGGATTTGGGTATTTATTGGCATAATTCCCCATATCCTTGAACTTGAAACATTGATGTGTAGTAGGATCATTCTGTGTATCCCTTCCTTTGTTTGCATCACTAGACATCTTCTTCCCATCATTGCGGAATTCAAATTCCCTATGACCTTCCTTTCCATATTTGAAACATTTACTTGTCCCTTTATGACAACTCCCTCCATGTTTCTTTCCATAGTTTGAGCATAAGGGAAAGCTCATATTCGTTTCAGTGTGCTCTTAAGATTTTCCTTTGAATTCCATTTTCCTCTTCTTATCAAACCCATATGACTGATGGGTTACTCAAATCTCCATCTCAACTTTGAGATCACATCGAACGATTTCCTCGTAGCTATTGAATTCCCTTATGGATAATGCCCTTCGAAGACTTGGTTTTAAGCCAGTAAAGAATCGATCGATTTTACTCTTAGGTTAGATAATAATACCAGAAGCTTACCTTGCAAGTCTTGTAAAAGTTGCTTCATAGGTACCAACAGATTCATCATCCTTTTGCTTCAGTTCAAGAAACTCTTTCTCCATCTTTTGTTTGGAGAATACGAGGGAGGTACTTATTGAAAAATAAGTTCTTGAACTCGTCCCATTCCATGGACTCAATTTCATCCCTTTTCCTCGTATTCTTAATATGATTGCACCATTGATCAGCATCTCCTTACAAACGATACACTGCTAGGATGACTTTATCATGTTCAGAACATTGAAGAACTGAAAATATCTTTTCAGTAGTACTAATCCATTGTTCAACAACTAATGGATCAGTAGACCCGCTGAAAGAAGGTGGACGCTGCCTCATGAAGGATTCAACAGAATGTTTCTCCTTCCTTTGCTCATTTGGAAGTCCTGCATGATTCATAGCTTGAGAAAGTTGTGTGAGCATGGATATAAGATTTTTCATTCTGGCTCCCATAATGTTTGGTTGCTCCGGGGGACAATCATTGCATTGCTCGTCGCATTCCGCATTAACACGGTTCCTTCGAGTTTCATCCATTGACTAAAACCAAGAAGAATAGTGTGAGCAAAAATAATTATAATAGGAAAACCACATAATCAAGAATAAAATTTCAAACTTAAGGTCTTATCCTAGGTTATTCATGGTCATTTATAAAACACTAAGATTGTGTTCTATGCTTAGAATTATCCTTAGGGTTCTTACTAAGGATTTCACGTCCTAGTTTCCAAAGGTTGACTATACCTTTCCTCTGATACCAACTATAACGACCCATACTTTACATACATTGTTATTACTTAAAAATTGAAGCACACTTATTACAACATATAACAAAACCATGAAAGGACCGTATAGGTATAGTGTCTTTAGAAACTGGAAATCATAAACAACTGGTTCATAAAGCATCTACTTTGCCTCCCATTTATTTCATCATATCTAGAGTCCCTTTTTGGCATATTCTACTTAATAACCTTCTTCCTGACCTGGGGAAATAAAACATACAAAAGTGTGATCTCAAATGCTCAGTAAGAGTAAACAAAATAAATATCAATAACATCATATACATAAGCACATAACTTTTGTAAATCTTAACCTACAAAAGAGATCATAACTTCATAACATGGGATAAATCATAGTAGTGAAATGTAATCCCAATAATCATAACTTAAAACATGAAAATTTGTGGCGTACACACATAATCATTGAGAATCATTTCTTTTTAGCCAAGACACATTGCCAAGACTATCTTAGTGGACAAAGTCCACTTCTAAACCGAGTTCACTCCTCATTTCAGTCCTGTTTCACTGAACCGGTTTAACCTGCCGTTCCAGCCATGTCTATCTCATGAGATATAAAATATTTACCCAATGCATTGGAGGTAGATATAGGTCCCACCCATCTCATAATTATACCATTCTTATCTGTGCCACAAAATCAGAAAACCATACATCATAGCATAACCCATATAATAAAAATGGGAATCTTAAACATCGTGACATCATAAAACAATTCATATAAGATAAAGGAATTCATAAAAATATAATTCCATCACAACATAATCAAATCAATGTAATAATAGGGATAAAAATAGAACCCTTTATTATCTTATATGGAAAATAATTTTGATAAAACACTTGAACTCCATTCTTGAGGAAAATATCCTTTCTGCTTCAAAAACACTTTTCCTTTATTAACATGTCGTACAATTTTAAAGTAAAAGAAGTTGATTAAAAATAAACATGAAAACTTGTAAAGGAAGCTTCTTGGAAATAATTTTTTAAAAATCCATTCATGCCCTATAAGTTAAAGAAAACATTCTTCGTACTTTTGTCAGAAAAGTCAAAAAGTACCTCGTACGAAAAACGACAAAAGATTCCTTTCATATCCTTTAATAAAAAATAACCGAAGGGTAAAATTGGATTTAAACAATTTTAGGTGGATGGAAATAATATTCCATATTGAGGAAACATGGATTTGGATGATAAAATACACCCCAGTAAATGCCAAAGTGTAAACAATTTCGGATAAAAATGGGATTGTGATATTTCCCTTACCTTAGGTCCGATTTGCCTCGTAAGTGTTCGGACCTCCTTTATAATGATCTAAATAATGTTATTGACTTATTCAAGAATCATAATTATTGTTATGATATCATATATGGTCATATTCTTATCTTCTTTATTAGTAATATTTCATTACAACTTGTTATTCAGGTGTTTATTACTTTTTGTTCTTATACGTGTTTTGTCGAATAAATTCTTATTCTTCTCTTTAGGTTATAGATACCTTATTTCCAGAATGTTATTAGTGTAATATATATAAAACTCATTCATTCAATTCATTTATGTAATCATTATGTAATGAAGATCATGTAGAACGAGTCGCATCACATCATGGAGACGGTATTCCGTACGTACGCACGAGCGATGATATCGTTCCCATGATCATGGAATTGTATTGGAGTGTATGTATACTATTTCAGAATCAATATCACATTAAAATAATCATATATAGTCATTATTTACACCATTATACCCATCTAAGTAAGGTGGTGGTGGAAAGTAGATTACACCACGGCGTGGAGATGGTATTTCGTACGTACGCATGCGCGATGATTTCATTTTCCGTAGGATGTATAGATTGTGAAATAGGGTTGTTTCATACTTATAATAACATATCCGTATATGAGTGATACTTATGTTATTACTTCATAATTAAACAACTAAATAAGAAGAAGTGGAAGAAGAAATAAAGATGAATGAATCGGTAACAGACATTACCTCTTCTTTGAAGTGCTTCTTTGAGACCTCCTTTTAGGGAACTAAAATTGGTCTTTGAAGAAGAACATGACCTCTATGATGTCTCTAGGGAAGTGGATATGAGAAAGTGTTAGGGGTTGGCTGAGCTTGAAGGCTCAAAGTGGTGGGAGGAAGAGAGGGAGGAGGTGCCCTTTTATAAGGGAGGAGAGGAGCACCTTTGGAATAACTAAAAATATTATTTTATTATAAAGCCAAATTCGGTTTTAAATAGCTCAAAATTGATTTATTTCGAAGCTAAGGTGTGGATGGGTCGCAATCCTCTCATCCAATATAATTTAGACAAGTTTAGGTTCCTATTTTGACCTTATCATTTATATTTAACATTAAGTTAAATAATTTTACTTTTACCATGTCTTCTTGTGTTCTTACAATATAAGGTTAATAAACCTTCTATAACAATCCAAACGAACCCCAAGTTGTTTATTATTAATATATATAACCCTATCTAAGTCATTTGGCCGATCCTTAGATTTTTAGGAATAAAATAACAATTAATAATATAATATTTGTTTTAAAAACTATTTTATGTCAATTTTGACACTATTTAGTAATTGATTTTTGTGAAAATCATAACAGAATGATTAGTTCGAACAAAGTTAATTAAATCAAATATAACATGTCATATTAACCTATAAAATTAGTGGAATTTATAAAAGGACTCAAATTACATTTATTTGGGTATTTATAACATCAATTATGTCAATATTTCAATAATAAGATAATTACTGCATCATCTTTGTGTCATAAATAAATTAAATTATTTAATGTATAAAAATTACAAATAAAATACCATTATGTAGGAAATATTTTTATATTTATAATGAATTATTATAGTCGAATTTATCTTATATATAACTTTATATTAAAAATTATTTACTTATTAAACTTTGATTTTAACTATTTTAACCCTTTTTTAAATAAATTAATAATAAATGTCCAAATCTAATCCATGTGGGCCTAAATGGTCATATTTTATTACTAAGTTCGTTTTTGGTCGAATTACATTTATCCAATAGAATTAGTACATGTTTTAGGGTAATAATAATATCATTTTTACCCTTAATTACCCTATTTACTTTTAACCGTGGTAAATAAAAGTAAAAAGTTACTATTCACCAAAAAATATTTTCATCTCATTGAACCACATTTTACTTACTAACATCAACCGTGTCTCTCATATTTTTGAAATTACACTCACAGAAGCGGTAAAATTATGTTTTATGAAAAATTCATTTTTTTAACTACCACTTAGTGGTTTCACTATTCATCAAAAATTGAAAGTTTTCAGAAAAATACCAAAATTTTACCCTAGGATAATTTCGATATTACGAATCCAAAAGTGAAGTCCATTTTGAAAAATAAAATTTATAAAATTTCAAAAAGTGGTTATTACTATTCATAACGGCTAGTTTTAATAATATTTTATTAGCATATCATTGTTTAGTTAAACTCGGTATTGCGTACGACGCAAGCTATCGAGGAAGGTCGCGATTTCGTGTAAAGAAAGCCAAGCAAGTGTTGTGTGTAGAAAAAGATTCCTTTGATGATTTATATAACATAAAAGTCTTGGGTGTTACATTGATCCTATAAAACCTATGTTAAATTTTTTAAAAACAAAATAATAAAAAGTCAATTTGATAAAAAACGATTTCTATATTTTCATTGAATCATGTATTTTCAGGGTGAGATTCAGGTCTAGAAGTAGATTAAAGTGGTATGTATTTTATTTCATTTAACATAAGCAAAATTTATCAAGGGATTTTATATTTTTAATAATTAAGGCACACACCTAAATTTTATGTTTAAATCACTCTTTTTTATAAAAATTGTTTTTACGTGTTATGTACGCTAATCTATAAAATAAATATTTAAAATCATATAATTTTTTTTATAAAATGATATTTAATTTATATATAATATGAATTAAAATATTGAAATATTTTATTATGATTTTTTATAAAAAATAATTATAAAGGATTAAAAATTAATTAACAAGTTAAAAGTATATTTGGGTAAAAATAAAAAAAGTAAAAAATAAAATCCATAAAATTTTCTCCCAAATGAGTGGTTGAAATAATTTTCAAGCCAAAATATTGTTAATCATTAACTTATTTACATTTTGGAGCCTTTGAACTTCGAAAAATAACATCACATTATTGAAAATGTCAAGGGAGCTCTAAAAAATACCCTTTCCTTAACTTATAAAGAATTAAAACCTATACTAATTAAACACATTCCCATCATAAAAAATTTATCTTTAAAATAATTTATTTTCATCATACTAAAACCATCTCTCATGTTAATTGTTTTATCATCATTAGATAGCATACGGTCTTGATTTCTGAGCATACATCATTGAATAATTCAAGTTCTTGAAATGAGTATTATCAATAATATTTCTTTTATTCATTACTATTTTCATTCATATTTATTCTAGAAACAATATTATAATTATATTAGTATAGTTTAAATAAATAAATTTTACTATATTGATTTATTTATAATTTTTTTCATCTATCCACTATATTAAGAATGATGTAATTGTAGATCATGTGTATGTGCAGACTACCATCATAATGATGGCATATTGTTATTTGTTCAACATTATAAATAAATACTAGTATCTAGAATGAATTATTTGAGTAAATAAAATTTGTATTTTAAAAATAAAATTTTAAAATGGCCACTTTTTAAAAACTATCATTCATTCCATCAATTTAGAAATGTTATAGTTAATCATGCATATAAAAAACTCCCACATCCATGAACTATGAATTTCTATATCAACAACACCTATATATGTTTGTTCTTAGAATAAATTAATTATGATATATTATTATTATTAAATGTTCATGATTCTGAATATTTCATTATATATTTATCTAAAGGAATTCCCTTAAATATGAAAATTGTAACACCCCAAGCTTCCATGATACGATTCTCTTTGAATAATATAGTAGTCTGTGTTGTACGCAACTTCGAGATTCTAACACACATCGACCAATCAAAGTAGCCGTTACGAATAGTAATACCCACTTTTTAAAATTTTATAAATTTTAACTCTGAAAATGGACTTCATTTTTGTATTTGGAATATCGAAATTATCCTAGGGTGAATTTTTTGTACTTTTAGGATAAATTTATATTTTGATGAATAGTGAAAATTACTAAATTTTAATTAAAAACAACTTTTTTTAATTGAAATAATTAACAGGGATAATATAGAAATTTGAGTTGTTTTAAAGTATATTTAGAATATATTTTCACCATTTAATACAATGTTTGTCATTGGACATTATTTCACAATTAAACCAGATATAACCAAGTGTCAATCTTTTGATAGTTATCATCTCTTAAAAACATACTTTTTGTTTTTACAACGGGAATTAATTTTAAATTATTTTCTGCCACTTTTGTGTTTTGAATTTGGAAAAATGTATTCCATATTTTGAATCAGGATGACAAAATTGTGTAAATAGTAAACCTTCATTTTTAGACAATTTAAATAATTATTTCGGTAAATATTTTTTTACCATGGTTAAAGGGTAAATCCGGTAAATAAGGATAAAAAATAATATTATAATAATATTAAATTGCCCTAAAACATGTCTAAACCTTATTTTTTGATACATTTCCGACCATGAGAATTTTTGGGTCGATTTTGGGACCCCATAGAGCAACTTATAGGTGATAAGGACACTATATATTAAATAAGTTAAAATAAATACAAAAATGACATAAGCATATATCTTTTAGGAAAACAATTTTAACATATGGTTATACATATTATATTTTCGAATATAAATATTAATTAGAAATATAAAAATATTTACTACATAATGGTATTTTATTTATTATTTTTTGACATTTAATAATAAAATTTATTTATGACACAATAATGATGTATTGTTTTCTTTATTAAGAAAGAATCAAGTAATTATTATTATAAAATCTAAAATAAATATAATTTGAATGTTTTGATGTCATCCACAGATTTTATTGGTTAATATTACATGTTATTATTTCTTAAATGAATTTTATAAGAATTAATAAAGTTGTTATGTCTTTAAAAAAATCAATTATTGAATAGTGTCAAAATTGACATAAATGAGTTTTTTAAAAAATATTATATTATTAATTGATATTCTATTCATAAAAATTTAAGGATCGGACAATGGACTTATATCATAATTGGTGTATCATTAATGGACCACTTGGTGTCTCTTGAATGTATATTTTATGTTTATTAACTATATAGTATTAAAATACAAAGTGACATGGTAAATGCCAAACTAATAAACTAATTGTTAAAACTAAACTATAATGTTTATATAGTGACACAAACCTTTCTAAAATCTATTGGTTGAAAGGATTTCGACCCATACCCACCTTATTCTTTGAATAATCAACTTTTTAGCCATTATAAACCGAATATGAATTTATTCTAAATTAATACTTTATGTTTTCTCAAAAGATCCCCTCCTCCCCTTTATAAAAGGTCACCAATTCTAACCAATTCATCACACCTTCAAAGCATTTTTGTTCGAAAAAACCCTACCCAAATATTTTCTCTACATACCTCACTTTACCCTAGAGGCCTTAGTTTGATCAGAAAGCAATCCTATAGATCCATTCTTATCAAATAAAAATGAAGAACTTGAAGCGGAGGTAATGTTTTCACCACCCTCTTTCATGTTTATTTCTTCTTCATCTTCTTCTTTATTTTTTATTTACATTATAAAATATAACTATATTATCTTCTATATACTGTGATGTTATTATAAATACGGTACAACCATATTCATTATTCTATCCATCCTTTAAATGACATGTCACCATACGTGCGTACGCACGACCTACCGTCTCCACGTCGTGGTGTAATTGTTATTCAATATATTATTATTTGGATGGGTATAATAATGATGTGTAATTCATGTCCATAATAATTTTAACATTATTATGATTCTTTATATATTATATACCATCCAATTATATATTATTTTAATATTAAAATAATGATATTATCGATCATGCATACGTATAGACTACCGTCTCCAAGAACGCGATGAGATGCATCTTCCATCGTATCCACTCAAGTCTAATTCTAATTTGATGATTAAAAATAATGTTTACGAACATGATATTACTCTAGATTTTAATAATATACAACATATCAATAACAAATATGGCTTATAAAATGAAACATATAAAAGAAAATGAGTAATTTAACACCAGAAACGACGATAATATTAAGATATTAGTAACAAAGAAATGTTAAAAGATCATATATGATATCTTATTAATGTATATGACTATTTTATAATTTAATAACTATTATTTCATGATTATACAGGAGGTTAACCTACCCCCAACCAAGTAAAATTACAATTTAATGGTTTATTTCACAATCTCTTCATTATCCGAGGTTGTTTATACGTAATGATCTACTAGGTTCTCTTTATCGTCCACATCCACATTTCATAAAAATGTATTTCAAAAAATTCTTACTATTTTACAGAATATTGGTTAAAGTAATTTATACCATTTTTTTACTTGTTATAAGATGTTTATAAAGAATATTTAAGTCATTTTCCAAACAAGGACCTTTTTATCCTTTTCGACAAATTAAGGTAAGAACGTTTTTTAACTTATACGCCAGGTGCAGATATTTTCCACCATTTAAAAATACTTGAAGATTCTCTTACAAGATTATATGAATATTTTTAAATTAAATGTTTTATTTTATAACTATGTTACTTTTAAATGATTTCAAAAAAAAAAGAGATATTTCTCTCAAATGGTTTTGATTTCATCTATGTCAACATACATTGATGGATTTTAAGCATATTTGAAGTTCATTTATTATGATACAAAACATCCATATTGTATTGAAGTATTTGTGATATGTTTGAATGTGGATGTGTTATTTTTACACCAATTATGGTTTATGGGGAAAGTATTTACATTTCGTATGCTAGTTTTAATAGGAATGTTTATGTTATGTTTAAACCTATTCATATGTGGAATGCATTGGACTTAGTAAGTGACGGGTGGAGCCTGCTATAGCTCTTTGATGTATCGGTAGGTCTCTTGAGACAAACTATTGTCTTGGCATGAATCCTTGACAAAATCTTATTTGTAGACTTGGCATGAGGCCTTGGCTACTTGGTTTATGATGGTCTGGAATTATTCATTCCATCATTATGAAAGTTGTTATTGATATTTCATGTAATTATTCGACTAGTAGAATATCCATGTGAATTAGTAAATGGCATTATTTCATTTTATTTTTTCCATTTTATGTTGACGTTAATGTTTAAAAGGTTTTGTTTTAGTTATACATTTCATTAAATGTTTATTCTTATTTATGAATGTTTCCGCTGTATTGTTATCCTTACTGGGAATTTGAGCTCACCACTTTCTATGTTTTATTTTTCGCAATATGTGAAGAGGTATTTTATGAATGACCTGTAGGGATAGTATAAGGGGATATGAGTGTGGGTACAAGATTTCATTGTAGTTTTCACTTTATGATGTCATGTAATCTTTACGAATGTATCTAGTTATTCCAAAGCTACTAAACTAATCAGTCCTTTAGGACATGATCTTCTGTGATCATTCCAATGTTATGTCACAAAGAACTGACTATGGGTAGCTGGGGTCGGGAAGTTACAATTGGTATCAGATAAAGTTTAATACAAACCCTGGAAACTAGATTTGGATAAAATCATATCAGAGCACATTTCCCTAAGATACACTTTGAAGAATAGTATAGAATAACTTCCTCAAATATTGGTATTATAGAGATTTTGTTAGTTTTCTTGGCAATACATCCCTATCTGGATACGAGCAGGTAGAGTCAGCTTTAGCACAAATGTACCTAGGGGTAAAACATGAAAACCCAGCTTTGAGCTAGACTCGAACAGGAATTGGTGCACGACAATGGGACTTGCTTCCCTCATAGTTACGACACTCCTGGGGGGTATGCTTAGGATACTTATCATTTTATTTACAAACCATTATGAATGGTTTATGAGTATATACTTCCTCAAAGGAAATTTTTTTATGATTATAGATTATATCCACAAATAGTTCAATTTATGTTAAGTGTTTTAGAAGTATGGAATTATGTAATTTGATTCATAAATTGATCTAGTTTATGAAATTGTTTAGAAATAGAGCCCAGTGGAAGGAATGGAAACTGTATCAATGAAGGCACTCTATTTATGGATTTCCCTATAACTCAATTTAATTATAGTAGAGCTGTTGATACAACTGGTGCCGATCAGCTAATCACCATACTGGGAAAACTCACTCATGTTATGAACAATATCCTTACCCGTATAAAGCATCTTTATCCATAGTGTGGAGGATCAATGTTATACCACTTCATGAGGCAAAAACCACCAACAGTCAATGGTATTAAAAATCCATTAGTAGCTATGAAATGGATAAATTCCTTAGAGAAAATATTCCACGTCATGGGGAGTAGCGAGATGGAAAATGTTATCATGGTAGTTTACCGACTAACTGGATATGCTGACCAATGGTGGTCGTTGATTAAAAACAGAAAGGAAGATGATGAAGTATAAAATATTTTATAGAGGGAGTTCCAAGTTCTTATCATATAAAAATACTTTCCTCGGGACCATCGAGCAGATACAGGAAGACAATTTCTAATCCTGAGACAAAAGGAGGATGAGAATGTCGCACAATATAAAGCTAACATTACAAGGTTAGCGAGGCATGAAACCAGTTTATAAAAATAACCCAAGTAGTAATATTAATCATTTATTTGATGTGTTAAAACCATTTCTTCATTGAGAATTAGTCTCACTATCCTTCTCGTCATATAAATACATTGTCTCATGTGTTATGAAGACTGAAATGGAATTCCCTATGTCATACTACTTTAAAGCAAAGCAAGAGAAGAAGAGATCTGTTGATCACTCTAGAAATGGATATAAGGGGAAGAAGGGAAAAGTTGAATATCAATCCTTTAGTAAACGTGGGAAGAAAATCCCATGTACTTGATTGTAGGGAATGGGAGTCTGTTACAAGTATGGTGAAAAAGGCGACCAAGTTCATGATTGCAAGAGAAAGAGAGTTGTTGTCAATGTGGAATGCTATAATTGTAGTGAAATGGGGAATTATGAAAATGAATGTCCTAAGCGTCAGGGAAATGTACCTCAGAAAAGGACAAGGGATCATGGCTAATCTTATGTTATCACTACTGCTGAGGTAGAATCTCCGAAAGATGTGGTGGCATGTATTTTAATGGTTTTTTCATGTTTAGAAAATTCATTATTTGATTCTGGATCATCGCATTGTTTCATATCTCCCCAGTTTTCTATTAATATTAGATACTTAAAATATGATTTAACAAGGGAGTTTTCAGTTAAAACTCATAAGAGAAGTATCATTGCATCATTGTTTTGTGAATCGGTCCCCATTAGAACACATAAATGTTCTTTATCTGCTTATCTCAACATCATACCCATGATTTAATTTGATGTAATCCTTGGTATAGATTGTATTTTGGACCACGATGTGAAGATTTATTGTAAGATGAAGGAAGTTACTATTTTTTATGATATGATAAAGAACCCCTTATCTTTAGAGTAGAATCGTCACCACATAATTCTAATCTAGATCCACCCCCAGTAGCTCAACTAAATTCAGTTATCAGGGAGGAAGAGGTTGAAATTATTGTGGGTGAGGAAAGGAATGTTCAAATAGAGGATTTACCTATTTTGAAATAATATATAGATGTGTTTCCGGAAGATTTATCTGGACGTCCTCCAGAACGAGAAATTGAGTTTTCGATTGATTTAATTCCTGTTTCAAGGCCTATATCGAATACCCCTTATAGAATTGCCACTATAGAATTAGTTGAACTAATGAAACAACTAGAGGAATTGATTAATAAAGTAATTATTCACCCAAGTGTTTCTCTATGGGGAGCCCCTATACTTTTTGTTAAGAAGAATGATGGATCTATGAGGTTATGTATCGACTACAGTGTAATCAATGCTATAAAAATAAATAACAAGTATCCCCTACCTTGAATTGATGATTTAGTTGAACAATTTCATGGAGTTCAATACTTTTCAATGATTGTCCTTTGATCTGGAAACCATTAGTTGTGTGTGAAGTATGAATACATTCTGAAGACATTGTTTCAAACTAGGGACGGGCATTACGAGTTTACAGTAATGCCTTTTGGGATGACTAATGCACCCTCTATCTTCATGGATCTAACGAATAGTGTTTTCAAAGAATATCTCAATGATTTTTTAGTGGTATATATTGATAATATCTTGGTATACTCCAAAATATACAAATTTCATGAAAATAACTTGTGCATTATCCTGAAGACTCTAAGAAGACATAAATTATATGGGAAGTTTAGCAAGTGTGAATTTTGGTTTCAAGATATTTCTTTTCTTGGACATATTTTATCCAAAGATGGAAACTCAATTGACCCTTCTAAGACCAAAGAAATCTCGGAATTCCCAGCACCGATGATTATAACTGAGGTCCACAGTTTTGTTGGTTTAGCAGGTTATTATCAACATTTCTTGCAGAAGTTTTCCTGATTGGATAACCCATTAATTAAGCTCATGAATAAAGGGGTTAAATTTTTTCTGGAAAAAATAGTGTGAAGAATGTTTTGAATAACTAAAGAGAATATTAGTCAGTGCCCCAATATTGACTCTACATTCGGGGAATGATGGGTTTGTTATTTATAGTGATTCATCGAAGAAAGGACTTGGTTGTGTTCTTATGCAGAATGATAGGGTTATTGCCTATGCATCATGATAGCTAAAAATTCATGAGAAATACTATCCTACTCATGATCTTGAATTAGCAGCTGTAATCTTCACTTTGAAGATTTGGAGACACTATCTCTATGGTAAAAAATGTGAGATTTATACTGATCATAAGAGTTTGAAGTATATATTTTCTCACAGAAATAACTCAACATGAGGCAAATGAGATGTCTTGAACTACTCAAGGATTATGATTTCATGATACACTACCACCCGAGGAAGGATAATAAGGTGGAAGATGCTTTGAGCAGAAAGAATCATGGAGTTTTGAACATGATGAGAATTGAAAGGGATCCTATTTTCATGGATCTTGTGAAGATGGATATGTGAATTACCATGGAAGGTGAAACATCGATTATGTTTACAATGGTTGCCAAACCCTATTTACTAGAAATTAAAATAGAGTTCTCAGACCGATGAAGATGATTTTAAAAAGAAGACTAAATCATTGAATTTTTGGAGATTGAGTGACTTTGTGTATGAAGATGGAATTTTGAAATTTGGGATGAGACTTTGTGTTCTTGATTTACCTGATGTAAAAATGGAATTTCGGGACGATTCTCATAGTTCCAATTTCTCTATACACCTAGGGATCACCAAAATGTATAGAGATTTGAAAGAAAATTTTTGGCGGGACAACATGAAGAGGGAGATTTTTTATTTTGTGTCAAGATGTATTGTTTGTCAACAAGTGAACGCTGGAAGGAAAAAACCTAGTTGAGTATTTCAACCTCTTCCCATAACTAAGTGGAAATGGTATAATATTACGATGGACTTCATCATGGGGCTTTCAAAGACACCTATAAGGAACGATGCAATATGGGTCATTATTGATCGTCTTACCAAGTTAGCACATTTTCCTTCATTAAGAGAAGATTTACCACTCGAATGTCCAACAAGATTATATATTAATGATGTTGTGAGACTACATGGAATACCTCTATGTATTTTTTCTGATCATGATCCCCATTTTACTTCATGATTCTTGAAGAGTCTTCAGAAGGCCTTAGATACTGATAGAAAATCAAAACGGACTATTTAATCCTTATAAGACATGTTGAGATCTTTCTCACATAACTTTTAGGGTATGTGGGATTAATATTTACCTGTGGTATAATTTTCCTATAACAATAGATCCCATTCAAGTATTTAGAGGGCACCATATGAAGCATTATATGTAAAGAGATTTCACACACCAATCTGTTGGGATGACGTTGGTGAAAGAAAACTTTTATGCCCAAAACTGGTGGAGGAAACGATAGAAAAGGTAAAGGAAATCCAAAACCACATCAAATCATATCAAAGTAAGCAGAAGAGCTATACTAATAACCGAAAGAAGGATTTGGAATTTCAGGTAGAAGATCATGTTTTCTTAAAGGTATCGCCATGGAAGGGAGTTATACATTTTGGTAAGAAAGGTAAATTGAGTCCCATGTACATCGGACCATTCAAAATTCTAGAATGAATTGGGGATGGAGCTTACTCTTTGGCAATGTCTCCAAGTCTCTCCACAGTTCACGATGTGTTCCACGTATCACTATTGAGAAAATACATGCCTTACCCAATGCATGTACTCACCTATGAGGAAGTAGAACCGCAACCCTATCTATCTTATTGTGAATAACCTATCAAGATTCTTGATACTAGAGAGTAAGTGCTGTGAAACCGGATGACTCGACAGGTAAAAGTTCTATGGAGGAACCATAAGATGGAAATGGCAATGTGGGAACCCAAGGAACTTATTATGAAGAACCACCGAGTCTTTCATGCGATAGTATTATAGAAATTTTAATGATGAAATTATTTTAAGGAGGGGATAATATAACACCCCAAGCTTCCACGGTATGATTGTCTTTGAATAATACATCACTGTGTGTTGTACACAACTTCGAGATTCTAACACACCGATACCAATCAAAGTAGCCATTATGAATTGTAATACCCGCCTTTTGAAATTTTATAAAATTTATCGCTCAAAATGGACATTATTTTTGGATTTAGAATATCGAAATTATCCTAGGTAGAAGTTTTGGTACATTTCAGATAACTTTTATATTTTGATGAATAGTGAAAATTCCTAAAGTTTAATTAAAAACTACTTTTTTAATCAAAATAATTATTAGTGATAAATTATGAATTCGAGTGGTTTTAATGTATATTTAGAATATATTTTTACCATTTAATACATTGTTGGTCATTGGACATAATTTCAAAATTAAACCAGACATAAACAAGTGTCAATATTTTGATAGTTATTATCTCTTATAAACAAGATTTTTGTTTTAACAATGAGAATTAATTTTAAATTAATATCTTCCACCTCTGTGTTTTGAATTTGGAAAAATGAATTCCATATTTGTAATCAGTTTTTAAAAAGTGTGTAAATAATAAACTTTTATTTTTAGACATTTTGAATAATTATTTCTGTAAATATCATATTTATCATGGTGAAAGGGTAAATCCAGTAAATAAGGGTAAAAAATAATATTATAATATTAATAAATTACCCAAAAACGTCTCCTAACCATATTGGTTGATACATGTACGACCATGGACATATTTGGGTCTATTTTGGGACCCCATGGTGCCACTTGTAGGTGATAAGGACACATTATATTAATTATGTTAAAGTAAATACAAAAATGACATAAGCATATGTCTTTTTGAAAAACAATTTTTATATAGGGTTATGCATGTTATATTTGAAACTATAAATATTCATTAGAAAGATTATAATATTTCCTAAATAAAAATATTTTATTTATAATTTTTATAAATTTAATAATTATATTTATTTATGACAAAAATAATGATGCAATATTTTCCTTATTAATGAATAAATCAAAAAATTGGTATTATAAAAGATAAAATAAAGAAAATTTGAAAGTTTTGATGCCATCAACTGAATTTATTGGTTAATATTAAATTTTAGGATTTATTAAATTAATTTTATTATAATTACTAATGTTGTTACGACTTTAACAAATATCAATTATTGAATAGTGTTAAAATTGACATAAATGAGTTTTTAAAACAAATATTATATTATTAATTGATATTATCTTCTTAAAAATATAAGGATCAGCCAAAGGACTTATATCATGATTGGTTTATCATTAATGGATCACTTATGGGTATCTTGGATGTTTATATTATGTTTATTAAATATATAATATAAAATTACAAAGTTACATGGTAAATGTCAAACTAATTAACTAAGAGTTAATACTAAATGATAATGTCAATATAGTGACCCAAACCTATCTAAAATCTATTGGTTGAAAGGATTTCGACCCATACCCACCTTATATATTGAATAATTTACTTTATAGCCATTATAAACCGAATATTAATTTATTATAAATTAATACTGTATGTTTTTCCTAAAGAGCCACTCCTCCCGCTTATAAAAGGACACAACTTCTAATCAATTATTCACTTATTCAAAGCCTTTTGGGTCAGCCAACCCCAGACCAATTATTCTCTCAACTTCCCTCAATTTATCCTAGAGGCCTTACCTTTCTCAGAAAGCCAACCTATAGAGCCTTTTTGATCAAATCAAATGGAAGACCCTGAAGAAGAGGTAATTTTTTCACCACCCTCTTCAATGTTTATTTCTTCTTCAACATCTTCTTTTTTTATTTTGATTATAAAATAGTAACTACAGTATCTTCTACATAGTGTGATGTTATTAGAAATATGATACAACCTTATTCTATATTTTATCCTTTTTTGAATGCCATGCCACCATACATGTGTATGTACGACCTACTGTCTCCACATCATGGAGTAATTGTTATTAAATACATTATTATTTGAATGGGTATAATAATGATGTGTAATTAAATTAAATAATAAATATAAAATTACAATGATTCTGTATATATGATATAACATCCAATTATATATTATTTTAATATCAAATGTATGATATTATGGCTCATGCGTACGTACAGACTACCATCTCCACGAACACGATGAGATTAATTCTCCATCGTATCCATTCAAGTCTAATACCCATTTTATGATAAAAAATAATGTTTACGGACTTGATATCATTCTGGATATGAATAAGATACAACCTATCCCTAACAAACATGGCTTATGTAACAAAACATAAAAACAAAACGAGTAAGTTAATACCCCAATTGACTATAATACTATGATATTATTAACAAAGCAATGTTAAAATATCATATATGATATAATATTATTGTATATCATCTTGTATAATTTAATAACAATTATTTCCCCATTATACAGGAAGTTAACATACCCACAACTAAGGAAAAGTGCAAGGCAAGGGTTTATTTCACAATCTCTTCATTATCCGAGGTTGTTTATACGTAATGATCTACTGGGACCTCTTTATCATCCACATCCACCTTTCATAAAAATGTATTTCAAAACATTATTAATATTTTACAGAATATGGGTTAAATTCATTTATAACGTTGTTTGACTTTTTATAAGAATTTTATAAAGTAATGTTTACGTCATTTTCCAAAAAAGTACCTTTTTAGCCTTTTCAATAAATTAAGGTAAAAATGTCTTTTTGTTAACTTATACGACGAGTGCGGCTATTTTCCACCATTTTAAAATCGTCGAAGCATCCCTTAAAATTGTATAAGAATATTTTCAATGTAAATGTTTTATTTTATAATTATTTGACTTATGAATTATTTCAAAAAATAGATATTTCTCTCAAATATTTTTGATTTAATCTATGTCAACATCCATTGATGGATTTTAAGCTTATTTGAAGTTAATTTATTATGATAAAAAACATCCATATTGTATTAAAGGTTTTGTGATATGTTTGACTATGGATGTGTTATTTTTATACCACTCATGGTTTTTGGAGAATGATTTTACATTTCGAATGCTAGTTTTAATATGAATGTTTATGTAAAGTTTAAACCTGTTTATATGTGGAATGCATTGGAATTAATAAGTGACAGGTGGAGCCCCCTATAACTCCTCGATGCATTGGTAGGTCTCATTATAAAAACTATAATATTGGCACGTGGCCTTGAAAAAATATTATTTGTAGTCTTGGAATGAGGTCTTGGCTATGTGGTTATGATATTCTGGAATTATGCATTTCACCATTATGAAAGTGGTTATTGATATTGCATGTGATTATTCGACTATTAGAATATCCATGTGAATAATTAAATGGAATGTTTTCATTTTAGTTTTTCCATATTATGATTAAGTTCAAGTTTAAAAGGCTTTTTTAGTTATACATTGCCTTAAATATTGATGCTTATTTATATATGTTTCCGCTATATTGTTATCCTTACTGGGAATTTGAGCTCACCCCTTTCTATGTTTTATTTTTCCTAGGATGTGAAGAAGTATTTTATGAATGACCTGTAGGGATAGTATAAGGGGATATGAGTGTGGAGACAATATTTCATTGTAGTTATCACATTATTATGTAATTTAAACTTTACGAATGTATCTAGTTATTCTAAGGCTACTAAACTAATCAGTCCTTTGGGACTTGATCTTTTGTGATCATACCAATGTTCTGTAATAATGCACCAACTGTGGGTAACTAGGGTCGGGGCGTTACAAAAACTATATGAAACAACATCATTTTGGGTTTGTTTCACTACACAGATGATCTATGTTATAAGGTCTATATTTTGAATGATTAAGGATTTTTATATAACTATAATATAATGTCATAATATTTAACATAATATATATAAATGATTATATAAATATGATATAAATATTTTTAAATATTTATTAATATATAACCTTTTTTTTTGTTAAAAACACAAAAACTATGGCATCATGTTTTCCTATTTTCACACGTCATTTTCATGTCATTCATCTAATAGAAATGCGACCAAATTAATATTAAGAAGAAAATGATTATTATATATTTATTCATATGTAAATTATAAAAATAATAAAACTTGGTGAGTATCTATCTCATCATCTTGAATTTTATAAAAAATGAGCAACTAAAATTTCATGCACCCGATAATGGAAATAATATATAATCGACTAATATATTTTTAATATATTTATGTAAAATAATTATACAAGTATAGTATGATAATATTAAGATTCCAAGACATATTATTTATATATTTATATTAATTATATGGGATTTAATAGAATAGTCTAGAAAGTTGGAATATAAGGTAAGGGTTTGATCACAAATTCTTCGTTTTGAGGCATGTTTGATATTATGAAACTAATATAATTTGTATAGTGAATATAACTCATATTTTAGACAAAATATAATGAATTATAAATTAACCATGTTATTTAATGTTAAATTATTAGACTTTACATTCTTCATGTATTTATTAATGTGTTACTCAATCCCAAGGGTTTTGTTGGTCTCAATTTTGACTCTTTAAGACATAACACATTATATACACCATGATCCATTTGTATAGTGTATTCAAATCACATGGATATTTTTTTTATCATTTTATTTCATGGAATTTACTTGAAAAATCATATTTTTTTTTCTAATGGATATTGGTTTAATTTTTCCCCAATAAATAGGATTTTTGGTAAATCATTTTTCATTAATTGAGCTAAGATCATCCATTTAGGATATTTCATATATGTTGGGTAAATTTTTCCCATTGACAATATTATGTGGTAGGTCTCATTATATTTTAGGGATATAAATACCTTACAAATAAATCATTCTATAAATATTTATTACTTCATATGTTTCTTCAATTTACATCCATCCATCTTATATCTTTGGATGGCTTATGATCCTATTATTTGAGTATAAACATGGAAAAATACCCATTTCACATGTTGTGAAAATAAAATTTTACATAATTTAGATTGGATGATGTAAAAATAAAATGAATGTTATTAGATTAACAAGGGAAATGTTAATGTCAATCATTATTTTTTTATCTCAAAACAAATGATTATTTACATTTTGACTATATTGTTTGACCATCCACCTTATTTCTATAGATAGTTTGTGATCTTGTTTCTGCTTGTATTGACATGTGGAATAGTATTAACATTGTTAATGGTTGTATACTATTATTTTATGTTTATTATTTATTGATATAAAATATATTTTATTATATAAATATCCAGGTTTTTATTCAGTTTGTTGTTACATAGATAATGTTATGAAATGATTTGTAGACCTATATAGATAATACATTTTACTGATAATGTGACTAGTGTTCCCAAAATTATATATCCACTTGATTCCTCAAAAGATCTCAATAGATAATTTTTTTGGTATTTGGTGCATAATTATTCAATTCAGAATTTTTTCTTTACTACGGTGTCAATATCATGTAAATGCCTTGGAACAAGGCAATAACTCTAGGTTTTCACATTATAATGAGGTATGTATAATCGATATACATGTTTTTAATTGTTTTCATATATATAGAATGCCCTGTTTTTTCATTTGATTATGAATTCATGATGTTTACTAATTCCTTCCATTATATTTATTCTATGTTTACGTCATGATTTCTTCAATTTTTCCTTTTCCCTTGTTGAGAGTTTGAGCCAACTTCTTTTTATTTATCCATTTCCCATGTTATGAATAAAAGTACATCTTTTGATATGCATTGAATGCTATAACATGTGTGAGATTTTTTGGTTATATTGATGTCTCATTATGGATTATGTAGTTTCATATATAATGGAAAAAATTACATTATATGATAAAGAAATGGGATTTATTATTTTTTAAGTGACCTAATTATCTATATGTAAAAATATATCCTTTAAATTTATAGATAAAATAACCATTATTGATTATGTTTTTATGGATGGTTATATATAGATTATTCTAATTGTTATCAATTATATTATGTATGGTAGGTGATTATAACACCAGATTAATGAGTAATAGCTCATGGAATCTCAAGGGAAGTTGGGACAAAATTAATTTAGTATATTTCAAATTGTGTAGAAACATGTGAAGGTAATATATAAATCATGTTTTCCATTATATATGACCATGATCTCTGTTGGATTCAATGTATCCTAAATATAAACGTACCATCTAAATTATTCTCATGTTATAGAGTCAGATGATTTGGAGTTGGTTCCTAACACCTCCATTGATGAGCAACCTATCTATATCATGGATTATCATATCAAGGTGATATAGGTAAAATATGTCCCATTGTTCCATGTTCTTTAGTATTATGGGGCAAATTTGATGTTTCCATGGGGTTTTTAGTCTTACTGAGGGAGTAGTGTCCTTATAAATTTTCTAAAGTTGATCTTTGAAAACATTCTAGGGGGATTATGGATTATTAGGGAAAATGTTTATATAAGACAAGATATTGTTACATATTATTTTGAGATTTAGATATTTATTTATTTATTAAAAGAGTTCCCAATGGTAAGGGTTTTAGAATATTGATTTTGGGATAACATAAATGACCACATGATTATCATACAGTTAGTATTAATATTGTGGTTAACCATGAAAGGGGAGAGTTAATAAGACATTATGGTTTCTTATATCATTCACAATATTTATCAAACCATACAATGTGTTACAAGAATATATATATATATATTTATTTATATTAAAACTAATTAAAAGGTGTAGTTATAAAATTTAATAATGAATGATATAAAAACAAGTCACCCCCACTTCCACTCCATTCACACACAACCCTCCCTCCACATTATGGAGATCATCTAAACTTCATCTCATGGTGGATTTTCATTGATTATTTTGTGGGTTTTATTGAGGTATTCTTGATTTACCCTCCCTATAGATTTCATTTGTTTCATTATTATTTTTCATTATCATGGAATGATGGAACCATTCCATTCAATGGGGAAAAATGATGGTGTGGGGTGGATTCTTAATGGGATTTCATGGTTGTTATGGTTCATGATAACTCTTTGTAATTGATTCAGGTGGTTTTCATCATATGTATTGAGTTAAAATCTTGTCTTATAGAAGTTTTTATACCTATAATTTCTATTCCATGGATTTAATTTATTTATTTCATTTCATTTTATTTTTGTTTATTAAAATGTACCAAAATTGTGTATCCAATGTTTATTTATCCATTTTTATTGATTCTAAAAGCATGATTTAAATTTATGATTTCAAAAGGATTTTCCAATGGAGGTTGTTTTAATGAACATTATATGTTTGATAAGGTTCTTCAAATAGGATTTTTAAATTATAATGTATTTCAAATCATGTTTTTATAAAATGATATACATTTCGATTAGTATTAGATTTATTATGGGAATATAAGGTTCATATAATTTGAATTAGAATTATTTCTAGAACTAGTAATATATGGAACATGTTAAACTTGGGGAGTGTAGGTGGCATAGAAAATTGAAGATCCATATTCCTTTGTGATCAATATTGGGATATTTTTTCTATTTAGAATAAAATATCCCAAGGTATGTATGTTTCTAAAGGTATCGATGAAACCGATGGGAGAAATATAATGCCCATGGTAGATTTAGGGAGATTGTATATAGGTTGTACTCCATTATCCAACTAATAAACCATTTTTTAGACTATTTCATGATTAACCACATTTAGTTAAAGCACATAATTCATATTATTTGATAATTTTTTGTCAAAAAGATCTTGTTTTTTATTTCTAATTCCCTTATTAAGATATATGATATTTATTTTTCCTAAAAAACGCCTTTTTGGGGGGTGTTGAGTTATTTAATGTCATGTGGACAAAATTTCCATTGTTTAAGACTTTGTGACTAATGATTTTGGAAATATGGTTTCTTTATAATATCTAAATTTATTAAGAATTAAATTTTAAGAATTTAATATCATTTTAAATATATATTTCAAACTAGTGGTATTGATTTCCAGGGAGAATGACTGTATATATATTAATGGTAGTAACCTTCTAATATTTGTCTCATATGCTGTAAATTCCATTGGTATTATAGACAATTGAATTTTTTGGACACTCATAAAGGTTAGAGAACCATGTAGTTCACTAACACAGCTTGATAACCATGGATTTTGTAAATATGAGATGGTATAGATGAAGGTCTCATAGATTTCTTCTCATGTGGAGTAATTTTGGATTTTATATTCTCTATGCATCACTTCCCATACCCATATTTTGATATTTTTTTCACAATGAATAGTGATTAATATCCTTATATGTTTGGATAATAAATTGTAAAATTATGTTTGTCATGATATCAATTTCTTGTTATTTTTGTGTATTCCCTTTTTGTATTTTTTTAGTTTTTTTAGAAAAATCAATTAGTAGTGTTGATATTCAGGTTAGTGAAAGTTAATGATATATTTTCATGTGGAATATGTGTTTGATTATGTTGCTTTTCCCGGTAAAACCATTTCTAAATGGTTAAGGATGATAGACATGATCTTGTCGTGTTCCCTTGGTGATTGATAACAAGCTTCAGGCCTTCTAGAATGTGAGGTCAAGAGATGGTTCAAGTTAACCTCAGTTGGTTTGATATATAGACACGTACATAAATGATGTGAATGATAAAAAACTTTTGATGACATTCCTAAAGAGAAACTCATCTAATTCCTGCATGTCAAATACAAAATATCAAAGGCAATCTTAGTGCCTTACATCCAAAGCCACGGTATATCAATAATTTAAAGACACCAAAAGACCAATTAACATATATAAATTGTTTTATAAACCCATTGAATCTACCCATGCTTTACCGGTCCAACGTAATACCCTCTTGGGTCACTATCTACTATCTAACCAAAAAAATCCCTGAATCCATTAGGATTGGATAACTAAATTATTCTATATTCTTCACAAAACAATGATTCCAATAGAAATATACATTATTTATATAAAAAATACCAATTAATTCAACAATTCTTTTTATATACCCTCTAAAGTGTAGTTGGATAATTATGTAAACCCATTCCCATTCTATGACATATCTCAGGCATAACTAGCCAACATCAAACTATCACCAAGGAATAAAATTTCCCCATAAAACCACCAAAATGTTATTATAAATCCCATATACCCATGAATTTTTCTTCAATTATTAAAGAACATACCATATTTTGTCGCACAGGACCTTCCATTAGAAAATGTTATGATCTAGTAAAAGAGAATGCCGCAAAAAATTTATATGAAAAAATATTTCCTATGTACTTCTTGACACTTTACATAAATTAACTCTATATATTATACAAAATCAACTACATATAAGAACTTGTAGGTTATATGAATCTTATATACCAAATATGATGAATTTTAATATGCCTTTAACACTCTTAAACAAGAAATTAAAAAAATTATTTAAAATACATACATCATATATAAATAAATATCTCAAGCCTGAATGTTAAAACCATGAATAGAAATTTCATATCCCTAGTAATAAGAACATCTCACAAAATTGGTGTTCTTAAAACACCACCTTGAGGTTTATTACAAGATCTATAAAATTCCTATAATAGATTACTATTACTCCAAATAGTAAAAATAAATATAAATTATTCTCTAATACTTATTTCTATATCCCTAACTAATATAACCCAAATGATGTCATTGTTAGAGTTCCACATGAACTTAGGTTCCCATCCCCATATCCTAGATGCTATCAAATGTTGTAGAGATAATTTCATCAAAATTAGAGAGGCAATATCCTTTATGTTAGTATATAGTTATAAAAAAAGTAAAACATAATTGAATAAATTCATATCTATGCATTAAAATATTAATAAATTATACATATAATAATACAGCTCAATAGATAAACCACGTGACCAATCATTTATAAAAAATTTGAAGCCATAATCATACAGGAGGACAAACTATTTTTATATCATCTCAACTCAAACCAAACTACAAATAAGTAGATTCCCACCATGTAACACTAACATATGACTAAAACAAATGAATACATATGGTGAATGTAAAAAAGCTAATGTAATACATCTATATAAATGAATGAATTTGTGGTCATCATATTAGGAATTTTCCCCCACAATGATAGCGCCCATAAATATTTATCCTTTATGATGATATTATCTTTGATAACTTATGTAATAACCTATATTGAACAAATGAAACATCATAACAACAACAACCTGTGAAATATTATATTACTATAAAAATAATGGAAAAAATTTGGGGGTAAAAATAGAAGTAAGAGAAATATGATATATATATATATATATATAATGGCTTTATTAATATTAAGGCATTGATAAAAATTCAATTAGGGTAGTTAAACAACAAATAATAATGATATATGCTTTAAAATATTTCCTCTCATAAAATTTTCTCATTATGTTTTTTATTTTATGGATCTAAATATATATTAAATAAAATACATTATTTTTTTGAATAATATATTGAAAATAATTTGAAGGGTAATAAGAATAAAATAGTAATTTTTTAAAAAAATCCAATGAAAACTTTTTTTGTTATATTATTAAGATTATATATAAAAATAAGGTTTTATCATATTTATAATCAAAATTATATAACTGCATTTTCATATTTTTAACTATAATGATATAATAAAGTAATGGGGTCAATTTAGTTTTTAGGTGTTGAATTATTTTATGAAGGTAGGTATTATTTATAATTGTAAAAAATTATTTTTCAATGAATGTTATTTCTTGAAATATTATGGTTTTAATATAAATTGATCTATTTTATAATAAATACTCTAATATTATGTTTAAAAATATATAATAAAAAATAATTCTCATTGAATTATTAATTAATGTTAAATAAGATTAAGAACACTGAATGAATAAATTTAAATTTTCTACAAAAAACATTGAGCACAATATATCTTTTAATTTAAGAGTTAATTTTATAAAAAATTTAAATTAAATTAGATTAATTTTATCTAAAATTATTGATTAAGATGCCAAAATTTTGCATGAAGGGTCAATGTGTTGTGACCTGACCCACCAAGGCCCACCTGGTTGGTGGAAGGTTGAACTGTAAATACCCTAACCCCATCTCCATATGTTATGGTCTGGCGATTAGTGCCATAAAAATTTCTAATATGGGAGGAATTTTCCAAAATTACCAATATCCACACACCCAATAATCTACCTAATGAAATTCATTTGAATAATAATAACAAATTGCCACATGTAGAGTAAAAATCCATGATTTTAGTAACCTATAAAGAATAAAAAATAGTATGATAGTATAATTTGAAGAGTAAAGAAAAAAATGCATGTCCATACATAAAATATACCACAACTTAAAAATAAATATAAAATAAAGAAATCTAAAAATGTATGACTCCTAATTCCCAATCCTTGACCACCGTATATAGTCAAATGCACCAAAGTATCCCTAAGATCTGATAATACCACTATTGAATTGTCTCTCATCTAAATAATAACTGAAATGTTCTTTAAATTCCCATGTAGAAGTGAGTATATACATACCTTGTATGATTACCTAAAAACTAAAGAGGGAGAAATATAATACATGATAGAATTAGTTTATTCATCCCAAAAAATATGGAAATGAAACTCAATGTCAAAGATATATGATCATAAAAGAAACCTAGATTAGTGAGAAAAGGGATCTCCATCTCATAGCCCAAACCCAACTGATGAGCCTATTTAGTGTTACAAAGGTCCATCAATGATTCCCAACATCTCGTGTTTCTATCCAAAGAATTCATGAGGATGGACTAAACCTTACATCTTCTCTACAACATGATATTGAATAATCTCTGAAATATAGACTAAGGATACCCAAGTAAGATAGGGGAGTGCCATCTCTAAATCTGTATAATGAGAATTGAAGATTCATTCACTAGTGTGATAGGGCAGTATCATCTCTCTGGATAGAGGACCCACACCCTAGTGTAATAGTGCAGTTCCAACTCTGTACCTACAAAACAAATATTTAGGATTTTCATCCTAGTGTGATAGGGTAGTACCATATCTATGGATCGTGGACTCACACCCAGGTGTAATAGGGGAGTGTCACCTTTGTATTTTTATATCATGTATGGAAGAACCATGCCATGATGTTACAGTGGAGTACCATATTCGTGTATAGAGGACGTAAAACCTTGTGTGATATGGGAGTCTCACCTTTGTATTTTAATAGTACATTTTTATTGAAAATTATAATCCTTTTACCATTCTTGGAAACTCTCAAATCATAACATAAAATACACTAAAAAGGATACCATCACGTTCTATGTCGAAAAACACTCAGGATATTCTTCTCACGGGCCAAAATCTATGTCTGACCAATATCATGGTCAGCATACGAGTCTCATCATCAATGCATCATGCTAAAATGTCAAAAAATCGATAAGTAATAAAAAAAAGGAGAATGTCCAAATGGATAATACCGTTGTGATCCTTATATAAAAACATGTAATAAAGTCTAATCACTTATCCAAATTATACTCCTAGTGAAAAAATTAAATTTTCCTTAACATGTACATACGTCACTTCATGGGCCTAAGGAACAAGTTAAAATTAAACACCTGATATTTGTCTCAAAACTTTTTTATCAATATCAGGGTCATGGTTCTAAAAAAAGTTCTTCATCCCAACACTATATGAAGAAGTTACATTAAATTCTAGATTTTTTAATAATAGAAATTATTATTATTATTATTATTATTATTATTATTATTATTATTATTATTGGGTTATTTATGGACCTCATGAATGATTTGAAAAAAGGTATCCAACATTGGTCCTGAAATAACCACTTTAATTTCATGGTTGTGATTCCATAGATGGTTCTTCATTCTGGAATCATAAGAATAAGTTACAACTGAAATAATGTTTAACAACCATAATAATAATAATAATAATAATATTATTATTATTATTAACTCCTTATATCATTTTTATTATACAATGATCATTAATAATATTTATGATAAAATAAAATAAAAAAAAAATTATTATTATTAATATCATTAATAATAATATAAATAAAACATTCGTGTATTCCCATAAATGTTGATCATACTTCACCATAAGACCTCGCAAATGGACTTTTCATAGAATTAATCTTGTCCCACCATACATAGTCACCCCACATCAATCAGGAAAATAGAGATCATAGATTTATATTTGAACCATGTCTAATTATCCACTATACTTGTCTCACATAAATCACATTCTCAATTGTGAACCCTCACTAGTAGTACCAATATGATCTATTCAAAAATCACCATCCCACTCATTTTTCACATATCCACCTAGAAAATTGGGGTTTGATTATTACGAATCCCACCCTAGGAATGTAGAATCGTGACCCCATGGGCCATAAAAGAATAACAAGAAGAATAATGGTGAGAAATTCATAGTAACAAAGCAACATTTACCTTTCACCAATCCTTTTTTTTTCAATTATTATACAATGGGATATCCAGGGGTGAAAAAATGATAAAAAAATATAAAATTAAATCAATATTTTAATTTATCATATTTTGGCTCATTTAACTGGAGGATAAATACCATATCAATGGAATATTAATTATCTATTATCAATATTTTAATCAACATGAAAGAAACTACATATTATGAGTCCTAACTCGATTATCAATTGATTGATGGTTAATAATGCATCATCTAGTGATGAAGGTGATGATCCCACTACATTATTCATTTGAATAACGATTATCTTTGATCATATCATTCATCTTTCTCTGATCTTGATCCTCCAAAAAATAATTCTATACACCCCCTATTATATATTATTAGAGTAGTATAGAAAATACTTGGAAAACAATTATAAGAAGGTATTTATAGATGAATTTATTTAGGTCATTTAAATTATAAAAAATAATCAATCATTTATTATAATTTAAATACACCCACCAATGGTTCCCTTATTAGAACATCCTATGCCTACCAACATTAGGAAATTTCTATGTTAAACCCAATTATCAGAATTAAACTATGTTATTAGATTTACAATATAGGACTCCATGAAAAATATATTTCATTATTTCTGAAAAAATGTGCATGCATGAAATAAAATATATTTAATATTTTTTAAAAATGAATTTCGGGCTCACCGAACCTCATAATCATGCATCGTCTTAGCACATGGATTTGAATATATTGATTAATATATTTTAAATTGTTATAAGGAATAAATATAGTCTCTATATTATTCACTACTTGAAATATTTTCATCCCTAAAAATCAAAAACTAAGAAAAAATGTGGGATAATGAACTCTCGACTGGGTCTCCCACTCCTATGAGCTCCCATGGTAGTTTATTATACTTATAACAAATACACACCCAATGATAACACTCTCCCAGAAATGGTTTTTCTCTTATGGTACTCAACAAATCCAGATCAATAAAACATAAAACCCCAATATCATGTCTCATCTTACCATGGTAGATGTCATACAATGAGTTCTTCACATACCTCCTCATCTATGACATGTGGTGAATGCAAGTAACCCAAACTACCAGTTTTATGAGGTTAAGTGGTACACCACCTCACTAAGGAGGAAAAAAATAGAAAAAAGGGAATATATTACATTGAGATATCCTATCATATTGGAAAAAATATTTCTGATCCTTAACATGGTGATATATCATAGAATATATGATCTCCTCTTATAACTCCAAAGTCCACTATCATCAATCCACACAGGAATCCTAACATTTTCTAGGATGTACGCATCTTATCCTTGAGGAATCACACCCCTTTCAAAACCATCACTAGAAACATCCTCTTATGTCTTGTGTTCTCCAACTATGATTCCAAGGAAACAAGGGTACCATTGAAAAAGACTACAACATTCCATCCCAAGAAAGGATAAGTATATTAAAAGTCATTCAAACCCTTTTGGGGAATTCAACATTCCAAAGGGAATCATCAAGAACTCAAGGTAATTTTATGGTCCTGGGAAGCCATTACAAGTTCATTCACCTCTCATACCTGGAGTTGGTGACAAATCATTCTAATGTCAAAATCTGAGAACCACATAACCCCAAACTACTGTTTGAATAACTAAATTATTCTTGGGAGTGGATACTCTTCCTCATTTCACCTAGTTCAGGTGACACCAATTCACACCCAACCACAAGAACATGTTCTCCTCTCTTGTGAAAAACCTTTGTTTTATTATTTGAACACACTAAGTCTTAAAAATACATTTCTATACAAAAACATGACTATGCATTTTGCATAAAATTCACAATAGGTTCTATATTTTATGTTGATTCAAAAAAATTAAGGGCATTCCCTAGGGAAATTCCATAATAAAAACAAAAAATATTCATGGTGATAAACCCAACATATCCCTAGAAAATAGTTTTTTATACTTCACCACTACAATAGAAAAGTAAATTCATAAAATTCACTACTCTATTTGTATTAATATCCAATAGATATGAAGTCAGTCGTAACCACCTAGAAATGCGCTCATTCTGCTCAGACGGGGATAACAAGTTATCAAAAATTGAAAACACCATACCAACAAGTAAAAAAACATTTACACACTCACTGGTGGGAGAAACTAATCATGGATGGAAGTGAAATAGGGTATATGGAGGAAAAATAATAGGGTCTCACTGCCGCTTTGAAGAGATTCTATGTGAGGCTCTCTCTCTCCTCAATGAGTCAGGTCACACATTCTATTGAAGTGTATCATCATTAATCCACCCTGTGGTTTCCTCAAACCCAAGGGTCAAGAAAAAAATCCTCAAATCGTATCACTAGGTCACAAATAGAATATATGATCAGGGATAATGGGGCCCATGACTCTAGGTGAAAATTCCAACTGGGGAGGTGAAGACACACATCATACCTTGATCCACACTCAAAGTCTTTCCAAGATTCAACTGGTTGGAAATAATTATTTCCCATTCCAAACAATTTACTAAAACCAAGTCTTACTATGACACCATAGAATAATAAAAAACCTCAAACACACAACTCATAAGAATTTTTCCACCACACATAAACACTATCTACTTTGGGAAGCAATGTCTCACCCACAAAACTTTTGGACCATGTCTCAAGAACCTGACTTAGTGGGGGTATTATAAATCATCTTTTAATTTATAAATTCACATGAAACATCAAAAACTAAATGATATACTAATTCCCCATTTATACCAAGAAATAAATCGATCATATGAGGAAAAATAGTTGATTGTACCTGTGTATAACATTACTATAAAAAAAGTAGATGGGATATAGATCATACCATGAAACTCTACTAGATCCTTTGGGTAATTAACCTACATTTTTTCTAACTATCCATGATTATAACAACAAACATTTCAATATTAATTTGGTACACCTAGGGTTGGATTTGGTAGCATTAAAACCAAGTCCCAACCACCTATTACTACTCCCCTAACTTCTCCGTCATGTTTTCTACCCCATTCACCTTGTTAATCTAGCCACTGACTCTACTTAAGAGTTTATTTGACTACATATTTGATAACAATGTGAATGGTGAGAAAATAAAATTAAGTATGCATGTAGGCATGTACCAACCACAATCAAAACAAAATCTCATCCTTGGAGAATAGATTTATCCCTGAGGTCTCTAAAGAAATATCCTATTTTTGGACTAGCATCAAAAACCTACTATCAATAAGTCCTTCTAGCCTTCCACCCCAGTGGATCCCTACCTCATAAGTTCATGATACACACTCAAACCATTCACATCATCATACATCACTAAAATAGCCATCAATGACTCAATATTACTAAATGAACCCACATAAACCACCGTATTCGTGTATACAAAATGATCAATAAAAGAAAGTGCCACCTACTAACCATCCCAAACACTTCATCCTCTCGAATAATCCTTTTTAGGGTGACCCCATCACTCATTAGTTCATACTCTCAATTCTACAATATAAATGTAAATGATTTTCATGTAGGAAACATATTTCAAAATACAAGGCATACCATAATCAATGAGTATATATATATAGGGAGCAAACTCATTAAGGAATGTCAATAGAGTCAAACTGATATGATGCTTGAACCAATGTTCCCTTGAAATAATGTCATAGAATATCATGTTTGGAAAGAATACAATCGGAGATATAGAGAATATATTCATTGGCCACCATAACAACACTGTGTTACCTGGCCCGAAGTCTACACATGAGACACTTTGACACTATTTCCCTATCTTCACAACTAAACCTCATAATGAAAAAAAATGTTAAACAACATACTGAGTTCGAACCACCTCTAGTCCCAATCTATCAAAACTTGACCCATTGAGGACCTTCCAACACATATAAGGCTGAGCTGAAACTACCCCAAACCCACCACCATAGGCGATGGTATGTTGAAAGTGCTGAGAAGGCATAACCAAAATGGGATTAATTTTACTAAAGTACCTGTATGTGTGCTTTCAACCATATTCATATAGAAGTATTGATGAATTATAATAAAATATTTTAACATCAAGATAAAAAAGCATGAATGTAATAACCTCAAAGGAATATAAAAGAGTGATATAATGTAATATGAATAGTAAAGTGAAAAATACATTCCCAAATAGAAAACAATTCATAACCTAACAATAAATGTAATTGAAATAAAGATGAGAGATTCGAACTCCTAATATCAATGCCCAAACCACAGTATGCCATCAAATTCAACCAAGTATCCCTATGATCCTCCAATTTTAATTCCAATATATCTTTCATCATTATAATACACAACACATGCCATAAAATCCCATGTGGTGGTTGGTATATTCATACCCACTAGGAAACCTTAAAAACTGAAGAGTGATCAATATAAGACACAACAGAGTTTGTCATCTCATCCAAAACCAAGAGGTAAGTGAAACCCAATAAGAAAGATATATGATTATAAAAGAAACCCTTATGAGAGAGAAAGGGGATCTCATTCTCACAACCCAGCCAAGGATGATGAGTCTACCTACAAATCTGAAGGTCTGTAAACAATGTCCATTATCTCTTGTGTCTATCTAAATAAATCACATTCAGGTCCCACACCTCACCACTAATCTATAGCCCAATGGAGAGTAATCCTAAAAATATAGAGGACTCACACCATAGAAAGACAAGGAAGTATTTTCTCTATATATTTTCACAAAATATGGAATCTCATGGTTCTTTTAGGATAGAGTAGTGCCACCTCTATATATGTATAATGAGTATGTAGGACTCACATCCTAGTGAGATATTGGAGTATCTCCTCTATGGATAAAGGAACTATGACCTAGTGTGAAAGTGGAGATCACCCAATGTATCAATAAAATGGGTATGGAGGACCCATGACCTGGTAAAATAGGGTAGCACCGTCTATATTGATATTGGACTTGAACTATGGTGTGAAAGGGGTGTGTTGCATCTGTATCTATACAAAGATTATGGAGGACTCATGCCCAGGTGCGACACGGGAGTACCGCCTTTATGAATAGAGAACTTTATCATCGATGTAGTAGGGGAGTTCCACCTCTATATTTTTACATCAATTATGGTGGAATCATGACCTGATATGATAGGGTTATTCCATCTCTATTCATAGAGGGCTCATTCCCTAGTGTGATAGGGTAGTGTAGCCTTTGTATCGGAATTTTCTGATGATCTAGCATGATAAAATCTATTATCGAGTGTCACCAAAAGAAAATTCACACTCAAAAAATATCACATCATAACTCAAAAGACACTATGAAGTCTACCATCTGGTTCAACATGAACAAAACTCAATATAGGCTACTCACATGTGAAAATATGAGTCTGGTCAAAACTCAACGAGCACATGAGGCTCATCATTGGTTTATCGGGAAAAAATCATTCCAACAATATGTCATCACTAATGAAAATGAAAGGGAAAATCATACTATTATGATCCTCATATAAAAACACTCAAGATATTCTATTTAATTTCCAAAATTAGTAACCCTGTGAAAAAACATATCTCACAGTAATAAGTGCCTACATCACTTCTTGGGCCCAATCCATGAGCCCAAATTAATCATTTTATATTTTTTAAGAAACATAATCCTCAATATTAGGGTTAAAATTTCACATAGGGTACATCAATTTGACACCATAATAAGATGTTACATTATATACTATATTTCGTAACAATAAAATTATTATTATTATTATTATTATTATTATTATTGGGGGCTTTATACAACCAAGACACAAGTTAGAAAAAATATATCCAAAATTGGACTTGAATTATTTCTTCAGTGTTAGGGTAATGTTTTCATAGACGGTTCTTAATTCTAACATCGTTTATAAAATTTATGGTTGAAACAAGGTTTAACCACAAAAAGAACAACAATAATAATAATAACAATAATAATTTTGTAATTATTATTATTATAATTATAGATAATTAAAAATGGGGAGGTGGAATCCCACTCATTATCACACTCAGTTGGTGGGTCCCCTCCTTCCCACTTCAAGGTTATTAATTTATTATTATTAGTATTATTGTTATTAATATATTATGATTATTATTATCATTATATATAATTATGCAATAGGAAGGGGAATCACTACCATTCTCATGCCTAGGAGGTGGCTCCCCTCCTTCCCTATTCAAGGTTATTAACTCTTTATAACATTATTATTATATTATTATCATTAAAAATAATAATAATATTATTATTAATTATAATATAAAACCATTCCTTCCTTCCCATCCATTTAGATCAACATCCACCACAATATTACACACACTGCCTCTAATAATAATCAATCTTATCACACTACACGTTATTGTCTTACATCAACTAGGAAAATGATTATCATTGATGTGTCCCTGAACCAACTCTAATCATCCACTATCGTTGTCGCAACTTCATCACATCCTTTATAGAGAACCCATAGTTTTGATACAAATGTGATTAATTCACAAATAACCATCCCACTCATTGATTGTTGAAAACCCCACAAATCTAGGTATTTGATCATGATCATACCCGTCCTGGTAATGTTGAACCACAACTTCATGGGCCAATGAATAAGAATGTGAATAAAAGTGGAGATTACTGAATAAGAACATAGTAAAATCAAATATTATCCATTATTTATAATCAAATGATTATAAAATGGGATATCTAGGGGTGAAACAAGGAATAACATATAAAATTAATTCAATAATTTAAATTATTATAATTGGGCTCATGTGAAGGGAGGATAAATCATAAATCAAAAGATGACTAATTATCCATGCTCAATATTTTAACAAAAAGGAACGAAACAAGAGATGATGATACCTACCTTGATTGTGGTTTAAAAATTAATAAAGAATTCATCCATTGGAGATAAAGGTAATGATACCATGTTGTTTGTCATTCTGCTCATGATTATCTTGGATTTGACCATTTGTCGTTCTTTGATCTCGATCCTCCATTGAAGAACACTCTCCTATGCCACTTTGATCAAGCAAGGGTTTTGTGGCTAAAACATTTAAAAAAATTAATATGTTATTTATAGAGGATTTTAACCTGTTCATTTAAATTAAAATAAATCAATCAATCATATATTTTAATTTAAGCAGACCCACCAATGATGGCCTCATATGACTGTCCACTACTGACCACCTTTTGGTCGTACGTAGTGTAAACCAGATATTCTGGATTCCACTATGGTCTAAAATTTCTAATCCAATACTATGTTTTGAAGAAATTTTATTACTTTTTATGAACTTCACACGCAATATATAAAATATATTTTTTTGTTTTTTATAAAATTAAATGCTGGATCACTAGGCCTCAGAATGATACACTATCTTGGTATCTTGCTCCAAAAATATTTCTTAATATATTTCAAAATCATCTAAGTTAAAAACAATGTCTCTAAATTCACCATATATTTTTAATATAAATATAATTTTTTTGGTAAATTTTTAATCATGATTAAAAACTCTTAAGATGTGGAATTTAATGAACATTAAAATTTTCTAAATCAATTTGTCATTTAGACATTCTAGATCACCAGTGATTGTTTTTATAGACATGCCTACATGAATCACCAAAATATTCCCACCTAAATCACTTAACTCTCATGAAATTAAATTCTTAACCCTACCTATCATTCTTTTCTAAATATTTTACCTTATTTTTCACCTATAAAAGGTGCTCACTTTTTATTATTTTATATTATACATTAATTTCAAAATATATTTGAAACTCTAAAAATTCTAATTATTATAGAGCCCCTATATATATTTGTATGTATCTATCACCAATAAAGGACCCCAAGTCCTTCATTTAAAAATGATACCTCTAGAAAATATATAAATTCTCAATATAAGTATTATTAAAAAAATATTCATTTCTTTATCCTTCCCGCAAACTCTCTTAGAAACACATTCTAACCATTTTTATATAATGAAATCAGTATAGATTATATTTGGATATTTTATTATAATTAAGGTATAACAATTATTTATTTACCCCTAATTTAATCTAAATAAATAAAACATTTCTTATGTGTATGTGTGGATAACCATGTCCATGAACAACAAATTATTTTAGTAAAAAACATTCAAAGATGGATATATAAATGATATTAGTGAATTTATGTATTATTTATTTCAAAATTAATATTATTTAAAATAAATGTTCCATTGTATAAGCATTATTAACAATTGTAAAACATTCAAGAAACTAACCACCAAAAATGAACTCACCAAGTGGAAAATAGATTTATTTATAGGTGAAAATGTATTATTCATTTTCCAAACACTTATAAGTTTATTTAATTATGATTAATAACCTTAATAATTTCTAAATAATGTCATTATACTTTTTTATAATGATAAAACTAAAAAATAATCTCCTTCATAGCCATACTTATAAATATATTATATTATGATCTTATGACATCGGTTTAACAACACCCATGAAAAATGCTATAAATTTAAATAAAGGATGTGTTTTTTAAATTAGTTTTGGAAATTAATATGTTAATAATGATTTTTTTTCTATAATTATAATATAAACATTTATCTTAGTAATTAAGACAATAATATTAATTCATTATAAATTACCAATAAAATTATGTCTTAATCTTGGTCATCAAAAATAATAACTAAAATAATTGTGAAGTTAAATTATAACATTATAAATAAGTAAAAATAAATTACAATATAATTTATGATCTATTAATGATGATAATTTTGAATATAATGAGTAATAACAAGAAAATTATAATACTAGTTTAAAATAATCATGATTACCCATACACTATTAAAAATAGATGATAAAAAACTAATATAAATTTAGAAAACAATTATAACTGAAGTCAAAAAAAATTATTGATATTATTAATTTTATAAAATATAATATTAATATAGTTATGTTTTCTTATAGTATGTTATAATGCATTCGACTAAATAGGGAAACATGGAAATGGTTTCCTATCTAGAATTTTTACCCCTTGAGACATTTTACTTATTAAAAAAATGTTTTATTTGGAATGATGTATCTAATACCACATTAAAATTTTATATCATGATCTTCTCATTATTAAATGACATTAATTTTTCATTCAAACATAGATACATTAAGGTTTATATATTCGATTCATTATAAGGTTGTAAGTGAATCATTATATCATACTTGATTTTATGGGACATGTTTGATATTAGGAATCTTTATTTATTTTATATGATTTATTAACTACACTATTGAGTTCATGTATTAGATATATCAAATTATTATTAAATTTTAATATACAATTCATGATCTCCATCCCACGATCCTTTTATTCATACATTACTACTACCAATATGGTTTTACTATAAGTATTATTTTCAAATAGATATTTCAATCAAAAGAAAATCCTACTAGGAGGTCTTTATAATTTTATCTCCATAACCCCAATCATTTAATTTATCCTTATACATTATTTAGGTTTTAATTGTAATCTCAGTAGTACAAAAAATGGCCTATATCATCACTAAAAAAGGGCTTTAACAGCTCTAAAAATGAACTGTAAAGCTCAGCGCTAATATATGGGGTCCCTTTTATAAGTGGTTCGGAAAGTGCTGATAAAGGTAAAAAAATAAAAAAAATTAAAAATAAAAATAAAAATTATGTGGGGAGTGCGTTTATCAACGCTTGGAGGTCTCCTGCGTGCTTCCCTTCCCACGCATCCTCATACACGCGCGCACACCCCCTTCGCTTCCACTCGAACTCGAACCCGGGACCTCCCCTCATTCACTGCTGCACCTTTACCACTAATCCATTTCGGTTTGTTCTCTATTTAATGATATATCTATATATTTTTTGTTATATTTATTCATATATTGATATAGATTCATATTTATATAAATATATTTATTCATATATTATTATTTATATTTATTAATTCATATATTAATATTTTTATATTTATATTTTTAGTTATAAATTTTTATACGTATATTTATTTTTATATTAATATCTAAATATAAGATTAGTTTTAAATACATTTATGAAAAAATATGTTTTTATTGTGTGTTTATAAATAAATAAATACATACATACATATATTGATATATACAACACATAGTCACACACAGAGAGACACACACACACACAAACACATATATATTTATGAATTAATACATATATATATGTGTATTTGAAAATCCATAGAATGTACTTATAAGATTAGTTTTAAATACATTTATGAAAAAATATGTATTTGATATATGTTTATAAGTAAATAAATAAATACATATATATATACATATATACAACACAAAGACACACACATAGACACCCACACACACAGAGACACATATATATTTATGAATAAATACATATATACATGTAATTGAAAATCCATAGAATGTTAAAATGACCATAACATATAATCTAGAATTCTGTTTCAACACCACAACTAGTCAAATCGAAGAAAACGAAATAATATTCGATATGATATGTGGTACATTCATAACAAACATCTGGATCAGAAGTTATACCTATTATAATGTTAACAAATCGGGGTATGACGACTAAAAACTCAGTTTTAGAGGCCTTATGGGACTTTTTTGGGCTTGAAAAATGTGACATAGGCTTTTACTTAATCATTAGCATGTAGACGTCATCAGATGATTCAATTTGATGTATTTTATAACTCAAACGGACACCCGGATCAAAAGTTAGGGCCGTTTGAATTTTAGGTTACATTTTCAACTTATTTTAGATTTTTTATTAATTTTTTTCATTATTTATTTCCTCAAATTGAAATTAAATGATTTTTAAATGATAATAATTAGAAAATTATTAATTAATAATATTTTTAAAAAAATATTTTAATGTCATTTACAATATTTTTTTTATATTAAATTGAATACTCTATTTATACGTATCTATAACATATTTAAAAAACATACATTTTATTTATATAAATATAAATATATATATATATAGCAATATATTGTTTTTCATGATTTTTTTTGAAACATTACATTTATCAGTGCTACTAAAATAAGCACTGATAAAGGGGTCCCCTTTATCAGTGCTAAAAAAATGCTGATATAGGGGGTGCCTTTATCAGTGCTAAAAAATGATAATAAAGGGGGCCTTTATTAGTGCTTTTTTATAGCGCTGATAAAAGCGACCCTTTTATCAGTTCTTTTTTTCGCGCTGATAAATGCCCCCTTTATCAGTGCTTTTTTTAGCACTGATAAAAGTGAAGTGCATCCCTTTCCCATTTTTGTAGTAGTGTCTTCCTTTGTCATTTTCTCCCATGTATCACTATTTACAAATTGTTTGTAAACTGACCATACCTTTTCATTTCAAACAGGAACCTCACTTTTACCTATTTTATATTAATTGGAAACTTTTTAAAATTTCATTATCTATTACTAAATAATTGAATGAGGTCATTTTATAAAACTTTAATTTTTTTTAGAAAATCTAATTAAAATTTTAATAGTATTCTTCATTTCATTTTTATAAATTTTGAAAATAATAACTTATTTATATTTATCATGTAAACACACCACTCCAAATACTTTGTAATTTTACATGAAGCATTCTCTATACATTTTGATGGTTTATAAATGAAAATATTACTCTCCGTTTTTTATAAAATATTTATTTATAATTGTTTTCAAAATTCCAATATGTTTGTTATATCAAATTTGATTCATTCTAGAACATTGAAAATGTGTTATTCATATAATTCATTATACTTCTAAATTTATTATGATTGATAAATTTTATTAGTCCAATGTTATTATCTACCATAATTCCCTATATAAATTTTGTAATGTCATTTTCTATCATAGATATTACCTATCAATTATTTTTGTTTCCATGTAATCATTTTTTACTACTGTGATTACTCATCCAATGTCTACCCACTATGAACATTCAATATTTCCTTAGATTGAAGGATGTACGCCTAGATTTCATGCATCAATTTATATGGGAAATTGTTGATATAACCATATACCATCAATATATATGGTTTTTATTTTAAATATTGATACATAGAATTATATTCCACTTATTAATTTTTGGAAATATTTAAAATATTTATACATGTTTTTTCAATACATATGTTTATTTATTACTATGGAGTACTGGTAATGTATTATAGATATTATTCATTACTTTATATAAAAAATACATTATAATTAATTATATATGGTTAGGTATAAATATAGATAACACCTTGATGAATCAATATGTCTCACAAATCAAACTATTATTGGTATTTCGGTGTATACCTGTCCAGAACAAAATATTTATAAGATGAAATTCCTTAATGGTAATATCATGATGTATTAACATATAGAATAGGTTTATCAATCTATAATTATTCATTTAATCTCTTGGGAACTAGTTGTTATTATCAATGTAATCCTTTGATTTTCAATGTTATCATGGGTATATTATGATTTCAATTTCATTCACTTATGGAATTATTTTTCATTATATATTCTAATCATACTATTTATGTTCATCTTATTCTAAATAATTATCTTTGATTTGTATCTATTGATTTTATCTTTACTGAGTTTTTAATATCACCATTCATGGGTTAGTATTTCCCAAGGTTTTGATGAAATATATTACACATTATACAACTAAATTATAATAGACTATGTGGACAATTCATTGGAGATGATGAAGACTTTTATGAAATAATTATTTATTTATATTGTGGAAAATTACATTTTATGAGAAATAAATGGGCTTTTTTTGGTAAAGATTTTCTTTAAATATATAAATATCTAATCGTAAAAGGTTTTAGGAATTTATGTGACAAAATATATCTGGGTTATATTGTTATTATTGGTGGTTAATATCGGTATGGTTTGGTATATTTCAAATCGGGTATGAAAAGAAGGTATTTAAAATCATTGGATCTAGGAGTACATATTAGGGGCATCACAATGACACTTCAGACAACCTAGGTCAACCAATATAAGATGAAAATGTCACCTAAAAAATTAAATCCATATGTATAAATTGTAATTTAGGGTGTCATTTCATATCATTTTATGACCATTACACTCTAATTGAGTGTAAGGTCCATTGTAAACAAAAAATAGATCAAATATAGTCTCAAACTCAACTACTTCACTTAGGGCTGGTTCTTATAATTATATCTCAAAATATTTCCCTCTTACACATGGAATTATAATTCATTGACATCCCTATTAAATATATTTGTAATATACAGTTCTAAACCTCTACCCTATAACTTAGGGAGGGTCCCATACAAGATTTTCATCACTAACCTCTTACACATAGTGGGGTCCCATGGAAATATCATGGATCAATACCCATGCACTCAGATATGTACATATTGGAACATTCTCATATTGGGTGATGCCTCAAATCAAGATCATGAGAACTACCATCTAACTCTATATACTGTCCCATAAAAAATACTTACCACTACCATCTCCCTAATAGTGGGATTCAATTATAAAATTATATACTAATACCCTCTCCCATAAACTATATTATTCCAACACTATACAACTCATAGAGAGGCCCAACATAAAGACTAATAATCAGTAATTAGATTATAGTATATAGTAACACACACACAAGCACATGAGCCTCAACCCAGTTGGTGAGGACTAATTAAGTGAATCCAAGAGACCCGAGATCAAATCTAGTTGGAGGCTAATTTCTGAGGGGTGGTAATGTAGAAGGAACTATAGTAGTATTATAACAGGTACTATAGTAGGCACCTTAGTAGGCATTTTGCAGAATTGTAGCTGGCATTGTAGTGAGAAATGTAGCAGGCACTGTAGCAACCGAGAATAACCCCCTGTTTGGGCCTTCAAGAAACCAATTTGTTCCCTGAGTCCTTCAAGTTCTTCGAGCCACCCAGACCATTGGGTCAGCAAGGCCTTTGGGCCACCTCAATGCCTTCATACCACCTTAAGTGTAGCTGCAAACCAAATATCCTACAAGGAACAAGCTTCAAAAGGAGGAGCAAGGAGCATTCACCATAGAAGAGGATAAATAGATTTCAAGAATGAAAGGGTATGGAAACTGCCATCGGGACAAGCCTGTGCATGCAAGAGAAAGCCTATCCAAACATCCATGTGAAGGTGGAGAGATAATTTAATGATAAAGATGCTTGGTAGGAGAAGTTCCTAGTTGTTATTCATTGTTGTACATAATATTTTAAGCCCATGGGAAATGAATTCTTCTAAGGCCTATGGGCCATGTAATACATATGCCTACAGGCCTTGAAAGGGTTCCACGTCACCCCTTGAAAGGTGGATTATGAAAATCAATAAAAAATGAAGGCATTTGAGCCATTGGACAGATAGTAACACACACACACTATAAATATCATAAAAACATGGAATATACCGTAATCAAGTATTTTCTCATAATCAGAAACTATTTCTATACTAACTTCTCATGACGTCATCATGTTTCATACATTGATAAAACCCTGAACAAGAATGTTAAAACCTATCCTCATATAGCAAATCACATATCAACATACATATATATCTTCACAAGTAAAATTACTAAACCAAAATTAAACATGAAGAATTAGAATGTTAAACTCATTTGTTCCCCAATCTCACCCATAATAGAATACCCTAGGTTCCCAAGAACTGACCCTGCAAATACCCCTTAGAACCAACTTAACCCATCATCCCACAATTACATCATATCTTAATGAATGTATAGATCTTTGGATTATAGAGGCAAGGTCAATTTATCCTTAAAATTCCCACCTCAACATATATATCATTGTCCCTAAGTGAAATCTCATCATCACTCCATCAATTCCTCTTATAAATTTGTTCCCAAGTTCTTAATTCAATCCCCATGAACCAAAAATGGGTTTCATATCACTTCTCCCCTTGGAGAGAACTTGTACATACAATTTTAACACAACAAATAACTATCCTAGGCTAACCAAAACTATTCTGATGATAAAGGGACTAATCTAGGGTCTTTCGAAAATAGAATTGGAACCAATGCCTCCATGGTGGAAATATACATAATCAATCCTATTCATTGTCTCCTAATTGATAACTTGCTCTGAACATTGGAGACTCAATTCCAAATAATTCTACCACATTAGGAACCTAATAATATTTGAATTTTTCACAAATTTTAACATGGTTTTAATCCTTATCAATATGGATTAACATATATTTTTTTAGGTATTATGGTAACTAATTACATCTTTATAAAGTTACAATCATCTATAAATTATATCAATACACCATCTAAGAAATATTATGATCATGAAAGACCAAAAGAAGTTCTCTCCTCCAAAGACACTATAATAGTTAATTATAATAATTTGTAATTAATTAATATTATCCAACAGAGAATATTTTAATAAAATCCACCTAATAATCCCAAAATAAAGGATCATTATCCAAACACATGAGGAAGGTCCAAATAACACCCGTAACACCTCCATATGAATAATATATTTCACAGAACATATATTGAATTTATAATTTAATACAATTAAATATAATTTTGTTAAAAATTAAATAGATAACATGCCTCAATTAAAAAATGTAGTCGGTTTTTGGAATAGTGGTAAGAACCCTGTAATCCTACATGAAAAAAGGGGGTTCAAAACTCATTGGTTTAAAGTTACAGTAATAGTACTGTAGCGTAATATAGCAGTGGGGGAACTGTAGAAATGACGGGCACTGTAGCAGCGGAAGGTCACTATAGCGGCGGTAGATCACTGTAATAGTGGCATAGTACTATGCAGTACTACAACAGAGTAGGGAATATAGTAGTATTATTCAAAAAATGGGCCTTGGGAAATTTTTTTGGGCATACGGGCCATGTAATGGGATAAAATATCACTGGGCCTTTTTGCAATGTATTGGGGCTCCCTCTACCTAGTTAAAAAAGGTCATTGTATTGCTTTAATAATAAATATGTCTTCAACCCCGACAATTTAAAAAAATACCTCAATTAAAACAGCAAAATGAATTGGGAATTCGTTATCTTGGTTTCTCCTCCAACTTCCATATATAAAATCTGGAATGTTTTGAATGATTTCACCATGCTTTGGTGGAATAAAAAATCATACCCTTACATAAATTAATATTGGATCCAAAATAACAATAATTAATAGTGAATATAAGAAGGAAGGGTAGACAAATCTTAAAAAATCTCATGATTAATGTATCAAAACATTCATAGATCAAGAAAGTTAGAGAGAGTTGGGATAATGTCTATTGAATATCGCTTTTTAGTTCATCACCTTTGAGGATGAGACACCTAATTGGGGGTATGATATATGATTACAGAAAAAAATATTCCATCCCCATTATAGAAAACCCTTGTAGAACCCCCAGTGTACATGATGCATAATTGATCAGACAATCTGCACCCACCATTTTACTAGTGAAGCTATAGTCCCAACAATCCCACTAGACAAACCATCATATACCTAGTTGATCACTACTGTGAACCCATTTGTAATTGTTGCAATAATAATGTTATATTGACTTTCTTTTCTCCATTTTATCAAATATTCAACTATATGAGACTCTGAAAACTAGTCAAATACATCCAAAACATCCCCCATGTGTTGGCTAACTATTTTGAATCCTAATCTAAATAAAATATTAAAAAAACCTACGTGTTAGAAGAATACAAAAATATTTAAAAAACTATTAACCATAAAATTTAATGTCATTACAAGACACTCAATCCACTAATAATCTTTAGAAACCTCTTTCTTAGATTCATTCTCTTCAAAATCATCATGATAATTTAATAATAATTCTAAATATATAGTAATATAATATGGTATTATACTTTGATATTAATATTTGATAAAAAGTAAAATAAATTAATCCATAAAATATATGTATAACACTTTTTTTAGCTTCATGATATTATTCAATATTTAAGGCCTTTGATAACAAAATCATTGGAGAAGAAACTAATAATTACATTCATTATTTAAGTTTGGTTGTTTCTAGTGAAGTCTCTTTTAGCTCATTGTGGATATCCAATAGTGGAACTGATTTATAACATCCATATAAGTGGATTTAATTGATAATATAGTCATAATAAAATCAAAATAAAGTAAATTCACTAAATATTTATCCCTATTAATTATAGCACCATGTATTTTATTTTTATCTCATTAGGTTACTCTAAAAGTATAGTGTTTGTTTATAAAAAATAGTATTATACACTTTTGAGCTTAAAACTACGTCTATATTATATAGGGTTAGAGGATATACTTTGTCCACTAATAGATTATGATCCTATTTTCAAAGTTAACTAAAAATATCTTATAGATTAGTGTTGATTAATCAACATATTCACTTGTATCCTTTTTTTCTTAATTCAGAATCTCTAATCTTTCTCCATGAATATATTTCCCAAAAAACAAAAAGTGATGGAAATGGGTTTATACTACTATAGTGGGAAATAAAAAAATATACTTATGATTATTCTTCTCTTTCCATCTAGAATAATACTACACTATTTTTTTATTCTTAGGATTATGCTCCATCTTTATTTTTATATTCTAATATAAGTGGGTATGATTTTTTGTTCATATTTGTTGGGCAAAAATCCCTCAAGGTATCATTGAAGCATTTTTGAGGTGATTGAGTTGGTCGACAAAGTGGACATCTGTGTCGTTATTATTGACAAAGAAAACCATGACATACAAATTTGTTGAAAAGGGGATTTCATGATGGAATGTAGAGTTCAAGAGTTATGGTCAACGATCCATGTATTAGTCAAGAATTTTGACAAAGGAATGGATGATCTGGAGGGGGTACAAAAAGAATAGATACAAGGTGGCACCATTTTCTAGTGATTGCCAAAATTTTGGTCCTGAAAATTGATGAAAAGAGAAAAGTGGTTCTAGCAAAGAGAATTGTGAGCCATGTACTTGAAGTAGTGGAAACTCGTGCACCTAATGTTTTTCAGGATTAGGAGGTCAAAATATGGAAAAGGAAAATGGGTCGTGTAGGTATTCGTGTGGTCGCGTAGGTGACTTGCGCACCGTAAATTGAATTGCATGCCGGTTCCAAGAAGTATTGGAAACTTGCATGACATATATTTTTCAATATCATAACTTCAAAATATGGAAAAGGAAAGTGGTTCATGCAAGTTTGTATGTGGGTTGCACAAGTGACATGTAGGGGAAGAGACCTATGTGCTGAGTCTTGCGCGCCTAGGGTAGACATGCGAGACATCACACAGGGTGTTCAAAATTCCTATAAATACTGGACCACCCCTCCCCATTTCTCTACGAAGTTCAAAACTTAGGGAAATCAGAGCTCTCGTAGCACAGGTGTGGTGGTCGTGCAAGTGGGACATGTGTGCCATATTTGAAGTAGCACAATTGTTGTTTGTTGCGCACCAATATTTGTTTGGACATAAAGAGAAGTGAGTCTCACAAGTATGGAGTTGCAGAATCTTGTGCCGCGAAAGTCGTTGAGGTACACTTGTGTATTAGTTGTGATTTGTGTGCCGATACTTGCACACCAGATTGGACTTTCACACCAAGTAAGGTTGTTTTCTCGGGAGTGTTTTCGGGCTGCGTGGAAGCTGAAAGTTTTCCTGATACCGTCGTTGCAATGAAAAATTGATCTACGGGTGAATGTTGGACTTCAATAGAGCATGCACATATAATAGAGGATTTAATCATTATAAATAATTATGAGACCTATAGGTCTATAAACTATGAGTGGATACTTTCCAAGAGTGGTGAGAAAAGGAAGAGGAAGAAGGTGATCCTCTCCACCGGAAGTGAGCCAGAGAGAGAGAAATAGGGAGTGACCCTTGAGAAAGCAGTGGGCGGTCCCTAAACCTTGTAAAGGAAGTGAGCCTATGACATAGTGACTATGCCCGAACCTTATAATCCATAGATGTTGAAGTTTAGTGGAATTTGGTATGACCAGAAACTTATCAGCATATGCTCCTTGGACGTAGCCCTTATCGGTGAACCAAGTAAATTTTTTGTGTCCTGTGCTTGCTTTATATTCTATTTATATTGTGCAACAAGAAAGAGAGAGAAGAATGTTTTTCATAACAACGAAACAAGATCAGAATAGGCTTTAAATTTAAATTATTCATACCCTGATTCACCCCTCTCAGGGTATTTAGCCTTCTGAACCTAACAATAATGTATTCATAAAATCTTATTAAAATATCGTTGAATATGATCCTAGGTAGCTTACTGTTCCAGAATTATTCTGCTATAATCTAGTTTTTTCATATTTTTTATACAAATATGAATATAATATTTATAATGTGATTATGAAAAATAAATAAATCTTAGCTCACTAAAAATAGTTCTATATTTGATTAGGGTTTTACCCTCAAGCATATAAAAAAATCCAATTACTCTTCAAAACAATTAGTGGAACTCCATGGTTCTTTATCAAGGAACTATTAAAATCTCTCACAATATTATACACATTAAATAATTTTTTATTTTTAGATTAAGGAAAATATTTATAAATATAATAAATAAATTTTTATTTAAAATAAAATAAAATATTTATTAATTAAATTGAAATACAATATCTAGTATGAAATGTGTGTATCCCACAATGAATTTATAAGGATTATAGATAGATTTACCGTTAAAAAATTTACTACCAATAATATAGTTAAACAATTGATAGTCCCAATAACATTCATTTTCACATTTATCAATGTATTGGGAAAAATCCCACAAGGTATCATCGAATCATTTTTTAGGTGATTGTGTTTATGGACAAAGGAGACCTACATGTTGTGTTTTTTGACATAGTAGACCACAATGTCTAATTTCACAACAAAGGGGGTTTACATGGTATTTTTTCAAGTTCCATAGATATTTTTGATGACCTACATTGACAAAGAATGAAGAAAAAGGTATGGACGATCTTGAGACGGTTCAAAAAGAGCAGATATTAAGTGGCGTGCAAGGAATGTTTTGGGATCAGAATGTTGATAAATGGCAATGGACTGTTTCACACGAAATATTTAAAGATGTTCGAGAAAGATGTAGTTGCATGAAATAATCATGCGTCAAAGGAATGTTTCTAGAGTAGAATGTTGGAAAATGGAAAAGGCATGATTTGTGTGAATGATTTTTAAATGGGTGAGAAAGATGAGGATGTGTGAAACAAATTTGTGCACCTAATGCAATGTCAACCGGTGTTTTTGTGCGCTCAAAGAGGAACTTGTGGGCCCAATGCATCTTCAAACGGGGTTTTGCAAGCTTGAAAAGGAACATGCATGAAAAAAGTTGAATATTCCTTGCAGGGGTCAAGAATGTCTATAAATACGACGTGAACCCCCTTTATCAAGAGATATCAACACTTAGAGAAAATTTGAGCACCAGATTTCATAAGAATTTCGCACAAAGGGAGTTGCGCGAATGATTTTGAGTTTCACGCAAGCTAGAGAAGAGGTGCATATGATTTGAGTTGTGCATAAAATTGATGTTTCACAAAATATGTGTTTTGAAAAAAAGTGGAAACCTGCGTGAGATGCACTAATGTTGCATACAATAAGAAGTAAGGGTTGCACTAATGATTTTGAGTTCCCAGGAAGACCCAGTGTAAAGAGATATTCATCTTCAGGTGAAAGTTGATCATCAATAGAGCACATATCCATAGTTGAAAATTCTTATTTCATTAGTGATAATGAAAAAACCTACAGGTCTATAAACTGTGAATGGATCTTCTAAATATGTAGTGATCACACTTCAGTTGAGAGAGCAATGGGATTTCATATTGTGATTGTTTGTAAACCATAAGGAATAGTGAGTCCGATTCAATCATTGTAATCAACAGTGTTCTTTTAGTGGATTTGTTACATCGTCACATCGCTGGTGTATTCTACTTTGACATAGCCCAGTGGGGTTGGGTGAACCAGGTAAAAATTATTGTGTCATGTGAATGATTTAATTTTTTTTTATACATTACTATGGGAAAGAGAGAGAATAGAGTTTTGCTTAATAGCGAAACAAAATCATAAGGTGCATAGGTTTAAATAATTCATACCCTGATTCAACCCCCCCACCCCCTCTCATGGTATTTTTCCTTAAGGGACTAACAATTTGTATCAAAGGGAAAGGTTATTATCAGTCGTTCTCTCTCTAATATAGGTCACCAATCGTAAATGGATTGTGATCATTGACAAAAACAATTTTCAGATATGGAATAATTGGATGAAACACTTCTTTTGATATTTGGGAATGAATGTGTTTAAAGAAGAAATGCATGGTATAACAACCGATATTAATAGTGGTGCTTTATCAGAAGCTGAGCGTACTGAATTGGATGCTGATTCTAAGGGAATTAGTGCTCTAGGTGGAGCCCAATCTAATGTTATATATACAAAGGTTATTCCATTCAAAAAAATCACATTCCATGTGGTAAAACCTATTGAATATATATAAAGGAGATACAATGGTCAGAGATGTAAAGATGCATGTTCTGTGAAACAAGTATAATGATTTGAAAATAAACCCGAAAGAGTCTTTTGATGCATTCTTTGATAGGGTAAATATTGTTATGGAAGATATGCAATGTCATGGAGAAGTAATAAAAGACATAAAGATCAAAAATCACATATTGAGAAAACATTCACCTTGATTAAATCCAAAAGATTCAATACTGTAAGATAAAGATCCAAATGATCTAATACTAGACAATTTGCACAGTACCTTTGTTGAATATGTAATGAGGAATGATGATAATGAGGTTATGGAAAATGGGAAATCTTTGGAGGTGGCATTCAAGCCCATGGAGAAGCTCACCATTGAATATTTTCAAGAGGATGAAGAGACAAATGATGTAATGTAATTTATTTAATCAAATCTATAAAAGGGGAATAGTAAAGTTCAATGGAAAACTTCCAGTAGCTTGTTTTTGACGTGGAAACAATGGTCATCTTACCAAAAGGTGTCCTAAAAAGTTCCAAGAAGATAATGATATCGATGACGTCATAATTCCCATGAAGAATTCTTCTGACTATGGGAAAGGTAAGAAGAAGTTCAGGAGAAATTTTTTTAAGAAGAAGAATCTCTTTTCACAAGAATGTGATAGTTCAGATGAATTTAAGGTTTAATAGGTTGAAGTGATTGAGAAATGCAATGATTGCAAAGAAAATACTATGGTGGCAGTTTTCAGTAGTACACAGAAGAAGGAAGAAACCAACATTGATGAAGAATAAGAAGTTGAAGGAAGAGTTGATATGAAAGCTAAGTTAGAGGTTTCTATTGAAGAGATAGACGTTTGGAGGGATAAAATAATGAAATCCAACAATGTTGTTTGTGATGCCAAACTCTACATAGAGCAGTAAGAAGAAGAGAAGTATGATTTAATGGATGAAATTGAGATACTCAATTCATCAGTGCTAGAGAATTTATAATCAGTTAATGGATACAAACTCAGCATTGAAGAATAAAATAAAGAGATCAATGCCTTTAATATCATAGTGAAAGATAACATCAAGTGTATTGAAGAGCATGAGGAGGAAGTTATCGGTCTGTAGAGAAAATTTAAGGACCCAGAAAAAATGTGGACTCCCAAAATGTTCTTGGAAAAAATAGAATATTCCGAATACATAAAAGATGAAACAGGATCCTAGTAGTTCATTAGGAAAGAAGTAACAATCATGCTCAGATGTAAAGGATAATTTGGGGCTAGATCATAACTATAAAAAAGTTAGGGTTGGAATTATACCACAAGAACACATTCCAAGAATAAAAATTGACTTAGGTATAAAATAGAATTAAAAAATTCCTAGAACCCAAGGGACTATTGACAGTATAAAAGTGACATTTAGAAATGAGCCTTTCATTAGGTGATATTATGGTGGAAAGATGGGACCCTCACAAATTATGTGTTCTATAGGCCGAAGATATCGAAGGGAATAAGAATAGAGGTGGCAGCCAAATATAAAATTGTTCTCTAGAACATATTTTGAAGGAAATTGTTTTTGGTGCGGAGGATTTGGGAACATGGATATATATTGTACATCAACCATAAAGATGAATGTGCCAAAGTAGAATCAAAATGATCGCATGCGGCAGATCAATGAACTAACAGGTGAGTTGAAAATGAAAAATATATTTTTTTTCTATACAATATGATGTTGGGACATCATTCTCTAAGAAATATCAGATGTATCAATCTATTCCAAGTGTGAAGACAAAAATATAGTCCAAGAATAAGATACCAGAGAAGGCAGTGGTGTCTTAAATTTCCCTTAAACCATTTGACCATTCTGGTGTGTGGATCCTTGGAAGTGGTTGTACGTCTCACATGGAAGGCAACAAGGATCTAGTTATATGCATAACATATGATAAAGAAAGAGTTTTCATGTTTGTGAATAATGAAGACCTGAAGATAATTGGATCAAGAAAGGCTAGATTTGGGGGAAAAGAAATAATACGCACTGATGTTTTGGTTGTAGAAGGTCTCATTCATAATTTTCTAAGTGTTTGTCAAATGTGTGACTTAGGGCATTCTATACGGTTTACCAATATTTCATGTTTCATCATGGGAAGAGATGGTATAGTGGTTATATAGGAAAAAATAACAAATGGAAATCTCTACATTGTATGTGGAGAAAAATATGTTTGCTTTCTATCTAGAGAGGAAGAAAACAAGTTGTGGCATGAATGACTTGGTCATTTATGCCAACCATCAATAGAAGATCTGGTAATTTTTGATGCAGAAATAGTCTTCCTTAAGATATCATGTGATTGTAGTCACACGTGTGACGCTTGAATATACGTTCTTTATGTATTTCCTAGAAATTCTAACGTTAGAAAATTCTATTCAATAAAATCTATCATACACAACATCAAACATAGAAAGGAATATAACCTCTGAAGAATTTATTATATAATTAATATTTTAAATAAATTTAATATATTATATATTTTTTAATGCAAAAAATACTAAATTATCTTGCATTACACACAAGAAAGAGTCCTGACAATAGTTTTCATTACACACAAGATCTAGTTTTTCTGGAAATAAATATTATTATATTATTATTTAATATAAATAGATACAACCTAGAAGTTAAATTTATTTTTATAAATAGGAATAACTAATTTATAAATTAAGTATTGAATTCATTAGTTAACAAATCAATAGAAATGAGTATCAAAACCAATTGAATATATAAGAATTTTTTTTTATAAAAAATCATTTTAGGCATCTAAAGGCATTTTTTCATAATAAGTTAAAGTAATTACTATTAGTGAATAACAATAATTTATTCTATATATTATATATTCAATAATTTTTTATATATTCATCCAATAGATTCGTTATGTATAAGATATGAAAAAACCCAATCTTCCACCGAATCTCTCTCAAGTTCACGATGTGTTCCATGTATCTCTCCTGAGAAAGTACATACCTGATCCTTCACATGTACTTAGCTCAGAAGTTGTACCGCTGGAGCAGGATATTTCTTATGAAGAACATCCGATAGAGATTCTGGATCATAGCGACGAAGTCCTATGAAACAAGACCACTCGATTGGTGAAAGTTTTATGGAGGAACCACCAATTAGAAGTGTTGTACCTCTCGAACCCCTCGTGGTTTAATTTTCATGATCACAATCACCCTCTTATTTATCTAATCTTGTTTTAAGTGTTTTTGGATGATAGGCATGATTTCAGGTGGCCAAGGAATTGGGCCAAGAAAGCAACAAGGCAAAGTGGACTGAAATTCAGTCCACCGGCCAACCGATGGAAGAGTACCGGCCAGCCGATGGAGGCCTGGACAGAAGGCATCCTTCTGTCCAGACCACCGGCCAACCAGTGTCACACGAGCAGCCAGCCGGTGGCACTCAGACAGAACAGTGGTTGCTACTGCCTCAGCACCGGCCAACCGGTGGCCTCAGCACCGGCCAGCCGGTGGAGCCTGAGCCCGAGCCCTCCTCCTTTTTGCACACACCGGCCAACCGGTGGCTCTGCACCGGTCAGCCGGTGGATCCAGTCAAACTAGCCGTTGGGCTTTTGACTAGCCTGTCCACTTGGGCTCCAACGGCTCCGAAAGCCTCTCCAACGGCTCCAAAGGCCTCTAACGGCCATATGAGGGTTCCCCCTCTATAAATAAAGGATTAGGAACCCCCGGAAGCCTAAGTAACATAGCCGGAACTATTGTGAAGCCAACGGACATATTTCCCATCATTTGGCGAACCTCCGGCGGACTTCCTCCAAGGAACCCCAATCGCTCCAACTCAATTCCACATCCAAGGAGCATCACTATAGAAGCTTGGGAGTGCACGTCTTCAACTCCAATCATCCATTGGCGCCCAAGGCTTCTCCCCAATTACGGTTTTTCTTGTTTTATTCATTTTGAGCATCAAAGTGGGTTTGTACCTACAAACCCCCATCTCCTTCATTCGTCTCTTCATTTGGGTTTTCACACCACCTTTAAGGTGTGAAGAGGTTAGTCAAGCCTTTCCTTTTAAAAGGCTTGAGTCAAAGGTGAGCTAGCCTTCACATGTAAAAAGGCTAGTGGGTTTCTTGCTACAACCATTAAAAAGCAAGTGGTAGTAAATCTCTCAACGGTTGAGTTGGGAGCGGAGACGTAGGTCGGGTTTTAGGCCGAACTCCGTTATCAATTTTGTGTCTTGCCTCTTTTATTTCCGCTGCACTTTCACTTTGATTTTTAATTTGTTAATCATTTTTTAAAAGGCAATTCACCCCCCTCTTGCCATCACTCCTTTCTTTCTCCGCCTCACAATTGGTATCAGAGGCAAAGTTTGAGTAATTCCTTCACCGGTTTCAAATTCAAGATCCATTGTGATGGCATCAACCTCTTTCGCCCCCGAAGGATATTCTTTGGGTCGTGCTCCATTTTTTGATGGAACCGACTATAACTATTGGAAAACCCGCATGACCACTTTTCTTAGAAGCATTGGCTATCCCATTTATAAAATTGTCATGCAAGGTTACACTCTCTCTTCCCCCGATGAATCCAAATGGACTCAAGCCGACATTAAAAATTTCGAGCTTGATGGCAAAGCCATGAACGCTCTACATTGCGGCCTTGATCGTAATGAGTTCAATCGAGTTTCCATATGCACCTCCTCACACGAAATCTGGAAACTATTGGAGGTTTCCCATGAGGGGACCAACAAAGTCAAGGACACTCGATTGGACATGTTTCGTCAAGATTTTGAGTCTTTTTCCATGCATCCTTCCGAATCTATTTTTGATATGTTTACTCGATTTACTGATGTTTGCAATGGAAGAAAATCTCTAGGAGATAATATTTCTGCAGAAACCATGGTCAAGAAGATCCTTTGGATCCTTCCAAGCTCATGGGCTCCAAAGGTCACGACAATCCAAGAAGCGAAGGACATCAAAAACATGCCGGTCGAAGAGCTCATCGGATCCCTCATGACCTATGAGATCACCATGAGGAGGCAAGCTGAAAAGGAAGGCAAACCGATCAAGACTCCAAAGAACATCGCCTTCAAAGCTCAAAAAGAAGAAAGATCCTCCTCCTCATCTTCTTCCTCTTCAAGTGGCGATTCCGAAATGGAGAATCTTGCCCGCAAAATGCACAAGTTCATGAAGAAGCACAAGAAGAAGAAATCCCGCAAGGCTCAACCCAATGAAAAATCCGAGTCCAAGGTAAAATGTTACGGGTGTGGCGAGAAAGGCCATTACAAGACCGATTGCCCACGCAACAAGAAAAAGGCCAAGCAAAAGGAGAAGAAGAAGGCATTCAAGGCCACATGGAGTGATAGCTCCACATCCTCCTCCTCCTCCTCGAGCGACAACGGTAACAAATGACTAATGGCATTCCATGAGGTAACTTCTTCCGACTCCTCATCCTCTAGTCCGTCAAATTCTTTTAATCATATGTCTTATGAGGATCTCCAACATGCGCGAGATCAATTGGAGGAAGGTTTTCACAAACTTTCTTCCAAATTTGTTTCTTTAAAAAATAATTTCAAAAAACTCTCTTCCGAAAAAGAACAACTTCTCAAAGAGAAGGAAGAGTTAACCCTCAAAATCCAAAACCTTCCCGATATTGATTCCATGGAATCAACTATCAAAGATTTAAGGGAATCTCTAGCCAAGTTCATCCAAGGGGAACAAAATTTAACCAAACTCCTAGGTTCCCAACGTATATCTAGAACCACCAAAGGGCTTGGCTATTCCAAGCAAGCTTCCTCTTCCCATGCACCCAATATTTTTGTAAGGGGGAGCCCTCAAAACAAATTTTGCAATTATTGTAAAAAACCTGGGCACTTAATTTATGAGTGCAATTGCAAAAATGCCCGGTATGGTAGGCCCAAAAGCATTTTCTTTAATGATGAATTTTTTAGGAGAAGACCCGTCACTAGACAAGTATGGATTGAAAAATCCCTCTTAGCGAGTCTCTCCGGGCCAAAATTTGTCTCGGTTTCAAAAACCACTCCCCGATGATTTGTTGTTTTTATTTAGGGGGAGTTAGGTTTGTTTAAGCCTTTTTGTGTATTCAAATTCTTTCAATTCAATCTTTCAATTTCAACACTTGGTATCAAAATTTTCATTTCAAAATATTCAATTTTTCATTCAAAAACTTTCAATTCAAACTGTTATTCAATTTTTCATTCAAAAACTTTCAATTCAAACTGTTATTCAATTTTTCATTCAAAAAATTCATTTCAAATTTTTGATTCAAAACTTTGAATTCAAATTTCAAAAATTTCAATTGGTTTAAAATCCTTTTTTTCCCTCAATCAAGTTTTATGCCCCATGCTATTTTGATAATCACAAAGGGGGAAATTCTTGGTTGATTGGGGGAGAAATCCTTTAAAGCATGCTTTTCATTTCATTTTCTACATTGTTTGTTTTGGTGATTGTGATCATCAAAATAGGGGGAGATTGTTGTACCTCTCGAACCCCTCGTGGTTTAATTTTCATGATCACAATCACCCTCTTATTTATCTAATCTTGTTTTAAGTGTTTTTGGATGATAGGCATGATTTCAGGTGGCCAAGGAATTGGGCCAAGAAAGCAACAAGGCAAAGTGGACTGAAATTCAGTCCACCGGCCAACTGATGGAAGAGAACCGGCCAGCCGATGGAGGCCTGGACAGAAGGCATCCTTCTGTCCAGACCACCGGCCAACCGGTGTCACACCAGCGGCCAGCCGGTGGCACTCAGACAGAACAGTGGTTGCTACTGCCTCAGCACCGGCCAACCGGTGGCCTCAGCACCGGCCAGCCGGTGGAGCCTGAGCCCGAGCCCTCCTCCTTTTTGCACACACCGGCCAACCGGTGGCTCTGTATCGGTCAGCCGGTGGAGCCAGTCAAACTAGCCGTTGGGCTTTTGACCAGCCTGTCCACTTGGGCTCCAACGGCTCCGAAAGCCTCTCCAACGGCTCCAAAGGCCTCTAACGACCATATGAGGGTTCCCCCTCTATAAATAAAGGACTAGGAACCCCCGGAAGCCTAAGGAACATAGACGGAACTATTGTGAAGCCAACGGACATATTTCCCATCATTTGGCGAACCTCCGGCGGACTTCCTCCAAGGAACCCCAATCGCTCCAACTCAATTCCACATCCAAGGAGCATCACCATAGAAGCTTGGGAGTGCACGTCTTCAACTCCAATCATCCATTGGCGCCCAAGGCTTCTCCCCAATTACGGTTTTTCTTGTTTTATTCATTTTGAGCATCAAAGTGGGTTTGTGCCTACAAACCCCCATCTCCTTCATTCCTCTCTTCATTTGGGTTTTCACACCACCTTTAAGGTGTGAAGAGGTTAGTAAATCCTTTCCTTTTAAAAGGCTTGAGTCAAAGGTGACCTAGCCTTCACTTGTAAAAAGGCTAGTGGGTTTCTTGCTACAACCATTAAAAATCAAGCGGTAGTAAATCTCTCAACGGTTGAGTTGGGAGCGGAGACGTAGGCCGGGTTTTAGGCCGAACTCCGTTATCAATTTTGTGTCTTGCCTCTTTTATTTCCGTTGCACTTTCACTTTGATTTTTAATTTGTTAATCATTTTTTAAAAGGCAATTCACCCCCCTCTTGCCATCACTCCTTTCTTTCTCCGCCTCACAAGAAGAAGCTACATGGGAGATTGAGGATATGATGTTGGAGAGGTATCCTCATCTGTTTGTTACAAAGTGACGAATTTCAAGGGAGAAATTCATTTTAAGGGGGGTAGAATGTAACACCCAAGAATTTTATGTTATATAAATCATCAAAGAAATCTTTTTCTACACACAACACTTTTTTGGCTTGCTTTACATGAAATCACGACCGTCCTCAATAGCTTGCGTCGTACGCAATACCGAGTTTCACTAAACAATGATATGCTAATAAAATATTATTAAAACTAGCCGTTCTGAATAGTTATAACCACTTTTTAAAATTTTATAAATTTTATTTTTCAAAATGGACTTCATTTTTGGATTCGGAATATTGAAATTATCCTAGGGTGAAATTTTGGTATTTTTATGAAAACTTTCAATTTTCGATGAAATGTGAAACCACTAAGTGGTAGTTAAAAAACTGAATTTTTGATAAAAAAATAATTTTACCACTTCTGTGAGTGGAATTTCAAAAATCTGAGAGGCACGGTTGATTTCATTAAGTAAAATGTGGTTCAATGAGATGAAAATAATTTTTGGTGAATAGTAACTTTATACTTTTATTTACCACGGTTAAAAATAAATAGGGTAATTAAGGGTAAAAATGATATTATTATTACCCCAACACATGTCCTAATTCTATTGGATAAGTGTAATTCGACCAAAAAAAACATAGGAGTAAAATATGACCATTTAGGATCACATGGATTAGGTTAGGACATTTATTATTTATTTATTTAAAGAAGGATTAAAATAGATAAAATCAAAGTTTAATAAGTAAATAATTTTTAATATAAGGTTATATATAAGATAAATTCTACTATAAATATTAATTATAAAGCTAAAATGATTTCCTACATAATGGTATTTTTTTTTAATTTTTAGACATTAAATATTATAATTTATTTATGACACAAATATGATGCAGTAATTATCTTATTAATGAAATATTGAAATAATTGATGTTATAAATACCCAAATAAATGTAATTTGAGATTTTTTATTAATTCCACTAATTTTATAGGTGAATATGACATGTTATTATTGATTTAATTAACTATTTTTGAACTAATCATTCTGTTATGATTTTCACAAAAATCAATTACTAAATAGTTTCAAAATTGACATAAAATAGTTTTTAAAACAAATATTATATTATTAATTGTTATTTTATTCCTAAAAATCTATGGTTCGGAAAAATGACTTAGATAAGGTTATATATATTAATAATAAACAACTTGGGGTTCTTTTGGATTGTTATAGTATGTTTATTAACCTTATAGTGTAAGAACACAAGGAGACACTGTAAAAATAAAATTATTTAACTTAATGTTAAATCTAAATGATAAGGTCCAAATTGGAACCTAAACTTGTCTAAATTCTATTGGATGAGAGGATTTCGACCCATACCCACATTATCTTCTAAATAAATCAATTTGTAGCTATTTAAAACCGAATTTGGCTTTATAATAAAATAATATTTTTAGTTATTCCAAAGGTGCCCCTCTCCTCCCTTATAAAAAGCACCTCCTGCCTCTCTTCCTCACACCACCTTGAGCCTTCAAGCTCATCCAAACCCTACCACGTTCTCCTCTAAACTTCCCTAGAGACATCCTAGAGGTCCTGGTCTTCTTCAATGACCAATTTTAGTGCCCTAAAAGGAGGTCTCAAAGAAGCACTTCAAAGAATAGGTAATGTCTGTTACCGATTCTTTCATCATTATTTCTTCTTCCACTTATTCTTCTTTAGTTGTTTCATTATAAAGAAATAACATCAGTATCACTAATATACTGATATGTTATTATAAGTATGAAACAACCCTATTTCACCATCTATCCATCCTACGGAAAATGAAATTACTGCGCATGCGTACGTACAGAATACCGTCTCCAAGCCGTGGTGTAATCTACTTTCCACCACCACATTACTTGGATGGGTATAATGGTGTAAATAATGACTATATATGATTATTGTAAAGTTATATTGATTATAAAATAGTATACATACACTCCAATACAATTCCATTATCATGGGAAAGATATCATCGCTCATGCATACGTACGGAATACCGTCTCCAAGATGTGATGCGACTCGTTCTACATGATCTTCATTGCATAATGATTATATAAATGAATTTAATGAATGAATTTGATATATATTACACTAATAAAATTCTGGAAATTAGGTATATATAACCTAAAGAGAATAATATGAATTTATTCGACAAAACACGCATAAGAACAAAAAGTAATGAACAGCCGAATAACAAGTTGTAATGAAATATTACTAATAAGAAGCTAAGAATATGACCATATATGATATAATAACAATAATTATGATTCTGGAATAAGTAAATAACATTATTTAAATCATTATACAGGAGTTTCAGACACTTACGAGGCAAATCGGATCTAAGGTAAAGGAAATATCACAATCTCATTTTTATCTAAGATTGTTTATACTTTGGCATTTACTGGGGTGTATTTTATCATCAACATCCATTTTTCCTCAATATGTAATCTTATTTCCTTCCACCAACAATTTTTTAAATCCAATTTTACCCTTTGGTGAGTTTTTAGTAAAGGATATGAAAGGAATATTTTGTCGTTTTTCGTACGAGGTACTTTTTGACTTTTCCGACAAAAGTATGAAGAATGTATTTTTAACTTATATGGCATGAATGGATTTTTAAAACATTATTTCCAAGAAGCTTCCTTTACAAGTTTTCAAGTTTATTTTTAATCAAATTCTTTTAGTTTATAATTGTACAACATGTTAAGAAAGGAAAAGTGTTTTTGAAGCAGAAAGGATATTTTCCTCAAGAATGGAGTTCAAGTGTTTTATCAAAATTATTTTCTATCTAAGATAATAAAGGGTTCTGTTTTTATCCCTATTATTACATTGATTTGATTATGTTGTGATGGAATTATATTTTTATGAATTCCTTTATCTTATATCAATTGTTTTATGATGTCACGATGTTTAAGATTCCCATTTTTATTACATGGGTTATGCTATGATGTATGGTTTTCTGATTTTGTGGCATACATAAGAATGGTATCATTATGAGATGGGTGGGACCTATATCTCTCTTCAATGCATTGGGTAAAGATTTTATATCTCATGAGATAGACATGGCTGGAACGGAAGGTTAAACCGGTTCAGTGAAACAGGACTAAAACGAGGAGTGAACTCGGTTCAGAAGTGGACTTTGTCCACTAAGATAGTCTTAGCAATGAGTCTTGACTGACAAGAAATGATTCTCAATGATTATGTGTGTTTTCCACAAAGTTTCATGTTTTAATTTTTGATTATTTTGATTATATTTCACTACTATGATTTATCCCATGTTATGAAATTATGATCTCTTTTGCAGGTTAAGATTTCCAAAAGTTATGTGCTTATGTATATGATGTGATTGATATTTCGTTTGTTTACTCATACTAAGCATTTGAGCTCACCCTTTTGTATGTTTTATTTCCCAAGTTCATGACGAAGGTTATTAAGTATAATAATCCAAAAAGGGACTCTAGATATGATGAAATAAATGGGAGGCAAAGTTGATGCTTTATGTACTAGTTTTTTATACTTTCAAGTTTCTAAAGTCACTATACCTATACTGTCCTTTCATGGTTTTGTTATATGTTGTAATAAGTGCGCTTCAATTTTGAAGTAATAACAATGTATTTAAAGTATGGTTCATTATAATCAAATACTAATTTAAAATTAAAAATGAAATTATTTAGATTCATATTTCACCAATTAAATCGTTTTTTAATCGTATAGGTTATTATTACATGATCATAATATCAAAAAAATTACATTCTTTGTGTAAACTGTATTTATCAAATAAAATAAATCTCTTTCACATAATGATAAAAATTCACAGGAAGTCATTTTTTATATGAGGTATTCAAAATAAAATATCATTTTATTAATTCAAAAAAAAAATTATAAATTCAATTTTCAAATAAAATTCTAAATTAAATTGAAAATCCATTTTTATTGGAAAATTATATTTTCAAATATTAAATGATATTATTATAATTTTAGATAATTTATAAACTGTATTACTGTTAAAAATTCATTAATATCATATATCATTTGTAACCATTAATTTTAAATTCCCTAAACTTAGAATTTGAGTCACATAAAAATGCAATTTTTTTATCAATATTTTTCTAAAAAAATTAACAATATTATTAGTAATTTTAAGTAACCTAATTGAATTTAATGAATAATAATAGTGTCATATATTTTCAGTATACATATTGCTATTAATTTTATTACCCACATTTCATCCTATAAATTAAATTACTATGTTTTATTCATAATATATTAATATTTATATTTTATCTAAATATATCACGATGTCATTTATTTTTTGTATTGAGTGTGTTACAAGAAATTGAACAAATTGAATCATCTAAAGGAAGACATTTTTTAAAATCTTGGGTTGATACATTATTAACCTTCAATAAATTATTTCATTCCAATTTGACTAATAAAATCTTTGTAATTTCTATATTGATCCCATAATTAAACTAACACCACTTCATGCTGATGAATTTATTTAGGATGTGGAATAAGGTTTATCAATATGAAAAAATTATTTTATCAAATTTATATATATAGATAACCCATTCCCAGTATCATATATAAATCTAATATGGGATGAATATTTAGATATGTGAGGAATAACATTAAAAAAACCAGGAAAATTATTTACATTATAATCATGAAACTAAGGTTTTTTTATAACATAATAGATTAGTAGTTTGTGAAAACATACATGACTTTGGAAACTAGAAAATAAAGAGTAGAAACTCAATATCTAATATATTAGTAGCAGTATCATTGGATTTTCCTTATTCTTATGATTTTGGGATACTATCTCCCTTAATATCCCTTAGAATGAGACATTGATATGTATAATGGATAGCTCTCATATAATTAAAGAATTTTTTTTTGTAGATTCTTTCTTTCCCTTTAATTTTTCATTCAGATGAAATTCATATAAACACCAATATATTTTACAAACACCTTTAATTAAATTTAGAATATTCTTCATCCAATATTGTTGATATATAGGTTAGAGAAACATCATGACATTATTATCTTGGTTATCAAATTTTCTATTATATTCCATCCTTATCGTATTTACTATGTTGTGGACGTCAACAATGATCATATTATTAATTAGACTAAATGAAAATTAAATTTTTATTTCAAAATCACTTTTGATGATAAAGGGGGGATAAAAAATTCATAGAAATGTGCATTAAAAATAGAAGGATCTAAAAAAATCATTAAATATAAAACTAATTTTTTGAATCTACTACCATATATAACTACCATTTAAGTGATGTTACTAATGTATTAGGGTCATCCTTCATAAAATATTCAAAATTATTGGCCATATTATTGAAAGTCTAAATATATTCATTCAAATTGGTCATCCTTTCATTGAAACCTCATGAAACAATGCGGTCATTTAATCCTCATTAATTTTCACTCGAATAATTTTATATTATTTTTTTATCAACTTCATTTAGAGAATTGATATTAAATGATTCTTCTAAAATTTTATCCTTAGATTAGAGGATGAGATCCAAACATTTTCATTTTTTTCTTAATCCTTTTCTTTCATTCTGTTCAAGTCTTTGTCATCGCCAATTCCTAGTCCTACAAAGTGAATTATCCTTCAAGTTCCATGATTTCCATGATTAGATATTTCTTTCTCAGAATAATAGACACATGATAAATTCCTTTAAAAATGGTATTTTCACATAACCTTGTTTCTTTTAAAATTTATTTGACTAATATGAGAATTTTTTTTCAATGGTTTTTTGGAAAATTCACATAATCTTTGCAAGGACATTCTCAACCCTTGTAATTAGAAAAATTCCAAGAAAAAAGATTACCTTGCTTTTCCTTCCTCATGATAGACCCAACAATCATGTCCTGTTTGGAGTCCTGATCATAGTCCTTCATATGTGCATAAGGGTTTTGTTCATAGTCTGTCATTGGTTGGGAGTCTGGTTGTATATCACTCAGATCAATATATTCAAAATTCCTTGGCCTGACCAACATTCCTTTCAATCTTGTAAGGTATATTCCCCATACTTTATAACCAAAAGTTCCCATTCAATTTTCATACATGTTTGAGAAAAAATTTATACAAAATGTTGTTTGTGACAAGTCTCTTTTGGCAAGAGACCCCCATTTCAGAGGAAATGCTATATTTAGACGAGAAAAATCATGTATAATAGAAAACACCATTGAATCATCATGGGTTTTACGACTGTCATCCATGGAAGTATCTTGATCAATCTTTTCTCCATTTCCCAAATGTCTGACCATATCTATATCAACAAAAGAGGTAAAGACCATATGAGGGATCTATTCATACTCTCATAGAACCTTATCCATCAACATAGAATCAACTAATTCAGATATTAACATGGAAAAGATATCCAAAAATATTGGTTCAGGGTTCATAAGTTTGGACTACTCTTAAATAGATTAAAAAAAGGCTATTTATTCAATAACCAAAATACTAGTGGAGAGGGTGGTGGAGAAAACTTATTGGGAAACACCTCCTCCTGAATATCCTTATGTCCATGCATATAAGATAGAACTATGTTTCCCAAACACTTGAATGAAGTATAGCAATCCATCTAGGATTCCAAGACAACGTGTTTTTAATAATGAAACTCTTCTCCAAAAAAAATTGGATCCCACTAAACTGGCAGTTTAATAATCATCATCGTTGACTCATATACATGGGGAAATAATGTGAAAACCATGTTTGTTCTACTCCCAGGACACAAAAAATGACCTCCCATATTCTCCAGCATGTGAATGATCCAAGAATATTAGAATGGAAGATAATGTTCAGGGAATATTACCAATAGCACAACATATATAAAATGATAATATATTTTAATGTGATTTTACCATTAAAATTAGAATATGTGGAACCCATGGAAAAACCAATAATCTTTAGACCAAGTAGTAATCAAATAAACCACTCAGGAAAAAAAGATCATGATGTTCCACTTTTCATGTAATCCAATAGCCACATTGTCATATTAAACCCTAGATAATTACATAAACATGTTAATGGAATCAACTTATAGATGAAGTAGAAAAATATAAGCCACCAAGGTCATATTTGGGAGAGTTAATGCCTCAGTGAAATCCAGGTTTGAAATTGATGTACGAGGAGAACCATAAAATATATATGGAAGCTTATGGCTAAGAAAATTGTTGTGAAGAGACCAGAGGGGCTTTAGATTAGAGATTGGGATGAATGGAAAAGGTTGAGACAATATAGAATACATCGGGAGTCACCCTCCCATGGATGAGGTAGGGATCAAAGCAGTGTATATAGAATCCTAGGGAATCATTGAGAACTCCATATAGGTGCGAGTATAGATTTCATTAAATATTCATCCAAATGAATAATTAGATAATACATTTTTAGTGATAATTAATGATATATAGTTTGGAATAAACATCATATTACTCATATCATCCCTTCTCCCATTAGGTTATTCATTGTGATAGTATCTATATTATCCCTCCTACACATGGTTACTTATAGATCAATCCATTACTAAAATAATAATATTTAACATCAGTGGTGATCATTATAAGTGATTTATTGAAAAACTATAGAAAAAGTTACACCAAAGATGTCTCACATTATATCACTACCATGTTTTGCAATAGTTCATACAAATTAACCTATATTATTCTTAATTAAACCTAAATCCATTTAAATTTAACCTTTACCATTCTCTATTTATCCTCAGTAACTTGAGTTTGGTTCGCTCATAATTATTAACGTAATAATCAAAATAAATAATCCTGATTGCGTTTTAACTTCAAAAAATATTATTTACCTAATAATCATTGAAATATATTCTCTCAATATCCATATTAAGCATCCATAAACAACATTATTCATTCCTAGATCAATATTCCTATGTACGTATAGAGTATAATAATATAATATAAATAACACATGCTTCTAAAAATCATTTTAATCTATATGTCATTAAAATACAATGAGATTATATATTCTTCCAATATCAAAATATATATTTATCCCTCAAATATGTTAATCATTATTTTATAGGGTCGTAAACTTGTCAATAAATATCATTAGCTAAAAAATTATATATAAATCATCCAAAATATCATGGATCACTTTTTTATTAAATAAATAATCAATTACAGGGTTATTAATTCTTCCAAAGTCACCATTCACAAAATCAATCAATCCTTTATTATTTCAATATCAAAAATATTCTAAATATAGGATTTAAACTGCCTCAACCTTGTGTTCTTCAATAATTATCCCCACATATATAAATATTTTATAATGTCACATATCAGGGTAATTGATATAATCTAATTTATATTTTCTATGTATTAAAATATGACCACTAGAGATAAATCATATTTTTTTTACACAGTCCATATATTATTTTTTATATAACATAATATCATTGAAAAATACCAATCACTAATTAAAATATAAAAGAACATCAAGATTTAATTTCTTTTTAGATATTTACCTCACTACATTATATAATACAAGGAAACTCACATTTTCAAGAATAATATCATATATTGAATTTTTTAACATATTACATAATCTCAATTATTTAGTTATAAGAATAGTGGTTTCTAGATACATACCTTTCTTAGTACCATCTATATAAAACTATCTCAGCCATATACATAAACCAAAATGGTTAGGATAGTATTCAAAATATGACTATGAAAACACTGTTCTTAATATGTCTTCAAATAAACAACCATTATTTTTAATATATGATACATTCATTTTAACTTATGACCCTCTTTGTTTAATATTTAGTTATCCATGGTCATTTTACTTATTGAGTTATATAACATAATTTTTAAACATCATTCATAAATCCATTACAATGTATCAAAAAGAGAAGATGTCAACCATATAAGATCGCCCACTAGGGTTTTGACAATTTTTTAGACTTAGGTCCAGTTATAATGCATCAATGTGATGATTGATTCAATGATCATACTACCATTTTCACGGTGATTACACCTAGGTGAATCAATTCCATATTTGTATCCACATGGCTATATCTAAAAGGGGATGCACTTATAAGAAAAACCATACAATATATATTTTACCAAAACATCATATTGTTAGACAATACTTATACAAATTATTTGAATTTAACTAATGTCCAAATATCATAATCCCCAAATAAAATGATCATTATTACCATATCAATAAATCATATACATATCCTAAAGTATTATCTATAACTTATAACACATGATCAACCATAACTTTTCAACACTTAAATTGTCATAAATAATACTAATCTCCAAATCTATTAAACTATACCTTTGACACCAACAATGATGTCTCGTACCTGTATTACAAAATGTGGTGTAATAAACACATACATTATTTACTATCTTTGATTCAAAGTACAAAATATTAGATATTATCATCCATAATTAAAAAGTAAATAAATTGTAATTTCCTATCGTAGATATCAAGGATCATTTTAGTTATAGATATTTAGAGAAATATAAAACATAGAAAAATAATAATTCCCATGATTTTCTCATCTAATGGATATTTTTTCAATATATATGAAACTAAATAATCCATAAAGAGTTTCCAACATCTCTGAAAACTTATTCCACATTTCTTATCCTTCTAGACATGTCAAGTATATTAATTTTCTTTGTATCTTGGTGAAATAGTAGATTAATAATTGGTGAGATTAGAAAAACTATAAGGGAAAACATGGAGCTAAACTAATCATGACATTAATATTATAGCCGGAATTTATCAAAAATTGGAATATATAATCAACCTGACAATGCGAGTATACTGTAACCATGAAAACAAAATAGAACATGGATTTTAATAATGTTGATATCATAATAATTTAATTAATGATATCAAATATAAAAACATGTTTTCAATGCCTTATTCCAAAACGTTGACATATTGTTAAGGCAACAATTAAGAAATCTTTCTAAATTAGGATGATATTCACCAAATACCCAAAACAGTTTTGTATCATGAGACCAATTAATAAATTGATGGAATATATAAAATTTATTTCCATACATCCCCTTATTAATTCCACACCATTCACTAAAAGAGTCATCGATACATTCCATTAAATTCGACGAGGAAACTCTTACTAAATAAAAACATTATTATCCATATATGAATGATACATAATTTTTTTACATAACGAACACATTTTTTAGTCAATATTAATCATTAATTTTAATAATTTTACATATTAAAAGAACGTTCAACACAATATTTACCCACCCATAAATATTACGTGGATGGTGAAATAATAAATAGTCAACTTGTCAATAATCATCTATATTGGAATAAAAATATAGATAACACCAATACATTTCCCCATATGAATACATAAACATTATTTATAGGTAAAAATAATTCAATTTGAATTATTTAAAATGTTATGTTCACTCCATTTAGAGAAAAGTGTATATGTTTAACTTAATATTGATATAACATGACCATAAACTCATTATAGAAAGAAGGTGGATAGCTGTAAAATAACATAACCTAAAAATTGAAAAATATTCATAAAAATGTTTATGCGGTTGGAAAGTATAAAAAAATTTTAAACTAATATTAGTCAACATAATCCAATCAATGTTCAGAATATACCCAACATATATAAAATATGTTTAAATAAAGATCATAACATAATAATCGAAAATTGAGTTACCAAAATCTATATTACTAGGAGAACAACTGAATCACACTCCACATGAATAAGTGAAAATTCTTTGGATATTTAATCCAATGAAATAAAAGGAGAATAATAATAATATATCCATGATTAGTGAATAATCTATAAAAATAAAACATGGTGCACAAAATGTATTTTGTCTCAGAGAATCAGCATTGAGACCAAGAAAACCCATGCATTTTGAGAAACACTATAAAAAGAACCTTGAAAGAGAGTTCATTTAATGTAACCTAAAATACCATAATTAAATGATAATTCATAATAGGATATCTCAAAAATTATTTATGTAAACAACATAAATGAAAGTATGTGTATAAAATTAAACATTTCTCATTGTGTAGAATATTTGATGAAAAGTATTAACTTGTATTCTTGCTTATATGACCATGATCCAAAAACCTATATAAAAATAATAACTATGTTAATAAATTATATCAAAACCATAAAATAAACATACTAACATTATTATTTTTATTTTATAAAAAATAATAATAAAATTAACAGGATATATTTTATTTTTGTTATAGTATGTTAGAATATTCATTTTCTTATTTCTCATAAACATCAATAAGATGAGAATAATTATCACTATTTTATTTAAATTTAGTAATCCCAATATAATTAATGATATAATAATCATATTTTCACAAATATTACTTATTCTAAATTTTTATTAGGTGAAAAACAGGAATATAAATTCTAAAAAATGAAAAACATGATTGACTTGTTCGGAATGTTTAGCAAGTAAATCTAGATAAATTAATAAATATTTAAAATATTTAATTAATAATTTACCTAATCAATAAAAAAATATTTAAATAATTATTATTGAAACATATTAACATATATCACAATCCTTAAACATTTACAGTTAAATTATATGACATTGTTCACATATGCTGTAAATCTATCCAAAAAGGGTAATGTTTTATAGTGATTTCATGACTAAGGGGATGTAAATAGATAAATATAGTATGAAATATTCAGAAGATTAAACATTTAATTATTATCATATAGCCTTGGAAAATCCATTCTTAGATCCATTCAAATTGGTTGGTGATGAAATATGGAAATCATTGTTTATAGAGAAGGTAGTTCACATTATGCACGATTAATAATCCCTTTTATCAATGGATGGAACAAATTATGGCATAATAATAATGATAATTTATGAATTGTGTTTGTGACATATACATAATATTTATTCACCAAATTCATCCACGATAATATACTTTATAGATGTTATTAATAAATGATCAACATTGATTTTTGGAACCTGTAGTTCACAAGTAGGTACCATCACCTAATTATTTTTTCATAGTAGAGGAGATATATGAATATAAAATTTTAAAAAATAGAAACATTAATGTATTTATGTGATACAAATATAATTTTAATATTTTTTATAGAATAAATTTCTATGAAGATAATATAGGTTAAAAGCTACGTAGTTGATAATATTCATGTTAGGGACATGAATTTTGCTTGGAAGTATACTTGGAAATGATGTAGTTATGATAAATAATAGTGAAGATATTATATTTAACACAGAATAGGGTTATATTATTAGAAAAATGATTTATTTTAAATTTGTTATTCTAATTATAGGCAAGTCTAATTGTAGTGGAATGGTTACCCAAAAATAAGTAGAGGGAAGGGTAGTTTGGGGGGGGGATTTTCAATAATGAAATGTTACTATTCTAATATAAAATAAATAAAAATGGAAAAATGAGGAGGTTAAGGTGAGTGTGTGTTTAAACTCACCTCAAAAACTCATTTAATAGACAACTAACAATGTTTATATGATTTCAATATTTATTTTTGTCCTTTTCTTGAACCATACTTTTACATTGGCAATTAATTTTATATACCATAGTTATTAATTTTAAAATCATAAATAATATTTACCTTATCAAATAATTTGATCTTTCTAATATATAATTTTGTGAAAAATTTATCAAAAAAAAAGTTTTATTTTTAAAATTTAAATATAATATAAGAACACATAACATTTAAAAACAAATTTCAGAAACAATTATGTTTTGAATGATAAAAAATTATTTGTAAGCCATAGTTATTCATATTATCAATTAACATGAAATTTTTTTATTTTAATTTATATAAATGGTATTATGATTTCATAGAAAACCAAAATAAAATATTATCCAGAGAAAAATTTATTTAAGGAAAAGATTTAAATTAATTGTATTTATTAAAATAACATTTTATTTTAGTTCTAAAAATGTTTGACATAGGTTCTATAAGTTCAAAGAGGACAGAATAATGAATAATTTATTTTCATATATTCTTATTTATTTACTTTAATGATTTTATAATATTATAGATAATTATTATATAATGTTTTTGTCAAATAAGTTAATTTTCTCATTTAAATCATATATTTCAATTAAAACCATTTTATAAAAAGAATCATAAAAATTAATTCTAAGTAGTTTTTTATATGTCGGAATAAAAAATAAAGTTCATTTTATAAATTTTAAATTACCTAATACAAAAATTCTATTATTTTAATAAAATCATTATATATAATAAAAAACAATTTTTATTGTAAAATGATATTTTGAAATGTTAACTATTATTATTCTTAAAAATTTTCATTTTAAACTAAATTGGTCTTAATAAATTATTAATATCAAACATAATTTATCATCATCAATTATATGTTTGATAAAATAGGAACAAATATCTCATATAAAGGTAATTGTTTTAGAAAAATTTGTTTCAATATAACAAATGATCTTTTTAGTAATTTTTGGTAAACTAATTGAATTCCATTTATACTAAATGTAGAGTTTATTTTATTTATAAATATATTTAATAAATAATTTACTCATATTAGTTCTTACAAAGTATTTATGATCATACTTAAATATTTTTGTTTTATCTACATATAGTATGGCTTCTTTTAAGTTCAATGTTCCTTGTGATATAATCTATCGAACACATTCTCTTACTGAATGTTAGTCATATATTAAAACATTGGGGTTATACATCACATAATTTACCTTGTAATAATTAACCAAAAAAGTAAATTGAATAAATTAAAAAAATTAATAAAATTTTTAATGAATCAATTATTAATAAAAATTGATATATACTAATTATAGATAGTAATAAATAATATAAATTAAATATATATATGGAAAATTAAAAAAATGTAATAATTAAAACATATTAATTTCTTAGTCTGTTTTAACGGTTTTTATACATAATTATTTATTATGACATTTATTATATAAATATATTCATATATATATATATATATAATGTTTGAATAAATATGATTTGTATAAATAAATATTAATCACATTTAATTAGTAATATATTGATTGAAAAATGGTTTACAATTAAAAATTATTATTAATTAAAAATACCGATTAATTATCCCAAGTAGTGGATATTAATAGAATTTTGTTTGATTTCACAATTTATCATATATCAAATCCGTGTTACATATATTTCACTCATAAATATACATAATTTATGTATTTTTATATACAAGTGACACACACAAATATTTTCATAATTAATGAAATTGTTTATAGAAACATATACCCCAAATATTTATGAAAGTTATTCAAATTTTAATATTTATTTTAGAATATCATCTAATAAATTTATATAATTAATATATTATGTATTTAATCAGTAATTTTTATTAATTTTTAATATTATTATTGTTTGGTTTCATCTAATCTTTTTTAATATTTTCTATTTGTATTTTTTAGAAGGTAATCATTTTCTAATATTTATTTATATATTTTAATTTACTATTTTATAATATTTCAATTTTTTATATATTCTTATTTTTTTCAATATATATCCATATTTTATAATAGTTTTTATTTATCAATAAAACTTATTAACTTTTTCAATGTTTTAAAGTGAATTCATTTTTAATTATTCAATTTCAGTGAATTTTAATATGCATGCATTTAATATTATATATTCAATAATAGTGTTAAAAATATTTTTGTACAAAAAAATTATTAAATAAATATATTTATAAATGTATATTTATTATATTTATAAATTTATAAATTTATAATTATAAATAAAAAATTATTAATTATTAAATAATTATTGAAATAGTTATAATTAAATAATTATATATATATATAACTATTAAATTATAATAATGTTATTTAAATAACGAATATATTTACTATATTCATATTTATTTTTCTATTTTAATATATTTATTATATATATAATATAAATAAATATAATGATATAAATATATAAATCTTTTATTTAAAAAGTAATTTATATAATTATATATTCAAATAATTATATAACTATAGTAAAACAATTTAAATAACTAATTTATTTACTATATTTATATTTATATTTCAACATATTTATAATAAATACATTTAAATAATGAATATATTTAATATATTTATATTTATACTTCTATATATTTATTAAATATATATCTGACCATATAAATATATATAATGACATAAAAATATTAATAATTATAAACATATTCACCCATATATATATTTAGAAATTTATTTTGTAAATTTATTTTTATTATATTTATAAAATTATATATTTATAATTATAAATAATAATATATAATTTTAAAAAATGAATTCATATAATTATAAATAATAAATTATATATTTAAATATTTATAAAATTATAATAAGTATAATTAAATAATGAAAAATATTAATATATATAACTATATATATAATGATATAAATACCTTTATAATCATATCGAAATAAATGTAAATTTTTTTATTAATATTTTTATTGATAATTTAAATTATAAATCATTTATTAGTGCTTCTTTAGCATTGATAAAGATATAAATTTTATTAGCATTAAAACAACTTTGATAAACGGTATCTTTATCAGTGCTAAATTTTTAGCGCAATAAAATTAATTTTATAAGCATTTTTTAACAATGATAAATATTTACGTTTATTATTGCTAAGAAACACTGATAAATTTATATTTTATCAATGCTTATTAATTTAGCATTGAAAAAAGGTATCTTTATCAGTTATTTTTTGGGAGCACAGATAAAACTCTCCCCGATCTATTTAAAAGAACCCTAACCACAATAATTTCAGTCATGATATTCTATATTTCATGAATGTCCTCTAATACCATCCCTCCTCTAATTTAACTCATAATAATCAAGCCCCAAATGTTAGGTATTTTATTTTTTTAACCTCCGCTCTTATTGTTTGATTTTTTAGGTTCCACAAGTTTATATTATTGCTGTGTTTTCTTCGGTTGGTGCTATCGTGTGTTATTGTGGTGTTTTCTTGGCTCAGTGTTTTCCCCTCTTTTATCATTTGACTCTTATTGACATAAAAACCTATATAATCAATCCCTACCCCTTCCAGTGTAATGAGCCCCTTATAATTGGATTGGGTTCCTTCCTTAGACAATCTACAACCTAGAATATTTTAGCATGAAAACGCTAAAGCGACACAAGTATTTTTCTTCAACTGGGGGCCATTTCCTAAACGATTGTGAAGTGGAGGTACAATATAATGCCACATTTGGAAGTAAACTATAGCATCCCTATCTTCTATTATATTTTTCATTTTTTTCATGCTTCATTTCAAATATATATCTATTGTTTTAATATAAAAACCAGAGTGTAAAAATGACACATTGGATAGATATCATTTCACTGTATATATGTTATTTCAGAGTAGAAGTTACATACTTTTGTCATTGTTGTTTAGAGACTGTTTTAGGAATTTTAGTCATGCAATTGTTTTATTACTTTTTTTTCAATCCATGTACATCGAGTTGTGAAATCTATACATTGCTAATGTCTGAAATTTTCATCATGTTTTTTGGTGGGTTTGGTTATACCTACTTGTTCATTCACTATACATTTTATATTTTCAATTGCACTACTATTAATTTATACACTTCTGTCCAGTAGGACTTCTATCTTCTGGTTGATCTGGTTTGTTGGTTGTTATTACATTCTCACTTGGGAAGATGATTTGTTTGTCATGGTGCTTTTGTGTGCAATGATTTCTATGAAGGTTCCCACTAAACCTTCCAAGTTGATTTCTTAATAATTAAAATATATAATTTTTATTTGATGAGTGGGTTTCAATATTGAAACTAATTAATCAATAAATATCAATCCAAATGAGGCATAATCATTTATTTTCAAATACCGTTATGTGAAACCAAACAAGGCATAAGTTATGGTAAATGAATAGTATAAAACTCAATAATTTCTAACCAAATAAGTTTATAAACATCGAATAAGAAATAACTAATGCATCCTATTATTAAACAAATAATTATCTATCACCAATGTTGAGTCATAATAACCCAACAAAGACAAAAGGTGGGACGTAAGCACAAATTAATATGTTCTAATAGAAACAAATGAATGATTATCATTTGAATAAATTTTCTACATTTAAAGACCAATTTACTAAGAACCCTTATTAAGAAAAAGAGTTCATTTAAAGTTAGGATGCACATGTATAACTCATATTTTATGGAAATGAATTTTTACAATTTTTATCATTAAAATATACAAAGAATATGTCCTATTAGTAATGAAAATTTTGAATTTGTTGAAATTTTTAATTAATTAAAATATATAAGGTTGTGGTTTCATTAAAACATTCTATTAATTTTAGTTATTTATTTAAAACAAAATCCATACATATTTCTCTAATAAAACATACACATTTTGTAGTAATTTTGTTAGTTTCAAAAATCTTACAAGTTACGATACTTAATAAGTAATCATAAAAATAATTCCTTTTCAGTTAATCAACTAAGTCATTATCAAATCACTGATTTGATCCCCGAATAATGATTATTTATATTTCATTGACTTATAATTAAAGTAGTTTATAGTTAAAGTAAATGAACTTCTTTGTAATATAAGGAAATGTATAATAGAGAATTCATAACTAAGTATATTCATACCACTTAAATTGATGATTTAAAAGTAAATTCTTGTTTAGAAAATGTACTCAAGATATCAAAAAATAATTTTCAACCAAATATTAATTTATTTTATTGAATAATGTTATAGGATATGTGAATATTCATGTTACATTATCAAAATAAAGTGATATAACAAAACCCAAACAAATGAGATCTACATTCCATTATGGATATTAAAATTATTTTGAGATTATAGAATTTCAAAGCATGAACATATTTATGTGAAAGAATTTAACTAATTAAATAACTCAATTCCAAATATTTATTTGATTTAATAAATAAATTTAAAACAAGAAAAAATGTTTAACATAATAATAGGAATTGCACAATAAAACAAGCATAAATGTATAGTGTGAACAACATGCAGGATGTGGCATTCATCTCACCACACCCAATACCATAAAAACATTATTCAGTCCTCCTATGGATAAGTTATAATTGAAAATGATAAATTTCACCCATTGATGTGCCTTATCATCGCTTTTCACAATTCCTAAACAAACCCAATCAACCCATGATTTTCCAAAAAACCCACAATAATGAACAAACTCAATACATGGTATTAATTCATCGTAGGTTTATAACATCCTAGATCTAGGTTCCACTCAACTGGTGCCCCATAATTGGTTGCCACATGTCCTCAAACACGTTTCCCCAAATGATAAAGGCTACTACCTAAATTACGGTCTTAGGGTGTTATAGTGGGGAAACTCTGCCATCATTGGTATAGTGTAACACAGTTGAATAATAATATACAATAGCAGAATCAATAAACATCATACACCTGAAATAAACAATGGAGGAGAGATAATATAAATAATCAATCCTCATTCAACAGAAATGTTGATGCAACATGTTATATTATCTAAGAAATCATTCAAAACAAGTACAATGCAGTAATAGACAATATGTGTCTCAAAATTACAAATGAAACAAAAGAGACTAAGCAGCATCGCAAGCCTCAACTCAGTCTCGTGCTCTCATACTTCTAAATGGAACATCATGTACCTGTAGCAGGGCACTTTCCTTGATCAACACATGAAATCATATAATCTATTTGGGCCCAAAATCATAAACCAAATAGGGTGTGTGAGTAAATCCTTGTAGAAAACCACCAAAGATCTGTGATGATCATTCAATGAATATATATATATATATATATAATGTGATGTGTACAATAGGACAATAGTAAATATTAAGTACTAAAAAGTAAGCATATAATATGTGTTAGAAGAAAAAGTACTCGAGTATGGGTAATGACCAATTATAAGCTTTTTTATTGGCTTGACAAATACACCACTTGTTATTTCATTTCATTATTCAATTTTCCACTAAGCCCAGTCCTGACATCCTAAAGTGGAAATAAAGTATCACTCATGGTGTGTTTAAACCAAACCATATAACCATGGTATAACATAATAGCAAACTAAATCAGAATAAACTATATAAGCATCTCAATAGACAAAAATGCGGAAACTTGATTTTTAATCATATAAGCATGTTCTAGGTTCAAAACAAAGTATATTAGTGGTATATCATGTATCATGGCCAAGCCTGGTGTATAATTATTTTATCATAAGATAACACATCTAATATACCATATTAAATGTCTAAAAACATAATAACTCACATTAGAAAAAAACATTCAATTAACCACATCCATTTTAATTAACCCAAAAATGAAATCAAAGGAATTTTTATATGTATCCTAGGACAAACCACTAAACATAAGTCATCCTTGGGAGAATACAACCACGAGGTGGAACTTAATCTAGTCAAATGATCTCATACATGCCTTAGTTCAGTTAATAAATTACATAATCAACGTTAGGAAATAACACGAGTCAATTAAATTCAAGGGGAGACCCAAAACATGGGAACATGACACTCCAATACATATAATGATATGAAAATTCACAAAAGGCATAGGAAGACATACCTTGTACTCATATGAATCACCTCATCCAGTGTTGGTCTTTGATTTGACATCTAAAAAATGGGTATAAATTCTCAACATTAAATAACAGGATTGAGAGAATAAATCAGGAATAAATATTCAAGATAAATCAAGCGTTCACCAAGAGGATTCCAATGGATCCATGGGTGTTCGAATCAGATATTTTACAACGAATCTGGATCAAAAACCTCATTTGGATTTTTGGGTGCAATATATGTTGGAAGGGAGTCATTTTTTTCTATCTAAAAAAATGATGCTACTGCCCGAATTAATAATTAAAAAAGTACATGGAGTTTACATGAGACTACATGTCGTGTCCATAAAACTATTTCCTATATAATTAATTTTATGATTACTGGGATTAAACCTCATGTATCCCTCCATACACAACATGTACATAAGATTACACAACATGTATTCCCCAATCACGCCACGTAATAGATGTGCAACCATCCGTTGATCTATTTCCCCATTTTCGTAAGTATAAAAAGAAAAAGAAGGATCTGTATCTCAAAGGAAGAATTGGGTTCTTATATGGTTCCTTGCCAAACAAAAACCAAATATTCTATCATTTTCTCACAATTGGTACTAGAGAAACTCCAATTTGACTCACACTCAGATAAATTGAAATCAAAACTAAACATGCTATCACAAACAGACTTTGTATAAAACCTCATCATCTTTTAGAAAAAAATTTAAATGTCATGAATAATTGTAAAATCACCTTTATGTTGATTCTTGAATAAATTGTACGACAAGTGAATGCATAGATTTGAATATATTTGTGTAATATATGATGAAATTTATTTTTGATAAATGAATAGTGATATGATTGAATTTTTAAATAATCCAATGAGAAAATTATTATTATTTTGGGTATAATAGAACAATCATTCTCTAATTTAAATTATTAGTTTACTCTTATCTTCTGAAAAAAATTTATTCGTGTCTTGTTTATAAAATTTTTCTATAATGTTTAATTATAATGAGTTGATTTAGAATCAGTGGTGGTCTATATATTATTTTTATTATAGTTATTATTTTTAATTTTGGTTTTGAAAATGTAATCATGGTTTTAAATGTTAAAGTTTATTTTGAAATGAAAAAATGATATTTTCCTTTATATTGAACTAAGATGTATTTGGTGTTTAAAAACTCATGAAGTGAATTACAAGTGAACTTGTAATGTTTTAAACATTTCAAAGTGTATATATTTCCATGGAAATAGATATAAACATTTAAATTTTTATTGATGACTTGTGAATATGATTTTAAAAATTTTCAATTGATGATAAGAGTTTTAAAAGAAAAATAAAGCTTCTATCCCATTAAGTGTTTTAAAAAAAAAATGTTCGATTTTCATGTTGTATTAAAAAAAATATTTCCTGGGGAGTTTTAAAATTTAAGAAATAGAATTTTTGAATTTTGAAAGTGGTTTCTAGATTATTTTTGTAATTTTAAATTAATATGTCATAAATTTTATGTTTTAGTCTCTAAAAATGAATTTTGTAAAGAGGTTGGTCTTAATATAGAATTTGTAAAATTATCAAAGTCATAAGACCATTAATATCATATTCATTAATATATTTCCATAACACTTTTTTCATTTTTTATGTCCTCCAATTATTACTTCATTTATTCCATTTAAGATTATTTATTTCATTTATTCCATTTATACCAACTAGGTACCACACCATAGTGTCTAAAATAAGTGGGACTAGGAAACCATGCCACCATTTCTTCTAGAAGATATAATTGTATTCCTAGTGCAATAATTTTCCTATTCAAGGGAATTAGGATCATGAATAGTTGATCTAATGTGATCATGTATCTCAACCCACTGGTAATGTGGAAAAGGTTATAAATGAGTAAGGGCACTATGATAATTTATTGTATAAAAAACTAATCTTTTATACCATTGTGTGACTCAGACACTTTTTTACTTTTTGAAATTAACAATGAAATGTTTCTCAAGGATTTTCTAACTCCCAACCCAAGAACATTTAGATTCATGGAGAAACATTTCATCCTTATTATCACTGAATCCCAAATATTTATTATTGAATTTTGTTTCTTAAGACTCATTCCCCCTAATGTTTTGACATACACATATGTTTCTTGAACTAATCTGAGTAGTAGTCATCCCATAGCTGCCATCATTTATCATTTTTGATGAATTATGAAGATAAAACCTAACATAGTGGAGTAATTATTTTCTTAAATTCAATTAACCATTTCATTCATAGAATAATGAAATTATTTGAAACAATCAAACGTTGGGTTCCCCTTATTATAATTATCTATAACCGTCTCCATTATAATGAATATCTTATGTGTATTTATTAATATTTTTTATGAAATGAATATTTTATAAACCAAATAGGATGGATGTGTTCTGAAATTGGAGTGACGCTAATAATTTGACAAAATATTATAAATATAGATTTAAATATTTCATAAATTTTACAAAAGAGATTGCATATAACTTTTCTCAAATCCTTTGTCTCTATTTATGTGGTTTTAATTTAATAAAAATAGTACTGATTAGTTGAAATAACATTTTGTTTGTCATGAAATAGATCTGAGATTTATGTTTTGGTATAAATATGAAATAAATGAATGTACAAACTAGTTGGGATGATATTGTAGTTTATAGATCATTTTCTATGATTATGATTGTAAATGATGGAGGATATTCCATGGAAGAAATGATAATTGTAATTGTTGATGACCTTTTTGATTTTACAAAGATGTTTTAGAATTTATATATATGTTCTAAGAGATAATTTTATACCAACTATACTAAATACAAAAAAATTAAATATTTATTGAATTTTTCTTATTTTAAAGATCGTAGTGGATGGAGGGACACCTTTTTTACTACACTACTGGTTATATTGAATTAGATGTTACCATAAGAAAATGAACTTCTATGTTTGAAAATGTTACTCTAAATTAATTCTACATTCAATGGTTATGTTCTTAAAAAAAATTAAATGCATATCCAAATGATTTAATATTGTTTTCATGGACCAAGAATCAATCATAAAATAACCTATGCGTGGTGTTGATCTATAAAAGAAAAATTTATAAAGTCATTTAAAATCTAATTAGTACATTCCTATCGTTACATGATTTATAAGACTATATAGATATTGGGAAACTGTTGGAAAAATAAAATAGAACACAAATAAAATAATTAACTATGGGAAACTAGGACATTTATAAGATTATCCTATGTGGATGAAAATTGATTATGAGTATACTAAATTTAGAAATGATCTGAGAAACTATTGTCTTATGTTATCTATAAATTGAATAAATTCACTTGGTGTATAGCATAATACTAATAATACATAACCCATTATGTTGGTAAATTATAACCAACCTCCATATATATGCATAATTTGAAAATAAATAATATTTTCTTTTCTGATATCTAGACCAACTAAATATAGTAATGATATTGATTTATAATTGGCTTCAATGATCATGGATGTGAAATTTATGTGGTATAAAGTTTTTATAATGTATGATTTTCATAGAAGTGAATAATTCACATTGAGGGACATATTGTATGAGATGATAAATGTCTTTTTTACTTTTGGAAATCTGTTAGGGTATAAAATTAATGGAATTTTGGGGTGTCCCATTTGTGATGAATTGACAAATTGAGTTTGGTTAAAACAGTTTTTAATGACTATGTTTTTAGAAAATAATTAATCTTTACCTCTAAGATATAAATGATGATACTTGATGACAACATTCAATTGAAAAAATGAACAAGGTAGAACATTTTCTCCACCATCATGTGATCAACTCATTAATAAAGTAAAATATATATTGACACTATATTTGTTAAACCATTTTAAAAACCATATAGAATCTAGTTGAAAAAAGATATCAATTTTATTTGAATTAACTAATTAGAAATGTTTGTACTTAGATATATTTTTGAATTAAAGTATATAGAAAAAAAATTCAATATTGTTATTCGAACATTATTAATGTTCATAATAAAGAATAACATGGAATCAAGAATAGTTTGGGCATAAATGCGATAGGGATAAGGGAATATTTGGCAATAGTGAATGGTAAAGGGTGAACATTCCATTTTCTAGAAGCTTAAAATATATCCATATTGGAAAAATTATAATTTTTCATTTTCCATAATGGTGTAAAATATTTATATGGTTATTCATCAAATATCATGAATGATGTTTCAATGAATAATTTGAATTTATAGTTCCTAAAATCACATGAATGTCATGTTTTGATACAATATTTGAAGCATGTTTCTCTATGTTTAATTCTTACAAAAAATGTATGATATACATTAACCATAATCTACTTATTTTTCAAATCCATATACAGTGATTTTATACACCTGATGTTGTTTCTAATCATTAATTGAAAGGTTGCATTCATATTATGTTAATTATAGATGTACTTCCCATAATAATTATTTTATATAATGGTCCACCTGATGGTTTACTTGGTTATAGAGGATTAACTATGTTGTCCAATCCATGTTATATGTACGTACATCATTGGATAATATATAATGAATTTGAATGGGTATGTCATGAATTGAATTCATCCAAATGGTTATATTGTAGAAAGATATATTTTTGTATAAGATTTTATATTTTGTAATTATTTCCTATTATATTTGGATAGTATTGATGTCCCAATGTATTGTCACAACAGACACCTTATGGGAGAATGGATTTCCATAAGAAATATTTTTATAATTAAAATCATCGAGTAGGAGAAAGTACACCATTACATTTCATATAATTATTATTTTTATCCACATATTAAATCCCAGAAGGCAACTCATAGATATTTGAATCCATAAAGGGATGAAATATGAATATCAAATACCCATAATCAATAGTTTTTTGGATGGTAATCAGATAATATTTATAAGGAGTTATCAAAATATTAGAATTCAATTGCCGAATGTCTTTGATTGTTTTTGAGAAGACCAATTGAAAATGATATATCTTAATATGATTTTGTAATCAGTGGTTATATGATCTATACAAAATAACATGAAGAATATAATATAATGTAAAATAGTTGAGTGATTCTTTTGGAAAAAGCGATGCACATATCTGGTTCTAAGGAGAAAAATCCAATTTATTCAAATATGTCATATTTTAGCATTATCAAACAGATATATGAGTTGGATTATATTATATTTCATGTGATGATTTTCTATTTCAACTGGTTTGACAATAAGAGCGTAGTGAAATTTGATGAAATGGGATTTGTGAAGGTGAATTTAAGTGTGGAAGGGGAAAAGGGTGAGATGTTCATAATGGCATCACATGTAGTGTAATAATTTTATGTCCCAGATCTAGGAAAAAATAATTGGTCAATTTTTCTATTAGAGATGAATACAACTCTAGGTTTAGATGAAAATTCAATCAAGTATTACCCTTTCCCCGGGAGATTACATTAATTTAATTGAAGTACCAATGTATAAAATTTCTTGTAGGGTAGAGGGGGAGACAATGAGGGGATTTGGATTCTCGATAGAAGATCCAAAAACCATAAAACATATAAAAATAAAGTGATTTCATTGAAAAGGATCATGGTTTTTTTAACATACTATTATTTTACTTATAATGCTTATTTTTCTCTACTATGTAATTATAGTCTAAATTAAATTTTTTACTACTCAAGAGTCAATTTCTTAAGCTCATTATGATGTTACCAATCCCACGGAAGATAAAACTATTGATACTAAAACTATTGAATTATAAGGGGATAAAAAACATGTTGATGAAATAAATGATAAAAATAAAACATCATATGGCTGAATAAAATTATCTTGGAAACAAGTAAGGGTATAATATTTGAGGTTTATTATAATTAGAACTATCAAACTATGAACCCAAATATGTCATTGTTTATTAGTTATGTTGGGGTCATAATGGGGATAAATGTGACTATTTATATGTATTCAATGTTCCACATCCATCCAATAATAATGGGAACACTTTGGGAAGATATAAAGGTAATGTTATGATAAACTTTCTATATTCTACGAAAAAATATAATGAAATGTTGATTAAATTTTATTGATCTTGGTTGAGTTCATTTATTTTAGAAAATTTATATGAGAAAAATGTCTTAATGGCCACTTTAAAAATACCATAAAGGCTTTCAGACTCATGTTACCATGTAACATCTTAGGAATGGTGAGTGGAATGTATAGCCCAACCCATTAGTTAGTTATGAACACATTATAAAGCAGATAACAAGGAATTATTTCATTATTTTTCAGTATTAGAAATCATTTAAGGTTCATTATAGTCGACAATATGTTATATAAAATTATTTATTTCTTATAACTTGATTCAATTTTTTTAATTTATAAAAAAAGTGTTGAAAATAAAGAACGTGCATCAAAACCAATGCACCCATATCACAAATAAAGGATGGGGTACCCTTCACTAGTAATTAAATTGGTATTTATTTTAATTTGATAAAAATAGTTTTATTTGATATAAAAACAACATATGTTATTTTTTGTATATGTATATTGATTAATCAATATTTGAAGCCACTTCAATCCCACATTATCTGGAATAGGAGGCTCACATAAATAAGAACGATAAACTAGTTGATGAAAAAATAATTATGGGAAATGGGTGTAAGTATGAAATAATATTAATTAATTATTATTTATAACAATATTACATAAAAATATTTATTTACTTTTGTATATTTTTTATACATTTTAGACACAATAATTTGTAGTGAATGTACTGGAATAAAATTACTTTAATTAGCATTAAAGTGGTCATTACAATTTAGTCACATTAGAGGAGTAGGTTTTAGAGTATCCATAGAACAAATTTTTAGAGGAAAAAATCACAAGAATATATATAATGTGATGTGTGCATTGAAAGAAAAAATAGATTCTTTAATGTATTTTATTGTATGTCTTAGTTTGGAAGACCAGTATAAGAGAAAGGATCTAGCAAACCGGCAGTTGAACAAATATATACTCCTGAAGAACCACAAGACCCTGATAGCTTTTAGGATATTCATTCCCTTCAACCACATACCTTACCAAAGATAAACATTTTTTTCATTACTCTTTCTCATAAATTTTAATCAAACAATTTTTTATAACTTTATATTACTAAAATTCAGACGGGTAAAGTTGTATGTTATATCTTTCTATCAACACCAACACAAAAACATGTTGTGAGGGGTACAATGTATAATATACTATGAGAAAATACACACGATAAAAAAATCCCAAAAGATCACATGGGAGTGTATATTGAGTTATCTTAGGAGCTGACCACCGATTTTCCTTTTCCACTTAATGATAAATATATTATAATGGTAAATGACCCTATTAGAAAATTCATCTGATGATTGTATAATATTATAAAGATACATGAGGTATGTATTTAACAAAAAATTTCATATTAAAAACATAAAAATGTTGATGAAAAATGGTATTAATCAAAGTATGGTATTACAGATAACTAAAGTGATGGGGAAATAGATGGACAGATCAAAACAATCCAGTTAATAGACGATGAAATCCAAAGTACCTTCTAGTAGTACCTTCTCAACTTCACTTGTACAAAAACATTAATTATGAATATATCTTCATTTAGAGACCACTTTTTAATATTTAAATATGTATTACATTTCATATTAAAAATAAATACATTGAACTATCATTATAAACATAAATGGTATCAAGAGTATAAATATGATTCTATAGTTTGAATGGATGAGAGTCTCAGTTGGGAATAATTGCATAATGTACACTTTATTAATAAATATTTTGATTTTTTTTAAAATATGTTCATTAATGTAAATAAATATTCATATTTTATACAGGAATTTATATTATTACTATATAAATAGAAAACTATACGATGAATTTTTTGGATTCATTACTCATTTTATCATTTCTATATATGAGACTTTTTTTGGGAAGGAAGAAATTGATAAGAAAAAAAATATCTAAATGATACATTTTAGAAAAAAAATAACAAATGATAGCCAATGATTGATTCATATAATTCATGGGTAAAACTATACAATCTAATCACATAAATATATATATTTTTTTTCATTTTTTTCATTACTTTTTTTTAAGAAGCACTAGATGCTAATCACACTCAATCTAGATACCCTAAATATTTATTTTTTATATCCAATGTATTGATATCCAACAAAAATACCACACATGATATGTATTATGAATTTTTAATATAATGAAATAAAAATTTTATAGATAAAATTTTAATCATATTTTTCAGTATGTGTTTTAAAAAGAATTTTTGTATGATATGGTTGTCACTAAATATTGGCTAAATCATGGAATGAATTCGATCACTGAACATAAAAATCCTATAAATTACTATAAATAGAATCATATTGGGGTATATATAGAAATATTTAACTATAATGACATATTTCATAACAATTAACTCATTTAGGACAATCTATCTATAATGTTCTAAGTAAGATAATAGTAATGATTGTGGATATTATGTTTGAAAGTTTAATTGAGAGATTATAATCCATGAAAAGACCAATATCCAGGAATATGTAATTTAAAAAGATAAATAAAATTTCATTAAAAAAATTTATTATTATTTTTAAATATTTTAATTGTATTACCCTGATTTACAACAACCTTAATTTTATAAAGAAGAGGTAAATTTTTCGAGAGATGAGTGAGAAGTTTGTACAGTTTTGGAATGTTTTATGACATCAAATTTAAGTTATTACCAACTATTTTTACGATCTAGCGTGGGATATGACAATAGAAATATATTTTTTGTGTAAATAATTAGTATGAGAATTATTATAAATTATTTTTAATTTTTTTCTCATAGATAAGTATAATGGAGGAAATCAATTTGTTTATAAACAAATGCATAGAATACATGGTGTAAGAATGTATATAAAAATCATGAATATTTTTCTTCCTACTAATTATTTTTTCTCAAAATTTTATCTAATTTTTATGTTAATTTCATAATACTTTTTTAGATACTTATCTTTTTATATTTACGCATTAGTTCAAAGCACATATCACTTGGTCAAAACTGAGAAAATGAGCTCATATTGTATTCAAACCTGAGGAAAATTATTTATAAGTCACATGATATGTGTATGAATTGAACTTACATCAATATGACATGTGATGTGATTAGTATTAATTGATTTATGTGTTTTCGATACAAAATTGTCATTTTTTTAAAACACTAATCAAATATTCAAAAATAAGAAAATGAGCTCAGATTATTTTCAAAAATTAGAAAAATAATACATAATTAGTTTTTCACATATAAGAATTTTCCGCACATCAATTTGAGAGATGATGTGGTTGATTTTACTTGATGTATGTGTTTTCAATAGAAATAATCCATTTTAGTTTTGATTACATTTTAAAATAACAAAAACATAGAAAAAGGGATCATTTTTCAAACATTAGGAAAATGATCAACAATTAATTTTTCATATGATGTTATTGACCGTACATTAATATAACATAAACTATTACCTATATAAAAATAATTTTCTTCCCGAGATTAAAATTTATATTATATTTATTTAAAAATAAAGTAACATAATCAAAACAGGGAAAACAAGTTCTAATTATTTTAATAATTTAGGAAAATAGTGAATCAATTAATTTTATTATATAAAAATAAACCATACCTCAATATGATACAAAATATACCTTGTATGAACTAAATTATGTGGTTGCTATTCAGAATTAACATTTTAGTTATGTATTATTTCACATATATGTTAAATTAATTTTTTTATAGTATTAATAACATAAGAGTTGTTTTATTATATTGGTGGATTCTATAACTTCAATTGGAGTGGTTTTTCAGAAGCTTCCCTTACTTGTGAGATATTGGACTTCAACTCTATGGTCGAGATAATGGAAACAAAGGAAAGGGGCCAACTATATATACATATATAATGAAAAGATTAATTCCTAAAATTTTTTGATTATGTTTTAACTATTTTTTCTAAAATTTTATGTTAATATCTTTATCATTTTCATCTAATAATTATTTATTTTCCCACAGATCTTTTGGGATGTCATATTTTTCTTTCAACTGTGTGCATTATGATAGAAAATAGAGATTGTGTTTTTAATGAGGTGTTTTAAGTAGTATGTGGTTTCCTCTTCCATTCAAATCGAATATTTACTTCTTTTATGGATTGATGGACACATTTTATAGAAATACATACGTAACATACTCTATCACCTATAACTTAATCTGATTCATAGTATTCTTAGTATAAATAAAACTATATATTTGTAGTTTATAATTTACATTTTAGTTCAGAACACACATAACATACTCAAAACTAATAAAACACATTCCCCAAGTTCTGAACTAAATTCACCTATATTAATATTTTATCCAAAAAATTTATCAAGTTAAAAAGCAACTTGGTAGTGAGTCATTATCTAATACTCCAAGTCCACCGATTTAGAACTTGATATAGTATAATGTTTTTAAGGAAATAAATTCAGTGTTATCAAAATAACAAAATTACTACCATAAGATTATAAAAATGATAAATAATTTTTCTTCAACCTCAAAATAATATGATATTAGTCACAATTAAACAAAAATGTTTGGTAGTAATAAATAAAACACAAAGTCTGTGATTCAATCCATATATCAAACTAATGGATTCCACTTTTTTTTTTAAAATCATGACACCACTGGATTTACTTTATCATTATTCTATTATAGGTTACTCTTAATTTTCTTGAAGAGGCTATATATCATTTTAATTGTATCAAAACGAAATTTTAGTGCATTTTAGTGTAATTTTTTATTATATAATCTTCATCATAGAAGGTTTTATAATAGTCCTAGAATTTTTTTATTACATAAATTTAATCATTGAAAGCCATCAAAAAATAGTCAAAGGATCGTAAATCCTAATGTATTTCAAATATTAGTTACATTATTAAATATAATAAAACCCCAATAAAAACATATTTTATGTAGTCTTTATAAAGAGATCCTAAATCCTTTGAGGCCATACATATTAATAGGATAACCAAGGTAATACATGAATAAATGGATGATCTTAAAATACCAATAAGGGAAAAATACATATAATCAAAGCATAACACATGGGTTAGAATGCACAACATGATGAAATATAAAGGCATAATACATGAATATACAGATAAAAGCATAACATATATAACAAGGGGTCATGTAATCACGGAATCATAGGAACATCGAAAAAATATACAACATGACATAAGCATGAGTCAAGGCTAACCACAAAGACCATTACACATGGACGAGCATGAGTCAAGGCTAACTACCAAGTCCATTGCAAATGGAACTTGAGTCTAAGATAGCCACCAAGACAATTTCACAATAAGTATCATGAGAATAAAAATTACCCAATGCATTGGAGTGATATCTTGGTGAATACTTAAAAATATGTTCATGAATATGTGTTCCATATAAAAGCAAAACATAAGGGTACAAATGGAAAGTAATAGGTATCATAATCATGTTATAAATCATAATAAATTGGTGTATCATAGATGATTTTAGGAAATAATGGATTTAAATAACACTTGGAAATTCATAAAAAAATATGAATAGATCATGATAAATTATGTCAACATAAAATGAAAACATGTAAAAATAGTGTTTGAGAATCATTAGAAATGAAACATTTTAGTGCGATTTATAGATAATATTAAAGAGCATTTAAATACAAAAAGGCTCAATCATTTTTATAAATTTAGAAATGAACCACAATAGTTTTTCATGATAAAATAATTGATTTTAGAAAAATAATAGTGACTTAAAATATATTATGGAGGTCACTTGAAAATGGGTATGAAATCAAGAAGTTCCCTTTAACCTGTCTTGCTTATCAAAACAAATTGAGAAGGGAACCATTTTGAAACATGTATTTTCCTATTAATGAATGATTCAATGATCTAGATACATGGTTTTGGAACATATAAAAATAATTTATAATAAATATATAAACATAAATAATATTTACATTCAGATAGAGAGAGAGAGAATATGCAACCTGTAGAAAAAATGGACGTTTGGAAAGAATCCCTTACCTTATCTCCAAAATTGTTCATCCCATTAAATTAATGTCTGGATTATAAAATTTAATCCATTAATTAATTAATCAATTAAAATATATTATAAATTTTTATTTATAATATTTTTTAAGTTCATTTATGGATTTTTTGATGAGTTATAATATACAATTTCATTTTATAGATGTGTTCATTTCCTTTGTTTTTAGGACCATATCACTTATATAACTGTATGGAAAATCATATAGAATGATAATAGTTGTCCAAAATTAAAATTAAATGTTTTTAGTGAACATAAATAATATTAAATTCTCTTATATATCATTTATTTCATATAAGAGTATTATTCACAAGATAAATGTTGATAATAATAGTTTATATTATTTTGACATTTTTTCAATAATCACGGACTAGTTTTCCTTTATTAATTAATAATAAGTATATATAATGGTTATAAAACATAAAATAAGATTTAAAAAATATATTATAATCTGCTATAACAATAAAAATGGTTTTATTACCAGCATTTAAGGTGGAAATAGAAATTGAAAACTCATCATCCTTGAATGCGATAAATAAAAACATTCGAGATGGTGTTTTCATTTTTAGAATAAAAGGATAGGGGAAGAGAAATGATGATGTGTATTTCCATTAGTTAAAAAAATTTAATTTATAAAATATACTGGATTTATCATGCTATATGGATAATGGGAAATGATGGCAGAAAAATAAAATAAATGAAATTAGAATAAAAAGGAAGATGTTTTCCCTCTCAAATTATCCTACTTGAGAACCACTTTGAGGCACTTGAATTTGGTATTTAATTAAGACAAAAGGATCATGGAATTTGGGGAGAGACATGGGAGTAATATTTATTATAATTTGAATAAACATTGAGGATTTTTAGGTGTGATGAGAAGGGGTGGTGAGTGATGGTATTTATAGTGGATGAGAGGGGTGTTTTTTGATTATTTTACTCATTTATTTTTTATTTTTCTTCAAGATTATGAATATCTTGAAACTTATCAATAAATATATTAAATAAAAAAATTATTTATTGATTATGGTTCTTATATCAGTTATGAATCAAGGAATGATGTATTTAACTTATAATGTTATATACCGTAAATTACAATATTTCACTATCACAAAAATTCATCTATTTCAGAAAATACCAAAAAAAAACCAAAACCATTTATTAAAATGTGAAATTTAAAAATAAGCTTCATTTTATGAAAATAATTCTCTAAATATGAGAAATTTAATTTCTAATTAAAATAATCATTTACACTGAAATACCAATTTTCAAATTAATACTAATTTTACAACACTTTTAAAAATTAAAAAGGTCTCATTAATTTATTTTATAATGATATGAAAAAAAATATTATTTTATGATTCTATTTTATGAAAATAAATTTTATTTTAATTCATTATATAATTTATAAAATTGTAAATATGCATTTAAGTTTTATTAAAATACCAACACTTAATTTGTTATTTTTAAATCATTTTTTTACTTATTCAACGATACAATTATATAATATCTTAATTTATAAGGAGACTAAATTTTACATATAATTTCATAGGTGAGGTTTTTATTCTATTGGATGGGTTATTATTCTTAGGGGTCACATGACTATTTTGAAGGTCACGTTACTATTCAATCGGTATAGGTTCCTTAATTTATGAAAAAACCATTCATTTCATTCATTTTCAATTTATAATGTTTGTATTACGTTATATATGTGATTTTATATGATTTATATTATGTGAAATAATTATAAGATTGTAATTTCAATTGATAAAATATTGGTTCGTTAATTTATCCACCTTAAAAAAATTTACCCTTGAAATTTTATTTAATAAACAACAGTAAGAAAAGGTGAAGGTAATTCTCTTTTATTTCTACCTCTATTTCCAATGTTTCATCATTGTAGTTGAGGTTATGCTATAGTAATTTTCCCAGGTTAGTAGTATTTTTGCTTAGAAATTTATCTCTATGGTCTAATATCTTCATAAACTACTCCTTATAAGATGATCATTTCAAACTATAGCTTCTATGAATTAAGTACAAGTGAGGGATCCAGTATGTAACTCTTCAAGAGGGATATGTGGAATATATCATGTACATAAAGCATAATAGTTGGATGTGCTATTCTATAGGCCACATATATAACTCAATGAAGAATCTCATTGAAGATGATGTAACAGAGACCTATATTTCCTTTGTTCCAAAATATCATGATTCTTTTACCTGGAGAAATGTAGAGGAATACCATATCTTCAACCAGAAAATCCTAGTTATATCAATGATTTTATACCTAGTTATTCTGTAAACAATTTACTATCATTATGTACTACTGAATGGTTCTAAAAATTTACACCATTTCTTCGACATTTTATGGTCCTAGAATCTTAAATTAACAATCATCATCCCTTTTCCCAAAAAGGGATTCATAAGGTGCTATTTGGATGATATATTGGAAACAATTGTTGTAAGAGAACTCAACCAAAGGTAGCTATTGGTCACATTCTCCCTTTATGTATATAGAACATTATCACAACATATCTTCCAATTATTGAATATTTCCATTATATTGCCCATCTTTTTTTGTATGATAAGCTTTAATAATGTTTAACTCAGTGCTTAAGTATGTTGGATAATTTCCCAAAACATAGAGGTAAATATAGGATCTCGATGTGATATAATTGATAGATTTACTTCATGAATCTTTTCCACTTATTTGATGTATATACTTTAATGTTGTTCTATTGAGAAGTCCTAACGAATTGAGATAATGTGGAAAACCTTTTTAAGATGGTCCACAGTAACCCATATATTATTGTTTCCGCTGGATGTATTTTGATGTCTAGTGACAAAGTCCATGGTGGTGTTTTTCCATTTCGATATCGGTATGGATAAAGGTGGAATCATACCCTTATACATTTTATATTGGTTTTAAATTTTTGACATTCCAATCAATTTGATGTATTTTCAGTTATATCATTCTTCATATTTTCCCACCAATAGTGCTCTCAGTGATTTCGAAACATCATCGTGCTTCATGGATGAATAGGGAAATTTGAGCTATGTGTTTCATTTAGAATATAATTCTTTATATATGTATTGGATGGTACACATAGTCATGACCCAAATATCATAACTTCTTCCTCATCTATTTTAAACTCTGAGGATTTTCCATTTCTAATAGCTTCCACCTTTTTATGAATTTGCACATCATTTCTTTGATAATCCTTTATTTTTTATATGATGGATAGTTGAGAAATCAATTGGGAAAAAATTGATGATGTTCCTCCCTTAATTATTTCTAGGTCAATCCATTTAAAATATAAGAATATTTAATCATTTTTTATTTTAAACATTGATAATGTAATAGGACCCTTTCTAATTAGAGAATATGCCACCTTATTTGCTTTACTAGGATGGTAGTGGATTGGGCAGTCATAATCCTTTATGATATCTAACCATATTCACTGATGCATATTAATATTCTTATTTGTGAATTTATATATATATATGTATGTATATATATATATATTTGAGGCTCTTATTATCAGTATTTATCTCACACTTCCCCCCCTTGAGATAATACACCCCGATTTTTAATGCATAGATCACAGCTTCTAACTTCATATCATGAGTGGGATAGTTTTTCTCATGAATTTCCAGCTTATTTGATATATAGGCTACCAATTTAACATTTTTCATCATTAAACAACCTAATACCTTATTTAAATAATCACTTTATTCCACAAAGAGTTCCCCACTTATTGGTTGTATGAGTATTGGAGTAGTTATAAGTCTCCTTTTAACTCTTTAATATAGTCATCACATTCACTAGTCTAGGAAATATTTACTCCCTTCTAAGTCATCATGGATATTAGATTTAAAAATTGTGATAATTTCTTCACAAATCAACAATAATACCCAACTAGGCTATGGAAACTAAGAATAAATGTTATATATGTTCCTTTGGGGAACTCTTAGATTACCTTTTTCATAGAAGGGTCCACATATATTCATTCTATGGAGATAACATTCCCCAATAATAACACCTACTCTATCCAAAAGTCACTATTATTGTAATTTTAATATATTTTATCCCTTCTCAAATTTATTAACACAGAATTCAATTACTCCTTGTGATCCTACATTCTCTTGGAGTATTTTAAAATATCATCAATAAAGACTAACAAATTTTATACTAGTTAATCTATAAAGACTCTATTTAATAATTCCATTAAAATTTCTATAGAATTATTTAGTTAGAAGGTAATATATTTGAACTCATTGTTCCCATTCCTCAATCAAAATGTAGTCTTGGAATTATATTCCTTCCTCATCATTAATTTTTGATATCCTGAACAAAGGTCCACCTCAATGAAATAATTGGACCCACGTTGTTGATTGAAAAAGTAATCTATCCTATTAAGGTATACCTGTTCATTATTGTTATTTTATTGATATCATTAGAATAAATTCAGAGGTGCATTGACCCATCCTTCGTCTTGAAAAATAGTACCGGTTCACCCCACAGTGAAGCACTCAAGTGTGTAAAACCCTTGTCCATATTATTCTGTAACTGCTTCTTTTGTTCTTCCAACTCAATGGTGGCCATTTTATATGTTTTTTTGATATATATATATAACCATAATTATGTTCAATTTATAACTCAACCTATCAATCAGGAGGAAGACTAGCCAATTTTCCAATGAACTCATCAGTGTACCCCTTATAATGGGCATGTATTTAAGCATGATTATCTATTTTGTCGCAATGATTTGAGATATATATGGTTTCTAATAAAGAAGTAATATACACACTTGAGATTATTTTTATGATGGATATTCATCATCATCCTTACACATGTATAGATATTAAGTATTTTTTAGGATGTGAAGCGAGAACACTCTTTCTTAACAATTGATGTTGGATTGGTACAAATATATCCAATCAATTCCCAATATAATGTCAAACTAATATAATTGAAGTAAAAACAGGTTTATTGGGAGGTTTAGTCCAGAAACATTACTAGGGAGGAGTTATATAGTTTGGATGAAATAATTTTCTCATTTTCAATTCTCACGGATAAATGAACCTCTATATTTTTAGGAAGTGTTTGAATAATTTTACAAAACATGCAAGATATGAAAGAATGTGTAGAACCATAGATGATAATCATAACATTACCTATATTATGTGGGTTATAATAATTTACTTCATCCAAAACATACATTGGGATGAATATTTTTAAATATTAAAACACATCAAAGGTAAAATGATAACATTAAAGAGATTAATTATAAGTATAAATTATATCCTAACATGTGATTCAATAAGTTTCAATAATGGTTATCCATGGTGATATAATTATCCATTGGGTTCTTAGTAATATTTTCTAGTCCTAATCTCAAAAAATAACTAGGCAATGCACTGATACCAACTATAATAGCCTTATCTTTGTACAAATATGATTACACAATTTTTAGCATAACTAGCCATTAAAAAAACAATCCAAGGATCATAATTCTAGCATTATTTGGAAGATTAGATAAATAATTAAACAAAATGAAACCAAAATAAAATATTCTAAAATTTAGTCTTAATAATGATATAATAAATTAATTTTATCCCATACATATGTATAGGATAACTGGGGGAATACATTAATAAAGGTATTAGTTAAAAATACCAATAATGAAAAAATTCATATAAATAGAGCATTTCACATGGGTTAGAGGGCATAACATGATGAAATAAAAAGTAATGGGACATGAATACATATATAATAACAACATATATAATAATGGATAATGAAATTATGGAATCATAGTTATGTGGAAAAAATATACAACATGACATAATCTTGAGTCAATGCTAACTGCCAAGACCATTGCACATGGAGGGGAATGAGTCAAGGATAACTACCAAGAACATTCCACATGGAGAATGAGTAAATGATAACCACCAAGACCATTTCACATAATGTATAATGTGAATAATAATTAAAAAATCTATTGGAGCATGGTATGATCACACCCATCATATCATGTTTATGGATATGTGTGCCACATGAAAATAAACATAAGGGTTAACCATGAAATGAAATGGTCATCAAAATCTTATCATAGATAATAATAAATGGATGTATCATAAATTATTCCATGAAATAATTTGTTTTAATAATACATGGAAACTCAAAGGGAAAATAGTCTTAGATCATGATAAATGATTTCCAACAGAATTGAAAACATGTAAAAAGTTTGTTTGATAAACTTTAGAAATGAAACATTTTAGTGCAGTTTAAGGAAAATTTTAAAGAGCATTTATATAGGTTATGGAACAATATTTTATATAAATATATAAATAAAAAAAAATTAATGATTATATTTTTTATTTTAGAAAAATAATTGTGGATTAAAATAGATTAGGGATTTCACTTGAAAACAGGTAAGAAATCAGAATGTTCCCTCCAATTAGGATTGCTTCTGGAGAAGAATTGAGAATGGAACATTTTTAAAACAATTAATTCACCATAAAATATAGATATAATGACATGGATACTTGAGTTATGAATATATTCACATAATTTATAAGAGTTATATAAAAATAATGGAGAGTTACATTGTCATAGATATAGGGAAAGCATTAACTGAATGAAAAAATGGAGGTTTATAAAGAATCCCTTACCACATGTCCAAATGTGTTCTGAACATGATCTTATTATCCTGGATAATAATATTAAATCCACTAATCATTTAATTAAGAATATTTTATACAATTTAATTATTTTATATAATTTTATTATATTCATTTATGGCCTTTTGATGAGTTATAAGTTAAAATTTCATTGATCAGGAGTGTGTCTGTTTCCTTTGTTTTCATGATTTTTTCATTTGTATATGTGTATGGAAAATCATGTAAAATCAGAATAGTTTATATAACAAAAATTATATTTCATTAATGAAATTTAATAATATAAAATCATTTTATATATCATTATTTTCTATATATGAGTATGATTAATTAGACAAACAATAATTAAATCATTATATTTATTTGGCGTTTTTTCGATCATCACGAACTTGTCTTGTTTAATTAATTATAGATATGTATATATAAGGTTTATATAACATTAAATAAGATTTAATACATATATATAATTCTTTTTTAATGATAAAAATTATTTTATGACTATCATTGAAGGCGATAATGGATATTGAAAACAAGTCGTCCTCTAATGTGATAAATCAACACATTAGAGATGATGTTTTCATTTTTAGAACGAAATGATAGAAGAAGAGATATGATGATGATTTATTACATTAAAAAAACAATATTAAATTAAATAAAATGTAATAGAGTTATAATATCAATTGGATAAGGTTATGTGAGTAGTGGAAAATAAAATAAAATAAAATGAAAATAAATTAAAAGAAAAAGAAAGTGGTTTTTATCTCTTGAATTCGTCTTCTTGAAAATAATCATTGAGGCACCACTTTTGATATTTTATTGAGGTTAAAGGCCCCTAGAAGTTATGGATAGTCTTGGGATGGGGATTGGTAAGAATTTTAATAAGATTTAATTCTTTTTTAGTGTTAGGATAAGGGGTGGTGATGGGTGGTATTGATAGTGGAGGTGAGGGGTGTTTTTTGATTATTTTATTCATTTTTATTATTATTTTGTCTCAATACTCTAAATATTTTGAATTTTATAACTAAATATATTAAATAATAATGTAGAGTTAGAGATTATTGTTCTTACATCAGTGATTAATCAAGGATAAGTGTATTTAACTTATAATGTTATATACAGTAAATTACCATATTTCACTATTCATAAAAATTAAACTATTTCAACAATATACAAACAATTAACCCTAAAACATCTTCAATGTGTAGAATTAAAAAATGAAATCCATTTTTTGAAAATATTTTTCTAAATATAAAAATTCGAATTTTTAATTAAGAACATCATTTACACGTAAAATAACAATTTTAAAATTATAACTGATTTTATAACATTTTGAAAAATTAATTAAGATCTCATAAAATAATATTATTATCATAAGAAAAAAAAATATTTATTTTCTATTATATTTTATGAAAATAAATTTTCTTTTAAATAATTTTATAAATTGTAAAATTGCAAATAAACATTTATGTTTTACTAAAATACCTACACTTAATTTTTCATTTTTAAAACATGTATTTACTTATTAGATAATATAATTATGTCATATTTTAATTTATAGGGTGCCTAAATTTTAGTTATATTTTCATAGGTGAGGTTACTATTCTATTGGCTATGTTACTATTCTTTAGTGTCACATTACTATTCCAGAGGTCATGATATTATTCCATCGGTATAAGTTTCTAAAAAATCTTCTTATTTAATTCATTCTTCATTTATAAAGTTTGTATTGTGTTATATATGTGATTTTATGGGATTTATAATATATAATTTATTTATAATAAGGGGATTTATATTAATAAAACATTGGTTAATTATAATCAGGGAATTTTGGAAAATGATTTAAAAGTAATTTATGACTTACATGAATCCGTTTCGCATCAAAATAACACACTATGTGACCAGTATGACTAAAAGTGTGTGATTCCAATTTAGAATGAAATTTTAGTTAAAAGAAAAGTGATATAATCCAAACACATAATACTGATTGAGATTGTTTCAATACATTAATAAAAGTATGCATAAGTAATTTTATAAATTTACAAATCTTCAACAACTCAATACAATGCATGGTTTAACCTATATGAATCAAAGTGTGCCTTTTTATTTAAAAATTATATTAATGTCAGTTAACAAAAGTGAAAAAATCAAAAATATGAAAAGGTTTATGTATTTATTTGATACTTTAGTAAAGAGAAACATAAGTCATTTTCAATGTGTATAAATCATCCAATCCTCAATCATAAAAATGGTGTGACTGGTATGACTTCAAGTGTGTATTTTTTATTTAAAATTAACATTAATTTTAGTAAAATATGCAATAAACATAATCCAAACCATGAAAAAATATTTTAATTATTTTAATACATTTTTAAAATGATCCATAATTCATTTGTGACATTTAAGAATTAGACACACCTCAATACGAAGCACGATATTCCTGGTATGTCTCAACTTATGTCTTTTTATGGAAAATTGACATTAATATTTGTAAAAAAGGAATGTGAGAGAATAAAAACTAGGAAAAAACATTCAGGTTGTTTTTATACATTAAAAAAATTATCTATATGTAATTTATGATATGTAGGAGTCAATATCACATCATTCCAATGCACGGTGTTCCTAGTGTGACTCAATGTATCTATTATGAGGTTAAAATTAACATTTTAGTTGAAAAATAGTATAACTCATCGAAATCCCAAAAAGAGATCTGATTATTTTGATAATTTATGAAAACTATTTATAATCTATTTTTGATGTGTAGGGATTAATCTCAAATCAAACTGAAAAAAATGTGACTAGTATGACTCGAAATGCATGTTTCTATATTAAAATGATACTTTAGTAAAATAAAAAGTGACATAATCAAAATCAATCAAACAAATTATGATTGTATTAAACATTTGAAAAATTATCCATATTTCATTTTTGACATGTATAAATCATTTGAACCACAATCGGATTCATGGTGTGTAAGGTATCAATAAAAGTGTGTATTTTTATTTAAAATTGACATAATGTTAACTAAAAAGTACAAGTTAAGTAATAAAAAATGATAAAATGAATTAATATTGTTTTTATACATTAGTAAAATGGACTATAAGCCATTTTTTATATGTAAGAATCAGTTGCACCTCAATCAGATCCATGATGTTCCTGGCTTGACTCAAAGATTCTCTTATCAGTTTAAAATGGAAATTTTAGTTCAAAAACTGTTTCATATTGAAAACTAAACAACACATGTATAAATTAGGATTATAATTTAAGAAAAGTATTCATATGTCATTTATGATGTGTAGGAATTAGTCTCACATCAAATTGAAACACGATGTGACCAATATGAATCAATGTGTGCATTTCTAATTTAAAATGACATTTTAGTTTAAAAAACAAGTGACAGACTCAAAAATGTGAAAAATCATTTATATTATTTTTATAATTTTATAAAATTATCCATAAATCATCGATGAAATATAAAATTTTATTTCACATTAATCCAAAACATGATGTTGTTGGTATGATTCAAGGTGTTTGTTTTCAATATATATGTTCTATTTTATTTTAAAATGCACATTACATCACCATAATCAATAAAAAGGATCATATTTTTTCCCATCATATTATCTACTATAACATAATTAATTTCCTTATCATTTTTATCATCAAAATATTTAGTTAGTTTTCACATGGATAATTCTTAAAGATGAACAAAAAATAGGGTAATGTGAAATAATCAACCAAAACCCAATATAATACACAATGTTTTTGAAATGACTCAATGATTAGTTAAAAATTAACTCTTTTTGGTTTAATTTTTTTTAATATTATAAATAGAAGAAATATTTTCCTATGTAGGTGAATTATCTTCATCATGATGGGATGGTTTGTTCGGTAATAAAATGAGTGGGGTTAGGGGTGAAAGTCAAAGAATCATTTATATTTTTGTATGTCTATGATAATTATTACTTACTCGTGTAATTATATAAAACTATATTTGAAATGTATATAATTTAGGTTTTTGATTATATTTGGGTTTTAAATTTTATTTCATATCAAATCTATATTGGTACATGTTTTTATACTATTATATCTAATGTAGTGTGCTATAAATTTAACCGCACACTACAATATGACCCTTTATTAGTGCTACTAAATGCATAGATGAAGGAATCCTCTATCAGTTCTTAGAAAACAACTGATTAAGGGTTATTTTATCATTACAAGAAAATGTCACCTTTATGAACACTAAATAAAAGTCTTGATAAGTGGTATCATTTTTCAGTGCTTTTATAACACTGATAAAACCCCAGGTCCATTAATCATGCCCTGATAGTCACTATTTTGTTCACTAATAATGTCCAATTTTATCTTAGTTAAAAAAATATTTTGTATTAGTGATTTGATAATGTCATAGTCAAATATTTTCGGATGAAATAATTCTTCACATAACTTAAACTCAAATGGTTGATCATGAAAATTGAAATAATATTTCTAGGGACACTATGCTCTCACTGACCTTTTCTAAATAAACTGGACATTCTGCAGTCTGTTAAAAGAGGCTTAGTCCCAATATGGAATGATCCCCCAAGGAAGCCATGAAATGTGGGTGATGATCAAAATTCCAATAAAATTAATCAGAAGGATTCATTTTATTTTTGTAATGATACATTTAATTTTATGAAAACATATCAATGAATGATCAATTTACATTGAATATTTGATGTCATGATTCTAGGCTCAAATTATATCCTTGATAATCTATATATCCTTCTTAGTTGGACCATATATCTACTGGTGGTATGTTATTCCAAACATCATCTAAGTTATAATGTATTATATAGGCCCATCCAAAATAAAGAAGTATAACATGAATATCGATTATAAAAAATATACGAGGGTACTCTAAGAAGTTTAACAATCACTTAGATATATATTTCCTCAACATATTCCAACATCAATGAATATTTAATTTGAATGAAGTGGGATGAATTATTAAAATAGTCTATATCCAATGAAATAAATTTCCCCATAAAGGATTTCTACATAGACTAATTATATAATCCATTGTAAATATCATTGAACTTTTATAAAATAATTAGAATTGGTTGAAACAAACCAACTAGTCTCTGATGCAAAAATTTGACCCTCTGACAAGTAGAACAATGGGATATCAAATCTACAAGTGACCATATCATCCCAGGACACTAATAGTTTGTTACATGATTATAAATTATCTTTACAAACCCTGGGTGAGTGGAAAAATCTATTAATTCACCAAAAGAGTCACCTCATGCGTTATGGTCAAGGGATCTACTAGACACTTCCTGAAAAAAATGTACCACTAGGATACCAAGACCAATAACCTATGTTCTCCCCTACTATTAAAAATATACATCTCTATTGAAATTTAGGGATGGATTCTTTCTCACACCAAACATGATTGTCAAGAGATGGTTTATCCTTGACATTAGTCAATAAAAAACACTCCCCATCCTCTTTCACATCAAAAATTACACTATAAAACAATCTAAATAAAAATCATTAAAAAATAGATTCTTTTAATACATGGTTTCTAAATTCCCAACAAAAGTAATTATCAATAAAATTCCGCATCCTAGGTTATATTCTATACCCAAATTGAGGGACTGATGACATTTCCCCAAACATATTTTTTCTAAGGATTATGTCCCTCATGGTGAAAATTTACCTCATGCTCTTATGATCTTAAAAAACAATAAACTTTTACATGGAGATGTAAATATTCTAACTCATTAAATAATGTATCAAGACTGCAAAATATTGTTCATAGAGGTGATAATTCATTTCCTATGTGTTCAGATTATGAGAACCATAAGAAATAACATGGTCATCCTATATCTGCACCCATCTTAGAATTGTAGTTTAGGAATACCAATAAGAATTACAAACCTTACCAGGACAATGTAGTATCCAAACTAGTCTTGATGTTAACCACACCTATAGATCTTCTAAATAAATATATTACTTACCATTCCACTCAAAACTCATGAATAAATTAGTCAATTCTATCAATAGAGAATCTAGTTTAGAGAAGAATGAAAAAAATGAAATACCTAATAAAATATCATGATCTCAAACACATCCATTGGGATTCCGATGACATAAATTCTTGTATTTTTTTTATGTATACTAAAATACATTACATAGAAATCACATTACCCCATAATTTTACCTCTTGGAACCAGAACTAATATTTAAAAATCTTATCATAAAGGTGATGCGCTATAATGATTCTTAAAAACATATCAAGAAGGTTTCTATTATCTTACTCATCTTAGAGTACACTAAGATATCATTATTAAAAAATCCATAAAGGAGTCAAAATAATGTTTAATTTTATAATTCATCAAATATGTAAAACCCATTTTATATTTTGTAATCCAATATAATGAAACCAAATACATAAAGTACTCTTAACGGTTCTTGAAATCCATTATATCTCCATTTTCTTATTGCACACTAAATTTGAGACACACAATCCATAGGAAATTTTATAAAAAACGATTAGGATCTACTTATAGGGTTTAAATGTTTACAATGGTAACCTTATTATACTTTTGATAACAAATATAAAATTAGAGACTCATATGTTTATTATTTTGTAAAATAATTAAAGACATGTAAAGTGAAAAACTGGGTTAAAAATGATTATCTACCAAGGCTATCAAACATAACATTCAATAATATAAATATTATATGATCCATTATTCATGATGTTAGATAATTTTTTATCATCCTAAGGATTTGGTCAAGAGTGAACTCAACCACACATTGGGGAGTGAATCAAGAGAAATATTCATGAGATACCTCATGGTACTTCTCCTTTATTCCATAAATATGTCATTCTTTATTCTGAGTAAAATAATAAAATAGCATCCTAGATAAATCAAAAACATCTATCCCACATCCATAATAATATTTCCTAGAAACAATGAGTTTTGGTTCCACTCACTTTGGGAAAGTTGTATGTTCCTATTAAGAGATAGAAACTGGTCGCTGGAATAGTAATAGTCAATCCAATCTCTAAAAATAATCATTATAACAATGTCAATTATGATATTGAATAAGTCTTAGTCCAGGACATGGAAATAACACACAACTTTCACATTATTAATTAAAAGACAATACTCCAAAAACCTAATTACATTCCATATATTACTTACTAATGTGGTAGTTAGATAAATTATAAATGATATCACCTAAAATGAAAATAAAAAAATATTATGAAAAATTAATGATATTATGGAATCAAAAACACCCATGTCAAATAATTTGATGTACATAATGGTATAAATATTAAACAAGTCACTCATGCTAGATTTCCTAGAATCAATGTCCTCAGGTTCCATATCTACTACATAAAAATCCCCTAACACTAGGTCAAATTGATTAACTTAATATAAATGAGAATAATATTTATTTTTAGGGTGGGATATTATTCCCTACGATGCATCAGAACACACATATTAATCCTTATAAAAATAATAAAGAACTCCACTCCCATATATGGGTGTCATGTAAAAGAGATGGATGTTACATGGAACCCAAAATCGTGTACCATCCTTAGTGTCTTTATGATGTCCACCTTAGTATGGATTAGCTTCCAACACTAAAAACAAGCCACATGATTAATCTATAAATAAAAAACATTCAATAAAACTTATGGAAACTAATCAAATATATCATCACCTAAACATGGTTTATATAATGACCAATAATTTTTATATATAAATATTTCATCTACATAGATGAATATTCATTCTAAAACATAACGATCCCTGCTAGTATTGTTTATGTGTCGTATCATTGGAAACATGGAAACATAATCAACTAATTCAGAAAAATAAATACATTTCAACCACTTATTTCATTATTATTGGAACCCTTATTAGAAAAATTAAACTTAATTCTATTATTCATAATATATGTAATGGATATAGAAGAAAGGGTGAGATCTAATTATCAATAAGGGTAAAAAGGGAGATATAAATGATCATATAATCATTAAATGATAAAATGAGTATGAGAACATAATATTAAAATTTAATAACCATATCTTTTATATATTATATCATAATCTTGATTCATGACATAAAAAAATGATAGTTTATAATATATTAATAATAATAATCGGATCAAAGAACATGATCCCAGAAAGCATATCATTAGATAAAGAAATGTAATTTTTACAAACATAATAATAGAAAATATTTTCCTTATTAGTCATGGTTGTATTCCTAGACTATCATAGTGTAATGGTTTCATTCACCTAACTATCAAATTAGTTAAGGTTTAATACTAAGACTATCATTCTGACAAATTTCTATTATTAAATTAGGTTCACTCTCTATTCTAGTCCTATTAATCCCATGAGATACTAATATTTACCCATTACATTAGAGGGTTATATACTCAACAATAAAATAATTAATGTTATACATGAATATGCAATAAATTGTAAAATCATTCATTATATAAGAACCTATTGAAATAAATTTTTTTGAAAACATTTTTTTACATTTCATCACTGGATAAATCGTAGAAAATTAATTGGATTCATAATAATTGATTGACTATATTAATAAACCATCCATATAAAGAGTAAGGTATATATCCTTGGATATTATCCCCAGTAATAAAAATTGAAATCATGGTATTTTGTATTTTATTAATAGAAATACCATTAAAATTCCATTAGAACATTCTGGAAGAAAATAACCATTCCATTTTTAATTTAGTTATAAAAAAGATAAAAAAAAATTTGAAGGAAAAAATTTCCTTTTAAAATAATCAAATAATCTTATAAATTAATCCCCTATGTTAGAATTATTTATAATAGTAGGAAAATTAGTTCATGATTTATATGATAAAATATGTCCCTTCCAAAATTTTGTAAAAAAATTCACAATGGACCTTATGTGGATAGTGAAAAAATTCATTCCATTAAAACATTTTTGTTAAAAAAAATTAGGGGTAAAACATACTTTAAAAATAATATAAGAATAGTAAAAATAATTCTTTAAAACATTTTTAGAAATCAATGATATGAAAGAAAAATGTTTTTCAACCTAAGAGATATATGATGTTTATTTTTCATAGAAAAATATTTTCGGAATCTTTAGTTTATAATATGATTAAAATATGAAAAATGTATTTTCTAGAATTAACCAAAGGAGAAGAAAATTAATATTTATATTTACAAATAGATTATAATATATAATTATTGAAGGCATTGTCATAATAAATTTCATTAAATAATGAGACTTTGAAATAAAAAACATACCTCGAGTACACATTCTTTCAAAATTACTCTAACCTCTTGTATATAAATTTAAATTTATCATACTTGTATACTAGAGTCATGTTAAATTTTTTTATATCATATATGTTCCCTTTAAAACATTTAAAAACCCTTTTATCAATAATTCCTTTTTAAAATTGTTATTTTTGGGTGACAACTATTTCATTTATCACGATTATTTGAAATCATCCATTCAAATCCTTGAATATATTTTTCGGTTATATCATCTCATGAATATTAATCCTAATATAAATATAATATTTATTATTTATATACAAATTTTGTTTCATATGTAAACATTAGACATAGAGAAATGAATTACACAATTCATAAAGATGGTAGGCCATACGTATGCATGAATATAGGTAGTATTGTGAGGAGTTTTTTTAATATTTATCCATGAATAGTGTATATATAATTTTAATAAGGCCTAATAATATTAGTTTCTTATTAATCATATTCTATATTGTGGTATTTTTTGACCACTTTTCAATGGAATAAACAAGGATTCAATGCACATTCCAATATAATTAATTGAAGAATTCTATTAAAAAATAATAAGTGATCGACATTAGAATGATATTACTTTTTTAAATTATGTGGAAAAAACCATTCAGTGTGTATTAGTATGAAAAAATATATTTTGTTTGTAAATATATCTAAAATCCTAAAAAATTCCATGTATAATACTTTGCATTATTATTAACCATTTAGTTGGAATTATATTTCTGTATGATTTACTTTATTTTCAACTGTTAAAATTACACTAACATTATACTTTACTTTGATAATTTAACTATATAAATTTTTATACGTGAAATAAATAGTTAGTGATATCTAAGGTTCTTTCAGAGAGGATTGTGGTCTATCATAACAATAAATTATAAGTGTTTAAGAAATATTAATTGACAGGAACAACAATAAGTCCATGATTAATAATAAACATATTTTTAATAATTAGTATTTATATTATTTGTTATGATTCACTTTAGTTAATTTTTTGCTTATCTTTTTGTTACAAATATGTTATATTTCTTATTAAATACAAGTTTTTATCATAGTACAATGCTTCTATCTATTTAGTTGAATTGATATTCATTAAATTTTAATTAGTTTATCAACCATATAAATTATAGTAACTATAATCATTTTTTAATTATGATATGTGTAATCTCATGTTTATAAATACACAGTTATAATTATTCTTTATATAGAATAAACCGAGGTCTTTCTCATTATTGATAATTTTACAAATAATAAATTTAGGGGAGAATATAAATGATTACATTAAAAAACACAAAAAATAACATATGTTGATATCTTAAATATTCATTATTTTTATTTCATATTCATTTGTAATTATAACTATGAAATTATAATAGTTGTATTTTTTTAGTTGAACATACCTTAACACAAACATAATGAAAATAATTAATGATAATAAAAACTAGAATATTTTTTATTATACATCTACTATAAAATTTAGTTGATATTAGTTATACTTTTTAAGTAGTAAATAACACACATGATGTTTTTGATGAATTAAAATAATATAAAAAGACAATACTTATGTTGAAACATCAAATCCCCCATTAACGACGTTCATTGTAATGTTTTTTTTAAATTATCATAGTTAAAAAAATTATAAACTATCTAAATGTGATATATAGGAATTACTTTTATCATATAATTGAGAAAAATTATTTTAAAGAGTGTTTTATAATAGATACAACAAGACCCCTTTTTTTAAAATAATCGATTGAATGTTTGAAAATGAGAATTCAATAATTGTTAAAAAATATAATCTTGATTGGAAAAAGATCATAAATATAAAATAAATGTTTATTTTAGGAAACTAAAATAATAATATGAGTCAAGAGTTTATTTATTTTTGATGTAATATATTGATTTTTTTTATATCCCATTTAGTGTTGTTTTCATGGTTAGGAATGTAATTTGAGATTAAAGATACGTGGAAATGTTTTTAATTCATGTTATAAAGTTAACATTTATGAATAATCATTTTACTTATCTTATTAATATTATTTTCACTTCAATGTCTTATATATAACTCATTTATTTTTACATTACTTATGATACACACACACTACATCTGCGTTGCATAATTGTATGAATAAGAATCTTGAAATTTCAATTTATTTATATTAATTATATAGTATTTATATGATATTGTTTTTATAATAACATAAAAAAATTATATATTATTGTAATAATTTTCCAAATAATTATAGATATAAATATAATAATATGTTGTAAATTCCATTTGAATATAATATCTTGTTTTAAAAAGGAGTTCCAATATTGTACAAAACCTACAGTCAATTTTAATTATTAAATTGACTAAGAAAATTAATGATTTCAATCTATACGTTTCTCATGTGACATGGGAAATTGTATACAAATATTTAATAATGAGTTTTAATATAAAACTTGAACATCAACAATTATTTTTTAATATAATTCAAATTCAAATGAATTATTAGACATACATACTCAATAAATTAAAATATTTACATAAAATAATAATTCTTTAATATATTAGGAACATATTAATTGTAAAAAAATATTATTTATCATCCTCTACATTGTTTCTTATAAATTAGAAAATTATAAATCACTTTTTCAAATTAATGTAATATTATGGTGTTTATAAATTTCCTATAATATAAATTCCATATAATTTTGATATGATAACTAAAAATATGAAATTGGTGATATAGAAATAAATATTTAATTATAAAATATTAAAATATTAAATAAATACACCTAATATATTAAAAGATATATAAAATGAATAATATTTCTTTTTAAATAAATAATAACAATCTTTTTTCTAGTCATATTGTAATTATTTATACGATAATCATAAAAATAAATATAAACATAAATCCCTGAATACTAATATCTATCATTAAATATATAACAAAAATATTAAATACATTAAATATAAAAAAAGTTAAATTTTGAATAAGAAACATAATATACCTTTAATTTCATAAAGTAAACATTGTTATCTTAAACACATAATGTGTGCCAAATTAATAATATTAAATATATCAAATTTATCATATAATGGTTACCTTACATCAAACTAAAACAATCATATAATATATTCCCCAATGGCTACCATCAATGGTTATATAAAGACTACCCTATTTAGTAATATTACCCTTTTCCCTTTCTATATCTGAACTTACATACTTTTATAAAATTGTTATGTTTATTTCCCTATTTTGTTTTGAAAATTACTCTATCAATTAAAATTTTTATTATAAATAAACCAAGGATTTTATTACTTTATATTATAGTCATGTTTTATTCATAATAAAACTGAATCTTATGAAAATAAATAGAAAATTTTGAAAAATAAAATATAAACTAATATTCATTTTTACAATATAAAATTATATTGAATTACTGAAATCCATTGGGGTATTTTAAATAATTAATTTATTACTGGATTTCAATTTTACCCAATAAATTTCATATTTATAACACACTATTTAGGGTTGGAAATGTTGAGTAACTGATTTATATATAAACAAAAAATATGTTTAATAATTGATTTAACAACATATATAATGGGTTTTATATTTTATCATTGTGACTGACTAATGTAATTTATTCAATTGGTGATATCAATTCAACTATAAAAATGAAGACATCTAACCACAATTTTCAAATATCATAGCATAATATAAATTTTATATAATAATAAATAATATAAATAATCTGTTATATTACATAATTATAATAAATTAAAATATGTAAAGTAAATCTTATGTTATATGATATAACATATGATTTATGTTTCATATGTTACTCAATGAACAACTGGTTCAATAAAAGACATTACCCATAAAAAATTTGGATTAAAAAGTATTTCCTAGAAGTAAAGACAAAGAACGTTTCCATAGAATATTTATGAACAATTGACCAATTGGAAACATTATTATTTTTTGAGTTAATTTCTATTAGGTTCTATATTTTTAAAAAATATTTTTTAGATTTAATTTTAGAGTTCATCTAATGTGTAAATATTTATTAACATTGTATTTATATATTTTGTTTTATAATCATTTAATGATATAATCCTAAGAAAAATATGATAAATATTTTATTTCACATTATATTATATATTAAATGTTATGTTTTGTTCATATTTTGCATACTTGTAACAATTATTTATGTTTTTTAGTATTTATATGCACAAAGAATAATTACTTGTTAACATTTCTATTTGCATGTTTTATGAACATTTTTTTTAAATATTTAGTGAATATTCATATACCACTTTTCCATTAAATTTTATGTGTTTTCTAAAAAATTATATTAAATATTCTATTAATATTAATATATCAATTTATGATGATATTTAGTTTTTTAGATTTTTTTGAAAAAATATATAACTCATTTCTATAAACATTTGTATTAAAGTAATTTTTTTGTAATTTTTTTTAAAATTATTCTATAAATAATTTTAATATTCTTTTTGTAACCATTTGTAGTAAATGTTTTGATAAAATTTCTTGGATATTTTAAGTGATTGTTTTGTTCTTATAACATTTTAATTTAACATACATTTGAAATATATATGTATTAAATCCCGTATAGTAAGTATAAATATATTTTATATCACATTAAAGGAAATATATCTCATGTAGTGTCATGGGTAGATAAATATGTGATATTTAATTTATTATTTATATATACCCTACTTCTATATAAGATATCAATTCTTTTGGAATACACATCATTAAGTATTATATTTATTTAATGCAAAAAAAATTTTAATATAAAAATGTGTTTAATAATATATTGGGTAAAATGAGTAAAACATTATATATGAATAACATTCATTGGAAAAGTGATGAAAATTTTATGAAATGTAAAAACTACATTTATTAACATCCATAATATATGTTATTTATACAAAATACATCATGGTTTTTTTAATAGCCATATGAAATATAGTAGACTGTGTCATAGTTTTCAAGGGTTAAGTAGCAATTTATTTTTTCCATTCCCATGTGAAGACAATATTATAACATTAAAACAATGTAAGTGATTCAAAAAGTGTTTACAATACTTAATATCCAGCTGATTACCATTAGAGAATAAAACATATTTACTGTTTCTAGTTTATCATCATCAAATATATGTGATAGAGATAAAACAGATCAATGATATGAATTATATGGGTACATCATTCATTTATGATATATATTTTATACATGTACATGGGTTTATATTTAAAATTACATACACATTTATACATGTATTTATATCATTTAAACCCATTAATTGTTAACATTATGTTAAATTATTAACGAGTCCTTAAATTATTGAAAATACTTGATGATACGGAAATGGGAAATTATAGAAATGATATAAATGATATCATAACCTACTATATATGAAACTATCATAGTATAAATCAAGATTTCAATTGGGATTTTTGGGACAATGATATTAAATTTCAATGTTTCTGACATGGATATGTTTCTACCCAAAAGAATAGAATTATATCACTGTCTTATTATATAAAATCATTCCATAAATTATAGTTCAAAACAGAATGTTTATGGCCAATATGATATTTAACATCATAGATTGTGATATATATCCAATAACAGAGGATATCACTATATACTAGGTCATTGATATATGATATTTCTACATATGATATGTGAACAACATTTTAAGACAATGTTATTTTTTTCAAGTGTTATTTAATTGAATTGTATTATGGATGAAATAAAATATCACTATTTGTAATATTATAATTTTTTTTATAAAATTACATTTGAATTAATTATTTATTGATATTTTATCTATTTATTATAATTATATATAATTATTATATATTATAAATATTATAAATAATTATTTCAAATTATTAAAACTCATTCTTATAAATTGTATTCCAATACACTTTGGAGTTTCATAAAAGGTACGATATTAGGTTACGTTTGGCTAAAAAATTATGATTTTATATTGTTTCAAAGTGAAAGTTAATTATAATTAATATTATATTGGTAATATAAAATTATATTTTAATTTAGAATAACTCTTTATTAACAATTTATTTATCGTGGTATGTTTTGTTAAACATCCCAAATAAACCGATTCTTTGGATTATTCAAGAAAATTAGTCATTGTAAACATGTCCTGAAATATTTTTCAGTATGTAATATTTATGTTTTATATTATTACTATCCATTTATTGAAAAATGTTTCATATATCTTGCTCATATAATTCACAGGGATCTGTATGAAATATTATGATTAAATTTTTATTGTACATAAGAATCACAACTCATTGGTTGTATAATATTTGAAAATTAAAATTAACAAAACATTTTAATCTGGATGATTGAATAAAAATACAAGGTTAAATTTTATTAAACAAATATATATTTATGGAATTAATTAGATGGAATACACATAATATTTTATATAAATGAAGGTATTACAAAATCTATAAAAACATAAAAGAATTATTTTTCATCTAAGGAATACTTACATAATGTGTTTGATTCTCCGAATGGGTAGCTCATACGAAATGTGGGTGCCCATGGACTGATGTACGTAATGCCTAAAATGTATGAGTTTCCCAAATAAGATTAGGTAACCATATTAAATTGTATTATTTTTTATTTACATTTTTGTGTAATCTTAAAACATGGGAATAGATTTATGATAGTTCATCTAATAGATTTGGACCAATAGTAGTACACCAAACTGTTCAAGTGTTATGTAACATTTATATCTATGATTAACTACATAAATAAATAAATGTTGAGAGTGTTATTATTGTATAGTAAATGAATAAAAAAATATCACCATTTATATAGAATTTTATTAATTTTAATGTGATGGTCATAGGTGTATATAAACCACTCTTGGGTAGTTTGGATTTGTGTATATTTTTTTTTTCTGAAAACATTTTTCTCCAATTAAGATTTACCACACAAGATCAACCTCTCACACTATTTAAGTGTGATGAATATTATAAAAAAACATGAAAATCATTATCATTATTTTTTAGAATGATCTTGTCTCTTTAGATGTTGCTAGTCCAGGTGATTGATGCTTGTTATGCCATATCACATAGTTATTTTCTTATTATCAATATATACTATTAAAGTTAATGGGGTTTCTATAAAACTATTTTAATGTTGTCATTTGAAATAAAAAACAAACCTACCATATAGTAAAAATAATTATTATATAATAAAATGAATATAAATCAATGTATAATTAAAAATCTATAGGAATTTTATTTCATCAACATAAGGTGTCTTTGATCCCACATTAACATGTTGAATTGTTATCAACATTGAAAATGGTTCTTTGTTTTTCAAGAAGTATCTGTATTAAATTTAAAATTTTATTTTCCATTTCATTCGTTGTTAACATTTTCATATTTATATAGATAATAAAAAATTATTTTTTACACAAAAAGTTAATTTATTGTACATTAAAACGTAGAGGAAAAAATCTCAGAACATATCTCCAAACAATCTATAGATTCAGTAAGACATATCATTAAAAATATTTATAGATTTTAAAAAAATAAGTGACATATATTATGAAATAATTATAAAATTTTATCCAATAACAAATATGTTATATAAACAAATCATTCCAATATTTTATGTTAATCCAAAAATGAATCGTCATATCACCAATTACTCACAACGACACGTTTAAATAAATAATTTTTTAACTTAAATTATAGATGACATTATAAAATCTTCTCTAATACATGTTATAAACTTATGTCATTAACATGATAGAAATACAATGTTTTCTAAAAACCAAGACATGATTTTCACGACAAGTTATCACCAACTATATCTTTAACTATTTTTCTAAAAATATTATAATTATTTTCAAAAATATTTACAAAAACCATTGCATATAACATAATATATTGGTTAAGATATGTTTCTTAGTTGATTAATCACTATTCAAAATCAACTTCAAAATATTTTAAATCATTAAAAAATATTTAAAACATTAAATATTAATTAAATACCCTGTTTCATAATTTCTCTTAAAATAATTATTCACATAAAATCGAATAAACACTAAAAAATTTAAACAATTTTTTGATAATATAAATAATAAATAAAACCTAAATTAATTATCATAAATCATGAATAATATGATTAATATAGTAGCAATGTTAGAGTTATATAAACACATAATTAATTAGTACAATAATATTTTTATGATAACGCCATCTATTAGTGTAAATAAGAAACTAAATTGACTATGTATCGTTACATCTCATTGGTCATTTTTTATTTTGAAGAAAATTTTAGTCCCCAATTGTATTTTGTGTTAGGATGATACCATTTTTGAAAATTAACAATCATGTAGTGAATTAATATACTCATAATCATAGGACATTGATTCCCTACTATATTAAATCTCCATTAGAAAATATTATTATGAATATATTCTATACATATTTTTTATCAAGGGATTATCCCACTAAATGTAAAAAAATATCATCAATAATACAATTGTGTTTAAAATTAAATTTTTTGAATGAGTGAAAAATTAATAATTTACTCCTAGTTATTTTATTCGAGTTCACACCCAAGAAATCCTCCCAAACACAAAAATTAATCTTTTATGAAGTGTTTTATCATGATATTTGTCATTTTTCCAAATTAGTTTCTCTACATTAAACACTCTATTTAATAAAACGATATTAGGTATCAATATGATATTATATATAATATTAATCAATATTCTTCGAAAATATTATTATTCAGTGGTTTTAATCCATAATTACTAATAGAAATTCTAATTTAATGTTCATTTACTCAAGTTATTAATTCATCCAAGTCAAATAAATTAGAGCCTATGAAAACAAAATAAAAATATCCATTGCCATTCTAAGAGTGACTGATTTTTGTTTCTTGGAGTGAAATGAAACAAATCTTCTATTGAGGATGAATTTTCATGCAGAAGATAATATCCTTCCTCCAACAATATCAACCTAATTTGAATATCTAAACTATGAAATTTAATATATCAATTTTTATCGTACACAAATCCATACATGATATTTATTTTATGGATAAAAAATATTTTACATATTGTAATAAGATGTGAATAAACTATATAGGTTTATAATCATGAAAATAATATAACTATGTAATCAATATTATTTATAGATTTTATCAACTATGGAATACAACATATCAATATTTAGATTTTTCAGTCCAAACAATTTTATCGACTTATCTAAATATTTATAAACTAATTAAAAAGGTATTAAATACCACTATCAATTAATAAATACTAAAATACTATAATAAATCATAATTATATTACTATTAGGATAAAAAACAATACAACTTCCTCACCTGACTTTAAAACCCAAGGAATATATGATGCCTTGAAACATTAACATATCAATTTTTTTATTGAGTAATAAATTAATTATGAATTTTTATCTCATTTATAGTAAAAATAATGATGTAAAAAATAGATCAAATTAAATATTTAGAAATATTTTTATTGATATAAATATTATCTCCCACTTTGACTCATTTAAATTAAATGTACTCAACTACTATCTTATAATCAATAAAATTGTTAGAAATATTTTTTATTCCTATAATTTTTATTCCTTGTTTTTCACAGACTGCTACCATAACCACTAAAAAAAATTAAATCTTGTTATTCACTGTAAATATCATAAAAAATAACCCCATTAAATTACAAAAAATGGTAATGTCATTTTAAATAATTCAACATGAGAAATTTATCACCATATTAAACATCCTCAAAATGAGTATATTCCTTTTCAACCAAACAATATTATTTCTATTATATATATCCATTACAATTGAGTTTATATATGGATCCCCACTCAATAAATATCCCTATTAATTCCTTTAGGTGGGACACTGGATCCCATGTGGTATTATTCACTATTATATTTATTTATTATTCCATGAAACCAATCTAATATTTATTTTGTAAACATTGTTTAAAATATTTTACATATAAATAAAAAAGTAAACATATATGTTTGGGATTTTATAAATTTTATTGAGTTTAGACTCAATATAATTGTATTTAAAATTATTTTTTTATGATTGAATTTTTTTTCATTCTTTTTTTCATTGTACCATGTAGATCTATTCTATTTTCATTAATAGATATCTCCATAATAATATAGTCTATAATTCAATTATGTGACACCAATTAGTGTCAAATTAAAATGAATTATGTTTTATACAAGAACCTATTACATCTTATATTCAATTAGTAAGGATTTTTGTTGAGAATATTTTTCATCGATCAAAATTTAATTAATATTATCCAAAAATTATATAAAGAATATTTTTACAAAACCTATAAATGTTTTAATGAGTCATATTCCCAATAAAAATTTAAAGAATGATTATTTATTAAATCTTACCTAAACATATTCAGTTGTATTGGATTTATGGGTCATTAAATAGTATTAAATTTATAATATGTTGTATCAATTAAAATAATAAATCATTAATAAAATTTAACAAATTTAGTTAATATAATTTTTTTAATTGATGATCATTATTTTTGTGGATTCTCTTCAAAACCACATTTAACTTCTATACATTGAGAGAATTTTTCCTCGTATATTAATCAAAATAAAATATATTTTAACTGTTATTCCATTTCTTTAAGGTATATATGTACATATATATTGATATTTTAATCAAATAATCTCATCATATGACTCAATTCCAAATTTATGTTTTTTTATTTAGTTTCAAAAATATATATAATGATAATATATATTATTTGTTTCTCAATAACTATTCGATAAAATATATTCACATATAGAAAATTTGATCTAATAATAATAAAATGAAATATAATCTATATATCTAAATCATAAGTAATTATTTTGAAATAATTATCTATATTGGTTGATTTAAAATAAAAAATCATTCACACATTTATGTTATCTAGTTCTTATATAATTTTTTTTAGTTTATTCCACCTGTATAGTAAATTAGTTCACTATTTTTCCTTTGCAAATATCATAACATGTATTAAATATTTTTTCAATATATTTATATTTTTTCTCAAAACCTATGGGTAGAAATATAATTTTATTTTATTTTATCTTTATGATCTTGAAATTCCGAACATCCAAATATTTTATCATAATCAAGTAGAAAAAGTAATTCTCAAATAAAATTTCAAATTTATTACTGGTTTTTCAACATTGATTCATGAAAACATTCTAATCAATAAATAATCTAAGAAAATATGTTTTTATGAAATATAACCTAAATTTAATTTTTACCTAAATTTGATAGATTCAATTCATTGTGTCTCAATGCATAAATATAGAGAAAAATATTTAGATATAATATATATAATATGAAAACATATCAATGAATGATCAATTTATATTGAATATTTGATGTCATGATTGAATTATAGACTATATTATTAGGGATATATCTATAAATATAGAGAAAAATATTTTATGTGGATTTATTCTAATTAATTTGAGTGCATTAAATACCATTAATGGTCAAGGAGTTATCATGGATTTTTTAAACAATATTATTAGAATTTTCAATTATATTAAAAAAATATGTTTTCAATTGTATGGAATAAGTTTACACTTTTTAAAATTTAAGTCATTTCATTATTGATCTTTATTAAGTGACCATACTAATAATAATGTGTTTTTAGAACTCATGTTTTTGTAAAATTTACATTTTACACATTTATTCAACCAATCTAATAGAATAGTGAATCTTTACATTCATTAACTTGTTTTTTACATCTTATAAAAGTCTCATTAATATTTTGAAATATATTTACACTTTCACCACATTTATTTGATATTGAGTTGGTTTTGATAGGTTTTTTGGTTGTCTTAAACTCCACTTCACTCCTCTAAATTGTTGATAAGAATTTATACTATTTTTATAAAAAATAAGTTTATGATTGATAAAACAAAAAAATTTGAAATAATGTGAAATTATAATCTTATGTTGAACATTATATTTAAAAAATTGTGTTTGATTACACTAAACTGGTTTTATTTATTTAAAATATTTTATAACAATTTACTGAAACATTTTTATTCATATTTTTTTTAATATTTTTTCTACGTAATGTTATTATTAACATTTTTAATTATCCTAACCCCATTTAATATTATAATTTCAAAAATAGAACATGATAAAATGATATGAATAATAATTTTTTTTAAGAAACAATAATATTTATGATTTTTTATTCTATATTTCATTACTACATTCAAATTATTGTGGTTCCATGTGATGTGATAAATACCCATTAAGACAAACAAAAAATCAGACTATGTCTTTGATGACGTTCACAAATGATTTAGAAGATATCCTAATAATTGAACATATTTATCAAAATCATTTTCAAATTTCCCAAGTAGACATTGAACATAATTGAACATTGATTTTTATGAGAAATTTTTTTCTTGTATAATTACCAATAGAGAGGACATGAAGTCATCTATTTTTTTCTTTCCATGATAATAATGTTAGTATTTTTAATCATACAAAAGAATTATTATTAATTATAGAAATTGATTTTGATAATATTTGAATCTACTATAATATTCCAAAATTCAATTTGCTTTTAAATATTTTCAATAGTCTCGATAAACATAATTACGCCTACTTTAAAGATATATATTTCTTCTTTGTCTATTATTATTCATTATCCTCATCATTATTTTCATTAACATTATAGATCTTACTAAAATATTTTAATTGATCCAAATATTAATGATATCATTCATCCGATTTTTATTTTATTTTCCCACCTCACTCTATTTATTATAAGATAATTTTTAAATTCTATATATAAAATCAAACATATTTGATAATGTTGATAACTTATCATTTCCATTAAAAGAATTTATTTAACTATAATAAATTAATAACTAATTATCATTCTTCCTTCATGATCTTATGGGTTTATCATCTCCATATTACTTGTGTATACTCTCAAGAAAGTGTGTTTAGAATTTTATAATGTTACCATAATTTAAGATTTCATTTGTAATCGTCCCCTATATTTACCATTAATATTCGAAAATATTTTATAACAATTTATATTAAATAATTTTAATTCAAGTAGACATATTCACTATTATATTTTTAGTCAAGAGTTTCATTTTTATTAATGTTCATAAAGACATTGAAATTTTTAAATGAAATTGGTTTTTCTATATTTTATTTATTATACATTTGTATGAATCTCTTTATCACATAAAATGATGATGTTTTTTATTTTTTCATCCAAAAATCTTCAAATTCTTGATCCTTATGTAAAATAATACTATGATAATTTATTTTGAAATTAATTTATATTTATTAATTATAAACGGTAGAATCATTAAGATCTTTTTTATAGACACATTTTATAGTAATAATATTATTATTAAATGTAAATACTTCCCTATAAAATTCATCCCCTGATAATTCAAAAGGATCAAAATTAATATTTTAAATATTTTAATTAAAACTCATTTATGTTTTTATCATCTGAATGAATATCATAGGTATTTTTCTATAAGTTTTATACAATTTTGGAAGTCATCAATTTTTTTAGTTTATTCTCTAAGAGGAATAAATGGAATGAATTTTGATATCTTATATTTGATTCAAGTGTTTCTCTAATATAAAATTTAGTAATAAAAAATATTTTTAGATGGTGTGAATCTATATATTATTAATTAAATTACAACCCATCATAATAACATTAAGTATATAACCATCCTTATAATTCTCTATATTTTTAGGTTTTGAAAGAATAACAAATTTGAATAATTTCAAGGAAGTGAAATAGAGTAATTCATCAATTTTTTGATTTAGATCAAGATGGAGAGAATTACTGAATTTTAATTGTTTAAAAGAAATATTTTTAAATTAGTATAACCTTTAATAATCTCATGTGAGATATTCAATTATTAATTGAATGAAATAATGTTTGTTTGCTCTACTAAAACACCAACCAAAAATATAGTGTAAAATCATTAGGAAATAAATGGTCTAGGGAGTGGAACAATAAAACACCCCCTTCCATAAAGTACTTAGTGGAAGTAATCTATAATCATGTTTTAATGCCCATTATATATATAAATTGAATAAATTTTCTTAATTTATGGGTGCTATATATATCCCTAATAAGTGTAATGGGATCCTGAGGTTTTAAAAGATGGGGATTTATCCATTTTATCCTCCTAAATCCATGCTTAGTATCCATTTAATCATTGGTTGTGTGGTATTATTGTTTTTATAATTGAGGTAGAATATATCCCCTAAAAACCCATTTCATCCTATCCTTTATTATCACATCAATTTTTGTTGTATGGATTATGAATTTGTGGGGTTATTTCATAAAATTATTGTCAAATTACCTCATTATTGGAACATCCCAGGTAAATAAAGAACACGACATTTTCATATTTACTAATATTTGTGAATTAAATATTAATTTTAGTTTAAATGGGATGTTATGTCTAATAGCTGACTCAAATAGAAAAAATAGGCTTCTTTTAAATCTTTTGATGCACACAATATTGTGTTATACTGAAAAATAATATAATAATATTATTATTTTAAATGGTAGTTGACACATATCTGTTGTATTGGAGGGAATGAAAATAACAAACTAAAATATTAATATATTTTTTTGTTAAATTTATTTAAATTCATCCTAATAAAATTATAGGCTTAAAATAAGAAAGAATCTGATTTTCAGCATGAAATACTCTAATATTCTTTAAAAGGCTGTTTTACCACCTTAAGATTGAGAACCATTGTTAAATATAGTTTATTTCACCTTTATATGTTTTATTTAAAAATAATAATATTCTTCATTAGAATAGGGAAATTAAAATTTTTATTTTTTTTGAAATTTTAGTATTTTTCTAATAATGTTCATTTTTTAATGAATAGTGAAAAATACTATTTTTTAATTCTTAACTGCCTTTTAATCTAATTTATTTATATGGTTAGATTATCTTTTTAGTTGTGTTAAAAATGAAATTATATTATATTTTAGACATTTTATCCAATGTTGGTCATTGGAAGTAATTTCACTTTTAAATTGGACATAAACAAGTTACAGTCTTTTGATAGTTATTTTTTCTTAAAAACACACTTTTTATGATTACAATGGGAATAAATTTTAAACTAATTTTTGAAACTTCTATTTTTTTAATTTGGAAAATTTGATTCAATAATTGGAATCATTTGTTCTAAATTTTGTGAATAGGTAACTTTTATTTTTAGACATTATGATTATTTACATCATTAAATAGTATATTTACCATGGTTAAAGGGTAAATCTGGTAAATAAGGGTAAAAATTTATTATTATAATAATATTAAATTACCCGAACATGTTTCCTAATCTTATTGGTTGATATATTTCTGACCATGTTCATCCTTGGGTTGATTTGGAGACCCCATAGTGCCACATGGGAGTGATAATGACACATTATATTAAATAATTTAATAAAAGGACAAAAATGACAGATACATATATATTTTAGAAAAAAAATTTTATATGGGTTTATGAAAGTTATCTATTTGGCTGTAAATATTCATTTGGAATAAAAAAATACATCTAAATCATGTAATTATATTTATAATTTTTAGACATGAAATAAATAATATTTTTTATGACACAATGATGATGCAGTGATTACCTTATTAATGATTGATTTAAATAAATATGATTATAAAAATTAAAAATAAATTTTCCAAAAACTGTACAATTATTATTGGATGATTTTATATCAATCAATTGTAATTTTATCGTCTAATTTAATTAGATTTGGACATTTTTAAACCTAAAATAAATTTATAAGAAAAAAATACTTTAAATTTTTTTTAAAGATCTCATCATCCACTTATAAAAGAACACCACATCTAACCCTTTACACACACCACTCAACCACCTTGGTTAATCCAGAATATACTCAATTATCCTCCATAATCCCTCTTTTTATCCAAGAATCCTTCCCCTAGGTATAAGACAATATAAGTAAACCTTTTGTTTCAAACCAAAGGTAGATACCCAATGTATAGGTAATGTATTCTCTTAAGTTCATTTATTTTATTTACTTCTCCATCCCCCCTAAGCTCTTTTTATTACTTTAATCTATAATAAAATAGTATCTAAAATAAACGTGGTTTTTTTATGATATGGATTCAATCTACATTTCCACACACCTTCATCTAATGGATATGAACATATTTTTTTGTTGATGGCGAACTACTGCCTCAAAATTATGATAGTTCAATATTCTTCTTCCTCCTGTAATGGTGGAAAAATATGATGGTACTATAATTATATATTATATATATTTTAATTTTTTATCAATATTATTCTTTAATTCCAATTTAGAACATACCTTTATGTTTTTCATCTTGTATAAATAAAATAATTTCATTTGAGGATTTGCAGACTGTCGTCCCCTCAAAGTGAAATGACTCATTCATACCAAACATGGAACAACTAAATAATGGTGTTAATGAAATTATGTAACATATATAAAATATGATATTATACTATAATTATAATATACCTATGTATCATTAGGATTTCATTTCTTTTAAAATGAAAAAAATGAAAGTCGCATTCGTGCGTACGTAAGACTTATTGTCTCCATTAAAGGTGCATTTCATTTCTTTTGTTAAAATGTAATTGAATATTATAAATACATATATACTGGATATATATATTATATGTATTATATCTAAATACTTTATATCATTCTAGAGATAATGTACTTTTAACCACACAAACAAATTGTAATTATAATAAGTTCATTTTTAACTCAAATTCTGAACATCAATAAAATGTATGATATGGAATCAAATAATTAACTAATTGTTATTGAAAGTTAATAAGTGATATAAATGGAATAATATTAATTAAAAGGTTCTGAAGAAAGTATAAATTAAATTATTTTTATTATTCAAGAAGAACAAGGAACAAACGAGTCAAGTCGGATATGATGTAAGGGAACTTCTTCACCCAATTTCTATTCTTTTTGTTCAACTTATACTTCTGGATTATGTCATAATATAAATATGTGTGAATTACCTCTGATTGTTTTACAATTAATGTCAACTTATATTTTGTGTATTTATATTTTTCACATTTAATTATGTCATTTATTTATCCTAATTTAATGATACAATATTTATAAGAGAACCTTTCACCCTCCTCTTGTAGTCAAAGATTTATTCTTTTTTTATATTAATTTGCATACCCTTTTTATTATGTTGAAGTATGTTCTTATAAATTTTTATTTCTGTTAATTTTATTTCCATGTGATGAGGCATCCTTTTCTATCTCATCAACTCATTTTTTGAATTTTAAAGTGATGTCTTTAGGCTGCTGAATTTTCGTAAGGGACTATGTCTTAATCTCCCTTAATTTAAGTCATATCTTGAACTTGTGATCTTTTATTATCTTATAGAGTGTATATACTACCCTTTCAAATATTATGTCATTAATCCTAATATTCTAATAATATTTTATGTTTTTTTTAATGTTTTTCTTCAACTATTTTTATTCAATTATTTTCTCAAGTGTTAAGGGACTCTTTAACAAAAAACATTGTTTTAAATATTTTATTGATTTAATAATACAAATCATCAACGTCCATCTATTCAAAATATTTTTAAGGATTTTATTTATATGGAAAATAATGTTTTAAAATGTTAATTCTTATATAATTTTAATTGTGGTATGGGACACATTGATTCAAAAATATCATTATTAAATGTTTTAAATGGTTTTCAAAAGGAATATTTTTCTACGAAGCATTTAGATAAACAAAAAAAGAATTTTTTTTAATGTATGTGGGGACAATGGAATTTCTTCCACTAAAAGAATTATTTCATGTTTATAATCCTTAACAAGTCCTAATATTTTTAAATGAATGTAAATACCATATAGACTTTTTATGTTTTTTTATTGAAATTTTTTTTCAAAATGGTTTTTAGAATGAATTGATTTCATTAGTATATTGAAATGATATATAGTGATTACAATGTATATATGTTATATTTGTTTTATGCTTGTTTTATATGTTATTATAATTTTATAGTTCTTAGGCATTGTTTACATATACGGGTGGTTCCATGAAAAACCTAGTGCGTGTTAGCCCGAGATAGATCTCCAATGCATTGGGTAACGTGACATAGGTAAACGTTAATGTTTCTCCTAAGAGATTTATGAAATATACTATTATGGGTATTAAAAATGTTACTCCCTGTGTAGATATGAAAGATAAAACGTAAGTATGTTATGTATGCCATAATTTACCTTTATGATAAATGATTTCTGTTTGTTATTAACAAATAATATGATTTCATGTGGTATGTTATGATTGAAAATTATGGTTTCATTGATTTTTATTTAATTATGGGTTAATGATTACTTTCTTTATTTTATAACCCTTACTGAGCTTTTTATTGTCATCTAAATTTTTGACATGTTTTTCACATGACTTAAAATGTGTAGGGTCACAGATTGGATCAAGGAAAAGTCATGCTGTCTAAAACATGTCACTAAACAAGTTTCTTTTTTAAGTATCTTTATTAAAATAAAGAAAACTCAATGAAAGTGTCTACTTTTAAATTTTTGAGATTTAATGTAATATTTATGTCCTAATTATCTAAAAATATAATCCTGAAAAGATCCTCAACGTGAATTTTGGACTTAACTCAAGATTATGTAATGTTTAAGGCCATGTCCTTATAGTTGGTATCCCAGGTAGGTTTAGATAACATTACGGATTATTAGTTTTTTTAAACACATGGTTAGTACCTCTTCCAATTATTTTAGTAAAATCCCAACTTTATAACTTTGTTAGATTAGGGAATGTCAGTTCTAGATGGAAGAGGGAGGATATCAAACAACATTCTTCTCCCTTCATAATGAAATGCTTGCAATAATTTTTACAAAGTCACGTTCAGATTATTTTGAAACTATTTATAGAATACAACTCACTTGCAATCAGTTGTTTGAGATATCAAACACCTCTATTATACCTAGATATCATCTTTGATCATGTGTTATATTGTATCAAATCATATTTTTACAATATTATTATATTTTCATGATATGAAAATATTATCAAATAATTTTAACATATTGTACTTTGTCACAAGATTTTAAATCATATTATGAATATGAAAAAGGTTCTAAAGAAGGATAACCTTTCACAACCTCTTTATATTTCATTTTAAAATATAGTCTCTCAACATATAATTATGGTATTTTAAAAATACCATTCATTGAATGTTTCAACTCAAACTCAGTCTGACTGTTTTATAAACATCATGTTTTATCGTATGTTTTGAAATTATATGTCATACATGATTATATTCTGATAATATTTTTATGAGAACACCCATATGACCCATATTGTACAAGGTGTATTTGGACGAAAGAAGAAAATTATTTTGAAGGATCTCTAAATCATTGATGTAATTCATGGACCTTGTACCTATGTGAACAAGATGATAATGATACTATATAGACACTATGATCAAGGTATGATGTTCATTATATTGGTAATTATTTAATTTTATTATATAAATGTGAAAATGACAATATATAAGTGGTTGAGGTCTCAATGTATTGGGATAAAAATTAATGCAATAAGAAAACCATTGATGTCAAAACATCTTAAGGTTATTCTTGTGTTTTATAAAAAGGACATCACACAGACCATGTGACAAGTCTTCACGTCTAACAAAGCTACAAGAATCAAACCCTCAACAATAGTGAGATTGGGATTTATCTCCTACCACTGGACTATGCGAAGTCCCTGGTTAGTATGACTTATTCATTTTAGTTAAATTATATTATTGATCAAGAATAAGTTGATTTTTGATCTTATGTTTTATCAAATGGATATGCTTAGTAAAGGAAAATGATTTTATGATAATGTGATAAAAGTTATATTAGAATACATTATCTCTTTTGGGAACACTTATTATTAATGATAATAGAATACTATGGGATCTCATTTGTGGAGTAATGGTTGAAATTTTATTTTGGAAGAATCTATGTTTTTATTGTGCACATATGGTTATTTGGGTTATTTCTAGAAATGATTATCATATCATAGAGAATATTTAATTAGGTTATTTATACTTAATTATGATACTTTAACAGTATTCTATGTTTTTGGAGAAAAATTTTATGATTTACTGTGGAAGAATATGTGATTAAATACTAATGAGTTGTAGGTTTCAATATTAGATTGGATTATTTTTAATGATTTTAAGGATAATTGTTTATTGAATGGTCTTTCTTGAACATTGGGTACTTTTTGTTGAATTTTTGAGATTAAGAGTAGTATTTATTTGTATAAAAGATTATATTTTTTGGATATTATCTAATATCATACTAATCATTTCTGGTTTTGGTTAATTACTAAAGATATGGAAAATATATAGTTCTTCTATTTTGGATTATGTGATTCTGTAGAAGTTTATTATAGCTCTTCATGGGTGACCAAGTCATCTTGAATGCTTATAATTTAAGAAAAGATGAGTATTTTCAGAAACCTATTAAAAGATGGAACTTTACTTGAAAGGTAAGTATATATACTTATGTTCATAGTAAATATCATAAATAAATTCCTCAAATTTATGAAAGGTAACTTAAAACAAAAACATTTTCTATTAAATTTTCCTACTGGGGAATCGAAAAGGTCATTTAACCCGTCACTAGTTTGTGATTTTCATGGTTGTTAACATACTCCTTATCATGTTTTTTATCACTCTCCATCAGAATACGATGGTTAGATTATCTTCCATATCCATGTTATCCGACATGGAATCCTTGTATGTGCTATCTTGGGTGACCTTTCTACTTCTCTTTATATCTTATAAAGTGATTGTTTTATTAACTCTTTTCCAATGTGGTACTTTTAATGTCGTTTCTGTGCCCAATTTTATAATTGCGAGGACGCAATTCCCAAAAAGGGGGAAGGATGTCACATACTAGGTAATTAAAGAATATAAAATATTCATAATTATTAATATTTTTGAATTAAATATTAATTTTAAAATAAGGGGATTATATGTGTAATAGAATACTTAACACCCAATAATGAGTTTCATTGAAATCTTATTTTGTACACAACATTGAGTTATACCAAAAAACAATCTAATATTATTATTATTTTAAATCGTAGTTAATACATAGTCGTTTTATTGGAAGGAATGAACTGAACTAACTTAAATATTATTATACTTGTTTTTTAAATGTATTTACATTTATCTAATAAATTTTAGAGGCTTAAAATAAGAAAGAATATGATTTTAAGTATGAAATACACTAATATTCTTTAAAAGGTCATTTTACCGCCTTTTGATGGAGAAAAATTTTTTAATCTAGTTTTTGTCACTTTTATATATTTTATTTCACAAAATAATATCTTTATTTATAATTGGGACATTAATAATTACTTTTTATGAAATTTTTTTATTTTTCTAATAATGTTCATTTTTAATGAATAGTGAAATATAATGTATTTTAATTCAAAATGCCTTTTAATTTAATTTATTTATTGGTTTAGACTATCTTTCTAGTTGGTTTTAAACTATAAATAGATTATATTTTTACAATTTAATCCAATTTTGGTCATTGAAAGTAATTTCACATTGAAATTGGATAAAAACAAATGTCAATCTTTTGATATTTATTATTTCTTAAAAACCAGTTTTTTATTTTGACAATGTGAATTAATTTTAAATTAATATCTAGAACTTCTATGTTTTTAATTTGGAAAAATGGATTCTATATTTGTAATCATGAGGTCAAATTGTGTAAATATTTAACTTTTATGTTTAAACATTATGAATATTTACATCAGTAAATATTTTATTTACCATGGTTAAAGGGTAAATATAGTAATTATGTATAGAAAAATATTATAATAATAATAATAAGTTACCCATAATTGAGTCCTAATCCTATTTGTTAATACATGTCCGACCATGGGAATCCTTGTATAAATTTACAGACCCCTCAACGCAACTTGGGAGTGATAATGACACTTTATATTAATTAATTTAAAATAAGTACAAAAATGACATAAACATATATCTTTAGTAAAACAATTTTTATATGGAGTTTTGAAAGTTATATCATCATCAATAAATATATATTGGAAATCTAAAAATATTTACTACATAATTATATTTTATTTATAATTTTTAGACATCAAATAAAGAAAATTCTTTATGACACAATGATGATGTAGTGACTACTTTATTAATGATTGATTTAAATAAATGAAATTATAAAAATTATAAAAATACCCAAAACCTATCCAATTATTACTTGATGATTTTAATTATAACAAGATTCATATTATATTCAATCTTAATGAGTTGTGGAATTTTTGAAACTTAGAATTTGTATATAATAAAAAACTACTTTTAAACATTCCAAAATAGCCCCTCCCCCTTTATAAAAGGGCACCACATCTTACCCATTAATAACACATATAAAGCCCCTTGGATCATCCAAAATCAACCCAATTAATCACTCAAAATCCTTATATTCCTCCTAGAATCCTTCCCATAGGAAGAAGGTAATTCAAGTAAACCTTTGTGGTTCAAACCAAAGGGAGATACCCGATTTGAAGGTAACATCTTCTCCTAAGTTCTTTTTTCTATTTTACATCTCCAACCCCCTAAAATATTTTTATTCATTTATTTTATAAAACAAATTATCATTAATATATTATTTTATTTTTATAATACTTATTATAACTGCACTTCCACACACTTTTATCTAATGGATACAAACATACTGTTTCTGTTGACGACGAACTACTACCTCATGATATGATGATTGTCCAAAATTCTAATACAACCACTCATGATGGCCATTACGATGGAACTGTAATTATATATGATATATATTTTATTTTATTTTATCAATATTCTACATTAATTTCCATATAAAAAATACCTTTATGCTTTTTATGTTGTATAGATAATATAATTTTCTTTAAGGAAGTGCGGACTATGTCCCCCTCAAAGTGATATGACTCGTTTATACCATACATAGAACGTATAAATTATGGTGTTAAGGAAATTATGTAATATATATAAAATATGATATTATACTATAATTATAATATACCTATGTATCATTAAGGTCTCATTTTTCTAAAAATTAAAAAAGAAATGAAAGTAGCGTTCATGCGTACGTACGGATTACAGTCTCCATGAACGATGCATTTCATTTTTTATGCCCAAATGTTATGGACAATTATAAATAAATTTATACTGGATATATTTTATATATCATTCATGAATATAATTCTGAAGATAATGTACTTTTGACAATATGGACAAATTGTATTTATAACTAGTTCATTTTTAACTCAAATTCCAAACATCGACAAATGTCCGATATAAACATAAATAAATTACTAATTGTTATTTCATGGTAATATGTGATTTAAAAGGAATAATAAACATGAAAATGGTTATGAAGAATTTATAAATAAACTTCAGTTTATTATCCAGGAATAAAAAGGAATAAACAAGTCATTTCCTACATGAGGTAAGGGAACTTCTTCATCCAATTTCAATTATAAGGGTCAAACTTCTACATCTTGATTATGTCATTAATCAAATATTTATAAATGATTTATGATTGTTTTACACTTAATATCCAATTATATTGGTTTTTTTTTCAATCATAAAAATTTCATTGATTTGTCCCTAATTTAATGATATGATCTTTGTATGGGAAACATTCACCCTCTCCTTTTAGTCAAAGACTTTTTTTGGATATGCCTTTTAATTTCATTTATCTTTTATTATAATTTGTTCTTATATATCCTTATTTATGTAAATTCTATGTCGATGTTATGATATATACTTTTCAATCTCATCAAATAAATTTTTAAATTTTAATGTGATGTTGTTAGGCTGCTGAATTTTCGTAAGGGACTATGTCTCAATCTCCCTTCATTTGAGGCATATCATTATGTTGGGAGTGTTTCATATCGTTTAGTGTGCTTATAATTCCCTTTGACATATTATATCATGAATATACATATTATCATGATATTATATGTTTTTTCTAATTTTATTCTTTATCTATTAGTATTCATGTATTTTATCATGTGGTGGGGGACTCTTAAACTAAAACAATGTTTTAAATGTTTTAATGATATAATATTATAAATAATTGATATAAATGTTATCAAAATGGTTTTAAGGATTTAATTATATGTTAGATTAATGTATGTTCACTATAAAAATTATGTATATGAAATTCATTTTTTATGTTTGATCCAATTAATTTATTTTATTATTATTGAATTATTAGTATTTCCATTGTTGTTGTTATTATTTATTCTACGGTATTTATTATAATTATTACTATGATAATAATTTTTAGAAAAATAGTGATTTGGTGACATTATTTAACTCAAAAAATGTATATTAATTAATTATATTAATATTCATTGAATTATTATATTAGATAACTATGTAAATATTTTATTATTATTTTTGTTAAATGAGTCTAGAGTGTATGTCCTATGGGATATATGGGATGTTTAAGTTAGTGATTAAAATGTTTTTATATGATTTAATTATTTTACAATTAAATTTAATTTTTATGTATAAATTATTTATTTTTATAATTTTAAAATAAATAAATAAATATATAATTTATAATATTGAAATAAAATCTTTATTGGTAAATGGGTATTCTTTAATTAGTTTTTTATAGAATATTTCCATGTTTTATTAATTTGAAAGGTTAATATAATTTGAAATTAAAATGTTTTTTTTAATAATAAATTTACTAGTATTTATGAAAATAAAAATAGAATAGATTATGCTTTGTGGTGTGGTTTAGTGTGATTGACCTTTTGTGGGTGATGTCCTATTTTGAATACATGTGTGATTGTGTGTGATAACTTGATTGATGGATTTATTTTATAGATTATCCTATTATATGATATAGTTTATACAATATTTCAGTTCTTCTTTTGGATAGTGAGTTGGGTAGATCATTCTAGGCTATCTACTGACTCCCTTGATGACTCTGTGATCATGAGACCCTTTGATTAACCATTGGGAATATTATAGACACTAAGAATCAAGGGTTTATCAATTTCATCGGGATGAGCCATGGGATCTCCAATATATTTCATTTTTGATCAAAAATTGGTGCTAATTATGTTTTTTGATAACCCTCATTAAGGTATGTGAAATAGTGAAATAGTTTGGGAGATAGCGAAGATGATTAACATTATCCTTCAAGGAATAATTTCCAAATTAATTTTCGGTACATAATATATTTAATTAAATAATATGTCTATATATGAAGACAATCACACTATTATTCATACCATTCATATGGGATATAATATAAAGATTTTAGTGGTGCCATTTCCATCCTTTTTGTGGTATATTGTTTTAATATTATAATAGACCAACTCAACATGTTTCTTACATTAGATCCCCTATAGGGACATTAGAGAGCCCTTGATGATTGACTTTTAGACGAATCATTCAATTGAAGTGCCATTATTATGTCAATTGAAAATTTGTAATATGTTAATTGATCTCTACTATGACATGTTTAATATAAAATTCATCATTATAACTACATTTAGAGAATACAAAAAAATTATTTTATTTATAGTTTTTGTGTTTAGATAAAAAGAACATATGAGGCATGATATGAAATGTTTTATTAGATAATTCATTCATGATTTTATGAAAATGGTTTAATGTTATATCTATTAAAAATATTTCCAGATATGTGTTATATAAAAATATAGGATGTGTATATTTAAAAATAAGGAGTATTTATTGAATTAGAGAAAATTATAGCATGAAGAGTACTTTCCATTCCTTAATAATGTGGACCAAAATAAGAGTTTTACTCTTATATATGAAAATTTGATACAAATCCTTATGTTACACTTTGATATGTTTACTCTAAATAGTCACATGGATAGATCCAAATACAACATAGAGCTAAAAATGTTGTGTGTCAAAGTCAAAGGATGATGATTATCATAATTCTGTAAGCACATTCATAGAATCGTAATCAAGGGGCCGATAATATACAAACGAATGATATGAAAATTTTTCTAAACAAAATTCATGGCTTGGTGTTTTGATACCATATGTCATTTAATGATATGTGTAGAAAAAAAAAGAAAAAAATAAATTCATCAATTATTTCATAAAAAAATGAGAAATGTTTTTTGATCTAATTATGAATTTAGTAAGTGATATACTCAAGGAATTTATGATATATATTTAATGTCACAACACACATCACCATGACATGATGAATTAATGATCTATAAATATATGGAATTCCTATTATAAGAATTAATTATGATACAAGGATATATAGATTTTATATTGAATGATATATATTCAATGGTAAATTCATTTAGGATATTTACTGGGATTATGAAGAACAAATAGGGTTCACATTAAATAAAAATTAAAAATAAACATGAATAGAATGTATATGATTGATCAACTCATTAATTGTCATATGTATCATTATAATAATTGGTTTTATGAAACCTATCATTAAATATTTGATAATAAGAGTCTGTGGACCTATTAAAAATCCTTATTTAATGTGCACTACCACCCCCTGAATATCATCATCACAATATATAATTTTACATAATTCCATTTATCAAAGGATAAAATATATATTTTTAGAGTTGGTGCTTTTGTAAACACTAATTCAACCGCTTCTCTTTTTTCGCTTACTTTTTATGGTACCCAAAATTTGGTATTTCAACACGCATGCTCTTGACTATTTTATTTCACAATATATAATTTTGTATTAGATTATTGTTGAAGTGGTTCTATCACAACCTGTCCCCTGAGGTCCGTGTCGTGATTACCCCAAGCCCGCTTTCCATAGGTCAGGAGAATGCGACTAGCACCAAAAGGTGTATACCCTTAAACTAGGAAGGCATTGCCTTTATATCCTGTAAACACACTCAACCATGAACACAAAATGATATGAAAACAAGTAAACTTTATAGGAAAAAGTGTGTTGAAAGTTAAAGGTGATGGAATACAAGTCCAACAATAAAGGGACAAGTACTATTGGAAATACAGTACAACTGAAGAAAAAGAAAGGCAGTTAATGGGTCTTCCTTCGAGGTTCCTACCTGAAGGGTAGGTATAGATCTCCTTCTCAGCCCACCACCTCTGCCCATCTCCTCAACGTACCGGCATGCCGTATAGTCCACCTCTGGGCACCGTTCAGTCCTGGTACTCTCGTCCTCAGTCAGCGATGTCCATCCTCTATAGCAAACACAACATGTTGTGGGCATAGCCCTGGCAGGGGTGAGTATAACGATACTCAGTAGCGACCCTGAGACCCTCAAGGTCTCACAAAATCCACCAAGACTAAACCACACAACATGTAACCAACTGACAACCCAACTAAGGTATATTGCCATACATATACTATGTTATCATGTATACCCATCTCAATTAGGAGGAAACACATGAACCAACTCATAAGCCCAAATCTCTACTGTTTCACAAAGGAAGGAATACCATGAAGGTAAGTACCGCAGTTGTATGCCACAGAGAAGACTACCATCAAGGTATTACTACTATAGAATGTACCACAAAGGTAAAAACATACCTCACACCAGCTATATCATAGGTACAGTAGTATAGATGTTTAGATGTAGCTACTTAATCATCTTACTCTATTAAAATGTAGACACACATAAGATCCTAGTACATTATCGGACCCACCGAGAATCCTAGTACATCGAAAGACCCATACAGAATACTAGAACATTATCAGACCCACATAGGACCCTATTACATCATCAGATGCACATAAGATCCTAGTACATTGTCAGGACCACATAGGATCCTAGTACATCGTCAACCCAAATAGGATCTTAGTACATTTTCAAACACATAGAGGATCCTAGTATATCGTCACACCCACACATGATCCCAGTACATCATTTGAACCACACAGGATCCAAGTACAGTAGACCCACATATGATCCTAGTACATCATCATACCCACACATAATCCTAGAACAGTAGACCCACATGAATTACTAGAGTGAATCCATGTGGAATCCTTAAATACAGACCCAATAAAGATCCCTTTCTCATGTTACAGCCAGATATAGATTTCCATTACTATGCTTTCTTGATTCTGGGAGGGTACACTCTTCAAGCCATAGGTCGATACTCCAACTACCATGAATTTTCACAAAGTAGTATCCCAAAGGTCTACCACATAATAGGGGTCTCAATGAAACATATGGTGCGTCCATCGGATGCCTAATCTGTAAGTTATTAGACTTTTTTCTCAAGGGACCGGTTGGATTGAGGCTCTATCCAACCAGACCATACCCCAACTTTATCTAAATCTAATGTGGGTGTATTAAAAAAGAACCATCTCACTCCAAGTCTTTTGGTGCTGTATGCGATTTTTCAAATAGACACCCGGTATCAATGTTATGTCCAAACGAGTGGTAATGGGTCTATGTGGGTCTGGGTCAGGTCCGACCCAGTCGGACCGACCGGCCCGACCAGTGCTGGGCGGCTCGACCGACACTGGGCAGCTCAACCCGTGCTGGGCGGCCCTGCCTCATGGTCTGTCCCGGCCGCCTAGCCTGGCTGCATGCGGGGGGGGGGGGGGGGAGTCGTGAACCACCTACCCCAATCACCTAACATATATTTTCATTCTGTCGATAGCATCATGAATGAACTACGGGTCCCACTTAGTTTGACTCATCCAGTCCCTTTGCCTCCTCAGCAGCATGTCATGTGCCGCCCGTCCTCAGTAAGCGGAATAGTGGCCACCTTCTGCCATCTGCCACGGCCAGGTGGTCCAAAAATCTTTTCTCCAAAGGCGGTGTGTCATGAACCACCCATACCAGTCAGTGAACGTCATCCACCCTCTCATCGTAGCCATGGCACAAATCTATGACCCTTTCTTTCTGGGTGGTGCGGATGTGCACCACAACCTTTTTCATGGCCGGCTATGGTGCCTGTCGTCATTCCCATGTCTCATAGGTTCCAATCGCCATCTTCCACTATCACAAAGAATGAAACAACACCAAAATATTTTCAAAGGGGTCAGGCTAGGTTCGTTTGGATCGCACCCTCCGTGTTAGAGCGGTAGAAAGCTGCATAGATGTTCTTAATTAAATAAGGATGTCATTAATAGTGAAAAGTTATTCAAAATAACATTACCTACCACAAAGGCTCGTTGATGTGTTGCGAGACGAAAATGTTGATGTCGAAGAAGGTTCTAATGATTGTTGCTTCTTATATCACACTTCCAAAGTTGGGATCCTACGTCCCCTCTTCCTTGATTCCGAAGAATGTTATTCGATGGCATTCTTCGTTTGGAGGAGCATTTCTTCGTTGGAGAGGTAGGATTTCTCCATAGATTCTCCCAATTCTCCACACTTCACCAACCAATACTCTCAAAAGAAAAGAGCTTCCAATATAAATTAAATTAATTAGATTTATTTATGTTGGCATAATTAAATGTTGACACATGTAATTAATTTAAGTTGGATTCATCAAATAAATGGGGTTTTGAAAGGTGTTTCTTCCAGTAAATATGGTTTGGTGCTCCCCGCCTTTAATTTCAAAATGGTGTTTTTCGTTCAGGTGGTCCCCACCTCTTTAACATTCATGTGGAAGGTTTTATTAGAAAGAAAAGAAAAGAAACTTTTATTTTATTTTCATTTCCATAAAAACCAAAAAATATATCTTTCACCCTCAACCTACTATAGTCATGTTGAAGGTCTCCTTCAACGATTACCAGCACAGCGAGTTCAACATTGACTCAGATTTCAATTCTGAGCACCAGTTCAAAAGTTAAAAAAACTTGTTCGCATGTTTACTAAATGTACCCAAAAAATGTTCAGAAATTCATTCCGGGAACACAGGGCTAGGGAATCATGAACCGTCAATTTTCAAAGACTCGTAATATTTTCATATAATTAAATAAAAATTACTTGAAATATTTCGGGTCATTACATTCTCCCCATCTCAGAGCTTTGCGTACCTAAAAGCCACACCTCAAACTAATGAAACTAGTGGGGGTATTGAGAACGTATTATTGCCTCCCGCTCTTATGTGCTCTCTTGGAGGTTCAAGTGCATCCAATGTACACACAACAATGGTTTAGACCACCCATGATTGTCCCACTATTTTTGATTCTCAATCTCCACTAGAACATCTGTAAACATCTCCCCATCATTGATTTCCAGCTCGCCATGGTCGATGGCGTGTGATGGGTCATGAACGTATCTCCTCAACTAGGATACGTGGAAAAGGTCATGCACCCATTGAAAATGAGGTGGAATATCCAAGCGGTAATCCACCTCACCAACTTTGTTGAAGACCAGGAAGGGTCCAATAATCCTCAAAGATAACCAGTCGCCCCGACCAAATCTCTACAAACCTTATCGGTGTGAGAAACATAGAAAGACGTGGTCGCCATCATCGAACTATAGAGGTCCCTGTCTCCAGTCGGCATAAGACTTATTCCAGCTCTGTGCAGTCTTCATCCACTCCTAGATGATCTAAAACTTCTCCGGGGTTGATCGTACCATATCTAATCCTATGAGTGTTGACTCCCCTGGGTTAGTCCCGCATAAAAGTGATCTTCAAGGTCTGTTGTACACTACCTTTAAAGGTTCCATCTCGATGGTGGAGTGATATATTTTGTCATATAAAAACTCCACCCAAGGAAAGTGATCCTCCCAGATGTGATTGAAGTCAAGGACGCAACACGCATCATGTCCCTGAGTGTCTGAATGGTCTGCTCAGTCTGGCTATCCATATGAGGATGGAAGGTGGTGCTCAAATGAAGTTTCATCCTGATAGCCTCATGTAACCCCTTCCATACTCAGGATGTGAAACATGTATCACGATCAGAGAAAATCTCTGTGGGTACTCCATGTAGCCACACAATCTCTTTCTCATAGAGGAATCCCATGCTCTCTACTAAACCATACTCTCTGATTGGTAGGATGTGGGATGACTTTGTGAGTCGGTCGACGATTATCCAGATAGAATCATGACCCCTGGATGTAGGTGGAATTATAATCACAAAGTCCATGGATATCCCATACCACTTCCACTATGGGACCTCTAATGTCCAAACTAAGCCAATTGGTACCTAATTCTCCAGCTTCGCTTGCTGAGAAGTGATGCACGAAGAGACAAACTCTTCTACTACTTTCTTCATTCTCAACCACCAGTTCTGTCATTGGAGGTCCTTGTACATCTTCTCCACTCTTGGGTGTACCCCTATAGAGGATGTGTGAAACTCCCTCAACACTTCCTCATGATGTGACATTAGTACCATGGTATGTCCTCTTAAGAAGATGATGTGCTCCACACCTTTACAAAATCTATCAGGTGCATGTCCTGTTGATATCCATGCATGTCAAGCCTCACAGTCAGTGTCCCCGTGCTGCTCCTCCCTGACTCACTGAAAAAGCGGGGAAGGGAATGTAAGAGACTGAAGAAAAGCAGCTCCATCTTGATCAACAAAGGATATTTTCTTAGAGGCCAGCTTCTACATCACCTCACCTAGAAGTTGTGTACCAGATCTCCTCATCAGTGAATCTGTTACAATGTTCCACTTCCCAAGAGTATAAACTATATCGAAGCCATAGTCCTGGAGGAACTCAAGCTAACATCGTTGTCTCAGGTTAGGGTCCTTCTGTATGAAGATATTCCTAAGACTCTTGTGATCCTTGTATACTGTAAAATTAATTCCCAACCAGTAATGTCACCATATCTTCAAGGAAAAGAGCACTACTACTAACTCCAGGTCATGGGTAGAGTATTTCTGCTCATGTTCTCTCAGTTTTTGAGAACCATATACGATCACTACTCGCTCCTACATCAGGTCACATCCGAGCCCGGTCCTTGATGTGTTACAGTAGACTACTTACCATACGACCTTCTACGATAGCCTCAAGATGGTGGCACTTGTCAGCCTCTGCCTCAGCTCTAAACAACTCCACTAGAATCTCTCCGACCAAACAAAGGGTTTCCCTTTCTTTGTCAAAGCTGATTAAGGGGCTGTAACTCTGAGATATCGGGCACAAACCTCCGGTAGTATATAGCCAAACCAAAGAAACATTGTACCTCTGTCACACTCACTGGTGGCTCCCAAAAAAGTACTTCCTCAATCCTCGGTGAATCCAGTACAATTCCAGCCCCTGAGATGACATATCCCAGAATGTGAACCTCTCATATCCAAAACTCGCTCTTCAAAAGCTTAATATAAAGCTGGTTCTCTCGGAGTGTGTCTAGAACTATCTACAAATGACAGGCATGCTCCTCCCCAATAGCCGAGTAGATCAGAATGTCGTCGATGAAGACTACTGCAAAGCGATCAATGTATGGATGAAAAGTCATGTTCATGAGTCCCGTGAACATTGCTGGAGAATTGGTTATCTCAAACAGCATGACAAAAAACTCATAATGGTCATACAGAAATCTGAAATCTGTCTTCTTCACATCATCGTTCTGTACTCTGAGATGGTTATAGCCTGATCTGAGGTCTATCTTCGAGAACCATCATGATCCCTTCAGCTAATAAAAGAGGTCATCAATAATTAGAAGTGGGTACTTGTTCTTCCCGGTCACCTGATTCAGGCACTGAGAGTCGACACAAAGTCTCAAGCTACCATCCAAATTCTTGGTGAACAAAAATAGGGCTACCCAAGGAGAAACACTAGGCTGGATGAATCCATTCACCTATAAGTCCTCCAGTACTACCCGCAGCTAACAAAGCTCAGTGGGAGCCATCTGATATGCTGGTGTAGATATCGGTGTCATCCCAAGGTACAAGTCAGTGTAAAAGTCCACCTCTCTGCATATAGGTAGGCCTGTAACATCATCAGGGAAGACATCTGCATACTGGTCCACCACTACAGGATTGCTTGAACTCTCCACGTTAACCATTCTGAGGGTAAGGCTAGCCAACATATGTGTAATTGGCTGCACCCTTCTCCGGGTAAGTCAATCCAATGTTTTAGAATCTCTCTTCTCAACGGTGAAGGTAAACCTGATCCCATCCATGTGGACACACCGCAATTTATGCCTAATACAGTCAATATGAGCATGGATTGTAGATAACCCATCCATACACGAGATGATGTTGTAAGGACTCGATGCCGCTACTAGGAGATCCATGCTGAAGATATCGCCTCCTATAGTAATCTCGCACAGCTGGTACAAGTCCTTAATCGTCTAGTCTGATCTCGTAGGTGTCTCTAGAAGTAAGGATTGAGCCAACTACTCCTCCAGAATCTCCCTGCTCTGAACGAGGGCAGAGGAAATAAAACAATGACTGGAACCTTTGTCTATAAGTACTGCAAAAAAGGTGGAGTAGTCATAGATCATAACTCATATCATCTCCAGAGCACAATGGTCATAGGTCTTAGATTCCTGGATCTAATCTTGTCCATATACACATGCTCTCAGTGGTTAGGGTGAACCACTGGGTGGGGGTGGAGGTAACACCTCGAATCATCGCCCACCGCCAGCTGCATGCCAGCTCCTCTGCCGTGTCTGCCTGCTCCCTGTGGACCTCCCTGGTCGAACCTTGTCCCAGCCTGGGTGGTCCTTCGACCATCTACTGATCATCCGTATGGAGGTTCAGACAGTCACGAGCCTTGTGACCTAGCCCGCTACCTGTGAAACACTGCATGTTCCTCGCATGACTTGTTCTATCTCCAGTACCTCGCTTAACATATCATGAGTCATGCATTCATCCACCTGTAGGTCTGGTCCACTTGTTCCTCTGTGACAACTTTTTTCTTCCAGCTATAGAAGAATCTACTACGTGGTATTCAGTTGTGGTTCTTGCTGCAAGTGACTGCTCAACAAGGAAACTCTCCACTAATAGGGCTCGCTCTAAGACCCCCACTTGCATTGGGATGCTGAGATAAATCATCGAAGCCCTAATATCCTGCCTGATTCCCTTTTGAAAGGTCTGGGCCCTGATGAATGGGCCCTTCACCATTTTAGTGGAGTATATTAAGAGTTCGATGAACCTTGATGTGTACTAATCCACAGTCATGTTGCCCTGCTGCAGATGAAGAAGCTCCTGAATGCACACTACGCGAAGAGTAGATGAGACAAACTCTGCCCGAAACAGGCTCTCAAAGTCTGACCAGAGAAGTGTCACCTCATCATGAAACTGGAGCATCAAGCTCCACTATCTGCCTAATGCTGCCTGTATAAGATTAGTGGCAAGGATCACCTTGAGATTAACTGGTGTCCCTACTAGTCAAAATACTATAACCATGGCCTATAGCCAATACTCAACTTCATGTGGGTCCATCTCTCCCCTGAACATGGTTGGCCTCTTGTGCTAAAACGTTTGAAACACACTCAAGAGGCAAGTACCCTCTACTTCTAGGGCCAGTGGTATCAATGTTTCAACAAGTAATGGTACCTCTAGTGTCTTCGTTGGTTCCTCTAATGGAAGAGGGACTAGCACTAAGCCTCGATGCTCGGTAGGATATCATTACATACTCTACCCATAACCCTAGATGGATGTCTGCATGGTGGCATCCTGAAAAGAAACAGGTGCTCCACGGTCAAAAAAGTTATACATTGTGAGCTTACTCAAAGAGATCACAAGAAAACTCTTGAAAACACCCACGCAATCAGTTTTTTCGTGCACATTGTCGGAAACCAGAAGTCAGGGTCCTGGTGTTTGGATTCGTCGATCACCACACCAACATTGGATTCCATAAATTGATATCCAAACTCAATATACTTAACACTACTACTATTAAAAGATCAGACTCATATGTTCTGTGGTAGAACCGACTCTCTAGATGCCAATTTGTCAAAATCCGTCCCCTGGGCCCATTCCGTGACTACCCCAAGCCCACCTTCCACAGGCCAGGGGCTACTGACTACCACTGAAAGGCGTATTCCTTAATGCTGTGAATGCATTTCCTTTTTATCCTATAAACACACTCAACCAAGCACACAATAATATACAAAAACATGTAAAATCTATAGAAAAAAGAGTGTTGAATGTAAAAGGGGCTAGAATACAAGACCAACAGTAAAGGTACATGTACAACTAAAAATACAATACAACTATAGAAAAAGAAAGACAACTACTGGGTCATACTTTGAGGTTTCTACCTAATGGGTAAGTACTGATCGCCTCTTCAGAACTCCACATCCACTCATCTCATTTGTGTACTGACATGCCGTATGGTCTACCTCCAGGAACCGTCCACTCCTGGTACTCTAGTCCACATTCAGCACGGTCTGTCATCTACACAAAACACAAAAAGTTGTGGGCATAACTTTGCTGGGGTGAGTATAATGATACTCAGTAGGGACCCAATACCCTCAGGGTCTCACAAAATCCACCATGGATAAACCACACAACATGTAATCAACTGACAACCCTACTTAGTCATATGCCCATACATATACCTTAGTTATCAAGTATATCCATCTCAATCATGAATAAACATAGGGTCCAACTCAAAATCCCAAAGATCAAATTTTCCACAATGGAAGTAATAGTAAGAATGTAAGTACCACACAAGTACACCACCCAGAAGAATAACACCATGGAATTACCACAATGGAAGGTACCACACAGTTAAAAAATCAGCTCACAACAAGTTTATCATAGGCACAGTAGTTGAGATGATTAGATGTAACTATTGAATCATCTTACTATGTTAAGAGGCATAAAAACATAGGATCCTATTACATCATCAGACCAACACATGATCCTAGAACATCGTCAAACCCACATAGGATCGTAGTACATCGTCGGACCCACAAAATATACTAGTACATCATGAGACCCACACAAGATCCTAGTTCATCGTCAGACCCACACATGAACCTAGAACATCGTCATACCCACACAAGATCCTAGAACATCATTAGACCCACATAAGATCTTAGTACATAGTCCGACCCACACAGGATCTTAGTACATCATCAGAACCACATAGGATCCTATTAAAGTAGACCTACACATGACCCTAGTACATTGTGAGACCCACACAGGATCCTAGTACAGTAGACCCACACAAGATCCTAGTACATCATCAGATAAACACATGATCCTATTATAGTAGACCAACATGGATTCCTAGAGAGGATCCATGTGGAATCCTTAAATACAGACCCATGAAGGACCACTTTCTCATGTTATAGTCTGCTACATAGTTCCCCCACTAAACTCATTTGATTCTAGGAGGGTACGCTCTTCAATCATCAAGTCGATATTAGTACTTCCATGAAGTCCCACTAAGAAGTATCTTTTAAGGTCCACCATGTAATAGGGGTCTCAACACAATAGATAGTGTGTCAATCAGATGCTTGGTTTGTATGTTATTAGCCTTTTGTCACGAGGGCCCAGTTGGATTGGTGCTCGATCTAACAGGACCATACCCTAACAATATAAAATATCATGTGTGGTATAGAAAAAGTGTGTTATCCCTCCATGGTTTCCCGCATCGCAGGTGGTTCTTCAAACGGACGCCTGATACCAATGTTATTGCCAAAAGAGCAGTAACTGGTCAATGTAGGTTAGGGTCAAGTTCGACCTGGCCCACTGGGTCCGGCCCAACCCCCTGGGTCTAGCCTGGTCTATTGGGTCTGACCTGGCCCACCAGCATAGCTCGGCCCACTGGGTCCGTCCCGGTCCACGCGGGGCGGCTCGACCAGGCAGTCCATCCTTGCAGTCTTGTCTGGCCGCTTTCAGGGTGAAGTCATTCGCCCCCGCCCAAATTACCAAACAGCCTTTGGGCATCTGGTCTCCAGTATCACATGGTACCCGCAGTTCGCACTCTGTTTGACTTAGCCAGCCATAATGGTTGGCCCCTTTGCCTCCATGACGGCGTGTCATGTGTCGTCCTCCGTGGCAGGCAGATCATCATCCGTCTTCCGTCATCCGCCGCGGCAAGGCGGACCACACATCCTTAATCTAACGGTAACGCATTGTGTGCCACCCCTCCGCGGTCGGCCGAACGCTGGCTTCCCTCCCTTCTCCATTATGGCACAATGTCGCAGCCCTTACTCGCCCGACGGCATTGATGCACAACACCACCAATGTCGAGGCTGATAGTGGTGTCAGTCATCATTCTAGAGTAGCACTGGTGCCAGTCACCAGAACCGGTCACCGTCTTCCACCATCCCATAGAACTCAACAACACCATAAGATTTGAGGAGGGGTCCAGCCATGTTCATTTATCCCAAACCCTCCGTATTAGAGTGGTAGAAAGTTGCATAGATGTTCTTAATTCATGAATGATGTAAAGAATGAGGGAAAGGTATTAACAATAGCCTTCCCAACCTCGATGGTTTGTTGATGTGTCGTGAGATAAAAACGGTGATGGCGTAGAGGGTGCCAATAATCATCACTTTTGAAATCATGCTTCTGAAGTCATGATCATGTGTTATCCTCCTCCATAATTCCAAAGAACGTTCTTCGATGTAGTTCTTCATTTGGAGGGGATGTTCATCGTTGGATAGGTAGGATTTCTCCACATCTTTCCCCAATTCTCCACACTTCGCCAACCAATCCTCTCAAAATAACAGGTTCCAATATAAATTAAATTACGTATATTAATTTATGTTGGAATAATTAAATGTTGAAAAAATAAATTAATTTAAGTTGGATCTGAAAAATAAATGGGTTGTTGAAAGGGTTTTTTCGCATTAAAGAGGGTTTGGGTGGTCCCCGAATTTAATTTCAAAATGGGTGTTTTAGTTCAGGTGGTCCCCACCTCTTAAAAATTCTTGTGGAGGTTTTGATAGAAAAAAATAAAAGTTTATTTTATTTTATTTTCATTTCCAAAACAAACACAAAATATATATTTCACCCTCAACCTACTGTGGTCAAGGTGAAGGTCTGTTTAAGTGAATATCGGAGCTTTGAGTACAATGGTGCCCTCAGATTTCAATTCTGAGCACCGGTTTAAAAGTTAAAAAAACTCATTCGTACATTTACTGAACGTACCAAAAAAATTTCAGATATTCATTCTAGGCACATCAGGACTTGTAATCACATGCTCTAAATTTTCGATGACTAATAAAATTCCCATATAATTAAAAAAAATTACGTGGAAAATTGCGGGTCTTTATAGGTAACAAGTATTTTCTTTTGAATTTGAGATTATTACTTGTTTTTATCATATTTTTAAATAGTTCAAATTAATGTCTGAATATCATCTACAATAAAGGATTATTCCTAATTAATGTGAAATGGTTCAATCTATAGAAGCAGAATATGGTTTCATATCTTATGTCCCTTTCATAATATATTCTTGTTATCGTCTATAATAGTGTATATATTATTGAAGTTAGGATGACATGCATATTAATTGATAATAAAAACTCTAAATCTAATCAGAGGGTCTTAAAGTGTCATCATAATCCATATATGAAATGGGTTTGACACAAATGATGCATTAAAAATTATGGCATAAATTTGATGTATACACCATGATATATTTAAGGGACATAAGTAGTTTGAGGAGTCTCAGTTATAAAACAATTAGGATTAATTTATAGATTTCAGAATGGGAGAGGATGAAATAGAGGATGTTTTTTTTTGTTTTTTTGAATGAATATTTTAGCTTGATTTGATGTTATTGAAAAAATTTTAGGCACTCAATGGTGATGATGGTATTAATGATTATGATTTGTATGAATTTATTGAAATTATTTTTTTCTATTGAGGATGATGTCTTGTATTATTTGAATATTTTTAATATCAATAATGCATTGATATCCTATGAGAGGAGGTCACTTTTAGCCTTTTGTAGAAATAAAAATTTCATTATAGATGATAACAATCAATGAATAAAAATGTTTAACCACATTAAACGAAATTGGTTTTAAATGTAGGAATTTTATGACACAATTGGTTCAGTGGTTTTGGATAACATCATATAAATATATTTTAATGGAATTTAGTGTTACTATAACACAAAAAGATTTAATTATAATGATTTAATGATATATTTCTCTCTAAATAAATTTGATTTTGTCAATAGATTACGATGCATGTGACACAATGTTTAAATGAACCATGATAAACTATTTAAATATTATTATATGACTATCACTTCCTAGAAACTTTATTTATGAGTATTAATAATAATAACCACATAATGAAATATATGAATAAATATTTTATTAATTAATAATTTGTAATACAAAATTAATATTTATTGAATTTATTGAATGAATATTATAATTATTTCTATTTTATGAAATTTAATTTTATAAAAAAGAAATTAATTTTGAAATTATATTTTAAATATTATATTAGGATTAAATTTTAGTTTTTTTAAATATTTAGTTTCAATTGAATATTTAAATTTTATCATTTTTTATAAAACTCTGATTTATTTTTTTATGATGCAATTTAAAAGACATGTTATATTTTCAATTTAGTGTGATATAAGATCCATTTTTGTTAACATAATTTTATTAATTAATTTAGGATAATTATTTTACATTATTTTTTATAAGTTTATTTTTAGGCTTCAAACAACATTTTTCTGGAAAACTGTTTTCCATTGCATTTTGGAGGTTTATTTTTAAATTAATTTATTCAACTCATAAGAAATGAATTTGATAAAATGGATTCCATAAATTGAATCATGAAATAATTATTTGTAATGTATTTCTATTTTTTAGATATTATTAATAGTAACATTGGCGAAATTTATCTCCTCGTTAAAGGGAAAATTGAGTAATTTTGTTTAAATATGGTTAACAAAGTGGAAAATAAAAAACATGTGGTTTAAAAAGATATTGAAACCTATATAAATTTTATTTTAAAATTATATTATGGTTATATCATCTTTATCTTCATGTGCATATCATATTTTAATCACTTGTCTATGAATGTGACTTTATAATATTATAATATTTTGAAAAATTCTAAATGTGACCAACCCATGACTTATAAAAGGAAAAACCTTATCTCTTTTTATTACACTGCATTAATCCATATATCTTCACCAAAAAAATCCAATTATCGTCATCAATTCTATATCCATGATTTATAGGTTCTATTCTTCTTAAAATACCATTCTATGGGTCCTTAAATTGGGATCTAAAGGATGTCCACTAAAGAAGAGGTAATCACTATTAATGACTATATGAGTATCAGTTATTCTTCAACCTTCTCTAAATATATTTTACCCATTTTAATATTATTATAAATCCTGTATAATAAATATACTCATATGTTATTATTATTATGGTACAACCATTTTCCATATATTTTCTATCCAATGATAAAATATGATAGCACTCGTGCATTTATACAACATACCATATCCACATAGCTGTCTAATTTTTTTTAAATTACATTTTAGTTAGATGGTTATAAAGTTATAACTTGTGAAAATAAATAATATTTATGAAATTTTTATTCTTTTTAAATTATAAAATATTATTTACCATATTACCTTCCAATTTATTTCGAAAACAATAATTTCTCTCATGCTTTTGTGTGGACTACAACATCCGTGAATCGATGTGATCTGTTATTCATTTAAACATTACATGGGTCATAATAAGGATATGTTTAATGAATATATAGAATAAGTATTATATAATAATAATAATTCTATAAGGATTAATTTTTATTTACATTTCATTTTTCTCATCCATTGAAAAGAACAAATAGTGATCACGTGTATGTATGGCATATCATATCATTTAATGGTGTATTGAATATATATATATATATATATATTATTTATAAATTACTCTAAATATATATATATATGTATTGAATATATGTGATATTTATATAATGATTAACATATTGGATATGGTGGAACAATAAAAAAAATACAATTATTGTAAATACTGAACAAAAAAACTCATGAAAAATGAAACATCTAAAACATGAAACAACGAGAATAACAAAATAAAATATTTGTAATAAGATGTTATAAATGGATAAAATATGATTTGAAATATAGTTATAGGTTTATGGCATATATTTATAATAAATAAATTTTAATTATATGGGAGTTAAAAATAATATACAATTTAAGGAAAACTTAAAGTAAGATATTTCATTTCAATTTCCACAACATTGAGAAATTTGGTATTATGAACCGGATTATATATATTTTTCAATAAACTAAACATTTGATATATTTTACATTAATATATATCTATTAATGATGATTAAATATTCAATTCATGTTTATTCATTCCTAGGGTTACAATTTGAATATTACCAAAGAGATAAGAATTTTTTTACAATCTCATTTTTTAGAATTTGTCTTATCTTAATTAAAAGAATATTATAATATATCCTTCATAAAATACATAAATTTTCATATCCTATATATATTTATTGTGGATACAATTTTTTATTAATATTTTACTTTTATTGCAAGTTGAATCATGAAATTAAATTATTCATATGAAACCCCATCATATTTCTCTTTTTGATAGAGTAATTTTTTTCCATATCATTATTTTTAAAAATTTATTTCAATTTGTCATTTTATTTACTCAGTTTTTTTACAATAAACATTTTACGTTATCCTATAATTTTTGTGTGGTTCAAGATAAATAACAATAATTTTTTATGAAAGGTTTATTTTCACCTTCTTTTTACAGAATAACAGTAAGATATATTTTTTAACCTATACGTTGTTAATCGAATTTCCAACAGCGATAACCATTTTATAATTTTTTTCATGATATACATGTTTAAATTTTTTTTTAAAAATCATAACATTAATTAAAAATTATTTTATGTATTTTCAGTATATTTATTTCTATTCTAAAAAAGACATGACTTTATTAGAAACCAATATTCATGATGAATTGATATTACTTTTTTTATCTCTTATTGATTATATAGTGATTATATTTATAAATAAACATTAAATTTATTGTGATAAAAATTAATTTAACATTAAATTTCTCTTAAATACCCAAAATAGTTTTTACGTGGATATGTTTATTTTTTGACCCATATGTCATTTCTACATATAATGTTTTACAATGAATATTATTTACCTAATTGGAGAAATGTTAATATACCTTATTATTAACCAAATAATGATATTTAGTGAAAAATAATATTGTTTATTAATTAAATATATAAATAAATATATGATAAATTCATTGGACATGTAGTGATGTGTAGGTCCCAGTTATAGATATCCCCTCAATGCATCAATAGGTTTCATGAGGAAAACCTACTATATAACCTTATTTAATGTGTTTTTTTGGTGTATAACTATCCTTTGATTAAAGAATCATATCCTAAGGGATCAATGGTAAAGATATCATTGTGTCTTTGATAGAGAAACCTAATATTAAAATTTTCTTCATTGATAATCCAGTAATTATTATCCACTATATTACTACATTTATTTCAACCATTGATGTATTTATTCTCATGTTACTGATTAAATTTCATGTGTTTTAGTTTTCTACCATGCTTTATGTGTTATTTTTTATTTATTCATGATATCATTTCTTTAACATTTCTATTAGCATGTATCTATGTTGAATTCTTTTTATTGTCGTTTCCCCTAGACATGAAGAAGGATAATATGAATAATATAAATGATTTAATAATATTTCTTATGTTATGAATTTTATATTTTAAATTTAATAAGGTAATCATGTATCTATAAGGTAATTAAACACTAATAGACTTATCAATCATGAATTGTGGTATCCCATTTATCTTGTACCATTATAATATAGAAGACATGAAAACTATGTTATTTGAGTTCTTTTTTTATAGTCCTTATTATAGAAAGTATAAGAAAAACCTTAGGAACTATATCTAAAATAAATATAGCTAAGTTGAGAATTGTGGAATTAATTTATAGTATTTTAAAATTTTTACCATTATAGGAGTTTTTTTATTGCTCAATATACATGATTAATATGATCTAAAACATTGTGTGAAATTATTCAGTGATGGCACCTAATCGATAAAAGTGAATCAACACCCATAAACAATCTATGTATTTCCCTACTGAGAAATACAATATATATTGTGTTAAAACTGATAATATCATGTCTATATTAGTGAAACTAACATATTTTATTAAAAATATCATTTTATATAAGGAGAAACTAGTTGTTACATGAAATTATTCACCTATTTTTGATCACTTCATGTGATATAAGAAACTAAAAATAAATAGAACTACTAATTCAATGTTTTCTGAATACTAGATTATGTATCTCAATAATATATTCTCATATTTGGGACATAATAAATGTGAAATGATTATTTTATAATATTATGGTTTGATAATATATTCACATCAATATTGGTCAATGATATCTAACGATAAAGAGGTTGAATAAATATAAATCACGGAATATAGATTCTTAGTGCGATATTATTCAAGAAATAATTCCCCTATGAAAATTTATATGACATATAATGTAATTTTCTCACATTAATGCTAAAGGAAGATGAATATGTGGTATAGTATGGGAAGAACATCACAATATTATCCAATCATGATTCAAACTACATACTTAATCTCATAAGAAAGATTTAATATTTCATTGACGGGCTTCTATCGAGTCATTAAAGGTCAGTAGTTTTTCCAAGGTTTTTAATATATGAAGAAATAGTACCATATACCATTAATATGGATATGTAATTATCATTTTCATATGTATTGAAGGTAAAATTTGTTAGTGAGATACCGGGTCATAACACAAAAACTGAACACATCAATAAGAATAAGTGAGTGAAGCAATTTCCATCCTGTAAAAATAGTGGAATGTAGAATTATAGAAAATTATTAAAGGGTATATGAGTTTTTTATATGAGGTATATGGAAAATAACTATAAGTAAATGAAGGAAATAATTTTTATTAAGTACTTTATTGGAAATGAGATATCAAACTATTCAAACATGTTCAACTAATATTGAGGGAAAATACTATAGAAGAATTCAAGGGGATAAAGTCAGAAAATTTGAATTACCACAATAAAACTAGAAATTACAAGTTATGGGTTGAAAATAACCCTTATCATCCAATATAGAAGTGGTTTTGTATTTAGGTTCTACCCACTCATTCAAATCTGATGACTTTTTTATCATATCACAACAACACCTCAAATTATTGGGAGCAAATTTAGTAGTGAAAACTCATAATAATAGGTTTAACATATATATATATATATAGTATATAAGTCCTCATAAATAGATATTTTTGAGAATTAAATTCCTTAAAATCATGTTATTAATCCACCAATAGATGTTTCTAAAATTTTGGTCATGGATTTGATCTCTCGCTATAGAGCCTATATCATATGTCATGAAAGAGAAGTAACATATTATAATCCAAATAAATATATAATAGTCTCTAAATGTAGTAATAAACCTTAAATACCAATACATACTACTTCCAATATATGTGTTTACTATAAATTCAAGAAGAATATTTATATTAGAAGTCTGGTGATAAACTGAACATTGAATATATTTCTATTATAGGGGGTTTTGTTGTTTTATTTTCTGAATAGTTTCTTAGACTTTACTAGGATCTTGATGTATAGATTTCAATAGAAATCATTATTGATGTTACATATATATTTTATGGATACCATATAGAATTTACCCAATTGAGTTGTTCGTGTAATTACCTATCCGAGGTGCCACATACTAGTCCCTGATCTAATTCACCACATGACCTCAGGAAACCCTCCTCGTATTCCAGGGGATTCCAGCTATACACTTTGTTTTAATATGTAACATGGGGAGACTATAACATCCTTATTAAAGAATCATAATAGAATAAATAAATTTAAAAAACTTCCATGAAAGAACAATAATCAATAAAGACCAACAACACATGAATAAATCCAAATGGGTAAAATTATCATATAAAAAAGTAGAAGATATATAACGACATACAAGTGTCTAATAAAAACCCAAAATCACACCACACTAACACATCCCACATGGGTCCCTACATCATATCTTGTTTTCATATCCATACTCCATCCCAAATCCCAACTCATTAATCTAATATAGGGCTCTTTCCCTTACCAAGTCTTATAAACATGAATAATATTCAGGTACTAATCAAACAAACCATGTAGGGTGTGAGTACAAATTTGTAGGCCAATACCAATATAATTTTAACAAATCTCCATTATATAATAGTGTATTATGTTTTATAAATTATAATAAAAAATAAGGTGATTAGGTTTCTTATTTAATATTCTTTATTCAATCATGTTATCCTTGGGTTCACAACGACACCCAAACCAAACATACCTTGTTTGACAGTTTCTACACTTTGAACTATAAAACATTGTTATTTTAAAATTTACCAATTCATGGTATATACATATTAATTTTATTTCAAATACATTTAGTACCCTATATAATCAGTCTAGACACTTGTATAGAATTCACACATTGGGGGCCAAGAGCATGAGTCTAGAACCCCATGGGTACTTGGATAATCAATCCCTCGACCACAACTCATTGTTCACATTTACATATAAATACTATTAATGCATTGATGGACTATATCATTATCTAAATCCCCATGAAAACATAGAAAATCAATCCATCACCCACAACTCAATGATCACAATATCATATATATATATATATAAACCATATATTGGGGGCTTAGAGCATCAGTTTGGAACCCCTGGGTACTCAGATCATTATCCTATCACCCAAAACTCATTATTCAAAATCTCACAAAACATTCAAAACATGGTGTACAATTTCATTTATCTACATAACAATGGTTTATTACTTTTATCATGATACACAAAATGAAAAATTTCCCCATTAAACCATTTATCCACATTTAATTATTCTATTCATTAACCTTGGAAGGATGATCTGACCAGCCCTTTAATTACCAATTAAAATCATGCAATACAGATTTAATTGAATTCAAATAACTCAATATTCCTATTTTCATTGTTCACAAATCAACATTTCAAATATATTATAACACCCCATGTGATTCGATCTTATTTGATCTCATAATCCCTAACATGTCCAATGAGATGTATGAAAGATCACCCAATTTCATGAAATTAAATTAATTTTTATAATTTATAAGAAATTTAACAATGAGGATGTTAAAAGAGACAACTAAAAAAGATATGAATCATGAATATAGTAATTATTAATTATACCACATAATTTAGGTTTTTTTTATGAATGGCCACCAATCATTTGCCCTTAATTTGATGTAGAATGGTTGAATTAAAAACAATAAATATCATGTAAGATCATGAAATAATATCAATATCCATTAAAAACACTAAAAACCTACATATAATCCCTAAAAATAAATAAAAATACATACCACTCAAAAGGATTGAATGGTATGAAAAAATGAATCCAAATTAGGAAGAAATTACAAACCCTAGAGGTTTTGATTTCTTCAAACAAATCTTCAATTCAAACCAAATGATATTTTACAATCCTAGGATCCACTCTGTGTTTATATAATTTTTAATTACAAATTCAAGGGTTTAAAATCCCATGAATGTGGTTTCCTGGACAAGCCACCTGATTTTAAAAATTGTGAACCCTAACACCATTCCCCATCTAAACAGGTTGAATGGTTTCTATAATGTGGTTAAGTGATGTTAAATCAATTCAACAAACATGTAATTCACATTTTACCACGAATTCATAGTTTGGAGTGGGTTGGCCCCATGATTTGATCAGACCATCTTCCCACTTACTATAAAATCCTAACCTTGTGTGGAAGTACATACCTATTTAAATTTTGGTTAAACAGATTTTTTTATGCTCAATGAAGTGGTTATTGGGTGTACAGGATGTTTTAGGGGTGATGTACATGAAATGTGTAGAATAGTGGCCAAACAATGTGCAAACCATAGTTGGTGCTTTATTAATACAAACAATGTGACTAGACTAGAAACCATGTGTCCAAACCTCCCTCTGGTATAGGGGTAAGAACATGGTCAATTCATGGTTTTAAAAACCATTTAGTTGCTTCCAAAAAACTGTGCTACTTATCACTTCTTGGACATAGGAACCTGCATGATTGGCACATGGTTTTTCCAATAGTGTGGGAAAACCGTGAAACCCTTAAAAAGTAAGAAATTGTAATTTTATATCCCAAAATTATTTATTTATCCTCCAAATTTCTCCCCATAATACCCCAATATCTTGGTCAATGAACTAGAAGCCCCCTCATCCTCCATGGGTGATTCTCCTTGGACTCTTACGAATTTGTAGTGTTGTTTAGTGAATGTCGAACCTTTGGGTATATATTCGACTCCATTTCCTTCTATTTTTCTAGAAGAGTCTTGGGTAATGGTTTATTATCCTTCGTTAACCATGAAGCCTCAATTTTATTATAGATTCTAATTTTGTAATTTAAATAGTGTTTGAATTTGTATCAAGGGAGTTGGTTAAGAAATCATTCATCAATGAACATGAGGTAGGTGGCATTAAATATTTTACCTATTGTCTCATTATTATATATGAATATGTGATTTGGATGATTTAATTATTTTTTAATATATTTAACTATGAAAAGTTATTTGGGTCTTATATTGATGTATGATACCATTCATGTAAACTGTTGGGTTCATTGATAATGTAAAACTGTAACTAGGGATACGCTTGGGGTATTCCAAACCCTTGAAAATGTTGAAATGCCTTGGTAAATGTTGAGGTAGTGTAATTATGGAAAATATGGTTGTGAATTTCATTTAGGCTATGTAATATTTGTTAATAGGATAGCTGGGATGTTTATATGTAGGTTTTTTAAGTTCCCAAGGGGTTATTTTGAAATGGTTTAAATGACATGTTTTGGGTTCCTATCCATCCATAGTTTTCAATTAAGGAATTAATGTTTCAAAAGTGAGTAATGTTTTGAAAGGAGGTGATAATCTAAAATAATTTGAAATTTTTTATTCATAATGAATATCAAATGATGATTTGAAATAGGGGTGTGTCACCCTTTATTGTGAAAAAATGTTGATAATGGGAATGAAATCCTTTGGGAAAGATATGTTTTTTTCAAAGATGAAGTCCATGTTTTAAATGATAGCTTCAAGAAAATTTTAAATGATTATGTTTATTTGTGTGTTATCATAGATTGTGAAATGAAATTTATATGAATCATTTTTTAGTTGTTAACATAGAATACATGGACATTGGAAATTTTATATTTTTTGAAATGGGATAATGCATGTAAATGGTAAATGTGCTAGGGTTAAAGAAGAATGTGAACATGGATTGGGGGAATGTGGGGTATTGACTTGAGGTTATATTCCCATAGGTCAGGTTGGACTGAGGAACTATACCCACCACCTTTAATCCATGGGATAAGGAGTTAGACTAAGTCTCTATGCCCCTAATGGTTTCATTTTATGAGAGTACTTAAACCGAGGATCCATGGTAAGTGTAATGTAATATATGGTTGGGATGTCAGAAAGAGGATATATGCACCCCAACATATAGACATGGTGTGGTTTTGGATGTTAGAATGATGTTCTATGCTACCCAAACACATAGACATCGATTTGTTACCCGATTTAGGATTTGAGGTATGTTTATAAATTTTGATTAGTTAATTCCCTTGTGATTTAAAATGGATAAACCTTATTCCATTTATTAAGCTCCCAGTGTGACCAGAGATAGATTTGTTATTTTGTTGAACATAGAGAATGTGATGGATAAAATGGTTAATTAGTAATTGTTTAAATGAAAAACCTAAATCTGGAAAAAATTTGGTTAAATGGGTAATTTTAAATGATAAACACATTCCTTTAATTTACATGTTTATTTATTTCACTTGTTTCCCTACATACATTATTTTATAGACTAGTTATCTCTTCCGACACTATTGGTGGTGGCCTACTGAGTTTTAATCAAACCGTGCTCGGGACACCAATTGACTTGGGTACTTGAGAAGAAGATACTTGTTTTTTATATAGGTTCAGGACAGGGACCTGGTTGTTAGTTTATGTATGTTTCTTTGGGTTAGAGAATAAACTACGGGAAAAGGGGTTTTTGCGACGGGTTATTTATGATGGAGGTATTTTCCCGTCACAAATAACCACTTATTTGCGATGGGGAAATCTCACCCATCACAAAAGGCTTAGCGCGCAAAGTGCGCCAAACCGCGGGAATGTTATTTGAGACGGGTGGTTACCACCCGTCGCAAATAACCAGCGGCGGTAAAAACTATTTGCGACGAGAATATACCCCCCGTCGCAAATAGTATGTCGGCAGGTTAGTATTTGCGACGGGTCTCGTCGCAAATAACTATTTAACCATTGACCGTGATAAATGCGGGCTCAAGTATTTACGATGGGACCCGTCGCAAATAATACTATTTGCGTCGAGTATCCCGTCGCAAATACTCCCGTTGCAACTAATCTAATCTATAAATACCCCCACCCATTTTTTTCCATTCATTCTCAACTTCTCTCAAAACTCTATTTTTAGAGTTCACAGTTTCTTAAGTTTAATTTTTATTTCCAGATTTGATATTGATGTCTTCATCAATTATCGGAGATCGACCTCAGATCAATTTTAAAGGTATTTATGTTCTTTTTAATTTAATATTTAATTTAAATTTTTTATTAGTTTTATTTATTTTTAATTAGTTGTAATTTAATTGTGTTTATATTGTTTTTTTATTTAATAAATTTAAATTATTAGTATTAATTGTTCATAGTTAATGGAAATTTGTAGTAATTAATAATAATTAAAAATAATTAATAATAAAAAGGAATAATTAATAATAAATAGGAATAAACCTCCCCCATGCGCGCATTAACCTTTACAACTAAGCCATTTCATTTTTTTATACATTTAATGATCTATCTATATATATATTGTTATATTTATTCATATATTAATATAGATTTATATTAATATAAATATATTTGGTTATATAAATAAATAAATATATATTTATTTGTATATTAATATATATTTATTCTATATATATATGTAGTTATAAGTTTTTATTCGTATATTTATTTGTATATTAATTAATATATATTTATAAGCTTAGTTTTAAATAAATTTATAAAATATGGGTTTTTATGTATATTTATAAATAAATAAATAAATAAATAAATAAATAAATACATATATACAATAGATACACACACACACACACACAAATATATATATATATATATATGTATAGTTCTGAATGAATGCATAGGAATGAGGGGGTGAAAATCCACCGAGAATGTTAAAACGGCTATAACGTCTAATACGTAAGTCCGTTTCAACTCCAAAACCAGTCAAATCGATGAACATGAAACGGTCTTCGATATGATATGTGGTATAGGCCAAACGGACATCCGGATCAGATGTTATAGCCATTTGAATGTTAAAATGACCATAACTTCTAATCCAGATGTTTGTTTCAGCTCCACAATTAGTCAAATTGAAGAACATGAAACGATCTTACATATGATATATGGTAGAGGTTTATCGGACATTGGGAGCAGAAGTTATAGTTGTTTAAACGGTGAAAAAACCGGGGTACCCTGACTACAACTCAGTTTTGGAGGCCTTCTGGGCCTTTTTTGAAGTTTGGGTTTCATTTTTAACTAATTTTCCATCTTTCATTAATTTTTTTATTTTTTTTATATTCAAAGAGTTATTAAATGACTATTAATTGATAAAGATTACATAATTACTAATTAAAAATATTTTTTAATTTATCTTATAAGCCTCTTTTACTGAACATCTTATACATTCATTTTTGATTTACATTCTTCCTTTCTAAAACATATTTAAAAAATAAATATTATATTTATATCAATATAAATAGGTTTATTGATTTATATAATAATAAATAATTTTTTAATTTTTTTTTAATTTTTATATTATTATTTGCGACGGGAATATATTCCAGTCGCAAATACCCACATCGAAGCAACCATTTGCGATGGGAAAATGGCCAGTCGCAAATACTTTTTGCGACGGGCCCGTCGCAAAAGATTTTTTAAAAAAAACCAGAAACCTATTTGCGACGGGCCAATTTCCCTTCGCAAATACGTGTTTTTGCGACGGGCCCGTCACAAAAAAAATTAGTTGCGACAACATTTTCTACAACGGGCGATTTGCGACGGGGCCCCGTCGCAAAAGGCTATTTGCGACGGGATCCCGTCGCAAATGACCCGTTACAAATATCTATATTTCCCGTAGTGATAAGATTTTATGACTCGGATGGGACTCAAGAATATTTTCGGGATCTTTTATGGATTTTTTTCTAGACATTTTTCACTTGTTTGAGTACCTAGAATGTAGTGTATCCATCATATTTCCTATCATGTGTTACTTGATCACTTATGGGCCATTACTACATGTTTTCAATTTATGGTTCAAGTTTGTTCATTTATCTATTGGTATTATTTATGTTATGTTATTACTATCATATGAATGTATATTCCCCCCAACATATTCTTAAGGACCAGAACTACAAGTCGGTAGCCTCTGGCATGCGGGGAGGCACGCCCGAGGTCATGTGATGACGTGACTCGATACACAAGATATAGAGGCTCTCAAGAAGGAGATGTTACAAATTGATATTATAGGGGTTTATTTTGTATTAATATTTGGGGAATGACAGTTAAGAGACTAGGAAGTTATTGGGACATGGTAATAATCTTTTTTTCGGTGCCTACATCCACTCGTATTAGAGAAAACCCAAATTTCCAGGGGTTGGAATTGATGTTTTATGTTGATCTTTTATTATTGATTGAAAATTATACCTTGTGTGATGAAATTATATGTGATGTTATTAATTAATGAGGTTTTTCCCTTGGAATTGTATGGAAAGAGTGGGTGTGTGAGTTCATGCATCATGATAGGCATATAATAGTGATAGTTCATGCATATGATTCTTATGATTGATAGTTCTTTGGGGCTCACTTGATAGTCGTGTGATTTCTCCTTTTGTTTCAAGCTTGTTGGTATTTCATTATAATGGTGATTAATGAGAATGCATGAAATATGAATTTCAATAAATGTTGGATTTATTTAAATGTAGGGTTAAAAACAATATTTTTTAGTGTATAAATTCTAGGTGTTTGAAATAGAATGTTTTCAAATGTGAAACCTTGGAATTTAAATGGTAAAGTTTAACTAGGATGGGAAATGGTAAAATTATGTAATGTTTGGGAAACTAGTGGTCGGTATCCCTTATGTTGGTTGTTGAACCTGTGTATGGGTGGTTTTGGTAGTGAGAGTGCCTTAGTTTCAAGACCATGAGATATAGGATGTGAGAACTTTATGTGTTTCGATGTGCTTGTTAATTGAATGCTAATTTTTGTGTATTTGGGTGGTTTTTAACCTTAATGTTGTTAAATGATGTATTTTAATGTGGATGTTGTGACTCTTGTATTTCGAGAGCTTGCAATTTGTGTTTTCAACCCTTGAGTGGGTGTTTGTCTTGTGGCGTTGATGTACGTGTGTGAATATATTTAGTTTGAAACCTAGACAAATGGTTGCTTTAGTGTCTTTGACGCTATGTGTTTTGGAAAGGGGGAAGGAGTGCCCCAAATGTGCAGTGAGTTAATGGGGTTTTGACGTGTGTCCTGATGGGAGATATAATGGCCTTTGTTAGATGTGACCTTAGTTTAGGGAAATGGAATCGTCTGGATATCGAGGTGACCTATTAGAGAGGTTGGATAGGGTTTTTAGTTTCATTGAGTGTGTATGGAATAGGTAGATGTTTTGGAATTTGGAATTGGAAAACAAATTGTATTTCTTAGTGAGGGTTTAGCATAGAAGTTTAAGTGAAAAGGTTAGTGGTTTTAGAGATGCAACTCAAGTTGTGGATGTGATATGAAAATCATTGGAAATTGAAGGTAGCCTCAGGGGAAGGTTAGAATAGTGTTGAAAATGCTTTGGAATATGATGCAATATTGGGTTCTTTAATGTGGAATTGGTGGATGGTTGATGCCACAAATATTTGGTAATGGTACAAGGTTATTCTTTGGTTTCCTTCTCAGGGAGGCACCTGAGTTCTTGTAGTTAGTTACATTGTTGTTTTTGAAAGGTTGGATCATTCGGGTGTTTAACCCAACAATTTTGATGATGATTACTGGGGTCCCCATTATTGGTTTTGTGCGAACAACACAAGGGTGACGAATGTATATATTTATTATTTTCTTGTGATGGAGACACTGGGGTGATGGTGGTCACGTGTTTAGGCATGTTATTGTTAATGGTTAGGGTATGTGTGATAAAGTTGAGAATTCTTCAAGTCCAATGAGGAAAATGGACTAGGAGGCATGGCCAGATGAGTAAGCGATAATGTGAGCCAAGATTTAGTGATGTAAGAAATGAGTGATATAGATTAGTTTTCAGTGTGTGGCTATATAAATGTGTGAGTCCTTGAATGATCTTATAAGTTCCTGATATGGGAATGTGCTGAGAAGGCATGATAATGATTCATATGGGTGGACAAGATTAAAGAAAAAGTGTCTTCCATTTTTTGTGAGAATAAGGGGGGAGGTCAAAGTTATTATTGAGATATATTGGTTGTAAATTGATTTGGTGGTTGGTGTGTTTCTATTATCAATTTCCATCATCATTTTATAAGAACCTGAGTGGGGTGATGGGAGTGGTGTCAAAGAAAATGTTGGGTCAAGACTGCTTAGCAGAGTGTCCTGAAGTGGTGGTGAGTTTTGGTTGGAATTCCCATTCAATTTGTGGTGAGTGAGTGTTTATGAGATGATGCTGGTCAATGAAGACATGTACATTAAGTAGTTTATAGTGTCTATGTGGCGATTCATGACAGTAGTGATGGATATTTTTGGTGACATTCATCGACAACTTTGATCGTAAATGTATCTAGTGATGATCATGAACAATATTTTGACCTCCTTTAAAGTATGTTGAGATAGATCTATCTTTAATACATGATACTTAAATGTGTATGGATGGAAATATAACCTCTTGGATGATATTTTCATGGAGTGTTGTGTGTGTGGGAGCCATATGGTGGGGGAGTACACCTTCAATTAGTTTCAGGATAGGTCCTCAGGGTGGATTGGATGTCAACGAATGCCATGGGTGCCATTCTTAGAATTTGGGAATGAGTTGTGGGTGATATTTGTTTTTTTGTTCAAGTGGAAGATGGATGACAATGTCAAATTTTGGGGTTTCAACTCGGGATCGAAGCATAAACCATAGTGGTTATTTTTTTAGGGAAGTAGTGACCACAACACTCCTAAGATGGAGAGCCTCATGCTAGTCATAGATGTGTGAAGAAAATAGTGGAGTGCATATGAGAGTATTTATGTTCTAAAGAGAGTCCCATAAGGGAAATGTTTGGGTTCCATAGGCAAGGGTAGGTGGGCCTTAGATGTGGCGGTTGATCGAGCCAAGTGATGGATTCAAGCTTAGGGAAATTTAGAGATGAAATTTGAGATGCCTATCTTAGAGGCATTAGTGTGTTAGACAAGCCATTATAAAAACTCAATTTAATTGAGGTTGGATGATATAACCTTAGGAATAATTTGACATGGACTCAAATATGTGTGATAATGTGACCTGATAATTTTTTTATGTGTGAATACATTTTGGTTTCATGTGAAGTAGTGCCATAACAATGGTGAAGTTTACAGTGTTTCGAGAATGGAAATGGGGTTTGAGGTGGGTCCAAGTTTTCTTTTGATAATGTATGGACAACATAGACGTTTCATTAAGGATTGTATATGGGTACCATGTATAATGATAATGTCTTAGAGAGTAGTGGAAACCCTAACCGTAATGTTTTTCTAGATGTCGGGGAATGAATTTTGATGGTGTGAGAAATGATGGTCATATTCCTTATGTGAAATTGATAGGGTAAGTATGGGAAACCTCTAGGTTAATGTTCTAGTTGAATGTGTGTATTAGAAATGAGGCAAAATTAGATAAATGTTATTTTTTTCTCAGACTGCAAAGGGTTGGAGTGTGCATGTCCATTATGTGTGGTTTCAATGGAAAATTTAGAAGCTAGTGTTGTGTGGGGTTCCTGAGGATGTTTAGGCGCTCGAAGTTTGGAAATGTCTGGTATGTTGTGATGGTTCAGTAGAGGTTCTGTTGGTATCCTTTTTAATGATCGAACTTCTATACATTGTAAAATGGTGGTGGTAAACTAGGGTATATGGTGGGGAGAACCATAACTGCAAATTAGTAAGCTGTTTATGTAACTAGTGTGTTGTGTAATATGGACTTGTCTAGGATCCATCTTGGTGTAGCAGTGTTGGTGATGGGTATTGGCTCAGACTTTTACTGGTGGAGTACATTGAGAGGAAAGTTATTCTTGGGTTGTAAATTATATGTTTAAAAATGGATCAAGGCCACTGGGACTTGAATTTTGGATAAATGTAGGTTAGTAATTATGGTCAGAGTCTACATATCCCGTCAGTGATGTCATTATTGGGGCACCTTTGGAATTTTTGAAACTAGGTGATATGAGACCAAGCAACTCAGGGAATTAGTTGTTGAGAGGATCAGACAAAAGGTGGCCCGATTGGCTCTCCTGGGATAGGGTAGTTCCTTTTTAGGAACCGTTTTTGTGTGGTGGTTCAATGGTGTTACCCAAACCATTCTCTCATGCTTAATATTAGTGATGATGAGGTTGATGGTGACGCATCCTTTGAGAAGCATTAGGTTCGTGATCATTGATCATGACAAGAATTTCCCTCAGTATGGGACTAGTCCTATGGTCTAAGTGGGGTGATGATATGACCAAGTTCCGGAGAGAAACATGGGAGGTGAAGGTTGTTAGGTGTTCCTCGTACACTAATCTTTTTGTCTGGAAGGATCATTAACCCTTGGATGAGTGGCTCGAGGAAGAGCTGTTATAAGGTGGGGAGGTTGCAAGATCCCAACCTTTCATGGAGGTACCTAACTATTTAAATTTTTTAAAAATTCATTTTAAGGGTAATGAAGTTGTTCTCTGATATATGGGAAGTTAGTTTTGTGTTATGGGTGTACATGACATGAAATGAGGTGAAAAGTTGGAAAAGAGTGCATAGTGCATAGTTGGCACACATTTAGTACAATCTATATGCCTAGGTAGGGAAACCATGTGGCAGACATCTCTTTTGGAAATAGGATAGTGCATGGTAACTATATAGTTTACTAAACTATGCAGTTGCATCTAGGAAACTATGTCGCTTGACCAAACAGGGACGGAGAGATCTGCTTGGTTCTCACACAGTTTGGCCAACCATGTGGCCAAACTGTGCTGCCATTAAAAAGTGGGAAATTCTTATTTTACCTATAAATATTATTTTATTATCCATTTAATTTCTCACCCATTAATCCCCCTCTATCCTAGGTGATTCTAAATAAATACCCTCCTATTATTTGGGTTATTCTCCTTTTATTCATAGGTAATTCGGGTGCCATTTAGTGCAAATCGAAGCTTGAGGAAATTCATTGAGTCTGTTTTCTTCCATTTTTCTGGAGGAGGCTTTGTGTGTGGTTTTCTATCCGTCCTAAACCCAAAAAACATAATCTTTATATTGGAATATAATTTGGGGAATTTAAGGGTCTTTGAGTTCGATTATATGGTAGATGTTAAGCAATCATTCATTGACAAACCTGAGTTTGGTGGTCTTAATGATTCTTTGTATAGTCTCATTGTTATATATGTGTATGTGGTTGGGAAAATGTATTGAATTATTATGTTTCAATGTATTTATCTTAATAAATTTATTTATTCCTTATTTTGATTAGTGAGACCCATCACGGACCCCATTGGGTTTATTGATGATATGAGAATTAACCTAGGTCTCTCCTTGGGGTATTCCAAACCCTTTAAAATGGAGAAATGAGTTAGTAGACATTGAGGTAGGGAAAGTATGGAAATGATGGGATGTGAATTTTATTTGGGATTTGTGTACTTTGTTAATATGATAACTAGGATTCTTACATTTTACTTTAGTAAGTCCCCAATGGTTTTTTTAATTGGTTAAAATTATGTATTTTTTGTTTTTACACAACCATGGTTCTCAATGAAGGAGTTGATGTTTTTACATTGAGTATTTTTTTGAAAATAACCGTTTACCTAAAATGATTTTAAAGGGGTTCATATTAATGGATTTAAAATGATGATTTCAAATTGGGATATGGCCCCCTTTATTGTTAAAAATATAGAAAATTTGGTTGATAATGGGAATTAAGAACTTGGGTCATCTTCTAATTTTTCTCAAAGATGAAGATCGTGTTTTAACGGGTTGCTTCAAGATGGCTCTAAAATAGTAAGATGATGTGTCTGTTATATTGGATTGTGAAATGAAATTAATATTAATTGTTTACTAGATGTTAATATTGAATTATATGGTATTTTTAATTTTCATATGTGGTTAAATGAGATAAGACTTGTAAATGGTAAATGTGTTATGGTTAATGAAGAATGTGAACATGATTTTGGGGTATGAGGGGTATTGAAATCAGTTTCTATGCCCATCGTTCAGATTGGACCGAGGATATATCCCCCCCCAATTTAATGCACATTTTTGGGAGTTAGACTATGGTTCTATTTCCCTTACAGTTTCATTTGATGAGACTACATGGACTGAGGATCCATGGTAAGTGTTTTGGAATATATGGTTGCGATATCAGGATGAGGCTCTATATTTCCCAATGTATGGACATGACGTTTGTGGGGATGTTGGACTGATTCTCTATTCTCCCCAAAAAAATGTACATGGCTTGATTATAGGAAAGAGGCTCCAATGTATGTTGTTAAATTATGGTTAGTTAATTACCTTGTGATTTAAAGTGGATAACAACTTATTCCATGGATTAGGATCCAAGTGTGACCAGAGATAGTTTATTTGGTTGGTTGACTATACAAAAGTTTATGGATAAAGTTGATAAGTAGTAATTGTTTAAATGTGAGAGTTGATTTTTGAAAAATGTTGGTTAAATTGATAATTTTTAAATGTGAAACATGTCACTTTAATTTAAATTTTTATTTATTGCACATGTTTCCCGACATACACAATTATATAGACTAGTTATTTATTAAGACACCATTGGTGGAGGCCTATTGAGTATTATTCACACCCTATTTTGACAGCCATTGCACTTTGGTACCCAAGAAGAAGATACTTGTTCCTATTACAATTTCAGGATACATACATGGTGGTTGGTTTATGGATGAGATGTAGGGTTAGAGCATGGGATTTTATGGCCGTGTTCGGACTTGGGAATGTGATTGAGTTATTTTATGGGTTTTGTAAGAGAATTTTTTTACTTGATGTACTACCTCACATGTAGTGTGTCAATCATATTTAATAGCATGTGTTACTTGATCACTTAGGGTACTTTATTATATGTAGTCCATTTATGGTTAAAATTGGTTTTTTTATCTGTTGATATTATTTTTACCTTGGTATTACTCTGTTAAGAGGGTATAGTTTCCCAAAATTATTCCTCTAGACCCATAATGGTATTTAGCAGGCATTGGCCAACAGGTAGGTGTGCCTGAGGTCATGTGATGACCCGAATTGAGGCATCAATTTTACTATCTCTCGGGTTGTGGATGTTTCACTTATAGTGGATCAAAATGGGGCACAATGTTTCCATTGGAAAACAACACAATTTTCCCAAACTATACATCAACCATTCACAACCCCATGGGATTCCAAAATTATCCAAATTCTCCCAAAATGTATGAAAATAAATACGCATACAGTGTTTGCAAAAAGGGTACAATATGAACTAAAAAACAAGTATGAGATATCTTTAATAGGGATAGGATCTTACAATCTTCCAACCTTATAACAACTCCACCTCAAAATTCACTGCCAAATATCACTATGCTTAAAAGGTAAAATGGTAACTACAATGGGCCAACATATCCAATTCTCTATCCCATTTCCATCCAAAACACATACATGAATCCATAAAACTCGAAACAATAGCACAATCTTTCCCCAAAAAACGTCATCACTTTGATCCACAACATGAATCAGATTCTCATCAAAGGAATCATCAACCTCAAGGTTGGCATCATCAACATCATTCACATGAGAAAGGTTAGGGTGATAATGAAGATGTTTTGACACATAAATATCATTGTGAAATTAAATACCCCTTTTTGGATGAGATAATTGATATGACACCAACATGATCCTCTCATTGATCTCAAACTATCTAACAACCTTGGGAACCAACTTTCCCTACCATTGAATCTAATGTTGTCCCAATGTTGGAGACACTAGAAGGAATACACAATATCCCACTATATAATCAATTGGTTTATGAAATAGATAATCATATGAATTATTATTATAATGAGATATATCTATAAATTTCTGATTCAACTGATCCTACATTGAATTCCCCCACAAAGGACTCATTCCTAGAAACTCTGACTCACTCTGCTTCATCCCACATTGAGGTGATTTACATGGTTTATCATAAAAAGCCTCTTATGGTTTCATCTGAATAGTCTGATGATAAATTTTATGATAAAAAAATCAACTGGTTCTAAGTTATTCTCCCAAGATCCCCCAAAGATTAGGATGCATGCCCTCCGTCTGTCCTCTAGAACCTGAATAGTATGATCTGATTTCCTATCTGTCTCTGTGTGAAATTTTATACATAGAAACACATGGGTACAACAAAAATCATGTAATTATTTCAATAATCTCATAGAAATGTGTGAATAATGATCTGAAACTTTTCTCTATGGCACCCCATTCAAATAGACTACATCTCAAACATAAATTTTCCCTAACTGACCTACTATGAAAGTTTACCGAATAGGAACAAAATGAGATGATTTTTTCTTCCTTTCCCCAATCACCCATATTCGATCATACATATCAGGGATCCATATGATACCCACCATAAATTAATGGTAATATCATTAAACTTACACTTTTGAATACATAATGGCTACAGAAAGCCACCAGGTAACTTATAACAATCCATGAACAACTAAATTTTTATTCATTGTATCATGAAATATGCAATGTTGGTTTTCATTCCTTGTAACCTATACTGTCTCTAAAGTTCACGGTACATTTTGTTCAAATTAGGGTTCACTAACCTCTTTGAGGCATGAAATTCACACATCAACTCTTATCACATAAATTTATGCACTATAACATGTCCCCAAACATAGATGATATCATCCTCGTCAATATTACAATTAGAAGTTGATTCCCCACCTCAATTGATTCACCACCATGAAAAATATATTAGATCGTCAAATTTTATCTCTTTGATATAACATAAAAGTGTGGACTCAACTGATAAGGATATGATGATCATCTTTCCCTAACCCTCCTTAACCTCAATATGCATCTCATCTAAGAAATCCATCATCTTCTATTGAAAACAAGAATCTTGGATTTCTAGATTCTATGTCATTCAGATTGAATTGTTAGAGAAAATATTTATTTTCATGGCAGTATAAGCCTGCTCAAATTCATAAGAATTCATATATTCAACAAATATCCTCTACCATTGATTCAATAATAGCCTATAAAATATACAATTCATCATTTTTTTGGTTAGTGTACAAAAAAGATATCTTTCCCAATAGGTAACACCACCAACAAAGAAATGCATAAATCACTATTTTAAACATGATATCATGCATTGGAGAATTCCATTCATGTAGCCTCAAATATTTCCATCCATATGAAATGAATCAATCACTATTCATAAACACTTCCCCAAGTCTAATCCTTGATACATCTCAAAACATGTTTTAATCCTTACCATATTCAGGTATAATCAAAATCATTGTGGTGGTCAAATGCTTCTTTAAATCCTCGAAACCATTATCACATGTTCTATACCATTCAGAATTGATGCACATATTGATAAAATAATAATGTGGTTATTCAAAAAGGAAAAGTTTATGGATGAATCTATGATAACAACTCACTCTACCCAGAAAACTTCATATATCAAATACATTCTTGGGATGCTCTAACGAAAAAACTACCAGTACTTTTTATGGGTCCAGTGAAACACCTTCTTCAGAGAATATATGACCAAATAAATGTACAATGTTAATCATGAATTGATTATTATATATAAAGGAATATATAATATAGTATCACATTATACATAGTATGAAATTAATAAGATGGTAATTATTATCATGAGTCTTAGAGTACATTAAGATGTTATCAACATAAAAACACAAACTTAAACATGTATGGATGAAAGATTTAGGTCATCAAGCCATACAAATAACTGTAGAATTCATTAACCTTAACTACATAAAAAAAACTCATATAGTTTATAACTTCCTAAAAAAGTAATCCACAATATATTAGAAATTCTCACTCTCAAACAATGATACCATGATCTCAAGTTAATTTTGGAGAATACACATGTTCCCCTCAAATGGTCAATGAGATCATTGATACGTTGAAGAGGATAATAGTTATTAACTATCATCTAGTTAAAATTATGGTAATTGAAACATGAAAACAAAATCCTACATTCTTTATCAAAAAAAATCAAATAACCCCATGATGATGTACTTGGATGGATAAATCCCTTATCCATCAATTCCTCCAAATGTGTATTATGCATTTGAGGTTTTGTTGGTTCCATCGTATAAGGTGGATTAGAAATTAGTTTATATCATAAAATTAGATTTACTGAGAAATATAAATATCTCTCAGGTTGTATACTTGAGAAATATTTAGGTAACATGTCCTGAAATCTGTCCACTATATGTGGAAAGACACCATGCTTTACAACCTCATTGTTCGACAAATAACTCTCAACCTGGGTGGTGAGTGTAACACCATGAATTTTTTGTGGACATTTTTTTTGAATAAATTTATTTTAATTGTTTCATTAATTTAATATTATAGTATGTAAACATTCCATTATATTCTATGCCAAGGCAAGATTGTGCTACACTCAACACTGAATTGGAATTCTTTACCTGCAACATTGAGTTGCTAAAAATTATTACTTTATTAAAACAATTATTTAATTTATATAGCTATAAATTTGAAATTAATGTTAGTGGTATGGATAATAATTAGTAACTTATAATTATTATTTATAATGGTTTTATATAAATAAAACATAATTATATTAAAACATGTAATATTGGTAAAGTCTTTTTGTGTATGAAAATTCTTTTTTCTCAAATGAATTGATTTTTATATACATATGTGAACATTCATAAAAATAATTTTACAAACATATAAAAGATGAATTTTCTAAAATAAAAATATTTTTAGTCAATATTTTGAAATTATCTTATGGTTAAATTTAGGTATTTCTCTAAAAAACCCCATTTTTTATGAATAGTGAAAAATTCTAAATTTTAAATCAAAACATATTTTTCATGTAATTAATTTATATTATTAGTTTGTATTTTAATTAATTTAAAAGTTTAATGAGATTAATTTTAAATAAATTAATATAATATAGGTAATTTGAACCAATTTCACATTGAAATTGGATATCAAAACATTGGAAACATTTAATCTTTTTTACTAAAAAAATCAACTGTAGCGACACATTTGTAGGAATAATTTTTATTTAATTTCTACCACTTATAAGATTAGTATTTGGAAAAATGGGTTAAATATTATAAATAATAATAATTTATAATATCTAATAATTTAAACAAATTTTTTTAGTGAATGTGATTAAAATTAATTATAGTGAATAAGGGAACAATTGGATTAATAAAGGACCAAACCTTAAACATAAATCCTAAAATGACTTATAAATATTCTAAAGGAAATTTTATATAATTATATTGAACTTATAATCCTTTCCCACTAATGGTGACCATTATTTTATACAATTTTCATATAAAACATTTGTGTCAAATTACCTTTTAAAAAAATTACAAGAATGCCACTCCTCCTCCACTATAAAGAGGAACTCACGCATCCAACTTATTCAAACCTCTAAAGCCCCTTGGATCAGAAATAATATCCCTAAATATCATATATAAAACCGTAAATTCAACTTATAATCAACCCTTTGGTATGAAATCCCTCAAGGGAATCCCTTTGGTTCAAACCAAAAGGAGGTACCAAATGAAGAGGTAACATCCTTCCTTAAGATATTTTGTTTTATTCTCATTCCACACCATCTAAAATATAATTATTTAATGACTAAATTATAAAATAATTATCATAAATATCTTGATATATATTAATTATATGTTTTTATATATAATTACACAGACTTCCATTTAACGAGTAACAATCTTTCCGTTCATGATTATGGTGAACTATTTTCACATGAAACATTGTTGTCCTATTTTTTCCTTTACCATCTATTATGGTTGGAAATTATGAAAGAAACTATGTTATATATATATATATATGATATTTGGGATATATTTATTATTTTATAATAAATATATGACACATACATTCATGCTTTCCATTTTGTGTAAACATGATAATTTCGTTTCGGGAAGTGTGGACTACCACATCCACAAAGCGATGTGATTAATTCAAAATCTACATGGATTGAATTATGTATAAATTATTTAAATGTATATGAAATATATTAAATACTTATTCTAATTTAATTATTATATATATACAGATATTTTATTTTATTTATAACTTTTTATATGATAACTAAATTGAAACAGTGTTCATGTGTCTGTATGGCATACCGTCTCCATGAATGGTGTATTCCATTTCATATTTCTATCATTAATAAATTATTATAAAAAATATATAATTAATATAAATCATATTTATAACATGGTTTATATACTATATATTATTATATTATAACTAGGATAAAAAATATAACAAATTAAGAGACATGGGAAAAACAGAGCGAATATTACCCAAAATGTTACCTTAACATAGAAGTTTTAATTGGTTGGTCATATAAAGCCATATATGGTATTAGATATATGAATATAGTTAATATATATATTTATAATAAACTTATATTTATTATATTTTAATTTTTAATTAGAATGATGAGATTCAAGACATAATGTAATGGGAGTTCTAGTCTCATATTTATTTCTATGAGATTTATGCCTTATTCACCACCCAATTATTTTTGAGTGTTGCTGTAACACCCCAGGGAAATAAAGAATATTACATTTTAATATTTATCCATATTTTTTAATAAAATATTAATATTAATTTAAAGGTAACTCTATCCTCGATGGCTTACCCAATATGCAACAACCAGTTTCTTTGAAATTTTACATTGCACTGTAATAATAAAATAATATTATTTTAAATGTTAGTTAATGCCTACCCGTTTTAATGGTGGGAATGAACGAAACTAACTACAAAGTGATTATATATGATTTTCAAATATTTTTACTTTTATCCAATAAATGTTAGAGGATTAAAATGCAAGTGAATCTGATTTTAAGCATTAATCTTCTAATATTCTTTAAAAGGTCGATAACCACCTTTTGATGGCGAACACCTCATAAATCCTTTTTTTTACAATTTTATATGTTATATATTACAAAATAGTATTCTTTTTTTAATTAGGAAATCAAAATTTGCTTTGTATATTTTTTTCGTATTTTTTCGATAAAGTACATTTTTTACTGAATAGTGTAAAATGCTGTATTTTAATTCAAAACATCCTTTTAATCTAATTTATTTATATGATTAGATCATCTTTTGAATTGGTTTTAAAGTGAAATTAGAATATATTTTTACCATTTAATCCTATGGTGGTCATTGGAATTAAGTTCACTTTGAAATTGGACTTAAACTACTGTCAATCTTTTAATAGATATTATTTCTTAAAAACACGCTATTTGTTTTGACATCGGTAATGAATTACTAAATTAATTAATGCAACATATATATTTTGAATTTTGTAAAATAGAAATAATTTTTCAATTTTAAATATCAAATATATCTTAGGGTGAATTTTTGGTAATTTTTCAAAAAACATGAATTTTTGATGAATAGTGAAACCACTAAGTGGTAGTTAAAGAAACAGATTTTTCGTTTAAATGAAACTTTTCCAACTTTGTGATTTGATTTTCAAAAATTGGACATACATGGTTGTCATTAAAAAGTAAAATGTGGTTTAATTAGATTAAAATAATTTTTGGTGAATAGTAACTTTTAAGTTTTATTAATCGTGATTAATGGTAATTAGTGTAATTTAAGGTAAAAATAATGTTTTAATAATATGAAATGACCTAGACACATGTACTACCCTCATTGGATGTGTCATGGCCGACCAAGACAATCCATGGGTCAACATGGGGACCCCATGGAGCCACTTTGGTAGGAAAATGACCTAAATAACTTTTTATTTAAAGTAAAAAAAATGTCACAAACATGAGTTGTTTTACTAAAAAAAATTTAGATAGGGTTATACAAGTGATATTTTTTACTATAAATATTCATTATAAATCTAAATATATTTCATACATCATGATATTTTTTTATATAATTTTAGACATTAAATAAATTAAATTATGTATAACACTATGATGATGCAGTGATTACCTCATTATTTAACAATTTAAATAAAATGAAAAGATAATGTAAAATCTAAGACCTACACATGTCAAAAACCTATTTTATGGGTGGATTTATAACTCTTATCACCTTATCCTAAAAATTTATAATTTTCAGACCTTTAAAATCCGAAAATAATTTTATAATAAAGTAACCTGTTATAACATTCCAAGAGTGCCCCTCTTCTCCTATTATAAATGTCCGCCATCTCTACCTCCATACCCACACCTCTAAAGCCTTTGGATCAGCCAAACCCATCCCATTTTCTCTCTTCACATCTCTATCTTACTCCTAGTAGCCTTTTTTTGGGTAGAAGTCTTCCCAAGGAAGCCTTTGAGCTCAAATAAAATAGAGTTACCTGTTTTAAAGGTAATGTCTTCCCTAGTGTTCTTTTGTTTTATTTTTCTTCTCCAACCCCCTAAACTCTTTTTTATTTATTTCTTTTGTAAAAACACCAGTATATTCAATATACAAGGATGTTTTTATGAGGAGGATTCTATCTACACTAACACACACCTCCGTCTAATGGTTAATGAACATACTGTTTCTATGGATGGAGAATTACTGTCTCAGGAAATGATGATTGTTCTATCATCTCATACCACCTATCATGGTGGCCATTATGATGGAACTATATTTATTTATGATATTTATTATATTTATTTACTCTCTATGCTTATGTATTTTATATTTAATACGTACCTTTATGCTTTTCATGTTGTGAATATGCGATAATTTTATTTGAAGAAGTGTAGACTACCGCCCCTCAAGTGATGTGACCCGTTCATGCAATACATGGAATGTATAAAGAATGAAATTGAAGAAATTATGTGTTATATATAACATATATATTATACTGGAATTATAATATATATATATATCTCTCTCATCTAGTTATAATTCAATTAAGTTTTCAAAGAAATGAAAGTAGCGTTCATGCGTACGTACGGCTTACCGTATCCATGAATGGTAAATTTCATTTCTTATCTCCAAATGTTATGTACTTTTATAAGTACATATATATAATGGATATATATGTAATATATTACATCTAAATGATTGATATCATTCTGGAATTATAATATATATATCTCTCTCTTTTAGCTTTAATTCCATTAATATTACAAAAAAATAAAAGTAGCGTTAAAGCGTACGTACGGCCTACCGTCTCCATGAACGGTGCTTTTAATTTTTTATCTCCAAATTGTATGGAATAGTACAAAATGAATATATATTGTATATATATGATATATAATACATTAATATTATTCTGGAGATGATGTACCTATAACTACATGGAAAATTCTTTTCCAACAAGTTCAATTTTTACTCATGTACCGAACATCGACAAAAACGTCTGATATGAACTCACTTTATTAACCAATTATTATAATATTATAATATGTGATATGAACTGAATAATAATATTTAAAGGAGGTCCTTATGCAATTATAAATTGACCATATTTTTTTATTCAGGAGATTAATGAACGATCGAGTCATGTCGGACACGAGGTAAGGGATCCAACCTATCTCTTTCTTTTTAAGTACTCTCTTTTATGAAATTTCTTTTAGGATCATATTTATTATGTTTGGGGATGTTATTTTATATTAATAATACTGTAATTTTTATGTTCATATTATGAGAGACCCTATTTGATCTCATAAATCCATTTTTGGAATTTTTAAGTGGTGTTGTTTGGCTGCCGAGTTTTCATAAGGGATTTTTCATCTTACTTTTATTCCGGTGACATTTATGCTAAGTTTTACACTATTTCCTTTGAGTGTTGTATTTACTACCCATTATTATACACTTTTTTTAGTATAATTTCATTTATGGGTTTTTACATCTTCATTTTATGACCCTTCTTCCATGGGGTGTACGTTTCGAAAGATACCCAACTCGGTAAGGGGACCTTTCACCCTCCTCTTTTTAAAAAGACATCTTTTGTTATCTCTTTAAATTCACATACTATTATGTTGGGATATGTTCTTATATATCTTTATTTATGTAAATTTTATGTCCAAGTTATGAGATGCCATTTTCTCTCTCATCAACTCATTTTCTGAATTTTAAAGTGATGCTGTTAGGCTGTCAGATTTCTGTAAGGGAACTTCTTAACCCACTTTCAATTCATTAGGCTAAACCTCTACTTATTGATTTTATTATTCCAATATTATGTGTGGAATCTCAATGTTGTAATTTCCACAATACTTTCTGTGGATATACTATTTCTACAAATAATCATCTCATTGATAAATTCTTACGAACTTGTATGGGAAATCATAACTCAATCTCATTTCATTGAGTTAAATATCTATGTCATTGGTTTTGTTTTCCCAAGATTATATGTGAATGTCCTCTGATTTTTTCACACTTAAAATCCACTTATATTGGGTATATTTATGTTTCTCACACATAATTATGTGATATATTTATCCTTCATTTAAGGATACCGTCTTTATAATGGATTTCATCTCAATTTACATTTCCATTGAGACTTCATTGTTGTTATGCACCAATTCACTCTTATATGGTGTGTATAATGTCATTTGACATATTATATCATGAATCCCTTTATTCTCATGATATTATAATGTTTGGATTAATTGTTATTACATAATTATTTGTATTCAAGAGTCTCTAATTTTGTTAAAAACTCTTTAACAAAAATATTGTTTTAAATGTTTTAAAGATTCATTATTCAAAATCATTATCGTTAATGTCCATGTTTTCAAAATGGTTTTCAGTATTTATTTTTAGGGACATTAATATTTTAAAATTATAATTCAATTAAAATCTTCAATGTGTTATGGGACACTTTGATTCAAAAATCTCTTTTAAATGATTTTTTAAAATGGAATGATTAATTCAATATCTTGGAATTACTTATTATGATTGCAAATGAAATGTTGTTATTGAAATGTTTATATTTTCAATATATTCTATGTAATGATGGTACATGGAAATTTTATGGGTGGTTACCTGATAAAACATATGACGGGTGGTGCCGTGAATACCAGGACGGGTGGTTACGTTATAACCTCCAATGAATTGGGTATGGAAGTCGGCCGTATGGCTATTACATTAAGAGATATGTGTGGAAGTCGACCATATGGTTATTACATTTATGTATGCTTATGTCCCAAGTTACCTTTATATGTTATTTGTTCTTTATATGGGTTTTTATGGTAATAGTTTGGTTAAAAAAGGGGTAAGTAATGATATTTTATTCAGTGAAGAGTTTTTTTTACTACTTTATAAAGGTGAAAAGTATTACATTGATAAAGTAATCTTGGTTTACTTGTTTTTTTAAAAAACTAACAGTTTTTCTTCTTTGTGTATCCTTTAATGGTCTTTTTATACTCATCCCATGTTTTTGAAATGTTTTCCATAGGACTTAAAGATGAATAGGGTCAAGGATGGGATCAAGGAAAGACATGCTATCTAAAACATAGAACTAGACATGTTTCTTTTTAAGAGATTTTATTTTATGGAAAATTAGTAGAAGTGTATACTTTGTAATCTTTGAGATGTAATAGTTATGTCCTAATTCAATAAAACTCTAAACCTGAAAATATCCTCAATGTGAATTATTCATTTAATTCAATAATAAGTAATGTTTAAGGCCGGGGCCTTATATTTGGTATCAATGGTCGGTTTAGATAACTTTAGAGGTTAGGGTATTAAATAAGCATAAGTGACATTAACATAATGTATAGGATTTTAGAAAGAGTCATAGTTTTTAGATATTTTGAATGAGTATGTATATCTTAGTGTTTATCATCCTCATTAGTACATGATGATTTTGTTGATATACACACACTGATATTTCTGTTTTTAGTAAATGGATGTATCTAGTAGGCACCAAAGTGACAATGGGTTTGATGGAAACTGTGGTGGTTCTCTAATTAAGAGACTGGATGAAATTGAGGATTCAATGAGGAATCTCATGGTTGTGCTAAAACAAATAACAAGGAGTCATGATCAACCACTTGAACCTTGGTGAGTTCTCTAATTCATCATGTACGAGATGACCAACTCGATGTGGATGTTCAGGTAATAATTATAAAGGTAACCATTAGGGTTTATATGATCCTTAATTTTTAGGTAATTATGGTTTACTCTATGATATGATGGAAAATGAAAGGCATGAGATAATCTTGAGGATAAAATATGTTATGATCATTTTTGAAGATTTTATATTGTTTTGGGGAATGTTTTAAGAATTATTTAGTTTTGGAAAAAGGATAACACGCAAACTATGTGACAACCCGTCGCGTCGGACAAAGCTGTAGGAATCGAACCCACAACCAAAGTGCGACGAGTATTTATCGCCTACCACTGGACTACGTAAAGTCCCTGGTTTGTTTGACTAATTCTTTTTAGTTAGATGATTTTAGGAATCAATAGTATGTTTATTTTGTGTTATTAATGGAAATGATTAACCTATCATGGATGATATGTGATTAGGTTAATTACTTTTCAATATGAGACTTTAAGAGAAACTAATGTAATTTAGAGATAAATGTTAATTTTTACCTTAGAGGACTATGTGATTAAATTATTCAAATATTTGGGTTTCAATCTTAGTTTGGTTTAATTTGAATAATTTTATGTAAAAATTCGTTATTGAATGGTCTTTGTTGAACTTTGGGTATTGTTTGAAAATTTTTGGAGATTAAGAATAGATTTTTTTATAAAGGATTATCCTTTTTTGGGTATTATATGATCTCATACTAACCTTTTTTGTTTTAGTTTTGGATAAGGTCTAAAGACATGCGAAGTATATAGTTCTCTTTTTTGGATTAGGTGATTCTCTAGAAGTTGATTATAGCTCTCTTAATGTAAACATGTCATCCTAAATACTCATCTTTTGGAGAAACTATGAGTTCATGTAAGAAATCTAGTAACAGATGAAAGTCAACATGATAAGTAAGTATGTTTCCTTATGTTTTAGTTATTCTCATAAATAAATTACTCAATCAAAAGTAACGTAAAAACAAAAATGTTGTCTGTTAACTTTTCCTACTAGGGAATCAAATACCGTTTAACAAATCATCAGTTTGTGATTTTTTAGTGGTTAAATTTCTTCTAAACATATTTTATATCACTCCCCCTCAGAACATGAAACTTTTTTTTTTCCTCCATATCCATGTTTTCCTACATGGAATCCTATTATGGGTTAACTAGGGTGACCTTTGTACTTCTCTTTTTTAAGTGATAGTTTTACAGACTCTTGTTCCGATGTAGGATTTTCAATGATGTTTCCAAACCCAATATTAAAATTGTGAGGACGAAATTCCCAAAAGGGGGGAAGGTTGTAACACCCCAGTTAAATAATGAATATGAAATTTTTATATTTATCCATATTTGTTAATAAAATATTAATATTACTTTAAAGGGAACACTATGCTCGATGGTGTACCCAATACGAAACAACGAGTTTCTTTGAAATCTTACATTGCACTCTAATAATAAAATAACATTATTTTAAATGGTAGTTAATGCCTAGCCATTTTAATGGTGGGAATGAACGGAAATAACTACAAAATGATTATATATGTTTTTCATATATTTGTACTTTTATCAAATAAATGTTAGAGGCTTAAAATGCAAATGAATCTGATTTTAAGAATTAATCTTCTAATATTCTTTAAATGGTTGATTAACCACCTTTTGATGGCAAACCCCTCTTAAATCCTTTTTTTAATATTATATGTTATATTTGAGAAAATAAAATTCTTTTTGTAATCGGGAAATCAATATTTACATTGTATAAATTTTTGGTATTTTTCCGATAAAGTTCATTTTTTAATGAATAGTGTAAAATGATGTATTTTAATTCAAAACCTCCTTTTAATCTAATTTATTTATATGATTAAGTCAACTTTTTAATTTTTTTAAATTGAAATTAGAATATATTTTTACCGTTTAATCCTATGGTGGTCATTGGAATTATGTTCAGTTTGAAATTGGACTTAAACTAGTGTCAATCTTTTAATAGATATTGTTTCTTAAAAACACGCTATTTGTTTTGACAGCGAGAATGAATTATTAAATTAATAAATGCAACATATATATTTTGAATTTTTTAAAATAGACATCATTTTTAAATTTGGAATATCAAATATATCTTAGGGTGAATTTGTGGTATTTTTCTGAAAAACTTGAATTTTTGATGAATAGTGAAACCACTATGTGGTAGTTAAAGAAACTGATTTTTCGTTTAAATGAAACTTTGCCACTTCTGTGATTTGATTTTTAAAAATTTGACATACTTGGTTGTAATTAAGAAGTAAAATTTTGTTCAATGAGATTAAAATAATTTTTGGTGAATAGTAATTTTAAGTTTTATTAATCGCGATTAAAGGTAATTAGTGTAATTTAAGGTAAAAATAATGTTTTAATAATATAAAATAACCTAGAAACATGTACTACCCTCATTGGATGTGTCATTTCCAACCAAGAAAATCCATGGGTCAACTTGGGGACCGCATGGAGCCACTCTGTTAGGAAAATGACATAAATAACTTTTTATTTAAAGTTAAAATAAAAATGTCACAAATAGGAGTCGTTTTACTAAAAAAAATTTTAAATGGGGTTATACAGGTCATGTTTTTTACTATAAATATTCATTTGAAATATAAGAAGATTTAATACATCATGATATTTTTTTATAATTTTTTTGACATTAAATAAATTAAATTATGTATGACACCATGATGATGTAGTGATTACCTCATTAATTAATGATTTAAATAAAATGAAAAGATAATGTAAAATCTAAGACCTAAACATGTCAAAAACCTATTGGATGGGTGGATTTCGAACTCTTATCACCTTATCCTCGAAATATATAATTTTTGGACCTTTAAAATCTGAAAATAATTTTATAATAAAGTAACCTTTTATAACTTTCCAAGAGTGCCCCTCTTCTCCTCTTATAAAAGGCCTCCACCTATACCACCTTTCCCACACCTCTCAAGCCATTGTCTCAGCCAACCCCTGAACATTTTGTCTCTTAACATCCCTCTATTACTCCTATAATCCTCACTTTGGGCAGAAGGCTTCCCAAGGAAGCCTTTGATCTCAAATCAAAAAGCGTTACCCGTTTTAAAGGTAATGTATTCCCTAGTGTTCTTTTGTTTTATTTTGCTTCTCCAACCCCCTAAACTCTTTTTATTTATTTTTTTTGTAAAAAAACCAGTATCTTCAATATACTAGGATGTTTTTATGAGGAGTATTCGATCTACACTAACACACACCTCCGTCTAATGGTTAAAGAACATACTGTTTCTGTGGATGGCGAATTACTGCCTCACGAAACGAGGATTGTTCTATCTTCTGATACCACCTCTCATGGTAGACATTATGATGGAAATATATTTATTTATGATATTTATTATATTTATTTCTTCTATATGATTCTGTATTTTATATTTAATACATACCATTATGCTTTCCATGTTGTGCAAATGCGATAATTTGAATTGAAGAAGTGTGGACTACCGCCCCCTCAAGTAATGTGACTCGTTCATGCAATACATGGAATGTATAAAGAATGAAATTGATAAACTTATGTGGTATATATTACATATATATTATACTAAAATTATAATATATATATATATATATATATATCTAATCTAGTTTTAATTTCATTAATGTGCCAATGAAATGAAAGTAGCGTTCATGCGTACGTACAACTTATCGTCTCAATGAACGGTACATTTCATTTCTTATCTCAAAATGTTATGTACTATTATAAGTACATATATATAATGGATATATATTTTATATATTACATCTAAATTATGGATATCATTATGGAATTATAATATATATATCTCTCTCTTAACTTTAATTCTATTAATATTACAAAAAATGAAAGTAGCATTCATGCATACGTACGGCCTACCGTCTCCATGAACGGTGTTTTTAATTTTTTATCTCCAAATTTTATGGAATATTACAAAATGAATATATACTAGATATATATGATATTTAAAACATTAATAATATTATGGAGGTCATGTACCTATAACTACATGGAAAATTCTTTTCCAACAAGTTCAATTTTTACTCATGTACCGAAAATCGACAAAAACATCTGATATGAACTCACTTTATTAACCAATTATTATAACATTATAATATTTGATATGAACTTAATAATAATATTTAAAGGATTTCCTTAAGAAATTATAAATTGACCAAATTTTATTATTCAGGAGATTAAAGAACGATCGAGTCATGTCAAACACAAGGTAAGGGATCCAACCCCTCTCTTTCTTTTTAAGTACTATCTTTTATGTAATTTCTTTTAAGCTATTATTTATTATGTTTGGTGATGTTATTTTATATTCCTCATACTTTACATTTTTATGTTCATATTATGAGAGACCCTCCTCTTTTTAAAAAGACTTCTTCTGTTATGTCTTTAAATTCACATACTATTATGTTGGGATATGTTCTTATATATCCTTATTTATGTAAATTTTATTTCCAAGTGATTAGATACCATTTTATCTCTCATCAACTCATTTTATAAATTTTAAAGTGATGTCATTAGGCAGTCAGATTTCATTAAGGGAACTTCTTAACCAACTTTAAATTATTTGTGTTAAACCTCTACTTCTTGATTTTATTATGCCAATATTATGTGTGGAATCTATATGTTTTAATTTCCACAAAACGTTGTGTGGATATACTATTTCTACACATAATCATCTCATTGATAAATTCTTATGAACTTGTATGGGAAATCATAACTCAATCTCATTTCATTGAGTTAAATATCTATGCCATTGGTTTTGTTTTTCCAAGATTATGTGTGAATGACATCTGATTGTTTCACACTTAATATCCACTTATATTTGGTGTATTTATATTTTCACACATAATTATGTGATAGATTTATCCTTAATTTAAGGATACCATCTTTATAATGGATTTCATCTCAATTTACATTTCTATTCAGACTTCATTATTGTTATGCACCAATTAACTTATATATGATGTGTATACTCTCCTTTGACATATTATATAATGAATCCCTTTATTCTCATGATATTATAAAGTTCGTATAAAATGTTATTCCACAATTATTTGTATTCAAGAGTATCTCATTTTGTTAAAAACTATTTAACAAAAATATCGTTTTAAATGTTTTGAAGATTCATTATTCTAAATCTTTATCTTTAATGTCCATGTTTTCAAAATGTTTTTTCAGTATTTATTTATATGGAAATTAATGTTTTAAAATTATAATTCCATTAAAAGCATCAAAGTGGTATGTGACACTTTGATTCAAAAATATTATTTAAATGATTTTTGAAAATGGATTGATTAATTCCATATCTTGGAATTACTTATTTTGATTGCAAATGAAATGTTGTTATTAAAATGTTTATATTTTCAATATTTTATGTGTAATGATGGTACGTGGACATTTTACGGGTGGTTACGTGATAAACCATATGACGGGTGGTGTCGTGAATACCAGGACTGGTGGTTATGTTATAACCTCCTATGGATTGGGTACGGAAGTCGGCCGTATGGCTATTACATTAAGTGATATGTGTGGAAGCCGACAATATGGTTATTCAATTTAAGTATGTTTATGTCCCAAGCTACCTTTATATGTTATTTTTTCTTTATATGGGTTTTTATGGTAATCTTTTGGTTACAAAAGGGGTAAGTAATGATCTTTTTTTCAGTGAAGAGTTTTTTTAATACTTCATAAAGGTGAAAAGTATTAATTTGATAAATTATTCATTTTTTACTTGTTGTTTTGAAAAACTAATAGTTTTCCTTCTTTGTGTATCCTTTATTGGGCTTTTTATGCTCATCCCAAGTTTTTGAAATGTTTTCCATAGGACTCAAAGATGAATAGGGTCAATGATGGGATCATGGAAAGACATGATATCTAAAACATAGACCTAGACATGTTTCTTTTTAAGAGTTTTTATTTTATGTGAAATTAGTAGAAGTGTATACTTTGTAATCTTTGAGATGTAATAATTTTGTCCTATTTCTCTAAAACTCTAAACCTGAAAAGATCCTCAATGTGAATTATTCATTTAATTCAATAATAAGTAATGTTTAAGGTCATGTCTTTATAGTTGTATATAATTAACATTAATATATTCTAAAATTAATATCCTTTAATCTATAGGGATTTACATATCCATATTATGTTTTATTTTTCATTGGTTTTATGTTTCAAAAGTTACAAAATCAGTAAATTAGTTTTGTCCCAATTTACCTTCTTTGAGACACATGCAATGAATTTCAAATACCATGTTTTAAAAAATGTTTTTAAATATGATATTTTAAGATAATTTTTAATGAAATATTATTTTAAAAATGTTTTATGTTTTTTAAATAATTCTAATAAGTTTTCAATTTCTTTTAAAATAAAAGTTTTATATAAAGTTTTTATGATTAAATATTTTTTTTAAAAGTGTTTTCAATGAAATGATTTTTAAAAAATTAAAATGATTTCTATAAAATTTTTCAAATTGTTTTCAATGAAATTGTTTTTAAAATGTTTCAATATTTCTTTAAAACTTTTCTTGTTTATTTTCAATGAAAATGGGTTTCAAAATGTTTTATTATTTAAAATCATTTATAAAAGAATAATGAATATTTTATTGAAGAAATATTTTTAAAAGATATTTTAAAATTATCTACCATAAAATATGAAATACATTGTTGTTACTGATGCCTTTCAGGATAAATGATCCAAATTTGACATTCATATTCTTTTCTGAGTGTTTTATATTTTGGTGGAATGATGTTTATGAATCCCATTTCCCTTTCACGGGATACATGTTTATGAATACTATTTCTTCTTCACGGGTAATAGGTCTATAAAACCCAGTTATTTTAGAAAGTGATGTTTTTGATTAAATGATTATGAAACCTGCTTATTTTCCATAGGTTATGATACAATTACATGTTTATGAGACCCATTTAATGTCATGGGGTTTGATATGACTTTTTATGAATTTTTGGAACATGTACGTATGATTTCATTAAAATATAGGTTGGACCTATATCTCCCTCCAATGTATTAGGTAGATATTATTATCTCATGATATAATTATGGGATTCAAATTGATGTTCTTGATCCACTATATAAGATGGGTAAACCCATTCCACTATAGGAAGATGGGGAATAATTATCCACTATATGAAGATGGGGAAACCCAATGCACAATGGAATATGGGGAAACCCGATCCACTATGGGATGATGGGGAAACCTGATACACTATAAGAATATGGGGAAACCCAATCCCCTATGGAGAGATGGGGAACCCAATCCGCTAGAGGAATATGGGGAAATGAAATTCCATACTAGGAAAAGACTCTCACTAGGGATGATGTTGTGTTATTCCTAGTAGGTGTTGTAACCATGATGTTCCCTAATTAGTTATAGTAATTCATCTTGACTTATAGGGAATTATATTACTGGTTTATTTATATGGTAAAATTTCTTGTCTTATTCCTATGTTGTAATTTCATGGCTGCCATTCTTGATTCCCTTATGATTCATGTCTTTTGAACATTCAATATTTATTTATGGATTTTCATTTATGATCATTGACATGCAGGGAATGATCTTATAATGTTATGATCATGTTGTCATTCCATTATGATGATGTTTAAGCTTACATATATCCCTTTTTTACCATTACTAAGAATATTATCTCACCAGTTTTTATGATTCCTTTTCTATGTTAATAAGGTATTTACTGAGTATGATTTGTCTAAGAATTGTGCAATTCATAAAGAATATAGTTGGAGATAAAGTAACTCACTTTTGTAATAGTGTTTAAGATTCAATGTTTCCAAAGGCACATGGATAATATGGTATTTAAATGTTTGTTTGTGTAATGCATTAATTATTCCTCAAAAGTTATGTAATGATAATGTATGAAAAGAGTGCTTATCTATAGTTGGAATTAGAGTAAAAGTTTAGTAAACATTTTGAAACTAATATAATAAAAACATAGTGAAAACTCTAAGTTCATGTCTAAGGAAAAGTCTAAGGATAAAGAAAATTATAGAAACATGTCTTCGTATTTTGGTATAGGAAATAATGATTGGTTTCCAAGAAATACATCCTATTATGTATACTACAAGTGGAATTGGTTCTGGAACATATGTACTTAGTAGAAACAACTCTAGTAAGGTGTGTCGGGCCTGACTTGAGCATAACCTGGTACACAGCAATAGGCCTTACTACGCACCTACTATGACACTTCCAGGGATTTGATTTTTTTAATTCATGGAATCATTATAAACCATTAATAGGGACTTAAAATTAATATGGCTATGAATAATATAGTACAAAACTAGGGTTCATAGATTATGTATGGTGTCCTAATGTAGACATCATATAGGTGGGTTTTAATGATTATATGGTTCCTCACTATGAAAATAGTTAATTCTATACGATTTTTGGTTTCTGTAATCCGATGGAACCTAAACGAACCACATTAATGTTGGTTTAGATGGAAAATGAATTGATTATTCTCATGGTAATCTAAATTATATGGGAGATAGAATTAGAAATCTAATTACTACACTCACACAACATTCACATGATAAGAATCATGTTGATCTTCCCAATGAGAAAAGGTGGGAACAATGTTCTGCTAAGTCCTTAATGGGGAAATTTCCACCTTCTTTCAATGGGTCTTTGGATGCACTTTTTTTAACAATAGATTAGTTCTCCTAAGAATATATTATGCATTATCTAGTGTCTAGACCAGGATGAAGTTATTCTGTATATTTATTGGTTAAAAGGTGAAATAGACTAGTGGTGGACTCTAATCAAGAATACAAGGAAGCAAGATGAAATTGAATCCATGGATTGGGAAGAGTTCATGAAAATATTCTTCAATAATTAAATTCATCATGTTCTTAGTAAGGAGGTAGAAAGTAGTCCCTTGACTTGAAGCTAAAGGATGAGGAATCCATTAGTCCCTATAAGCCTAATTTCAAAATACTTATTACTACACTTCTTGAATTATCATCCAATCCAAAATTAAAGTTGATAGGTTATTTAGTGGCATAAATCAAAGTCTTATAAGAGAATTGGACATAATATACTTTAGTACCGATGAAGAGATTGTAGGCTATGAAATCAAAGTTGAAATTGTGGTTGGAGTTACATATTAATCTCATGGTTTTAAAAAGAAAATGGGCATTGAATTAAAATAAAAATATAAAAACCATGAATATAATATTTTGAACATTCCTTTATTCACTATGTACGGAATGAATTATGGATGGAATTTTCTTATGCAGTATAATAGGTTGTTTATTTGTAGATAGTAATTACATAAGGAAAATTATTTCCACACTGATGGGAAGAAGATTTCTAATGATGGAAATAGAGGAAAAGATGCATAGAATGATCTCCCATACACTAGTGCATCATGTGTAAGGATAATGGTCATCATGGTAACCAGTGATAAAACACAAGGGTAGGTGATGTTGATAAGAGTCCTAAACCACATAAACAAAGGGTAAAGGGGAATCTCATGAAATTAATATTTCTAATAAGGGGTATGATAACAATGTGGTGAAAGTTACACATACCATCTAGTCCAAAACTGCTAATGTCTTATTTTATTTTGGATCTACCCAATCATTCATATCTTAATAATTTACTAAGGGTATTATAATTACACTCAAATGATTATATGTGGAATTATAAGTACAAACACTTAAGGGTATGATGATTTCATCTAAATTCTATTATTCCTCATTGGTTGACGTTTTTGGGAATTTACTTATTGAAAATATTTTCATTCTTTCCCCAATTGAATTTTATGTCATCTTAGGCATGGATTTTATTTCTATTCATAAATACCACACCATTTAATGTTGAAAATAAGTTATGTTTAATAATTTAAAACATCCAATGATCATATATCAATGAGTTAATAAATATGAACTTTCTATGGACATTGAATCTTGTGTATGGGTCTTAATTCCCATTCAGAAGGCTTGTTTATCCCAAATGGTTTGGTAGAAACTCAACATAAATGACATGCCTATTGCTTTTGAATTTATGGATGTGTTCCTCGAAGGGTTTCCAAGAATTGCACCAAAAAAATTGTTTAGTCATCAATAGAACTCATACCTTATTCTACATAAAATTCAATAACTCCCTATATAATGTCCCCAATTGAGTTGTAGAAATTGATGAAGAAACTCTTAGAAAACACTGATAAGGGATTCATTCGGCCATGTGTGTCACCATGGCCGAACCTTTTCTCTTCATGAAAATGAAAAATGAAAAAATGTGACTATGTAATGATTTTTAGGAGTTGAATAAGATCACAATCAATAATAAGTACCATCTTCCATGTGTTGATGACTTGTTTGGTCACCTAAGTAGAGCTCAATACTATTCTAAGATTTACCTTCATTCTAGATATCATAAATCGAGGTTATAGAATGATAATATATCAATGATGACATTATTTTAAAGTATGGAAACTATGAATAAATTGTATGAATTTTATTCTTAATAATACCACTATTTTCTTCATGGGTTTGATGAATAGATTCTTTAGAGATTACCTCAATCAGTTTGTGGTAGTATTTATTGATGATATTATTATCTATTTAAAGGGAAATAAAGTTCTTGAATACCACTTGAGAATTGTACCAATGACCATGAGGAAGGTGATACTGTATGAAATTTTTAAAATTTTTTAATTCTTTCTCGAAAAGGATTCATTTTTGTGTCAAATAACCTCAAGAAATAGTATAACAATATATCTGTCAAAGACAGATTCTATTTAAAGTTTGCATAGACCAACCATGGTTGTTGTAACAATTATTTTCTTCAAATATATAGATATTATCTATAGTTAGTGGATAATATTTTAGGACTATTTAATCTTATGACCAAGTTAACTTGGAAGGGTTCAAAGTTCCTTTGGACATGTGAATGTGAGGAAAATTTCAAGGAACTGAAGAGAAGGTTAATTAGTACACATGTCACACATCAACCTATAGTAGAGAAGAGTTTGTGATCTATATGGATGAATCCAAGAAAGAATTGGTTTGTGTTATTATGAATAATAACATGGTTATCGATTTTGCCTCATGGAAATTTAAGATCAATGATCCATATTTCCCAACTCATGATATTGATGTAGCAGCAGTAGGTTTTTGCATTAAATACATATATTCATTATCTTTTTGGAAAAAATGTAGATATAAATAATAATTATAAATTATAAAATCTATATTGACATAGATGGAGTAGAATATGTGCTAGAGAAGATGGTTAGAGATGATGAAGGATTATGACTGCTCAATATGTTACAACCCTAGGAAAGTGAACACGGTGTCCGATGATTTTAGTTGAATGGATCATGCCATATTATACCTGATGAAGATCACAAAAGTCCAAATATTTAGGTATTTTAATAGGATTGGTCATTAAATATTTAAGGATGGATAAATATATTATCTTTCTCTATTGAATTTTCACCCATATATCCATGTGAAGATCAAAGAGTCCAGGAAAGAAGATGTAGAGATTCATAAAAAGGTTAGAGATATCCAACTGTTTAACCTTGATCAGGATGGAAAGATAAGCTTCAAAAACTGTGGATGTGTTCAATTCGTACCAGATTTGAAGAAGTAGCTATTAGAGTAATATTATAGTACTTAATTCCCTATTCATCATATAAGTACAAAGATGAAAAGATACATGAAATAATAATTTTAGTGGGATAGAATTAATAAGGATATCACTGATTTTGTATCTAGGTTCTTGTTATGTTGACAAGTTAAGGTTGATAGAAAAGCAGATAATGGGATGTTACAACCATTAACAAAAACAAAATTGAAATTGGAGAAAATCATCATGAATTTTGTTATTGGACTCCCCAAAAAACTCTAAAGGGATTAATTTTATATGGGTGGTAGTTTATCTCCATACTATGTTAGCACACTTCATCTCCATTAGATAAGTCCTATTTCTAGACCACATTTCTAGGAGATATATTAATGAAATGGTAGAGTTTCATGATGTACCACATTATATTGTTTCTAAAAAAGATCTATGGTTTACCAAAAAGTCTTGGAAAAGTATTCAGCAATAACTTGATACAGAATTGCATTTCATCACTACATATCATCCTCAGATGAATGGTCATTCTGAAAAAATAATTCAAAACCCAAAGAATATCTTATGATCTTGTTCATTGTATTTTAGAGGTGGTTGGGATTAGCACCTTCATCTAGTTTTATTTTCCTACAACAAATGTTTTCACTCAATATTTAATATGAATTATTATGAATCCCTCTATGGGAAGAAATGTATATATTAAATGTTTTGGGATGATGTTGGAAAAGGAAATCTATTGGGACTTAAGATAGCTGATGAAATGAATGATAATGTTAAGATAATTCAACATCATATCAAGGTAGCACATTTTTTTTAAAAAGTTATAATGATATACTTTAGATTGATCCATAAATTTAGGTTGGTGAGAAGGTGCTTCTTAAAATATTTTCCTAGAAGAAGGTTATGTGGTTTGGGAAGAAAGAGAAACTCATACCTAGGTATATTGGTCTATTTGATATTCTTGATCATATTAGTATGGAATACTATTGCTTGAAAATTCATCCAAATATCTCTCATGTCCACTCTATGTATCATGTATCTTTACTAAGGAAGTAAATACTTGACTCTTAACATGTGATGAAGTGAGATTTTATTCAGTTAGAGCAAGATATTTCTTATGTGGAATAACTAGTAGAAGTTATGGATCATACATAAAAAGTTCTACAAAACAAGACAACTCACCTGGTCATAGATTTGTGGAGAAATCACCACTTAGAGTAATATATATGGGAACGTTATGATTTAATGGTGCAAAAATACCATAATTTGTTGTATTAAAATAATGAATTTAGAGGAAGAAATTCATTTTAACGGGGGTATAATGTAACACCCAATGTTTTTTGTGTATCATTTTTTTGAATAAATTAATTTTATTTGATGTTGCTAACTTCACTCTATCCTAATTCACACTGTTATTATACAGTACATAAATATAATCTTTTTTTATATGAAACACCAAATTGGATTGTGTTACACGCAACACTGAGTTTCTACAAAAAATTATTTTATCAATTTAATTATTTAAACGAGATATTTATTACCTATAAATAAAAAATAGTGATATTAATAGTAATAAATAATTTTTAAATATTTATTATAATAATTTTTTATAAATACAACATGTTCATTATAAAACATGTAATATTTTAATATTCTTATATGGTGGAAAATAATATTTTCCTAAATGAACTGCTTTTTTGGTCCATATGTGAACAATAATAAAATTAATTTTAGAAAGTTTTTAATGTTTAATTTGATAAAATTAATAGAAATTTATAATTCATAATGGTGAAGTTATATTAGGATAAAATTTTGGGAACTTTTTGTGACACATAATTTTTATGGATGAATAGGGAAAATACTGTATTTTAATTCAAATTTTATTTTTCATATATTTTTATTTATATAGTTAGATTATATATTAATTTGGTTTTTAAGATAAATGATATTAATTATACATAAATTAATTATATTTAGTTCATAATAACCATTTTCACATTAAAATTAGATAATAATACATTCCAAACATTTAATCATTTTTTCCAAAAAAAAACTCATTGTCACGGTACGTTTACAAGACTAATTTTAAATCATTTCATCCAATTATATGATTGTAATAATAAAAAATGTATTCAATATTTTCAGTTATCATAATTTATATTTTATAATAAGTCCATCTTATTTTACGCCCAAAAATATTAGTGAATGTGAATAAAATTAATTACAACGATTAAGAAATAAATAGCTTAACAAAGAACTAAACCTTAAACGTAAGGACCAAAATAAAATATTAACATTTCTATAATAAATTTTATTTACTTATTTATAAAATATACTACCTTTTATATTCTTTTGATCATTATTGGAACCACTTTTTATAGGAAAAATGTTGTTTTAATTTTCTTTTAAAAAATTTACAAGAATGTCACTCCACCTCCACTATAAAAATGAACTCAAACCTATTACTAATGAACACCTCTAAATCCTTTTGGATCATAAATTATATACCTATATATATTCCCTAAATCCCAAAAATTAACCTAGAATCATCTATATGGGTATAAATTCTTCCAAGAAATCCCTTTAGTGCAAACCAAAAGGAGTTACCCATAGAAGAGGTAACATCCTTTCTCAGGATTTTTTTTTTATTTTCATTATCAACCCCATAAAATATAATTATTACATTATTATCTTATAAAAAAAGTGTCTTATATATACTTATATGTTGTTATTATAATGTTTTTACCTAAACTTACACACACTTCCATCTCACAAGTAATGAACTTATCGATCTTGTGTACGGTGAACAAACACCCCATGAAACGATGCTACTCATTTTTAAATTACCACCTCTCATGGTTGGGGATTATGATGGAAGAATTTTTATTTATATAAATATGGTATTTATGATTTATTTATTCTTATTTAATCATTATATAACACATACCATCATGATTTCCATTTTGTGTAAAAATGATAATTTCGTTTGGGGAAGTGTGGACTACCGCCCCTCAAAGAGATATGATTTGTTCATTCTCTGCACATAATGTATTGATGATGGATTCAGTATAATTATATGATTTATATTAAAAGATAAATATAATTTAATTAGTATATATATAAAAATATATTCCATTTAATATCTTTCTTTCCATACAATAATTAATTGGAAACAACATTTATGCGTAATTGTATCCTACTGTCTCTATGAATAGTGCATTCCATTTCATATTTATATATTTCATAGATTATTATTAATTGATATATACTCAATATAATTGATATTAATATATTTTATTACATTATGTAAATCATTACCTAATTTCTAGGATAAAAAATATAACAAATTAAGATTCATACAAAAAACAAAGAAGATATTACCTAAAATGTATCCTTAAAAAGGAAGTGTTAATAAAAAAATTATATAAATCCATATATGTTATTAGATATAAAAATATGGTTCTATGGTGAATATAAAATTATCTTATATTTATTATATAGAAGATTTTAATTATTATTAAGAGAGTCAATATGTAAGGCATGGGGAATTCATGTCTCACTTTTATTTCTGTGAGATTTATTATTTATTCACCACTCATTTATTTGGGGTGGTGTATATACATAAAATAAATATATTTTTTGATTATTATCCTTAAATATATAGGTATTTATATATCAATTTTATGATCTCTCTTTTATGGGGTTTATGTTTCAAATGTTACCCAATCGGTAAAGTAGTTTTGTCTCAATTTTCCTTCTTTGAGACACATTCCAGGAATTTTGAAAACATTGTTTTCAAAAACTTTTTAAAAAACATTTTTAAATATGATATTGCAATATCATCTTGAATGAATAATTACATTAATTTTTTTTTATGGTTTTGAAATAATCTGTTATAATTTTTAAAGTGTTTTAAAATAAATGATTTTCAAAATGTTTTCACGATTTATTTATATGATTTCAAATTGTTTTTAATGTAATGGGTTTTAAAAGTTTTTCATGATTTATTTATATTTAATCATGTTTATTTTCAAAGAAAATATTTTTAGAAGGTTCTACGGAAATTATCTAAATGTTCAATTAATATAATTTCCTTGATTGGTTTATGTTTTTATGGAATTTTGTTTATGAAACCCATTTTTCTTTCATGGTTTAAATGTTTATGACATATATTTATTCTTCCTAGTTTATATGTATATGAAACCCACCTCTTTTAATGGGTTATTATTTTGATGAAATGATAAAGAAACCTATCTCTTTTTTCACAGGATATAATAAAAATATTTTTTTGATACCCATTTCATTTCATGGGTCATGATATGATCATTTAGGATTTTTTTGGAAAATGTTTGTTTTATTTCGTTATGATAAGGGAGGGACCTATATATACCTCCAATGAATTGGGTAAATATTTATACATCATGAGATATTTGTTGGATTCAAGTTGATGGGCATGATCCACTATGGAATATGGGGAAACCCGATCCACTATGGTATGATGGGGAATCATAGTCAAATATGGGTATATAGGGAAACCCGATACACTATGGGAAGATAGGAAAAACTGATACAATATAGGAATATGATGAAACCAATCCAAAAGGGGAAGATAGGGAAAACCAATACCTTATATGGAAAGGATTGTAACTAAGGATAATGATGTATCCCTCCCCATAGGTGTAGTCCCCATGAAGTTCCTTGATAAGTTCTAGAAATGTGTCTTGACTTTTAGTGAATGATATAACGTGTTTATGTTTATTCTTCAATTCAAAGTCTTACTCCTAGGTTGTGATTTCATAGATTATTCATATTCATTTTGTTATGATTCATGTCTTATTAACTTCCATATATTTATTCCATGATTTACAATTTTGATCTTTTATATATTTGGTATGATCTTATAATATAATTATCATTTTATCATAACCATATGACCATGTTTATTCTAACATATCATTATATTTTACCCTTAGTGAGTATCTGAGGTCAATTATTTTTATGTTTACTTACTCAGGTTATACAGATATGTATTAAGTATTATATTTCTAAGAAGGGTTCCATCCATGAAGAACCTAGTATGAGATAACATAGTTCACATACGTTCTAGTGTTTATGATTCCATGTTTCAAAATTCACTACACTAATATGGTCTTTAAGAATATATTTTTGTAATGTTTTAAGTCTTCAGAAAAAATTAATGTAATGTTAATTTATGAAAATAATGTGTAACACCCCAAGCTTCCATAGTACACTTCTCTTTGAATAATACAGTAGCATGTGTTGTATGCAAATTCGAGTTTGAACACACCACAACCAATCAAACTAGCTATTATGAATAGTAATACACACATTTTGAATTTTAATAAATTTTATCTTTAAAAATGGATTTCAATTTTGGATTCAGAATATTGAAATTATTTTAGGGTGAATTTTTGGTATTTTTCTAAAAGCATTCTATTTTTTATGAATAGTGACAAACACTAAGTTATAGTTTAAAACAGAATTTTAATTTAAATAATTATTTATTTTAGGTCAAAATAGATACATAATACCTATATCAGTTCAATTTAATTCATTGAAGGCAGTTTAATAAAATTTTAGATATTTAATAATATTATTGAACATTTTATAGTCTTTTACCCACCTCTTATGAGCATTTGAAAATTTACATTAAACTTAATTTTAACGCTTATGTGAGTTGAATTTCAAAATCCGAGAGAAACGGTTGATATAAATAAGTAAAATGTGGTTCAGTAAGATTAAAATAATTTTTGGTGAATAGTAACATTTTACTTTTATTGACCACGATTAAAATTAAATAGGGTAATTAAGGGTTAAGATGATATTATTATTATCTTAACACACGTCCTAATTATATTGGATAAGTGTTATTCGACCAAAAACAACCTTAGGAATAAAATATGTTCCTTTAGGTCCACTTGGATTAGATTAGGACATTTATTATTATTTAATTCAAAGAGGTAAAAGTGTTAAATTCAATGTTTAATAACTAAAGCCTTTTTAATATTAGTCTACACAAAAGATAAGTTCAACTATAAATATTCATTATAAAGATAAAAATATTTAATAGATAATGGTTTTTTATTTATAATTTTTAGACATTAAATTATTAAATTTATTTATGACACAATGATGATGTAGTAATTACCAAATTAATGAAATATTAAAATAATTGATATTATAAATATCCAAATAAAAGTAATTTGAGACTTTTTATGAATTAAACTAATTTTTTAGGTTAATATTAAATGTTAGTGTTGGTTAAATGAATTCTATTCGAAGTAATAATTCTGTAACAACTTTAGCAGAAACAAAACAAAAAATAGTGTCAAAATTGACATAAAAGAGTTTTTAAAACAAATATTATATAAATAATTGATATTATATTCCTAAAAATACATGTTTCACCCAAAAGACTCGTATAATGATAGTTGTATCATTAATTATCCTTTGGGGGTTCTTATGTAAGTTTATAGTAGCTTTATTAATCATATAATATAAAAATACAAAGAGAAGTGGTAAAGGTCCAACTATTTAACTAAGAGTTAAATCTAAAAGATAAAGTTTAATATAGTGAGACAAACCTATCTAAAGCCTATTGGATGTGTGGTTTTCGACCCATCCCCACCTTATCCTTTAAATAATTCATTTTGGAGCCTTTAGAAACTGAAAATTAGTTTATTATAAAATAATATTTCTAGCTTTTCCTAAGGTACCCCTCACCCCTCTAATAAAAGGGAACTCCCCCTTCTCTATAATTCACACCTTCAACCCATTTGGATCTACTAAACCCTACCCAAATACCATCTCAATTTTCCTCCCTTTATCCTAGAGTCCTTCCATTAGTTAGAAAGCCATCCCAAAGAGACATTTTGATCAAATCAAAAGGAGGAACCAGAAGAAGAGGTAAATAATTCATCACCTCTTTCAAGTTCCTTTCTTCTTCCACTTCCTCTTTATTTGTTGTTTCCATTATAAAATAATAAATCCAGTATCTTCTATATACTATGATGTTATTATGAATATGGTACAACCATATTCATTATTCTATCCATCTTTTTAATGACATGTCACTATGCGTGCTTACATATGGCTTACCGTCTCCACATCGTGGTATAATTGTTATTCAATACATTATTATTTTGATGGGTATAATAATGATGTGGAATTTATGTTAATTATAAATCTAAAATGATAATTATTCTTTATATATAATATACCATACAATTATATATTATTTTAATATCAAAATAATTATATTGTCTCTTGTGTTTACGTACGGATTACCATCTCTATAGACACGAAGAGATTCATTCCCCATCATATCCATTCAAGAATAATTTTCATTAGATGATTAAACAATGTTTAAATACTTAATATCATTCTTAATATAAATAAGATACATCATATCCATAACAAACATTACTTACGTAACAAATTATATAACAGAAATCAAATCAGTTAACACCCGAAACGATGATAATACTAAGATATTATTGACAAAGAAATGTTAATAGATCATATATGATATCATATTAATGTATATGATTCTTTTATAATTTAATAAAAATTATATTACCATTACACAGGAGGTTAACCTACCCTCGAACAAGGAAATGTACAAGGTAATGGTAAATTTCACAATCTCTTCATTAGCTGAAGTTGCTTATATGTAATTATCTACTGGGACCTCTTTATCATCCACATCCTGGATTCATGAAAATGTGTTTCAAAACATTTTTGTCTATTTAATTGATAATAGGTTAATGTAATTTTACCCATGATTGAATTTTTATAAAATGTTTACATGTAATCATTCCTTCATTTCCAAACAAGGTACTTTATGACTTTTTTGACAAAATTAAGGTAAGAATGATTTTTACCTTATACGGCGACTATGGCTATTTTCCATCATTATCACATCATCGATGCTTCCCATATAATCTTATAAGAATATTTTTAAATATAAATATATTTTTTATAATTATGTGACCATTAAATTATTTCAAAATAAAAGTGGTATTTCTCTAAAAAGGTTTTAATTTCATCTATGTCAATATCCTTTAATGGATTTTAAACTTGTTTGAAGTTGATTTATTATGATAAAATTCTTCCATATTGTATTTAAGGTTTTTTTTTTAGTTTTACTATGGTTGTGTTATTTTTCTACCATTCATGGTTTATGTATAATGTATTGACATTTTGTATGCCAGTTTTATTATAAATTTTTATGTTAAGTTTAAACCTTTTCATATGAGGAATGCTTTGGATGTAGAAAGTGATGGGTGGAGCCCACTATAGTTCCTCGATGCATCGGTATGTATCATGAGACAAAACAATGTCTTTGAACCAGGCCATGAAAAAATCTTATTTGTATTCTTGGCACAAGACCTTGACTATGTGGTTATGAAAGTCTGGTATTATGCATTCCATCGTTATAAATGTGGCTACTGATATTGCATGTTATTATTTGACTAGTAGAATATCCATGGGAGTAAGTAAATAGAATTATTTTGATTTATATTTTCTATATTATAATGAAGTCTATGTTGAAAAGTCTTTTGTTTTAGTTATATACATTTCCTTAAATGTTTATGCTTATTTATGAATGTTTCCACTATATTGTTATCTTTACTGAGCATATGAGCTCACACCATTCTATGTTTTGTTTTTCTCAAGATGAAAAATGTATATTAAGACCGACCTATAGGGATAGTGTATGATATCTCAATGTTGTTTATAAAAATAATGTTGTTTTAATTTTCCATTTTATGATGTCATGTAAACCTTATGAATGTATCTAGTACTTCCAAGGATACTAAACTAATTGGTATTTAGAGACATGATCTTGTGTGATCCTTCCAATATTTTATAATAATGTGCAGACTCTAAGATTCTGGGGTTGGGTCATTACAGTTTGTGTGAGAGGAAGTTTAGTACAAAACTGGGAAACTATATTTAGATAAACTCTGATTAGAGCACATAACCCTAAGATAGACATTGAGGATTAGTATATAAGAACAGCCAAGAATTTTGGTATTGTAGATATTTTTTGAGTTTTCTAAGAAACACATTCCTATTCGGATATGAGTATGTAGAGGCAGCTCTGCAATAGATGTACCTTGGGGTAAACCCTGGAAACACCACTTTGATCTAGAGTCATGCGAGAACTGGTGCACCACAACAGGCCTTGCTGCACTATTGGTTACGACACTCTCCAGGGATATTCTTAGGATAATTCCCATTTACAATACAAACAATTTTGAAGGGTTTATGAGTATAAACTTCCTCAAATAAAATTTTTATTATTATTTTGGATTATATGTATAAACTGTTAAATTTATTTTAAGTGTTTTACAAGTTGGGAATTATGTATTTGATTCAAAAACTAATCTAGTTTATGCCATTGTTTAGAAATGGTGCCTACTGGATGGAATGGAAACCAAATCAATGCATGCACTCAATGTAGGGATTTTCCTCCAAATCCAGATAATTATAGTGGATTTCGTGATGCAACTAGTGCTGATCAACTAATCATCATACTGGGACAACTCACTGAGTTTATGAATAATAACCTAACCCGTTTGGAGCACCCTGATCCACAGCGTGGAGGATCAATGATAGATCGAATCATGAGGCAAAAACCACCAACATTATATGGGGGTAAAAATCCACCAGTATCTGAGAAATGGATAAATTCCTTATGAAAATACTCCACACCATGGGGAGTAGTGAAAGGGAAAAAGTTGTCATGGCAGTTTACCACCTCACTAAAGATGATGATCAATGGTGGTCATTGATTCAAAACACAAAGGAAGACAATGAAGTATCTACTATGGAATAAATGTATTTTTAAGAACTTTTCAAAGAAAAATACTATCCTCGTGACCACCGAACAGATATAGAAAGGATATTTTTGAGTTTGAGGCAAAAAGAGGATGAGAAATTCACAAAGTATGAAGCTAACTTTACAAGGTTAGAGAGGCATGCTGCAGATTATATAAATAACCCAAGAAGAAAGATTAATCATGTATTTGATGGGTTAAAACCATTTCTCTATTGAGAATTAGTCTCAAAATCCTTCTCGTAATATGAAGATATTGTCTCATGTGCTATCAATACAGAAAAATAATTCTCTAAGTCTTACGACTTTAAATCAAAGAATGACAAGAAGAGATCTTCTGAAAACTATAGAAATGGAAATAATGGGAAAAAGGGAAAAGTTGAATATCTATCCTACAACAAATGTGGGAAGAGACACCCTGGTACATTCCTGAATGGAATGGGCATCTGTTACAAGTGTGTTGAAAAAGGCCACCAAGCTCGTGATTTTAAGTGGAAGAAAGTGGTCGTCGATGTTGAATGATACAATTGTAGAGAAATGGGGAAGTATAAAAATTAATGTACTATGTTTCAGGAGAACTTACCTCAATAAAGGCCATGGGATCATGGACAAGATTAGGTTATCACTACTACTGTGGTTGAAGCTCTGATTGATGTAGTGGAAGGTAATTTAACGATTACCTAATGTTTAGACAATGATTTATTTGATTCTAGATCATCACATTGTTTATATCATCCATGTTTTCCAATAAAATTAGATATTTACAACTTGGTTTAATAAGGTACTTGTCAGTAAAAACTCTTGTGGGAAGTATCATTATAAGAATGTTTTGTGAATCAGTCCCCATTAGGGAAAATAAAAGTTCATTATCTTCTGATCTCATCGTCATACCCATGATTGAATTTTATGTAATCCTTGATATCTATTGGATTTCAGAATATGATGAAAAAATTTATTGTAAGAAGAAGGAGGTTACTATTTTTGATGAAGATGATAATGAACACCTTATCATTAATGAAAAATCTTCACCACCTAATTCTTTTCTAGATCCACCCTTAGTAGATCAACTAAAATCAGTTGTTGGGGAGGAAAAGAATGAAATAACCATGGGTGAGGAAAAGAATGTTCAAATATAGGATATACTTATTGTGAAAGAATATGTTGATGTGTTTCCTAAAGATTTACCTGGACATCCTCCAGAACGAGAAATTGAGTTTTCCATTGATTTAATTCCTAGTTCAAGGCCCATATCGTAGACCCCTTATATTATAGACACTATGGAATTAGTGGAAGTAAATAAAAAACTAGAGGAATAGAGTAATAAGGGATTTAGTCTCCTTAGTTTTTCTCCATGGGGATCCCATGTTCTTTTTTAAAGAATAAAGATGGATCTATGAGGTTGTGCATTAACTGCAGGGTGATCAATGCTATAACAATAAAGAACAAGTATCCCCTACCTCACATAGATGATTTATTGGACCAAATTTGTGGAGATCAATACGTTACAAATATTGAACTTCGATCTGGATATCATCAGTTTTGTCTGATGAAGGAAGACATTCTGAATACAACATTTCGAACCAGGTACGGGCATTACGAGTTTACAGTAATGCATTTTGGAATGACTAATGCACCCTTTATCTTCATGGATCTAATCAATAGAGTATTCACTGAATATATTGTTGACATTTTAGTGGTATTTATTATAGATATCTTGGTACTCCAAAATCTACGAAGATCATTAAAATCACTTGTGGGTTATTCTTAAGACTCTTAAAAGACATGAATTATATGGAATGTTTCGAAAGTGTAAATTCGGGCTTCAGAATAATTGTTTTTTTGGTCATATTGTCTCTAAGGATGGAATATCTATTGATCCTTCTATGACAATATCAACTTAAGAATGGTCTGCACCAATGATTATAACTGAGGTACGTAGTTTTATTGGTTTAACATGTTATTATCAGTGTATTTTCTAGAAGTTTTCCTAATTGGAAAACCCATTAACCAATCTCACACGTAAAGGGGTGAAATATATTTGGAAAAAAATTTGAATAATGTTTTGAAGAATTAAAGAGAAGATTAGTCAATTCTTTTATCTTGCCTCTACCGTCGGGGAATTATGGGTTTGTTATTTATAGTGATGTATCAAAGAAAGGACTTGGTCGTGTCCTTATGCAGAATGATAAGGTTCTTGCCTATGTATCATGATAACTAAAAATTCATTAGAAAAATTATCCTACTCATTATCATGAGTTAGTAGATGTAATCATTTCTTGGAAGATATGGAGTCACTATCTCTATGATAATAAAATGTGAAATTCATACTGATCACAATAGATTGAAGTATATTTTCTCACCGAAAGAACTCAATATGAGGAAATGAATATGGCTTGAACTACTCAAGGATTTTGATTTCATGATACACTACCACTTGGGAACGGTAAATAAGGTTGAAGATTCTTTGAGTAGAAAAGATCATGGACTTTTGAATAAGATGAGAGTCAAAAGGGATCGTATTTTTATGGGTATTGTAATGATTGAAAAGGGAATAACCATGGAAGGTGAAACAACAATTCTTTTTTAAATGGATACCAAACCATATTTACCAGAAAGGATAAAAAGTTCTCAGGTTGATGATAAGGAGTTTCAAAATAAGATTAATGCTTTGAATGATGGGAGATTGAGTGACTTCATATATAAAGATGGAATTTTAAAATTTGGGAGGAGACTCTGTGTTCTCGATATACCTGATCTAAAAAGAGAATTTTTGGATGATTCTCATAGATCCAATTTATCTATAAACCCTGGGAACACCGAAATGTATAGATATTAAATGGAACATTTTTGGTGGGATAACATGAAGAGGGAGATTGAAAATTTTGTTTCAAGATGTATGGTTTGTCAACAAGTGAAAGCTGGAAGGAAACAGCTTGGAGGAGTCATGCAACCTCTTCCCATACCTGAGTGGAAATGGGATGATATCATGAAGGACTTTATCATGGGGATACTAAAGAATATTAGAAGGAACGATGCAATATGGGTTATCTTTGATCGTCATACCAAGTCAGAAAATATTTATTCTATATGGGAAGATTTACCACTTGAATGTTTTGCATGACTATATATTAAAAAAGTTGTAATACATCATTGAGTACCACAATTCATTATTTCTGATTGGGATCCCTGTTTTACATCAATATTCTGGAAAAGTCGTCAGAAAGCCTTGGATACAAAACTTTGTTTGAGCACTGCCTACCACACCCAAACTGATGGACAATCATAAAGGACTATTCCAACCTTAGAAGACATGTTTAGATCATGATCAATTGACTTTCAAGGTATGTGGGATCAATATTTACCTCTGGTAAAATTTTCCTATATCAATAGCTTCCATTCAAGTATTCATATGGAACCATATGAAGCATTCTACAGAAAGAGATGTCGCACACCAACCTGTTGGGATGATGTTGGAGAAATAAAACCCGTAGGCCTAGAACTTGTGGAGGAAACGATAGACAAGGTGAAGGTAATCCAAATCCAAATCAAACCAGCTCAGTGTATGCAGAAGATCTATACTGATAACTGAGGGAAGGATTTTGAATTTCAGGTAGGATATCATGTTTTATTGGCAGTATATCCATGGAAGGGTGTTATACCTTTCAGTAAGAAGGGAAAATTGGGTCCCAACTACATCAGACCTTTCAAAATTTTTGAACTAATTGGGGTTGTAGATTACCATTTGGAAATGTCACCAAGTATCTCTAAAGTTCATGATGTCTTCCACGTATCACAGTTGAGAAAATACATTCCTAACCCAATGCATGTAATCACGTATGAGGAATTATAACTCGAACCCAATATGTCTTATTGCGAAGATCCATTCAAAGTTCTTGATATAAGAGAAAAAGTGTTGAGAAACTGTACGTATCGTCGGGTAAAAGATCTTTGGAGAATCCATAATATGGAAGAGGCAAAGTGGGTTCCTGAGTAACTTATGATAAAGAACCACCCGAGTCTTTTTATGCATTAATACTCTATAAATTTCGAGGAAGAAGTTATTTTATGGAGGGGAGAATTTTACACCCTATGCTTCCACGATACGCTTCTCTTTGAATAATACAGTATCATGTTTTTTATGTAACTTTGAGTTCTAACACACCACAACCAATCAAACTAGTTATTATGAATAGTAATACCCACTTTTTGAAATTTAATAAATTTTATATTTCAAAATGGTTTTCATTTTTGGATTTGGAATATCGATATTATTTTAGGGTGAATTTTTCGTATTTTTCTGAAAACATTTAATTTTTTCTTAGTAGTGAAAAAACACTAAGTTATCATTTAAAACCGAATTTTTTTAAATAATTATTTATTTTAGGTCAAAATAGATACATAATACCTATATAAGTTATATGTAATTCATTAGAGTAAATTTATAATAATTATATATATATATATATATAAATTTTATTTAACTTTTTACCGTCTATTACCCACCTCCTAGTAGCATTTTAAAATTTATATAAAACGTAATTTTACCAATTTTGTGAGTTGAATTTCAAAAATTCGAGAGAGACGGTTGATATTAGTTAGTAAAATGTGGTTCAACAAGACGAAAATAATGTTTGATGAATAATAACTTTTTACTTTTATTTATCATAGTTAAAAGTAAATAGGGTTATTAAGGGTAAAGATGATATTATTATTACCCTAAAACTTGTACTATTTTTATTGGATAAGTTTAATTCAACCAAAAACAACCTTAGGATTCAAATATTATCCTTTAGGACAACTTGTATTAGATTAGGACATTTATTATTATTTAATTCAAAGAACAGTTAAAAGTGTTAAATTCAAGGTTTAATAACTAAACCATTTTTAATACAGTGATAGACATAAGATATGATATAATGTAAATATTAATTATAAAGATAAAAATATTTCCTATATAATGATATTTTATTTATAATTTTTAGACATTAAATAATTAAATTTAATTTTGACACAACGATGATGTAGTAATTACATAATTAAAGAAATATTCATATATTTGATATTATAAATTTCCAAATAAAAGTAATTTGACTATTTTTATGAATTACACTACTTATCGAGGTTAATATCACATGTTAGGGTTGGTTAAATGAATTTTGTTTGATGTAATAATTCTGTTATAAATTTAGCAAAAACAAAATACCAAATAGTGTCAAAATTTACATAAACGAATTTTTAAAACAAATTTTATATTATTAATTGATATTATATTCCTAAAAATATAAGGTTTAGCCAAAAGATGTATATAATGATAGTTGTATCATTAATTAACCACTTGAGGGTTCACATGGATGTTTATAGTAATTTTATTTACCATATAATATAAAAATACAAAGAGACATGTTAAATGTCAAACCATTTAACTAAGAGTTAAATCTAAATGATAAATTTAATATTGTGAGCCAAACTTGTATAAATTCTATTGGTTAAGTGGTTATTGTCCCATCCCCACCTTATCTTTTAAATAATTCATTTTGGAGCCATTATAAAGCAAAAATTATTTTGTTATATAATAATATTTCTATCTTTTCATAAGGTACCCCTCACCCCTCTTATAAAAGGGCACTCCACCTTCTCTCTAATTCAATCCTTCAAACCATATGAATCGGCTAACCCATTCCTAAATACCCTCTAAACACTTTTACCTTCATACTAGTGGCCTTAATTCAGTCAGAAACCCAAATTATGGATCCCTTTTGATCAAATCAAAAGGAAGAACATGAAGAAGAGGAAAATATTTCATTACCTCTTTCATGTTCCTTTCATCTTCCACTTCCTCTTTATTTGTTGTTTAGATTATAACATAATAACTTCGGTATCTTCTATATACTGTGATGTTATTATAAATATCGCACAACCATATTCATTATTCTATCAATCCTTTTAATGACATAACAATATATGTTCGTACGTATGGCTTACTGTCTCGAGGTCATGGAGTAATTGTTATTCAATACATTATTTTTTTGATGTGTATAATAATGATGTGTAATTGATGTAGATAATAAATATAACATGATAATGATTCTTTATATATGATATATTATCAAATTCTATATTATTTTAATAATAATGAAATTATATTGTCTCTTGTGTGTACGTATGGATTACTCTCTCCATGAACACGAAGAGAATCATTCCCCATCGTGTCCATTCATTATTAAAAAATGCCCTTTATTCGCGCTCAAAATGGGCTTTATCAACACTAAATAAGTGTTTTAATGTTCAGAACTCATAAAGGGGGGAGGTTCCCCTTTTTCAGCCCTTACTGAGCGCTGATAAAGGCAACCTTTATTACATTTAAAAACACTATGATAAAGGGGGGATTTATCAGTGCTAAAAGGTGTTGATAAAACCCCCTATATCAGCACTAAAGGAGCAATGATAAATGTGTGTTTTACCAGCAGTTTTTAGTGCTAATAATGGTGTAGTTTTTGAGATCTTTTTTTGAACTGATAAAGGCTCCGTTTATCAGTGCTAAAAAAGCGTTGATCAATGCCAGGTCTACTACTATAAAAAATTCTTGCAGCAACACACCCAACCACATGCAAAAAATTCATCATCTCAATAAGATAATTAAACCAAGAATACCCATACAACAAGTATACCCATAAACCATTAACACATAATTCATAAGTTAATTATGTACATAAAGAATTAAATTCATAATTCAGGGGGTTGGGGGTTGTTTAGTGGTTTCTGGTGGCTATCCAAGGGTGGTAGAGGGTGTTCGGGGGGATGTCCAGGGGGAAAGGGGTGTCCAGGGTGGTGGGGTTGTGTAGGAGGTTGGGGGGTTGTCCATGGTGGGTGGGGATGTCCAAGGGGTGGGGTTGTTCAGATGGGGGACGGGGGTGGCTGTCCAGGGGAGTAGGCTGGTGTCCAGGGTGTCGGGGGGCTTTCCAAGTGGTTGGGGGTGTCAGGGGGGGGGGTGAGGGTAGTCCAGGGGGTTGGTGGGGCTATACAAGGGGTGGGGTGGTGTCCTGGATGTTGGGATTGGGGTTTCAGGGGGATAGGGTTGTCCAGGGGGTGGGGTGTCTAGGGGGTGGGGGTGGTCCAGGAGGTTGGGGGGTTGTCCAAGGGGGGTGGGATGGTGTCCAAGGAGGGGGGGTCTGGGTGGGGGGGGGGTGCTGTCTGGGAGGTGTATAAGGGGTGGGATAGTGTCTGGAAGGGTGGGGGTGGCCGTCAATGGGTGGGGGTGTCTAGGGGGTGGGCAATATTTAGGTGGCGGGGTGGTTTCTAAGAGCGGTGGGGGTGCCGTCTAGGGGGGTGGTGGTTGTCCAGGGGGTTGGGGTATCCGGGAGGGGTTGGGGGCTGGTCCAAGGTGGGGGGGGGGGGGTTGTCCATGGGCATGTCCAGGGGGTTGGGGGTGTCCATAGGGTTAAAGGTGGTTTCCACAGGGTGGGGGTGTCCATAGTGGTGGGGGTGTATAGGTCGTTGGTCCATTGTTGTATTCACTTAAAAGTGTGTCCATTTTAAACCAAAGAGAGACACATTGAGTGATACCGGCCACACCATGCCTTGGATTGAGGTAGGGTAGACTCTTACATGTTTCAAATGACCCATGGATCATTCTCCTATAGGATCAACACAATCCGAATGTGTATGGTCAGATTTCCATACGACAGTTGTTGTTTTCACTTAAAATTGTGTCCATTTTAAACAAATGGGAGACCCTTTGAGTGATACCGGACACACTGTTCCTAGAAATGATTCTAAGTCGACTTGTAGACATCACAAGGACCCATGGATTGTTCTCATAAAAGATCAATATAATCTGAACTTGTTTGGTCAGCTTTTTGTAGGTAACTTGTTGTTTTCACTTAAAATGGTGTCCATTCTAAACAAACGAGAGACACCTTGAGTGATACCGGCCACTCTATGCCTCATATTGAGGTAGGGTTTACTTTTACACATCTCAAAGGACCCATGGACCATTCTCTTATAGGATCAACACAATCCTAATGCGTTTGGATGGATTTTTTTTGGTCAGTTGTTGTTTTCACATAAAATTGTGTCCATTTTAAACAAATGATAGGCCCTTTGACAGATACCTATCACACCATGCCTCAGATTGAGTCCGGGTTGGTTTTTACACATCACAAAGGACCCATGTATAACTCTCATAAGGGATCAAGACAACATGAATGCATTTGGTCATATTTCCATAGGTCAGTTGTTGTTTTCACATAAAATTATGTCTATTTTAAACAAAAGAGAGACACTTTGGGTGGTTCGACATTCTTGCATGTTTTTGGAGCATATCATCTTTTAAAATGGGATAATGACTCATTGTAGGAAGGATGTTTTATTTAATGACAATTACAATTTTTCTAAGAACATTTACATACAACAATGTTTCACATTATGATCCCCTTAACCCCTCTCAAAAATGACTACCAATTGTACACGTCCCCAAGTCAGATATTCATGCTCTTTGTGTACTATCTTCCATCAGGTATGCAACCCAATAATTTCTTAACAAATCTATATCGTTTTGTGAGTATGAAGATTTTTGGGAATTATAGTAGTAGTGAAGAATATAAAAATAAATAATAAATAAATAAATTAAATGAACTATTAGTTGTTTGTGAAAATACCTCGTTAGGGATGCTAGTTTGTTGATGAAAAAAGATCTATTTCATAAATTTACAAACATAGGAACTGCAATCATTATCATTTTTTTAGGACACTACAATGAAATTATTCATTAGGAGAATATGTAAATTTTTTTGAGATGTGTTTGGATATTGAAATTTTATTATATATACCGTGATATTTTTCCAGACGTAGTACTTGCTCGCCTCCTTATGCTTAGCCCCTGCCTTCATTAATTTTTTTGAAAATAATGATACACCACCCTATCATAACAAAATCCTTAGTAAAAAGATAATATAGATTATATTAACAAGATTTTTATACCTAACACATAGGATTTATTGTCTTACAAATTCACAAATTTCATCATTTGTGGTCAGTTTGATGGATATCCTTGCTTTGAATAAAGAAAATAAATCTTTGGAGTATCCATGTTCACTGCAATTATCATCTAATGTTGCCTAAAAACAAAAAATGGAATAATTATTAAAATAAGTGAAAATATATTTGATTTGTTTTAATTGTAGAGTTTTACCCATGCATGGTTGGTATTAGGAAGAGTCTGTCATCTGTAATATTTCTTTCAAATATATTCAGCAAGCCATTCACTATTTCATTATTTTTTGATGGCTCTAATTTTGTTTGATGTCTTGATGAGGTATGAGGACTAATGAGTCCGAATTTTGGCTCATGAGAAAATTCCTTCAACTATTTTTCATATATACATTTTTCAGCAATATAAAATTCATTTAGTCATAATTTCCACATTAGATCAGATTTTAGAAAATCAATTCATGAAAACATACCTCATAAATATATTTAAAACTGTGACGCCTAGACAACCATTTCCAAGACTCTTATTTACATTTTTAGCAGCAAGAAAATATTGACTCTCACTCTCCATATATATACTCTTCGAAAACCACTATACGACTACTACCACCTATTATCTTTGTATCCACATGATTCTTCAATTCTAGTAAATGTGGATAGAGAACAGGTGGTGTTATTGGGATTTTGGTAGCTCCTTGGGATAGGTAGGTCGATCCTTTAGATGTTTTTGAGTGGACGTTTGTCACCCCCTTCCCTTTCTCCATCTATAATAACATTCATTTGTTCAGACACTTTTTTCATTAATTGTTAAAGGTTTTGCTTGAAAAAAAGGAAATAAATACCTCTTTGTTTATATGTACTATTACATGTTGTGACAACCATGAAATTAATGTCCCAATATCATTTTCAACCGTATGAATATCATCATCATCATCATGTGGAATAGGTATCTCTGCATTTGGATCATGAGTTACAGTAATCATCACTTTCAGATGATCTTTTAGAAGTGGTCTAATATGCAGTTTTTTCATCGGGGATGTTGAACACTATAGCCCTCGCTACAAGGTGATAGGTGGGTGTTGACAGTTATTAATCAAAATCATTATCACCCTGTAGAAGATCAGTACATCAAAAGTATTAGTGTTTGTCTGATTCACATTTCAAGGGAACAATTTTTAGAATATTGATTACCACGCCTAAGATAGCTCTTTGGGGGGGGAATGGCTCGCCTCAGAGCTGGTGGCGTGGGGGGTTCTTCATGCACTATTTGTTCCTGAGTTGTGTCTTCTCCATTCTTCCCACACATAAAAGTTTCTAGAAACTCTCCCGTCCATTAGAATAGTTCTTCAAGGGTTTTTAGTCTTTCTCTCATTTGTTTCAATTTTTCATCTCTATCATCCATTTTTTTCTTCTCAAAATATACTTTGGGTGTCACCCCAAACCCCGCACCTATAACACGACCATATTGTTCTGGATGCTTTAAATCCGTCGATAACAGGTCTGCTCCAGCTACATGAGTAGCTGATTCCTATGACTGTTGGCTATAAAAAAATAACTGATTATTTTTATGTAATAAAAATTTAAGACAAATCTTTTTATCATCGTGTCATACTTACACATATTTCCCACACTTTCTGTGTGTTCTCATCCACTAGCTTCCCTTCCTTATTCACACATGCCTCTATCCATAGCACATAACGTGGGATAGAAGTGTTTTTGGTTTTAGACTCATCCATCTACATATAAACGTAGAAAGATAATTATGATGTTGTTTATTTTCACATAAAAATATTACTATAAATTTAAAATATGTAGCATTTTATTTTCTAGTGAAGCATACCCCATCCTTAATATATGATAGGGGTATGTTGGTTTTGATGAACTTTATTTATTTTCAGAACATAGTTGTTGTTTCATAAATGAAATATTAACAATCAATGTGATGAATACACGTATCCCCAAAAAATGTATTATGAACCACAATGTACCTTAAACTTCTCATCCCCAAAATGGAAAATAAATGCATCCCATGCTTCTTGGGATATCAGGTGATCATAGACAATGGGTGGGTGTAGGTTTATTCTACCTTTGGAATCTTTCAGGTGACATCTTGTTAAAATAGTGGGAAAACCTTGATGAATCCTTCTTTCAATACTTATTACATAATCCTTATGTGAATCTTCTACTATAAATGTACTCTAAAATAGATTGAGAAGTGTAAGCCATTTTTTATTATTTTATTTGCTGTTTAATTAAATAAATAAATTAATAATGATACCGTAATTCTTCCCAGACCACAGCCTTCAGCCCAGACACAACATGGTGCCATGAATCTATGTCAATCGGCATGCATTGTCGAGTGAAAAATCCAATTTAACTAATAACCATAGCCTTTTTGAGATTCACATGTTGGACTTATTCATTCCATCTGACATAAAATTTTATGCCTTTTCTTTTCGCCTTAAGAACATTGTCTAACACCGTCAAACTACGATGCACCTATGCTTTCTATGATTTTTTCTTTCATTCTCGACCATTTCATCGATATAAAAATAATCTATATGTTAATATTAAATGGTAGAAATAGAATGTGATGATAATTATTAGACCTCAACTCTAGGAGAAACAATAGGATCAGAAACTTATTCTGGCTCTGCACTCTGAGCACCCACAGCAAGAGCAGCAGCAGCAGCTCTGAGAGACTTGTTCAGCCTAAAGGATTGGAGAACTAGAATGTGCATAAGTCTTTATATACAAAAGTGGTTGAATAGTTAATTTAGATTACACAAATTCAATAATGAGAAGATAATAACATCAGATAACATGATCTATATTACAAAAAAAATATAACCTGTTTATTGAACTCTCTTTCTTTTTTTCAAAGGCTGAAAGGATTTGACACCTTTATCGATTTTCCAAATCCATTCATTGTGGTCTCCTCTAACATAAAAAACACCATCTACATTTCGACCACTGCAAAATGATTGTGACTTACCACTGAAAGGATCATCCTCAAATGAATTTTAATTGGACCATTCAGTAGTTTTGGATAATAACAGAACAATCGACCACTTTCGATTTGCGGAATCTAGAATATAAAAACATGTACCGCTTGTGATTCCATTGTAAACTGTTCGTCTCTGTACCCTTCTTTACTAAAATAATCTTCCACAAATCCCCATTCATCTATTTTGACAACACTGTTGTTATCAACCCATTTTAATTGAAAAATCAGCAATTAGAATGTCGTATATTCCAACTCATATATTAATTTATAATGAAAAAATATGACATATTTGAATAAATTGGATTTCTGTCTTTACTACCAAAAACATGCTTCACTTCAGCCACTAGTGTGACTCCACTATTTTTCATGGTACTATATTTATCATGTTAATCTATATAGAATGTAAAACCATTTATTATATAACCACTCTAAGATAATACCTACACACTCTTTCCAACGGTTATCCATCAAAGTTGTTCTGAAATTGAATTCATATTTTCATCCAACATCATAAAAATATGGTCCTGAAACCATCCTATAAACTGGTGATCATGTATATTTGATAAGCATTTTTCAGCCCTTGATGGATTAAACTGCCTAAGAATTTTATTGTGTGTTTCAATATATAGAGAAACCTCCCAACTATTATGAAAAACATAAAGGTGGGAATACTCTCGATCTGTAATAATGATTGTCACAACATCTCATTCATAAATTCTCTCACCCTCAATGTGTCCAGTGTGAAGAGATTTCGGGTGATAAATGCATTCTACATCAGATAGGTATTCTGTAAAAAATTCAATGGCTTCCTCAATAATATATCGCTCCCATATACAACCCTTTGGACGACTTCGATTTTTGACATAACCTTTCAAAATAATCATATACCGTTCAACAGGATACATCCATCTATAGTGCATAGGACCACAATGTTGAATCTCTCTCACCAAGTGAATCATCAAATGAACCATCATATCAAAAAATGTTGGCAGGAAGAACATTTATAATTCACATAATATGATGAATATTTCTTTTTCCATAGCTGGAAATTTTCCTTGGTCTAAAACTTTTCAACATGTAGCTTTGAAAAAGAAACAATAATTGGTGAACATAGGATTAACATTATTGGGAAAAAATGCACCGTAAAGCTATCAGAATTAGATATTTCATCCAATCATGGATGTCCTGTGATTTCATAACTTTTTACTTCATATCATTCATTGAAACAATGTTCTTGATATTTGATGAATACCCCTCAGGAACAATTACATCATTGAAGAAGTTGAAAAACTGATATCTCTCCTCCCTAGAAAGTGTATAAGCAGCTGGAGGAAGAGACATTCGATTTTTACCCATCATGGGAGCCAACCCTTCTTGTATTCCCATGTCAACCATGTCCATCCTTTCCTTAATTCCATATTTTGTTTTTTCAGGGTCATTTATCAATGTTCTGATAACACTTTCACATACATTTTTTTCCACATGAAACACATCAAGAATATATCTGATCTAAAAAAATTTCTAGAATGGTAATAAAAAACTAATCACTTTTTCCAACCGATTTTCGTAAGGATTTTTGAAAATGGTTTAACAAAAACAGTGTTCACATATTTTAATTTCTCAATAAGTTGATCACTAGTTATTGGAGACAATGATGCGCGTTATTATAAACTTCCATTGAAATATTTCGTCCATGATTGGTACTTATCCAACGAGTTAGAAATCTAAGAATTCCTAGAAACACATATTTCAATTAAATTTTCAACCTAATTTATTCGGTATCTTCTTCGCACACGGGACACCCTTGATTTCCTTTTATGCTATAGCCTGAAAAAAATCCATAAGCAGGGAAATCATTTATTGTATCATATAACATCACTCTCAACATGAAGTATTCACTTTTATTATCATCAAGCACCGTAACACCTAAATCCCACGATAACATCATGTCCTTGATCCAAGGAGCCAGATAAACATAAATATCATTACCTGGTTGTTTTGGTCATGATATAAGAATAGATAACAAGATGAATTTTTGCCTCATGCATAACCAGTATGTAAAGTTATAATTCACCAACATAACTGGCCATGTATTATGAGTGCTGGTTGGAAAAACAAAAGGATTCACTCCATATGTAGATAACACAAGACGAAGGATTCTTGGATATTTTCTAAATTCAAGATACTCATGATCAATTTTATTCCATTGAGGAGAGTCAGCCAGATGATGTAATTTCCTATCTCTATTTCTTTTATCTGCATGACATGACAATTGTCAAATAGTTTCCTCACTTCCATATAGACACCTAAACCTTAGAATGATTGGAAATATCATACAACTTTTTTAGTATTGGATTCATATTTCTTGTATCGAGAAGAACCACAGTTTGGGCATTCTATAAGTGATTTTTTATCCTTTTGAAACAATATATAGTCTTTCGAGCAAGCATGTATTCTTTCAAAAATCATACCCATCGAGCGTAGTATTAATTTAGCTTTATATTTCCGTCTTGGGAGCTCATTATCTTTTTGGAGCATGTCATTACAGAGAGTAAGTAGTTCTGTAAATCTGACATCACTCCATCTGTGGCCTGATTTTAATTTATACATCTTCAGTACAGGTGAAAATGCTGTATATTTAGTGCAACCATAATATAATGGCGTCTTTTCACAACTCTTTAACTTTTCAAACAATTTTTTTGCAATCACAAAGTTCATCTTCAATTGTCTTTGTCATTTCCTCAATATGATCTTCATCATGATTGAAATCTATAATCACATCCTTTATAAGGTCTTGTTCATTATCCATATTTGTATTCATATATGATGATCCATAAAATGCGGTTTTATCCCACCTAGTAGCTACATTAACTTTTTTTATGTGTTTATTCCAATATTTATAACTCCGATATATTCCATGATATATCAAATGTTCTTCCAACTCCTCTAGAGTATGTTTTCTAGAATAAAAACAACATAAACATGGACAAAGGATTTGACAAGGATCCTTTGCGTGATCCTTGGAAAACATGATGAAATCTTTCACTCTGTTCTCATACTCTATTGTCAAACAACTAGAATCCATCCAATATTTATTCATCTCCATCCTATTTGAATATCATATATTAGTATTTATAGTTAAAGTACACAAAACAAGACATCCAAATATAGTATAAGAGAACTGATTCGTTATAAAGATAGAGATTATTAGAGCCTAACCATTTCCAATAAATATTTGGAATTGAACAGAACCAGGATAGACCCCCCATCAAAATCAAAACAGTTTCCAAACACAAAGGGGTTCGTGGGGATAATCACTTGTGTCATAGATGGTAAAACTCACACGAAATCATCCTCTATGGCTCATCCTCCTCTATCAGGTCAACCCTTATATGGTCAAATAGTCTATCCATTAATACCTCACCAACATAAAATACGTATGGTTGAAAACCAGTATCCAACTCTATGAGTAATGAAAGGATTCTCATAATCTCTAAAATATGAAATTCATTAAACATAATTACATTCGATTCATTATAGTTTCCTCAAATCACCCCAGTCAAAACACAAGAATAATCATGAATGATGCATCTACCACTCCTAGGTCTCTTCCCTATATTCTATATCATCATGCCTAAATATCCATATATCCACACCTACACATCTCTTAAAAATAAAAAACCATATCCACGTTAGAACCAAAGTACCCATATGGATTTTAATCAGGTTACTCGACTGAAGTGGTGGTGTGTATGAAATAATATGAAAATATAATATGTATATTATCACACCTAAATGTCAACCTCCCTCTCTAGTGGTAGAACAAAAAAGACTAAAGGAAACACTTTTGGAAATACAATTTCTACTAGGGGAAGTTATTTATATTAGGCTTCTTACTTCAGTTTAATAGCATAAAAAGGATATCATCCCACTCAACTCAGGAAGAAGAGGTCTAGATCGACTAGACTGAATGTTCGATTCTCTATAGAAAACATGAAATTCCCTATCGGGGGTAGTGAAGGACACCCACCGATGATAATAGTAAATCCAAGATTTATTAGAAACTAGTTAGTCCATTCTGACAATAACATATAAGGGAATAATTTTAAGAACAAAAAAATATCATATGATCTAAATCTTTGAAAAAGAGAAAGAATGAGAGGGGAATCAAATACCTTACTCCATCATTATCTAGAGAGATATTACAATCTATATCACATAATCCATGATCTCTATTATTAGTCTTAGTAGTTCTATATTGAGGTTTGACATGAAATAATTATGGGAACCAATATAAAATAATACATAAACTAAAGAAAAAGAAATGGAAATGGTTCCTCTCACTATCACAGGACCCACATTAGTTTTTACTGGAGATTAATCCACTGCATGAAGTTGTTTTGTTCCAAAACATGTTTCTAGGATCCCATTTTTATTGAATAATATTACTATGATTTGGTAACACTAAATATTTAGGATTACATTCCACTACACATGGTTGTAAAATCATGTAAAACCCTCTTCAAGTTGTTTTAATGTCTGTATGAGATGTAAATATTCAATGCATCCATGCAGTAATCCTTTGTAATCCAACCATTTCCATGTGAAAATCCACTTTCAAATTCATACTCAAATAAATTCAATTTTATAACATGTTTCAAATAACATTCACAATTCAATTACACATATCATGTTAAAAAAATAAAACATGCAACAAAAATTAATTTCTCTTTTAAAATCCACATTCAACACATTCAAACCATTAATTCTATTTGAAAACTCATTTCATTTCACACCTTTCACAGAAGACATAAAATATATTTAAGAAACACCTCAAGAAAGATAACATGATATAGAAAAACCATTCTTTAGAAAAAAAATTCTTCACATGTGGTTCTCAAAACTGTTCCAAAAACTATTTCGCACCAAAAATGTAATCCATAGAACACATTCACAAAACTAAGAAATCATATCAAAATCATCTAATAATGTAAAACCATTGAATCACTTACCACACAATTGGAAACTTATAGAGGTGGAAGTGCACGGGGGGAGCCGCCATACGAAGCGAAATGGATGTGTAGGGTTCATGAGGAGTAGGGCCGAGTGAAGATGAGTAGATGTAGGGTTTGCGGGGAGGAGGATCTACTGAAGGGGTTCGAGGGCGAGGATTAGGAAAATGGCTAGCGGCAGAAATCTAGTAACGTGAAGATCGGGAGAAGTGGAGGTCTGACAACGCGAAGATCGGTGGTGGATGAGGGGAGTCACGAGGTTAATGTACTATGATTGATTTAGGTAGCGATAAACTGAGGACACTGTGTGACAAATTTTATAAAATATCGGACTACGGTTTTATCAGTGCTAAAATGTTAGCGCTGATAAAGGGCATCTTTATCAGTGTCAAAAAACTGCTGATAAATTATTTATATATGAGCGCTATCATTTAAAATCCGATATATGCCATCATTATCAATTATTTTCTAGCGTTGATAATGGTTCTCTTTATCAATGCTTTTTTAGTAATGATAGAAAAGATATGATAAAGATTCCCAATAGGAGCGCTAACATTTTTGCGATGATATAGGGTTTCGTTATCAACATTTTTTGCATAGAATATATACAAGGTGTTGCTTCCATTGCCCATTTTTGTAGTAGTGATTCAAGAATAATTTTAATTAGATGATTAAAAATAATTTTTGAAGACATAATATCATTATGAATATGATTATGATGCATCCTATCCATAACAAAAATTACATACATTACAATGCATATAATGGAAAACGAATCAGTTAACACCTAAAACGACGATAATACTAAGATATTATAAACATAGAAATGTTAACAGATCATATATGATTTTTGTACAATTTTATAAAATTTATTTCACAATTATATTGGAGGTTTGCATACCCTTAACCAAATAAAAGTACAAGGTATGGGTTAATTAAAAAATCTCTTCATTATACGAGATTGATTATATGTAATTATCTACTGAGACATATTTATCATCCACATCCATGTTTCTTAAAAATGTATTCAAAATCATTTTTTCTATTTACTAGAAAATTGGTTAAAGTAATTTATACCCTTGTTTTAATTTTTATAAAATTTTTATAAAGGAATATTTCTGTCGTTTTCCAAATAAGGCACATTATGAAATTTTCGACAAAATTAAGGTAAGAATGTTTTTTAACTTATATGGAAGATATAGAAACTTCCCACCATTATAACATCTCCCATGATTACCTTACAAGATTATAAGAATATTATCATATATAAATGTTTTATTTTATAATTACGTGACCTTTAAATGGTTTCAAAATAGAAAAATATTTTTCTCTAAAAAAGTTTTTATTTCACCTATGTTAACATTATTTGATGGATTTTAATATTTTTTGGAGTTGATTTATTATGATACAAATCATCTATATTGTATTTAATCATTAGTGGTATGTTTGATGGTGGATGTGTTATTTTTATACCATTCATATTTTATGGATAAGTTATTTACATTTTTTATGCTAATTTTTATACGAATGTTTATGTTATGTTCGATCCTTTTCATATGAAGAATGAATTGGACATAGTAAGTGTCGGGTGAAGCCCACTGTAGATCCTCAATGCATCAGTAAGTCTCATGAGACAAACTAGTGTCTTTGCTCAAGGCCTTGACAAAATCTTATTTTTAGGTTTGGTACAAGTCCTTGATTATGTGGTTATGAAAGTCTGACATTATGCATTCCATAATTATGAAAGTTTCTATTGATATTGCATTTGATTATTCTACTAGTAGAATATCCAACTGAGTATGTAAATGGCGTTATTTTGATTTATATATTCAATATTATGAGAAGTCTATGTTGAAATGGATTTGGTTTACATTTCCTTAAATTTTTATGCTTATTTATGAAAGTTTTTTTTTCTATATTATTATCCTTACTGAGCATCTGACCTCACACATTTCTATATATTATTTTTCTCAGGATGCAAAGAAGTATATTATGAAAGACCTACAGGGATATTCAATGGTAATTTAGTGTTGTCTATGGAAACAATGTTATTGTAGTTTTCCATTTTATTATTTAATGTAAACCTTATGAATGTATTGAGTACTTCCCATGCTACTAAACTAATCGGTCTTTCAAGACTTGTTCATTTGTTATCATTCTAATGTTATGTAATAATGCACCGACTCTGGGCTTCTAGGGTCGGGGTGTTATAGAAAGGGTCTCTATTGTGATTAAAGCATGTTTTTAAATAAATAGCCTTACATGTCGTAATTGGATTTCCAATTCATCATGATGAACATGTTTTTCACTATCAGGATATGTAATTCTAACTGACTATGTTAATAATCAATGTTGTCTCATAATGATACCAAAAAATCCATAAACATTATCAAGTCAAAACCCTAAATCTAAAGTACATACATGTCCTAAGGTAATTGATACTCACCAAGCTAAAGGCAACATACCCTGCATAGATATATTTCCCTCGACCGTATACCAAACAGTGTGTTGATGGTCATGACCCCACTAAGAAACTCCACAAGAAGAAACAATACATTAAAAATTTGAGAAGGTATAAAAACTGTGAGGATCCTATTTCAAATAAAGCACTAGATAGTATTACAGCTACACGAATATTACCTTTAACTGTTGATGGTCTCGCCTTGCTATCAACAAGTGTAGGCTAAACCGCAAAAAACCTGCAATCCCACTGTATTGTACTATAGTCTGAGTCCCCTGTGTCTAATAACTCTAATTATATGGGCCCTATTTCCCTAGATTACCAAATCATCTTCCTTATCCAGAACAACTGATAGTACCCAAACTGTCTGTTTGGTATGGTGTAGAAGACCACATTTCCATACTCTAGTTTTATCTATTTACTCCATAACTACATATTTTCATAGATTTAGATAGAACAAATGTATATTCCCCATATTTCCATATGTTTGGAAACTTAATAGTGTTCATGGAATTTGTCTATGAATGTTAATGATACCACCACATTGATGAAAAAATACTTTAGTATTTCACTGAGCAACTGATCCTTCTCCCAAGATGCTTTGCAAGCCACTATTCTGTTTTGGGTTGTCATAAAGGAAATTTCTACAATTGGAATATGTACCCCTTATTAATCTAAAAAAATTTCATATAAGTTAATACCCCTATAGGTTTCCTCAGAAATTAGTGACTGATTCACCACCTAAGAAAACTTTTGTGATAAGAAGATGTTAACCTAGGATGTAATCTAACATTTATTTCAATCCAAAAAAACATATCACCATAGTTTCTTCATCTCATACCAAAACAGGGACACATTTCATCCTGTCTATGAAGAGGTCGATATTTTTCATCACAGACTTACTTCCCTAAGTCAACTATTCAAATATTTCGTGCCTCAAGTTTCTGATCATCTTTAGATAAAAGTTATCTTGGAGAATCTACTATATGTACTAATACACCATTCCCTCTAAATTCTCATCTTGAGCATGAATAGCCTAAAAATTCTTTAATAATAATTGAAACATATAGGGTGATTTTTTGACTCTTTTATCTTCAAGATTCTGTAAAGTTTCTTGGATGGTATGGAAATAATAAATATGAAACTCAACTGTAGAAAGTACACCCTCTTTGGTAAACATCATTGGGTTCTAAATTTGGAACTCCTAGGTTTGATGAAATATATTTTTTATATCCCCCTAGGATTAATTCCTAGGATTTCATAAAGATATAAAGTTTCTCATAAAATGACTCCCCTAGACCTTCATACAGAACTATCAAGGCTTCTCTCTCCACTTTTGGAGAAACATTTCTAGAAATGTCTTTTTATTATCCCAAAAAAATATTCATCATGGAGGAATTTATTTACAAATAAAATAAATCTTATTAGGAAACATAACAGAAAAATGGCTCATTGTTTCAATAGGGTTTCACATATTGACATAACAAGTAACACCATATGCACAAACCCATGGTCAAAACCATTGAACTAACAATACCCTTAACTGTCCCTAACATGGTCCATGGATAACACAGTGTAACAAACTTCCATATCACTATCTCCCATTCAAAATAAATTATAATGATTTAAAATTACCACAAATTTCATAATTTTCAATTATCCATTCCTCATTAATAACCATTAAATTTTAATTACTAAAATAAAGAAAAACATATTCATTTCTCAAAACCCACTTATCAATTTATTTTCCTTACATTCCTAAATGATTGATATCAGAAAAAATCATGAGTTCCTTGAATGATTAATGCATACTCAACTGTCATGACACAATAGGCAATGAGTAAAATCATAAGAAACTATTAAAACAAAAAATAAATGCAACACTCATGGTGAAATAACATTCAATTATAATAGAAAACTATAGGAATACCAATCCAACCATAGGTTATGGGGGTTTTCCATTAACATGGGTTGGCTACTCCAATGCATGAGTTCATGACAAAGGATTGAATCATACTAGTCTCCTATCTACCTTTCATAAATATTAATATAATTGAAATGAAACAAAATATCCTATAATAAAACATTTTAATGAGGCAACTCATGTGACTTACATTGGTTCCCTGATTCAGTTCACCAAATGATCAATATTGTGTCTCCTTGTATTCTAGAGGTTATTGACTAGAAACAAGGGTATAAGATGTAACGTATGGATACTATTGAATAATTATGAAAAAATAAAATATTGTAAATACAAATACCAAATTTCCAAGAGAAGATAATAATAAATAATTACCAACATCACATGAATCAATCCAAAATAAATAAAATGAACATAAACTAAAATAGTAAATATTTTATTCCATAAAAGTGTCAAGTGTCTAATGAAAACACAAAATCAAAACACACTAAAATCTCCCAACTGGGTCCTATCATAATATATGGTTCCCTCTTCCATGCTCTATCTAGAATCCCAACATATCTATTTAAAATAAGGATCTTTACCTTATCATATCCTGAAAACATTAAGTTTCTTCATGTAACAATATGGTGGCCTAATTTGGATGTGAGTAAAACTCCGTAGGCCATCACAAACAATTACTAAATAAATATATAGTCAATAATAGTATATTATTTTTTATAAATAATAATGAATATATAATAAGTTAAATAGATTTCTCATTTTTATTCTTTATCCATCCATGTTATCCCATTTTTCATGATAACACCTAAAACAATCACACACACATTGATCCATTCCATAGGATGAACCATAGATTATATTTATTTTAAAATTCATTAATTCATGGTATTTAATTATTTATTATGTTTTAAAAAAATTTGGTACCCTTGATAATCAGACTAGGATCCATTATATCATGCTTGAATCACAAGCCAAGAGAATCTGTTTGGAACCCAAGGGTTATTTAAAGCATTATTACATCACCAAAAACTCATTGTTCAATTCAAACAAAAATATTATTCATGCGTCTGGATCATAGAGAATTAGTTTGGAACCCCATGGGTACTTGGGGGTATTAGTCCATCACCCAAAACATATTGATGGCATTCTCATATAAATATGAATTATGCATTGAGGTATAGATATTCCATCTAGAATCCCATGGGTACTTATAAAATCATTACATAACCCAAATATACTTATTCACCCTATTATAATATATTCAAAACATGTTGAATCATTTAATTTATCAACATAACCACGATTCATCACTTTTAACACAAGTAACAGCAACAAAAATTCCCCCTTAATTCATTTATCATCATTTAGATACACACTTTATTAACCTTTTAAGGTTATAAGAACCAACCCTTTAATAACTATTAAAATTAATTAATAAAGGATTTTTTTTAAATTCCAATAATTAAATATCCCTCTTTTAAAATTTAATTATTTATAATTTCAATGATATTATCACACACCATGGGTTTCCATTATGTTTGATATAATAATCTCTAATGGATCCAATGGGATCCATGAAAAATCATGTAATTTCATAATGAATATTTTTAATTTTTATAATTTTGAAAAAATTTCATAATGTGGCAATGAAAAAAAAGAAAAAAAAGAAAAATATATATATCAAGACAATGATAATTAAAAATTAGATCACCTACTATTGGTTTTTTGTTGAATTATTTCTAACCATTATCCCTCAACTTATTGTTTGAATGGTTAAATTAACAATATAGAATTAAATCAAGAATCAATACCTATGATCAAGATCCAATTAATTATGATCCATAAAAACCTTGATCTAAACCATAAATAATTGAGGAAAATTCATCCAACTCTAAATTAATGAAATGTGGGTGAATGTTGAATGAATATGTGGAAAAATTTATATAATGTAGAGTGTTTCAGTTCATCCACAGGATCATCAATTCAAACTAGAATAGATTTTTGATGCCTAGGAATACTCTCAGGAGGCTCTAAGAGGAATATAATTCATGATAGGTCGATCATGAGTGATTAGAGGTATAAACTAGGGGTAGGAAAAATTTAATTAAAAATATGTGGGTTTAAAATTTGGTGCACATGGATTCCTAGATAGATATATGGTTTGACTAAATGTGCTCTCATACTGTTATGGTTACTTCTAGGTAGGTGGTTGGTTTGAAAAACCATTCCCCCATCATAAAAACCCATTTTTACATGAGTTCACGGTTTGGTGTCGGTGGACTCATGGTTTGGTCAAACTATGTTCTCCCTTCCAGTGGGCCACACAGTTTCCTAGGGAAAACTCCATATTTTCCACCAACCTACCACCCATCATGCACATCCCACGAGTTTCCATAAATCTCTAAATTCACTTGAAAGGACCCAAAATAATGTCCCAAACAATTTATGACTAATATAATTGTAAAATATTGACAAAAATGTACTTTACATCTCTAAAGTATTGATATCATATAATAGGAAATAAATAAGAAACTCCAATGAAATATAGACAAGGGATTGATTTACCCCAATTCTTCTCCATTTCAAGAAACAATATTTTTATATGGAAATATGGGTAAATTAATCTTTTCCTTTACTATCATGATATTAAAAATATCAATATCAATAATATGTATCATCTACCCTTATTGATTATTTTATTTATCAATTATGAGGTGTCACATATTTTACAATGATTGATCTTTAATATATATATTTTATACTAATGTTAAACACGAAATATATACCCAATATATTATTGTATGTGATATATTCCCATTATAAATTTATTTTAATTCCATTTAAACTCACCAATACTCCTACTATCATTATGGATTTTAATAATAGAGTCCTCATAAATTACCTTGTGTAGTTTGTGGTAGTTGTTATATACAATAATATCATATATTCAAAGAGAAATAAATAGTTTTAATAATATATGATAATTGTGATAACGACCTTGTGTAAGGAAATCCTATATGTAGAATTTACTAGGTGTAAATCATGGTTTTAAAAATTATCATTCTTCAGTCATATAATCTCACGTAAGGGTAAATAGGTGGATCCTTCAAATGAAGATGTTACTGAGAAATAAAATATATCAACCACAGAAACTAAGATGAACTATATTCTTTAGTTGGATGCATGCTACCATTGTTTAGAAGCTATTTATTATGATTGTTTAATCAAATGATGATATTTCTTAGAAATGGGTTATGCTATTTTTTAGATAGATGAATGATAAGAGAGTTTCGTTGAATTTGAAGAAAAAGTGGGTAGTGATTATATTTTAGAACTACCATGAAGTAGAGAATGTTTTGTGGTCTATAGCGATGCATAAAATAAGGTACATGGATAAATCCTCATGAATATTAATTTGGGGATAGATTATTTCTCCCTTTAACTGAAAATTAATGAACAGAATTACCTAATACATGATTTGGAGCTAGAAGTTGTACTTTTTGAAATTATGACATGGAGGAATATTTCTATATAGTAAATGTTTTGATATATATATATATATATATATATATATTTATTTTAAATTAATTATGTACATATTTATAGAAAAATAATTAAATATAAACCAAAGATGATGTTTGGAGTTGATTGTAGATTATTTCATTTCAATAAATTTCCACCATAAAAAGGCGAACAAGGTGGAAGATGCTATTAGTTAAAATTACCATTCCAATTTGTTAATAATGAGTAGTAAAATAGATCAATTATTTAAATATTTTTTGAAGTTGATATTTATATTTTTTTAAATAGAGAAAAATCATTCCTAATAAAAAAATAATCGTCACACATCAACCCATGTGAGGATTAAACTGATCAAGAGGAAGAAGTGGAATTACTAATGATTGCGAGGAATATTATAGAGTTTAATAATTATCATGTTTGAATGATATAGTTCAATGACTTATTATGTGTACCAGTATAACTATAGTTTGTGAAGGAGATTTTTAATAAAGGTCATATTTCATTATTCTATATTTATCCTAGAAGTATAATGATGTAATGTGATATGAATGAATATTTCTAGTGGGATAACATTAAAATGAATGTTGAAGAGTATTTATCTCTATGGTTGGTGTGTCTATAATTTAAGGCTGAGAAGACGAGGTAAAATGTGATGGTATAATCCTAACCCATACTAAAATGTAAACTGGAAAACATTACCATGGATTTTATCATCATAATACCCAAAACATCTATTGGGAATAACGATGATTATTTTGTAGTCGATAACAATATGAATTAATTGTATTTTATCATTATTATAGAAAATTTCTACCTTTCTAATCTTACTCAGTTATACATTTAAGAAGTTGTGAGATTTTATTGAGTTACACTATCTATCATATATTACCAGGAATCTTAGTTTACCAACATGTTTTGGAGAATCCTTCATCAGGATTTGAAAATAAATTTGAGTTTCAGCAGTAATTATCATCAACATATATATATTCAGTATGATACGTCCATTTAATCTATATATTAAATTTTGAGGGCATTAACTATGGATTTCAATAGTGTGTTGGATCTATAAATTCCATTGGTTGTGATTTTATACTACAATAGGTTTCAATTGATCATTCAGTTTGATCTATTGAAGCACTGTATAGAAAGAAATACAAAAATACAAATTTTTATGATGAAGTTAGAGATATAATTATTTTGGGACATGATATAGATGTGTATACACAAGATGATGTTTGATCCATTTAATAATATATAATGAAATCTTAGAGTCAGAAAAATATTATAATAAAAATTATTAGTGAGATCTATAGTTTGATGTTAATGATATGGTATTCCTATGAATATATCCTTGGATGAAATTAATAGGTATGTAATTAAGGTAATTATGATCCATATAAATAAATTAATAAATAAATAAATATAACTTTGAAATTATTTATTTTAATCCAATGTAGCTTATCCCTTGAATCTTTCACTAAATATCATCAATGTTCATCATGTTTTCTATATATCTCCTTTGAAAAAGTGCATACCTATTATTTCACATTTATAATATTCGGAGATCATTCCAATAAATATATAAATGGAATATGGTGAATAATATGTGAATAATCTAGATAATAGAGAGAATGTGATATACAAAAATAAAACTTATCAGGTCAATGTTTTGTGGTGAAACAAAAATCTTGAGGAAACCTTGTGGGAGACCTAGTATGTGATGTGACAAAAGTATCTTCAGTTTTTTATGTTGGAGATATAGAAAATAGATATTAAAATTCTTATAAGTGGGTTAAAAGTAATCCCTCATATTTTAATGATATATTTCTCTCCAAACCAATTTTATTTCTTTGATAGTTTTTTATAGTTGAAATAATGAGTTTAATTGATCCATGGAAAATATTTAAAATATTTTTATATGAAATTTGTATCATAGCCATTAGATTAGATGGTATATATAAGACCATGGAAATTATGTAGAATGTGTATAAATATGTTATGGAATAAATCTTAAAATATAAGTGTTCCAATTTGAGTATAACCCTTTTACTTTTCAATAATATTTTTCCATCAAAAAATGATTATTATTACATATTTTTCATGAATATTAGAATTGATTTGAATTTTATAAATATAATTATATATAAAAATATATCATTTTTAAAATAATAATCATCATCATGTAAATTTTTATTCATGTAAAACAAAATAAAAAAGAGGTGATGGCCCAAACCGCCATAGACAAGAGGCCTCAGGAGGCCAAAAACAGTGGAGTCCAAGGGAATCCCCTCTAACTAGGTTGATCCCCTCAGGCTTCATGGTCGTAACATTATGAATTCAAATAAGATCTGGACCAGTGAAATCAAGTGAGGTGTGGTGGTCCTCAACTTTTTCCCCCTCGTGCCAGGTATGTACCGCACTGATGTTACTGCTGATCTGACCCCGATACTTCCTAGTAATGTAGTGAATTGACCATGGAATGGATCCATTGCCTTGCATGGAGTCGTGAAGGATTTCAGAATCTGTTTAGAGACCCATTATTTTCATACATTTATATTACGTCAGAATTGAATTATATTTATTACAACATACAACAAAACCATGACAGGATTGTATAGGTATAGTGTCATTGGAAACTGGGAAACATAAAAAACATGTTCATAAATCATTTACATTGGATCCAATTTATTTCATTATAACTACACTGCTTTTTGGAATATCATACTTAATACTCTTCTTCACGACATGGGGAAAAGAAACATATAAAAGGGAGAGCTCAGATGCATAGAAATGGTATACAAAGAAAATATCAATCATTTCATATTCCTACGAACATATCATTTGAAAATATTATCCTATATATAAAATATCACAATACCATGTAACTGGATAAATCAAAAAATATAAATTTAATCCCAATAGTAAGAATTTAAGATATTATATATTTTTTCATACACACATAATTGTATAAAATCATTTCATATTTTTCAACATGCATTGCCCAGACCATCATAGTAGAAAAAGTCCATTACGGAACCAAGTTCACTCTTTTTTCCAACCATGTATCACTAAACCAGATTTACTTCCCATTCTTGCCATGTCTATCTATGGAGATATAAATCCTTACCCAATGCATTGGAGGGAGATATAGGTCCCACCCATCTCATAATCAAACCATTCTTATGTGTTCCAAAAACACATAAAAACATTCACTATAACAGAAATCATTAAATAAAATGAGTTTCTTAAAAATCAATCCATCATAACATAATCCATAAATGGATTTCATAAAAATAATTTCTTCATTATCATAATCAAATCAATGTAATAATTTCTGATATAATTATAAACCTTTGTAATCTTATGTGGAAAATAATTTTGATAAAACACTTTATCTTCATTCTTGAGGAAAATTTCATTTCTTTTTCGAAAACCATTTCCTTCCTCAAAATATCAAACAATTTTAGAATAAATAATTTAATGTGAAAATAACCATGTAAAATTATAGGTTTTTATTCATAAAAATAAAGCATTATGAAAGCGTAAATATCTATTCATGTCATACAAGTAAAAAATCGCATTCCTATCATAATTTTTAAAGAAAATTGAACAAGTACCTCATACCAAAAACGAAAAAAGATTCCATTCATTCCATTTAGTAAAAATTTACCCATGGGAAAAATTGAATTTTATCATTTATATATGAATATAATGAATATTTTTAAATATATATTTAGGAAACATGCATGTGGATGAAAAATATACCATAACAAATACTTACAAATAAACAATCTCAGATAAAAATATTATTTCCAAATTATCCTTTACCTTATTTCTAATAGGATTCATATGTATCTGGAACTCATATATAATGATTTATATAAAATTAATTATTTATTACAGAATCATAATTATTTTTAGGATGACATTTATGATCATATTTTTATACATGTTTAAGTAACATTTCATTGTTACTCGTTATTCGGGTATTAACTGCTTTTTTTTCTAATGTATGTTTTGTTGGATAAGTTCTCATTCCTATTTTTAGGTTATAGTCATATCATTTCCAACATGGTATTAGTATAATATATATCATATTTATTCCATAAATTCATTTATAAAAACTTTTTTTAATTAAGATTATGTAAAATAACCACATCACACCATAGAGATGGTAACCCGTACATGCGCACGAGCGACAATATCGTTCCCATAATTTTTGAATGGTATTTAATTTGATGGTGTATAATATATAAAATGTTTTATCATGTTATATTAATCATATATAGTTATTATTTTCACCATTATACCCTTTCAAGTAAGTTAGTGGTGAAAAACAGATCACACATCAACGTGGAGATGCTAAGACGTATGTACATACGCACAATGATTTGGTTTTTTATAGGATGGATAGAAATTGAAGTAGGTTTGTTTCATTTTTATAATAAAATATCATTATATGATTGATACTAATGTTATTTCTATATAATTAAACAACTGAATATGAGAATGTAGAAGATGAATGAAATTTGAAAGAATCTGTAGAAGATATTATCATTTCCTTGACATTAATCCTTCAAATTTCATCCTAGGGAACTACAGTTGGTCTTTTGAATAGAAAAGAACCTATATAATATGACTAGGGAAATTGAGAAGAGAAATGGATAGGGTTCGGCTGAGCATGAAGGCTCAAAATGGGTTTAATAGGTGAGGGAAGAAGTTCTCTTTTATAAGAGAGGAGAGGGGCACTTTTGGAAACTCTCCAAATATTAATTTATTATAATTTTAATTTCGATTTAAAATGGTCCAAAAATTATTAAATTTGAAGATAATGAGGTTTTTGTTCAAATAAATATCATCCAATAATTATGATACTAGTTTTGAATATTGTTTAATCCTTATATTTTTTGTTTAACCATTATTTTTTCCTTTTTAATCTTATCATGATATATAGTTATTTACACATTGTGGGTTAATGTAATTATCATATCGTGTAAAACGAACAACAAAAAACTATTTATGATATAGTTATACTGATATTAACCATTTTACCAAATTTTATATTTTTCAAAAATTAATTAAAATTAATAAACTATTTTATGTTTTATGTTTTGAATTATGTCAATTTTAAACACTATTCATACTTGAATTTAAAAAAAAATTATTATCGATTCCTTTGAACCAAATGAATTAAATCATCCCTAATATGTATATTTCATCAAAATAATTCTTGAATGGCAAAAAAATTTAAAATTACGTTTATTTTAAATTTATAAATTAATTTATTTGAATCATTCATTAATTAGGTAATCACTATATCATAATTGTGTCTTAAATAACTATATTTATCTAATGCCTGAAAATTATATATAAAATATAATTGTCTAAAAAATATTTTTATATTTCTAAAGATTATTTTTGACAAAAATATAAGTTATATAACCTTATGTTAAAGTAATTTTAGTAAATGATATATGTTTATGTTATAATTACCACTACTTTATATTAATTCTTATTAAATGTCATTTTCACATCCATGTGAATTGTTGGGGTCCCAAAATCTATAGAAGGATTCCCATTGTAGAAAATATCAAATACAATAGGATTAGGACACATTTTAGGGTAGTTTTATATTATTAATGTTTTATTCGCTTACACTCATTTACCAGATTTACTATTTTACCATGGAAAATAAAAATAATTACTAAAGTTACTATTCATAATGTCAAAAAATAAAATGTACCTATTCATAAAATTTGGACCTTATAATTAGAAATGATTTGAAATATTAATTTAAAATGGGTTCACCATTAAATGTTGTAAGAATTTACTTTTTAAAAAATAGGTTCTTCTACATAAAATACGGTTTTATTCATATCCTATGAGTAAAATATCCATTCGATGAATATAACAAATATTTTATTAAGTATTTAACATATATATATCTCAATAATTTTATTTCCAAAAGTAATTTAATAAAAAAAATAAAAATATATAATTGAATTATATTTTTCAAAAATAATTAATAGCCAATGAATTTATAATGCATTTTTATAAGTTAGTTATAATTATTCCAGCTAAACTAAAAACTATGGTTTAATGGTAATTTTATATTAAGGGCATATTAATGTTCTTTTCAAATCATGATTTCATACAAAGAAATCTACTGAAGAATACCAATTATTTAATGAAAATATTTCATAAAATGTTTTGCTGTTAAATTCTGTTTCAATCTCTGATTAGAACATCCCTTTTGATTACATTGGAGGAGGCCATAAAACATCATATTGGCCTCCGATTGAAGGGAATATCAATGACCCATGTGAGCAGAGAATGCCAAGATGTCCGACCCTGAGGGATTGAGCACCACCACACATTGATAGATGATCCCCATATTTAATGACCCTTCAGTATTGAGTGTGACCGCTCTGCTATGTAGAGAACAACATAACCACTTCTCTCTGATATTATTGCTAACCAATAAAGTAATAAAATTGTGAGAATGAAGTCGTTTAAGAGTAGGTTCCTCCCTCAAATTGCAAAGGGATATGATGATATCAAGGAGGAGGATATTGGATTGATGGATGATGCAATGATAGAAAGTAATAATACCTTTGTATCTGGACTTATTTCTCGCTAACTATATCGACCAGTAACCTAAATGGAGGACCATGATGTGGGCCATCTTCTCAAGGACCCTCTCCCTCGTACCATGAAATAATTTATCAAGAAAAGTCATACCATCCTTGAGATAATCTTGAATAGCTATAAAATCATAAAAATACTACTACACAGCCCTCACCCAGTCTCCTTCAAAGATTATATTCCCCACAGTCTCCTCTCAGCGGTCTGAGCAGCAATGGCACCTTGAAGCCAACGAAATTCCACATCACTTGATGTACTCATCAGTGAGGATAGAATTGTGACACAACCTCTAGTTAAGGAAGATGTATTTAAGAGGATTTCATTTGGTCTGAATTTTTTAATTATACATATTGGTCTATTGAATGGTGTCAAGAGTTCACCATAAGTCTCGTGACGAGAAATATTCTAAGGTAGATAAAGAGAAGACACATCTTTCCGGTAATATAAAACTGTAATTTATTTTATTTAAATTGTGAAATATAAAAATCACATTATATTTTGTATTTAAAGTGATATTAGATCCATTTGTTTTAAAATAATTAAATTAATTCCAATAAGAACATCATTTAAAATGATTTTTAAGTAATCAAAATTTTATGATTAAAATCCAACTTTTGGGGAAACCCTTTTTATATTATATTCCTAATTAATTTATAAATATATTTATATAACATATAGAAATTAAATTTTATAAAATTTATTCCATATTTTTAATTATTATATTTTTATTTGATAAAAAGTTTTCTTTTAATTTTAAATATTATGAATAGTTATAGTAGTAAAATTATATCACCTTGATAAAGGGTAAATAGGGAAATTTTGGTAAAAAATGGTTAATAAATGGGTTAATAAAAAATATAATTTTTAAAATAATATATAAAACTGTATAAATTGAACAAGGTGATTACATTAGGATTATATCCTCCTTGATTTCGAATCCATTTCATTTTGTAACTACATCTCTATGAATGTGACTTTATTAAATTTTGATATTTTTAAAAATTTCAAGACTGTCTCTGCCCTAACTTATAAATGGAAATTGATTCTATATTTTGATTGAAAAAAATAGAGAAATATGTCTAAACAAAACCTCACCAATTATCTTATCAAATTTCTCATGCATGATGTTTCTATTTTTTAATTCTCAAAAGTATATTCCAAGGGTCCTTATAAGGGATCTAATAAAAGACTACCTATGTAGAGGTATTTATCTTTAATAAATAATTAAAATTTATTTGTTATAACACAACATATAATAATATTTGGTACATAATAAAATAATAAATATAGAGTAATAAATATACTAAGATGTTATTATGATTATGGTACAACCACTTTCCATCTATTTTCCATCAAATTAAAAGTAAAAACATCGATCATGTGTACATATGACTTACCTTCTCACACTGCTATGTAATTATTTCTTCTTCACCATTTTTATTGGATTGTTATAAATATAGAACTAATGAATATATATTATAATTATGAAATAATTATTCTCCTAAAGTAATAATATATTCTCAATATTTTTATCTTTCAATCCATTATAAAATGATAAAACCACTTATGCGTTAGTGAGGCTAACACCTCTATCAAGTGATGTGATCTCTTATTAATTACAAATATACATGTATGGTAATAGGGATATATTTAATGAATATATGATATATATGATATATAATCATTTTTTAAATGTGAATTATTATTTATCATTCTTTTATTTTTTCTATAAAAATTTGAAAACATTATTCAAGTGTAAGTACGACCAACCGTCACCAAGAATAGGGTAATTTATTTTTTCAATAAATTTTTTTTATGGATGAATATAAATATATATATTTATAATGAATATATATTTTATTTATATTATTATTAACATTATAAATATGATGAAACCATAATAAATTTACAAGAACCAATACTACTCAACAAAAATTCTTGATAAAAAATAAGCAGTTAACACCTAAAACCATTATGATTATAAAAAATAGATAAAAATAGGTGATAAGATGTGATAAATGGATTAAATATGATATAAAATATATTAATATTGTTATATTATATAGGTATAACAAATATAAATTTATTATAAAGGAGTTAAAATCCACTTACGTGGAACATTTGACTTGAGGGTAGGGATTTCATCTCAATTTCAACACCATTAAAGAAACTTTTATATTATGCACCTACTTAACTTAATGAGAAACATATAATACCTCATTAATATATTTAACAAAAATATATATTTATTTATGATGATTAATGTTTGAATTCATGTTTATAATTTCAGGGGGTTATAATTGGAATATTACCAATAAATTAAAAAATTATTTTACAATATTATTTTTTTGGGATTTCATACATTTTAATCAATGGATCATATAATATATCCTTAAAAATATATCTATTTTTATATAATCTATATTTTTGAATGAGATTCTAATTTTTATTCAAAATTATCTTCTCATTGATGCTTAAAACAATCAAATAAATTTTTATAGGAAAAAATTAATCTTCTTTAACTTTTTAACCGAGTATATTTTTATTTTATACATTATTTTAAAAAATTATAATTGACATTTTTAATTACACAAATTAATTAGTAAAGAATTTTTATGTTCTCCTTGAAATTTTTCTATGATCAAAAGGAACCATTCTAATGTTCTCTGAAAGTGTAAATTTTAAATTTCTTTTTCAAGAAGTCCAAAATAATGTATTCTTTTAGTGAATGTGACATTAATTGATTTTTAAACTACCACCACTATTCTACTAACCATAGACTATTCAATATGATTTATATTCTTATAAAGAAAAGTAATTATTGAAAATATATTTTACATCATTTTATTCTAGTTTCTTTTATTATTGAATAGAAGATATTTTATTATAAACAAATATTTTTTATTAATCAATCTTCATTTTTTATCACTTATAGATTTTGTGGTCCTTAAATGTCTATTAAATCATTCCCATATTTATAATAATATTTTATTAGACATTAAAATTCTTTGAAGTATCAATATTCATTATTTAATGGATATAATTTTATCCCAAACAGTATTGTATTTCTATATATGCTATTTTATTATGATATTAATTTATTGACATGGAAAATATTATTATTTAAAAATATTTACTTAATGAAAATAGTTATTGATATTTAATATTATTTATTAATTAAATTGAACATTCAATATATGAAAAATATTTTAGACATGTAGTGATGGGTGGGACCTGATTAAAATAGTCTCCTGATACATCGATGTGAACCAAGAGACAAAATTATTTGCTAGATTTAGTAAATAGTTTCTATGTATACCTACCCATTGATTAAAATCTATTTGAACAAGGATTTAATGGTAATGATATCATGATACCTAAGATCATGATATCCAATATGAACCATTTTATTTAATGAGATATTATTCATTATTATTCATGAGATAACTAAATTTATATTATCCTTGTATGCATTCAGTGCTCAGGTAGTCGATTATATGGAAAATGTTTATAGATATATACCTCTACTTGTTGATTATTCATTATTTAATCATGATCAAATGCATTTTACATAAACCTTACTGAGTATCTGACAGGAACCTTTATTTTTTTCTTTTAGAATTATATAATGATATATATTATAAATAATATAAGGGAAAAGATAATGTTTGTACGCTATGTATTTATATTTATAATGAAACATGGGAATAATAAATTTATCTATTTCTTCAAGAATTCTAATGTTAACAATATTTTATGGGGATGTCCCTTTTATTTTATACTAATGTAATAATTATGTCAATATATTTGGATTTTTGTCTTTTGGGATTCTATGTAGAAAAATGTAATTAAAAATTTAAACATAAATATCATTAAATTATAGAAATACTATAATTATTTATGATATTTTTATTAATATAAATGAATAATATGATGAGGCTCATCAATTTTAAATAACATGGAATAAAAATAATTTTTAATGAATTCATAATATATTATTTTCCATTAACTATAATAAAAAGGATAATAGATATACAATATTGATCCTCTTGTTAAAAAATGATGTCATATATTTTTATGAAAAAAATAAAAAAGGGGGACATGAATGTTATGTAAGAAGGAATTTTATCTGGTATAGATATATTAGAATGTTATGTTTATCCGTGTTGTGAATAATATACCTTTAATAATAAGTCTAAAATTAATGATAAGTAGAAACCAAAGGAATTACATTTAATAATATTTATTTTGGTGTTATTTAATTAAATTATAGAGCATACGAAATAAAACAATACATTAAAAAAAGTGAATGATTCATAAATTAAAATACTTTTTAAATACAAAAAATGATCATTAATGAATATTATATGGTGTTTGTGATGTGTTTTAGGGAATAATATAATGACCATTGGTTATGGGAACAACTCATTTAATGTATTTATATATCTTAAATAATTAAGCTTGAAATTATTTAAGAATAACATTGTACCTATATATCAAATTTAATAGCCCATGTCTATTTTAAATTTTCTTATATATTGTAATAGTAGTAAAAAAATAACTTCCTACTTATGAAGTAATTACATGGGTGTTTTAACCCATAATCATTCATAAGGATCCTCATACACATTTAGGGAATAAATAACAATAAATATAAAGATATATACCATGGGAAAACTAACTTCAGCTAACAATACATGTTGTGTGGGTTGAAATTTGTAAGCAGAACTATTCCCATTTATAATCCATCCTTGGTGCTCATTATTAACTGAACAATGTCTGAAATTGAGAATAAAAATTGGAATCTCATGGATCATATAAGTTATTTTTCATTATTATATTATTTATTTAAAACATTAATGATGATTTAGTATAGTGATAATAATCCATCTCATGGATTATTAAAAGAAAAAAAATTGGTTTGATGTGTTTCATTCATGATGAAACTGATTCTAATGAATCATATGTAATATCATATAATACATTATGGTTAGTATAGGTATCACATTCCTCTAATATGATTCAGTTATATCATATGTTGCAATATCCATATCATTAATAACATATCATATAACCTTGTTATATTTTAATATAGGATACATATAATTTAATTTAACATCTGAAAATCTACCACTTCCTCTTAAATTCCAAAATAAAATTGATGAGATAATTATAAACTGATGTGAATCCATCCAAAAATCATTTGGATTTGCTTTATAAAAATATATTTATATTGAAATAATTTTTTTAAAACTAAATCCTTAACCAATGCACTTAAAATGTGACCCTAAGATTATTTATAGCTTTTATTATAAATATGTAAACCATAATTCAAATATGTAAAAAGATATTATCCCCTAAAAATGATCAAGAGATATTCAAGATACTTCATGGTACATTGTGATCTCTCTAAATGATACTCATATATTATATAACTTTCCATCTAAGGATATGTCATATAAATTTTATATATACCTATATTATATCAATATTAATAACACTAAGTGGCCAAAATGAATATAATAATATATATCTAGTATAGTCAACAAAATTATTTCATGATTTATTAGAAACATAATACCTATTTAATAAATTTGTGGTATAAAATTCATCTAATGGACAATCATGTCATATATCCCCTACAAAAATAGTTAAAAACGTATCATGTAACTCAAATAAGAATGGATATGAATTTCATTAGTCTAATTAAATCATAGGATAATTTTTTTAAAACATATTTATGCACAAATATCATATGGTCCATTCTGTAATTGACCTCATAATTTGCAATGTCACAACCACACTGGATTAGATTTGTAATAATGACATGAGAAAGAGTGGTGTAAAATTAACTATGTTTTCATTAATGGTATTTGAGAGACCTCAAGTAATATGGATTTACAATAATACTACAAAAATAATTATATTGATGGATTCATAATATTACATGCTATATAATTCATGGTTCACCCAAAAAATAAATCTTTCTATTTATTATCTGATGTTTCAACTATACTTTCTTATTATAAAAAATAACCACAACTCACACTACTCTATGATGATCATTTGTTATTGATTATAGAAATTTATACATGAATATGATATTATCCTTCCATCATTCATATTAATGAAAATTAGAACAAAATTGACTGATTTTTTTAGATTTCCATTATTATAAATATATTTTTCATTATTCTATATTTACATAAATATCATTTAAATTGAATACCATGTGACACTATATTATCCCATGCCTCCTCTTTGATTAAATTTTCATTAATGGATCCCATATATATTCCTCATTATCCACCTAATAATTCCAAATATCTCCTCTATAAATTATTTATCATATATGATGGTGTTTATGAATAATGTGTTTTTCCTTTTTGTAAGAGAAAATATTACTTTCATAAGTGATATTTTCATGGTTTTAATGGTAGAGCTAGTTTTTTTCCTCCACTATATGAACCACCCATATTTCTAAGATAAAATTTATGATCCAAATTTATTTCATCATAGAATTTGATGTATTGATGTAATCCAACTATTTTTTCCTGATTTCTATATTTCCCTATTTAAAACTATTCTGAAAAATAACTCTATCATTAAGAAAAATTATTCAATAAAATTTATATTCTATATCATCATTATCATATTATAATATTTATTCTATGTCACCCATTAGGAATAGCTCATCCTCCCTTCCAAGATTTTCCTCATGACGATGCACTTAAAATGATACTGATATGATATTTATCACTTTATAATGAATATAGAATAAGAAACATCATGTAAATAACAATACATTGAATATATGATGGATCCTATTATTGGTGAGTGGGGATTTCAATCCTTCCTTTATAACTCTATATAATTATCCTAAATCTTCCTATTATTTTTTCCATTCAATACTGGTAATATCAAATTTTTATATTTCTGTATTAAAAATCGCATTAATTATATACCTATATACAGAGGTTAATATAATAATATCATACTTTTAGACCAATTTATAAAAATATTTATACATAGCATATAGGATTCTTCACAAATTTATTTTAATAAGAAGTATTTACCCAAACCCATATTTATAGATTGATTTTTTGAGATTACATTTCTGATAAGTAGAATTTCATCCACACAAAATATAATTAACAACATTATAATCAATTTAATCGATTTATAAACATAAAATAATCTATTCTTCAAATGGAATAAACTCTTTGATTACTTTAATAAACTAAATACTCCAACTATGAGAACCCCACTATAATTTTAAATGGAACATGGTAGATTTGAAAACATAAATGTTTCATTTGGAATATAAACAAGTTTGGTTATGTCATATAAATTTCATTTTCTAAATTACTATCATGGAAATTGGTTTTGATATCCATTTAGTTTGTCTCATAATCAACGTTGAATTCCATTTTATGAAAACAACAAATAGATAATATAAATGTTGTAAGAAAAATATATTATTCTTTTTCAATACCCTGGATTTTCAGGTATCCTTTTTCAACCAAATGTTTATTATAGTTATAAAATATAATATACTCATAATTTTTAATTTCAAAAAATCACTTCCACAAAATGGGTACCACCAATTTAGGTTCATATTGCTAGTTTCAAACATAGTTATGGTATATGGATTCCATCTCAAATTAAATTGATTTTACCCATTTATCAGAATCAAACCTCCAAACAGACTCCTTTAATGTAGTATATTTATCTATTATAAAATATTAAAAATCATCATTATCTTCTGTAGATCTATATATCATTAAATCTTAATGATTCATACCATAACTTCAATGTTCTTTTTATCTTGAGTAAGTTCTACATCCACAAATTATTATAGAACTAGATAAATTTTCACCATATAAAAAATTCCCTTTTTTGGTATTTATCTTATCCATTATTTACATTAATCCCATCGAATCTTCAACTTATGTGTTCTTTCATAAGGAATGTGAATCATTGATACACAAATACTATGTGTTCATTGTTGTAAATATATTATTTGACAGTTTCATTATAATATCCAATTAATAATAAATATTCATATCTTGGGATATGTTTTACAATAAAACGCATTACCATTATTCATATCCAATAATTTTAATAACATATATACTTGGAATTATACCTGACCATATATCATATAGTTTCTTTATGAGTTATTTAGATGGATTATGGTTTTATAGGTATGAAGAAGTCTTTATAGAATAACTCCTGAGTGAATAAGAGGGTCGGACTAGCTCATTATCATTCAATCTATATAAAATTGGGGATGATTCCAAATATTATAGGGACCATTCCATTATGGTGTTCCAAGATAAGTGATTTTTAGAAATATTAATTAATCTCTTAAATTATCAATGATTCCCCAATTCAAGTATTAAACACCCCAATATGATCATAGGATCATAATAGTTTTTCCAAGTTGATTTTATAGCTAAATATGGAAATACTTTAGTTTTTATAACGTTACTTACACATGGATCATTAAAAATACATATCTATACTAACATAATTCATCAGTGAAATTATTGATATACCTAAAATCACCACTTCTATTTTTACTCATTGGTTTGCATATATGACTACATATGAGACCCAATATTAAAATTTTATATTTATGCATTTCACTACAATTTTCAATAGAAATCATTCCTAATAAAAAATATTCATAATTTTCAATTGATTCATAATTGAATAGTTAAAATAAATCAACTTTTTGGATTATTTGTATCTGTTTCATATTTACATGACCAAGGGATCAATTCCAAAGGTAGATGGGATTACAATATTAAATAACAATTTATTATAATGTTTATTATAAGAACATTCAAAAATATAATGCATAAATATTTTACTATATTACCAATTACAATAAAAATTTATTTCAAAAATATAAAGTAAAACTTGTTCATAATCATTAGTGAGTAACCATTTGTAAGAACCCGGATCACTTTTCAGGTATGTTTTTCCTTTTTATGGAGTTTTTGAGAAAAATGAATTTTCTGGAAATTTCAGAATTACATGCCGTGTACTTTCTTGGTACACGCCGTGTACTCTTTCCCTAGCTCGAAGTCGTGTGCTGGCTGTGTCCGGGCTATACACACGGTGTGTAAGGCTGAGGTGGAGGCCGGTTATTTTAGAGTATGGAAAAATTAGTAGTACACGACCTGTACTCTAAAAGTACACGCCGTGTACTTTGTTTTTTTTTCATGAAACGGACCGGGGTTGCGTCTAACCCTCATATTCAGCTTCTTCTCCAGTTTTCGGCCGTCCGAAGCGACCCGTACGGCCAGATCTTCGACGGATGACCGCCTCGCCGTCCGTTCTCCGATTCGAGCATGGTTAGTTGTTTTGGAAGCACAATGGTGAGTTATTTCTTCTGCTTTAGCCTTGTTTCTTGATTCCTCCTCGTTTCCATGTTATTGTAGGTTGAGTGTTTTGTGCATTTTCTCAGATCTACATCGTTCGAAGGGGAATCTGTTGTTGAGGTTCACGTATATCGATCTCCTAGGATCGAGGTAGGTGGTTTGTGCCTTTCCGTTGAATGTTAATGAATATTATGTGAAAATTCCACCAATAACCGTGAACGGGGTATTGCATGTTTCCAATTTTTCCCTTGTTGCTTTCTTGTTTTTCTTGATTGATTTAGTAGAGGTTATTGCTTTTGATTAGAGTATTTCATTTGTGCTCATATTGCTTTTCCATGCTTGTTCTGCCTGTTTGGCGTTTTTTCCAGTTGCCATGCCTAGTCGTAGGATAGTGGAACTGTTGTTTTATTATTGATGTCGAGCCTTAGTTGATAGCCATGTAGTTCTCGAGGTTTACTTGGACGATATACACACGCTGAGCATGTTTAGTTATACTCAGGACTATGAGAACCTAGAGTAGTAGACCAAAGGGAGAATTGACGGAAGGGCTTCTCCAAAGTGTCATTTAAAAATGATACGTGGGATATAGGGGAAATTAACATTGATTGCATTCCCAGAGAGCCATTAGCACGACACAGGACATAGGGGGAATTGACGTTGAGTGCTTCCCTAGAGATCCTTTAACATGATACGAGACTATAGGGGGAATTGGTGGTGAGTGCTTCTCCAGAGAGTCTGCTTATGTACGTAACTGAACTAGAGGGGTGAGACTGTGTTTTCCACCTAGAGGGTTGCTACTATTTATTGTTTGAACCATAGGGGTTAGTGTGTGAGAGCTACCCAGAGGGTTACCTTTTTTCCTTTGTTACTCGTTGTTTACTTGTGCACTTCTTTTGTTAGAACTGTGGATTGTAGAAGCTTGTGCTTTCCCATTCACTGTTTCATGTTTTATGACTGGCCTTGTATTAATTGACTATTAGGCACAAATAATTGGGTGATTTCCTACTCAGATTGTATCTCACACCCTCTTCAGGCCATGCTTTTGGGCCCAAGAAGACTATGTTGTTGCAAGTATAGATAAGGGAAAGCGCCTTTCTACTTCAGGAACTTGACTGCGCCAGGAGATGGGGAGCAAGGGATCGAGCCGTGGCTCGTGATGCTGAGTTGCTTACTTTGTTTTCTTTTGCACTTGGTTTTAGTTGTATTTAATCACACTGTTGTGTTTGCTGTTTTCCTTAGATACTTGTACCTGCTGCATCATTGTCATCATAGCTATATATTTACATTGCTTCCGCTGTTGGTTTTTGTTGGTATGCATGTGGTTTGCTGCTTCCGCTGTTTTTTTTTTGTTTTCTTACCTTGTATACCTTACCAAATGAGGGCATATTTTCCCCACCGACTCACAAAGGCCCTCGCTGCTAGTCGGAAGCCTCTGGCGTTCGGGGAAACCCCCTTGAGGTCATGTGGCGAACCGGGTACGGGGCACCAGTGGAGGGGCTCCAGACTCGGGACGTTACAAACTGGTATCAGAGGTGTTATTTTCTCTTTCTTTACTGTTTGGAGACCTTTTCCAGGGATGGGATGGATTAGGTACTTGGCATTAATCTGTACTTGGGAGTAGCTAACCCGTGTACAGGTAAAATCCATACTACCTCGTTAATTGCAGTTACTGATTCTAAGATTTATAGTTGATCTGATTTCACCGTGAGTGATTCATATGTCTTGTGCAGTTATTGTTTTTATATTTTGGTTCTATCTCTGTCTCAACCCTATGAAATGAGGGTATGCCATCTCATGCATCATATAGGCACTTGTAGAAATCTCATGTCTTTCATTCTTTCCATGCCATCAACGATGCATTAGCGATTGCATGCTATTGTGATAGGATCTGTGTAGATTATGCATGATGTTGTGATAGATGCTTGATAGATTCTATGATGTTATGTTAGAAAACTGTTGTTTTGTTTTTTTTCATAAAATCAACTCCAAATCTTGGTTCTTGAGGCGTTATGGGCCCTCCCGGATCGGAATTTGGCATCTCTTCCCTTGTTTTTAGTGTTTCTGGAATTCTGCGCAGTTTCTGAGCTACTGCCCAGAAAAACCCCGAATACACGGCATGTAATTTTTGGATACACGCCATGTAGTTTTCAGGTCGTGTCACTGACCGTGTGAGCAGAACCCGGTGTCGTGGGAAGAACTTCAGAAACATGCCGTGTACCATTGGTACACGCCGTGTGAGTTCAGAGCCGTGTACCCGACCGTGTCACTAACAACACGGGCCAGGGAAGCTCGGGTATAACACGCCCTGTCTATAGGGAACACGCCGTGTAGTCCGTCCGGGTACCCAGCCGTGTCACGAACAACAAGGACTGACATCACATTACTTTCCACACGCTAGGTTTGTTCGGAACACGCCGTGTAGTCTTGCCCAGGTACCCAGCCATGTCACGAACAACACGGGACAGTGTCGCCTTCGCCTATGCACTCCATGCTTGTTCGGAGCACACCGTGTAATGTCCGGCCATGTAGACGGACGTGTACTCAACAACAAGGACCACCGAAGCCTTGTCCAGTGCACGTCGTGTTTGTTTCGAACTTGGTGTGTAGTCTCGGGTTGAGTCGGACCGTGTAGGTTAGCTGTGTATGGAGACTCGGGCAGGGCAATAGTTTTCATGTACACGCTGTGTGTGGTTGTTAACACGCTGTGTATTTGAAGGTGTACATGAATTTTAGGGAAGGAGAACACCCCAATGTAAGTGGCTTAAGATGACATTCCGTGTAGTTTTATACACGCTGTGTAGTCATATTTTCCAATCTTGTGTGTTTTTCTCCACTGTTCTCATTTGTGCTCTTTCCTTCTCTGTCCTTGTTTTCTTGATTTAAGGTGTGATTTTGATCTTTCAGAGCTATGCCTCTGAGACGTCCTCCGGTCGTACGTCTGTCGTCGAGCAGTGATCAGATGCTGGATATGGCTGATCAAAGACTACCTGTCGATCCCCCAGCCGAGCCAGCATTGGCACTGGTTGTCATACCAGTTGCAGGCACTGATGCGTAGTTCAGGGAAGGTTTCATGAGGACGATATAGGCCTTCCAGGGAGCACCGCCTCCTGCCTCGTCTATGGAAGACTTGACGCAGGTTTTCCAGTAGCAGTATCCTCCCATGTTCTCATGGGAGGGAGGACCTCTGGCTACAGAGTCATGTCTAGAAGCCATGCTAACTATATTCGAGCATCTGGAGACACCTCTAGAGAGGCAGGTCAAGCTCGCCAACTACATGCTCAGATACACCGCTAAGAGGTGTTGGGACGTGATCTCACAGGTAGGTCACCAACATGCTATGGCTTGGGAGGAGTTCCAGCGCATGTTCTACGACTAATTCTACCTAGAGACACGGAGGGCCGATCGAGCCCTAGAGTTCATGAGCTTAGAGCAGGGTACTCTATCTGTCATGGAGTATTCCTCTCGTTTCACTGAGCTGCAGCGTTTTACAACCCTTCGGGATGGGAGTGGGGTGTTCTTGGCAAGGAAGTTTTTGGATGGACTCAGGCGGGAGATCTGCTCGCAGGAGAACATCTTTTAGTTGACTTCCATTACATCCATTGCCAAATGGGCATTGATTGCGGGGCACAATCTGATAGACTCGGGAGCTGCGAGCTGGGGTGGTTCTGCTTCCAGAGCTAGATTTCCTTCGAATGACAGCAAGAATCACCGTAGGGATCCTACGCGCGATGATTCGAGGAAACGAGACACATCATCAGACAGTTAGGTGACATGCTACTAGTGTGGTCGGGCAGGGCACACGAGGCCGCAGTGCTAGAGAGACCCCGTGGAGTGCCGATCTTGCGGCTAGTTGGGTCACCTTTATCATTTCTGCCAGGTTTTCTCACTAGTAGCAGGTGATCAGGGTTCTTCCATGACTCCTCGTTCAGGAGAAGCACTGCCAATTTCTCACCAGTCGGTGAACTGGAGTTCTTCCAGCAGTTCGGGCCGAGGTGGAATCAAGGTCGTGGCTGTCAGCCACCAGTTCACCAGCACCAGCAGGGCGGTTCAGCTCGAAGTTGTCAGCGAGGGGCACAGGGCCACAGCACCGGCCAGTCTTTTTCCGTGGAGCAAACTTATCATGAGCAGGATCCCAACCCTTCTACTGTTCGAGGTACGATTTTAGTAGCCTTAGTTTTATCTTCAGCTCTTTTCGATAGTGGTGCTATGCATAGTTTTATCTCTGTTTCTGTTGTGGAGAGCATTGGACTCTGCATCTTTTCTTCTGCTGACTCGTTGACACTAGGCACACCCTTGGGGACAAGGACATCTAGTGTACGCCAGTATAGATAGTGCCCTCTCGATGTTGCAGTGTATCGCTTCTTATGGGATCTCTAAGTACTGGAGATGACATGCTATGATTTCATTCTCGGCATGGACAGGTTGATTCCCTTACATGAAGTATTTGACTGTTATCGCCGCAGAGTCAGTTTCTTTTCACCAGAAGTTGAATCTTTTCTTCATAGAGGCAAATGGGACGTTCGGGCGAGTCGAGCGGGACTCAGGCATCTTGGGCTAGGAGGGGTGACAGCCCCGATTGCTTGTCTTTATTTGGATGATCAAGGAACTCTAATGTTGGACTTTCCTCTAGTGGTGGATCACTTCAGGGATGACTTTTCAGAGGACTTTTCGTGTGTTCCTCCAGAGCGTGAGGTAGACTTCTCTATTGAGCTCGTGTCTGGATCAGCACCGGTGTCCATTCCTCCCTATAGGACGACCAGACCTAAGTTGCAGGAGCTCAAGAAGCAGTTGGAGGAGTTACATGATAAGGGTTCCATCCGACCCAGTACTTCTCCTTGGGGTTCACCTATTCTGTTTGCGAAGAAGGAAGGCGGTACACTTCGGCTTTGTGTGGATTATCAGAATCTGAACCAGTTGATGGTCAAGAACTGATATCCCATGCCGTGGATTGATGACTTCTTCGATCAGCTTCGGGGAGCCCGGGTGTTCTCGAAGATTGACTTGAGGTCCGGTTATCATTAGTTTCATGTTAGACCATCAGATATACCTCTGACAACCTTCAGGAGAAGGTATGGTCTATACGAGTATACAGTCATGCCCTTCAGACTCACGAACACACCTGCTGTTTTTATGGCACCGATGAACCGAGTGTTCCATCCTTACTTGGATTCCTTCATCGTGGTCTTCGTGGACGATATCTTGGTGTACTCTCACAATCGACACAACCATGGCACACATCTTGAGATCGTTATGAGTACACTGAGAGAGCATCAGATTTATGCTAAAATCTCGATATGCCACTTCAGGATGGATCGGATTAACATCTTGGGTCAAGTCATCTAAGAGACAGGAGTATCTGTGCAGCTAGAGAAAGTGAGCGATGTAGTTTCCTTGGAGCATCCGAAGAACGTTTTTGACGTACAGAGCTTCCTAGGGCTGGATGGATAATACAGATGCTTCATTCAGGACTTTTCTTATCTAGCAGCACCTTTGACAGGTCTGACCAAGAAGGGGGAAAAGTTCTTATGGTCATATTCTTGTGAGTCAGCCTTTCAAGAGTTGAAAGGAAGGTTGACGTCAGCACCGATACTAGTCTTGCAAGAGCCATGCAAGAGCTACACTGTTTACTATGATGCTTCAGGTATCGGGCTGGGAGCGGTACTTATATAGGGAGATGGAGTCATTGCGTACGGGTCTCGGCAGTTGAGGCCACATGAGAGGAACTACCCTGCGCATGATCTGGAGTTGGCAGCTGTTGTTCATTCCTTGCGCAGTTGGAGACACTACCTTCTGGGAGATCACTTTGAGGTTTTTACTGACCAGAAGAGTCTCAAGTATATCGTCACATAGCGTGATCTAAATCTGAGGCAGTGCAGGTGGGTTTAGTATCTACAATATTTTGATTTCGAGCTTGCCTATACACCAGGATAGGGCAACGCCGTGGCTGATGCATTGAGCAAGAGAACTCAGATTCATGAAGTTCATAAGGCCAGTAGTGAGTGGTAGCTGATGGATATGTTCTCTGAGATGCATCTGGAGGTGCACGAAAGACAGGGACAGAATTTTCTATCTTTTTTAGCTGTTACCTCCAGGCTACTTGATCGGGTATGGATGAGGAAACTATCAGAATCAGAAGGCATAGTCCTGTGGGAGAGTGTGTTATGAGGGGACCCTCTTCCTGGATGGACTGTGGGTGAGGATGAGATCTTGTACTTTCAGGGACGCGTATCCGTTCTAGTAGACATACGCGAGTATCTGATGTGGGATTTCCATTCCTTTGTTTGGGCAGTTCATCCTGGAGTCACCAAGATGTATCGGTTCCTTCATCACCAATACTGGTGGTCTGCTATGAAGAAGGATGTTGCTAGTTTTGTCTTGAGATTTTCTACTTGTCAGCAGGTGAAAGCAGAGCATCAACTACCAGCAGGACTTTTACAGCAGTTACCCATTCCGGAGTGGAAGTGGAATGATTTTGTGATGGACTTCGTGACCGGATTGACGTGATCACCTCGAGGGAACGATGCTGTTTGGGTTGTTGTCGACAGACTTACAAAGGTTGCTCACTTTTTTCCGATCAAGGAGACCTTCAATGTCAATGATCTGGGACGAATTTACATCAGGGAGATCGTTCTTCTGCATGGTGTTCCATGCTCTATTGTTTCAGACAGAGATGCGCGCTTTACCACTTGGTTCTGGCAGGGACATCAGAAGGCCTTGGGTGCACATGTACTTTTGTGTACAGCATACCATCCCCAGAATGATGGCCAGTCCGAGCGCATGATCCAGGTGCTTGAAGATATGGTCCGAGCCTGCATCCTTGACTTTGGCGGTTCTTGGAAAAAGCATATTCTTCTGGTGGTGTTCACCTACAATAACAGTTTCCAGGCGACCATTTAGATGGCACCATACAAGACTTTGTACGGTAGGCCATGCCGATCACCCTTATGCTGGCTAGAGATAGGAGAGACAGCTTTGCTAGGACCTCGTCTTGATCAAGAGACCTCCTAGCAGATAAAGATGATTCGAAAGAGGATGGATACAACGCAGTCTAGAGAGAAGTCTTATCCAGATCAGTGGAGATGTCCTCTGGAGTTCGAGGTCGATGATCAGGTTTTCTTACGTGTCGCACTGAGGTTGGGACACAAGAGGATTCCGAGATAGGGTAAAATTTCACCGCTGTACATTGGGCTGTTTGATGTTTTGGAGAGGGTGGGGCTGGTCGCCTATCGGTTGCATCTACCTCAGAGGTATCAGGCCATGCACGACATCTTCAACGTCTCTCAACTCCGACTCTACTTTTCAGACCCGTCTCACATCTTTCAGCCCAAGTAAGTCGACATCAAAGAGGATGCGTCGTTCGAGGAGCATCCTATCCGGATTGTTGATCGTAGTATGAAGGTTCTCCGTGGGCGGTCTGTTCCTCTGGTATGAGTGCTATGGCATCACGGACGAGTAAAGGACGAGTCCTGGGAGAGGGAGACCAATGTACGATCGCAGTGGCTGGAGCTATTCGGGGTTTCTACTTCTCTTCCTTGTTATGGAATTTAGGGGATGAATTTCTTTAAGGGGGGAAGTTTGTAAGAACCCGAATCTCTTTTCAGGCATGTTTTTCCTTTTTTCTATAGTTTTTGAGAAAAATGAATTTTCTGGAATTTTCAGAAGTACACGCCGTGTACTTTCTATGTACAGGCCATGTACTCTTTCCCCAGCTCGAGGCTGTGTGCTGTCCGTGTCTGGGCCACACACACAGTGTGTAAGGCTGAGGTGGAGGTCGGTTAATTCAGAGTACGAAAAAATTAGAAAAACATGTCGTGTACTCTTAAATTACACTCTATGTACTTTATTTTTCATGAAACGGACTGGGGTTGCGTCTAACCCTCATATTCACCTTCTTCTCCATTTTTCGGCCGTCCGAAGCGACCCGTACGGCAGAATCTTCGATAGATGACTGCCTTGCCGTCCGTTCTCTGATTCGAGCAGGGTCAGTTGCGTTGGAAGCGCATCAGTGAGTTCTTCCTTCTACTTTAGCATTGTTTCTTGATTCCTCCTCGTTTCCAAGTTATCATAGGTTGAGCGTTTTGTGCATTTTCTCAGATCTATGTCGTTCCAAGGGGAATCTGTCGTCGAGGTTCACGTATATCGATCTCTTAGGATCGAGGTAGGTGGTTTGTGCCTTTCCGTTGAAAGTTAATGAATATTATGTGCAAATTCCACCAATACCCATGAATGGGGTATTGCGTGTTGCCTGTTTTTCCCTTGTTTCTTGCCTTCTTTGCTTGATTTCTTTAGTAGAGGTTATTTCTTGTGATTAGAGTATTTCGTTTGTGCTCAGATTGCTTTTCCATGCTTGTTCTACCTGTTTGTCATTTTTTACAGTTGCCATGCCTAGTCGTAGGATAGTGGAACTGTTGTTTTATTATTGTTTTTGAGCCTTAGTTGATAGTCAAGATGTTTTTGAGGTTTACTTGGATAATATACATGCGCTGATCATGTTTAGTTATACTCAGGACTGTGAGAACCTAGAGTTGTAGAACAAAGGGAGAATTGATGGAAGGGATTTTCTAGAGTTTCTTTTAATTATGATACACGGGATATAGGGGAAATTGACGTTGAGTGCTTTCCCAGAAATCCATTAGCACGACGCGGGCCATAGGGGGAATTGATGTTGAGTGCTTCCCCAGAGAGCCTTTACCACGATACGACACTATAGGGGGAATTGACGGTGAGTGCTTCCCTAGAGAGTCTGCTTATTTACGTAACTAAACCAGAGGGGTGAGACTATGTGTGACACCTAGAGGGTTTCTAGTATTTATAGGTTGAACCATAGGGGTTAGTCTGTGAGAGCTACCCAGAGGGTTACATTTTTTCCTTTGTTACTAGTTGTTTACATGTGCACTTCTTTTGTTATAACTGTGGAATGTAGTTGCTTCTGGTTTCTCGTTCACTATTTCTTGTTTTATTACTGGCCTTGTATTCATTGACTATTAGGCACAAATCTTTGGGTGAATGCCTAATGGAATTTTATCTCACACCCTGTTTGGGCCATGCTTTTGGGCTCAAGCAGACTATGTTGCTGTAGGTATAGATAAGGGCAAGCGCCCTTCTACTTCAGTATCTTGACTGTGCCAGGAGCTGGGAAGTATGGGACAGAGCTGTGGCTCCCGATGCTGAGGAGCCTACTTTGTTTTCTTTTTCACTTGGTTCCAGTTGTATTTCAGCACGCTGTTTTTTCATTGTTTTCCTTAGATACTTGTACCTACTGCATCATTGTCATCATAGCTATATATTTACATTGCTTCTTCTGTTGGTTTCTGTTGGTATACGTGTTGTTTACTGCTTCAGCTTTTTGTTGTTGTTTTCTTACCTTATATACCATACCAAATAAGGGACTAGTTTCCCCACCAACTCACCAAGGCCCTCGCTACTAGTCGGCAGCCTCTGGAGTTGGGGTAAACACACTTGAGGTCATGTGGCGAACCGGGTACAGGGCACCAGTGGAGGGGCTCCGGACTCAGGACGTTACATTATAAATGTCTAAATAAGTTATAGAAATAAAATTCATGTTTCTAAATGGTGTAATGCTATTTTGTAATGGAAAATTCATTTATATAAATGTATACTATGTTTTATTGATTTTTTTAACATTTATCACATAGGAAAAAACAATCCAAGACATATTATACTAGTTTTATTAATAAAAATAAAAATATAATAAAACCTCTACTAAATTAAAGACATTGATATAACATACATTCTTACATTTAGAAGATTGATAATTAATATGAATGTTTTTCCTGCAATATCTCTATCTTTATTAAATAATTTTATATTAATTATTAAAAAAATATAAAATAATTAATATATTATTAAAATATATGAACTAATACATAAATAATATTTATATAATAAATGGATAATAAATATTTTTATGTCCAATTAATGTTTATAAACGTCATTTATTGATAATGAATTATATTATTTATATATTAATGTTTTATTTAAAAGGTAAATTTTAAAAAATTATATTCTTAATTTTTAAAATGAAAATATTTCTTTAATTCGGCATGTAAAAATAATCTTATGGTGAATTTTTTAAAATATTTCATTAATAATATTTCTTTTTAGTGAATAATGAAAAGTACATTTATAGTTAATACTAATACATTAATGATATTATTATAATAAAAAAATGATATAAATTTGTTGAAATATTTTTTGAATAAAAATATATATTTTTAACATAAAATGAATCATTTAAAAATAATAAAGTGAAAATGTTAGAACCCATGTTTAACATTTTATAATCCTAAGTAATATTTTATGTTAGAAATTATTTTTATTCACCTATATTGAAAATAAGTTTTCATCATTAGTATGAGTTAAATTACAAAAATGATTTCATATTTTATATTTACATGATAATATTAAATAATATGTCTGATTATTTTTTTAGGCTTAAAATTATGATTACTATGAATAAAATTAATGACAACGATATTGGTGTAAGGGTTATTTTTGAATAATTTTTTTATTACTTTTGTATATTTTTTTATCTAATAAAGTAAATTATAATCATATATAAATGAATCTAATATAATTTCTAATCAAAAAATTAAAAATATAAATGACTAATCAATTGATAATCACAACTAAATAATATTTAGAACACTTATTGATAAAAACATAATTTTTCTAAAAAATATTATATATATATATATATAATGTAATTGCATGAAATATAATTTTAACTTATAGATAAATTTAAAAATACTATGTGGGTTATAAAATTTATTTTCAAAATTCAAAATTTTCATTTTATTTTTTCATCAAATATTTTTAATAGAAAATTACCTAGAAAAAACTAGTTAACAATGTAAAAAACTATATTAGTTTTCTGAATCTAACAGAAATCTACTCAAAACATTCTTAAAAATGTGTAAAAAATCATGGTTTAGGATATACTAACCCAAATAACCAAAAAATCCATTATTTTATACATTTAGAGATTTTGAACCCTGAATACAGACATATAATTACTGAAATGAAATGGAGACATCCAAAATTACCCTTATATTTATTTAAGAGTGGGGATTAGTTTCACTACATTATCCTAAAAAAATCCATTGTAATTTTAGCTTCAAAATTTTCCAATTATATCCAATTATATTTATATGTGTAATTTTTATGTATATTATAGTCTCAATTAGATTGTAGAAGGGAACTATTTACAAGGTTGTTTCTTGGAGAAATCTCAAGTACTCACCATGAGTATTTCTTACTCCTTAGTCTTTTCTCATGAATCTTTTTGTTCCCAATTTTTTGGGACACCCTATTATAATTAAAATTTAATTTATAAATGTATTAAAATATATTGAATATTTTTAATAAAATAATAAAAAAATCAACATCGATCATTAGAACCTGCACACTACCACCTCGACAATGTGACATGCCTATTTCCTCAACATCGAATCTCAAGGATAGAACCTAAAATGTATTTGATGAATGAATATGTTTAAAATGTAAATTTTTATATTATGATAATATAATTTATCATATAACTTTATTTCATCCCATTCATTGAGAAATTGAAATGTTAATCATGTGTATGTGCAGACTACCACCACATTGAATAATGAATTTCATTTTTCATTACCACACTTAATAAAAGGTTATACTATTGAATTTAATTATGATCTATGATATTCATAATACTATAAATATTTTTAAATGAATTTTTGTAGATTAAATAACTGATATTGACAAAAAAATGTTTATAGTAAACCTAAAAACTTAAAATAATCCTATAAAGGAACCTTTTAGGATTTGAGTGCATTTTAGAGAATTCAATGAAACTATACAATGTTTTTCTAATGTAATAAATATATATATATATATATTAAAATTTTGGATAGTAATGAACTAACATTCAACACATGTTTTCAGGATTAAAAAATGTAGAATGTTTCTTGAAAAAAATTAGAATCACCCCAACTAATATATGCAAATAAAAACTATTTTATAAATAATTTTTTTAAAAATAATTATCAGAAAATGAAATATATATAGAAATGGGTTATAAGGATGTTTAAATTATTATTTAGGATGTTAAGGACATAAATAATGCTAATCTGGAACATAGTTGAGGGGTTTTTGAACTAATTTAATTTATTGAGATGTGGTTCAAATTCAAAACTTTTTTCCTTTTTGTGGGTTATATATTGTACATGGATTAAATTTAATTATTAAATTATTTAAATCTTGGGTATTGGTAAATCCAAAATGTCCTTATACCATACATATATTTTCAATTCAACATACTATGATAGTATAAGTGTTTTTTCTCTCTAGTTTTAAATTCCTTGAGACATGTTTGATTTTACACACTAATTTTTTATATTCTATATTCGGTACCCTATTTCCATAATTTATAAGTTATATATGTTATTTCATTATATTATAATTTTTATTTTGATTAAAAAATTTTATGTTCTTTTTTATTCTTATATTATCATTATGGTAAGGGGTTTTTCTAGAATATCTATTTAAAATTGGGATTTTTTAAAAAATATAATCCATATATAGAATTAATATTCTCTTTAGACCCCACATAATTTTATTATCATGTTATTTCTTTGGGGTTTTTTAAGTGTTTTAGAAATGATTTAGTTCCCCTATACTCATTATATAACCATTATAATGCAATAAGTAGTGCCACTTATTTTGGGTCAGAAACACTCCTCTTCCAGGTCTCTGATCATTTTATGCTTTTTAAAATATCCTTATATATTTATTCATAAATTGGTATGTTTATATTATTTTTCAGGGACCTTCTTCAATTGATTTAATGAAAGTTTTATCAATTTCCATACTGGTTGTTTTTATCAATAATGTTAAAAGAATATATTTTCTTATATTTTCTATGTGAAAAAATTCATTCATTTTTTTCAATATTTTCAATAAAACGTAGAATATACTCATTCATGTTTTCAAAAAGATATCATTATTATATTAGTTTAATATAATATTTTAATAAAATACAATTTTTAAATTATGAAATATTATTATCTCATATGGGACTGGACTGGTTCTCCTAAATTTTTTTTCAACAACGATTACATTATTTAACATATTTTATGTTTTATAAAGGATATTAATAAAATTATACCATCGAATTTTTTTAATAATGTGGTATAATAAATGTGTTGTTAGGTTAAATGAATTATCCATTGTTGCAATTCACTTTCCATACCATCCACTCTGTATAAATATGGTATTTTATCTAATGACATTAGTTTGTGAAAAATCAATGTTCCCTATCATTTATTGAAGGATGTTACCCAAGAATTCATGGATCAATTTATTAAAAAATCATTAACTAAAAAAAATACCTTTTATACATATGGTTTAAATACCATATATCTAATCATATTAATTGAATGATATTTACCTATAATGTTACTAAATATCTTTTGAAACTAATTTTCCCCCCAGTTTTATCATTTTATCATTATGGAAGAAATAATGAATAATTAATTTATTTAAATCCAATTGAAAATGATAGAAAACACATTTTTTCAAATGGTTAAACTATTTTATGATGAATAATTGAACTCATGTGACATAAGTAAACTCTAGGTAATAATGGGTGGGGTCATATATCACCATAAAATGAATTGGTTACACGTTTATATCTCATTATTTTTTTTAAATTTTTACAATTATATTTTCATGAAAACATTAATGAAAATTTGCGACTCTTGAAGGTGATATATACATGGTTACAATTACGGTTTCTCATAAGTGCAGGAGACATTTTATGAATCATGAAGTGGATATTTACATATTCTATTGTTTGTGACATATTTATAGGGTAACCTGATATTAAATTCTAATGGATCAAGATTATATAAAAATGTTTCCACACTCATTTGAATATTGTCTTCAATTAAGCCAAGATATACTCTATGGCTCATGATTTATGATATATTATTTCCTAGGTATGATTATATTAATGTTACATTGATGTATTTTTATTATAAAAATATGATCATATTATGGTCATTTTGGTTTTTTATTTTTCATCTCACATGTTTAAACAAACAGAGCAAGTACGATCACCCATATTATTATGTATCCATGTCACTAGTTTGTGATGATGGGTGTAATTTATGGTAAATCCAGAAGAGAGTCTTGTGTCACTCAATTATGGTGGAATATTATCATATATCATAAAATATTATTCGTATGATGTAAATAATCAATGATTGTAAGCCATCCATTTATGGTATTTTTTGATTCTTTTATAGATATAATGATTAATTTATCAGAATGATGTAAAATAATGATATGGTTAGTATATGTCACCTCACATAGTTTGATGTACAATGAAAAAAATATAATAAAAAAACTTTTTCTCTATTACTGACAAAAAGATTTACCAATCCCAATTTGAAATACCATTTATTTTTAATTATGTTTTTTGTAAAAAAAAATTGTTATAAACACATGATATAAAATAAAAATGAGTCAAATTTACTGAAATTGAATTCTATAAGTTCAAATTCTCATTCCGAAATTGTTTATTTTTTTTAAAACACATATGAACCCTAGAATTTTTTTGATCATTTCTAAAGATCTTATTTGTAAGGGATATCAACCATATTTTCATTTTATAGTTTATAATCTTAATAAATACATACACATTTGTGTGTGTCATATTTTGTCTCTCTTATTCATGAAATTTAAGTGAATGCACTCCCCTTAAAAAATAACCTCTTACATCTTGTAAATTTAGTGAGTAATTATTCATAATTCATGCTGAATTACACTAGGTTGAGAATATAAATAATTCATGACTATATATAATAGATAACATTTAATTTGAAACCCCATTTAAACCCATAACATCACCGAAATTAACCTGTTACAAGGCCCTATGTGTGTTTTTGATCACCACGAGAAGTTTAAAGGCACTTGAGTATCATAAAAAGACGATTGAATCATTTTCACCCTAAAAATAATTATAATAAAGGAGAAAAATATAGAGGAAAACATTGTATAATCAGAACATAAGATATATAAAAATATAAAAAAGGTCACATCCCATATCAAGACAACAGGTTTTCAAAATAGAATAACAATATCATCCTCAAAATGGATCCCAAATCAACATGTGGGTCCATATCCATGTAACCATATGTTACCTTCTTCCAAAGCAACCATCAGAAAACATGAAAATGGGGAGTCTCCAATTACATGTGGTATTACCTTTACGTTCATCCTGAAAAACAATCGATAAAAAATGAATAAAGGAAAAAATTTGGGTGTTGGAAGAAATTTACAGTAAGATACCTATAATGAATCTAAAAAACATCAACCCCTATGAATACATTAGTTAATATTTAAAACATATTTCTAAAATACTATAAAATAAATCATTATGCATTTCGCAAAACATCCTTTTGTTTTTGTTTTCCAAATAATTACATATTCACAAATACTGATCAATATAAAATAATAAATTATTAATTTAATAAGATGATAAATAAATAGTGTTAAATAATAAATTTAATTAACATAAAGATGTGTTGAAATATTAATATATAAAGATAATAATTGTAATTTATTCACAAATAAACCATGTGTAAAATGAATAACACATGTATATACACAACCACAAAGCTATGAATTTTATAGAACTCTTGATTAAATAAATTATCCCTATAGTCTGAGAAATTTTCTCCCAAATGGAGGGTACCATTTAGTAGACATCCGAGGAATTTCCCCTTGTGATCTTTATCACAACTATTCTTAGTCATTGTTTAAATATTCCCAATCTCCATGGTCTCCCATGTGTCCTTTTACACTAATATTACATTGATATAAATAAAAATTGATTCATAAACAATCTTAATTTAGTACATAATTTAAAATATAAGACCTTATTTTTATAAGATATTTATATAGTGATCCTAACTAATTTTAAATCATAAAAATCATTTTCTTTTTTTTAAAATTGGGGCAATTAATTAAACACACAACCGACATCAAATATATTCTATGAAAGAACACCTTTTTGAACATATAAACAAAGACATCAAAGACCAATTTAATTTTTAGGAATCAATTTAAAAATAATAATTGAAGGAAATCATCAATGAAATATTTACATTCCATGGGTTATAAAATAGGATAGATACACACATAACTAAATTAAAGAAACAATGAATTTGATGTAAAATAGTGATTATAAGAATGAGAATAAATCAAAGATAGTATATATATGAAGAAAAAAAGTGAATTATCCATTACCATACTAGGTCAATTGATTATTTCTCAAATAACATCAAACACAAGGAGAAGTAAAGGAGAAGCCATATTATAGGTCCTCTTATAAGATTTTGAAGAATAAAGATCCAATACTTTAATCCAAATAATGAATCAGTCTCTGTTATGGGAAGAGATCCATGGATTATGATTTGGAACATATGGATATATTAAAATTGATATGAATTTACAAATCCATATTATTGGTCCTGTTACAAATCCATGTCTCCAGAAACACCACCAACTTGTCGGTGGGTATTAGAAAAATATCATCGACCTCTAACATCCCATCATCAGACAAATGGGTACTACCAAAATTCCTGCACCAACACACAATGATACGACTATACAGTGGAACATAAATCATTTAGGTACATTATCCAACCATACTAGCTAGTTTGTTTCCTATACATACTAGTTACTGGTCGTCTTCTACCATGGAAAATAGAAAAAAAACTCCCCACTCACAAACAATCCCTTATATAATATGACTAAAAAAATAGAGCTATATATCTAGTTTAATAAACTTGGGGTGTAAAAATTTCCCATACAGTAAAAATAATATTCCTCCACAAAGCCTCAAAATATTGAACTGGAGAAATAATAAGGACACCACATCACCATCAAGGCCTAACTCTCCCTTGTATCCTATATATCCCCACTATAATGTCATCTCACATGATCCAATGGGATTATCATGCCATATATCACATTGTCCTATTAGTAGGCTATCTAAACCTCTCTTTTAACAACTGAGGAGATTGGTTCGATCTCAACATCCCCCACCCAAGTAGTTGGGATATGTTTAGATGATACATATTAAATTAAGAAATATAAAACACATCATGTATAGATTTCAAAGAATTAGGAATGTCCAAATTATTTTCTACCATTCTGAGTCACTCTATAATCTCTAATGGGGTTCCATAATGAGGTTAAAACATACACTACATCCCCAAATGACCACATCCTAAACGAGGTAAAACATTTAGACAAAATTAATCACATACAACAAATTATAATATTCAATGATTCTAATAGAAATAATATTTTTGGATACTCAGATATGTCAATATCCTATTCTAAATTATTTTCATGACATAAATCATATACTAAGAGAATCTTGACAAAACCAGGGACCTCTCTACAACATAATCCCAAAAAATTGGAATACCATATGGTCTATCATACAACACCAATAATAACATGATCTATTTAAATTATTGATAACTATAGTAATTTGAAATCTATAATGTGGATAAATGTTCCTCCCATGATTCAATTAAGTATAGAATACATGCCCAGAGCATGTCCTAAAAAATTTGGATGGATCGATCATTCTAACCGTCAATATGTGGATGAGAAGTTACACTCAAATTAAAACAATTACCTATCACTATGTGTAATTAAATTTAGATCTATAATGTGATGTGGCAGTATCTAATTGATACTATTTTTGATCACACACTATTAAGCCAAATATCATCCCAAATGTAAAAATTTATTAAGTCATCAACCTTTCATAAACTCATTTAATTTTAGGAAATTCATTGATTTAATGAGTCGATCAATAATTACTCATATCACATAGTTACCACTATGAGTATTAGTTATCACAATCAAAAGACCATAGACAACTCATATCATTTCAACTATATAATAGGTAACTATTATAACAACTTAATTGGACTTAATTATTCCATCATAATTTTTATACATGTGAGGAATCCTGAAATAAAACCAACAATTGAAAACCTTATCCAAAAACACTAATAATGATGTCTCAAGCCTTGATAAATCTTAATATATTTATTTTGATCATAAAAGATCAATCAATGCGAATAATAAATAAATTCATACCTATATATTATCTGAATAATGATAATACATTAGCTATTGAGAACTATAAGGAGCGACAATCCACTCACCAAAGCTCCCACACTATAAGAACTTATAACAAAACCCAAAAAATATATATCCTAATCTTATATATGTTTAATTTAATCATTCATGAGTGATCCATCCTGAGTAAAAATGGTTATAATTAAACATTATATCTACCATTATCCATGAAAATCTCAGTATATTATCTCAATAAGAACCACTATTTAACTAATTATTTCCCATCCTAATTAGGTAATTTCCTCCTCAACGATTCAAAAACCAAATAGACTTTAACTAGGGTTTAAGAAATATCAATTCTATAAGTTTTATTATATTCCACACGTCAACTATTTCATAGGTTGATATTTTTTCGAGTAAAAATATAATTTAGTGTTTTATTGTATGAATATATCATAAATTACTAGCAGAAAAGGTTGTGGTTCCAAGTATTAAATGCATGTATAAATAATTACAACTGAAGTTCATTAGTAGGTTAGTTATTCTCACGGGGATGTAACTAACATTAGTCATATACTACAAAATGTATCTAATACATCTTGAAAAAACCTAAACCCACTCACGAGGCATCACAACATGCATCCTAAAAAAACATATTTTAAAGAATAAAGGAGACAAATGTTTATAAATATCATTTTAAACTCCTCCATAGTATATTATAACTAATCAGTCTAAAATAGAAAACCATTTAGATCAATTATTCTATAGATGATGTATTCATGGAGAATCCCAAAATAATGAACCTATAGTAAATAACTAACCTTGAGAAACTCTGGATCTAAAACATGTTTCAAGACTCTTCCAAGACATAAATTACATAATAATTTATGGATACATTGAGACAAAATTTTATAAAATCATACAACCCATAAATTTTACCTTTTTAATCCATAACATACAGTTGGACAAATTTTTGTAAATATGAGGATATTTGATGATTCCAAGGATGATATTCATATTATCCAAATGATTCTTCTCTGACATAGAAGAGACCATAATGATAATCACAAAGAAATCTATGAAATGATGAAAAATTTTGTTCATCAACACTATGAAGAACATATAATCATTATTAAGGTAAAATGACATAAAAAAATTCACTGCACCTACACTTTCTCTTGAAAAATATCATTGGAATATCATCCTCTCAAACCCTTTGCTGACGGTACCCTGATCTCCGATCAAACATAATAAAATACAAATCCCTATTAAAAAGATTATAATGGTAATTAATCCTAGGTAAGGGATATTGTTTCTTCACATGCACATCTATTATATTTTGGTATTCAATGGTATGTCAGAGACTTACATCCACCTTCTTGTCAAAGAGAACTAGTGAACCCTAATCTAAAGTTTTATGATGAATAAACATTTTTACCTCATGATACTCAAGATGAATATTTAATTCTATTAATCATGTGGTAAACATCTGGTATGAGTGTTTAATAATGGGTCATATCCATAGAAGTATGTCTATGTGAAAATAAATATTTCTATGGGTTGGTAAACAAGAGAAAACATTTAAAAACAAATTTGGATACTTACACACCACTACAAGAAGAAGAAAATTAATATGTGTATCTATAAAATTATGAAACAAATATTAATATAGGTAGGAGATAAAAAAATCCCTCGGAACAATGATATATTCTCTTCCTTATAATGGTGCCAACTCAGCTAGGAAGACATCATTAACCCCGTTGTGGGTGAGAAACTCCACCCAATGATGATAAAAATTAATCTGAACATTTTTTAAAATCATCCATTTCATCCAAATGATAATATTAATTATGTCATGTTCAATTAATATAATGTAAAAAATGGTCTCACATCCAGAAAACATCACCCAAAATTCGTGACATGTTAATACCTACCCCGAATTCATTACCAATATAGTATAAGGTTTATCAATAAAGGCATGATCTGTAAATGAAATCCCAAGGTATTGAAAAGAATGAATGATATAATATTAGGATTTTAAAATATGTATAACTAATCCATAACCATATAATGTTCTATAGTCATCATACATATCAAAGTAATTGGTCCTACCCCTATCAACTATTCTGCACACTCTGCTACATACTAACGCATAACCGCATCATTCATATTCATTTCTAAAATAGAATCTACCTCAGAAAGTGGTGGATATTATACACCATTGTATATATCAGGTCTCAACTAAGTTCCATATGTTATGTTAAATATATCTTTTATACACTAGGATGTTATCTTACATTATCATTTAATATGAATGGAAATTCCGCATGTGTGACACAACCTGATTGTATCCTAGAAATCATAATTTATGTGTCCCTTCTTCTTACACTAGTAATAAACCACCAAACTTTTTCTAATGTCCATTGTTTCATCATGATTCCACATTAGTTTTGTATGCCACACATCCTCTTATAACAAGAATATGAACTTAGGAAAACATCCACAATTATTGATTCATAAAAGAGCTTAGTTTTATTATCTATACTTGTCATTTCTAAAGTATTCTTATCCACAACATCCACATAAGAGTGTAGGCACATAAGAATAAATATTGATTTAATATCCCCCCTTATAACAATTTTAAACCTTCACACATTGTGATAATAATTTGAAACAATCTAGAGTGAAATTTGCACTAACTCAAAAAATTGAGTAGCAAGGTCTAGGAAAGAATGATATCCCTGCTCTGATGTAAAAAACTCTAATTCCTTTGATGGGCTTAGTTTATCGTGACAATACTATTTGCAGATGGTATTTTTGAAATTAATACATTTTTTATAATCATTAAATATTGATATCATAATATATTTGTACTATTTTCTCTTTATTCCTTCAATCATGTAAGTAGTGAAACCAACCTCAGAGCCATTTTGGAGATTTGTGAAAGTATAAATTCAATGAAATCCATTTGTAACATTAATAAAAATAATGTAATCCCTTTTCACCAAGATATGTTGATGTATGATTTATAATAAACTCTTTATCATGATCTATATTTCATTCTAGATCAGCACTAGTGGCCAATTCCATAGATTGTGTCGTATGGATGATGGTTAAAATAGATCATGATAAACTAGAGATTTCACCTATGTGGATTGAACCACATCATGTTCTCTATAAAAATATATATTCTTACAAGAGGATCCATAATTTAATTAAAATATGATCAAAAAATTTTAGGAAACCATTCGATCACTAAAATGTAAATTGAATTTAAGAACTAAATTGATGAGGTAAGAATATATAATATCGAACACCAGACAACCCTAAAATAACCTTGGAAACTGAAGGGTTTTCAAAAAGGTGAGATATTCAGGAATACTCCCACAATACCTCTTTAGTTCAGAAAATTATATCTCTAGACTATATAAATCCCCCATACATATTAATTTTATACACAATCTCAAACAAAGGATTTAATTCAACTTAACTATGATGCCAATTTATAAAAGGAAAACCAGGGTAAAATCATATCCTTACCCAAACTAACCCTCCAAAAGGCTCGAAGTACATTTTCAATCACCAGCTACTCGTGATAAAAACCTAGTTTTCAAAAAGGAAAATATGGGAATGATTTAACCCACAATATATATTTTATAAAAGAGAAATCCGCATTGTAAAATAATGGATTACACTAACATATCATATGTCGAAAAAAAACAAAAAATATCACCTCCAAAATCTAGATAACACGGTCATAAAATACACTAAGATATCTAAAAACAACATATAACTTGAATTAAATAATTTTTCCTTATCCACAAGACCATAACTCAACTCCAACCCAACCCACGAGTATACAACACAATCATGGAGATACATAAATTACATGACACCCATCACTTTAACTCTATCCTATAAAACCATGTATAAACATTTCTATAGGAAAAATTATGGTGTGAGAAAATTGATTAGTATGATACTCATAATGAATATAAATAATTTCCAACCATGTTCATCTATTAGTTCATATTTGAAATAGATTTCCAATCCGCTGTCAAAAAAATAATTTTTCATTTCAAAAAATTTCTTCCCATTATATTTTCAAAATAATTACATATTCAATAAAATATATAAATCAAAAATAATAAATTTTAAATGTAATTAAATTTTAAATATAAAATATTAATGAATCTATTAAAATAAAATAAAATTTTGGAAAATAAAAATATCTAAAGACCATGGATTCAATGTAATCTTAAGGAAACGATGTGGTGAATTCTTTCCATAAGGTTATACAAAACAAGACTATTAAGAGTATCAACGAAAACTAGATAGAATTTGTAAATCCTATTATCTATGAACCTCAATCACATAGAAAACCCACCCCATATTCCGCAGGAAATATCAATGGCACATCCAATAGTGGTCATTATCATCACTATGTATACTCTTTTTTTAATTTTCCCTATACCCCAAAAGTCTGAAAATAGTTCTTGTACATTATCATTACATTCATGAATATAAAAAAATGTTTTGTAAACCTTTTCTATGTCTTAAACAATTTAAAATTTTATAAATCATTTTTATAAATAAATTATATATTTAAAACAGTAGTTTTCAAATTTGGAAAAATATGCCCACTTTTAGAACCACTTTAAGAAAATAATAAAAAACATAACATGTCTCAAATTGTATCCATGAAATACCCATTTCTTAAAAACAATAAAAATATATAAAAGTATAATTACATTATAAATAATAAATTTAAATATATAAAATCAAATAAATCAGCAATTAACATAAAGAATTCCAATTGATAAAATATTTGATATACCCACCTACTAAGAAGATGAAAAAAAATATAGCCACATTAAACCAATAACGGGTAGAACGAGATCAAATCCTAATTAACCACGATCTGAAGAAACAATGTTCAATTATCCATGATAATTCTTGGTCGAGAAATATAGTTCCACGTGACATCAAACATATGGATGAAGATAAGATAAACCATATTAAATGGTTTATTTAACTGTATATTGAAGAATGAGGAGCCAGGTCAACAATATGAATGATGAATGAACACTGGGGAGAGTAGAAGAGCTATGTATAAAACTTTTTAGCTAGTATATCATGAAAAAATATATTATAGATATATGGGTTAGATTATTGACATTAAAATATTAATTTTTTTAAAACCATATTTTTTACATTACTAATCAGAGTCTCCAGCAATGCATCTAGATAGCCAAAGGGTGTGGTCCAATTTCTAATACCCTTGGGAATCCCATAGATTGGATATTTAGTGTAGGTATAATCATTTTTACCTAAAATAACTCTATGAGATGACTAGTAGTACCTATAGTCATGCATGTTTTCTATGTAGCATCACTGTTTATCTGATGCCCTATATCAGCTAGTCAGTGCCCACCTAATACCACCAACTAGCAAAAAACAAACTCCCCATTCATAATTGACCACTAATACAAAATGTAAAAAAAATATGATACATCCATACATTTTAAAACATACCTATGTTGGACAAAAAAAATTCTCAATCATATCATATATAATTATTTGATTGATGGTTCGATAAACTATTTGATGAAGTCTGTTATGGAATCACACAACTCTATTACCCTAGTATTATAAAAGTTAGAGTTTCCTACATACTAAAAAAAAATATCTAGGAAAAATTCCATTAATTGATATGGTCACATAGTAACATTCATTATATGCAAGATAGTCCATTAGAACCTAATAGTTATAGTAACCCATAATGAATAATTGATTCCATGAGTAGTGCATCTTTTTGAGGAATTTCATAGTTAGTATTTTAAATTTATTTTGTGAAAGTATCACTATTTATATATAAATATCATGAATATTTTACCGAATGAATATCATATATTTTTTATTATCAGATTTTTATTTCATTTTTTATATCCATCCTCTCATCATTTTAGTTTTTGAATAATATTCAATTTACAAAAATAATTTATTCATATCACATTAACATGTAATTCCTCAAATAAACTCTAACATTATGTTACTCACCCAAACTAAAATAAAAATTTATTTGTACAAGTATGAATGTATCTCACTCATAAATTATATAAAATTTATTTTAAATAATTTATATAAATTACATTCACAATATCCATATTAGTAATCCCTAAGTTATATATATAAAACCCCTTAAATTTATAGAGGATGGAATAGATCAATGGGTAGTGTGACCCTTATATCCCTCTCCCCATATATAATTCACTCATGATCTAATTTATTTTAAGAAATATCAAAAACCAAATTTCGAAAAACTATACTAAAAAAATATTAATAATCCCATTATTCTAAATAAAATTAACGAATGGTAGAAAAAAACTACATATTATTTTATTACTAACAGAGTATAATATATATATCTTTCTATATATAGAAATTTAATACATAATTGCCATATACACAATATTAATATTCTATAATCAATTTATAATAGTAAATATTATAAAATAATATATAAAATAAATAAAAAAATTATTTATTTTCCAAGAAATGGAATAAAAATAGAAATTATATATTTTTTATTTAATTACAAATATTTAAATTTTTAAATAAAAAGTAAATATGATATATGATATATTTATCGAGAATTTTTAAAAATATTTTTTTATCATTTTGTATAACTTTTTTCATAAATGAAAATTTATCATAAAATAAGACTAATAATTTAAAGAGACACATTTATAAATCCATCATATTATATGATATATTAAAATCATATTTTATGATTCATATCAAAAAATACTATAGTATATAATTTAATAACCCATTATATATATATATTATTTACTATATATAATATTTACCCTAATATCATATTTTTCATCTTAACTTTTTATCACGTAATATTATATGATACCAAATAAATATGAAACAATATAAACAAAATCCATAGATGTTCTACAGATCATATAATATGGTATTACTAAATAATAAATTACATATAACTGAAACAGAATCTTTCTATATACCATCTTTAATAACATAGCTATAAAATAATTATGATATTAAATTCATCAAAAACTATAATATTAACCCTATGATTCCTTAATTAGTTGACTAGGATAAAACTAATTTATTTTAGGGGAATATTTTATTAATTATGGTAGTGGAAAAAACCCATGTGAATTATTTACCTACCTCCAAAATTTTAAAATTTAATGATTTGAGAAAAGCAACATGCTGCTATAGAAAAACCAGTACCCATAAATCTATGTAATTTCCAAAATAATGACAATAGTTGAGGAAAATAGTGACTACCTACCTCTGTATGAATTAAACCTCTATCATGATCTAATAACATTTATTTAGGATCCACATACACATGAAGGGGTTCTCGTGTCAATAATGGGAATGATTCCTTTTATAACCCCACCTCAGTGATCTTTATTAAAAGTAGAGTGTCAAACATTAGGCATATAGTACATCTCATGCAACCCATATATTCCCTTGATGTATTTTTTATTTAAGACTTCAATGATGTTTTAACATTCCATAAATATTCAATTAATTAGATTAGAAATAAAATAAAACCATTTTACTAATGACAATCAAACACATTACCACCCAAGTAGATAAGTCAAAATCAATATCACAATATACCAAATGGGTAGAAAAGGAATCCCTTTCCTTCTATATGATTCTATTTGAAATAATAATATGATATCCATTACATTTATTTCATTGTCTATGATATTTATGTATTGTAATATATGTTACACCTTATTTATGGGGGAATCTATCCGTTCTCACAAATGTTTAGTCATTTAACTTAATGTAAGAAACAAGTTTATTTTAGATTATCACAATGAATATTATTGCAAATAATATTTATGTGAAAGTCCATGAGGATAATTTATTTGATGAAAAGAAAATATTAATAAATAGTCACTATGAATTTTAAATTTCTACCATATAATATTTTGAATGTTTTAAATAATTTGAAGTTATTAATAACATTTTAGATTAAAACATTTTTATATGAATTATCATTTTCAACTTTGAATCATATAATATTAATAATTTATATACCAATATAAATTGTAAGAATGTGATTACATCACTAATAAATGTGATAATACCATTATTACTTTTATTCATGCTTGTTCAAAAAATTATAAAAGTAGTGATGTGTTGAAGAAAAATAACATTGAGGAAAATTCAAATAGTACAAAAAAATTAATTTATGATGACTCTAAGAATGAGGTGGTTTAATAGAAGCAATGCACATTAAATCAGATGAATGAAAAATGGGAAATTTTTTAAGAATATTATTTCCTTAGAAGAAGATTTCTCATTGATGAGAGATGCTGGTTTTGAGATGATTATGTACATGAATCTTATACACTATTGTATAATTTCTCAATCCCTCAATAATGATAATCCATAAATTGAGTGGAAGAAAATTTTATTCTCTTTATTAAACGTATAAAAGGTTTGATTAACCTAGACACATATCAAAAAAAATCCACTATTATTTTTGTATTAGTTAAAATAAAATGAAAATTTAAAGTCAATCATGATTTTGAGTAATATAGAAAATATTAGGGGTTATTGTAGATTAAAAATAAGGGAAACGTAGAATAAAATTGAATACAGATAGCTATTTTTCATCACACGTGACTAATAAAATAATTAACTTGAGAGATATATAATATTATGATGATCGATCAATAACATTTATAAAAAATTCATCAAATAATTCAAAATAATTTTGATTCAATAATACTAGTTATAATATACTTAAATCCAATGAAACACACTTTTTAGATGTGATAAGAAACATTATCATGAGTTTGTTATAGAGTTTCTCCAATAAAAAAAAGGCAACCAGTTTATTAAATGAATAAGTTATAAGGATATTGATGGGTGGAAAATTAATCAAGTAGGTATATTTAAATATTATAAATATATTTTAGATTTAAAATAAAAACCATTTATATGAACATGGATGAAAAAAATAATTATATTAATACGATACAATGCTATTTGGGTCAGAAGTACCTGGATAAGAAAATCATATATTAATCATAGAGGAATATACCAAATAATGATATTGAATCACTTCTCACTTCTAAAAATTTATAAAATAAATAGATAGTGATAATTTTATATAAGTATTTTGAGATTAAAATGAAAAAAACTCTTGAGTTGATAAATTTATATGTTTGGGGTCCAATGGTCATACTTTCAACTAATATTGTTGATTAATTTATAAATTTTGTTCATGATTTTAGACATGTGAATTATAAAAATTTAATATCAAGTAAATATTAACTCATAATAAGTTTAGTAACTGTTTTATGTATTCTTAATACAAAATTTTTTATTCTATAAAAATATTATTGTATGATAGTTGTTATGAAGAATAAAAGTTAATATTTTTTTATTCCATAATATGTATATATGATTTGATGAATATGGTGTTATATAAAAACCAAAACAAAATAGTGTATCTTAGTGTAAGAACAAGAGTTTTGTGAATTTGGGAAGAAATATGTTATTATGGTATGTAAAATCATTGTAAATACAATGTCTAGAAATAATTGTAGGTGAATATGACTTATAAAGGACATTTTTGGAATATAGCTATTTTTAGAATTATTTTATTTTTAAACCCACATTACATCATGAGTGAAGAGATACATTTGGGATATTTTGATGATAGATTAAATGAGATTATATTCCAAGGATATATACCCAATTGAAGGTGTAACCTATGTTATAAAAAAATATAAGGTAAATTTTATATATCTATGAATCCATGATTTTTAATATTCATAAATCAAATTAAATATCATTTCTTTTTTATGTTCAGATTAAAGAAGTATAAGAAGAAAGAAAAAGGATTCATTGGAAGAGTTAACTATTATAATAGACTCACAAAAATCAAATTATGATTTAGATATTTACAATGGTGAAACATTCCAATGGACGTTTTATGTTTTAAAGATAGAGAATACATATTGTGTTGGAAAATATTCTTAGATATAATATCAAGGTTGTGTATGATTTTTAATGTTACGTAATTTTCAATCCAAAAAATATATTTTCAAATTTTATTCCTAGTATTAAATGAATATTAGATTGTAATTATGGAATATTGGATGAATTGGATTTGATATATTGACACATGGAATTCAGGGTCCCTTTCTAAATATAATAATATTAGAGAAATTAGGTGGGGTTTTTGTTATTTGTTCAATAATAATAGAGAGGTTTCACCTAGAAATATCACTTCTATTAAAGGGACAATATAAATTATTGGGTATATACAATTATTGGAATTATTATCATGTTTCAATGAATGAAATGATTAAAATATTTCATGTATTATATTCTGAATTGATATTCAATTTATTCCAAATAGATGTGAATTAATGATTCTTACAAGTAGAAATAAGGAAAATATTTACATTGAGAAACCAAATTATTTAATAGTTTTCGATGATTTTTATTAAGTTAATAAGCTATTGAGATAAAATGGAAGTCTTAACCAAGTATATAAAAAATGGTATTCAGTGTTCGATATCAGCTTAATAAAAATGAATTTTATGAAAGGAATGTTGGAAAACAATATCAACGACACGGGAGAAGAAAACAATATTAATTATAGTGATTGTGTAAATAAAAAATATAATTTAACTTATGAGGAATTAATTAAAAAATGATAAACCATTTTAATATGACAATAACTGGTCTGATGGAATTATTCTTAGGGTTACAAGTCATAAACACAACTAGTTTTATCTTTTTCCAATAAAAATATTATAATAATAAATTTGTGAAAATGTTTATAATATAATAATTCAAATATTTTACAACACCTTTAGTTATTTCTATCATGTTATCCATTGATAAATATAGAAGGATTATGGATTAAATGGATTTAGTTAGATCATTTGAAATCTATATTACATGGCAGTTTCTGAACCAAACATCAATCTTATAGAAATTATATTTTCATGATTCAAATGAAATAAAAATTAATCACACCTTATGATGGTGAAATGGATACTAAAAAAAATTCAAAGAGATTATTGATAATGGTATAAGGTACAATGAAAACTCTTATATTTAACATGATGTCAATTTTGATTTTGATTTAGTGGGTTAAATTGGTCATCAAATATATTATTTAGATTTAAAATATTTATTAGACTAAAATAATCTATATAATAACTCAAGAAAAAAAAAACACTGTAATACTTAAAACAATGGAATCTTATTATTTTTGAAATTACGAAACATGAAATAAATAGTGTGTATGAAGACATAGCTTGTACATATTAAGGTGAAGGTTAAATATCCATTTTTTTGTAACATACTTAAATTTTAATAAACATGTTATCAAATAACATACATCATTTGAGTTAATGAATTTTTTATATGAAGTATAAATTCATTATAAAAATGGTTTAATGTGGTGTAATTTTATTTTATTATACATTAAAAAATATTTATGAATGGGTTACCTTGAAAAATACTTTAATAATGGATTCCTTTAAGCAGAATAGAGTGTTTATGGTAGTGAATTATATTTTACTATCTCACTATGTCATTTGGAATTTCCCCCTATGTTTTCATTGAAATTATTCAAAACTGGGGACAATATAAAGGATCATATATTATAAAGGGAGTGTGACACTAAGTTCTTTTTATATGTATCACTGAAGGGGGGAACAAGAGGAAATGAGTATTACTTTACAAGAGAGATGTGAAATGATAGTAGTAATATTAAAAAATTACTCATATGAAATATAAAATATTATTAATTAGTACAAAATGTGATATTTGTTACACCATGTGATTATAAAATACTAACATTTTATTCAATAGAGTATGTGACATGGAACAAAAAGTGTATAAGGGAATATAATACCCCAATACTATAAAATATATTTATTTTTAAAAACATTAAATTTATTTAAAATATATTATTTCATGAAACACTTAGTCTACCTTTCATTACAAAATAGAATAATTTTCTTAGGTAACTTTCATTACACGCAAGACTAAGATTTACCAAACAACAATATAATATTAATAATATTATTAAATATAATAGTTCTAACCTATCCATTAAAATAGTGGGTATAAATAGAATTAATTAAATTAGTAAAATATATATTTTTCACCCATTTATTAAGAATCTATATATTATTAATTAAATAAGAATAAATTTAAAGAAAATGAAATCTTTTCTGAAAAATAGTATATCTTTATAAAATGTGGTTTAATCATTCTTGGTGACGATAATTTAAAATTACTATTGAGAAATTTTAGAATATTTATATGTCAAAATAAATATAAATAGTGAAATATTAATACAAAAATCATTTTAGGGGGGATTTTTGGGTTTTTCTACGAAGTTTCATTTTTTGATTAATAGTGAAAAATACTACATTTTTGTAGAAAATTGTCTTTTCATAAACATAGTTTTTTATGTTAAATTATGTTTTGAATTTGTTTTAATTTAAAATTAGTCAATTATTAGATACATTAATCCAATTAAGTGAACTTTTATCATTTTCATTTTGAGTTTTGATATAAAAACAGTGTAATATTTTTATCATTTTCTCTTAAAAAACACTATCTCATCATGTCTACACGATTAATTTTAAATTAATTTTATCTCTTATATTAATTTAATTAGTAAAAATGTATGATAAATTTTTAATAAACATAATATATAATATCTAATAACGAAAATTTGATTTTTGATTCAAGGAACTTGTGAAAACATCTAAAATTAATTATTGTGATTAAAGAGAAATGAGCTTATGTAGTAGTTAAAGTTAGAGTATATGGTGTAAAAATGACAAACAATGTATAAAAACTATTTCTTGCGAATAATTAGACCATATAACTTATAATATCAATAATTTACCATTATTTCGGCATGTTTACGTAAAATAATGTGGGTGGAATTTACTCTTTCAAAAATTAAAATTGAGACACTCACCCCACATATAAAAGGCCACCCCATGTCCTCCTATATTCACACATTTAATGAACATTTATCTTGTCAATAACTGACCAAATAACTCCTAAATATATATATATTATTTCAATGAACATTATCATGGGTATAAATCCATCCTAATAATGATATGTCAAAACCAAAGGAAGATACCCTAAGAAGTAGTAATGTTCTTTTAAAAGGATTTATATTTTATTTTCTTCTCCACATCCAAAATTTTTTATTAAAACATTATTATATTATCACATAAGTCTAATAAATATAATTATTTAATGTTATTTATAGTTTAAAAACTAAAACTTTACACAATTCCATCAAATGGGTTTTGAAATCATCGTTCGTGTGTAAGGTGGACTACCGCCCTACGAACCGTTGTCCTTTGTTTTTCAATTTCCTCATCCAAGGTTTAGTATGATGATTGATATAAATCATATTTATTATATATATATATAATATTTTTTTTATCCATTATATAATATATACCTTTTTACATTCGATTCCATTGGAGAAACAATAATGTTGCGAGTTTTTGTGGAGGACTACCACCACACGAATCAATGTGATTCATCTTTCACCAAAACATCACATGGAAGATGATAAAGATAAATTTAATTATTATATTTAATATAAATAAATTAATTATGTTATTTATGTAATGTTTAACATTATTTAATGATAATATATTACATTTTATTTCACCCCTTCCCACTCTTGCAAATATGAAAACATTGTTTGTATACGTGTGGACTACCACTTTCATGACGGGATGCGACTCTCTTTTCATCACCACAATAAAAGGATGATGTATATATATATATATTATATTAATGATATTATCATAATTATATAAAGTTAAAATATTTTTTACCTCCATTCCATAATAATCATCAAAAAATAGAAAATGTTACTTATGCATACGTAAGTCATACCGTCTCTATGATCATAACATACATCATATCTCATAATAATAATAATTAATTAATGGTTTTAAAAGTACATTTAATTTATAAATATGGTAATTATTTCATGATTATTATTTCTGAGATGAAAATACTCTACAATATGTGGAAGAATAATATCTTTATTGAAAAAAATACGCATATAAAAACAAGGAAATGAACACCTGGAAAGATGAAAATAATAAAATATTATTTATGAATGGGTGATGAGATGTTATAAAATGATCATATATGATATCATAATTATTAATATGGTTCTATGATAATTTAATTACTTTATTAAAACCATTATAAATCAGGATAAATCTTGTTTGACTAAGGGAAAACATGAGGTAATGCATTTCGTCTCAATTTATATTCCATTTATACTTACTTATTATTATATACACCAGTTCTATATTATGTGGTGTATATAATTCTCATTTTATATGAAATATATTGACTCAACTTAATGGGATTTTAATTTCCAATTTGAATTATTTCATCCAAGGGGGTTTGACTTGAAAATTACAAAATGTTAAAAGTTATTATGAAATATTTATTTCTTTTGTGATTAATTACATTCTCATAAAACCCACATTACTATAATTAAATATCATTATATATTAAATTTATCTTGAATATTAATTTTATTTTGCAATGTAAATGAATATTTTATAAACTATATACCTATATTTTTATATGGATTTTACTTTTAAAGATATTGATTTATTGGGGGAATATTGATAAACCACATCTTTTAAACAATATAGATAATTAATAAGGCACAATGGTTATAAATTTAATTGAGTAATAGTTATATGAGGAATGATTTGGAAAATCATGAAATGGATTGGGGACTATTTAATATAAGTATATTGATGCTTCTATGGTATGAAGAGAAAAATCATTTGGCCAAATCGAATAGATTTATACCCACCAAGTTTTAAACCATCTTCTTGAATTGTCTTCAATGTAAAGGATCCCCATTCCAGAAAAAATGGTGTCCAGTATTTAGGAATTTAATTCATTGAGAATTCAGTTATTGTTATTTTCAAGAATTTTTTTTGATGAAACTACCTATAAATGCATTTCATTATAAATTTATTCAGAAAATATAATGTTTTTTTGTTGTTTAAATTTCCATATTTTTTATTCCATATCCAGATATTTATGTTTGATGTTTGTTTTGTTATCTTTCTTTCCATGAGGATTATGATTATTGATTTATGATTTTATCCATTTTACTTAAGACTAAATAAGCATTTGATCTCACCCTTATTTTATTTTCCCTTCCCTATAAAATGAAGATGAATTATTATATTTAGTTTAAGTGATGAAATTTATTAGATTTTTTTATGTGTTTTATTTTATTTTATACAACCAATTTAAAATGGTTTTCATATATGTATGTAGTTTTCAATGAATGATAAACTGACTGGTCCTTTGGGATTTGATTCCTTGTATCTATGCCAATGTAAAAAATTAAGGTAGTGGAATTGAGCTACTGGGGTCAGGTTTGTTGTTGTTGGTATCAAAGAAAGTATGGTAGAAACCAAACAAATTATATTTAATAAATAATAAATTAAGGCAAAATAAAAATTGATATAAATTTAGGATATGAATAGAATAAGATCATAATGTTTTGATCAGGAATATATAATGTCATAATTCATAGCAATTAATCCTTTTCTAGATACTATAAGTTGATGTGGTTTTGGGATAGAGGTACCTTGGTGTAATAACATAGAAAAAAAAACATCGAGCATGACTTGAGCATTACCTAGTACATGAAAAAGATACATAATAGGCACATGATTCTAAAATACTAGCCGATATTCATAGGATAATTCAAATTTTCTCTAAAAACCATTATGAATGATTTGGAAATAAAGATATTCTCAAAGAAACCTTGATGTGTATTATGAGATTAACAATTTATAATTTTTTATGTTATGTGTTACACTATATTTGGAATAATATAATATGATTAAAAATTAATAACATTATGATCTAACTTAGATTATTCTATTATTTTAAAAGGAAAACACTAAGGAAAATTGTTCTCATACTCATGGATAAGGATAATATTACCCCGTTGAACAAGTTAATATTTATGGTATTAGAATAGATTAAATAATGGATATATTAGATAATCTAAATATAGTTTTGATAAATAAAATTTCTTATATATATTATCATGTTTCATAGTATGATTCCCCTATTTTAGATCACTTTATGAGACGAAAGGAACTTATCATTTAGAGTAACTACTAATCCCAGAGAGTTTGAGAAATGGATTATGTCTTTGGAGTGGATCTGTATGGCCTTGGGATGTTGTAAAAAGGACAAGGTTACAATTGTAGTGTATTTTCTGTATAGAGATTCTTTTCAATAGTGTTAATTGATCTAGAATACTAGAGTGGAAGAGGAAATTAAACTCATGGAATAGAAATATTTTAAGAAGAAATTATTCAACAAATATTTCCATTTTGAGAAATAGATGAAGATGAGGAGAAAGTTACATAGATTAAATAAAAATGAAAAACAATGTCTTGCAGTTTATGAAGTTACCATTAAATTTTTAGCTATGTATGCTACAACTTACAATAACAACACATAGAGTAATATTACCCATTTATTTATAGGTATTAATGCAATTATTTTAAGGGTTATGGCCTCTAAAACGTTTTATTTATACAATGAAATAGTTTCTTGTTTATTTAATACAGATAATGAAATATAAATGTCTTATGGATTCAAAGGTACAAATTAGAAGAAGAGTACAATATTGAAAATAACAGATAATTCTAAGAAAGAAAAGAAAGATTTTACTACATGTTGAAACTATGGAAAGAATCTCTAAAAGAAATTTATGAATGTATTGGGAGTTTTTTATAAGTCTGGATAAAAGTATAGTTAAGAAAAATAATGCAAAAGGAATAATGAGAACACTATGATAAAATTATCTAACTATAGGAAAATGGGGAAATACAAAAATGAATGCCCCAAACATTAATCGAATCCACCACATAATAAGCTAAAGGGTCACAGTCAAACATATGTTATTGATAAAACTAAATCAGAATGATTAATGTTCATGTATATTTAGATCTAATAACCATTTTGTAAAATCATATTATTGATGAAATTTTTAGCATAATAATTATGAAATATACAAGGTTTTTACCCCAGTACAACTTCATTAAGGATTTGAGAGTGTTTGTTGTATAGTAAAATTGAAAAATAAAAATGGATCAATGAAAATTTTAAAATCATAGAAAATACACGATTGATAGAAATTAAACCCTTAATATGCCTTGATGTTGAGATAATGATGGTTGGATAAAGTGATGATTTTTATGGATACAACAAATTTGACAATAATGACTACCATAGAACAAATTACTAACTTATAGAATATTTTAGGATATTATTAATGGAGTTGAAATAAATTTTTATTCAATGAATATGTCTAAAAAATTGTGTTTTATTTAACAACTAAAGAAGAATGTATGTTTTTAATATTTTTTTGATAATTCAGGTTATTACCATATTTTAAGAGAATATATGATCAATGTATTCACATGTTTTGTATCTGAAAATTAAGACCCACTTCATGTTGTCTGAATATTAACGGTATGTTTATTTTTGGAAATACAGTGACCTTATTTCTAATGCTATAGATCTTGATATTTTTGAAGGGGCTTAAGGTTTTCCATTTATGAAGTAGTTTGAGTTGACATTGGGTGAAGTTTTACTGATTAATGTATTACTTAACTGTATGATGCAACATTCCAAAGTGATGAATTAGAAATAGTTCTCAAAACATCAAAAAGTATTATTTTGTGCATATGAAAGGGAATGAAATCAAGTATGTACAAATTCTCATAAATTTTATCAACTATTATAAAATTGACCTAAATCATAAATTTATTCCTATTATCATTATAATTAAAGATATTAATGATCATTTTCACACCTTCATACTATGGATCTGTGATAATAACCTTTTTTCCCAACCATGTTATATATCACTATCCGTATGTATTTTAGATTTATTTTCCTCTTCTAAGTAAATTTTTTCATTACCAACCTATATTCACATATTTTGAAACTTGGTAATGTGATTATACTAGATAAGATTTTTTACATCCCTTTCTCTCTTATTATGATGATATATTATCAAACCTTTTATGATGTGAATTTATCAAAAAATTAATTTTCAATCATCCAATCCTTGGCTAAAAATATCATGTTAAAATTGTGATGAAAAAATTTATTTAAGGGGTGAAGAATATTACACCTTGAAATTCTGAAGAAATAACATTTTATTAAATAGCGTATCTAACACCCAAAAACAATCATATTATTGAATAAAACACCTCAATATGTTATGATATATTTAATTATAAATACATTAAAAATATTTAATATCTTTATTTACATGAAAAACTAATTTTATCTTTCATTACTTGCAATAATGAGTTTCTTCGATTATTTGTGTTACTCACGAGACCGATTTTTACCTAACAACAATATAATATTAATATTTTTATTTAGTATAATATTTATAAAATAGAAAATAAAATATATCGTATAAATATAATTAGATATGTTATTGAAATATATAGTTTATAGACATCTATTTTCATTCTATTTATTATAAACATAATAAAAATAATTTAAATTAAAAGGAAACACTTTTGAAAAAATAGTATTATTTTTATAAAAGACGGTTTAAAAATTCATGGTGAAAAGAATTTAAAATTATATTTTTCTACTTTTCAAAGAATAAAAAATAAAAATGAACACATTTTTTGAAATTGGAAAATGATAATCAGGGAAGGGTTAATTTTGGTGATTTTTTGGAACTGTCAATTTTTTTTGTAGTGAGAAATATAAAATTTTAATTGAAAATAAAATTTTAATATAATTAATTTATTATGTTAAATTTTATTTTTTAAAAAATTTAATGTAAAAATAGTTATTTTATACATATATTTAATTAATTAAGTCATTTTAATAAATTTTATATAGAAATTTGATATAAAAACGTAGAAAACTTTTGAAAAGTGTCATTTTAAAAACATGGTTTCTCATCATGTATGAAAAATTAATTTTAAATAAAGTTTTGTCTCTTATGTGAATTGAAGATGGAAAATTGGATTCCATTAATTTAATATGAATAATATATAATTTATAATATTGAATAATTAATTTTTTAACCATTTTATTGTAGAAAAAATTTAAAATTAATAACAATGATTATAGAGAAAACAAGTTTACTTAGTCGTTATACATAAAATATAAGGCATAACAATGATCAAAAACTTAATAAATTCCTATAAAATTATCATATTTATAACTAATAACACATATTATAAATAATGGACAATTATTTGGTAATGATTACATGATATAGTTATGGGTGGAATTCACTCATTCAAAAAATTACAACTGTGACACTCACCCCACATATAAAAGGATACCCCTAACCTCCACTCTTCACACATTCAATCAAATTTAGTTAAAAAAATACAAAATAAAATATATAAAATAATTTCCTACACTCATCCCTGAATCCTTATCTTGTCTATAAATCTAACCTAGTATGGGTTTAGTTTAAACCAACGGAAGATACCTGAAGAATAGGTAATGTTATTCTAAAAGAGTTTTTATTTTATTTCATTCTTCACCTCATTAAATTTGTATTAAACAATTATTATATTTAAAATTTTATATATTCCATATAATTAGATGTTTTAAAGTTATTTTTATGACCTACATCCACACACACTTTCATTATAAGTGTTACAAAATCATCTTCGTGTGTACGGAAGACTACCGGCTCATGAATCAATGTCATTCATTTTTTCATTACCACCTATCGATGTTGGGTATTATAATGGATATATGGAATATAAATTTTACTGATAAAATATTTATACATATGGATTCATTATATAATATATATATTTTTACATTCTACTCCATGGCTGATACGATAATGTCACTCATGTTACGGATGACTATCACCTTGTGAAGCGATGTGGTTCGTCTTTCACTAACACGTCAAATATAAGAGGAAAAAGATAATGTAAACAAATATATATGATATATATGACATAATTATTATTTTAATGATATATTTAACATTATTAAATTATAATATATGCATTTATCTATTTATTTATTTCCTTTCCAATCACACAATGTTGGTAACATCATTCCTGTACCAGTGGACAACCACCTTCCCGAAGCAATGTGACTTTATTTTCATCACCACACCACTTGGATGATATATATAACTATATAAAATTATATTAGTGATATTATTATAATTCTATAAAGTTAAAATATTTATTACATCATTTCAATAATGATCATTAAAAAAATGAAAGCGTTACTCATGTGTGCGTATGACCTATCATCTACATGATTGTAAAAAACATCATTTTTCATCAAAATATTTTATGATTGGTATTAAAAGATTATATGATTAATAAATATGATAATTTGTTCAAGATTATTATTTTTAAGATGATTAAACTCTATTATATATGAAATAAATATATATTTAATGAAGAAATTCATAATAATACAAGGTAATTAATACTCAAAAAGATGAAAATAATGAAATATTATAAATAAATGGGTCATGATATGTTATAAAAGGATCACATATGATATCATAAATATTAATATTATTCATTAATAAGTTAACAATGAACCTAAACCATTATACATGAGGATAAATCATGTTCTACTAAGGGAAATCATGACGTAAGGGATTTCATTTGAATTTAAATTCCATTAAGACATATTTGTTGTTATGCACCAATTCAATTCTATGTAGTGTGTATACATCCCCATAAAAATGAAATATCATAATTTATAATTCATTTCATTTTATTTTCTAATTTAAATTTTGTTATCCAATAATATTTTATATGAAATTTACCCCGTGGTAAAAGTCTCTATGAAATCTTACTTTCTTTTTAATTGTCAACTTTCACTTAAAATTATCACATTATTGTAATTATTTTAGATTGTAAATTAAATTTCAATTAAATATCCATTTTATTAAATAATTGAAATTATTATATCCTGGAATTTTTACCATTTTTACATATGGTGTTTATTTTAAAATTATATTGACTAATTTTGAAAATATTTATAAATATGTATAATTTATTTAACAAAAATATTTGACGTGGAAATTTTTTTATGAATTAAATATTTTATTTGATATATAAAGAATGTTTTGGACTGGTATTACATGGTTTGGGGACTGTTAAAATGAGGCTCCTTGATGAATTGGTAGTCTCGTGAATAGAATCAGTTGGAAAAATTAGATAGTATTTTAACAATATATTTTAAATCTTATAGGGAAGCGTCTTGACGGTAAAGGTAACATGTACCTAGAAAACATGACATCAAATATTTAATCATTTAATCAATTTAAAAATCATTTATTATTATTATACATGAAAATTTTACATTGGAATTATCCATGTATTCATTTCAGTCTCATGTTATTGATTAAATAGAATGTGTTTTAGATATTTACATTTCCACATTGATTACGCCTTATCAGGATATTAATGTGGAATGTGTGTTTAGTTATCATACTTTCTTTGTTGATTATGATTACTAATTCATATTATCTTTTGTTTTAATTAACCCTTACAGAGTATTTTACCTCACTCTCATTTTGTTTTCCTTTCACCAGGATATGAAGATAAATTCATAGAGTGAGTTTCAAGGAGGTAGTTAATTAGATTTTGTTATGTATTATGTTATATTACATATTCCAACTTTAAAATGGGTAACTCGTATGTATTTGGTTCTCTAAAAATTCTAAAATAATTGAGATTACCCAAAAAGGATTCACGTATCACTAGGAGGGGAGAGGGTGAATCAGTAATATCTTTTTATATTAGGTTTCATTTCTTAAAAAACAACCTTAAACACCTGTTACAGATTAATTTATCTAATTAAAACAAATTAAACACATAACCATATGAACATAATAATTTACTTTGTTCATTACTCAACTATAGTATCTTGTCCTTGGAATGGTTTTGGAAGTAATAAAATACCACAAAATCCCCTGGGAAACAATCCTATTGTGTGTAATACAATGAGTAGAAAATTCCATTACACTAATGTAGCTCAATAATCAATAAAACAAATAATGTAATTCACATAACAAGAAATCTTTTATGAATGTTTTTGTAACAAACATGTAATAGTGCTTCATGATCAACTTTAAAATGTAATTACTTTCGAAATTTTTTTTTTTCATTTCATAACCATAAGATGGTAATAACTTCTTGGACTTTGTTGTGAAAAATATCAATTAGATTTTCTAAGTAAAATTTTCCTTGTCCAATTATTTTGAGTACAATTATCCCAATACAATTATCCCCAGTCTAAAAAAATATAAATATATTTGAATACAGTTGAGAAAAATCTATAGCTCTTTATCCTAAGGATGGAACACTCAGTCTGATTCTCAATCCAGAATAACATAATAGTCCACTCAATATGATGTTTCAACTAAATAAAATGATCATAGATGAATAATAAAACAAAAAGTGTACTTCTCTTTCTATAAGAAAGAAATAATGGTTTAGCTGGGATCTTAAAAAGGTATTCCTACTTCACCAACATTCCTGAATCATCAATCTTCCTTAAATATCAGATTATTATTTGACTCATTTAATTTCTCATAGAATATGGGTATTTTATAAACTTTTTAAGCCTTACATGAATTTAATATCTTTTATTCAGTTCATATACATTTAGTCTTTCTAACAAATCATTAATCTGTTTTTTATTTTCTAGAATGATTTTATCATTAATAAATCCATGTACAATTTTTTCATTATGAAATCTTAGTATGATTTGTTTAGTATGATTTATTCAGTAAAATTTTATTTAGTATAAATTATTTTTTATAATTTCATTAGAATTAATCTTTCATTGTGATTTTATCAGTAAAAATTCTTCAGTATGAATTCATCAGTTTGAATTCTGTATTATAGATTATTTAGTACAATTTGCTCAGATTTATTTCCTTAGTACAAATTCTTCTGTATGAATTCTTCTGTACAAATTCTTCAATATGATTTCATTAATATGAATTCTTCAGTGTGATTTAAATAGCATAAATTCTTATGTATGTATTATTTATTAATAAATATTTTTCTTCCTCAGCCTCATCAACATATTTTTCTTCTAAAGCCTCAGCAACATATTTTTCTTCTCGATCCTCATTAACACCATTTAATTTATAAGCCGCAGCGATATCTTTTTCATACAAAGCCTCAACAACATTTTTTTTCAGGATCCTAAAAAAATATTTTTATTCATAATACCCATCAACCACTTTTCCTTCATGATATTCATCAATATATTTTCTATTATGATCCTCAAAAACAACTTTTTATTACTCAGATTTTAACAAAACTTTTACTTCCTTATTTTTTTATTCCTAATGCTTGTGTCCAAAGTTTTAAAACATACATATGTTTTAAGAGAAATAAAAGAAACCAAAGAATCTACATATTTTATTAGATCCCCGATGAATCTTTTTAAAATCAGTACCTCGTTTTGATATTCTCCCATTTCACACCCAATGGTGAGTCTGATCAGAACATTTATTCCAAACAACTGCTTATCAATATAATAGAATTTCATAAACAATGTGAGTCTGATTTTTTTAGAACTATTTTAGAGTTTGATTTTAATCATTTATAAAGATTGTTGATTTATTTTCTTTGAAAAAAAATTAAAGTAATCTAGTAAAACAAACTTCTAAAAAAACATTCTCCAGTAAACTTTTTTCAAAAAATCATCCCCTTTGGATTCTTTTGTGAACCAAGATTCATAAATCACTAAAATTTGTAACCTAAATAAATGGGTTATATATCAACAATTATAAACCTATATGATCTAACTCATTGTAGGAAACAATAATTATTCATAATTGAACCATGATATCCAAAATTAGTGATTTTTAAACATTCTTAACATTTCATCCTTAGATTTTCTTCTTCATCCTTTCTTCATCATCTTATCTTACTTATTAAAATGTCCTAGAGTGAACAATTTTTTTTCCTATAACTACATCGACAAACGGTTAGAATAGTTCAAAAAATTCTTATTTAAATCATGTATTACCCACAACTCCCTCTTTTTACATGCTTCTATAAGGATAGATTTATGAAACAATTCCCCCATTTGATAACACAATCCAAAGGTAATATGAGAGAGGGAAAAAATACACATACCTAAACCATGGTGAGACATAGATTGGGTTACCATGTTCAACATCAATTTGTAAAAATGTTCCTTCGATAATGGTTTTGTAAAAATATCTTCAATTTGTTCCAATTTTGGAACATAATTCAGCTTTAATATATCATTCCTCACATGTTGTTTGATGATGTGGTAATTTATATCAATATATTTTGAATGAGAATGCTGTACCAGATTATTTTTAATGTTTATGTTATATTTATTATTACATCTTAAGAGAAAGTGTTACTAAACTTCAACAAGTATTCCTTCTATTTGTGTTTTCAACAAAATAAGCTAAGTAGTGGCTTTAGTGGCAACAATATACTCAGCTTCAGCCATACTAAGATTTACTTAATTCAATTTATTTGTATTCTAACTAACACCTCTTTTCCTAGAATTAAAACTCAACCATATGTGGACCTTATATCATGAAAATTCACTTCCCATTCAATATCTTGATATGTAAACAAGTCAATAATTTTTAATCTTTCATACATCATTAAAAAATTTATTTTTCCATTAATATTTATCAGAATTCATTTTCTAGCCATCAAATATGATTCTTTTGGAGAACTATGAAATTTTACACACAATGTAACAACATAAAAAATATCAGGCCTTATGAATGTCAAATATAATAAATTTTCTATCATCTTCCAAAATCCATTTCAGTTAAATTCATTGCCTTCTTGATCATTACTCAACTTGGTTCCCACATAAATATCTGTGAAAATTGGTTTTGAATTTTACTTTCCAATATTCTTAAAAACATCATTAGTATAATTATATTGAAAATGATAAATGTATTTCTTATTTTTTAATATTTGTAACCCAACATATTTTTTCATTTCCCTTAGTAGGTACATTTAAAAAACATTTTTATCTCTTCACAAAATCTATCACATTTTCTTTCATAATTCCCAAAAATGATAATATTATCAACATAAACAATCAAAATAAGGGAAAACTCTCGGTTTTGTTTAATATAATGTTTTCTATAAACTCTTACATTTATAAAACTCATCTTCTTTAAGAAAGTGTCTAAATTTTAGTAACATGCTCTGGGAGATTATTTTAATCCATTCAAATATTTATTTAACATCAACATATAACATTCATCTTTCCCAACCAAAAATCCATGTTGTTGTTCAGTATAGGAATCCTTGTCAATATCTTCATTATGAATTGAAAACATTACATTACATTGAATAAATTGATATCTTAATTTTTCAGACATGTCAAGGATGATTATGATTAATTCTAACCTACCACCAGATCGATGCCTTCAATTTCGGAATTCCCTTTGTAAATAAGTCTATCCTAGTTTTTTCTCACCACACTATCTTCATTAATATTGTAATGGAAAACCCACTTTATACCAAAAGAATTTCTTTTATATAGATTAGGTAAGAGTTAATAGGTATGATTATTATCGATATAATAAGGTTTTTCATTCATGGATTGAACCCATTCTAGATTCGCAATAGCATCATATGTAATGACCGTAAAATTCAAGGGAAATTTTTTCTTAATTTTCTTTGGATTTTTACAAGAGCGCGGTTTCAGACGGCACCTGATTCCGAGGCCCGGAGTGCCCGGAATTAATTTCCGAAGTTTGGCTCGGGTACGTTCAGTGAACGAACGAGCGGGAATTCCTAACTTTTGATCCGGTGCTCGGAATTGAAATCCGAGGGCACCGATGAACTCGCAGTGCCGATATTCGCTTAAAGAGACCCTTTCGGGAGTTGCGTATGTTGCGGGTTGAAAGTTAGTTTTGGGGATTAAAAGATAAGTAAAATAAAATTGTGTGTGAATTTTATTTTTTTCTAGGTGGTTAGACTCTCACATGGGAAGTTGTTGGTGGGGCCCACAACCACCCAACTTCCCATGTGTGGTTATGAGGGAGGTGGGGCCCACACGAACCCCCCACCTTTTCAAATTCCCTAACCCCTCTAAACCCCCTCTTTAATTTGTGACTCTCCCCTACATTAAAACTTGCCAACTTATCTTTCCATTTAATTTCTTGACAACTCAAGATTTTAATTAATGTAATAAATTCAACTTTTGAATTTTTGAAAGGTGGGCAAAGTGAAAATAAAATAAGGGTAGCTTATTTTATTTTGGGGGTTGCTGTGTTGTGTGGGATTTGAGAGAGGAAGAGTTCTACACTTTGAAGAACTTCTTTTTCCTCCTTGAAGAACGCGAAGAACCTTCGAACATCGACGAAGAACGCCACGTACTCGGGAATCGTCTTTCGCGACGCCATACCCGCGACACCGACGACGTCTTCTTCCGCGTCATCTTTTCCCGCGACGAAATCGTCGTCAAAGAACTTCGAATCCTCGCTTCACGACATCGACGTCCTTCTTCCGTGACGCCGACCACCGCGACGCGTCTTCCGCGGGTCGTTGACGATCTTCGTTCTTGAAACCAGAGGTAGGGGATGATCTTTATTGATTATTTTTTATTCCTTTCTTGAATCGTGGATTTTTAGCGTGACTTAACGTGTGACTTATTTTATTTAAGTTCCGTTTTTATTTCTTTAACGTGAGGGGGACCGGACCGCACGAACACGGCCGAATCCCCCTCCATCGTTCATGTTGTTCATGCTGGAGGAAACAAGTAACGTGGTGCCGTCGCACCACGCGGATGAACGTTCAGATATTTTTCCGCAACGCCGTCGCGCTTCGCCGAGGAGAGATTTCAAGAACGCGACGCCGTCGCGCCGCGTTGGGAGGATTCTTGGCACGGAGAAAGGGGCGCGGTGCCGTCGCACCGCGCCGGACGACGAACACCGCGGCCGGTTCTGGGCCGCGGTGAGACGAGGAGACCGCGGCCGGTTCCGGGCCGCGGCGGAAGGAAAGACCGGCGGCCGTGCCGCCGGCGTCGGAAATCAAGGGCGGGACCGGAATTTCCCGGTCCCGTTAGTAAAAACCGGCCGGCCAGCGGGCCGGCCGGATATCATAAAAACCGGGGGTTTAAACCCCCGGCCGGCTCTTCAAACCCCCCTCTTAAAGAGGGGGGCGGTTCATTTAAGGAGGGGGGGCAAAGCCCCCCGGTTTTATTCAGCCGGCCCCCATTTGCGGGGGCCGTTTTTTTTTGGCAAAGGCACGGCTTAAAGCCGTGCCGCCCTCACAAAGCAGGGGGGGCTTGATTGCCCCCCCGCGTGACCCACGTGCGGCGCCCAGCGCCGCCGCCGCGGCCCGCCGCCGCCACGCGGCCCGCCGCCGCCACGCGGCCCGCCGCCCGCCGCCGCCACGCGGCCCGCCAGCCGCCGCCGCCAGCGCGGTCCGCCGCCGCCACGCGGCCCGCCGCCGCCACGTGGCCCGCCGCCGCCGCGCCACGCGGCCGCCGCCGCCACGCGGCCCGCCGCCGCCACGTGGCCCACCGCCGCCGTCCGCCGCCGCCGGCCGCCGCCGCCGGCCGCCGCGCCACCCAAGGGGGGGGGGTCGGGCCGGGTCATTCCGGACCCGGACCCCCCCGTTTCGGACCAGATTCGGTTCTTGGCTCATAACTTGAGCCTCGGACCTCCGAATGACGAACCGTCTGCGGCAACGCGATCCTTGGATCGAGACGGTCGTTTCGGTATATCGCACTCAAGGTTTCGGTTTACTTTGAGTTCGGCCGGGTTGGTTCGTTCACGAAACCAACCGGGCCTTCGGAGCGGAAACGCTCATATCTTGAGCTACGGACGTCCGATTGACGTGCCGTCAGTCGCGTAGTGTTCCTCTTAGTGAGACGGATCTTTTGGCATACTCCGCCCGAGGTTTGGACGCAGGTGGAGTACGGTCGGGTTGGTTTTGCCTTAAAAACCAACCGGGCCCCGGAGACGAAAATGCCATTATCTCTCAGACCGGGCGTCCGATCGACGCGCCGTCTGTTGCGTTGAGTTCCTTTTGACGATACGGAACTTTTGGATACATCAACTTCGGTCTTCGTGACAGTTGATGTATCAGCCTCTCGGCTCGTGGAGCGGACCCTCCGTACGAGCTTGCTGTGTGCGGGAACCCTAGTGCTGGCTGCGACTGTTCTACTGCTACGACTGCTACTGTGACTGCGACGACGACAGTACAGAGATCCTGTGTGGATTCAACGACGACAGTACAGAGATCCTGTGTGGATTCGACGACGACGACTACAGCACTCAGCGATCCTACGTGGATCAGTGCTACAGGTTCTGTGTGAGCCCGATCCTGTGTGGGTCCTTGCGCTCAGCGGTTCTGTGTGAGCCAGCGCCTACAGGTTCTGTGTGAGCCCGATCCTGTGTGGGTCTTGCGGGGGTTAGTTACCTATCGATCCTTCGTGGGTCCGACGACTTAGGTGGATCAGTGATCATCTTTATCGTCCTTGAAGAAGTGTACCTGTGTGAGCTGAATCCTGTTACTTTCCTTTGTGGAATACGTATACTTTCCTGCGTGGACTGAGTTATACTTGGGCTCGGAGGTTGGAGCGTATCTGAATTGATGACTTAGGTATATGTATGGGCATATACCTAAGCAGTGTTGGTTGTTACTTCGTGATTGTACTTTGTTTCGTGGTTTATCCTTTGTGGATTTTGAGAGACCTTCAGGGGTCTCGGGGTCCCTACTGAGTAGCTTATACTCACCCCTGCACGGGCTTCGCCCGCACTACGTTGTGTTGGTTGCAGACGACGGACAGCGTTGACCTTAGCTGAGGTTTGCGGAGCGGGACGGTACCCGGAGGTGGACCACTGGGCGGGACGAGCACGGAGCGGACGGTGGGACCCGTGGAGCAGAGGAGCTATCTGTACCCACCCTTCAGGTGGGATTTCCGGTGGACAGCTCGGAGTAGCGGCCTTTACTTTACAGTTGCTGTTTTTCCCTTTTTGAGTTGTACTTTACTTTCAGTTTGGGTTTGTATTCTGGCCCATTTACTTTTCCGCACTTTCAGTTGTACTCTGCTTGTTTAGTGTTTACTTCCGCTTGTTTACTCTGTGGTGTGTGCTTACTTTTCAAAGGCAATGCCTTCCCTTTTTACTGGGATATACGCCTTGGTGCTAGTCGCCAGCCCCTGGCCTATGGAAGGCGGGCTTGGGGTAGTCACGGCACGGACCCCGAGGGCGGGTCGTGACAAATTGGTATCAGAGGAGTTCGGTTCTACCGCGAACTCTGATCTTTTCTATGTGAAGCAATAATGTTTAGCGTATTGAGTGTGGTTATCAGTCCAGGGAGTCCAGTGTTGGTGCGGCGGCCGACGTATCCATACACCAGGACCCTGACTTCTGATTTCCGACTTAATGCACGAAAACATTGATTGCGTGTGTGTTTCAAAGTTTTCTTTGTGATTACTTATATATCAGCTCACCAGGTATACTGTTCTGACCGTGGCGCACCTGTTTTCTTTTCAGGATGCCCCCACGACGACAGCCAGCTAGGGTTCCGAGAGTCGAGCGAGACGACAGCCCACCGAGCGACGAGGCTTCGGTGCAGGGCCCTTTTCCAGTAGTGGCACCGGCGGTAGCTTTACCCGCCGATCCCCTGATGCTTCCAGCAGCAGCCGCTGACGATGCACGTCGCCTCAGCGCACTGCATGAGTTTCAGCGCCAGCGACCACCCAGGTTTCGCGGCGAGACGGATCCCCAGGCAGCAGAGGACTGGCTGGAGGCAGTGGTTCGAGTGTTTAGGCTAGTGAGGACACCAGCAGACCTCATGGTGATCCTCGCTGCGAGCCTACTACACGCAGCAGCTGGACGATGGTGGAGCTTGATGCTCCAGGTGCACGATGAGGCATCTCTACTTTGGACGGACTTTGAGAGCCTCTTCCGCTCTGAGTTCGTCCCGGCCACCCTCCGAGCGGTGCGCATCCAGGAGCTTCTACAGCTGCGGCAGGGCAGCATGACGGTCGCACAGTACTCGGCGAGATTCACCGATCTCTCGCGCTACTCGACCGACATGGTACGGGACCCATTCTTCCGGGCCCGGACCTTCGAGCAGGGTTTGAGACACGAGATCAGGGCATCGCTGATCTCCCTCAGCATACCGACTCAGACAGGAGTACTGGAGCGGGCTCTTCTGATCGAGAGCTTCCTTGCTGAGTCTACACCAGCACAGAGACCCACCGCAGGGCGGCACGTGGCAGAGTCATCTGCAGCAGGCAGTCGACGGATGACTCAGGGGTCCAGACAGACCAGACCTTCAGGCCGACGACCTCAGGGCACTGGCTCAGCAGTGCGGGGCACACAGCGCGGAGCCAGTCTTCCGAGAGGCAGACAGTGCTACTCATGCGGCGGACAGGGCCACATGGCTCGTGACTGCCCGACCCGCCGTACCGAGGAGCAGCAGTCAGTAGATGGACCACCGAGGCAGAGGCAGAGGGTCGACCGTGGCGGTCCGCAGGGAGGAGGCGGACGAGGCAGAGGAGCTGGACGAGCAGCTGGTGGTGGCCGACGCTTTGAGGCTTTACCACCACCACCACCAGGAGGTCCACCCCGACCACAGGGAGCTGGCGGGCAGCGACAGGCACAGCTCCAGGCAGCAGAGGCCTACGACCACGGCGCACCCGAGATGATTCGAGGTACTATCTGTGTCTATTCCACCCTTGCTGCAGTTCTTATAGACACAGGAGCGAGTCACTCTTTCATAGCCGCTGCCCTTGTTCGGAGCTCGGAGATTCCGACAGAGCCGTTGGCTCGATCCTTACGGCTAGAGACTCCTACGGGAGCAGACTCGACGATTACGCACTGGTGCCGGCAGTGTGAGCTTACTCTAGGAGGCGAGAGCTTCGGCTGGGATCTTCTTGTAGCAGCGTCGAGGCCTTACGACGTCATCTTGGGCATGGATTGGCTGTCTACGGTCCATGCTCAGATTGACTGTTTTAGGCGCAAGGTGCGATGTGTACGCACCGACGGGAGCAGGTTCACCTTCACCGGCGAGAAGGGAGCCTTAGCAGCACAGGATGGACTTCCGCGGAGGAGAGGACAGCCCATCACTCATCAGTTGGCTAGCCTTATCCTTGGGGCAGTTGACGTGCGGAGTCCTGGTTTTCCTGCAGTGGTGGATCAGTATGCGGACGTTTTTCCCGACGATGTTCCAGGGCTACCTCCTCGCAGAGAGGTAGACTTTTATATTGACCTGTACCCCGGGACAGCCCCGATATCCACTCCAGCATATCGGATGGCCCCCGCCGAGCTTAGAGAGCTACGGGTACAGTTGGAGGACTTGCAGGGCAAGGGATTCATCCGACCCAGTGTTTCACCCTGGGCTTCCCCGATATTGTTCGCCAAGAAGGCGGACGGGAGCTTGCGACTTTGTGTTGACTTTCGTCGCCTGAACCAGGTGACAGTGAGGAACAAGTATCCGCTACCGAGGATTGATGACCTCTTTGATCAGCTCAAGGGAGCACGGTGGTTCTCGAAGATAGACCTCCGGTCAGGCTATCATCAGCTCAGAGTCAGAGACGAGGATGTGCAGAAGACGGCCTTCAGATGTCGGTATGGCCACTATGAGTTCTTGGTTATGCCTTTCGGTGTAACCAATGCTCCAGCAGTGTTCATGGCTCTCATGAACAGGATCTTTCAGCCATACCTCGATCGGTTTGTCGTGGTTTTCATCGACGACATTCTGATTTACTCTACGACAGAGGAGGAGCACGCCTATCACTTGCGAGTTGTTCTTGATACACTCCGAGAGCACCAGCTTTATGGTAAGCTCTCGAAGTGCCAGTTCTGGATACGTGAGGTCCACTTTTTGGGACACGTAATCTCTGAGGCGGGAGTTGCAGTGGATCCCGCGAAGATTGAGGCTGTGTTAGCATGGGAGCCACCCAGGAGCGTGACTGAGGTTCGGAGTTTCTTGGGACTAGCTGGATACTATCGGAGATTTGTGCCGAACTTCTCCAGAGTTGCGGCATCACTCACAGCGTTGACGAAGAAGGGGAAACCCTTCGTGTGGTCAGACAGTTGTCAGCAGAGCTTCGAGGAGCTGAGGCAGAGATTGACTAGCGCACCTATCTTGAGGTTGCCTGAGGAGGGAGTAGGGTACGTGGTCTACTGCGATGCATCAGGGACCGGACTCGGATGTGTTCTGATGCAGGAGCGGGCAGTGATCGCCTATGGATCACGACAGTTGAGACCGCATGAGCAGAACTACGCTACCCATGACCTGGAGTTAGCAGCAGTGGTCTTCGCTCTGAAGACATGGCGACACTATCTGATGGGCGAGCGCTTTACGGTCTTTTCCGATCATCAGAGCCTCAGGTATATCTTCTCGCAGAAGGACCTGAACCTGAGACAGCGACGATGGCTCGAGTTCCTCCAGGACTATGACTTTGAGATAGTCTATACTCCTGGGAAGGGGAACGTAGTAGCTGATGCCCTCAGCAGGAGGACGGGCATTCAACTACTTGAGGAGGCGACAGAGCAGCTAGCCTCTTTGCAGATATCCTTCGTGGATAGAGATGGAGCAGCCTTTCTACAGTCTCTCACAGTCACTCCTCCACTACTGCAGCGAGTCAGGGAGGCACAGCATGGGGACGCTGACTGTGAGACACGGCGTGCACAGATATCCTCGGGACAGACACCTGATGGTTTCTCCCTTGGAGCAGAGCACGACATCCTTTTCAGAGGACGTACCATGGTACCAGTCGCCTTGCGAGAGGAAGTGCTGAGGGAGTTTCACACTTCTCCTTTAGCGGTACATCCAGGAGTGGCAAAGATGTACCGGGACCTCAGACGACAGCACTGGTGGCCGGGCATGAAGAAAGCTGTAGCAGAGTTCGTTTCTCGATGCCTTACCTGTCAGCAGGTGAAGGCAGAGCACCAGGTACCAGCAGGCTTGGTACAGCCCTTGGAGGTTCCGGAGTGGAAGTGGGACGGCATATCTATGGACTTCGTGACTGGACTTCCACGCACTTCCAGAGGTCACGACTCCATCTGGGTGATTGTTGACCGACTCACCAAGTCGGCACACTTCTTACCCATCAGAGAGCAGGGCTCGGTGGAGAGCTTGGGACGTCTCTACGTTCAGGAGATTGTGCGGCTCCACGGCGTGCCATCATCTATCGTTTCCGATCGTGATGCCCGCTTTACTTCCCGGCTTTGGAAGGGGTTACAGGAGGCGTTCGGGACGCATCTACGTCTTAGCACAGCTTTTCACCCTCAGACGGATGGTCAGACGGAGAGGACCATTCAGACTCTCGAGGACATGCTCCGCGCATGTGTCCTCGACTTTGGTCGTAGCTGGGAGGACCACCTACCCTTGGTGGAGTTCGCATACAACAACAGCTACCACTCCACCATCGGGATGGCACCGTACGAGGCGTTGTACGGCCGACCATGTAGATCTCCTTTGTGCTGGACAGACCCTGGGGAGTCAGCACTGGTGGGACCGGAGATGGTCCAGGCCACGACAGAGAAGGTCCAGGTCATCCAGGAGCGGATGAGGACAGCTCAGAGCCGGCAGAAGTCATACGCTGACAGGAGGCGGAGACCACTAGAGTTCGAGGATGGCGACCACGTCTTCTTGCGGGTCTCACCTCGACGTGGTATTCGGAGATTTGGCCGAGGCGGCAAGTTATCTCCGCGCTTCATCGGACCTTTTCAGATTCTCAGCAGGATTGGCGAGGTGGCTTACCGCCTGGCTCTACCACCTCAGTTACACCGGGTGCACGACGTCTTTCACGTATCCCAGCTGAGGAGATACGTGCACGACCCGACGCACATCATTGACCATGGGGAGCTTGACGTTGACGATGGGGCGACTTTTACGGAGGTCCCGGTGGAGATAGAGGATCGACAGGAGCGGGTCCTACGTGGGCGATCGATTCCTCTTGTGCGCATCAGATGGCAGCACGGGAATCTCCAGGAGAGCACTTGGGAGCGGGAGGCTCAGATGCGTGCTCAGTACCCTCTTTTGTTCCCCTAGTTTTTGTTGTATCTTTACGGGGACGTAAAGCCCTGAGGTGGGAGTAATGTAATGACCGTAAAATTCAAGGGAAATTTTTTCTTAATTTTCTTTGGATTTTTACAAGAGCGCGGTTTCAGACGGCACCTGATTCCGAGGCCCGGAGTGCCCGGAATTAATTTCCGAAGTTTGGCTCGGGTACGTTCAGTGAACGAACGAGCGGGAATTCCTAACTTTTGATCCGGTGCTCGGAATTGAAATCCGAGGGCACCGATGAACTCGCAGTGCCGATATTCGCTTAAAGAGACCCTTTCGGGAGTTGCGTATGTTGCGGGTTGAAAGTTAGTTTTGGGGATTAAAAGATAAGTAAAATAAAATTGTGTGTGAATTTTATTTTTTTCTAGGTGGTTAGACTCTCACATGGGAAGTTGTTGGTGGGGCCCACAACCACCCAACTTCCCATGTGTGGTTATGAGGGAGGTGGGGCCCACACGAACCCCCCACCTTTTCAAATTCCCTAACCCCTCTAAACCCCCTCTTTAATTTGTGACTCTCCCCTACATTAAAACTTGCCAACTTATCTTTCCATTTAATTTCTTGACAACTCAAGATTTTAATTAATGTAATAAATTCAACTTTTGAATTTTTGAAAGGTGGGCAAAGTGAAAATAAAATAAGGGTAGCTTATTTTATTTTGGGGGTTGCTGTGTTGTGTGGGATTTGAGAGAGGAAGAGTTCTACACTTTGAAGAACTTCTTTTTCCTCCTTGAAGAACGCGAAGAACCTTCGAACATCGACGAAGAACGCCACGTACTCGGGAATCGTCTTTCGCGACGCCATACCCGCGACACCGACGACGTCTTCTTCCGCGTCATCTTTTCCCGCGACGAAATCGTCGTCAAAGAACTTCGAATCCTCGCTTCACGACATCGACGTCCTTCTTCCGTGACGCCGACCACCGCGACGCGTCTTCCGCGGGTCGTTGACGATCTTCGTTCTTGAAACCAGAGGTAGGGGATGATCTTTATTGATTATTTTTTATTCCTTTCTTGAATCGTGGATTTTTAGCGTGACTTAACGTGTGACTTATTTTATTTAAGTTCCGTTTTTATTTCTTTAACGTGAGGGGGACCGGACCGCACGAACACGGCCGAATCCCCCTCCATCGTTCATGTTGTTCATGCTGGAGGAAACAAGTAACGTGGTGCCGTCGCACCACGCGGATGAACGTTCAGATATTTTTCCGCAACGCCGTCGCGCTTCGCCGAGGAGAGATTTCAAGAACGCGACGCCGTCGCGCCGCGTTGGGAGGATTCTTGGCACGGAGAAAGGGGCGCGGTGCCGTCGCACCGCGCCGGACGACGAACACCGCGGCCGGTTCCGGGCCGCGGTGAGACGAGGAGACCGCGGCCGGTTCCGGGCCGCGGCGGAAGGAAAGACCGGCGGCCGTGCCGCCGGCGTCGGAAATCAAGGGCGGGACCGGAATTTCCCGGTCCCGTTAGTAAAAACCGGCCGGCCAGCGGGCCGGCCGGATATCATAAAAACCGGGGGTTTAAACCCCCGGCCGGCTCTTCAAACCCCCCTCTTAAAGAGGGGGGCGGTTCATTTAAGGAGGGGGGGCAAAGCCCCCCGGTTTTATTCAGCCGGCCCCCATTTGCGGGGGCCGTTTTTTTTGGCAAAGGCACGGCTTAAAGCCGTGCCGCCCTCACAAAGCAGGGGGGGCTTGATTGCCCCCCCGCGTGACCCACGTGCGGCGCCCAGCGCCGCCGCCGCGGCCCGCCGCCGCCACGCGGCCCGCCGCCGCCACGCGGCCCGCCGCCGCCACGCGGCCCGCCAGCCGCCGCCGCCAGCGCGGTCCGCCGCCGCCACGCGGCCCGCCGCCGCCACGTGGCCCGCCGCCGCCGCGCCACGCGGCCGCCGCCGCCACGCGGCCCGCCGCCGCCACGTGGCCCACCGCCGCCGTCCGCCGCCGCCGGCCGCCGCCGCCGGCCGCCGCGCCACCCAAGGGGGGGGGGTCGGGCCGGGTCATTCCGGACCCGGACCCCCCCGTTTCGGACCAGATTCGGTTCTTGGCTCATAACTTGAGCCTCGGACCTCCGAATGACGAACCGTCTGCGGCAACGCGATCCTTGGATCGAGACGGTCGTTTCGGTATATCGCACTCAAGGTTTCGGTTTACTTTGAGTTCGGCCGGGTTGGTTCGTTCACGAAACCAACCGGGCCTTCGGAGCGGAAACGCTCATATCTTGAGCTACGGACGTCCGATTGACGTGCCGTCAGTCGCGTAGTGTTCCTCTTAGTGAGACGGATCTTTTGGCATACTCCGCCCGAGGTTTGGACGCAGGTGGAGTACGGTCGGGTTGGTTTTGCCTTAAAAACCAACCGGGCCCCGGAGACGAAAATGCCATTATCTCTCAGACCGGGCGTCCGATCGACGCGCCGTCTGTTGCGTTGAGTTCCTTTTGACGATACGGAACTTTTGGATACATCAACTTCGGTCTTCGTGACAGTTGATGTATCAGCCTCTCGGCTCGTGGAGCGGACCCTCCGTACGAGCTTGCTGTGTGCGGGAACCCTAGTGCTGGCTGCGACTGTTCTACTGCTACGACTGCTACTGTGACTGCGACGACGACAGTACAGAGATCCTGTGTGGATTCAACGACGACAGTACAGAGATCCTGTGTGGATTCGACGACGACGACTACAGCACTCAGCGATCCTACGTGGATCAGTGCTACAGGTTCTGTGTGAGCCCGATCCTGTGTGGGTCCTTGCGCTCAGCGGTTCTGTGTGAGCCAGCGCCTACAGGTTCTGTGTGAGCCCGATCCTGTGTGGGTCTTGCGGGGGTTAGTTACCTATCGATCCTTCGTGGGTCCGACGACTTAGGTGGATCAGTGATCATCTTTATCGTCCTTGAAGAAGTGTACCTGTGTGAGCTGAATCCTGTTACTTTCCTTTGTGGAATACGTATACTTTCCTGCGTGGACTGAGTTATACTTGGGCTCGGAGGTTGGAGCGTATCTGAATTGATGACTTAGGTATATGTATGGGCATATACCTAAGCAGTGTTGGTTGTTACTTCGTGATTGTACTTTGTTTCGTGGTTTATCCTTTGTGGATTTTGAGAGACCTTCAGGGGTCTCGGGGTCCCTACTGAGTAGCTTATACTCACCCCTGCACGGGCTTCGCCCGCACTACGTTGTGTTGGTTGCAGACGACGGACAGCGTTGACCTTAGCTGAGGTTTGCGGAGCGGGACGGTACCCGGAGGTGGACCACTGGGCGGGACGAGCACGGAGCGGACGGTGGGACCCGTGGAGCAGAGGAGCTATCTGTACCCACCCTTCAGGTGGGATTTCCGGTGGACAGCTCGGAGTAGCGGCCTTTACTTTACAGTTGCTGTTTTTCCCTTTTTGAGTTGTACTTTACTTTCAGTTTGGGTTTGTATTCTGGCCCATTTACTTTTCCGCACTTTCAGTTGTACTCTGCTTGTTTAGTGTTTACTTCCGCTTGTTTACTCTGTGGTGTGTGCTTACTTTTCAAAGGCAATGCCTTCCCTTTTTACTGGGATATACGCCTTGGTGCTAGTCGCCAGCCCCTGGCCTATGGAAGGCGGGCTTGGGGTAGTCACGGCACGGACCCCGAGGGCGGGTCGTGACATCATAAATATCTTTTGGTTCCACATTAAAATATAGAGATGTGTGTGTAACAACATTTGATGTTATTATTATTTGAATGTTCTGATTTTGATCACCAATAATATTATAATATTCCACTTTCTTCCTCATCCTAGGATGATATTTTCATTTATCTTTATAATTATAATAAATAGATGAGTCTATTTATTCCTTTTGTGTAGGTTTACAATTTTCTGTGTCCTTATGAGAAATGTTAACAAGACTTCCCTTATCTTTTTCAAAATTTTTATTTGTCAGAGTTTATTAATCCACTAATTTTTCATTAAATTTTATATCAATAAAATCAACTACCATTACCCTTTATTTATTAAAACTTTTTATCCCATTCCCTTTGGAGCATATCCATGAAAGATTCCATCTTCACCTCTCCATTCAAACATTCCCAAGTTTCCACCTTTCTTATGTATGATATATGGACAACCAAAATCTATTAAGTGTTTTAATCCTATAGTTTTACTATAAAAATATTTATATAGAGTCATATATAAAATTTTCTTATAGAAACATAATTTTTGGATATACACAGTAGTAATTATGGATTTACTCCAAAATTAATGAAAAAGACTATGTTTAGGTAACACAGTTCTCCCAAATTCCACTAAACTTCTATTCAGTCTTTTAGCAACCCTTTTTGTTGAGGAGTATATAGTAAACTGAACTAATTCTGAATTCCATTTTCCTAAAGATAAATTTCCATTTATTCAATATTATACTCACCACCAACATTATATCTTAACTTCTTCATTGAATACTCAAATTATTTATCAGCTTTCCTCCTCGAACTTTTAAACATTTTCAGAGCATTTGACTATTGTTTTATATAAATAACACATGTAATGTGGGTAAAGTAATCAATGAAAGTGATGAAGTACTTATTTTCATTAGTTTATTCTTTCCTCATTGGACCATAGATATCATAATGAATAATTTTTGGGGTAATATTTGAAGAAATATTAGTTTTCTTATACACAAAATTTTTAATCTTTCCTTTCAGAAAAATAGTGCAACAACAATATCTTCTTCTTGGCATATAAAATATATCTTAGACAGTATCTCACATTGTTAACTTTCTCATGTTTTTCTGACACATGTGTCGTAGTTTTTTATGCCACACCTTATTTTCTTTCACAATACCCAAGTATCACGATTTTTTAATCTCATCAAATTGGAATAAGATTCATTTTTTATGCTGAACTCTTGCAATTATCTTTCAATATTCATCAGTTTTCATAATAAAACCATCTTTTGTTAAGATAAATTGATTTACCTTATCAAAAATTTGGGAATAAATGGAAGGTTTTTTTCATCATATCAATATATAATTTTTTCTTAAATCTCATCTTTTATTTGAAATGATGGTTGATCCAACACCATTGATTCTCAAATATTGATCATTTCCAAATGTCACTATTTCCTTATTGTAGTTTTTCAAATTATTCATCAAATTTATGTATCTTATCATATGAGAAGATTTACCACTATCAAGAATCCACAATTGTTCTCATCTTGAATATTTCAAAGCTGTTTCATCAACAAGATCCGTTTATCCTTCATTTTTATTATTTTCCTCTGGTTTTTGATAAATTTTAATATAACATCCTTATTATTGAAACAATAAAATACAACCCTTTTAAGATGTCTAGGTTTTTCACATCATTTAAAAAGAGTTTCTAGGGGTTGGAACCAATTATCAATTTTCAGTTCATCCTTCTCAGGGTTCTTCTAAATTTCCCTCTCAGACTTTTTTTTGAGAGGATTGACTCTCTATCAAAGATTTTATTTCATAACATGTGAAATAGTATTAATGTTTTTGGTTAAACAAAAACATATTTTTTGTATGTATAAATGCACCACAATACTATATTTATCCATAGAATGAGTATTTTCCTCTGAAACTTTTGGATTAACCTATGTTGTGAGTATGTTTCTCAGTAACCTTATTAAAAAAACTTTATTGACCACTTACCTTTTTTTCAATTGAAACTTTTTCTTTAGAATTTAGTTATTTCCAACATTATTGGAACTAGAAGAAATAAAAACATTTTTGTATTCAAGAATTATTTTAAACAATTTTGGAATCATAATTTTTAAAAACATCAGAATTAATGACATTATTGGTCTAATCAATATATATAATTTTCCCATAATTCTTTCTTTTTAGAAACATTCATGGATTTATTTTCAACAACAAAATTAGTATTATTCACAACCATTGATGGTGTATTTTTATCCTTATCAGGTTACTCCTTATATTAAATTTAACTAACTCCAATGACAGAGTTTTTAAAACATGTATCGCTATATTCATATTTACAATGTTCTTGTTGAATTAAATCCAACTCTCCTTATATTGATTTAAACTTCACTTCTATATGTTCCTTACTATTCAGTTATTTCTCAAAACATTTCTTCAACATATCAATTTCTTACATCGTCCTAAATTTTTCATTAAAAAGACACTCTTGAGTATTTGTCGACAAACATTCATTTATCAACATATTATTTTCCTTCTCACTCTTTCTAATATTTCTTAGACATTATTTGAACTATTCTTCTAAATGAGATTCAAATTAAGATTCTTATACTTGAGAAATACTTCTTCCAAAATCAATAGTATTCACTATTGTAATAAAAGTATTCCCTCTATCAGTCAAAGTGAAATATATTTTAGATTCAACTTCACTACCTTATTTTTAATCATTATTAAAAATATTCTTTTTTAGACTAGAATAATGTTTTATCTTTCCCTTTTTAAAAATATTTTTCTTGATCTCCTTATTCATTTCAGTACATTCATAGTGTTCGTTCTTCGTCATCACAATATTATTCGTAATTTTTTTTGTTGAAAATTAGCCATAATATTTCCAATGACTCTAAATTCAAAACATTTTAAGGGTTGTTTTCATTTGAAATTACCTTTAATTATTATCACATTTTTATAAAAAATGAAAAAATGTTATAAAAAATTTTACATACCAAATTTTTTAGATCAGAATCACCAGTATCTTCTTCAATAATAATCATCCTTGACTTTTCATTCTTATCAAACTTGAAATACATTTCTCTATAAATTTTTTTTATATATTTCCCCCTTATAATATAATATGTGATGAGATTTCTATGAAAATCATCTAGAGACAATGTTTCAGGATCTTTATCTTCCAATGAATAAAATTTAGCATCATAATTTTTGGGAATGATTCTTATGATCTTCCCAAAAAATATAGTATCATCAAAGTTATAAATAATGATATGTAATAGTGATGATAATATAATTTAGCCTGGAAAATAATTCACCAACATATTCATATTAACCCATCTTTAGATATTCATAAAAAATATTCCACATGTTTAACTTTTTCTTCATTAATATTTTATTTCCTACATAAATGTATTTCAAATTATCCCATATACATTTGATAATGGAAAAACATTTCAATATAAAAAAATCACATACAAAATGTTATGAGAATAATGTATTTTTAGATATACTACAATTCTCAAGATTCTTGTTATCAATGGGAGTAAGAAAAACCTTGTCATAAATAAGAGGAAATCAATCTATTGTAACATCAAGAACATCATACCTAAGAGACATAAGATTGGGAAACATTATATCTTTCTATATATGATGGTTCTTACTAGAAAATATTAGACTACCTTTATTATTGACACAATTCAAGTTATTCATCACCACTAATCTTTAAAAAAATATGAAAAGAGTAATATAAGGGATCCTTTTAATTTGATACCAAATGAGATTACCCATCCATGATTAAAGTATCACTGAGAGTCGGAGGGTTGGATCAGTAATATCTTTTTCTTTTATGTTTCCATTCTTAATTAACAACCTTCATCTCATGTGGAATATGTATTTCTCTGCTAAAAAAAAATCAAACACATAACCACAGGAACATATAAATTTACAATGATCAATAATCTAAAAGAGTATCTAGTCCTAGGTATGGAATTGAAATAACCCAATACCACACAATCCATTATATAAAAAATATGTTTTTGTGGAATACAATGAGTGGGATATGCCCATACACCCATGTAGCTCTATGATAAATACAAAAAATCATGTTATTTAAATATAATGAAAAGATATAATATTTCTTTTTAAAAAAACTTGTTATGGTGCTTCTTGATCAAATTATACAATTGTGAACATTTGAAATACTTTTATTCACTTCCTTACATAAATTATGTGATGAAAATCACATAATTTATTATGAAAATACATATTTCGATTTTCCTAGTTTGAATTTCATCTCTGATTCTTCCCAGTACATGTCTCCCATTACGATTCTCCCTAGTCCAAAAATGATGAATCTCTATCCAAATATGTTTGAAAAAAATATTCACCTCTTCTATCCTGAGTATGAAACACTATTTATATTCATAATGCGGCATAATAAAATAATCATATAAATATGATGTTTTATATAAAAATTATGATCATAGATGAATACAATCTTTTCATATTCTATTTGATAACAAAACATCTTTATGAAATAACAATCCAGAATTTTTTTTCATTTTCTAGAAATACGGAGCTTCTCTCTCCTCTTTCATGAGAAATTATAGTCACACAAAACACAAAGTGTTCTAATCCTTTTATAGAAAAAATAATGGGTTTGGTTTGATCTTGAAAATGTTTCCCCCCTTCACAAAAATTTCCAAATCTTCTATCTTCCTTAAATATCAGATCATTCTTTGGCTCATTCAATTCATTGTGAAATCTATGTCTTTATTTTACTTATCCAAATTTCAATGAATATCACATCTTCTATTTAATTTATCTTCATTTAGCCTTTCTAGAAAGTATTCAATCTGATTCTGATATGCCATTTTGATTTTAGAGTACTGTTTTTTAATAGATAAATTCAGCTATGATTTTTTTCACTAGAAAATTCTAATACAATGTGTTCAATATAATTTATTTAGTATGAATTATTTCATATTTTATATTTAGTAAAAATAATACAATATGATTTTATTATTATGAATTATTCAGTACAATTTCTTATGTATGATTTTCACTTTACAAATTCTTCAGTATGGATTCTTTAGTAAAAATTCATCAGTATGGTTTCTTCAGTACGATTTCATTAATACTGTGTCTTTAGTTTGAATTATTCAGTGAAAATTCTATTTCATATAGAGCCTCATCATCATCTTTTTCTCATTGAGCCTTGAAAGATTATTTTTCTCCATAATACTCGTCAACATATTTTCATTCTTAAACCTAAAAAAATTATTTTTCTATAAGAGCCTCAGAAACATCTTTTCCGTCTTGAGCCTCATCTACATATTTTCCTTAAAATTCCTCATCAATATATTTTTTATTGATATTGAGCAACATATTTTTCATATTGAAATTTCTTCAAAACATTTACACATTTTCCATTTTATTCATGAATCTTGTATCATATGTTTCAAAAATTATATATGATTTATGAGAAATCAAAAACAACAAATCATCCTCATATTTTTATCAGATCTATACTTAATATGATTATAACCAATACCTCATTATGATCTTATCCGATTCTCGACCTAAAGGTGAGTCTGATGAGAACCTTTTCTTATAAATAGCTTATTCTTTATATGATTTACATTATTAAATAATGTGAGTCTGATTTTTTATAAAAACTATTTGTTAGTCAGATTTTCAACTTTTACAAAGTTAGATGATTTATATTATCTGATAAAATGAGAAACAAATATTGAAATAAAAACAAACAAAAAAACTATCTCTAGTTAACTTGGTCATAAAATTGACTAGTACATTGGGATTGGAACCCCTGTATCTATGAAAATTAAATAATTTAAGGTAAAACATCTAAGATACTCGATTCATGGTCATTACAATATTAAATATCTCATACGGGGAGATATAGAATAACTTGATGATTAGTGAGTCGATGAGTATTTAAATTGATTCTCCCTCATAAGGTATATTAAAAATGGTTGATATGTGTTATTATCTTAAATGAGACATGACATATATTCCAATTTTATTTTCACATAGTTTTGGAGAAATCCCTCAGAAAAATTATCCTATATTGTGGTGTTCAAATAAAATCATTATTACGAGAATTATACATTATCATTAATAGGTAAATTTATTTCATTAATTCTATGTTGGTTTACTATTATGTTTCTTGACAACATTATGGAATCTAATTGATGATGAGTAGAGAATAATTCTCTGAATATTATATGTCATGATACAGTAATATCTAATATAAATTCCTTTCTCATATATACTAAATCAGGACATAGCCCAAAAAATGAAACGATATATTTTTTAAATTATAGAAAGTTGTGTTTAGTTAAAAATTTTAATATATATCCATGAATATTTGGTGCCCTACAATCAATGAGATATGATTACCATCACACCTTAATAAAACACACAATGATGTATGAGAGCAGTTCACAATTCAAGGAGAAGAGATATGAATATTTTATTATATCTATCTTGGGGAGACATACTTATCATATTATATGGATTGGAATAATAATGATATATGTATTTAGTGGAGATGATTAAATATTAAAACTATATTATAATTCATTTCCCACAACATAATAGTGGAGTAATTTTGTGATCTATATTGGTATTTATAATAATAATGGACCCATAACATTAAGATATTTCCATCACACCCCAAAAAAATTACCATTCTATGATGTATGTGGGATATATAAATATTAATACTTTTTCCAAAAAATATTTTGGATAAGGAAATGTAACATAATAATGATATGTCTAGGAACACATTTTATGGGACATTCCAACTATATTTTTGGATGGGAATAGGCAGTATAAATAGGATCCACCCATTATCCAAAATCTAAAGGCACGTGAGGCTGCTACATGAGATTGATTAAATTATTTATGCTCCTCTAGTTAATTAGTATAACATAAAAACAAGACTATATGCATACTCTTAAAAAAATTCTCTTTGATAAAATGATATGAACAAGTATGTTACCATTGAAGTCTTTAGACACCATGGATTTGACACCCGATAATAACAGTGAGTGAATATTTTGAAAACCTATGTGTTATTTGAATCCATTTTCTATCTCATCCCCTATCTCTATCTTTCAACACATAATTTTCAACAATATAATTTTCATAGACTATTGTCTAGTTAATGATTTAGATTCTTGGTGTTTTATTACACATAGATTATTGCACTATGTAATCATTCACTATTAATTATGCATATAAATTGTTAGGTAAATATGTATATAATATTGACATCAAAAACATACGTGAAACCATGAATGAAAATAGTTTTCATGATACAACACTAATAGTGTTGAAAAATTAGAGAAAACCATGGGGAACATGATTGAAATCCAGTAAAATGAGATATATTTTACTGAAGAAGTCATGTTTATATATAATGATACAAATAGTGAATGATAATTCCTTCCAAATAAATATTCATTAATATAGGATTATATATAAATTTAAATAATATATATTTCACTAAAAATAAAGGGTGGCCTTTCTAGTTGAAATATTAAGTAAAATGGGATTGTATTTTAGGTTCCCTATGAGCAGTTTGGATGATATATATCTTTAAATATGACTAATTATATTATATGGGGAATAGAATAAGAGATAATTTATCACCCATAGGTTTTAAGTAAGTAACTATTTCTTTACTTTTTTTATGTATGTAATGTTATTTCATGATGTTTGGGATGGGTTGTAAGACTTATGGAATGTTTTTGATGCTTTTATAAAGATTCAATATTTTTTCAAATTTTGTGAAAACCATGTATCTTATATATGAAAACATGTATAGTGAAATAGAGGCTATGTGAAAGGTGGAGGTGTTTGCACACAGTTTTTCCAAACTGTGTAGTGACCTAGGAGAAGTCATGAAAAGTGGGACAATGAGATGTCACATGGTTGAAAAATGGTATGTTCAATCATGTGGTATAACAATGTGACATCATAATTGAGGAAGATCTTGGTTCATATATAGCACATGAGTTTCCATAACTGTGTGACTAACCATGCATAGATTAAAAACAAGATCCTAAAAAGTGGATTTGGGTCAGGATTAAGTTGTAACCACTATTTTTTTTAATCTACCCCAATTAAATTTTTTACCCTCCCAAAGAATTTGTAACCATTCTCCATCGAATCAGAAATAATCCATAGGTGTTTCTTGGTGAATTGAATCCTAATTCCCATTGTAACTTTATTTATGGTAGTTTTTGGTGGTTGTTCTTATATATAATTTCTTTCCATTCTCGGGATTCTTATATCTAATCCACGTTGGATATATCTAAGTTTTCTATGCCAATAATGTTTAGTTTTTTCTTTATTATTGTTAGTGTACGAGATCTATGGTAGGTTTTTGGTGGTTCACCCCAGTTTCATTGGCATTTTCATGTTGTTCTTCATTTTCACAATAATTCCCAAGGTAATATTCTTCACACTCTACTCCTCTTCATCCAACATGAAGGCATGATTTCAAAATAACTATATTGATTGAAATTGGTTGTGAAATAGTTTTTCAAAGTAGGATATAAACTCTCTCTGGAGATGGTCTAAGTGGTTTTTGGATATTTGGTGAAATTTTGGAATTGTTGAAAGTGGTTGTAAAAAGTGACTTTATTTTTTTATTTTTAAAATATGGGTTTGTTGGTTTTTTAGTAATTGGTTTAATTTATATGTTTTAATAAAATTATAGTTTTGTTGAAGTGTATTAAAATGTTTTGTTCCAATTTGTTTTTTCAATAATTGAACATCTTTATTGAAATGGTTTGAATTGATTGGTTTGAAATGGTGTTGAAATACTTGGGTTGTGTGTGTTCATGATTTTGATGTTATTCATAAAATGGTGTTAGTACCATTGTGGTAAAAAGGGATGTGACCTTGGATACAAGGGCATGTTTCATTGGGGAACAAGAAGATTTGCCACATAATGATGACTTAATGGATAAATGAGAAACCAATCATGAGTGTGGAACTGTCAAGGAAGTATGAATATGTGGATGTGTATATGTAAATCATGGAATGGCTATGCCAAAAAGGAATGTGAAATGATTTTTAGAATTTTTTTCCCATATAAAATGTTTTTGTTTTGGAAATCTATTTGGACTATAAATAATTTTTTCATTGTGATAAACAATTTTTTATGTTTTTTATTAATTATTTTATATAAATATGGTATATTTTTATATCATAGTGATATGATTAGGGTATTCATTTAGGTAAATAAAAATAAGTTTCATTATTGAACCATTATTTTTCAATTTGGTTCTTTTGTAGATATCATTTATTAGAAAAAAATAATGTTAAACCACTACACTTATTTTGTGGTTTTGTCTTCCACTGTGTACTTTGATGTTAGTTGTCCTCCACTGGGGAAGTTATTTATAGTTTTTCTTTATATAAATGAAATCTTTATCAGTTTTATCACATTTTTATCTAACTACTTGTAGTGGTCCTTTTCTATAAATGTTTTTGTTGGGATATTTTATCTTTAAAGGAAAAAATCATCCCCCATTTGTTAATTAAGAACAAAGAATTTATTTCTATCCTTTTCTGCCTAAGATATATCACTTAAGAACAACTAATTTCTATCCTCCTTCTTAATAAAATTAGTTGTGGCAATATGCTATAGGTGTTATCATCTTGTTTGGTCCTTGACTAATTATTGGTCATAAGTTATGTTGGTCTTGGAGTAGAAATTAACTCTAGTCTACTAATTTTGTTGGGTTTTTATAGAGGACTTGGATTTTCATAATTTGAAATGTAGAGCATAAATAGACATAGAATACAGTTTTATATAGAAAATCACGTTACAAGGTTTTTGGGTAATTATTTTTTTGGAGACACTTATAGGAATTGGAATCTCATTATAATGGGTTTATCTATTAAGATGAGGATGGCATGCATTTTCAAAATTAAATACCACAAGGGGTTAATATTTCATTTTGAATAATGATTTATGATTTTGTTTAAAAAATTAAATTTTTGGAAAATTTTAATGTTCTTTTCAAAAGTGAGATTTAAAAATTCCTGAAATGGTTACTTTTTAATATGGGTTGATTAAGTGTGCTGGAATTTAAAAAAATGGTTGAATGTGGAAAATGTTTAATTTTGAGAAACAAATATTGATATTTGTAATGTGGTAGAATTTAAATTTTTAAGCCTCTAGTTTCAAGAGAGTGAGACTAATCGATTTTGTTTACTACATATAATAAGTAACCAAATAGGCATCATAGAAACCAATTGGAGGAAGATGTTGAGAATGTTGTTACACCCGAGCCATAGGTGAACTGATGACTGGTTCAAATTATACTTCAATCCTTTCAGGCTATGGATATTTGGAAGACATGGGATGGAACAAGCATGTTGATCATTCTATCAACTTCCATAAGCATAATCCCCCCATCATTCTAGGCGATTCATAACTAGATAAGGTTGAGGTGTGGCTAAGTTGGATGAATTGTATCTTATATTTCCTTGGAACACCAGAAGAGATGAAAATCATGTAGGAGATGTATACGCTGGATGATCTTGAACACCATGTGTAGGATTTAGGAGTTCCGGCTAAATAGGACAAATGCCTTGAATTAGTGGACTTTGAAAAATTGTTCAACATATAATTCTATCCTCATACGTTTAGGATTTCTAGAATGATGGAATTATTTAACTTGAAAGGGAATATCCTCACAATGACAGAGTATATAGATAAATTCATGAATTTAGTCTGATTTTCAGCAAAATTTTTAGCTAGGGTGTCGTTGAAGGAACAAATTTATGAGTCATAGATGAAGAAGGAGATTCTATCAAATATTTTGTGCTATGTATTAAAAATTATGCAGATATTTTCAGTAGAGTGATGGTGGAAAAAATTGAAATCTCAAGATATATAGGTGGAGAGAGCATGTTGATACCAACGAGAAATGTTGGGAACCCTAATAATAGAACAAAGTGGAAGAGGGGAAACTATTTACAAGGTATAAAGATTACTCCGAATTAGATATCTGTATAGGTGAATCTTTTTCCATATAACAATTGAAAGGTTGGATATTCCAATGTGGTACATTCGAGGACATGAAGTGAGAGGGTTTATGATTCCACCAATAGAATTCCACAATTGCAACCAGATGAGGAACTTTTAGCATTGTTGTCACAGTGCCCCAAAGTCAGGTGTTCATGAAATATGTCATGTGTCACAAAAGTTGTATTATTTGATGAGATAATGGAATTGGAATAAATATCTTTAGTATAAAATAGATATTCTATTAATTACATTACTCAATAAAATGATAATATCAATAGGTTAATAATGAAAAATGTGTTGCGAGTAAGAAACTATATGGAGCTGAGAATGTTATTGTGGATGATCAATCTAGACCATAAACAAATTGAGTTATAGTTCTTTTGAAATATTACCTTCTATTTTCTTTGTTGGTTATAGGATTATCTTATTACTTTATTTCATCTATATTTGTTGATTTATTGTGTTTAAATATCGAGAAGATGAATTCTATGTTGAAACATAAAACTTTAATTGGTGAAGGAGAACATCAAAACTTGTGTAGAGAATGTTATATAACTATTGATAGAACTGAGATGATAAGATATTTCATAATGATTGATATGTATACCTATGATATAATACTGGGTATGGATTGGTTGACAATGTTCAAGGCCCACATCGACTTTTTTACCCGAAGATTATATTTTACAACAAATGATGGCATCCAGAATATCTTTCGATGAGACCATAATGTATTTGCAGGTGAAACAGGCCTGTTGGAACTAACAGTTGCAACGATGTCATACCAGTCGGTAGCATTGACTTTTTCAACTATTTAATAGATCAATAATAGATGTTCTCTAGTATTGGTTGTTATATTTAAAATTGTTTTTCTTGAAAATTTCTCCGGGTTTACATCTATTTGGGATGGGAAATTTACGATTGATATAATTTTAGGGGCTACACCCATTTTCCTTCCATATTGTTGGACAACACCCAAAATAATAATTTAATTTTAATGAATTTTTAAGATCTATAATTTAAAAATATTTAGTCAACCTATAATATCTTCATGGGTAACACACGTCTTGTTCATGAAAACGGATTATTGAACTATTTGGTTATGTGTAGATTATTATAAGATTAACCATGTTACGATAAAGAAATAGTATCCATATCCCAGAATGGAAAACATTTTAGATCAACAAAGGGGGTCTCATTTTTTCTCTATGTTATACTTATGATCAGTAGATCATGAATTGCATGTTCAAAAAGTGAATATTCCAAAGATTTCTTTTAAGAGAATATATGGCCATTATTAATCTGTGGTAATGACTATCAGTCGTAAAAATGCTCCAAACGTTATTATAAAATTGATGTATCATATATTTTATATGTTTATAGATTCTTTTATGGTAGTTTTTATGGATGATAAATTGGTGTATTCAATGAAAATGGATGATAATGAACAACACATAGAGATAGTGTTGGGTATTTTGAGAGATCATCTTCTATTTTCCAGACTATCAAAGTGAATTTTTGGGATTGGAGAGGTATGTTTCCTTGTCCATGCAATATTTTGAAATGTCATATCTATAGATCTAGAAAAGATAGAGGTTATTAACTCTTGGAAACTGCTAAATAATGTATTCAATATATAATGATTACTTGGCCTAAATGGTTATTATCGATGATTTATTCATTATTTTCCATGACTATATTCACCAATGATATAATTGAAAATGAATAATGTTCAATTATAATTGGATGAGTAATGTCCTATGTCTTTCAAATAGAATAATGTTCACTAAACATCAATGAAAAATATTTATTTTTATAAAATCAAGACAATGGATGTGGTGTATTGTGACGCTTCATGATCCAAGTTGGGATGTGTAATCATGTAGGGAGAAAATGTTGTTTCTTATAGAGTAAGTAATTTATGGTTAAATGAGAAGAACAATACAACACATTATTTATATTTAGCCGATGTAGTATATTATTTGATGATAGAGCTTTATTACCTCTTTAGTGAGAAATTCATAGCATTTATAGAGCATATGAACATTAAATATATTTTATCACAAATGGATTTTTACCTATGACTGATAATATGGAAGAATTATATAAAAATGTTTGAATTTTAATTAATTTATACAGTAGATAAAGTAAATATGGTGTTATATGCATTAATAAAAAATTCATATGATCATTTCAAAAAAAAGCTTTAGATGAGTGGAAATTGTTGTCAGTCCTAGATGACATGCACGTGGAATATTAATACCAAGGCGAAGTAATAATTTTTTTTAACCATTTCAATCATTCATTATTTTCTTTAAAAATTTAAATATACATAGTGATTTGATTCATAATGTGTTTCTATGAGGTCAAAACTCAATAGTGGGGAGACAACATAGGGATGGAGGCTAGATTGGAGTTTCGTATTGTTGTTCAGAAATGGGATGGTTGAAAAAATGTCTTGTCAAGAATAACATCTCCATGATTACCACCATTCAAAATGGGCTGTTCATATTAGAATACAAAATATGTATAAGGTATTATAATTAATTTTTTTGTGTGACAGTATGAGAATAATGTTTGAAAAGTTCATGTTGAGGTTCTTCATTTTCTAGTAGGTTAAGGAAAAGCATTAGGGAACAGAAGGTATGTTGCGGTCTTTACCTAGTTATGTTTTGAAATGAGAGCAAATAACCTTTTATTTTTTCACCATTATTCCAAGAATGGTTCCAAAACACGACACCATTTGGGTTATTATGGATCATCTCATAAAGTCATCTCATTTCATCTCTATTTGTGAATCTTATACACTGGAGGACTTTCCAAAAATCTACATCTACTAAGGGGTGAAGAGGCATGGTATAATTGTTTTGATAGTGTTGGATAGATATATGAGGTTTATGTTTCATTTTTGTATACACTTATAGTAATCCCTTCAGACATAGTTGAATATGAGTATAGCATATCATCCAAAGAATGATGGGAAATAAAAAAGGATGAGACAAATGTTGAAGGCATGTTTTAGTCATGTGTAATAGATTTTAGTGGCTCATGGGAAGAGCACAAACTATTTGTGGGGTTCTCATATAATAAAATTTATCAAGCCTCTATACGTATCACTATTTTTAATCATTGTATGGGCGTCTGTATCATTCTCCACTTTTTTTGGATGGAAATAGGTGATAAATCAGTAGTTGTGTAACACCCCAGGTTAATAAAGAGTATGAAATTTTCAAATTTATCCATATTTGTGAATAAAATATTAATATGACTTTAAAGGGTATTCTATTCTTGATGGCGTACCCAACACGCAACAATGAGTTTCTTGGGAATCTTACGTTGCACTCTAATAATAGAATAATATTATTTTAAATAGTAGTTAATTCCTGGCCATTGTAATGGTGGAAATGAACAGAACTAACTAAAAAATGATTATATATGTTTGTCAAATATTTTTACTTTTTACAATAAATGTTAGAGGATTAAAAATGCAAATGAATCCAGTTTTAAGCGTAAACATTCTAATATTCGTTAAAAGGTTGATTAACCACCTTTTGATGGCGAACCTCTTTTAAATACACTTTTTGACAATTTTATGTGTTATATTTGACAAAATAAAATTCTTCTTTAGAATCGGGACATCAAAATTTACTTTGTGTAAATTTTTGGTATTTTTCCGAAAAAGTTCAATTTTTTATGAATAGTGAAAAATGTTGTATTTTAATTCAAAAAATATTTTTAATCTAATTTATTTATATTATTAGATTATATTTTTAATTTGTTTTAATGTGTAATTATAATATATTTTCACCATTTAATCCAATAGTGGTCCTTGGAATTAATTTCACGTTGAAATAAGACATAAACTAGTGTTAATCTTTTGATATATTTTGATTCATAAAAACACGCTATTTGTTTTGACAGCGAGAATTAATTATTAAATTAATTAATGGAAATTATATGTTTTGAATTTTTTAAAATAAAGGTCATTTTTGAATTTGGAATATCAAATATAGCTTAGGGTGAATTTTTGGTAATGTTCTGAAAAACATCAATTTATGATGAATAGTGAAACCACTAAGTGGTACGTATAAAAACTGATTTTCCGTTTAAATGAAATTTTGCCACCTTTGTGTGTTGAATTTAAAAAATCCGACATAAATGGTTGTCATTAATAAGTAAAATTTTGTTCAATGAGATTAGAATAATTTTTTGGTGAATAGTAACTTATTAAGTTTTTAATCGGGATTAAAGGTAATTGGTGTAGTTTAAGGTAAGAATAATGTTTTAATAAAAGAAATGACCTAGAAACATGTCCTAACCTCATTGGACGTGTCATGACCGACCAAGACAATCCATGTGTCAACTTGGGGACCCCATGGAGCCACTTTGGTTGGAAAATGACATAAATACCATTTTATTTAATGTTAAAGTAAAAATGACACAAACATGAAGTGTGTTACTAAAATTTTTTTACAATGGTTTTATAAGTCATATTTTTGACTATACATAGTCAATGGAAATTTAAAAATATTTCCTACATCATTGTATTTTTTTATAATTTTTATAAGTTAAATAAATTAAAATATTTATGACATCATGATGATGCAGTGATGACCTCATTATTTAACAATTTAAATAAAATGGAAACATAATGTAATATCTAAGACCTACACATGTCCAAAACCTATTGTATGGGTGGATTTCGAACCCTTATCACCTTATCCTATAAAAACATCAATGTGGGACCATTAAAATCCAAATCGCATTCTAAAATAAAGTAACATTTCTTTACTTTCCAAGAGTGCCCCTCCTCTCCTCTTATAAAAGGCCCCCACCTCTACCACATTACCCACACTTCCAAAGCCTTTGGATCAGCCAAACCCTGCCCATTTTGTCTCTCCAAATCCCTCTATAAGTCCTTGAAGCCTAACATCGGGTTGCATTCTTTCCAAGGAAGCCTTTGAGCTCAAATCAAAGGAAGTTACCTGATTTAAAGGTAATGTCTTCACTTGTGTCCTTTTGTTTTATTTTGCTTCTCCAACCCCATAAACTCTTTTTATTCATTTATTTTGTAACAAATACAGTATCTTAAATATACTAGGTTGTTTTTATAATAAGTATTAGAGCTACACTTACACACACCTACATCTAATTGTTAAAGAACATTCTGTTTCCGTGGATGGCGAATTTCTACCTCCAGAAATGATGATTGTTCAACATTATTTTAACCCCTTCAAAGGTGGCCATTAAGATGAAACTATATTTATATATGATATATAATATGTTAATTTGTTACTTAAGCTTCTGTATTTTTCATTTATGGCATACCTTTATGGTTTCCATTATGGGTAAACGTGACATCTTCATTTTAGGAAGTGCGGACTACCGCCCCCTCAAAGTGATTTGATTCGTTAATGCTATATGTGGGATTTATAAAGGATTTATTTAATGTTATTATATATTATGTTATACTGGAATTATAATATTCGTTTATATCATTATTATTTTCTTTTCATTAAATTATGAGATAGAAATGAAATTAGCGTTCATGCTTTTGTACGGCTTACCGTCTCCATGAACGGTACATTTCATTTCTTATCTCCAAATGTTATGTACTATTATAAGTAAATATATATAATGGATATATATGTAATATATTACATCTAAATGATGGGTATAATTCTGTAATTATAATATATATATATCTCATTTTTTTAATTCCATTAATATGTCAAAAAATGAAAGTAGCGTTCATGCGTACGTACGGCCTACCGTCTCCATGAACGATGCTTTTAATTTTTTTAGCTCCAAATGATATGGAATAGTATAAAACGAATATATAATAGATATATATGATATTTAAAACATTCATACTATTCTGGATATGATGTACCTATAACTACATGGAAAATTCTTTTCCAACAAGTTCAATTTTTACTCATGTGCTGAACATCGACAAAAATGTTTGATACGAACTCACTTTATTAACCAATTATTATAACATTGTAATATGTGATATGAACTGAATAATAATATTTAAAGGAGGTATTTATGAAATTATTAATTGGCCAAATTTTATTATTCAAGAGATTAAAGAATGATCGAGTCATGTCAGACACGAGGTAAGAGATCATACTCCTCTCTTTCTTTTTAAGTACACTCTTTTATGTCATTCCTTTTAAAGCTCATATTTCTTGTTATTGGGATGTTCTTTTATATTAATCTTACTGTAATTTTTATGTTCATATGATGAGACACCCTATTCTCTCTCATCAATCCATTTTGGGAGTTTTGAGTGGCGCCGTTAGGCTGCCAAATTTTTGTAAGAGATCTAACATCTCTCTTTCTCTTTAAGTAATCTCCATTATGTCACTTCTTTTATGCTCATATTTGTTATTATGGGGGATGTTATTTTATATTCTTCTTTCTGTACATTTTATTTTAATGTGATGAGATACCCTATTTTATCTCATCAATCCATTTTTGGAAGTTTTAAGTGGTGCCGTTAGGCTGCCAAGTTTTCGTAAGGGATTTTTCGTCTCACTTTTATTCCCGTGAGATTTATGCTACATTTGCCACAATTTCCTTTGAGTGGTGTATGTACTGACCATTATTTTACTCATTGTGTAATATTATTTCATTTATGACTATTTACATCAATGTTGTATTGTCCTTCTTTCACGGGGTGTATGTTTCGAAAGATAACCATGTCGGTAAGGGAACCTTTCACCCTCCTCTTTTTAAAAGACTTATTTTGTTTTGTCTTTTAATTCACATAATATTATTTCAGGATATGTTATTATATATCCTTATTGATGTAAATTTTATGTCCAAGTGATGAGATACCCTTTTTATCTCTCATCAACTCTTTTTCTGAAGTGATGTCGTTAGGCTGTCTAATTTTTGCAAGGGAACTTCTTAACCCAATTTTGATTCATTGGGATAAACTTGTACACCATGAATATTTTGTTCTATGATTATGTGTGAATGTTCTCTGATTGTTTTACACTTAATACCCACTTATATTTCATGTATTCGTTTGTCACACATAATTATGTAACTGATTTATCCTTAATCCAAGGATACCATCTTCGTAAGGGACTTTGTCTCAATCTTCTTTCATTGAGGCATATTTCGTTTTATACTCAACTGTATTTTATACTGTGTATAAACCCCTTTGAATTTTACTTTTATACAAAAGGATTCCTTTTCTACGAAGCATTATTCCAAATGACAAAAAGGAATGATTCTTTTAACGTATGCGGTGACAACGACCTTTTACGCCGGCATGAGTATTATTTGGTCTTTGGCTTCCTGAACAAGCCGTAATGTTTTATAAAATGAAATAAATACCATATACTCTTTTATGTATTTTGGTATTGAAAATGGTTTTTATAATGGATTTTTTATGTCAATATATTTAAGTGATATATTGTGATCAATGTGTGGAAATGTTTTCTTTCCATTATATTTGTTTTATGTCTTATGATTTTTATAATGGTACTTGGACATTTAACGGGTGGTTATGTGATAAACCATATGACGGGTGGTGCCATGAATACTAGGATGGGTGGTTACGTTATAACCTCCAATTAATTGGGTATGTAAGTCGGTTGTATGGATATTCCATTAAGTATGTGTGGAAGTCGTCCATATGGCTATTCCATTAAGTATGTGTGGAAGTCGACCGTATGGTTATTCCACTTAAGTATGTTTATGTCCCAAGTTACCTTTATATGTTATGTGATCTTTATATGGGGTTTATTGTAATCTTTTGGTTACCGAAGGGTAAGTAATGATCTTTTATTCAATTAATAGTTTTTACTATTTCGAAAAGGTGAAATTATTACTTTGATAATGTATACATGGTTTACTTGTTGTTTTTAAAAACTTGCAGTTTTCATTCTTTGTGTATCCCTTACTGAGCTTTTTATGCTCATCCCAAGTTTTTGAAATGTTTTTAATAGGACTTAACGTGGAATAGTGTCAAGGATGGGATCAAGGGAAAGTCATGCTTCCTAAAACATGGAACTAGACATGTTTTTTTTGAGTTTTTATTTTATGGAAACATAGTAGAAGTTTCTACTTTGTAATCTTTTGAGATGTAAAAGTTATGTACTAATTCTCTAAAACTCTAAACCTATAAAGATCCTCAATGTGAATTATTCATTTAATTCAATATTAAGTAAGGTTTATTGCTGGGGTCTTATAGTTGGTATCAAAGGGCGGTTTAGATAACTTTAGAGGTTAGGGTATCCTCTAAGCATAAGTGACATTATCATAATGGTTAGGATTTCAGAAAGAGTCCTAGTTTTAGATAAAGTGAATAAGTAAGTATATATTAGCTTTTATCTTCCTCATTAGTACTTGATAGTTTTGTTGATATACTCACACTGACATTTCTGTTTTTAGTGAATAGATGGATCTAGAAGGCACCAAAGAGACAACAGGTTTGAAGGAAACTGTGGTGGTTCTCTGATTAAGATACTAGATAAAGTGGGGAATTCAATGAGGAAACTCGTGGTTGTTCTAAACCAACTATCAAGTAGTCATGATCATCCACTAGAACCTTGGTATGTTCTGTAATGAATCATGTACAAGATGACCAATCGATGTGGAAGTTCAGGTAATAATTATAAAGGTAACCATTAGGGTTTATTTGATCCTTACTTTTTAGGTAATTATGGGTTATTAAATGATATGCTGGAAAATGAAAGTTATGAGATAAACATGAGGTTAAAATATGTTATGATCATTTTTAAAGATTTTATCTCGTTTTGGGGAATGTTTTAAAATTATATAGTTTTAGAAAAAGGACAACACATAGACCAAGTGACAACCCGTCGCGCCAGACAATGCTGCGGGAATCGAACCCACAACCAAAGTGCGACTGGTATTTATCATCTACCACTTGACTATGTGATGTCCCTAGTTATTTTGACTAATTCTTTTTAGTTAGATGATTTTAGGAATAAAGATCAAGTTTATTTTGGGTTATCTATAGAAATGATTAACCTATCATGGAGGATATGTGATTAGGTTAATTACTTTTCAATACGAGACTTTAGGAGAAACTGATGTTGTTTGGAGATAAATGTTACAATTTAACTTGGAAGACTATGTGAATAAATCCTTCAAATATTTGAGTTTCAATATTAGTTTGGTTTACTTTGAAGTATTTTATGGAAAATTTGTTTATTGAATGGTCTTTGTTGAATTTTGGGTATTGTTTGATAAATTTTGGAGATTAAGAATAGATTTGTTTTTTTAAAGGATTATCCTTTTTGGGTATTATCTGATATTGTACTAACCTTTTTGGTTTTGGTTTTGGTTAAGGTCTAAATATATGGGAAGTATATAGTTCCCTTTTGTGGATTAGGTGATTCTATAGAAGTTGATTATAGTACTCTTAATGTGAATAAGTCTTCCTAAATACTCGTCTTTTTGGGAAAGTATGAGTTTGTGTAAGAAATCTAGTAAAAGTTGAAAGTCAACATGACAAGTAAGTATGTTTCCTTAAGATCAAAAATAAATTTCTCAATGAAGAGTAACATAAAACAAAAGTGTTGTCTGTTAACTTTTCTTGCTGGGGAATTGAATACTGTTTAACCCATCACAACTTTGTGATTCTCTTATGGTTAACTTTCTCCTGGAAATGTTTACTATCACTCTCCATCGGAACATGACCCTTTATTTTTTTCCTCCATGTCCATATTTTCATACTTGGAATCCTATTATGGGTTAACATGGGTGACCTTTGTACTTATATTTCTTTATTTTAAAGTGATTGTTTTACTGACTCTTGTTCCGATGTGGGATTTTCAATGAAGTTTCCAAGCACAATTTAAAAATTACGAGGACGCAATTCCCAAAAGGGCGGAAGGATGTAACACCGCAGGTAAATAAAGATTATTACATTTTCACATTTATCCATATTTGTGAATAAAATATTAATATGACTTTAAAGGGCATGCTATGCTCGATGGCGTACCCAACACGCAACAACGAGTTTCTTGGGAATCTTACGTTGCACTCTAATAATAAAATAATATTATTTTAAATAGTAGTTAATGCCTAGCTATTGTAATGGTAGGAATGAATAGAACTAACTAAAAAATGATTATATATGTTTGTCAAATATTTTTACTTTTTACAATAAATGTTAGAGGATTAAAAATCCGAATGAATCCAATTTTAAGCGTAAACATTCTATTATTCTTTAAAAAGTCGATTAACCACCTTTTGATGATGAACCTCATTTAAATCCACTTTTTTACAATTTTATGTATTATATTTGACAAATTAAAATTCTTCTTTAGAATCGGGACATCAAAATTTTCTTTGTGTAAATTTTTGGTATTTTTCTGAAAAAGTTCAATTTTTAATGAAGAGTGAAAATGATGTATTTTAATTCAAAACCACTTTTTAATATAATTTATTTATATGATTAGATTATATTTTGAATTGTCTTTAAAGTGAAATTAGAATATATTTTTACCATTTAATCCAATAGTAGTCGTTGGAATTAATTTCACATTGAAATCGGACTTAAACTAGTGTCAATCTTTTGATACATTTTGTTTCAGAAAAACACGCAATTTGTTTTGACAGCAGGAATTAATTATTAAATTAATTAATGCAACGTATATGTTTTGAATTTTTTAAATTAGACGAAATTTTTGAATTCGGAATATCAAATATAGCTTAGGGTGAATGTTTGGTAATTTTCTGAAAAACTTCAATTTTTGATGAATAGTGAAACCACTAAGTGGTACTTATAAAAACTGATTTTTCGTTTAAATGAAATTTTGCCACCTTTGTGTTTTGAATTTAAAAAATCCAACATCCATGGTTGACATTAAGAAGTAAAATGTGCTTCAATGGGATTAGAATAATTTTTTGGTGAATAGTAACTTATTAAGTTTTTAATCGCGATTAGAGAGAATTAGTGTAGTTTAAGGTAAGAATAATGTTTTAATAAAATGAAATTACCTAGACACATGTCCTAACCTCATTGGATGTTTCATGGACTACCAATACAATCCATGAGTCAACTTGGGGACCCCATGGAGCCACTTTGGTTGGAAAATTACATAAATACCTTTTTATTAAATTTTAATGTAAAAATGACACAAACATGAAGTGTCTTACTAAAACAATTTTTAAATGGGGGTTATATAAGTCATAGTTTTTCCTATAAATAGTTATTGAAAATCTAAAAAGATGTCATAAATCATAGTATTTTTTTTAAAAAAATTTAGACATTAAATAAATTAAAATATTTATGACATCATGATGATGCAGCGATGACCTCATTATTTAACGATTTAAATAAAATGGAAAGATAATGTAATATCTAAGACCTACACATGTCCAAAACTGATTGGATGGGTGGATTTAGAAACCGTATCACCTTATACTCTATACACATCAATTTGGGACCATTAAAATCCGAAACTCATTCTAAAATAAAGTAACATTTCTTTACTTTCCAAGAGTGCCCCTCCTCTCCTCTTATAAAAGGAACCCACCTCTACCACCTTACCCACAATTCCAAAGCCTTTGGATTAGCCAAACCCTGCCCATTTTGTCTCTCCAAATCCCTCTATATCTACTTGAAGCCTCAAATTGGGCATAATCCTTTCCAAGGAAGCCTTTGAGCTCAAATCAAACAAAGTTACCCGATTTAAAGGTAATGTCTTCACTTGTGTCCTTTTGTTTTATTTTGCTTCTCCAACCCACTAAACTCTTTTTATTAATTTATTTTGTAACAAATCCAGTATATTAAATATACTAGTATGTTTTTATAAGAATTATTCGAGCTACACTTACACACATCTACATCTAATGGTTAAAGTACATACTGTTTCCGTGGATGGCGAATTTATGCCTCCCGAAACGATGAGTGTTCAACATTCTTTTAACACCTTAAAAGGTGGCCATTAAGATGACACTATATTTATATATGATATATAATATGTTTATTTTTTACTTAAAATTATTTATTTTTCATTTATGGCATACCTTTATGGTTTCCATTATGGGTAAACGCGATATCTTCATTTTAGGAAGTGCGGACTACTGCCCCCACAAAGTGATTTGATTCGTTAATGCCATATGTGGGACGTATAAAGGATGGATTTAAAGTTGTTATATATTATGTTATACTGGAATTATAATTTACCTTTATATCATTATTATTTTCCTTCCATTATATTATGAGATAGAAATGAAATTAGCGTTCATGCGTTTGTACGGCTTACCGTCTCCATGAACGGTACATTTCATTTCTTATCTCCAAATGTTATGTACTATTATAAGTACATATATATAATGGATATATATGTAATATATTACATCTAAAGGATGGGTATCACTCTGTAATTATAATATATATATCTCTCATTTTGTTTTAATTCCATTAATATGGCAAAAAATGAAAGTAGCGTTCATGCGTACGTACGGCCTACCGTCTCCATGAACGGTGCTTTTAATTTTTTTATCTCGAAATTCTATGGAATAGTATAAAACGAATATATACTGGATATATATGATATTTAAAACATAAATACTATTCTGTATATGATGTACCTATAACTACATGGAAAATTCTTTTCCAACAAGTTCAATTTTTACTCATGTGCTGAACATCGACAAAAATGTTTGATACGAACTCACTTTATTAACCAATTATTATAACATTATAATATGTGATATGAACTGAATAATAATATTTAAAGGAGGTCCTTAAGAAATTATAAATTGACCAAATTTTATTCTTCAGGAGATTAAAGAACGATCGAGTAATGTCGGACACGAGGTAAGGGATCCTACTCCTCTCTTTTTTAATTATACTCTTTTATGTCATTCCTTTTAAAGCTCATATTTCTTGTTATTGGGATGTTCTTTTATATTACTCTTACTGTAATTTTTATGTTCATATTATGAGAGACCCTATTCTCTCTCATCAATCCATTTTGGAAGTTTTGAGTGGCGCCGTTAGGCTGCCGAATTTTCACAAGAGATCTAACCTCTCTCTTTCTCTTTAAGTACTCTCCTTTATGTCACTTCTTTTAAGCTCCTCTTTGTTATGATGGGTGATGTTCATTTATATTCCCTTTGCTTTACATTTTATTTTAATGTGATGAGATACCCTATTTGATCTCATTAATCCATTTTTGAATGTTTTAAGTGGCGCCGTTAGGCTGCCGATTTTTCGTAAGGGATTTTTCATCTCACTTTTATTCCCATGAGATTTATGATACATTTTACACAATTTACTTTGAGTTGTGTATGTACTGACCATTATTTTACTCATTGTGTAATATTCTTTCATTTATGAGTATTTACGTCAATGTTTTATTGTCCTTCTTTCACGGGGTGTATGTTTCGAAAGATACCCATGTCGGTAAGGAAACCTTTCACCCACCTCTTTTTAAAAGACTTATTTTGTTATGTATTTTAATTCACATAATATTATGTTGGGATATGTTCTTCTATACCCTTATTGATGTAAATTTTATGTGCAAGTGATGATGTACCCTTTTTATCTCTTATCAACTCTTTTTCTGAAATGACGCCGTTAGGCTGTTTAATTTTTGCAAGGGAACTTCTTAACCCAATTTCGATTCTTTGGGATAAACTTGTACACCTTGAATATGTCATTCTATGATTATGTGTGAATGTCCTATGATTTTTTTAAACTTAATACCCACTTATATTTAGTGTATTCGTTTTTCACACATAATTATGTAACTAATTTATCCTTAATCCAAGGATATCGTCTTTGTAAGGGACTTCATCTCAATCTCCTTTCATTGAGGCATATTTCGTTTTATACACAACTTTCTTTTATAAGGTGTATAAACCCCTTTGACTTTTACTTTTATACAAATGGAATCTTTTTCTACGAAGCATTTTACAAAACGACAAAAAGGAATGTTTCTTTTAACGTACGTGGTGACAAAGACCTTTTCTGCCTCCATGAGTATTATTTGGTATTTGGATTCATGAACAAGCCGTAATGATTTTTAAAATGAAATAAATACCATATACTCTTTTATGTATTTTGGTATTGAAAATGGTTTTTATAATGTATTTTTTATGTCCATATATTTAAGTGATATATTGTGATAAATGTGTGGAAATGTTTTCCTTCCATTATATTTGTTTTATGTCTTATGATTTTTATATTGGTACTTATACATTTAACGGATGGTTATGTGATAAACCATATGACGGGTGGAGCCGTGAATACTAGGAAGGGTGGTTACGTTATAACCTCCAATGCATTGGGTATGGAAGTTGGCCGTATGGCTATTCCATGAAGTATGTGTGGAAGTCGGCCGTATGGGTATTCCATTAAGTATGTCTGGAAGTCGACCGTATGGTTATTCCACTTAAGTATGTTTATGTCCCAATTTACCTTTATATGTTATGTGATCTTTATATGGGTTTTATGGTAATCGTTTGGTTACATAAGGGTAAGTAATGAACTTTTATTCAATGGAGAGTTTTTACTACTTCGAAAAGGTGAAAAGTATTACTTTGATAATTTATAAATGGTTTACTTGTTGTTTTTAAAAAATAACAGTTTTCATTCTTTGTGTATCCCTTACTGAGCTTTTTATGCTCATCCCATGTTTTTGAAATGTTTTTTCATAGGACTTAACATGGAATAGTGTCAAGGATGGGATCAAGGGAAAGTCATGCTTCCGAAAATATAGAAGTAGACATGTTTCTTTTTATGAGTTTTTATTTTAGGGAAACTTAGTAGAAGTTTCTACTTTGTAATCTTTTGAGATGTAATAATTATGTACTAATTCTCTAAAACTCTAAACCGGAAAATATCCTCAATGTGAATTATTCATTTAATTCAATATTAAGTAAGGTTTATGGATAGGGTCTTATAAGTTGGTTCATGCCTTTTCCATGAGATAACATAGAAGATTTAATTGATCAAGAAATAGATATAGACATCTCAGATTCATCAAAAATCATATACGTATCATTGTTGATGGAATTTATCATTTTATTTTACTGATCATGTGTTTTTGAGGATATCCACAAGTCTTGGACATCGTCATTTTTGAAATTATGTCATGTTATCTTTTAGATACACAGACCCCTATGAGATACTTGAATGAGTTGGTGAGGTGGAATATCAGTACAATTTTCACCCATGGTTCAATATTGTGCATTATGTGATTCAGGTATCTCGTTTGAAAAATTATCAGCCTAATCATGACCATGTGAATCAATTAGATCACGTTGACCAAGATCTAGATGCTTCATTGGTGCTTGTGCCAATACAGATTGTAGATATGCAAGATAATGTATTATATGGAAAACGCATTTGTCTAGAGTGAGTATTTTGGAAACATGATTATAATCAGGAAGAGTCATGGGATCATGAGAATGAAATTGTTAATCAATAGAAAAAAAATTAGTTCACTATTATCTTTCTACATTCCAGTTATGGATAGTCCAATGGTGGAGAGAATGTATCACCCTTGGTTTTTGGTAATTAACACTTTATTTTACTTTTTAATTATAAAAAATGTTTGGGTGATATTTCAGAGTGTTTGGAGGACTTTAGGAATGTTTGGGTATATTTCAAGATGTTCATGGTTTGATAATGTTTTTTAGAAACTAGGAAACTCTTATAGGAGACCATGCACATTGAGACATAGGCTAGGGGGATAATGCACGGGTAAGTGACCAGTTTGTCCAAACCATGTGGCCACTTAGAAGAAACCATGAAAAGTGGGACAATTATATTTTTCATTTTTGGAACATGATTTGTCTAAATGTGTGGTCTAACCATGTGAAGACCCCATTAAGGCAGAGCCAAGAATATAGTTAGCACATGATTTTTCCTAACAGTGTGACTAACAATGCAAGGGTTAAAAACATGATTCTAGAAAAGAATATATGGACCGAGATTAAATTTTAACCCCTTGTTTTCATTAAATCCACAACAACATAATATTTAAACCTTCCAAAGACATTGGAACCTTTTCCCATATAGTTTAATGAGATGCAGAATCATTTCATGGTGCATTGAAGACTAATTACTGTGATAAGTCTTCATCATTGGTTGTTTTTAGTGGTTTTTCCTATATCTAATTTCACCCCCTATAAATTTCATAACTCTAGTTCTTTATAAACATATATAAGGTTTTTTATTCCAATCAGGGTTTTTTTACTTTTTAATATTAGATAATGATATCTATGAAGGGTTCATAGAGATTCAACCTAGTTTCATTGGTGTTTCCATGTTGTTCTTCATTTATTCCATAATTCCTGAGTTATACAGCTTCACTCTTGAATACCATTCATAGAACATTAATGTCGCATTTAAAATGATTATTTATTGAAATTAGTTGTGAAATGGTTTTGAAAATCATTGTAGAAACTCTCTTTAGTGACAATTTTAGTATTTTTGGATTTTTGGGGAAATTATGGAATTGTGGAAAGTAGTTTTATAAAGTTCCTTATTTTCATGATTCTAAAATATTGATTTTAAAATATTAATTTATCTATTTTTTTGGTAAATGGTTTAATTAAGATTATTTCAATAAATGTATGGTTATATTGAATTTTATTGAATTTTTTTTGAATGTTTTTCAATAAATGATTGGTTTTACTAAAATGGTAGGAATTGGTTGGTTTAAAATGGTTCCAACATATATGAATGATGTGAGTTCATGATTTATTCATGTCCCTAAATAAGGGGCATGTAACGTTGTGGTTCAAATGTATATGACCCAAGATTAAGGGAATTTTCCATTGGGGCAAAATATGATTGGTCACATTATGATGACTTATTGGATGTATGAGAAACTGGTCAAGAGTATAAAACATAAAGAGATTCATGAATTTTTGGGTGTGTGTGTTTGTGAAAAATGGAATGGGTATACAAATGGAATGTGAAATTTTTAATAGAAATATTTTCATTCATTCCATGGAAAAGAATTGTCCTTTGGAAAACTATTTTTCTTAGAAATAGTTTTAGCTTTGTGATAATGTGTTTCATTTTTTAATAATTTTAATATAAATGTGCTAACTTGTTCTATCATAGTGGAATGATTATGGAAGTAATTTGGAGAAATACTATTTAGTTTCATTACCCACCCCTTCATTGTAACATTGGTTCTTTTTCAAATATCTTTTATTAGGACACATTCAAAGGTATATAATCACACTTCATTAGTGGTGCATCGTGATAATTGGGTTGTTTTGTGGAGATGGATCACGGAAAATCATGGATACATTGGGTTTTGTGGTTTTATTTTCTACTATATAATTATATTTTAGTTATATTCTATTGAGGTAGATTTTTTTATTTTGGTTTTGATATCAACGGTATTATCATGGGTTGTTTTACATTATAATGATTCATTATGTAGTTGTCTTTTGTTATGTCATATTTGGTTGGGTTGTTTTATCTTCAAAGTTAAAATAGTCTACCATAAGTTAATGAAACCCTTTGTATATATTTCTATCAATTGGAACCTTGGGGATGTTACTTAAGTCTAAGTAATTCTCCTTTACCTTCTTAGGCTAACAGGGAGTGGTATGATGTTACAAATAATATCTTTATTATTTTATGTGGTTGGGATTCAATATTTTTTCATTTATTTTATTTTAAAATTTATGAAATATATAACATGGGGAAGTTTTTTATATTGGTGTCATATACTCTTATTGCACACTACAAGGGTTCCTTTTTTGGTGATTCAGATGGCAGATATTGATGAAATCTATCAGTAATGTCCCCCACTCATTCCTTTTTCCTTCCCATTATCCTTTTTCTACATTATCCTTCATCACAGTCATGTTTTGTGGTCTCTTCTATCTACTGTATTTTATTCTTTATTCATGGGATTTATGTGAAGACCTAAATTCCTCAAACATTAATATATCATATTATTATAAAAATATTCATTACATAAGATAATGATCCATGACCGAATCTTTTAGGTCTAGTACCATTAGAAGTATGGACATATAAACAACCAATTAATATGTGATACATATCATATAGCACTATGTTAATCATATCTAGCACCATTATTAGTCAAATAAAATATAATAAATATCTCCATAACCTGGGGAAAGGAATAATAGGAAATGATGAGGTGAGATTCTTAGAAAAGACAAATAAGTGAGATAATTAAGCCTAGTATGAAAATAAGGGTATGGAAATATGATCATACATGCGATAAACATACAACTTATATAAAATATTAGAATATTATGTCATGGAATAAAGAATGAAATATCATAAGACATGAATGTTAAGGAAATACAAGAACATGATCAATGAATGTATAACATTGGAATAAGAAATAGATTTGTTGAAAACACATAATTATAGAAAATTATATGTTAAGGGTACCAACAAAATAATTCATAACATGGTATTCTTGGGATAACTCCCCATGTATCTACGTAAGGATTGATATGAACTCCCATGTACCCTCTTTTTGGATTGGGATAACCTTTTATATACCAATTATGCTTAAATTACATTAATCATCACACAATGCATTTGTGGGAGATATATGTCCCATTAGTATGACAATTAGAATCATAATTATCTGTGCTAAAATATCATAAAATTCATTATATTATAACCCATGAAATGTTATGGGTTAGATAAAAATTTCATTGTATCATAAATATTTTATTGTATCAGAACCTATAAAAAATATACATATTTCATTATTATTTTATCAGAGAATAAACCATGAAAATTAATGGATTTTATAAGAATATTTTCATGTTATAACCCACGTATAAAAATGGATTTCATAAATATAATTCCATAGAAACATTAACCAATAAGATAAATAATATTAATGGTATCGTTGGATGATATCCCTGATAAGAAATAGGTAACATTGATAAATGTCCTCTTATATGTAAAATAATATTGAAAGATAGTTCAACATATTTCTTAAGGAAAATGTCCTTTCTGATTTATAAAATGATTTTCATAATTCAAAAAAAAAAATCAAAAACCTTATTCTTTGAAAAAATATTGAAAAAATATAATGTATTCTTTTAATTAATGACTAGTCAGTATGTCAAAAGATTCTATTCATTCTGCACATGTTAAAAATAATCTTCCTTTCACATTTGGGTAAAAAATGTGTATTATTTGGAAAATGACCTGAATATTCCATGTAAAAAGGTGAAAATATGTATAAATTTATTTTTAAAATAATAATATAGTAACAAAAAATTTTATAACTTTTTTTAGAATACATGATTTTGAAATAAAAATGATTTTCGACTGGCAAGAGAAGTAGAGTCATATTTTCTAAAAAATATTTTATTAATTATTTAAGTTCCAAAAAGTGTAAAAATGATACCATTGCATGAATATATCAACAATAAATAGAGTATTTGAAATTAATAGGTATTTTCTAAGTTATATCATGATATTTTGACACTGGATACTTAATCATAAATAATCTCGGTCAATGATGAGATTTCATGATAAAATATTTATTACTTCAACAACATTAAATCATAATATCTATAAAGGTATAAACATAAATGAAACATAAAATATCATCAAGATTAATAAATTCATGACTTTACCTTTTAATCTTTATGAATATAAAACTTTTCAAATAATATAGTTTCATAACATAATGTACGTCTCAATGAATAAATATTGTGACAAAAATCCCTTATCAATTTGAAAACTTTTTAACAATAAACCCAAAGAAATAGATTTCCAAAAATGGATATGTAAAAGTTAAAAAAAACTAATAATCATCATAAAATAAATTAATGGGTAGTTTATACAACACATAAAATAAATAGGTGGTAAATATTCCATTTGTCTCAGAAAAATAAAAAGTGAGATGAAAATCCCTTACCTTAAGTATCATCTTCCTTCATAATCATCCAAACCACCAGTACAATAAATATAAGTTAGTATTACATATATTAAATAAATATTTTCATATATATCATCCACATATGATTTAATTATGAAATTTAATTTTATATTTATAAACAATTCCATGTTAAAGTAACATTTCAGGTAATGACCGCTTTGTTTTTCATATATGTTTTGATTTGTTATATTTTTGGTTATGTTAATTTGATAATGGTTCCAGAAAATAAATAATTATAACGATGATATAAAAATAATATATATTTATTATATATGTATTTATATTAAGACACAAATCTAAGTGATATGAAATGAGATACATCATTTATAGAGACAGTCAGTTGTACAGATGCATGAATGATGCTTCTTAATTTTCATTTAAAGATGAATGAAAGGAAAATAAATAATATATATTATAAATAAAAAATTAATTTTTAAAATATATCACAAATTTTAATTAACCCATCTTTAATAACTTACATTAAAAGATATAATGAATCACATCACTTTGTGAGGTGGTAGTCCACCGTACACATGAACGATGTTATCATATACCCACAAAATTTAAATAATTAAGGTAAATGTAATGTAATAATTAAATAATGGTAATAATATCATATAAATAATATATTTCATATATAAATAATATATTCATCACTAAGTATAACTGTGAGAGGTGGTAATGGATAAACCAACGACATCTATTTGTGAGTTAGTAGTCTACAGTACACATGAATGATGATTTCGTAACCCATTTATGGGAAGTGTAGATAGATGTAGGTCAGGAAATTAAAGTAATAACAACTAAATTTTTTGTAAGGTAATCTGTTTGTTATACTATCATGAATTAAAAATAATTAAATGGTTTTAAGGAATAAATAAAATCGAAGTTCTTGTTTTTTAATGTTACATATTCTTTGGGTGTCCTCCATAGGTTTGCACTAAAATCCATCTTATGATGGATTTATGCTCAATATTAGGCTTTTAGGGAGAGGGAAGAGATTTTGGTAAGCTATTTAGGACATTAATGGTGGAATAAAATTTGTTTTATAGTGTTAATAAGGGAGGATAGATGGTGGCCTCTGATTATTTGGTGATAGGACACACTCGGTATTATTCAAAAGAAATAAGAAATCCCAATTTTTTCACAAGAAAAATGGTTCCAAAATGAATAAAAGTATAACATTATACATAATAAGGTCAAAATAACACCATAAAATATATATTTTTACAAGTGCATAGGTAAATTTGACCCTTATCCTTTTAGTTTAACCCATGGTAGACCCATTTTTACTATAAACATGGTAATTACTTTTTATTGCATTCACTATTATTTCCGGTAAAAAATAAAATTTCCATTATTATAAATTATAAATTATTATTATTAAAAATATTGAATCCTTTTCTTCAAATTACATTTATATATGTGAAAAAATTAATTTAATATTGAACCCATAACCACAATGAGGAACATGGTTTCTAATAAGAAAATGTTTAATAGTTTAAAATGCTTTATGTCAAATTTAAAAATGAATTTTATTAAAATGACCTAAATTGGATTAATATGTGTATAATTTTACTAATTATAAATTAAAAATATTTAATAAATAATTCAACTTTAAAAATAAAATAATCAAAGAGGTAGTTTTCAATTAAAATCCAGCATTTTTCATTATTCATCAAAAATGAAACATTACAGAAAAATCATGAAAATTCACCATATATAATGTTGAAATTTATATTATAAAAAATTATTATAATTTATAAAATTAATTTTATAATAGTTTTAAATACAAATTTTATTAAAATTCTAAAAAAGGTACTAAAAAAATATTTTAGAATTTATATTGAAAGCATATGAAGACATTATTAGAAAATTATGTATTTTTCTATTAATATGTTTTATATAAAAAAATTATAGTTAGTATTTTTAATTTATTTATTAGTATTAATATTCTTATCTTTAATTAATAGATTATTAATACTGAGCTTATATAATTATTTAAATAATATATCATAGTTTTTTTAAAAATTAGTGTTGCGTGTTACACAAGATAAGACAAAGTTGCATATAGAACAAGATGAACATGGTGTTTTGTGTTACTCAAAACATCAAAAAGTTTAATTTATTCATAAATATTAATAATAATTACATAATGTGTAATAATTTTCATCTAGTTTCCTCTGTCAACCCCTCATCCCAATATTTCCCCACATATCCCCCTCCTTCCCCTAACAGGAGTGTTTTTTCACAAAAGATAATATCATATTATTTTTTATAATTTTTAAAGATTAAGTCATTAGGGTATTTCTATGGCTCTATCTTCTTAGATAGGATCTACAAAGGTATCTCCAAGTATTTAATATTGTATTTATTTTTTTATAGTTCCAGATTAAATTCCATTGATTTATAGTGAGTTTGTTCTTATAATGATGCATCTTCATTTAAATTCAGTATTATTTATTTGGGATTATTCTTCATTGATACTATTTTATAGTGTTATTTATAATAGTTTTTATCTATCAGGAATCATTGTGATCTTTTTATTATCTATATCTAATTAATTACCATGTTCGATATTGTTTGTATTAAAGAGGGAAAATATTGTGCTATAGTGGAAGAGAACTAAGGTTTAGGGTTGTAAATGTATTTATTGTTAGTAGAAGTTAATCAGTTTGACATCTGGTGTTCTCTCCTAGAATTTCTTGTATGGTGTGTAGAGATTCTATGAAAGACAATTGTGAGATCCTTCTTGTATTTCTCATCATTTTCCTTGTTGATTATAGTAATATAGGATTAGTGAACATGGAAATTATTGTTAATTATAGTTGATGGTGTTGTTTAAAATAAGTGATGATATTTTGAAATCAGTTTTTGAGTGTTTGTGTGATTCAAAGATTTATTTAATCAGGATTTTTGATCACTTTCTAAATTTTACAAGTTGGTAAATTTATCAATGTTTGTAGATTATTCATATTGATCCACTCCTGGGGAATGAGGTTATCTATAATAGAATTCCATTTTTTGTAATTTTCAAGTGTCATGGTGTTTTTGGGTTACTAAATTATGGTTTATGTGTCATTGTTTTGGTGTTTATGTATGGATATTGTATTTTGCAAGATTATCGTGGAACACATGTTTTAAAAATATTATTTTTATAAAATAAGAAAAAAATATTTTCATTGACATGATTTATGTTATATTTTTTTTTCTTATTTTAGTCCCTCAATGATTGTATTTCCTAGTTTAAATTATCAATTGAAATCTCAAATTAATTGTTAAGTAAACATTTCCTTCCAGTTATCTGATTTCTTGATATGATCATTATTTCTCAATATATTATATATTTTTTGGTATAAATTATTTAAAATATAATTTATCAGTCTGGTGGTACTTTACCGATTGATAATGATTATAGATATATGAAAAAACATCTAGATTATAGTGTTTGGTATGTTGGGAGTAACCATAATATGTATCTCATTGCAAAATTTGTGTATTCATATTTAGTGTTTTAAAGTAAAATGTAAAAATTGTTTCAGAGGTAAATGTATTTATCTATTGGGATGTGTAAATTTTCATTTATATTATGTCAATGTGGTATGATTATATTTTAGGATAGTGTTTGAGTTATGTTTCTAGTGGTTAGACAGACACTCGCTATAGACTTCCACCTGTATCTATTTATTCAATATGAAATAGTGAGTTGTGTTGATCAGGAAAAATCCTAATGGGTAATTAGTCTATACCATATATACATACAAAATAAGGGGTTCAATATATAAGGATAGAGTAAAATGATTCTTTCTGGTTTGAGGTATGTTATTGGACATGGAGTGAAAATTGATATGAGAAGTATTATGATGGTATATGATTCGATGGGTGAGAGTATCAACATTACATGAGAGGAAATTACATTAATTTATTTATTACATAGAATTTCATTTGTATTCTATACATTATTATATAAAACTAATATTTTTGTATTGTATTTTCACCAATATTACTTAATATTCACAATATAAGTGTAGATATATATCACATTGACTATTTGTAATTATATATGGGAAGGTATTAGGAAAATATTTCCTCCAATATTATTCTTTATAAGATTGGGAATTTCTAATGCATGGAATGGTCATGGTAAACATTAACTTGATTTTTATAAGGCAATTTGGAGTAATTACATTATTAATGATCTATCCACGGTTAATGTAGAACCTCACATACTATAAGATTCTTATGGAATATGGAAATTTTTTATAAGGTCACATGGATATCCAGATCAAGAACTAACATGGGTAACAAGGACATTATGTTAGAAAATTGTTTTATGTGATATGTTTTTCTTGTGATAGAATAAATTTTTTATGACTATAAAATTCCAATCTGAGGTAGGAATGCCATGAAGATGTCGAGTTAACATGGTTATTATTAAAACACATGTTTTCATTTATTTTGAGTGTTAAGAATAATATCCTTATATATTAAAAGGTTTTTTTATGAATTCTATGTATTGAATGGCATGGACATAGGATTTTTATAGGGATTGGTTTGGATCCAATTCATAGACTGATTTACACAACATGATATTAAAATCATAAGGGAATGGTACAAATAAAAAATTCTAGGGTTTATTTATTATTCAACGTGAAATATTAATAATAATTAAAACAAACACATAAATAGTTGATTATAATAAAAAAATCATTATATATAACCAAATATATATTAATTAGATGGGTTCTTTGATTTATGTTCTAATTTGTTAACTATAACATTTTGGACAATGCAATACAATGTTTTCAATGTCATGATAAAATGAATTTATTGAATGTAAATATGGATTTATACCGCTACTAAAAATATATAAATATATTATATTTATATTAAATATATTTTTGATATCATTTTTTTAAAATGAAATTCACATTTTGATGAAAAACAATGGTAAAAATTCATTTTTATTGGAATTTACTATGTGTTAAAAATAGAAATACCAAATGGGTTTATAAGAAATTATCATCACGGATAAAAAAATTTGGGAATCTATATATTATGGATAATGGAGGAATATAATTTTCCAAATGAATTTTAAAACTATAATGGACCTTTATACATGTAAATAGATTTTTTAAAAAGGTAGTAGAGGCTATAACATTTTGGATTTTTTGTATTTGAATTATAAAGAATAGGAATTAATGTTTGATCAATTTTATTAAAAATATGTTATTATTATGTGTTAAAGGTAATTTTATTGGGTTTTACAATGGGAATATTATTATTTATATTGGGATGTCAATTTTTTAAGGATTGGATAGGGGTGATCTGGGTTTTTTAATATTGTGTGTTTTTTATTATGGAATGACATGCTATGTTTAATATTTGTTATGAAAACTTTTAAGGGATACTTATGATATAGGATCCTGGGGGCAATTATATATAATTTATGATTTTTATTAGGATCATATGTGATGTGTGTGCGAAGAAATTTTTTTTGATATAACATTAAGAAAAATTTGTTTTTATAGGTGATTTATTATAATGCGAAAAACCATAATTCTTGGTATTTATTGGTTATGATTGTTTTGATATTGAATGATGAATTCATGCACAATCTGAGCATAATTTTTGATTTCGGTAATAATTATCATGGGTGATGGGTGTCATTCAATGAAATTGAAATGTGTATTATGGTTTAAAATATAGTATGATTCTTATGCTTCTTCTTTTTATTAATTTTTGGATTCTTATTGGGTTCTTTATTCATCCTCCATTGGAATCACCTTTCTCCATGCTGTTTCTCCTTTTATCATGGAGATAAGGTTCTATTAGTTCCATTTCTATGGATTTTCACTATCACTTCATGAATTACATACTCTAACACTGTAGCTTTTGTCATGGGAACCGTCATGTTAAAAATCATTTTAGTTTGTCACGAAGGCACTGTGGTGTCTTGGGATTTTGTTGGTGTGAGGTTTAATGATTTATTCTTTATCATATTATTCATCCACTTCTCTTTCTACCCATCCTATTATGCATGATCACCACCTTGTTTAGTACAAGGGTACATGTGGTTGTTTTGTGATGGGGTTGGTGGTTGGGAGTCGGCCCCGATGGCTCGTTTCTTCTGGTGTCATCCACCACTTTGGTTTTTGGTTAAATCGAATGGTCTGATCTTGGTGTTTTGATGAATCTTCATTTATGAAAATTAGGATGTCAAGTTTCCTTTTAGTTTGATTCTTTCACTGTCGGTTATGATTTTCCTGGCCTTGTTTAGGCGATAACAGAGCTTCGGGAGATGTGGTGTTGATGACAATGGGGGTAAATATTTTTCATGGTCGGGGGTTCAGAGAGATGATATGCTTTGGTTTGGGATGGCAATGAAGATTTTTTTTCTGTATCTGGTTATAGTGATGTTTTATTCTGCTTTTGGAGGTGGATGGAGGTATTGTTGGATCCTGCGATGAGTTGAAGATGAAATTGTTTTAACGATGGGAATGATGACAACTATCTCGCCAGAGTGACTTATGTCGAAAATGATTTTGTTCATGTGATACTAAGGGTCTTGATATGTTATAGTGACAAAGAAGATGTGAGGTAGGTTGGTTCTTGAATGCTTATGGATCGAGTCATCGACACCTGTAGTGGCACCATGTTCGATGCAACCGATGTATTTTGGATTTGAATTTTGAATGTTTAATTTTGAAATCTGGGTTGCAATTTGCAATGTTGATGTTGTATTCTATCAGTCTAACCATTATTGATCTGGTGTGATGATGGGAGTATGACATCATCCGAGAAGGTGATTAATATTTTCAGTTTTAATTTTGAATTTTTAAATGTGTAATTTGAATTTTGAATCTGGTTTTTCAATTTAGATGAATGGAAATGTATGGATTTATAGGTTTCCACTTAACCAAATAGTGGTTTTCAAAAATTTAAAAAAGTATCGAGGACCTAAATTTCATGATAATTTTATGTAAAAGAAAAATTATAACTTTTAGGAATGAAATTTATCTTACTACAGTGTTTCCAATGACCTATATTATTGGTTTTCAAAATAATCATGGAAGAGACTTGTTTCCATGAAGACAGATTTGGATGAGATATACATTCTAGTTCTAGATTGAGAGGTTTCTCATTTTTTATGTTTTCAAGACATTAAAATTATGAAATTGGATATGTAAATACTTTTAATGATTTCGTTTAGAGATATTTCTTTATGACATGTGAACCACTGAGCGTGGTAAGCTACAACACACATTAGGAACCATATGGTTGCACATTTAGAGTTTGGCATGTTTTTAGTGGTGTAGTTCAACTTTCCATACCACGAGAACATGTTGAAACACTACAAACATTATAGGGTTCCTTAGGTATGTAGAGGATATGTCCAAAACCTCAAATCTAAGAGGTTACATTTTAATTTTTTGAAGGTTTTATTTTAATCACCCATAAAGGGTTTTTGGTTCTAGGGGGTCGATCATATTGTTTTTATTTGAATTTATCCGAACTATAAGATTATATAACTATAGCCTGATATACTATTTAGTTGTTTTTAAAATATTTATTTAGCTTTTATTTTGAAAATAGTTAAATAGTGTATATTTTGGTTAATGGTTTGGTTCGATTTTATATTCTTTTTGGATACCATTTTTTAAAGACATGCACACATTGAATTTATCACATGATTGATAGATACCATGTATAACTTCTAATATTATATAAAATTATATGTACTACATGATCATTTTGTTAATTTGAATTGTATGTGTGGATTTTTATATAATTTCACTTGAAACACATGATGTTTTCTTATCCATATGTTAATATTTTATAGCGACTAAGACTAGTATATAGTTAACAAAACATAGGATCCTAGATTTCCTAATTTTGATTGAAAATTACTTGTTTAGTATTCATGAGAGATCACATATTGAAATTTATATGGCTAATTGATGACATTTATTTTCATGTGAAGAACATAGTGATTATTTATGTGATTGTGAGGTTCTTTAGTATGGTCTTTGAGTTAAAAAATTCCATGAATCTGGTTAAACATAGTAGTGTTTTGATTGAAAACTAACATTGACTTTAAACATTGTCCCAACTATTTGATTATCAATTAAGATCATTATCTATTGAAATTATTTATTTTTATTTCCTTTGTAATGAGTTAGGTTTTTTTATTGTGAGAATATATGATTATGAATGTATCCAACTATTCTTAGATGTTTATATCATTAAATTCAGACACAATGTGATGTCATTTTTTATATCAATGATCTCAATATCACCCATATAGATACGAGATATAATTGAAGCCCAATAATATTATAATATACCTAGATTAGGTAAATATTAATTTTCATTGAGATGTATCATTCTTAGAGGAGAACACACCCCTTATATAATAGCTTTTCCCTAGTGGTTCACTTTCACTTCTAAAACTATTCAAAATGTTGTCGATTATAAGAATCCATGAAAATTGATGAATTAATTGTAATATGAGACTATTTCAACCTTGGAGGTGGTTAATCAATCCTAAGTTAGTAACATGATAATATAAGGGTCTCAGAATATAATATTATGATGTTAACTTTTATTATTTTAACCAAAGGATATGTGTGTATACATTGTTTTAAAAGGACATAGAGTGATACCTATATCTTGTCCCAATATATGGGATACTTTTTTATGATCCCTATGGGTTTTTTATAAGATATATCTTGTGAAAAATGATGGTGTGATATGGTGAATTTATATAAAAATGGAAACATTTATATGTTCTATTTTACATCGAAATAAACATGTTTGTCATATATAAGAATATAGAATAATATAAAACACATGCATTGCAGAGTTAAAACTGAATAAAAATATTTTTAGATTAAAAATATATATATGTGTAATAAATATATTTTATGAAATTAAATATAGTACCATTAGATAAAAAAATAAACACATCTAGAATTTGATATTAAGGAACATCAAGGTCCTCAATATTTATTACGGATAGTGAAGTAATATAAAAAAGAAATATAATATTTTTAATATAATAGATATTTTGAAAATGATGAACATAAATCTTCGATATGAATTGAAGTATATGGTGAATAAATAAAATATTATGAATTTATGTGATGTATAAAATATATTTGATCTTTAGAATAGAAACCCAACCATTAGAAATTGTAACCTAACCATTAAAATAGTAACATGTAATTTTTAATTTAAAATTGGCTTTTAAATAATATTTTGTAAGTGAATATATATAATTTTACTGTAAAATAACATTTAAATTGAGTAAATTTAAAATAATTAATATGTGAATATATATTCATGGGGATTTTTAAAAATATTGGACACTGAGAATTTTTATTTTAAATATTAAAATAATATATATTTAGAAATTATTTTGAAAAAATAAATATAATATTTAGAATTATTATTTAAAATGTTTCAATGAGATATTTTTCAATAATTATTTGAAAAACATGAACATTTATGTAGATATCAAAAATATAGTTTTTTTAAATATTGTATGTTGTATGATCTAGTTTTTTGTAATAATGAACTAATACATTATTAAATATTTAACTCAACCAAAAAAAATTACATAGACAAATTATCAATGTATAAAGCAGAAAATAATTTTACAAACATAAAAGATAGTTTCTAAACATTATCATATAAATGAATATAATTAAAAAACCATTTTTCATTTCTTCATATATTTTTGGTATAAAATAAAGAATTATTTTTCCGTGGCATTCAATGTCACAAAAACATGAAATTTAAATATAATAAATTAACAATCTAATATATGACAATATTTAAATTTATTTACTTTATAAATAACAATTTCACAAAAATTTAACATAAAATATCCCGCCCTCATATATAAATATCATATTTCCCCCACCTAAAAAAATAAATTCTAATAAAGATTGATCTATCCAATTCTTTTCTACAAATTCTCAATTTATCATTAGGGATACTCTTGTTTCATCAAATCTATGGATGTCAAGGATTTAGATTAATAGTAAGTGAGTATGAATCAATGAAGGGGTAACCTAACAATCCACTTCTTTTCATTATTCATTTCTACTCTCATAATCTTTCATAATTTTCTATATTAAGGAAAAATGTATTCCATTAGAATTTAAAATACTTATCATATCATAAAATAATATAAGTATTTTAAACCATCATAAGATATATATTCACTCCCCAATTCATTTTGAAATCTCATATTAATAGTCAATTTTATCTACCCATGTGAACATTATCTATTATATATTTATGCTTCTTGATTTAATTATGTAAATCTTCTTGTTCTCTATTACTAGTTCATCCTAGAAGTACTATAATGAACATAGGCCTTTAGGAGTTTTACCGGTGGGATAGAATGAAAATAGATATTGTTGACTTTACTGTGAAGTGTTTGAATCATTAGCTGGTTAAAGAGGAATGTAAATTGGTAAAGGGGATTCTTTAGTCTTTCATGGTTTTATATTGGAAAAAAAATATATCCCTGTATTTAATAGTGGAATTAACGAATACTTCTCAAAGTGAAAATGATATCTGGGTTATTGTTGACGGATTGACTAAATATTATCATTTTATTCTAATATGATATACTTTAAATATATATCAGCTTTCATCATTGTATATTAATGTGATAGTATAGTTTCTTTGAGTTTCTCTCTCTATTGTATCTAACCGTGATCCCAAGTTCATGTATAAATTTTGAAAAGGCCTTGAAATGTTGTCGGGAACTGAATTAATCTATAGTACTACTTTTCATCATCAATTAAATGTGAAGACAAAATGAACAATTCAGACATTTCAGAATATGATACGTGCATGTTCAATGGATTAATGGGAAGTTAAGAACATCATATTTCTTTTGTTGAGTTTTCATGTAATAACAGTTTTCATTCTAGTATACATATGGCACCATTTGAGGAATTATATGTAAAATGGTGTCAAACTCCAGAATTTTGGGGATGAAGTAGGTTAAAGGTAGTGGATTGGACAAGAAGTGGTAGATGAGATGGTGGATGAGATATTAGTTGATTTAGAAGAATATGAGGACATCTCAGAGAAAGGCATAAAAATTATATAGATAACTAGATGAAGGATCTTTCATTTAAGGTAGGTGATTATATAATTCTCAAAGTTTCTACATGTAAAATTGTGATGTGTTTTGGTGAGAATTGGAAAGCGAGTTCACAGTTCATTGAACCCAATGAAATCCTGAATAAAGTTGGACCAATTTCCTATCGATTGGATTTACCACAAAGTTTATCCATGGAACACAATGTTTTTCATGATTCAATGTTAAGAACGTATATTCTAGAATCATCTTAGGTTTTGAGTCTAGAAGTAGTTCGGTTCGAAAAAAATATTTCTTATGAGGAAAAACCAGTCTAGATTCTTGACCACAAAGAGAAAGTGTTGCAGAATGAGGTGATACATCAGGATAAGGTTTTATGGAAAAACTATAAGGCGGAATAGGAAACATGAGAATCTGAAAATTACCTGAGGGAGAAATAGCCACACATATTATATAAGTAAATAAAATTGTGGGGAAAAATTTTCCAAAATGGGGGAAGGATGTAATATATAAGGTAATTATAGAATAAGGTATTTTAATATCTATTAATATTTATGAATTAGATATTAATTTTACTTTAATTGTGGGACCCCCCCGGATAGTTTGTTTGGGTCGTTCGGACCAGGTCGGACTGGGCCCCGTCGCAACTAGCCCCATGGTTACTAAAACACTTGTATCATGCAAACCATGCATTTGATTAAAGAGCCAATTTTGGCATTGGGAACCTCTCGATGAGACGGATCTATTGCAATGATCTATGGTGTCTTTAGTGGAATTTGATATGTGAATAAAGGCTTGAGGAGCGATTCTCCAAAGCACACTACATACAAAACCCTGCGACTAGGTGTGACCGGAAGACTGTTGACTTTTTGCCTAGTGGGAAGTACCTCTCTGTGACTCTACAAGCCCATGGTCGGTAGAAATTCTCTGTAACTTTGCAGGCCCATGGTACATGGTGAGGAGGAGTACCTCAGTAGGTTATGACTAGTGGGAAGCACCTCTTTGTGACTTTTCAGGCCCACGATATGCAATAATGAGGAGTACCTAAGCATTCCAAGGTTAGTCGGAAGTACTTATTCATAACTTGGTTGGCCCATAGTACCTTATTGAGGAGGATTTATCCACCAGTAAAGGGGTTCGAATATGTGACGGCTGATACTACTATAACAACATGCGAATATACCTTGTGTGAGTTGTCTTTTGTCCCTTGCTTTACTTTGAAGAATTATTGTGTGGTCTTTCATTTTTGTTTTTGGGTCTTTACTAAGTACCATGTTTCTCACCCCTTCACAGGCTTCGCCCACACGTGTTGTGTTTGGTGAATATGACCAATGTTTCGAAAGGGGTGCTGAGGGAGATGGCACTCACAGAATTTCTGAAGATGGACATGGTAGCCAAGGACCAGGTAGGGCCTAATAGTACTGGGGCAACTAGAATTACTACTTCGGCTTCTAGTAGCATCACTACTCTCACGATCAGGTGGGTTTTACTGCGGATGACCATTTTATTTTTCTTTTGTACATGCTATTTTCATTTCTTTGATGGGGTTGCATTCGGGCCTACTTTCTTTCATTTTTACTTACACCCAGTCTGGTTCTATTAGTATACTTTTTACCCTTTCAGTCTGTTGGGATGTACTTGGATGTGTTTGTGCATATAGGTACTCAATAAAATTCCACCCACATGCTGGTTGATGCCTTCGACACTAGTCACCAGTCACTAGCCTTTAAGAGGTGGGCATGGAATAGTCACGGGACATGCCCTGGGGTAATGTTTATGAAAACGTGGTATCATAGGGCGGTCGGTCCTACCACAAAGACCTAGAGTCTATTTTGTTTTGTTTTGGGGAAACCATGTTAAGTGTAGAAAATTCAACATTCAAATTTAGGGAGTCCATTTTTGGTGCGGTGGATGAAATATCGACACACTAGTACCTCGAATTCAATTTTCGGCTCAATAGATGAAGACATTGGTTGTATAAGTGTCACCTTTTTTGAATAAGAGTCGTCTCACTAGGTATGACCTTCTAACCGTGGTACATCATGATATATCTCAGGATTCCTCCACATATACAACATGCTTGGATCCTGATATGAGGTCTTGAGGATATCCCACCCAGTGATGAGGCGTCCGTTTAGGGACTAGTTCTTGAGATGGCCCCATCGTGTGGTGCAGTAGTACCACCACCACCCAATGGTTCACATCTAATGTCATAATTTCCAATAGAGAAAGTTCATAGGCTCAGTGACCATCATGAGTTTCAGATACAGAGACCACCTAGATTCTGGGGAGAGATGGATCCTTAGGTCACTGTGGTCTGGCTAGAGGCTGTGATGTGGGTATTTCTCTTATTGAGGACACCGCCTGACCAAATGAAAATTTTGGCAGTGAGCCTTCTGCATGGTTCAGTAGGGAAATGGTAGAGTTTGACCATCTAGACTCATGATGAGGTGACCCTCACTTGGGTTGACTTTGAGTGGATTTTTCTAGGAGTAGTTTTATCCTTTGACCTTTCACTCTATGCGCATAGAAGAGCTTCTTCCCCTACAGAATGACAAAATGACGGTGGATGAGTACTCAAAAAGTTTCACAAATCTTTCTCCCTACTCCACAGAAATTATGTGAGACCCTATATTTAGGTCTCAAGTCATTATTTAGGGATGAATATGGGATATTAGGGCTTCAAGGTAATGTCTTAGAATCAATACCAAGGGTGGAGTTCTACAGAGAGCTATTCTAATGGAGAGATTCTTGGCAGTGCGGCCGTTGAGATCTAGGGATTCCAGTAGACCCTAAGTGGCATAGTCTTCAGCAGGCGGCAGACAACATGAGTGTGGTCACAAGTGGGAAATCCTTTCATAGGCCATCTCCAGGACTCAGAGTCGGGTGTGCGAGGCTCCCAAGCCAGAGGGAGTCAGACGGCCCCCAGACTTTTCTAGTCATGCGACGAGCAGGGACACATGGCACATGAATGACTGACCTGTTATAAAGATGACTAGTATATGGTCAGAGGGGCACCAAGGCAGGGGTAGCGGTTTGAGTGAGGAGGTCTGTTGGGCGCCAGAGGTGGTAGAGGAGATGGTCAAGAGGCAGGTGGCGGGTGACGGTTTGTGGTGTTACAGCCCCCACCCCCAGGTGGTCCACCCCAACCTTAGAGAGCAGGCAGATATGGGAAATGATAGCTCTAGGTAGTAGAGGCTTATGACTATGGCGCTCCAAGGATTATCTGAAGTATGATCTGTGTCATCTCCACCCTAGCTATAGTACTTATAGATATAGGTTCTAGTCACTCATTTATTTCCATGACACTCGTATGGAGCTCGAAGATTCTTTTGGAGTTGTTGGCTTGATCCATACAGCTAGAGACTCCTATGGGGGGGGGGGGGGGTTCGACTAAACACCTGTGCCAGTAGTGTGAGCTTACACTCGGAGGTGAGAGATTCAGTTGGAATATCCCAGTATCGATGTCGTGGCCTTATGACGTCATCTTGGGTATGGATATGTTATCGACAGTCCATGCTCAGATCAACTATTTTTGGAAAACTGTGTTGTCGGTCTATGGAGATCGGACTGGTTTTTCCTTCACCAATGAGATGTAATCCTTTGAAGTGTAGGATATACTCGCATGATGAAGGGGGTATCTGATCACTCAGTAGTTCTCTAGTGTACGAACTCAGGCCTTCATTCCTGGTATGTTTTTCATTTTCTGTTGTTTTTGAAAAAAATAGAAAAATCTGGAAATTTTCAGTGTATATTCCGTGTACTTTATAAGTACATTCCATGCAATTTAATGTCACAGGAGGCCATGTGATGGCCATGTCTGGGCCATACACACATTTGGTAGGGGAAATGTGGAGGCAACATAATGCGGAGTACGGAAAATCCAAGTACACGCCATGTACTTAAAAAGTACAAGCCGTGTATTTTTTTATTAATTAGACCAGGGTCATGTCTAATCGACAGAATTGAATTCTTCTCCCGCTTCTTTGACCGAGAGCGTCCCATACGGTCGCAAACATCCTCCGAGCCCTAGAGCATCCGTATGTTCTCTTAATCGACTGTTGTCAATTGCGTTAGAACCGCAACAGTGATTTATTCCTTCTTCTGGACTTTCTTTCCATGATTTTCCCCCTTCCTCAAGATACCATGGGTTGAGCGTTTTGGATTTTTTCTCAGATAATCGACATAGTACGGAGATTCAATCATCGTGGTTCAGGTATATCGATCCCCTAACGTCCAGGTAGGTGGTTTGTGCCTTTTCGTTCATAGTCTTTGAGTTTTATGTTCAATTTCCACCAATACTCCTGAACGGGGTATTGTGTGTTTACTGTTTTGCCCCTATTTTCTTTCCCTTGATTGTGTGCTTGTGTAGAGGTATTTTGGCGATGTATAAGGATAATTACTATGCTTGGATGTTTTTCTCATTCCATTTTCTGTTTATGAAATTTTGGTATTGCTCAGGTTATTGGTCGTTATACATGTTTTCCATGACTTATGAACCTAAGATAGAGTATTCTTCCCAGACATGTTTGTTATGATATAGACTAGTTATCCATGTATCTTTGTTGGTTTACTTTGGCCATATGGAATTATTATAACTAACTGGAATGGGGCCAAGAGAACCTGGTGTTATAGACTATATAGGATATATCGAGTGAGCATCCCAAAGAGTCATGGACTTTATAGACTACAGGAGGGTAGATCGAGTGGGCTTACTTATAGAGTCATGAGTTTTATAGACTATAGGAGGATAGAATGAGTGACCTTCCTCAGGTAGTCTATTTTTTTTGAATTTCATTAAACTGTTCCAGGATATAGGAAGAATTGACTGAGTGTGGTTCTTCAGAGAGTCTGTGATCGACCTGGGGCTATAAAAGAAATTAACCCAGTGAGCTTCATCAGAGAGTCTATAGACATCTTGGCTATAAGGGGATTAGACCACATGATCTTCCATATAGAGTCCCTGACTACCTTATACTATAATGGGAATTGACTGAGCGTGCTTCCTTAGAGAGTCTTATATTTTCGTATGACCAAACTAGAGGGGTTAGGCTGAGTGTACTGCCATGAGGGTTGTTGGTACTTTTTGGATTGTACCAGAGGGGATGGCTGTGAGTACTTTCTAGAAGGTTTCTTGTTGATGGTTAGTTGTTTTCATTAATGCTGTTTGTTGATATTGTGGATTATTTACTGTTTTGTATTTCTAGTTTCCGCTTATTGTTTACTATTTACTGTAATTTACCTACCATATACTCACTGAATGTTAGGCACAGATCGTTGGGTGGTTGCCTACTGGGATTTAGTCGCACACCTTGTTTGGGTCTTGATTTTGGGCCAAAATAGATTATATTGTTGTAGGTACAGACAAGGGAAAGTGCCCTTCTTCTTTTGGTACTTGTCATGCTTTGGAGCTGGAGAGCATGAGACCAAGCCGAGGCTTGTGATGCAAAGGAGTTTCTTACATATTTTTCTTTTGTACTTTGGTTTAGTACTATATTCAGCATTGCAACTTGTGTGTCTTCATTCCTAGACATATGTATGATGCAGTGTTTCATATAAATATTTTCCCTGGTTGTTTATTGTTTTAGTCATCCGTTGTTCACTTGTGTATGGATTGTTTACTACTTCTATTATTTTTTAATGTTTCTCTTCTGCAGTTTACTCTACCAATGAGGGAATTGTTTCCCCCCTATCACATTCAAGGCCCTCCCTGCTAATCGGCAACATATGGAATTTGGGAAAATGCACTTGAGGCTATGTGACCAACCGGGTACGGGGCACCTCTGGGTGGCTTCCTGAACAGGGACATTACAAAGTGGTTCAAAGTAATTATTTTATCTTGACTTACTATATGGAGCCATTAGCATTGGATAGGATGGGATATGTACTTGGTAATAAAATGTTCCAAGGAGTATCTAACACGTGTATAGGGAAAATCCAATCTACCTCACTTATTGCAGTCTCTAGTTTTTCTATGTTACAGTTGATTTGATTTCACCTAGAGTGATTCACATTCATTGCGTTGTTACCATTGTTGTTATTTCTGTTCAATTTCTATCGCAACCCGATGAGATGAGGGTATTCCATCTAATGCATCATATAGGCACTTGTTATAAATCAAATGTCATGCATTATTTCAATGTCATCTAGGATGCATTATCGATTGCATGTTGTTGTGATAGACGTTGTGTAGATTATACATGATTTTGTGATAGATGTTTTAGTTGAATCTGAGTTGTTTGGTAGAGATTTATTTTATATAGATATTTCAAGGAATGAACGCCAAATTTTGATTCTTTAGGTGTTATGGGCCCTCATGGATCAGAACATGGTGAATCATTGACTTGTTTGCCATGTATATGATATGTAGAAGATTTCAAGCTTTGATTTGCGGGTAGTATGGGACCTCATGGATCCGAATTTGGCACCATCATGCTTGTTTTTTGTGACTTTCTGGGCTTCAGAGCAGTTTCTGAGCAACTGCCCAGAAAAACCTAAAAATACACGGTGTGTACTTGTGAATACATGCCGTGTAGTTTTCAAATCATTTTTCCGACTATGTGGCAAGAAACATGGGGTTGTGAAAACCTTCAAGAATACGCCATGTATGGTAGTTACATGCCATGTTGTAGAGACCGTGTGTCTACCCATGTGACTAACAAAACATATGTATGAAACTTTGTATTTACAATCTGTTTCTTGTTTTCACACATCATGCCATGTAACCTAAGTACTCGGTCGTGTCACGAACAATATAGGTCATGGTAAAACCTTCAAGTACACCCCGTTTTCTCAAGGAGCACACTGTGTAGAGTGAACCATGTAGCCGGCTGTGTAACTAACAACATGGGTCATTGAAAACATGTCGAGTACAGACTGTGTGGGTGTCACACACACTGTATAGTCTTGGATTAAGAAGACCATGTGGGTTATCTGTAAAAGGAGACCCGAGTAGGGGAATAGAGTTCAAGTACACAACGTGTGTGGGGACAACACACCGTGTGGGTTTGGTGTTACATGACCAGTTGTGGAAGAAGTACACGACCATGTGAATGGTTTAAGATAACATGACGTGTAGTTTTTATACACATCCTGTAGTCATGTTTTGAAAAACATGAATGTTTCTTCTATTGTTTCCCTCTTTTACGCTTGTGTTCTGTCTTTGACAATCTTGATCTAAGGTATGGTTTTGACCATTCAGATTTATGCCACAAAGACGCCCCCAGTTATACGTCAGCTACCAAACATTGATCAGACACTGGATATGACCGATCATGGACCTCCTGTAGATCCTCCTGCAATTCCAGGCATGACACCAGCAGTTATACAAGTTATGGTCACCGATGTGCAGTTCAGGGATGGTTTCCATAGGATGATGCAGACCATCTAGGGAGCGTCATCCCCTATCCCGTCGATAGATGAGTTAATGCAGGTTTTCTAGTAGCAGCATCCTCCCATGTTCTCAGGGGATGGGGGACCTTAAGCTATAGTTTTGTGTCACGAAGCCACACTTATTATCATTAGACATCTGTAGATACCTCCAAAGAAGAGGGTGAAGCTTGTGAACTATATGATCTGAGACTCCGCCAAGAGGTGGTGGGAGATGATCTCACAGTCAGCACACCAGCAGGGTATGGTGTGAGATGTGTTTCATCAAATCTTATATGATTACTTCTACCTAGAGATCATGAGGGCCGATCGAGCCCAAGAGTTTATGACTTTAATGTATGGTACTCTTTCGGTTATGGAGTACTTGTATTGCTTTATTGAGATGCAGCGTTTCACTCCTATTCCAGGAGGCGATGAGTTTTTCCTTGCGCGGAAGTTTGAGGATGGTCTGAGGCACGAAATCCACTAGTAGGTGAACATCATTAGATCGACATCAATATCATCTATCTTCAACCAGGCGCTGATCACATAGCGCAATATGATGGATTCTAGGGCAGTGACCCAGGGCAGTTCGACCTCCAGAGATAGTTTTAATCCTTATGATAGCAGGAAGCGCCGTAGGGAGCTGCCTCGAGGATTCAGAGTCGGCATAGGGTATCATCTGTTAGCCAGGTGGTATGCTACTAGTGCGGGAAGAGTGGGCATACTAGGCCTCAGTGTCATAGAGACCTGATGGAGTTATGATCTTGTGGCAAGATGGGCCATCTACAACATTTTTGTCAGATATTCTCACCTATGGATGTTTTTAGGGGCTATTATATGACCTCATGTTCAGGGGATGCATCACTAGTTTCTCACCGGTATGGGAACTATAATTCTTTCAACTATTCGAGCTATGGTGGAGGTTGTCGTTGTGGTGGTCAATCACTAGGTTACCAGCAAAAATAGAGTGGATATTCTCAGGGTAGTCAACTAGGGTCGTAGGGCCACGGTAAAGGCCAGACATTCAGGGTGGAGCAGACCCATTAGGAGTAGAATCCTAGACCTTCTACAGTTCAAGGTGTGATCTCAGTAGCCTCTGTTTTATCTTCAACACTTTTAGATAGTTGTGCTATGCATAACTTTATCTCTGTTACTATTATGGAGAGCCTTGGGCTCTGTATCTTTTCCTCTGCTAGTAATTTGACTCTAGACACACTATTGGGGACCACAACAGTTTACGTACGTCAGTTCAGAGAGTTTCCTCTTGAGTTTGAAGGGTGTCACTTAATATGGGACCTCTATGTCTTAGAGATGACAAGCTATGATGTAATTTTTGGAATGGACTAGTTAGTTCCCTTCTAGGCAGTCGTCAATAGATATCGCCATAGAGTGAGTTTCATATCACTAGAGGGTGAATAATTTCTTCATCGAGGTGAGTGGTATGTATATAGAAGTCGAGCAGAAACCAAGCATCCTGGACTAGGAGGATTCAAAACCGAGATTTCTAGTATTTATCTAGATGACCAGGGGTATTTGCAGTTATACTTTCCCCCAGTGGTGGACCTATTCAAAGATGTCATTCTAGAGGACTTTTCAGGTTTGCCTCCGGAGCATGAGGTAGACTTTTCTATTGATCTCATTCCAGGAGTGGCACTAGTGTCCATAACTCCTTATAGGATGGATACACCTTAGTTGATGGAGCTCAAGAAGCAGTTGGAGGAGTTGTAGGAAAAGGGTTTCATCTGACCCATTACTTCTCCTTGGGGTTCGCCTGTCCTTTTCATGAAGAACACAGACGGTACTCTTCGGCTTTGTGTAGATTATCGTAAGTTGAACCAGTTGACGGTCATGAACCGATATCCCTTACCAAGTGTTCTTGAAGATTGATGTGAGATTTGGCTATAATCAGTTGCATGTTAAACCATCAGATATACCTCAGAAAGCCTTCAAGAGTAGGTATGGTCTCTACAAGTATATGGTTATGCCTTTCGGTCTCACAAATGAGCCAGAAGTTTTCTTGGTGATAATGAACAGAGTTTTCCATCCATACATGGATTATTTCATTGTGGTCATTGTGGATATGAACTTGGTGTACTCTCACACTCGACACGACCATGCCACACATCTTGAGATCGTTCTGAGTACACTGAGAGAGCATCAGAATTATGCTAATCTCTCGAAGTGCCACTTTTGGATGGATCACATTCACATCTTGGGTCATGTTATTTCAGAGACAAGAGTATCAGTGGACCAGGAAAAGTGATAGCATTAGTTTCCTGGGAGAATTCGAAGAATTCCGTTGAGGTGCGGAGTTTTCTACTACTGGTTGGATACTACAGGTGGTTTATATAGGACTTTTCACACCTAGCATCACCACTGACATGTCGGACCAAGAAAGGGGTGATGTTGTTATGGTTAGATTATTGTGAGTCATCCTTTTAGGAGCTGAAAGGGAGGTTGACGTCAGCATCGATACTAGTCATCCTAGATCCGGGAAAGAGCTACACCATTTTTTTGTGATGCTTCAGGTATCGGACTGGGAGCTGTGCTTATGTAGGGAGACAGTGTTGTTGTGTACTGGTCTTGACAGTTGAGGCCTCGTGAGAGGAACTACCCGATGCATGATCTGGTGTTAGAAGCTGTTGTTCATGACAAACGTTGTTGGATGCACTATCTTCTAGGAGAGAACATTGTGGTTTTCATCGACCACAAGCATCTCAAATACATCTTCACTCAATGGGACCTGAATCTAAGACAGGGCAGGTGGGACGTGTATCTTCAGTCCTTTGACTTTGAGCGTGCATATACGCTTGGGAAGGGCAATGCAGTTGTTGATGAACTGAGCAGGAGAGCTCAGATATAGGAAGTTAAGGAGGACATCAGTGAGTGGCAGCTTATGACTCTATTATCTAAGATGCATTTGGAGGTGCATGACAGATAGGGACAAAACTTCTTATCTAATGTAGCTGTCACCTCTACACTTCTTATCCTAGTACGGATGAGGTAGCTATCTAACTCATAAGGCCAATTCCTATGGGAGAGTGTGTCAAGAGAGGACCCTCCTCTAGGATGGACTATGGGTGAGGATGAGAACTTTAGTTTCCAGGGATGCATATTGGTGCAAGTAGTTATACGTGAGGAGCTGATGCTGGATTTTTATTCCTCAGTTTGGGCAATTCATCCTAGCGTCCCCAAGTTGTATCTTGATCTACACCATCGGTATTTGTGGCCAGGTATAAAGAAGGATATTTCTATTTTCTTCATGAGGTGTTCTACTTGTCAGTAGTTGAAGGCGGAGCATTAGTGACCGGCAGGTCTCTTATAACAGTTAACCATTCTTGACTGGAAATGGAATGATGTCACGATGGATTTCATGACCAGGTTGCCATGATGGCCTCGTGGGAACGATGTTGTTTGGGTTGTAATCAATAGGCTTACAAAGGTTGATCACTTCTTTCCGATTAGGGAGACCATCAGTGTTGATGATTTGGGGAAATTGTACATCTGAGAGATTGTATGACTAAATGAAGTTCCACACTTTATTGTTTCAGATAGGGATGCATGTTTTACTTCTTGGTTATGGCATGGGATTCAGAAGGCCTTGGGTACACATGTACTTTTGAGTTCTGTATACTATCCCCAAACCGATGGTCGGTCTGAGTGTACTATTCAGGTGATTAAGGATATGATAAGGGCTTGCATTATGGACTTGGGAGGTTCTTGGGATAAGCATATACCTCTTGTGGAGTTCTCCTACAACAACAGTTTTCAGGCGACTATTCATATGACACCTTACGAAGCCTTGTATGGTAGGCCATGCAGATCACCTTTATTCTGGGTGGAGGTAGGAGAGGTAGCTTTTCTAGTACCTCATCTTGACCAGGAGACCTTAGAGAAGGTAGATTTGATTTAGAAGAGTATGGCCACTACGTCGTCTCGACAGAAGTCTTATGCTGGTCAGTGGAGAAAACCCAGGGAGTTTGAGGTCGGGGATCATGTTTTCTTGTGTGTCACACTGAGGCTAAGACACCAGAGGATTCAGAGATAGGGCAAGCTTTCATAGAGGTACATCAGGCCATTTGAGTTGTTGGAGAGAGTTGGGCCGGTTGCCTATCGGTTGCAGTTACCTCAGAGGTATTGGGCTATGGATGATGCCTTACACGTTTCTCAGCTCCGTTGTTACTTTTCAGACTCGTCTCATGTCCTTCAGCATGAGTAGGTTGAGCTCGAAACGAATGCATCATTCGAGGAGCATCATATCCATATTTTTGAAAATAGTGTGAAGGTTCTTTATGGCTGGTCTATTCCTCTAGTATGGGTGGTATGGCAGCACGGGCGAGTATGGGACGAGACTTGGAAGAGGGAGGACGATGTACAATCACAGTGGCTGGAGTTTTTCAGGATTTCTTCTTCTACACCTCGCTAGGGAAATTTAGAGATGAATTTCATTAAGGGGGGAAGTTTGTAAAAACCCGGACCTTCCTTATAGCTATGTTTTTTCTTTTCTGTTGTTTTTGAGAAAAAGAGAAAAATCTAGAAATTTTCAGAGTACACGCTGAGTAATTTAAAATTACACGCCATGTACTTTGATGTCACACAAGGACATGTGATTGACGTGTATGGGAAACACACATAGTGTGTAAGGGCAATTTGGAGGCTGCTTAAAGTAGAGTATAGAAAATCCATGTACACGTCGTGTACTTAAAAAGTACAGGCTGTGTATTTTCCTTTTTTATTTAACGGGCCGAGGTCATGTCTAATCGACAGAAATGTCTTATTCTCCAGCTTCATCAATCGAGAGCATCTCATACGACCGCGAACATCCTCCAAGACCTAGAGCCATTTTCCATTCTCCAAATCGACCATTATTGATTTCATTGGAACCACAGTGGTGAGTTCTTCATTCTTCTAGAGTCTCTCTCTGGGATTTTCTTTCTTCCTCAAGATATCATGGGATGAGCATTTTGTACGTTTTCTCGGATCTTTGACGTTCTAAGGAGATTCAATCATCATGGTTCATGTATATTGATCTCCTAGCATCCAGGTAGGTGGTTTGTTCCCTTCTGTTCGAATTCTTCGAGTTTTATGTGCAATCTCAACCAATAACCGTGAACGGGGTATTGTGTGTTTACTTTTTTTCCCATGTTGTTTTCCTACCTTGCTTGTGTACTTGTGTGGAGGTATTTTGGCGATGTATTAGGATAATTTCTATGCTTGGATGTTTTGATCATTCCTTGTTCTATTTACGACCTTTTGGTCTTGCTCAGCCTATTGGCCGTTATACCTGTTTTCCAAGCCATATGACCATAGGATGGAGTACTATTCCCTAACATGTTTTTTATGCTATAGAATGGTTAGTCAAGTAGCTCTGTAGGTTTACATTGGCCATTTAGCATTATTATATACTGACTATCACGAGGACGAGAGAACCTGGTGTTATAGAATATAGGGGATAGACCGAGTGAGCTTCTCAAGGAGTCTTGGATTTATAGACTACAGGAGGGTAGACCGAGTGAGATTCCTCAGAGAGTGTTGAGCATTATAGAATACATGAGGATAGACTGACTGAGATACCTTAGAGAGTCTTTGTTTGTTTGAATATTTTTAAACCATTGTAGGCTATAGGAGGAATTGACTGAGTGAGATTCCTCAAAGGGTCTGTGATTGACCTGAGGATATAGGAGTAATTGACCGAGTGACCTTCCTAAGAGATTCTCTAGACCTTAGGGCTATAATGGTATTAGGCCGCATGATCTTCCTTAGAGATTCCCTGACTACCTTAGACTATAAGGGGAATGGACTGAGCATGCTTTCTCAGAGTGTCTTATATTTCCATATAACAAAACTATAACCGTTATGCTGAGTTTAATACCTAGAGGTTTGTCGGTACATTTTGGATAGGACCAGAGGGGATGGATATGAGTACTTCCCAGAAGGGTTCCTATTGATGGTTAGCAGTTTGCTTCACTACTGCTTATTGATTTTGTGGATTGTTTACTACGGTTTATTGCTAGTTTTGGATTACTATTTACGATACATTACCTACCATATACTCACTGACTATTAGGTATAGATCATCAGGTGGTTTCCTACTGGGGTTTAGTCTAACACCTGATTTGTGTCTTGATTATGGCCCCAAACAGATTATATTATTATAGGTATAGACAATGGAATGCGCCCTCCTACATTAGGTACTTGACATTAATTGGAAGAGTAGTGAATGGGACCAATCTGATGCTTGCGATGCTGCGGAGTTTCTTACCTGTTTTTCTTTTGTTCTTTGGTTTAGTAATGTATGGAGCATTGCGACTTGTTTTGCTACTTTCTTAGACATATGTATCATGAATTATTTCCTATAAATAAGTGCTCCAGTTGTTTATTGGTTTAGTATTCTGTTGTTCACATGTGTAGGGATTGTTTACTACTTCTATTATTTTTTATTGTCTCTCTTTTGTTGTGTACTCTGCCAATGAAGGCATAGTTTTCCCACCATCACACTCAAGGGCCTCACTACTAGTCGACAACCTCTGGCGTTTGAGGAAATGCGCTTGAGGCCATGTGACCAACCGGGTACGGGGCGCCTCTGGGTGGATTCTAGAATCAGGACGTTACATCTAGCATCACCCTAAGTCCAGTGGAGGAGAGGATTTCAATCTCCCTTGTAGTGTTGGATGAGTACAAGGATGTTTTTCCTAATGAGGTTACATGACTAACTTATTTAAGAGAGGAAGTTTTCACTATTTAATGGTACCATGTTATGACATTGATATCCACATTGGAATATCGAATGGATCCCACAAAGCTTCACAAGCTAAGGGTAGAGTAAGAGGAATTGCAGGAGACGGAGTCTGTAAGGCCCATTATTTCCCCATGGGTGGTCCCAGTGACTTTTTCCATGAAATAATTTTGGAGTTTGAGGTTTTATAGGGACATCCAAATCTTGAAAGAGGAAAATGTTAATAAACAAAACCCACTATTGACAATTGATGATCTCTTCGACCAGTTTAATGGGGCGAAGTGGTTCTCAAAGATAGACCTCAGACCAGGATATCACTAGCTCCGCGTACAATATGAGGATATACTGAAGAAATCCTTCAGGTGTCGTTAAGGCCATTATGAGTTCATGGTGATTCCTTTCGGCATGACCAATTCCCCAATAGTGTTCATGGGATTCACGAATAGGATCTTCTAGCCCTACCTAGTCCAATTCATTTTGGTCTTCATCAATGACATATTGGATTACTCATCATCAGAGGAGGAGCACATTGTACACCTACGGATATTCCTAGATAAACTCTGAGGGAGCAAACCTTATAGTAAGATATCGAAGTGTTGGTTTTAGATTCAAGAGTTATACTTATTAGGACATGTCATCTCAGAGGATGTAGTTGCAGTAAATCTTGTGAAGATAGGAGCGGTTCTTGATTGGGATCCACCCTGATGTGTGACTAAAGTCTTGAGCATCCTAAGGTTGGATGGTTACTATTAGAGGTCTGTGACAGACTTTTCCAGGTTAGAATTGCAATTATCATCATTGACATGGAAGGGAAAACCCTTCATGTATTTGAATAAATGCTAGTTGTGTTTCCAAGAGATGATGTGGAGACTTACTAGTGCCCCCATCTTGAGACAAACAGAGGGGGGAGTTGGGTATATAGTTTACTTTGAAACATCAGGGACCAAGATCAGTTGTTTCTTGATGCATGATCGAGTGGTGATCACTTATGGCTCACAGTAGTTGAGGCCGCAAGAGAAAAACTATTCAACCAATGACTTGGAGTTATTAGTAGTGGTTTTTCCTTGAATATGTGGCTGCACTACTTGATGGGTGATCGGTTCACCGTTTACTACTTCCAGAAGAGTATCAGTTATATCTTCTCCATGAAGGACCTGAACATGAGACATCAATTATGGATATAGTTCCTCCAAGACTATGATTCTGAGATAATATATTCTTCTGTAAAGGCTAACGTGGTGGAAGATGCTCTCAACAATTAGACCGGGTTGCAGATTCTGAGTGAGGAAACAAATAAGTTACCCAATACTCATATATATTTCATGGATGATGGTGAAGTTTCATACCTCAAATTTATGACTTTTACTCCACCAAAAAATTAGCACGTCAGTGAGAAACAATTGGGGGATGTTTACTGCGGTTCCTAATGTGTTCAAATATCCTCAAGACGGGTTCTTGATGGATTTTCGATAGGTGGGGAGAACATTATCATTTTTAGAGGACACACTGTAGTTCATGTGAAATTATAGGAGGAGGTCTTAAGGGAGTTCAATACATCCCCTCTAGTAGTACATCCTAGTGTGTAAAAGATGTACTGGGACCTCCAACATTTGGACTGGTGGCCAGGGATAAAGAAAGAAGTGGACAAGTTCATTTCACGATGCCTCACTTGTCGGAAAGTGAAGGCCGAGAACCATATTCTAATAGGCTTGACTCATCAACTCTAGGTACTAGAGTGGAAATGAGATAGTATCTCAATGGAATTCATGATGGGGTTACCATGTACGTCTAGAGTTTATGACTTTATTTGGGTGATTGTTGACTGACTTAGCAAGTCAGCTCACTTCCTACCATTCTAGGGGTAGAGATCTATAGAGGTATTAGGACTCCTCTATATATAGGATATAGTGAGGATCCACAGGGTTCCATCGAAAATTATCTCACTTCATGACACTCGATTTACATCCTGGTTGTGGAAGGGATGGCTTGAGGCATTCGAGACGTAGCTACATTTGAGCACATAATTTCATCCCCAGTGAGATGGTTAGATAGAGCGGACCATATAGAACTTGTAGTACAGAATTCATGATTTCATCCTTTACATTGGTTGTAGTTGGACAGACCACCTTACACTGGTGGAGCTTTCATACAATAACATATATCACTCTACCATTGGCATGACACCATTTGAGGCCTTGTAAAAGTGGCCTTGTAGATCACCCATATGGTGGATAGACTCTGGGGAGTCAGAACTCATTGGTCTAGAGTTGGTACATGCTACCATTGGGAATGTGAAGATCATCCAAGAGAGGATGAAGACTCCACATAGAATTAAAATTTCTTTATGATTATAGGAGATGGAGATCCTTGAAGTTTGAGTTGGGAGATCATGTTTTCCTTCGGGTCTCACCTTGGTGAGGATTGCAGATATTTGACTCGGGTGGCAAGAAAAATCTGAGGTTCATCGGACGTTTTCATATCCTAATTATAGTTTTCATGGTGGTGTACCACCTTGCTCTTCCCCTACAGATTCACCGAGTGCATGGTGTTTTTCATTTGTCACATCTATAGAGGTACGTTCATGATCCATCGCACGTCATCAACTGGGGTGAGTTGGACATTGATGATGGGGCGACATTTTCAGAGTTCCTAGTCGAGATAGAGGATCAACAAGTGATGGTTTTATGTGGGTGGTCGATTCCTCTAGTGCATGTCTAATGGTAGCACAAGAATCTCTAAGAGATCACAAGGGATCAGGAGGCTAAAATTCATTCCCAGTACCCCCATCTTTTTGTTTAGTTGTAGTTTTTATTTAGGGGATTTAAAGCCTTATGGTGTGAAGAATGTAATGTATCAAAAATTCCTTGTAATTTTGTTTATTTATATGGAATTTTTTTGAGACCATGAAATTCTACGGTACGTGATTCCAAGGCCCAGAGGGCCCGAAACGGGATTCTGAACATTTTATAAGGTACATTTAGTAAATGTGCATGCATGATTTTTATATCTTTTGAACCGATGCTCAGATTAAAAATATGAGGGCACCATTGAATTCAAAATGCCAGGATTCACCAGGAAATGTCTTAACATTTTCCAGAAATTCCCGAGTTGAAAATTTATTTTTCATATTTTTTGATTAAAATGATAAAATAATTTAAAATAATTATTTTGTTTTCTTTTTCATAGTGGATTTATTGGACAATGACTATGTAGGGACTCAAAGAGGAAGCGATGATACACATTAATGAGGATCATTAATGGCTCATTAACTCTCAGCATAATGATGCTTTAATGACTCATAAGAGAGACACTATTTCTTAAATAAAAAAGCGTAGCAATGCAAAGTTGCATCGTAATAGAAAAGCTATGACGTGCTCCTATTTATAATTAGACGCACTGTGGAAATAAGGTTTAAAAATATGGAATCTTATATGGAAAATCTTTGATGGACATCCACATCAGCGTAGAATGACCAACACCATGGGAACGTCATCATATTTTATTCCTTTTGAAGATTTGGGTCTGGAAGCGACGTCGACATCTTAATCCCTCAAGGATGAAGGTTGTGGCATCTGACATCATAAGAGTTAGGGGTTTTTTATTGTATTTTATTCCACATCCTTCTATAATAATGATAAAAACAGATCAACCGACGAATAGGATGATCCGACAGTCATGCGTTATGTGGGAGGGTGTTTTATTCTTAGGGTTCATTTATTCGAGGTCCAAATATTAGCATGGAATGATTGAAAAGAAACTCCCTGAACCTCTCCCATCAAAAATCCTCTAACGAAGAGGCCACGGGTCTACACGATAAAGGCTCTAGGGCCTCCGCATGTGCGTTCTTGGTGGTCATACACATGGAATTACAGAAAGACTATTTTGGGATTCTTGTGATGAAGAGGGTGCTCTTCGGAGGCGGACGGAATAGAGAGCATAAAGAAAGCACCATCAGAGTGAGTTTGGTGGTCCAATGAATGCCATGGCGGCAAGTTGGTGGTCGGCCTTGCTGGATACATGGAGGAGGTGGCCCGTGCAATTGGGCCATGTTGACTGGGAATCTATGGCTCATCAGTCGCGGCAGCGCACTAGAGGATGTGACGCTAGGTCACGCACCGCGTGGAGGGTTGGCCCACGTTCAAGCCATCTAGATGGCTGGTGAATCCACAGTCCATTGACTATGGCTGGTTGAAGGGCCGCATTCCTGTAGGGCCAGGGGGATCTAAACGCGGCATGTGGGCCACATACCGGTTGTTTGGCACCACCGACTGCACCGTGCAGCCATTCCCTAGCTGGTGGGCTGATCCCCCAGCGAGTCGGGCTGATCCCGCTGCCTAGCAAGATAGACCTACGCCTAGTGAGATGAACCCACATGGGCAGGCCAAACCCGTGACCCCTTCAGGATAGGTCAAAATAAACCAGGTCGCTTGGTGATTGGCAGGCTGGACTGTCGACCAAACTGGCTGGGTCCAATGAGGTTTGTTGGGCCTGGACCAATGGTGAGGCCCGACCATACTGACCTCGACTCGCACCAGGTCATGTTGTGTCAGTCTGATTGAACTGGGGTATGTGGGACCCTCGGTATGGGTTGGAAAAGTCAGTCAGTCTGTGTCAGACCATGCCCCATCGCAATCGGTCCCATATTTACTAAAACAGACATATCATGTAAATCATGCGTCTGATTTATGATCTATTTCTGGCGTTGGGACCCTCTTGATGAGGTAGATATTTTGTCATGATCAATGAAGACTTCCATATATTTTTAGATATGATGAAGGATTTGAGGATTAGTTCTCTCAAGTTCACTACGTACATAATCCTATGATAGGCGGAGACCTGAACGCTGCTAACTTTTGGCCCAGTGGGAAGAACCACTCTGTGACTTTACTGACATACAGCGGGAAGCACATCTCTATGACTTTGTAGTCCCATGATATGGGATGAGGTGTTGTAACATAGTAGGATATGAATATTGGAAAGCACATCTCTATGACTTTTTAGGCCCATGGTACATGATTTTATGAGTATCTAAGCAGACCATGGTTACTGGAAAGCACTTCATCATGACTTGGCATGCCCACTTTACTCGTTAGAGGACGAGTTCTCCAGCATCCAAGGTTTTCAATAATGTGATTGATGATTCTACTATTACTACCCTAGAATATACCTTTTGTGAGATGTCTTGTGTTTTATTATTCACTTTGAGGAATTTTTGTGTGGTATTTCCATTTTTTTGGGTCCCTACTGAGTATTGTGTTACACAACCCTGTATGGTCTTCTCCTGCACTTGTTATATCTGGTGCAGATGACTAATGTTTTGGTAGGGGTTAATTGGAAGATGGGACTAATGGACGCTATGACGGTAGACTTGGTGGCCCACGAACAAGAGGCTCCCAGTTGGACTGAGAAGATGTGACTTACTACTTTGTCTTCTAGTAGCTTCACTACTCTCACGATCTTGTGGGGTTTTCTGCAGATGGCAATCAGTGTTTTCTTTTGTACTTCATATTTTCAGTTCTTTCTTGGGTTTGTATTCATTCGCTCTTACTTTCAGTTGTACCAACACTTAGTCTTATTTTATTAGTATACATGTTTTTACCATCTCAGGGTGTTGGGATGTGGTTGGGAATGTGTTTTCATATAGGTACTTAAATAAATGTCACCCACATGCAGGTTGACTCCTTCAACACTAGTCACTATACCATGGCCTTCAGAATGTGGTCTTGGGGTAGTGGTGGAACGCACCCTAGGGGGATGTTCATGACAGTAAAGTGGACTCTATTTTTTATAACCTACCTGACACACAATAATGTGTCATTAGAAATCTTATGTTTCACACAAGACTCAGTTATACCGAAAAATAATACATTGTTAATTCTATTATTTTTAATGGTAGTTATCTCCTAGTCACAGTGTTAGAAGGATTGAACTAAACAAACTATATTCAGTTTAGAAATGTTTATTAATTGTTTTTACTTTCTTCCAATATATTTTATGAACCTAAAATGAGAATAAATCAAATTTTATGCATAAATGTTCTAATATTTTTAAAATGTATTTTTACAGCCTTTGGATGGAGAACACTTTTTAAATATATTGTTTAACACTTTTATATTTTTTATTTTTCCAAATAAACTTATTATTTTACTGTTAGATATCAATATTTATTTCGGATAAATTTTTGGTATTGTTTGATAACTTTCACATTTTAATGAATAGTGAAAAAATACTACATTTTAATTCAAAACATCATTTTCATGTAATTTATTTAAACAGTTATATTATACATATAATTTTTTAAATTATATTTGGATTAATTTTTTATCATTTAATCAAATTTTGGATGTTGGAATCAATTTCAAATTGATATTATATATAAAAACATTTCAATCTTTTGAAAATTTTAGTTTAAAACCCCGATTTTAATTTTTGTCTATGGAATTAATTTTAAATATAATTTTTTGAATTCTATGACCTAAATTAGGTAAAATGGATTACATATTTGGAATAATAATGTCTGAATTTGGATTTAAGGTAAATTTCGTTTTAGGGTATAAAAAATTACCACAGTAATATTATAATTTATTGTAGTAAATTTAAAATTTTGATAGGGGTTAAAATTAAAAAGTTAAAACTTGAACATGCCTAAAAAACAAAATATCTAATATATGTTTATGTTTTGGATTGACCATAAATAGAATATAAAACATTAATTACAATCCAAATTCATGGAATTTAATTCCACTATTACCTGGTAATCTTTTAGTATAAAATAATCAAAAAATTAATCACTTGAACTCACCTCTCCTCATGTGTAAATAGAACCTCTCCACCACGTTATTTCGAGTTAGAAAGCCTTTTATATCAACCAATATATTTCCAAAACTCTCCTCATCACTTTACCACATCCATTTACTTCTGGTATCACCAAAAATCATAATCCAATATCCATAGGAGTCTTTCAAGGATTGGATATTCAAGAGGTAATATTCTTAAACTATATATCTTAATTTCTTTTCTTTTTCTAATTTCTCTTAAAAAGATTCATAAATAAATTCATGGTAACTAAAAAATAATTTAAATAATATATTTATATGTTTCTAATGTAATATTTCATATCGATTTCTTTTTTTACCTCCTCTTATTTAAAGAAATAATATTTGTTTCTGAGTTATGTCAGTTAATTACTTTCAGGAATAATGTTTTTGTACATTTTCTATTAACTATTTCATGGATGGTCATAAAACTTTATTTCATGTTAAAAAATTCTTAAATATATATATTATATTTATTTATTATTCTTTAAATGTTATAATATGTTTTCCTTCATTCGTTTTATATTGTTGTTATACGATAACTTCGGTTGTGGATGTGTGGACTTCTTCCTCCTCAAAATGATGTGATTAATTCACACATCGCTTTGAATTTATTAAGGATTATTTTACTAAAAATATATTACATAAATTAAATATAAATTATTCTTTAATGATATTATATATTTATACATATTTATATAATTTTCATTTTATTTCACTCTTTTAATACGATAGGAGAAACGAAAATAGTGTTCATGCGTACGTACGACCTATCGTCTCACTGAATGGAGTTTTTAGTTTGTGATAAAAGATTATTATAAATAAATATCTAATTAATATATAATATATTTATATCTTGTTTAATATTCTAGAGATAATAGAATTTGGACCACATGGACTATTGACATCTTACAAAGTTCATTTTCGACTCAAGTACCGACTATCGAAAAAATGTATGACATGTACATAAATAATAATTTAATATTCATAACATGGAAATAAGTAATATAAAATGAATAATAAACATTAAAAAGGATCTCATGAAATCATAAATTAACCTATGTTTTGTATCCAGTAATATAAATAATGAATTATACAATTCAATCTTGAGGTAAGGAAATTTCTTAACATTGTTTCCTTTCATTAGGTTAAATTTCTACATCTTGATTATGTAGTTCAACTCTTATTTGTGAAATACGTTTTTAATATACTATATTTATTATATATCATGAATTTTATTTAATTTTTTATGGAATATTTTTATATAGGGTGTTTCGATTTCCAAAAACATCACAAATGAATTTTTTTAACATATCCAGTTATAATTAATTCTTTACCACCATAACTATTATTTGATATTTGCATTACTATATAATAAATAATTATATTAATAGGAAAAAAAATATTGTATGCCATTTTCATGTATTTTGGTATTTAAAATGGTTTTTCTATGGTATTTTTTATGTCAATATCTTGAAATGATATCTTCTGATTTCAATGTGGAAATGTTGTTTTTCCGTTATGCATGATTTTTGCATTGTGCTTATGTTTTGATAATAGGGAATTAATTATGTATATGGTTGGTTCCACTATAATTATAAGGGAAGGTGATCCCTTTCTAGCTCTCCAATTCCTTGGTTAATGATACATAGATAATGATATTGGTTTTCCTAAGAAATTTAGTGAATATTCTATTATGGGTATTCCAAATGATACCATGATGTTTAATCATAATGTAGCCATGAATGAGACAATGTATGTGTGATATGGATTCTAGATGTTACCTTTTTGATTTATTATTGATAAAAATTATTTTTAATATTCTTATTATTTCATTAGGTATGTTTATTATTGGTAAAAAGAATTATTTTGTAAAAATATTTTCGTGAGGTTAAAATATTCATAGACTAACGATTAAATTCCTTATTTGGTATTCCTTACTATGCTTTTTACCATCATCTCATGTTCTTGAAATATTTTTCATAGGATATAATGATGAGTATGAGAATGGATGAGGTCAAGATTAATTTTATGAAGATCTCTATCAAGAAAAATAAAATAATGTTATAAAGAGTAATATCTTATTAGAAAAAATGGATAGGGAGTAGAAGTGTCTAATTTTTAATATTTGAGTTGTTATGTAATAGTTATGGACTTATTAAATAGAAATATAAACAAAAAAATATCATCTATTTGAATTCTTAGATTAACTCAAAATTATGTAATTTTTACAGTTGGGGCCTTATAGTTGGTATCAAAGGTCGGTTTAGATAACTTTATTAGTTATGATATTATGATAATAATGTCCAAAATATTATTCTCATTTAATGGTAAAATTGAAATAATATAGAATTTTAATATTACACAGTTGATTTGTCTAAGATATGTCTATTCAGAATAATTTTCGACAAATAAAAAAGGTTAGTTGTGCGTGGAAGATATCCTAAGGAAAAAAACCATTGAAATCAGAAACATGAGATGGTCGAAATTAGAACTAAACAATTTTATTATAGTAATGGATCAGTTGACACAAGAGATAAATTATGGTGGTAACCTTGCACAAGATCATCCATATTAAACATAGATGGACTTGTAGATATTGGATCATTTCATGAGGAAACATCTTCCATCCTTTAGAGGATCATCTGACACCGTGCTAGTTGATGGGGGGATTGAATCCCTAGAAAATATTTTCAATTTACTGGGGGTGTTCATACAATCAAAAGGTTAGCCTTTTTTATCATTTTGAAGGTGAAACTAATCAATGTTGTTGGATGGTTATGAATATTAGTGAAAGTGAGGATATTGATGCTCTTGATTGGGATGAATTTAAAAATATGTATCTTGAGTAATATTTTCCAAAGGTAGTTCGACATAGGATGGGAAGAAAATTATTGCAATTGAGGTAAATGGATGACCTATATGCTAATTATGAAGAAATATTCACTTGAATGGAAAGGTATGTTCCAAAATTCACCTGGTATGTTGATAATAAAATCAATGGTTTATACTTAAGATCAATGCCAAAGTATCGAAGGGAATTGGCTTATTGTGAATTCAAAAGTTACACAAAACTTGTTCAATATGTGGAGAAGGTAGAAATAGCGTTTTTTTGTTAATAATGTGTTCTGTGAAGAAGTTAAAAATATGATGTCAATGTGGCAGGTGAAAGGGAAGAATCCATCAAAAAAGTTTAATGGTATGAAGAATAATTTTATAGTTTGTAAAAATTGTGTTAAAAACAACATTGGGGAATGCCTTCAGAATTCTGGTAAGTGCTTCCGATGTGGTAATTTTGGGAATAAGTCTTGTAAAATCACTAAAAACATAGTTTTAGTGTTATGAAAAAATTTTATATTTAATTAGTAAAATGTATTAAGTACAATGAGATTTGTCATTATCTAATTGACAGTCTAATGAAGAACTCGAATGAAGGGAAGCAGCAGGACTATAAGCAGATAGGTGGGGTGAAATCCTTGGTGACAAATTCAGTAGATGTTGGGCCATCACAAAAAGTGGTTTCATGTATATTGCTTGTTTACATAGATTATGTTGATGTGTTGTTTGATTCAGGGTCTATACATTCATTTGTTTCTGAGAAATTTTCTAGTTAATTGGAAATTCCACCTCAAGAAATGAATCTTGAACTTATCGTAAAAACAAATTGGCAAAATGTTTAGAAAACATAAATTATAATAATATTATTTTCTATATATTTGGAAAGAATTTACCTGAAACCAATGTTATATTTCCTCTAGTAGAGTTTTATGTAATTCTGGGTATAGAGAGGATTTTTATTTACCATGATAAGATTGATTATAGAGTTAAAAAAGTTTCTTTTTAGAAAGACATTTAGTTTGTTTAAATGAATAAACCCTTATAATTGATAGAATATAAGGATGTTGAGAAACATTGAAGTGATAGAAATGAAATTTATCTTGAAAATATTGTTGACAATAATGGAATGGTTCATATTAATGATATAAAAGTGGTAAATGAGTATCATGATATATTCCTAATGATTTTCCTATTATTATACCTGATCAGAATGTTGAATTTACATTTGACATAGTTCATGATGCTAATCAAATTTCAAAACCCCCTTAATAAATGGATCATCTTGAAATTTTATAGTTGAAGAAGAAATTGCATTATTTATTAGATTAAAGATTCATTTGACCTAGCACATCACCATGTAGTTCTAATATATTGTTTGATAAATGTACATGGTTTAATGAGACTTTGTTTTTATTATTGAGCCTTTAATAACATCATTGTTAAGAAAAAGTATCCATTCCTCTATATCGATTATTAGGTTGATCAACTCCAAGGAGCACAATATTGTTTGATGGTTGACTTGCGGTCGAGGTACCATCAGTTGAAAGTAAAAGAAGAAGATATTATAAAGATCATTTTTCTTACAAGAAATGTCCATTATGAATTTTTAGTCATATAATATGGGTTATCTAATGAAATTAATATATTCATGGTTATTATGAATAGAAAGTTTTGTGAGTTCTTAGATAACTTTTTGGTTGTGTTTATTGGTGAAATTTATATATATTATAAAAGTAAAGAGGGGAATGAAGGTCGTTTAAGAGTTGTCTTGAAAATATTAAAAGAAAAGAAATTGTATGGAAAATTCAAAAAGTGTGTGTTTTGGTTAATTTTTTTTATTCTCTGGTCACATTGTTTCTATATATGGTATAAATTTTGATCTTCCTAAAATGAAAGTTGATAAACAATCGATGAGACCCACAAATATAACCTGTAATCATAGTTTTCTTGGATTAGAATTCTGTTACTTTAGGTTTGTTGAACATTTTTCACTATTATCGAGCTCAATGACTAGGCTAACTAGAATTGGTGTTATTTTCATCTAGATAAAAGAATGTGATTTTTGTTTTTAGGAATTTAAAATAAGATTGGCGAATTCTACAGTATTGGAATTTCCATTCAGAAATGGTGAATTTTTTATTTGTAGTGATGCCTCGTTGAAAGTGCGTGGTTTTGTACTAATTCATAATTATTAGGACATTTCTTATTCTTTACAATAGTTTAAAAATCATGAGTTAAATTACCTTACACAAGATTTGGATATTGTTGTTATTTTTTTCCTAAATAATATGGAGGCATCATCTGTAAGGAGTAAAATGTGAAAAATATACTACCCATAAATGTTTTAAGTATATATTCACTCATAAATAATTGAACACGAGATAGAGGATTTGGCTAGAATTAATCAAATATTATGATTAAATGATTCATTATTATCCATGAAATGAAAATAAAGTGGTTGATAGTTTAAGTGGAAAAAGTAATTCTACATTAACTATGCTACATTTTTAACATGATTTGTTGGTTATTGATTTGATGAATTTGGGCAAGGAAGTTATTGGTGTAGAAAATTACAATGTTTTTTTGGTGTCAGTGAAATCATCACTATCAGATAGAACTAAACAAGCACTGAAGAAAGACAGTGGGTTGTAGAAATAGGTAAAACTATTTCACAAGGGTAAGGTATGTGAATTTAACAATAATGAATTTTTTTTAAGATTTTGGAAGAGGTTATGTGTGCCTTATGATCCGCAGTTGTTTAAATGGTTTTTATGTGAATCATATAGTTCTCCATTTTTAGTTCATCATAGATGTACAATGATGTACATATATCTTTAAGATTTTTATTGGTGGGGTGGCATAAAAAGAGATATTTCTAAATTGATATGAAGTGTTTGACTAGTTAATAGGTTAAAGAAGAATGAAAACTGCCAAAGGGAATGCTTCATCCTTTTCTGGTTCCAGAGTTGAAATGGGAAAATATATCCATAGATTTCATAGAGGGATTACCGAAGACTTACCAAGGAAACAATGACATTTGGGTTGTTGTTAATATATTGAATAAATCTTCTCATTTTTTCCTATTACATATACTCTATATCTAGATAAAATTACTCATTTTATATTAAATTGATATTTCAGTTTTATTGAGTTCCCCTCTCCATTGTATTTGATTGTGATCATATATTCACAACTAACATTTAGATAGGTATTCATAAGTAACTGTGAATGAATTATGTTTTATTACTACTTTTCATCCTCAATCAAATAGGAAAGCATAAAAAACAATCTACGTGTTGTTGGATATTCAATGTGAATATTCAATGTGTTACCAGGGAAGTTGGGATAAACATCTTTATTTGGCCATTTTTTTTTCAAAAACAGTTTTTCCTTCATTATATGGATGTCACCATTTTAGGCATTGTGTGGAATGCGGTGTCTAAATATAGATTTTTTGGATAAAGTAAGTGAAAATGTGTTGATGGGACTAGAATTGGTAGAATATATAGAATAAAAAGTAACATACATTTATAATCGTATGGGGATAGATTAGAGCATGAAAAAAAGGTACAAAGATAACCGGAGGAATGATCATTATTTTAAGGTAGGTGATCATGTCTTTCTCAAATTTTCACCATTGAAATGTGTGATGCATTTAGGTAAGAATGGAAAACTGAGTCCATGGTTTGTTGTACCTTATGAAATCCTGGAGAAAGATGGATCAGTTTCTTGTTGAGTGGATTTACCACCGCATTTATCCCATGTACACAATGATTTCCATGTTTCAATTTTAAGAATATATATGCTTAATTCATACCATTTTTTGAGTACATAAGTAGTTCCGTTGTAAGAGATTATTTCTTATTAAGAATAACTAGTCTAGATTCTAGACCATAGATAGAAATTATTGTATAATAATTTTATACATCTGGTTAAGGTTTTATGGATAATCCATATGGTTGAAGAGGAAACATGGGAATATGAAAATGCTAAAATGGGGAGAGGATATAACATCCTAGGTAATTATTGAATAATAAATTGTCATATATATTAATATTTATTAATTATATAATACATTTACATTATAGGGGACTCTATGTATGATAGCGTACCCAACAAACAAACATTGGTTTTTTTTCGAAATCTTATGTTTCACAGAAGACTAAGTTTTACAAAAAAAAATTATATTATTAATAGTATTATTTTAAAATGTAGTTACCACCTGGTCAAAGTATTAACATGAATTAAAATAACTAACTATATTATGTCTAAACATGTTTATTAATAGTTTTTACTTTATTCTAAAAAATTTTATGGACCAAAATTCTGAATAAATACAATTTTTGGCATAAACTCTCAAATAGTTTTTAAAAGGTGGTTTTACCACCTTTTAATAGAGAACCCGTTTTTTTAAAAAATATACCTTTATATACTATACTTGAAAAAATAAATGTCTTCATTAAAATAGGGATATAATATTTTAGTTTTGAAAAAATTTTGGTATTTTTTGATTACTTTCACATTTTAATGAATAGTGAAAAATACTGCTTTTTAATTCATAATTTTTTTATATTATTTATTTAAATTGTTATATTATAATTTCAATTGGTTTTATAGTATATTTAGATTAATGTTTTATAATGTAATCCAATGTTGGTCATTGGAATCAATTTCAAATAGAAATTATATATATTAGCATTTCAATCTTTTGAAAGTTCCACTTTAAGAACCCGCTTTTTAGTTTTGTATATGAAATTAATTTTTATATATAAATTTCCCAATTCTATGAATTTAATTAGTTAAAATATATTCAATATTTGGAATAATAATGTCCCAAATAGGTTGTAGTTAAATTTATTTTTAGGGTATAAATTTTTACCATGGTAAAAATTTATTTAAAGTAGTAATAATATTTTTTTTTCAAGGGTTAAAATTAAAATTTAAAAGCTTGAAATAAAAAATCATCATTTAATGGTTGTCTAAAGTGTGTCTAGAACCTAACAATAAAAAAAATTTAATTAAAATACAAAATCATGGAATTTAATTTCCCTTATATATGGTTACATTTTAATATAAAATATTCAATAAATTAATCCCTCGAACCCACCTCTCCTCAAGTGTATATACCACATATCCACCACCCTATATCGACCCAAAAAGAAATGTAGCACCCCAAATATCTTCCAAAATATATCCTCATCACTATACCCACATTTATGTTCTTATTTTCGCACCAAGAGACCAAATACAAGGTCCTCAATGGTCTTTCAAGGAGTGGATATTCAAAAGATAATTTTCTCAATGTACCTCACTTAGTTTTTTTTTTACTTTTATACTTTCACTTCTCCTCATTCATCCATAATTTCATGATTACTCAATAATCATTCAAATATTTGAGTTGTATTTTTATATTGGAATATATCCTATAAATTTATTTCTCACCTCCTATTATTCAACAAAACAAATTTTTTTTCCAAGTTATGCTTGTTAATAGCGTACGTGAATAATTTTTTTGTTCCGTTTCCATTACCACAATAATGGATGGTCTTATAACTATTTCAGGTAAAATATTTTTTTATTATGTTTATTATAAACTATTTAATATTTTAGAAATGTTATATTAAACATACCTTCATTATTTATATATTTTTATATTCTAAAGATAATGTAATTATGACCACATGGACTATTGACAACATACCATGTTCAATTTCAACACAAGTACCAAATAACATCAAAAATTCCAACATGAACTTATATAATTTTGTAATTATTATAAAATGGTAATAAGTGATATAAAATTAATAATAAACATTAAAAGGGTTATAAATAATGTATAAATAAATCTAATTTTATTATTTAGGATGATAAAGATGGTACGAGACAAGTCAGAATCGAGTTATATGAATTTCTTATCCTAATTTCCATTCATTGGATTAAATTTTCTCTTCTTTATTATTTCCTTCAACACTTATTTCTGAAATTAATTATGAATATATTATCTTTTTATTTATATATTTAACTTAATTCTATGGTTTTTATAGGGAAATTCGTATATATAGTGTTTTAGTTTCTGCACAAAATTTCAAAATGAATATATTTTTAACATATATGGCGACAATGACTTCATTTCCACCGTAACTGTTATTTGATATTTGGATTCATCTATATGAATTAATGTTTATAAAAAGAAAATAAAAATAACATTCCCATTTCATGAATTAAAATACTGAAAGTGGTTTTGAGAATCGATTTATTATTATGATGACTTGAAGTTGTATCTTGGGATTGTAATGTGGAAATGTTATTTTTTTCTTTATGGATGATTAATGTGTTGTGGTTATCTTTTGGTTCATTGAAATTTCTCTTCTATATGAGTGGTTCCATGAGAAATCGATAGAAGGTGAGCCCATGATAGCTCTTAAATGCATTTTTTAATGAGATAGAGTTAAATGATAGGGTTTATTCTAATATATTTATGGAATATATTGTGATGTGTATTCCAAACATAACAATGAATGTTACTCACTATGTAGATATGAAATATGAAATGTAAGTATGTTATGGATTTCATAAATTATCTTTATTATTTATGATTTCTAAGAATTATTTATAGGAATCTTATGATTTCACGAGGTATATTTTTTATGGCTGAAATGTACTATTTTCTAAAAAAAACATGAGTTTAACATATTCTTGGACCAACAACTTCATTCCATATTTTATATTCATTAGTGATATTTTTGTGCTCATACCATATTTTTGAAATATTTTTCATAGGGTATAAGTATGGATAATATAAATAATAAATTTAAGATGAATTTTATGAATATTTATATCAAGAAAAAAAGAAATCAGATTTTAAATATTTATATCTTATTAGAAAAATGTATAGGGAGTAGAAGAATATAATTTGTAAAATTTGATTTATTATGTTATAGTTATGGACTAATTTCTTAAAACAACAAACCAAAATAATTTTCAATGTGTGTTCTTGACTTAACTCAAGGTTTTATAACGTATAAATATGGGACCTTATTGTTAATTTGTGTTGAATAGAAAAGTGGTGTGGCCTTTTATAGGTGTGGAGAGTGGCACACTCGTAACGTTTGAAAATAAAAATGTCTCCCGATGTTTTTTACTTTCCAAAGGGTCCATAATAGATTATTATTGATACTTATACATGATAATGTATACATATGTTCATAAAATAGTTTCCAAACATTATTGTAGTACATTTTATGCATCATCATTTTAGTTGAGCCCTTGATAAATCAATTTTTCACATTAAATGTGGTAAGCAAATATTACTATTTTCACTATTCAATTTCATAAAAAAAATTAATTTGATGTTAATAAATAATCTAAAATATTATTATAATTATTATGGATTACATTTTTCAAAATTCCATTCATAGATAACAGAAAATATAATTTAAAAATTATCTTACTTTTGTGATAAAAGACGTGTTTTTAGTGAGACAATATTCAAAAATTTACACATTTATTATGTACAAATTCAACATGAAAATGATTCCAATTATAATGATTAAATCAATATATATATATATATAATTTTTGTATTTTTTTACTTGAATAATAACAAAAAATATAATTTACCCTTATATATAATATAAAAAAGGTATTGTTCAATTAAAATTCAGGATTTGTCACTATTCATCAAAATATGATACATTTCCAAAAAAATACCAGTAATTCAGACTAAGGTAATTTTTATTTGATTATTTAAAAAAAAAATTATATAAATTTTCTAAATGTGTTAAAAATTAATTCTATATTATTTGTTTAAAGATGATTAATCCGTCTTTTAGAAAAATACAGTACTTTAGAATTTTTTTAAATGGTTCTTATTTTATTTCTTATCAATTGATAAAATATATAAATGTTCAAAATATATATTTTTCATAATTTTTTTAGTTATATTAATACCCACAAATTTAATTTCATGTTCATATTTTTCATGTTTAAATAGTATTTTAATTTAGTATCATATTTTATTTGAATATGGTGTTGTATGCATCACAACTTATCAATGAAATCAAATTTTTTATTATTGAAATATATTTCAAATTATTGGGAAATTATAGTGTGGTATTTCACCTAGATAATAATTTTTTTATGTATATTTGATAATTAGGGTTATTGGGGAAGAGTCTCATAAGATAGATATTGTAGCTAGTATAGTTGATTCAGAGGTCTATGACTAAGAACTAGAGTATACATAAGTAATATGTAACTCAAAATCATTGAACATTCAATATTATAGTTGGTTAATATTTTCAAATTTATGAACCACTGATACTAGGTCACTATCAGATTCATAAGCACATTAGGTTCGCCTCAGTGTTTTAGTATCATTCTAGATTATTGAGTGTGTCATTTTTGTAGAATACCAATTAGATCTAACATTATTTTATAGTACTATGGACAATGTGATTAATGATTCAAAACTTTTTTAGTATCACTATGAAACATCTCATGTAATTGGTGTTTATGATTTTGATTTTGATACTGAATCATCTGTTGAGTATAATCTATTTTTTTAAAGTTCTAAGTAGGAAAAATCATCAAGCTATGAATATGCAATTTGTTTAAGTGTTGTTGGATCAATGTTGTTTTTTTAAAGGACTCTTTGTAGAGGAAATATGATATGTGGGGCCATTGGATTTATTAATTTCACCATGGAGTATAGATCTAGGATGATCTATTTTATGGTGTTTTGATCGACTGATCTTGACTCTTGTAGAGTCATATTTTATTTTAATTTTTGTTTCATTCTATCTATTATTGTTTATGGAATGATTTATTAAGAATAATGAATGTATTAAGAGTGTATCTAAGGTTGAGGACATGTAATTTTGTTAAATGAGGCTTTTGAAACATAGAGAACATTAATCACACAGTTAGTGTTAACCATTCCCCATAACTACATGTCTTAGTTTAGGATGTAGAATTATTTCTCAAACCATATGAGGGGGCCCAAGGGACATATGATTTTTTCCATATCCATACATACTATTTCCACATGGTTTAACAAAAAATGAAGGTGGACTAGTATACCAGGAATCATAATGATTTCATAGAATGTGGTGGTGCATGGTAGACATACTTTTTAAAAAACATGGAATCAGAATAATTAATATCATTATAATTTGGTAAATTTCTTGTTATACAAATTGTTTATTATCAAATAAATCAGGTTTATCCCCAAATACAGACCCAAATACCCTTAGTTTACTATATTATTTACTTCATATTACAATGATGGAACACCTTCTATCCTAGTTCATTTGACGAATTGTTTCTTATGAATTGACACCATGGTTCTGTCTACGATTTAATTTCTATATATAATCTTGATATTTCATTGATTAGTTATCGTTCCCCATATGCATATCATATTATTTATATCCAATAATTTTTCTAATAATGTTTTTTCAACTGTTTTATCTTGAATAATAATTTAGTGTTGTATGAGTATTAATCTAGCAAACAAAGGTCAATGGTAAAAATTATTTCCCAGTATATTTTCTATTTTTCAATTCCATAAATTTGTGTTCTGAAACAAACATGTTTTGAATTTTTTTTCATGACATAGAAAATAGATATGGAGTTTATTGATGTTGTAGAACATTCACAGATCTAGTGGGTTTTTTATTATTGGGAAAAAAACCCAATACCATCCATGTGGTGTTTTAATATATTAGTAATTTTATGGTTAGATTTTAATGTACATGATTGGTGGCTTAAAATATTAACGTTGTTAAGTTGTTGGTTGTCCTATCATCTTTTTTAATAGGGCTATATAGTGTAACATGAGAATATAATGTTCCATAACATGTTAAAAAATGGAATTGTTAATAGTTGAAATAGAAATATTATTTAATTAAATGGTATCATATGGAATTTTATATTTGTGCTATATAAATTAATGATGAAATGGTTTAATCTTGAATTTTTTCTTAATGGATTTAAGTATGTTATATCATGGTGAATAATTAATATTTAAATGGAACACCTTGGTATTCTTACCATGTTAAATATTAAAAGAATATAATCCATGGAAACTATGAATTATTATATGGGTTTGGATGATGTAATGATTCTCCACATATTTAGGATGGTTCGAGAATAAATAATTAGGAATCATGGTTTTTATGCATCGTTGTGACGTCTTACTAAGGATTGAATCATAAAGAGTATTTCATAGTTTATATACATGGAATATCCTACTTAACACCTAGGTTTAGATAAGAATATATTCCTCATTTTTTACTTAAGGTGTGTATCCCCTGTGATATGTGGATAAGATGATCAGAATTGGACAAGGCTAGTATGGGTATTTTTGGTGTCAATTTTATACTCAGGAACAAAAATTAATAATTAATATTTTTATATTTTTAAAACTTGTATCATTTATTTCCTTGTATATTATAAAATTTCTCATCATCATACATTATTTTTTATAGTAGAAATTAATATAGACACTATTGTTGGTTCCCAATGGGGTTGTACTCACACAAATATTGATATAATATTTGTATACAAGAACACTTCATATTTCCAATTATAAATATGAGAAACATGCCTGTCATAAATGGAAAATTTGGGACATTATGGCATAGTTATATTAAGAGGGGACTACAATACATTTCATGAATCCTTTTTTGTATTACTAGTTTATTTTTTTCAGGTCTCATTTTGACACATTATAATATCATAACATGACAAATATATTTGTATTAAATTGATTGTACTTACCTAGTTTTTTGGAATTTGATATATGTTATGCAGTCATTAATTTTTTATTAATTCATATTATTCTTTATATTTTTTATATTTGATAAAATTTTATTTCCCCCCATGTTTTTCAATATATCATCACTACTAGTAACCAACCTTCGATGAATGGGTGGGTTCTCCTAAGGTCTTGTAAAGAACTAGTTTGGAAAATAGTTACAATGAATCACGATGGGGTGTAACAATTTCTTCGTAGAATGGAATATTAAGTGAATTTTTTAATGTTATGGGTGGGAATGTAAACATGAATATATCTAATGCATTAAGTAATGTTATATATATAAGGAAAATAAGTTCTTTCAACATGGAAATGATATCTATTTTGTTTATTATTTACATAATATATTCTTTCACATATATTACTCATGAATATGATTATATAACTAGTCATAATCAATTTTTTTAAGTATATATAATTTTTATAATGTTTTATTTTTATTCTCATTCCTCATTCCCTGTATCCAAAAAAAGAATACCTCATGTTTATGATAATTTCACATTTCATGGAAAATTATGATGATGATTATTCATATATATGAACTATATTGGTTCATATTTGATGTTATTTCCTTATTATACCTCCCCTTACAAGAAACTCAGCACAAAATTTTATTGATGTGTATCACTAAGTTATAAAATTAAATAATGTTAATAGGGATTATTTCAGAAGGACCATGAAGAATGATTTAAAAAAATTTAAACTTAAATAAGTAATAGTTTTTCTATGAACATAATTTTTGGTGAACACAAAACATTTTGATTATAAAATATACTGATGTCATGTTTTTTATCATCATAATTATATAGTAATCATGTATATAATATTTGTTTTATAGTATTTTAAATGAGTGATATTTTTATTTAATTTGTGAATTAGATTACTAAAAATAACATACGTTGAACAAAGATATATAATATGTTAGGTATTTAAAATTTATTGAATAAAATGAATACCCATTCATTGTGAAAATATTCTAAAAAATTAATTTAGGAAATGGTGTTATGTTGTAGATTCCATTCTAACAACTAATATAATGTGAAAAACAATTATTATTGGAATGACATACAAAATTCAATGAGTTGTATTATTCTGATTCTCATGGTATTACACAACCAGTCCCTTAGCTTATGAATAAAAACATTAACCATGGGAAAAATAATCAATAACTAATGAAGGAGAAAAAATTTAATAAATAATTCAAAAAACAATTACAACTAACATTTAGTGAATATTCCAATAACTTTATTATAAACCAATAAGTAAAGTCAATGTAGAATATTTTTTCTTTGTCAAAAAAATGTAAAATATGTGTTACTTGATCTTTTATAATCAAATATAATGTTAACATGAATAATTATCATTCTAAAGTATATAATAATCAATGGTGAACACTGAATACTAATAAAAATTCTAAGGGTGTTCTTGAAGTAAAGACATGGGAATTGTTGAAGAAATATTATATGAAAAATATTTCCATAAAATTCTCCATAAAAATATGGATAGATAATTTATAGAGATTATTAATATAGAGACTGAATCTATAAAAAAATATGACAAAAAATTCATGAAACATCCATGGTATACCACTAATTTGGTTATAAATAATGATAAAGAAATTTTAATTATTCTTTCTTTTTTTAAAACTATATCTCATAAAATAAATAGAAATAAATGGTATTGATAGTTATGAATAAGTGGTTCTATATGATATCAATGTGTAGTTTCAGTTTAGAGATTTTTCATATAATCATGGAAATAACAACAGAAGGATAGAATTTCATGATGGTGGATCAAATGATAAAATATGTAATAAGATCCAATAACACACATGTTTCATTTGCGAAAATAAACACCATGATAATTACCCTAATGCAATGATGAAATTATTCATGGATAAAAAATAATGGAATTGGATTCTTTAACATTTAAGAGTACTAATGAATTGAATTAATATTATTGAGGCATAGAACACACAGCGCACTACCCCACCCATGGTTCATTACGTAAACTATAAGGAAAAAAAATTAAGTATCACCATTGGACACACTAGGGGTTTATGGGTAATCAACAAACACAACAACATATTTTATTGTATAAATTGAATTAATATTCCATAACCATGATTCGGGTGGACAAAATAATGATGTGGTGTGATGTATACATATAATTAACTCTATACTAGAGAATGTTTTACTTGATTTAGGTTCTATTAATTCTTTTATATCATATCTGTATTATATAACTATTGAATCACCTATATCATATATTGAATTAGATAAAACATTAAAGATCCTAGTTTGGGAATAATTTCAACCTAGGTATTGGACTCTTCTACTATTATCATGTGTGGGGTGATTCTATAAAAAAATTTCAATTAATTTACATGGATTAATTTCACACAAATATTCTTGGATTTTATTTTTTAATTAAAATGTCACATTAATTTTTGGGAAAATAAAATCTACATCCAAATTAGGATCCATATCACTGTGCTATGAAAAATATATGATTATTAAAAAAATCTATTTGATAATACTTCAATGGTTTCGGTATTAATACACATTAATGAATCAAGTCATTCTAAAATGGTTTATAGAAATAAATAAATTAATATAGAGATCATTTTTATTGTGAGGTAATATATTGATTTGTTTCATAGTGAATTATTGGGCCATCCCCTAGAAAATGAGGCAGATTTATCCATATAAATAATACCTAGTGGAACAATTATATCCAATAGTCCATATATTATGGCCCAAAAAATAACAAGATGAGTCAGTGAATAAATAGTAAGAGAACATGGATATGGGTTTCTAGCCTAGTAATTCATCATCTTGGTGTGATATGAGACTGTTTTTTAACAAGAAGTATGGATAAATGTCGGTTTTCATCAATTAATAAGAGCTTAACATGATCCTAATGAAGAAAGAGATTCTATTTCTAAGGATTTAAAATTTTTCAATCAAATTATATGATCTAAATACATATCAAAATATATATTATTTGTACATATAATCAACAGATGTTGAAGGTAAAATATATTCAAATAGAAAATTTAATACACTATGTGGACATTATAGATTAATAATGTTGTTATTTAGACTTTTAGAAACCTAATCAATTTTAATATACATCACGAATTGTGTCTTTATTAATTAATATCATAAGTTTTTAGTTGTCATTATTGATTTTATTTTCACATAATCTATGATATGGTAAGAAAATAAGGAATATATATGGATTGTGATTATGATATTGAAGAAGGGTATGTTTTATAATAACTTCAATAACTTTATATTTTGGTTTCAGTAAGTCACTTATGGAATTTGACCATAAGATAAATAATTTAAGTTGATAATAATATGAAACTGGTGATTGAAAACATTTCCAAATTCTATATGGTTCAAAATAATGCTTATTTTTCCGATATCAGTGGAGTAGAATATATAATTTATGGGTAATATTTCACAATTATCTAGACTTTGAAAACATTAACATGATTATGGGAGAAGTTACTTTTGATAAAATAATTATAAATATATATTTATTGGATTTCAAGAAGAGTAAAATCATGAAACCTATTCTCAAACATATATAAAGTGGAGTAGAGTTTGTCATAGATAGTAATTCATAAACAAAAATTTTGGGTTATGAAAACATGAAAAATTATACAGTAATATTTTATACCATAAACTATTAATGGTACTATAACAAAAAAACCCCCATGATTGATTTTTAGTGAGTATATATGATCTTTTAATTTATATATGGAGAAGCTACCATCTTATAGGTAAGTGTGAACAAGTTTGCAAAGAATATATTCACATAAAAGGTGATGAAAAACCAACATTGACCATGGTTACTGTAAATAAATGACTATGATTACTCCACACACTACCAACATAAAAAATATAACAAGTTACCTAAATCTATTGATATAAATCACTTTCAACCATATACATGATGAGTTCTGAGAACAAACCTATCATCAAGAATATCTAAAGGATGAATATAGAAATACTAAATATAGGGAATACAACTATAACATCATTTATTTAGGAATTAATTTTCTATCCAAATTTTATCAATTTTTTTATAATGAATTGAAATTTTCTAAAAATAAAATGAGAAAAGATATGAATCAAATGGCCAAAACATTAGTCAAAAATAATAGAACATTACAACAGAAGTACGAGATACTATGTATTTCAAACCATTGGTTATTAAATTCCATAAATTATAAAATCCCTTGAATGTGAATAATATAATATAGAAAAAAAATTAAAATTAAAATTATTTTAATGTGGAAATACCACAACTCATCATCAACTTTGAGAATTACAGTTAAAAGATATAAATCTACAATGAGAAAAACATTCGGAAATAATAACACATTTTATATAATAAAAAGGGAATCAATTTAAAGAGATGTTTTATTTGAGAATATAGAAATGAATGGTTTTATATATGGTAATGGGGGTAATATATCCACTATATTGTCATTTCATTCGATTGTGTAGTTTTTTATAATATATGTAATCATGATACTTGATTAGAATTACTAATGCATTGTTGATATAAATAATAATTATATAGATTTAAATATATGTTCATATATATATATATTAATTATAATTAGTTTATATAAAATAAAATTCATTATTTTGGAATAGAATAAAATTAAATATGTTTAATTTTCATAATAATATTTTTGTAATGATATGATTCATATGAAACATGAATTTTTAATAAATTATTTATGTTATGAACCATCCCTCCATTGGAACCCATGTTGGACTAAAAATGAAGATATATAGTAACTCTAAAATAATTCATCCAATAGACCATGGGGTGCTAGACATCACTAAGGCTATATGATTAAAAAATGGAAGGCATTTCCATCAAAAAGGATTTACATATAGGAGATAAAGAGAGCTCCACCAATTAACAAAAAATGAACTTTCCATTTCTAGAATTATATTTCCATAATCCAAATGATAATAACTTCTTAAATTTAAGACATCAAGGAATTTATATTTATGATTTGATATAAAATCAAAAGATTCTATAATGTTTTTTAATGTATCTTAAATTGAAACTGAAATAATAGTTATGTTACCTGAAAACACTTAGAAAATTTTGGTGGGGTGAGAACATTGGGATTACCTGAAAGGATAACAATTTATATAATATTCATCTATAATAAATATATATATAATATTATTCATGATTAATAATCAATGTATACAAATATTTAGAACATAATTATCATCATGTAATAGTAGATGAAAGGAAATAAATTAGGGGAAAATATAAATAGGGAATAATAAAAATAGTATTAAAATTAAAAACCATTAATTTATTTCAAATTCTACAACTTCCTAAACCAAGACTACCTTCTTCAAAAAAATAAAAACGAAAACTATAACAATTAATAATAAAATTAATCTATGGGTGAAAATATTTCTATTAATTGCAGTACCCATATGTAGATCCATCTATCCTCTGAGCGATTGCTAAATTGTTTGGTGTCCCCAGTCAATATAATTTGGAATGTAATATTATATTTATATCAACCACATAGAGTTTTCATATATGTACATACTCTACCACCCCAACCATAGACATGTCACCACATCATCACATTAACATAATCACACCGCCACATATATTTGTAGAATCAATATAATAGTACTGTATGAGGAACAAACAATACATTTACATTATTTCCTCCTACTATCGTGAATGAACCCTACCATATGTCTATCATCATACCATCATCACATCATTAGGTACTCTTCATTCCACTCCCACACTTTCCCTGACCATAAAATCATTAAGGCGTTAAATACCTTTAATATAAGTTTTACTATGTCTTTTATTCCTCCATAACCACTTCTTAATCCATAACATGGTAACCACTCATCAAAGTTTACTTTTCACAATATATAATAAGGATCAATATCAAAATCAATTGTCTAGAAAATAGAGTCAACATTCCAACAATGTATTATTCAATTTTATTTTATTTCATTTAACTTATCAATTTATATCCTCATTTAATGTAAATTATTCATTCATTATTCATCACAATCATTAGATATATATTTATATATTACATTTATTAAAAATTATCAGTCATTCATCTATAAATCCCGAGAAATTAAATGATGATTCATCAATATGTCATCATCATATTCAATAACATTCACATATCAATTTCATTATTTTCTATATAACCAATATATACATATTGAAGTGGGCATAACAAAAAATAGAACATCAGAATAGTTTAGAAAATAAAATTAATAACTTTTAAAGTTACTATATTTTTATTATCCTTAGTTATATTATAGTGTATAATAAAATATTCAGTTATTGTGGGTTCATGGTTCATCAACCAAAATCACAACATAAGGTCATACAAATAAGCATTATTTAATATGAATCATAATATAAAAAATAACGTTGAAAACATAAATAAAAAACTAAACCCATTTCCTCTTATATTTCCACTTCATCATGTTCATAATCTTATATTAATTTACTTCTTCTATAAATGTGCTTCGTATAATCCTTCCCTATCCACAAAACAAAAATTTCTCATTAAGAAACACCAATAATAAATTAAGGAGATCATAAATATAGGAATAGATAATAATTATAGTGGGAATATTTAGGAATATCATTCCAAATTAATGAAGTGGAATCTATAAAACCCATACCTCAATTACATTTCCAATGTTATCTAATAGAAAACGTATTATTGAAGATTAACCACCATCGATGGAAACATTGACTAAACCATGATCATGTGGATTCAATTTGGATTAGCCATGAATCATTGGACATAAATGGTGTGGTATGAGAATAGTGATAAGTATTTGAGTTTGACAGGATTTGATTAAATTATAGGGAAAATCAAAGTAATGGGTTGGTCGGACCTTTATTTATAGAGTAATCTTTTGAAGCCTCCCGTATGACTTAGATAGTACAAATACCACTGTGGTGTTCCATGATCAAAGGGTCATCAATTTTTTAGAATTGAAAATTGATTATCCAGTAATTCAAATTAATTTTATATGGTTTTTAAACAACCTTTGGATTACACCACAACCTCCAATAAGGAATAGGTAACGCTCCCTCTCAATTTTGACCCACTATATAAAGGCCTATGGCCAGCCATGATTTGGATCTCTACTAAATCCTATCTATGTAAAATTCAAACTCATTTTTAATTTTCTCCTTAAATCCCCGAAATTCCCATAAAAATAGATAAACCAATGTGTTTCAGTAGTACTCATTTTGAATAGGTGCGTCGTGTATGAAAAAACAACTTCAAAAAAGATCTGTAAACCATATCACAATCGATGGTGTACACCAACATGATGTGACCCCATAATTATATTGTAATAAGAAAAAATATATAAGGGTACTCCCAATTACCCTTAGATGAGTAATAATATATTAAAATATATAATCTAAATGGCCACCCTAGATATTTTACCTCATATATTGCACCAAGAACAAAACTTACAACTCAAATCGATTGACATATTATTGGATATACATTTACGAAACTAAATATTCATGGGTAAAGAGGAATTTACCCTTTTCAAGGGTTTTTAGAAAATAAAATATTCTCAACCACTCCATATATTATAACATAATAACTTTTTAGTTAGAAAAAACATTCTACTACCCCTATAGAAACACCTAACATCCCCTCAAAGACTCCATCACCTAGAACTCATAATATAATGACGTAAAAATTACAATGTGTTTACATTAAATACATCTCAACCAATTCACATCCCTACGAATAAATAAATCCAAAACGAATATAATAAGTGAAATTTTTTTAACAACCACCATTAGATAAATTACATTAATTTTGATATATTGCTAAAAAATGACCACATATATGACGAAGGTGCACAAAAATATTGAGGCCCCTATAAAAAAATACTCAAGGATAATGTAACAATTTCAATAGTATATTTATACCATCAGATCATATCCCCAAACACACTTTCTCAAGACTAACTACAAACTATCAACCACATTCACCTTAATCAAATTTATAAATAATTTTTCTAAAAATATGAATGCATTCTAAAGAAAATAGTCCTACAGTTTTTCTGGATATAATTTTAAACCATTAATGATCAATATGGAAAATAATACTTCAACTTTTTTTGATAATTAATTACATGTTCATCAGGGAAAGTGGGTGAAAAAACATATGAAACTCCCATAAATACATCTCCATTGATGATAGAGATGCTTTTTAATGTGTATTTAAATAATACTAATAGTGTCACAAATCATTAAAGATGAAACAAAATCATCTAACTGGACATTTTACACCTCAAGTTAGTATTCCCAAGAGCTAAATATTAATTCAATAACTCTAGAAAATCATCGTATTATTTTCTTAAATGAACATTCCATTTCGAAAATAATGGAATTAATTTCAATGTTTATTGTTTTAAATATGGTGACTTCATTTGAACCCAAATTCATTGATAAATAATACTCAAAAATCTCTTTAATGTCTCTCACTAGTTCATAAGACACCAACCAAACATGGAATAAAAATATCAAGATCTCCATCATCAAGGAATAAATTAAAAAGAATTCTACTTCATTACCATTAGGTAGAAATCTTAGAGACCAGCTATTTAGATGCATGAAATAGATACCAAATCCACACACAATCTTCTTCCACAACAAATCTATTGAAACATTCTTATTAAATCAACCATAATTACATGATTGAATAAATCCTTCATTGTTAACATAAGTAATTCCTACAAATACATATTTTTTTATCCACCACACTTCATCTACCACCATCTATGAGCGAATTTTTGAAACAAGGAAACCAAATATACAACCGAGAACCAATCTTAACTGTTAAACAATAAAAATGTATCATTATCTTAATCAATCAAATCTTCTATATTAGGGCCACAAGATCTAGTGAAAATCATCAATACCTATTTATACTAAAAATTTTATCAAGGATCTATACCATGATTCTTATTTTCACATCCCCCAAACAATATATCGATGATTTTTTGTTACATAATAATAAACCAAAAACAACACGGTTGGAAAAAACTAAATAATGAACATCATTATAAATGAAAAAAGTAACATTGAATTGTAGCACACCAAATGCACACAATTCACTATTCCACAAACATGAAGAACAATGCATCACATAACCATATATCTATTACTAATAAATATTGACATCATATCACCTATATATGCTCTTCCAGATATCCTCATTCCAACCATTTGAAAATTTATTGGAAATTAAAACATCATATACCTAAAATAATATAAAAACAAAAAATTCATAAACATTGATTTTATAAGAATACAAATCAATCAAACTCTTCAAACACATCAAGAGATAGTTTGGTTTGGGGGGACATGAATTTCCAACAAGATATAAAAGTGTCACAAAATAATGTGTCTTGATGGGTGAGTTATCGACCTTGTCCATATTCTTGAATAAAAACCTTAAATAGAAAAGAAAATTACCATTTTAAAACAAGTATTAAACTTTTAGAGAAATGATTATTTCCCAGACATAATAGGTGATCTAAAATTTAAAAAATACCATAATATCCATAAAAAAGGATTTTATATCATTTCTAATTTTTTGTAAGGTTATTTTCACAAAACGTTAAATATTTTCCAGTAAATTATTAATTATTATAATTTGGTTCTTAGTAATTTGTGGAATGTGCAAAAAAAAAACAATACTAATAAGGGAAAAAATTTATTTTCAATCTATTAATAATTAACAACAGCAAAAACAATATTTCATTGTTCCTTTCACTGGTATTATTTATGGGTATAAGGAATATATTTACTAGACTTTAGAAATTTCAGTCAACCTCATCCATTACCAATATTAATTTTTCATCCATTTATGAAAGGTGACATAATCAGTTCGATCAAGATATTAATGTGTAATTATATTTTTAGGGAATATTATATGGAAAAATTAATTAATATTGGTATTCAGTGTGTGGATTTTTTTTATTGTTATGAAACACATTTCAAACAATGCTTATTACCACTTCAAGGTATTCAATCATCATGAATCACATAATATACCACAAAAAATATCTTGTTTTAATTTTGAATAGGTAATAAAACTTGAATCATAACAAGATTCCAAAAATTTAATTGTAAAATAGAAAATGGATGGTTCATATGCACTAAATTTGTAATGATTAGTCAATCCCTTCCCTAACCATTTTATTCCCCACAAATGCTTCTTCAATGTTGTGTTTAAGACAATATATTTTCATTTTAACATTTTTATATTACATTATCCTCATAAATATTTATTAAAATGAAGGAAATGAAATAATGTATCTATGTTAAGTCACACATACATGTCCCAACATTATACATACAATATACAATAACTAATTCATGTTTATACATACACATGATCATATGTCTATTAATAAACAGGCATGCAATGTAAATCATATTTTGAAGTATAACATATAAATATTTAAATGTAAAAAAATAGTATTCAATCATGGAATGATGAAATATGTTCATTTATGTAAATGATTTAATATTTGAAAACAATATCACTAACCCTTCTTCTTGTCTTATAATAATTAAAGAATTAAATGACCATGATTAATTTTTATACTGAATTCCTAACTCATATAGATAAAATATCATAAGTAGATGTTAATACATGCAATAACATCCTATATGAGTTTCAAAATACTTTTATTATTGGATCTAAAATTAACATATTCATATTATATAAAAATGATATTAATTAATGAATTTTTTTTATAAATTTTATAAATTCTTAAATTAATCAAAATCAGCATACTTTAATAAACATTGTAATAATAATAAATGTAGATAAAAATTTTATTCCTTTAAAAAAGAAGAATGAAAATAAATTTTTGAGAAATATTTTATAAGGAGCATTATGATAAAATAATGGTTTCCTAAAAAAATGAATTAAATGATATCATTCAATAAATTTGTACATTATTATTATTTTTAGGATGTTCTAATTCAATTATCAAGAAAAATATATTTCATTTACAAATTAAACATTTAAGTATAATCATTGAAGCAAACCTAAGGTCAAAAAAGTTATAACCAATTCAGATAACAACATGATGTATACACATCCTTCTAAATTGTACCTAGAAAAAGTTTAAAACCATCCAAAAACTAATAAGTCTGATTTTATTGTCCTTGAATTGGATCATAATAGTCCATAAATATCTATATATGAGCTATTCTTAATGGTGTAAATGACAAGTTAGGCTTATGATCCAATTCTTCCTTACCATTCCCTTGAAAAACTCACACATTCTTAACTCTAATCTGCATCATATCTCATATCTATAAAATCATATACCATTTTTTCAGACCCAATCCACCTCAATTTTTACCACCCATGGGACTTAAATGGGGAGAAAGAGTAACCCCTAATGCTCACCATTAAATTATCATGTTGTGGAAACTAAAATTAAAGGTATAAGATGAAAAAATTAGATGCATTAACCTCAAAAATTGTTTAAGGATAATATATATGTGGAGTGTTCTAATCAAAACCACATGATATTTATATTTACAATAATAAATTTCTATTATCCAATTAACAAATCTTGAAAATGTGCAACATTTATAAAAATATATACAGTAAGAATTATTTACTCAAACCCAAAAACCAAAACCAACAAAAATACTGGAACAAAAACTCCAACTCTAGTGATGTACGTTGTCAAAACATAGAAAAAAGTTTTTGGGTGATCATTTCATAAGTTACTTAATAATTTGATAGATAAATTTTACATCATTTTACAAGAATATTCAATACATCTCATTATAATATATTCTATAGAAACATAAATGTTTAGTGACATTAGAAGTAGACATAAGATAAAATTTAAAATGAATGTACATAAATATCATTGAAAATTTTATTCTCACATAAAACCCTTCTTTGGTTTACCTGACATATGATGTTCCTTCAAAACATGAGGAAGGGAAAATATATGAATGGGTGATAATAGTTTTTATGTATGGATAAATATAGGATAAATTTATCAGTGATAATAAATGTTCCTAAAATAAGCATAAGGATTTTAGAATAATATGATCACTTAGGATAATCATACTAAATCTGTAAATGATCATTAATCATGAGTCATACTATAAAGATTTTTCATTATAAAATTTATAAGTCATGAGAGTGTGAAATTACCATTTACAAATCAAGATCCAGGATTATAAGTCATAATAATAAGACTTTTAGTCCTATTTTCCCTTTATTTGTTTTTTTATTGACAAATGTTTTGATTCACTTTTTGTTTTGGGGAATTTTGGGTCTTTCTAGGATGCATATAGTTTTAAAAGGAAAATGATCTAGTATTAGAGGATGTTTGTTATTTTTGTTAATCTGGTTATAAATATTTCAATTTTTCTAGAAGGTTCACTTTGTGTATTGATTTAATGAGAATCATTTTTGGTGGTTCTGAAGGGGATCTAAACTAGGAAGTCGTTGTAAATAGAAATTATGTTGTACATCATTTCTCTAAGATGGATATTGTATAGTAAACACAATTTTTGAGAATAGATTATGATTTATAATGAGTTATTATATAAAATATGTACTTACTTTCTATATCCATTGCTCTATTTTGTTTTAACATAATGATATGCCTATTTCAATATCTATACAACTTGATGTATTTACACAATAAACTGGTGATTTACAATGTAAATGCATCAATCCCAGAATATTTATTTACATTGAATTGGTATATATTTATTCATCCAATTTTCATTCCTCCTCCTCAAATTCTAGGCACCCCTAGATTGATTTTGGGTTATCGCCCTCATTATTGATTGCTTTGTTTATTGTTAGATATATGGCATGGTTATAATGCCTCTGTCTAATTTCCCTCAAGCCTTTTACTTCATATAATGCTCGTCATGTTTTCAATTTAAATATCAAAGGTGACTTGGTTTCCTCAATTATTGAGATATATGTCTCTATTAAAGCTATTAATTATTGAATTGATATATGTTCTATTAAATTATATTGGAATATTCAATGAAAATTCCATATTTGATACTATAATGGAATTTTTGTGTGAGATAAATTTATTGGAAGGGATTTTCATTAAAAATAGATTTTTGAAAACCACGTATTTGGATAAATGATTTAAATGGTGGTTTTGGTTCTGAATCCAATATTTTATCTCCAAATCATAACGGATATTATATTTTTTTAAAGGATAGAATGGTTTTAAATTGATATAAATAAGCATAGAACATTGGGTAACCTTGGGTGTGTTGGGAAATAGACTTGTTACTCATTCTATATCTAATGACTCCAGATATTTCATGTCACATTATTATGTGTAATTGCACTAGTGGTTATATTATTCGGATCCACTATAGGCTTGTATAAGGGATTTTATTTCATGACTATAACATATTCCTATTGGTTAGATCCTTAGTTGTTTAATTTTTCATTTATTATTAGATTATCATAATATGTTATTTTCGTAGATATTCCCTCACATTCTTAATATATGGTGTATAATTTGATGTTTTGATTATGATTTCATGATATGTTTCATGTACATGAAATTTTATTTGATTTAATGAATATTTTTTTAAACAATGAATTTTTCATAAAATTGTTTTGTTTTATGAAAATTCATTATAAAATATATTTATTTGTTTTCTAAAGATAGTGATTTATTAATGTTAAAAATTTTTAAGATTCATTTATGGTATCTTATTGGGATATTTATAACAATATACTTCTGAAGATGGGTGGTTATAGGTTTTGTTTTATAGGGCTAAGTTAAAGAGAATTTTTTATAGAATATTGGATCCCCTTATAGGTTTTAAATGTCTTAGTAGGACAACTTTAAAGAGATGAATTGTTGCACTAACATTTTTTTAGTGTTTTCCTATTTTATATTGTAGTTTAGGTTATTTTGGTTTAGTTTTGTATATATCATGGATATGTTCACTGAAATCCTCTATGAATATTATTGGGTTTACAAATTTCGGTTTTTTTATGAAAAATTTTGTTTCATTATTTAATAATTCACAATATGTTGCACCACCTTGGGTTACCTTTTTAGTTGACCTAGATTGATTTGTTATAAATTTTAATTAGAGGAATTACCCAACCTATTGTGTTTTTTCCCTTCGTAGGATTGGATTGGTTTCTTTGTTAGAGAAGAATTAGTAATTTTAGAATTTATATAGTATGTGTGAGTGGGTGTCTATCCAACTCACTTCCGTGTCTAAATTCTTGTTACCACAGATAACCTATGATTCCTTCCATATTTGAAACTTGGTCTTTGATGTTGTTTTAATAAAAATTATTTGGGTTTTATTAAATGTGTATTTTACTTTTTCGATAATTTTATTTATTTATTAGAATATGTATTTTCTATAAAATATTGTTATTTTAATGATTTAAAATGTATTGATGGAAGTTGGTATTCGGATTTTGTAATTTTCACTAAATCTGATTAGTTTTTACTTCTATTTCTTATAAAATGACTCATATAAAATATCATATGAATCATATATATGAAGTTGTGAAACATGTTTCATAGGGAAATATGTCAGTGGATCCTTTTTTAGTGGAAGTAATAACAAGAACTATTTATGCTCTAGGTCAAGAAAGTATCAGGAATATATGACGAGCAGTGGATCATGGCTCAAAATGTACTCTACAGAATACACCTATATTTAATTTTTTCATACTACCATTTGAATACGAGGAGTGTATTTAGCGGATTGAGAGTATATTGAATTTCAAATTACTCTTGGGGACTCTTGGGTGGGTTATTTTACATATATTCTTAAGCGACAATGAAGGATATGATGGGACTTTATTGTGTAATATATGTTGTGAAAGGATCTTATATGAGATTCATTCAAGAAAATTTTCATCTATCTATTTAATCTATAGTATTTATATTTAATGTTGACCTTTGAGTTTCTAGTTTTTGATTAATGGGAGTATACTGTTCTTGAGTATTCCACTAGTTTTGCAGAGTTATTGCACTTGAAACTAAAGCTTATAACCAATTATTACCAGAGATCATGGAAGTTTGAGATGTGGTGGAGGGATGATATTTATTCAATGTTGGATCTCATATACCTTTCCAATATTTTTTATTTGGTTGATAAAGTGACTTTGGGAAAGGTACATATAGTTGGGATAATATGATTGGGTGATGTTTCAGTTGACATGGATTTTGATCATGGCGTCTCTTCAAGCTAGAAAGGGAATCAAAAAGGTATCTCGTTTTCTTCAGGACGTGTTTTATTAGTAAATTAAGGATAAAATCAGTTTGAGCTATATCATTTTGGAATATATCATAATAAAAATACAAATTTTAGGGAGTCTTATAATACTTATTGTCATTATAGTAAAACTGGCAATCTGAGTAATTTTTTTGTATGTTCTCCCCAAGTAAATAATAATACATCCACATTCACCAGGAGTTTCATGTTTTGTTATGATACATATAGGGGTGTTTGGGCCTATACTAAGTCAATGGGGGATTTTTATGTGTATACTAAAGCTTAGGGAGGAGCTACGATCATATGTATTAACACAGAGAAGTATACACTAAAGGAATATGAAGTAGGACCAAGTACTATTAGAGGTGTGATGTTCATTTAATCTTATACTGTGTTACCTATTTCTAATTATAATGAAACTCATTATTTTATATCTTCAAAATTATTAGTTGTTTTGGACTTGTGTTAATAGCTTCTATTTTTCCTATTGGATCATTACACCCCTTATGTAAAGAGATTTGAACAAGGTTTCATGTGTCCTATATGGAGAGTAATTATAGGAGAACATGAATTGGTGTGAAATTTCTTGCTTCATGGTAGTTTTATCTTCAACATGATTATTTTTTCGGATTTTATAATAAATATTAAGGAAAAAATGTACATTTTCATCAAATGGATAGATGTTTATTTCATGGTGGAGTCTTTCATGTATTTCACGGTGAGTAGGACTCTAGATCCGGGGGATCAGGGATATTTTTATATATTCTAAGGTGATCTATTATCCATTGATGGATATTTACCACGATATAATTGATAATTTATGGAAGAGTACACTTTATATGGAGGTGTGTCTACCTCATTTTATTTCTGGATTATTTTTATGGTTTACCTCCATTGAGATAGGTTGAGTTTACAATAGACTTTTTTCCATGTATGATACTTATTTATATGCCTTATTATCATATGGAACATATTAATTTTCTAGATATTATTGTTTATATTAGAGAATTTGAGGCTAAATAATTTATTATCCTAAATGTATCGCTAAGAGATTACCATTCACACATTTCTATAAAGGGATTTAGGATCCTTACACATTGGATGTGTAATCAAAAGCTAAAAAAAGTGTCCATCAAAAACAAATATCCCTTGACCATGATGGATGACCACGTTAATCATCTTAGGTGGAGAAATTATTTTTCAAATAATGATAATCAGTTGGGGTACCACTAGTTAAGAGTTAAAGATGAATATATACATAATACATTGTTTATAAGCCGATACAAACATTTTGGGTTTATTATTATGACATTCGGTCTCACTAATGCTCCTAATATATTTATGGAATTTATGAATGAGATATTTCATCTATTATTGGACACATTTTTTTATTGTGTTAAGGGATATATTTACATATGTGCAATATTGTAGGAGGATCACATGTGCATTATGGATATCATTCATAGAACATTGATGGAAAATTGTTTGTATGTAAATATTTCCAAGTGTTAATTCTAGATTCAATAAATGATTTTTTGTGGAATTTTCACTCTAATAGGGGAATGTTAGTGTATCTAGAAAACATACTAGAAATAATGTCCTAGAATTGTCCCAAAAATGGTTTTTAAATTGGTGTTCATGGGTTAATTGGGTTGTTATAAGAAGTTCCTTATGGATTTCTCAAAGACTACATGTATAATTATAGACATAGCATATAAGTGCGTAATGATTAAGGGGAATGAAAAATGTTATAGAAATTTTGAATTACTAAATTTTGGGATGCCTTCATTTTCTATTTTTATTCATTCGAATTAGGATCGTGTTATAATGTTTTCTATGAGTCGTCAAATAGGGGTTTGGGTTGTGTCTTGATACCAGAGAGATAAGTGGTGTGCTGTAGCTTTCCTGATATATTTCATCATGAGAGGAAATACCCTACCCACAATTTTAAGTTGGTAGTAGTTATGTATGGAATAAAAATGTGGGATCACTACCTCTTTGTGGAGTGGTTTATGGTGTATTCTGATCTTCAAATCCGGATGTATTTTTTCACTCAGAGGGATCTGAACAGGTGACAAGGATATTGTATTGTGTATCTATATACATTTTATGTTTATAGTTATTATAATCCTAGGAAAGTAAAGTCTTCTTATATGGGTTCAGTTGAAAATTATTTACTATTTCTATCAAGGTATCAATGGAAGAGTGATCGATGATATGTTTATTTTGATATTTGATTAATAGTATTAGAAGATAGTGGTAAGGTTTAACTAAAAACAATTATTGATTACTCATCATTTTATGAGAACATTTATATTGATAATGTATTTTATACCGATTTATATAGCTTTCGTGAACTCATAATTTTTGGGGAGACCTCAGGCGAGTGGTCTATGTCTCTTAATGTTTCGTGGTCTTTCCAAATTAGGTAGCTAGTTCTTATTTCCCAAAGAGAGGATTTGATGTAAATTTGACATTATTCTTATCGATTCGTGTGTCTTGGGGATACAATTTTTTATCCGGGAATGAGACAATATTTTTATTGGTTGTAGATGAGTGGGACAATTATAGATTTTGCATCACGGTATCTTACATGTTAGAGAATTAAGGCGGAACACGAGAGACCAATTGGTTGTTGAAGAATATACCCATTCTGGTAAGGAAGTGGGATGATAATTCTATAGACATCATCATTGGTTTAACTCATAACCAAATTTTTAAGGATGTGATTTGGGTTATTATTGATTGAATCGTGATATCAGTACATTTCCTCCCAATCAAGAGATAATTAAAGTGGAGTACCTCCTATATTTGGTTGTCTGAGAGGTTGTGAGATATCATATGTTTCTCGTTGAGATTATTTCTAATAGGGAACCCCTATTCATATATAGGTTTTGGAATGGTTTTCAAGTGGTGATTTATTCCCATTATAAATTGAGAATGATATATCATCTACATACATATGAGTATATATATAGTGTTATCTATGTTCTTGAGGATATGATATTGGCTTGTTTTCATAGTTTTAGAGGATCTTGGGAAAGGAATTTTCCATTAGTGTATTTTTATAACAAAAATAGCAATTAGGACATGATTAAGATGGAACCCTACAAGGAGTCTTATGGAGGCCCATGCAGACATCTATTATGATATGTAGATTTTGGAGATCATTCCTTTGTTGGGTCATGTATTATTCAGGATACGATGAAAAAGGTGAAAAAAATATGGAATAGATTTATCTTGGGAAATATTTATAATAAATCCCATGTGGACAATCTTTGGTGGACTCTAGAGTTTGAGGATGGTGATTCAGATTTTATTGAAGTTTAAAATCACATGAGAAATAATCAGTTATGCATGTTAGGTATTATTTAATCATGATTTGTGGAAAAATTTGAGGCCATGAATCATCCGGTAATTTTGGAATCTTAGTTAGACATCCCATCTTGTTTTACTTCGATCCATGATGTGTTTCATATTTCCTAGATGAGGAAGTATAAACTATCTTTTTACCCTGTGATGTAGTGGAAAGATGATGATCTTAAGCTCTACAACACTATAGTCGGGAAACCAATGCATATTATAGATCACTGAGAGTAGGTACATCATGGGAAAAAATTACATTAGTTTGTTTACTATGTAACTGAAAATAGGATAGCCACGAGACATTGTGTGGGGAATTATTTTGAGGTAGTAAAGAACGTAATTTTTATTAGTCTGGGATCATGTGGGATTTATAGTGATAGAAAACATATATTTTTGGGAGAATTATAATAACAAATTACCTTATTATATGTACTTTATAAATCTTATTTTAATTCCCATTTTTAGGGTTGTTTTAGGTATTTCTTTAATGGAGAAAATCTATCAGGGAAAATTAACTAATGTTTGTGGATGTATGATTATTTATTAATAGAGTATGTGTAAAATGTTTTAAAAAGAATTAGTGAGTGCACAATATTTCTTCGTTCAATTGGAGGCCCTATGGGTTTTTATGTAGGGGATACATCCAGGTACTATATATAGAAGGAACTTATGACTTGAGTATGATGTTCATTGTTCACTAGACATAATTTATGAGATTGTATTATGATGCAACATGTATTACACTATAAAAGATGAAATTACACCATAAATTCATCGATTAGTGTGTTTTAAGAAGATGTGTTTTCTTTTGAGCTTATGTGAAACAGGTTGTATTTATAACATAAACCCATGCATTGTGAATAAAATTCCTCATACTGATTGGTTTTATTTACACTTCATTCATACCACTTTCTTGATTGTATGCCTAATCTTTCTCCTGAAACATGAGGACCCCTAGTACTATTTTGGATGATTTTGGGTGATCTTATTCATTTTTTGTCACTTTGTTCGGTGTTCATTTTCAACATGATTTCATTACTTCTCTCTAGTTTTACCTTGTTCCTTTACTTTTGATACTTGGTCTACTTTTTTTAATCAATTTTTGGGAAGACTTAGTTTTCATTATTATTTATTAAGGATTATCTATACAAGGGGTTAATTCATGAATCAATATCCATTGTTATCATTTTAATTATGTTATTAAATGAAATTCTATTATTTTATATTGGATTGTATTTTTTATATGATATATAAGAACCCAGATCTCTTTTCAGTTATGTTTTTCCTTTTTTCTGGAGTTTTTGAGAAAAATGAATTTTCTGGAAATTTCAGAAGTACACACTGTGTACATTCCTAGTACACGCCGTGTACTCATTCCCCGGCTCGAAGCCGTGTTCTGTCCATGTTTGGGCCACACACACGGTGTGTAAGGCTGAGGTGGAGGCCGGTTATTTCGGTGTATGGAAAAATTCGATATACACATCGTGTATTCTAAAAGAACACGCCGTGTACTTTGTTTTTTTCATTAAACGGACCGAGGTCACGTCTAACCCCCATATTCATCTTCTTCTTCAGTTTTTAACCATCTAGGAGTGACCGTACAACCGGATCTTTGACAAATTCCCGCCTCGTCGTCTGTTCTCTATTTCGAGCACGGTCAGTTGCGTTGGAATCACAACGGTGAGTTATTCCTTCATCTTGAGTCTTGTTTCTTGATTCCTCCTCATTTTCAAGTTGTCATGGGGTGAACATTTTGTGCGTTTTCTCAGATCTATGTCGTTACAAGGTGAATCTGTCATTGAGGTTCACATATATCGATCTCCTCGGATCGAGGTAGGTGGTTTGTGCCTTTCTGTAGAAAGTATTTTATTATTTTTGTGAAAATTCCACCAATACCCTTGAACGGGGTATTGTGTGTTTCTTGTTTTTCCCTTGTTTTTTTCCTGGTTTGCTGGATTGCTTTATTAGAGGTTATTTTTTGTGATTAGAGTTTTTTGTTTGTGCTCAGATTGCTTTTCAATGCTTGTTCTGCCTATTTGGTGTTTTTCCAGTTGCCATGCCTAGTCGTAGGATAGTGAAACTGTTGTTTTATTATTGCTGCAGAGCCTTAGTTGATAGCCAAGTAGTTCTTGAGGTTTACTTGGACGGTATACACGTGCTGAACATGTTTAGTAACTCAGGACTGTGAGAACCTAGTGTAGTAGACCAAAGGGATAATTGACGGAAGGGCTTCTCCAGAGTGTCTTTTTAATCACGATGTGGGACCAAGGGGAGAATTGACGAAAGGGCTTTTCCAGAGTGTTTTTATTTACGATGCGGGCCACAGGGGTAACTGACGTTTATTACTTCCCCAGAGAGCCTTTAACACGATACGAGACTATAGGGGGAATTGATGGTAAGTGCTTCCCCATAGAGTCTGCTTAATTACGTAGCTGATCCAGAGGGGTGAGACTGTGTGTGCCTCCTAGAGGGTTGCTAGTACTATAGGTTGAACCATTGGGGTTAGACTGTGAGAGATACCTAGAGAGTTATCTGTTTTCTTCTTGTCGCTGGTTGCTTTCTTGTGTACTTTACTTGTTGGAACTGTATATTATAGCTTCTTGTGCTTTTCTATTTACAACATCTTGTTTATTAACTACCACATATTCATTGATTGTTAGGAAAACATTATTAGGAGATTTCCTACTGGAATTGTATCACACACCCTGTTTGGGCCATGATTTTGGGCCCAAGTAGACTATGTTGCTTTAGGTATAGATAAGGGCAAGCTCCCTTCTACATCAGGATCTTGACTGCACCAGGAGATGGGGATCATGGGACCGAGCCATGGCCCGTGATTATGAGGAGATTATTTTTTTTTCTTTTGCACTTGGTTTCTGTTGTATTCCAGCACATTGTTCTGTTTTCTGCTTTCCATAGATACTTGTACATGCTGCATCATTGTCATCATAGTTATATATATACACTGCTTCAGCTGGTTGGTTTCTGTTGTTATGCATGTTTTTTTACTAATTCCGCTATTTACTGTTTTTTCATACCTTGTATTCCTTACCGAATTAGGGAATAGTTTCCCCACCAACTCACCAAGGCCTTCGATGCTAGTTGGCAGCCTATGGCGTTCGTGGAAACGTGCTTGAGGTCATGTGGAGAACCGGGTATGGGGCACCAGTGGAGGGGCTCTGGACTCGGTTCGTTACAAAGTGGTATCAAAGGAGTTCTATTTTCTTGCTTTACTGTTTAGAGACCTTAGCCAAAGATAGGACGGATTCGGTACTTGTCATTATGTTGTGATTGGGAGTAGCTAACCCATGTACATGGAAAATCCATACGATCTCGTTAATTGTAGTTTTCTGGATTTGAGATTTTATGGTTGGTATATTTTCACCTAGAGTGATTCGTATGACTTGTGCGGTTATTGTATTGATATTTTAGTTCTATTTCTATCGCACCCTGATGATATGAGTGTATTCCATCTCATGCATCATATAAGAACTTGTAGAAATCACATGTCATGCATTCTGGCCATGCCATCTAGGGTGCATTAGAGATTGCATGTTTTTGTAATAGTCTCTGTGTAGATTATACATGATGTTATGATAGATGCTTGATAGATTCTCTATTATTATGTTAGAAAACTGTTTGTTTTGTTCCTTGCTTAAAAATGAATGCCGAATTTTGGTTCTTGAGGTGTTATGGGCCCTCACGGATCAGAATTTGGCACCTTTTCCGTTGTTTTAGTGTTTCTGGAATCCTGCGCAGTTTCTTAGCTACTGCCCAGAAAACCCAAGAATACACGACGTATACTTTTTAGATATACTCCGTGTATTTTTTAGGTCATGTCACTGACCGTGTGGGAAGAACGCGGCGTCGTGGGAGCAACTTTGGTAACACGCCGTGTACTAGTAGTACACGCTGTGTGAGTTCGGGGTCGTGTACCTAGACGTGTCACTAACAACACGGGCTGGGGAAGCTCAGGTTGAACATGATGTGTCCATAGGGAACACACTGTGTAGTCTTTTCCAGGTACTTGGCCGTGTCACAAACAACATGGGCCGGCATTACATTCCTTTCCACACTTCGTGTTTGTTAGGAACACGCCGTGTAGTCTTTCCCAGGTACCAGGCCGTGTCACTAACAACATGAGACATGGTCACCTTTGCCTATGCACTCTATGCTTGTTTGGAGCACGCCGTGTAAGGTCCATCCATGTAGAATTCCGTGTACTCAACAACATGGACCACCGAATCCTTGTCTAATGCACGCCGTGTTTGTTTCGAACACGCCGTGTAGTCTCGGGTTAAGTCGGACCGTGTGGGTTAGCTGTGTAAGGAGATTCGGATAGGGGAATAGTTTTCTAGTACACGCCGTGTGCGGGGGTCAACACGTCGTGTAGTTTGAAGCATACATGACTTGTAGGGAGAGAGTACACGCCCATGTCAGTGGTTTAGAAAAACACACCGTGTAGTTTTATACACGTCGTGTAGTCATGTTTTTCAATCTTGTGTGTTTTTCTTCCCCTGTTCCCATTTTGTACTCTTGTGTTCTCTGTCCTTGTTTTCCGGACCAGATGTGTGCTTTTGATCTTTCAAAACTATGCCTCCGAGACGTCCTTTGGTCGAACGTCTTTCGTTTGGCAGTGATCAAACGCTAGACCGGGCTGATCAGGGAATTCCTCTTGATCCCCCAGCCAAGCTAGACATGGCACCGGTTGTTGTACCAATCGCGGGAGCTGATGCAAAGTTCAGGGAATGTTTCATGAGGATGATGCAGGCCTTCCCTAGAGCACCACCTCCTGCCTCGTCTATGGCAGACTTGACGCGGGTCTTTCAGTAGCAGCATCCTCCCACGTTCTTGGGGGAGGGAGGACCTCAGGCTGTAGAGTCATGGCTGGAAGCCATGCTGACTATATTCGAGCATCTGTAGACGCCTACAGAGAGGCGGATCAAGCTCGACACCTACATGCTCCAAGACTCCGCCAAGAGGTGGAGGGAAATGATCTCACAGGCGGGTCATCAGCAGGCTATGGATTGGGAGGAGTTCCAACGCGTGTTCTATGACTACTTCTACCCGGAGACTCTGAGGGCCGATTGAGCCTGCGAGTTCATGATCTTAGAGCGGGGTACTCTATCTGTTATGGAGTATTCCTCTCTTTTCACTGAGATGAAGCGTTTTACACACCTTCAGGATGAGATTGGGGTGTTCTTGGCGAGGATGTTTGATGATGGATTCAAGAGGGAGATCTGCTTGAAAGTGAACATCTTCCAGCTGACTTCCATTACATCCATCGTCAACCAGAAACTGATTGCAGAGCGCAATCTGAGAGACTCCGGAGCTGCAAGCCAGGGCGGTTCTGCTTCCAGAGGTAGCTTTCCTTCAGATGATATCAAGAAGCACCACAGGGAGCCTACTCGTGGTGATTTGAGGAAGCGAGACGCATCATCAGAAAGCCAGGTGACATGATATTAGTGTGGCCGGATATGGAATAGGAGGCCGCAGTGCCGTAGAGACCCCGTGGAGTGCTGATCTTGCGGCAAGTTGGGTCACCTTCAGCATTTCTTCCAGGTTTTCTCACCAGTAGTAGGTGACCGGGGTGCTTCCATGACTCCTCATTCAGGAGCAGCCCCACTAGTCTCTCACCAGTCAGGGAATTGGAGTTCTTTCGGCCGTTCGGGCCGAGGTGGAGGTCGAGGCCATGGTGGTCAACCACCAGTCCCTCAGCACCAGCAAGGAGGTTTAGATCATAGAGGTCATACAGGGGCACATGGCCGTGACACAAGCCAGTCTTTCACCGTGGAGAAGAGTTATCATGAGCAGGATCCCGACCCTTCTACTGTTCGAGGTACGATTTTAGTAGCCTCAGTCTTATCATCAACCCTTTTCGATACTGTTTCTACACATAGCTTTATCTCTGTTGCCATTTTGGAGAGCCTTGGACTCTGCATCTTTTCTTCTGCCGGTACATTGACACTAGTCACACCCTTGGGAATGAGGACATCTAGTGTACGCTAGTGTAGAGAGTGCCCTCTCAAGGTTGTAGAGTATCACTTATTATGGGATCTCTATGTCCTAGAGATGATAGGTTATGATGTCATTCTTGGCATTGACTGTTTGATTCCCTTACAGTTAGTCATTTATTGTTATCGCCGCAGAGTCAGTTTAATTATACCAGAAGTTGAATCTTTTCTTCATAGAGGCGAATGGGAAGTTCGGGCGAGTTGGGCAGGACTTGAGCATCTTGGGCTAGGAGGAGTAACGACCCAGATTTCTAGTCTATATTTGGATGATCAGGGGACTCCAAAGTTGTACTTTCCTCCAGTGGTGGATTTCTTTAGGGATGTCTTTCCAAAGGACTTTTTGGGTTTGCCTCTGGAGCGTAAGGTAGACTTCTCTATTGAGATCATGTCAGGAGTGGTACCAGTGTCCATTCCTCCATATAGGATGGCTGCACTTGAGTTGCAGGAGCATAAGAAGTAGTTGGAGGAGCTACATGATAAGGTTTTCATCATCCCTAGTTCTTCTCCTTGGGGTTCGCCTGTCTTGTTTGCAAAGAAGGAAGACAGTACCCTTCGGCTTTGTGTGGATTATCGGAAGCTGAACCAATTGACGGTCAAGAACCGATATCCTTTGCCACAGATTGATGACCTTTTCAATCAGCTTCGAGGATCTTGGGTGTTCTAGAAGATCGACATGAGGTCTGGTTATCATCATTTGCGCGTTAGACCATCAGATATACCTCTATTAGCCTTCCGGAGCTGGTACAGTCTTTACGAGTATACAGTCATGCCTTTCGGACTCACGAACGCACCTGCAGTTTTCATGGAACTGATGAACCGAGTGTTCCATCCTTACATGGATTTCTTCATCGTGGTCTTCCTGGACGATATCTTGGTGTACTCTCACACTCGACACAACCATGCCACACATCTTGATATCGTTTTGAGTACACTGAGAGAGCATCAAATTTATGCTATACTCTTGAAGTGCCACTTATGGATGGATCAGATTCACTTCTTGGGTCACGTCATCTCTGAGGCAGGAGTATCTGTGGACCCAAAGAAAGTGAGAGTTGTAGTTTCCTGGGAGTATCTAAAGAACTTTTTTGAGGCACAGAGCTTCCTATTGCTAGCTGGATACTACAGACGCTTCATTCAAGACTTTTCTTGTCTAGAAGCACCTTTGATAGGTCTGACCAAGAAGGGGGTGATGTTCTTATGGTCAGATTCATGTGATTCAGCCTTTCGGGAGTTGAAATGGATGTTGATGTCAGCACTGATACAAGTATTTCTAGATCCAAGCAAGAGCTACACGGTTTACTATGATGATTCGAGTATCGGGCTGGGATCTGTGCTTATGCAGGGAGATGGAGTCATTGCATATGGGTCTCGGTAGCTGAGGCCACATGAGAGGAGCTACCCTACGCATGATCTGGAGTTGGAAGATGTTGTTCATGCCTTGCGCTGTTGGAGACACTATCATCTGGGAGAGAACATTGTGGTCTTCACTGACCACAAGAGTCTCAATTATATCTTCACTCGGCGTGATATGAATATGAGGCAGCGTAGGTAGGTTGAGTATCTATAGTCTTTTGATTTAGAGCTTGCCTATACACTGGGAAGGGGCAATGACGTGGCTGACGCGTTGAGCAGGAGAACTCAGATTCAGGTAGTTCATGAGGCCAACAGTGAGTGGAAGCTGATGGATCTGTTCTCTAATCTGCATCTGGAGGTGCACGATAGACGAGGATAGACCTTTCTATCTTCTGTAGCTATTACCCCCACGCTACTTGATCGGGTACAAATGAGGCAACTATCAGACTCGGAAGGCTTAGTCCTGCAGGAGAGAGTGTCAGGAGGGGACCCTCTTCCTAGATGGACAGTGGGCGAGGATGATATCTTGCATTTCCAAGGACACGTATGGGTGCCAGCAGACACACGCGAGGAGCTGATGCGGGATTTCTTTTCCGCAGTTTGGGCAGTTCATCCTGGTGTCACCAAGATGTATCGGGATCTTCATCGCCAGTACTGGTGGCCAGGTCTGAAGAAGGATGTTGCGGGTTTTGTCATGAGATGTTCTACTTGTCAGTAGGTGAAAGCAGAGCATCAGCGACCAGCATGCCTTTTAAAGTAGTTTCCCATTCCGTAGTTGAAGTGGAACGATGTTGTGATGGACATCGTGACCGGGTTTCCGAGGTCACCTCGAGGGGACGATGTTGTTTGGGTTGTCATCAATATACTTACTAAAGTTTCTCCCTTCTTTCCGATCAAGGAGACATTATCTTTCGATGATCTGGGATGACTTTACATCAGAGATATTGTTCGTCTGCATGGAGTTCCACACTCTATTGTTTCAGACAGAGATACGCGCATTACCTCTCCGTTCTGGAAGGGACTTCATAAGGCCATGGGTACACATGTACTTTTGAGTATAGCATACCATCCCCAGACAGATGGCCAGTCCGAGCGCACGATCCAGGTGCTTGAGGATATGCTCTGAGCTTGCATCCTTGACTTTGACGGTTTTTGGGAGAAGCATATTCCTCTGGTGGAGTTCACCTACAAAAATAGTTTCCAGGTGACCATTCAGATGGCGCTATATGAGGCTTTGAATGGTAGGCCATGTCAATCACACTTATGCTAGCTGAAGTTAGGAGAGAAATCTTTGCTGGGAACTCGTCTTGTACAAGAGACTTCAGAGCAGATAGAGCTGATTCGGAAGACGATGGCTACAACGCAGTCTCGACAGAAGTCTTATTCTGATCAGCGGAGATGGCCTCTAGAGTTCGAGGTTGGTGATCAGGTTTTCCTACATGTCGCACTAAGTTTGGGACACAAAAGGATCAGAGACAGGGTAAGCTTTCACCGCGGTACGTCGAGCCGTTTTAGGTCTTGGAGAGAGTGGGGACAGTTGCCTATCGGTTGCAGCTACCACAGATGTATCGGGCCATGCACGACTTCTTCCACATCTCTCAGCTTTGATGAAACTTTTCAGACCTGTCTCACCTCTTTCCGCCTGAGGAAGTCTAGCTCGAAGAGGATGCGTCGTTCGAGGAGCATCCTTTTGGATTGTCGATCGTAGTACAAAGGTTCTCCATGGGCCGTATGTTCCTCTAGTACGAGTGCTATAGCAGCACGGGCGACTCCAGGATGAGACCTATAAGATGGAGGCCGATATACGATCGCAGTGGCCAGATCTGTTCGGGGTTTCTCCTTCTCCGCCATGTTAGGGAAATTTGGGGATGAAAATTTTTAAGGGGGGATGTTTGAAAGAACCCGGATCTCTTTTTAGGTATGTTTTTTCTTTTTTCTAGAGTTTTAGAGAAAATTGAATTTTATGGAAATTTCAGAAGTACACACCATGAACTTTCCTAGTACACGCTGTGTACTCTTTCCCTAGCTCGAAGCCATGTGCTGTCCGTGTTCAGACCACACACACACGGTGTGTAAGGCTGAGGTGGATGACAGTTATTTTGAAGTACAGAAAATTTCAAAGTACACGCCGTTTATTCAAAAATTACACACTGTGTACTTTATTTTTTTCATTAAATGGACTGGGGTCATGTCTAACCCCCCATATTCATCTTCTTCTTTAGTTTTCGACCCTTCGGGAGCAACCGTACAACCTTATATTCGACGGATTCTCGCCTCATCGTCCATTCTCAGTTTCAAGCACGGTCAGTTGCGTTGGAATCGCAGCGGTGAGTTCTTCCTTTTTCTTGAGTCTTAATTCTTGATTCCTCCTCATTTCCATGTTATCATGGGGTGAATTTTTTGTGCATTTTCTAATATATATGTCGTTACAAAGGGAATCTATCATCGAGATTCGCATATATCGATATCCTTGGATCGTGGTAGGTGGTTTGTTCCTTTCTGTAGAACGTCTTTGAGTATTTCTGTGCAAATTCCACCAATACCCTTGAACGGGGTATGGCGTGTTTCCTGTTTTTCCCTTGTTTCTTGCCTACATTGCTTGATTGATTTAGTAGAGGTTGTTGTTGTGATTAGAGTTTTTTGTTTGTGCTTAGATTGATTTGAGATGCTTGTTCTTCCTGTTTGGAGTTTTTCCAATTGCCATGCCTATTCGTAGGATAGTATAACTGTTGTTTTATTATTGATTTTGAGACTTAGTTGATATCCAAGTAGTTCTTGAGGTTTACTTGGATGGTATACACACGTTGAACATGTTTAGTTACTCAGTACTATGATAACCTAGAGTAGTAGACCAAAGTGAGAATTGACAGAAGGGCTTCTCCAGAGTGTCTTTTTAATCAAGATGCGGGACCAAGAGGAGAATTGACAGAAGGGCTTCTCTAGAGTGTTTTTAATTATGATGCAGGCGACATGGGGAATTGATGTTTAGTGATTCCCTAGAGAACCTTTAACACGATACGAGACTATAGGGGGAATTGACGGTGAGTGCTTCCCCAGAGAGTCTGCTTAATTACGTTGCTAAACCAAAGGGGTGAGACTATGTGTGCCTCCCAGAGGGTTGCTAGTACTATAGGTTGAACCATAGGGGTTAGAATATGATAGATACCCAGTGGGTTACCTGTTTTGTTCTTGTTGCTGGTTTCTTTCTTGTGTACTTTACTTGTTAGAACTGTGGATTGTAGCTGCTTGTGATTTTCTGTTTACTGCTTCTTGTTTACTTACTGCCATGTATGAATTTGACTATTAGGCCCAAATATTTGGGTGATTGCCTACTGGGATTGTATCTCACACCCTGTTTGGGCCATGCTTTTGGTCCCATGAATACTATGTTTCTGTAGGTATAGATAAGGGAAAGCGCCCTTCTACTTCAAGATCTTGACTGCACCAGGAGATGGGGAGCATGGGAACGAGCTGTGGCTCGCGATGCTGAGGAGATTATTTTGTTTTTCTTTTTCACTTGGTTTCAGTTCTATTCCTGCACATTATTGTGTTTACTACTTTCCATAGATACTTGTACTTGCTGCATCATTGTCATCATTGTAATATATATACATTACTTCCGGTGTTTGGTTTCTGTTGTTATGCATGTTTTTTTAATGCTTCCACTATTTATTATTGTTTCTTACCTTGTATACCTTACCGAATGAGGGCATAGTTTCCCCACCGACTCATGAAGGCCCCCGCTGCCAGTCTGCAGCCTCTGGCATTCGGGGAAATTCACTTGATGTCATGTGGCGAACCGGTTATGGGGCACCAGTGGTGGGGCTCCAGACTCGAGTCGTTACATGATATAAATATTTTAAGGGATTTTCTATAAATATTATTTTGATCACACCAAGTGTTTGGTTAAAATATTTAAATGGTTGGTTTGGTTTGGGTATGGGTATTAATTCCTATATGTGGAAAGGAATGGATGTGAAAATATTTTATTAAATGTGATCATAGTATATAAATGTCTTTTGACAATCGTAGCACATTGGGTGACCTTGGGTTTGTTTGGATATAATCATATTACTCATGTGTGTAATATGATAAGAGTTTTATGTCACATTAGTGTGTGTAATGTCACTAATGGTTATATTGGTTGGATATAACATAGGGATAGATTGAGGTATGTCCTTTTTTTTCTATAATTCATTCTCATAGGTCATAACTCAAATGGTGTGCCTTTTTAATTTATGATTGTTTTGCCTCATTTTTTATTTTATGTTTATTTTCTCACATGATTATCTTATGGTGTATCCATGGTTGGGTTGATTATCATTTCATGTTATGTTGAATTTATATAAAATACTCATACATTTGGGTAATATGATATATTTTTATAAAAAGCAAAAGGGTGATACAAAAAATTGTTTATTTTGGGGAAAATTATTTATAATGTAGATTTTTAAGATGGAGTGATTCGATATTAATATAAGAACTTTTATACATTCTTTTGTGGAATCCTACTCGGAATTTTTCCCATAGACTAATTTTATTCCTTTTGTGTTAGTAGATGTTGTTTTTAAGACATAGTTAAAGGTAATTAAATTATATATAATTATTGTTCCTATTACCGGTCACACCTAACAAGATGGTATAGTACTTAAGGATAGTGACATGGATATTTATTAGACATGTCATTATTTCATTCAGGTTTAGAAATTTTGGCATAATTTTGGATGTGTCAAGGATATTTTCACTAGATTATTTTATGTTTTTTCTTAGGTTTCCTTGTTTAGGTTTATACATCTGTCATGTTGTTTCATTCTTTTATGATTCACCATATGGAATACAATTTTTGTTGAGTTTTTCAGTTGGATCAGGTTGGGTTGTTACAATAAATATGTTTTTGGAATTAACAAAATAATTAAAAATATTAACATTAGTCAATGCTCACAAAGAATAATATTATAGTATATTGATCCCAGTAATGGATTCGGTTCATTCCAAATTCTATTATAGCCTTAGTCGAGGTTTAATCCCAAGGAAATTATACTAGATAGTTTTTTTAATGAACCACATTTTCTCCCATAACCTACTCAAAATATCACCTATGATATTAATATTGACACAATTATATTAGGGGATCTATAACTTCAGTCCCATATATCACATAATAAGAATCACACAAAATTGGATCACTGAGATCCGAAAAATATTCATTATTTCACAATAGCCTAACACATTGAAATGTGATGGGTATTAAAAATATTTTATCATCACATAATTATAATCATAATGATAAATTAAGATGATGGTACTATAATAACACATCCTTAATCAATCATATAAATCCCTAAAATATTTTCATATAGAAGAAAAATATATTCAAAAGATAATTTTTTCATATATTTTACAAAATATAAAATATCTTTTTGTATTGGTAAATTGAAAACAGAAAAATACCATGAATAATAATAAATTTATTTTAGTTGAATATAACTATGCAATATTGTAACAGAATCACAAATTAAAATAATCATCATGACGGTAGGGAAAACTATTTGTTCTAAATATTTTAAAAGAGGTCATTCTTTTCACTTTTTTATATTGTCGAAAATAATTTATTCCAAAATAATTTTAAAACATGCTATATAAACCATGGTATATAAATTAAAAGTTTTGGGAATTGATTTGTTTTTAAATTCATGTATATAAAAAATTATATATATTTATTTGATGAAAATGGACCTAGAAGACAAATATTATAGTCTTAAAATTATAAATAAGATTAGTTTTTCATAAATATAGTTTCTAAGAAATTTTATGTAATAAATAGGAAACAACGATTATAATGAATTAAAATATCATGAATATTTGTATAAGAATGAAATATATTGGTCTTAAAGGAAAATGATTATATATTTTCTTTCAATGGAAAATTAATATCAAAAATCACAAAAAAAGATGAGATTGTGAAACAAATCATTACACTAAGTACCTTTTTTCATTGTACATGTTGAAAACTCCTATAATATATATATATATATTAATTATAAATATATTTCATAAAAGTATTCTTACATAAATTTATAAATATCCTTTAATTATAAATTCTAATTACTCTTTTATTGATTTATTTATTAAAATGATCATTTATGTGAGAACCAGTCTATTTTCCTTGAATGCTTATGTCTGATGATTCTAGTTCATGCACTTTGTTCATGGTTATATCATCTATATAGTCTTATTAATTATATTATTAACATATTAATTCATTTTATAAAATTTTCTAACCATAATTAGAATTTGGTTATGAAAATTTACTTACATCAATTTGTAAATTCCATGCAATGATAAACTAAAAAACAAATCATATCACTTCACAAAACATGGTAGTCTATAAATAACCACGAGTGATGTTATCATTTTTCTAATCTGTGTATGAGAAATAAAATGGATATAACATTATTCTAAAAAAATTTATTTAAAGAAAATATATCTATTCAATCATTTTAAGATAATATTTAACATTGTTATAAGTGTTATGATGAATGAAACTTATAAAAGGTTTGTAAGAATATATACCTCTACTTGTGGAATCACCCATTAAAAAGATTCTCTAAGAATCTAGGATTGTGATTTTTGAAAGGAAAAAACTTCATGTTCATGGTTAAAAATGTTGGGAATATATTTTTAGAGATTTTGGTCAAGGTATAGGGATAATTTTTCATTTATAGGTGACAATAAGAGGATCCCTTTTATAATTAACATGCTTGGGAAACATGTATATACTAAGAACATAGAAATATAATAAAGTCACTCTCACAAGAATGTGGAACCAATTTGAAAAATCCTTGATTATATGAATGGTATTTTTGAAATACATTCACAAAATCAGTTTATAGATTGTTTTTATATTTTAATCCATATATTTTATGTTAACATCTCTTTCAACCTCTTTAACTCTTATAGTCGTAAAAAGATTATTACCATATTTACTATTCATTATGACAAATAGATAGGTTGAAATTATAAACCAATATTAACTATAAGGATTAAAAATATGGAATCTATTTTACAATATTCATTTCTTGTAGGTGGAATATATTAATTATAATATCAACACTCATAATTAGTATAATCCATTATCTGGGAAAGGTGGTTTTATATAAAGACCAATTTTATTATAATTCTATGATAATATAAAATAATTTGATTAAAATTATAATATTTAATTTAATTAATGATATATAAATTAAATTAAAATTATTTCTAAATATTAATATATTTAATTTAATAATATAAAATAATTATACATAAAAATGAAGTATGCTGGAAAATATCATGTTTTTACCTTCATTTATTATTTCATCAATTCTACCCAATTTATAATAAATTAAAAGATAGTTATATAAATTATTTACATAAAATAACAATTTCTTTAATAAAATCCTTTTTTATAATAAAAAATTCCAAAAATATATAAAATTCCAATATATAGAAAGTCTTTCTTTTAACATAATCTTATATCATTTCTAACATAAATAATTGATTAATATTATAATTGAAAATAATAAATAAATTTTCTATAAGGAATGAATGTATAATATAATTTCATAACTTATTTAGTCATATCCGTAGACAAATATCAATTATATTGGTGATAACAATCATAATTAACAATAATATTTAAATAATATATCATTGTTTGTGTAAGAATGGTTTTATGTATAAATGAATCTATCAATATAACAAATTATTTACCAAAGAAATATGTCCTAATATTTTGGGGTGCTACATTATACATCCTTTATATGTATTTATTAGCCATAATTTTTTTAGAAAAAATATGTGGTTACTTTTTCTAAATATGATCCTTTGGTTGTTTTTTAGTTTCATCAAAATATTTTTTTACAAATAAGTGTTTTAATAGGTGAGTTGTGTCATTTCATATCACTTTATATGTTTGACTCAGAATATATTCCTATTAGTCCACAAAAAAATATAATTCTACTGAAATAAAACATTTAATTTCTGGAAAAACAAAGGATTATAAATGTAATTCCAAAACTCATAAAAATATAATTCTTTATAATCCTATGGGAGGCTCAGTAGGAGTTCCTTGAGATATGCTATTATCCTAATACATTATATATCCTAAAAAGAGCACTATATATCTTGGGAATATATTTACATTCATTAGTAATATGATCAACTAATTATAAAGAAATATTAATTTGAAGACCTTATAACCAACATTTAAATCAGTATCTTACTAGGAATTATCAACATAATGTTTCTATAAAATATGAGCTATGGAAATATGTAAATGAATAGATCTATACTACTCTAAAATTTAAATAGAAATATCAATTCCAATTTATTTCACTCTTTAACTTTACTAAAGAACATTTGAGTACTACATTTCTATACATAGAGGGATTTATTAGGAGCCATCTAAATGATTGGGTGAAGGATATTATTGTAGTAAACACTTACAAGAGGAATGTGTTGATCCTAAAAACCATTGAAATTAAGGAATTTCTCAAAATATATTATTAAGTTCGAATGGTCCTCAAAGAATATTTGTATATCTAAGGATTATATATCATTCTAAAGATGAACTATTTAATTAAATATAAATGAATTCTTCTAAAGTGCATCGAGGTAATCATAAAAAACTAATCTAACACAATATACTTTTGTACACCTCGTAACATTATAACATCAATAATTTATACAATAGAAAGTTTATAAATATATAAATATTGACAAATAGTTTTGAAATGCTCTGAATTTATATGGGGATCAACTATTACTCAATTATCATTTTGGACATTATATATTTTTGGGAGTCCAATGATGAAATGAATGAGGATGTTTTATACATTCCATACAGGTATGTGAAATGGTTTTAGTATCCTAATATGCTAATATCTATTATCATTATCAATCTGATATACAATGATATAATAATTAACATTTTTACATTTTAACAAAATAAATAATCTTTCAAATCTCTATTCATCATATACCAACATGGTAAATAGATAATTATAAACTAAACACATCATCATATATTTCATTATTCAAATATGTTAGTAACAAGACACATATATGGTTATTTTTATTTATCATTCCATCACATTCCTAGTTTATCTCAAGAAAATTTCTCACCTACTTCTAATGTTCCAAATCATCCGTATGTTCCACTTCAGTCCTCCCGTGGATGTATGGTTGAAAATTCTCTTGAGAAAGAAATTATTTCCCCCAAATAATCATGATTTTAATACTAATATTTCATAAATAATTATGTATTGGATCCCTTTTAATCATTATAACGGAATCACTAGTATGGCCCTTCAAAATATGATCACCATCCACCTTGTCCACCTTCCCATGGTGGTAATGTATGGATGAGTCATAATAATTAATCAATATTTGTTATCTCCTTTGGATTATATTAAACATGTTCTATGTGAATATATACAATATTATTTTATAGTTTGTTTATATATTACACCTTTAACAATTTTTATAATCCTCCCATAACTTTAATGAAAATAATACTATTATAATATACAACTCCGGATTTGGATAATTTTCCATCTAGAATATCCATTGGTGTGGGAATATTCTATCACTATATTATTCATTATAATGACAAAACCTGATCCCATATTGAATATATAATTATAGATAAAATACCAATCCCTATTGTAGGGTAATGTTGTAACATGTGAAATGACAAACCATATTTTTAGATATTTTAAAATTTTCCAACGTTCACCAATCTAAATGATCTTTTTTCACTTCTATGTCAAATTTCTTAGTCGATTTAATAGCTATGATAAATTTCTCAAAAATAATTAGTAGAGTCAAAAAAATCCAAGAAAATTAAAAATTTATGTCATCATGGTTTGTCTTATCCATTATTAAAAACATTCACCTTTTTGGGATTAAATAATACACCATTACATGGTATGACATGACCTAGGAATAAATTATTCTATAGAAATAATTCAGATATTCTAAAGTTAACATACAACTTCTCCTCTTATAGTGTCATTAGAACTATATAAAAATGATCTCCACGATGTTTATTTTTAAAGGAATATATAAGAATATCATCCATAAAGGATACCACAAATTGATCATAGTTTTCTCTAATAAAAAGATTCAATAAATCCATAATTATAGTTGGGGTATTTATACATCCAAATATAATAACTATTAATTCATAGAAACCTTTACTCACACAGAAGTATATCCTAGTTATATTAACTTATTAACCATTAATTGATGATATCTATAAGGAATTTCAATCATGGAAAGGAATTAAAATCTGATTATTTTTTTCTAAAAATTCATCAATAGAGGGTATATGATAAGTTTTAATTTTAGTGATTTTTTCATGTTCCAAGTATTCGATAAAAATAATAATTGAATCATATTTGATCATACCAAAAATAATATGTTCACCACATAGTAGAACATTTGTGTGAATGGGTCCATTTTTATGATTCTCCTAAATTTTATTCTTCAATTAATCCATCTCAATCAGGAGAACTCTATCTAGAATTTTAAAAATAGGTTTATCACAAGGTATGTAATCTATTTAAAAATCAATATCATTTTATGGGGTGTGAATTGGAAGGATGTTATTAAATACATGAGAATAGAATATAAAATAGGTTTTTGAGAAGTGTTGAGGTAAAAAACCATTTGAGATAAAAATCACTAATGAATACAATACAAGTCATGTTCAATGGATGCAATTCCAATTATAATTTCATATCCATCCTCACATAAAAGAAAGATTATATGTTCATTTGGAATATAGAATGTATCTTACCATCCTTATAAATTGATATGGAATATATATAAACAGATCTACTGCATGTCCAAAAAACATCAAATTTGACTAGAGGGTGAATAAAAAGATTTTTAATGCACCTTCTGAAAAACATATATCATTGAGGGGATTTGAACAAGATATGTGATCATCATAAAATTTTATGTTTTTAATTTTGTTTCAACATATAATCATTGAGGTGGTTATATAATACCATTATAAAATTATTTAGATATTAAAGAGTGGGTATATCATGAATAAATTAAGGAATTTGGGGTTCTAGATTATATGGTAAGTGTACCGTTCAATACATCATAATTATGGACAACTTCAGTTGTTTTGATGACATGTTCTTTCCTTTTTCCACTTTTTTAAATATGTTTATTATGCATATTTTCATAATTTACTGCCTTACTTTTAAACTAATTAGAATATATTACATGCTCCTTATAATTATATCATTAAAGTTCTTTTGGATAATTTGGTTGAATTTTCCCTTTATTCATCTCATAATGTATCTTCTTATCATTACATAAAAATTTATTTATTTGATGGAAATATTTTCCACAAAAAAAATTTACCCAAAGACATAATACAATATCCCCCAAGATTCCGTTTACACTTCTGCCTTGAAGGATTATTACATGTCATTCCCTTGTGGGTATTATTATTGAAATTTCCTCTAAATAATATCTTTCCCTTTTTTCTGAAAAATAATGATAATATATAGACTATATAATATCAATTTACAGAATAATATAAAATAAAACTATTTCGACCTACATATCAACATATCCTATAGAAAATGCCTTTCAGAGACATGGTATTAAGCCAATAGTGTATTAGTAAAAATTTATTTTACGGTTGATGAAAAAACAAGAAGCATACATTGAAATACTGTTGAAATTTTCCACATAACTATTAATTGTTTCATCAAACAAATAATTTTGTTTAAGAAATTATCTCACCATCTTAGTGACTATAGTTCTTGAAAAAATAATTGAAAAATAACTTCATAAACATTCACATGATATGGAGCTAATATCCTCCTCCTCCCAAATATTCTAAATAAGATACAACCATTTATTATATTCATCTTCATACTAATATACAACCAATAGAAACATTTCATGGTCCAATATTTGGAGAATGATGAATGTATTTTCTATAGAATTGATCCATTAGTCAATAATCAGTATATCAGTGCACCCACTAACGTATGGTGGATTTTATCATATAAATTATTCAATTGAGGGATATTTATTTTTTGGTCAAGTATATGTTCAAAATGATTCACATTACCATTCATATATTGAGAGAGCTTCATGAGCATACCCATAATATTTTTCTTCCAAAATCACATTTAATATGGTTTCTCATGTATACATGCATAACATTTTCCATCTTATTCATTGTTCAAATGATTCCTCCTAGTTTAAGACATTGACTAAACCCAAAAATATTTGTGGGATTAGTAAACATCCTTAATCATAGTATGAAATCATGTGATTTGGAAAATAATTTTTATAATGTACAAAAAAATGGATCCTTCATTCATCTCGGGACATGTTATCTTCATCTCGTATTTATGAAATCGCTCTAAATTCTATAGTTTTTCCACATTCATCCTTAATTACTGAAACAAATCACAACCCCAACACATTAACAGATCTAATAACTCTTATAATAGATTAACCTCAATTAAATCAAGATGATATTAGATCTAGATATCGAAGCATGACACTATTGTAAAGAGAGAAGCCGAATCCGAACATCATCCATGATGCAAGTGCAAAATCCACTAGAGGTGTTCCTACTGCGAACTACTATCGATCCATTTGAGTCATGCTACTGTTGAAACATGAAGCTACTACAACATCCTCTTTCCACCGCCATGTGAAGAGGCTAGAAACCAGCTATTGGAATCCCTTCTTTCCCACTAGTGATCTAGAACTAACACTCGATATGAGGGATCATGAGTCATAGCTGGTCGAGGATCGACACTATCATTGATGGAGGTGTGAGCTAAATGTCGTACATAGGAGAGGTAGCCGAACTTTTTTGGGAAGAAAGACCAAAACCCATCTTCCCTTTGCATCGTTGAGAAGAAGGGGTAGGGGAAGAGTAATAATTGAAAAAAATTAATAAAAGATAATTAAATAAATAAATAGAAAAGAAAATCAAATAAATAAAACTCATACCAATACTATAGTAATAATAAAATAAATTATTTCATTTATTGAGTAATTTTTTTAAACTAAAATATTAATAATAAGTTATAAAATAAATTAAAATAAACTAACATAATAAAATAAATTGAAAATAGATTCATTAATAATAACAATTAAAATAAACCTATTAAATTTATCAATTAAAACTAACATTAATAATATTATTATTTATATAATTATCTTTATAAAAATAATAACATTTAATAATATTAAGTTAATATATAATATTATTAAAATAATAACTACAAAAATTAATAAGTTTTATAACAGTATTAAATAATATATATTAATAATAAATAAATTAACATATATAATAAAATAAAATAAATAAAAACTGATATTACATAAATAATAAGACAATAATAATAAATAAAAGTTAAAAATAAATTAATTATTTAACTAATATAATATAATTGTAAAAAAATTATTAACATTAATAAATTAATTTAAATAATTTAATAAATATAAATATTATAATTTAACTTTTAAAAAAATAATAAGAATATTTTATAAAATAAATTTTACTTGCGATAACCTTTATATATTATATTTATAATTTTAATAATCTTCTATTATGTTAATTGAATATTAACTTTAATGTTAATAAATTTTTCAATTATTAATAATAGTCTTACATAAAATTAAAATAATCAATAAATTAAAATATTTATTTCTAATCAAATAAACTATAAATAATATTAAATTGTAATTTAACACTAATTTAAGAATAATAATAATTACAAAGAATTTTTTAAGATAAAAATTGTTTTAAACATTCTTGTTCTCTTTTACATATTCAAGTAAAGTTTGAGATTTCATATAAATTCATCATATTCAGTTAATAAAGTTATTTACATGGGAAATTATAATGGCATGAGAGCTTCCAACAACAAAATACATGTGATCAGTGATATAGTGAAAGACTTATTAAAGTTAGTGTGGGAAACAGTTACCTACATTAATGATAGATGATACATAAAGGGAAGTAAAAAAATGATACGAGATAAGGCTCATTCACAATTTGAAACATTCACCCATAGAGAATGGAATTTCCAAAAGACTCGGAGTACCACTTTGGGATTTCTCATGGACCAACAATTGGAGTAGAGTAACACAAGAATCTAGAGGGAGATTTAATCCCTTGATCCTTTTCTATTTATCATATTATAATCAAATGATTCCAATATATATAATCAATATGATAGTAGGAAAAAAAATATTGAGAGTTTTATATTTTGTGGGTCTATCTTTTATATTTCTTCATTTTCATTTCTTTTACAAAATAAGAATCAGTTGGTGGAACTGATTCTGTTTTTCATTTAATTCGATTCACACCTTATTCTTATCAAATTAAAATTTTCAAGATCAAATGGGAAGATTGATCGTTAATTAATTTACTAAAACATTATTGTCCTTACCAATTGGAGCTCTTTAACGAGTTAAATTCCAATGGTTTTCTTTATCAAAATATTTAGTAGTTTTATTGGTTTATGAAGTAGAGAACAACAAAATCAATCTCATTTTTGTTGAATATCCTACTGAGGTAAATTCTTCAACTTCTCTTATGCTATGATTCTATTAAAAGACTTTAAGAAATAAACCTTTTAAACCATTAGTTTAAAATTACCACGTAATCTATTTGATCTCTTATTTCTTGTCCTTATTTTTGTTTAGTTAGCTATTATTATAATAGTTATATCATCTTCCCAGTTTAATTCACATACTATTAGTTCAATTTATTTTTATTTCTATCTAAAAAAATACACAAAAATATATAAAAAATTAGAGAAAACATAACAAATATAATCTCACCCACTATTGACACTAGTGGGTTGTTTTGTTTTAAATTTAAATTTGTCACTATCCTTTTTTGTGAGTTCAAACTGTCTAGAAACAATAAAGTAGTTATTAGGTATCTTAAAAATTACAAAACATTGACCCATTCTAACAATGAGTTAGTCAAGTTTAAAACTAGATGCTATAGCTACACGCTCTTGCAACCTTTGTGCGAAGAGGACAACAACCTACCACTAGAATCCCTTCAAGCCCGCCTTTGATCTAGAACCAAGACTCGATCTGAGGGAGATTGAGTCATCGCAGCTCAATGATGTATTTCTTCCGGGATGGAGTTGTGATCCAATAATAGAAAAGAGGAGAGTTCAATTACCTTTTTGGGGATTAAAGTCTGAACCCGCACCTCCCTTATACACTGTGGAAAAAAAGGGATGGGGGAAGAGTAAAAATTGAAAAAAATGCAAAAGTTGAATGAAATATAATAAAATCAATAAATAAAAAAGAATTATAAAATAAATAATATTCAATCTAAAAATATAATAATAATAAAATAAATTATATAATTAATTAAATAATATATATTAAACTAAAATAATTATAATATGTTATAAATTAAATTAATATAAAATAACATAATAAATGAAATTTAAAATCAAATAATTAATAATAACAATTAAAATAAAATTATTAAATTAATCAATTAAAATTAACATTAATAATAAATCCATAAAAATAATAACAATAATTTAAAATAAATTTAATTGTTTAACTAAAATAAAATAATTTTAAATAAATCAATAAGTTTAATATACTAATTCAAATAATTTTAATTTTATAATAATTATAATTTATATTTTAGAATAAATAATAATATTAATTTACAAAATAAAATTACATTATAATAACCATTACATAATAAAATAGTAAATTTTAAAAAAATGTATAAGTTAGTTTAATATTAACATTAATGTTAACAAAATATTTAATTATTAATAATAGTTTAAATGAAAATTTAAATAAAATTCAATGAAATTATTTATTTATTAACTAATAAGCTATAGACAATATAAAATAGTAATTTAACATTAATTTAAGATTAATAATTATTCAAAAGTAATGTTTTTACATTAAATATTCTCTTAACAATTCTTGTTTTCTTTTTTAGATTGAAGAATATTTCAAGATTGCATCTAGATTCAATAGATTTAGTTGAAAAAGTTAGTTACATGAGAAATTCTAAAGACATAAGGGTGTCCCATGAAAAATGTATGTAATTGGTGATGCAGTAAAAGACCCATCAAAGTTAGTGTGGGAAACAGTGATCTACAACAGAATATGGATGATACATAAAGGAGAGTTGAAGCATGATATGAGACAAGAATAATTCAATTTTCATGAAACTTTTCATCTGGAGTGTGGAGAAGAGTCCTGGAGAGGCATAGAACTAGGGGAATTCTTGCTCACTCATTTATTCTTAATTCCCAAACTCTGTTTTAAAATGTTTTTAGTTTTTTAATTCAATAAGATTATAGGCTAGAACTCTTATCTCAATAATTTAAAAAGTACTAGATATCTTTTATATTTCATTATATGGTCTTATTTTATGTAATTAAAATTAGTCGATGTGGTTGATTACGATTTTTATTTTAATTTTTTACACATATTTGTTTTAAAAATTCACAATTTCAAGAGTAATCAGTGAGATTGATTATAACGCCCCATCCTTAAACATTAATTAATCTTGAGTTAATACAAGATTACACATTGAGTATCTTTTCAGGTTTAGAGTTTTATAGAATTAGATAATAAAACTTGCATTACATTACACATTTAAAAAAAGTGGTTACATAAAGATAGTATTCAATTTTTTCCCATCAACAGAAACATATTTAAAATAAAACATGGATTCATTCTTGACACTTCCTTGACACTATCATCATATCATGTACCTTTCCCTTGACCTGTGAAAAAAATTTCAGAAAAAACTTTGGATGAGCATAAAAAGATCAGTAAGGGTTATTAAAATATGGAAAGGAAACATGAGTTCATATATGCATAAGAATGGAATCATACTTTACCCATAAAACATAGGAACATTAACATACCTCATCAAATCATGAATAATTTATAGAAATCCTAAGACATAAAAGTAACTTGAGGCATTCATAACATTCTTACGTAGGGAGTAACCCTCTTGGTTACGTTTGGAATACCCATCACAGTATATTCCCTAAATCTCTTCGGAGAAACCTTACAGTTTCGCTCCTGCACATTAACCAATGCATTGGAGAGCTATATCGGGCTCACCCACCCTTAGTTTATCATGGAACCACCCATCTTCATAACAATTCCCAAGAACCATAACATAATCATATCACATAAAACATACATAAAGGAAACATAACATTTCCACATTTCAATCACAAGATATCAATAACACAATGATATAATAAAAACATTATCAAAACCATTTTAAATACCAAAATAATAGAAAAGTAAAACATGGTATTTATTTTTCTTTTAAAAAATAGTATGGCTTGTAGATGAAGCCGAAACACAAATAATGGTCACGGCGGTGGAGAATTCATTGTCGCCGCATACGTATGACAAAAACATTCCCTTTTGTCATTTTGTAAAACACTTCGTATAAAAAAGTTTCCTTTTGGATAAATGTAAATGTGAATGGGGATTATACACCGTATAAAATAAGGTTGTGTATAAAATAAAATATGCCTCAATAAAAGGAGATTGAGACGAAGTCCCATACAAATACGGTATCCTTTGTTTAAGGATAAATCAAATACATAATTATGTGTGACAAACGAATACACCAAATATAAGTCGATATTAAGTGTAAAAAAATCAGAGGTTATTCACACATATTCATATAACGGCATATTCAAGGAGTACAAGTTTATCCCAATGAATCAAATTTGGGTTAAGATGTTCCCTTGCAAAAATTTGACAGCCTAACTGTGTCACTACAAAATTCGGAAAATGAGTTGATGAGAGATAAAAAGGGTATCTCATAACATGGACATAAAATTTAAATCAATAAAGATAGAGAAGAACATATCCCAACATAATAGTATGTGAATTAAAATACATAACAAAAGAAGTCTTAAAAAAGGAGGGTGAAAGGTTCCCTTACCGACATGGGTATCTTTCGAAACATACACCCCGTGAAGTGGGACAATACAAAATTGATGTAAATACTCATAAATAAAAGTATATTACATAATGAGAAAAATAATGGTCAGTACATACACCACTAAAAGTAAATTGTGTCAAATGTAGCATAAATATCATGGGAATAAAAGTGAGACGAAAAATCCCTTACGAAAACTCGGCAGCCTAACGGCGCCACTTAAAACATCCAAAATGGATTGATGAGATCAAATAGGGTCTCTCATCATATTAACATAACATTTACACAAAGAGTAATATAAAAGAACATCCCCCAACATAACAAAGAGGAGATTAAAATAAGTGACATAAAGGAGAGTACATAAAAAGAAAGAGAGAGGTTAGATCTCTTATGAAAATTTGGCAACCTAACGGCGCCACTCAAAACTTCCAAAATGGATTGATTAGAGAGAATAGGTTCTCTCATCATATGAACATAAAAATTACAGTATTATTAATATAAAATAGTATCCCAATAACAATAAAGATGAGCTTTAAAAGGAATGACATAAAAGAGTGTACTTAAAACGAAAGAGAGGAGTAGGATGTAAAGACCCATAAATTTCAAGGAAATTTTTTCTTCTTCTTAATTTTCATTGGAATTTTTCATGAACGCAGTTTCTGACGGCACCTGATTCCGAGGCCCGGTGTGCCCGGAATCATTTTCCAAAGTTTGGATCGGGTATGTTCAGTGAACGGATGAGCGGGTTTTTTCTAACTTTTAAACCGGTGCCCGGAATCGAATTCTGAGGGCATCTATGAAATCGAAGCGCCGACATTTGCTTAGAAACACCTCTTCAGGAGTTGCGTTTTCTCGTGTGTGGTTTTTAATTTTCAACTTAAGGTTAAGAAATAAAATAAATTGTTCGAAAAACTTTATTTTATTTCTCTTAAGCCACATGGAAGCCACTTGAAGCCACTTAAAGCGGATTAAGCTGAGTTGGTCCGGATAGGATGCTATCCAGAAATATCCTACCCTCCTGGTGGGATATTTGTGAGGTGGGGCCCACACGAGCCCCGCCGTTTCTTTTCCGCTAAGTAACGCACCCGCGAAAACCTATCATTATGAAAGTCAACTGAGAAGTTTTCTTATTTTCTTAACGCACCATTTAATTGGGCGGTTTATTTCATGAATTAAATGGGCGGTTTCTTTCGTTGAATTAATTCAACGAATTGATGGGTCGTTACTTACCTTTTTTGTTTGTTGGCGTAATAATAAAATAAGACCATCAAGTCTTTTTGGAGGATTACTCGTTGAGAGGTTTGTCAGAGCTCTTGAGCCTTCATCCACCTTCGCGAAGAACACAAAGAACGCGAAGAACGCGAAGAACGCCGAACCCGCGGAAGTCGACGACGCGACCCCGTGTTCCGCGACGCCGACGTTCCCTTCCTGCAACGTTCTTCTATGACGTCTCTTCCTCCACAATGAATCTCCGATCAGCTGTTTGAGGTAAGAGACTTCAGGATTCTCTTAAATCTCCTCTGTGGTTTTTAACAAAACACGAATTTAATTAATTAAATTAAATCTGTTGTTTCTTGGTCCGTTGAGTTCGCCGACTCAAAGCCGAATTTCGCAATGACGCGATGCCTTTCTGCGACGACGCGACGATCCCCTCATTCCGTGATGAGCAAATCCGCGAAGAACATGCGTACGACGATGACTATGAGGTAGGGAATTATTTCTGGAATTACCCCTTTTTATATTCCATAAATGTTTCTTTAAAAAGTTAAAGAACCGGATTCATGAACAATTTTAATTTATTAAAATTGTTGTTTCCTGTGTGGAATAAAAGTTATCCCGTTGTTTATATCTAACACGGAGGGTGCAGGACAAACGAACACGGCCCGACAACCCTCCGCCGTTCTTCGTGGTTGTGCGGATTTGACGGGCGATGACGGAACATGCCGCAACAGAAGTTTCATGATCCCGAAGTGAAGTATGGATTCCGGGAGGAACAACGGCGTAGAAGGGAAGGAAAATGGACCACCGGAGTGACTCCAGTACCCACGGAAGCCGGCGGCGGCGCCCCGGCGCGCCGCAGGAAGAACCGTCGCGGCAGCGCCCGCTGACCCGCGGCCGCACAGGTCAGACACGCGCGGGACGCTGCTTCATCCGTGTCCGGTTGTCAGGGTGACATCCGTCGGGTGCCGCGGGGGTGTCACGTGGGGGTGGCGGCTCCCCCCCCCCTCGCGTCGCTCAGCCGCGCGGCCGAGCCGGGCCGGGCAGGCCGAGCCGGGCCGATCTGACTGGACGGGCTGCGCCCTGGCCGAGCCGGACCGGGTTCGGCCATGTCATACCGGGTCGGGTCGACCCAGTTCGGGTCGACCCGGTTCGGCCGACCTAGGGGGGGCGGGCCGGGTCGGTCCGAGCCCAGACCCTCGTCTCCAGACCGTTTTCGGTCAAATGCTCGTAACATGAGCTATGGGCCTCCAAACGACTCGCCGTCAGCAGAAACGCGATCCTTGGATCGAGACGTTCATTTCGGTATATCGCACTCAAGTTTTTGGAATACTGTGAGTTTGGTCGGGTTGGTTCGTACACGAAACCAACCGGGCCCTCGGAGCGGAAACACTCATATCTTGAGCTACGGACGTCTGATTGACGTGCCACCAGCTTTGTTGTTTTCCTCTAAGTGAGATGGATCATTTGGCTCACTCCGCCCGAGTTTTAGATGCAGGTGGAGTACGGTCAGGTTGGTTTTGCCTTAAAAACCAACAGGGCCCCTGGGACGAAAAAGACAATAACTCTCAGACCGGGCGTCTGATTGACGCGCCGTTTATGACGTTGAGTTCCTGTTGACGATACGGAACTTTGGGATACATAAACTTCAGACTTTGTGTCAGTTGATGTATCAGCCTCTCGGCTCGTGGAGCGGACCCTCCCGAACGAGCTTGATGTGTGCTGGAATCCTAGTGCTGGCTGCGACTTCGACGACGACGACTGTGCAGAGATCCTCGGTGGACTGCGACGACGAAGAGTGATGGTCTTGTATCCTATGTGGGTCCCAGCCTAGATGATTCAATACTAGTCTTGTATCCTATGTGGGTCCCAGCCGTGCTGGTCTTGTATCCTATGTGGGTCTCAGCCGTGCTGGTCTTGTATCCTATGGGGGTCCCAGCTTAGATGATTCATTGCTAGTCTTGTATCCTATGTGGGTCCCAGCATAGATGAATCAATAAAGAGTGCTGGTCTTGTATCCTATGTGGGTCCCAGCTGCGCTGGTCTTGTATCCTATGTGGGTTCCAGCTTAGATGATTCAGTGCTGGTCTTGTATCCTATGTGGGTCCCAGCATAGATGAATCAATGAAGAGTGTTGGTCTTGTATCCTATGTGGGTCCCAGCTGTGCTGGTCTTGTATCCTATGTGGGTCCCAGCTTAGATGACTCGGTGCTGGTCTTGTATCCTATGTGGGTCCCAGCTGTACTGGTCTTGTATCCTATGCAGGTCCTAGCTTAGATGATTCAGTATCTATATCTGATCATCCCTTTCACCTTTTCGACGAAGTATACCCGTGTGAGATGAATCCTGTTTTACTCTCCTTTGTGGATTGTGTTGAACTATCCTGTGTGGATTTACTGTTTACTCTCCTTTGTGGATTGTGTTGAACTATCCTGTGTGGATTTACTGTTTACTCTCCTTTATGGATTGTGTTGAACTATCCTGTGTGGATTTACTGTTTTACTCTCCCTTGTGGAGTGTGTTGAGCTATCCTATGTGGTTATATGTTTTTCTTTCCTGTGTGGACTGGGTTGTGCTTGAGCTCAGACGTTGGAGCCAAACGGGAATTGATTACTTAGGTATATGTATGGGCATATACCTAAGCAGTGTCGGATGTTACTTCATGATTGTCTCTTTCCTTGTGGTTTATCCTTTGTGGATTTCGGGAGACCTTCGGGGTCTCCGGATCCCTACTGAGTATCTTATACTCACCCCTGCACGGGATATGCCCACACTACGTTGTGTTGGTTGCAGACGACGGACAGCGCTGATCGTGGTGGAGGCGTGTGGAGCAGGACGGTACCTGGAGGAGGACCACTGGGCGGGACGTACTCGGAGTGGTCAGGTGGACCCAAGGAGCAGTAGAGGCTATCTGTACCCACCCTTTAGGTGGGACTTCCAGAGGACGGCTCGACGCTGCAACTTTTCTTTTCAGTTGCTGTTTTCCCCTTTCAGTTGTACTTTACAGTTGGGCTTGTATTTCTGGCCCCTTTTACTTTCAGTACTGCCTGTTACCGTTTTTACATAGTGTTTACTTTTCCTCTTGCTTACTCTGTGGTGCTTGTTTACTTTTCAAAGGCAATGCCTTCTCTTTTGTTGGGATTTACGCCTTGGCGCTAGTCGCCAGCCCATAGCCTATGGAAGGCGGGCTTGGGGTAGTCACGGCATGAGCCCCGAGGATGGGTCGTGAAAAATTGGTATCAGAGGTGGTCGGTTCTACCGTAGACTCTTATCTTTCTTCTATGAGAAGCAATAGTGTTTAGCGCATTGAGTGTGGTTATCAGTCCAGGGAGTCCAGTATTGACGCGGTGGCCGACGTATCCGTACACCAGGACCCTGACTTCTGATTTCCGACTTAATGCACGTAAACATTGATTACATGAGTGTTTCAAGTTTTCTTTGTGATTAATTATGTCAGCTCACCAGGTATACAGTTCTGACCGTGGCGCACCTGCTTCATTTCAGGATAGCCTCACGACGGCAGCCAGCTAGGGTTCCGAGAGTGGAGCGTGATGACAGCCCACCGAGCGATGAGGCCTCGGTGCAGGGCTCCTTGTCAACAGAGGCACCAACGGTACCTTTACCCGTCGAGCCACCGATGCTACCAGCCCTAGCCGTTGACGATGCACGACGCCTTAGCGCGCTGCACGAGTTTTAGCGTCAGCGACTGCCCAGGTTCCGCGGGGAGACGGACCCCCAGGTAGCCGAGGACTAGCTGGGGGCGGTTGTCCAGGTTTTCAGATTAGTGAGGACACCAAAAGACCTCATGGTGATCCTCGTAGCGAGCCTCCTGCACGCGGCAGCAGGCAGATGGTGGAGCTTGATGCTCCAGGTGCATGACGAGGCATCTCCCCTCTGGAAGGAATTTGAGAGCATCTTCCCCTCCCAGTTCGTCCCAGCCACCCTCCGTGCGGTGCGCATCCAGGAGCTACTACAGCTGCGGCAGGGCAGCATGACAGTGGCCCAGTACTCGGCGAGATTTACTGATCTCTCGCGCTACTCCACAGATATGGTACGGGACCCGTTCTTCCGAGCCCGGACCTTCGAACAGGGACTGAGGCACAAGATCAGGGCTTCGATGATCTCCCTCAACATTCTGACACAGGTAGAGGTGTTGGAGAGAGCCCTTCTAGTGGAGAGTTTTCTCGCCGAGCAGGATCCAGTGACAGGGCCCCCCGCAGGATGTCCCGTAGCAGGGTCTTCTGCAGCTGGCAGTAGACAGGTGACGCAGAGGATCAAATGGGCCAGACCATCAGATGGGCAGTCTCAGGAAGAAGATGCGGTTGTGCGGGGCACCCGAAGGAGAGCGAACTACACGAGGGGAAAGCATTTCTACGCATGCGGCGTGTGAGGTCACATGGCTAGAGACTGCCCGACTCGTCTTACAGATGAGCAGCAGGTGGTAGAGGGACCTCCCAGACAGAGGTTTGGACACGGTGGTGCGCAGGGTGCAGGCGGACGAGGTGGAGGAGCTGGCTGAGTAGCAGATGGTGGGAGAGACTTCGAGGTTTTGCCACCACCACCACCAGGAGGACAACCCTGACCGCAGGGAGTTGGTGGACCTGCGAGAGATCAGCTTCAGGCAGCTGAGGCCTTCGATCATAGAGCTCTAGGAGCAGATGGACAGGAGAAGAACTAGTGGATATGTCCTTTGTAATTCTAGTTCCATGTTGTTGTTGTGTAGTGTCTTTGTATTATGAGCTGCAATAGTAAAAGATGATTGCCTTTGTGATGTTTTCATTCCTGTCCTCTTTTGTTTTGTTACTAAGAGGTTCCAATTAGACTGTTGACTTGACCCTCACTTGTGAGACATGTACTGGAGGAGACCCAGTTACCACACACTGATGCCGACAGTGTGACTCAACCCTTGGAGGCGAGAGTAACGGTTGGATCTCTTGGTAGTAGCGTCGAGGCCTTACGACGTCATCCTTGGTATGGATTAGTATCATCCATGTCGGGATTGACTGTATTCGGAAAAGGAAGTGGTTCATCCGGGAGATGAGACCGGATTTCTCTTATCAGTAAAGAAGAAATCTTAGCAGTTCTTGTGGGATCAGAGATGGTCCAGGTCAACCAGGAGTGGATGAGTATAACTCAGAGCCCGCAGAAGACTTTTGATGACAGGAGGCGGAGGCCACTAGAGTTCGAGGATGGTGACCACGTCTTCTTGCGTGTCTCACCTCGACGTGGTTTATGGAGATTTGGCTGAGGCGGAAAGTTGTCTCCATGCTTCATCCGACCTTTCCAGGTCCTCAGTAGGATTGGCGAGGTGGCTTATCGCCTGGCTCTACCACCTCAGTTGCACCGGGTGCACGACGTCTTCCACGTATCTCAGCTGAGGAGATACGTGCACGACCCGATGCAAATCTTTGACCATGGAGAGCTGGTCTTTGATGATGTGGCGACTTTTGCGGAGGTCCCAGTGGAGATCGAGGATCGACAGGAGCAGGTCCTATGTGGATGATCGATTCCCCTAGTGCGCTTCAGATGGCAGCTCAGGAACCTCCAGAAGAGCACCTGGGAGCGGGAGGCTCAGATGCGTGCTCAGTACCGCTTTTGTATCCCTATGTTTGTAGTGAGGCTTTACGGGGACGTAAAGCCCTATGATGGGAGTAATGTAAAGACCCGTAAATTTCAAGAATTTTTTTTTCTTAATTTTCATTGAAATTTTTCAAGAACGCAGTTTCTGACGACACCTGATTCTGAGGCCCGGTATGCCCGGAATCATTTTCCGATGTTTGGCTCGGGTACGTTTAGTGAATGGATGAGCGGGTTTTTTCTAACATCTGAACCGGTGCCCGGAATCGAATTCTGAGGGAACCGATGAAATCACAACGCCGGTATTTGCTTAGAAACGCCTCTTCCGGAGTAGCCTTTTCTCGTGTGTGGTTTTTAATTTTCGTCTTAAGGTTAAGAAATAAAATAAATTGTTCGACAAACTTTATTTTATTTCTCTTAATACACTTGGAAGTCATTTGAAGCCACTTAAAGCGGCTTAATCTGAGTTGATTCGGATAGGATGCTATCTAGAAATATCCTACCCTCTTGGTGGGATATTTGTGAGGTGGGGCCCGCACGAGCCCTTCCATTTCTTTTCCGCTACGTAACGCACCCGCGAAAACCCGTCATTATGAAAGTCAACTGATGCATTTTCATATTTTCGTAACACACCATTTAATTGGGTGGTTTATTTTGTGAATTAAATGGATGGTTTCTTTTGTTGAAATAATTCAATGAATTGATGGGTCGTTACTTACCTTTTTCGTTTGTTGGTGTAATAATAAAATAAGACCAACAAGTCTTTTTGGAGGATTAGTCGTTGAGAGGTTTGTCAGAGCTCTTGAGCCTTCGTCCTCCTTCACGAAAAACGCGAAGAACGCGAAGAACGCGAAGAACGCAGAACCCGCGGAAGTCGACGAAGCGACGCCGTGTTCCGCGACGCTGACGTTCCTTTCCTGCAACGTTCTTCTGCGACGTCTCTTCCTCCGCAACGAATCTTCGATCTGCTGTTTGAGGTAAGAGACTTCGGGATTCTCTTAAATCTCCTTTGTGGTTTTTAACAAAACACGGATTTAATTAATTAAATTAAATCTGTTGTTTCTTGGTCCGTTGAGTTCACCGACTCAACGCCGGATTCCGCGATGACGCGACGCCTTTCCACGATGACGCGACGATCCCCTCCTTCTGTGACAAGAAAATCCGCGAAGAACATGCGTACGACGACGACTACGAGGTAGGGAATTATTTTGGGAATTACCCCTTTTTATATTCCATAAATGTTTCTTTAAAAAGTTAAAGAACCGGATTCATGAACAATTTTAATTTATTAAAATTGTTGTTTCCTGCGTGGAATAAAAGTTCTCCCATTGTTTATATCTAACGCGGAGGGTGCATGCCAAACGAACATGGCCCGACAACCCTCCACCGTTCTTCGTGGTTGTGCGGATTTGACGGGTGACGACGGAACGTGCCGCAATGAACGTTTGATGATCCCGTAGTGAAGAACGGATTTTGGGAGGAACAACGGCACATACGAGAAGGAAAACGGACCACCGGAGCGACTCCGGTGGCCCGCGGAAGCCGGCGGCGGCGCCCCGGCGCGCCGCCGGAAGAACCACCGTGACATCAGCCGCGGCGGCGACACCCGCTGACCCGCGGCCGCACGGGTCAGACGCGCGCGGGACGCGGTTTCAGCCGCGTCCGGTTGTCAGGGTGACACCCCGCGAGTGCCGCAGGGGTGTCACGCATGGGTGGCGGCTCCCCCCCTCCCATGTCGCGCGGCCGAGCCGGGCCGGTCTGACCGGCCGGACCACGCCCCGGCCGGGCCGGACCGGGTTCGGCCGGGTCGGACCGGGTCAGGTCGACCCGGTTTAGGGTGACCCGGTTCGGCCGACCTAGGGGGGTCGGGCTGGGTCGACCCCGGGCCCGGACCCCCATCTCCGGACCATTTTCGGTCAAATGCCCATAACTTGAGCTATGGGCCTCCAAACGACTCGCCGTCAGCGGAAACAAGATCCTTGGATCGAGACAGTTGTTTCGGTATATTGCACTCAAGGTTTTGGAATACTTTGAGTTCGGCCGGGTTGGTTCGTACACGAAACCAACTGGGCCCTCGGAGCGGAAACAGTCATATCATGAGCTACGGACGTCCGATTGACGTGCCGTCAGCTTTATTGTTTTCCTCTAAGTGAGAAGGATCTTTTGGCTCACTCTGCCCGAGGTTTGGATGTAGGTGGAGTACGGTCGGGTTGGTTTTTCCTTAAAAACCAACCGGGCCCCTGGGACGAAAAAGCCAATAACTCTCAGACCGAGCATCCGATTGACGCGCCGTCTGCGACGTTGAGTTCCTGTTGACGATACAGAACTTTTGGATACATCAACTACGGACATTGTGTCAGTTGATGTATCAGCCTCTCGGCTCGTGGAGCGGACCCTCCTGAACGAGCTTGCTGTGTGCGGGAACCCTAGTGCTGGCTACGACTTCGACGACGACGACTGTGCAGAGATCCTCGGTGGACTGCAACGATGAAGAGTGTTGGTCTTGTATATTATGTGGGTCCCAGCCTAGATGATTCAATACTGGTCTTGTATCCTATGTGGGTCCCAGTATAGATGAATCAATGAAGAGTGCTGGTCTTGTATCCTATGTGGGTCCTAGCAGTGCTGGTCTTGTATCCTATGTGGGTCCCAGCTTAGATGATTCATTGCTGGTCTTGTATCCTATGTGGGTCCCAGCCTAGATGAATCAATGAAGAGTGATGATCTTGTATCCTATGTGGGTCCCAGCTTAGATGATTCAGTGCTGGTCTTGTATCCTATGTGGGTCTCAGCATAGATGAATCAATGAAGAGTGTTGGTCTTGTATCCTATGTGGGTCCCAACTGTGCTGGTCTTATATCCTATGTGGGTCCCAGCTTAGATGACTCAGTGCTGGTCTTGTATCCTATGTGGGTCCCAGACGTACTGGTCTTGTATCTTACGTGGGTCCCAGCTTAGATGATTTAGTATCTATATCTGATCATCCATTTCACCTTTTCGACGAAGTATACCTGTGTGAGCTGAATCCTGTTTTACTCTCCTTTGTGGATTGTGTTGAACTATCCTGTGTGGATTTACTGTTTACTCTCCTTTGTGGATTGTGTTGAACTATCCTGTGTGGATTTACTGTTTACTTTCCTTTATGGATTGTGTTGAACTATCCTGTGTGGATTTACTGTTTTACTCTCCCTTGTGGAGTGTGTTGAGCTATCCTATGTGGTTATACGTTTTGCTTTCCTGTGTGGACTGGGTTGTGCTTGAGCTCGAACGTTGGAGCCGAACGGGAATTGATGACTTAGGTATATGTATGGGAATATACCTAAGAAGTGTCGGATGTTACTTCATGATTGTCTCTTTCCTTGTGGTTTATCCTTTGTGGATTTCAGGAGACCTTCGGGGTCTCGGGATCCCTACTGAGTAGCTTATACTCACCCCTGCACGGGCTATGCCCGCACTACGTTGTGTTGGTTGCAGACGACGGACAACGTTGATCGTGGTGGAGGCGTGTGGAGCAGGACGGTACCTGGAGGTGGACCACTGGGCGGGACGTACTCGGAGTGGCCAGGTGGACACGAGGAGCAGTAGAGGCTATCTGTACCCACCCTTCAGGTGGGACTTTCAGAGGACGACTCGACGCTTCATCTTATCTTTTCAGTTGTTGTTTTCCCCTTTCAGTTGTACTTTACAGTTGGGCTTGTATTTTTGGCCCCTTTTACTTTCAGTACAGCCTGTTACAGTTTTTACATAGTGTTTACTTTTCCTCTTGCTTACTCTGTGGTGCTTGTTTACTTTTCAAAGGCAATGCCTTCCCTTTTGTTGGGATTTACGACTTGGCGCTAGTCGCCATCCCCTAGCCTATGGAAGGCGGGCTTGGGGTAGTCACGACACGGGCCCCGAGGATGGGTCGTGAAAAATTGGTATCAGAGGTGGTCGGTTCTACTGCAGACTCTTATCTTTATTCTATGAGAAGCAATAGTGTTTAGCGCATTGAGTATGGTTATCAGTCCAGAGAGTCCAGTGTTGATGCGGCGGCCGACGTATCTATACACCAGGACCCTGACTTCTGATTTCCGAATTAATGCACGTAATCACTGATTACATGAGCGTTTCAAGTTTTCTTTGTGATTAATTGTGTCAGCTCACAAGGTATACAGTTCTGACCATGGTGCACCTACTTCATTTCAGGATAGCCCCACGACGGCAGCCAGCTAGGGTTCTGAGAGTGGAGCGTGATGACAGCCCACCGAGTGACGAGGCCTCGGTGCATGGATCCTTGTCTACAGAGGCACCGGCGGTACCTTTACCCGCCGAGCCACCGATGCTACCAGCCCTAGCCGTTGGCGATGCACGATGCCTTAGCGCGCTGCATGAGATTCAGCGTCAGCGACTACCCAGGTTCCGCGGGGAGACGGACCCCCAGGTAGCCGAGGACTGGCTGGGGGCGGTTGTACGGGTTTTCAGATTAGTGAGGACACCATCAGACATCATGGTGATCCTCGTAGCGAGCCTCCTGCACGCATCAGCAGGCAGATGGTGGAGCTTGATGCTACAGGTGCACGATGAGGCATCTCTTCTCTGGACGGACTTTGAGAGCATCTTCCCCTCCGAGTTCGTCCCAGCCACCCTCTGTACGGTGCGCATCCAAGAGCTACTACAGTTGCGGTAGGGCATCATGACAGTGGCCCAGTACTCGGCGAGATTTACTGATCTCTCGCACTACTCCACAGATATGGTACGGGACCCTTTCTTCCGAGCCTGGACCTTCGAGCAGGGACTGAGGCATGAGATCAGGGCTTCGATGATCTCCCTCAACATTCTGACACATGCATAGGTGTTGGAGAGAGCCCTTCTAGTGGAGAGTTTTCTCGCTTAGCAGGCTCCAGTGACAGGGCCCCCGGCAGGACGTCCCGTAGCAGGGTCTTCTGTAGCTGGCAGTAGACAGGTGACACAGAGGTTCAAACGGGCCAGACTATCAGATGGGCAGTCTCAGGATGGAGATTCGGTTGTGCGGGGCACCCGAAGGAGAGCCAGCTACACGAGGGGCAAGCATTGCTACGCATGCGGCGTGCGAGGTCACATGGCTCGAGACTACCCGACACATCTTACAGATGAGCAGCAGGTGGTAGAGGGACCTCCTAGACAGAGGATTGGACACGGTGGTCCGCAGGGTGCAGGCGGACAAGGTGGAGGAGCTGGCCGAGTAGCATATGGTGGGAGACACTTCGAGGTGTTGCCACCACCACCAACAGGAGGTCCACCCCGACTGTAGGGAGTTGGTGGAACTGTGAGAGATCAGCTTCAGGAATCTGAGGCCTTCGATCATAGAGCTTTGGGAGCAGATGGACAGGAGCGGAACTAGTGGATACGTCCTCTGTAATTCTAGTTCCATGTTGTTGTTGTGTAGTGTCTTTGTATTATGAGCTGCAATAGTAAAAGACGCTTTCCTTTGTGATGTTTTCATTCCTGTCCTCTTTTGTGTTGTTACTAAGAGGTTCCAGTTAGACTGTTGACTTAACCCTCACTTGTGAGACATCTACTGGAGGAGACCCAGTTACCACACACTGATGCCGACAGTGTGACTCAACCCTTGGATGCGAGAGTAACGGTTGGATCTCTTGGTAGTAGCGTCGAGGCCTTACGACGTCATCCTTGATATGGATTAGTATCATCCATGTCGGGATTGACTATATTAGTAAAAGGAAGTGGTTCATCCAGGGGATGAGACCAGATTTCTCTTATCAGCAAAGAAGAAATCTTAGCAGTTCTTGTGGGATCGGAGATGGTCTAGGTCATCCAGGAGCGGATGAGTACAGCTCAGAGCCCGCAGAAGTCTTTTGATGACAGGAGGCGGAGGCCACTAGAGTTCAAGGATGGAGACCATGTCTTCTTGCGTGTCTCACCTCGACGTGGTTTACAGAGATTTGGCTGAGGCGGAAAGTTGTCTCCACGCTTCATCCAACCTTTCCAGGTCCTCAGTAGGATTGGAAAGGTGGCTTATCGCCTGGCTCTACCACCTCAGTTGCACCGGGTGCACGACGTCTTCCACGTATCTCAGCTGAGGAGATACGTGCACGACCTGACACACATCTTTGACCATGGAGATATGGTCTTTGATGATGTGGCGACTTTTGCGGAGGTCCCAATGGAGATCGAGGATCGACAGGAGCAGGTCCTACGTGGATGATCGATTACCCTAGTGCGCTTCGGATGGCAGCTCGGGAACCTGCAGAAGAGTACTTGGGAGCGGGAGGCCCAGATGCCTGCTCAGTACCACTTTTGTATCCCTAAGTTTGTAGTGAAGCTTTACGGGGACGTAAAGCCCTATGGTGGGAGTAATGTAAAGACCCGTAAATTTCAAGAATTTTTTTTTCTTAATTTTCTTTAAAATTTTTCAAGAACGAAGTTTCTGACGACACCTGATTCCGAGGCCCGGTATGCCCGGAATCATTTTCCGATGTTTGGCTCGGGTACGTTCAGTGAACGGATGAGTGGGTTTTTTCTAACATTTGAACCGGATCCTAGAATCAAATTCTGAGGGCACCGATGAAATCACAATGCCGGTATTTGCTTAGAAACGCCTCTTCCGGAGTTTCCTTTTCTCGGGTGTGGTTTTTAATTTTCGGCTTAAGGATATGAAATAAAATAAATTGTTCGACAAACATTATTTTATTTCTCTTAATCCACTTGGAAGCCACTTGAAGCCACTTAATGCGGCTTAAGCCGAGTTGATCCGGATAGGATGCTATCCAGAAATATCCTACCCTCTTGGTGGGATATTTGTGAGGTGGGGCCCGCACGAGCCCCGCCATCTCTTTTCTACTAAGTAACGCACCCAAGAAAAACCATCATTATGAAAGTCAACTGACGCATTTTCTTATTTTCTTAACGCACCATTTTATTGGGCGGTTTATTTTGTAAATTAAATGGGTGGTTTCTTTCATTGAAATAATTCAACGAATTGATGGGTCGTTACTTACCTTTTTCATTTGTTGGCATAATAATAAAATAAGACCAACAAGTCTTTTTGGAGGATTACTCGTTGAGAGGTTTGTCAGAGCTCTTGAGCCTTCATCCTCCTTCACGAAAAACGTAAAGAACGCGAAGAACACGAAGAATGCCGAACCCGTGGAAGTCGACGACGTGACGCCGTGTTCCGCGACGCCGACGTTCCTTTCCTGCAACGTTCTTCTGCGACGTCTCTTCCTCCGAAACGAAGCTTCGATCAGCTGTTTGAGGTAAGAGACTTCAGAATTCTCTTAAATCTCCTTTGTGGTTTTTAACAAAACATGGATTTAATTAATTAAATTAAATCTGTTGTTTCTTGTCCGTTGAGTTCGCCGACTCAACGCCGGATTCCGTGATGACGCGACACCTTTCCACGACGACGCGACGATCCACTCCTTCCGCGACAAGAAAATCCGCGAAGAACGTGCGTACGACGATGACTATGAGGTAGGGAATTATTTTGGGAATTACCCCTTTTTATATTCCGTAAATGTTTCTTTAAAAAGTTAAAGAACCGGATTCATGAACAATTTTAATTTATTAAAATTGTTGTTTCCTGTGTGGAATAAAAGTTCTCACATTGTTTATATCTAACGCGGAGTGTGTGGGGCAAACGAACACGGCCCGACAACCCTTCGTCGTTCTTCATGGTTGTGCGGATTTGACGGGCGACGACGGAACGTGCCGCAACGGAAGTTTGATGATCCCGCAGTGAAGAACGGCTTTTGGGAGGAACAACGGCGCATACGGGAAAGAAAACGGACCACCAGAGCGACTCCGGTGGCCTGTGGAAGCCGGCGGCGGCGCCCCGGCGGCGGCACCCGCTGACCCGCGGCCGCGCGGGTCAGATGCGCACGGGATGCAACTTCAGCCGCGTCCGGTTGTCAGGGTGACACCCCGCGGGTGCCGCGGGGGTGTCACGCAGGGGTGGCGGCTCCCCCCCCCACCCCGCGTCGCGCGACCGCTCGGCCGAGCCGGGCTGGTCCGACCGGCCGGGCCGCACCCTTGCCGGGTCGGATCGGGTTCGGCCGGGACGGACCGGGTCGGGTCGATCCGGTTTGGGCGACCCGGTTCGGCCGAACCAGGGGGGTCGGGCCGGGTCGGCCCCGGGCCCGGACCCCCGTCTCCGGACCGTTTTCGGTCAAATGCCCATAACATGAGCTACGAGCCTCCAAACGACTCGACATCAGCGGCAACAAAATTCTTGGATAGAGACGGTCGTTTCGGTATATTGCACTCAAGGTTTCGGAATACTTTGAGTTCGGCCGGGTTGGTTCGTACACGAAACCAACCAGGCCCTCAGAGCGGAAACGGTCATATCATGAGCTACGGACATCCGATTGACGTGTCGTCAGCTTTGTTGTTTCCCTCTAAGTGAGAAGGATCATTTGGCTCACTCCGCCCGAGGTTTGGACGCAGGTGGAGTACGGTCAGGTTGGTTTTTCCTTAAAACCAACCGGGCCCCTGGGACGAAAAAGCCAATAACTCTCAGACCGAGCGTCCGATTGACGCATCGTCTGCGACGTTGTGTTCCTGTTGACAATACAGAACTTTTGGATACATCAACTTCGGACTTTGTGTCAGTTGATGTATCAACCTCTCGGCTCGTGGAGCGGACCCTCCCGAACGAGCTTGTTGTGTGCGGGAACCCTAGTGCTGGCTGCGACTTCGACGATGACGACTGTGCAGAGATCCTCAGTGGACTGCGACGATGAAGAGTGATGTTCTTGTATCCTATGTGGGTCCTAGCCTAGATGATTCAATACTGGTCTTGTATCCTATGTGGTTCCCAGTATAGATGAATCAATGAAGAGGGTTGGTCTTGTATCTTATGTGGGTCCCAGCCATGCTGGTCTTGTATCCTATGTGGGTCCCAGCTTAGATGATTCAGTGCTGGTCTTGTATCCTATGTGGGTCCCAGCATAGATGAATCAATGAAGAGTGCTGGTCTTGTATTTTATGCGGGTCCCAGCTGTGCTGGTCTTGTATCCTATGTGTGTCCCAGCTTAGATGATTTAGTGCTGGTCTTGTATCCTATGTGGGTCCCAGCATAGATGAATCAATGAAGAGTGCTGGTCTTGTATCCTATGTGGGTCCCAGCTGTGCTGGTCTTGTATCCTATGTGGGTACCAGCTTAGATGACTCGGTGCTGGTCTTGTATCCTATGTGGGTCCAGCCGTGTTGGTCTTGTATCCTATGTGGGTCCCAGCTTAGATGATTCAGTATCTATATCTGATCATCCCTTTCAACTTTTCGACAAAGTATACCTGTGTGAGCTGAATTCTGTTTTACTCTCCTTTGTGGATTGTGTTGAACTATCCTGTGTGGATTTACTGTTTACTCTCCTTTGTGGATTGTGTTGAACTATCCTATGTGGATTTACTATTTTAGTCTCCCTTGTGGAGTGTGTTGAGCTATCCTGTGTGGGTATACGTTTTTCTTTCCTGTGTGGACTGGGTTGTGCTTGATCTCGGACGTTGGAGTCGAACGGGAATTGATGACTTAGGTATATGTATGGGAATATACGTAAGCAGTGTCGGATTTTACTTCGTGATTGTCTCTTTCCTTGTGGTTTATCCTTTGTGGATTTCGGGAGACCTTCGGGGTCTCGGGGTCCCTACTGAGTAGCTTATACTCACCCCTGCACGGGCTATGCCCGCACTACGTTGTGTTGGTTGCAGACGCCGGACAGCGCTGATTGTGGTGGAGGCGTGTGGAGTTGGATGGTACCTGTAGGTGGACCACTGGGTGGGACGTACTTGGAGCGTTCTGGTGGACTCGAGGAGCAGTAGAGGCTATCTGTACCCACCCTTTAGGTGGGACTTCCAGAGGACGGCTCGACGCTGCAGCTTTTCTTTTCAGTTGCTATTTTCCTCTTTCAGTTGTACTTTACAGTTGGGCTTGTATTTCCGGCCCCTTTTACTTTCAGTACAGACTGTTACAGTTTTTACTTAGTGTTTACTTTTCTGCTTACTTACTCTGTGATTCTTGTTTACTTTTCAAAGACAATGCCTTCCCTTTTGTTGGGATTTACACCTTGGCGCTAGTCGCCAGCCCCTGGCCTATGGAAGGCAGGCTTGGGGTAGTCACGGCACGGGCCCCGAGGACGGGTCGTGACATAGGATCCCTTACCTCAAGTCTGACTTGTCTTGTTTGTTTCTTTATATTCACGAATAATAAACTTTGGTAAATTTATAATTGATTAAGGACATCCTTTAATGATTATTATTCAGTTCATATCACATATTATAATGTCATAATAATTGTTTAATAATGTTAGTTCATATCAGACGTTTTTGCCGAAGTTTGGTACATGAGTCAAAAATGAACTTGTTTGAAAAATGATTGCCCATGTAGTTATAAGTAAATAATATCCAGAATAGTATTAATGATTAAAATATCATATATATCTAGTACATATTCATTTTATACTATTCCATATCATTGAAAGATAAAAATGAAAAGCACCGTTCATGGAGATGGTAGACCGTACGTACGCATGGACGCTACTTTCATTTTTTTTATATTAATGGAATTAAAAATAAATTATATATATATATATATATATATTATAATTTCAGTATAATATATATGTTATATAGGTCACATATGTTCGTTAATTTCATTCTTTATACATTCCAAGTATTGCATGTACGAGTCACATCATTTGAGGGGGCGGTAGTCCACACTTCCTCATATGAAAGTATCACATTTACACAACATGAAAAGAATAAAGGTATGTTTTAAATATAAAATACAGAAGCATATAGTAAACATAAATACCATATATATCATATATATAATACAGTGACATCATAATGTCCACCTTTAAAGGTGTTAAAAAAATATTGAACAATCATCGTTTCGTGAGACAGAAAATCGTCAACCACAGAAACAGTATGTTCTTTAACCATTAGACAGTGGTGTGTGTAAGTGTAGCTCGAATACATCTTATAAAAACATCCTAGTATATTGAAGATACTGGATTTGTTACAAAATAAATTAATAAAAAGAGTTTAGGGGGTTGGAAAATCAAAATAAAACAAAAGGAATCAAGTGAAGACATTACCTTAAAATCGGGTAACTCCCTTTGGTTTGAGCTCAAAGGCTTCCTTGGGAAGACTTCTGCCCAAAGTGAGGCTTCTAAGAGTTATGGAGGGATGTGGAGAGACAGAATGGGCAGGGCTGTCCAAGCCAAAGGCATTGGAAGTGTGGGTAAGGAGGTAGAGGTGAGGGACTTTTATAAGAGGAGAGGAGGGGCGCTCCTGGAAAGTAAATAAATGTTACATTATTTTAGAATAAGCTTCTCATTTTAATGGTCCCACATTGATGTGTTTCGAGGATAAGGTGATAAGGGTTTGAAATCCACCCATAAAATTTTTTTGGACATGTGTAGGTTATATATGTTACATTATCATTCCATTTTATTTAAAACATTAAATAACGAGGACATCGCTGCATCATCATGATGTCATAAATAATTTAGTTTATTTAATGTCGAAAAATTATAAAAAAATACTATGATGTGGGAAATCTTTTTATCATTCCAATTACTATTTATATTCAAAACTCTGACTTGTATAACACCATGTAAAAATTGTTTTAGTAAAACATCTCATGTTTGTGTCATTTTTCATTTACATTAAATAAAAAGGTATTTATGTCATTTTCCAACCAAAGTGGATCCATGGGGTCCCCAAGTTGACCCATGGATTTTCATGGTCGTCCATGACTCATCCAATGAGGGTAGGACATGTGTCTAGGTCATTTCATTTTATTAAAACATTATTCTTACCTTTAACTACACTAATTACCTATAATCACGATTAAAAACTTAATAAGTTACTATTCACAAAAATAATTATTTTAATCCCATTGAACCACATTTTACTTCTTAATGACAACCATGTATGTCAGATTTTTTAAATTAAAAACACAAAGATGGAAAAATTTCATTTAAATGGAAAATCAGTTTTTATAAGTACCACTTCGTGGTTTCACTGTTCATCAAAAATTGATGTTTTTCAGAAAATTACCAAAAAATCACCCTAACCTATATTTGATATTCCAAATTCAAAAATGATGTCTATTTTAAAAAATTAAAAACATATATGTTTCATTAATTAATTTAATAATTAATTTCTGCTGACAAAACAAATAGCGTGTTTTTATGAAACAAAATGTATCAAAAGATTAACACTAGTTTAAGTCTGTTTTCAGAGTGAAATTAATTTCAATGTCCACTATCGGATTAAATACTAAAAATATATTTTAATTTAACTTTAAGACCAATTCAAAAAAAAATATAATCATATATATAGATTAGATTAAAAAGAGGTTTTGAATTAAAATACAGTATTTTTCACTATTCATTTAAAATTGAACTTTTTCGGAAAAATACCAAAAATTTACACAAAGTAAATTTTGATGACCCGATACTAACAAAGAATTTTATTTTGTCAAATATAACACATATAATTTTCAAAAACTGGATTTAAAAGAGGCTCTCTATAAAAAGGCTGTTAATCGACCTTTTAAAGAATATTAGAATGTTAACGCTTAAAATTGGATTCATTCGCAATTTTAATCCTCTAACATTTATTGTAAAAAGTAAAAATATTTTACAAACATATATAATCATTTTGTAGTTAGTTATTTTCATTTTATCCATTACAATAGCTAAGCGTTTACAACTATTTAAAATAATATTATTTTATTATTAGAGTGCAACATAAGATTCTCAAGAAACTCATTGCTGCGTGTAGGGTACGCCATCGAGCATATCATCCCCTTTAAAGTTATATTAATATTTTATTCACAAATATGGATAAATGTGAAAATGTCATACTCTTTATTTACCTGGGGTGTTATATCCTTCCACCCTTTTAGGGAATTGCATCCTCGAAATTTTAAAATTGAGCTTGGAAACATCCTTGAAAGTCCCACATTGGAACAAGAGTCGGTAAAACAATCACTTTAAAATAAAGAAAGATACGTACAGAGGTCACCCGAGTTAACCCATACTAGGATTCCATGTAGGAAAACATGGAATGGAGGATAAAACTTTGGGTCATATTCTGATGGAGAGTGATAGAAAACATGTTTAGGAGAAAGTTAACCACAAGAAAATCTAAAAATTGTGCTGGGTTAAACGGTAATCGATTCCCCAGTAGGAAAAGTTAATAGACAACATTTTTTGAAGTTACATTTTATTGAGGAATTTATTCATAAGGAAACATAATCACTTATTATGTTAACTTTCAAATTTTATTATATTCCTTACACAAACTCATATTTTCTCCAAAAGACGAGTATTTAGGAAGACTTGTTCACATTAAGAGTACTATAATCAAATTCTAGAGAATCACCTAATCCAAAAAAGAGAACTATATACTTCCCATGTCTTTAGACTTTATCCAAAACCAAAAACAAAAAGGTTATTACAGGATCAGAAATCCTGAAAAGGAAAACCCTTTATATAAAAAATCTGTTCTTAATCTCCAAAATTTGTCTAACAAAACCCAAAGTTCAACGAGGACCATCCGATAAACAATTTTTCCATAAAATTCTTCAAAGTAAACCAAACTAAGATTGATACCCAAATATTTGAAGGATTTAGTGACATAGTATTCCAATTTAAATCGTAACATTTATCTCCAAACAACATCAGTTGCTCTTAATGTCTTGTATTGAAAAGTAATTAACCTAATCACATATCCTCCTTGATAGGTTAATAAATTTCCATAGATAACCCAAAATAAACATACTCTTAATTCATAAAATCATCTAACTAAAAAAATCAGTCAAACTAACCAGGGACTTCACATAGTCCAGTGGTAGGCGATAAATACCAGTCACACTTTGGTTGTGGGTTCGATTCCCACAGCTTTGTCAGACGCGACGGGTTGTCACATGGTCTGTGTGTTGTCCTTTTTTTAAAACTCCAAAAATAACCCTAATACGTTTTAACCTCAATAGTTTCATTATACCTCTCATTTTCATCCAAATTTGTTACGATCTCAACAACTTAATTCTTGAAGTCTTATTTCACCACCATAAGATAAAATAAAATGATTCCAAAAATGAATAACATCATAACTTCATCATGGCGTCCACTAGGTTTCATCATCATCTTGCTCACGTAGGTAGAAGTCCCATGCATTACAAAAATTATTTAGAGATCATTCAAAATCATTTTCTTCCTCCATAAAAATACACCTTGTACAACATGGGTCATATGGGTCTTCACAGAAAAACAGTTTTGGAAAATAATCATGTATGACATATAATTCCAAAACATCTGATAAAACATGATTTCTATAAAATAGTCAGACAAAATTTGAGGTAAAACTTTCTATTATTGGTCCTTTTAAAATACCATATGTATGTGCTGAGAGACTATATTTTAATAGAAAATATAAATAGGTTGCGCAAGGGTCTCCTTCCTCAAAACCATTTTTAAAATCATAATATGCTTCAAATTATTGTGATAAGGTAAAATATTTGAAAATACCTTGATAATATTTACCTTTCTTGAAAATATGAGAATATTGTGAAAATAATATTTGTCTAAAAACAACCCGTGATCCACGATGATAACGAGGTATAGTGGAGGTTTTTGATATCTCAAACAATAGCTTGATAGTGAGTTGTATGCTAGAAAAAGTTTCACAATCATCTGAACATGACTTTGCAATAATTATTGCAATCATGTCATCAGGAAGAGATAGGAATGTCGTTTGAAATCCTTCTCCTTCCATTCATAACCGACTTTACTTGACCTCAAAAAAGTTATAAAATAGGGATTTAACTGAAATAATAGATATAGGGACTAATCATGTGTCTAACAAAAACTACTAATCCCTAAAGTTGTCTAAAACGACCTCTGATACCAACTATAAGGCCCCAGCCTTAAACATTACTTAATCTTGAGTTAATACAAGATTACACATTGAGGATCTTTTCAGGTTTAGAGTTTTAGATAAATAGATCATAAAACGTGCATTACATTCCACATTTAAACAAAGTGGTTACATAAAGATAGTATTCAATTTTTTACCATCTACAGAAACATATTTAAAATAAAACAAGGATTCATTCTTGACACTTCCTTGACACTATCATCATATCATGTACCTTTCCATTGACCCGTGAAAAACATTTCAAAAAAAAAAACTTTGGATGAGCATAAAAAGCTCAGTAAGGGTTATAAAAATATGGAAAGGAATCATCAGTTCATATATACATAAGAATGGAATCATACTTTTCCCATAAAACATAGGAACATTTACATACCTCATCAAATCATGAATAAATCATAGAAATCAAAAGACATAAATGTAACTTTAGGCATTCATAACATTCTTACATAGGGAGTAACCCTCTAGGTTACGTTTGGAATACCCATCAAAGTATATTCCCTAAATCTCTTCAGAGAAACCTTAACGTTTCACTCCATTGCGTTACCCAATGTATTGGAGAGCTATATCGGGCTCACCTACCCTTAGTTTATCACAGAACCAGTCATCTTCATAACAATGCACAAGAACCATAACATAATCGTATCACATAAAACATACATAAAGGAAACATAACATTTCCACATTTCAATCACAAGATATCAATAACACAGTGATATAACAAAAAAATTACCAAAACCATTTTAAATAAAAAAATAAAAGAAAAGTAAAACATGGTATTTATTTTTCTTTTAAAAAAAGGTATGGCTTGTAGAGGAAGCCGAAACTCAAATAATTGTCATGGCGGCGGAGAAGTCATTGTTTCCGCATACGTATGACAAAAACAATTCCTTTTGTCTTTTTGTAAAATGCTTCGTATAAAAAAATATTTCTTTTGGATAAACGTAATAGTCGAAGCGGTTTATACAACATATAAAAGAAGGTTGTGTATAAAATAATATATTCTTCAATGAAAGGAGATTGAGACAAAGTCCCATACAAAGACGGTATCCTTGGTTTAAGGATAAATCAATTACATAATTATGTATGACAAATGAATACACCAAATATAAGTGGATATTAAGTGTAAAACAATCAGAGGTTATTCACACATATTCATAGAACAACATATTCATGGAGTACAAGTTTATCCCAAAGAATAAAATTTGGGTTAAGAAGTTCCCTTGCAAAAATTTGACAGCCTAACAGCGTTACTACAAAATTCAGAAAATGAGTTGATGAGAGATAAAAAGGGTATCTCATCACATGGACATAAAATTTAAATCAATAAGGATATATAAAAACATATCCCAACATAATATTATGTGAATTAAAAGACATAACAAAATAAGTCTTTTTAAAAAGAGGAGGGTGATAGGTTACCTTACCGACATGGGTATCTTTCAAAACATACACCCCGTGAAAGAGGGGAAATAAAAAATTGATGTAAATAATCATAAATGATATTATATTACACAATGAGTAAAATAATGGGTAGTACATACACCACACAATGGAAATTGTGGCAAATTTAGAATAATTCTCACGGGAATAAAAGTGAGATGAAAAAACCCTTACAAAAACTCGGCAGCCTAACGACGCCAATTAAAACCTCCAAAATGGATTGATGAGATCAACTAGGGTCTCTCATCATATTAACATAATGTTTTCAGAAAGAGGAATTTAAAAGAACATCCCAAAAATAACAAAGATGAGCTTAAAAGAAGTGACGTAAAGGAGAGTACTTAAAAAGAAAGAGAGAGGTTAGATCTCTTATGAAAATTCAGCAGCCTAACAGCGCCACTCAAAACTTCCAAAATGGATTGATGAGAGAGAATAGGGTCTCTCATCATATGAACATAAAAATTACATTATGAGTAATATAAGGGAATATCCCAATAACCGGAAAGATTATATTTATAAGTAATGACATAAAAGAGTGTACTTAAAAAGAAAGAGAGGAGTGGGATCCCTTACCTCAAGTCCGACTTGTCTTGTTCATTTCTTTATATTCCTGAATAATAAAATTTGGTCAATTTATAATTTCTTAAGGACCACCTTTAAATATTATTATTCAGTTAATATCACATATTATAGTGTTATAACAATTGTTAAATAATTTTAGTTCATATCAGACGTTTTTGCTGATGTTTGGTACATGAGTCAAAAATGAACTTGTTTGAAAAATGATTTACCATGTAGTTATAATTAAATAATTTCCAGAATAGTATTAATGATTAGAATATAATATATATCCAGTACATATTCATTTTATACTATTCCATATCATTTGAAGATAAAGAACGAAAAGCACCGTTCATGGAGACGGTAGGCTGTACGTACGCATGAACGCTACTTTCATTTTTTGTCATATTAATGGAATTAAAAATAAATGATATATATATATATATATATATTATAATTTCAGTATAATATATATGTTATATAGGTCACATATGTTCATTAATATCACTCTTTGTACATTCCATGTATTGCATGTACGAGTCACATCACTTGAGGGGGCAGTAGTCCACACTTCCTCATATGAAATTATCGCATTTACACAACATGAAAAGAATAAAGGAATGTTTTAAATATAAAATACAGAAGCATATATTAAACATAAATACCATTTATATCATATATAAAATACAGTGACATCATAATGTCCACCTTTAATGGTGTTAAAAGAATATTGAACAATCATCGTTTCGTGAGGAAGAAAATTGCCAACCACAGAAACAGTGTGTTCTTTAACCATTAGACGAAGGTGTGTGTAAGTGTAGCTCAAATCCTTCTTATAAAAACATCCTAGAATATTGAAGATACTGTATTTGTTACAAAATAAATTAATAAAAAGATTTTAGGTTGTTGGAGAAGCAAAATAAAACAAAAGGTCTCAAGTGAAGACATTACCTTAAAATCCGGTAACTTCCTTTTGTTTGAGCTAAAAAGCATACTTGGGAAGAATTATACACAAATAGAGGCTTCTAAGAGGTAGGGAGGTATGTGGAGAGACAAAATGGTCAGGGGTTAGCCGAGACAAAGGCTTTGTAAGTGTGGGTAAGGAGGTAGAGGTAGGGGCCTTTTATAAGAGGAGAGGAGGGGCACTCTTGGAAAGTAAAGAAATGTTACTTTATTTTAGAATGAGTTTCGGATTTTAATGGTCCCACATTGATGTGATTAGAGTCTAAGGTGATAAGGGTTCTAAATCCACCCATAAAATAGGTTTTGGACATGTTTAGGTCTTAGATATTACATTATCATTCCTTTTTATTTAAATCAATAAATAATGAGGCCATCACTGCATCATCATGATGTCATAAATAATATAATTTATTTAATGTCTAAAATTTAAAAAAAATACTATTATGTAGGAAATATTTTTATCTTTCCAATTAGTATTTATAGTAAAAAATCTGACTTGTATAACCCCATGTAAAAATTGTTTTAGTAAAACATTTCATGTTTGTGTCATTTTTACTTTAACATTAAATAAAAAGGTATTTATGTCATTTTCCAACCAATGTGGCTCCATGGGGTCCAAAGGTTGACCCATGGATTGTCTTGGTCGTCCATGACTCATCTAATGAGGGTAGGACATGTTTCTAGGTCATTTCATTTTATTAAAACATTATTCATACCTTAAACTACACTAATTACCTCTAATCGCGATTAAAAACCAAATAACTTACTATTCACCAAAAATATTATTTTAATCCCATTGAACCACATTTTACTTCTTAATGACAACCATTAATGTTGGATTTTTTAAATTCAAAACACAAAGATGGAATATTTTCATTTAAACGGAGAATCAGTTTTTATAAGTACCACTTAGTGGTTTCACTATTCATCAAAAATTAAATTTTTACAGAAAATTACCAAAAATTCACCATAAGCTATATTTGATATTCCAAATTAAAAAATGATGTCTATTTTACAAAACTCAAAACATATAAGTTGCATTAATTAATTTAATAATTAATTCCTGCTGTCAAAACAAATAGCGTGTTTTTATGAAACAAAATGTATCAAAAGATTGACACTAGTTTAAGTCCGATTTTAAAGTGAAATAAATTCCAACGACCACTATTGTATTAAATGGTAAAAATATATTCCAATTTCACGTTAAAACCAATTCAAAAGATAATCTAATAATATATATTAATTAGATTAAAATGAGGTTTTGAATTAAAATACAACATTTTTCACTATTCATTAAAAATTGAACTTCTTCAGAAAAATACCAAAAATTTACAGAAAGTAAATTTTGATGTCCCGATTCTAAAGGAGAATTTTATTTTGTCATATATAACACATACAATTGTCAAAAAGTGGATTTAAAAGTGGTTCTCCATAAAAAGGCAGTTAATCGACCTTTTAAAGAATATTAGAATGTTTACGCTTAAAATTGGATTCATTCGCATTTTTAATCCTCTAACATTTATTGTAAAAAGTAAACATATTTGACAAACATATATAATCATTTTGTAGTTATTTATTTTCATTCCCGCCATTACAACGACTAGGCGTTAACTACTATTTAAAATAATATTATTTTATTATTAGAGTGCAACGTAAGATTCCCAAGAAACTCGTTGTTGTGTGTTGGGTATACCATCGAGCATAGCATCCCCTTTCAAGTTATATTAATATTTTATTCACAAATATGGATAAATTTGAAAATTTTATACTCTTTATTTACCTAGGGTGTTACATTGATCTTTAATACATTTATCAATTCTTTAAATATCATAATCATTTGAATTTTATGGAGAGTTATATTTCAAATATTTTATTTTATGAAATATTTAGCGGTAAATTTGGTCTCTAGAGTGAAAAACTCCAAAAATCAATCTTTTATGTGTTGAGTCTCCTAGTGATGGATATTATTCAACATTTCTTGAGGTGTGATTAAATTAAGAGTTGTGAATAAATCATCCTTTTAAAGTAATAGTTTTAAAATTCCCGTGTATTCTATTTGATCTTTTTTTAGTGTCCTTATTTTTTTAGTTTACTATTATTCTCATAGATAAATCATCTTTCCAGTTTATTTCCCAGATTCTTTATTCAATTACGTTTTCGTACTGTCTAAAATACAATCAAAAAAATATTTAAAAAATTTAGAAAAGTTAAAAAAATAATCTCAACCATTGTTAACACCATTGGATTCTTTTTTTGAAAAATAAACTTTGTCACCATCCTTCCCTATGGGTTCTACCTTGCTAGAAACTATACAGTAGTATATAAAAAATTTAAAAAAAATTAATCATTGAATTATTTTAACAAATACCGGGTCATGTTTTTTGTATCATTTCTTGGGAATGATTTGATAGACCATTTTTCAGTTGAAAAAAAAATTCAGAAAAAAGTCACATATAAAAAATCTAAAACATTTAAAAATTGAAAACATTGTAAAAAATATTCTTCTTTGTTTAGAGATTTTTTTGTACTATTTTAACATCATTTTTTGTACTACTATTTTGCTGAGTGACTGCTTGAACATGGTTGAACTGAAATTTAATTGTTTTTACCAATTTTATGAACACTAGATCATCCACTATTAGACTATATACCAAAAACAAGTAAATGGATAAACATATCACTTCTATTAAAATGAAAATAAAATTGAAATGGATAATTTTGATGAAATGGTTCTTGCACCTAATAAACAATAAAAATTCATCCCAAACTATTTGGAGAGAATTATAGGCCTAGGATGATGGATTCCAGCTCCGACAAGTATTATGTAATCATTATTCAATCTATCCTACCCTGAGAGCCTGAAACTCTGAGTTGAAACAATCATAAATATATCTACTACTTACTTTTAATAGAATCTCTAATGAGGAATCTTAAGACTTTATTAAATATTTTTACAGTATAGTGCAATAATTACCACTACAAGGACCCACTAATAATGAACATTGAATGAGATTATTTCTGTTTTTCCTTAGAGGGAATGCTCGAAATTGGTTTTTGAGTCCCAATGAAAATATTTTTGAAAATTGTGACCAAGTATATAATTCATTTATAATGAAATTATTTACCCAAAGACATAAAATGATAACTTATAAGAAATATCACTAGTTTTTACTAAGAGGATAAAGAAGCCTTTCATGAGGATTGAGATAGAATCAGGGACCTTCTTAGGTAGTGTCCTCACCATGAACATCCCAACTTCTCATGGATACATTATATGAAGGGTTTTCCTCAGGTATCATTCCATCAGAAGTTTTATATTTCACATTTAAAATTAATTTACCCAAACAAGTATAATGAATGTTATGTATCGATCCACATAGAGATGAATTAATTGTGTTTCTTATAGTTTGAGATTAATTTAGTGATTCCTGCTAAAATATAGAGTAGATTTTTGTTTTGTTTTAATAAAAGTGTGATTGAATTTTAATTTTGTGGTAAATTACTTTTAAAGATAAATAAAAACATTGAAATTTGGTTTAGATGAATGTTTGGAAAGCAATGCATCAGGGATGTGGATTTTAATGGTTTTTATTAAATCAATTTTATTATGAGGTTGTGTTTTTCATGATAACTAACATCTCTGGGTTAAGAATGTAATAGAACCCCCATGTCCGGTGAGTTTTGTTTAAATCAATAGAAACCAATTCGTTGGTCTGGAAATTGATATCTCTTAATTTTATTAATTTCATGACTTTTTGATATGATAAGAACATCCAATGATCATTGATGTTCTTAATCATAATTCCTTAAAATATATCTACAAATCCCTTTCTTAGTTTGATATGATGTTTTTAGCGATATTTATAATGAATTAATAAGGAATTATGAGAAGATAATATATAACCCGATTACAATATCACAAATGAAAAAATACAACACATAATTTTCCACAACCCCAACTCATATAGGATTTAGCAACTCATGGAGTAGCTAATAACTAAAAAACTCTCAATACATGAATTAATCCTCTTAAAAGCTTTAGGGAGAAGGTTTTCGGGATGTTATCACAAAAGAACCTTCTCTAATTTCTTATATCCTCTACTTTCTCTATCTTTTAATCTTCTGGTCCATCCCTGAAGTTCTCCCCCTTGGAATATCTTAGAATGAATTAATTCTGAATCAATATTGAACTTGGAGGGCCTGAATCCTATTTATAGGTTTTAGTAGTACACAATGTGTATCATAAAGTACACACCATGTACCCTGGTCAATGCTTTTTAGCCGTCTTTTCTCCACCAGTAGGTAATCTAACATGTCTTCTTTGACTTGGAGCACAGCGTCACCTGGTAGGTGGAAGTACAAGAAATGTAGTGATACCATAAATGGTGTGTAATATCATTCATCGGCCATCATATGCTTCTAAAAGGGACACACAACATGTATATGGGAAGTACACCACATGTATGCTTTAGTCAGAAACAAGGGCATGTATACAGTCTTCCCGATATGTGTCGTGTTAGTAGTACATGGTGTGTATAAAAATTACATGTTGTGGATATTTTAATTTTTGTTTTGTGCTTTCTTGATTTGTGATTTTTAATGGAAAACACCTGAAAATCAACATAATCACTAATATAATGAATGTGATCCTCAAAACAATTAAAAATTGGTTGAAAAAAAGTTTTTTTCCACTTTAATATATATAAAATAGTATACACATGTTGGGAATATCAAATTCTCCCAAACACGGTAATTTTATTATCCTCAAAGAAGACCTCAATATCCAATCAATAGAATCCATACTCTAAAAAGAAAAGCATTTAACTAAATATAACTGTAAATACTATAACCATAGAAGATGATTTTTAAAAAGGTACAAAACAGATTTCAATTCCCATGATATTCTAATCATGCCTCATATATAATTTAATTAAAAATCCACCCTCTTTTATCCACATTATTTATCTTTTCATAAATAAACAAGGAACTCGATTATTTACCTCGACAAAAGATACAACACACATCATTCAAGATTATTTAATCAGAGTTATTCTCAATATTAAGTATAGGATCTCAATTTATAAGCTTTAAAGTGTTCTATTTATACACATTAGTAGTCAAAAAAAAATCATGAGGGATTTCAATAAGGTTCAATTGTATTAGGGGATAAGGGTTGGTAGGTAATGATGAAAATTAATCTAAGTGGCTTAAAAAGTATTGTTAATTCTTAAACAATAACACATTATATCCAAAATAATGGTTAATTAAAATGCTACCCCAGTCAAGAAATCGGAAAGGGTATCATCACCATGGTATTCCCTTAACAATATGTGCCCAGAAACCATCAATAATATATAATATATAACATGGTCCCTATTTTTCATATTTCATTTTTTTAGAATTAGGACCACTAAAAATAAAATTAATAGTCATTTTGGAATCCTTATACCAAAACGAACAATAGATAAACTCCCCCACACATAAATTTTTGGTTGCTCACTAATATATACCATGAACGGCCAAAAATCCCTCTCTAAAACTCATGTGAATAATCATGCAAAATTATAAATGTATTAGGGTAGGAAGGGAAAATAGGCTTGTAATGTGGGGTCATATCAAGGGAGTTCGTGGTTTCTATGGATTTACTATGATCATATGTAGGGTAGTTATAAAGGTCCAAGGGGTATAAAAAGAATCAAATTCCATAATAATTTTAATCTGATTCAAAAATAATATTGTTTTAAAAAGAAAAACTAGAAAGTTCTAGTAGTTATGCATATCCCAAGAATATATCAAGGAAGACGATATAATAATGAATATTTCAAAAAATCTCAGAATACCTATTAGGAAAGGAAAAAATACAATGGTCAATCAGGTCATGATATTAGTTCAAAATGAACAATCTAATAAATGTAAATGTCTATGGATTAAAATCTAGAATCAAACTACAACAACAATCATTTTACGATTCTTTAAAAATTAAAATAAGCATGTATCTTTTAATATAACCATTTATGTATTTATTATTTAAAATTATAATTAATCAATAAAATTCCACAATTAAAAATATGTAAACTATTAATCACGTCTCTTAAATCAGTTAAAGTCAAAGACTTGTGTAAACATAGGTCCTAATTCCACCACACTTTATACAACACAAGGACTTTGAAGTGAAATTCCATGAAATAGGAGTGAATATGGTAAAGAAATGGGTGTAATACTAGGGGAAGAAGTGGAATAAGTAAACCAAAATAAGAAAGGAAAAAGAAACATAGAAAACTACTCCCCTCATGGTGAATTGACAAAATGTTGTAGTACTCAAAATAAAGATACTGAATTCATTCCAGTGTACTTGTGATAGTTGTTGGAAGGAAAAAATCTGTTAATGAAAACATCATCACATCCCAAGTAGAGAAAAAAATATATAAAATGGAAATGAATGTGCCCAAAAACTAGTTACGGGGTTTCCCTAGAAGACAAATCATCTGTGACATGAAGATGTAGTAGCAAAGGCTTGGTGGAAGCAATAGAGTCCATAGGCGTGAGATTTGTGCTAGGATGAGTAGTCATAGAAGTTGGAGCCTCAGGAGTGGGGGTTAGAGTGTGAGGATCCATTGTGAATCCTGGACTGGCAGCAAGAGTGGTATCATCTGGGCCAGTGGTGGAGAGGAGAACAAAATCTATGCCCAATCTGGATGTTGTAAATGTGGGACCGGAGGTGGAAGTGTAGACCCAATAGTGGGTGATAGTAGTACTGAAAGGCCCAGGTTTTGAAGAATGAGTCCCGAACTCTCCTTCATTTGTTTCTGTGTCTAAATAATGTCAGTCTGGCCGTTCTTGAGGATGCCCATACATTGAGTGATATCGACTAGGGCGAGGCTAGTAGGAGGTGTTAGCCAAGGGTGTAAGGGGTGGTGGGGTGGTAGAAGGAATAGAAGAAGAAGAAAAATAAGAAGTGGATGGAAGGAAAGAGGAAGTGGGTGGGGTGGGGAAGGAACATCCGTAGGTGGAAGGGGTGGATCCGGAGTCCCAACAACAGTAGAAGTAGGTAGTTCATCTCTAACCCCTATAAGTGAATGGGCGCCCTGCACAAGCACAAAGCACTCTCCCCGATTCCCGACCAGCCTGATACGAATATGCATGAGGATGTCTAAATGATGAGGAGAACACAAATGTTCTTGAGGGAGAGACGACTAAAAAACTCTCAAATAGTGTGCCAATTGGGTAGCCTAGAACCCACAGTTCAGGTTTCCTTAACTACCATGGATCATATAATGAAAATAGAAAGAGACAAGATAGGGGATTATGGGTAATCTTGTTGGATGGTACAAGTAAGAAACTCCATGTACCGTCAAGACACAAGACCCATATCATCGTGGTGTGGAAAAATAAGGGAGGCGAAGCATCAATGAAGAAAACAATGTGGGAGGGAACTGATGATTTTTCTCTTCTAAGATGCGGGGGCGTAACTTTTGTCATACCAAGAAAGCTCCAACCACATCGCAACAAGATCAGAGTGCTAAAGGTGGGTCAAGTTAGAGATAAGAGGTGGGGTGGTAGGATTGGAATAGAAGCCGCACCCTCAGCCAAACTACGCCATAGCGAGGGAAAAATGTCATCCTCCTAGCTGAAAATGAAATGAGTGAGCTTTATCAGTTAGAATCTAGCAGTATGTGGGACCTTTAAACTCGATCATAGCCTTGAAATACATAAATATATCTCAAATATTAGGAGTTCTGACCTATAGTGTGTCTAAAAGTTGAGTATGGCCCATAACCTCATCAATATCTTCCCAAATGCCAAGGTGTTGCGGCACAGAAATATCGAGGAAGCTGCTACTCAACTGGATAGTGTGGAAGGAAAAGCACCATAATCTCTCTACCATAGGATGATCTGCATGAAAAATTAGGTAGGGATGTGTAAGTGGTAGGGAATCATATAGTGTAGGCTGTGGTGGAATGACTAGTTCTTGATTATAGGGTCCTACCACATATATAGGAAGTGGAGCAGTTGATACCTGAGCAGGCATAGAGGGTTGAAAAGTAGGTGGAGGTGATGGCCCGGTTAAGCCCACCACTAGCGTGGTGGGTATCCTTGAGGTTAGAGATCTAGAAGGAGTGGTAACAGCAATGATCTCATCATAGTGGAGGTCGTAGATGCCTCTGGTAAAAGATTAGCAGTAGAAGGTTCCACTAGAACTGGCAGATCGGTAGATGTCATATATGGAGGTGACATCAGAAGTGGAGGCAGAGTAGCCAACACTAGGGGTGACCAACCAGTAAATCCAAATTTGGATGATCAGGATGTCAAAGATGAATCTAGTAGTAGTGATTCCACTCCCCCTCAGAAGTAGAAGTGGGCCACTTCCCACTTTCATTATCTCTATTATCCATACCTAGTAGAAGAAGAGAAAAGAAAACAAAAGAAAAGAAGAAAAATAAGAAAGATTAGAAAATGTGGAAAAAATGGAAATAGAATATACCAAGGTGTGTACCATAGTGTACACATTGTGTACCCCAACATTGTGTGATTCCTGTGAAAATAGCTAGAAAAACATGACAAGGGAAGGATTAAAGTGAAATACATGTTGTGTGGAAAGGGGTACACTCTGTGTGTGTTGACAAGGTGTGTGAGGTGTGTAGACCATCTTCATGGGGTCCTCCGAAGGGTCCGAGGACATGGTGAGTCCTGAACAGACATGATATGTATAGGCACAAGGGATGGGGTTGTTTCTCAGAAGACACAGTCTGGCCCAAAATTCCTGGGGAGGTACTATACATGGCGGGTACTGAACGTACATGCCCTGTTATTGTCGAATGAGGAGAATGATTCATGTATGTTTGTGGACAAGATGTATATGGTGGGTGTTCTTCACACACCCTGTGTACATTTAGGGAAGCTGAATGGTCCTCCAATCGGTAAATCTCCCTAAACAAGATAAAAACGGTGAAATAATGAGCATAGAATGGTTTACGTGATGTGAGGATAAAATATTGAGGAAATAAGGCTTAAAAACACTGAAAATCTATTTATTTAAATTGTTGGGGGAGGAGGGAATGCATGAGAAGAAAATGTGGAGTATGGGGGTTACAAAACACAAGCTCAAGCCGGGTAGGGCTCGACCTCTATAGCCACGGTACACGACTTGTACGAGCGCCAACACACTGTGTATCACTGTGTTTTTCAAATAACATATATAATATAATTATTATATGAAACTATATAATTATTAGTACTACAATTATAATAAATATATAAATTTATTATTTACTAAAAAAGTATCTATACATGTACTTTATCGATAAATACTCACTGGGTGTTCTAATATTGTAAAAAGAGAACATAAACCTTCAGTCTGGCACATGGGGCATGATTCGATCTAACGATCGCTCAATCCAAACTCAATACCCCAAACCCTGGAGAAAAGGGTGTAGTGACGTATGGTTTTAGTTACATTTAATATTTAAAGGAAGAGGAAAATTATACATGGGATTATGAAAATGCACGGCATGTGGTTTCAAGTTTGAATAATAGAGATGAAGTAGGGAGACTAGCCGAGTACAAACCCGGGTCATTTGGATCTAGGGTCGAGACTGCCGATCTACCAACTTCACCCATGTGTATGTTCATATTTCATTAAACATGGTACACATCACATATATCTAAATTCACGCCATGTGGTTTTATTAATATGAAAAATGATGGAAATGGATTGGTTGTCAGGATTAGAACCCGAATATTTTGGAACCAGTATATGACCCTGGCTAGCCGTTCCATTTCAATCATGTGCCTTATTTTATTTATAAAAAATTATATATTATTTGAAAAATTCCACAACTAATTTTTAGTTAAAAACAGTAATAAAAATGATTAATCTTGTGTCAAAGATAGGTATGGAGGTATTTAAACATGTGATAGCTCAAATATATTCTATTGACCTTACCATCGGCAATGACATCATCAATGTTTTGTAACTTATTTAATCTATATATTAATAATATTATGAATACAAACTAAAAATATAAGTACATGTTGTGCATATAGGTGGTATATAGTGTGTGACCTCTGGATTGCTTCCTAAGAAGCGCCTTTGTTTTACATCATTGTCCTGACCTTAACAGAGCATTGCGCTACCCAAATTGTATAGTAGAGAGTGTACCCACCATAAATTATATTTGAAAAAATTGTTTCAAACCATTCTTATTTACCTTGATTTGTTGATGGTATTCTTCATTGACATCCACCACACCATGGGGAAAAATCATAATCACATTGAAAGGCCCATATAATCGGGATTAAGTTTACCTGGGAACAATCTCAAACAAAAGTTAAATAGAAGTACCTCATCACTCAGCTGGATTTATATCTAAGAGATTATGTAGTCATGGACCACCTTTTTCTTCTCCTTATATAGCTTGGCATTCTCATATCCATCCTGCTGAATCTCATCATGTTTTGTCAGTTGAATCTTTTACTTTTCATCTGAAACATTGCGATCGTAGTATAGGGCCTTCACAGCCCAATAAGCTTTATGATCATAATCCATTGGTAAATGACACAATTTCACATAGATCAACTAAAATGGGGATATACCTAGAGGTGTCTTGAAGGGGGTCATGTATGCCTAGAATGCATCATCATGTTTATTGGATGAGTCCATCCATGAATCTCCCATTGTCTTCTCCAGAATATGCTTTCATTCAGATTTGAGACATGCACGTGGCCACTAGACATGGAATGGTAAGTTTTCCTCTCTTATATGTCACGTTGTACTTCATGAGAACATTTCACATTAACTCATTGGAAAAATGGGTTCTCCTATCACTAATCATCACCCATGGTACACCAAACCTACTTAAAATGTTCATTTTCCAGAAGGCCATAATGACCTATGCAATGTTGTGTTTTGTAGAAGTGACTTCCACCCATGTTAGTATGTTTTCCACACAAACCAATATGTAAGATTTTTTAATGGATGGAAGAAAAGGGCCCATGATGTCAATACCCCATACGTAGAAAATCTCGACCTCAAGGCTTGTGGAGCGGTTAACACACTACTGGTGGAAGTGAAACCGTTCAAGATGATCATGATAAGAAGAAACGGAAACCCAGAGGGGGGAGTGAATCAAAATATATCAAGAAAGATGAAAAACATGGTATTTGAGAACCAGTTAGTGGATTTCATGTTGGCTAGACACCTATCCAATAGACTCCAAAAGCGATTATGGCCCCTGTAGTTTTTGCACCAAGTGAAACTGTCACCTAAGAAGCTTAGAACAATGAGGCCCTTCCCAGCAATGAACTAAAAAAACTCCATGATGGCATTCCTCTAGAATGGGCTTCTACCATTCCTTTCCTTTTGGATGGAAATGGAATTAATGTCACCCCCAACAAACAATGGATGGTGTCCAGGATGGATGGTATTTTGTTCACTCCATAGAAATTCCCTTTGAAGAGTGTCATAGATTCCAAAAATAAAAGTCATTTGGAAGGAGTTGTTACCGTTGGACACCTTGGTAGTGATGAATTGATTGCAATCTTGAACAGTCTCAACTCCATATTTATTGTCCCAATGTACCCATTTGTGTCTATTTGAGGGGTTAGAGTCTAGAAATCCATGCAACATAATATTCTAGGAGAATTCTATGATTATTATAGGGTTTTCTGTGTTATTGGACAACAAGAGTAATGAAATTATGCTTTTTTATTTCTATAGTGAGGAAGTTTTATTTAACATGGGCACTAAGACAATGAGAATTACATATGAAGATAATAATTATGTGTAGGACAGGTCTCTAGCATTGTTTCTAGATCTAGTATCCATATTGAAGTGGGGGGATGATCTCTCATTGAGGTCCCTTGATTTTAAACATGTTCATAATCCCTTCTGGTTGGTAAGCTTCATATGAGTGGTAGATGAGGATCCAATGGGGTAGGGGAAGAATGGGTAATGAAACTTGGGGACTGGTGAGGGATTTTTTTTCGATCAATATGAATTTGGAGCTGGATAACAGGCTCAGAGCCAAGGGAGACAGAACAAACACTGATAGGAAGGGCCTGAACACTATAGAGAATCAGTCTGTAACCTCAGCAAGGGAGAATGACAGAGATGGAGGTAGGGGTGGCAAGGCTACAAATCTTGGTGGTATGTGCATCATTCCATATAGGTGCACTTCCAGACAAAGTCACTTAGATAGCATGAGGGAAAGAAGGGGGGAACCCCTCGAAGAAAATAGCGTTCAAGCATTGGATGACCTAGAAATGCATCAGAACCGGGTTGTGTTGTCCTTAAAGAAAATAGTTATCCTACTTTCCTTAATTTACGGTGACATGGTTTTGGATCTAAGGTAATCGATGATACCTAGGAGGAATCTAGCGAAACTAGAATCCAATTGTGAAGGGCATTAAATTTTTCATAAAATTCACTCTGATAGTGTAAACTCAATGATCGCCATTGATGATGAGCATATCAATATTTCCACCAAAACTAGGTTTCTATAGAGATATTTTATATGAATAAATCATACCTTTTAAAGAAAATCAACCGTTGTAAAATTTTCCAAAAATATTCCACATTTTTATTTACATTAAAAAAACTATACTAGTATAAAATCCTAGAATAATAGAGTAATGATAAAAGGAAAAATAAATATGTCATACCCACATATGATAAAATAGTATGTGAAATTATAAAAAATACCCCATAAAACACCAATAAATTCAAATTTCAAACAAAAATATGCTATTTAATCATGCCTCAAATCATGATGATACTCATGCCTTGATACCTGCACCGTGATGAGCCTAATAAACATCATCATCAACAACTTCACTTAGAAGATAACAAGCTAGAATTCATCACCTTAGGAACCTCATCACCCATTTTCTACCCAACATAACTTAATAATATAATTAAATAAAAGCATATATATTCTATAATTAAAACCAAACCTTCTCATAAAGGCAATTGTTGAAAGAATTTATATAACATATCCAGCCATACCACTATAAAATTGAATGGTTTCTAGTATCTATAATAAACAAATACCAAATCACATAAAAAACCACCGTAGTCATTTGAAAAAGGTGTTAACTTAGGATTAATAGAAATATATTGGATTATCACCCATAAGAACCCCATCAAAATATGTAAGAAGAAGACTCATGAATCTACGATGAAGCATAATCATCACCACCAGAGGAAATAAAGCCTAGGGATGAAATAATTAAACACAAAATCAACTAGATCACCATTGATGGGAAAGCCATGCATCCTAAAACTCCAATTTAAAAGATTTTAATAGTTTGATTTTATTTATAGAATAATTGTTCTAGAACCATTGATGAATTTGGACCAAACTCGTGCTTCGACTGGGGGCATTACTCTAGAGACAAACATGAAGAAGAAAATGATGAATCATGTAGCCTACAACAACCACAATCTCAAGTATCCATTAAATCTATCATGAAAAATCAACATATTGTTATGTGTGATGGGAGAGGAGGACAATATTAAATAATTATTTGGAAAACATACCTTAAAGGGAGGTCCAGAAAACTGATGCTCGAGGGGGTTGCAGGGAGCAGAGGTCAGGAAAACCGAAGCTCGAGGGCGGTGGAGGTCCGACAATGCAAACTCACCGAGCGACGGAGGTCCAGAAATGCGAAATAAGTGGGAGGTGGAGGTCTGGAAAGGATAAGCGAGGGTGGGGGATGTCCGGAAATGCGAACTCAATGGGAGGTAGAGGGGAGTCGCAGTGTTCCCATACCGCGAGTTCTTTGGTCGCGATAAAACGAGTGCACAGTGTGAACATCTTTATAAAAACTGGACTACAGATTTATCAGTGCTAACAAAGCACTCATAAAGGCTACCTTTTTCAGTGCTACCATTTTAGTGCTAATAAAGGTATCCATTATCAGTGCTTTTTTAGCCTAATAATGGTAATCTTTATCAGTGCTACAAAAGCGCTGATAAATCCAACCTGTATCAGCACTAAAATTTTATTGCTAATACATGGATTATTTATCAGCTCTTTTCAAGCACTGATTAAGGGTATTTTTATCAGTTCATGTTTAGCGTTGATAAAGGTTACCCTATATCGGCGCTATAATTTTAGAGCTGATGAAGGGATTCATTATCAGTGCTTTTCTAGAACTGATAGAGGGAGTATTTATCAGCGCTAGAAAAACACTGATAAAGAATCCATGTATCAGAGCTATTATTTTTGCACCGATAGAAGGTTTATTTATCCGCACTATTCTAGCACTGATAAAGAGGACCTCTATTTGTGCTAAAAAAGTTCTGATAAAGAATCCCTCTATCAACGATAATATTTTAGCACTAATAAAGGAAGTTTTTATCAGTGGTTTTGCTTAGCGCTGATATAAGGGGGTGCTTCCCTTGCTTGTTTTTGTAGTAGTGTAATAATCATAAGTAAACTAGACAACAAACCACATGAAGAATAAAATAAGATGGATCCCCCTTAAAAAATGCATACCTCTTCAGATCAATGCTCTTTTAATGAGAAATGCATCACCAAGGGCATTGAGTAGTAGCTCCACGTTTCAAATAACCTGATTATAGATATTATAGTCCTACCCCATGATAATGAGGATGTGGTTATTTATTAAGATGAAAATCCTGATTATCTTTCCAAAGAATAGGAATTAGATCCACAACGTTCATTAATTTAGAATGACGACCCCAAGAGTTTGAGTTCAGATAATGTTTTTAATGATGATTTCAATAACTATCCAAATCAAAAAGAAGGTGGATAACATAATAATTACACTTCTACAAATCCTATGAAAATTCATAATGATTATTATTATGCTATTAATATGAAAATTACCATACCAACCAGAAAGTATCAGTGGAAAACAATTTCTGGTGAAAAAAGGGGGGTTTCCACCCTAATATATGTTCAAACAAATATTCTTTTTTGGATTTTTCATAGTATAGAAAACTATAAAACTATAAATTATTTAAAAATATTTATATATATTAATAAACATAGTCTTTTTTCTATCTATGAACCTAAATTTAATTATGTTCCTTGTTTCACTAGATTAGAACATAAATACTATTCTTTTATTAGTTCTAATTTTACTAACTCTATTATTGAATCTCTTTGGGATTTTACTCATTAATCCCTTAATAATGTTTTGTCTTTTTACATTGAGACTCATATTATCACTTGTGAGGTTATATTCAAAACTATAACATTTTTTCTCATTCAATTATGATAAAACTAATTAACAAGATTAAATAAATATTTTGAATAAGCTAGATAAAATTAGTAAAATAATATATGACAAATGGATTATTATAGGAGACAATGTTATTATACATTGTCCTAGTAAAAAAATGGGACCAACTCATTCTGTTATTTGTTCACGTGAGTTTAAATATTGTTTTAAAAACAACAACCTAAATGAAATTAATTTAGTTGGGGATAAATATAACTGGTATAGAAGGTATTGCAATAGAATAGTGTCTAGTAAATTATATTGATCCATATCTAATGAACACACCCTGGATAATTTGGATAGTGTTTCTAGTACCACCCTTCCAATAATAAATTTTGATCCTCATCCAATTCTGGTTAGCCTTTATATTAGAGGCTTCAGGACTGGTCTCCCCTTCAAATTGAATAATTCACGACTTTCTTCCCTGAATGTTATAACATTGTTAAGGAGGTTTAAAATTAGATAAAATACCAAAATAATGCCTTATCTTGCATCATGAAATTGAAATATCTGAATAATAAGATCAAGGGTTAGTGTAAAATCACTTACTGTGAAACTGACAAAGATGATGTTTCTTTAGATGTAATAATTAATTAGTTCCACGATGTCTATGAAAATACTTATTTTACCAACAAGAAGTGTAGTTGAAAAATAATCTATATTTTATTATTTCTATTACGGAAAAAAATTAAAAAATATACTTTCAGAGTTAAAGGGTAAAAGGCAGAGATAATATTGTTACCACTCTCTTTAGAGGGATAAGAAATATTTCAGGCCCCTTACGTTTGTCAATGAAAAAGGAAAAAATAATGATAATTAGGATAGACTTTATGATCATATTGTTTCCTATATTAGTAATAATTTCAATGAACCTAATTAAAACAATGATTTAGTTCCCAATATCATTTTTTCCATTGTTAAAAATGATGAGCACAACCTCTTTACTTGTATCCCTTAGATACTGAAATCGGAGATGCATTTTTTTGTTTGAAACTGGAGAGTGCTCCTGGACATGATGTCCTTTCTAACTCATTCTTCAAGCACTATTGGGACACTCTTCAGCTAGATGTGTGTAAACTACTTAACTCACTTTTCTAAAATGGAACCCTTCCCCATATAATTAATGCATAGTTCTTTTTTTCATTCTGAAGGTTGAAAATTCATTTTGGATTCAACATTTTAGATCTATTTCACTCATTAACACTATAAAAAATCATTACCAAACTTCTTACCAATAGAATTTACACAATTTTTCCTAGACATGGTTTCCTTTATAACTCATTCTTTCAACACTATTTATTAGAGATTAATTTACATGGTTATTAGGTCACAAACCATCCCCTGGGGCCCGTGCCGTGATAACCTCAAGAACGCCTTCCATAGGCCAGGTGCTGGTGAATTGCACTGAAAGGTGTATTCCCTAAAACCGGGAAGACATTGCATTTATAAGTTATAAACACACGCAACCCAGCACAGATCAAGATACGAACTCATGTCAATGGTATAGAAAAAAGAGTGCTAAAAGTAAAAATGGGGAAGAAATAAATCCCAACAGTAAAGGTACTAGTACAACTGAAAAACAATACAAATGATGAAAAAGGAAGGCAGCTATTGGGTCATCTTCCAATGTTCCTACCTGAAGGGTAGGTACAGATCGCCTCCTCAGAACTCCACGTCTTCCTATCTCCACTGTGTACTAACACACCATATGGTCCACCTTCGGGCCCCGTTTAGTGCTGGTACCCTCATCCTCGATCAGCACTGTCCTTCCTCTACACCAAACAAAACATGGTGCGAGAATAGCCCATGAAAGGGTGAGTATAACGATACTCAATAGGGACCCCGAGACCCTTAATGTCTCACAAAATCCACAAATGATAAACCAAAAATAATGACGTCATCTGACAACCCTACATAGGTATATGCCTAAGCATATACATAAGTGACCATGTATACCCATATCAATCAAGAGAAAACACCGGGTCCAACCCAAAATCCAAAATCTCAACTGTTCCACAATGGAAGGAGTACCACAAAGGTAAGTACCACACATGTATGCCAAATAGAAGAATACCACCAAGGTATTACCAGGAAGGAATGTACCACACAGGTATGAACTCAGCTCACACCAGGTATAACTTAAGTATAGTAGTAGAGATGATTAGATGAAACTACTAATTCATATTACTCATTTAAGAGGCAGACCCAAGAAGGATCGTAGTACATCATCAAACCCACATAGGATCCTAGTACATCATTAGTATGTCATCAGACCCACACATGATCCTAGTACATTGTCAGTACGTCGTCAGACACACACATGATCCTAGTACATCTATTGTACGTCGTTAGACCCACACAGGATCCATGTACATCTCCGGTACCTCATCAAACCCACATAAGATCCTTTTACATCTCCAATACATCTTCAGACCCACACAGGATCCTAGTACATCTCCAGTACTAGATCCCAGTACATCTCTAGTACATCCTCGGACCCACACATGATCCTAGTAGGTATCCAATATGTCATATGACCCGCATATGATCTTAGTAGATCTCCAGTATGTTGTCAGACCCACATAGAATCCTAGTACATCTTCAGTATGTCATCAAACCCACACATGATCCTAGTACATCCCCAGTACATCGTCAGACCCACACAAGATCCTAGAACATCTCCAGTACATCTTCAGACTTACAAAAGATCCTAGTACATCTCCATTACGTCGTTAGAGCCACAAAGGATCCTTGTACATCTACAGTACATCTTTAGAACCAGAAATGATATTAGTACATCAATATTATGTCATCAGAACCACATAAGATCCTAGTTCAATGCCACAACCATCTATAGGGTTCTTGCACTAAGCCCAGTTGTATACGGGAGAGTCCACTCCTCGAACTATTGGTCGATATTCCAACTGCCAAGAAGTCCCATGAAGAATTATCTCAATGGTACGCCACATCATAATGGTCTCCACGCAATAGAAAGTGCGTCAAACTGATGCTTAGTCTGTATATTATTAGTCTTTTTGTCCTGAGGGCCCGGTTGGATTCGTGCTCGATCCAACCTGATTGTACCCCAATTTTATTATAATATCTAGTGGGGTATACCAAAGAGACCGTATTGCTCCAAGGTTTCCATATTTGTAGATGGTTCATGAAATGTATGTTGGATGCCAAATTTATGTCCAAAATAGATTATAGGGTTGAAACTAGTCTGGGTCTGGTCCGAACCGCTAGGTCCATCCCGGCCAGCTAGGCGGCCCAGCCCGATGGGTCCGGCTAAGCCTGTGCTTTCCGGTCAGGCCCCCAAGGTGGCCCAGCCTTGGCAGCCACCCATAGGACATCAGGGGCCGTGAGGGTCGTGGAGGCCGCATGCAGTGCGTTTCAGTGGAGGCTGCGGGGGCCGTAGAGTGGCAGAGGCCACAGGGGCCACAGAGGTCACTGGCAGTGTGGGGTTACGAAGCAGCAGAGACTGTGGGGCGGCAAAGGCCATGGGGGCCATGGCGCTGTGTGAGGAGGCATGAAGGCCGTCATTTGGCAGGGTGGCCTTGGTGTGTCGGGGTGGTCGTGGTGCGGCTTTCCACAGCGGCTGGCCTGAGGGCCAGCCATCATCTCCATGCGGGGCAGTCACACATCGCGCCTTTGCCAGTTGCCTATTCAGCCAACCGCTCTTTATTTTTCACAATGCCACAAAGCCTCCTTCTTCCATCATGAATAACACACCACTCACAAAGAACAGTGGAGGGGTCGGGCCATGTTTGTTTGGACCGCACCCTTCACATTAGAGTGATAGAATGAAGCTCTAGGGGGATGATTGAATGTGAGGGAAAAATTAACATTGATCAATTTAAAACAAACCACTACCTAATTTGTTTGTTGATTTCGATGAGAATGGATGAACCTTCATTGATTAAATACATCCCACATTTATGGGTGTCCCGAGGAAGAAGTAGAAGATTTTTGAGAACATTGGCTTTCTTCGTTGGAGAAGCTTTATTCGTTGGAGAAGAAGAATTCTTCCAAGGTTCTCCTCTTCCAATCCTTTCTCCCACTTCCACACAAAAAGAAATGTCAAAAATATGTTGTATTTCATCAATTTAATTGTTGGCACAAAATTAAATTGACATCATTATTTATCATGTGGTTGGAACCATTAAAGTGAGAGGATACCAAAGGTTATCTCCCATTAAATGTGATTTTAAGAGTTATCTCCATATTAATGAGGGAGTTTAGGGGGTTCAGGTGGTCCCCACCCTTAAATTCAAATTTGGATGTTTTGGGATCGGTGGTCCCCACCTTCATAACCCATGTTGAGGGGTTTCAAGAATAGAAATAATAACTTAAAATAATTTTATTTTTATTTTCCCACGAAAAGTGAAAAACTAACTTTCACCCTCGACCTACTGAGGTCGAGGTAAAGGAATCCTTTAGATAATATCGATGATGAATGTTCAATGGTGCATTTAGATTTCAATTCCGAGCAATGGTTCAAAAGTATGAAAAAACTTGCTCGTTGGATTGCAGAACGTACTCGAAAAAAAGTTTAGAAAATCATTTTGGGCACACCGGACCTCATAATCACACGCCGTTAATATTAAAAGACTCATAAAAATTCCATATAATTTAAAAACATTACATGGAATTTTTGGGACTATACAATCTCACTACCTCAGGGCTTTGGGTCCCCAAAAGCCACATCAAAAAATAATGAAAAAAAGTGGGGGTACAGAGCATTTATCTAAGCATCCCGCACCCATGTGCTCTCTTGAAGGTTCCTTTCCTGCCATCGAACATGAACTACAGGTATTGACCTCCCATTAAGGGCCCAATCATATCGATCATCAATCTCTACTAGATCCTCCGTAAACATCTCCCCATCATCGACGTCTATATCGCCATGTTCGATAATGTGAGAAGGGTCATGCATGTATCTCCTATGCTAGGATACATGGATGACATTATGTAACCAGTGGTATGGGGGATGAAGTAATAGGTGGTAATCCACCTCTCCATCTCTGCTGGGGACTTGGATGGGTCCAATGAACCTCAGAGATAACTTTCCGTCTCAGCCAAATCGCCACAAACCTCATCGAGGTGAGACCCGTATAAAGACGTGGTCACCATCCTTGAACTCTAGAGGTCTCTATATCTTGTTTTAATGAGACATAGGATAGCTATGTGTAGTCTTCATCCGCTCCTAGATGATCTCCAACTTCTCTGTTGTAGTCCATACCATCTCTAGTCCCACTAGTGTTGACTCCCATGGGTCAGTCCAACACAAAGGAGATCTGCATGGTCGCCCATACAATGCCACAAAATGTTCCATCCCAATGGTGGAGTGATATATATTGTTGTATGAAATCTCCAAAAATTTCAAGTGATCCTCCCAGTTGTGACTGAAGTTGAGGACACAATCACCTAGAATATCCTCATGAGACTGAACGATCAGATCAGTCTAGCCATCCGTCCGAGGATGGAAGCTAGTTCTCAAATGAATATGTGTCCTGAAATCCTCTTACAACCCCTTCCATATCTAGGAAGTGAAACTTGTATCATGATTAGAGACAATCTTAGATGGTACTTCATGTAGCCACACAATCTTATCCACATATAGGCATCCCAATCTCTCTACTGAACCTTACCCTCAGATCGGTAGGAATTGGGAAGACTTGGTGAGTCGGTCGACGATCTCTCATATAGAATCATGACCTCTGGATGTATGTGGAATTCTTATAACAAAGTCCATGGATATCCCATACAACTTCCACTCTAGGACCTCTAAAGGCTGAATGAAGCCAGCTGGTACCTAATGCTATGCCTTCACATGCTAAAAAGTGATGAACCAACAGAAAAACTCTGCTACTACATTCTTCATTTCCAACCACCAGTGATGTCGCTGATGATCCTGGTACATCTTCGCAACTCATGGATTTACCACTAGAGGGGATGTGTGAACCCTCTGATCACTTCCTCCTAAAGTGACAATGGTACCATGGTACGTCATCTGAAGAGGATGACGTGGTCCCCACATTCAGAAAATCCATCAAGTGCCTATCCTATGTATATATGAGCATGTCATGCCTTACAGTGAGTGTACTCATGTTGCGCCTTCATGACTCACTGAAGAAGTGGGGGAGTGATTGTAAGAGACTGAAGGAAAGCTGCTCCATCCTGTTCCACAAAGGATATCAGCAAAGTGGCCAGCTACTCTATCACCTCACTTAGTAGCTGTATACCAGATCTTCTGCTGAGTGCATCTGCTACAACTTTCACTTTCCTAATATTATAGACTATCTTGATGTCATAGTCATGATGGAACTCAATCCAACATTGTTGTCTCGGGTTCAATTCCTTTTGCATGAAGATATACCTGAGACTATTATGATCTGAGTAGATTGTAAAATGCTCACCCATCAAGTAATGTTTCTACATCTTCAAGGTGAGGAACAATGATTCTTACTCTAGGTCATAGGTAGAATAGTTTTTCTCATTCTGTCTCATCTATTGAGAATAATAAGTGATAACTATTCACTCCTGCATTAGGACACATCTGAGTCTAGTCCCCGATTCATAGCAGTAGATTACATACCAAATGCCCTCCTCTAAAAGCCTTAAGATGGGGGCACTAGTCTGCCTCTACCTCACCTCCTAAAAACACTTCTGGAATTTCTCTGACCACACAAAGGGTTTCCACTTCTTCTTTAGTGCCAATAAAGATGCTGCTACCTTGGGGAAGTCGGGTACAAATATTAGGTAGTACCTAGCCAAATAAGACGTCCCCCTCCCTTGGGCGAGGTATACCTAGAAACATATTTAAAAAGATGTCCCCATTATATAAAACATACGTTTGGAACTAAAAACTAAAAACTCTTTCTGCCACAAGGGTATTCCTTGCTGAATCATGAGTGATCGACTACACCCTCCTATGTATGAGTTCATCATGTGCGGACTGGGTTTCTTTTTCTCTAACCAAGGAAATCTTCATTCCAACATTGGTGAAAAACAACAGTTTTTTTTGCATAATACAATCAACCTAAGAATGAACTATGGATGTCCAGTCCATATCCAAACTAACGTCGTAAGGCCTCAACGCTGCCACCAAGAGGTTCCAACCAAATCTATTGCCTCAAGGGTCACATCACACCTTCAGAATAAGTGTGATTATCAAGTCTCTCCCAAATGTATCTCCAAACGCGAAGGTCAAGTAGACAGTTTAACCAAAAACTCTAGGTATTCGACAAGATTCATGGAAGGAAGGATTTACCAGTACCTATGTCTATTGATATGAAAGCTAGGAGTAGACACAGACCATTCCTTGAATCATTACTAGAGACCCTTGGTCACACTACTTGACCTTATGTAGCTATTCTCTTCCCCTATCCTCCAGATCCCTGAGCCTTGTGGGGTCCACAAAAGGGGGTGGTTGCGACATGTCGAAATGTACACCACCTCATGCTTCTCTCTGAGCTCTGCTTCCACATCTAATGCCTTGCAGATTCATCTCTCCCTATCACATCCTCTTCCCGAATCATTTTAAACGCCCAAGCCTCTGATAATGGTTCCAGTTTCCTGCTTTCTCAATGTTAACATTCACTGGTTGTATCCACTCAGCTAAATAACATTCAACCAAAACGGTTCTCTCTAGCACCCTAACATAAGTAGGAATGAATAGATTAATAGTGTTGGCTCAGATGTCTTTAAACACACCTCACTTGGAAGTTTGATCCCTAAAGCACTGATCGTATCATATTCATCGAGTACCAAGAATGTTTAGTATGTCTCAATGATACTCATCTACTGACATGTCATTTTGCCGATGCTTTATAAGCTCCAGAGAACTCTCAGCCACCACCTCAATCTAGTCTTCATCCACCTATGAGTCACCCTCTCCTCAGTACCTGAGGGGTATATGATGTTGAATCACGCATATCGAACTGATCCTATATGTGTCCTTTACCTATACCTCCATTTGTAACTGCTGACCAACGAGAAGTGATATTGCTGACACACTACTCGAAGGTACTATCTCAGGAAAAAGTACACGTACCGAAGTCTCATCACTATAAAGACCATCCTCATGGTCTTTCACTGAAAAATAACAGTATCTAAGGTCCCTTTTTGATCTACTAGTGTCTCAACTAGGTGAAAAACAATAACAATCACCTACAACCTTCCCTCAGTAGTGTGGGAATTTGTCATGCCTCGAAACATCAGAGGCCTTAGTTGCTGGAACTCGGGCAATGTGCTCAGTTGGTGTGCACCATCTGCTAGTGCGGCTAGTGGTATCTACTTCCCAACATGAGGTGGTGCTGCCGGTACACCACCCAAACATGCCAACATAGAAAGAGGGACCTACACCAGAGCCTCATCGCTCGGTGGTCCATCATCATGTACTCTCCCAGAAATCATAGTTGGATATCTAAATGGTGGTATACTACTAAGGAACAGGTGAGCCACAACCATTTAGTTATACCTAGTGAGATAACTCAAGAAAACACAAGAAAACCTTCCAAAACACACATGTAATCAGTTTTTTGTGCACTGAGTCAGAAATCAGAAGTTAGGGTCCTGGTGTACGGATACGTTGGTATCCGCACCAACCCAAGATTCCCTAAACCGATAACCACACTGCATACACTTAACAATATTTCAATTAAAAAAATATCATAGTCTTATGTTGTACGGTAGAACAGACTCCTCGGATACCAATTTTTCATGACCAGAGCCCGGGCCCATGCCGCGAGTACAACAAGCCCGCCTTCCATAGGTCAGGGGCTATCGACTAGCCCCGAAAGGAATATTCCCTATAACTGAGAAGACATTTCCATTATAAACTGCAAAAACATGCAACCAAGCACACATAAAGATAAGCACACAATTCAAAGGTATATGAAAAAGAGTGTTGAATGTAAAAAGGGGCCATAATACAAGCCCAATAGTAAAGGTACAAGTACAACTGAAAATAATACAACTGAAGAAAAATGAAAGTAGCTACTGGGTCATCCTCCGAGGTTCCAACTTGATGGGTAGGTAAAGATAGATTCCTTAGCACTCCATGTGTGCTCGTCCCTCTACGTACCAACATGCCCTATGGTCTACCTCCAGGCCCTGTTTAGTGCCTGTACACTCAACCACATATAGTGTTGTCCGTAGTGTGCACCAATCACAACAATGTGTGAGGATAGCCCAAGCAGGGGTGAGTATAACAATACTCAGTAGGGACCCTGATACCCACAAGGTCTAACCAAATACACAATGGTTAAACCAAAAAGCATGAAGTCATCTAAAAACCCTACATAAGTATATGCCCTTACATATTCCTAAGATATCATGTATACCCATCTCAATCAAGAGGAAACAAAGGGTCCAACCCAAAAGCCCAAATCTCAACTATTCCAAAAAGGAAGGAATACCATGAAGGAAAGTACCAAACATGTATTACATACAGAAGAATACCACCATGTTATTATCACAATGGTAAGTACCACACAGATATGAAATCATCTCACACCAAGTATAAATTTAGTACAATAGTCGAGATGATTAGATGAAACTACTAATTCATATTACTCTGTTAAGAGGCAGACCCACAATGGTTCGTAGTAAATCATCAAACCCACATAGGATCCTAGTACATCATTAGTATGTCATCAGTCCCACACAGGATCCTAGTACATCACCAGTACATTGTCAGACCCACATATGGTACAAGTACATCTCAAGTAAGTTGTGAGACCCACATAGGATCCAAGTACATCTCCAGTACGTCTTAAAAACCACATAGGATCCTTGTACATCTCAAGTACATTATCAGACCCAGACAGGATCTTAGTACTTCTCTAGTACGTTGTCAGACCCACACAAGAACCTAATATATATCCAGTATGTCGTCAGACCAACCCATGATCTTAGTAAATCTCCAGTACTTCATCAGACCCACATAGGATCCTACTACATCTCATGTATTTCTTCAGACCCACACAGGATCCAAGTACGTCTACATTACGTTGTCAGACCCAGACATGATTCTAGTACATATTCAGTGTGTTGTCAAACCCACACAAGATCCTATAACATCTCTTGTACGTCGTCAAAACCACACAGGATCCTAGTACATCTCTAGTATGTCGTCAGACCCACACAAGTTCCTAGTACATCTCCAGTACGTCGTCAGACCCACACAAGATCCTAGTAAATGTTTAGTATGTCATCATAGCCACACAAGATCATAGTATATCTCCATTACTTTTTCACACCCACAGAAGATATAGTAAATCTCTATTAATTCGTTATACCCACACTAGATCCTAGTACATCGCCACAGCCAGCTACAGGGTACCTGCACTAAGCCTACTTGTCTCTGGGAGAGTCCGCTCCTCAAGCTATTTGTCAATACTCCATATTTCCATGAAGTCACACAAAGAAGTAACTCAAAGGTCCATGTCATAGGTGTCTCAACGTAACAGACAGTTCATCAAACAGAGGATCGATCTGTAAGTTTTTAGCCTTTTAGTTCGGAGGACCCGGTTGGATTTGTGCTCGATCCAACCCGACCATACCCTAGTTTTATCAGAATATATAGTGGGGTATACCAAAGGGACCGTCTTTCTACAAGATATCCCGCTCTATATACAGTTCATCAAATGGATTCCTGGTACCAATGTTATGGGCACAAGAGAGTATAGGGTCGAAACTGGTCTAGGTCTGGTCCGACCAATTCGAGGTCGACCCGGTTCAGGTCAAACTTGTCAAACCCACTGGGTCCGGCCCGGTCCAATCTTGGTGGTCTGGGCCACGGGGTGGCCTGGACTGGGCAACAACCCATGTGGCGGCCACAGAGGCCATGGGCGGCGCGGGACCGCGGAGGCCATTGGGGGGGGGGGGGGATGAGGCTGTGTGGTTCGCAGAGCAACGGAGGCCATAGGGGCCACGGAGGCTGTAGGCGGCACAAAGATGTTGAGTAGCGGAGGCAATTTAGGCTGCGGGGGCTACTAAGGCTGTGAGGCGGTGTGGATTCCATGGTCTAGTGGGGCGGTCGTGGTGCAGCGGGGCGACAATGGCGCACCAGTCCACCGTGGCTGGCCAAATGGCCAGCTATCCTCTCCGCATGGCATGGTCGCACACCGCGCCTTCGCCGGAGGTTGGTTTGGCCGACTTCTCTTCTTTCTTCACTGTTTCACAAAGAATCCATCTTTCATGGTGAAGAATACAACATTAATGAAGAAAAACAGAGGGGTCGGGCCATGTTTGTTTGTCCTGCACCCTCTGCATTAGAGAAGTAGCAATTGACTCAAGGGGGATGATTCAATGTGAGGGGAAAAAATTAACATTGATCAATTTAAAACACACCCCTACCTCATTTTTTTTTGATGTCGATGAGGAGGGAAGGAATATAGTCAATTGAAGATGTCCCATATTGGAGGATGTCCTATGGAAGAAGTCGATGACGTTGGAGAACGTCACTGTTCTTTGTCGGAGAATCATTCTTCGCTGAAGACGAAGAATTCCTCCATGGTTCTCTTCTTCCAATCCGAATCCAATTCCACCCAAAAGAAAATGTATCCAATATGTTGTGTTTCATAAATTTAATTATTGGAAAAAAATTAAATTGAAGTCTTTAATTAAAATATGGTTGGCACCATTAAAGATGGAGGATTCCAAATGCTATCTCCCATTAAAGGGGAGTTCAATAGTTATCTACATATAAAAGAATGGGTTTAAGGGGTTTGGGTCGTCCCCAAACATAAATTCAAATTGGGAGGTTTTGGCCTCGGTGGTCCCCACCTCCACATCCCATGTTGAGGGGTTTAAATAACAAAAATAAAATGTTAAAATAATTTTATTGTTATTTTCTCACGAAAAGTGAAAAACTAACTTCTACCCTCGGCCTACTGCAGTCGAGGTGATGGTCTCCATAAGCAAAAACTGACACTGTGAGTTCAACGGTGCCCTCAGGTTTTAATTCTGAGCACCAGTTCAAAAGTTAGAAAAATCCCGCTCTTAATTTTATTGAACGTACCCAAAAAATGTTCAGAAAATCATTTTGGAAACACTGGGCCTCAGAATCACACGACATTAATTTTTGTGGACTCGTAAAATTCCCATATATTTAAAAATAATACATGGAATTTCTGTGTCATTAAATATTAAGAGTTTTGGTATCAATGATATTTTATATTAACATAATTAAAACACTTTTTAACACTTCCTATATCTTCATTCTCATAAATGGCTCCCCTAAAGGATATTTGTAATACTTAAAAGGAGTTAGACATCGTGATCCTCTATATTCCAAATTCTTATCTATTATCGAGGATTTCATAAGAAATATTTTCACAGTCATGGTGGATAAAGGTAAAATTAATACAATTATTTTTGTATGGAATTATACTACCCCTTCTCATATCCTCTATGCAGTTTATATAATTCTATTTTTACAAGGATGAAATAAGAATTTTCATAATCTCAAAGAGGCTCTCCCAGATAATAAATGTTTATCAAGTTAATCCATAAACTAGAATAAATATCTTATTTTATTTGGGAAATGGTTTTTGGTTACTATAAAAAATCATATCATGAATGATTTGAAAATCAAATAATGGACCCTCCTTTCAACTACCTTGGTGTCCCTCTCTTATGAGGACCGACTAGAAGTAGATACTTTTACACAATAGTGGTTCAAATAATGAATAAACTATATTCTTGGAACGAAAAATATATTTCTATGGATTAGAGGATCTATATTTATAAATCCACTATTATTTATAAAATGGCTTTTAAATGACCTACTAATATTATTAAAAACATCAATGTTTCCATCAATTTTTTTGGAGCATCTATATTCTTGAAAAAAATTTATTACTACTGATTGGAATAATTGACGCAATCTTCTAGCTAATGGTGGAATTAGAATTAAAAACTATATGTTTTTAATGATTTTATTTAAGGAATATTTACTTGGAACTTTTAAATAACAATAACATAGCTCTTAATTTTCTTAGATGTGGATTTGTTGACATATTGAAGAAATGTAACTGAACTACATAGGATCATCCATATGTCTTGCCACAAAACATTCCTTCTCCATCATTATAGAACACTCAAGAAGGGATGTTAATATGGAATCGTATCTCAACTTCTGGCTGGGAAATTGGACTAGACTACAACTTATTTTTTCTGTTGATCCAATGCATACATCTGTCGATACTAACATCTCCATAAAATATTTTATGAATTCTCATAGAATTGATATGCCTAATGACATTAAAAACTTAATAAACAATTAATATTTTTATCCTTTTGATGATTTTTTGATATTGGAATCTTCAAATAATGGTATTATCAATTAGAATATTTTATATAGAAATAATTTCAATGACATAAATTATGATTTTACATGGTTGAAAAGATTTTCAAAACCATAGATTAAGCCTTCATATTTTTCTATAATTTGGAGGATTTATCATTAATGAATACCCACTCATACATGTTTTTAATATTTTAGTATTCAGTTACGTTATAAGCATTGTGATTGTAACCAAAACATATAAGACAAAAACCGTCACTTATTATCCTTTGATACTACTATATCATTATAGAAATTTTTTTTCGACATTTTTGAACTCATATGGAGGAGGATGAATCCATTCTTATATAGCTATAGCGATGTAATATAGTGGACACCTCCCCTCAAATCAAAAACATGGTTTTGGATTCTGTGATTAAATTGATTAACCAAAAAAGGTATGGAATTTAACATTTCATTCATATGATTAATAATTTCTTACTTTGGGTGGAAAATGTGAAAATATACACTACTAAAAGGGATGAATGTACGCTACAAAAAGTGACCTACAGTAATACCATTAGGGACATTAATGTTCTTCTCCATTTGTGTGTGTTTATAAATTATAACTATCTTATAGAATATTTTGATTTATTTTGTAAATATCCTCTTCTAGGAAGGATTAAATTCAATGTTTATGTTTCCTCAAAAGTCAACATAGTCTGTTCAGGATATAGAGCAGTGTATTGAGACAACAACTGACAGATCCTTTGCTCTTTTTATGAGGCTTGTGGCACTGTAACAACGTTGGATGCTAAAATGTCCACTGTCATCTCTACAAAAATATTTTCTAGAAAAATTTTATACCAACATATGGATTGAATGTGAATCTAAGACCATTGTATAAGGGATCTATAATGGAACAATTCATCTTGCAAGGCCACTAAACACTAAATTCACAGACTATTCGAACTCTCTAGAAAATATCAGCTACATCAACACCCTTACATTTCGATGACAAAACTCAGTGGAGGATTGAATTTCCAAAAAAGGAATCAACAACAAATTCACATGTTTTTATGAAATTACCTAAGAGTTAATTTTATTCTATGAAAAAGTTTTTCATAAAATTTCATAGTTTAGACTCTTGTAACTAAATTTTTTTATTGTAATAAATGATATTTCAGTATTTATAGCCAAAGAATAACCATAAAAAATTATGTCAAATCCTATGATTCCAAAATATATCATCTATTTCTAAATAATTAAGTCACATGAAATTTTGGTCTGTTAATTTGGTTGATTAAATTGAATAAATATTCTACTTCTTAATAATATAATATAGAACATTTTAATATTTTAAAATTAATCATTTATTATCATAAAATTTATAACACATTAAATAATGACATAACTATTAAATACTAATAATGTAGCATTTTTAACCTTTAATATATAAATATTTTGTAATAAAAATAAAAATAGATATACATACTTCACCAAATGCATTATCATTTTCATTTGAGTTGCCATCAAATGTCATAGAGCTTCCTTCAAAATTATTATGTGATAAAAAACCTACTGAATCTCTAGTAATATGTCTAGAGTATCCATTTTAAATATAAAATTTACTTTTGACACTTATAGGAATGTATCTTGAAAATATTATTTATATAAAATAAAACATTAGTTCCTATGTTATAATGGGTCTAATCGGGTGAGTATATGTATTCTTAAGTACCTATATAGATTTTAAACAAATATTAATAGGTAATCAAGATGATATAATATTTTAAATAAATGTATTAGTATATATAATAGATTGGGGAAAACATAAACAACAATCATTTGCATCATTCCCTTGAATGAAACATTTAATACAGACAATATTTGATAAAATTAATCTTCAAAATATAACAAAACAATTATTATATATCATAGGTATTTCTTTAATATATCCAAATCTACTTTTTCCCTTATCTTCTTCCATCGTTTACATCATTTTATTAAACTACACAATTTATTAAATAGGAAAATATTCATTTCACCTAGTAATTACTTCCATCAAATTTTTTATCTCATTTTGTGAGAACACTAAATTAATGAAAATTTATTCATATAAAGAAGAAGTAGTTTTATTAAATACATAATTTTCTTTAGTCAATTTTTATTTTATTCAATATTATACTTATATTATCCTTTTAATTTTTAATATAAATAACCAATTCCTAAAACACCATTCTATAATTTTTCATCTTCAGTAATAAATTCATAAATATCAGGTTGTTCAGATTTAGAATAATAATAAGAAAAAATTATTATAATTAAAAACATAATTATAATATTGTCCCATCATAAAAAGGATAGTCATTTCATTATCACTTTTTATTTCATCACTTGAATTAGATTATTATGTTGAAATATAATTAAGAAATCGTTATAAAAAGTTATTAATTTGAAAAGAATGAATAATATTACCTACATTATGAAATATAAAATTTTAAAACTCATTGTTAATGTATTATTTAATTCTTTATTAATATTAAAATAATTTATAGTAATGTCATTTTATTCTCTAAATATTTTTTTCTTCAAAAAGTGATTTTTTATTTCTTTCTATGAGAAAATAAATATAATTATTATTTGACACTTTTAGAAAAAATATTTTATAAAATGAACATAATTTTTTAAATAATAATATTAAAATTATATTTGGGTAAATTTTTTAGAATATTTTCTGAAAAGACTGATTTTCCAGTTATTAATGAAGAATAAACATTTTTATAATATGTGAATTTATTTATATTAAAAATTGATTTATGACTTTAATATTATCTCAATTTAACTTAAGTAATATATATATATATATATTTATATATATATTATAATTAATAACATTTCAATCATCCCTATACTTTATTTTTTTATAAGTATATTTTTGGGCCTAAAAATCATTATTTAGGAAAACTGTTTTCAATGCCTTTTCAAGATTAATTTGAAACTAAATTTTAAAAATAATATTATTTTAATTTTTAAAAATTAATTGAATATTTGAATTCATAATTTTAAATTATATTAAATTGTTCCTTTTTATTTTCATTTAATATGAATAGTAACATTGATAATTTTTATTACCACAATAAAGGGACATTTTGGAAATTTAGGTTAAAAATAAAATAATAACAACATTTAAATGATGCAATGACATGAATTAATATTATTTGATGCATCAATTTCATCCATAATAATTTAGGGCTCGCTTATATGAAAATTTATGACCATTTTAATGAGACTATAATGTTTATAATACTTTATTTAATGAAAAGTCAAAGATGCCACATTTATATTATTAATAACTATAATTTTTTTTATATGGTTTTATCTAGTTTATATGTTAAATTATAACTATTATTTTTAAAGATAAAATATTTATCTACACCATGATAATTTAGTTTTATTTTTTAGTAAAAGAATAATTACCGTAAATAATTGCAGAATGATAATGCAATAATAATTCAATTAATGGAAAAATAAAAGAAATGATATTAAAAATATTAAAAGTAATATAATTTGAATTAATTAAGGTAATCAAAAAAACTTATAGATGAATATGAAATATTTGGAATGTATAAATTTATTTTTTTGAAGTTATCAGGTTGTATTTATTTTATTATAGTCCCTGTAAAGAATAGTGTTAAAATTAACTATAATGATATTTTATAAATATAATATTTTTTTATTTTTTTTAAAATAATAAAATTATTAAATTCTTACATCCTGACCCAACTCACCTCTACAATGGTTGTAAGACCAGTGGGTAACATGTCCTCAAACATATCTCCCCAAACACAAGAAATTACCGACTAGCAGCGAGGGACTTCTGTGAGTTTGTGGGGAGACTATTCCTTCATAGGATAAGGTATTAAACAATTGTAAATTTTATATGAACATGTAGGGGTATCATATAGAAAAATAAGACAACAAAAGAAGTAGATAAATGACCCAATAAAATAAATAATCACTGTAGAATCTGAATAGTCAGAATAGATATCATGATGATGTCATTGTATGATGATAAAAGTAAATAAATCAAAGTGCATGGGTATGTGCTACAATCATAGACTATATGAGAATAAAACTACCAAAATACCAAAAAAACTATCGCATGAAATCTCGAGCATAGGCTTGGTTCTCATCCCCTAAATCTCCATCCAAAATAGCAAAGCAATCAAGCATCAAGATCCGCAATAATCCTAGTATCCATACCTATGTAGATAATCTCTACAAGGGTACCAAAAGATTCTAGAGCATGGTGTGAGGTATAATATCCATATTCTGACACCCATGATGTCTAAACCCTTCCATTTTCTGTTGTATACAAATAACAATATTCCATATATAATAAATGAAATCAATTTGAATAAGTAAATAAATAACTTAACTTGGTTTAGGATCCTAAATGGAAACATGTCCCATGCCACCTTCTTTGGCCTATGTTGAGAGTCTGAAATAAATACATTTATAAGGCATAATATTTATACATGGCCCAAATAAAATTTCAGACCTAAAAAGATCATACCCACAAGCTTGTGATTTGGCTTGGGGTTTAATTCATGTGTCAAAACTAGGCACACTAAAGGCACAAGAGTGGTATAAAAAAGAATTAGAAAACTCTTTGCAGTATCAATAAATGCATCTCACACATTTATATAAATATTTAAAAATTAAGAGGTGGAGTCCGAGCCTGTCCCTATGACATCTCTATAGTATATCCATTCAATTATATCCAATTCCATGAGCCTATATAATGTGATCCTTTCGAAAATCCATGTATTTATCAAGGAATGGTAACCCTGAGTCTATCATGAGTATTGTATATAAGGAAATGAGTATCAATAAAGGCTTTTCATATCCATCATTCCTATACTAACGCTAGCTTAACATACATGGATATTACATCATTTTATAAGAATATTCTCTACATTACAATAATACATTCCTGAAGACCGTAATGCTTTAGAGTTTTTGGAAACATTAAAACAAATTATTTTATCCTGGTGAAAGATATTCATCATCTCCCATATATATATATATATCCACCTTTATTACTTATACCTAAAATATTTTTTTTAACCTGAGGAATGAAAACTAAGAAAGGGGTGAGCTTTAATGACCAGTAAGGTTAGGAAAGGGATATATGTAAGAATAATCATGAGAATAATTGTATGAGAACGTGATCATGAAAATAGAAGATCATACCCAACAAAATAAATATTATATACATGATTCATGTCATAAATAATGACAGTTCATAAGAAATTCATCATAAGTAAATAGGTCAAGAAATCATAACATAATAATAAGACATTGAAATGTGGTAGACAGATAAGCTTATATAGATTTTTATAACAGTCATGACCTCACTTCCAAGACTATATTAGTAGTACGATTTTACTCCTCATACCGTCTTAGTAGTCATGGGTTACTCCCATGCCATCTTAGAAGAATGTGTTCACTCTCCATACCATCATAGTTGTTATGGTTCAATCCCATGGCCCTCATAGTAGCATGAGTTCACTCCACATACCATATTTGTAGACATTTTTCATTCCCATGGCCATCTTTTTATGAAATGTTTACTCTTAAGACCATATTATTTTATATCATGATATATAAATCATCACCCAATGTATTATAGGGAGAAATAGGTCCCACCAATTTCATAATGAAATCATTTGTACATGTTCCACAAGATCATAAAAAATCATATCATAACCCATGAAATAAAATGGGAATCATAAATATGTAATAAAATCATAACCATTGGAGAATATATAGGTTTTATAATCATTTCATTAAAGAACATATCCCCTGATAATAAGTGGGTTTCATATTCATAATATCATCAAAACATATAGTATTTGGATAATTAATATGTATTGTTGAGGTTTAACAAATCATGTCATCATAGGTGGGGAAAGATTTTGATAGATCACTTGGACTATGAATTTTCATTAAAAATAACTTTTTAAAACATAAAATTTTTTCAAAAACCTTTTCCTTGAAACCAAATTGAAAATGTATAACTAAATCATGAAAATAATTTAAAATAGTTCTTGAGGTCAATATCTTTTCTTTGCAGAAATAGTTCTTTTCATAAAATGTCATACATTTTTTATAGATAACATTTTATTTGATAATAAAAATGTAATATTATGGGGTATTATCAAAAAAATAAGGTGTTTTGGAACCATAAAAATCTAGTCATTCTGTATAAGTTTTAATAAAACATTCTTCTCATACATTTAATAGATAATCCAAAAGGTACATCATTTGGAAAAAGAAATAATGATTCTTTTCAAACCATATAGTAAAATGTCAAACAATTTCTAAAAATTACATTAAAAATCCATAGGATAAAAATAAACATTTTATGAAAACATTTTCAGAAAACATGGACATGGATAAATATTACTTAATGGCGACTTAAAACGAAACAATCCCAAATATAGAAGAGATTGTGAAATCACATTATAATCAATAGAATCGTATGCCCCGGCTAAAAAAGAAAATTATAAGAATATATAAATATCATTTTTCTGTATAATAATCATAAACACATTCATGAGAAGAATATAGACTATATAGAAGAAATAAGTAGTGTATGACGCATGTATCTTATAGAAATAAAGGTGAGATAATAATAATCCATTACCTTATGATTCATACTCTCTGTATGTGTCCGAAAATACTTTATAATGGTTTTAATCATATTATTAACTTATAAAATAATAATAATAATATTTATTATATCATATATTATTTTTTGATGGCTTTATATTACCCCCTTATTAATAATTTCCATGTTAAATCAACATTTCAGGTAATAATCGCTTTCGTTATCATGCATGTTTTGACTTTTTATTCTTGATTGTATTACATAGATCATGATTTAATTACTTTAAAAATTTATAAAATTATATCTATATCATATATATTTTGAATATAAATATATATAATATAGAGATATATGAATTGAAATACACCATTCATGGAGACAATAGGTTGTACATAAGAATGAATGTTGTTTCTATTTTGTTATCATATTGAATGAAAATAAGTTAATGAGATATATATACATACATACATACATATATATATATATATATATATTGTTTTAGTATCATTATTATATCATATAACTTATACATATTAATAATATATATATTTTTATAATCATCATTGAATAGTAAACGTGGAAGATTAATCTCATCGCGTCGTGGAGACGGTAACCCTTTCCTACACATGGGCAATGATATCATTCCATATTGGAAAATGGTATGGAAATGGATTGAATATAAATTATAATAAAAATTATTATGTCATATTTATTATTTAAATCATATATATTCATCATCATATACATATAATCAAATTATAAATGAAATATAGTTTACACCATGTCGTGGAGACATTAATCCATATGTACACACGAACGGTGATATTGTGTTTCATAGGATGTGTAAAATGAGGAATATGGTTTTCACATAATCATAAAAGAATATTATAATGTATTAGTTTCTGTAGTTATTATTATTTTATGGAAACAATATAGTAATATGATTTAGAATAAGAAAAGAACTTTGAAAGAGGTGATAAAACAATTACCACTTTTTATGGTATCATCTTTTGATTTTTACAAAATAACTCTATAGGATGGATTAATGAAAAAATCATGGCCTATATGATGTATTAAAGGGTGTTGGGAGGAACAATTATTAGGGTTTGGTTGAGCCAATGGTCTTTATAGGTGTGAATTAAATAGAAGTAGTGGTTCCCTTTTATAAGAGGGAGGAGGGACACTTTTGAAATTTCCAAAACTATTATTTAATTATAAAATTATATTCAATTTAATATAGCTCCAAAGTGATTAATTTATAGTATAAGATGGGTATGGGTCAAAATAATCTCAAAAAATAAGTTTTATACATGTATAGTTCACAAAATCAACCTTATCTTTTGGCTTCAACCCATAGTTAAATAATTTAAAGTTTACAATGAAAACTTGTTTTGTTATATTATAGGGATAATATAATTACTATAAAATGCCAAAATAACCCCAATTGGATCATTTATGATATATTTTTCACGATAATAGTTAGTTGGAAGAACCTTATATTTTTATAAATTTTATAACATTTAATAAAATAATATTTATTACAAAAGTATCATTATGTCAATTTTGATACTATTCAATAATTTAATTTTTTAAAATATTAAAACAACCTGATAAATACAAAAAAAAACACTTCAATAATGTATCTAACAATTCTATGTTATCTATTAATTTATTATATAATTAATTAAGTACAATTATATTAATTTTAATATTTTTAATATCATTTATTTAATATATCAATTAATTAAACAATTACTACATCATTATAATACAAGCCATTAATTAACTTATTTATTATCTAAAAATATAAAATAAATTATCAAGATGAAGTTAACTTTCTAATATTTCAAATTAATAATTATAGTCAAATTTATCTTATCTGTAACTCTATATTAAAAATTATTTAGTTATTACATTTTGAATATGACACTTTTAACTCTTATTTAACCACGATATATAAAATTAAAATGTTACTATTCAAAAAATATTTTTTTGATCCTATTAGACCAAAATTATCGTACTGATTACAACCAAGTATGTCCATTTTTCAAAATACATTACACAAAAGCGGTAAAATTGCGTTTAATGCTAATCTTTAAATGTGGCTACAAGGAGGGTAAAAGAGACGTTCAAAAGAACAATAAAGTTTTAGGTATAATTATATAATAAAATTATTACAATTATTTACATTGGAGTAGTATATGTATTTCTTATTTATTATTGATTTAAAATAAATTTAAAATAAAATAATTATTTAAATCAAAAATCCGGTTTTAACTTCTATGTAATATTTTTCAGTATTCCTAAAAAATTGAAACATTTTAGAAAAATACCAAAAAATCACCCTAAGCTAATTTTGATATTATAAATTAAAAAATAATATTTATTTTATAAAAATAAATTTCAATGACTGTATATAATTAATTTTATTATTTTTCATTAAAATACATGAAAAACAATTCATTTTATAAAATAGTAGTTTTAAACATATATATATGTTAAAAAAATATATGATTCATTATCAAAACCATTATAAATAATATTAAAAAGTAGTTATTAATATTAATATTAAAATTTCAAAATAAAGGTTATAAATATATTATTTAATTAATTATAATAGTAATGTGGTGTTTCAAAGAAACTCTGTGTTTTGTGTAACATAATCCAAGTTAATGTTATATGTAGTGATTTCTTCCCTCGGTGTTGCGTATAACATAAATCAAACTTAGTGCTATTATATAATAAAAAAATTGTATACTCAGTATTGTGTGAACTAAAAAAATCATAAGAAAAAAATCACAAAATCTCTGGGTGTTACATTTCCAATGTTTCCTTCTTTAGCTAAACCTTAGGGAACTCATATCACCCAATATTATAATAAAAAACCTAAGGAATCCCTTTCCTGGTGAGTATAAAACATCGCCTTCCCATCCCATGGTGTTGTAAACTATCGATCATGAAGATTCTAATTGTGAGTTCTTAATACTGGACTCGCATTCATTCCATGGTCTAATTTAATTTAAATCATAGAGATGAATAAATATCATAGAGCAAGAATTCAAGATTTCAACCATTTAATTAACCATTTAATTTCATATGCTTACTAATTATTCAATCCCAATAGCCACAACTAATAATAATGTCACAATATAAAACAAAACTGGCACTTTAATAGTATAAGAAGAGATAACGACATTTAATAATAGAAATGCATGACAAGACTTATACCAAGTATTATTTAGGTATAATAAATTCAAAGGAAAACCAAATTCATGTTTTATGATACATCCTAAATAATTTATTCAATTTATAATTTCAACACAATTTATTGCACAAGAACACATAATTGATAATTTAAAGATTCAAAGCCAATGGAAAATAGGACAATATTTTTGGTGAACCCAAAGGGGAGTCTAACAACATGAAAAAAACCTACGAAGGGGTTCACCTTAAACAATGGTCACAAAGATCAAGGAAAAATAGTTTAATTAAATTAATACGGATTATTTTGGATTCACCGGTAGGCACCAAAGAAAGGAGTAATGGTGGGAAGTGAACGAACGAATTAAATGTTGGTAATGAACATAAAAACCCTAAATAATAGTTATAGTATACCACATGTTCCACTACAATCTTTAATTTGTCATAAAATAAAAGAAATATACGGATTTAACAAAAAACCCAATTTTGGGTAGAAACCTTCCATGTCTGATTGCGCATAGAAGATAGGATAAAACCCAAAAATAATTATAATGGATGATAAGAATTACTGAGAGATTCATAATGCTTCTAATGGTGTTGAAAATGGAGATGAATTGGAGGTGAAATAGATTTCCAAAGGATGAGGAGGGAGAGGTGCACCGGGGGAAGAGGGAGGCGCATTGTAGGAAAGGGACATGGGTGCACTGGAGGAGAGGAAGGGAGAAGAAGAGAAAATAAAAGAAAATTAATAAAGGACAAAAAAAAAGAAATAAATAAGGGAAAATAAAATAAATTAAGAAATAAAAATAAAATTGAAGGAGAAAAGAAAATAATAATAATAATAACGGGTTAAGCTAATTTTCATTATTTTCACTTTTCTCATAACCACTTTTTTTATTTTTTTTTATTTATTCTTATTCTTTTTTAATTTATTTTGAAATTTTTAAATAGTTTATTTATTTAAATCCTTTTAATTACTTTTAACCTAAAAAACTGTGCCAGGGCATGGTAGATTATTCTGTATAATCCTGCGCAACTATTGAAAAAATTTATTTGTTGCACATTTACGAACATACATATATATTTTACACATATAATATTTTTTTCCAAATAAATCAAAACAAAAACAAAAAAAATATTGTTATTATTATTAAATCTATTTCAGAATTATCACCATGAATAATTATATCGAAACATTCATTAAAAGTGTGAATTTAATAAATCAAACATGCAATAGCTTTTATGTGGGACAATTAATAGTGTTTTTCCTAACCCAAAAATAAATGTCCACCCATATATATATATATTGTATACAAAAAAATTTGTATATACATATATATAATCCCACACATGTTTATATATACATGTATATTTAATCAACATATATATACATTATATATATATAAATGAATGTTTTTATCCCAATATAATAATTATAAAAATAATTAAAATTATTATTATTTAATACAACCCATAAATGAAACCATTAACAATTTAAAAACAACAACCATTAAAAATGGATAACAATTATTAAATTAATATTGATGAAATATTTGTATTTAATTGACAAAATTAATAATATCACAATTATCACATTTCCCACTTATTATTTAATATGAAACAAAATTTATTAATTGTGAAAGTCTATATTCACTTTTTTCAATGTAAATAATAATATTAATTATAAAATTATTATTATTATTTCTAACAACCCAAAAAATATATTTATAAACTAATTAAATTATATATGGGCGTGATCTTACCAATTTTTTTTCATTTGCATAACTTATACCTTTCTTAGTGTAAATCCCATGTCCCAGAGCTAATGGTGGTCTCTAATTTCTCATAAGATATACCGTCTATGAGAAATTAATTATTAATTATTTAAACAACTGAATAATAAATTAATTACAAACAAATAGGGTATTATCATTTGGGAGGATGCAAAACTCCTGATTCACATAAATGTTATAACCTCTCTAAGGTAAACCTGGTGTTTTGGAACTAACAGTAGTAATAAATTTCTCATACGATGCACTGTTTGAGATTTATTTCATTTTTTGAAATAAGTCACACACACATGTGAATAAAATATATTTAATATTTTTATTCTATCAACTTCAAGAGTCTACGAGCCTCAAAATCCCATGCTAAATATGTATATAACTCTCAAAATATTTCAAATAATATTTCAACATTCTAAAGAATCCTTTTAACCACTGGTAGATCCATAATAAAAAATGTAGTGGAAAATTAAAATTTTCACACCAAAATACTTGTAATTTATTAATAATGTGGGGTTTTGTAATCATTTAAAAATGTGGATGTTACAACCTCCCCACCTTTGAAGTTATCATCTCCAAGAATCCTTTGGTAATAATGAAAACATCACTTGACCTACAAGGGTTAGAAATTCTTGATCAGATTGTTGGGTTGCATTTTCAAATGCCCAACAGACCTTTAAGAATTGATTAGGAAAGAAACACATAATCCATTAAGATCTGAGCCAACAATATTTTTTTACAGCTGAATAATTGAAATAATGATTATTTGATCTCGTTTATCTAGAGATATTTACATGTGGTCATCTCATGAAACGAATAACTAGTGCTGCTCCCCACAATAGGTCTCAACCTTATAAAAAGGGAGTTAATCTCGAGCCATAATGCCCCACCCATTGGAATTTCCTTAGAAAACATTTCCCTAAGAAATCAAGTGATGCTCCAGGTGTAATTTTATTTGACATAATGAACTTAATAACTTATAATGTCATATTAAGGACCCCATCCTAAAGAAAAATTCCAATTCTAGATCGACAAAATATAACTGGTCACACAATATTTCAAAGAAGATAGTCAAAACCATTAAACCACACCCACACTAACCTAATGATATACTTCACTAAGAGTCCACTTAAACAATCCCGACAACTTTTAAACCATTAGTAAGGTGTAAGACCAACACACTCTTAGGGCATCAAATAAAAGGTTAAGACAGGGGACATGATCATTGCTTAAAGAAGAGTACACTAAGAGGATTATAATATTACCAAGTAGATCAGTCGAACCACTACTGGTCGACTTCCCTTATAGGAAGAACAACTTCACCTACTTACATACCACATTTAACCAATCATCAATCCTTTAACACCTGAGGAAATTCCATGATCATTCAATATTAACCCATGAAGTCCACCCATGACAAATGGAGTTTCTCAAAGGTTGAATACACCACCTACCACACCAACATCGCGATGCTGAGAAAGAACTGACATGTAAAATAAATAACTAATGTAATTATCCCCACAATAAAAGTGTCATAGGTTTCAAAATAAGGTATATACTAGCCGATCAAAAGCACACTAGATCAGAACCCCCATCAATGAACACATTTAAATGATTTTAATGAAAATAAAAAATTAAACTGACCAGTGTTTCAAAACACCAGAATTCTTGGAAGTCATCTTGGGCGTTGGGAAAAACATGATTATTTTACGCCTAGGTTAATCTATCTTAGATATTACCGAGACCACACCCAATTACACAAGGCTCCATATTCCCACCAAACACAATCAGTTTGTTACATAATTAAACGCTCGATTGGCACTGCCTACATGAACATGTGGTACCTGAGTTTCCAAAAGCAAGATGACCCATCCTTAATACTTTCCATATGTTGTCCCCTGTATGAATTAAAGAATAAAATGGGCTATAGAAGATATTTAATCCATTTTAGTATTTCCCCATATGAATATTAACCTATAAAACTCTATATCAGGTCATCTATCAATATGGAATATGAAAGGGTCAAGTGACCTGCAAAGCAGCTGACCATTCCCAAGGAATGTATTGCTAGCTCAAACAAAAAATTAATCGATTCTTAAAATTGTATAAAAGTACAAGAAAAACATGACCACCTATTTGAACAAGGGAGTCATTCTAAACAAGGGGTAAAACTAGGGACAAAAAAATAACAAAAACACCAAAAGGCAGCAAAATCGTGGCATTAGTATGGTTTGTAAGCATTATGTGTACTACTGATCACATGATAGCCCCTTAAAAAATTACAAGATCTAACCCTATCACTAGGTCATGCCAAAAAAAGTCACTCAACTTTAAATATGACCATCTCTCCATTTCTAAAAATTGAGGAAGCCTATAGAACATCCCTACGGTTCCCTGCCATGGAAACATAAAGATTAAAATATCGAGGCATGATTTCCTAAGTGTTTAAAAAAAGGACACCAGTTAGGGTTCAATTTTAAGGTCATTAAATTTATTTACATTTAGATCTTTAAGCATATAAAATATTTAATTCAAAACATCAAGTACCATTTAAAAACTAAAACACTAGGCACTTGATTTTAACCAACACCCAAGATAAAAATTAGGAAAGTTATTTTAAACTTTTTTTTCAACATTAAACATTAATAGACATCCTTTATTTATTTGGAAATTGAAAGAAACAAATCCTTTTTACGTAATATAATGTAAGGAGAACTACGAGGTCCCTCTAAGAAAACTTGGGTTCATTAGATTTATACCCAATAAAATTTTCCAAGTTATTCAAGTTTCAAAACACCAATATTGGGTTATCACATAAGAACCATCCCCCAACATTCCTACTTAGGTCTAGCTGAGAATTTAGATAGTGAACCAGTTCATTTAAAATTAGATTTGAACAACCATTATATCTAAAAACACTTCAAAATTCACCATGCACATGTTCAATAGTCTAGTATTATGGAAGACCATATAAAATGCATAAAAAAACCATACACTTTACAACTTGGAATTTGGATCCCATTTAAATCATAATAAATTACATTTATCCGATGCCATTAATTACGTAATTATAACAGAGTGAATAACGCCACTACAAGAAGCTAACCTAGAGAAACATGCTAAAATAACATAATCATGACATACTAAACAAGTAAAGAATGTACTAAAATCATACAACATGGAATATAAATAGCTAAGAATGTTATACAATCAAGCATGGAATAACACTCAAATAATACAATCAAAATAGAAAGAATACTATATATGAAACTACATTCCATGGAATATGTGTGGAATGTAAATTATACATGTGCCTAACAAAAATCATGTGATAATTCATCTTTTCTATACCAGGCTAAGGGTAAAATACCATAAATCTCATTAATCAATAAGAAGTGAAAAAATGCACCAATCACTCTAGGTGAAATAAAATTCAACAATAATATCAAATAACCTGGAAAACAATCCCAGTTCGGGATACATGTTCATTTCCCCATATGTGGGGTGATCTGTCCCTAGCATGGATATTTATTAAGAATGGACACAATACTCATCTCATATATACCATCCCAAAATAGTAATAAAAATGGAAAAAAATTACCACCTATGATACAACTTTGTAACATCTAGGTCCAGATCACCTCTAAGATAGTGGTCAGATTGGTGGGTCATGTGACCTTAAGCGCATCATTCTAAATGCTATAGGCTACTAACTAGTTAAGAGGTCATTGTGTGAGTATGTGGGGAGAATATTACCTTATAGGATATGGTATTATATAACGATCAATAATATATGAACAAGTATTGGAAGTATAGAGAAAAATAAGACAACAAAAAAGTAGAAAAATGACCCAAGAGAATAAATAATAATTGTAGAAGCCGGATAGTAACAATAGATACCATAATGATGTCAATATAGGTTTCTAAAAGTAAATAAATCAAAGTGTAGGGGTATGAGGTACATGAATAGACTTAATGCTAATAAAAATACCAAAAGACCACAAAAACTACCACATGGAATCTCGAGCATAGTTTTGATCATCCACCCCCAAATCTCTATCCAAAAAAGTTATGCAATCAAGAATCAGGAGAAACAAGATTCCTTGTATCCATACTTGTTAACATAAAGTCTAATTGGGTACAAAATGATATTCGAGCATGTTGTGATATATTTTCCCAATTGGCTGACACCCACAATATCTAAACTTTTCCATTTCACGCTGTTGAAAAATAGTAGTGTTCTATAAGTAATAAATGAAATCATGTTAAATAAGTAGAAAAATAACTTTTACTCAGTCTGGGATCCAAAAAGAACACCGATACCATGCCACCTACTTCGGCCTCATCCGGGAGTCTGAATGAAATGCCTATATATGGTAGAATATGTATACAGGTCCCAGATTACATTACAGAACTAAAAAGATCATAACCCCAACCTTGTGCATTAGCTTGGGGTATAATTCATGTCTTAAAACTAGGGACACTAAAGTAACAAAATAAGTTTAAAAATTCATAAGAAAACTCTACAGTATCAATAAATGCATCTCAAACATTTATATTAATATTTATAAATTTAGATGTGAAGTCCAAGCTTGTCCCATTGATATCACAGCGGTACATCCATTCAATTATATCCCATTCCATGAGCTCGTCCAAGGTGATCCTTTCGAAAGTACAACTATTGATTGTGGAATGGTAACCATGAGTCCATCTCAGGTATTTCACACAAAGGACATAATATAAACTAAGGATTCATGTATCAATCTTGCCGACAGGTCCGTCCTCAGATACCCCTTAGGGAAACAGTATCAACAAATAATATAATAAAAATCATGGGGAATAACTTTCTTGGAGAACCTAAACCATTTCATTCTTGGCACATTGTGTTGTAACCTATCTAGAATGGAGAGTCAAATTGTGTGTTATTAATATGGTACCAAAGTTCTCTTCCTGGCCCGATTTTATTTAAAAAATTAGAGAGTAATATATATCATAGAGTAATAATTCAATATTTCATCCATTTAATTCACCATTTATTTCCACGTTCTTATTAATTATTCGAGACCAACTATAACAAATAATAATAATAGAATAATATTAAACAAAGCTGACACTTTATTAGTGTAAGAAGTGGAAAAAACATTAAAAAAATATAAAATAATTATAAGACATGTAAAAAAATTATTTAAGAATAAAAAATTAATGTAAAACCAAATTCATGGTTTATGATTCATCCTAAATAATTAAATCAATTTATAACCTCAACAAAAATTATTGTACAGACACATGTAATTTATCATTTAAAGATTCATGGCTATAGGAAAATAGGGCAATAATTTTATTACACCCAAAGGGGTTTCCAACAACATGACTACAACCTAGGAAGTGATTCTCCTTAATCAATGGTTACATAGATCACAGAAAATGGTTTAATTAAATTAATACACATTATTTAGGATTCATTGGTAGGCATCAATGAGTGGCACAACAATTCATTGTGAACGAAGTAATGAAATTATGGGAAAGAACATAAAAACCCTACCTCATAGTATACTATACCCCACGTTCCACGAAAACCATTGATTTGACCAAAAACAGAAGAAATAAGAGGGTCTAACAAAAACAAAAATTTCAAGTAAAAAACAACCACTATATATTACATAATAAAAAAGGATTAAACCTAAAACTTATTTTTGCGGATGATAGTTCTTACCGAGAGATTCACATCTCTTTTGAGAACATTGAAAATATAGAAGAACCAGAGGTGGAACTGACGTTTGAAAGAGGAGGGGGAGAGGTGCATCGAGGGAAGAGGGAGGCGCGCTGTAGGAAGTGTTAGGTGCACTGGAGGAGCAGAAGGATGTGGAATTAATAAAAAAATAAAAGAAACAATGGAGATGAAAAATGAAAAAAAGAAATAAAGAAAGAAAAAATAAAATAAAATAAAAATAAAAATAATAGGGAAGGAGAAAAGAAAATAATAATAATACAAATGGGTTAAGCCCATTTTAATTATTTACATTTTTTATCACCAATTTTATTATTATTTATTTTTATTAATTTCAACTTTTTTATTTATTTAATATTCAATAAATTTCTTTTAATCCTTTTATGAACTTTTAACCTACAACATTATGCCATGAAATAGTAGATTATTCTACATAATCCTGAACAACCATGAAAAAAAATTATTTTTTTCACATATACATACATACATATGTATTAAACACATATATTATTTTCCCAAATTATTTAAAATAATATTTATCACAATAATATTTTATAATTTTTATTTTTAAATCACTGCCATAATTATCATCTTGAATAATTCAATCAAAACTTACATTAAAATTGTGAAGTTAATAAATTAACCAAACAAAAGAATTTATGTAAGAAAATTAATAATATTTTATATAACCCTATAACAAATATGCAACCATATATATATATATACGTTATATATATATGAACACATCTATATATACATATATATATACCTTCATATGTATATATATATATACATATATATTTAATACACACACACATATATAAATATACATTATATATATACACATACAAATGTTTTTATCTCAATAAAATAATAATAAAAATAATAAAAATAATTATTATTTAATACAAGACATTAATGACACCATTAACAATTTAAAAACAACAACCATTAATAGGGGATAACAATTATTAAATTAATATTGATTGCACATTTTTATTTAATTGGAATAATTAATTATATGACAATTAATACATTGCCAACTTATTATTTACAACACAACACAATTTATTAATTAAAGAAGTGTATTTTCATTTTTTTAAGGAATTAATAATACTAATAATAAAATTATATTTATTATTTCTAACTACTCAACAAAAATATTTATAATCCAATTAAATTATTTTTGTGTGCAATTTGACAAAACATTTAATGCTCGAATAATTTATACCCTACCTAGTGTAAATCCCACGTCATGAAAATAATGGTGGTTTCATATTTCTCATAAGAAACACTGCTTGTGAGAAATAATTTATTTTTTATATAAAAAATGGAATAATAAATTAATTTAAAATAATTATGGTATTATCACATGAAAACGTGAAAAACACCTGAATCATATAAATGTTATTCACTTTGTTGGGTAAAACAGAAATTCTGTACCAAATAGTGCTATCATATTCATTAAACAACATACCTTTTGAGAGTTATTTTATTTTTTGGAAAAAATCACACACACCTATGAATAAAATATATTTACTATTTAAATTCTATCAACATAGAGGATCTATGGGCCTCAAAATACCTTGATGATTTAGTGTATAAATTTAATAATATTTTAATGAATATCTCAAAGTGCTAATGAAGGCTTATACCCACTGGTAAACCCATAATAAACATAAGTATTGAAAATTTAAAAATTTCACACAAAAATAATTTTAATTTATTAACAAAGAGAGGATTTGTTATCACTTAAAAATGAATATCATACATAATTAAATCATAAATATGGTAATATATGGTTGGAAAATTTATCCTCTTTTAATTTCTAGTAAATTTGAAAACATTTGGATCTATAATAGTCTTATTATATTTTAATATTCTGTGATATTACAAAAGTGGACATAACTTCAATATTTTGTGAAATTCCACTTCTCCACTTCCATATCCATGTTTTATAAATTCTATTCTCATAAAAATATCATCTCTATTTCACTTAATAAGTTATCTAAATGATGTATACCGAATAAGAGGTTACCGACCTTACCAACCCCATTAAGATTTTTTCTTCTTCTACTTCATCTTCATATGTATATTACATAATAATTTAATACCTCTAATATCATATATATACTAATATCTTGTTATGATTATGATACAAAAATATAAAAATTTTATCTATCCTATTAAAAATGGATGCAATGTGGGTGCATACGTATGGATTACCTTCTCCACATAGCTGTGTAATTCCTTTTTCATCACCACTTTACCTGGATGATTATGATGACGAAAATAATTGATATATATGATAATTAAGATAAGATATATTATTGTGAGAAAATAATATATCATCCACATCCTTATACATTCAACTTTTTAGAAATGATATCATCTATTGTGCGTATGCATGACTTATCATCTCCGCGAAGCGATGTAATTAATTTTCCATGTCCAATATTCAATAATGAATAATATATACGTATATAAAAAATATGATATATATAACATTTATATAATTATTGATATGATATAACTATATCTTATAAACAAGAATTGTTAGTTAAATGACAAAACTTGAATAGAGAAATGAAGTAGTTGACACCCAAAACAAGGGTATTAATGAAATATTAATAATAAACAGGCGATGAGATGAGATAATAATATCATATATATTATCATAAATATGAATATGGGTTTTGTATAATTTAATATCTTGATTTAAACCATTATAAAGGTGTTTAAATAATGATTAATTAAATAAAAGCCCAGGGTAACAGATTTTTTAACTCAGTATCTATTCATTGGGCTAAACATATATTTCATTTATTATGTCATGATAATTTTATTCGTGAAATAAAATTTGATTATATTCTGTTATATATACAAATATTTTATTTTTATTTCTATTTTAAACACATAATTGACTCATTTCAATGACCCCCACTTCAATTATATGATCTTCGTGTGTGTTTCTCTTCCGACTTTTACTTCAGTGATATATATGTTATATTCACGATATTTTCATTTTGTGAAGATTATATCATTCTCATTTTTTATATCATATCCGTAATATCTTTTTCTTCATGTTATATGATGATACATTTGAATTTAATTATTTCATGGGCATTTTGATTCAACTCATTACAAAGTGGTAAGTGTTTATTCCACAATCTAATCATTATTTGAGATTGTTTTAGTTTATGTTTTAATTAGGGAATAGTTCTCTTTCATGTCAATTTTTTTAAAAAAATGTTTTCAAAAAATGTTTTTACTATTCCCAAATATTTATTGAAATTATTTTTCCCATTTTAATTTTTCAAAATGATAAAAACTATATATTTTTATCATTTTTCAAAAAAGGAACTTTATGATTTCTCAGAAAAAAGTGCCAAAAAATGTTTCATCAGATTATAAAGTATGAGGATTATTTTCCACCTTCATGTAATCATAAATAATTGAATATTACACTACATGTTTACAAAATTCTATTCATGTAAATTTATTTCTTTTTTATGTGTGCTATTTTTTTATTTAAAAAATAATTTTCAAATAAAAAGGATATTTTCTCCTAGAAATTTTCCAAAAATCTCTTTAATATATTTTTATCTATGTAAAAATAATTTCTTAATATTATATTGAGTATGTACTCTAATAATGCAATTAATTATATTTCTTGGATGACTTTTGATTAGTTTGACTAGGGAATGATATGATATTTCATATGACTAACACTCCCTATGTGGACAATTATTGATTTTTTAAGGAATGTGGAGTCAGTTGTATTATTTATTCATATGAGGAATGAATTATAATTATTATGTAATAGTGGGGTCCCTCTATAGACACTCGATGCATTTATAGGTCTCATGATACAAATAAATTAGACAAATAATATAGGTATCTACCCACAGATTTAAACTGTATTAAGAATATATCTTGATACTAACTATCTTGAAGATAGATTTTGATTGTTAAGTTATCCCAAATTATTCATTTTATCATTATAAAATTAGTAATTATTGTCCATTTGATTATTTTATTAATATAATATCTATGGTTAATTTCCATTATCCTTGGATTATTTATTTATAATTATTTGATAATCATTTATACCTTACATATTAGGATCAAGGTATCGATTAAATTGGCTGTGTTTTTATTATTTAACTTGTAATATTATTTATACCTTATTTTCTCATATATTCCTTTAAAAACATACCCTTATTGAGAATTTACTCTCACCCAATTTTTTTGTTCCAGTTTAACTATAATAGATGTGTTTGGTGACTGATTATGGAGAGATATTTGGAGGGGAAGAATGATGTTCTCAAAGAAAATAATTTTTTTATTTTATGTTTGAAATGTCATTTGAATTTCATGTATGTATCTAGTTTATCAAGACTATTAAACTTTTTAGTACATTAATATATTATTAATTATATGTTATGCTAATATAAAAAATTAACCAATGACTTGGGGCTATTAGGGTTGGGGTTGTAATAGTTGGTATTATAGAAAGTTTTGTAGAAACCTTGGGAATAAGATTTATAAAAATATCTATTAGGGAATATAATACTATAAATAACATGGAATATATTTTAAATATAGTATACCATCCTATAGATTTGGTAAGGACCATATATAACATAGGATAAACCTACTGACTCAATGATTAAGAATAAGGCGTTATGATTTAGACATACATTGAATAATATTTCATGATTATTTGGTAGCTTAGTATGATTAGTGTAGTGTGATTTTTTTAGAAAGGTGATTCCCTATTAAAAAGACCAAATATTATTTATTAGAGGAAATAAATTTTAAAATTTATATAGGGGGAGTTTTATTATAATATTTTTTAAAAATATAAAATAAATCTAGTGGAAGGTCATCCAACCAGGTGATGTCGGTGTTGAATCCTTTGTTGTCAAGCTCATCTGCCACTAAGTTCACCTCTAGAAAATCAGGGGTACTGATATGGTCGTAACCCAAAAGATTAATCAATGACTCTATCCATATAGCTATGAAGGTTCCATAAATGATTTGTCACACCATTATAGACCACTTAAAAAATTGCAGTAAAATCACTTTTGAGAAAATGGATTATCCATCCTTTTACCTTTAATTGAATTATGTAATGATAATTCTGGTAATTTCAGATTCCAAGGAAGAGGGAATAACTCAGAAACTATAAAATCATTTAATAATAATTTCTTTTTGTCTCATTATATAACAACACAACCTGAAGGACCTGGGTTTCCATTTTAGGACATGTTGATGTTCATGTTGATCCATCCTAGAAGTGGGTATTTCCAGAACTCTTTAAAAGGTCCTCTATGTTTTCTATAATTTATATAATATCCTAGAAATGTCAACAATGAGGCATAAAAAATGTAGTTGTGGTAGAAATAAAACTGAAGAGAATTGGCCTCTTTGATAGAACTATTTGTGTTCAACATCACTGCATGTATGCGGAAATTAGTATTTCTATGAAAACAAGAGTTTCTATAATACTATATAAGATCAAAAAATTCGTCTACTACAATAATGAGCAGTTTCCTAAGTTGTAGTGATAGATCAACATCTACATATTTTTGCAGTTAAGTCCATATGGAATCGAATCCATTAGAATGATTTCAAAAGATAATAAATGTATATACATAATTTAGTAGTAGTTTCACAAAACAAGAAAATGTGATATGGATATTATCTATGTTGGATTCAAAAATGACATTTGGAGAAAAGGTGAATACTAAAATATTACAAAAAACTATCAGTTTGAACCCTATTTTGATCAATCATCGATAAATGAGTGAGTTGAGAAGGTCTGATCCAAACATACAAAACCATTTTAACCAAGAAATTTCATAATTTGGACCACTAAAATTGTGAATATAGAAATGTTTATAATTAAAAATACCATTAAAATCAGGTTCCCAAATCAAAAAAATTTTTAGTAGGAGCAATAAAATAATTGTTGGCAAGACTGTTGATATTACGAGGAAAATATGAGATGGGTGAACTCAAAAAGTCCTTAATAGAATAGTGATTATCAATAGTTAAATACTGAGAACAAAAAATTTAAATAATAGGATAATCCTTCCAATTATCAAGAAAAAAATTTAGATAAGACTCCCTTTTAATGATCCATATGGAATGATACATAATGTTAGAAATAGAATATTTTATGGCCAACCAAATTGATGAGTCCATATAGTATAGGATTACTTCCATTATTTTGTTAGGAAACCTTTATATAAGAATGCTGAGGGCTAGGGAATTATTATTTAAAATGTTCCAAGTGAACTTTGAATGTAATGTATCATTAAATAGTTTGAGGTTCTTGATTCCCAGACCACCATTAGTAAATGGTTTATGACATTTTACCAAAGGGATGTTAATTAAATTTTCTTAAAGAGTGATTACACTACATTTTTTTAATATTGAAATTGATACTTTTAATAAGGTAAAGAATCCATTTATAAGACATCCAAGAATAAACCATTATAGAAACAATGTTGAATTTTACATGTAATATTATTATGACTATATATACGGACTTCCCTTTCAAATAATAAATTGGATTATTTATCTGATCAACTATTCTAGAAAAATAATTACATTTAGGCCTTATCAAAAATATAGAGACATTATGGTAAGTGAATAGAAAATATCCCTCTTTGATTTCCATGGAATTCATAATATCAATAGTCTTGGAAAGATGAAAACATTTTCCAAATAAGTTAAAGGATTTATTCTAGTTAATATTTTGACCTAAAACCACTTCGTAGTGGAAGGGATATGACATAAGGTTTTAAGTATTTATTTTTCCCATTGAAAGAAAAAATTGTTTAATCTGCATAAAGGATATAATAAGGAAAAGAAGATTTATTAAAGAATGTATAGGATTATGTTTAACCTGATCAACCAAATGCATTAGTATCCTACTTAAATAATTCTCAGCAATAGGGAAAATAATGGCAGATAGGGAATCACCCTATCTAACCCCATTTTAGCATTTAAAATAACTCTTAGAATAACCATCGATAGGAACTAATATATGCGGAGAGATGAAAATGATTTTAATCCTATTGAAAAACATATCATTGAAACAAAAACATTAAATAACCTTATATTTGTATCTTTAATACATAGTATTAAAATCCTTTTTGATATCATGATAAATAGAAATTCCACCTCCTCTATTTGAAATCTTAAGAAGATTGGTTTATTCAGAATCCTTGCAGATATAATTTTGAATGATTCTACCATTCACAAAACGAAACCAATTCCAAGGAAAAACATTGTTTGCAATCATTGAAAGTATGTAAGTAATTATCATAGTAATAATATTCTATATGGTGTTGATATGTGATATAGGTCTGAAAAGATTTATCTCAAAGGAATTCTCAACTTTGGGAATAACGGTAAGGAACTGATAATTAATAACATGAGGAAAAGTTCTATTAGTGAAGAACAATTTTTCAAATTTAAAACATCTATTTGTATGACATCTAAAAAATTCAGGAAAATATAGTTAAAAACCCATCAGGCCCTATAGAACTATTTGGTTTCATATTAAATACTGCATCACTGATTTCACAATCAAGATGGACACATGTAAGGAAATAATTTTCTTCTAATAATGAAAGGAATGATATCAAGAACTAAATACTGATTAGGATCAGTCACATTGAAGATATTGCTAATATAAGGAATAATATTGTAATAAAGACTTTCCTCATTATTAATAATGTTGTCTCTATCTTTGAGAAAGGTAAGAGGTCTATATGCATTCATGGCACTTTGGAGAGAATTTTAATATATTTTATTTATATATTCATCTTTTATCCACTTAACTTTGAAGTTATTCTTATGAATATTATCCTTTAAAGATATATAGTAGTATAACATAGTAAAAAGATAGATTTCCTACTAAAAATCAAAAGCAAATTTAGAATTGGTAGATGAATCCTGTATTTAATTAAGGTTGGATTCCAAATAAGAAATTTTATTGTCAATTTAGTTCGATGTAACTTTTCACCACTCTTTGAGTTTGTGATTTAGGAGTTTTATATTCATAATTGAAGTAAAATCATCATTTCCAGAATTAAAATAATTGAAAATCTCATTAACAATATTGACACAATCAGTGTGGGATTCCTAAGAATTATTAAATCTAAAAGGTAAGATTGGATTAGATATTCTATTGGAAAGTATAATCAAAACTAGATGATGAAAAATTTTTATTATCACAAGGATGGTTCTAGATATAGTATCCGACTTATCAAGATATTTCTCATTAGATAAGGATTTATCATGCTTGCATGAAATAATTATACTGTAAAAATTTATATACATAGTTCATTTAGATCTAATTTAATTAATCTCAATATTATTATTACTATATGGCCCCAGCCTTAAACATTACATAATCTTGAGTTATTACCAGATTACACATTGAGGATCTTTTCGGGTTTAGAGTTTTAGAGAATTAGATCATAGAAATTGCAGTACATTCCACATATAGACAAAGTGGTTAATAATGATAGTAATCTTCTTTCCCATCAATGGAAATATATTTAAAATAAAATATGGATTCTTTCTTGACACTTCCTTGACACTATCATCATATCATGTACCTTCCCCTTCACCTGTGAAAAACATTTAAAAAAAAACTTGGGATTAGCATAAAAAGCACAGTAAGGGATATAAAAATATGGAAAATAAACCTGGGTATATATATACATAAGAATGAAATCATACTTTACCCATAAAACATAAGCACTTTAACATACCTCATCAAATCATGAATAAATCATATAAATCATAAGACATAAAGGTAACTTGAGGAATTCATAACATTCTTACGTAGGGAGTAACCCTCTTGGTTACGTTTGGAATACCCATCACAGTATATTCCCTAAATCTCTTCAGATAATCTTTAACGTTTCACTCCATCATGTTACCCAATGCATTGGATAGCTATATTTGGCTCACCCTCCATTAGTATATCACAGAACCACGCGTCTTCATAATAATGCCCAAGAACCTCAACATAATTGTATCACATAAAACATGCATAAAGGAAACATAACATTCCCACCTTTCAATCACAAGATATCAATACAGAACATTGATATAAAAACATCACAGAAACCAATTTCAATACCAAAATAAAAGAAAAGTAAAACATGGTATTTATTTTTCTTTTAAAAAGATGTTATGGCTTGTAGAGGAAGCCGAAACTCAAATAATGGTCATGGCGGCGGAGAAGTCATTGTCGCTGCATACGCACGACAAAAACATTCCGTTTTGTCGTTTAGTAAACGTTTCATATAAAAAAGATTCATTTTGGATAAACATAAATGTCAAAGGGTTTTATACACCGTATAAAAGAAGGTTGAGTATAAAATAAAATATGCCTTAATGAAAGGAGATTGAGACGAAGTCCCTTACCTCGGGTCCGACATGACTAGATCGTTCTTTAATGTCATCAATAATAAACTTGAGTTAATTTATACTTGCTTAAGAACCTTTTTCAAGTTCATTATTCCTTTTATATCACTTATTTCCCTGTCATGAACACTATGTAATTATTTAAGTTAATAACGGTCCTTTTAACAATCATTGGTACTTGAGTAAAAAATAAACCATTTATAATTACAAGTTGTTCATGTATCCATTATATCCATAATTATAATCATGATATATATATCATATATATCCATTATATACATGAATTTATAATATTACATAATCATTTAGAGGTAATAAATGAAATGCACCGTTCATGGAGACGGTAAGCCGTATGTACGCATGAACGCTACTTTCATTTCTATTTCGTATTTTATAGAATGGAATAATAATGATATAAAGGTATATTATAATTCCAGTATAATATCATAAATAATATCATATTTCCATCCTTTATACATCCCACATATGGTATTTAATGAATCAAATCACTTTGAGGGGGCGGTAGTCCACACTTCCTTAAATGAAGATATCGCGTTTACCCATAATGGAAACCATAAAGGTATGACCAAAATGTAAAATACAGAAGCTTAAGGAAAACATAAAAATATTATATATCATATATAAATATAGTGTCATCTTAATGGCCACCTTTGAAGGTGTTAAAAGAATGTTGAACAATCATCGTTTCGGGAGGCCGAAATTCGCCATCCACAGAAACAGTATGTTCTTTAACCATTAGATATAGGTGTGTGTAAGTGTAGCTCTAATACATATTATAAGAACATCCTAGTATATTGAGGATACTGTATTTGTTATAAAAGAAAATAATAAAAAGAGTTTAGGTGGTTGGAGAAGCAAAATAAAACAAAAGGACTCAAAAGAAGACATTACCTTAACATTGGGTAACTCTCTTAGATTTGAGCTCAAATGCTTCCTTGGGAAGACATCTGCCCAAATTGAGGCTTCAAGGAGTAATAGAGGGAAGTGGAGAGACAAAATGAGAAGGTGTTGGCCGAGCCAAAGGATTTGGAAGTGTGGGTAAGGAGGTAGAGGTGGGGGCCTTTTATAAGAGGAGAGGAGGGGCACTCTTGGAATGTAAAGAAATATTACTTTATTTGAAAAAGAATTTTAGATTTAAAAGGACCCAAATTGATATAATTAGAGACTAAGGTGATAAGGGTTCGAAATATTCCCACCCAATAGGTTTTGGACATGTGTAGGTCATAGATTTTACATTATCTTATCATTTTATTTAAATCCTTTATTAATGAGGTAATCACTGCATCATCATGATGTCATAAATAATTTAATTTATTTAATGTCTAAAAATTATAAAAAAAATACTATGATGTAGGAAATCTTTTTATATTTCCAATGAATATTTATAGTCAAAAATCTGACTTGTATAACCCCATTTAAAAATTGGTTTCGAAAAACATATTATGTTTGTGTCATTTTTACTTTTTCATTAAATAAAAAGTTATTTATGTCATTTCCCAAAAAAAGTGGCTCCATGGGGTCCCCAAGTTGACCCATGGATTTTTTTTGTCGGCCATGACATATCCAATGAATATAGTACATGTTTAAAGATCATCTCATACTATTAAAACATTATTTTTACCTTAAACTACACTAATTACCACTAATCACGATTAAAAAATTAATAAGTTACAATTCACAAAAAATTTATTTTTAATCCCATTGGACCACATTTTACTTCTTAATACAACCATGTATGTCGGATTTTTGAAATTCAAAACACAAAGTTGGAAAAATTTTATTTAAATGGAAAATTAGTTTTTATAAGTACCACTTAGTGGTTTCACTATTCATCAAAAATTGAAGTTTTTCAGAAAAATACCAAAACCTCACCCAAAGATATATTTGATATTCTGAATTCCAAAATTATTTCTATTTTTTAAAATTAAAATCATATAAGTTACATTAATTAATTTAATAATTAATTCCCCCTATCATGACAAATAACGTGTTTTTATGAAACAATAAGTATCAAAAGATTGACACTGGTTTAAGTCCAATTTCAAAGTGAAATTGATTCCAATGACCACCATTGGATTAAATGGTAAAAATATATTCTAAATTCACTTCAAAACCAATTCAAAAGATAATATAATCATATAAATAAATTATATTAAAAAGCAGTTTTGATGTAAAATGCAGTATTTTTCACTATTCATTAAAAAAGAACATTGTCAGAAAAATACCAAAAATTCACAAAAAGTAAATTTTGATGTCCCAATAATAATTAATAAGTTTATTTTGACAAACATAGTTCATAAAATTGTCAAAATATAGATTCAAAAATGGTTTTCCATCAAAAGGCAGTAAAACAATCTTTTAAAAATATTAGTGTATTCCATGCGTAAGATTGGATTTATTTTCATTTTAAGCCTCTAAAACACTATCTAATTCATTAATAGATATAGATAAAAATATCTATTATTCATTACTTACTTGGGATGTTACATCCTTCCCACCTTTAGAAAATTGCATCCCCGCAATTTATTTACTTATTGAATAAATGGGTGTACTTATCCTTCATTGCATTTTCAGATTCACATGTTGACTCTTCCATCATGTGGTTTTTCCACAAAAACTTTACCTGATTAATCACATTATTCTGTAACACTTGCTCCCTGTGGTCAAGAATCTAGACCGGTTGTTCCTCATAATATAGGTTCTCTTCCAGCTGAACAACCTCTGGACTCAAAACATGAGATGGACCTGGCATGTTTTTCCTTAACATTGAAACATGAAAAAAATTGTGTACCTGAGATAAACTCAGAGGTAAAGCCTCTCGGTATGTAACTGATCCAACTCTCTCCAGAATTTCATATGGTCCAATGAACCTTGGAATCAACTTTCCTTTCTTACCAAATCTCATCACACTTTTCCATGGTGAGACTTTGAGAAAAACATGATCACCTACCTCAAAAGAGAGATCCTTCCTCCTGTTGTCCGCATAACTCTTCTGCCTACTCTGAGTTGTTCTCATGTGCTTCTGAATTAGCTGAATTTTTTTTGCCATCTCATCTACCAATTCTGGTCCCATCAACTTCCTTTCACCCTCTTCATCCCAAAAAGCTGGAGTTCGACACCGCTTCCCATATAATGCCTCATATGGTGCCATCTGTATACTGGAATGAAACCTGTTATTATATGAAAATTCAACCAAAGAAACATGTTGGTCCCAACTTCCCTGATAATCCATCAAACAAGTTCGTAGCATATCCTACAAGGTCTGAATTTCTCGTTCTGACTGCCCATCTGATTGAGGATGAAATGCTGCACTAAAATTTAATTCAGTACCCAACGAATTCTGAAGGCCTTTCTAAAAGTTAGACGTAAACCTGGGATCACGATCAGATACAATGGAGAGGGGAACTCCATGTAACCGGACTATCTCTTTAAGATACAAACATGAATGTTGATCTAGTGAAAAATTATCTCGTATAGCAAGGAAATGAGCAGATTTAGTCAAGCGATCAACAATAACCCAGATTGCATTATTAGCTCGAGATGTCCTCGATAATACCACAAAAAAGTCCATGGATATGTTTTCCCATTTCCACTCTGGCACTGGTAAAGGCTGAAGCATCCATTCTCGTAACTGCCACTCTGCTTTAACCTGTTGACATGTCAAACACCTCACAGTAAAATCAGCAATATCTCTTTTCATTCCATCCCACCAGTAATACTCCCCAGATCTCTGTACATCTTAGTACTACCAGGATGAACTGAAAACGGAGAACTATAAGCTTCACATAACAACTCTCTCTTCAACTATGAATCACAAGGCACACACAATATCTTCCCAAATCTCAAAACGCAATCATTATCAATGTTGAATTCAGGCAACTTACCTTTCTGAACCAGCTCTACATTTTTCTGCAACTCACTGTATTGGTTCTATGCTTGCTTGATTATATCTGATATAGATGAACTCACTGATACCTGAAACAAAACTGAAGAACATACTGCACCAACAACTTCTATGCCAAAGTTCATCAAATCCTCAACCAAAGGATCATGTTCCAAATGCAACATTTCTAATGAAGCATTACTTTTTTGACTCAAAGCATCAGCCACTTTATTTGATTTTCCCTGATGGTAATGAATTGTACAATAATAATCCTTGATTAATTCTAGCCATCTCCTATATCTCATTTTTATCTCTTTCTGAGTGAATATATACTTTAAACTTTTGTGATCAGTATATATTTCACACTTTACTCAATACAAATGATGCCTCCAAAATTTTAAAGCAAAAACAGCATCACCTTATTCCAAATCATGTGTAAGGTAATTTACCTCATGATTTTTCAACTGTCGTGAAGCATAAGCAATTACCTGATCATTCTTCATTAGGACACAACCAAGTCCTTTCAATGAATCATCACTGTAGATAACAAACTCCCCATTCCTGGAAGGTAGTGCCAAAACTGGAGCATTCACCAATATTCTTTTCAATTCCTGAAAACAATCATCACATTCTTTTTTCTAGATAAACTTAACACCCTTCCGAGTTAGAATAGTCATTTGACTAGATAATGGTGAAAAATTTCTAACAAACCTTCGGTAATACCCTACCAAACCAAGGAAACTTTGAATCTCTATTACATTTGTGGGGCTTGGCCAGTCTTCCATAACATTTTTTTTGCAGGATCAACAGTTATCCCATCTTTAGAGACAATGTGACCAAGGAAAGAAATTTGTTGCAACAAAAACTCACACTTTATGAATTTTCCATACAGTTTCTTTTCTTTTAAGGTTTGCAAGATAACCCTTAAATGTATTTCATACTCCTCTTTAGTTTTAGAAAACACCAAAATATCATCAATGAAAACCACCACAAACTTATCCAAGAACTCATGGAAAATTCTATTCATTATGTTCATGAATACAGCAGGTGCATTGGTTAGCCCAAAAGGCATTACTAAAAATTCATAATGGCCATATCTTGTATAGAACGCGGTCTTCGGAACAACTAATTCCTTTACCTTCAGCTGATGGTATCCCGATCTCAAGTCAATCTTTGAAAAATACTGAGCTCCCTGGAGCTGATCAAACAAATCATCGATATGAGGAAAAAGATATTTTTTCTTAACAGTGATGTTATTCAAGGCTCTATAATCAATGCAAAGTTTCATTGAACCATCTTTATTTTTAACAAATAAAACAGGATCACCCCATGGTGATGTGCTAGGTCAAATGAAACCTTTCTCTAATAAATCTTGCAATTGCTCCTTCAACTCTAAAAGTTCAATTTGAGCCATTCGATAAGGGGGTTTTGAAATTGGCTTAGCATTAGGAACTAAGTCAACAGTAAACTCAACTTCCCGATCTGGTATTATTCCTGGAAACTCATCAGGAAAAAAATCAGGATACTCATTTACCACTAGCACATCATTAATCTGAACAGTTCCTTTATTTTCAACGATGTGTGCAAGGTAACATTCATTTCCATCTTTTACAAGTTTCTCGGCCTCTTGATATGTTATCAAAAGTAAGGGTTCATTCTTATACAAAAATTAAAAGTCTTTCTGAAAATAAACTTCTTTATCTCTACAGTCAATATTAGCATGGTAAATAGAGAGCCAATCCATACCTAGGATAACATCATACTCTACTAGAGGTAGAACAATAAGGATTTCAAGTAGGTTCTTTCCACAGATAAGGATAGGAAGATTCTTATAAATTCTATTTCCCTCAACATTTCCCCCATTTCTTTTTAACAAAAGATCAGGAGTCATTTATTTAGATGGTATTCCCATTTTACTAGAAAAGGTTTCAGAGATGAAAGAATGTGTAGACCCCGAATCAAAAAACACACTAGCATAATCTGAAAAAACAAAGTACCTGATACAACATCATTTGACGGACCGACATATACCTAAGTAGTTGCAAAGGATTTCACCACCCCTTTCTGCTTGTAGTCTAACTGCTTCCCATCACTCAAGATCTTTGTCGGACACTCGTTTGCATAGTGACACATCTCATTGCACTTATAACATTTCACTAACTGTAAATCAAATTTGGTATTACCATCACCCTGATCTTTTTCAGTGCAATCATGCACCTTATGTCCCATCATACCACATCAGTAGCACATTCCAGAATTTAGAAGACATTCCCCAACATGCCTTTTTCCACATTTATCAATAACTGGAAACATAGTTTTCTTACCATCATACTTTTTTGAAGAATTATTACCTTTCTCCTGCCACCTCGGTCTCTTCTTCTGTTGGTTGTTATAGAACACTTGATCATCGACAAACTCGGTTTCCACCTTCTCAGCACATCGAATAAGCTTTTCATAACATTTAAACTCACAAGAAGCTAATGCCCTTCGATATTTTGGCTTTAATCTTGAGTAAAAACGATTGATTTTACTATCAAGGTCTCGGATAAAATTTGGAGCATACCTTGCCAATCGATTGAACCTTTCTTCATAGGAAGCCACTGAGTCTTCCTATTGACTCAATTCCAAGAATTGCTTTTCCATCCTAAGTCGAACAGCCTTAGGAAAATACTTCTCAAGAAATATACATTTGAATTCATCCCAGTCAAGAGCATCAATCTCATCAGCGTCCCTGATATTTTTAACCATCGACCACCACTGATCTGCTTCACCCTCCAAATGTTTAATAGAAATACTAACCATTTGATTGTCTGAACACCCCATGACATTGAAAATCGTCTCCAGTTCTTTAATCCACCCTTCATCTAGCACAGGGTCAGATGATCCTCTGAATGATGGGGGATGTTTCCTCATGAAATGTTCCACCACTAACATGTTCCTCTGCGGTTGATCTGGCTGACCTCATGCATGGATACCACTGCCATTTATCACTTGAGTCAACTGCGCCATTACTGCAACAAACTATTCAGTTCCAATTCCGACCATCTCAGGATGCTGATTCGGAAGGTCATTTCCTTATACATACCTTCCTAGCACTGCTTCCCTGTTTCCTCTGCGGAAAACCATTCTGAACAAACATGTATTAGATGAAGCAACATGGTAATCTTCAAATGCTATATCATTTCAAAAATAATAATATTTTTGGATAATCATTTAATCGAATTCTAACTCCTAAAGTTATCTAAACAGACCTTTGATACCAAGTATAAGGCCCCATCATTAAACCTTACTTAATCTTGAGTTATAACAAGATTACACCTTGAGGATATTTTCGGGTTTAGAGTTTTAGAGAATTAGATCATAGAACTTGCATTACATTCTACATATAAACAAAGCTGTTACATAAAGATTGTATTCTTCTTTCCCATCAATGGAAACATATTTAAAATAAAACATGAATTCTTTATTGACACTTCCTTGACACTATCATCATATCATGTACCTTCCCCTTGACATGGGAAAAACATTTCAAAAAAAAACTTGGGATGAGCATAAAAAGCTCAGTAAGGGATATAAAAATATGGAAAGGAAACATCGGTACATATATACATAAGAATGAAATCATACATTACCCATAAAACAAAAGCACTTTAACATACCTCATAAAATCATGAATAAATCCTAGAAATCATAAGACATAAAGGTAACTTGAGGCATTCATAACATTCTTACGTAGGGAGTAACCTTCTTGGTTACGTTTGGAATACCCATCACAGTAGATTCCCTAAATCTCTTTAGAGAAACCTTAAAGTTTCACTCCATCACGTTACCCAATGCATTGGAGATCTATATCGGGCTCACTCGCCCTTAGTATATCACTGAACCACCCGTCTTCATAATAATGCCCAAGAACCTCAACATAATCATATCACAGAAAACATGCATAAAGGAAACATAACATTCCTAGCTTTCAATCATAAGATAACAATACAACACATTGATATAAAAACATCACGAAAACCATTTTCAATACCAAAATAAATGAAAAGTAAAACATGGTATTTATTTTTCTTTTAAAAAGAAGGTATGGCTTGTAGTGGAAGCCGAAACTCAAATAATGTTCATGGAAACAGAGAAGTCGTTGTCGCCGCATACATACGACAAAAACATTCCCTTCTATCATTTAGTAAACACTTCGTATAAAAAAGATTCATTTTGGATAAACATAAAAGTCAAAGGGGTTTATACGCCTTATAAAATAAGGTTTAGTATAAAACAAAATATGCCTCAATGAAAGTAGATTGAGACGAAGTCCCACACCTCGGGTCTGACTTGACTCGATCGATCTTTAATGTCCTGATTAATAAACATGAGTTAATTTATACTTGCATAAGATCCTTTTTCAAGTTCATTATTCCTTTTATATCACTTATTACCATGTCATGAACACTATGTATTTATTTAAGTTAATAACGGTCATTTTAACGATCATTGGTACTTGAGTCAAAAATTAACCATTTATAATTACAATTTGTTCATGTATCCATTATATCCAGAATTATAATCATGATGTATATATCATATATATCCAGTATATACATGCATTTATAATATTACATAACCATTTATAGGTAATAAATGAAATGCACCGTTCATGGAGACGGTAAGTCGTACGTACGCATGAACGCTTCTTTCATTTATATTTCATATTTTATATAATGGAATCATAATGATATAAAGGTATATTATAATTCCAGTATAATATAATATATAATATCATAGTTCCATCCTTTATACAGCCCACGTATGGTATTTAAAGAATCAAATCACTTTGAGGGGGTGGTAGTCCGCATTTCTTAAATGAAGATATCGCGTTTACCCATAATGGAAACCATAAAGGTATGCCCAAAATGAAAAATAAAGAAGCTTAAGAAAAACATAAACATATTATATATCATATATAAATATAGTGTCATCTTAATGGGAACATTTGAAGGTGTTAAAAGAATGTTGAACAATCATCGTTTCGGGAGGCAGAAATTCACCATCCACAGAAATAGTATGTTCTTTAACCATTAGATGTAGGTGTGTGTAAGTGTAGCTCGAATACATCTTATAACAACATCCTAGTATATTGAGGATACTAGAGTTGTTACAAACGAAAAGAACAAAAAGAGTTTAGGGGGTTGGATAAGAAAAATAAAACAAAAGGACTCAAAATAAGACATTACCTTAAAATTGGGTAACTCTCTTAGATTTGAGCTCAAAGGCTTCATTGGGAAGACTTTTGCCCAATGTTAGGTTTCAAGGAGTAAAATAGGGAAGTGGAGAGACAAAATGAGAAGGGTTTGGATGATCCAAAGGCTTTGGAATGTGGGTAAGGAGGTAGAGGTGGGGGCCTTTTATAAGAGGAGAGGAGGGGTACTCTTGGAATGTAATGAAATATTACTTTATTTGAAAATGAGTTTCGGATTTAAAAGGTCCCACATTGATATAATTCAAGGATATGGTGATAAGGGTTCAAAATATACCCACCCAATAGGTTTTGGACATGTGTAGGTCATAGATTTTACATTATCTTTTCATTTTATTTTAATCCTTTATTAATGAGGCAATCGCTGCATCATCATGATGTCATAAATAATTTAATTTATTTAAAGTCTAAAAATAATAATAAAAACAACTATTATGTAGGAAATCTTTTTAGATTTCCAGTGAATGTTTATAGTCAAAATTCTGACTTGTATAACCCCATTTAAAAATTGTTTTCGTAAAACATATTATGTTTGTGTCATTATTACTTTTGCATTAAATAAAAATTTATTTTTGTCATTTCCCAAACAAAGTGGCTTCATGGGGTCCCCAAGTTGACCAATGGATTGACTTGGTCGGCCATGACACATCCAATGAGGGTTTGACATGTGTGAAGCTCATCGCATACTATTAAAACATTATTTTTACCTTAAACTACACTAATTACCACTAATCGCGATTAAAAACTTAATAAGTTACTATTCACAATTTTTTTTTAATCCCATTAGACCAAATTTTACTTCTTAATGACAACCATGTATGTCAGATTTTTTAAATTCAAAACACAAAGGTGGAAAAATTTCATTTAAATGGAAAATCTGTTTTTATAAGTACCACATAGTGGTTTCACTATTCATCAAAAATTGAAGTTTTTCAGAAAAATACCAAAAATTCACCCAATGCGATATTTGATATTATGAATTCAAAAATGTTTTCTATTTTACAAAATTCAAATCATATAAGTTACATAAATTCATTTAATAATTAATTCATGCTGTCATGACAAATAGTGTGTTTTTATGAAATAATAAGTATCAAAAGATTGACACCTGTTTAAGTTCAATTTCAAAGTGAAATTGATTCCAATGAACACCATTGGATTAAATGGTAAAAATATATTCTAATTTTACTTTAAAACCAATTCAAAAGATAATCTAATGATATAAATAAATTATATTAAAAAGCAGTTTTGATGTAAAATGCAGCATTTTTCACTATTCATTAACAAATGAACATTGTCAGAAAAATACCAAAAATTCACACAAAGTAGATTTTGATGTCCCAATCATAAAGAATTAGTTTATTTTGACAAACATAGTTTATAAAATTGTCAAAAGTTATATTCAATAATGGATTTCCATCAAAAGGAAGTAAAACAGTCTTTTAAAAATATTAGGGTATTCCATGCTTAAGATTGGATTTATTTTCATTTTAAGCCTCTAAAACACTATCTAATTCATTAATAGACATAAATAAAAATATCTATTATTCATTACATACTTGGGATGTTACAATTACCCTAATATTACGATTTAATCTCCCATTTATAGATATTAGAATGATCCAAACCCATCCTTTCACTTGGAATCTTAATAGCACTAAAATCACCAAAAATAATCCAGGGAGCATGTATTATTCTATTTAAATGTTCTAAATTATGTATAAGACTTATTCATTCATGGTACCTATTTTTAGTACATATGAAAGAGTAAGACTTTTGATAATTCTAAAAATTTACCTCACAAGTGAACACGTGTTCTTCAATGTTAATAGAATTCACATTACTTAGAGAAGAATGAAAAAATACTCAAATAGGATCAATTAAAAATTTAATAATATCATCACCAATAAACGAATATTTATGATACTACAATCCAAAAATGGGATTATTTTATTATACGATCATCTGTAAATTAAAATTGGGATTTTGTATATGGATTAATCGTTTTAAGTAATTTAGTGTGTTAGGGTTATCCACTCCTTGAAAATTAAAAATAAATATATTGATTTGGGGTTAGAACCCTTATTAATCTTACATCTAGGATTATTCTTACTTATAATTTTCTTGATTGGTTTAGTTTTTTAGAACCATAAACAAGATAATCATACTTTTGTTTGAGTAATAGAGTTGTAGAAGAATCATTGATGTTGCATCCATCTACCTTTGAATTTAAAATATTCTTATGATATATCTCTTTATTAAATTTTATATGACTAATACGCAACTATGATTTGATTTTTTTTACTAAATCATCATTTTTGGACAAGGTTATCATGATAACTCCATGAATATGAGGTTTCGAAGCTTGGAATTCATCTCGAACTCCCTAACTAGTGATCTTATTGAGTTTAGTTACATTGAAAATGGGGTTTCCATGTCTGTCAGGGTGTTCTGAGGAATAATGGATTTTCTATTCATGATCTTTACTACTATATATCTCATCAATAGAGAATTGTTTAGTTGGGTCCTATATACCACCATAGGTGAAATTTTTACCTTTTCTTCATAGGAGACCTTATCCAAAATCGTAGAGTTCAGAGTGTAATGAAAATCAGAATGGGAGGTCATTGAAGTATTTAGATCCCCAGGGCCTTGATTTGCAGTGAGTACTATTATCATTACATAGAGTGGTATGAAAAATAGATTCTGTAGGATGATTTTCCATGTTATAATCTTGGATTTCAATATTAAATTTAGGTCGAGTGAAGTTAACAAGATTCCAAATTTATTGAGAAATATCAACAGTTATGATATCATCTTTAGTTACCTTCTCTTAATATTCAACCAAATAAACCCAAACCTCTCTAGGTATATATTTTTATGTAGGAATTATATATCTTTTCACCCATTTTCTAAAATAATTCTTTTATAAGGTTCATATTTTCAATTACTGATGCATTTCTTTTTATAGTTCATTTGATCCCCTTCGAATTATTCCATGGGGTGGTTCAACTTTATTTTGAATCACTCTATAATTAAAAATTTTAAGACAACATATTTTTTCAATGTATATTTTTCTTTGAGTTTTGAGTTCAACAATAAATGGATTATGTGTTTCATTGGATCTTAGTGAGATGATAAAAATTAAAAGAGTTTCATATTGTTTAAAAAAGAAAATGTGCTGAAAAATCAATTACAAAACATTTTCATTTTGATTAAATGGATTACATGTCATGAAATTGTTTGAGGGTTTCAATAAAATAAATCAGAGGTGACAAGGTTTTCATTGAATTCCATTAAATATATTTACATGACATTTAATCACATTACACACAATCCAAATTCCTAACATGCTATTTGAAACATTTTTTGTGACTAAAATATCAATTTTTTTTACCAACACCTCTTCTCTTCAAACCATTGGGTGAATCATAGCATATTTGGAGAGATCTATTCATATATGATCATTGTGGATTGGTGTTGGATACCTAATATCTTTTACTATTTTGATCTGACTATCTTATATCTGTTCGGTTTTTTTTGGTGAGCTTCCTTCATCAAATTTGAGTTAGATGCTCTATAATTCAAATCTTATGAATTGGGATAATTACTTTTTGAATTAATTAATTGGATTAATTTGATTAATAAATTTGTGAATTAATTAAGGGGATTTAAGTGTTAAATTAACTTTTGAATATGTAATGAGATTCACATGATTAATTAATTAATGGAAGGATTTGAATATAATCACACCATACTCGGGCTACCTGACAGTTACCTGAATAGGCATCATGTTTATATGACAAGATAACAGAAAATTACCCGTGTTAGATGGATGGTATAAGATTTGGTTGGAAGGAGGGAACCCGACTTGGTGTCAGGACCCTATTAGGAGTTCCCAGTGTGCTTATTTAAATTGGTTTTCCCATATTGACAATTGACACATAATGGAATGAGATATCTAACATGTAGTTTGGATATTTTATTTTATGGTTTTATCCAACATGTGATATTGGTTCATTTGGTTATTAGAAATATCATTTTTACTATTGTTTATTTATTTTTTTCTGGTGAATTACATTGATTAAGAAGATATAGGCTCCCCTTGATTGAAATTAGACCATCGATTCTAATCGATAGCCTCTATCATTTGAGTAGGTTCGAATGAGTTCATGTGACCCACCAGATCAGGGCATCAGTTTATGGTACCCATTATAGGATGTTAAAAAGATGTATTAGTGGTTTTTTATTTTATTTTATTTTTTATTACTATTTGGGTAAGGTATACAAGATACTAAGAAGAGTCTGGCCTGGGTTATGTGCCCATTCATTGGAGTAGCTAACCCATGTATGGGTTAAAACACAAGTACCGGTGTTGGATTGTGGTTATCATATTTTTTTGTATTTGAATAATATTTCTCCTTATATGACACACTTTTTATGTGATGTGATAATTGTTTTATGATTCTGTGATAGTTTACTCGTTTCCTAGTGAGGAATGAGAGTTGAGTTGGAATGCATCATTCTAGGCTCTTAAGATTATTTTTGTTATATGTATCATCTTAGGCATGCATGAAAAAAAACTTTTGTGTATGCTTTTGAACTTGAACTATTTTTCCTTGTGAAATTGAACCACTAATAGAACATAATATGAAATTAGAAATTGTGAAATGATGGAAAAAGATAAATATATGGGTGTCTAAGGAGGAACTGGAATAATGATAATAATTATCCCGTTTGATAACCATGAACTAGATATAGGATGATTAAGGTTAGTGATAATGCCTCAGTTCTGACCGTATGATGGGGAAAGGAGGAAATAACTAGTTATGGATTATTATGATTTTCCCATAAATGTGTTACTATTGGGTTATGTGTCCTAAGGTGCATGTTGGAATTGTAGAGATATAACTCCATAGGGATTACTATTGAGAATATTACATTAGGATATGGTAAGATATGATCTACCAGTAGTGGAAAATGAGAAATCAATAGTGTCCAGTGATGATGTTAGGGAGAAGATCTGAGATAAACTTGCTTGATTTATATAGTTTGTTAATGAAGACATAGAGCATGTTGTAAGGAGTATGTATGTCATTACCAAGGAGTTTTATTTACATTTATCACAGCCTTTCCCCCAAGGAATGTGGCACGACTGCCCCATGATCGCCTCCCATAGACCAATGACTGGTGTCTAGCACTGAGTAGGCATGTCCCACAAAGGGGAGGCATTTACCTAAGTACCAATAAACATCAACACCACTCCAAGAAAAAGTGATGAATCTAAAAAAATTTAGTAAATATATATGAATCCTACTATGTAAACCACTGAAAGTAACAATACAAAATAGAAAAGTAAATGGGCCAGGATACAAGGCCAACGAAACAAAATTACAAGCTTCCAGATCTCGTTTGTAGAGAACCATATATGAAAGGTAGGTACAATAAGCATTCTAAAGGTCACTGAATTGTACGACATCTGTTTGGTCACCTTGAAGCACCACCTATCTCTGGCCCACCAAGGACTACATAAAATATATCAATATCTTTCATAAAACACAACATGTGAAGGAAAAGATCTTGTAGGGAGAGTAAAATAATAATCAGTAGGGACCCCAAACCATAAAGGTAATCCACAAATTAAGACACAAGTTAGACTACAAAATTGATACACGAAGTGTGTCCGTTAAGAAGTACAGTCAATAGAGTCACTAGAGTCATCTCACATAGGTATATGTCAATAACACATATAACAATAACATATAGGTATACTCTTAAATGATTCCATGAATGAAGGTCTCATCCGCTTCCAACAACAAGGCTATTCTTATAGCATGCTCTTTTGAGGAGATCTGACTCATCGATCTATATGATAGTAGGAACATAGAACAAGTATACAAAAAATATCTAAGAGAACAACTGGTCTTGATACATCCCGAAGTTCCCTGAGAAATCTTGCCTAATTATGACAATTAGTATTGATATTTCAACCAATCCTTAGCCATATGATTCTTCTCAATGAATATTCATATCTAATGAGACATAAAATCTATATAAGAGACTCACTCCACTTATTCAAAGAGTTCCTACTATGTGTCTTCACAGCAGACCTACTCTGCACCCTCGTAGGAGACAAACTTCTGGCCCTCATAGGATACCAACTCTGCCTCATCATAAGAGAAAAAATATTTGTCTTTGTAAGAGATCAACTCTACTTCCTCATAGGATAGCAACTCTGCACTCTCACAGTAGAACAACACCTCATCTTTACCACAACCAGTCATAGGATTCCATCATTAGTGCACTCATTTCAGGGGCACTTACTACTCAAGACAAACGGTCATATGAAAACATCCACAAAAGGTCATGTCGAATATCCCAAAAGCACCGTATCATTTTGAGGGTTTCAACATTGCAAACAACACATCAAATAGACTTACAGTTTTGAAGTTATGACCATTTAAGTAAAAAAGGGGCCAGTTGGGTCCGAGTCTGGTCCGACACGTCCCGTTGGGTCTGATCCCACCCAACCCGCCGGGTCAACCCCGCCCACTGGTCCCATACCACTTATGTTATGACCTACAGTCTCCAGCTCGTACTGCTCGAGTAGGCTGGTTTGTTGGCCTGGGATGTGGAGATCACCACATCCCCACCTGGTCAATGTGGTCGACCACTACATTAATCACCATCACCTTTCATATGACCCACCACGCAGTGGGGTCCCACCGTTGTCATGCTGGACCACAGTTTCTGACTATGTGAAACGGTCTCCCACCACCTCTCAGTCGCAGCCACCATCAGCAGCCCTAGTAGATTCACATGACTGGCCATCACAGGATCCTCTACTGGCATGGTCTCAGACCACACCTCACCACTGCTGCCCTGTTGGCGTACTATTCTACCATGCGCCACTAGCGGCCTCTATTTCATGGACCACCACATTTCCTTTACTGCCCTATTTTTCGACCCAAAACATCTTCACGATCCTCATGCCACTAACTTCACATACATGTGATTTTATCCATGCCACGATCCATCATGATTCAAGGTCCTTGGAATGTTGATTTCTTCTACACCACTTAAATCCTTCTAACACCATAATTGTCACACCTCCATCAGGCCATGTTAATACCAGATCTTAGATATTGTATTTTTGTGCCTAGAATCCTGTTCACAATGATTGATTGATCTCAAATTTCAGAGATGCAAGCCAAATGAAGAACACTTGCGATTAATAAAGAATGGAGGGATAAAATCATGAACAAAAAGTGAGGAACAATCCTTGATAGTTATTCAAGGTGATCATGGTTCGTTGTCATTAGAATGAGAAACGCAAACCAAAAATAAATAAAATATTAATCTACCATGACTATTTAATGAATTAAATCCCATATTGCAACATTTATCGATCCATATGACAATCTGTTTATGGATTGATCTGCATTCATCATAAAATATCCAGGAAAGGGAAAATGTAAAACCCTGAATAAATAAATTTCCTACCTGAATTTTTATTGATTATTGATGATGAGTGATTACGTCAACGTTGTTAATCTATCCTTGATAATCAATCCTTGATTCATCGGATCCTAAGGTGGTGGATCTACCACAGTTCGCCGATGATTTTCTCTAGAGCTTCTTGGGGAATTCTCTAGGAATTTCCATTTAATCATGTATCCCTATCAAGCTATTAAGTGATGAAAATACATTTCAATATCATCGTTGTAGTGTTTCAGCATTGCCACACATTTTCATTCATGAAAGAGAAAGGGTTTCCATATCATTCCATAACTATGTCTCCACGTTGAAAAATAAAAAAAGGAAATAAAATAAAAATCTTTGATTTTATTTTATTCTTCTTTAAACGTCCAAAAATTAACTTTCTTAGTCAACCCATGTCGATTGATGTTGGGACATACCAATAGAAAATGAAACATTATAAAATCAATGGTCGTCTCAGATTTCCAATAAGAGTCCATGTTCATGAGTTATTAAGATTTTAATATAAAATAATTTTATTTAATAATTTTATTAATGGTTACATCCTTTTTGGGTTTTCTCACTGGAGACCTTGACCTACTAAAGTTAAGTCGTGTCTAGGGAAAACTCACCATCTATAACCCAATAGTTCCCTTATATTTCTGATCTGAGCACCTATTTTAGAGTTATTCCACTTTTTTAGGAAAACCACTCACCTATGCTATTGAAAGCTTAACATTTTTCACTGAGCCATTCTGGGAACACGAGGCCTCATAATTGCACTCCGTCTTAGCGCGTGGTCTCAGAATATTCCCTGAAATATTCTAAAAATAAAACCTAGAAAATATGAGTCATTACATTCTCCCCAACTATGGATTTACGTCTTTGAAATCTAATCCTAGGGATACCCAAAATAGATGAGGATATGAATGAACTTGAGCCCCCCACTCCCATATAATCTTATAGAGATTCTCGTGCTTCCACCAGGCATGCACTAAAGGAATCAACTGCCACAGATAGTCCTCTCCTTCCAATCCTCAATATACATGGACATGATGCAATGAGAGTAGCATGATTACAAATATCATCTATAATATTCCATGGAGTCAAGATATATCCTACACATAGAGTCATCCCAAACTCTAAACAGAAATATTCTACTAAAAATATAAGAAGTGATTGGCTTGGTGAGTTAGTCCATGATCACCCAAATGGTATCGTGCCCCATGGATGTATGTGGTACACCCATCACGAAGTCTATCTCTCTCATTTCTCACTCCTTTACTAGCACCCAAGGAAGAAAAGAGAAACTCTTTCCAAGATCAGGGGCTCAACACATTGAGTTAACAATCCAAGAAACTGATTCAATAAAATTCTCCACTTTTATATTAATAGGTAAGATCAACTTAAACCCATTATATCATCTCCAGTGTCTTCCTTGACACCCATATGCATATCTTGATGCAACTTGTAACTCTTGGCATCTACTGCTACTACTATGCATCCTCTGAAAAGAATGACGTTCTCCCCACCATTCAAATATCCATAAGGGGCATTCCCTATGGATAATTGAGCACGTAAGGTCTCACCATATGTATAACATATATGTTCCTCCTTGACTCACTATAAGAGTGGATGGGTAACAACCACCGAATGGAGGTAAGATACACAATCTTTATCCACAAACGATAACTACAATGAGTTGGAATGCTCCATCACCTCGTTTAGAAACTATATACTTGTTCTCCTACTGAGAGAATACACTACCATATTTCCCTTACCATGTGTATAGACTCTCTCTAAGTCATTGTCCTATAGTAACATTAGCCAATGCCTCTATCTCAAGTTTATATCCTTTTGAGGGAAGATAAACTTGTGACTTTTGTGGTCTGATTAGATGATAAACCATTATCCCTATAAGGATGTGTCACCCTATATATGCAAAAACTACCACCGCCAAATACATATTGTGGCTTACGTAGTTATGTTCATGTGCTATCAAATGTAGTGAACCATATACAATCAAATATTTCCCCTAAATCAACACAAAAACATGCCTTGTCCCTGATGTGTCAAAAAACATCACATACTCGACACCCTCCTAAGGAAATTTTAGGATGTGAGCACTCGTCAAAATCTTCCTCAATGGTTGAAAAGCCTTTGGAAACCTTTCTGTCCACACGAAAGGCTACCCCTTTCAACTGAAATTTTTTTTAATTGAATCTTTGATATTGGATACTCATTATCCATTGTCACTTGGATAAAGTGCCGGTAATCTGCACCTAACCTCTAACACTCAGTCTTACTAAGCCCTTCCTCTAGAATTCATCCACCTTCACCCACTGCTCATTAATCTCTAAGAAAGACCTTTGATATTCTGATGTAGATATCAGTTCCGTGTCGGGGTGTATAACAATGTAGATGTCTATCTCTGTATGGAGTGGTAAACCTAGAATATCTTATTGAAAGATGTCCTTGTACTCCTCCACTACTACTGAGAATAAAAAACTCATAACATCCACTACTCTGAGGGTATGGCTAGCTGACACAAGAGTGATTAGATGCTCCCTCCTATACATGAGTCTATATCATGCCTCTTGGTTTTCCTTTTTCACCAAACAATGAAAAAACCATTCCATCGCTACATACATACCACAACTGTTGCCTAAAATAGTCAATATGAACATGAACTGCAGATAACAAGTCCATACCCAAACTAACGTCATAATGCCTCAATGCTTCCACCAAGAGGTTCAAACCAAAACTCTCACCTCAAGGGTTAGATAACACTGTCGACACTATTGTGATTATCAAGTCTCCTCCCGTAGGTATCTCCAGATGCAAGGGTCAATAAAACGGTTTAACCAGAAAATATAGGTCTCGAAAAATATGCATGATATAGAAGAATGATTAGAACTGATGTCTTTTAATATGGTATGTAAGAATAGAAAAAAAACTATACCTATAATTATTCATAGATCCCTTGGGTCATATTCCTTAACTGAATGAAGCTGACCCTTCCTCTATCCTCCAACTCCCAAAGCCTACTATGGAACACATGGGGGTGGTGGTGGTAAAATGTAGAAATGTATACCAACACCTTTTTCTCTCAATGATCCTTTGTCACATATGTCTCCCTATATATACATATGTTTCTATCACTATCTCTTCCTCGGTGGTACATCCCCCATTTCACTATCCGCAACCCGACGTGCTGGACAATCTCTAGAGTGATGTCCCCTACCATCTTATGAAATTCATTAACTCTCTCTAGGATGACTGGACTCACCCTACGAGCTCCATTCCATAGATACACTATCTTGGGACCACTTCTTGGATCGTCTCACATGTCCAAGTATCTGAGACTGACATCGACTTCCTGCTCCTAAGGCCTTTTCTCCTTCTTGCCCACTACTAAAATACACTGGCTATACCTGCTCATCAAAATGATTTTCTACCCGAAAGGTACTCTCTATCGCCCTAGAAAAAGTAGGATTTCTCAATGGAATAAATCAAGCTTATATGTCTCTAAAATCACCTCACTCGAAGGTCTGATCCCAGAAGCATTGGTCGTATCATATTCATAAATTACCTAGAATGGTCGGTATGCTTCAATGAATATTCATCTACCGACATGTCATCCAACCGAAGATATAGAATCTCTTGGACATGTATATCCCTTATGTTTCTGGTTAGATCCCCTTCTATGATAAATATTCTCAAAATATATCCATCGATGAGTCACCTCATCATATGATCGACTAATCTAAACCCCAATATTTCCCTACCGATCCGCATAGAAGGATCACTGCAAGGATCACCATATGATCTAATGGTTACATGATTGGATGGAAAACCCAGTCACCACCTCAAACCAGTCCTCAACCACCTAGAATTCGGGCTCACCTCAAAACCTAAGGGGTCTTTTTTTTGAAACTCATGAAGTGAGCTCATCATGCACATCTCATCAGTTGGTACAACGAGTACTATGTGCTACTCTACAGGTTGTAGTATAGCTGGTAAACCACTTAGATGTAATGTCTCAAGTAGAAATCCCTATACCCATATTTTGTCACCCTACGAATCATCCTCGTGATCACATGTTAGAATCCTAGATGGCTGTCTATATGGAATAATCGTGAAAAAAAACAAGATTTTCCATGATCCATCGAGTATTCCTGGTGAGATGACTCCAGAAGAACATGGAAACCACAACACATTCCTATATTATACATGTACCATCATTTATCACTAAAACTATTGTTTTCATGTTGTGATTATAAAACAAGAATTCAGGGTCCCCATGTATGGATACATTGGCCATTGCATCAACACTAGATCCCCTGGAATAAATTCCCAACATGAAACACTTAACACTATTTTCAAAAAAGAAAAATCTTAGCATTAAGGTTATTAAGGTAGAATCAACCTCCTCTGATACAACTTTGTCATGACCAATCCCCCAGGGCTTGTGTCATGACTACCCCGTGCCTGCCTCCCATAGGCTAGGGGATTGAAAATAAGGATGAGTAGGAATATCCCCCAAAGGCGAGGCATTTACCTAAGTACCTATACACAAGAACATGACTGCAAGAAATTGTGCAAAAACTAAAATCAATTTGTAAAATGATATGCATCCCACTAAGAAAACCATTTAAAGTAACATTACAAAAAAATAAATGGGCTAGAATACAATCCCATCTGAAAAAGAAATGTACAAGATCATGGAAATCTTCTATAAAAAACCCTAACTTAAGGGTAGGTTCATTAAACTATGTGAAGGTCGATGAATCATAACACATCTGTCATGTCACCCTGAAGCACCACCTGTCTCTAGACCACCAATGACTCCCTCAATGTTTTCGATCTTCTGAAAAATACATGACATGAATGGTTTAATCTGGTGAAGGGGTGTGTAAAAAAATAATCTGTAGGGACACCAAACGACAAAGGTAAAACACAAATCCAGACACAAGACATACTACCAAAGATGTATACGAAGAGTAACCTAAAACAAATATATTTAAGAGAGTCACTAGAATTAGCTCACATAGGAATATATAAACAACAAATATAATAATAACATATATGTATAGTCATAATGGACTCCAAGACTCAAGGTTCAATCCACATCCAACTACATGGTTTTTCCCATAGCATGCTCGTTCCGAGAGATCTCGATCCTTGGTCTATCTGATAGTAAGAACAAAAAACTAGTCAACAAAATGTATCTGAGTGAATATCTGGTCTTGATACATCATGAAGTACCCTGATACATTTGGTATCGCTATGATAAGTAGTATCAATATTACAACCAATCTTTAGCCACAATATTCTGCTCAGGGAATATTTCAATTCAATGAGACATACAATATCTACAGTGGACTCACTGTGTATCTTCACCAAAGACCTAATCCATGATATCACATGAGACATAATATACCCCCTTTAAGGTGACCAATTTTGCTCCCTTATAGGAGACCAACTCTATGTCATTGTAGGAGACCAACTACACATATTTGTAGGCGATCTACTCAGCACCCTCATAGGATACCAACTCCATACCCTCACAGGTGACCAACACTACATCTTCGCAGGGGATTAAATCCAAATATTTTCCACAACCAATCAATGAATTACATCTTTAGCATGATCACTCCAGGAGAACCTACTCCTAGATACAAAAGGTAATATGCCAACATCCAAAAAATGTCATGCAAAGTATCCCAAAAGGACAACCTAGTCGCGAGGGTCCCAATACCACAAAAGTCTCATAAAATGGACTTATGGTTTATATGTTATGACCATTTAAGTAAAATGGGGATGGTTAGGTCAGGGTATGACCTGAACTGATTGACCGACTCCGAACCGAGATGTCGGGTTGACCCAACCCAGTACCGGTCTGGCCTGCAAACTCCTGCCCAGCCCACTTGAGCTGGCCGATTTTTCCACGTAGGACGCGACCTACACTGTGTCCCCAGCATGTCAATGTAGTCGACCATTGAATTCAACGTGATCTGTTTCCTCGTGACCTTCCACATGGTGGTTGCAATGAGATCCTTCTTGATCGTTGTTTCTGGCCATGTGACATGGCTCCTGCTGCATCTCAGTCATGGCCACCAATAGCCACCCTACCGACCATCTTGTTTATCATGGGATCATCTGCCAATATAGTCCTGGACCACACCCTATCACTGTCACCTTGCCAGTAAGCTGCACTGCTGCGTACCACCTCTGGCGCTGGCCGTCAGCAACCTCTGCTTCGTGGGCCACCATATTTCTTCTTGTGCCCCATTTTTTGACCTGAAGGCTTCTCTGTGATCCTCAGGTCGTCACCTTTACTATCCTGGGCTCAGATCTATGCCACGATCCTTCCAAATATGAGGTCATTTGAATGAAAATATATTCCAAACTTCTTAGATCCATCTGAAACCATCATCATCTTATCACCATTGTGGCATGTCAATCTTAGATCCATGATATCAGATCATCACATGAAGAATCGAGTGCCCAACAATCGATCAATCTTGAATTGTTGAGTTTTGGGACAAACAAATAACTCCCATAATGAATGAATATCGGTGGTATAAAAGCATCAACCAATAAGGAGGAAAATATATCATTTTTTGTTTATGGAGGTCATGGTTCATTACTTTTAGAATGGTAAATGTAAACCAACAACATAAACAATATCAATCTCCCAAAATTTTGTAAATAGGTAAAACCCATCACACAACAATGATCAATCTGTGAGACAATCTGTTTGTGGATTGGTTTGTGTTCATCACAGAATTTCAAGAATGATGAAAAAAGATAACCCTAAATAAAAAAACCCCCTACATGGATTCAGTTCGATCATTGATGAAGAGTGATTGTTTCATCATCATTCATCGATCCTAGATCCTTGATCATGAATCCTTAATACTCATGTTGCTAGATAATGTGGTGATCGATCCCCCACCATTCACTAACGTGTTTCTATATAGATTCAAGGAAAATTATAAAGGATTTTCCCTCTAATCCCATATCCATGTCAAGCTGTTAAAAAAAGAAAAAACATTTCAGCGTCACCATTGGATTGTTATAGAATCGCCACAATATTTCATTCATGAAAGAGAATAGGATTCCCTATCATTGCGTAGCAGCATCACTATGCTGTGAAACATTAAAAAGAAATAAAATAAACATCTTTATGTTTATTTTATTATTCTTTAAAATTTCCAAAAATTAACTTCTGCAGTCACCCGCACTGGTTGATGTTAGGCCCTACCTATAGAAAATCCCATATTATGAAATCAATGGTGGTTTCAAAATTCCAATTTGATTCAACATTCATGAGTTATTAAGACTTAAAAATAAAATTATTTTTTTTAATAATTATATTTATGGTTACGTTCTTTTTGGGGTTTCGCACTGGAGACTCGTGCCGACTAATGTTAAGTCGCACCAAGGGTAAACCCGCTATTCGGAATGAAATTGTGCCCTCAAATTTATGATCAAAGAACCCGTTTAAGAGTTATTCCACTTTTTAAGGAAAACAACTCACGTAAATTATTAGAAACATAACATTTTTCATCAAACCATTATGGGCACACCAGGCCTCAAAATTGCATGACGTCTTATCGCCTAGTCTCATAATATTCCCGGAATTTAAAAAAAAACGGGAAAATCTGGGTCAATAAAATATCTCCCTATTAAGTTTACTAGAGAGGGTGGAGCTATGGTAGTGAAGTTTTGGATTGAGTTTATCCAAAATATACGTGACCATTTGGAGACACATACTGAGAAAGGGACAAGTTATCAAATTATACGATGTGAGAATCAGTGAATCACTGGTGGGATGTTCAGACTATGACTAGACAAGCTAATGGTATGTTATTGAAAGAATTTTTGGAGAATTTCATAGAGCACTTTAATATAGATACCCTGATAAAATAGATAGTAGATGAATTCATGTGGTTGACTCAGGGGAGTATATCCATGATGGAATAAGTTAGACTCATTACAGATTACTGTGCTCAAATACAACTTTGGAAAGTGATGAGATTTCTATAGTGAGGTGATTCTAAGATAGAAATAAATTTGATATTAAATTCCATGTTAACCTTTTTTAGTAAAATATGTTTTCTTGTGCTAATGAATCGGGCTCTTATAGATGAGTAGAACCATAAAGAGGCTTCTAGTGTAAGAAATATGGTTTCTACTAGATGGTGAGGAGGTATATATTTTGGGAGTTTGAAGAATTTCTATGAGGGTATTAGTCTGGGTTGTAAAAAAGAAGATTAGCTAGATAGAGGGGTTAGTCATGTAGGACCTCATCTAGATTTTCTATCATCAATGTGCTTGGTAGGGCCAACAACAGAAAAAATATTCCCAACCAATAGTAGAGTGACAATCTTGTGGCATTATGGGACATCTATTGATGTTCTAAAAAACCCATGATAGATTGATATAGATGGAGGAGCTAGAAAAAACTAGTGTTTGGGAAGTGGAACTTCTTCCCTAAATAAGTTTGGAAGTTAGAGTTCTACTTTTTGTGGTTGTATATATAGAGGACATGGTAATTCTAGTCAATAGAACCCCTATCAATAGAGTGGTATAGCTCAGGTAGCTAAGACTGCCTTACAGATAAGAGGGGTAGGATAGTTGCATACAGTTCAGCCTATACTTGTAGATATATTAGCTGAAACCTCAATAATAAAAGGTAATATTCTTATAGATTCTATTCTGGATAGAGACTTATTTGATACTGATTCCTCTCATTCCTTTATTTATGGACAAATTTTCAATGGTTTGTGCATGGTGGTGGAGTTCATGAGTAGATTGTTGGCAATATATACACCTTTGGGAGTACTTCTGAGAGATATTTTCCTATAAAAGGGTTTCCTCTCATGGTTGGGGAGTTTCATTTATTTTGGGATATTTATAATCTTGATATTTCATGATTTTACTGAATTTTGGTTATGAATTGGTCAGTAGCATACCGATCACACATTGATTGTTACCATAGGAGAGGGGCCTTTACATCTTCCAATGGTGATAATTATATTCACCAAGGTGAGTGGGATATCATGGTAGGACATGTGGGGCTAGTTCACTAGAAACTGAGGGAGAATTTCACCTTGGTTGCAAGTTTGTTTCTAGATAATGGATGTGTGAAGCGTGTTCTCATTCCACCTATAGTGTATAGTTTTCAAGATGATTTTATTGAATACATCATAGAGATTCTATCTGAGAGATACTTTAAATTTATAATTGATCTCATGCTGGGGATGCTCCAATTTCTATTCCACCCTACAGAATTGAATTAACACGCTTTCAAGTGCTTAAGACAAGGCTAGAAGAGTTGGAGGATAAAGGTTTCATCAATCTGTGTATGTCACCTTATAGTTATCTAGTTTTATTTTCTAAGAATGATGGTAAGACTCTATGATTATGTGTTGATTACTATAATTTGATCAATATGACTGCAGAGAACCATTATCCTATTCCACGCATCGATGGTCATTTTGACCAGATGAGGGGAGCATGTGTGTTCTCACAGATCGACATGAGATTGGGGTATCATCTGTTGAGATTTCAACCTTCATATATACAAATAACTACTTTTAGAAGTAGATATTAAATTTTTGAGTTCATCATAGTGCTGTTTGGGTTTACAAACACACCGACAATGTTTATGCCCTTTATGATCAAAATATTCCAACCATACCTGGATCAGTTTGTGGTAGTTCCCGTGGATGAAATCATGGTGTACACCAAGGCTCATGATGATCCTACCCAATATCATGACATCATCCATAGTACATAGAGAGCGCATCATCTATAATATAAACTATCTAAGTGTTAGTTTTTTATTGATCGAGTAAACTTCTTGGGTCACATCATCATAGAAGAAGGTGTGTTAGTGGACCTAGGGTAGGTTCCTATATTTTTCTTCTTGAGAGTATCCAAAGTATGTTTTTGATATCCATACCTTTTTTTCATTAGCTAGATATTATCAAATATTCATCCATGACTTTTCGTAATTAAAAGTAATATTCATAGGATTAAAAAAAGGGAATAAAGCATGAAACGTTGGAGGAATGTGAAAATAATTTCCATGAGTTGAATAAGAGCTTGATATTGGAATTGATCTTGAACCTATTTGATCTTGGTCAGGATTTTATTGTGTTTTGTGAAGCTTTTAGAATTTGATATGGAGCAGTGATGATGCATGGAGATCAGGTTGTAGAGTATGGGTCTTGGAAGTTGAGGGCACATGAACAAAATTTCCCTATGGATAACCTCAATTTGGAAGCAATTTTTTATGCTTTAATATGTTTGAAACAATATATATTTAGTGAAAAGTTTACTATGTATACTGATCAAAAGATCATGAGGTATATTTTTACATAGATATATTTGAATATTTGATAGTGGTGGTGGGTTGAGTATATACATTCATTTGATTTTGTACTAACATATATGCTCGGAAAGGGAAACAATGTTTCTAATTTACTAAGTAGGAAAACTCAGACATAAGCTATTCAAGAGTTTAGTGTTGAGTGGAATATGGTGGCTTTACTGGATGAGATGCAAGTGGTGGTTCATGAATGTCACGAGAAGATGAATCTTGTGTCATTTTTAGTGGAGTGTACACATTTAATCTTGAATAGAGACATGCAGTATGAGTATGTAGAGTGATTTACCATAAGGGAAATCCTTGAAGGTGGGGATTCAGCTTCATATTGGAGCATATATGAGGATTATATCATCTATGTTATGAATCAGATTATTGTGCTAATGAGTATGTGAGATAAGCTTATGCTTTAATTCTATGCCTTGAAGTGGGTGGTACATCTAGGTGTAATCAAAATGCATTGTGACCTATGATCATATTTTTGGTGGCTAAGCATGAAAAAAGAGATAGTTGGGTAATGAAAATGATACTACACTTATAATTAGGTGAAGGATATGCATCAATGATCAGGTCATTTTCTACAACCATTGCCCATTTTGTAATAGATGTGGGAAAACATGAAAATATACTTTGTTGAAGGAATCCTAATGAAAAATAAGAAAAATGATGCTATTTGGGTGACCATGGACCAACTGAATAAGGTATCACATATGTTTCCTACATAAGAGAATTTATTAGTGTATTAGATGGAACATTTTCATGTTCAAGAAATATTCCATCTGCACATGGTGCCATAGACTATTTTTTTCAGACCATGAATCTCATTCTACTTCGTGCTTCTATAAGGTCTTACAGAAGGTTCTTGGTATAAATATTTTTCTAAGTACAATATTACACCCATAGAAAGATTGGATGTTGGAGCGTACTATACAGGGGCTTGAGTATATATTCAGATATCATGTTCATGACTTTGCTGGGTCTTTGGAGAATCACCTAGCTTTATTGTAATTCACCTTTAACAAAAATTATTAGGAGATGATACAAACAAGACTATATAAGAAACATTATTGTAGGATATTCTAATCTCTACTATGCTAGACTGATGAAAGTGAGTTAGAACTACTAGGACATAGTCCCTTTCTTGAGATATTAAAGTAGGTTCAATTTGTTCGAAAGTGGATGACTACAGATCAATGTAGATTGAAGTTGTATGAAGATATAAATCAACTACCTCAAGAGTTTATAGAGGTTGATCATTTATGTCTCTTAGTGTCACCTAGATTGGGTCACTGTATGATTAAAAGACAGAGAAAGTTGGCACCCAGACTTGTTGGACCATTTATGATTGTAGAAAGAATATAGCCCAGGGTGTACTGATTGGATCTTCCATAGATATAAAATTTTATGTACGACGTTTTCCATGTTTCACAACTTCGATGGTATCACCTCGACCCTTCTCACATGATCGATGTGGATTATGTTGATCATGAGATAGATTCTTCCTTTTAGGATCATCTAATATGTGTGATGGATTACTATAGGAAAGTGTTGTTGGGAAAAACCATGCCAATAGTTCATGTATTGTGGAAATATGGGCCGATTTAGGTGCAAACATGGGAGAGGGAAGAAGATATGAGGGCACAATGTCCCGATCTTTTAAACATGAGATATTAGAGATACTTGGGTGTAAAAATCAAGTAAAAGATGTTATAAGGTGGGGAGATTGTAAAACCTCATATTTTTTCTTCATATGACACTCTTTGAGTTTTGAGTCCCGGTATAAATGGGTAATGTGTTTCGTGGGTTCTGGGTGAGATTATAATCTTTGAAAGTTGTTTGAATTATTGAAAATGAAAATTGGCTGAAAATTTAACAACAAAACATTTACCCACTATATAAATGGATTACATGTCATGAAATTATTAAATGGTTTGAATAAAATAAATCTTAGGTGTTGGGGTTTTTGTAATATTCCATTGAAAAAATTTACAGGATGTGTAATCATAGTACAAAAAAATTAAATGCCCGACCTACTATTTTAATCATGATGTGCGACTGAATTTTCAATTTTTTCATCCAAATATCTTATCCTCTAACCCTAGGGTGACTCTTAATATATTTGGAGACATTTTTTCAACTCTGGTCATTTCAGATTAGTGCTGGATAACTGATCTCTTCTTCTATTGTTGATACAAGATTCTTATATAAGTCAGGGTTTTCCATTAACTAGTGTTATTAGACAATTTCAACATGGGTGGTCTATAATTAAAATCCCAAAGTTTTTATTTCTATTATGTGTATTTAATTATAGAATTTCTATTATATGATTAGAAATGTAGTTTCTTAGATTGAATTAATTGGTTTGGTGAATTAATTAATTGAGGGATTTGTGAAATTGGTGATATTGGGATTGTAAATTGGTTAATTAATTGTTGAATTATTTATGGGATATTATGGGTTGTGTATTTTATAATTAAATATAAAATTAATTATAGGATGTTGTTACTGCGAATTGGATAATTAATTGTTGAAATCATTATGGGATAATGGGATTTTGAATTGAATAATTAATTATTGAATTAAATATGCGATATTGGGATTGTGAATTGAATAATTAATTGTTGAATTAGTTATGGGATATTATATATTGTTAATTGGTATAATTAATTGTTGAATTAATAATGGGATTTCTGTGCTTCATTAATTGGTTAATTATTAAGGTTACTGATGTGATAAACTAATTGTTGAAATAGTAATGAGATCTATGTCATTAATTAATAGTTGAATTAATTAATACAAGTATGTGAATATGAAATTGTTAAATTTGATTAATTAATTAGTCAATTAATTAATATTGTGTTTCGATATATGTATGAATATATATGATGAATGGTAATAATGGAATTCATATGTGACTATAAATGATGAATGATAATAATAGAATTAATATGTGAGATGAAATGATGAATTATAGGAATGGAGTTCATATGTGACTTGAAATTATGAATGGTAACAATGGATTTCATGTGTTACTTGAAATTATGAATGGTAACAATAGAAATCATGAGTGACTTGAAATGATGAATGGTAATAGTGAAATTAATATGTGACGTCAAATGATGAACTATAACAATGATATTCATATGTGTGTTGAAATGATGAATATTAAGAATTGAATATATATGCGTATTTAAATGATTAATAGTAATAATGTTATTCATATGTGACTTGAAATGATGAATGATAACGATGAAATTTATATGTGAATTGAGATTTTGAGTGACCTTGGGAACCTGAGGGGTTATACAATTAAAAAAAGCATAATTGAATAAATTTGAAGTATTTAATTTATTAATTTTTTTATTATTTAATTTGGGTTTTCATATTGAAACATAACACGTACTGGCATGACATATCAATTATTTAGTTTGGATATTGTATTTTTTGGTTTTATCTATCAAGTTATTTTGGTTCATCTTGTTTTTTTGTATATCATTTTGATTATTGTTTATTTATTTTACATTGGTGTATTACATTAATTAATTTTTAATAGTCTCCCCATGCTCAAAACAAGAAAATCACTACTAGTATGTAGCCTTTCGTGTATGAGGTTGCGTGTCAAAGGTCATTTCACCGATTGGCTTGGGGCACTGGTGTGTGGAATCCATGCTGAGATGTTATAATAATGGAGTGCAAAATTATCCTATAAACATAAAAAATAGGATAATCGTACTCATACATTACCTTGATATATTATTTGAAATCAGTATCAGTGAAGCATATGACTTCTGGTCGTTTTGAATCCATTTTTTCATCATGCATGATTCTAGAGTTTATGCCAAGATCCCCATTTAAGGTGTGCTAATAGATCTTTAAGGGGATAAATATACAAAAATTATTATCATTTATAATCATTAGGTGTTAGAATACCCAATTTATAACAAGAATCCTAATCCACATTTGAGTCTTATAGTTTCTTTGGGTGAAGGGATTAAAGGGTATGTCCCATTATAATAAATTCAAAAATAATGGATTCAATTCAATATTTCAAAAGATACATTAAAAGATCAGATTATCATGGGAGATGAGAATTACATTATAATATACTATTAAAATTGGAACAACTTTTGAATTTGTATTTCCCAAATAATGAGAGATTTGAGAATTGATATATGAAATAAACCATAGTTTATACCCCATTAAATATGTAATGTGACCTAGTATAAAAAACATACACATACAGAGCCTTTGATCAAGGGATTTTGGGTTAGTGACAACTAAAAAAACTCTATCATACAATTTCATAAAAGAAGGAATATTCAATGTATCTTTTTTAGATGAATCTAATCATTTTATCACCTCTATAAAGGAAATTAATTTTTATTTTAGGATTGGATCATGCTTTGAATAGTCTTTAAGATTTAGTTAATCTATGAACATGTTATTTTCATCAAATGATTTGGGGACCAAATTTTCAAAAGAGAATTTCCATTTTAGATTAAATGTGTCCATGGTGTATGTGAAATACTAGAAGATCAAAGAAAAATAATTACCAAACATCAAAGGATTGATTAAATGGGATTAGAAAGTAGTTTCTCATGAATAAGCCATCCCATACCTCATGGTATTTCAACTAACATTAATTGTAGTTTGATTCATACATTTTTATTTTTTTTAGTTAATGGATTAAACTAATAGGACATGGTTTAAAATAAAATTATATAGATATTGTGTTTCAGCAAAGGTATTTTGATTATAAGAATCAATAAATGTCTAATAAATTATGATTATTTTGTAAGAATTCATATTTCCATTAAAGAAAGAGTGATAGAAAACATCATAGGTTATGAGTTTAATTTTGATTAAAAAAATTAAATTCTTATACACCCTTGTGAGGTTTTATGTTATTGGATTTGATAAATATTAATCATATTTTGGGAGATAGTTTTGGAAATAAATCATAGTAATTTAGTATATGAAAAATTATTTAGCATTTTTTATACATAACTTTAAAGGTATTGATAACATGTAGGATTTATATGACATTTGATTTCAAGTTAGTTTTGGGATATTAAAGGATAAATATATATTTATCAAGTAAGTATATTTCTTAATAATATTAATCATGGAATTAAAATAATTCCTAAAGTCTAGGAGAAGGATTTTTAAACAAAAACATTATCCGTTTAATTTTTCTTACCATAAATTCAATGGCCTTTTAACCAATAACAAATTTATGGTTTTCTTATGGTTAACTATTTAATGACCATGTTTTATACCACTCTACATCAACTCTTGATGGTTATATTTCTTTTTAATGTAAATTATTTTATTTTTAATAATGTTCCTCTATTCATAAATCCAATTTTTCCTCACCTTCATATTCCCATTTACCTCTTCCTAAGAGAGTATTTTAGTAACACTTTTTAAGATGTGATTTTTCCACAAACAAATTTCAAATGTCAATCCCATGATTAGCAATCACAAGGTCAAATTTCCAGGTTGAGATTTATTAAATATGGGGAGAATTTAACACCCTAATATTATAAAATATTTATATTTTATATAAGTTTAATCTCTTCGATATCTTACGTTGCACGCAAAACCTAGCTTAAACATACAATGGAATATTATTATGTCTTAATTATATCCTAGTTGTTAAATTAGAAGGAATGATGAATATTAACTGCATTCTGAAATATATAATTTTACAACTCATTATTAAAATTTTAATTAATGTTTTTAAATAATAACACAATTCATAGTAAAGTCATTTTATTATTCAAATATACTTCTTCTCTAAATGGTGATTTTTTTTTATTTTCATAAGAAAATAATGATATTTTTTTAATATTTTTATAATTTCTATTTTATACATTTATATAAATTTTTAATATAATCATATTAAATTTTTTTAAGTGAATTCCTGTGAATTTTTATGAAAATATTTAATTTTCAGCGAATAGTAAAAAATATCGCTTTTTATTAAAATATCAATTAATTTATATTTAAATTAAATTTAGCATTTTAAATTTTCTTAAATTTAATATAAGTTATATTTAGTTTTAATAAATCTAACTGAAAATATTTTAACCATGGTTATACTTTATTTTCATATAAGTACATTTTTGGGTTTAAATGCATTTTTCAATAAAAATGTTTTTCATTGTGTTTTGTAGGATTAATTATAAAGTAAATTCTTCAAATTATGTGTTTTTAATTTTAGAAAATAAATTAAATATTTTCATACAGATATTCTAAAGTTATTAAATTGTTTCCTTTCATTTTTTTAATATGAATAATGACCTTATTATTTTTTGTAACCATGGTAAGGGGTAAATTGGGTAATTTATGTTAATAATGAATTGGTAAGAGCCATTAAATGATCCAAAAACATGGATAAATATTATTTTATAATTTATATTCATTAATAATCATTTAATATTCATCAATAGAACCATTTCTATCCATTTTAATGAGATGATGATGTTTATAATATTTTATTTAACTAAAAGTCAAAGATATCACATTCATCTTTTTAATAACTATAACATTATTAAATTGGTTTTATCAAAGATAAATGTTAAATTATAACGTTTATTTTGAAATTTCAAGGATTTATCTATAACAATATAATTTAGTTTTACTTTATAGTAAAGGAATAATTACCTTAAATAATTACACAAAAATAATCAAGTATTTATTCAATTAATTGAAAAATCAAATAAATGATATTAAAGATAATAAAAAAAATAATTTAAATTAATTAAGGTTATAAATGAATTTTATTGATTAATATTACCTATTAGGTATTTATTAATTTTTTTTTCGAAGTTATCTTTTTTATTGATTTTATTAAAGTCAAAATATTGAATACTATAAAAATTGAGAATAATGATATTTCTTAAATATAATATTTAATTAATTTTTTTATCAATCATATATACGTTAAATAATCACAAATAATATAATTTATTTTCAAAAAATTCACCTTATTTTCACATATATAATATTTGGATGGATTTGGATACAAAATACTCTTACATATTTTAATATTTTGAGAAATTCCAAAGTACCCCTCACATCAATTATAAAATGTCACCCCTTCCATCACTTATATAGACTAATTTGTGCCATAAAACTAAATAAATTCATTAACATTACTCTTCCAAGCTTACTTATGCAATTTATGGAGGTTATAGTCTCTTCATAAGATCACCCCTAGATAATTTAAGAAGAGATCTAAAGAAAGTCTGTTGAAGAAGAGGTAATTGTCCTTATGAACTCCATCATGTTTAGTTCTTCTTCTACTTTGTATTCATTTATTGATTCCATAATAATAAAATAAATCCAGTATCATATATATAATGATATTTTATTATGATTTTATACAACCATATTATTCTATGTATTCATCTTATTAAAAATAAAATCACCATGCGTGCATACATACGTCTTACCATCTCCACATAAGGGTGCAATTCATTTTTCACCAGAAATTTACATGGAAGATTATAATGATGAAAATAATGTATATATATGATACATATGACAATAAATTTATTCTATACAATTATTATATCATCCACTACATTACCCTTTCAATTATTTAGAAATGATATTGTCGCTCGTACGTACGTACAACTTACCATCCTCATGAAGAAATGCAATTCATTTTCTATGTAAACCTTTAAAAAATGAAAAGAAAAATATATATAATAAATAAATATTATATCTATGACTTTAATATAATTTTGGATATGATAAAACTATATCATATTCATAATAATAGGTACTTTATTGAAAAAAATTCACAGGAAAATGAAGAATTTAACACCCAAAATAAGTGTAATAACAAAATATTGTTAACAAAAGGGTGATAAGAAAACATAAGAGGATCATATATGATATAATAAATATGAATATGTCTTTTATATGTTAATACCATTATTTAAACCATTATATAGGAAGTTGAATCAGATTCAATTAAAGGAAAGTGCTATATAAGGGATTTCATAACTCAATTTCCATTCATGAGGTTAAAATTTTACTTCGATGATTATGTCAGGATTATATTAGGAGTAAAATAAATTTTTATTATATAATGTTGTATATACATTTATTTTATGTGGATTTATAGTTGATACTCACAATCTATTCATTTTAATAGTTCCCAATTCAATGATACGTTCTTTGTAAGGGTCTCTCGCCTCACTTTTACTTCCGTGATACATATGTCATATTCACCAGTAATTTCTTCTGTATGATGTATATAATTCCACTTTGATATATCATATAATTAATATATTTTTCTTCATGGAATTTAATGTTTCATTTGATGTTTTTTATTTCATGGGGGTTATTTTTCATTTTATTATAATATAGTAAGGGTTTATTTTAGAATTTCATTATTATATAAGATTTTTTATGTTTCTGTCTTGGATGAGGAATATTTCCCTTCCATGTCAATATTTTATATTTTTTTTTCAAAAAATTAATTTTCTATTACCAAATGATTTTTTAAAGTCATTTTTCCCTTTTTATTTTTTTAAAAATGTTAAACAAAGTATCTTTTTTTCGTTTTCCAAAAATGGTACTTATAATTTCCTACAAAAAGTGTGAAAAGAATGTTTTTTAAATTATACAACATGATGTTAATTTACCATCATCATGTAAAAATAAATATTATAAGATTACTTTTCATGTTTTAAAATTTCTTTTCAAATAAATTTCTATGTTTATTACGTGCATAGTTTATCAATTTTAAAATCATTTTCAATGTAATATGGGCCTTTTGCTCAAGAAATATTCTATTAATATCTATAACGTTTATTTTCTCTATGTAAGCAGTATTTTTTGATAATTATATTGAGGATGTACTCAAATAAAACCATTTATCATATTTATTGGATGGTTTATGATCAGTTTGACTATGGAATGTATTGATATTCCATATAACTAGATCTCTTAATACAAACAATTATTTATTTTCTTAAATATTGTTGACTCAGTTGTATTATTTATTCATATGAGGAATGAATTAGATTTTGTGATGGGATGGGCGTATTGTATCCCCTTGTTGCAAAAAAGGTCCCATGAGACAAATCAGTTGGCCAAATCATATGGGTTTCTTAAAACATATTTAAACTGTCTTGAGGATAGATCCTTATAACAAGTATCTTAAAGACAAATGCTGATAAATATTATTTTATGGATATATCATGATAGTTTATATATACCAAATTATGAATTCAATAATTATGAAATATGTTGTTGATGTACATCTAATTATTTAACTAGTTGAATATCCCTAGTTATGTTTCATTATCATTTGATTATTTATATGAAATTATTTGATCAAAATTTATCCATGGAATATTTTTATAATGTTATCAACTAAATGACTTATGTATCTATTAATTAACATTATCTATCGTTTTTAAATTATTTACTCATATATTTTTCTGTATGTTTGTCTTTAATAATCATTTGATCTCACCCACATATTTTGATGCATTTTCCCTAGTATATCAGGCAGTGTTTTATGATTGATTGTGTAGGGATATGTAAGGTAAAATGGTTTTCTCAAATAAAATACTTTGTGTATTTTATTTTGGAAATGTGATTTGAATTTAAAGTATGTATCTAGTTTATCAAAACGACTAATCAATTCAGTCCATTGGGATGTAATTCATTCAATCTTATGACAATGTAATAAAGTAAAATTTATAATATGGGCTACTAGGGTAACAGCTGTTATAGTCAGTATCAGAGAATGTTTAGTTGAAGCCTTGGGAAATAGATTTTGGAAATCATAGATTTTGGAATATATCAATATATATAACTTTGAAGATATGTTTTAATATAGGATAAAATCATATAGATTTTTTTGTGAACATGGATAACATAGGATAAACCTATGGACATGTGGATTAAGAAGAAGGAGTCATGATTCAGACATAATTTGAATAATATTTACTGATTATTTGATACCTCACTATGATTATTACAGTCTCAAACTTACACATGAAATTTTTGTTGTTGTGAATGGTTGTAACTAGTTAGACCTGGTTTAAAATTGAATGAGATAGAATATTTAATTCAAAAATGGTATTTTGGTTATAATAATCATTAAATGTTTAAGTATTTTGACTAGTTTGGAAATATATACCTTTTTATTAACATAAGAGTGATATACACCGTCATGGGATATGGGTTTAATGTTGTCATAATTTTAAATTCTTAAACACGATTTTAAGATTATATGTAATGGTATTTAATAAAGATTACTAATATTTTGAAATACAGTTTTTGAAATACAACCCATTAGTAAAGTATATGAATAATTCCTTTACATTTTGTGGAACAAAGTTTAAAGAAGGTATAATCATTAGGGTTTGTATGATCATTAATTTCAATGTAATTAATTTTATTTTATTTTTGGGAATAAAAAATGAAAAGTTTGAGATAACCTATGCGGTTAAAAAATTTATTTAATATTTAATATATTAAGGTTATTTTTATAAATTTTACCACAATTTTGGATAATATTAATAAAGATTTAGAAATTTAAAAACCTACAAGTCGACTGTTAACCCTTCATGTCTTGGAAAGTATTATGGATTGAACTTAGAAAACAAATGTGATAAGGGTTAAATAATACTTACCATTTAACAATGTGATGTCTCAATAAGTATGAAATTTTCTATTTATTAAATGACATTATGGATAAAGTATAATTTTATTTTTGGAACCCAATAAGATTAAGATAATAAAAAATTTTGAAATTTAATTTAAAGAATAAATTTTTGATTTAAATTTTTGAGGAATATAATATTTAATTGTGAATTTATGGTGACACATGTTATTGATGATTATTGTTAGCCAATATTTTAGATTATATGTTTAGGACATGCTTATTTTTTTGGGATAAATATTAAATTTTTCTTAGAAGGCTACGTGATCAAATTCTTCCACTTTTTTGGGTTTCAATCTTAGGCTAGAATATTTTTTTTGTACTTTTAAATATCCTTATTTATTGAATAATTTCAGTTGAATTTTGGGTATTACTATGGTATTTTAGGATATTAAAGTCGTTTTTTTCACATGAAGGTTTAATGTTTTTGAAAATTTTCATAAAATTATCTAACTATTTTGGTTTTGGTTAATTTTTAAAGACATGAGGAGTAGATAGTTATTCATCTGTGTATTTATTATATATAAAATTTGATTCTTGCATACTATGAATAGAAAAAGAAATACCATACTAATAATTTGTAGTTAAATATGATTTTGTAGTCTAACTTGATTAAAGGATGTAACCCTACTTGTCACGTTAGTCTATTTATTTATGTCATTACTTTGTATATTTAAACATTTCAGCAACATTAGAAAAATTATTTTGGAAAAAAATTATCTATTTAATTTTTTATACCAAAAAATACATATCCTTTAAAACATTAAAAAATTTATGATTTTTTGATTTTAACTATCTAATGACCATGTTCCATATCAATCTCCATCATCCCTTGGTGGTCAGATTTTCCATGTCCTGGTTTTCAATTCCGACCAATATTATCCAATTTATAACTCTAGTTTTATGGTCTTCTTCAAATTTCCCTTTCCATATTCTTAAGAGGTTGTTTTACTAAACCATTTTATAATGTGGGCTTTCCACGAAGGAATTTTCAAATTTTGAACCCATAATTACCAATCAAAAGTTCAAATTATTAGGATTTAATTTATTTAATGATGGGAGAGTGTAACACCCAAATATTTTATGGTATGTCTCTTTTTAAAAAGTTTAATCTCTATGATAATTTACATTGCATGAAACACCCAACTTAAAAAAAGAATTAAATACTATTTTGTGATTATTATATCCTAGATATTAAATTTGAATGAATGAATAGTATTATCAACATTATGAAATATATAATTTTCTAACTCATTGTTAAGGTATTATTTAATTTTGTGTGAATAAACACAATATTTTTAGAAAATTCTATTTTTTCTTCAAATATATGTTTTCTTCAAAAAGTGATTTTATTGATTTCATTGATAAAATAAATATAATTAATTTTTAAAATTTAAAAAATATATTTGATAAAATAATATTATTTTTTAAAATCATCATATTATTATTATATTAGGGTGTTTTCTGGGAATTTTTCAATATTATTTTTCTAGTGAATATTGAAAAATATAGCTTTTTATAAAACCATAAATTTATTAATTTTTAAAATTAATTTATGATTTTAATTTTATATCAATGTATCAAAAGTAATATTTAATAATATATAATCCAATTAATTAAAATTGAGTCATCTTAATAACTTATTTTGGTATAAGAATATTTTTGGCCCCTAAAATCATTTTTCTGGAAAACTATTTTCATTACATTTTGCAAGATTAATTTTAAATTAATTTGTAAACATCATGTACTTTTAATATTGAAAAAAAAATTAAATACTTGTATCCATAAGTTTAAAATTTATTAAATTTATATCTTATATTATTTTCTAATATGAATAGTAACCTTGGTGATTTTTGTTACCATGGTAAAGGGTAAATTGAGTAATTTTGGTTAATAATAATTTTATAAAAACTATTAAATGTTACAAACACTGGAATAAATCTTATTGTATGATTCAAATTCATCCACAATAATTTATTCTTTAGATATATGACTATTCATGTCCATTTAAATGATATTATGTTGTTTATAATATTTTATTTAATGAAAATTCAAAAATGTCACATTTATGATTTTAATTACATAAATTTATAGAATGTTTTCAGGTAAAAGTTAAGTGAGATTATATGAATAATTTTTAAATATAGAATATTTATATATATCATGCTAATTTATTTATAATTTATAGTTAAAGAATAATTTCAATAAATAATTACACAACGATAATGCAATAATTGTTCAATTAATGAAAAAATAAAAAAAACAATATTTAAAATAATAAAAGCAATACAATATGAATTTATTAAGGTTATAAAATAATTTTATAGTTTTATATGAAGTATTAGGTATGTATTAATATATTTGGTTAAAATTTATCTTGTTTCTTTTTATTTTATTAAAATATATATACTGAATAGTGTTAAAATTGATAGTAAATTTTCATGTATATAATATTTTATTAAATTATATTAAAATCATAAAAATATTCAATAATCACAAATAGTAAAATATATTGTCAAAAAGGTAATGTAGTTTTTATTTATAGTACATTTGGAAGAATTTTTCTCTATTATAGTTTTATTATATTTTAATATTTTGAGAAATTACAAAAGTGCACGTCATTTCATTTATAAAAGGTCACTCATTACTTCAATTATTTACAACACATTAATCCATATAGACTGACCAATTATTTACCACTAATATTAATAACTTTCGTAGAATTTTTATGTAGTCTTTAGTCTCCTCAAAATATCAATCCTAGAATCCTTAATAAGCGATGTAAAGGATGTCCACCAAAGAAGAGGTAATCATCTTTAACAAATCCTTCAATATTATTTCTTCTTCTACTTCCTCTTCATATGTATTTCCCATAATAATTTAATAAAAATTTATCATATATTTAATTAGATGTTTTTATGATTATTATTCAACCAGTTTACACTTTTTATCAATTCTAGTAATAATGACAGCATTGTGCGTGCGTCCGTACAACTATCCGTCACCACATAGCAGTGTAATTTTTATTCATCAGCAATTTACTTGTATGGTTATAATGATGTAAATAATAGATATATATGATAAATATGAAAATATTTTGATTCTGGAAAATCAATATATCTTCAACTTCCTCACCCTTTCAACCATTTAGAAATGATATCTTCGCTCATGCGTACATATGAATTACTATCTCCATGAAGCAATGCAGTCAATTTTCTTCATAAAAAATTAAATAATGATTATAAAAATATATATAATGAATAAATATTATATATTTGACCTTAATATAATTATTTATATTATGTAACTATATTTTATGCAAAATAACAAGGACTTACATGACAAAACATGCATAATAAAATGAAGAAGGTAACACCCAAGACAAGGGTAATAACAAAATATTATCAAAAAATGGGTGATAAGATTATATAAGAGAATAATAGATGATAATATAAATTTGAATATGGTTCTTGTATAAATTAGTAACATGATTTAAACCATTATATAAATGTTTAAATAACATTAAATTAATGGAAAGTGCATGGTAAGATATTTATTAACTCAATTTACATTCATGGGGAAAATTTATACTCAATTCATTATTTTATATGTATTAACACTTTATACCCATAATTGATTCATTTTAATAACACCAACATCAAAAAACTGATATTTGTAAGGGTTTCCTGTATCATTTTTACTTCTGTGAGACATATGTCATATTACGAACTTATTTATTTTGCGTGGTGTATATAATTACCATTTCATATATAATATCATGAATATAATTGTATTCATGGTATGTTGTGTTTAATTTGATGATATTTATTTCAAGGGAAATATGATTCAAATGATTACAAAGTGGTAAGGGTTTATTTCACAATCTTATAATTATTTGAGATTGTTTAAAATTAGTTTTCAATTGAGTAATATTTCTACACCATGTCCATGTTTTATAAGAATATTTTCAAAATAAGACTTTAATATTCTCACGTGATTTTTTTAATAATGTTTTATACATTTTTTAATTTTTTCAAAAAAAAAAGAATATTTCCTTTCATTTCCAAACAAGTTACTTTATGAACTACCCTATAAAAGTGTGAAAAGAATGATTCTTAACTTATACAAAATGAATCGAATTTCATATAATCATGTCACCTTATAAGTTTTAATCTTACTTCACATGTTTACAAGGTTATTTTTAAAGAAATTGATTTCATTATTAAATGTACAATTTATCCATTTCCAAATAAATTTTCAAAGTAAAAAGTGTATTTTCATTGAGATATATTCCAGAAATATCTTCAAAATATCGTAATCTATTTAAAAATCCTTTATTGAATATTATATTTAGTATATACTCTAATAATACAATCGATCATATTTCATGGATTGTTTATGGTCAGTTTGATTGGGGAATGAATTGATATTTAGTATGACTAGTTCTCCCAATACCGACAATTATTCATTTTGTTATTTCATGTTGATTCAGTCGTATTTATTATTCATATATGGAATGAATTGGATGTATTATGTGATGGGTGGGTTTATATATAGCCCCTTGATACATTGGATGGTCTCATAAGAACAAGTAGTTAGCCAAATAAGTTAGGTTTCTACCCAAAATAATTAAACTATCTTGAGGATAGATCTTGTTAGTAAATATCTTAAGGATAGATCATTAACATAACTATCTTGAGGATAGAGCATGATAGATCATAAGTCATTCATTATGAATTCAATCATTATGAAATTTTTTATTGAATCTCATGTGATTATTTAAATAGAAGAATATACATGCTTAAGTTTTATTTTCATGTTATTATTTATAAGGAAATATTTAATCATCATTTATTACTAGTATATTATGCTCATGTTATTAATTAAATGGATATTGTTTATGTTATTTACCTTTTTATATTTTTATGAATTATTTACTCATAGGTTACACTATACTCCTAGCCTTACTAATCATTTTATATCTACCCGTTCATATAGTTCATTTTCCCCTTGGATACCAAGATGATTTTGGTGATGGATTATGCATGGATATGCTAAGGAAAATGTGGTGTTCTTAAATAAAATAATTTTTCTATTTTTTTTTTGAATGGTAATATTAATTTCAAGTATATATCTATTTTATCAATAGTACTAATCTATTCATCCATTTTGGATGTGATTTCTTGTATCATATGACAATGTAATAATGTTACCACTAAATTTGTGATACTAGGGTTGAGGTTGTTATAAGTTAGTAGAAGAAGTTAATTTTATTATAAATGAAACACTATTATAATATGATGTCTTATATTTAGTGATGTTCTTTAACTCTTGTTTTTATTGAATATATGAAATGATGAGTTAATCCTATCAGTTTTTCATTATTATTATTATTCTCTTAAAATCCTACTTTCATTACACGCTACTAATTTAATATATATATATTAGTCCACATTCCCTAATTAGAGGGTTCTCTGACTTTACTCTTTGAAAATTCATTACATTCAATATACTCATGAATCAATGGATCATTTATTGGAACTTGCATATTAACCCATCAAGAAATATTTGGACTCATCCTAGAGAATTAAGGGATAATTTATCATGATTTTTTCTAAGACATGGTGTATAACATATAGAATCTTATATATTAGTTAGTTTTTATAATACATAAACACATGACTAAGAACACTTATCTTAATGACATAATATAAAATATTTACTAATTTTTAATAAAAAACATGTTTAGTATCATTGATTACTGTAAGATTATCTAGATTAGGTTTTAGTAGTTTGTTTTTGTAAAAAAACCCTAGAAAAGTGAGTCGTAAAATGATAAATGTCACTAAATATAACAATAAGGTCCATCTTTTTTTGGGGATCCCTCAAGACTGGAACACCATAGTTATGTGTGATTGTCCTATAGTAGTGATTAGGCTGAGTGGCCTCATAGGGAGTTTCCTATATCCTGTATAATTGAGTATAAAAAACACTAAAAGAACTTGTGTTGGATTGTTGTGAAATTCATTAATCTAATACTATGTTCAAGCATGAGGATGGGTCCCATGGAGTAGACCATGGGTCTATAGGAAAACGGTTTGTTGTTGGCCGGACATGAACTAACAGTCATACTATGTAGGGGTTTCTTTACTGTCAGGGAGGCCTAGTTGTTATATTGATGTCAGAACCAATACCCTAATGAAATTCAAAATACACTACCTAGGTTTGAGTTTTAGTGTCCTTAATGAGGGATATGTGATTATAAGGGTTATATAGTGTAAAACCAATAGAAAAGTGAAACATAAATGTCTAAATGATACTACAAATGACAATAAGGTGCAACATTATTTTTTGGAGACTACCTGATAAGAACTCCAAAGTTATACATGCTTGGACTAGAGTAGTGATCGAGATGGGTGACCTCCTAGGATGTTTCCCAGGGTGTGTGTGAGTGAGAAAAAATAACAGTAAAATAAAATGTGTTTTCATGTGGTGATAATCATTATTCTGATGATCCATTCAATAATATGGGTGGGACCTTGGTAGGGGACCATGTGTTTTTGGGGAAACTGGTGGTTCCTATTGATCAAGGAACCAACAGACATGTTAAGGTAGGGTGTGTGTGTTGTCAGTGGAACCAAATTGTTACATTTTTAACATAACATGGCCAAAGAAAGTTTGTAAATATATCTTACAAATGCCTCCCCATAAGATAGAGTATGTCGACTCACAGTGGGTTTGTTGAGAAAATAAGGGGGAGACTATACCCCTTGGTATAAATTTTTAATATATCATAAATAAACAAATATCGGTTGAATGATAATAGAAGAAATAATAAAACATATAATATGAAGACAAAAGGTAAATCATACAAAACAAATAATAATGAACCATATAATCTCAGGATAAAATGTAACAAAATGAAATGTAATAGGTCATATAGATTATGGAAAAATCTAAAAAAAAAATAAACTCAAAATAACCAACCTTAAAGACCATAGTGGTCCCATATCCATGATCCTATCTATATAATAAGAAAAATCTATAAAAAGGTAATTTTACCTTTCCCACACTTGAATATATGAATCTGCTCGGGTACCGAATAGTTACCCGAATAGGGTATGAGTAAAAATCAGTAGGTCGAAACCACCAAGTAAAAAAAATCATTCTAGTATAAAGTGCATGTAATAAATAAATCACATGTTATTATTTAATTAATTAATAAAACATATAAAATAAACCTTCCAGCCATGGAGTTCAAGGCTGACTCCCAAGGCTAGCTAAACCTTCTCCAGCTCCATTCTAGATGTCTTCATCACATAGATGATCCCCCTACATCAGTACTAATCAGCTATACCATTTCTTAAGAATCACAAATGTTCTCAATGAGAATTATAATATTGGAGTCTTTTACATCTTCCCAGGGCATAAATTTATGCCAAGGGGGAATGTAACCATCTCTTTTTGGGCTCCATGAAATTCTGATGTTTGAGTCACTTATGTCTTCTCATGTGTAGTTCATGAGGGGTGAATCTCATCTCAAGTAATGGGTTTTTCTTTTTTATTATAAACCTCTAGTGCCATGTCTCATGATATGGCAGTAGAAGCCCTCAAGAAACCTTTCAACAAACATATATATAAGAAAACCATGCATACCATTAACTTCTAATCATATCACATGTTTAGTTGGGTAATTTATCTTCTTCTATTAATCAATAATATATTAACATTTGGTAGATTTTCCTATAATAGTAGGAATTAACACAATCAAAACATTCCATGTTTTCATTTATCATAATTCATATTATGAGCTGTGACATGCAGAAACATAAATTCATATTGTTATGAAAAAAAATCTAATTTTCATTATTTCCTATTCATTGTAACTTCAAGTGAAGGCTCAATACATGACTGGTATCAAGACCAGTATCAAGGAAAATGGACCTAGTAGGGTCTAATTGGATGTCTAAGAACTTAATTTTCATCAAAATTGATTAAATCAATTATATGGGTTAAGTTCATGGCGTGCCAACATGATCACTATTATTAACAATTCCTAGATAATTGGAATAGACATTATTGAAAAGTTATACACCATCCAACTTAATAGGATTATCAAATAAATACCCACAATGGGGATCACCAATGTAGAAAATAATGTGAAGGAGATAAACAATGAAAAAAAATATCACAAAAGTATTCATATCAAAAAAACATATTCAATGACAAAGATAAAACCACTAAAATGGAGGATAGCAGAATAAAGGATAAAAGAAAAGATAATTAACTCACTGAAGATGAAATTATATATTGATATGTATTGTAGTGGATGAATCAACTGAGAATCACCCGTATTCGCAATAGGGCTTAAGAGAAGAGGTTTCATGATGAATGATTTGTTTTCATCCGTCAATGTATAAAAACTGATGCACATGATGAATTCACAATGTGAACGTTCCACATTGAATATACATTGAAATAGAAATCAACGTAGGATAAAAAACCTAGTTTAACATTTAATAATGTGACCTTGTCTCAGGATTTCTAAACATTTCATACTCAAAACAAGTTAACGACATCTTCCTGATAATGGGTTTGCACCATGTAACCCATCCATGATGTGAAAGTGTCATGCAGATAGATCACAATCCAGATTCTATAGGAAATACCCAAAACACATCTAAATATTTCCAAACCCATAATGAACCCTCAAATTATTTTGAAAAAATTATACCCAAACATCATTAATAAAAAAAATATACATCCCCAAAATTTAGGTTATTTATTAAAAAAGGCTCTCCATACTCTTAAGAAACTTGAAAACGAAGGTTTAAAAGGATAAAAATCCCACTAAAATCGGAAAAACCATAACCTCAAATAGGGGAATACTTTAAAAAATATGGGAACTTATAATATGAATTTATCTTGATTAACTAATTTTTAATGATTTATTTATATAATAATTCATTCATTATATATTTCCAATAACAATAATCGTTTCCATAAAATCGAGGTGTCTTATATGGAATCAATAAATTTTACATTCATTTATGCCACCATAAAATGATCTTTTTATTAGGATGTGAGTTATATGATAATAATATTATAATTATATAATATAAACAACATAGTCTAAATCCAATTAGAATTGATTAATTATTCTAGGTGGTAGATATCAGGAAATTTAAACAATAATGTTAATTTATCCTTAACATGGTCTAGGAACTGATTCCAATTCCAGAGTATCTGGAAAAAAAATATTTTAGATAAACTATAGTTTCATGGAACTATCATTAATACGAATTTTTATCTCCAATTTTGAGATGATAGATATTTTATAAGTGTTGAATAAAACATATTAAAATTTTTAAATAGGTTCATTGTAACTTCCCACCCATCCCCATTGGCATGAGTATTGGAAGAGCTAATAATTATCCTTAAGTGAAATACCTAAATAAGGATGAAAATAAATTACAAGGACTGAATATCATTTTCAGGATGATTTTACCTTTGAAAGATAATAAATAAAATATTCATAATCTACAACCAAATAATTTTCTATGTGACAAGTGAGAAAAAAATACAACCCAAGATTTATCCAAACCAAAAAACTATATCAGAGTACAAAAGTAAACAAAAATCTATACTCAAGATGACCAAAAGACCACAAAACAAAAAACTAGAATTTAAAAATAACCAAAAACGCCTCACCTACCCCAAATAATTAAATAAACATTCCAATCCCACAATATTAAGAAAATTCCATAAGGAATTCAATCACCTTTCCTTTACATATGTACTGATAGATGACATCTGAAAATTACCAATAGAGCCCCAGTAGGGTGTGAGTTTAAACTCATATGGTTTTCCCCAATTACATACCAACTCACAAAACTATGAGAAAACATTTTAGAATAATTGATTAAAAAAATTTCATCAGTAAGAATCGTTTATGAGAAATATATAAACAATTTTCGATGAAAGGAAATGAACAAAGAATAAATCATTTTTTACAATCATTAGACATACATATAATCATTTTTACACACACACATTCATTAAAAGGTTATAGTTACATAATAAAAATCATTCTCTCTTCATGAAACCAATTCATCATATGGTGACCAATACCATGTTCTTTAATGGCATATGACCCTTCCATAGGGGAACATTAAATAAAAATAAACTCATACAGATCATGTTTGAAAAAATTCATGATAAAAATTTAATAAACCATTATTTATTTCAAATTTTAAAAAAACTAATTCCATGAATAAAAATAAACATAATTTTAAAATAAACATTTCAAAACTATTAGCCAATGGGTTTCGTTTGAAATCAAACCTATATTCCCAAAATTTTCTAACACTAAAAGCAATTAGTATTTTCACCAAAAATAACAAAATTATTTAATTATAATTTCAATATAAACATTAAATTAAAAGTAATACTTCATGTTCCAAATCCTTTCATGTTATGAGAGAAGCCACCCTCCTCTCAACGGTTGTAGAAAACTAAGAACAACAATATGAAACCTTTTGATCCAATCACAACCTAGTTTCCCATCATAGAATAAAATAATAATTCATCATGAAACTATTAATTACACATAGATATATCTATAAAAAACAATATATATGGTTTTGAGGAAGAAATTAACCTAGGATCTAAGAATAATAAAAATTAATCAGAATATAATGATGAATTTGGGCCTCCAATGGACTTTGATTCGTCTAGGAATCGATCCTAAATTGAAGGGGATCATCTCTAATCCTTGAGAAATAAAATATTATTTTTATGGATGTATTATGGGAAAACAATGGTTAAAAGTATTAATTCATATTAAATAAAAAATATAAGGAGAACCAACTTTACACTGATCATTTTGGCCAAACAGTTTGGAAAACTGTGTACTAACCTTGCAGTTCTACTATATTAAGAACATAACGCATATGGTTTTCTTGAAAGAATAGAAAAACTATGTTCCAACTATGATTTTTCTTTTATTTTCATGTTTCATGGTTTATATTGGTCATTCACATGGTTTCTCCAAATAGTGAACCAATTGTGCGCCTGCCCAATGCCCAATGTCTTCCCCTGCATGGTTTCTTGGAGACAGTGTATGATGTCTACTAATCATGACTCAAATTTTCACCAACGGAAAATCCTAAATAAATTTCTAAAACCCATAAAAACCTCCCAAAACATAACCAAAGAATTATAATGACTAATAATACATGAATAAGGGGTCATGTACCTAAAACCTGGTGTGAAATATTATCCCCACCATTTTCCATTCTATAACCAGAATGTAGAATATCCTTGTTGTACTAGAAGAGTTTGGGCCATTTCTATATCATTTCATTCTTCATGATCCCACATTTATTCCTAAATATTACATGTTTTCAAAAAATCCATTGAATAATGATTTTCCTAACGAATATCTTATCTTTCATATCCATAATCTATACCAGTTCATGAATTTATGTATCATCCAAATCTAGGTCAAATTCATCCCACTGAATCAAATGGTTTGGATCACGCTAGTAATTCTTCAACTGAGAAATATGAAATAGATTTTTCATTAAAATAAACTTTTGTGGTAAATTAAACTGATATTATACCTGATAAAAACATTCAAGTATCTCAATAGGGTTTATGTATCAATTATATAACATTCCCAACCTAAACAAATGATGCATGAGCCTTGGATATATTATCAAGAACACATTACCAATCACCATAAATGGAAATTTCTATCAATGATGATATGTATATAATTTATGAGTAATTTCAACTATATCTATCCTCTTTCTAATCAAATAAATATTGACTATTGCCTCTTTCACATGGTTGAGTCCAATTAGTGAATTCTCTCATGTTAACACCCAACAATGAGAGAATTACTAGAATACTATATTATTATTCAAAATGTTCCATATGTATTGGGATATGATAAATATTCTTATACTATAACTCCACTAATGGTAAATTATCCTCTTGTGAGACTAAAAAATCTATTACACAAGTCCATTTCTTTCCCTCTAACATTTGGATTGTCCATTAAAATTGTCCTTATATTTGAGGATGATTGTAACATATTGTATTTTATAAAAGGGATGGACTGTTTATTTGTTTTAAATTCATTAGAATGTCCCTTATAATAATTCATAAGGAAGTCAAAGAGATCTCAGGTTTTTCTAAAGCTCATTTGGAGACCTGATTCTAAAAACCCGAATAAAATACTGGGTCACAAAATTAGAAGAAACCATACTGGTTCCCCTTAACCTTTGATAATATAAAAAGTGGGGTCCTTAGGGGGAAATGGTTTTTCTAAAATCATGGGACCTATAGAACACATTAGTGTGACCCATATATATATTTTTCATCTTTGGTTTTCAAGGTTTTCACACGGTTAAAAAAAATGTGTTCCTAATCATGCAAGGTTCCGCTTGAAGGTAGTAATTGGTAGACAATTGGCACGATGTTTGGCAAACCAAGCAGCCAAAATATGTTCCCTAGTAATTTTGGGTGAAATTATTATTTTAACCTTATTAAATTATTTTAAAATACTATTATTATTCTTCATCTTCCTCTAATTATATTCATCTCCTCTCACTCAAGTATTGGATCTTCTCATCTCTCTTCATAGGTTTTGTTCCATCTCTTTCATCTCGTGACCAAACCACTCACCATTGAAAGAAACAGGTAGCTATCAATAAGCTCCTCCCTCCTCTAACATCTCTTTCAAGGTTTATCATCCCTATGATATAATATATTCATGTGATGGATTTTTCTCCATATTTTCATGGTGTTCTATGTTTTCTTATTTTTTCATCTATTTTACATCGATTCAAGCCTCGAATACAGATAAGTGGAGTACTACTAAATCATGGTTGATGTTCCAGGTATTTCATCCTCATTTAATTACATTTTAATTGAGACATCATTGTGACCCTCACTATAACCTTCTATATATTCCTTAAAATTGTTAAATTAAATAATTAAGTTGGTTTACCATGTTCATTGTGACCCTACCTTATGCAGAAACCCATATGTGGGGTGTTTTCCTTTCCATTGGACATCCCTTTGGGTGTGCCTACTTTTATGGCCTAATTTTTCCCATGCTTTGCCATTATAGTTTCTATATGAGTTTCTCCTTTGGTCAGGCATCCAACTAGGAACCCAAACTAAGTGGTTCTTCTTTTATTTAATTATTACATAAATTTATCATTTTTTGGAGCAAAATAATTTATTTATTTCACAAAATTGATTGGTCTAGACACCATGTGTTCTAGCCTACTAGGATTTTATTTCCCACCCTTATTAGGAGGAATTTTTTACCCAAGTAGACATAATGATTATTGGTATGGATAAATTGAATTCTCTGGCTTCTGGTGCTGGATTGATTTACCGTATTAGGATGGATTTGGGGGAAGAGGACCATGCGTATGCTTGAGATTCATATTGTAGAAGTTTTTAGTTATTTTTTTATTTTTATATACCATAAATTATATTCTTGTATCACTTTTTCCCAGTATGATAACTTTTGTATAGTATGACCATCATCATCATGAACGTCATTGTATCTATTTATTCTTCATCTTCTACTAGTTGTTTAATTTTATTTCATGGATATTTTAATAATGAGGTTGCATATACTTTTTTTATTTTTACATTAATTGTTTACATTCTATTATCAACTTCTATTCTCACTCTTATCTATGTAGGAACAGTCTCCTCACATGAACACCCAAGTCCCTCAGTGATAGATTTTTTCCATTCCAAATTAGAGAGACATATTGAGGTAATGTGGCCAACTGTCTTGGGACACTAGTAAGTGCCACCTGGGTGAGACACTACAAAGTGTTATCAGAGGAAATTTCCTTTTGACTTACTGTTTGAGTTTAAACAGGAGACTAGGACTTTGAAATTTAGTAATGATCCAATACCTGTGAGTATCTAACCAACATACATGGTAACCCAAATTTCTTGCGATGGGTAAATAATGTTTTTTCTTATTATTTTTTTGTTTCATTAATTTTACCATTGGGTGACACACTTTTTTTGTGTCATTGATGTTACTAATAAAATTATAAACATCATTGTATTCCTTTTATAGTTGAATGATTATATGATGGTGGGTCAAGGCAGGCATCATATAAGGATGAGTTAGATTTAAATTCCTTGAATTATACCCTTCCATATTTAATTTTTATCATTCATTTCCTATTTTGAATGTGATTTATATTATACCATGTTTTGTTGAGCATTTTAGTTCTTGATTTGATATACTTATAGAAATGTTACAATTATTTATGCAAGAACGTGTTATTATTTGGATTAAGTGGATGCCCAATTTCAATTCATAAGGTAAATGAGACCTTATAAATTAAAATGGTGATCCACATGTTTCAAATATTAATGGGGATTTAACTACATAAATGGATTAAAATGAATACCTCCTTTAAGATAATAAGGTTACATTATATAGAAAATGTGAGAGCTAGAACCATAATTAACCTTAGTAATGGGAGGTAGGCCATGTCACTTATAATCCTTTTACGACCTTTTCTCCTTACCCAGACCTAGCTTATGGAGAAACCTAGGGTTAGTGAAATTTACATAGGTGGGATTTGTGCCTATCGTTATTTATTTACATTCCTATATATTATCAATCCTATTTGAGGAGATCTCATGACAACTATAGATACATTACACCAAGATTTATTCATTATGTACACCAAGATATTGGTGATGAGCACGTTCATGAGGTGGTGGGACCTGATCCACCCACAGTACCTCTTGTAATTCAACCTTTGTAACATATATATGATCTTTAATTGGGCACTGATGCTCAGTTCCATGATTGGTTTCTTCGGTTTATGAAGTCTGTTCAGGGTGAACCACAACCTACACATACTATGGCAGAGCTAACTCAAGACCTTCAATAGCAGTATCCTCCCACCTTCTTGGGGGATGGAGGACCTTAGGATGATAAGACATGGTTAGAATCTAGGGTATCTATCTTCAACCATATTGAAACACTGCTATACTAGAGGGTCAATATCGCTACCTACATGTTACGTGACTCTACCAAGTACTGGTGGGACATAATACCTCAATATGATCATCATCATGGTATGGTCTGGAAATAATTCCATATGGATTTCTATGAGCAATTATTTCCATAGACTATGAGAGTGGATCATTTTAGGGACTTCATACATATTCATCAGGGGTCTTTGACCATGCTTTAGTATTATGCTCTCTTCACTGAGCACCATCACTTCTATCCTTTGTTATCCCATAAAGAGTTTATGACTATAAGAAATTTTGAGGATGGGATTGGGTATATTGTCCAATCATAGGTGAACATCTTCTGATTAAAAACATTATAGAAATAGTGAACCATACCCTTATTAGAAAATGTATTATCAGAGAAGGTGGCTATGTGACCTAGGGAGTTTCAGTTCTGAGGTTGGGTGATGGTTCTTCTAGCAGTAGGAAGATCCATTTAGAGGGTGTAGGAATGAGAGGTGGTATTAAGATGACACACAATGACTATAGAGTGTGTAACCGCTGTGATAAGTCATACCATAAAAATATTCATAACATAAGGAACCCAATTGACTGTCATGCATATGACCAAATGGCTCACCTTTATCGCTTCTGCCTGTATTTTCATATAGAATCTAGCGAGAGGGGATCCATACTGATACCTTTATAATGTAAAATATATTAAACTCCATGTTAGGATGGGATTTAGTCTTCTACCAGCCAATTAGGATAACGTGATAATGGTCATGGTCATGTAAGTCAGACCCTAGAGCATCAGTGATAGAAGAGTGGATCTATAGTGGCTAGTTAGGCCGCATCTCAGAGTTATGTTTTGGGACATATTTATGTACTATATCTAGCACTAAAATTGAATATTCCATGTCCATATACAGTTAGATGTACTATTCTAGTATCCTCTAATATAGTTTCTTCCCTTTTTGATTCAGGGGAATCACAATATTTTATATCTACTATGGTTTTGTAAAGTCTAGGTATTTAAATTGAGTACTATTTTGGCATCATGTCATTTAATAGTTTATTAGGGGTAAGATTAGAAGTCATAATTCAGTGTTAGGAGTCCCCCTTGAAATAGTTGGTACTGATTCATATAGATTTTCTTCATTCCCAAGATGACAAGATTCAACATCTGTATCTGTATGGACTGGATTATTCCTTATAATCATAGGTGGATTTCTATCATGGGCTAGTGTCCTTCACATAACTTGAGGGAATCATGTATATCTATAAAGGTGAGTTTGATATCTAGGAATGTTGAGATGGTCCGATACATTATGGGATATGTGGAGTAACAACTCAGCTGGTGAGTCTCCTTATAAGAAATTATGGAATGAAACTTAGGTCATTACCTCTAGTAGCCGATTATTTTAGGAATATGTAACCTGATGATTCCTATATATGAATTACTAAGAGAGAGGTTTATTTTACCATTGAGCTTGTTCCATGTGAAACAATGGTATCTACTTCTTCATATTGAATGGAATCTACAAATTTTTAGGAACATGAAATGAAGCTTCAAGATCTTGATCCAAAGGGTCTCATCCAAGACAACACGTCACCATGGTGATCACAAGTCCATTTATCCAGAATGGTGGATGGTCCCCTAATATTTTGCATGTGTTACATCTGAATTAACCAACATATGGTAAAGAACCTGTATCCACTGCCTCATATTAATGACCACTTCAACCAGCTCTAAAGAGCATCAATTTTCTTCAAAAACAATATGAGGTTAGACTACCATCAAGTGAGAGTGAGATATTTATACATACCACATATAGTGTTCCAAAGTAGGTAAGGATTTTATGAGTATCTCTTTATTCCATTCAGTATGAAAAACACACTAGAAATCATCACGACTTTGATGAATAGGGTCTTCCACCTATATCTTGATTCTGTTGTGGTGGTATTCATATACGACATCTTATTGTATTCATTCACTTGACACAACTATTCTGATAATATAAAGATCATGCTGAGTACATGGAGAGAGAACCAGATATAGTAAAAGGTTAGTAAATTCCATTTTTGGAATTTAATGGTTCACTTCATGGGCCATATCATATCATAGGCATGCGTATCTATTGTCCCAGAGAAGGTGAGTGATATAGTTTCCTGGGAGAGGTCCAAGAACTTATTTGATATACACTACTTCTTTGGAATCGATGGATATTACAGGCGATTCATCAAGAATTTTTTCATGTATAGTAGTCCTAATTTTTGGTTTAAAAATAAAATGTGTGAAATTTTTCCGGTCTGAAGCTTGTCAAAAATATTTTCAAGAGTAAAAGAGATTTATCACTTTATAATAAATATTGATTATTCCAAATATAAGAAGATGTTATTAAGTCTAATGGGATATTTTAGGAATTAGTTTGGGTGTAGTTTTAATGCATTTTGATTGAGTCATGGATTATAGGTCTTTCCACATGATGATGCATTAATATAATTTCCCTACGTATGACCTTGAGAAAGACATTATGGTTCATGCATTGAACTATTGAAGGCACTATATATTTAGTGAGTTGTTTTATGTTTACACAAAACATGAATACATAAATATTTCTCCAATTAATGAGACTTGAATATCAAGTTCTGTAGGTGGGTAGATTACCTGCAATAATTTGATTTTGAGCTTTCATATACACCCAGGAAGGGAAATACATGGATGAAGCCTTGGGATGGAATACTGAGAGACAATCTTTCTAGGAGGCTGGTAGTTAGTGGAAAATGATGGCTCTATTCCTTATGTTTCACTTAGAGGTTCAAGAACATCATTGGAAGCTGGTCTTAGTAGCTCTAGTAGTGACATCCTTCCTTTTTAATTAGGTTCGGATGAGGTAGTTGTCTGATTCTAAGGGCCTCTTCTAGAGGGAGTGTTACAGGAGATAACCCACCTTCTGGTGGTGATGTTTATGATAGTGAAACCCTACTCTCTGGTGGCCATGTATGGGTGAATATGGATATATGAGAAGATTTGATGAGGGACTCACATGCCTCTATATGGGATGTTCATCCTATATCTACCAAGATGTACTGAGAAATTTATCGTCAATATTAGTGTCTAGGTATGAAGAGGTAGATAACAAGATTCATCACTCAGTGCTCCACCTATTAGTAGATAAAGGTTGGGCACCAATGACCTGATGAAATTCTATAACCTTTCTAAATTTTTATTGGAAATCGAATAATGTCTCCATAGATTTTATGATAGGATTTCTAAGATCCCCTTAAGGAAGAAATGTATGGGTGATCAACGATAGGCTGGTCAAGGTAGAACACTTTCTTTTGATTTGGTAATCCTTTTCTATTGATGGTTTAGGAAGGATATACATCAAAGAGATAGTGAGAATTCATTTTGGTCCCCATTCTATCATTTCATATAGGGAATCCCACTTCATTTCAAGGTTCTAGAAATGGTTGTAGAAGGAACTAGGTTTTCTGGTGCTCTTGAGTACTACATATCACCCTTAGAATGATGGGATGTCCAAGAAGGAAATTTGTGTGTTAAAAGTTATGCTTCATACATTTATTATTGATTTTCGATATTCATGAGAAAATAATATTCCCCTGGTTATGTTTATCTAAAATAATATATTTCAAGAAATAAATCAGATGGATATGTATATGTCCCTCTATGGTAGACTGTTTCGTTCACCTATATGCATTCTAGAGATATGTTTGGCTTCTCTACTAGGTCCTAATCTCATTTAGGAGTCTTTTAAGAAGTTCGAGATGATTTATAAGTGTATGGATATAACTCAGTCTAGGATGAAGTTGTATATCAATTATCTCTATAGACCTCTAGAGTTTGAGGTGGGACATTGAGTCTTTCTGCCTATATTGAATATATTGGGTCACAAATGAATAAAGAAATATAAAAGGTTATTGTCTCGATATGTTGATATTTTCAAGAAAGAGGTAAGTGTCAGTATAGTAGACTATCAGTTTCAATTACCTTATCGTTACCATGACATTCATGGAATATTTTATGTATCTCATCTTCAACGGTATCATGATGACATATCTCATTCATTTGACCATAATGATATCGATCTAAAAGTAAATTCATTTTTTTAAGAGCACATGATATATATCATTGATCATAACATGAAGCATCTCTATGAAAATTTATTTCCTCATGTTTATGTTCTATGGAAGCATGAACATATTTGGGATGTGACCTTGGAGCAGGAGGATGATGTTCATGCAATAGGGATAGAACTCTTCACAGATGATGTGATACCACCCTCAGAAGGGTAACTCAGGGATGAGTTATCTTAAAGAGGGGAGTTTATGACATACCAACTTTCCTAAAAGTTACAAACCATTATTTATTGTTTAAATTACTTATAATAAACCTTATAATGACAACTTATGAATTTAAGGAAGAATCTTGTTTGTTTGGGGCTCTTTTGGAGCCTAGCATTCCAAAATTTTATAAAAATACCTGGCTGTACAGTTAGTAGAAACATTACAGCCCATCGCACGTAGTTTCTATAAACCATTTCTCCATAGGTAGTTGGGACCAGGGGCCATATGGTTTTTCTACAATCATAAGACCCAAGGTCCACAATAATACAACCCATCTGTAGTTTTTGTATAGTTTTTTTCATAGTTTCCACATGGTTAAACAATTCTTGTGCCTAACCATGTGGTGTGACCCTTTAAATCAGTAAACGGTGCATGGTTGGAACATTGTTTGGATAAAAATGCGATAAAATATTCACCATTGTAATTCTGGGTAAAATTATTATATTTCCTCTATTGGAAAAATTTAAACTAATTTTATTCTTATCTGTCCTGCTCTAGCAGGATTCTTCTCTTACCCCTCATTCATGGGATCTTCTCTTCCTCCTTCATGGGTTTTGATCCATCTCCTTCATCCAGTGACCAAATCACTCACCAAAAGAAGTAAAAAATATCTCTCGATAAGATCATCCCTACTCTTTATTCCATTTAGAGTCCACCCTTCCATATGTTGTGCTATTTATGTGTGACAGATTATTCCTTATTTTCAAGTCATTTGATGATTTCATAATTTTATTTCATTATTTGATTGATTAAATACTTGAAAAATGATGAGAGGATTAATAATACATAGAGGAAGGTGTAATTGGTGATTACAACTCTCTTCATTGCATATTAATTCACATTTCATTGTGAAAATCACCAGAACCTTTCAAAGACGCCTCAAAATTATTAAATAACTCAATTTAGTTGGTTTCCCATGACTATTGTTAACCTACCATTTGAAAAAAGTACATCTATGGGGTGTTCACCATTCCATTGGCCACTCAATTGTGTGTACCTACCATTTTGGCCTATTTTTCCCCATGATTTGAGTTTTTATTCTCTATTTGAGTTTCTCATTGGTCAAATTAATTTAATATATAATTTTAATAAAGAAAAATGAATAGTGATCCTTGAGACTTTCCTGTGATATTGATGCATCATACATTATAATTGAATGCTCATGTTTGATGCTTCACCTTGGATGCGACTTTCCATATATTTAATTTATTATGAAATCATTATGTATTCCATGCTTATGATTATTTTCATTTATTTACATATATTCTATGTCATGTTATTTGTGACATATGACACATTTTATACTTATTTTTTATGCAAAAATTGATTGTTCTGTTTTGGGTGTTATACATTAGATGGATAATTTTCTTGTGGAATTGAAATTCCTTATTGATGACATGTATTTTTAACTATTATGCATTGTGTTATGTTCCCTGGTTAATCTTCTCACCTGTTATATACCAGGAGATAACATGTGATCTAATTTATGAATTTCATGGAGGGACTCATTGTGTTCAGTTGGATTCACTTAATGCACTAGGAGCGATGCATTGGGTTTCCATGTACAAGCAGCCTAAGTGGATTATATATAATTTTGAGTGACAATGTATGCCTAGGGGAGAAACTAAAGATGAAACTATTAGAAATATGGATACACCATGCCTCGAGTGATCCCCAGTACCCTATGTGAGATACCTGTTATAGACTCAGAGTCCCAATGAAATGAGTGATACAAAGGATGCCTATATGGGTTGTCGTGGATAAAATCAGTGGAATTGGTTCTATTGAAGTCACATATAGAGATCCTTATGATTTTTCATAGATCACTTTTAATGAAATCATGATTACACATTTGGATTTGATTATTTGTTTTCTTGCTTCTTATGTGCTAAGACTTATTTATAGAATGATCATGTTTAAATGGTGACACTGAAATGTGGCCACCAATCTAAAGAACAAGCTTGGGGTCAACCTTCCTTAGTTGATTTGTTTACGATTGACCTTTTAAACATATTATGACATGCACAAGTATCTTTATTAAGATATATGGATTAGGTTTAAGTGGGTGATACCATTCGAGTGTCCAACTAGGAACATGGACTGAGTGGTTATTATTTTATTTAATTATTCCCTAGATTTATCATTAATAGAATGTTGTCATTTATTTATGTCATTAAATGGATTTTCCTAGACACTGTGGGTAATTCCCTATTGAGATTGTATCTGACACCCTTCATGGACTACATTTGGTACCCATTCAAACTTCATGATTAAAGGTATAGATAAAGGGATGTGTACGACTTATGACGCTTGATTTATTTATAGTGTTATGATGTATTTGGGGGAAAATAACAAAGCCTATTTTCAGTATTCTTATTATAAAAAATATTATTTATTTTGGTATTTTTGTATATCATGAAGTATATTCCCATATCCACTATTCCATGTATACTTAATTTTTGTATAGAATGATCATCATCTTCATGAACATCATTATATCTATAGATTATTCAGATTATTCCAGTTGTTTATTAATTTTATAGGTTAATTTTAACAATTATATTAATCTATTATTTTTGATTTTTTCCTCAGTTATTTACTTTGTATTATCAACTTCTATGATCACTTTGATATATTAGGGAATAATCTCTCCACAGACACACTAAAGGACCTCGATACTAGTCTTCAACCTTTGGCATCTAGGGAGATGTGATTGAGGTCATGTGGACCACCATCTCGGGGCACCAGTAAGTGCCACATAGGACGAGACACTAAAATGATAATACAGATTTATATTCAACTTTTTTCTAATGGATTTAAACAAGGATTTATATAAAAAAAGATGTAATGCTTGGGTATTGGTATGCTATAATCGAAATTGTAATTTCATGTATCTAAATAATTTCCCAAATGTTGATTTTGGGAAACCATTCCATTGAATTAGTTTCATGAAAAGGTATGAAGTGAAAACCCATATGGCATTCTATTTTATAACTATCCTTGGTAGACTTGTTACTAAATCCATGGCTATTTACTCCCATTTTCATATGGGAATTGGTATATACTATAATATACTAGCTAGTCATTGATGTTATGCCTTTACCTATTTATAGGTGTGGAATCTTGTGACAAGCTTCGCTACATCTATTTTCATGAAATGCTAAAAAAATAGTGATTTTAATGCTTTGTAAAACATTTTTATTCCTAGATGAATATCTCATAATTAATAGTGGTGGGAACTGTGAATATTTTCCTAACAATCCAAAGGTGTGACTATCTAATCTCAAAAATGAAGATATCAATTCCATAACCCTTCTACCCCTCATTGGTATCCCAACCCTTGAGTTTTGAACTTAAAAAATAATATCAAGGATCATTTGTCTGAGCCTTTCTTTCTTTTTCAACCATGTTAGGAATAATTGAAATTTGAATGAAGACATCCACATCCCCTTGGTATAATCATTCTAGATGCATATATTATATATCTAACATTATTTATCATTGTTTAAAAACCAATTTATCCCAATGACAACATGAATTCCTTCTCAATGAATAATATATAGAGTTCTTATTACTGAGTGTATACATCATGTTAAATTTAAACATATACAGATGTTTTGTCCATTCATGTTTCCATAAACTAATATATTTTGGTGAGAAAATGTGATTCAAATTATTATTATCCATAAAAACAATAAATTCCTCAAAAAATAGGAAATAGATCCTAATATTAAATTCATGGACCCAAACAACTAATTCTATGCTATGTGTTTGATAGTTCTTCTCATACAACCATAACATCCATAAACCATAATAAATAACCCAATCTTCATGTATGAGAACACATCCTAGCCCAGATCTTGATGGATCACAATGGGCTACTCATTCCTATCCATACTCTAGAAATATAAGGATATGATATTATATATGTCTAAAAATATGGTCTTGAAATGATTTTTGACATTGATCATTACATTATAAAGGAAATAATTTCTTTTTTTATGTTGTAATTGGTGATTCCAAATGTAAAAAATCACATTCGAAATGTAAATAATACTATGACAATCTAAGGAAACTATGTATATCAATTACATTCATTACTGGTTTCCATGCAATAATATTTTTTTTCTAGGAAATACATAAATTCATTTTCAGAAATAAAATGGACATGGAAACATAAATATTATTTCCCTAAATCAATCTTTTATAACTTTTCCTAAAAATTGATTCTACAATACACCCAAAAATATATCCATGTGTTTAGTGGGATCTAATTTTATCCTAGAATACCCTTGTATATCATCAACAAACACCCCAAAAAAGTAATAGAAATACATTTGAATGATCTGATTCATCAATTCCATAAAAATTACTGGTTCTTTCATAAGTCCAAAAAAATAATAACCAAATACTGATAATGGTCATATATACTTCTAAAGGTTATCTTTAAAATATCGTCCATCTGAACTCCCAATTGGTGATACCCCAAATTTAAGTCAATTTTAGAGAACCATTGGGCACCACTCAGTTGATCAAATAGATAATCAATACATGGAAGGGGTAGATATTCTTTATCATAACATGGTTATGATTATGATAATATATATGATGTATATGAGTTTCATCAGTCTTTATCACAAAATGATTAGGTTCTTCAGATAGAGTTGTACTCAGTCAAATGAACCCTTTACTTTTAAGATCTATAATCTTTACATTGAAATCACTCAATTCTTTTGGTTCCATCATATAATATGGAAGTGATATTTTACTAGTTCCTAGTATAAGATCAATCATAATATCCACTTATTTTTTTAAACCTTGAGAAACTTTAAAGGAAAATATTAGGAAACTGGTAAACCTTATTTAGAAACATTTAACTTCAAATATAATCAGTAGATTCTAAATACAACGCTAGGAAATGATAAGAAATATTTCAACAAACTAGTTCCTAAAGTCCCGATCTATTTTAATTTATATCTTAATCTTCCCTAAAAAGATTCTCAACACCATCCAGAGATGTGAAACTAACCTTTCAGGATAATAGTGGATGTTGGACTTAAACGATGTCAACCAATCTATACCAATAATACAGTAATAACATCCATCATAAGCACAAATAAATCCCAATGAATCTAAACCCTATAGTTTTTCAAAGAACAAAATTTACATATAAAATCTCAAAAATCCATTTGGACAAGATGGGTTTTACTTAATCAAAAGAGAAGGCATCATCATAATATTAAAACCCACATGATAAACAAATCACAAATAAATATACGTGTGAGATGTGATTGTATCAAAAACTATATTTACATAGGGGTAGAGTTGAAAAAAATTGTACCTATCACCATTTAAGGACTATATTGATCACACATGATCACCTGTTTAGCTCTATACAATTTCTTACAAATAGTACATTTCTATTTGTTATTATGGTGAGATTTCACAGGTTGAGGAGTGTAGTGTTCCTAGAATCACCTTAGATATATCTATTTTGATGATGAATATTATTCTGCTGCATATGTCTCATCGAATCAAAAAATAACTAAGAAACATGAGATGTGTCTCTGGAACAAGAACATGGAGCACAATGAGAATATCACCGAAGATGTCCAATATTGATGCAATTGTTTCATGATCATTGTGGTGTAGTATGATTTCAATTCACATAATCGAAATAAACGCATTGATAATATCCAGACATACTTTTTGATTGAGTAGAGAGTTTTACTAATCCCATTCTCTGATTATATGTTATACCAGAACTCTAGAAGTAGGAATCCATCTTACACTTATTTCTTCTATTTGTGTTCCCACATGTTCTATAGGAATAAAATACTCTTCGTAACTTTATTTCTAGGGATATCCCTTCTACCACCATCCCATGATTGACCATCTATGTATAATCCATTAAATAAAGCTTAACAATATTTGATTGAATATCCGACTTCATACACAATTGAGAAATATAATCTCTCAAGTGATACCATGTAGAATATTTTAGGGAAAATTTTACGAAATAAACAAATTTAACCAGATACTCATTAACTGTTTTGTTATTTTTCTACAAAATGACGATGTATGTTATTCAATCAATCTGAATGTTGTGAGAAAAAAAGTTATTATAAATATATCCATCAAAATCATCCAATGTCACTCCATTGTACAATTTATCATGAACTACTGACTTCCACCATTAGAGTGGAAATTTTTTAATCATATATGTTTCTAAATTTACATTAATCCTTTGTAGTTTTCCATGTAAATTGAAGATTCAATTCATCATATTCACCTAGAGTATTTTTTATTCTATCTCTAAATCCCCCCAAAATATGGATGGATTCTTCTCCTAGAAATGAAATGAATGTTAAACTTTCTATGGTTCATCATTTATATTACCGTTATCCATCAAATTAAAATCCTGGAAAATTATTTGAACTTGCTATTGGTTCACCTGTGGCTTAGGTATCGAAAATTCTCAATAGTCTCTATTGGTTTATGTCCACAATTCTTACCTAGTTTCATTCACTATAAATATAATAATAATCCATTTACTATCACATATTATCATCTAAAGGATTATAAATTCCATTTTACCATATCAACACATATCAAAATTAATCTTTCAACAATTCATCCATCTTCCTCATTGTAACCTTTTTGCAAAATACTGCAACCATGCCTTTTAAAATCAATCATTTTAATTATTTTTAAAAATCAAAATTATATTCCATTTCGTAAACCATTTATCCCAAAATGAATGTATACAATCATGTTAGGATGTATTAATATCAATGCATGTCTTGAAACTCAGATCGACTAAACCCACGAGGATGAGGTGACAACGTTCCAAAATGTGTCTTGAACCACTAAAGTACCCAAACACCCTGGAAAATGTATGTACAACATAAATAGGTTATATACACATTTTTCTGCTCTTAATTTATTGTTATGAAAATATGATATCCTTAATACCAACCCAAGTTAGAGACTGATCCAATTTCTAAATTTTGGACCAAACAAAAATGACATCATTTCCTATGTCAAGGACCCCAGAAGGTGATACCAATTTTCCCAAAACAAATATAGGCTATCTAAAACTGACTCCACTTGTAACATCCCTCCAATTCTCATTAGATTGAGAAGATATAAAAGTTCTTCTGGGCCTTAAGTGACATCCCCATAAAACCAATGAATGGTATTAAATGTCCAGATACCCAAGAACATTTGGGGGATGTTGTTCGCTTTGGATGATACAAGATCAAAATAATATAATAAATAATCAATTAAATCCCTATATGATTCATTAGTAAAAAAGACAACCCAATATGAAACCAATAAAATAAAACCTATCATAGTATATGTGTAAACCAAAATACTTACTCAAGAGTACCAAAAGACCAAAAAAGTCAAATCTATAATGAGACAACAACCAAAAAAACCCTACATTCTCCAAGCTCTAACTCCACATGAAAATCAAATGGTATCAAGAATCAGAACTAAATATGTGAGATACCATTCCTTTACCCATGCTCGGATTGATTAAATATGAAAATGCAATATTTTTCCCAAGTCGGGGGGTGAGTCTAAACTAAGTAGGTTCTCTCCAATGACATCCCAGCTCATTTAACAAGAAAATTACTTGTAATCACAATTTGAATAATATTTTAAATAGTGATATTTTTATATCAAATCTATAATTTTTTTACATGGAACGTAATAAAAAATCCCTAAAACCTATTAATAATAATTTTCAATACCAATATCCATGTCACCACACACACCATTTATGCATAGAAGAAAGTTCAATTCTCATGAGTGGTCTCTTCTAAATTAATAAATTCATAAAATGGTGACCAATAATTGGTGCCCTATTAGAAAATGCCCCTTATACTAGGTCATGTATAATAAAAATTAACTTACGCAAATTATCTATAAAAATAATAATATAAAACCTTTCTAAAAGCCTTTATTTCGTTAAGTCATTTAAAAAAATCCAATTCTATTAATCAATACTAATCAGTAATTATAAAATAAACTTTTAAAATTATATTCCAGAGGGGTTTTATGAAATCAAACTAAATTTATGACAATTTTACAACATCAGAACCAGTTAGGATTTCCTCTTAGAATACATCAAGGATTTCACCATAGTTTCAATGAAAAAAATTAATTAAAAGTAGTCATTTGAGTTAAAAATGAATTAGAGTCGAGAGAGAATCTAAATACCTCTCATTGGTTTGCACAGATGATGAATGAAACAATAGAACAATGAGATATGATCACAAACCACATTCCATCCACTTGATACAATAATATTTCATCATTAAACCATTTTTAACAAATATATAAATCCATAATGGATTATATCTATGGTTCTGGGATATAGAAGAACCATGTATATAAGAAGATTGATAATAAAAGGGTAAATACTAAAAAAATCAGGCCTCCAACACACTATTATTCACCTTATAATTTCTCTAGGATCGAAGGGGGTCATCTCTCAATACTGGGGAGAAAAATGAATTCTGGTTACATAAGTATTAGGTTGAAAACAAGTGTTAACAAACTTAATTTATATTAGATCCATAATTTAAGAAGGGGTCAATGTAAGACAAATGGTTAGACCACATGATTTAGAAAACTGTGGTCCTATCATTCATTCCCTCAGTTTCATGTTGCATAGTTTATCTTGGGTATTCAAATGGATTGGAAAAAACATGTTTAAACTATACACCTATATAATGGCTAATTACATATCTTTAATTGTATATTGGAGATGGTTCATGGTTTATACCAACCATACGTAAACTATGAACCTCTAGAAATTCCTCAAAGGAATTATATAACCCCTCAAAACCTCCCAAAAAATAACACAATAACACTTTAGGCTAAAAATACATGAATACAGGGTTACTTACCTAAAATTGGATGTACTAAATGGATTAATTTCCAAAATTAATTATCTACATTCATGGTATTATTGTGCATCAATGTTATTATGTTGTGGAAATTAAAATTAAACACGTGTGGTTTTTATATTAGTTTGGCCTAAAGTAAACCTAATATACTCTTACGCCTCTCTATTATACAAAAAATGAATTAGGCATTACTTAATTATTTAGGGGGAATCATATCCCAATTACAAGATACTTTTTATAGTGGAAATATGACCAATACACATGTATTTAGTATGTCTATTAACAACCATTATACCCAGACATTAGATAGATAGAGTCACAACCCAAATGCTCATGAAATTAGAATTTGGGAGATACAACCCAAAGTAATAGACATATTTTGTTAGAAAAACATAAACAATAGATTAGTGTAAATGTGATATTCATAGAATGAATTATAGTATACATAAAAAAACTCTGAAAATGATGTCATAGAAGACTTATGATGTTTATTCCTCAATTTTTATATAGTCGGTTAGTACGTCTCATTAAAATAATAGTAATAGAATATTTGGTTCCATGAGAGATTATGTCAAAGGAAAAACTTATAACGATCTGTATTTGATAGATATATATATATTTAATGAGTATTTATCCATTTTAATAAGAACTATAAAACATTGATAACCAAATATCTAATTGGGTAATGTATTGAAATTAAAAATACAGTATTACCTAAAAGAAAAAAAATTAACATCCCCGAATTGTAAAAAAGATCCATTTTCATTGAAAATAATGATAAATAATTTAAATTAGACTGAATTTAACTTTAAATAACTATAAAAACGTCCATATAAATAAGCTAATGAATACAGTAGAAATATAACAAAGATTATTTATAACAAAATCATATTTGTTTTTTTAAAATGTTTCCATATTTATGTTGATGTGTAAAAATTATAAATATAAAAAAACTAAATTTTATACAAAAAAAATTTGAATATGTTTTTTTTTGTTTCTAATTTTTTAAAAATTAATAAAAGAAATAAATATCTCCAAATATAAAAATTTTTATATTAAGAAATATATGATATAAGTATGTGCCTAAAATGAAGAATTGTTTCCAATTTAAGCTTATTTAAAACATTCAATATACACTCCTCATGGAGTCCATAATATTAAATTGAGTTTATAAAAAATAAATCATTAAAAAAAATTCAATAATTTTTTTAATTTAAACTATATATATAAATGAATAACATTGAATGTTTATTTTTTCATATTTTTTAAAATAAGTAATGTTTTTTAACTATATATGAGTGTCAAGGGACCATGAGCTATATAAAATATGTATGATTTAGTTAATATTTCATTACAACATGTGGATGATCAGTATAAGGTGTGGTAACTTGATATAATGTGTGACCACTTGATATAAGGAGGAAATGATAAACTCAGCATAGTTAGATCAAACTATTCATGTGGTGTATTCAAAACATTGTTTTTTTAATTTTCAGTTTAATTGTCGATTATATGACATACGGTCACAAGGTTTTAGTTCAATTTGTTACATCTGAGGTTAGAGAAATTCTATCATCCCATCTTATAGTCGAATGATTGTTTTTTCATGCGGAAGGACTAAAATACCTTATGTTGTTGGTTTGAAAAGAATAATGAGCTATGTTAAAAAACAATAATAAACATGTTCAAAAAACATCATGTGATAGGATAAAAGAAACAATGTGTTAGTTACAAAAAAACCAAATTTAGTATATTAATCATTCTTTTTTTAATTAGATCTATACATTTCATTATTTTTACAGAATGTTAATTTAATCATAATATAATTTTTAAAGAACAAACTAAAAAGAGACTAAAAAATCACTCTAACTAATGTTATATAGAATTAATGATTTAAATAAAAGATGTGAGAATTATAAATAGGTAATAAAACTTTATAAATTATGAAAACAGAAAAAGGTGGATCATGGAGTCAGATAAACAATGTAAATAATTAGTAAAATTGGAAACATTTTTTCCACATTCATTGTTTATGTAATTTTTAATTGAAAGTAGTATAATATAATTCCATTTTTATAAAATAGTATATGTACAAATCTATTATCCATAAAAATGAAAATAAAATCATGTAAAGTATATATCCATACACATAGTGTTATTTTCTAATTATAATATTAGAGGAAAAATTAGAATTATTATTTGATATTCTAAAATTAAAAAATAAAAAATAGAAAAAAAATCAACGGGTTCCAAAAATTGACATGTTTTTGGATCTATTGAGTTGGAAATGATAGTTTGATGATGCTAGTTTGTATTTAATATGAAAACATCTTAAAAATATTTTATGGATGAATAATATTTATATAGTGTGAGCAGCATATAGTATTTTATATATCTATGAAGGGTTATGAAAAATATCCATGGAGTTCAATCATTATTTATAAATTCTTATACTTTATAAAAAAATTAACATATATTATGCAGAATAAATAATTAATTGAAAAACAGCCCAAATAATGCTAATATTCATGACTAATGTGATTAAGTAAGAATGAATTATTTGGGTAATGATTATTTTTTTATATTTTGTATGTTTTCTAACTATCCATAATGTTTTTGAGGATATATATTCACTATAAATGTGTTTCTATGGTTATGGGAGGAAACTGGTTTGTTAGGTGAGTGAATGAAGAAGCCAAAACAAAAAAATCATAATAAAAAGTTTATTTTGTCCATATTTAATAAGAAAATAATTTGGATGGTTCTGAAGTGATTATATATTTTACAATTAATATTGAGTGGATGATATTCCTTTGAGATCATTAAATGTAGTTTTCCTCCAAGTTGAGTGAATCTTATTATTGTATATCAGAAATTGAAAATTATAAAAGGAGGTCATCCACTACATAATTATTATCTATGTAGGTCATTTGATATCATGTTTGAAATTTCCTATATATGTAAGATATTTTTCATAGACATGGGATATTTAGAGCCTGTATGACATTTTAGCTATCCCATATGATATTTAAGAGGAGATATGAATTTGAAATGGGAAATATTAGACACATAAGTAATTTTCAATGCATGTATGATCATTTATAGATAAATTTTATATTTGGAAGCCCATGTATGAAATTTTCCAACATTTTTGTATTTTAATATCATCTTATGATATTTTAATTTAGGAAAATGTTTCATCCACTACGGATTTAAAAACATTGAAAAATGAGATTTTCATAGTGATTATATTTTGGATCAATGAATGAATATCATATTATGTATTTTTATAGATTATAATTTATTCATACTAAAAAAATTTATCTATTCGTCATGGGGATTAAATCATTATAAAACATCGATCATTTTTTAAACCTAGATGATATGATAACCTTCCAAGAAAGAATACGGGTAACTACAATGAGCTCCACCTCACATAAAATGGATCCATGTAACTACTGCGTGAATCCATGTATTAATAGATAAAAATTTTAATGACATATTTTTAGTATACTATTTGGGATGAATAAGAATAAGAGAAAAAACTATATCATGAATGGTTTTTGAGAGTTTGTATTTTTTAGAAAGATAAAAGGTACCACAATGACTGAAGAATAAAGATGAATTAAATGGAGAACAAGAGCTTGATTCTATGTTTGATTGAATGAGATATTAAGATCTTGAATGATAAATATTATTTAAATTTAGGGATCTATATTCATGAGGTTATGTGTATATAAAATATAAGATGAAGAAAAGAAATAATGGGATTCTTTTGAATGTGCATACTCTAATGATATTCTTAATGTTGAATGAAGAAATAGAGATACAATATTGTTATTATATGCTGATGAAGATTAATGGAGAGACCCGACATAACATAAACCTAATTATTCTATGATTTTATAGTGATAAGTAAGTGTTATAGTTAATAAGGAAGTGATTATTATCGATGTAAAAGAAAAATAATTAAAAAGATAGAATATTTGTAGGAATATGCTATTACTTATCATATATATGAAAAAATAATTATGAAATATATAATACAAAACATTAGATAATAATTCTAAAGAAATATTAGACAACATTGAATATGGTTGAAGTAAGTGATATAAATACTGATTACTAAAATTTAGTAATAATATCATTTATACTATCTAATAAGGATGCTAGAGTTTCATTTTAATACAAAATTACATGGAGTACTTTGAATAATATATATTTTAGCGATTTTATATTATTATATAGGTTCTTACATTGTATCAGGTTAGTTCATAAAAAATGGGTCTACGGATATACCCTTCAACATACTTATTTTGATTTGATGTATATTGTTCACATGGGATGATAACAAAGAAAAATAAGGGACATATTTATCCTAAACCAAAGGTGAACCTCATCAGGATTTGTCTTGTGTTTTTTCATTTATATTTGAATATATTCACCAATGGAAGGAATGGTAAACAATGATCCACTTAGTGAATAAGTGAAAAGTTTATAAATAGTTATAATTAGAGTAGAATTAAAAAGTATACTAATATATATTCATCCCCTTCTTAGTGTTGAAAATTTCCCAATATGATCATAGTTTTAGGATTTAAAAACCTCTTTTAAAAGATTCTCATTTGTTAAATTCCATATATAAATAACAAAACCTCTTATATACCAATCATTATTATTATATATTTAATGGATTTTCCAATTAATCATACATCATGTAAGTCACAATCAAATTATACAACAATATCAAACATATGAATTTCTATTTTCCTCTAGAATGAACATTATGATTTTTCACAATTAATCATACAAAGAGTCAAAATGACACTTAGAATGTCCCCACTTCAAAATTTCTTTCTCTACATTCAAAAAATACAGATATTTTAGATATTAATTCAGAACATATTCATTAAAAAAATTAATATTAAATTAAATACAAAATGTTTCCATGTATTTAGTAATATTTAACTAATTAATTCAAAAGATTGATACTGTATGAAAATATTTCATATAATATTTCGATGATATTATTATACCTTAGATAAAAATTTACAATTTTTTTGTAGTGAACTTTTAACAAAATATTAATAAACATTTGTAATAATCATATGGTTGGTTCTTCTAATTTTACCTTCTTAGCATCTTGATAGATATAATATATCCAGCATACTATGTAATCTATAAATCTCAACATTGAATTCCATATATTCAAATATGATTTAAATAAATCTATATAAGATACAAAAATATAATTCTCATTAATTAAATGTTAGTTAGTAAAAAATAACCTACCTAATAAATATAAAATATATATCATTCAAGGAGCACATCAAATCTTCCTTCATTGTTCATAGCTCAAAACATATTGGAACCAATACATGGGAACTCCAATATTCACCTCACTAATATTCTTGGGAACTGTAACAAAATTTCATTTTATTATTATTCATAAATCATTTATATCATTTTTTAAACCTTATACTCATTATCACATAATGAAAATAAACATAGTACAATATAAAATATGTTTATGACTCCCCCATTTTTATTTTCTTTAATACCAATGCTAGAAAATTCATGTCAATGTGTTATTTCATTTTATTCTCTCCTTTTTGATATTAATTACCCCCTTCCATTCTCATTTACTTCATTCATTCCCTTAAATCCTTCTTATTGTAAATAAATACAATATATCATGTTATAGGATGGAATCTATTCATTCATAATGAAAATATTCACAAATTACACCACAAATAATCATAGCGAGACATACTTAGTGTAAAAAATTAGATAGTCTAATTTTTTAAAAAAGATTATCTATAAAAATAGGAATATTTTGACAATCAAAACTACTTGTTTCTTTCATATTGGATTTTTATAATGATTCCAAGATGATACCAAATAATAAAATTCTCAGGATAGTAGTCTATAAAATAAATCTTGTGTGAATTTTCCAACCATAATTTATTCCACTCATCTTAGCACATAGATGAAGAAATTAAAAATAACCATTTTTTTATTTTAAAAATCTTCCCTTGAAAATAACAAAAAAATTTCCTTATCATGTAATTGATTAACATAAATTATCAAACTTACTATCATATTTTATTGATTTATAAATAATGATATGATAATATTCATATAGACTCCATTAATGAACTTTTAAATCACTCTACAAAAAATCTATATTTGGAAAAAATATAATATTTTGAGAACTAATCCAAATTATTCATTTGTATCCCTATCATGGTGATACTTTAAAATCACATTATTAAGGTCAATCACCGATAAATATTCAAGATTTAAATTGATATATAATACCATAATTGTGGGTTATTCAATTTACTATCGAATTTTTATATCACTAATATTTATTTAGTTATCCTATTATAAACATTCATAAGATTAAATTCTCTAATTAAAATGAATAAAGAATACAACTAAATAGGTAATAAAATAATTTTTCATTCATTTTATATTTATTGAAAGGAACAAGGATTTCAGTATCTTATCAACTAATATATTCAATTGTTTTAAGCTCTATATATGAGTGATCATTAGAAAATTTTAATTATTGATTTCTCAAGTAATTATCTTGGATAATACAGATGTTTAGATCCTCTCACCAATATCTTTGTAGGGGACATTATTTTTTCATTATAAGAAAATTAAAATGAATTTATTGTGATTTTTATATCATCGATATAATCTTTGTATGGGTTTCTAGAATTATTAAACAATAATTTTTTTATGTCATGCCTATTTATTCCTACCACATATTCCTGAAATGAGTAATTTAGTTATCAGATTTTGAAAAACTCTTATTAAATTCATATTATTCTTTTAGATATTATTTCACTTTATAAAATACATTCACTTGTTCTCCCTATATATTTCATTCCAAATCCAACTGGGATAGCGAAGAAATGAAGCATTGTTTATAAACATGATGAGCTTTCTTTTATCTTCCACTTGGAATATCTGGTATTCCATTCACTAAACTTATCCTTATGTATTCCTATTATAATTTTCATCCTTTCTTCTAATGTATTCAACCACCCATACAAACACAAATGGATTTTCTGAAAATGTATACCATATTTACTTTTCTCCTAGAAATAAATTAACTCTCATTTTTTTGTATAATTGTTCTTGATCTTCTAGGATGATATTGAAACTAAATTTTTCTCTTAATTAAAACTCATTAATGATCAAATTTTCTTTCACTATGGTGGTATTATCTCTTTAGTAGATTTTCATACATTCATGGAGTATTTATACAAGAAAAATTATTTACCATAACAATATTATTTTCGTGTTCTATAGATTTTTTAATGTCAGTAATATGTTTTAACGATGAATATAGTCTAATTTTATTTGGTTTGATTTTCATAAACATAGACTTTCACATTTTATATAGTATTTATTTATCCTATATTTGATGATAAATTATTCAAATAATAAATATTTTTATCCCAAAACTGTCACGATCCATCCCATAGGGCCCAGACGTGACTACCCCAAGCCTGGCATCTATAGGCTAGGGGTTGGAGACTAGCAACTGAAGGCCTTTCATGAAGAGGGAATGCATTTCATTAAAGATATTTACACATCCAATAAAGGTAAACTGAAGTAAATGACCAATGAAAGTAAGGTACAACCATTAGAAAAAGTACAACCACAAGTACATCTATAAACTGAAAATTGTGGGCTGAAATAGATGCCCTAGAAACTGAAAAAAATTATTGAACTGTCACATATTCACTAGAGATCTACCTGGAGGGCAGTAGCTGTATGTCTGAAGTCGAAGAAGAGGATATTGAATTCTCTCATCGCACTAAGCTCCACCAATTCCCAAACCTACAATGTCTGCCTTGGATCATCAGTAGTCTGCACGAGACACACACATGTGGGCATGGATCGTTTAAGGGTGAGTATAACAACTCAGTATATGACCCCGAGACCCCATATGGTCTCTCAGTAATCCACAAAGGATAACATTAAAATAAACACCACAAAGGTAAAATCACAAGAATGATCTAAATCATGAAGCACAAAGAAAAAAAGGTAGCTCACTCAAATGGTATTACATCAAGGATACTTGGATAATGATGACTAGTCATTAAGTCAGATCATCCTACGTGTAAAAACTATACAACTGACATGTATGGGTCACTGTATACTGACCCGTATTTGTCGCTAGATGCTGACCCGTATTGGTCACCGTTGCTGACCCGTATTGGACCCTGGTGCTGACCTGTATTGCTTGCTGGGGTTCACCCGTATTGGTCGCTGGTACTGACACATATTGGTCACTAGTGATGACTCGTACTAGTCACTGGTACAATGTTAGTGATGATTAGTCATATAGCTGGATCATCTCACTATGGAGTTTTTGATGAAGACCTATGTTGGTCGCTATTATTCTTCATGTCACAGCCAGCCACTAGATTCATGCATGAAGCACACCTGATCTCTATAAGACTATACTAACCAAGAAATAAGTTAAATTTCAATATGTACGAAGTCCCACCAAAATCATACCCAAGGTACCTCCAACTCATAAGGGTCCCAATGTGACAGACAGCGCGTCGATCGGACACCCAGTATGTGTGATATGAGCACTTTTGTAAAAAGGACCAGGTTGGATTCAATTCTTATCCAACCCTTGTCACACGTCAAAATCCATCAAAGCAGAAATAATGTATCTCCAATGGATATCCTTGTCACTAGGGTCGTTATTCCAAATACGAACCATCGATCAGATGCTTGGTATGTTAGTTACATCCCTTTTTATGAAATAGCGATGATCAATCCTTGGTCTAGCCCGACTCAGTGGGTCCTAACGGAATATGCCAAAGGGACCGATTCCCAAATGGGGCCCCAACGCCACTAACATAATTTCAAAAAGACAACCAATTCTTCAGTAATAGGCATCTCTTTACTTGGGGGCAAGTTGGGTCTAGCCCCATTCCATCTCGGTCAAGGTGGCCTGACAGAATGGGTCTTGGGGTCTACCAGACCCTACCCGGGTCTAGACCTTTTGTAACATCCTGAGAATTTATGAAAAATATTCTTATTAATTTCATTGATGTCTTATTTTATACGCTACACCAAAAGGATCTTGCACTACATGCATCCCTGACATTGCTTTCATTACATAAAATCACGACCATCTGTGATAGCGTGTGTTGTACACAATACTGAGTTTCACTAAACGAGATATTACTATAATATTATTTTGAACTAACCGTTATGAATATTAATACCCAAATTTTAAAATTTTATTAATTTTATCATTCTAAATGGACATCATTTTTGGATTCGGAATATCAAAATTATCCTAGGGGGAATTTTTTATATTTTTTTGTGAACATTCGATTTTTGATGAATAGTGAAAACACTCTGATTCTATTTAAAAACAGACTTTTTATTTAAATTTATTTTAGGTATAAATTGATAAATAATACCTATATAAGTTCAATGTAATTTATTAGAGTCATTTTATAATAATTTTATATATATAATAATTTTATTGAACTTTTTAGAGTCTTTTACCCACCTCTTAAGAGAGTTTGAAAATATACAGAAAAGTTATTTTTACCGCTTCTGTGAGTGGAATTTCTAAAATCCAATAGACATGGTAAATATCAAGGAATAAAATGTGGTTCAATAAGATAAAAATAATTTTTGGTGAATAATAACTTTTTAATTTCATTTACCACGGTAAAAAGTAAATAGTGTAATTAAGTGTAAAATGATATTACTATTACCATAACACATATCCTAATTCTATTGGATAAGTTTAATTAGACCAAAATCAACCTTAGGAATAAAATATTACCCTTTATTTCCACTTGGATTAGATTAGGACATTTATTATTATTTTATTTAAGGAATTGTTAAAATAGTGAAAAACAATGTTTAGTAACTAAAACATTTTTAATATAGGGATATACGTAAGATAAATTCGACTATAAATTTTAATTTGAAATATAATAGAATTTCCTACATAATTTTATTTTATTTATAATTTTTAGACATTAAATAATTTAATTTATTAATTACACAATGATGATGCAGTAATTACCTTATTAATGAAATATTAACATAATTGATTGTTTAAATACTGAAATAAATGTAATTTGAGAACTTTTATGAATTATACTAATTTTCTATATTTATATGACATGTTAGTATTGATTTAATTAACATTGATCGAACTAATAAAGCTGTTATGATTTTCACAAAAATCAAGTACCAAATAGTGTCAAAATTGACATAAAATAGTTTTTCAAACAAATATTATATTATTAATTGTTATTTTATTAATAAAAAATAAGGTTCGTCCAAATGACTTATATAAGGATATATATATTAATAATTAATGGCTTAAGATTATTTTTTCTTATTATTCTATGTTTATTGACCATATAGTGTAAGAAAACAAAAAGACACGGTAAAAGGTAAATTATTTAACATAGTGTTAAATCTAAATGATAAGGTTAAAATAGTAACATAATGTTTTTTAAAACTTATTGGTTGAGAGGATATTATCCCATCCCCAACTTATCTTATAAATAAATAAAATTGGTGGTTTTAAAAACCTAATATGACTTAATTATAAAATAATATTTTACGTTTTTCATAAGGTGCCTCTCTGCTCCCTTATAAAAAGGGAACCCCTTCCCTCTTCTCTTCACACCATTTTGAGCGTTGAAGCTCGGCCAACCCCAGACAATTACACTTTTCAAAACCTCTAGTAATATCATAGAGGTTCTGGTCTTCTCAAAATACAAACTATAGTGCCCTAAGAAGAAGATTAAAGCAAGTGTGTCGAGGAAGAGGTAATCTCTTCTACTGATTATTTCAAGTTTTCTTTCTTCTTCAACTTATTATTATTTAGTTGTTTAATTATAAAGTAATAAAATAATTATCAATAATATAATGAAATGTTATTATAAATATGAAACAACCCCATATCACCTTCTATCCGTCATACGGAAAACGAAATCACCGCGCGTGCGTACATACAGAATACCGTCTCCACACTGTGGTGTAATCAGTTTTTCCACCACCACATTATTTGGATAGGTATAATGGTGTAAAGAATAAATATATATGGTAATTATAACATCATACTGATTATGAGGTATTATATATTCCATTCAATTCCATTCATGAATTATGGTAATGATATCATCGCTCGTGCGTACGTACAGATTACCGTCTCCACGACGCGATGAGATTCATTCTCCATGTTAACAATCCAAGATTGATATTAAGGAATATATAATGAATAATAATGAAATATAGGACATAATTAAGATACTTAATTTATGTATGTATATATATATTTCATCTACTTACATCCATTCAAGTCAATAAGGAAAGAAAAACAGCATTCATGCGTACTTACGACCTACTGTCCCAATGAATAGTGTATTACATTTTATTCTTCTATCTATTATATATATATATACTAAATATATATGATATATAAATCATTATTTAAATTCTGTAAGTAATTAAATCGTGATATAAGTAATAATATTATCAAGAGAAACAATTCCAAACATGTACGATAAATAAAACGAGTTTACACAAAACACAGCTTTAACATAGAATTTACAAAAGAACGAGTAATATAAATTCATTTGTGAACCATATATGATATAATAAAAATTAATATGATTCTGTAATAAGTAAATGATGTTATTTAAATTTTTATATAGGAGTTTTGGATACATATGAGCATATCATTCCTAAAGTAAGGGATAACTTTTCAAATCTCATTTTTATCCGAGATTGTTTATTCGTAATTATTTAATGGGGTTATATTTATCATCAATGTCCATATATTCTAAAAACTGTTTTATGTATGTTTAAAGTCATTTTTATCCTTTTTTTACTTTTACTACATGGTGGGTAAGTAATCTTTTGGTTTTTTCACTATATGAGTTATTTTTTGATATTCTGGAAAAAGTACGAGAATAATGTTTTTTAAATTATACGACACAAACAGATTTTTATGGTTTTATAATGCCTTATTTTAATGAATCTTAATATAAAATATTTCATTACAATTTTCAACAAAATCCTTTTTCTTTTATGATTGCATGGAATTTTGTGAAAAGAAAATTGATTTTGAAGAAGAAATGATATTTTTTCAGTAATTAATTTCAAGTGTTTTGTCAAAACTATTTTACATCTAAGATGAAATTATTTCATATGTGTATGCTTCAAGTATAATGTCTCTATGATTTACATGGTTTCAATTTTCTTATAATAAAATGATATCCATTTGTTTTATATGGATATTGCTATGATGTGATGATGTTTATGAAACCCATTTTATTCTTTGGGTTATTATGAATGATTAATGTTCATGTTGAGAAAAATGTAATAATGATTTCATTATGAGTTTGGTGGGACATATATCTACCTCCAATGCACTGGGTAATGATTTATATTTTAGGAGATACACAGCCTGGAATGGCAAGTTAACCCGGTTCAGTGATACAGGACTAGAACGAAGAGTGAATTCAATTCAGAAAGGGACTTTCTCCATTATCATGGTCTTCACAGCAATTCCTTGGAAGCTATATAAATCATAACATCTGCTTAATGGTTTCCTCAATTACATGTTTTATTTCGATGTTATTTTATCATTATTAATGTTTCATTATGATCTATGCATTACGTAATTCCAGGTTTTATGTCATTGCTCATGATTTCGATGTTTGAACATTATGTTCATGTTTTTATGTTCAAATGTATGTGATTTTTTTATTTTTTCCATGCTTACCCTTACTAAGGATTTGAGCTCACCCTTTATATGTTTTGTTTTCACCACGAATAGAAGATTATGTTCTGAGTTTCCAAAGGCACTAAAATATTACAATCCGTTAGTGTTTGTCTTTGTTATGTATTATATATTCTTCAAAAGTAATGCAATATCTATGTATGTCATGTTTTAGGACTCTACACCTTCTGGTTCTTCCTAGTTGGTTTGTGGGCACGGTTAGTGGTTATCCCGGCCCTTCGGGTGTGGCTCGGCCCACACGCGCTAGCCTATTGGGCCACAAGTTCGGCCCGTTCGGCCCACCCACATCTGCCCCGGTCAGCCCGAAGGTAGAACACATCTCCATAAGGCCCCATGGATGCAGTTCTGTTACATCTGTCTAGTGGTGTGCTTCATTATAACATGCAATAGTTACCTAGTTGGGTAACCCGTCTTTAGCCGACGCACTACGGTGTTGCCGCCTCATGTTGTGGCTGATGGCTGCCCCTATGGGCGCCACCCTTCTCGCACACGGCCAGATCGAGCTAGCTGCCTCTATCCACTATAGCGCGCACCGAATTCCCACAAACCATGGCCAATTTTCGTGGGCCTCCTTCGACCACTTCCATCATAGCGCACTGATTGTTCTTTCCACGAGACACCAGACGTGCTCCTGTGGTCCGTTTTTTGTGCTGTCTATGCCTACAAGCCTCTCAGACTACTGCTGTCACAACATGACCATCTGTACCTTATGGCTCTCAAAATCATGGAATTTCATCCCCATAGAATGCAATGTGAATAAAGAAGTGGAGGGTATGGGCCTTGTTCATTCGGCTCGTGCCCTCCGTGTTAACAAGATAATCAGAGGGAGAATATTTATCTAACAGTAAAGATTAAATAAACTCATTTCAATAATGTTAGTCCCAAACCAAACATAAACCCCATACCAGGATAAGAGTTCAACTAGCGACGATCAACAGAACCCCCTTCGTTGTTGTCATCAGTTCGTGATTCCGTGGATCTTGTCACCACTCACTAAATATAGTCTTTTCATCTAGGTGGACGTTGCCACAGAAATTCACCATAGTTCCCTCACATGAAGAAGCCGTTCCAAAAAACCACCACGAGAACCATATAAATAGGAGGGGAAAGGTGAGTAACACATTGAAGAATTAATGAGGTTCATTAAATGAATTAATGAAACTCTTTTAATTCACAATGGTGGAGTTACATAGTTGATGAGTCAATCCGTTAAATTTCTTGACAAGTCATCGATCCCATAAATTCTGCACATCCATTTGAGTAAAATAAAATAAAATAAAAATAACATGTTTTTTTTATTTTTTAAAAATTAAAAAAACGATATTTTTCTCTTGACAAACTGCAGTTGAAGTGAAGCTTCCATTAATTGAATCTCGTCATTTAAGATTCAATTATGCCCTCATATTTTTAATCTAAGAACCAGTTCAAAATATAAGAAATGTTGCATTCAAAGTTACCTAACGTACCTTGAAAAATGTTAAAAATTCATTCTGGGTGTACTGGGCCTAGGAATCACACATCGTAAATTTTCAAAGACTCGTAATAATCCCAAATAATTTTTAAAAATATTATATAGGATTTTTTGGGTTTTTACATTCTCCCCACCTTCAGGATTTACATACCCAAAAACCAAACAAGGATACATAATGAAAGAGGGGTATTGGGCACACATATAAGCCTCTCACTCTAATGTTCTCTCCTAGAGATTCTTGTGCTGACATAGAACGCGCAACAGAGTAATCGACCATCCACAAACGATCTAATCCTCTCGATCCTCTATGTTTATGATGAACTCTAAAAAAGTCTCTTCATTATCAATCTCCAGCTCACCATGGTCGATGATGTGATATGGTACATGCATGTATCTCCTCAACTTGGATATGTGGAAGACGTCATGCACCATCTCCAACTACGGTGGTGGTGCCAAGTGGTACTCTATATTTCCAATCCTATGATGTATTAGGAATGGTCTGATCAACCTCAGTGAGAGTGTACTTCCTTGTCCAAATATCCATAGTCCTCTTCGATGGGAATATTTCAAGAATACATGGCCCCCCTCCTAGAACTCCAGTGGATATAGAAATTATTTCGGCTCTGTGTTGTCTTCATCCACATTAAGATTACCTACACCTTTTTAGTGGTAGCTTGAACCGTCTCTAGGCCCATGAGTGCTGGCTTACCTGGATTCATCCTGCACAAGTGTGATCTGCATGTTCATCCATAAAATGCCTCAAAAGTGTCCATTCCAATGGTAGAGTGACAGTTGTTGTTGTACATGAACTCAACCAAGGGTAGGTGGTACTCCCAACTAGAACCAAAATCTAGGACTCATTCACAAAGCATATCCTCCATGGTCTGGATGGTTCACTCAATTTGACTATCTGTTTATGGGTGAAATGACGTGTTCAAGTGAAGCTAAGTCCCAAAATTCTCCTGTAATACTTTATACAAATGGTATGTGAAGAGTTCATCATGGTATGAGAATATCAACGAAGAAACCCCGTTATGTTACATGATCTCCAAAATGTATAGATGTCCAAATATTTTTACAGAACCCTTCTCTTGAATATAAAGAAAGTAGGCTGACTTGGGGAGTCGGGCAATGATCACCTTTACGGTATCATCCCTCTGGATGTACATGGTAAGTCAGCCACGAAGTACATCGATATCCCTCCCCACTTCAACTTTGGTATCTTGAGGGGTAGGATCAAGCCTGATTGTACCTGGTACTCGGCCTTCACTTGCTGGAAAGTGAGGCATCTAGAAAAAAACACTACCACAACTTTCTTTATCCATGACAACCTATACTGACACTAGAGTCCCCGATACATCTTCATCATGCCTAAATGCACTACCAAAGGGGGTGTATAGAACATCCTTAGAATCTCCTCTCGTAGTGACACTGGAAAAATTATATGTACTCTGAAGAAAGTAACATGCTCCCCACCTTTAGAATATCTCATAGATACATGGTCTGGGGATATCAGGGCACATGTAGTATCGTAGATACTGTCTCCAAGTTGTATCTCCCTGACTCACTAAAAGAGTGGAGGGGTAACTAACATTTACTGAAGGTAGAATACCTCATCATTATCCATGTACGATTTCTGAAGTGAGACTAACTACTCGGAAGCCTAGTCCAATAATTGTGAAATCGATCTCTGGCTCAGTTCATCTGCAACTACGTTCCCCTTCCCGGGAGTATATACTATCTCAAAGTCATAGTCCTTGAGGAACTCTATGCAAGGTCACTATCTCAAATTCAGATCATTCTGTGTGAAGATATATTTGATACTCTTGTAGTCTGAGTAATCAATGAATATCTCACCAATAAAGTAGTGTCAGCACATCATTAGTGGGAAGAATAATGCATCAAAATCCAAGTCATGAGTCACATAATTCTTCTCATAAGGCCATAGATGTCATGAGACATAATCAATCATTACATCAACTATCATCCATATGCAACCGAGTCCAGAACCTGATGCATCATAGTAAACCATGTAGTCAGTGCCCTCCTCCGGCATAATCAGGATGAGAGAACTGGTCAAGCTCTGCCTCAGCTTTTGAAAGCTCTACTGGTATGTCTATGACCATAGGAAGGTTTTTACCTTCTTCGTCAAGGAAATCATAGGTGATTATACTCTAGATAAATCATGTATGAGTATCTAATAGTAGTTTTTTAATACAAGGATGCTCCACACCTTAGTAACACTCATGGGTAGATCCCAAGAAAGTACTATCTTGATCTTTGCTGGATGCACTACAACTCCAACGTCTAAGATGATGTGTCCCAGGAAGTTGATCTTCTGTATCCAGAACTCACACTTCAAGAGCTTCCCATATAACTGGTTCTCCTAGAGTGTGTCCAGAACTATACTCAAGTGTAGATCATACTGTTCCTCGGATGCTGAGTACACAAAGATGTTGTCGATAAGGACAACTACAAACCTGTCTAATGAGTTTTCAAAGATCTTATTAACGAGACCCATGCACACAATATGGTGGTTCATCACAAAAAATGACATTACTAAGTATGTGTAATATATGAACCAACATTTGAAGGCCTTCTTTGGGATGTCCTCCTCCCGCACAAGAAGCTGGCGATATCCTGATCTAAGTTATATCTTCGAGAACCACTTCACTCATTTAAAATCATCAATCAGATCATTAATCCTTGGTAAAGGATATCTGTTCTTCATAGTCACCAGGTTTAGGCACCAGAAGTCCACACATAGCATAAAATTTCCGTCTACCTTCTTGGAAAAAAACACTGGGGATACCCATGAAGAAACATGGGACCATACAAACCTCTTCCTTTGTAAGTCCGCCAACTATACCCTCATCTCCCAGATCTACTTATGGGACATCTGATATGATGATGAAGATATATGTGTTGTTTTCTGGTACAAGTCAATGTGGATGTCTATTTCTATATGAGGAGGTAATCCTGGGACATTTTCTAGAAAGAAGTCCTCATACTCGTCCACCACTGCTGAGAACTGTGGACTTGCCTCATCCACCAGGTAGAAGGTCATGCAAGCTACCTGATATGAAATCGTTGGACCCTCCTGAGCATAAGTCTATCTCATGCTTCTCTATTTTAATTCTCACCAATAAAAGAAAACAGGAATCAATAATTATGTGTGCATCACACTGTACATATCAGACAGTCTGTCTATGCATGAACTACTGATAGGAAATTCTTGCCTAAAATGACATCAAAGGGCTTCAACGCTGCAAATATAAGATCCCCTATGAAATTATATCCTCAAAGAGTAAGATCACACTATCGACACCAGTGTGTGACCACAAAATCTCCTCCCGTAGAAGTATCTGAATGCAATGGACGAGCTAAAATCTCAGTTGGAATCTTAGACTACAGAATTAAGTCTACAGAAAGGAAATAATTTCTAGAACCACAGTCGATATCCAATGCAGATAATTTAGAAAATATACAAATCATACCTTGTATCATATCATGGACGTCAGGATCATGAGCCTCTACTGTCGGCAGTTGAGCCTGTCCCCATCCACCTACTCCTTGACCTCTTGGTGGACCAGTTGTGGGTGGTGGTGGTAGTGCCTGGTGACCCCGAACACCTTCTATTGTATGTCCTACACCCTGCCTCGTTCACTGACCAGATTACGCTCATGCGCATACCACTGCAGATGCCTCAGTGGCCCCTCCACTATCTTCCAATCATCCACATGGGGAGTCGAAAAGTCACGAGCTCTATGACCACGATCCTCGTAAGAAAAATAGATCATTCCCTATAGGTGGATCTCTCATCCTCTTGAGCCTCGCACCTCTGGCCCTGCATCTCATGGTCTCCCTTTGGAAGTTCAAGCCTACTTGGGATTCTATATCATCTGTCTATAGCCATCTTTAGATTAATATTATACCTACTGTCTGATAGGGGCTCTCACTGCTGGTGCTTTCTCGACAAGGAATATTTCCAATAGTGAGTCACTCTCTAGTACCCTGGCCTACATCAGGATACAGGGAGAAACTATCGTAGCTCTGATCTCTCTTCGTAGCCCCTGGTCAATGGTCTGGTACCTAAATTAAGGGTCTCATACCATGTCAGTGGAGTATTAGGAGAGGTCAGTAAATCTCCCCATGTAAGGAGCTACAGTCTGGCAGCACTGCTGCAGATGCAGCAGCTCCTGATATGCACATAGCATAGTGTCAATGGCATGAACCCCACCCTCAAAAGCCTCTCAATTCATGTCTTGGTGAGGGTCGTCTCCTCATGCACCTATAGCATTGAGCTCCACCATCGTCCTGCAGATCCCTGAAGAAGGATAATGTCCAGGATCTCCATCCACAAAGCGGGTGTCTCTACTAAGTGAAAGACCCGCGGAACCAACTCAAGCCTTTACTCCACTGCCTGGGGGTCCATCTCTCCCAAAATATCCAAGGCCTCAGTGTCTAGAACACATGAAACATGCTCAGCCAGCATGAATGATCCACTGGTAGCATCTACTGCTCAATGGGTGGTGGTGATTTTGGTACACCACCTGAAGGTTCCATCACTCTAGGTGGTCTATATACGGACGCCTCATTTCTCGGGGGACTAGTATCATGTTCCCTAATTGGAATCCTGGATGGATTCCTTCATGGAGGCATCCTATATGAAGTATATGTGACATGATCTAAATGTAATACCTGGTGAGATGACTCAAGAAAGATCACAAATACTATTCAAAACACTAGAAACTAGTGTTTTCATATACCAAGTCAAAAAATAGAATTCAGGGTCCTGGTGTATGGATTCATCAACAGCCGCACCAATACTAGAATCCCTGTACAAGGAACAGAACTCAAGACACATTGCACAATTTCCTCATTAAAATTGTACTCTTACTTCTTTTGGTAGAACTGACAACCCTCTAATACCACGTTTTCACAACCCATCTCCTGGGGCAGAAACATGACTACCCCAATCCCACCTTCCATAGTCTAGGGGATGGTGACTAGAACCTGAAAGACTTTCCCAAATATGGAATGCATTTCCATAGGAATCTAAACACACCAAAAAGGGAAACTGATGTAAAAGAACAAAAAAAGTAAGGTACAACCATGAGATTCAAGTACAACCCCATGTACAATTATAAACTAAAAACAATGGGCTAGAATACACCCCCATGAAACTGATAAGAAAGTAAAAAAGCAATAACATATTCCATGGTGCTCTACCTGGGGGTAGTATCTATAAGACTGATGTCAAAGAAGAGGATCTCGACTGCTCCCATCGCACCATGCTCCATCAAGACCCAAACCTCAAAATAATTCCTCGGAGCGTCAGTACTCTGCACCAGAAACACACATGTTGGAAAAGACTGTGTATGGGTGAGTATAAAAACTCAGTAGGGGACTCCAAGACCCCATAATGTATCTTAGTAATCCACAAAGTAAAATATCAGAAGAAATACCAAAATGGTAAAATTATAAGAGTGATCTAAATCATAAAGCACAAAGCAAAAGAGACAGCTCACTCTAACAGTATAACATCAAGGTTACTAGGATTGGGATGACTATTTGTAAAGATAGATCATCCTATCTATAGTAACTCTACTGATGACTCATATAGGTCACTGTATTTAGACCCGTATTGGTTGCTAGATGATGAACAGTATAGGTCGCTGGTTCTGACCTGTATTGGTAGCTGGTAATGACCCATATTAGTTGCTGGTGATAACCCTTATTGGTCGCTGGTGCTAACTCATATTGGTCACTGGTGCTAACCCATATTGATAACTGGTACAAATGTAGGGATGATTAGCCATACAGTAAGATCATCCCACTATGGAGTTTCTAACGATGACCCGTATTAGTAGCTCTTTTTCATCAAGTCACAGACATCCACTTAATTCCCACACGAAGCACGCCTGATCTCTAGAAGACTCTGCTTCTCAAGCCATCGGTCTTATTTCAACCATTGAAATATCCCACAAAAAGAATATCCAAGGGTTCTCTCTATCAACAGGAGTCCCAAAGTGATAATCAAAGCATCGATCAGACACCTGGTTTGTGATATATAAACTCTTTTGTAAATGGGGACCAGTTCGATTAAATTCTGATCTAACACAGGTCACATGTCAAAAACCATAAAAACTAACACAAATTATCTCCAAATTATTGAAATGTCAGAAGGCTATTTATTCAATAGATGGTGCATCGATCAGATGCTTAGTTTGTTAGTTACACACCTTTCCGTGAAACAGGGGTGATCACACCTTGTTCCATCCCAGCTTGATTAGGCCCCCCCAAATATTCCAAACAGAATGCTTACAAAAAGGTGTCCTAACACCATTGAAGTAATGTCATAAAGACACTCGGTTTTTCAGCTATGGATGTTTCATTATTCAAGTTTTGATTGGGTCTGGGCCCGGTCTGACTCAGTCAGGCCGGCTTGATGCAATGTGTCCCAGAGTCTACCTGACCACGCATGGGTCCGACCCCTTAGGGTTGGCCTAGTTAATTTGGTCTGGCCATTCAGGGTCAGTCCAACTTGTTTACAGGCCAAGTTCGTGGTTGGTACGGCCTGCTGGGTGGGGCTCGGCTTACCCACGCCGGATCGCATGACCCTGGTTCTAGCCTGGCTTGCATTCACATGAATGTGAACCGTGTCTCCAGTTGACACTATAGATGTGAGGCCATTTCATCTAACCATGTACCCACTAACCATAGACCGATTGTCATGGATACTGCCACTAGCGATGCCTGCAGGCACTTCCCTTCTCCCATGTGGCTGGATCGGGACAGTTGCCTTTCGCCACTACGGCGCATGACGGTGCGCCACCTTCCCACTCTCTCTGGTCAGTTGTCGCGGACCTCCTCTAGCCACCCCTCCAATATGGCGCACTGACGGTTCTTTCCACAGGCCACCAGACATGCTCTAGTGGTCTGTTCTTTGTGATTTCAATGCCTACAAGCCTCCTGGACTATTTCCGTCAAATAATGACCCTCTGTCCCGCGTTGGCATCAAAATCGTGGAAAGTCATCCCTGAAGAACGAAACATGAACAAAGCGATGGAGGGTTCGAGCCTTGTTCGTTCATCCATTTCCCTTCGCGTTTACATGATATGAAGCATGGGAATATTTATCTAATAATAAATATTAAATAAACTCATTTCAATAATTTTAAACCAAAACCAATAAAAACCCACTCCCTGGATTATACGCCCACTAACGGCGATGGAAGGAACCCCCTATACCACTGTCTTCGTTTCATGATTCGGTGGTGCACATCACTACTTGCTAAATCTGGTCTCATCCTCTAGGTTAATGTTGACACAGGACATCACCAAAGTTTCCCTTCTTGTAGAGTCATGCCAAAACCCCACCCTGAGTTTAATATAAAAAGGAGGGGGAAAGGCGAGTAATGCGTTGAAGAATTAATGAGGTTCATTAAATTAATTAATGAACCTATCTTAATTCACAACAGCGGAGTTATTCAGTTGATGAGTAATGAAATTAAATGGCTTGACTAGTCACCGAACCCACCACTTTCGCTCATCCATTGGAGAAAAAGAAATCCAAATAGAAATTACATGTTATTTTATTATTCTTTAAAATTTCCAAAAACTATCTATTTCTCTCGACCAACTACGGTCGAAGTGAAGCTTCCCTTAAGTGAATACTAGTGTTGTGGATTCAATGGTGACCTCCGATTTTTAATCCGAGCGCCGGTTCAAAATATATTAAAACCCACCCGTGCATTTACTGAACGTACCTTAAAAAAATTTCAAAAATCTATTCTCGGCACACTGGACGTCATAATTACGAGCCATAAATTTTCAAAACTCGTTTTAATACCAAATTATTAAAATACAATTATATGGAATTTTTGAGGTATTTACAAAGATACTTTACATCCCATGTAGTATCAAATAAAAATTTATTTTTTCACTTGATCTATTGGTTTCCATGATTTAATTTAATTATTTTTTATAGATACAAAATATTTTCCATATCATATTGTGAATAGAATTTACCATAATTTCTCAAATTTACTAAATATGATGTGGTGGGTTTCATGTCAAGTTTAATTATCCATTTTTCATTTATTTTCAATTTAAACATGAAAAATGCATGAAAATAGAATTATCGAGAATATAACATTATCTTCCTGATTGTACCTTTTGTTTATATATTTTTCAAGACAGATCATTAGATTATCTTAAAAAATAGAATGATTTATTTTAATATAATGATCCTCCTTGGATGCATGTTTTTCTGGAAGTCTAATTTCTAATTATTTTAAATACTCAAATAGAACATTTTACAAATGTTCAAATATGAATTTAAATAAAAGGAATTTCATTTTTAAGATGTATTTCTTAGCCTCCACTAATTATATTTTTTATTCACTCTCTGTTTGGATCTTCTAATTAGAATTCTCATATATTTTATTTTTTTGAATCAATTATTTATAAATATATTCTGTATTATTCTCTTAGAACTCCAATTGATCATTCATGACATTAATGACATTCATATATTCTATTTCCAACACATAAAACATATTATCATTCCTCTCAAGAGATTCATTATTAACTAGGATGGTTTAAAACCAGGTGTTTCTATATTTGGATCATTAATCATCATTCTCTATAAATTTTTCATAAATGACAATACTTATCATGGTGAGGTCAAAGTATATAATCCCCAATTGGATTAGTTATTTATCATTTATCATTGATTTTCTATTCTCTAAGAGTAATATAATTCTATAAATTTTTGAAATGTCAAAAAAATAGAAGTGACCACATATTTGTGAAAAAAAATATATCATGTATTTTAAAGTAAATATTGGTTCGTTTTGTGATTCATGAAAAATATAGAAGTTCTGACTAGTTCATTGAACACGCAGAGGATTTTTTTGGTAGGAAATAATTGTAAGATAATTTTTATCCCAATCATTATTTGATCATTCTAAGGAGTTATTTTTCATACCCTTTTTATTTTATTTTACATAATATTATCCATATTTTTATTGATAGTTTTTAGATAAGAGGGACACCCTAATTCTATTCTTTTTCATCTCCTCCATCTTAGTATTTATAACAATGTTAGATGCGAAATATTATTAATTTTTAATTGATAATTCATCTTTAACTTTTAACTGAATTATGAATATAGAAAAAGAAAATATACTCTAAATGAAAAAACTATCAATATTTCAAACCCTTAGGAATTAGATCATAGGCGTGTCCTATGATCAGATAACAACTATTAAAATTAAATTAAGATATTCAAAATACTATTATTGGAGGAATCTCTGTTGGTGTCTCTTCATCAATTTATATATATTTTCCCATTATTTTACCTTATCTTTTTTGAATAGATATATATTATTCAATCCTCAATTTTCTTTCATGTAATTAAGAAGAGAAAATATGGAAACATGGAAACTAGGTTTTTTACAAGGTTTTTCTACAATATGGATAACTTTGTCCCATATGAATTTTTGTTATTGTCCAAATCACACATAGTTTATATATAATTATAAAGATGTAACTCTATAAAATATGTATTCTTAGAAAAATAATTTTAATACAAACAATGAATAATGTAATCACCAACTTGCAGCACTTTGATTAAAGGATTTGGATTAAAAATCATATAGTATAATAATATAAACGAATCATATCCATCCATAAAAATATTAATATTATCTTTTTGATCAATATAAAATTATACTATGGAATCTATGGAATATCCTAAGACTAGAAAAATATAGGATATCATTATCTAATTCTCTCACCTATCTATCCTAAATGATAGTATGAGGACAAGTACTTGTCTTTTTCTCTCCTTATTTTTCTTCTTCTTCCACATGAAACATCAATTACTCAAAAAAAATTGAATATTAAATTTAAATGCACCATGAAAATTATATGTGATTGATAAATTGTTGAATCTCTTATTTATTTCCTTATCATCAAAGTATATGAAGATGGTAATAGTATTAGATCACCATTACTTTCATTCATCTTCTCTATTTGTAAAATTTATAGTCAAGAGATATTATTTCCAAATTTGAATATAGAATCCTTCCTTGATTTTGGTTATTTTATATCCTCTATAATAATCATTCAAATCTGAATAAAACATTTTATTCAAATATTTATTACACTCAGGATATTTATTCTATTAGAAATCCTCAATTATGAAAACTCATTTTTTTCAATTAAATTCTCAAAAAGTTAACTTCTTCTTAATAATTAACTATATGGGATATCATAAAGTATCAAAATCATTGTCATGTATTCAAATGTCTCAGTGAAAATAATTACTGAAACATTATCTCCATCACATAGTTGTGTTGTGCCAAACTCATCATGGTGTGACTATTTATCAAATAGAATAACTAGCCTCAAGATTTTACTCCTCTCAGATAGTTTATTATCAAATATAATATATTTAATCATGATTAATAGAATAAAAATTATAATTATATCATTAACCAATAAAAAATAAATTCATTATTTAAAATCAAAAAGTCTCAAAAATGTTTCAAACATTTAAAGGTCATGTGAAATGTATAACTTCATAATTACCAAATTATGAGCTCTTCCCTGTGTCAAATTTCTAAAACTGGATAATAATACTTAAGATATTAATCTTATTTTATATCACATAATATTTATTTATTATTCTATAATATTTAACTTCTCAAATAAAGTATTATGTATATGTTAAACACAATTTATATTCTTTAAACACCTCTTCCACATGATAAACTATTTTTCATTTCAAGCTTCACCTCAAAGAAAATAATTATATCATTGATTGTTTTTAGAGTTATTTTTTTAAGAGATTAATAGAATTATTATTAGAGAAATCCATAAAAAATTATAGTATCAATCTTATGATGTTCTATTTATCTATAAATTGAAAACTTTACTGTTTTACAATTAAACATATGATGATTTCAAGTGACCACTATGAATTTCCCTTTGGATATTTTTTGTCTCTACTTTTTGTATTTTAAAATAATTTTACATAAACATAAAAATTATTATTGGATTCTGAAATAATATAAAAATAATTAAAATCAATAAAACAATTTACCCTAATAACATCAATATTTAATTAAGAATGTAAACATTACTTTTAACATTTAAATGATATTTTACTACCTCAAATAATCTTTTCCAACAATATCCATGTGAACATTGATCAAAATTACAATTAATTTTTATATTATTAAAAAGGAAAGATTATCTCAGCTAATTTCCTCATCTTCTTTATCGATATAATTTTTTTACTTCCTCTATATTCTATAGAACTCAACTTAATTGTCAATATATTCAAATCTTCTTAAAATAAATATATATATGTGAAACACTATAAAAAGTTATCATTTTTTCCATGTAAATAGTACCTAATATAATCACTTCTAAATGTCTATACATACACTATAATGGGTACCATTTAGTTAAAATCATTTTGGTTAAAAATTAATTTTTTGAAGCACTTTTTCAAGGCTTCACTATTACCACATTATTTGGTAAATAAGATGTAAGCTGTGTCACATTGAAAAAATTATGTCCACCATCATTCTGATTGTTTCTTCATGATATGGTAGAACATTTGAGTAAATGATAGATATAAAAAAATAGGGTTACTTTTTCCTTTTTTGGGTTTTTTGTTAGGATAATATATCATTTATTTCTCCTATTCACGAGTGATGTATGATGGGGATATTGTCCATGTTTGGATACATTCACATTGTGAAAGGGTGGAATTATTAATATATTTTCAAGGTCATCATCCATAGTTATATTTTTTATCCCTTTTATAATCTTATTACATCAATATCATCTTCCATCCATTCCTCTTCTTTTCTTTAATATTCATACTTAATAAACCTAATGATGGGTCTTGTAGAAAGATGAGTAATTTCATATTTAGTTTATAGGAGTCTCCTCATTAGACATATTCATGGTTTATTTACCAAATACAACATGATTCCTTCATTTGAATGTTTTATTAAATTTTATATATTTATCTATAAATTTGTGATTGATCTTTACAAAAAATTATTTTAATTATAAACAATTTATAAATTCATGTATGGCTAATGTTAAACTAGATATGTAGTTTTGTTTTTTTCATGGTCGATGTGAATGGATTTGTACATTATTTCAAAACTATATAAACCTTGAATGAATTTATGTCCACACTATATGGTTGATAAATATTTCACAAAGCCATTTGTAATGATATAAATGTTTATATTTAAACATGATTTACAAATGATTTATCATATGTTGTTTTATGGTTTATGGGAATGTATACATGGTTTGTGGGATTGTCTTGATGATAGAAAAATAATTTCTTAGTTATCATCTCTCTTTTGACATATTATTTATTTTTATTTGTGTTTAATTTTGTTTATGATAAATGTTTCAAATTTAATTGATGTCTAATTATTATTAAGGAATTTTTTTCAAATCATGGTTTTATATAGGTCTTAAATGATGTATTCAATATTATTTTAAAAATTGGTTTACATATTTTTCAATGAATGGATTAAAAATAAATAACTATTCTTTCTAAATAAAGGTTACACCCTTGGTTTGAGATCCAATTAATTATGGTTTATTTGAGAATGCCTATATTTTAATATAGTGATTTTAATGGTTTATTTATTACTTGAAAATTAGGTTGTTTAATATTAAATCTTGTGGGGAATTTAGATTTATGATTGTTACTATGATGTATTTATTTACTTTTTGATTTAATTGTTTTGTGATTATTGGGTGTTTATTGTCTCCCCACTATCATTATCAAGCTTCACATGAATATGAGGTATTCAGGTTATTAATATTATGATTATGTACAAATTTAAACGATACTATATTAATGGAAAAAATATTTGGAGAAGGTTGTTGTACCATTGGATGAGTGTTACCATTCTATAAGCATAGTACATGTTCTTCTTAATAACTCGGGTTATGGTTCCATTAAATGGTTTTCATTATGCAACTATGAAAATATATTCCCCCCTTACAGGACATTTAATGCATTTCGATTTGATTAGTTCAAATTATAATAATGTATAAGGGTTATAGGGTGCTTTGAACTTATATATATTATGGTATATCCCATTTTCACTGATTGAGATGTTAGTTTACATGTTTTTTTCTTTAACACTTAAGTTGTTATAGAGTGAAATATATATAGTATTTTACATTGATTTATACATTGACTATACAATATTATTTCTTTTTATTAGAACTATATTAATCTAATTATTATTACAAGATAACATTATTTTATCCATTTATTTTCCATTATTATTCGTTTTTATTCAGTTAAGATAACATTACATATCATATGTTCATTGTTTAGAATTATGCTCATATAGTGGTTTATCATCAAGTCTTGTGGTTTTTAGTTTTTTATTTATATCATCCCATACCCATGATTAATACGTGATTTTACTTTTTAGTAACTAATTCTATTATTTTAAACCAATCCATTAAGTGATTTTTGAAAATAAAAGTTAAATCTAATATTTTTTCATCTCAATCATTAATTTTGAATAAAACTGAGGACATTCAATATTTATCGTTTAAATGGGTTCTAAATTGGATTTATTTTGTCAAAACCTCTTCGTTTCAAGGTAGTATATTTTCATAAATAGTGTAATGATATGTATGTTAATATGGTTTTTATTTATTTAGTGTTAAAAATATTAGTTTTATAAAATCATATCTCAAACTAGAATTTATGGAATAGCATATTAATAGAATTTTTTATAATCTTTTATTAGTGATAAAATATTTGGAACATGTTTCTTACAAGCTATTGAAACACACATTAGTGTACATAATTCGTATGTTTTTATCAGATACACTGTTTATACACTTATTAGTATGACATGAATTATTTGTTAGTTTTTGGATGTTTTAGGATATAGAGGTGACCTTGATCACTTGATGATGATTGTTTCATTGATTGAGATAACAATTCCTCTCGGAGGGTTAATGCTTCAACCAATCCTACCCCTTTTCTTTAGGATTGGTCTCATATATAATTTTTTCTAATATGAATCTTGTTTATGTTTATTATAAAGTGTGGTATTGGTCACTTACTTTAGTTATTCACATTTTTTTTATATTTGATAAATCATATTTCTTATGTATAGAAGTACAACTTATAGATATAACAAACCAATTTTTTTATAATGGTATGCCATTTTGTTCTTTGAGAGGGTGTAATCATTCCCATATTATTTTTTTGATTCCGTTGACAATATTCCCTAGCCCAAGGCAATTGAGAATACACCTTTGGCCTTTTCGAAGATAACCCAAGTGACATGTTAGTTTTACCCTAGTCGGTTTATGACAAAAACAAACCTACAATGATATATTATAACATAAACCGACTTCCATGATTAAAAGTGCATCATGAATCATTCTTAATTGTAATGAACATGAAACTTCTTGGAACCTAGAATTGGGAACTCTAACCTTATTCTCATCAACATGCTTTGGCTCTCCAATCGACTTCATTTCAATTAATTTTCTATATATATTTAGATGTTTTATATTGAACTCATGCCCATTGACACTAATTGAAAACAAATACAATGAGATACAATATGGGTAAAAAAATATTAATTCGTAAAAAAATAAATAAGAACATGATATTGAAATGATTATTTGTTATCAAAATATAAAAAATAAATATTTTAAATTTCAAAGAAATATTGACTTGTGTTATTAGTTATTAATAAATTAGTTTTTTATTAATGAAAAAAGGGTGATAAATAATAGTGAATGGATTTAAAATATTTATAAAGTGTGGTAGAGACATTACAAAAAATGAAATAGTAATAATAATATTATCCCCTATAATAATAAGGAAATATTTTCAGAAAAAACCAAACATAGTTTTTTAGATAAACCATCAAATAAATATTTAAATAAATTTTAGACGTTTTGTTGGAACCAAAATATAAAAAGTGATTTTTAACATCAAATATAATTTTTATTTTATAATTTTAAATTTAAATTTATTTTATGTTTTAAATTATTATATTTTATCCTTAATTTATTTAGCCATTTTTATTTTTTAATTATTTAGTTTTTTGAACACTTGTTCAAAACAAAACAGTGTTCTCTGTAAGTAATAATAGCACAAACAAATGTTAATATTTATCTCATGGATAAAGATTATATTTTTTTAAATTAAAATAACTAATTAAAATTTATTTATATATTGTAAAATATCATATGATCAATGTAAATATATTTTAATAATTTATAAATAGAAATGTTTAATTATATCTAATGGAATTTTATATTATATATAGATGTGATCAATTTATAAAAAAATTAGTCCAATATCCCAATTACAAACATTAATATGTGGGGAATAAATAATGGAGTGACTAGATCACTCATACTATCTATTAATTCAACAATATTAATTAATATCATGATTATATATTGAAATAAATATATTATAAATATATTAAAAAATGTCTAAAGGGAAATCACCTGCATATTTTTAATGAAAAAACTAAAACCAATAAATAGAGAAAATATGTGTAGTGAAGTAAACATAAATTATGATGTTATAGGTGGAACATGAATATCAATTGTTTTTAGAGAAAAGGATAATGAGACAAATAAGGGGACAATAATTTGAAATGAAAATCTGGATGATTTTTTTAATTTATTTTTATCTGTAATAATTTTTAATCTGGGTAAGAATTGTGTATTATAAATTTAATTGAATAAATAAGTGAAATAGTTTCATTCACATGATGTGATAAATAATAAATATGGTTTAGAATCATTTTTTATTATTAAATATATATAAAATGTTTCTAAATGTGAGATGAGAATGTTCAGTTAATTTTTAATTAATCATGTCTTCCTTATATAATTATGTTTATATGGTTTTTAAGGACTTTTGAATATATATATATATATATATACTCTTGCACATAGTAGTAAAAAAATCATATGATCTTTGATATATATTACATCACTCATAGCCCTATGGGATCATTGCTTCATGTTTTATAGGATTTAAAAATTCATTACAGGACCCTATTTTATAAAATGAATATATTTATTCAACCCGTGTATATTATTTCAACAAAATGAACCTCATGAAATCATATTATTCCTTCATTAAACAACAAAAACAACTATAAATTTAATGCTAACTTTGTGTACTATCCAACAAATCCTTAAACCCTGTAAAAAGTATAGGAATAACCATAGTCATTTGGATTATTAATACGGTCTACCAAACTATGTCGAGCCCATGTTCATGGGTCAGTAGTATTTCTTCTTGGATATTGTACTATTGGTGCATAGTTCATTAAAACATGTGAAAAAAAAATTAATATTTTTATATTTTAAATAAATTTATTAATTTCATCACTTTTTTCCAAATTGGTCCCAATGGTGTTTATAATTTATTTATGTTAACTATGGGAGTTTTTATTGGAAATTATTTTATTTGGTTGTGGTTTCTTTTGAATATATTTCCTTGTTAATTACTAATTTATTTTGGAAAACTATTTTGATATTTTTCAAATAAATTTTTTCTAAGGAAAAAAATATTTTACATTGTAAAAAAACCTATTTTTTGATGATTTGTAAAAAATAATTTTTTTCATCATCTGATGTTTTCAATAGTGCTTTGTATTGAAATGGTTCTATAGTAGTGTTTAGAATGAAACTATTTTTATATAAGTCTAGGAAAGGGTTGAAAAATATCCCGTGTTGGGATTTTGGTTATTTTGACTTGTTATAGAGTTCTACAATCTATTTTCTATATTTTTATTTTAAATATAAAAATATTTGAATTAATTTTGTTGTTTTAAAATGATATTGCCCTCAATTTATAGTAATTTAGATATGAGTTTAGTATTTTTTGGTTGTCATTAAATTATTCTATTTTAATATTGAATTGTACATTTTTTAGTTTTTTTATTTAGACTGCGCCCCCTTTTAGTGATTTATTGATGTATTGGTTATTTTAATTGAGTTATTACTTCTATCATAGTTATTTCTATAATATGTGCATAGATTATCCTATTATTCACTAGACCCAAAACTCAGAATAGGCTGTTTATTCCAATTTTAGTTATCAACCACTATATTTCTTATAAAGCTATACATTAATGACTAACTAATAATATCAAAATATCAATTTAATACCTTACATATAACTCAATTTATATGTGTCCTTTTTAGAATGACTATTGAGTGAAAATCAGTTTATAATTTCATGGTGGTGATATTCTCATCGATAGATTAACTAATAGTTAGTATTTTATTTACTCTATATGATGTAAGGGAGTTAATTTAAGCCAAAGTCCTCATTTTTTTACTTTTCATTTATCAAGTAGTTAATAATAACATACATTAGAGAGGTAAATTTGATTCCACAAATCCCATTGTATGTACACTCAAAATAACTCATACTTTTTTATTGTAATATACTATATCTAGGAAGATAATTAGAGAAATCACCATTTCTAACTCTTAATCACATTCATAATTTTTTCTAGGGGAAATTAAGCTAAATTATACTACCATATCTAATGATTCCCACACAATTCATTCACTTTGGGAATAATTAATCTCTATTATGAGAGTCTTGGGGTGTGACCATAGTAAGATAGTGTATTTTATGAATTCATTTAACTTATACAGTGTGAATTTATGTTTCTCAACATGTCAAGGTGAAATAATTCTAATAGAAAAAACCTATATTATGTGTCACTCATATTTTTAATAATATATAAGAATTTTATTAGTGATCATGGTTTGAGTGTGAATTAGTTGATATTAACTCCATCATTTCCCTTAAGAAGATAGAAAATATCTTTCTTGTGGAAGAATTTTTCAATCAATCATTTCTTATATTCAAATGTTATATTTTAATAATAGTCATTATGTTAGATATCAATTAGTGTATATTATAGATATATGATACATTGAAATTTCTAGTGATACTCTTTCACTAAGCCTTTTGAGTATCTAATTCTTGAACCTGATTCTATTATTCTAAATTCATAGATTAAATTCTAAGGAATCCAATTTTCTTTGAGGGATATATTTTACACCCCAAAATCACTTTTATCTATTTACACTAATATTATAATGGGTCTCCATGATTTTGAAGTGTTTATCAATAAAATTATTAATTTTATGGACTTTTTATGGGATTCATAATTACTATAAGATCCTATTTTTCTAATATATATTTCTCATTATATTTTTTAAACCTATTTAATTCTATAAATGAGCCTAGTTTTTATCTTAAAGATTTATGTTAGAGGTATTTATGGGCTTGGGTGAGTTACGAATGTGGAAGGATAGACTTGGAAAGTAGTTTAGGAGAAATTTTCGTTCCACCAACTAACCGATGAAGTTCACCAGAAATATGGTGGGTGAGTTAGTAACCTATAAAGGCTACAATATTCCCAATAGCTAGAAAAATGAATTTCTAGTGAAGAAACTACTTAAACTAACACCACTATCTATCTAGGGGATTCTAGGGGAAGCCAAAAACGCCAGGCAGGGCCAAAATAATTTGCAGTAGAAACATATGTATAGCTTATAAAACCCATTTTAAAAAGTTTTAAAACCTAAATCATCACTAAAATGAAATTTTATAATGTGAAGGGTTCTCTAGGGTTCCTTTGGAATTTCCGTAACTATTACATGATTTTTTGACATGTGATTTGATTCGAAAACTATGAATCAAGGTGTTTTTCTTCGAATAGTTGTATTATTATTACATCATTATTGAATCCTCTTCATAAATAATTTAAAAATTGTTTCAATCATGATCCATGGAAGATTATGGTGTTTCAAATTGATCAAAAAACTTGATCACTAGTTTTCCTTCTCTGAACATAAGTTATGTTGTTTAAAACATCTCATTAAGGTCTTCCTTTATTTTTTAATATGTGAAACATGTGTTATCGAGCCCACATGCCATAAACATGACCTTTATCAATTGATAATATTTAATTCATCATTCCCAGAACTCATATAGAACATTTTAGGCCCACTGGAATTGTTATTGTGTCTTTTGGCCACCCAAGAGGTGCGCCTACTCATTACACTTGGTTGGACCTTGGAACATATATACCCATAAGTATAAGTTGAATCAGAAAATTATTATTGACTTCATTAACTTGTGAATTGGAATAGAATCTGAATTCATCTAATTAATTTGATAAATAATCTCTCTTTTTTTATAATTTTTTAATTGTCATAATGTTGGAATTGGTTTAATGATATTCATGAATAAATTCATAACATCCATGTGTAGTAAAAATTCAGCCTAAATGGGATGTGTAATGGAATTGTCATAATTATAGTGATAATTGGTAACATGTAATTAAAGAGGTAATCATTAATTGATAATGATAAAATTGTAATTGGGTTACTTTTCTTAATTGAATAAACAGTACGACAGTTAGAAATTTTGATTAATTAACCTATATAAAATATGTTAACATGTTTTTCTTTAATGGTAAATTGGATTTCGTTTTCCTTGTTTCATTTTATTGTGAAATATTTAAGAGAATCTAGAAGAGTAATTAACTGAGAGTCTAATTTCCTCTAAGCACATAATTTTCCCCTATATAAGTATTTAAATTGGGTATATTGAATATTTTTCCCTTTGTATAGTCTTCCAAACTAGGGACATGTAAGCGACTCTAAAATGGGTATTCCCATATTGTCCATTATAATTTTTACTTGATTTATAAAGAAGATATTATTATTTTTTACATGACAATAATGGGTGAGATTAATTGTTACTAGTGATTGAGGTAAAGAGACATTGATACTCAATATATAGAATTTGTCTCCCATCAATGGCTCCAGATTCCTCCAAAATTTTCTAATCAAATTGACATAGAATTTTGATATCATACATATATAGGTTTGGATAATCCCAGGTGTCAACCTAGATATTTAGTATTATCAATTTATTTATAGTGACCCTAATATTTAAAACATTAAAATTAAATCAATTTTGTTGAATAATTAACACATTATAAAAAGATTCACCGATGAACGCATTAGTTCCATTCCTTTGGAAACATGGTACAAAAATACTCTATCTCAGTGAAAGATCTTCAACATTTCACATAAAGATCATCCCCCTAAGTAATTATACTTAAAAAACATTCTTCATAACATGGTTAAAGTAAACATAAGAAAGTGGTGTACTATATTTATTGGTATGGGTAAATAAAGGAAATGCATAAGAATATCATGAACATAATTGTATAAGAACATAAACATAAAATATAAAGATCATAACCTATAAATAAAATATCATAATCATGTGACATCACCGAAATACAGATAGTTAATAGGATATAAATCATATGATAATCATAAAAACATTAACCATGTGAGCATATCATATTCATAAGACATAATATTTGTGGAAAACACATAAACATGTAATATATTCCATATATGTAAAGGCTCATTACCCAAAAACATTTCTGTGGAACTTCATGGGGACTGAACCTACTAGGTGGGACACACAACCATACATAGTCATAGACCTTTACTTATATGGGATTGAGTTTACCCATATTACCATAGGGTACTGTTTTTCCCCATCATCCCATAGTGGATCAGGTTTCCCCAACATCCCAAAGTGGATCAGGTTTCTCCATATTACCTTAGTGGATCAGTTTTTCCCATCCTTCCATAGAGGATCAATCCCATCAACATGAATCCCATTATTAACTCATGAGATATAAATCTTTACAAAATTATTTTGAGGGACATATAGGTACAACATATATCTTAATGAAACCAATCACATGAATTGCACTAGATCGTACGAAATAAAATCATAACACCTGAAATGAAATGGGTATCATATCCATGTAATAATATCATAATAGGTGTACAATCTATAGGTTTTATAATTATTTCATCAAATCATAACCTGTGAAAAGAAGCTTGTTTAATTAGAATATTACCCATGAAAATGAAACAGATTTCCAAAAAATATAACCATGAATGATAAATGGGGTTTATAAAAACATTAACTATGAAATTTAAATAGATTTTGTAAACATATAACCTATTAAAGATAAAATAGTTTCATAAATAATATAACATCAAAACATAATCCATTTTTAGAAATAATATGCTTGGAACGTTTGGATCATTTACCCATAAAGTCAGGAGTAACACCAACAGATATAATCATAGATGAGAAATAATTTTGAAATATCCTTTCAAAATATTTCTTGAGGAAAATATCACTTTTTCTATAAAAATTTATTTTTAAAACATAAAACCTTTTTAAAATCCTTTTCATTGAAAATAATCTTGAAAAATGATAAAGATATCTCAGTTTTGTTTGAAAAATAATTTTTTGAAAACACTTTGAAAAATTAAAAATACATCTTGAAATTATTTTGAAAACCATTTATTTGAATACAATTTGAAAAATAATAAAGTAATTGTTGAAAACCATAAAAATTAAAATCATTTACATTGAAAATCAGGATAAAATATCAAATTAAAAAAATTGAGAACATGGTTTTTGAAATTCCTGGCATGTGTCTCAAAGAAGTCGAATTGAGACAAGCCTATTTTAATAATTTGGTTACTTTTGAAACATAAACCTCATGAAAAAATGATAATAAAATAGATATTAATATACCCATATATTTATTGATAATAATAATAGAATATATTTATGGGAAATATATACACAACAACAAATAAATGAGAGGTGAATAGTTCATAAATCTTACAAAAAAAAGTTAGACTAGAAATCCCTTTACCTGAAGTATTAAATTTCTTTGTATACTCTAAAACTATTAGTAAAATAAATTCATGATTATTATAGATCTAAACCATTAAAAGTTTATTATATATAATACCATATATTAATATTTTTCATTATATTACGTGTTTATTAGTAACTCCGTGTTAATGTTTTGTTTTGGGTAATATCCACTTTATTTTTCATATATGTTTTGACTTATTTATCTTTATCCAATTACATAAATCATAATTTAATTATTTCTAGAATGTAAAACATAGTATAAATATGATATATATTCAGTATATATTTACTTATAATAATATATCTAGTATATAAGTTTGAAATAGAATACACTGTTTATGGAGACGGTAGGATATATGTTCGCATTCATGTTGTTTATATTTTCTTGGCGTATTGAAAGAAAAAATGTAAATTATATATATATATATAGTTTAATTATATTAGAATTATTATTTCATATATATCATTTATGTTTACTAAACTCATCCTATATTCATTAGATGTAATGTGTGAATGAATCACATCACTTTGAGGAGGTAGAATTTCACACTAGCCAAATGAAATTATCGCATTAAAAAAAAATGGAAAAGAATCAATTTATATGTTATATAATAATAATAAAAGAATAAATTAATACTAAATATCATATATATCATATAAAAACATAGTTTACATCATAATTCCCAACCATGATATGTGGTAAAGGAAAAATGAACAACATCGTTTTGTGAGGCAATAGTTTACTACACATAAAAACTATATGTTCGTTACCCATTAGATGGAAGTGTGTGTAAGTGTAGGTAAAACCCTTATAAAAAATATAAGTAAATTGATTAAAATTAGATTATTAAAAAATAATGTAATAATAAGAGATGAGGGGGTGTATAATGAAAATAAAACAAAAGAGATTGAGGAAGGATGCTACCTATCCCTTGGGTAACTATTTTTGATTTGCACCATAGGGATTAATTGGATTAATTGATTCCAAAAGGAAGGATTATTGGATTAGGGGAGGTATGTTGGGGGACTATTTGGGTACATTTTTTTTGAAATAATTCGACTGATATGTGAAAATAATGAATGTTTCATGAACGTAGTTTTAATATAGGTTCGCCATTAAAAGGCGGTAAAACTCTACCTCACGTGTAACACAGGCTATCAAAATAATTTTTCATTATGAAAAACACATTTAAAACACAGTGTTGTATATTTAAAAATCTAATCTATATTTTTTTAAAATGAAATATAAACTTGTTGTAGCGTATGAATCAATAATAACTTAGGGATTTCATATAACACAAGTTATATTTAGTGTTGTATAAAATGAAAAAATATCCAATAGTTTATATTAATTTAAATAAAATATATAAAAATCATAGGGAGTTACATTATACCCACCTTAAAATGAATTTTATACCTATAAATGTATCTACTTTATCAATGTATTAATTCTTAAAAGATTATTTCAGAGAACCCACATCGTAAAAATGAATGCTAAAACTTCCCGTAACAAAAGCGAATTTTGGAACCATAACGCTTATACAAAGTAAACTATAACTAGGTTTCCACATAATATAAGGTTGATGAAAAATGAAAACATAGACATGGAAGAGAAGTCTAACCATCATGTTTTTATGGGGAGTGATAAAAAACATGGTTAGGATAAAGTCAACAATAAGAAATATATAAATCTTTATTAATGTAAGGGGAAATTTGATTCATTAGAAAAGTTGGTACTAGGAGAACCTATTAAGTTTCAAGATCCATTGACTATATTTTAATAATTTTCATGAGAATATATACTTACTTGATTCAGTAAAATATCAACCTTTGTTGTGCAATGATAAATTTCTACGTTACATCTTTCTCGAAATTGGATGTTTATTTTTTCATTCCTAAAGCACTAATAGATAATGAGATCCATGATAATCCATCAAATATTTCATCAGTTACCATCAAAAAAAGTTTTATAGAAATGGTTACCCAATATGAAAAAATCCTCATGTGGTGAGATTACACTTTAATCTCACAAACATCATCCATAGTTTATCTTTATCTTTCTATAAATGGTAAACCTTATTACCCTTATAAAAGATGAAAATCCAAAACTATAGAAAGAAGGACATGAAATTGGGTTATCGTTGACTCCCCATATAAAAATGTTACTATTGATCTTCACAATCCAGACTTGTGAATAACCTCATCGTAGATTCTCTTGAAAAATGGTAATTTTCTAAATTACCATAAATCCTTATGGAAAACATGCATGCTTCTATATACCAAAGATTACTAGATATATTACTAAAATCCAAGAGGTTGTAAACATCTTCCATGATAAAATATAACACTTTTTAGAAAAATAATTTATCATTTCATAGGTCAAAAATACTATCCAATTTAATTTATCTCATTTAATCATTGTTTAACCAATAAAAACAAAATTATCCCAAAATCTTAAACATGTTAAGGGATACGTTACCTTATTTCAAAATATCACGTTTCCATTATAACTTTTTTAAATATTCATCACCATTCAACATATCATTTTCAATATTTATTTAAAGAAATAAAAAAAATAATTATATTTTTGATGACTCATATAACATAATCCTTGAATTCAAAAAACATATAAAATTTAATCATCAAAATCTATACTTAATCCAATACTCAATATTAATAATCTTATTCTTTAATAACCCTTGTACTAGACTATGAAATTTGAATCATTTATTAAGGTTCATCAACCTCAATCTAATCGTGCTTCTTATGTTTAATTTAAACCATAATTTTAGAACATTTCAAACCTTCCACATGTCATTTTTAGTACCTTTATCTTTATAAGTATAACAAATACTCATACCACCTTTATACATCTCTTCATGGGATCATAGGGAATCAATTATTATAACTCCCATACAATCTACATCTGAAACATTCAATGTTAACCCACTTACTTTTAGTTCCCTCTATTGATTAAAACAAGAAATAATAGTGTGAAAAACATTTTTCATAATAGAAAATAACATAATCATGAAAAAAAATCACTAAAAGGATGTCTAAATCGTGGTTCTTAATTCTATAATCTATGAAACATTAGGTTTATCCTAGTTTATTCATAGTTATATTCTACATAATTCCTTCATGATGGTTTATAAAGTTTTTTTTGAATTCCCAATGAATATATTCTAGGAGTGCCAATCCAAGTGGGATGTAAGACTCATTTTCATGTAATGGGTTACAATTAAGTCAGGTTGAACTTACCTTTTTAGAGTTATTACCCCTAGGTACATTTGTGGCATATAAATATCCACTTGTAGTATCCAGACATGGATTTAATGCAAGGAAACTGCTCACTCTATCCTTTATCAAAATTTCATGACATTTCCTTATACTTTTTCTCATCCTTAAACTTATCCTTAGATACATCCCTAGGAATATCCATAGAAATATTACTAAGGATATAACTAAAGATTTATTATTGTAGATTCTAAAGTTTGACTAAAACTTTTCCCAGATACCAACTCTAATGACCCAAGATTAACAAACATTAACATTACGTCATTTTTTCAAAATACTTTATACATTATTTTAACAAACAACAAAAGACTGTATTAGTTTATTTCCTCTATAAGAATAGAAAAAATCTTCTAACTCAGTGAATGATATTAAATGTTTCCCATAAAGATATACCCATTTAGTAGTTCTACATAAAAACCATTCTTCATAGCCTGTGGAAATTAAACATTAGAAATGGGTGAGAATAAATTCTCAGTATGGCTAAATAAAAGAAATCCATAAGCATATCATGAACATAATTGTGTGATATCATAAACATAACATTTAAGGATATAAACAACCATATCAAAAATCATAATGATGAGATATTGTATAAATAATAGTATCCAAGTAGACATTGATAATAAGATAATCAAAAACATAAAACCATGTGAGCCTATTATAGTCACAAGACATAGGATTTGTGGAAAACACATAAACATTTATTATCATTCATATAAATCAAATATCATTATGAAAATTTATTAGTTAAATCATGGGGACTACACCGACTAGGCGGGACACGCCACCATCCATAGTTGCAATCCTTTTTTAAGGAATCATGTTTCTCCATATTTTTATTGTGGAATAGTTTTTCCCATATTCCTATAATGGGCCAAATTTTCATATCTCCCAATAGTGGATCGGGTTTCCCCATCTTCCCATAGTGGATCAATCCTATCAACATGAATCCCATCATTATCTTGTGAGATATAAATCATTACCCAATTAATTAGAGGGAGTTATATTTCCCACCCATCTTATAATGAAATCATTCATATGGTTTCCACAAAATAATAATAATTCTTATCATAACCCATTAAATGAAATGTGTATCAAAAATATGTAATCATATGATAACCTAAGGAAAAGAGGCAATTTCATAATCATTTAATCAATGAAATACCTATTAAAATAGGTGGTTTCATAAGAATATAATCTATTAAAGTAAAATGGTTTTCATAAAAATATAACCTAAGAAAGAGAAATCAGATTAATAAACACATAACCCATTATAGGGAAATGGGTTTTATAAATTTATAACTCGTGAATGAGAAATGAGTCTCATAAACAACATTCCATCAAAACATTAACTATATATAGAAATAATATGAATGTAATAATTGGATCATTTCCCTTGAAATAAATGAGTAACACCAAAAGATGTCATCCTAGATGGAAAACAATTTTGAAATATATTTTAAAAAAATTCCTAGAAGAAATTTAATTTATTATTTGAAAAATTCTTTGAAAATTATAAAACATTTTGAAAACCATTTTCATTGAAAATAAATATCAAAACATATATGAAATTGTGAATTTTTTTTTAAAAACATTTATTTTATTTTTTTCAAAACATATAAGGGATTATTTGAAAACCATAAATAAAATTTTAAAATAAATTTTCCAAGATAATTATTCCAAAATATAATCTTTAAAATCATTTTTGACTTTTTAGGAATTATTTTTTAAATTCGTTCCATGTGTCTGAAAGAAGGAAAATTTATATAAAAAAACTTTACCGATTTGATAAATTTTGAAACATAAACCTCCTTAAATATAGATCATAAAACTGATATGTAAATAAACATATATTAATCAATAAAAATAATATAATATATTAAAAGGTATTATATACACCACTTAAAAGAAATAAGTGGTTAATAATGCAATAATCTCATAGATATATAACTAAGACTAGAAATCCACTTACCTTTAGTCCTAAATATCATTGTACACATTAAAAAATAATTTATAATGAATATAAGTTTATTATAAATCGAATACAGATCAATATTATTGTATATAATACCAAATATGATTTGGTTATGAATTTATATTACCATTTTATTAATAACTTCATTTTATTTTTACCGTATGGGTAATATCTACTTAATTTTTCATAAATTTTTTGACTTGTTATTATTGATAATATAACATAGATCATGATTTAATATATTAATAAAGTAAAAATTTTATAAATATAATATATATTCAATATAAATGTATTTATAATAATCTATTTTAGATTGAATTATAAAATGGAATACACTGTTCATAGAGATGGTAGGTCATACGTATGCATGCACAATGTTTCTATTTTATTATAATAATGAAACAAAGAAAATAAATGAAATATATATATATATATTATCATTAAATTGTAATTATTATTTCATATATATCATATAATCTTACTTAATTGATCTTTAATACATTTCATTTATGGTGTGAATGAATCAAATCTCTTTGAAGAGGCTGTTGTCCACACATCCCCTAAAAAAATATCAATATTAACAGAAAATAGAAAGCGTGAATTTATGTGTTATATAATAATAATAAAAGAATAAATACATAATAAATATAATATATATCATATAAAACTCAATTTTGTCTCTTAATTACAAACCATGAGAGGTGGTAATGTTAAAATGAACAACATCGTTTTGTGAGGTGATAGTTCTCCGTACAAAATAATTTTATGATTGTTACCCATTAGATGGAAGTGTTTGTAAGTGTAGGTAAAAAATATAGAATAAATTTTTTTATTATTTTTAATAGTATTAGGTTATTATATAATCATGGAATAATAATAATTTTTAGGGTGGATAATGAAAATAATATAAATATCCTATGGAAGGATATTGCATCTTCCTTGGGTAAATGCTTTTGGTTTTCACCAAATGGATTCTTTGGATGGATTTATTCCTAAAGTTAGGATTGTATGATTTGTGGAGGGATTATGGGAGAATATTTCGGAATAGGTTGTATGAGCAAAAGTATTTTTAAATTTGTGAGGAATGGGATGAGTAAATGCCTTTTTATAATAGAGGAGTGACATTCTTGTAAATACCAAAAAGTACGCACTAATGGGAGGATTACTTTAAATCATGTGATTAAAAAATGGAAAAATAATGGATTATAGTGAAATTATGGTCTAAAAATATTTCAAACACACAATAATAAGTTTATTTTTATACATTTGTTCCTTAGTATTTAAATTTCCATATTTTTTTTTTCGATTTTCATTTTGGTAACTAGTTTTTCAATCCATGTAATTTTACCATTAAAAATAAATTAAGGATTAATTTAAAATAAAATATAGGGCTAATTAATTATAAATATGATATATAATTTACTAAATTAAAATCTCAGGTTTGTTGGAAATTTATTTAAAGCAAGCACATGTATCATGCAAAAAACACTATTTTTATCCAATACATGGCAACAAATGTTTTTACTATTTATTGGTGTATATTTTCATTATAAAAGATAATTTGTTACATTAATAGATTATATTTTTTATTTATGAACACATAAAAGTAAATTTTAATAACATATGTTTTTTTATTAATTTTAAATCATTTAACAAAATAAAATTTCTTGTAAAATAACGTTAATTTCAATTTTGAAGTTATTTAATTACTTTTAATTTTAAAAGTAAAAAAATTATTGGAATTAAAATATATTAATTTAAAGTATGTGTGTCATGATAAAATTAATCTAAATAATATTGAAATTAAATAATCTAATCAATTTACTTTACTTGAAATTTTTTAGCATCATTTATTTTATTTAAATATTATATAAATAATTCATATGTTAGAGTTAGTTAGGTGTTTAATGAAACTACTTTATATCTAAAATTAATGATAAATTATTATTATAAAAGTAAATAATTTATATTAAAAAACTATATGTATTACAAAATATGTTATTTTTCCCATATCTCAATGTTTTATAAAATTTAAAGGTAAAGAAAGTTACCCTCTTTCCTTTTACCCTTAACTTATGAAATATGGGAGTTTTATTGAATAATACTACAATAGCTTATAAAATTATAAAATTAATGTATATAGTCCAAATATTGAAATAAAATGAATTTTGAATAAGTTTCTATGTTATTTTGGCCATTAAGTTTATGGTTTAGTCACTTGTTAATCTTAATTTTACCTTAATCGATGTAATTAATTTTAATTACTTTCACTAATATTTTTTTTTGCAAAATTAAGATGATATTATTATAATATAAATATCATACTTATTATAACCATGAATTTCAATTTTTTAGAATTCAACTAATAGAAGTAGCAAACATAAATGTAAAGTTAATCCCGGAGACATGGTGAAAAGGAGAGTTTATAAATTAAAAAATTCTAACAAGATCATACATTATTATATATAATTTAAATATAATAAAGTTTATAACGACCTAAATTGGATTAATATATGTATTATTTATATACTATTACTTCAAACAAAATTAAAATATAATCTAACATATATAATTATTTAAATGAAAATATTGTTTTTAATAAAAATGCTGTATTTTTTACGATTCATCAAAAAATGAAACGTCATAGAAAAATATAAAAATATCCCTCTAATAAAATTTTGACATTATGAATTCAATTTATTTTTATTTTTTTAAATAAAATTTATAAAAGTTTCAAAATTTATTTTTATAGTTGGTTCTACATTAAAAGGCTATAAAACTCAGCCTTGCATGTAGCACAAGCTATCGAAAGAATTCAACATTGTGCATAACACAATCCAAACATATTTTTGTGTCTATAAAAATCTAATAGAAGTGTTGGGTGTAGTGAAATATTAACTTTTTGGTATCATAAAAAGAAAGAATACCTTGGTTCTTTTATATAAAATCAGCTATATTTTGTGTTTTGTGAGATGAATAAATATTAAGCTGTTTAAATTAATTTGAAAAAAATATTTCAATAACTATCAGGGGGTTATATTATTTAATTTATTATTATAATAAATTAATTAATTTACATATTTATCATTTTTCATTCAATTTTAGTATATATTGGATTTGTTTTGATAATGTGGGTGTCAGCCTACTGAGTTTTACTCACAACCTATTTGGGAACCATTAGGTAATTTGGTAGACTTCCTAGATGCAGGTTTGGAAAAAGAAAATGGGATATGTAAATGATTTATAATTATTATGTTTGAGATTTCATCATAGATATAGGAATGAGAATGGGGTTTAGAGCCATGTTTTTTGTGTCTTTTTTTTAGTTTATCTTTTAGTAGTTTTTCTTATATGGATTTATCTATAACATATAATTTGGAATGAATTATAAAAAGTCATGGTTTATTATTTTTAGATTTTATTCATCTGTCATATTCTTAATTTTTATGTATTAACTTGTTTATATATTTTCCATTTCGATTTATACTATGTTTTATAGGTTATTGTCTTCTCAATATACTCCTATGACCCTTGCAACGAGTCAATAGCCTTTGGATTATAGGGTGACGTGGTTGAGGATAAGTATAAAAAATTCTCAGTCACATGATGGAGATACAATCCTTATACATTAAAAATTTGTATCAGATACCATGTATTTGTTTATTAATATTTGGGAAATTTTTACAAGAGATTAGGATGTGTTAGGGCATGGTAATAAGCTCATTTATAGGATTAAAAAACCCATAATTATGGTAAAACCCACATTACCAGTGATGAGATTATTTTTTGGAGGTTCAATTTTATTTTTGTGATATAATTTGATCTTCCTCGATTCACTTGAATTGTGATGTTATTATTTTTTAGGATTTAAATCCTACACCTATTTGTCATGTGGTGGGTTTAGATGCATCATGATATGAATTTAATGAAATATTTTTTCAAACATCATTCACAATATTGTCATCTTTACCACATATGATATATATGTCTATCAAATTTTTAAATTCAATTCATTGACATATCCAAATAAAAGAAATAATTTGAAATATTATGACATTTTAAATCCCTTGTTAAGATATCTTTTAGAGTAGTGTTGTATTAGTGGTTCTCTGCTGTGATATTTTCATTATAATTTTGACATTCTGAGGTGCCATGTGATTTTAAGAGTGTTTAGATCTCTATAGATAAAATTCTACAACAAAATCATTTAATTGAGAATAAGGATAGTGGTAACCAATATACACATAACAAAACATTGCTTAATATTATTTTAGCTTAGGGGAACATTATGAATGGTCATCCACATAATAGTTTTATTCCAATCATGGGATCCATGGAGAGGGAGATTAATTGATAGGTGACTTTGATTTATGATATTATGAGAGATTTTTAGTTGTAGTATGAACTTATGTTCACTTTAGGGGGAGGTCCACAAGAATATGAGATTTGGATTGATTCTGTTCTGAAAATATTCAAATAAATGGATACACATATGTACATGAGGGTAAAGTATGATACAAATATGCTATGAGGACGATCCAAGCACTGATGGGACCTTATTAAAAACATTAGATGAAAATAGAAGGAAACTAGGAAATACCTTTAGGTAGTGACTCTACATCAATTTTATGTAGAGACACAAAAGGATGAAAGGGATTGGGGGATCATGCACCTAACATAGGATATGATGTCAGTAATGGAATATGCATGATTTTATATTGACCTAACACTCTTTACACTATTTTTATTATAAAATGAGATAGAATGGGTGATTTTCTTCTATGACGACATTTATTATGCAATCAGGTTAGAGATGAAAATTTTCATCTAATTAACTTCTGTGTCATAATGAATCAGACTCTCATCAGTATAAGGAACTTGGAAGAGGATCTAAGTGTTAGTCAAGAATTATTATAAGGATGATATGGGTCTCATATATAAGTATCTGAAAGAATCTCCGTGAGAATTTCTTCCCTATAAGTTGTGGATATATCTCTCAATGGAGTATAAAACCCTCTCAAAACTACGTTTTGGGGTAATTCACTCACTATGGAAGGTTTGGGAAAATGAACGTACAATGTAATTTTCTTACCATATATTCTCACATTTCTTTTATTGTTTTCCACTTATAGAATATATTTAGGGTCACTCTATAGTAGAACTATTCTAGATGATAATGGAGATAATTGGATTTTGGGGTTGAATCAGGTACCCATAAGTTGAGAGGTAGATGGATTTCTACTAGTTGCTAGGGTCAGTGTAGGGATGTGGTACCTTGAGATATGTATGATTATATCATCCATATAGATCATTTAATGGGATTCAAACTAGATATTAGGGCTGAGTAGTGAGTCATAGGCATAGTTTGCAGTCTAATCTTACTAGAATGGATACATGACCTTCCACTATCATAGGTTCACTTATTGAGTCATCTACCATTTATTACATTTTTTATAAAGTGGTCACTCATTAATTTATATGTTCTCAATTAATTAATATATTTGGTTTGGAAATAGAATGCATGGATGAAATTATGACTATTAAAACACCATTACAGGTGTAGTTAAAGGGTATCAGTAGATTTAATGAATGTTTTCTATATATCAGTGGATTCCATATCCTATGTGAGTTATTTTTTTATATAAATTAATGGGTTTTATTTTATTATGGGTATGGATTTTGTAGTTTTATATAAAGATAATATCAATTGTATTCAATAGTATTACCAGGATGGTCATGTATGAAAAATTCATTTTATATTGGATTATCTCATGGACCAAGTAAAAATACAAGTTTTGGGTTATTTTGGTATGTAGAAGAGTAACTTTCCTCTAGTACGGAATTCTTTTTAGGATTCCATTCCTAAAGTGTCCTTTATAATACCATTATAGAAAGCTTCCATTTCATTTTCTAGTAATTTTTAGGATACATGGCTATTTACCTCAAGACTAATAAGATGACACCAGCAGAGATTTGTGTGATTAAAGTATAATAGATTCATTTGGAATATAATGGATTTATACTTGCAAAAACTTCCCCACAAATTTATCATGTTCTGTTGCCTAATAACGATGATGAGATATTACACTTATGTAAGGATTAGTGGGTTCTGAATGAAATTATTTCTAAGAACATGGATTCACTTTTTCACGATTATTATATCTTGGATCAGTTTACATGAGATACGACTTTTTAAAATATTGACTCAAGTATAGGGTTCTATCAGTTGATATTAAGTCAATTTTACTTACAATAGTCTTCATTAATGTGAATCTATGTCATATATGAGTTCATACTAATTTTATTTCGTAAAAATAATGTATCGTTAGTATTTATATACTTGATGAATCAAACCTTAAATCCATATATAGAAAAGTTTTTTTTTGAATTTCATTGAAGAAATCATGGAGTACTCCCAGTCTAGATATGATCATGTCCAATATATTGACATCATCATGAATATAAAGAGGGAGAAATAGTTACATAGCAAGGTATTAAAATATCAATTCTGGATTAACATAGTGTAGTTCATGGGCCACAATATCGTAGAGGCTATACATTCATTGAACCTAGATATGGTAAAAATCATGATATATTGGGGACACCCCAATGATATATTTGATACTAAGAGTATTCTAGTAATGAAAGGCTATTACAGGGTTTTATCCATCAATTTTCCCTTATATTAGAGCCAATGTGTAGGATTTACAAGAAAGGGATGCTATTTTTGAGGTTTAAGGATTATAAGGAGGATTTCTGGGGATTTAAGAGTAGGTTAACCACAACACAATTCCACTCCTTACCTATGTCAGATAACGAATATAGTGTATATAAAAAAACATCTAGAATCAAGATCATTTCAAATCTGATGTATGAGGATCATGTGGTTGAATATCGATCTATACATTTGGGGCCATTTGAGTATAATTATTCTACTGATGCATTAAATTTAACAAATATTTTATATTCAATGAGATTATATACAATATATCACTTCGAAGAAATATTCATTGTTTAAAAGAATTATAAGATCATTAAATACATATTCTTTCGTTGGGATATAAACCTTCTACAATGTGCATGGGTTGAGTATCTGTAGTATTATAATATCATGTGTGAATACACGGTAGTAATGGGAAACATTTTTTAGATACATTTAGTAGGAAGACACAAAGAGAGGTAGTGAGGGAATCTTGTGCTTTGTGTTGGCTCATGGAGCTCTTTGAAGATATGAAACTGAATGTTCACAAGTCTTGACAAAAAGAAACAATAAAACTGGCATATATTATTCATGTTCCTTTAAATCAATTATAAATATGATTATTATTTTATTTTAATTATTTATAATTTAGGTACATTATATATTGTGGGATTCCACCATCATGTTCGTCCCTTGATTGTAATGAGGATCTTTATTTCCATGGATATACTTGAATTACAAGGGGATTTTAAAAGTAAATTATAAAGAAAATTACATTATTTTATGTAGGATTCTCATTATTTTTTAGAAATATTCATCATTATCTCTAATTGAATACCAGTTTTCAGGGATGTAGAATGAGATAATAATATTTGTTACATGAAGGTTCACCTTTAATCTTGTGAAAACAACGCATCAAAGACCTTCTAGGTTAATAGATCCCTTTCTTTTTATAAAATGGAAGTGGGATGATCTCACCATGGAAATTTTGATTGTAATATGTTGGAAACCGGAGAAAATTGATTTAATTAGGGTGACTAGGATCACATGTTCTAATAACAAATCCTGTTATCCTTAGAATGACATAAAATAAGAGTGGATGATTTAGATTTATTGTGATATATTAAAAAATATGTATTGGAATTCGATTCTTATTTTTTTTATCATATGAAACATATTAATATTTATTATAATAATATATTATTTTAATTAATCCAAATGAATCTTTTATAGGCTTTGTACCTAATTCCATATCGTTTTCCAATGTTTTGAATAAAGGTTGTGGTGACATATCTTGTTGGATATAGACTCATAAAGGAGATGTATGAATAAGTTTAGTTTAAATTAACTTATTGGTAAGATGGAGACAAGGAAGAAATATTATCGTGATCAATATAGAAAAACTAATGAGTTTGGTTTCAGTTGCTAGGTTTTTCTTCCGGAGCCTCCAAGGATTGGGAAATGTTGTTTTTAAAAAATTTAAGGTTGATACCTAGGTTCATTGGACCATTTGAGATAGTGGAAATTTTTATTGTTGTGGAATATTATTTATTATATTAATATCCCTATATCACCAAGACTGACAAGATTCAGTTGAAGTAGATTTATAGATATCACTCTAATCCTTCTCGTGTGATTAATGTTGATAATGTTGGACTATATGTCAATGAATCCTTTGTTGAGAATCTAATATGTATTATGGATCATAATGAGATTATTATCCATGGTATGGTTTTTCCATTACTGTGAGTGTAATGGAAAAGTGAGCTAGTTTATTAGGATACCAATGGGAGGGAGTCTAATATGTGGGTGCAGAGTCCTAAGATGTTCATAGATACTTCCCATTGAAAAATGAGAGAATATATCTGGGGTGTATTGTTAAATATTTGGGAGGTTTTAATGTCTCATATTGTACCTAGGAACATTCCTTATAATAATTTTTATACCTCAATAAATCTATAAAAGAGCAATGTTCTTGGATAAAAGTGTTATTTTAGAGGTGTTCAAGTACTCGGGGAGCCTAGAAAGATGAAGGAAAAAGATGGAATGTCGCTTAGTAGAAGTTATAGTGAAACTAGACAGTATATGGGTGAGGAAGCAGTCTATTAAGTATATAAGATTCTCACTAGCTAGTAGGTAGAAACCTGGTAGAGTCAGCCTCCTATAAAATACCCACTAACTATAAAATATGGTTTCTAATGATGCATATAGTTTAGTGGACACCAACTACTCGCTAGTGGTGTTGGGTTAGGTTATAATAATGGGGGTAGTAATCATATTTATTCCCATCAAAACCATTTTAAACACAATGTCAACTCTATTTCGAACTTAACATTGGTTTTTTAAAATTTGGAGGGTTCTACAGGACTCTAATGACTTATCCATCACATTTTCATTATTCTATGATATGTGGTTTGATCTAAAAGATTTAAATTAGCATGTTTTTAATGGAATTGGGGGATTAGTCTTGCTTCCTTCTTGAATAACCTTCTTCCAACCATGAGAGAGTGGTTTTATAACCATATATAGGAGATCATTGTGTTTCTCATTGACCTCGATGCTCAATCATTTTTTTCTTCTTATCTTATCTTAATGTAGGCAGTACAAAACATCTCCCTTAGTTATGATGTATTTGTAAATTATATGAACCATGTGCCACGTCCTTGGATTTCTCTGTGTATGATTTTTTAAATTTTAATTATTTAATTATCTATCCCTTGATCTCCCATGTAACTAATTGGGTCTATTGGAATTGATATAGAAACATGAGGCCACTAAAGAGGTATGGCTACTCTTGACCCTATGTTTGAACACAAAACATATGTACTTAGAAGCCTAATTTTTATTGAAAATTTATTATGGAATACATTAAAATATTAATTTTATAGCCTAATATTTTTTATAATTAGCATGATAAGTAATCAATTGGCATGTATGAGGTTAGTTTTCATAATGTAATAATTGGAAATATGTAATTTTTTCATATTTTCATAACATACATGACAAATTTTAATTGGGAATTATTGGAATGGGTTATGGAATTGATACAACTATTGTGATGGTTAGATTCTTGGAAAAAAACTTGTAATTGACAATTGGGAATGATTTAATAATAAATTGGTAACATGGTTTGTTTGAATAAATGTTATGATAATTTATAATTTTTATGAAATATCCAATATGACACATGTTAACAAGTTTGGAATATTTACTAAATATATTTAATTTTAACTTGATTAATTTTACTTCGAAATGTTAAATAATATTTTGAATTGGAATTTAAATGTGGTCTAAAGTCTTTTAGGATGATAAGTATACATTGAATGGGACTTATAATTGGGACTAGCCATAATTATTTACTAGGTATGGTATTTTTCCATTGAAATATGTAAGCGACTCTAGAATGGGTATTCAAATAGAGTTTATTATCAATGTTACATGATGTATGAGGGTGAAATTCTTGTTTATATGATGTTTGAGGAAGAGATACATGGTTACTAGTACATGATGGAGAGATACACTATTAGTAGATAAGCTACAATATATATCTATTTCTAGGAATATGAATACTCTATGATTTTTTGATAGTAGTAATAGAGACATCTGACATCAGGCCTAAGTAGGTTTGGATGAACTTTGATGTAAACCTAGAGCTTGGGGTTCATTGGTTTTGTTGTTCATAAAAACTAATTTATAAAATAATGGACCCTATTATTTTAAATTATCAAAAAAATTTATTTAGGTTTATATTATATTTTGAAGTCATGGGTTTTTGCTTTTTAAATTTTACTCACACCCTATTAGGGTGTCATTGGGTACCTCAGAAGGCATCATGGATAAAGGTATAGATAAGGGTATGTGATCCTACTATTGATTGATTTCTATACTACATTGGATTGGAGCATGGATATGTGGACAATCATGGTGTTAAAGAATTGTTTTTCTGAGTCTTCATTTTGTAATATGTAATTTAGTTGTTTTACTTGTTTGACTTTTATAAAGCAATATAATTTCAAATACTTTATGTAATAATATTTTTATTGTATTTGGATTGGTTGGTATTCATATATTATTTAGGCGAGTTGTTTGTCTTGACTGGTTTATGTTAATTCAATCATTTTTACTACTCTATTCCTGAGGGTATAGTCTCCCCAATGGATTCTTTTGACCCTCCCTACTAATTCAAAACCTCTGCTATATAAGGAGGTGAGATTCCAGTTACATTATGACCCATCATTGTCACATGGGAGAGAACAAGTTTGGGGATGTTATAGTTACTAAAACATTATGTAAACCATACTACTATTTTTTTTGTTTGGATATATTTATTATTAGTGGAGTTCATATAGTTTCTTTATTAATTAGTAAACCATGAGGGAATACAATGATTCCTATTTGGTGTTGGGTGTTTTTTATTTTAATGGTTTTATAAGGTTAAAGACACATCTTATATTCCCATTCACAAGGGAAATATAAAAAGCCTCTTTAATGATCTCCAACTCCTTCACTTTGTTCTATAGTTGATCTCATCATGTATCTTCAATGTAAATCTCCCACATTATCTTTTCTCACACATATGTAATCAATATTATCTAATTTTAACATATTTAAATTTTTAAATTATTACCCTAATAGAAAAATCAACCGATCAGGATTTAATGGGTTGGACTAAAAATGGATATTTTGATAACTAGGGAATGTGAGGCTCCACTTATGACCCATTAAGACATTGTTTATAAAAGGTTACATGATTCTATTAGGTTTAGGTATGTAGTTATATGAAATTACATTTATTTACTATTCCTTGAGTGCTCAAGAATTACAATACAACGTATGAATTAGAATATAATTAAAAATTATAATATGGAGAATTTTTCATTGGATCTTTAGAGTTTTTTATTTTCTGATATTGACATAAATGATTTTATCAATGATTTTTATGCTTTATAAACATATAAAAAATTTATGTGAACTCCATGTGTTGGAAAAATAACAAGAATCCATTTTCAATTAAATTTATAATCAAAATTAACTTTACATTTCGAATTAATTTTAAAAATGATTATCACATGGTATATTATGGTTTTGAGGAACGATTATTGGGTTAATGGGGTTTTTTGGACTGAAATATTTTCTTTTTAAGTTCATTTATATTCTATGACATATTTCATGTTTTAAAACATGATTTATTTTCTTCATGTTACTCTCTACTAGTTTGATATTTGTTGAATACATATTTAGAAATCATATTAAAAAAATAAATATAATATTCAAATATGGATGTATTTTTAAAAAGTGTTTTCTATGTGTTATATATATTTTATTAAGACCAGTGGACAATTTTTAACCTTGAATCAATGGATTTGATATCATAATCTACACCCAAGGTCTGATTGCCATTTAATAAAATGATCTATGAAATAGAAAATATTGTTATAAAAATTATTGACAAAAATTCAAGATAACATGTCAAGAATTATGAGGTATTTTATAAAGGTATGAGTGGATAAAACCCCAGATATTTACCTTAATAAATGACGAACATTATTCAAGGATCTAGAAGGACCACATCGATGTCATCTCCATAATCCCTCACATCTTCAATGCATCTACAACATGTATGAACTCTTTATATGAATGTGACATAATAAGTTTGAGGTGATTTTTTTCCAGAAGAAATTTAATATAATGAGTAATCTCTTTTTTTGTGGCACATTTCTGGTTTCAGACCATATAGATTTAATATCCATCTTTGAGTGTGATAAAATCCAAATATAACTCCATATACGGTGGAAAAAATTTATTATGACACATATTAGTGGACAATGTTCCACCTCAAAATAAATTGAATTCCAAACTTAATAAGGGAATGATCCCTTAATGAAGCCAGAATGGAAGCATAAGACACTACACACCCCAAGGTACCTAGCGTGATGAAAGACATCCCATCAAGGTTTAGCTTGATCCACAGAATTATTAAGGTAATCATTTAACTAAAATTTAGATCATGTTTCCTTCCTTATCAACTATGCACACCAAGTATCTTTAATATTATGAGGTTATAATTTTTTATTGAACCAATTTAGACATAGGTGGAATAAATTTTTTCATAGATACAACTGTTATCCTATGTGAACTGAGGGGGTATGATTATCTAAGATATCCAATCTTTTAGTTCCATAGGTGTACACAATAGCAGATCCAATAACTTCAAGACATTTTTTTCACTTGTTCATTATTTAAAACAGATGTGATAGAGAGAAGTGGAGATTCAACCTTATTTCTCATTTATATATTGATTCAAAAAATACACAAATGAAATTAAAAATATTATAAATGAAGCTACACTTAAAAATAATTTGGTGAATATTTTAATGAACCCCATACATTGGTGTTAGGATGTGTCCATACAGATCCTATAACTTTTCATTTCAACATGAGTAGGTTACCGACCTTTACCTATTTCTCATAAGATTAGTGGTCTTGTATGAAGTATGGAGGGGTCCCAAAATTTGAGTAACCATGGGGGGTTAATATAGTTTCCTTTGTCGTTTGATCATTAAAAATTTCTAGAACTGGGTAGAGCATTAATATATTGATTCCACATAAGGGTGTCTGTGTCTATGAAGTCATAAAGCAGTAGATCAAGGGAGATATTTAATGATTCATACTCATTAATGATGTGAAATCTATTGAAAAAAGTCATTGATAGAGATATGTTTCATGTTTGGAGGGGAAACTATACTTTATCCAGGGGCCTTTTTAAGAAAAGGGGTGATTTATAAATTAAAGTTGGACTATATTTAGACATAAAAATTTGAATTACTCCTTAGTATATTGAAATAGTGCTTGATAGCCGAGCATATAGATGTACAAAAGTATTATATATACCCATTCAATATTGTTGTGATTAACATATTGGAATGAAACTAAATAGAAGGATTATTAGAAATCAGAATATTATATTTTAATTTGATGAAAATAGAATCATTAAAAATCATGAGAAATTTGACACCAAGGCCCCACATATATATGGGTTTTATGAATTCCTTACATTACATTGTATTAAGTTTCCTTTCATGGATAGATCTAGTCGTAATAACATTATTGAGCATATTATGAAGGTTCGTGCTGAGACAACTTGTGGAATTGTACATATAGTGGGAATATACATTTTTGTAAGTGGTCATTAACACACACTCACCCCAATAGGTACAAATGATTTAAATTACAAATTTATAGCTGGTTGACAATATCAGATAAAATATCCAAAGTTAGAAGCTTTTGAATTTACCCTAGAATAAAGGGACACCATGGTATGTGAATTGATTTTCCCCTATCCTTACTTCAAGGGTCATATAAATCATTTTTTTCTTTGTCACTGTGACTCCACTTAAAAAAAATAGATTTAATCTAGTGAATACATTTTTCAAACAATTACTCATTTTAGGTAAATATTTCCTTGTTGGAGGATAGGGTTTTTTTGGATTCCTTCTAAATATATTTTTTATCATCATCATAATGAATGTGAGAGAGTTTGAACACAACTATAGTATCATTGTTCCATTTTTTAAGTCATATATTAAAAATATTATTATGGAATCTTAACATGTAGTCTTCAACCATTGAAAACAGAAGGCTAGAGAGAGGATCAACTTACTTGACACCCCTATAATAATGTAAGAAGTCACTAGAGGTTCTATTATTAAGAATTGAAAGCCTAGTAGTTTTAATATTTTTTATGATTAGTTTGATAGAACAATTGTAGAATCCATATGTTTAGTCCAGTAACAATGAAACTCTATTTCAGGGTGTTAACAGGTATACATTTGTAAATTTTCATAGTGAATTTCACAACCATTTCATTCTTCTTTATTATCATGAAAATCTCAAAGGATTTAATGATATAGTTTTGGGTTCTCCTTCTAGGAAAAAACTCAAAATAATTTTTGGTGATGATTTCCATTACCAAGCATCTAATCCATATATATTATCAGATAATTATTATCATAGTTTTTTTAACATGTGAATAAAAATAGGATTTCATATTAAAGGGTTAGTGGAGGTGAGATTAAGTATTGTTAATGCAATGGATTTAATTGTGTGATCTTGTAGATATATGATTAATGGGTGATAAAATATTTCCTTTACTACAATAGTTAACATCATGGGGACCCGAGGTACATAGGTATAGAATACATGGATTTGTACCACATTGGACAAGGGAACACTAAATAAAGATAACTTAACCAGGTTACGGTTCCATTAGATTGGTGTCACCACACCAACAGTCTAATACATGTTATACTTATTGACATGGGTTATAGTTCCAAAATATTAGTGTTGTCATGCCTCTAAAATAATAAATTACCCCATTTAAAACCTAAAGGAACTTTTGGTTGTGATTGGTACTACTCATAAGAATGCATTTGGGTTATAGAAAACCATATACTTATATTTCTTAAGGTATATCTTATAAAGCATGATAAATATAATTATTTTCATCTATTTTCATTCTAGAATGAATTTTTATAATGTTTGATATTTATACAATTTGAATTGTAATTCAATATGGAAATTCCTTGATTGTATTCCATCTTATAACACTACTTTACATGAATTATTATTACATGATCAAATTTTTATCCACTTTATCTCCTCTCATACTATACCTTTTTGTTACCTAAACCTAATATAATATATTTTCATCATTAAGACATATTATTATATAGTTGTTTGTTTTAATGTAACATGGTTATATATTTTTATTTTTTATATCATCCTATAAAAATGATTACTGTATGTTTTTTATCATTCAATATTTTATTAATTAAACTCCGTTTCAAAATCATTTTAGAAATTATATCATAAAACTATGATTTTTTAACACAATAAATTTTATTCCATGGAACTAACATGTATCATTTATTACATTAAAAACATACCATGGATTTTCCTAGAACTAGTAAACATCATTTCATGGTGATATATTTTTATAAAATGTGTGAATAAATGTTTCTTTATACGGTTTTTAGTTCCTAAATGTTAAAAATATTACTTTTAACAAACTATACGTTAGACAAGAATTTGATTACCGACTTATTAAAGGAATTATATAGATTAGTTTATTGGTGAAAACCTACATGGAACATGTAACTCACAACCTAAAGACTAATACCAATGTGTATATATACTTTTTCCTTTTGCATATATTATGTTTATGATTACATTGGGATAAAATGAAATGGTCAATTGTTTTTGTATGTTTTTATATATGGAGGTGACCCTGGGGTTCATGGTGATGATATTTTTATTTCTTGAGATATATGTTTATCTTTGATGGTTGTTGTATTTAATACTTATATCCAAATTAGTCTATTTAAGATTTTTCATTACACATCAAGACAAAATCCATTATTCCCCTGATATACCGAAGTATTATTTTTATTTAAAGAATGTGTATTTCCTTGAGATTACTTTGATATCCCTCTTCTTGTCATGTGGAGAATATATTGTGAGTCCTTGTCGTGGTCATTTATATCAATCTTAAAATGATTTTCCTCTATACTATGTTGAAAACATCATTTTCATACTTATCATTGGACAGTTTTTTCTGGGTAGCAACCAGAGTCTTCATCCCTTTTGAATTTTCAATTCCAAATCTCCTCAGATCATCCTTAGCATATTTGGAAAGAGAAATTTAAGTATCATTTTTTCCCTATGACACATATAAACAACGAAAAGGCATCAACTCTCCAATTATTGACATTTCACACTCACTTTTCATTAATTCAATAAACTGTCTGCACTGAGCTTCATCTATTCCACCAAATATTATTTCATCAGCATAAACAAGCACCGTAATTCCTTTATTATTGTCATTGTTGAAATAGTGATTATAATAAAATCTCCTATGATGGAATTTAAACTTTTTCAAATACTGATCAAACATTGTGTAATATACTCTTAGTGCTTGTTTCAGACCATATAATGCCATCTTTAGTTGAAAACCTTTTTTTCATCCTCATGAATAAGAAAACCATCAAGATTCTTGATATACACATCCTCCTCTAGAACCCCATTCAATAATTTTGATTTGACATCCATTTGGAACACTTTGATCTTCCATTGCACTGATATGGATAAGAATAATCTTATTGTATCCAACATTGAAAGTGGGGAAAATTCCTCATAAACTTCTATTCCCTCTATCTAGGAGTGTCCTTCGAATACTAGTCAGGATTTGTTTTGAGTCTCTATGCCATCTTCATTCATCTTGTTACGGTAGACCCATTTAGTCCCGATGACAATTTTATCTACTAGTCTCGAAACAATATCCCATGTCTGATTCTTCTTAATCTAATCCAGCTCTTCATTCATAGCCTGAAGCTAGTTTTCATCATTAGTTGTATCAACAAATCATTTCATTTCTACTTGATATAGTAAATATGTCTTCTGTAGAGATTTCATTATTCTTGTTTGAAATGGAGCTTATTGATCACCAATAACATTTTGCCTGTAAATTTTAATTTGACTTCTTGGCATCTGTATAGATACAGATTTCACATCCTCATTCTCATCATTGATATCTTCTTCTAAATTAGCATTGCCAATTCAGCTCCCCCAAGATTTCTTTCCTCCTCATCACTTTCATCACGAAATTGTTCACTGTGTTGTTGAAAATTTTCATCAATTTCCACTGTAGCGACATCATTGCTCTCAACTACTATTTCCAATCTTCTGTTAAAAAATTTATATGCTTTGTTTTTTCCTGAGTATCCAAGGAATATTCCCTCATATCCACATGACTCATATTTTCTATGTTTTTCTCTGTTGAGTATAAAGCACTTACATACAAAGATTTGAAAGTACTGTACCATTAGCTTCTTCCCATACCACATCACATACAAAGTCTTTCATTCTTTCGAACACAATAGAGCTCTATTTGAAATGTAGATCGATGTTAGTAGTGCTTCCTTCAAAAACCTTTATTGTAGTTAGTTTCATATAAGCATTGTGATGGCCATGTTGTTGATGATATGATTTCTCCTTTAAAATCCTCCATTCTGTATGGGATTTTTTACTGAAGAAACATGAGACCTTATTTAGTTCTTCTTGAGACAGTCTTCTACCTGCCTGTTTTAGGATTCAATAGCATTGTCAGTATGTAACTTTATAATTTTCTATCCAAGCATCGTTTCACACTCCCTCCAGTACTGTTTTATGCAACATAACACATCAGACTTATATAAAATAACAAATAACCATTCCATTATTCTATAGTCATCAACGAAAAGAATGTATTACCTATTTACATCAATTTATCTTTGTGTGATAGGTCCACAAAAATATTCATGCACCAATTCAAGTATTCTTATTGACTTATTTACCTTCTTTATACGTCTTTCTGATGAGATTTCCTTGATGGCATGAATCACACCTGTGAGTGAGATCATGTGATAGATTAGGTAGGTCACTTGCTGCATCACACATTACTAGATCTTTTTGGGATGCTTATAAAAAATGACAAATTCGTTTATGACATAACATGTTTTATTCCCCTCTAGATAGGAAACACAAAAATTATTATCTACATACCATGTAGAGATTTCCATTTTTTCTTTTCCCTATAGAACGGTTGTACCATCTCTTCCCATGATGACACATTTCTTCTTGGTAAACTGTATAGAATGCACTGAGCCACAAATTTTACTAACACTAAGCAAATTGTGAACGAGACCTTCAACAACAAAAACATTAGAACTTATTATTTCATTACCCCTAAATCTAGCCTTTCCATATCGAATTCTCTTCCGTCCTTCATCATTCCCAAATTTTAAAACTCCATCTTTTTAATATTTTATTCCTATAACTAGATCCATGTTGCCTTTCATGTGAGATGTACAACAAATACCAAGGATCTACACACCAGAACGGTCTGACGCTTTAAGGGAAATTTCAGAAACCATTTCCTTCTCTGGTCTCTTCTTTTGGATCCCTATTTTTGTCTTCACACTAAGCATAGATTGATACATCTGATATTTCTCAGATTATGTTTGAACAACTTCATCTTGCAAAGATAAATATATATTTCGCATTTTCAACTCACCTGTTAGTTCATTGATCTGCTACTTGCAATCATTTTGATTCTACTTTGGCACATTACTCTGTATATTATATATACAATATCAAGCCATGTTCTATAATCCTTCACATCAAAAACAATGTCCTCCAAAATACTTTCTAGAGAACCAATATGTATTTGGATACCACATCTGTTCTTGTGCCCTTCTATATCTTCTGGCTATAGAACACACATTTTGTGAGTGTCCCATCATTCCACAACAATAACACCTAATGAAAGGTACATTCATGCATTTCAGTTCTAGACATTAAGTAGTCCCTTGGGTTCTTTGAATTTTCTGATTCTATTTTGTACCCACATCAATTTTCATTCTTGGAACAAGATCTTGTGGTCTAACGTGAACCCTGACTACTTTATATTTATGATGAAGCCCCAAATTAGCCTTAACATCTGAGCTTGATTATTTCTACTTTCCTGCTGAACTACTAAGATAATCATTCATATTTTAAGTATTTGGAATATTTTTCTTTCCCAAAAATGTGTTGGGAATAAACTATTTTTCTGGTCCTTATCTTTTTACTGTGGACAGATAACTTCCTCTTCATGATCATTGATACACTTAACATTATATTTCACTTTGATTTTCAAAACATAGATCTCCTTCTTCTTTTCATCAATCCAGTGTTTGTACTCACTAACTGATTTTAAATTCTCTGTCACTAATGATCTGAGGTTCTAGATCTCTTCCATTAAATTAGACTTCATTTATTCTTACTATTGTATGTAGAGTTTGGCACCATGGAATAAATTTTTGGATTTCTTTGTTTTATCCATCAAAAAATCTATCTCTTCAAGAGAATCGTCTAAATCAGATTACATATCAAATCGTCCTTCAATTACTTATTCTTTATCAATGTTGGTTTCTTCATTCTTCTGATTAATATTGACAACTGCCACAATAGCATTTTTCCATGATCATTGCAGTTCCTAATCTCTTCAACCACCTCTACCTTAGACTCATCTGAGCAGTCACATTCTTGTGAAAATATATTATTCTTCTTAAATAAATTTCTCTTGAACATATTCTTACCTTTCCCATAGTCTAAAGGTTTTTTCTTGTAAATTTTGACTTCATTGACATCATCATATTTTTGGATCTTTTTAGGACACCGTTCTGCAAGATGACCAACCTTTAAACATAAAAAACAAGCTAGAGGATGTTTTCCCTAGAACTTTCTTTTTCTTCTTTACAAATTTGATGAAAGAAATGACATTATCTTATCTGTCTCCTCATCCTCTTTGATAATATTAAATAGTGAGATTCTTCAAGGCCTTGAATGCCACCCCCCATAGATTTCCCCTTTTCAACAATGACGTTCTTATCATTCCTCATTTCATATGCAACCAAGGTACTATAAAAATTTTCTAGTGTCAGCTTCTTTGGATCATTATCTTCCAGTACTAAAACTATTGGGATGAACTAAGGTGGAAGTTTTCTCAAGATGCACTTTACGATATTTATATCTTTTATTAATTCTCCATGACGGCGCATATATTCCACAAAAATATTTACCTTATTATATAATGCATCAATAGACTCATTCGGGATCATTTTCAAATCATCATACATGTTCCAAAGAACATGCATCATTGCCTATCTACCATTTGTATCTCCTTTTTATATATTCAACAGCTTTTACCACATGGAATGTGTTGTTTTCAATGACATCACCTTTGTATGGATAACATTAGATAGTACCCCCCTAAGAGAATTAATTTATTTGGAATCATCATCCAATTCTCTATGCTCATCTTCTGATAAAGAACCACTATTAATATTGTTGTTATGCCATGCATTACTGTTGTAAACACATCCGATCCCAAATATTACAAGTAGTGTTGCATCTGATTCTTCCATATCTGAAATTTGTTTTCTTCTAAGATCGGAACTCCTTTATTATTGGTGACGTTCATTAGAGACAGAACAATTGATAATAATCATTCCTGTTGATAACAATTGTCAGTCCCATAAGTCTAGATACCCTGAGAGGGGGGAGGGGTGAATTTGGTAATGAAAGATTTAATCCTATTACCCTTTGGATCTTCTTTCGGTATTAAGAAAAACTCTCTTCTCTCTCTTTCCCATTACAAAGTATAAATAAAAATTAAATCATCCACATGAAACAAAATTTTTTACTTAGCTCACCGACACTAGGCTGGGTTAAAGGAGAATACTTTGGTGATGTTCTGATGTACCAAATCCACTTTAAGAACACTACTGTTTACAATGTCCGAACTTGTATCACTATCCCTTCTAGTTTACAAACAATCATTATAAGAATGCTCACTATTCTCTCAACTAAAGTGTTCTCACTGCTTTTTCTGAAGATCCACTCACAGTTTAAAGACCTTTAGGTCTTTTTCTTATCTCTAATGAAATATGTATCATTAATTGTTTATAGATGCTCTATTGATGATCAACTTTCACATGCATATGAATCTTTCTTTACACCAGGTGTACCGGGAAACTCAAAATCTTTTACCTAACCCTTAGTGCTTCTTGCGAAAAACATTAATGGTTTGCACTCAAGTTTCCACTTTTTTCAAAAAACACATCTTGCGTGAAACTTCAATTTTATGCAAAACTCAAATCTTCCAAAAAAACATTCTCAACTTGCGAACATCTCAAAATATTTCGTGCAACTCCATTTTGCAAAATTCTTATGAAATATGGTTCTTATATTTTTTTAAGTGTTGAAATCTCTTGAATGAGGGGGGTCACCTCGTATTTATTGTCTTTCTTGACCCATACATGTAAGATTCAAATTTTTTCATCCATGTTTCTCTTCTAGTGTGAAAAACCCCATTTTACAACGCATTGGGCCCACAAGATTCTCTTTGACTGTACAAAACCCCATTTGACTTCACATTGGGTGCACAAGTTTCTTTTTCACATCCTCATATTTGGCACCCATTTTAAAATATTTCATGCACATCACACCTTTTACATTTTTCAGTATTCTACTCTTGGAACATGACATGCATTCAAGATTCCATCGCGCAAATCAATCTTTTGCGAACATCATCAAATCCTTCGCGAGCAAAATTCAATTTCCATTTTTAAATGTTATAATCCCATAACATTCCTTGTATGAAATTTTACAAACCAACCTAGATCTTGCATTAAACATACGTTTCTCAATACATGTTTCTTTATTTATAGATTTTGAGACCCAAAAAATTTGCAATCACTGGAAAACGATGCCACCTTGAATCTGCTCTTTTTGAACCACCTCTAGATCATCCATACCTTTTCATAATTCTTTGTTAACTTAGGTTGTCAATAATATCTATGGAACTCGAAAAATCACCATTTAGACCCCCTTTGTAATGAAATTAGAAATCGTGGTGTGCTTTGTCAACAAACACAACATGGGGGTCCACTTTGTCATCAAACACAATCACCTCAAAAATGCTTCAATGATACCTTGTGGGATTTTTTCCCAATACATTGATAAATAAGAAAATTAATGATATTGGGAATGACTATTATTTAAGTATATTAATGGTAGTAAATTTTATAATGGTAAATCTATATATAGTCCTTGGAAAGTCATTATGGATTACTCACCATTCATACTAGATGTTTTATATCCATTTTATTACTAAATATTTTATATTATTTTAACTACAAATTTATTAATTATATTTATAAATTTTCACATTAATCTAAAAAGAAAAAATTATATAATGTGTAAAATATTGTGAGATATTTTCAGGGTTCCTTGATATTGAACCATGGTGTTCCACTAATTTTTTATTAAAGATTTATTAATTTTTTTATAAGCATGATGGTAAAACCCTAATAAAATATAGAACTATTTTTAGTGAGATAGGATTTAAATTTTTTCATTATCACATTTTAAATATTATATTCATATTTTTAGAAAAATATAAAAAAATATATTATAACATAATAATTCTAGAACAATAATCTACCTTGAATCATATTCAAAGAAAGGTTAATATGATTTTATGAATACATTATGAACAAAAAATCCTACCCCCTTATATTAGAATATAAAAATCAAGATAAATCGTGAACCTATGAATGAAAAAAATTAGTGTAGTATTATTCTAGATGGGAAGAGAACAATAATCATAAGTATATATATTCCTTCCCACTATAGTAGTATGAACCCATTTCAAGCACTTATGGTTTTTTGGGAAATATAATCATGGAGAAAGAGTAGAGTTTCTGAGTTAAGAAAAAAAAAGGATATAAGTGAATAATTTGATTAATCGAAAATATTCTATAAGTTATTATGATTTACCATTGACAAGGGGATCATAATTTTTTTTTGAAAAAGTATATCCTATAGCCCTATATAATATATATGTAGGTTTATTCTTAGAAGAGTATAATACTATTTTTTATAAAAAACACCTTTCTTTTAGAGTAACGCAATGAGAAAAAAATGAAATACATTGTGAAATCATTGATAGGGATAAATATTTTCTTAATTTATTTTATTTTTATTTTATTATGACTATATTATAAATTAAACCCACTTATATTAATGTTATAATATCAGTCCCACTGTTGGTTATCCAAGATGTGCTAAAAGAGTTTTCACTAGAAGCAATGAAACTTAAATAATAAATGGAACTACAAGTTCATTCTCATATTATTTTGTTTCCAAAGGCCTTACATATTGTGGAATATCCTAAAGCTAAAGAATATGGGGGATACATATCTTCTGTGTATTCATTTATTGCACTTTTTATTAAATCATAATTTCAAACTATAATCTCATCATCTATTACTTTATGATTAGAATTATTATTAAATTATCATGATTATCTTTAAGAGAATGACATAATGAAATAGATTTCTATAGAGTATTAGAGGACTAAGTATCTTGTAATGACATGAAATTTTAAGTTTAATATATTTTTGGATTTTGTTTTTCTTATAACACCTAGGGTTGTATTTGAAAATTTTATTTAGATTGGGATTCAAAATATTTGGCCACCATTTGAGGTAGTTTTTGGATGTATTTGAATGGTTTTTGGAGGCTCATATGGTGGACTAGTTATTCAAAGAGAGAAAAGAAATTCAATATAACATTTTTATTGCTACAATTAAAACTAGTTTCAGGATAAAGATCTACTAGGTATATGATGGTATGTCTTGTGGTCTTGTAGGGACTGGAGCTTAACTAGTAATCTGGTGGGTGTAGATTGTGTGAACAGTTATGCATCATGTACTCTAGGGGTTTTACGAGGGTTTTGTATATTGGGGATGGAATAGTTTTCTCTATAATCATATATTATACACCCAATTAGGGGTCACCTCCTAAAAGGTGATGAACCAAAAAGAGATTTCCAATATAAATTCTTCCATCTCTCTCGAACGTACTTGATCTATGGATGTTTTAATACATTCATCATGAAATTATTCAGGATTTATCTATTATTCCTTCTTATTTTCTCCATTCATTATGTTTATTTTTGATCTAATATTTATTTATGAAAGGGTATAAGTTTTTATTCCACCATGGCATGGTGAAATTATTCAAAACATTCAGGATTTTATATATGGTGGTTGGTGAAAAACCAAGATAATGAATTCACACTACATTTTGTTGTTTTACTTGAGATATTTTGTTTAAAATGGTTGAGGCCAAAACCTCATTTATTATTAAATCAATGAAAATACCTCTTTTTAACTAGGTAGAGGGAGATCCCATACATAGCCTGAAGGCTTTGTGGGCATTTAGCGCATTACATGGCCCATATTGCAAAATTTTTAGCCTAAGGCCCATTATGTGAACAATACTACTACAGTACCCGTGCTACTATAGTAGCGCACAGTACTCGCCACTACCACAGTGCCCTACCATTTCTACAGTGTCCATCCACCAATATTGTGCCCACCATTACTATAGCTCTTCCACTGATACAATATGCTACTGTACTACTACCATAACATGCACCCAAAGGATTTAAACCACCATTTTTTTATGTAGAATTATGGGGTGCTTACCACTAAGACAAACCCCAATGACATTCTTTAATTGGGGTATGTTATATAGTTAATTTATAAACAAAATTATATTAAATTATATTAAATTAAAGAATTAATATATTTTTTGTGGAAGATATTTATCTCATGGAGGTTTTGGGGGTGTTATGTGGAACTTCCGCATGTGTTTAGTTATTGTTCCTTCATTATGGAATTATTTGTTAGGTTTTAATAGATTTTTATATGTTGGATAAAATTAAGTAATTTCAAATTATTATAATTTACTATTATATTGTTTTGGGATCAGAACAAAATTTTTTGTTTATCATGATCTTAACATGGCATAGATGGTGTATTGATAGCATTTCTAGATGATTCAAACTCCATAAAGATTTAATTAGTTACGGTAATACATAAATAAATACATGTTAATGAACAATGATAAGGATTATAAGTTATTATAATTTGATTAAAATTCATAATATTATTAGGATACCAATGTGGTGGAATAATTTAGAATTGATCCTCCTAGGATTAGAGTGAGTTATCAATTAGGAGACATTGAATGGGATTGATTTTATAGATTTCTACCACGGAGGCATTGGATCTTGTTGGACTCCTCATGTATTAATAATTTTTTAATGATCACAAATCTGATTCAGTCTATAAACTATGTTAACTATATATAATCTATCTCAAATAAAATGTACAGTTGTTTAGTAAAAGATACCAAAACCTCTTAAGTATTATAAACTCAGTTTGGTTACTATACAACATATTTTGATTCAATTTATAATGATTTATCTGACAATTGATTAATTTTAATTAATTCCATAAATATCACTGCTTAATTATTAATATAGATATTTGCCTTATTCTTAGACACCATGACCATGAGACACAGTGACCATGAGACTCTGTGACATCCAGACACTGTGACTTCTAGACACCATGACATCGATACACCATGAAATCCAGACATTGTGACATCCTAACACCCTAACATCCATAAACCATGAAATCCAGACACCATGACATAAATACACTATGAAAAAGAAACCATGAACCAGACACTGTGAATCAGACACTGTGAACCATACACCATGATATCAAGACATCGTGACATTGAGACACCGTGAAAAAGACACCATGGGAAAGAGACATCATTTTCATGACATATTGTGACACCGTTTCTTAATATGTTATGTCATCATCCAATTTAATATCTAACGGTCATACTTGATTATTTTAATTCACTGACATAATTAATATTTCTTTGGTAGAAAGTACTAGGTACGAGGTGCAGAATACATAAAACTTTTTGGCTCAAACACGTTCACTCCAAGATAAAAGAGTAATGCATACCATGAAAAATAAGAGTGTGGAAAAATACTAAAAATTAAAACAATTCATTTGTCATTAGAAGAACCACAAATAATAAACATAGAGAATTATTGGAGAAATAATTGCCTTATGGAACTCAATTATGATTAATAACACATGATGAATACTGGAATCACAAGAACATCTTCACCCAATCAAACATCACGAAGAGCACAAGATAGATCTTTCTGACTTGCGACACTCTTTTTTCCATAAGAGTACTTGAGTTCTACATCTGTTTTATCTCATGAAGTCTAGATCTATATTTACTAACACTCAGAGCACTTCTAAACTTATCTCAATATTTATTCTGTATTGTGTATCATTTTAGTAACATTCTAGCAATGTGAGTATATGTATAACAACACACTATGTATCCTACATTAAACTGATGGATACAAGATATCATTACTCAAACATATTTTTACACTTGTGTATACCCTTAGATAAGTGTGGAAGTGGTCCTTGTGTAGCTTGGTTGTTTGTACCGATAAAGAACTTAGGAAGAGGTACATGTGGGACCTGGACAGTTGTGTGTACTGTTTTTAACCCGAATTCAGGGTTTGGATATTTTTTATTTATATAAAATACTTGGTGGAATGTCATCACCAAGTAGAGTGGATTAGGTCTCATCTTGAGACTGAAACACTTGTTTAATATACGATGTGCTACATAATTAATTCTTCTATATTTTATTTATTTACTGTATAAATAAAATATCACTAAATTCACTTTGATATTTACTCTGGGAAAGAAGTTAAAATTGTTTTTTATTAGTAAAATAGATTCAAAAGAATTATTAATAACTAAAATTAATATTTATGATAACTAATCAATCTTCAAAGAAGTTATTTAAACAATCAAACTCTTATAACTGTATAACATTTATTAACATGGATGTTTTTAATCTTTTGGGGAACCCTTTTAGAAATAATTTTTAACCAAAAATTATTTTAGATACTCAATTCACCCCCCTCTTGAGTAATATACATCGACCAACATTTGGAATCAGAGTTTTTTTATTAAGTCTCTATTCAACCTTATTCAACTGTGATTGTAGATGAACTTTAAAGATCTATAAATTTCTATTAATTATAAATTTCTATCTCTTTAAAAGTATATTTTTATTATGTATAATAGATTGGAAGGTGTTTCAACCAACATACAAAAATTCTTTAATAGAACAAATTATGCTCAACAGAAAAATAAAATGAAAATGCATTTATAGAGTATGCATTTTGAAATTTGGTCTTCCATTATAGATGAATATAATATTCATGCTACTGATAGAATCATGTGGGATAAACCAGTAAAAAATGCCAAAAATAAAAATTTAAAAGATATGAATGCTTTATAATGCTCCTTAAGAGATGAGGAATTCAATAGATGTTCTGTTTGTAAAACTGCCCATGAAATTTGGGATACCCTTTCTGTCTCACATAAGAACATCTAGTGTAAAAGAAATGGGAATTAATAATTATATCATTATATATGATAAAATTAAAATGATACTTGATGATCTTATCTATGACATGTATCTTAGGTTAAATGAGATTTTCAACACAATGATTTCTCTTGGGAGATAAGTCACTACCAAGGAACAGATCGTGAGAATTATCAGATGTATGCATAATAGATGGAGAGGAACCACTATCGCGATTATAGAATCATGTGACATCCTCAAGCTACATGTAAAATATCTCATTGTGAAACTAATGATTTATAAAGAAGAATTGAATGTCAAAAAGAAAGAGGAGGATGAACCAGAGGAAATATGTTGCATTCAAGATCACTACCTCTAAACACAAAGACAAAGGTAAATTAGAAGCTTCTATAGAAAGTTCATTTAGTGACCAATCATCACCTAAAAGTGATGGGGAGATGGATCAAATAGCCATAAGATTCAAGAAATTGTACATGAAGAATATCTTTTTTTCGAAAGCCTAACTTAAAGGGAAAATATGATCAAAAAGGAAGTAGGAAGAAGGATTGGAAAAGATGTGACTAGAGTGATGATATTGTCTGCTATGAATGTAAGCGCAAAGGACATATCATGGCTGACTGTCCAAAGCTCAAGTACAAAAACTGATATGATTACAAGGAAATGAATTATAAAAAGGCAATGAATGCAACCTGGAATGCTTCTGAGGATAGTTCAAGAGACTCAGAAACATCACATGTTGAACAAGCCAACAAAGCCAATATATGTTTTATGACAAACAAAACTGAGGTAACATTGGACTCTCACGTACATAATTCATACTATTCTGGAGATGAGAGTGAATTTGAAAATATGACCAATGAAGAAATGATTTAATTCAGTAACATGCTTAATGAAATATGAAATGAACTAAAAGAAAAATATAAATCATTAAATAAATAGTATGCCCTCATTGTGAATGTAAAAAATGAACTCGCAACTGAAAAAGATAAAAATACTTATCTGTTCAAAGAGAACAACGAATAAAAAATGTCTAATGAGAAATTGAAGAATTACCTGGAGAGGCTTACTAGTGGGAAATATACCCATACTCTATTATTTAGAAAAAAACCCCTAAATATAAAACATGAATTGGTTATCAACATGGGAAAAGAAATCTTGTTAGTTCATATTTTGTGTCTAAATCTTGGACATATACATTTACTCCTACTTCTAGACACAAATCAAATAATTCCATTTATGATACAGATTCAACTATTTCGTCTTTTTCTGGTCCAAATAGTGTTTACATTTAAAATACTTTTCTTAATGCTTATATAAAACCTTTGATGCAGATATTGGTTTCTAAATCACTTATTACTAATATTACTAGACCCAAACAATTATGGGTACCAAAAACTATTTTTGATTAATCATTTGGTAGGAAAGTAAAGAGATATTGTAAAAGTATATGGCACTTGGATAGTGTCTGTTCTAGAAACATGATTGGATACTACTCATTCTTCATTAACCTAATAAAAAAAGATGTAGGATATGTTACACTTGTTGAAAATTCCAATGGGATGATCATTTTTCTCATCTAAATTAATAACTCTAACTCAGTTTTAATTTCTAAATTACTATTTTTTTATGGATTAAAATATAATATGCTTAGTATCTCACAATTATGTGATGATGGATTTCATGATATAATTGAAAATGATTCTTGCAATTTCTTTAATTATAAAGATGTATTATTATTTTCTCCATTAATAAATGAACAAGTTTACTCTGTTAATTTAAATTCCATAGCTTTTCAAAATTCATCTTTCTTAAGTATATATTATAAAGAGTCTTGGCTCCAGCAATAGGAGACAAGGACACTGTAATATTCACACCCTTAGAAAGATAACTAGAAATATCATAGTTAAAGACACACCCAATCTTGAGTTCCCAAATGACAATGTGTGTAATCCCTGTCAAAAGGGAAAACAACACAACATTTCCTTCAAACCAAATAAATATGTGTTAACTTCTCAAAATCTCAAACTGGTTTTCAGGGATTTGATTGGACAATCTCGAGTTTCTAGTAAAAATGTGAAGCACTATGTTTATGTTCTTGTAGATAAATTTTCAAGATATAGATGGACCTTCTTTTTGGCTAAAAATGTGAAGCTTCCTCTTATTTTACGAAATGTTCCAAGTCTATAAAAAATCTTAGTGTAATTAGAATTAAAACCATAAGAAGTGTTCATGGCCGTGAGTTTGAAAATCAAGAGTTTGAATCCTATTGCTCACAAAATGGATATAGTCATAATTTTACTGCCCCTTGAACACATCAACAAAATGGAGTTGTAGAAAGAAGAAATAGAACCCTCTAATAGATTTCTATAACAATGCTTAGTGAATATGACCTACCTTTTTATTTTCGGGTTGATGTTGTCAATATAACATGCTACATAATCAATAGAGTATTGATCAGACCTATTCTTGTGGGAACTCCTTAGGAGTTATGGAACAATCAAAATCCCAAGGTTAATAACAATAATTTTCTTGGTTGCAAATTCTATATTTTTAATACTAAGGGTAATCATGAAAAAATTTGCATCCAAGAGTAATGAAGGTATCTTATTCAGATACTCTATGTCTAGTAAATCCAATAGAGTGTTCAATAAAAGAACCAAATGTGTGGAGGAATCTATATATATCAAATTTCATGTAGAAAATCCACATGAGACTAAAACCATTCCAGAGAATTTTTAGGATGATGTATCATATCTGAAAATTAATTCAAAATCCTCGAAATGTTCTATGAAAGAATCTGTGAAAAATTCAAGTTCTAGAAATACCTTATACTCAAGTAAAAATGAAGCTGAACCTATTGATAAAACTAAAATCACAAGTCCCTCATTTTCTAGAGTTGTTAGAACTCTTAAGAACCATCTTGTAGATGCTGTTGTAGGAGAACTAGACAAAATAACTCAAACTAAAGGTAATCTTAGAAATCTGGTTGAACATCAAGTCTTCCAGTCACAACATGAACCTAAAAAACATTAATGATGTTATCAGTGATTAATTATGGGTGATGGCTATGTAATATGAACTTAATCAGTTTGGAAGGAACTAATTTTGGACACTTGTTGAAAGACCCAAGGACACATTCACCAGAGGCACTAAATGGTTTTCTATAAATAATGTAGATGATGCTAGTAAAATAGTTAGAAACAAGGATAGATTGGTTGCACAAGGCTATAGTCAATAAGAAGGAATTGACTATGAGGAAATATTTTCACCAATATCTTAACTTAAATCCATAATAATATTGGTTTCTAATGTTGTACATCTATATTTTTAACTATATCATATGGATGTTAAGAGTGCATTCTTAAATGGGTATATAGCTGAGGATGTATTTTTTGAAAAACCCCATGGTTTTACCAACCCCCATTTTTTAAATCATATTTTTAAATTATCATAAGCTTTATATATTTTAAATCAAGCTCCAAGAGCTTGGTATGATAGGTTGAGTACTTTTCTTATTTCCAATGGTTTTACAAAAGTAATAGCTGATCCTACCATGTTTATAAAGTGAATTTCTAATGATGTTTTAGTTGTCCAAATCTATATATATGTCTTTTTCTTTGGATATTTAAGTAATTGTTTATGTATTGGTATTTCTAAAATGATGCAAAATGAATTCGAAATGATTTTAATAGGTTAACTATAAATCATTCTCAGATTTAAAATATTTCAAATAAATGATGGTATTATTTTAACATAATGTAAATATACTAAGGATTATATAAAATTTTTTCGATTGGATCACACTAAAAGTAGTAACACACCCATGAGTATGAATTGTATGTTTGTTCTTGATTAAGATAAAAAATCTGTTGTTTAATCCACCTATAGTGGAATGATTGTAAGTTTAATCTACTTAACTACTAGTCGACCTAACATTATGTTCAGTGTGTGTATGTGTTCTCTTTTTCAATAAAAACCTATGGAATATAATTTAAATGAGGTAAATAGAATTTTAAAATACCTCATTCATACACCCAATCTAGGAAAGTTCTATCATTGAGGAAAATAATTTTAATTAGTTAGTTATTTTGATGCTAACAGAGATGGCTATAAGTTAGAAAGGAAAAACACCTCTAGAACATGTCACTTTTTAGGCAAGTCACTAGTATCATGGTTTATTATGAAACATAATTATGTCGCATTATCTATTGGAAAAGATGAATATATAGCTTCTGGAAGTTGTTGTGCACAAATATTGTGGATGAAACACACATTACTAGATTATGGATTTCAATTCTGGCATGTACCTAAAAATTGTGACAACATAAGTGCTATTAACATTTCAAAAAATTCTATTTCACATACTATGAAAAAGAATATTGATGTAATACATGTCTTCTTAAGAGATCGTTACCAAATAGTGATATCACATTGTAATTCATCGATACATATTATCAACTTGCTGATATACTTACCAACCATTAAATTAAAATAGAATATAATACATCATACATGAATTAGGCATGATAAATCTCAATTAATTTTCTTACTATTGTATATTTTAATGTTTCAGGTTTACTGTATCCCCATAATGTTCATGTTTACTATCTGATTGTAAAGCTCATGTTTACTCTCTCATAGTATAGTTCATTTTTACTATCTCACTGTAAAGTTCATTTTTACTGTCTAACCATAATGTTAATGTTAGTTGTCTCATCGTAAAGTTTAATCCATGTCTCACCGTAAAGCATATATACTATCTCACCACAATAATAATTCACTATCTCACCATAAAGACCCGATATGGTCTCACTTTAATTATAATTTTTTATTAATATTTTTGAATTAAAAAATATCACGGTAATTATTCATTTCACCTTTTTATTTTCCCATGCTATTACTTTTGCAACTTTTGGTATTCCAAAATGATTAAATAAAGGAAATGTCACTTTTCCTTCACTAGAGATTTATTCTATTAACTCAATTTGCAACCCTTCTTCAACCCTTCAATCATTCTCTCTCTTGAACCTTTGATGAATGCCTAGGATGAAATTTCCTTCATCTACGCCTCCTGAGAAACGTAGCTCAAAGAAGAAGAAAATCATACCCAAGCTAGCACTTGAAGGTCCTCTAAATCAAAATCTAGTGAACTGAGTATTAGTACCTGAGAAATATGTATTCCCGAAGTGGATTAAATCAAGTAAGACTCTGGTTTTTAATGATTTAAAATATAATGGTTTGATATAATTGTTTTCCATGGAAGACAGTCCTATCTAGCATATAGTAGTGGCTAAATTTTATCAGTATGTTTAGTTATCCATTGATTCTGAAGTTGGTTATACTGTGAGATGATGGATAAATGGCCATAAATTCGCATTCACTTTGAGGATATGGGATTCATTACATAGAATAACCCATGAAAGAATTTTTTAGGACAATCAGAGAGAACATCCACCTTTTATCGACTTCTTTGTTTAGGAAGATGTTATAAAAGGAATAACCAGAAATGGTACAAAGAGGAAAACCATTGATACTAAAATGGATGGAGAATCAAGACATCTATTTATGTTTATACAGATTTTGATTAGCCCCAGAAAAGGTGTTTTTTATATACTAAAATATCAGGATGTGTTTCAGATTCATTTTATGAAAAGTGGGCATAAGATCAACCTTTGTAAGTATATCATACACCATATGTGTGAGCTGATAATAACCACATCCAAGTTAACCTCCTTATTTTATTCTCAGTTAATATCATCCATAATTCATGGAAAATGTATGGATGGATCTAATGAAGAAGTTATCAAGGATTGTGTGTAATTCCTTTCAAAAGTCAATATCAAAAGGATGAAAATAAATTGGAATCCATGGAAATGGAAAGGGTGGTAGATAATGATAGGATTTATGAAAATATTAATCCACTGGAACATCCCTCAAGACCAAAAGATATCTCGGATCTTGGTTTGGAACCAGATGAGGTTGTTGAGTATTTTGAATAAGAAGAAGAGGTTGTTGTTTCTCATGGAGAAACTGTTTCTGATAAAAGAAGTCAGTACTCCTGTCCCTCATGTAGTAAGTGAAAAATAATTCCCTTTTTCTAAAGATGTTGTTCATCTGGAAGATCAAACCAAGGTTGAAATAGAATCTTCTATGAAAGAAACCTAAATAATGTTAGGGAAGAACCTATAGATGAATAATTACCTGCTATGTAAGATGCCAACCTTAATGAACCCCCAGTGGAACAATATTTTCCTAAAGTCATTACTTCGGCTGAGGAAAGGCTAGAGCTGGCACTTCAACTGTTTCACGGGAGAAAACCCCAAATATGGAATATTTCGAAGTACCAAACATGATTGATTCATTCCATGTGGACACTAGGAATATGTTCCCCAATTTTGTTGATGTGAATGACTCATAGGAAGTCTCAGTAGAAGGCCTTGAACTTTATACTATGTTCCAATTGAAATATGTCTCTAATATTTCCCCATAAAAGGAACCTGAGATTGTATCTTTCCCTATCTATGAACCTTCACTAGCACAACCATCCTTAGTAAATAAGATCTAAGAGAATTTGGAGATACCCTTTTTTCAGGAGTTGAAAAACTCATGAATTACCAACCTGCTCCCATAACACATCCAAGTGAGAAATATGACTCATGTTTTGGAAATAGTTATTTAGAAGATCCCACCCGTAATGCTTCATGAGATTCAGGAAGTTAGAGTTTAAAACAGATTGTATAGTGATTATGTGAAGACCCTATGAGGTATGATTGAATACATGCAGAAAGAGATGAATTCAAGATCAAATATTTATTCTCATCTAGTGAACCTGTTGTTCCTCAAACCCCATAGAATGTTTTATATTATATTAAACCTCATTTAGCTACTTTAGATGAATAATTTACTAAAAAAACAAACATATTGTGAAATAAATGTGAGATCTTGTTTTTAATCATAACAAGCTCAATAATGAGTATACGAGGTGACTTTAAAAAGGGATAAATTAACTGAAATTTCTTACCTCTGTTGTCAATGCTCTTAATGAATCCAGACAATCATCTCAACCATCATTAAATAGTGACCTACTCAGAATAGTGGTCAAATATGAACATCATACTATTCTTAGTTGTTTAAATAAAGGTTATCTATATTACGTTATCAAGAATAGTTACAGAGTTCTTGATCTGGTTCAAATCCATTCCAAATTTTCAAATATTGCTCAGAATGAAATTTAAAATAAAGTAGATTTCTATTTCAATAAAATATTCTCAAAGACTAACAATGAGAATTAATTTTAAATATCTTGTTGAAAAGTTGAGGATTACTTTATTTAATCAAGATTTCATGACTCAAGTCTAAAAGACCACATACCTCACTCATCTATTGGAAATGTTTATGGAAAACAAGGCTGACTTCAAGAAATCTATGCAGTATGGTAGAGAGATCATTGTGGATTTTCTTAAGCTTTTGAGACCCTATATTCATGAACAATGTACAACCATTTTTTCTCCTTCAGCTGCACCTCTGAGACCTAGTTTTAATACATTAACCTCTTCCCTAGCCTAACCTTCTATGTCTATCAGCCATGCCCTGAGTCAGATCAGGCCAGAGATTCTTGATCAACAACTATCTCGGACTTTTACTGCACCTACTCTGGCTCCCTATATCTTTGATGGCCTTCCTTTAACTTCTTTATCAACCAGCTCACTCACTTCTTTTTCTTCATCTTCTGCTCTTATCGGATCCTCTTCTACTGCTGTAGCTAAAGGAAGAGAGAAGACCAGCTAGTGAATAAGGACAATTCTTACTCTATTGTAATGGGAATCTTGTAAAATTTGTTCTACATATTTTTGTGCCCCTCTTTTTTTCAATAATACATTATGCACTTTTCTTGTCTCTCTTTTATTTCTTTTTCCAACTACTTTTTGATAATCCTAAAAGGTGGAAAAATATATTGGATATAAATATGAGAAATATAAGGGAAACAAATAGGAGAAATATATTTGAAACAAATAGGAGAAATATGTGGGAATAAAATAGAAGAAATATATGGGAAAAATATATGAAAAATATATGAAAAATATATACGATAAATATAGGAGAATATAATACTCACTCTACATATTCACATTTTAAATATGTTGTTAAAACATATATACACTCTAAATTTACATGGATTATGATCATAAAAAAGGGAGAGATTGTTGGACTTAAAATGTATTAATCATGTAATAATGATCAAAAATCATATTCAGTCTATAAACTATGTTAAATCTATGTAATCTATCTCACATCAAATTTACATTTATTTAGTAAAAACCATCTCAATCTCTTAAGTGCTATACACTTAGTTTGGTTACTATAGACTATATTTTTGTTCACTTTATAATGATTTCTCTAAAAAATGACTAAGTTTAATTCATTCCATAAATATCAATACTTAAGTAAAAATAAAGATATTTTCCTACGTATGAGACTTCGTGACTATGAGACATCATGACCATGAGACATTGTGACCATGAGACACTATGACCTTGAGACACCATGAAATCCCGACAACGTGACATCCAGACACCATGACATACAGATACCATGACATCTAGACACCGTGACATCCAGACACCATGACATCCGGACACCGTGACATCAAGACATTGTGAACAGGACACCGTGAACTAGACACTGTGAACAAGACACAGTGAATCGGACACCATGGACCAGACATCGTGATATCAATACATTATGAATTCAAGACACTATGAATCATGCACTGTGTAATGGAGACTCCATTTTCATGACATACTGTGACATAGTTTATTAATATGTTTTGTCATATTTTAATTTAGTTTGTAATGGTCATATTTCAATATTTTAATGCACTAACAGAATTAATATTTCTTTTGTAGACAGTACGAGGTACGAGGTGAAGAATACATGCAACATGTCAGCTCAAACACATGAACTCCATGATAAAAGAGTAATGCAGCCCAGGAAAAATACGAGTGTGGCATGATACTAAAAAGAAAAACAATCCTGTGGTTGTGATCACTAAAAAAATGAATAAACATAGATAATTCATGAAGAACGTATTGACTCATGTAGCTTAATGCTTTTGAAGAACACAGAAAGCTTATTGGAATCCCGAGAACATATTCTTACAGTCAAACATGATGAAGAACACAATCCATATCTGTCTGACTTACAACTCTATTTTTTCCATAAGAGGACTTGAGTTCTATATCTGCTTCATCTCAGGAATTAAAGAGCTAAAAAGACTAACACTTAGAGAACTTCTAAACATATCTCAATATCTCTTCTCTGTTATGTATCTTTTTATTAGTGTTTCAGCATTGTGTGTATCTGTATAACAACACACTCTGTCTCCTACATTAAACTGATGCATAGAAGATATAATTACTTAAACAGATTTTTACACTTGTGTATACCAATTGATAAGTATGGAATAGATCCCTGTGTGTCCTGGTTGTTTGTACCCACGAAGAAATGTGGAAGTGGTCCCTGTGTGACTTGGAATGTCATGTGTTCAATTGTTATCCCCGATCTAGGGTGTGGATAAATTTTATTTATATAAACTGCATGGTGGAAGGTGATCGCTATGTGGAGTAGAATTGGTCTCAGCTTCAGAATAAACCACTTGTTTCATATCTGTTGTGATGGTTAATTTAGTCTTCTCTGTTTTACTTATTTATTGTGTAATTCATATATCACTTAATCACTTTTATAGTTACTCTTGGAAAGAAGTTATAATTGTTTTGTCTTAGTAGAATATCATCAAATTTAATATTAATAATCGACATTAAAATTACTGAGAACTAATATATATTCTAAGATGTTATTTTAAATAGTCAAACACTTATAAGAGTATAAACTTGATTAACAGGGTTGTTTTTTTATTTTGGGGAAACCTTTTAGAAATATTTTTTAAACTGAATTTTTTATAGATACTAAATTTTCCCCCCTATATTGTAGTATACTCTAACCAATAGATCCAATTATTTTTTCAGAAGACCCTATATTAGTCCATTTATCATTGGAATAGATTTGGTTACCCTATTATGGTTATTTGTGGGATTATAATTTTATGTACATGTTCTCTACATAGGGAGAAGTGTGATGGGCCCCATGTTTCATTCAGGGATATTGAATTAAGAATGTGGGAACAAATATTTAAGAGGCATTAATGTAATGGTAATGAGATTTCACTTGGGGACCATGATATATATGTTGAAGTGTGAATTTTAAGAACAATTTAACCTCGCCTCTTAATTCCAAAGATCCATACATACATAGAGTTATGATTTCATTATGGGATGCTAGGTTATGTTGGTTTTAAGGGGTATTTGTTGGGTTAGTTCATGGGAACCATGGGTATTCTTTATGGTGAGATAGGGTAACAAATGAGTATAACATTTGAATTCCTCATGTTTAATTTTTGTTTGGTAATTTATCTTGTGATGATATATATGTATGTTGATATGTGGTTTGAGATACGAGGATAGGTTTTATAATTAATGTTCAAGGTTTTGATCTATGTACGAATCATGATGATGGCATGAGAGGTTTGTCGAGAAAAATTTTCTAATTATGATAAAATACATGAATATGGGATAGTCTATATTTTTATGATATTTGAAGTGTGTGTGTTACTAAAAACTATGATTTAATGTTTGATTATGATTCTTGATGATGGTACTCTATTTGAGTTAAATAGAGTTGGAATAGTCTAGTTTGAGGTAGAGGTTATTAGTATATAATGTGATTATGGGATCCCACTATGAGGGACATGGTAGTGGTAGGTATTTTTATGGGACTGTATATAAAGTTATAGGGTAGTTCTAATGATCTTGATATGAGGCCTCACCCAATATAAGAAGGTTCAAACATGTACATATATGAATTCATGGGTATTGATACATGATGTTTCCATGAGACCCCACTATGTGTAAGAGTTTAGTGTATAAAATCTTATATGGGACCCTCCCTATGTTTATGGTTGTGGTTTAGAACTATATATTACAACTATATTTAATATGGAAGTCATTGAATTGTAATTAAAAGATTTACAGGGAAATATTTTGAGATAGAATTATAAGAACCAACCCCATGTGAAATTGTTGAGGTTGAGACTATATTTCATCTTGTGGTGGTTTACTATAGACTATACATTCAATGAGAGTGTAATGGTCATAAAATGATATGAAATTATACCCTGAATTATAATGTATATAGATGGATTTACATTATTAGGTGACATCTCCATCTTGTTTTGGTTGACCTAGGTAGTTTGAAGTGTCATTGTGATTCCCCTAGTCTATACTCTTAGATCCAATGATCTAAAATGCCTTCATTTTATACCAGAATTTAAATGTACCAAATCATACCATAATTTAACCATATATAATAACAATATAACCAATATATATTTTGTCACATAATTTTTGAAAAACATTTACCCTTTGATATTTAATGATTTAGTGAATTTTTTTTCAAAAAAACCATTTATTTTTCCATAAAATGGTTTTTTCCACAATATAAGAAACTAAGTAGTTCATAAAATTCTTCATCATCTCCCATGAATGGTCTACATAGTGTATTATCTTTTAGAGGAATAATTTGTAATACATTTCCTCAAAACCTGTGTAAATAAAAACATAAGAAGTGTGATATTAAACACTTGGTAAAGATAAACACAATTGATAAAAATAAAAAACCACTATTTAAAATAAGATGCACATAAATAATATGATTGGAATATATAACATAAAATAATTCCAAATGATAATGAAATTGAAATCATAATATACCCATTGATAACATTGAAAAATAAAGTATGACATTGATAATAATAACTTGTTCCTAAGAGATTAAATGAAAAATTCTATATAAATAAACATATTTCATATTTTTATAAATCATGACATTACCATTAAAAAATTTCATATTATAGATATTTTCTACTATGCATGAATACACAGAAATACCCAAGCTAGTTTGTTTTGTGAGATATATTGATTCATCAAGATGTTATCTATATTGATCCTTAACCATATATAATTAATTAAAATGTTTTTATTATAAAAATTAATGAATAATATATATAATACATAACCAGCACTCAATAGTAATCAATAAACATATGTATTGAAAAAATAGGTATACAAATATTAAATATTTTCAAAAATAATAACTGTAATATAATTCAATATATACATATTTAAAATATAAACCATATATATTGATGTTATATGGTTTTGTCAATAATTTCTCCAATCAATTTATGTATTAAATCTATTTGTACATCCTTCAATCTAAGGAAATATTGAATGTTCATAGTGGGTAGACATTGAATGAATAATCATAACAAAAATAAAGGATTACATGGAAAAAAATCATTGATAGGTAATATGTATGATAGAAAATTACATTACCTAATTTAGATAGATAATGATGTTAGATCATAAAATTAGACTAATAAAATTTATCAATCCTAATAAATGTTTATGTATAATTAATTATATGAATAACATGTTTGCAATGTTCTAGAAATAATAAAATTGAATATAAGAAATATCTTTGAATTTTGATAACAATTTAAATAAATAATTTATAAAACTAAGTTAATAATATTTTAATTTATAAACCATTAAAACATGGTAAAAAGTTTAAATATAAAATTATAAAATATTTGTAATGGTGAGCTGACATGATAAATATAAAGAAGTTAATATTTTCACAAATTTATAAAAATGAAATGAATAATAATGTTAAAATTTTAATTAGATGTTCTAAAATAATTTAAAGTAGTATAAAATGACCTCATTCAATTATTTGGGAATAGATAATGAAATCTTAAAAAGTATCTAATTGATACAAACTAGGTAAAATTAAGGCTCCTAATCGAAATTGAATGATATGGTCTATTTAAAAAAAATTGGTAAATAGTGATACATGTTGGAAAATGACATAAGAAGATTACATTTAAAACCTAAATAATGAATATGGTGAAATTAAATTATTGGGGTTTTGGACATAAAATTATAAAAAATCCTTGTTGGATTATCTTTTGAATGAAATATCTATTTGAAAATAAGTTTGTATGTAAAACCATCTTGGTGGTGGTAATGTATGAATCCAAGGATCACGGGAGGGAGATCATGAATTTGATATTAAAATATAATTAATATTTAAAATATTTAATACATTAATTCAATAGTGTCGTTAATAAACCATATATATTAAATAATGGTACATAATATAAAAAATGTATGATAAACTCAAATCTGAAATAATGATTTTCTTACAACCTTAGAAACATTCGAATAAAAAACCCCTTTATGTTTCTAAGTTTGAAATAAAAATTAAATTCCATTAATAATGAGAGGATTATCATATAAAATTTTAATGTGGTATTAAATACATCATTCCAAATAAATCATTTTTTAATAAGGAAAATGTCTCAATGGGTGAAAATTCTTGATAGGAAACACATTATTTATTTCCCTATTTAGTTGGACGCATTATAAAATCCTATAATAAACATAACTAAATTAATATTATATTTTAGAAACTTATTCAAATCAATAAAAAAATTTAGACATCATTTATAATTGTTATCTACATTTATAATAGTATTTTTTCATCTAATTTTAATAGTGTATGGGTAATCATGATTATTTTAAACTTGTATTATAATTTTGTTGTCGTTATTAATTATTTTCAAAATTTCAACACTAATAGTTCGTACATTGTATTGTAATTTATTTTTTCTTTCTTCATAATTTTATAATTTAATTTTAAAATTATTTTAGTTATTATTTTTCAATACCAAATAAAGACATACTTTTATTGGTAATTTATAATGAATGAATATTATTGTCTTAATTACTGGGATAAATGTTTATATTACCAATATATAACAAAAATCATTATTAATATATTAATTTCCCAAATCCATCCTTTATAGAAATTTATAGATTTTTTATGGGGGTTGTTAAACCGATGACATAAAAACATAATATAATCTCTTTGTAGGTTTGACTGTGAAAGAGATTATTTTGTAGTTTTGTCATTATAAAAAGTATAATGACATAATTTAAATGTTATTAAGTTTATTAATCATAATTAAAAATACTTATAAGAGTATGGAAAATGAAAAATAAGTTTTCACTTATAAATAAATCTATTTTCCATTTTGTATGTTTGTTTTTTGTGGTTAGTTATTAGAAAGATTTCCAATTGTTAATATTAAATATAAAATGGAAAATTATTTTTAATTAATATTAGTTATGAAATAAATAACACATATATTCATTAATATCGTTTATATAGCCATCATAAAAAGGTTACTATTAAAATAATGTGTTGTCCATGGACATGGTTATCCACACATACACATAAAAAATGTTTTAATTTTTTAGATTTATTTAGATGAAAATAAGTAATGGTTATACCTTAATTATAATAAAATTTTTAAAAAATAATTTATACTAATTTCATTATATAAAAATGGTAAGAATGTGTTTTTAGGAGAGTCTGTGGGAAGGATAATGAAATAAATATAAATTTTAAATAATACGTATGTTGAGAATTTAGATCTTTCCTAGAGGTATCATTTGTAAGTGAAGTACTTGAGGACCTTTATTGGGGAAAAGGTCTTACAAATATGTATATGGGATCTATAAGAATTAATATTTTCAGTTTTAAAAATAAATTTTAAAATTTAGGTACAGTATAAAATGGTAAGAAGTTAGCACCTTTTATAGGTGAAAAATAATGAATAATTTTTTGAAAAGATTGATAAGTAGGGGTTAGAATTGAATTTCATGAGACATAAGTGAGTTAGGTTCGAATATGTTAGTGATCCATGTATGTGTGACTATAAAAACAAACAATGGTGTTCTAGAAGGTCTAAATGACAAATTGATTTAGAAAAATTCAATATACATTAAATTACCCCTCTTGATACTTTTTAATCATGATTAAAAATTTACCATAATATTAATTTTAATAATAAAAATATACATTGAATTTAGAGACTTTGTTTTTAATTTAAATGATTTCAAAATATATTATCAAATATATTTGGAGCAAGATGCCAAGAAAGTGTATGATTCTGAGGCATGGTGATCCCACATTTAATTTTATACAAAAAAATAATATATATTTCATATATTGCGTGTGCTATTTTTGAGAAATAATGAACCTTATTTAAAAAAATATTATTGGATTGGAAATTTTAGACCATGGTTGAATCCGGAATGTCAGGTTTACACTAGGTGTGACCTAATGATGGTCAGTACTGGATAGTCATATGAGGCCTTCGTTGGTGGGTGTGTTTAAATTAAAATAAATGATTTAATTATTTATTTTAATTTAAATTACAAAATTTAAATCCACTATAAATATCATATTAATTTTTTTACAAGTTTTAACCACATAACCCTTTCTTAATGAAAGAAGCAGAGGAGAGTCTTCTTTATTAGTAGATTGAGATCAGAGAAAAAATGATTAGATCCAAGATAATCATTAGAAGAACGAAGAACAAAGTGTGATCATTACCTTTATCTCTAGTGGATGAATTCTTCACTGATGATTGAACCATAATCTAGATAGGTATAATCATATGTGGTTTCCTTAATTTTTGTTAAAATATTGAGAATAGATAATTAGTCAAATTTTGATTTATGATTTATCCTCCCTTCACATGAGCCCAATTCTAATAATTTAAATTATTGAATTAATTTTATATTTTATGCCATGTTTCAGCCCTAGATATCTGATTATATAATCATTTGATTAGAAATCTTTGCTAATATTGGATTTTACTTTGTTCTTACACATTTATCTCCACTAATATTCACATTCATATTCATTGGCCCATGATTTTGTGGTACGACAATACCGAGACGAGTTTGAGCATGATCGAACACCCGAATTTGTTGTGGCTTTACAAAAAATGAGTGGCATGTTGATTTGTGAGTGAATCACATTGGTATCACAACTATGGGTTCTCTATCAAGGATGTGATGATAGTGTGACAAGTATTTTAATTGATTAGAGGTGGTCAGGGACAGATCAATGATAATAATTTTTCTAGTTGATGTATGACAATAACGTGTGGTGTGACATGATTGAATTTGATTAGTGCCCATGTGTATAATCTTTTGGTGGGTGTTTCTCTACATGTATGGAAAAATAAGAATGTTTTTATATTATAATTAATAATAATAATAATATTATTATTAATAATATTATTTTTAATCATAATAATATAATAATAATGTTATAAAGAGTTAATAACCTTGAAGAGGGAAGGATGGGAGCCACCTTCTAGGCATGAGAATGGTAGTGATTCACCTTCCCATTGAATAATTATATATAATAATTATAAAAATAATAATATAAAAATAATAATAATATTAATAATAATACAAATAATAATAGTTTAATTACCTTGAAGAGGGAAGGAGGGGACCCACCAACTTAGTGTGATAATGAGAGTGATTCCACCTCCCCATTTAAAATTATCTGTAATAATAATAATAATAATAATAATAAAATAATTATTATTATTTTTATTATTGTCGTTGTTGTTAAACATTTTTTCAATAATAACATCTTTATAAGGTGTCAGAATATAGAACTATCTATGACATGACTACACTAACATTGAGATCATAATTGAAGACCAATTTTGGATTCATTTTTTTCTAACTTGTGTCTTGTGTGCATAAAGTACCCAATAATAATAATAATAATCATAATAATAATAATATATTTATTGTTATGAAATCTAGTATATAATGTAACTTCTTCTTATGGTGTCAGATTGATGAACCTTGTTTGGAATTATAACGAAAATATTAAAGAATATGTATTTTGGGAAATATAAAATGTTTAATTTGGACTCATGGATTGGGCCCATGAAGTGATGTAGGCACGTGTTTCAGTGAAATGTGTTTTTTCATAGGGTATCTAATTTGGGAAAGGAAATAGCATATCCTGAGTGTTTTTCTATGAGGATCACAATAGTATGAATTTTTTCCCTTCATTTTCAGATGTGATGAAAAAAATTTCAAATGATTTTTTTTCTTTATGGACCAATGATGAGCCTCGTGCGCTCGTCAGGCTTTTGAACATACTCAAATTTTCACATGTGAGTATCCTGTATTGAGTTTTGTTCATGTGGACCGAGATGGTAGACTTAATAGTGTATTTTGAGTTATGATGTGATATTTTTAGAGTGTGACACTTCTTTAGGTGATAGTTTTTAATAGGTTTTATTAGGATGGATCATCAAAAAAACTATGATACAAAGGCTACACACCCCTATCACACTATATAATGAGTCATCTATGAATAGAGATGGAGTCCCCCTATCTCATCAGGGCACCAGTCCAGCATAATTGATGTAAAAATATGTGTGTGGAACTCCCCTACTACATCCGAGATAAAGTCATCTATTCGTAGAGGCACTACTCCCGTGTCACACCCAGGCATGAGTACTCCATACTCATTGTATAGATACAAATTCAACAGACCCCTTTTGCACCATAGTTTGAGTCCAATATCCATAGAGAAGGTGCATCTCTGTTTTACCAAGTCATGGGTCCTCTATACCCATTTTATAGATATATTAGTGGTTCTCCCCTTCCATAATCGGGCATGGGTCCTTTATCCACGAAGATGATACTCTACTATCTCACTAGGACCCGAGTCCTACATACTCATTATACATATATAAAGGTGGAACTACCCTATCCTCATAGAGCATTGAGATTCCATATTTTTTTTGAAAATATATAGAGGAAATACTTCCTTGACATTCCATGGTGTGAGTCCTATATCTTTTTAGTATTACTCTCCATTGAGATATAGATCAGTGGTGAGGTGTGAGACCTCCTCATGATTTATTTCGATAGACACAAGAGATAATGGACGTCGATGATGGACCATTGTATTTGTAGGAAGACTCATCATCCTTAGCTGGATTGTGGGAAGGAGATCCCCTTTCTCTCTCATAAGTGTTTCTATTATAAGCATAAATCATTTTCATTGGGTTTAACATCCCTCATATATTTGTATGAGATGACAAAATCTATTGTGCCTTATATGGATCACTCTTCAGTTTTCAAGGTTTCATACTTGGTATGTATATACTCACCACTACATGGGATTTTACGGCATGTGTTGGGTATTATATAGATGGACGATAGATTTACTCTGTAATTAGAGGATTATAGGGATAATTGGTTGCATTTTACAACATACGGTGGTTGGGGCATGGATATTAGGTGTCTGATTATCTCATCATCCATTCTCTTACAGTTATTGTTATGTTAGGATTTTTTTTCTATTTGGGCATGTATTTTTCACTTTACTATTCAGATTACACTATATAACACATTTATATTCCCTTGAGGACATTACATAAATAATTTTTTATCTATATGTTAATATATTTTATTATAATTCCCCTATTCATCTATATTAAGATGGTTGAAATCAGACATACATGTACTTTAGTAAAATTACTCCCACTTTGGTAAAGCCTTCTCCGCACTTGTCAACATACCATCAGCTATTGTAATGGGCTTGGCGTATTTTCAGCTTAGCCTTCTATGTGTTGGAAGGTCCTAAATGGGTCGAGTTTTGATAGATTGGAACTAGAGGTGGTTCAAAATCTGGATGTTGTTTGATGTTTGTCACATTATGAGGTTTAGTTGTGAAGATTAGGAAATAGTGTCATTGTTTTTCTGTTGTGGAATTTAGGCTAGGTAAAACAATACTCTTATTGGGGCCAATATATACATTCTCTTGAACTCTGACTATATTCTTACCATCTTGATATTTTAAGACATTCATTGGAGGTAACATTGGTATAAGAATCATATCAGTTTGACCACATTGATTGTACTTAAAGAGTTTTCTCCCCATATATGTAATAATTGATTAGGGTATGTCTTGTATATTGACATATGTTTCCTCCATGACAACCATTGAGGATTATATTGTAGATTTGAGGGCATGACCCAATGAGTGAGGGGGATACCTAAAAGGGGATTAGTCAAGTGGATGAATTTATTTTGTATGGTTAATAGGTGGAAATTTCTTTTTTTGATCAATTTATAGACTCAGATACAATGGTTGAGGTGGATTCATTAGGTCATATTGAGTCATGGATGGATATTTTGGTGATGGATAATGATTTCAAAGGTTCTTGTGTGTATCATGTATTTTTGATGTAGGGATCCATTGTGTTGCAAGGCTAGAATGACCCATTGATAGTAGGATTTTGATTTCATTCCCAAAATAGGATGTTTCTTTTGAGACCTCTTGGATAGACCAATTCTTCAAGGATGGGATGTTGTTTCGATTGTGGTGGGTATATACATACCTAATTTTATTTTCTCACTTTTCATGTTTTTATCAGATATGAAATCAAATAAACACTTAGGTAGAGGAAATGGCTAGATTAAGGAGGTTCATGGGGTAGAAGACATGATGGAGAAGCTTGGGGAGTAGTTAGAGGATGTTTGGACTTGGTTATAATGCTTCCAAACCCAACCATAGGTATACCAATGTAGGATTTGGGTGTTGGTGGATATAATCATTGATAGTCACTGGGAATGTAGGTTCATTACCAAAATATTCTAGTAGAGTTTCATTGTATAGTCAATATTAATTCTAAATTTTTATAATAATTTTATACATAGTTACAGTCGACTATTTTTCCTCAAACGATCGATTAATTTCTTGGGATTCATAAGGAATCTGTAGATCCTTGAGTTAGTGATGTTTCATGTGAATTTGGAAATTAAATGATGATGTATAATACCCCCAAGAAGACAGGTTCTTGAGACACGATAAAAAAGTTGTGTGGTTGAGACAATATTGTACAAAGTAGATAGTGTCGATGTGTGGATGACGAGTTCTTATGAGTTGTGTGTTTGAGGTTTTTTATTATGCTATGGTGTCACCGTAAGACTTGGTTTTTGTAAATAGTTTGGAAGTGAAAATAATTAGTTCCAACTATTTTGTTCTTGGAATAACAATGAGTTTTGTTCTATGAACGACATGTGTCTTCACTACCCCAGTTGCAATTTTCCCCTAGATTCATGGGCCACATTATCCTTAATCATATCTTCTATTTGTGACCTAGTGATACCATTATAGGATCTTTTTTCTTTACCAATGGGTTTGAGCCTACCACAGGGAGGTTCAATGATGACACACTTATATAGAAAGTGTGACCTAACACTTTGAGGAAAGAGAGAGACTCAAATAGAATCTCTTCATAGTTGCAGTGAGACCCTATGATTTTCCCCCTGTATGGCCTATTTCACTAAAATACATGATTATTTTTTCACCAGTGAGTGTGGAAATGTGTTTGACTTATTGGTATGGATTTTTCCATGTTTGATAAGTAGTTATCCTTCTCTAAGAAGAATGAGCTCATGTATAGGTGGTTAAGACTGACTTCATATCAGATGGCTAGTAATACCTAGAGAGTAATGAATTTGATGAATTTTTTTCCCTATAGTAGTGGTGAAGTATAAAGAAGTATTTCCTAGGGATATTATTGGTTTATCTCTAAATATATTTTTTTTTTCTTCTTTATGGACTTTCCTTAGGGAATGTCCGTAATTTTTTTCCATCTACATGTCATATGGAACATATTGAGAATTTTATGCTGAAGGCATAATAATTTTTTTGTATTGGAAGTAATTTTTTAAGACTTAGTGTGTTTAAATAAGAAACCAAAGGTTGTTCGAATGAGATGAGAATGTGTTATTGGGGTTCGGTGAGAATTGGTTTCACATGAACTTGGTCAAATGAGGAAGAGTGTCAACTCCCAAGAATCATTTAGTTTTTTGAACAGTAGTTTGGTGTGATGTGGTTCTACGATTTTGACATTAGGATATGTTATAACCAGCTCTAGGTTTTAGAGGTTGATGTACTGAGTATTGATTCCTAGATCCACATAATTATTTTGTGTTCTTGGTGATGCCGTTTGGCATGTTGAATGCCCCAAAAGGCTTTACAGGACTTATAATATCCATAACCTTTCTTGGGTAGTTATGTTGTAGTCTTTTTTTACTTGTACCCCTATTTCCTTGGAATCATAGTTAGAGAACACAAGACATAATATGATGTTTCTTGTGATGGTTTTTAAAGGGGCGTAGTTTATCTTGGGGAATATAAAGACATACTAGAAAATTTAAGGAGTCCTGTGCATACTGATGATAGTAGATTTTGTTGTTATAATAGGAGATCATATATTCTGAGATATATCACCATGTTAAGTATCAAAAATATTTCTTCCAAGATGATATGATATATCTATGGAATATATTCCCCTTTTATGATTGTTTTTAAGGTTAGTGAGGTGTTTTACCGCTTAAACTCATAAACCTAGTAGTTTTTTTTGATGGTGTTCTCCACATGTGACAGATGAAGTGGTAAGTGCACGACTCATTGTATGACATCAACCTTTGTATGATGAGACATGAATTAGGGGTTTTATGTTTTATTGATCTAGATGTGTTGAGTACCATAAGAGAAATTCCCTTTGTGGAAGAGTGTTATCCTTGGGTTTTTATTTGTTAAAAGTATAATAAACAACCAGGGGAGCTCATGGCAGTGGGAGAACCAGTTGAGAGTTCATTATCCCACCTTTTTTTCATAGTTTGTGATTTTTAAGGATGCAAATATTTAATGATGTGAATAATGTAGAGACTATATTTCTTATTTGTAACAATTTTAAATATATTATGTAATATTTTCAAATCTAGGTGCATAGACGACACATGATTCTGATGTTCGGTGAGTTCAGAATACATATTTCGAAAATATTAAATATATTTTATGTCATGCATGCACATTTTTTCATAAATAATGGAATATATTTTTAATGGAGTCCAATATTGTAAATCTAAGTCACCAGTTTAATTTGAATATTGGGGTTTAACATAAGAGTTTCCAAATGATGGTTGGCGTAGGATGTTCTGATGAGGCATCCATTGGTGGGTGCATTTAAATTATAATAAATTATTGATTAATTTTTTTTCAATTTAAATGACATAAAAAATTCATCTATAAATACCTTCTTGTGATGATTTTCTATGGATTATCCACATTACAATTATAATATCTAATAGGTAGAGTATAGCATTTTTTAGAAGATCATGATCAGGGAAAGATGAATGATATGATCCAAGAAAATTTCCATTCGAATGAAGAACATCGTGGGATCATCACCTTCATCACTAGATTATGCATTATTCACCATAGATTAATTGATAATTGAGGTATGACTCATAATTTGTAGTTTCTTCCATTTTGATTAAGATATTGAGAATGGATAATTAATATTCCCTTGATAAGCGATTAATCCTCCCTTTAAATGATCCTAAATATGATAAATTAAATTGTTGATTTAATTTATATTTTTGAGTTTTATCACCCCTAGATATCTCGTTGTTTAATATTTGGCCAAAAATCTTGGTAAAATGTAAATTTGGCTTTGTTACTGTGCATCTCTCATCAACATTCTTCATGTTATTCTCTTATGGAACATGGGGTCATGGTTCAACATTCCTAGGGTGGGTATGGTCATGATCGAACCCCCATATTCTAGGAGGATATGTAAAAAATGAGCATTATGGTGATTTTGGAATAGATCATATTGTTTCTGCTAGTGAGGGTTCACAGTTGAGGATGTGATTTATGTGAGACAAGTATAGTCGATGATGATAGGTGGTTCAATGATGAATCAATGATCTCTATATTCATGATTTATATGTAGTGATGATGTTTGGGGTGACAAGATTAATTATAAGCAAAGACCATTTGCTGGGTCCTGTGGTGGAGGATGGTCAGCATAGTTCGGAAGACATGAATGTTTTAATAATATTATTTTTAATCATATTAATATTATTATTATTATTATTATAAATTTTATTATTTTTAGTATATATATTTTAATGATAATTGTATAATAATAATGTTATAATGAGTTAATGAACTTGAAGCGTGAATGAGGGGTGAATCCTCCAAAATGTTTGAATGGGAGTGATTCTCCCTCCCCCTTATATTTATATTACAATAATTATTATTATTATAATAAAAATTACGATAATAAGGAATTAATAACCGTGAGGATGGAAGGAGGGATACCACATAATAGGCATGATAATGGGAGTGACACCCTCACATAGTATAATTATATAATAATAATAATAATAATTATATTATTATTATTATTATTATTATTATTGTTATGGTTGTTAAACCTTGTTTCAGGTGTAACTTATTCTTATGATTCTAGAATGAAGAACCATCTGAGGAATCACGACCATGAAATTAAAGTTGTTATTTCATGACCAATGTTGGATACCTTTTTCCAACTGATTCTTGAGGTTCATAATGAACCCAATAATAATAATAATAATTTCTATTATTATGAAATCTAGTATTTAATGAAACTTCTTCATACAGTGTTGGTATGAAGAACTGTTTTTGGAACTATGACACTGATATTGATGAATAAGTTCTCAGACCAATATTTAGTTTTTAATTTTCACTTGTTCCTCAGGCCCATGAAGCGATGTATGTTCATGTTAAAGAAAAATGCCTTTTTTTCACTGGGCATATAATATGGTAAAGTGATTAGCCTTTCTTATGTGATTTTAGGTGAGGATAACAATGGTATTATCCATTTTTTACACTCACCTATATTATCGATTACATATCGATGGTTTGAGATTTTAGCTCAATGCACTGATGATGAGCCTCGTACGCTCCCCAGGATTTTGGTCAGACTCATGTTTTGGTCTGTCAGTAGCATATCATGAGTGTTTTTTCACATAGAACGTGATGGTATACTTTTTAGTGTATTTTATGTTTTGGTATGAGAATTTTCAAGAATGATAATAAGATACTAATTTTCATTAAAAAATGTACTATTAAAATACAAAGGTGAGACTCCCCTATCACATAAGGGTGAAAGTCCTCTATATATTGATATAATACTCCACTGTCACATCATGGCATTGTTCATCCATACAAGATAGAAAAAATCAAAGGTGACACTCCCATATAACATGAGGGTGAATGTCAACATTTCACAGATATATTACTCTCCTATCACACTATAATGCAGATCCTACATACTCATTATGTAGATATAGAGGTGGCACTGCACTATTGTACCAGGGTGTGGGTCCTCTATCGATAAAGATGATACTGCCCTATCAGACCAGGTAATGAATCTTCATAACACATTTTACAAATAGAGAGATGACACTCCCCTATCTTAATATGGTATGAGTAGTCTATATTTCATATATTATTCTATATCATGTTTTAGAGAAGTTGTGAGGTGCAGTCCGTCCTCCAAAATTATTTGGATAGGCACATGAGATGTTGGGTATCATTGATGGACCTTTAGAGTACCAGATAAACTCATCAGTTAGGGTTGGGCTATTAGGGGGAGATACCATTTCTCAAACATCAATGTTTGTTTTATGATCTTATATATTTGAATTTGTGTTTCATTTCCATATTTTTTTGGGATGAATTAACAGATTCTATCATGTCTTATATTTCTTCCTCTTTATTTTTTAGGGAATAATACTGGGTATGCATATACTCACTTCTATATGGGAATTTCTAGAACATGTCAGGTACTATGTAGATGATAGACAGTTCAATATTGGTATTAGCAGAGCATAGGAATCATGGGTGCATTTGACTACATATAGTGGTCATGGATTGAGAATAAGGAGTCAAAAGATTTTATATTTCTTTCCTTTCAAGTTATTTTTAGGTTGGGGCATATTTTTTATATGGGAAATCATTTTTTGTGTTGCTCTTTAGTTTATATTATCGTACTCTTTTGAATTCCCAAAAGGTTACTACATGAATGGTTTTTACACTACATGTTGCAATATTTTATTATTATTCCCATGAATTTCATCAGGTAGATGATTGGGTGCATGGATATAGGTACTTTTGGAAAATTCCTCCCATATTAGTTATGCCTTCTGTCACTTATTTCTAGACCATAACATATGGAGTTGGTCTTCGGGTAGTTAATGTTCAACCTTCCACTTACTAGGTGGGCCTTGGTGGGTCTAGTCATGACAATGACCCTTCATACCTATTTTTGGCATCATAATCCATAATTTTAAATAAAATTAATCTAATTAAATTTCAATTTTTCATAAAATTAACTCTTATATTAAAATATATAATGTGTTCAAGGTTATTTGTAGAAATTGTTTTTAATCATTCTTTGTTCTTAATCTTATTTCACAAAAATTAAAAATTAAATGAGCATTATTTTTATTGTATATTTTTAAACTTCATATTAGATTATTTTTTATAAAATAGATGAATTTATATTTAAACCATAATATATAATGAAGTATCAATTATTGTAAAACAATTGTTTTTCCATGTTAAATAATATTTACCTTCATAAAAATATTTCTACACCTAAAAATTACATTAACCTCTTTACATAATTATGTCATTATAGTTCAAAATATGAAAATAAAGTTATATAATTAAAATTATAAATGTCATAAAACCTTATTTTTATCTATAAACATACAAATAAAAGGAAAACTGTATTCACTGGATTTAAAAAAAAAATATTTACTATTTTAATCTTATTACCATTCTAATTATTTTCAATATATTATTCATATAAATAATTTATTTTATTTAATTTATAGTTATTTCCATAAAATAAATAATGTAATGAAAAAAATTTATGAAAGGATAGATTTTAAATCATATATCATTATTATTTGTTATTAAACTACCATAATTGAATTTTTATCAATTCTTTAATATTAATAAAAACCATTATATATATATATATATCATATTTCTGTTACTTTTATTTTTACCCACCAATTTTGTTCCATTATATATTTGGAAATATAATATTTCACAGGTTATTGTGGTTTTAGTGTTACATTTGTTCGATGTAGATTATTAAATGAGCTATCATAGATAATATCAACATAAAGGATATAAAATTTCGGGTCATTATCATTGTGGGGGGTGTAATCCTAAATTTATTTCAATAAATTCATTCATATATGTATATGTATTATATTATTTTTTTACTTTCATCATGTTTATACATGTATTTATAGTCATATGTTAGTGTTATATGGTGAGAACCTAATGAAATGTGTTTATCATGCACTAAATAGGCCCACATGTGTGTGTGTTTATATTGAATTTGAAAATATTATTTTGGACTATTCACATGTTTTACAGTGGATCGGGTTGTATCAACTTAGATAGGTGTGTAGTTTGGTTTGAGTTGAGATGATAAGAATATAGTTTGTCTTCTTGTATGTTTAATGCTTCCATTTTTTATTAATTATTGGTCATGTGGTGCATCTTTTGAGTTGTATTATTATTCATCCAGTGTTTTAATATTTTAATGCATAGATGTATTTAATCAATTATAGTTTACATAAGGTATAAATATATACTAACATTCTCTAATATGTGTCATTTATCAGTATATAATAATATTATTATTATTAATTTTTGAAATATAAAGAATATTTTCTCTCTAATTTTGATTTAATTATCTCAACATCATTTGATAGCCTCTAGCATATGGGTTGGGGAACCTATGTTCCTGTGGCACTCTAAATATGGAATCATTTGGGTTATATTAGTCAAAGATATAGAAATAGGTATTAGAGAATATTTTTTTTTCTTTTTACTATTTGATGTAATAGTAAACTGGGATAGGAATTTGATAAATCTTGTAATTAACCTCAGGGTGGTGTTTCAGGAACACTGGTTTTGTGATATTTCCTTATTACTAGGGATATGATATTTATATTACTTGTTTTAACTTTTAGTCTTAAGATATTTATTTATATATGATGTTTTTATTTTAGATAATATTTTTTTATTTTATTGTTTATGAGTGTAAAGGGCATATTTGAATTTATCATATTTTCTATATAAGATTGAAAGACATAAATGTTCTTATATATAGTAAATTTTATAGAATATATAGAGTTAATTTGATTAATGTGTCAAGAAGAACATATAAATTATTTTTCTATATTACTTTTTTGGTGGCATTATCCTCTTCTATATCATAACATTTTCTAATGACAGGTCATGTGGAATTAATTATTGTATTTTATCTAATAATTGAAGCACAAATCATGGGTATATGGGATGTATAATATCCTTTTGCCGGATGGATTAGAAATTTGATTCCTTGGTGATAGTTTTATGTTGGATAGTTATGTATGAGATATGATTTAGAATGGGCATGGGTTTACATAATGATCCAATTACACTTTAGAGGGTATATAAAAAGAATTTTAGAATTAATTGGGAATTTTTTATATAAATAATGTTGATATCTATTGGAATCATGATTTTGTGAAGAATATAGAATAATTATGTTATCCAATCCTAATGGTTTCTACGATTTTTTGTTTAGATATACAATAGTGACCCAAGAGGGTATTATCATGGATGGGTAGAGCATGGGTAGATTCCATGGGTTTAAATACAATTTATAATTGTTAGTTGGTGTTTTTTGTGTCTTTAATGGATTTATATACAATGGTTTTCTAAGGAAGTCACTAAGAGAGCCTTTGAGATATTGTATTTGACATGCAGGAATTATATGAGTTTCTCTTTAGGCATGTCATCAAATGTTTTTTTGGTCATTTTCATCATTTGTGCACGAGTCAATATAAAAAACGAGCCGAGGTTATCCTGATCCTTCACATGAACTGTCTTTATATAAGGCTTAAAGCAAGTTATCACTCACCAAGAGAACACAAAAATATCATGTGTATCATCCTAATCCATTTAGAAATGCTTTCACCCAGAAAAGCAACATAATAAAACACATATTCCACATGAAAATATATCATGACCTATTAATAACCTGAACATCCACACTATTAATTGATTTGTCTCAAAAAAATAAAAACATCCACACTAAGAATACCAAAAAATAACTAGAGATTGATATCATTACAAACATAATTTTACAATTTATTAACTAGACATATATAAACATTAATCACTATTCAATAGGAAAATAATCTCAAAATAGGGTTATGGATAGTGATGCATATGGACAACATTATAGCAAATCTAAAATCCCAAGTTACTTCACATGAGATGAAATCTGTGAGACCATCATCTCTACCATCCCATATTTACATCATTCATGTTTATCAAGTTGATTTAGTGAACTACATGGTTCCCTAACCTTTAACAGTGTCCATAAACACAATTTTCGATAATACCAATGAAATATACAGGCTATGTGAAAAATCTTATAGTTGTACCACCATGAATCTATATACGGCCATTCTCCATGTAAATAAATAAAACTAGTTTGAAATATATATTTAAAATAATAGCAATTTCTTAAAAAAAATTCAAAATAATGTTAGATATTATAAAAAACCCATATTTCCAAAATCATGATATGTATAGGCTTAAACAATGGAAATTAGGGCCACATGACATGAACTAACTCAAAACCCCCAAAAATGTTTGTTTTTAGGAAATATAAATATCCTGTGTCTTAATAAAGGAATTGGAAATTAAAAAGAAGATATTTATAACTAAAAAAGAACAAATAATATGAATCATGTGCTTTAACTAAATGAGTTTAATCATGAAATAGTCAAAAAAATGGATTATTAGTTGGTTAATGGAGTAAAACCTATATAAATGCCCCTAAATCTACCTTAGGCTTTATATTCCTCCCATTGGTTCCATGGGTACCATGGGAAACATAATTACCTTGTGATATCTTGTTCTAAATAGAAAAAATTCCCTATATTGTTCACAAATTAGTGTGGGTATTCCATTTTCTATGCCACCTACACAACCCAGATCTCCCATGTTCTATATATTAATAGTCATAGAGATCATTCAAAATCAAATTATATGATCCATATATTCCCATAATAAATCAATCACTAATCAAAATGTATGTCATATTCTAAAATATTTTTTTTGAAATACATTATAATTTAAAAATCCTATTTGAATAACCTTATCAAACATATTGTGTTCATTAAAACAACTTACTTTAGAAAATGCATTTGAAATCATAAATTTACATCATTCCTTTAGAATCAATAAAAAGTTGATAAATTAACATTGGATGCACAATTTTGGTACAATGTAATAAACAAAAATAAAATGAAATCAAGAAAAAATGAAAATCCATGGAAATGAAATTATATGTAGATAAAAATTATATAGAAATAGATTAAAACTCATTAAATATGATGAAAACCACATGAACCAATTTGGAAGAGTCCTCATGAACACTAACTACCATGAAATACAATTATTATTCCACCCTAAACCATTATTTTTTCAATGGAATGGAATGGTTCCATGATTCCAAGAAAATAAAAAAATTAGGAACTAGTAGAAATATATATGGAGTATATATCAAGAATACCTCAATAAACCCCCAAAAATAATCAATGAAAATCCACCAATATATGAATGGTATAAAATCTCCATAATGAGGATGGAGGGTTGTCTGTGAACGAGGTGGAAGTGGAGGTGACATGGTTTTAAATCAATCATTATAAAATTATAAAACTACAACTTTTAAGTAGTTTTAATATATATATATATATATATATATATATTCTTGCAACCCATTATATGATTTGAGAAATTATGTGAATGATATGAGAAACCATAATTCCTTCTTAACAATCGCCTTTCATGGTAAACCGAAAAGTTAATACGAACTGTATGATAATCATGTGGTCATTTATGTTAACCAAAATCACAATAATAAAACCCTTACCATTCGAAACTCTTTAAATAAATAAATAAATAACAAAATCTCAAAGTAATATATACCAGTATCTTGGATTATATAAATATTCTCTCCACTATTAAACATTCCCACTATCATTTTCTCAAGGATCCACTTTAGAAAATTTATAACGACACTACTCCCTCAGTAAGACTACACACCCCATGGAAACTATAAATTGGAACCATAACACTGAAGAACATGGAGCAATGGGAATTATTTTACTTATATCACCTTGATACGTTAATCCGTGATATAGATAGGCTACTCATCAATGGATGTGTTAGGAACTAGCTCCAAATCATGTGACTCTATTACATGATAATGATTTAGATGGAATGTATATATTTAGGATATATTGAATCCATCATGGATCATGGTCATATATGATTGAAAACATGGTTTATATTTTACCTTCACATGTTTCTCCACAATTTGAAATGGCATGAAATATTATTGTCCCAAATTCCATTGAGATTCACTAAACTAGTACTCATGAATCTAGTTATATAAACAAATACCTTATACAAAATAATTTATAACAATTTAAAAAATCTATATATAACCATCCATAAAAATATTATCAATAATGGTTGTTGTATCTCTATATTTGGATGATATATTTTTAGATGTAGGGAATTAGTACACATAAAAAACTAATAAATCCAATTTATTTATCAAATAATGTAATTTTTCCATTATATATGAATTTACATAAAACATAATGTTACATCTATATAACCATCAAAATATCTCACAAGTTATTTCATTCAATGAATCTCAAAATCTGTAATTTTATTCATAACCTAGGAAAATTGATAAAAATAGATAAGGATTAAACTCCCAGTAAGGGAAAAGATAAAACTAAAGAAATCATGACAGATACATTGAATAAATATTATGGAAGGAATTAGTAAAAACCATGAATTATTAATCAATTTTAAAAATATAGCATTATATATCACTGAAATCAATCGAAAACTAGTATATCGATTATACGGACCTCATTATAATGTGAATTCTTATATTTAATGTGTTGTTCCAAGACATTTACATGCCATTGATATCATAGTAAATAATTTTCTTTGAATTCAATAGGTATGCACCAAATAACGAAAAAATTTATCTATTGAGATTTTTGATGGATCAAGTGTATATATAATTTAGGTAACACTAGTCAATTGATTAGTAAAAGGTATTAACTATATGAGTCAACAAATATTTTCATACCATTCTCTCTGTAACAATATATTGAATAAAAACATGGATATTTATATAATAAAATATATTTTTTATCAATAAATAATAATCATATATTAGTAGTAGACAATAATTAAGAATATTAATACATTTCCATGGGTTAATACAAACAGTATCATGATTATAACCAGTCTATAGAAATAAAGTGGATGGTCAAACAATATAGTCAACTTGTAAATAATCATCTATTTTGAGATAAAAAGATCTATATTGACATTAATTTTTACCTAGTTAGTATAATAAATTTCATTTAATGTTAACATCATCTAATCTAAATTTGCTAAATTTTATTTTCATAACATGTAGAGCAATGGGTATTTTTCTCTGTTTGTACTCGAATAACAGTATCTTATGACATCCACAGAAATAAGGTGGATGGTTGTAAAATGAATAAACATATGAAGTGATAAATATATATATACTGATTTATTTGTTAGTAATGTAAATCCATAAATAATATTGAGACCTACAACATAAAATATTCAATGGTAATAATTTATCCATCTTATATGAAATATGTTCGATGGATGATCTTAAATCAATTAATGAAAATTATGTTACAAAAAATCCTCATTATTGGGGAAGAAATTAAATCAATATCCATTTGAAAAAATAATAAGATTTTTATAGTAAATTCCATGAAATAAAAAGAGAAAAAAATATCCATGTGATTTGAATACACTATACAAAGCGATCATAATGTATATAATGTATTATGAGTCAAAGAATCAGAATTGAGACCAATAAAACCCTTGGGATTGAGTAACACTTTAAGAAACAAACCTTGATGATGAAGTCTTATAATTTAAAATTAAATAACATTATTAATTCTTAATTCATGATATTGTGTCTAAAATGGGAATTATATACACTATACAAATTGAATTAGTTGGATAATACCAAACATGCCTCAAACCGAAGAATTTGTGATCAAACCCTTAACTTATATTCCCACATTCTAGATTATTCTGTAAAATCTCATTTAATTAATGTAGAAATATAAATAATATGTATTTGATACTTAATATAATTATACTATACTTTTATAATTATTTTTCATAAATATATATAAAATATATTAACTGATTATAGATTATTTCTATTATTGGGTGTCTGAAATTTTGTTTTACCATTTTATATAAAATTCATGATGATGAGAGAGATTCTCCCAATGTGGAATTAGGTTTATAATTTATATATCAATGAATATATAATAATAAATTTCTTCTAAATATTAATTTTGACTTATTTCTATTAGATGAAGGACATGAACATGACTTGTGAAAATAAAAAGACATGATACCATAGTTTTAGTGTGTTTAAAAAATGTTATATATTAATAACTATTTAAAAATATTTATATCACCTTTATATAATTATTAATATATATTATATTAAATATTATGACATTATATTATTCTTATATAAAAATCCTTAATCATTCAAAATATAGTATTTAAAACATAGTTCATCTCGGTAGTGAAACCAACCCAAAATGAAGATGTTTCATATTGTTTTCCAAAGTATGGGAATGACATTAGATAAATATAGAATGAAATATTAAGAATCATCAACATTTAATAATAAAAAATGTCCTTAGTGAATTATTTCTAAAAACAAACATAGATATGTGTGGTTGTTATAAAAACTCATAGTTCATTGATGCGGGAGTTTGTCATATGGATGATTAACAATCCCATTTCTCATTTGATGGAATAAATTATGGTTTTTAAAAGGTTACCATTTTACATTTTAATTTTTGAAATATAAATTTTATTTATTCCAAAATTCATCTTAGATACTAGTATTTATTTATGTTGTTTAAAAAAGAACAATATTCATTCATAGTGATGGTAGTCTGCACATACGCATGATCTACAATTACATTTTTCTTATTGAAGTGGATAAATGAAAATAAAATATAAATAAATGAATATAGTAACATTTACTTATATAAATTATACTAATATAATTATTATATATTTTCTAGAATAAATTTGAATGAAAATAGTCAAGAATAAAAACAAGGTTGTTGATAATACTCATTTAAGGAACCTGAAATATTCAGTGATGTATTCCAAGTAATCATGGCCTTATGCTAACTAAAGATGAAAAAAATATTTTTAACATGAGATAGGGTTTTAGGATGATAAAAATTTATTATTTTAAAGATAAATTTTTTCCGAGGGGAATTTATTTAATTGGTGAAGATTTTAAACATTTATATGTTAAGGGAAGTGTAGTTTTTGGAGGTCCCTTAACATTTTCAATAAAGTGATGTAATTTTTCCATGTTCAAAGGCACAAAAATGGAAAACAATTGGAGATTAAAATTATTGGGGGTTGAAAATATTTTCATCCACTCATTTGGGATAAAATGTTACAGTTTTATGGATTTTATTGATACTTTTTTTTGTTTTTATCGAAATATACTTTTAAATTGGTAATTAATTTTTAAAATTTTATAATCATTTTTAATAATAAAATATGAAAGAAATATTTAAATAATTTCTATCATATGATATATAAATTTAATATCATTTTATAATGAAATTTATATGGTTTTAAATATTTACTTTTTAGATTAGCATACATATCACGTAAAAACATTTTTTATAAAAAAGTGTGATTTTAACCATAAAATTTTGGTTTGTGACATAGTTATTAAAAATATAAATTCCCCTAAATTATTTGGTTTATATTAACCGAAATAAAATACATACCACTTTTATCTAATTCTATAACTGAATCTCACCCTAAAAATACTTGATTCATAGAAAATATAGAAACCATTTTTTCTTTAACTAACATTTTTTATTATGTTATTAACTAATTTAACATTTGTTTTATAAGATCAAATACTAATTTAAAATTAATAATGAAATTATTTAAGTTCATATTTCACTAACTAGAAGGTTTTTTAATAATAGAGTTTATTATTACATGATGATAATATCATAAAAAAATTACATTCTTTGGGTAAACAATATTTATCAAATAAAATCCAACTATTTCACAAAATTATATAAAATTATTAGTAAGTCATTTTTTATATGAGGTATTCAAAATAAAATATCATTTTATTTATTCAAACTAATAAAAATTGTAAATTCAATTTTTTATAAAATATTAAAATAAGGTAAATAACTATTTTTATTGGAAAATGTTATTTTCAAATATTAAATGATATTATTTTCATATTAAATAATTTATAAACTATATTATTGTTAAAAAAATTTAATATAAATTTTTATATTTCACCAATAATTTTAAATTTCAAAAAATAGGAGTTTAAATCACATAAAAAGGCATTTAAAAAAACATTTCTAAAAAATAAACAATCTTATTAATCATTTTAAGTAAACTAATTTAATTTAATGAATAATAATAGTGGCCTTTAAATTTAGTATACATAATGTTAATAATTTTATTGCACATAATTATTCCTGCTAATTCAATTACTGTGTTTTATTCATAATATATTAATATATATATTTTATCTAAATATACCACGATGTCATTTCATTATTGAATTTTTCATCCTCAAAGATATTGAAGACATTGAATTTTTTAAAGGAAGTAATATTTTAAAATCGCGGGGTAATACATACTTCTCCTTAAATAAATTATTTCATCCCAATTTGACTCATAAAATCAAAGAAATTCCTATATGGATCTCATAATTATCTTGAAACCACTTCATGATCATGAATTTATTTAGGATGTGGAATAAGATTTATCAATATGAAAAAATTATTCTATCAAATTTATAAATAGAGATAACCCATTCCCAGTATAATATATGAATCTATTATGGGAAGAATATTTAGATTTGTGAGGAATAACATTACAAATACCTAGAAAATGATTTATATTAGAGTCATACAATAGAGGATTTTTTTATAACTCAATATATTAATAGATGGTGAAAATTTAAATGACTTTGGAAACATGAAAATAAAGAGTGGAAACTCATTATCTGATACATTTGTAGTAGTCTCATTGTATTTTCCTTATTCTTATGATTTTTTGGTTACTATATCCTTTAATATCCCATAGTTAGGATCATTGATATGAACAACAAACAAATATCATATAAATAAATAATTTTTTTTGTATCTTCACTATTTTCGATAAATTTTTTATTCAAATGAAATTTATATAAACACCAAAAAAATTTCATAGCACTTTAATGAAATTTACCATATTCTTCTTCTAATATTTTTGACATGTAGAATAGGGAAACTTCTTGACTTTAACATCTTTGTCAAAAACGTTTCCATGATATTCTATCCTTATCTTATTTAGGGTGTTATGGATGTCAACTAATTTCAATTTGTTAATTAGACTAAATACAAATTAAAATTTTCTTTCTAAATCACATTTGATACAAATGAGGGGATCAAAAAATCAAAAAAATGTGCATTAAAAATAGAAGGAACTCAAAAAATCATTAAATATAAAACTAATATTATTGGAATCTACCACTATATATACCCACTATTGAAGTGATGTTACTTGGATATCAGGTTCATCCTTTATAAGATATTCAAAATTATTGGACTACTTATCCCAAGTCTAAATATATTCATTCAAACTGGTCTTCTTTTTATTGAAACCGCATGAAAAAATGCAATTTTTTTCATTTACACCATATAATCCTCACTAATTTCAACTTGAATAATTTAATAATATATTTTATTTATAACTACTTTTAATGTATTGATAAGAAAGTTTTATTATAAAATTTCTTCCTGATATTAGAGTTTGAGATCCAATAATTTTCATTTTTTTCTTATAACTTTTCTTTCATTCTGTTCAATTCTTTGTCATGCACGAATTCCTAGTACTGCACAGTGAATTCTTCGTCAAGTGCCATGATTTCCATGATTATAGATTTCTTTCATAGCATAACAGACACATGATAATCACCATTAACAAGGATATTTTAACCTAACCTTGTTTATTTACCATTTTTTTAACTTATATGAGGATTGTGTTTCAATGGTTTTTATAAAATTCAAGTAATATTTACAATGACATTCTCCCCCTTGTAAATTGAAATATTCCTAAAAAGAAGATTAAATTTCCTTCCCTTACTCAACGTAGACCCATCCATCATGTCCCATTGGAAGTATTTATCATAGTATTTCATATGGGCTTAGATATTTTGTTCATAGCCCATCATTGGTTGAGAGTATGTTTATATATAACTTAGCTCCATATATTCAAAATTCATCGACCCTACCTACATTCCATTCCATTGTAGAAGGTATATTCACCATCCTTTATGATCGAAATTTCTGTTTTAATTTTCATCCATGTTTGAGAAATCATTTTGATGCTATGTTTTTTATGAGTCTCGTGGGGAAAGAGACCCCCATCTCAAAGGGAACGCTGTATTTAGACTAGAAAATTCATGTATCATAGACAACACCATTAAATAATATAGGGTTTTAAGACCATCATACATTGTAGTAGGTTGATCATTCTTCAGTCCATTTCTAAAACCTCTGACCATAAATATATCAACAATAGAGAGATAGACCTTAGGATGCATCAGTTCATCCTCTCCTAGGAACTGCTCCATCAACATAGAATCAACTAATTAACATCTTCACAAGGAAAAGATAACAAAAAATATTTGTTTCGTGTTCAAGAAGTTTCAACTTCTCTTAAATTGATTAAAAAGGATGTTTATTCAATAACCAAAATAACAGTGGAAAGGGCAGTGGAAAAAACTTATTTGGAAACACCTCCACTTGAAGATCCTTATTGCCATGCTAGTAAGAAGGAACTGAGTTTCCCAAACAATTTGAAGAAGAATAGTTATCCATCCAAGATTCCATGTCAACATGTTTTTTACAATGAAACTATTCTCCAACCAAAATTCTAACCCACTCAACTGGAAGTTTTGTAATCATCATCCTTGACACATTGACATGGGGAAATAAGGTGAAAAGCCTTGTTTTTTCACTAACCAGACAAAAAAAAAGACCTCCATTATTCTCCAACATGTGAATGGTATAAAATTCTTGTAAAGAATGATAATGTATAGGGAATATTACAAATAACACAATACATATAAAATCATACTTCATATTAAAGTAATTTTACCATTAAAATAGAAATAAATGGGACCAATGGAAAAATAAATTATATTTAGTACAAGTAGTAATCAGATCAACATCTTAGGAAAACCAGATCATGATCTTCCACTTGTCAAGTACTCTAATTGTCACATATTCATTTTAAAACCAGTACCTATACAAAAAAATGTAAATGAAATCATCTAAAGTATGAAGTCGAAAATACCAAGAAACCACAATCAATTTTGGGAGAGTTAATGCATCAGTGAACTCCATGTTCAAAATTTCTAGATGAGGATAACCATAATATATATTTGGAACATTAAAGCTAGGAACCTTGTCGAAGAAAAGAGGGGACTCAGATTAGAGAATTGGATGAAATAAAAAGGTTGATCCACTGTAGAATACAATGGGAGTCACCCCTGTGGATGAGGTAAGGATCGAATCAGTATCCATCACCACCTAGGGTATCTTTGAAAACATTATATATGTGAGAGTGTTGATTTCATTAAATATTCATCAAAAATTTAAATTTATTAATACGTTGTTAGTAAGAATTAATGATATCCAATTAGGAATAATCATAACATTTCTCACTCCATCCCTTATCCCATTGGGTTATTCATTGTGAAAATATTTATATTATCCCACGTACATATGTTTACATATTGATCAAGCTAGTAATAAAAAATAATATTTAACATCAGTGGTGATAATTATAAGAGAATTATCCCAAACACTATAGATACATTTACACCTCAGATGCCTCACATTATATCCCTATCATGTTATCTAATAGATCATACAAATCAATCATTAATAGTCTTAGTTCAACCTAAATCTCATTAAATTTGACCTATACCATTCTTGGTTCATCCTAGGTAACTTGAGTTTGGTTATCTCATAATTATTAACCTAATAATAAAAATAAATAACCCTAATTACCTATTAATTTAAAAAACATTATATACCTAATAATCATTGAAATATATTCTCTCAATATCTATATTATCTTTCCATAAACAACATTAATCATTCATATATCAATATTTCTATGTACGTATAGAGATTAATAATATAATATCAATAACACATGCTATTAAAAATCATTTTAATCTCTATGTCATTAAAATACAATGAGATTATTTATTCTTCCAATATCTAAATATATATCTATCCCTAAACTATTTTAATAATTAGATAATAGGATCATAAACTAGTCAATAAAGATCATTATCTAAATAATTATATATACATCATCCAAAATATCATGGATAACTTTTTTATAAAATAACTAATCAATTAAAGGGATATTAAAACTTCTTAAGTCAAATTTAACTAAATTAACAAAACCTTTATTATTTCAATATCAATCTTATTCTAAATGTATGATTTATACAACCGCAACCATGTGATCCTTAATAATTATCCCCATAAATATAAATATTTCACCTATTCACATTTCATGGTTGTTGATATCATTTAATTTATATTTTTTAAGATTTAATATATAACCACTAATGATAAATATTATATGTTTGACATAATCCTTATATTATTTTTAATATAACATAATATCATTGAAAAATATCAATCTCTAATTAAAATAGAAAATAATATCAATATTTAATTCATATTCAGATATCAACCACACTACACTATGTAAGACAAGGAAACTCAAATTTTCAATAATATTATTAATATTTTGTATTTTTTAACATAATATATAATATCTTTTATTTTGTTATAAGAATAGTGGTTTCTATATATATACCTTTCTTAGTACCATCTATATAAAACTATCTCAGCCAAATAATTAAACCAAAATGGTTCTGATAATATTCAAAATATAACTATGAAAACACCATTATGAATACCAATTCCTATATACAACAATTATTTTTAATATATGCTACTTTAATTTTAACATATAAATCTCTTTTTTGAATCATTGGTTATCCATGGTCATTTTTCTATTATGTTATATAACCAAATTTGTAAGAATCATTCATAAATCATTTATAATGTTTCAAAATTAGAATATGATTAACCATATAAGACCCCCCCCGGCATGAGTTTTGACAAAACACTAGTATTAGGTCCACTCATAATGCATCAATGTGACGATTGAGTTGATGAGTAGCCTACCCTTTAAAGGTGACTAAACTTAGGTGAATCAATTCCATATATGTATCCACATGTCTATATCTAGAAGGGGATGTATTTTTAATAAAAACCATACAATATCTATTTTACCAAAACAAAATGATGTTAGACAATACTTATAAAAATTCCTCGAATTTAACTAATGTTCATATCTCATAATTCTCAAATAAAATTTTCATTGTTACCATATCAGTAAATCATATACATATCTTAAAGTCTTATCAACACCTTTTAACTTATGATAAACACTAACAAGTCAACACTTATATTATAATAATAAAATCATAATCTCAAAATCTATTAAACCATACCTTTGATACCAAATGTGATGTCCCATACCTGTATTCCAAAATTTGAAGCAATAAACACATAAATTATTTACTAGATTTTATTCCAACTACAAAATCATAGATATTACCATCCATAATTACAAAATAAATAAATAATAATTTCATATCATAGATATCAAGGAATATTTTAGTTTTAGATTTTTAGGGTAATATATTACATAGAAAACTAATAATTATGATGATTTTCTCATCTAATGGATATTCCTTCTTTATATATGAAACTACATAATCCATTAAGAGTTTTGAACGTCTCTGATAATTTATCAAATATCTATTATCCTTAAAAACATGTCATGTATTTTAATTTTATTTATATCTTGGTGAAATAGTATATTAATAATGTGTTAGATTAGAAGAATTGTAAGGGAAAACATGCAGGTGGACTAATCATAACATTAATATTATTGCCGAAATTTCTCAAAAACTGGAATATATAATCAACATGACAACATGATCATACTATAACCATGAAAACAAAATAGACCATCGATATAAATAATCATGATATCATAATAATGTAATTAATGATATCAAACATCACAACATGTTTTCAAGGACTAATTCCAAAACATTGACATATTGTTATGACCACAATTAAGACATCATGTTAAATTGGGTGGGTATTCAACAAATACCCAAAATAGTTTTCTATCATGATATCCATTGATGAATTGATGGAATATATAATTTTTATTACCGTACATCACCTTATTAATTCCAAACCATTCACCATAAGATTCAAAAATACATTCCATTCAATTCACTGAAGAAATTCTATCTGAATTAAAACATTACTAACTATATATGAATGATACATAATTTTCTAACATAATGAACCCATTTTTAGTCAATATTAGTCATGAATTTTAAAAAATTTAGACATTAAAAAACGTCCAACACAATCCTTACCCACCCATAGACATTAGGTGGATTATGAAATAATAAATAGTCAACATGTCTATAATCACTTGTATTGGAATAACAACATAGAGAGCGCCAATATGTTTCCTTTTATAAATAGAATAACATTATTTGTAGTTAAAAATAATCCAATTTGAATTATGTAAAATGTTATGTTCACTCTATTTAGAGGAAAGGGTATACGGGTAACATAATGTTGGTATAACATGACCATAACCTATCTTGAGAATGAAGGTGGATGGTTGTAAAATAACATAACCTAAAAATTGAATAATATTCATAAAAATGTTTATGCGGCTCGAAAGTATAGAAAAATAAAAACTGCTATTAATCAACATAATTCATTCAATGGTCATAATATAAATAACATATATAAAATAATTTTAATGAAAGATCATAACTTTATAAATGAAAATTTAGTTACTAAAATCTATATTATTTGGAGAAAAACTGAATCACTCCCCACTTGAATAAGTGAACTTGATTTGGATAGTAAATAAAATGAAATTAAAGGATTATAATAATAATATATCCATTATTAGTGAATACTCTATAAAAAAATCATGGTGAATTAAATGTATTTTCCCTATGAGAATTAGCATTGAGACAAAGAAAACCCATGTGACTTGAGCAACACTTTATAAAAGCATCTTGAATGAGTGTATTTTAGTGGAACCTAAAATTCCATAATTAAATGATAATTCATGACCTGATATGTCAAAAAGGATTTATATAAACCACATAAATGAAAGTATGTGCATAAAATTAAAAATGTCTCAAAGTGTAGAATTTGAGATGAAAAGTATTACCGTGTTTTTTGGCTAATTAGACCATGATCCACCAACCTATATAATAATAATAACTATATTAATAACTTATATATATAATATAAAATAAACATACAAACCTTATTATTTTAATTTTATAACCATATATTAAAAATAATTAACTAGTTATAGTTTATTTTTGTTATTGGCTGTTAGAACATTCATTTTCTTGTTTTTCATATACGTCAAGAAAACCAGAATAATTATCACTATTTAATTAAAATTTATTAATCCCAATATCATTAATGATATAATAAATATATTTTCACAAATATTACTTATTCCCAGTTTTTATTAGGTGAAAAAACACGAATATAACTTGTGAAAAATGAAAAACATGATTGAATTGTTCCGAAGGATTAGCGAGTAAATATAGATATTTTAATAAATATTTAAAATATTTAATTAAAAGTTTAATAAATCTATAATACATATTTAAATAATAATTATTGAAATATATTACCATATATAACAATTATTAATCATTCACGGAATAAATTATATGACATTGTTCACGTATGTGGTAAAACTATCCAAAAACGGTAATGTTTTTTTTCTAATTTCATGACCACGGGGGTGTAAATAGATAAATATAGTATGAAATATTTAGAAGACTAAACATTTAATTATTATCTTGTATCCTTAGAAAATGCATTCATAGATCCATTCAATTTTTTTGGTGATGAAAAATGAAATTTATCATTTATAGAGAAGGTAGTTCACTTTATGCATGATTAATAATCTCTTTCATCAATGGATGTAAGAAATTATAGAATAATAATAATGATAAGTTCTAAATTGTGTCTATTACATATAAACAATTTTTATTCACCAAATTCATCAATGATAATATACATTAGATATGGTGTTAATAAATGATCAACATCATATTGTGGACCATGTAGTTCACTTGTACGCATAATCAGCTAATTAATTTTTCCTAGTAGAGGATATATATGAATATAAAATAATAAAAAACATAATATAAGAACATTAATGTTTTTAATTTATAAGAATATAATTTTAATATTTTTTATAGATTAAGTTTCAATGAAGACAATCAAGAAGAAAAGAAACGTAGTTGAAAATACTCATGTCACACACATGAATTTTCCTAGGAATTATACTTGGAAATGATTTAGTTATGCAAAATAATTGTGTAGATATTATTTATAACATAGAATAGGGTTATAATATTATAAAAATGGTATATTTTCAATGTGTTATTCAAAGTATAGGAGAGTCTTGTAGTGGTAAAAGGGTTACCCTACAACAAGTGGAGGGAAGGGTAGCTTAGGGGGGACCCTAACATTTTCAATAATACAATGTTACAATTCCAATATAAAATACTTAAAAATGGAATAAAGAGGAGGGTAAGGTGAGTGTGTACTTAAACTCACTTCAAACACTCATTTGGTAGACAACAAATTGTGTTTTAAGGTTTTTATGTTTTATTTTGGTCGTTTTAAAGAACTATACTTTTTTACTTGGTAATTAATTTTATATTCCAGTTATAAATTTTAAAATCATAAATGATATTAACCCATTAATATAATTTTATCTTTATAATATATAATTTTCTGAACTTTTTATCCAAATAAATACTTTGGAATTTAAAAATTAATTATAGTTTTAGCACACATAACATATAAAAACTTGTTTTAGAAACATTTATGTTTTGAAAGATTAAAATATATTTGTAAAGAAGTAGTTATTAATATTATCAACTAATATGACATATTTTTTTTATTAATTCAAATAAATGGTATTATTATTTCGTAGAAAACCAAAAATAAAATCTCATCCTAAGAAAATATTATTTAAACAAAAAATTGAAATTAGTTGTTTATATTAAACTAATGTTTTAATTTAGTTCAAAAAAATGTTGACAAAGGTTTTATAAGATCAAAGAGGATTTAATAATGCATAAGGTAATTTCATATATTCTTATTTATTTATTTAAATGATTTTCTAATCTTATAGATCATTATTATATAATTTTAATGTCAATAAAATTACATTTTTTGTGTAAATCATATATTTCTACTAAAACCAATTTATAAAAAAAATAAAAATAAATTAATTCTAAGTAATTTTTTATATGTTGAAAAAAATGAAGTCCAATTTATAAATTTCAAATTCTCTAATTTATAAATTATATTTTTATAAAAAATAATTAAATATTATAAAACTATTTTTATTGTAAAATGATATTTTTAAATTTTAAATATTATTGTTTTTATTTATTATCATTCGAAAACTAAATTACTGTTAATAAATTGTTAATATCAAGCATAATTTATCATCATTAATTATATTTTTGATAAAATAGGAACATGTATCTCATAAAAAGATATTTTTTTTAGAAAAATTTATTTCATAACAACAAATGATATTATTAGTTATTTAGGTAAACTAATTGAATTCCATTTTTAATAAATGTAAAGTTTATTTTATTTATAAATATATTTAATAAAGAATTTACTCCTATAAATTCAAAATTTTTAATATTTTGGTATTTATGATCAAACATAAGTATTTCTATTTTATCTAAATATAGTATGGCTTCATTTTAGTTTAATGATCCATGTATTGCAAGCTATCAAACACATTATATTTCTAAAAGATAGTCATATATTAAAATACTAGGGTTTTACATCAGATAATTTCCCTTATAATAAATAAAAAAATATAAAAATGAATAAATTACAAAATTATTAGGAAATTTATTAAGTAAATAATTATTAAAAAATGGATATATACTAATTATAAAAAAATTATTAATATACATTAAATATAAAGATAGAAAATTAATAAAATTTAATAATTAAAAACATATTAATGCCTTAGTTAGTTTTAATGGTTTTTATACATAATTATTAATTAATAAATTAAATATATATATATATATATGACTATATACAATGTTTCAAAAAATATGAATTATATAATAATAAATAATGCTCACATTAAATTAGTCGAATATGAAGTGAATGTGGTTTATAAATAAATATACAGATTAATTATCTTGATTAGTGTATATTTATTGATTTTTTTTGATTTCTCAATTTATCATATATCAATTGCGTGTTACATGTATTTCACTCATAAATATACATAATTAATTTACATTTAAATACAGCTCACACACACAAATATTTATGTAACTAATGAAATCATATATAGAAGCTTATACCCCAAATATTTATGTAAGTTATTCAAATTTTATTATTTATTTTAGAATATAATCTAATTAAATTATATAATTAATATATTATATATTTAATCAGTAATTATTATTTATTCTTAACATTATTATAGTCATTTATTATTAAATCATTTTTAATATTTTCTATTTTTAATTTTATTTAGAAGGTAATCATTTTCTAATATTTAATGATATATTTTCATTTACTATGTTATAATATTTCTAATTTTTATATATTCATATTTTTTAAATATATATCCATATGTTTTTAATAATTTTTATTTAATCAATAAAACTTATCATCTTTTTCAATATTTTTAAAGTGAACTCATTTTTAATTATTCAATTTCACTCAATTTTAATATGCTTGCATTTAATATTAAATATTCACTAATAATGTTAAAAATATATTTTTATATAAAAATTAATAAATAAATATATTTATAAATGTATATTTATTATATTCATATATTAATAAATTTATAATTATAAATAAATAAGTATTATTAATTAAAAAATTATTTGAATAAATATAAATATATGTATATATATATAATTATTAAATTATAATAAATTTATTTAAATAATGATAATATTTACTATATTTATATTTATTTTTATATTTAAATATATTTATTATATATATAATATAAATAAATATAACAATATAAATAAATAAATTTTTTATTTAAAAAAAATTATATAATTATAAATAAAAAATTCTATATTCAAATAGTTATATAACTATAGTAAAAATATTTAAATAACGAATATATTTACTATATTTATATTTATATATATATATATTTATTTAATAAATAAATATAAATATCTATAATGGCATAAATATATTTATTCTAAATATATATAAATAATGAATATATTTACTATATCTATATTTATACTAATATATTTTTATTAAAAATATTTCTAACTATGTAAATTTATCTAATGATATAAATTTATTAATAATTATAAGTATATTGACACACACATATATATATTTATAGTTATATTTAAAAAAATATTCATACAATATTTATATATTTATATATTTATAATTATAAATAAAAACATTTATTTAAAAAAAATTTATATGAATATAAATAATAAATTATATATTTAAATAACTATAAAATTATAATATATATATTTATATAATGAATATTATTAATATATATAACTATATATATAATGATATAAATACATTTATAATCATATACTAATACATAGAAATATTTTTATAAATATTTTTATTGATAACTAAAATTATAAATATTTTATCAGTGCTTCATTAACGTTGATAAAGATATAAATTTTATTAGCACTAAAACAACATTGATAAAATGCATCTTTATCATCACTAAAAGTTTAGCGCGATAGAGATGAATTTTATAATCATTTTTTAATAATGATAATGATCTATCTTTATGAGGGCTAAAAAACACTGATAAATTTATATTTTATGAGTGCTTATTAATTTAGCACTGATAAAAGGTATCATTATCAGTTTTTTTTGGAGCACTGATAAAACTCTCCCTGATTTATTTAAAAGAACCATAACCACACTAATTTCAGTTGTGATTTTCTATATTTCTCGAATGCCCTCTACTACTGTTCCTACTCCTCTATTGTAACTCAAAATAATCAAGCCTCAAATGTAAGGTATGTTATATTTTTATCCTCTAATATAATTTTTTTATTGTTTAGGTTCCACATGTTTATGTTATTGCTGTGTTTTTATGGCTTGATGCTATCATGCATTATTGTGGTGTTTTCATGGATTAGTGTTTTATCATCCTCTATCATTTGACTCTTATTATAAGGCCCCATCCTTAAACCTTCCTTAATCTTGAGTTATTACAAGATTACACGTTGAGGATCTTTTCAAGTTTAGTGTTTTAGAGAATTAGATCATGAATCTTTCATTACATTCCACATTTAAACAAAGTGGTTACATAAAAGACAGTATTCATTCTTCCCATCAACGGAAACATATTTAAAATAAAACATGGATTCTTTCTTGACAGATCCTTGAAACTATCATCACATCATGTACCTTTCCCTTGACCTGTGAAAAACATTTCAAAAACTTGGGATGAGCATAAAAAGCTCAGTAAGGGTTATAAAAATATGGAAAGGAAACATGAGTTCATATATACATAAGAATGAAGTCATACTTTACCCATAAAACATAGGCACTTTAACATACCTCATCAAATCATGAATAAATCATAGAAGTCATAAGACATAAAGGTAACTTGAGGCATTCATAACATTCATACATAGGGAGTAACCCTCTTGGTTACGTTTGGAATACCCATCACAGTATATTCCCTAAATCTCTTCAGAGAAACCTTAACGTTTCACTCCTTCGCGTTACCCAATGCATTGGAGAGCTATATCGGGCTCACCTGCCCATAGTTTATCATGGAACCACCCATTATCATAACAATACCCAAGAACCATAACATAAACGTATCACATAAAACATGCATAAAGGAAACAAAACATTTCCACATTTCAATCACAATATAACATTTTAGTATTTTGAAATAATGAATCCATACAAAAAGAAACCATTTCCAAAACCATTTAAAACATTTAATAAAGAGAATTTTGAATCAAAGTGTCCTATACCACCTTGAAGATTTTAACATTTTAAACCATTAATATCCATATAAATAAATCCTTAAAACCATTTTGAAAACATGGATATTAATAAGAGCAAGTCATTAAAACATTTAAAGTGATATTTTGGTCAAAGGGTTTTTACCAAAATTAGAGACAGCTGAATACAATAATTGAGGAATAACATTTAATCAGAACTTTATAATATCATGAGAATAAATGGATTCATGATATAATATTCCAAAGGATAGTATATACACCATATAAGAGTGAATTGGTGTATAACAACAATGAAGTCTCAATAGGGATGTAAAATGTGATGAAATCCCTTATAAAGAAGGTATCCTTAAATTAAGGATAAATCAATATCAAAATTATGTGTGAAAAATATAAATACACCCAATATAATTGGATATTAAGTGTAAAACAATAAAAGGTCATTCACACATATTCAAAGGATGACATATTCAATAACTACATGTTGAACCCAAAGAAATCGAAATTGGGTTAAAATTTCCCTTGACAGCCTAACGGCATCACATAAAAATGAGTTGATGAGAGATAAAAAAGTGTATCTCATCACTTGGACATAAAATTTACATCAATAAGGATACAGGAGAACATATCCCAACATAACAATATGTAAATTAAAAGACCCAACAAAATAAGTCTTTTAAAAAGAAGAGGGTGAAAGGTTCCCTTACCGACTTGGGTATCTTTCAAAACATACACCCCATGAAAGAAGGACAATAAATAATTGATGTAAATACTCATAAAGGAATTTATATTACACAAAGAGTAGAATAAATGTCAGTACATACAGCACTCAAAGGAAATTGTGGCAAATGTAGCATAAATCTCACGGGAATAAATGTGAGATGAAAAATCCCTTACGAAAACTCGGCAGCCTAACGACACCACATAAAACTTCCAAAAATGGATTGATGAGATCAAATAGGGTATCTCATCACATTACAACAAAATTTACAGAAATTGGAATATGAAATAACATCCCAATAACAAGAAAGATGAGCTTATAAGGAATGACATAAAAGAGTGTACTTAAAAAGAAAGAGAGGAGTAGGATCCCTTACCTCGGGTCCGACTTGACTCGATCGTTCTTTAATCTCATGAATAATAAACTTGAGTTAATTTCTACTTCCTTACGAACCTTTTTCATGTTCATTATTCCTTTTATATCACTTATTACAATGTCATAAACATTATGCAATCATTTAAGTTAATAATATTTTTTTGCCGATATTTGGTACTTAAGTCGAAAGTGGACTTCTTACAATTACATGTTGTTCATGTGGCCAAATGTTTATTATATCCAGAATTTTATTCATGATGTAGATATCATATATTTCATATATATCCAGTAAATTCATGCATTTATAACATTACATAATCATTTAGAGGTATGAAATGAAATGCACCGTTCATGGAGACGGTAAGTCGTACGTACGCATGAACGCTACTTTCATTTCTATTTCGTATTTTATAGAATGGAATAATAATGATATAAAGGTATATTATAATTCCAGTATAATATCATATATAATATCATAGTTCCATCCTTTATACATCCCACATATGGTATTTAACGAATCAAATCACTTTGAGGGGGCGGTAGTCCGCACTTCCTTAAATGAAGATATCGCGTTTACCCATAATGGAAACCATAAAGGTATGCCCAAAATGAAAAAAAAGAAGCTTAAGGAAAACATAAAGATATTATATATCATATATAAAAATAGTTACATCATAATGGCCACCTTTGAAGGTGTTAAATGAGTATTGAACAATCATCGTTTCGGGAGGCAGAATTTCGCCATCCACGGAAACCGTATGTTCTTTAACCATTTGATGTAGTTGTGTGAGATTTTAGCTCGAATAAATCTTATAAAAACATCCTAGTATATTGAAGATACTGTTGTTGTTACATAAGAAGTAAATAAAAAGAGTTTAGGGGGATGGAGAAGCAAAATAAAACAAATGAACATGAGAGAATGAATTACCTTTAATAGTGTAACTCCTATTGATTTGAGCCTAAAGGCTTCCTTTGAAAGGATTCTGCCCAAAGGGAATCCTCTAGGATGATGAGAGGGATGTGGAGAGAGTCAATGGGCAGGGTTTGGCTGAGACAAAGGCTTGAGGAGTGTGTGAAATGAGGTAGAGGTGGGGGCCTTTTATAAGAGGAGAGGAGGGGCACTTTTGGAAAGTAAGAAATATTACTTTATTTGAAAATGTGTTTCGGTTTTAAATGGTCCCACATTAACATAATTCGTGGATAAGGTGATAAGGGTTAGAAATCCACCCATCCAATACGTTTTTGACATGTGTAGGTTATATAGTTTACATTATATTCTCATTTTATTTAAATCATCAGATAATGATGTCATCGCTGCATCATTATGATGTCATATATAATTTAATTTATTTAATGTCTAAAAATTATAAAATAATTACTATGATGTAGGAAATCTTTTTAGCTTCCCAATGAATATTTATAATAAAAAATCTAACTTGTATAACCCCACTTAAAAATTGTTTTAGTAAAACATTTCATGTTTGGGTCATTTTTACTTTTACATTAAATAAAAAGTTATTTATGTCATTTCCCAACCTAAGTGGCTTCATGGGGTCCCCAAGATGACCCATGGATTTTCTTGGTCGTACATTACACATAAAATGAGGTTAGGACATGTTTCAAGTTCATTTCATATTATTAAGACTTTATTTTTACCTTAAACTACACTAATTACCTCTAATCGCGATTAAAAACTTAATAAGTTACTATTCACCAAAAAATTATTTTTATCCCATTGAACCACATTTTACTTGTTAATGACAACCATGTATGTCGGATTTTTGAAATTAAAAATACAAAGATGGAAAAATTTAATTTAAACAGAAAAATCAGTTTTTATAAGTACAACTTAGTGGTTTCACTATTCCTCAAAAATTGAAGTTTTTCAGAAAAATCCCAAAAATTCACCCTAAGCTATATTTGATATTCCGATTTCAAAAATAAAGTCTATTTTACAAAATTCAAAACATATAAGTCACATTTATTAATTTAATAATTAATTCCCGCTGTCAGAGTAAATAGCGTGTTTTTATGAAATAATATGTATCAAAAGATTTACACTAGTTTATGTCTGATTTCAAAGTGAAATTAATTCCAACGACCACTATTGGATTAAATGGTAAAAATATATTATAATTTCACTTTAAAACCAATTCAAAATATAATCTAATCATATAAATAAATTAGATTAAAAAGAGGTTTTGAATTAAAATACAACATTTTACACAATTCATTAAAAAAATGAACTTTATCAGAAAGATACCAAAAATTTACACAAAGTAAATTTTGATGTCCTAATTCTTAAGAAGAGTTTTATTTAGTCCAATTGAATGTATAAGATCAAAAAAAACTATATTTAATGACGGTTCACCATCAAAAGGCGATAAGTGACCCTTTAGTGAAAACCAGGGCATATACGCCTAAAATCGAATTCTTTCCGTATTTTAAGCCTTTATTTTTTATTGGATAAATTTAAAAACATTTAAAAACATATATAATAATATTTTAGTTATTTCTATCCATTCCCTCCATTACAACGGCTACATGTTAACTACCATTTAAAATAATATTATTTTATTATTAGAGTGCAACGTAAGATTCCCAAGAAACTCGTTGTTGCGTGTTGGGTACGCCATCGAGCATAGAGTCCCCTTTAAAGTCATATTAATATTTTATTCACAAATATTGATAAATATGAAAATTTCATATTCTTTATTTACCTGGGGTGTTACATCCTTCCCCCCTTTTGGGAATTGCTTCCTCGCAATTTTTAAAATTGAGCTTGGAAACATCCTTGAACGTCCCACATCAGAACAAGAGTCGGTAAAACAATCACTTTAAAATAAAGGAAGATAAGTACAGAGGTCACCCGAGTTAACCCATACTAGGATTTCATGTAGAAAAACATGGACATGGAAGAAAAAGCAAAGGGTCATGTTCTTGAGGGAGAGTGATAGTAAACATGTCTAGGAGAAAGTTAACAATGAGAAAATCACAAACTTGTGGTGGGTTAAACGGTATTTGATTTCCCAGTAGGAAAAGCTAATAGACAACATTTTTTTGTTTTAAGTTACTTTTTATTGAGGAATTTATTCATAAGGAAACATAATCACTTATCATGTTGACTTTCAACTTTTACTAGATTCCTTAATCAAACTCATATTTTTTCCAAAAGACGAGTATTTAGGGAGAATTGTTCGCATTAAGAGTTCTATAATAAACTTCTAGATAATCACCTAATCCACAAAAGAGAACTATATACATCCCATGTATTTAGGCTTTAACCAAAACCAAAAAGGTTGGTACAAGGTTAGATAATCCAGAAAAGGATAACCCATTAAAAAGAAAATCCATGCTTAATCTCCAAAATTTGTCCAACAAAACCCAAAGTTCAACGTGGACCATCTGATAAACAATTTGTCCATAAACTTAATCAAAGTAAACCAATATAAGATTGAAACCCAAATATTTGAAAGATTTAGTCACATAGTCTTCCAAGTTAAATCGTAACATTTATCTCCAAACAACATCAGTTGCTCCAAAAGTCTCGTATTGAAAAGTAATTAACCTAATCACATATCCTCTATGATAGGTTAATCATTTTCATAAATAACCCAAAATCAACTTACTCTTAAAAAAAAGAATCAGTCAAACTTACCAGGGACTTCACATAGTCCAGTGGTAGGCAATAAATACTAGTTGAACTTTGATTGTGGGTTCGATTCCCGCAGCATTGTCCGACGCGACGGGTAATCACACGGTCTACGTGTTGTCCTTTTTCCAAAACTATATAATTCTCAAATCATTCCCCAAAAAGGGATAAAATCATCAAAAATAACCATAACATAATTTAACCTCAATTTTATCTCATGCCTTTCACTTCAATCATAACATATAGTAACCCATAATTACCTCAAATGTAAGGATCATATAAACCCAAATGGTTCTTTATAACTATGTACAAAAAAGAAAAGATAACTATTACTTGAATAAAATTTACCTATATTAAACATCAGGGTTACACATAATATAGAAAGTCTTCTAATGTAACCCCATCATCAAAAGAGACTTAATACTCTTATAAATTTCACCAAAACTATTGAAGCCCTTATATGTTGACATCTTACTCATTCAACATTCTTCATGATCCATTATCCATTCATTTCCAACTTACTCCGAAATACCTCTTTCCTACAAACAAAATCATGAATCATATCCTAAGATTCCAAAATAGGAAAATAATAGTCATGAAATAGTACATACCTTTGATTGGTCATTGTCAGTTTCTTCATCCTCAATCGGAATGGCATTAGGTATTGGTAAACGAATATTGGTACTCTCTTGATGACCCCATTCACGAAAATTCTTCATAGGACATGTGTTTGCATAATGACCATGCACACCACATTTAAAAAATTCAATTGATCCCTCAGAAAGAACTTCTTTCCCTTTCCTCGAGTCAACTGGATGCTTCCTTTTTCCATGGCAGGTTCTTGCTTTATGACCTTCATTTCCACATCTATAGCATATTTCTGTCCCTTTGAAACATTTTCCTAGGTGTTTCTTTCCACATCTTTGACACGTAGGTTTTTGAACACACTTACCTTTATGATTATTACCTGTACATCCGTAGGGATTTGTTTCTTGCATATATGATGCCTTAGAGAAATCTCCAAGGTTTAGGTGGTCAATCATGACTCCAGATAGTTGGTTGAGGATAATCACAAGAGTTCTCATTTCAGCTCCCATATCATTCAGTTGCTTGCTCAAAAAAACTGTCACAGTTTCCTTCACATCCACTGTTACTTTAGTGCCTGCTAGATCCAGCCATTTACTAAAACCAAAAAGGTCAGTGTGAGTATATCAACAAACCATCATGTAATAATGAGTAATATAAACACTAAGATATACTTACTCGTTCACTTTATCTAAAACTATGACTCTTTCATAAATCCTAACCATTATGGTAATGTCACTTATGCTTAAAGAATACCCTAACATCTAAAGTTATCTAATCCTCCCTTTGATACCACCTATAAGGCCCCATCCTTAAACCTTACTTAATATTGAGTTATTACAAGATTACATGTTGAGGATCTTTTCAGGTTTAGAGTTTTAGAGAATTAGATCCTGAAACTTGCATTACATTCCACATTTAAACAATGTGGTTACATAAAAGACATTATTCATTCTTCCCATCAACAGAAACATATTTAAAATAAAACATTGATCATTTCTTGACACATCCTTGAAACTATCATCACATCATGTACCTTTCCCTTGACCTGTGAAAAACATTTCAAAAACATGGGATGAGCATAAAAAGCTCAGTAAGGGTTATAAAAATATGTAAAGGAAACATGAGTTCATATATATATAAGAATGAAGTCAGACTTTACCCATAAAACATAGGCACTTTAACATACCTCATCAAATCATGAATAAATCATAGAAGTCATAAGACATAAAGGTAACTTGAGGCATTCATAACATTCTTACGCAGGGAGTAACCCTCTTGGTTACGTTTGGAATACCCATCACAACATATTCCCTAAATCTCTTCGGAGAAACCTTAACGTTTCACTCCTTCGCGTTACCGAATGCATTGGAGAGCTATATCGGGCTCACCCGCCCTTAGTTTATCACGGAACCACCAGTTTTCATAACAATGCCCAAGAACCATAACATAAACGTATCACATAAAACATGCATAAAGGAAACAAAACATTTCCACATTTCAATCACAAAATAACATTTTAGTATTTTGAAATAATGAATCCATACAAAAAGAAACCATTTCCAAAACCATTTAAAACATTTAATAAGGAGAATTTTGAATAAAAGTGTCCTATACCACCTTGAATCTTTTAATATTTTAAACCATTAAAATCCATATAAATAAATCCTTAAAACCATTTTGAAAACATGGATATTAATAAGAGCAAGTCTTTAAAATATTTAAAGCGATATTTTGGTCAAAGGGTTTTTACCAAAATTAGAGACACTTGAATACAATAATTGAGGAATAACATTTAATCAGAACATTATAATATCATGAGAATAAATGGATTCATGATATAATATTCCAAAGGATAGTATATACACCATATAAGAGTGAATTGGTGTATAACAACAATTAAGTCTCAATAGGGATGTAAAATGTGATGAAATCGCTTATAAGGAAGGTATCCTTAAATTATGGATAAATCAATATCAAAATTATGTGTGACAAATATAAATACACCCAATATAATTGGATATTAAGTGTAAAACAATAAAAGGTCATTCACACATATTCAAAGGATGACATATTCAATAACTACATGTTGAACCCAAAGAAATCAAAATTGGGTTAAAAAGTTCCCTTGACAGCCTAACGACATCACATAAAAATGAGTTGATGAGAGATAAAAAAGTGTATCTCATCACTTGGACATAAAATTAACATCAATAAGGATATAGGAGAACATATCCCAACATAACAATATGTAAATTAAAAGACCCAACAAAAGAAGTCTTTTAAAAAGAGGAGGGTGAAAGGTTCCCTTACCGACTTGGGTATCTTTCAAAACATACACCCCATGAAAGAAGGAAAATAAATCATTGATGTAAATACTCATAAAGGAAAGTATATTACACAAATAGTATAATAAATGGCAGTACATACACCACTCAAAGGAAATTGTGGCAAATGCAGCATAAATCTCACGGGAATAAATTTGAGATGAAAAATTCCTTACGAAAACTCGGCAGCCTAACGGCGCCACATAAAACATCCAAAAATGGATTAATGAGATCAAATAGGGTATCTCATCAAATTAAAAAAAATTTATAGAATGTGGAATATGAAATAACATCCCAATAACAAGAAAGATGAGCTTATAAGGAATGACATAAAAGAGTGTACTTAAAAAGAAAGAGAGGAGTAGGATCCCTTACCTCGGGTCCGACTTGACTCGATCGTTCTTTAATCTCCTGAATAATAAACTTTAGTTAATTTATAATTACTTAAGAACCTTTTCAAGTTCATTATTCCTTTTATATCACTTATTACCATGTCATAAACATTATGTAATCATTTAAGTTAATAATATTTTTTTTCCCGATATTTGGTTCTTAAGTCGAAAGTGGACTTCTTAAAATTACATGTTGTTCTTGTGGCCAAATGTTTATTATTTCCAGAATTTTATTCATGATTTAGATATCATATATGTCATATATATCCAGTAAATTCATTCATTTATAACATTACATAATCATTTAGAGGTATGAAATTAAATGCACCATTCATGGAGACGGTAAGCCGTACGTACGCATAAACGCTACTCTCATTTCTATTTCATATTTTATAGAATGGAATCATAATGATATAAAGGTATATTATCATTCCAGTATAATATCATATATAATATCATAGTTCCATCCTTTATACGTCCCACATATGATATTTAACGAATCAAATCACTTTGAGGGGGCGGTAGTCCGCACTTCCTTAAATGAAGATATCACGTTTACACATAATGGAAACCATAAAGGTATGCCCAAAATGAAAAAAAAACAGAAGCTTAAGGAAAACCTAAAGATATTATATATCATATATAAAAATAGTGACATCATAATGGCTACCTTTGAAGGTGTTAAATGAGTATTGAACAATCATCGTTTCAGGAGGCAGAATTTCGCCATCCACGGAAACCGTATGTTCTTTAACCATTTGATGTAGTTGTGTGAGAGTGTAGCACGAATAAATCTTATAACAACATCCTAGCATATTGAAGATACTGGTGTTGTCACAAAAGAAGTAAATAAAAAGAGTTTAGGGGGTTGGAGAAGCAAAATAAAACAAATGAACATGAGAGAATGAATTACCTTTAAAAGTGTAACTCCTTTTGATTTGAGACTAAAGGCTTCCTTTGAAAGGATTATGCCCAAAGGGAATCCTCTAGGATGAGGAGAGGGATGTGGAGAGAGTAAATGGGCAGGGTCTGGTCGAGCCAAAGGCTTGAGGAGTGTGTGAAAGGAGGTAGAGGTGGGGGCCTTTTATAAGAGGAGAGGAGGGGCACTTTTGGAATGTAAGAAATATTACTTTATTTGAAAATGTGTTTCGGTTTTAAAAGATCCCACATTGATATAATTCATGGATAAGGTGATAAGGGTTCGAAATCCACCCATACAATAAGTTTTTGACATGTGTAGGTCATAGAGTTTACATTATCTTCTCATTTTATTTAAATCGTCAGATAATGATGTCATCGCTGCATCATTATGATGTCATAAGTAATTTAATTTATTTAATGTCTAAAAATTATAAAACATTTTCTATGATGTAGGAAAGCGTTTTATCTTTCCAATTACTATTTATAATAAAAAATATTACTTGTATAACCCCACTTAAAAATTATTTTAGTAAAATATATCATGTTTGGGTCATTTTTACTTTTACATTAAATAAAAAGTTATTTATGTCATTTTCCAACCAAAGTGGCTCCATGGGGTCCCCAAGTTGACCCATGGCTTTTCTGGGTCGGCCATTACACATCCAATGAGGATAGTACATGTGTGAAGTTCATTTCATATTATTAAAACTTTATTTTTACCTTAAACTACACTAATTACCTCTAATCGCGATTAAAAACTAAATAAGTTACTATTCACCAAAAAATTATTTTTATCCCATTGAGCAACATTTTACTTCTTAATGAAAACCATGTATGTCGGATTTTTAAAATTCAAAATACAAATATTGCAAAATTTCATTTAAACTGAAAAATCGGTTTTTATAAGTACCACTTAGTGGTTTCACTATTCATCAAAAATTGAAGTTTTTCAGAAAAAATCCCAAAAATTCACCCTAAGATATATTTGATATTCCGATTTCAAAAATGCAGTCTATTTTAAAAAATTCAAAACATATAAGTCACATTTTTTAATTTAATAATTAATTCCCACTGTCAGAGCAAATAGCGTGTTTTTATGAAACAATATGTATCAAAAGATTGACACTAGTTTAAGTATGATTTCAAAGTGAAATTAATTCTAACGACCACTATTGGATTAAATGGTAAAAATATATTATAATTTCACTTTAAAACCAATTCAAAAGATAATATAATCATATAAATAAATTAGATTAATAAGTGGTTTGGAATTAAAATACAACATTTTACACTATTCATTAAAAAAATGAACATTATCAGAAAGATACCAAAAATTTACACAAAGTAAATTTTGATGTCCCAATTCTTAAGAAGAGCTTTATTTGGTCCAATTGAATGTATAAGAGTGAAAAAACTATATTTAATGACGTTTCACCATCAAAAGGCGATAAGGGACCCTTTAGTGAAAACCAGGGCATATACGCCTAAAATCGAATTCTTTCCGTATTTTAAGCCTTTATTTTTTTATTGGATAAATGTAAAAACATTTAAAAACATATATAATCATATTTTAGTTATTTGTATCCATTACCTCCATTACAACGACTACATGTTAACTACCATTTAAAATAATATTATTTTATTATTAGAGTGCAACGTAAGATTCCCAAGAAACTCATTGTTGCGTGTTGGGTACACCATCAAGCATAGCGTCCCCTTTAAAGTAATATTAATATTTTATTCACAAATATTGATAAATATGAAAATGTCATATTCTTTATTTACCTGGGGTGTTACACTTATTAACTTCACAATGTATATAATCAAACCCTACCCCTTCCAGTTCAATGTGCCCATTATAATTTGATTGGGTTCCTTCCTTAGACAATCTAAAACCCACAATATTTCAGCATGAAAACGCTAAAGCGACACTGATATTTTTAATCAAATGGGAGCCATTTCATGAACTATTTTAAAGTGGAGGTATAATGAAGTGCCATATATGGAAGTGCACTATAGCATACCTATATTCTATTTGATTTTTCATTTTTTCATGCTTCGGTTCAAATATGTATCTATTATTGTAATATAAAAATCATAGTGTAAAAAATGACACATTTTCGAGATATCATTTCACTGTATCTATGGTGTTTTAGAGTAGAGGTTACAAAATTTTATCATTGTGGGTTGGTGATTATATTTGGAATTTTAGTCATGCAATTCGTTTCTTCCTTTTTTTCAATCCATGTTCATCGAGTTGTGAAATTTTTACATTGTTATTGTCTGAAATATTAATCATGTTTTTTGGTGGGTTTTTCATACCTACTTGTTCGTTCACTATACATTTTCTATTTTCAATTGTACTAATATTCATTTGTAAAATTGTTCCTGGTAGGATGTCTATCTTCTAGTTGATCTGGTTTGTTGGTTGTTATTACATTCTCACTTGAGAAGATGCTTTGTTTCTCTTGATGCCTTTGTGTGGGATTATTTCTATGAGGGTTCCCACTAAACATTGAAAGTGGAGTTCCTAATAATATAAATATATAATTTTGATTTGATGAGTGGGTTTCAAAATAGAAAATAATTAATCAAATAAGTATAAATCAAAATAAGGCATAATCATAACTTTTCAAATACCCTTATGTTTAACCACACAAGGCATAAGTTATGGTCTATGTATAGTTTAAAACTCACTATTTTTAGACAAAATATAGTTATTATCATGGAATATAAAATAACTAATGCATCCTAATATTAAACATAGAATTATATTTTACCAATGTTGAGTCATAATAACCCAATAAAGACATAAAGTTCAACTCAAGCACCAATTAATATGTTTTAATGGAACAAAAGAAAGATTCTCATTTGAATAAATTTTCTACATTTAATCCGAAATTTACTAAGAACCCTTATTAAGTAAAAGAGTTCATTTAAAGTTAAGAGTCATGTGTATAACTCTTATTTTATGAAAATGAATTTTTACACATTTTATCATTAAAATATACTATGAACATGTCCTGTTAGTAATGAAAAATTGTGATTAGTGAAATTTTTTAAAGAATTAAATCACCTAAGGTTGTGGTTTCATGAAAACAAACTATTTATTTATGGTATTTATATATAACATAATTTATTTATAATTTTTAAATAAAGTAGACACATTTAGTTCTTAATTTTTTTTTGTTTCAATAACCAAACAAGTTACGATACTTAATAAGTTATCCTATAAATAATTCCTTCCCACTTAATCAACTCAATGATTATCAAATCGCTAATTTGATCACTAACTAAATTTTATTTATTATTCATTGAATTATAATTCATTTAGATTATTTTGAAAGTAAATGACTTTCATTGAAATATAAGGCAATGTATAACAGGGAATAATTAACTAATTATATTCATACCATTTAAACTGATGATTTAAAACTAAATTCAGGTTTAAAAAAGCACTCAAGATATCAAAACCTAAATTTCTACCAAATAGTAATTTATTTAGTTGAATAAAGGTATAATATATGTCAATATTCATGTTACTTTATCAAAATAATGTTATGAAACATAACCCAATCATATGAGAGCAAAATTCCTTTATGGATATTAAAATTATTTAGACATTATAGAATTTCTATGCATGAACATATATAAGTGAATTTATTTAAATAATTAAAGAACACAAGTCCAAACATTACTTTGATTTACTAAATAATTTTAAAACAAGTAAACATGTTAAACATATTAATAGGCATTGCACAATAAAACAAGCATAAATTGATAGTGTGAACAACATGCATGATGTGGTTTGCATCTCACCACACCCAATATCTTTAAAAACATTATTTGTTCCACTTATGGCTATGTTTTAAATGAAAATCCTAAATTTCACCCCTTTATGTGCTATCTCATCGCTCTGTCCCAATTCCTTTACTAACCCAATCATCCCATGATATTCCAAACATGAAAAACAATGAAAAAACTCAAAACATGGTATTATGTCATGGTAGTTTTGTAACATCCTAGATCTGGGTACCAATGAACTGGTGCCCCATAACTGGTTGTCCACATGAAATTAAGAATATTTCCCCAAAAGATAAAGGCTACCGACTAGGATTGAGGGCCTTGGGTGTTATAGTGGGGAAATTATTCCCCCATTGGTAAAGTGTAAAAAAGCTGAATAATAATATACAATATCAAAAGTAGTAAAAATCATAGAATTGAAATAAAAAATGGAGGAATGATAAGATAAATAACCAAGCATCATTCTATATAAAAGATGATGAAACATGTTATATATTCACAGAAATCATTATAAAAAAGTACAAAGTAGTAATAGAAAATATGTGTCTCAAAATAACAAAATAAACTAAAAAGACTAGGAAACATCGTAAGCATCGACTCGGTCCCTTTCTCTCATACTACAATGTAGCACATAATGTACCTCTAGTAGAGAACTTTCCCTGACCAACAAATGAAATCATATAATCTTTTTGGGCCCAAATTTATAACCCAAAATAGGTTGTGAGACTAAATCCTAGTAGAAAACCACTAAAGATCGGTGATGATCCTTTAGGGAATATATATATATATAACGTGAAGTGTAGAATATGAAAATAGTAAATAGTAAGTACTCAAAATTAATCACATTAGATGTGTTAGAAGACTAAGTAACCAAGTATCGTTAGTGAAAGAATATAAGTTTGTTTTTTGTCTTGATAGACACATCACTAGTCATTTAATTTCATTATTCAATTTTTCACTGAGTCCAGTCCTAACATCCTAAAGTTGAAATTAAGTATAACTCTTGGTGTGTTAAACCAAAACCACATAACCATGGTATAACATAATACCAAACTAGATCAAAAAAATATATATAATAATTTCAATAGTAATTAAGGTCGAAACCTAATTTCTAATCATTTAAGCTTGTTCGAGGGTCAAAACAAAGTATATAAGGGTACAATCTTGTATCAGGGACAAACTCGGTGTATAATAATTTAATCATGAAGATAACACATGTAACATACCTGCTTAAATGGCTAACAACATAATCACTCATGTTGGAAAATCATTCAATTAACCACATAATTTTATTATCCCAAAAAGGAAATCAAATGAATTTCTATATGCTTCCTAGGAAGAATGGATAAACATCCATCATCTAAGAGAGAATTCACAAATAAGGTGGCTCCTAATCATGTCAAAAGATCTCATATATTCTTTAGATCAATTAATCAATTACATAATCATCCTTAGGAAATAACATGAGTCATTTATATTTAAGGGGAGACCCAAAACACGGGAACGTGGCACTCTCACACATATAACAACATGAAAATATATGAAAGGTTCTAGACAGCCAACCTTGTACACATATGGCACTCCTCATCCAGTGTTGGGCATTGATTTGACATCTAAAAAATGGGTATAAATGCTCAACATTAAATAACTTTACTGAGATAAGAAATCACGAATAAATGATCAAGATAAATTGAGATTTCACCAAGAGGATTCCAACTGATCCAATGGTGTTCGAATCAGAGATCGTACAACGAATCAGGATCGAAACCCTCGTTTGGATTTTTTGGGTGCACCGTATGTTGGAAGGGAGTCGTTTCCGTCCATTTGAAATAATAATGCTACTGCCTGAATTAATTATTAAAAAAGTACATGGCATTTAATTGAGACTACATGATGTGTGCATACAACTCTGGGTCATTCCATTACTTGGATGTTTAATGGGATTACATGTCATGTATCCCTCCATACACAAAATGTATATAAAAGTACACATCGTGTAGTCCCCAATCATGCCATTTATCAGCCTTGAAGCCAACCCTTGACTTATTTACCCTATATTCGTATATATAAAAAAAATGGAACGATCTGTACCTCAAATTAAGAATCAGGTTTTTACATGGTTCCTTGCCAAATCAAAAACCAAATCTACTATCATTATCTCACCATGGGTACTAGAGAAACAACAATTCGACTTGTACATAGATGAATTGATATTAAAACTGAACCTGTTATCACAAAAAAAACTTTTTATAACACCTCATCAAATTTTGTAAAAAATATAATGTCATGAATATTTCTAAAATCATATTTATGGTGATTCTTGAATAAATTGTATGACATGTTAATGCATATATTTTTCGATTATTGTTTGATATATGATGATTTTTTTTGATAAATGGATATTCATATGATTTAATTTTGAAAGAATCCCATGAGAACATTATTATTTGTTGGGTATTATAAGACAATCAACTTCTAGTTTGAACATTTTGTTTTCTTCTATATTGTGAATGGTTTTTATTCATGTCTTCTTTATAATTTTTTTTAAAATGTTAAATTATAATGAGTTTATTTAGACTCAATAGTGGTCTATATATTATTTTTATGATCATTCCTATTTAAAATTTTAGTTTTAAAAAAGTAAACCTGGTTTTAAATGTTCATGTGTATTTTTAAATAAAAAAAATGCTTTTCCCATAAAATGAAAAATAATGTATTTGGTGTTTTGAAACTCATGATGTGATTTCCAAGTGAACTTGTAATGTTTTAAACATTTCAATGTGTACAAATTTCCATGGAAAGAGATATAAATGTTTTATTTTTTATTTATGATTTTGGAATATGATTTATAATTTTTCAATTGATGATAATATTTTTTTATAGAAAATGGAGTGTGTATCCCAATAATTGTTAAAAAAATTGGTTGATTTTCATGTGGAATTAAAAAACATATTTCATGTGGGGTTTTAAATTTTAAAAAAGAATCCTTTTGTATTTTGAAAGCGGTTTTGAGATGATTTTTGGAATTTTTAATTAATATGTCATAAATAACTTGTTTTAGTCTCTCAAAAAGTATTTCGTAAAGTGATTGGTTTTAATATTGAATTTTGAAAATTCTCATAGTAATAATATTATTAATATAATATTAATTAATATATTTCCCTAACACTAATTTTCTTTTTTATGTCATCGAATTATTACTTCATTCTGTCCATGGAAGATTATTTCTTTGTTTTATTATTTTTATAAAAACTAGGAGTCCCACCATTGTTTCTATAATAAGTGGGACTAGGAATCCATGCAATCAATTCCACTAGAAGAGATAATTGTATTCTTGGTGCAATAATTTTTCTATTCCAGGGAAATAGGTTCATTTATACTTGATCCAAGGTGATAATGTATCTCAACCGATTTGTAATGGGGATTGGGGGTATAAAAGAGTAAGGGAACTATGGTCATATATTATATAATAAACTCATATGTTATACCATTGTGTGACTGAGAGACTTTTTTGCTTTAGGAAATTTACAATTTAATTTTTTTCGATTCATTTCCAACTCACAACCCATGAACATTTAGATTCAAGGAGAAAATTTTCATCCTCATTATCTTTAACTACCAAATATTTATTATTGCATTTTTTGAATAATCATTCCCCATCTAATTTTTGCATACACCATTGTTTCTTGAACTACTCAAAGCAGTAGTCATCCCATACAATGAACAAGTTATCAGTTCTAATGAATTCTAAACATAGAACCTAACATTGTGGAGTAATTATCTTCTGAAATTCAATTTACCATTTCATTCATAGAATAATTATATTATTTTAAACAATCAAATGTAGGGTTCCCCTTATTGAAATTATCTATAACATTCACCTTCAATAATGAATATCTTATGTGTATTTATTAATATTTTGTACAAAATGAATATTTTATAAAGCTAATTGGATATATCTGATCTGAATTTGGAGTAACATTAAAAATATGAAAAGATATTATAAATATAGAATTAAAGAGATCATCAATTTTAAACAAGATCATTCATACAACATTTCTAAAATCCTTTTTCCGTGTTTATGTTGTTTTTATTCGAGAACAATTAATAAGAAATAGTTGGAAAAACATTTATTGTATCATGGAATAGATCTGAGATTTATTTTTTGGTATCAACTGGAAAAAATTAATGTACACACTGATTGGGATGATATTGTAGTTTATAGATCAATTGATATGAATATGAGTGTAATTGATGATGGATATTTCCTGGAACAAATTATAGTAGTAATTAGTTATGACCTTTGTGATTTTGAAAAGTTGTTTTAGAAATTATATATATGTTCTAAGAGAGAATTACATACTAATTATACTAAATACAAAACATTTTCATATTTAATGAATTTTTATTATTTTAAACATGGTAGTGGATGGACTGACTCTATCTTTATAACACTACATGTTCTTTTGAATGAGATGTTACCATAAAAAAATGAACTTCAATGTTGAACATATGACACTAAATGAATTCTATGTTCAATGGTCTTGATCTATATAAAATACATTTTTATCCAAATGATTTCATATTGTTTTCAAGGACCATGAATTAATCATAAAATAATATATGTGTGGTTTTGATCGATACATGAAAAATTTATGATGTTCTTTAAAATATATTTTGTTTAATCCCATAATTTCATTATTTATAAGACTATATAGTTATTGGAAAACTAATAGACAATTTAAATTGAATTAAAATACAATAATTAAATATGGGAAACTAGGTAATTTAGCAGATTCTTTTAAGTGGATGAAAATTGATTATGAGTATTCTATATTTGAAAATATGCTGAGAAACATTATTATTGTTATATCTATAGATTGAATAAATTCACTTGGTGTATAACATAGTACTCATACTACATAAACCATCATGTTGGTAAATTATAAGAAGCCTACCTATATATGCATAATGTGAAAATAAATAATGTTTTTTTATATCTGGACCGAATCAACTTGATAGTTATATTGATTTATATTTGGATTCATTGATTAAGGATATGAATTTTTTGGTATACAGGTTTTATAATGTATGATCCTAATAGAAGTGAATAATTCACATTGACAAACATATTGTATGAGATGATAAATTACATTCCTATTTATTGAAATCTGTTAGGGTATAATATTAATGGAATTTTGTGGTGTCCCATTTGTGAAGAATGCACAAACTCAGTTTGGTTAAAACATTATTCAAAGACTATGTTTTTAGAAAATAATAAATGTTTACCTCGAAGACATAAATAATGATCATGGATGACAACATTCAATTGGAATAACGAACAAGGTAGAACATCATATCCACCAAAAAGTGATCAACTATTTGATAAAGTAAACTATATATTAACATGCTATTCGTTAAACCATTAAAAAACATATGAAATCCCTTTGGGAAAATAGATCAATTTTATGGGAATTAACTAATTATAAATTTTTGTACGTCAGATATTTTCAGTAAGTCATGTATATAGAAAAATAATTATTAAATATTATTATTGGAACATTACTAAATGTTCATAGAAAAACAAATATGGAATCAAGGCTCGGTTAGAAATAAATGACATAGGGATAAGAGATGATTTGGCAATAGTGAATGGTAAACGGTGGAATTTTTTTTCTTGTAGCTTACAATCTATCTTGACTAGAAAAATTATAATTTCTAATTTTCCTTAATGGTGTAAAATATCTATATGTGTATTCATCAGATATCATGAATGCTATTTTAATGAATAATTGGAACATAGAGTGACCAAAATCACTTGAATTTCATGTTTTGATTCATGATTTAAATCCATTTTCTCTTTTTTTAAATCTTACAAAAAATTGACTGATATACATTAACCATAATCTACATATTTTCCAAGCCATATATTGTAATGTTTTAGACCCGATGACATTTCCAATCATAAATTAGGTGGTTGGAGTATTATTATTAGAATTATAGATGTTCATACCATTATTATTATTTTATATAATGGTTCACCTAATGGTTTAATTGGTTGGAGAGGTTTAACTATGTGGTCATATCCGTGATAGATGGATGTACCGCATTGGATATTATATAATTAATTTGACAGGGTATGTCAATAACTGAATTTAGCCCGATGGTTGTATTGTATACATATATATTTTTGTAGAATATTTTGTATTTTTTAATGATTACCTATCATATGATGAATGTATTGATGTCCCAAAGTATTTTCACAATAGACACCTTAAGGGAGATGGGATTTACAGACAATATATTGTTACAGTTAAAATATTTGAGTAGGAGAAAGTATTCCTTTACATTTCACCTAATTATCATTCTGTTTATCCACATGTTGAATCCTGAAAGGAAATTCATAGATATTTGAATCCATAAAGGGATGAAATATTGATATAAAATACCCATAATTAATAGATTTTAGGATGGTAATGAGATCATATTTATAAGGAGATATCTAAATATTTGAAATCAATTACAAATTTACTTTGATGGTTATTGATGAGACCAAATAAAAATGTTATATATAACTCTAATTTTATAATAAATGGTGATATGTTATATAAAAAACAACGTGATGACTATAGTATAATGTAAGATAGTTAATTTATTCATTTGGAAAAAGAGATGCACATATCTGGTTCTAATGATAAAAATCCAATGTAATGAAATATGTCATATTTCTACATTATCAATCAGATATACGAGTTGGATTATATTACATTTCATGTGATGATTTTACATTGCAAATGGGTTGATAAAAGAAGTGTAATGAATGTTGATAAAATTGTCTTTGTGAAGGTGAATCTATGTGTGGAAGGGGAATGGGTGAGTTGTCCATAATGGGATCACGTGTAGAGTAATAATTTTATGTCTCATATTTTTAAAAAATAAATTGGTCAACTTTTCTATTAGAGATGAATAAAACTCTAGATTCAAATGAAAATTAAATCAAGGATGACCCTTTCCTCGTGAGATTACTATTATTTAATTGAAATACGAATATTAAAAATTAAATGTAGGGTAGAGGGTGAGACAAAGAGGGGATTTCGATTCTCAATAGAGAATCCAAATCGATTAAAACTTAAAAAATGATATAGAAATTAATGAAAAGGTTAATGGGTTTTTTAGTGTAATATTATTTTACTCAAAATGTTTATTTTTATCATATATATTAACATATATTAAATTAAAATTTGAACTACTCATGAGATAATGTATTCTAATCATGATCAAGTTACCAATCCCAAGGAAGATAAAACTACTTATTCTAAAACTATTGAATTATTAGGGGATCAAAAACTTTTTGATGTAAAAAATGATAACAGTACATCATCATAGTGCTAAATATAATTCTCTGGGAAATGAGTAAGGGTATAAGATTTGAGGTTGGATGTAATCAACACGACCAACCAATTAACCCCAATATATCACTGTTTATTAGTTATGATGGGGTCATAATGAGGATGTATTTGATGATTGATATATATTCATAGTTCCATATCCATCCATTAATAAAGGGAACCCTTTGGCAAGATATAAAGGAAATGTTATGATATAATTTCTCTATTCTAATAAAAAATTTATAATGAAATGTTGATTTAATTTTCATTTTTCATCGTAGAGTATATTTATTTTAGAAAATTTATATATAAAATATGTCCTAATGGCCACTGTAAAATACCATAAAGGATTTCAGACTCATGTTACCATGTTACATCAAAGGGACAGTGAGAGAAATTTATAGCCCAACCCATGAGTTAGTTATGAACACATTACAAAGGAGGAAACATGGAATTATTTCATTAGTTTTCAGGATTAGAAATTATGTAAGGTTTATCATAGTCTATAATATATTCTTTGAAATTATTTATTTAATCTAACTTGTTTTTTTTAATTTATAAAATGAATAGTACTGAAAATAAATATTATGCATCAAAACCAATGTACCCATATCACAAATAAAAAATATTGTACCCTTCACCAATAAAGAAATTGGTATGTACATTAATTTGAAAATAATATTTTCATGTGATATGAAACAAAATATGTTCCTTTTTGTATATTAATATTGACAAAAAATTGAATCCACTTTTATCCTGCATTTTGAGGTATGGAAGGAGGCTCGCATAAATAATAAGGGTAAGCATGTTGATGAAAAAAAATTATTATGAGAAATATGTGTAAGTATGACATAATAGTAAATGATTATTATTTATAATAATATTACATAAAAATATTTATTTATATGTGTTTGTTTTTTATACATTTTAGACACAATAATTGGTAGTTAATGTATTGGAAGAAAAATACTTTCATTATCATTGAAGAGATCAAAATAATATGGTCACATTAGAGGACTAGGTTTTGGAGTGTCTCATAGAATATATTTTGAGAGGAAAAAACCACAGGAATGTATATATATATATAATCTGATGAGTGTATTGACGAAAAAATAGATTCTTTAATGTATTTTATTCTATGGCATAGTTTGGAAGACCAGTATATGTGAAAGGATCAAGCAAATCAATAGTGGAACAAATATATCAACATGAAAAACACATGACCATGAATTATTTAATTATATTCATTCCCCTCAACCACATAATTTACATGAGATAATTATTTTTTTCATTACTCACTCCATTATATTTTAATAATATAATTTATTGATAACTTTGTATTACTAAAATTCAGCCGAGTAAAGTTGTATGTTATCTCTATCTATCAACACCCACACACAATAATGTTTTGTGGGGTAAAATGTATAATATCATAGGAGAAAATCCAGATAATAAAAAATCCCAAAAGATCACATGGGAGTGCAGATTGAGTTAGTTTAGGAGCTAACCACTGGGTTTCCTTTTCCACATGATGAACAAGATATTACAGTGGTCATGACGCTATTAGAAAATATATATGATTATTGTATAATATTATAAATATTCATGAGGTATGTATTTTACAAAAAAAATCATTTTAAAAACATATAAATGTTTATGAAAAATTGTATTAGTCGAAGTATGGTATTATATACATATAAAGTGATGGGGAAATAGATGGGTGGATAAAAACAATCCAGTGAATCGACCAAGAAATCGAAAGGACCTTCTTGTAATACCTTCACTACTCCACTTATACAAAAACATTTATTATAAATATATCTTTATTTAGAGAAAATATATTAATATTTAAATCTGTATTAAAATCCATATTAAAAATAAATACATGGAACTTTCTATACAAACATAGATGGTTTGAAGAGTATAAATGATATTCTCATGATTGAGTGGCTGAGAGTCTGATTTGTGAATACATGCATAAGGTACATTTTAATAATAAACATTTCCAAAAAATGGCATAATATGTTCATTAATGTTAATAACTATTCATATTTTCTAGAAGATTTTATATTATTACTATATAATTGGAAAACAATACAATGAATGTTTTGGATTCATTACTCATTGTATCATTTATATATATGAGACAACTTTTGAGAAGAATGAAATAGATAAGAAAAAAATTATCTAAATGTTGAATTAAAAAAAAACAAATTATAGCCTATTTTTGAATCTTATAATTCATGGATAAATATCAAAAATCTAATCACATAAAAATACTTTTTTTATTACTTATTTATTTTTCTTTTTAATAATTAATGGATGTTGATCACACCTAATCTGGATACCCTAAATAATTGTTTTTGGATCCAATGTATGAATATCTAAAAAAACTACCACACATGATATTTATTATGAATTTTTAATATAATTAATTCAAAATATTATAGAAAAAATTTGTATCATATGTTTTAGTATATGTTTTAAAAAGAATTTGGTTTTGATAAGTTTGTCTCTAAATATTTGCTAAATCATGGAATGGAGTCGATAACTGAAAATAAAAAACCTATGGATTAATTTAAATTGAATAATATTGAGGTATATGTAGAAATATTTAACTATAAAAACATATTTCAAAACAAATAACTTAATTAGGTCAATGTTTCAATAATTTCTAATGTTAGATAACAATAATGATTGTGGATATAATGTTTGATAATTTAAGAGTGTGATCATTATTTATAAAAAGACCATAATCCCTGAATATGTAATTTACAAAGATAATTAAATTTTCATTAAGAAATTTATTATTATTTTTCTCTATATTATTTGTAATACCATGATTTTTAACTACCTTAATAATCCCAAGAAGAGGTAAATTTTTCTAGAGATGAGTGAGAAGTTTATATAGTTTGGTAATGTTTTAGGACATCAACTTTAAGTGATTACCTACTATTTCTATGATCGAGTGTGGGATATGAAATTATAAATATATATTGTGTGTAAATATTTAGTATGAGAATTATTATATATTATTTTAGATCTGTTTCTCATAGTGAAATATAATGGAAGAAATCAATTTGTTTATAAACAAATGTTTAGAATAAATGGTGTCAGAATGTATATAGAAATCATGAAGAGTCTGATTCCTACTAATTAATTGTTTCATAATTTTATACAATTTCTTTTATATATTTAAATATAATTTTTATTAGATAATTGTTTTTCTATATTTACACATTAGTTCAAAACACACATCACATGATCAAAACTGATAAAATGAGCTCATATTGTTTATGAACTTGAGGGAAAATATTTTTGAGTCATATAAGATGTGTAGGAATTGTACACACATAAATATGACACATTAAGTTGTTAGTGTGACTTGAATCATGTGTTTTCAGTACACAATTGTCATTTTAGTATAAAACACACATCAAATATTCAAAACATGGAAAATGAGATCAAATTATTTTAATACATTTGGAAATTGATCCATTATTGTTGGGCAAAAATCCCTCAAGGTAACATTGCAGCATTTTTGGGTTGATTGTGTTTGTTGACAAAGCAGGTTTCCATGGAGAATTGTCGAGTTCCCGAGAAGTTTTTGACATTCCATGTTGACAAAGAACTTTGACAAAGGAAAGGACGATCTGGAGGCGGTACAAAAGAGCAGTACAAGGTGGCGCCGTTTTCCAGTGTTTTCCAAATTTTTGGGCCTGAAAATCGCCAATGGAAAATGGAGTGATATGTTGTTGGCGAAGGTTGAGGAGAGAGAAATGAAGGAGGTGTGCGGAAAAATTAAGCGTGGCGCGCAAAACTAGAGGGTTGCGCGAAATATTGAAGTGTGGCGCGCAAAACAGCGGGTTGCGCGAAATATTGAAGTGTGGCGCGCAAAACAGCGGGTTGCGCGAAATTGTATTTCGCGCAAAAGATGTTTCAAGGCCGAAAGCTTGAAAATCGGTAAAGGCATGAGGCGCGCGAAATTTTGGAGGTGTGCGCGGAAAATTGAAGTGACGCGCGAAATAGCAGATGAAGTATTTCGCGCAAGAGGTGTTTCGAGCTCCGAAGCTCGGAAAATGGCAAAGGCATGAGGTGCGCGAAATTATGGAGCAGTGCGCGGAAAATGGTTGTGCGCGGAAGATTTGTATTTCGCGATCAAAGCGGATTACGCGCTCAAAGAGGGTTTTTCGCGCGGGGTCGATTTTGCCAATAAATATGAAGTGACCCTCCTCCATTCCGTAGAGTTCAAGACATAGAAAATACCCGAGCTCTGGTGCGCGAAATTGATGTTAGAAAGGGTGTTGCGCGTAAACTTAAAGTTTGCGCGTAAAGTCAGCTGTTGCGCGAAAAGCTAAGGCTGTGCAGAAAATTTGTGTTGGCGCGTAAAAGGAAGATTGCGTGAAAAGTGGATTTCGCGCAAAATCAGTGAATTGCGCGCAAGGCAGTTTCGAGGCTGCGCGTAAAATTTGGAGGTTGCGCGAAAAAGGAATTTCGCGCATATCATAGAAATTGCGCGCAAGGCACCGTAAGGGTTGCGCGTAAAAATTGAGGTTGCCCGGTACATCCGGTGCAAAGTGAGATTCATCTGCGGGTGAAAGTTGGACTTCAACAGAGCATCTACATACAGAGGAAGATGCATTCCTTCATGAAAATGAAGAGACCTACAGGTCTATAAACTGTGAGTGAATACCTTCCAAGAGCAGTGAGCTTAGGAAGAGGAAGAAGGTGATCCTCTCCACCGGCAGTGAGCCAGAGAGAGAGAAACAAAGAGTGACCCTTGGGAAAGCAGTGAGCTGACCCTAAACATTATATAGGCAGTGAGCCTGGGCATAGAAGTGATCTAGCCCGAACATTGTAATCCGCAGCTAGTGAAGTTTAGTGGACTTGGTACGGCCGGCAACCTGTCGGCGTATGCTCCTTGGACGTAGCCCTTAGCGGTGAACCAAGTAAAATTGTTGTGTCCTGTGCTTGCTTTACTTTCTGTTTATATTGTGCAGCAGGAAAGAGAGAGAAGAGTGTTTTGCTTAACAGCGAAATAAGATCAGAAAGGGCTTTAATTTTTAATTAGTCATACCCTGATTCACCCCCCCCCCCTCTCAGGGTATTCAGCCTAGTGGACCTAACAAGTGGTATCAGAGCGAAGGTTAACAGTTGGTCTTCTCTCAATGTAGGTCACTAATCATAGAGGGATTCCGATCTTCGACGGATGTAATTTTCAGATATGGAAGAATCGAATGCAACACTATTTCCGATCTCTGGGAATGGATGTGTTTTCAGCAGCTATGCATGGTATCACAGCTGATATTACTAGTGGTGCATTATCAGAAGCTGAGCACAAAGAGTTGGATGCTGATTCCAAAGCAATAAACGCCTTAGGTGGAGCCCTCTCTAATCCCATTTATACAAAGGTGATGTCATGCAAAACGTCACATGCCATGTGGGAAAAACTTTTGAATATTTATGAAGGGGATACCAAAGTCAGAGAGGCAAAGCTGCAAGTGTTGTGGAACAAGTATGAAGATCTCAAAATGAACCCGAATGAGTCCGTTGATGCATTCTTTGACAGGGTAAATGCTGTGGTAGAAGACATGCGGGGTCTTGGAGAAATTATCGAAGACATTAAAATCGTAAAGCGCATCTTGAGAAAGCTTCCACCTCGGTTCAATCCGAAAGTTTCTGTGTTGGAAGATAAAGATCCGAAAGAGCTAACATTGGATAACCTACACAGCACTCTTGTTGCATATGAAATGAGAAATGATGACAACGATGCTGTGGAAAAGGGGAAATCCAAAGAGGTGGAATTTAAGGCCATGAAGAGGCTCACTATTGAAGATTCTCAGGAGGAAGAAGAGTCAGATGAGGTGATGTCATTCCTTTCTTCAAATCTGCAAAGAGGAAAAGGAAAGTTTAAAGGGAAACTTCCACTAGCATGCTTCCGATGCGGAAAGGTGGGTCATCTTGCTGCAAGATGCCCCAAAAAATTTCAAGAAGAAAGCGATGAAGATGAAGTTAAGACTCCCATAAAAAAATCTTCAGCCTATGTGAAAAGGAAGAAGCAGTTCAAGAGAAATTTCTTTAAGAAGAAGAATCTTCTTTCCCAAGAAATTGACAGTTCAGCTGAGTCTGAGGGTGAAGAAGTTGAAGAGATAGAAAACTGCAAAGATCATGGTCAAAATGCGATGGTGGCTGTTGCTAGTAGTGATCTAGAAAAGAAAGAAACCGAAACTGATGAAGAAGAAGAACAAATTGAAGGGAGAGTTGACATGGAAGCTGAATTAGAAGCAGCTCTTGAAGAGATAGATGTTTGGCGAGCAAAAACAAAGAAAGCCAACAAGATAGTACGTGATGCCAAACTCTACATGCAACAACAAGAAGAAGAGAAGTCTGAGCTTGAGAAAGAAATTGAGAATCTTAAGTCTTCCAGGCCAGAGCGCACAGAAAAGGTTGATGAGCATAAGCTCAAGATTGAAGAGCAGAAAAGGGAGATCGATTGCTTGAGTCGAAAAGTGAAGGATCACGTCAAGCGTATTGAAGAGCTTGAAGAGGAAGTTGTCGGTCTGCGAAAAAAAGTTAAAGACCAGGAAAAACCTTTGAATCCCAACACATTCTTGGGAAATCAGGTCGTTACGAAGACGGAAAAGAAGAAAGAAGAGCCTAGTAGTTCAGCAGGAAAGAAGCAGCAATTGAACTCATATGTTAAGGCTGATTCACGACTTAATCAGAAACAAAAATCTACGGCAGTTGAAGTTAGACCACAAGCACCTGTCCCGAGATTGAAAGTGGATTTGAGCACAAAGAAGGATCAAAATACTCAGAGATCCAAAGGGGAAACTCGTAGTGCTGAAGTAACACGAAGGAATGCGCCTTATATCAGGTGTTATTGTTGTGGAAAGATGGGACATTCACAGTATGTGTGTTCCATAGCCAAAAGATATCGAAGGGAACAAGAACAGAGATGGCAGCCAAACAGAGAACGGTTTTCCAGAACATTTTTTGAAGGACACTGTTTTTGGTGTGGAGGATTTGGACACATGGCTAGGTACTGCACTCCGACCATTCAGAAAAATGTGCCAAAGCAGAATCAAAATGTTCGCAAGCAGCAGATCAGTAAACCGACAAATGAGTTAAAAGTTCAGAACAGATTTGCAGTTTTGCAAGATGAAGCTGGTCCATCATACTCTGAGAAAGAACAGAAGCCTCAATCCATGCCGAGTATGAAAGAAAAAGTATGGACTAGGAAGAAGAAAACTGAGAAGGCCGTAGTTGCTGAAATTGCCCTTAAAGCATCAGATCGTTCTGGTGTTTGGATCCTTGACAGTGGTTGCACATCCCACATGACAGGTAATAAGGATCTGGTTACAGGCATAAAATATGACAAAGAAGGAGTTGTCAAGTTTGGAAATGATGAAGGCCTGAAGATTGTTGGCTCAGGAAAAGCCAAGTTTGGGGGCAAAGAAATGAGACATGCTGATGTCTTGGTGGTAGAGGGTCTCAGTCATAATTTGCTTAGCGTCAGTCAACTATGTGACTCTGGGCACTCTATACTTTTTACCAAGAATATGGGTATTGTTAAAGGAAAAGATGGAATAGTAATTCTTCAGGGAATACGAACAAAGGGGAATCTTTACCTGGTAGGTGGGGAAGAAGATTCATGCCTTTTATCCAGAGAAGAAGAAAATCAGTTGTGGCATAAGCGACTTGGTCATCTATGTCAACCATCTATGGAAGATCTGGTAAAGTGTGATGCTGCTAGAGACCTTCCCAAACTATCACGTGATCGCACTCATACGTGTGATGCTTGTCAACAAGGGAAGATCATCAGGAAGACATACAGGCCAAAGGAACAAAAAGCAACTCGAGTGCTCGAATTGGTGCATGCTGATGTATGTGGACCTATCTCACCACGAGCTATAGATGGGCAAAGGTACTATGTTCTTTTCATTGATGACTACAGCAGAATGGCCTGGGTATTCATCATTACCCATAAGACAGAGGTGTTCAGTTGCATAAAGCAGTACAGGAGGGAATCAGAAAAGATGCTTGGGCAGAAAATTCTGAAGTTTCGTACTGATAACGGTACAGAATTTACAAACAGTCAGGTTGAAAACTATCTCGAGAAACATGGGATAAGGCATCAAGTTTCATCAGTAAGAACTCCCCAACAGAATTGAGTGGTAGAAAGGAGGAATCGGATCATTAACAACATGGCCAGAACAATGCTTATTGATAAGGACCTACCAGAGAAATTTTGGAAGGAAGCAGTTTTGACATCGGTCTATGTTTCAAACAGGTCCCTGTTATGTCCGAAGCAAGGGAAGACTCCGTATGAACTGTGGTACGGAAAGAAGCCAACGTTGAAATACTTTCGAATCTTTGGAAGTAAGTGTTTCATTCTCAACAAAGAACATCATAGGAAGTTTGAGGCACGAGGAGATGAAGGGATATTCCTTGGCTATTCAGGGAAAAGCAAAGCATATAAATGCTTCAACAAGAGGCTGGGAAAAATTGTTGAGAGTAAAGATGTCACTATAGTCGAAAATGAACAGACTGCTCAACGACCCAGTGAACAGTTCCTGGATGAAAGTGATGATGAGGTAAGCAACCCAGGGGGAGCAGAAGTGGCAGAAGCTGACTCAGAAGAAGATACTGATGATGAAGAGGAAAGTGTCAAGTAGGTGTCTGCGAGGAAGACAAAGAGTCGAGCTGAGATTGATAGGCAGAATATCATTGGTGATCAAACAGCTCCAGTTCAGACTCGAAGAATGAAATCATCACAGCAAGCATCGTTTTTGTCTCAAGTGGAGCCGAAATGTTTTTCTGATGCAGCTGAAGATGAAAACTGGGTTCAGGCCATGAATGAAGAGCTTGATCAGATTGAGAAGAACCAGACATGGGAGATTGTTTCGAGGCCAGCGAACAAGAATGTCATTGGGACCAAATGGGTCTATCGCAACAAGATGAATGAAGATGGCACAGTGATTCGGAACAAAGCACGACTAGTGTGCAAGGGGTACTCCCAAATCGAGGGAATTGATATTGGTGAGACATTTGCACCGGTTGCAAGGCTGGAGACAATAAGATTATTCCTAGCCATCGCAGTGCAAAGGAAGTTCAAAGTGTTCCAGATGGATGTCAAATCCGCATTCTTGAATGGGGTTCTGGAAGAGGAGGTGTATATTGAGCATCCAGATGGTTTTCTCATTCATGAGGATGAGAACAAAGTTTGCAGGCTGAAGAAGGCATTGTATGGGCTGAAACAAGCACCAAGGGCATGGTACTCAAGGCTTGATCAGTACTTGAAGAAGCTTGGTTTTCAGCATGGAGGAGTTGATTACAATCTCTATTTCAGTAATGACAGTAATCAAAGGATGATGGTGTTGGTTTATGTCGATGACATAATATTTGGTGGATCAGATGAAGCTCAGTGCAGACAGTTTTCCGAATTCATGAAAAATGAGTTTGAAATGTCAATGATTGGAGAGCTAACGTTTTTCCTTGGTCTACAAGTCACACAAGGAAGGAATGGAACATTCATTTCTCAATCTAAATATGCCAAGGAGGTCCTGAGAAGGTTTGGAATGGAAAATTCCAAGGAGATGAAGACTCCGGTGGCTACCCGGATGAAATTATCAAAAGATGAGGATCGCAAGGCAGTTAATATCACAGAATACAGGCAAATCATTGGAAGTCTGTTGTACTTAACCGCAACAAGGCCTGATATTGTTTTCGCCACATGCCAAGCAGCGAGATATCAATGTAATCCCAAGGAAAGTCACATGCTCGCAGTAAAAAGAATACTTCGGTATATTAAGGGCACGGTGGACTTCGGCTTGACATACAATGACAAATCTCAGACAGAGTTATTGGGGTACACTGATGCAGACTGGGCCGGTTCAGCCGATGATAGAAAATCAACGTCAGGTGGTGCATTCTATCATGGTGGATTGTGTATTTCTTGGCTAAGCAAGAAACAAGATTGCATTTCATTGAGCACCGCAGAAGCTGAGTATATTGCGGCCACTCAAGCATGCACACAGTTATTGTGGATGAAGCAGCAGCTTGAAGATATGGGAGTTGAAGTGAAGTCTCCGATCGGAATCCAGTGTGACAACTCAAGTGCTATAAATCTTAGCAAAAATCCCGTCCATCATTCAAGGACAAAGCACATTGAGATTAAGTATCATTTTATCAAGGAGAAGGTTGAGCAGGGAATTGTAAAGTTGGAGTACGTGCCTACAGAACTACAGGTTGCAGACATTCTGACAAAGGCCTTACCCAAGGAAGCTTTTGAGAGGCATCGACTGGCTCTGGGAGTTCAGTCGATTCCCCGCACTTGAAATAGTGTGGATGTGGGTCCCCCACCCCCCTCTCCCCGAGGTATGGTGTGTTTTTTCCCTAATGTGCTGATATGTGTTCTCTACTATGTTACAGACTACAAAGACGTGACCTTTGGGTTCGTTGACAAAGGGGGAGAAAAGTGCTTGACAAGTGCTTGACAAAGGGGGAGAAAAGTGTTAGTTCAAGAGAGAAAATAGTTCGGAGATTTGATAAATCATAATTGATACGGGGAGAAGCTGACAGGTGGAGCAGCCAGAAAGGGGGAGCAATGAGAAAGGGGGAGATATTTTTAAATCTGACGATGCTAGATGTGATCGATCAAATCATAGAAATCACGACAGCTAATGATCGTGATAAAAGCAGAACAGTGGTGTTGGAATGGTGTGAGACGGTGTCCAGCTATCAACAATTGGTATCAACCTAAGAATTCACCAATTGGTATCAGTGTGGTTCAACAACTGGTTTTATTTTAAGAATTGGTATCAGGGTGGAATCGACAATTGGGGTCTGACATGAAGTGGTTCATTGATGAACTTTTCATACTACTCTTGTTTCTCACGCCGAGCATTGCTCATGTGGGCTTAGAGTACATGTTAAGTGAATCCTTGAACGCTATCATAATCGCAAGAGGCGAATGGTGGTAGTAGCTGGAAGAAGACTCAGTGAGGTATCAAAGTGCAAAAAATATTTCTGAGCAGAGTTGTGAAGAGTTGTCAACAAACCCAAAGGGGGAGATTGTTGGGCAAAAATCCCTCAAGGTAACATTGCAGCATTTTTGGGTTGATTGTGTTTGTTGAAAAAGTAGGTTTCCATGGAGAATTGTCGAGTTCCCGAGAAGTTGTTGACATTCCATGTTGACAAAGAACTTTGACAAAGGAAAGGACGATCTGGAGGCGGTACAAAAGAGCAGTACAAGGTGGCGCCGTTTTCCAGTGTTTGCCAAATTTTTGGGCCTGAAAATTGCCAATGGAAAATCGAGTGATATGTTGTTGGCGAAGGTTGAGGAGAGAGAAATGAAGGAGGTGTGCGGAAAAATTAAGCGTGGCGCGCAAAACTAGAGGGTTGCGCGAAATATTGAAGTGTGGCGCGCAAAACAGCGGGTTGCGCGAAATTGTATTTCGCGCAAAAGATGTTTCAAGGCCGAAAGCTTGAAAATCGGTAAAGGCATGAGGCGCGCGAAATTTTGGAGGCGTGCGCGGAAAATTGAAGTGGCGCGCGAAATAGCAGATGAAGTATTTCGCGCAAGAGGTGTTTCGAGCTCCGAAGCTCGGAAAATGGCAAAGGCATGAGGTGCGCGAAATTATGGAGCAGTGCGCGGAAAATGGTTGTGCGCGGAAGATTTGTATTTCGCGATCAAAGCGGATTACGCGCTCAAAGAGGGTTTTTCGCGCGGGGTCGACTTTGCCTATAAATATGAAGTGACCCTCCTCCATTCCGTAGAGTTCAAGACATAGAAAATACCCGAGCTCTGGTGCGCGAAATTGAAGTTAGAAAGGGTGTTGCGCGTAAACTTAAAGTTTGCGCGTAAAGTCAGCTGTTGCGCGAAAAGCTAAGGCTGCGCAGAAAATTTGTGTTGGCGCGTAAAAGGAAGATTGCGCGAAAAGTGGATTTCGCGCAAAATCAGTGAATTGCGCGCAAGGCAGTTTCGAGGCTGCGCGTAAAATTTGGAGGTTGCGCGAAAAAGGAATTTCGCGCAAATCATAGAAATTGCGCGCAAGGCACCGTAAGGGTTGCACGTAAAAATTGAGGTTGCCCGGTACATCCGGTGCAAAGTGAGATTCATCTGCGGGTGAAAGTTGGACTTCAACAGAGCATCTACATACAGAGGAAGATGCATTCCTTCATGAAAATGAAGAGACCTACAGGTCTATAAACTGTGAGTGAATACCTTCCAAGAGCAGTGAGCTTAGGAAGAGGAAGAAGGTGATCCTCTCCACCGGCAGTGAGCCAGAGAGAGAGAAACAGAGAGTGACCCTTGGGAAAGCAGTGAGCTGACCCTAAACATTGTATAGGCAGTGAGCCTGGGCATAGAAGTGATCTAGCCCGAACATTGTAATCCGCAGCTAGTGAAGTTTAGTGGACTTGGTACGACCGGCAACCTGTCGGCGTATGCTCCTTGGACGTAGCCCTTAGCGGTGAACCAAGTAAAATTGTTGTGTCCTGTGCTTGCTTTACTTTCTGTTTATATTGTGCAGCAGGAAAGAGAGAGAAGAGTGTTTTGCTTAACAGCGAAACAAGATCAGAAAGGGCTTTAATTTTTAATTAGTCATACCCTGATTCACCCCCCCTCTCAGGGTATTCAGCCTAGTGGACCTAACAATTATTATTTTTTCACATAGAATAATTTTCCACACATCAATTTTAGAGATGATGTGATTGATGTTACATTAATTTTGTGTTTTTAATATAAATAATCAATTTTAGTTTAGAGCGCATTTTAAAATCGCCAAAACTGAGAATAAGATATCATGTTTTCAAACATTGGGAAACTGATCCAAAAATCGTTTTTAATATGATGTTATTAACCCTACATCAATAGGGTTTACAATGTTACCGATAAAGAAAATTATGTGGTTGGAGTTTTAAATTGACATTAAATTTATTAAAAAAGAAATACACTCAAAACAGAGAAAACATGTTCAAATTAATTTAATAATTTGGGGAAAATAGTGAATCAATCAATTTAAACTTGTATTAATAAACCATACCTCAATATGATACACAATATAACAAGTGTGACCCATATTATATGGTTTCTATTTAAAATTGAAATTTTATTTATGTATAATTTCACATTTATGTTTAATTAATTTCTTTATAGTATTAATAACATAAGATTTATTCTATTATATAGGTATATTATTTACCTTGATTTAGTGTGGATTTTTAGAAGATTAACATACTTTTGAGATATTGGACATCAATTCTATAGTTGTGATAATGGAAACAAGGAAAGGGGACAACAATTTAGACCTATATTATGAAAAGATTAATTACTACAACTTTTTAGTTTATTTTTTCACCATTTTTTCAAATTTTATGTTAATTTATTTATTATTTTTATTTAATAATTATTTATTTTATCAATGATCTTTTGGGAAGTCATATTTATCCTTAAACTGTATGTAGTACTCTAAGAAATATAGAGCATATTTTTTAATGAGGCGTTTCAGGTAGTATATGGTTTCCTCCTCCAATCAGTTGGAATATTTACTTCTTTTATGGATTGATGAAGACATTTTAAAGAAATACATTCATAACATACTCAATCACCCATAACATAATCTGATACATTGTATGCTTAGTATGAATCAAACTATATATTTTTATTTTATATTTAACATTTTAGTTTTAAACACATATATAATACTCAAAACTAATAAATCACATTCTCTATGATCCAAACTACATTCACCTATATCAATATTTTATCAAATAAATTTGTAAAGTTAAATAAAACTTTGTAGTAAGTCATTATATAATACTCGAAGACCACTAATTTAGAACTTGATATAGTATAAATTGTTTATGAAAATAAATTTAGTGTTATACACATTACAAATTTTCTACCACAAGCTTATAAAAAATGATAAATAGTGTTTCCTAAACATCAAAATCATTATGATATCAGTCACACTTAAACAAAAATGTTGGGTATTAATAAATAAAACACAAAGTCTATGATTAAAACCATATATAAAACTAACGGATTGCAAATTTTTTTAAATAAAATCATAAAAACACTAGATTTTCATGATCATTATTCTATTATAGGGTACATTTAATTTTATTTTTGAGGTATGTATAATATTTATTTTTATCAAAACACTCTTTATGTGAATTTTAATCTAGTTTTTTATTATATAATCTTCATCATTGGAGGTATTATTACATCCTTAGCCATTTACTATTAAATTTTTTTAATCATAACAAGTCCTCAAAAAACAGGCCAAGGATCCTAAATCCTAATGCCTATGGAAGATTTGTTACATAATTAAGTAGAATAAAACACATATAAAAACATATTTTATTTATTCTTTATAAGGATATCATAAATCTATTGAGGCCTTAAATCTTAATAGGATAACATGGGGAATACATGAAAAATGGGATGACCAAAAAACCCCATTAATGAAAAAATACATATAAATAACGCATAACACATGGTTTAGAAGGCACATCATGATGAAATAAAAAGGAATAATACATGAATATACAGATAAAAGCATAACATATATAAAATTGGGTCATGTAATCATGGAATCATAAGAATATGGAAAAAATATAAAACCTGGAATAAGCACATGTCATAGATAACCACCAAGACCATAACACATGGATGAGCATGAGTCAACAATAACCACCAAGTCCATTACACATGGGACATGAGTCACAGATAGCCATCAAGACCATTTCAAAAGAAGTATCATGAGAACAAACATTACCCAATGCATTAGAGTGATATCTAGGTGAATCCATCAAAATATGTTCATGATTTTTTTTCTATATAAAAACTAAATATAAGGGTTACCAATGTAAATAAATAGTTTTCATAATCATGTCATAAATCATAATAAATGGGTGTATCATAGATGTTTCTAGGAAATAATTCATTTAAATAACACTTGGAAATTCATAAGAAAAAATATGAACATATCATAACAAATTATGTCAATATAAAATGAAAATATGTGAAAATAGTGTTTTTGAATCTTTAGAAATGAAACATTTTAGTAAGATTTATGGAAAATATTAAAAAACATTTATATATAAAAAGACATAATAATTTATATAAATCTAAAAATAAACCTAGATAGTTTTTCATTATAAAATATTTAGTTTTATAAAAATAACGGTAAATTAAAATATATTATGAATTTTACATGAAATGGGTATGAAATTAGTATGTTCTCTTCAATCGAGCTTTCTTATCAAAAAAATTGAGAAAGGAGCCATTTTGATACATGTATTTTCTTATCAAGGAATTATTTAATGATCCTAATACATGATTTTGGAACATATAAAAATTATTTATAATAAATATATAAAAATAAATAATATTTACCTCGGGACTGAGAGAAAAAATGCAACCGGAAAATAAAATGGATGATTGGAAAGAATCCCCTACCATATCTCTAAAAGTGTCCTTCACATGATCTTAATGACATGCATAGTCAAACATAATCTATTATGTAATTAATCAGTTAAAATATTTTTATAATATTTTTATTAATTATAATTTTTATGTTCATTTATGGCCTGTTTGATGAGATATAAGATACATTTTCATTGTTCGAGAGTGTTTGTTTCCTTTGTCTTCATGACCTGATCACTTGTATACATGTATAAAAATCATATAGAATTAGAATAGTTGTCCAAAAATCATATTATATGATACTAGATAACATAAATAATATTAAATTATCTTATATATCAGTTTTTTCATAAATTAGTATTATTCTCTAGAAAAACATTGATAATAATAGTTTAGATTATTTTGTCATCTTATCAATAATCACGAACTGGTTTTCTTTTATTAATAAATTCTATATATATAATGGTTATAAAACATTACACAATATTTAAAAAATATTTTATAATCTTGTATAACTATAAATTTTTTTTAATACTAGACATTAAGGTGGTAATAGAAATTGGAAAATCAACGTCCTTGAATGTGATAAAAAACATCAAAGATAGTGTTTTTTTAGAACAAAATTAGAGGGGGAGAGAAATGATGATGAGTTTATCCATTAGTTAAAAAATTTATATTATATAAAAGATACTATAGTTTTCATGCAACATGGATAGTGGGATGTAATGGGAGATAAAAAATTAATTGAAAGGAAATTAAAAGAAAAAGAAAGATGAATTTCCCCTCGAATTCTCTTCCTTGATAACCACTTTAAGGCACTTGAATTTTTTACTTTATGGAGACTACTGGATCCTAAAAGTTGGGGTAAATAAATTGTAGTAGGATGTATTATAATTAGGACAAATATCGAGGATTTTTAGGTGTGAGGAGAAGGGGTGGTGAGTGATGGTATTTATATTGGGGGAGACAGGTATTTTTTTATTAGTTTACACATTTATTTAATATTTTTACTCATGAAAATTATTAGAGTGAAACATATAAATAAAAATATTAAATAAAAAAATATTCATAGATTATGGTTCTTATATTAGTGATGAATCATGTAATTATATATTTAACATATAATGTTATATACGGTAAATTACAATATTTCACTATTCACAAAAATTCAACTATTTCAGAAAATACCAAAAAATAACCCAGTACATTTTTTATCATTTAAAATTCATAAATAAACTCCATTTTATGAAAATAATTTTCTAAATATGAGAAATATAATTTTTAATTAAAATCATCATTTACTCTAAAATACCAATTTTAAATTTATTACAGATTTTATAACACTTTAAAAAATTAATAAAGGTCTCATAAAATTATTTTAAAATGATAAGAATAAAAATATTATTTTATGATTCGATTTTTTACAATTAAATTTCATTTTAAATAAATATATAAATTAAAAAATTTAAATAAGCATTTACATTTTATTAAAATAACAATAGTTAATTTAAAAATTTTAAAACATTTATTTAATTATTCAATGATACAATTATATAATATCATAATTTTTTAAGAGAATAAATTTTACATATACTTTCATAAGTGAGGTAACTATTATATTGGTTGGGTTACTATTCTTAGTAGTCACATGACTATTTCGAAGGTCATGTTACTATTCAATCGGTATAGGTTACTTAATTTATGAAAAACCCTTTTATTTCAATCATTCTCAATTTATAAAGTTTTTGTTATGTTTTATATGTTATTTTCTATATTTATAATATGTGAAATAATTATAAGATTTTAATTTCCATTGATAACACTTTGGTTCATTAAATAATCCCTTTTAACAAATTTCACCCTTGAAATTTTATTTTATAAAAAAGTAAAAAACTGGTGAGGGTAATTTTCCATTATTTCTTCCTCTCTTTCCCATGTTTCCTCATTGCAGTTGTTTTGCTTCTATAGTACTTTTACTAGGTTAGTAGTCTTTCCTCATATAAACATATCTCTATAGTCTATGATCTTTAGCAACTTCTCCTCATAAGAAGATCATTTCCAACTATAGCATCTATTTATTCAGTAAATGTAAGGGATCAAGTATTTACATCCTCAAGAGGGATACATGAAATACATCTTGTACTTAAGGCATAGTAAGTAGAAGTTCTAGTTGATAGGACACCTAGATAACATAATAAATAATCTCATAGGAGATGATGTACCTGTGACCTATATATCCTTTGATCCAAAATATCATTATTTTTTCCATGGAAATATGTAGAGGAATACCATGTCTCAAACCATAAAACCCTAGTCCTTTTGATGAATTTTTACATATTCCTTTGGTCGACTATTGACTGTCATGATGTACTGCTAAATAGTTCTCACCTTTTACACCATTTCTTCTACCAATTAAGGTCCTAGAATATTAAATTCTCCAACTTCATCCAAATAATCCAGTGTACCACATCTTTTCCCAAAAATAAATTCTTATGGAGCTATTTGAATGATAGAGTGGAAACTGTTGTTGTAAGAGAACTCAACCAAAGGAAGTTATTGGTCCCATATTCCCTTGATGTCCATAGAACATTATCACACCATATATTCTAGTTCTCAAATATTTCCCTTAGATTTTCAATCAGTTTGAGTATGATAAGCTGTAATGAAGTTCAACTTAGTGTTTAGTTTATGTTGGATAATTGTCCAGAATATATAGGTAAATATTGTATCTCAATTGGATACAATCGATAGTGGTACGCTATGAAGCCTCAACAATTCTATGATTTATATCCAAGGAAGTTTTTCTAGTGATAAGTCCTATAGAATTTAGATAAATTGAGAAACATTTTTAAGACGATCCACAATAACCCATATAGTATTGTTTCTTCTAATGTATTTTGAAGCCTACTGACAAAGTCCATGGTGTGGTTTTTCTATTTCCATATCGATATGGATAAAGGTGGAATCATCCTGTTATACATTTACTTTTGGTATTCACATTATGACATACCAATCACTTTGATGTATATTTAGTGATATCCATCTTCATATATTCTAACCAATAGTTCTCTCCGAGATATCATAATAACTTTGTGCTCCGTGGATGAATAGGGAAATATGAGCTATGTGTTTCATTTAGAATATATTTCTTTATATATTTATTTTATGGTACACATAGTCATTACCCAAATATTATAAATTCGTCCTCATCCATTTTTAAATTCGATTATTTTCCATTTCTAATAGCTTCAAGATTTTTATGAATTTGAACATCATTTGTTTGATAATTTGATATTTTCTCTATGAGGGATAGTTGTGAAATCTGTTGGGAATGAAGTTTTTTATGTTCCTCCCATAATTGTATCCCAGTATATCTTTTTAAAATATAATAATATAGTATCATTTTCAATTTTAAACATTGAAAAAATTATAGGACCCTTTCTACTTAGAGAATATGCCACCTTATTTACATTACCAAGATGGTAGTGGGTTGAGCAGTCATAATCCTTTTTGATCACTATCCATATTCGCTGACACATACTAATATCTTTATGTGTGAATATATATATATATATATATATACATATTTGAGGCTCTTATGATCATTATATATCTCACACTTCTCCCCATGTAGATAATAGTCCGAGATTTTTAATGCATAGATCACGTCTTCCAACTTCAGATCATGAGTGGGACAGTTTTGCTCTTCAATTTTCAACTTATTTGAGATGTAGGCTATCACATTATTATTTCTCCTTAGTACACAACCTAATAACTTCTTTAAATAATTATTTTATACCACAATGATTTCCATACTTATTGGTTGTATAAGTATTGGTGTAGTTATAAGCCTCCATTTCAACTCTTTAAAGTAGTCATCACATTCACTGGTCTGGAAAAAATTCAATCCCTTATGTGTCATCTTGTAAATTGGATTTCAAAATTGTGATAATTTCTTCACAAATAATCTATAATACCCAACTAGACCAAGGTAACTATGAATATTTGTTATAGATTTTCCCTTGGGGCACTCTTCGATTAAATTTGTCTTTGATGGATCCACATATATTCATTCACTGGTGATAACATGTCCCAATAATGACACATACTCTATCTAAAACTCACATTTACTACACTTCTGATATAGTTTCTCAATTCTTAAATTCTTTAACAAAATTTTCAAATACTCTTCGAGTTCCTCCTTTCTCTAAGAGTATTTCAAAATATATTTAATAAAGACTAAATTTTTTTTAGGTAATCTATAAAGACTCTATTAAATATTTCCCTGAAAATTTATAGAGCATTACTAAGTCATAAGGGAATCTCTAGGAACACCTAGTGTCCATACCTCATTCAAAATATTTTCTTGGAAATATCTTCCTTCCTCACCTTTAATTGGTGATATCTTGAACAAAGGTCTACCGAAGTGAAATACATGGATCCACATAGTTGATAAAAAATGTGATTTATCCATGGTAAGGAATACTGGTTCATTAGTGTGATTTTATTTAGATCACAATAATAAATGCAGAGGTGTATTGATCCATCCATTTTCATGACAAAGAGGACCGGTTCACCCTATAGTAAAGCAATCAGGTGTATAAAACCCCTCTCTATATTATCCTGTAACAGCATCTTTAGTTCCTCCAACTAAATGGTGGTCATTTAATAATTTTTTAATGATATAGACAGAGAACCATAATTAAGTTCAATTGATAACTTAACCTATCGATAAACAGGAAGACTATATAATTATCAAGGGAAAAAATCAGTGTAGGCCCTCATAATGGGCATGTCTTTAAGCATGATTCTCTTCTTGGTCTCCATCATTTGAGATTGATAGGGTTTCTCATAAAATAGTAATATAAACAATTCATACTATGATTCAGAATGAGTTTTATCCTTATCCCTACACATGTATATATATTATGTATTTTTTGAGGATTTGATGAGTGATCTCTCTTTCTTAACAGATGATGTTGGATTTTTACAAAGATAGTCAATAAATAACAAATATAGAATCAAACTACAATAATGGAAGTAAGAAGAAGTTTTTTTGGTAGGATTAGTTCACAAACAAAAACGTGGGAGGATTTATATACATTAGATGCAATAATTTACTCTTTTATTCTCACAGATAACTGAACCACCACATTTTGAGGTGGTGTTTGAATAATTTTACAAAATATGAATGGTATGAATCAATGTGTAAAACCTTAGATGATAATCTTATCTTTACCAATTTTATTATAGTTATAATAATTTACCTCATACAATATATACTTTGGGATGATAATTTTTAAATATTAAAACACATCAAAGGTAATGATATAACAATAATTGAATTAATTATAAGTTTAAATTATATCCTAACATCTGATTTCCTAAGTTTCTATCAAGGTTATCCATGATAATATAATATCTTTATGGGTTTTTACTAACATTTTATAGTCCTAATTTCTTATAATAACTATACCATGCACTGATTCCAACTATATTATCCCAATCCTTTTACAAATATTATAACAAAATTTTATGCATAACATGCCTTTAAGAAAACAATCCAAGGATCATGAATCCTACTTTCTTTGTATAATTACATACATAATTAAACAACATGAAACCAATACAAAATATATTATGTAGTCTTCATAATGATATAATAAATTCATTTGTTCCCTTAAATATGTATAGGATAACCTGGGGAATACATGAATAATGAGATTTGTTAAAAATCCCAATAAGGAAAAAATCATATGAATAAAGCATTTAACATGGGTTAGAGGGTATAACATGATGACATAAAATGGAATGGGACATGAATAAATATATAATAATAACATATATAACAAGGGATCATGAAATTATATAGTCATGTTTATGTGGAAACAATATACAACATGACATAATCTTGAGTCAATTCTAACCGCCAAGACCCTTGTACATGGAGGGGCATGAGTCAAGGATAACGTCAAAGAACATTGCACATAGAGCATGAGTCAAGAATAACCATCAAGACAATTTAACATGAAGTATAATGACACTAATAATTAAAGAAGGCATTGGAGCACTGTCTGAGCACACCCATCATAACATGTTTAGGAATATGTGCACCATGTGAAAATAGACATAAAGGTTAACCATGGATTGAAATGTGTATCAAAATATTACTGTGGATAATAAAAAATTGGTGTATCATAAACATTACCCTGAAATAGTCTATTTTAATCATTAATGGACATTCATAAGGGAAAAAAGTCATATATCATGATAAATATTTCCCATATGAATTGAAAACTTGTAAAAATTGTGTTTGAGAAGATTTAGAAATGAAACATTTTAGTGCGGTTTAAGAAAAATATTAAAGAGAATTTAAATAGGTTAAAAAGAAATATTTTATATAAATCAAGAAATAAAAAAATGATTTTAATGATAAAATTATTTATTTTTAAAAAAATAAGGGTGGATTAATATAGAATATGGAGACACTTGAAAATGGGTAAGAAATCGGGAAGTTCCCTCCAATTAGGATTGCTTCTCAAGAATAATTGAGAAGGGAACATTTTTAAAACATATATTTCACCATAAAATAAGGATGTAATGACGTGGATAAATGAGTTATGAATATATACACATAATTTATAGGAGTTATTTAAAAAAATAATATGTACACTGGCATAGAGATAGAGAAAGTGTAACCCGAAAGAAAAATTGAGGTTTAGAAAGAATCCCTTACCTCTTGTCCAAATGTGTTATGAAAATGATCTTATTGTCCTAGAAAATAATATAAAATAAATTAATAAATTAATTATGAATATTTTATGCACTTAAATTATTTATTATAATTTTATTATGTTCAATTATGGCCTTTTAGGAGTTTTAAATTAATATTTCATCGTTTGAGAGTGTGTTTGTTTCCTTGGTTTTCATGATTTGTTTAATTGTATACGTGTATGGAAAATCATGTAAATCGAGAATAGTTTACATAACTAAAATTATAGGTCATTAACAAACTTAAATAAAATAAAATAGTTTTATATATCATTTTTCCATATATATGTTTGATTTATTAGATAAACATTAATTATAATCGTTATAATTTTATTGTATTTTTTCGATCACCATGAACTAGTTTTTTATTATTAATTAACAATACATATATATAAGGTTTATAAAACATTAAATAATATGTAATACATATATATAATTGTTTTTAACAATAAAATTTCTTTTAATCCATCATTGAAGGTGGAAATGGAAATTGAAAATTGGTCATCCTCTAATGTGATAAATCAACACATCGTAGATTATGTATTCATTTTAAGAAAAAAAGGATAGAGGAAGGGATATGATGAGGTGTTGTTACATTTAAAAATAAAAAATAATTTATATTCAATATAATAGAGTTGTAATATCAGTTGGATAAGGGGAGGTGAGTAGATGAAAATAAAAGAAAATAAATTTAATATAAACTAAAAGAAAAAGAAAGAGGTTTTTGGCTCTTGAATTATTTTCCTTGAAAAACTCCTTGAGACACTTTATTTTGATATTTTATTGAGTGTAAAGGTCCCTAAAAGTTTGTTAGAGAATTGGTAATACGATTGGTATGATTTGTTATAATATTTAATTTTTTTTAGTGTTAGGTTATGGGGTGGTGATGGGTGGTGTTGAAGTGGAGGTGAGGGGCATTTTTTGATTAATTTTTTCTTTTGTTTATTATTTTGGCTCAATACTATGATTAGTATTAACCTTATCACTAAATATATTAAATACTAAATCAGAGATATGGATTATTTTTCTTATATCAGTAATTAATCAAGGAAAAATTCAATTAACTTATAATGTTATATAACGTAAATTATTATATATCACTATTGATAAAAATTCAACTATTTCAAAAAAATATAAAAAATTCACCCTAAGATATATGAAAACAAAATATTAATTTATGATTATATTTTATGAAAATAAATTCTCTTTTAAATAAATATATATATTTGTTAAACTGTAAATTAACATTTCTGTTTAACAAAAAATACCTACACATAATTTATCATTTTTGAAACATTTTTTACATATTATAAGATATAATTATGTAATATTTTAATTTATAGGGTACCTAAATTTTAGTTATAATTTCATAGGCGAGGTTACTATTCTATTGGCAGAGTTACTATTCTTAATTGTCGCATTACTATTCCAAAGTCCATGAAACTATTCCATCGGTATAGGTTCTTTAATTTCTAATAAAGCTTCTTATATCATTAATTATTCATATATAAAGTTTTTATTGTGTTATATATGTGATTTTATGTGATTTATACTATATAAAGTAGTTATAATAAGTGAATTTACAGTAATAAAACTTTGGTTCAGTAAATATTTCTTTTTTAGATGTCTTAATGATCTTTAAAAACCACATATTGATACCACATTGTTACATCAAACAAAAATAAAATATGAGTTCCCATATAGACGTTTCTTATTCTCCATCAATTTTTATTTTATTTAATATTTGTTTGATCCCATATGTAATATGAAATGATATCAGTTGTTTGTCACCAAATTTATATTTATATCACATTAAAACACATATCGATTTTTCAAACCACTTGAATCATTTATATATTCATTATTTAATCATCTATAATCAATTCCTTAATCTTATTTCAGTGCATACACACCATGGAACATATATTCCACTTAATAATCCCTCTAAAAAAATCAGGAAATATAATAATTGTGTTTATATGATAAGGTTAATAACCCATCATCCCCATGTATATGAATGTGGTTGTTCATCCTTATTTGGATGTATATAAATTAAAATGGAAGAACACAAAATGAATAAATAAAATTATTATTATTGTTCTCCTTACATAGGAAGTCTATATCCCCATTGTATGGTGGTTTTCATACCCCTTAAACATAAATTCCAATTTATTATCCAATGAATATAAAGAATGGGCATGAACTTAGAGTAATTATCTTTAAACCAACTTGGTATAAATCAGGAAACTAATTAATTTTCTAAAAATATAAATATTATATGTTTTTTTGGATTTATTAATGTGAATAATATCAACAATAGAGCTGTTATGTCCCATAAAAAATGTGGGATATTTTTTTCCCCACATTTAGTAATATGTTGGGTCATATTAATCTTATCCAGAAATCCACAATATTATATTATAGGTATAATCTCTAACTATATTCAGACTATAAATAATTAATAGTTAGAATGAATGGATTCTTATATAATTTTTTATTTTCACATTCCTCATCATATTCAATACATAAAAATAACATCATTTCTCACTTATTGTCATTGATACACATGGTATCAAACTAGATTCTATATTTAGACCCTATTTTACATTTTTAATAATATATAATATGAAATAACATAGTAGTGTAACTCTCATTATTCATTATTATCTTTCTCAAACATTCATGGAAATGTCATTTATATTATATCCACATTTATTTTAATGTTAATTCTCTACAAGTCTTATATTATAAATTCTGTCACATAACCCTCCAAGATATCATAAAATGATGGGGCCATTTATTCTCATCCTTAGTCATCCAAAAATACTTGATATATAATATACACTATAACATCATGTCATAATACATTGTAACTAGAACAAAAAGACTCCATCATTTGTGTTCAACAAGCTGGCCACATTCTTCTCTATCAATCACATAATTAAGTATATTACTCTTCCATTTATTCTAATCATTCAGATGATATAATTTGGGATTTAATATCATGATAGTTTAGACATTGAAGGCCCCACTTAACTCGAAACATCATAATTTATTTATCTTTTTCATATTTAATCATTCCCTACATATTCATAGAAATATAATAATTTACTAATACTAAGGTTGATAGATTAAATTTAGACTACTAAAAACACTCTTGTAGAAACACTAGATGATTTTTATGATAATGATGATATATAATCACATTCTTCTTCATGATTATTAATCCATGTGAACAAGTTTATACATACATTAATTCACTCATATAATGTATATAATCACCATCACACACTACAATATATACATTGAATCACATTGGCTTCAATAAAAGATTGGATCAAATAATTAAATTTTTTTATTTAAGTAACTTGATGATAGTAGGTCATTATCATCATGTTTGATTCAGACATCCTTTAAACATATCAATTTCAGATAGACTCTGGTTGAATTGTGATCTCAATTTTTAATCATGATTTTGTTTTTTAATAAAAAACTCAACATTATCTTAAATAATTACCATCATTGGAATATTAATACTAGAATTATAGAACTTATTCCTATAGATTTATTTGAAATATCATAATGTTTAAAACTTATGTGATTTCATAAATTATAATTATAAATTTTTGTCCACTCCTTCAATGTAACCAATTACTCATAATATATATCGATTTACATTTTCAAAGAAATCAATTACTATTATGAAGTCTTGTTTTAATAATAAATTTTTTGAAATAGATCATCCAAATTTTATTTTGACTCAATAACTCTACAAAGGATCATATGAAGTGGAAAATGAAAATTCTAGAGACATGATTCAGACATTGGAATTAATTTCATTACTCCTATGAATTCATGTTTGACTAATCCAAACAACTAAGTATGTTATGAGTCCGTGGAAGTTGTGACATAACAAATTATTACCCAACATATAAATTCTATATGATAACCAAAATAAATATAAACATATTTAACTCAACTCTTGGCCTTATAGAAAACATCAAATAATATTCAGATATAATAATAAATTATTCATTCACTTAATACATCATTTGAAATTCTTGCTGCTCCATATATTTTTCCTTATCCCATTAATGAGACCATTTTTATAGGAAAAAATAATTTTTCCATATATGCATGACTATTTCTTCTTCAAACCACTTCGTATGTGTGTCTTTTATTTAAAATTGACATTACCTTTTAAAGAAAACACAAGTTACAAATTGAAAAAAAACACATTTGTATTTTACTAATACATTAGAAATATTATCCATAAGTTATCTATGACATTTATAAATCAGCCTCACATAAATCTAATGCATGGTGATATCGGTATGACTCGAAGTGTGTCCTTTTATTTAATATTGTAATTAATTTCAGTAAAAAATAAAATTGATATATAAAAAACTATGAAAGAACAATCATAATATTTGGATGGTTTAAGAAAATGATCCATATGTTTATTGTGATCTTAATAGAATCATCCAGACCTCAATATGACACATGTTGGTGCTGGTATAACACCAAATGAAACATTTTATTTAAAATGAACAACAATTTTAGTAAAAAGCCCATTGACATACTCAAATCCAAGAAAACTCATTAATATTATATTTTATAATTTAGGAAAATGATCTATATGTCATTTTTATGTTAGTAATTAGCTACAACTTAATTTGATGCATGATGCCTGGTATGACTCCAAGTGTGTCTTTTTATTTAAAATTGAATTTAGATTTTTTAAAAAATGCTTAAATTCTCAATGATAATAAAAAATACTCATATTATTTTGATGAATTAGGAAAATAATCCATAATTCATTATTCTATTTAGAAAGCAACCACACCTCAATTTTATGCACCATGTTCTTGGTATAACTTAATGTGATCATTCTCAATTTAAAGATAATTTTTTCATTCAAAAATTTTATCACTAAATAAAAACTAAGAAAACAAACTCATATTATCTTTATAATTTTGGAAATGATTCATAAGTCATTTATGACATATATGAATAAGTACCACATAAAAGTAAGAAACAATGTGACTGGTATGTTCTAATGTTTGTGTTTCCAAATTTGAATGACATTTAAGTTAAAAGACATGTGACATAATCAAAACCCATAAAACAAATTGAGACTATTTTGATAAATTAAGAATATATCCATAAGAAATTTTATAAATTTATAAATCAACCACACCTAAATTAAATTCATGGCGAGACCTGTATGAATCAATGTGTGTCTTTAAATTTAAAATTTATATTAATTTTAGTAAAAAAACTGACTTATTCGAAACTAAGAAAAAGATTTATTATTTGTTTGACACATTAGGAAAGATATACAAAAGTTACTTTCAATGTGTGTGAATCATCAAAACCTCAATAATACAAATGTTTTGACTAGTATGACTTCATCTGTGTCTTTTTTATTTAAAATTTATATTAAATTTAGTAAAAGATACAATCAACCTACTCCTAATCATGAAATAACTATAAGATTATTTTAATACATTTTGAAAAGGATCAAGAATTCATTTGTGTCTTTTATTTATAAGACACACCTCAATATGAGACATGATGTTCCCTGTATGACTCAAAGTGTGTCTTCTTATTAGAAATTGACATTAATTTTTGTAAAAAAGGAATGTGACATACTCAAAAAAACAGTCATGTTGTTTTTATACATTAAGAAAATTATCTATACGTAATTTATGATATGTAGGAATCAATCCCAATTCAATCCAATGCATAGTGTTCCTAGTATGACTCAATGTATCTATTATCCGGTAAAAATTTTCATTTTAGTTCAATAGGATTTTTATTCAACAAAAGCCCAAAAAAGTTCTCTGATTATGTTGATAATTTATGAAAATTATTTATAATCTATTTTTGATGTGTATGGATTAATCTAAAATCAAACTGAAACACAATGTGGCAAGTATGACAAAAAGTACATGTTTTTAAGTTTAAAATGGTATTTTGGTAAAATAAAAAGTGACATAATCAAGATTGATCAAACAAATTCTGATAGTATTAATAATTTATAAAAATAATCCATATATTATTTTTGACATGTAGGAATCATTTTAACCTCAATCGGATGCATTGTGTGTAAGGTATCAATCTAAGTGTGTATTTTTATTTAAAATTGACATTATTTTTACAAAAAATGAAAATGGGAATAATAATAAAAATGTTAAAATGATGTCATATTGTTTTTTACATTAATTAAATGGTCTATAAGTCATTTTTTATATGTTGGAATCAGCTGCACCTCAATCTGATACTTGATGTTCTTGGCTTGACTCAAAGTTTCTCTTATCAGTTCAAAATTGAAATTTTAGGTCATAAAGTGATACACATTGAAAACTAAGGGAACATGATCAAATTATGTTGATAATTTAGGAAAAGTATTCATATGTAATTTATGATGTGTAGGAATTAGTGTCACATCAAATTGAGACACGATGTGACCAATATGACTGAATGTGTGCATTTTAATTTTTAGATGATATTTTAGTTAAAAAAGTAGGTGACATACTCAAAACTGTGAAAAATCATTTATGTTATTTTGTTAATTTTATAAAATTATCCATAAATCATCTATAAAATATAAAAAATTATTCCACATGAATTTAACACACGATATGGTTGGTATGAGTCAAGGTGTGTGTTTCCAATATATAATTGCCATTTTATTTTAAAATGCACATCACATCACTAACATCAATAAAAAGATCATATTTTTTCTCAACATATTATCTGCTATAAAAAAATTAATCTCTTTATCATTTTTATCATATAATTATTAAGTTAATTTTCACATAGATAATTCTAAAATTTGAAGAAAATAGGTTAATGTGAAATAATAAAAAAACACAATAAAATACACAATGTTCTCGAAATAACTCAAAGATTAGTTTAAAAATAACTATTTTTGTTTCATTTATTTCTTTTAAGTGTTACAAATAGTCAAAATATTTTCTTATGTAGGTGCATTATCTTTCTTGAGATGAGATGGTTTGTTCAGCAGTAACTTGAGTGGGGGTCAGTGGGTAAATAAAAAGGAACATTTATATTTTTGAATTTCTGTGATAATTTTTACTTACTCATTTAATTATATAATTTTTTTTGAAATGTACATAATATAATTTTTTTTATATTTTAGTTTTAAATTTTATTTCATTTAATATCTGTATTTTTAAATGTTTTTTCTATTGTTATTGATGTTGTAGTGTACTATAAATTTAACATCACACTATAATATGGCCCATTACCAGTGCTACAAAATGCATAGATTAAGGTCTCCTCTACTCGTTCTTGGAAAAGAACTAATGAAGGGTCCTTTTATCATCACTTGTAAAGGACACCTTTATGAGCACTAAATAATAGTGTTGATATGTGGTATACTTTATCAATGATTTTATATCACTGATAAAAGACTAGGTCCATCAATCATGCTCAGATAGTCGACATTTTTTTCACAAACATGGGCCAATTTTATCTTATTTTATGGATTGTTTTTTAGTAGTAATATGATCTTGACATAGACAAATATATTTTTGAAGAAATATATTTTTAGATACCATAAACTCAAATGGTTGATGATGAAAATTGAAATAAGATTTCAAGGGACATTTTTCTATCACTTACCTTTTCTAAATAAACTGCACATTCTGCATTCTATTAAATAAGTCCAAGTCCTAATAAAGGATGATCCCCCAAGGAAGCCAAGAACTGTGGGTGATGATCAAAATTCCCATAAAATAAATCAAAACGATACATTTTATTTTTTTAATGATATATTTTATTTTATGAAAACTTAACAATAAATGATACATTTCCAATGAATATTTGATGCCAATATTGCAGGATCAAATTATATCCTTGAGAATCTATATGTTATTCTTAGTTGGACCATCTATCTACTGGTGGTATGCTCTTCCAAACAGCATCTTGGTTACAATTTATTCATACAGGCCCTTCAAAAATGGAGTATTATAACATTAATTATGATTATAAAAATCAAATGGGGGCACTCAAAGAAGTTTAACAATCACTTAGATATATATATCCATAGCATATTCCACCTAAAATGAATATTTAATGTTAATAAAGTGGGATGAATTATTCAAATAGTCTCTAATCAGTGAAATATATTTCCCGAAAAAAAGATTTATACAATGACTAATCTAAGAATCCATTGTAAATGTCATTGAACATCCATAACATAATGGGAAAAGGTTAAAACAACCCAACTAGTCTCTTATGCTAAAATTTTATTCATTGGCATGTTAAACATTGCGATATAAAATCTACTAGTGACGATAACATTCTAGGAGACCAATAATTTGTTACTTTATTATTAATTATCTTTATAAGCCCAGTGTGAATGGAAAAAGTAATTAATTCACCATAAAAAATTACCTCATGTGTTATGGTCAAGGGATCTACAAGACACATCATAAAAATAGGTGCCATTAGGATACCATGTACAATAACCTATGTTCTCCCCAATAATTAAAAATATAACTCTATATTTAAATTTAGGGATGGATTCTTTCTTACACCAATCAGGATTGTCTATATAGTGTTTAACCTTGATAATAATCCAAAAAACACACTCCCCATCCTCTTTTACATGAAAACATACATTAGAAAAAATCTAAATATAAGTCATTAAAAAATAGATTCTTCTAATACCTGGTTTTTTAATTTCAAACATAAATAATTATCATTAACATTCCACTTCATGGGTTATATTATATACCCGAATTGAGGGATTGAGGATTTTTTCCCAAACATATTCTTTTTATGGTTTATGTCCTTTTTAGTGAAAATTTACATCATGGTCTTATGATATGAAAAAACTATAAACTTCTCCTTAAAGATGTAATTATCCCAAGTCATTAAAGAATGTATCGAGAATACCAAATCTAGGTCATGGAGGTGAAAATTAATTTCCTATGTGTTTAGATGATGATAACTATAAGAAACCACATGATCGTCATATATCAGTACCAATTCAAACAATGTACATGAGGCATTCCAATAAGCATTATAAACGGTTCTAGGCCCATGTAGTATCCAAACTAGTTCTGATGTAAACCATTCCTATAGATCTTCAAAATACATATAGTACTTCTCATTCCACTCAAAAATCATGCATTTATGAGTCAATGATATCAATAGAAAATTTAGTCTAGAGATGGAAGAACAAGAAAACTGAAATACCTAAAGTAACCAAAAAATATCATGATCTCCAACACATTAATTGGGATTCCCATGACATAAATTCTTGGATTTTGTTTATATATACTAAAATCCATTACATAGAAAGCACAGAACCCCATAATTTTACCTCTTGGAACCTAAACTAATATTTAAAAATCTTATCATAAAGGTAATACAAAATAATTATTCTAAAAAAATATATAGAAGGTTTCCATTATCATCCTCATTTTAGAGTACACTAAGATATAATTATTAAAACATCCATAATGGAGTATAAATAATGTTTAATTTTATAATTTATCAAATATGTAAAAACATTTTTATATTTGGAATGTCTATATAGAGAAACGAAATACATAATGTTCTCTTAATGGTTCTTGAAATCTGTTATAACAACATACTCTTCTTGAACACTCAATTTGAGACACACCATCCGTAAGAATTTGTTTAAAAACAACTGGGATCTACTTATAAGGTTTAAAAGATCACAACGGTAACCTTATTAAACTTATGATAACATAATAAAAATCAGAGACTCGTATATTTATTTTTCTGTAAAATAATTAGAGACATATAAAATGAAAAACTAGGACAAAAATGATTTTCTATCAAGGTTCTCAAACATAACATTCAATACTTTAAATAGTATAAGAACCACTATTCATGATGTTAGAGAAATTTGTATCATGCCAATGAGTTTTTCAAGAGTGAATCCAACCACTCATTGGGGAGAAAATCTAGAGAAATATTATTGAGACACCTCATGGTTCATCTACATTATTACATATATATGTCCTTCTTTAATCTAAGTAAAATAATAAAATAACAACATAGATATATCAAAAAAATATGTCCCACATCCATAATAATATTCCCTAGACCACATTAGTTTTGGTCCGACTCAATTTGGGAATGTATTATGTTCCTATTAAGAGATATAAACTAGTCCCTGAAATAGTAATAGTCATTCTAAACCATAAAAATAATAATTTAAACCCTGTAAATTAAGCTATTGAAGACATATTGGTCCAAAACTAGGAAATACAACACAAGTTTCACATTATTAATTAAAAGAAAATACTCCAAAAAACTAAAAACTTATCTATATTACGTACCAATGTGGTATTTAGATAAATTATAAATGAAGTCATCTAAAACTAAATTAAAAAGGTATCAGGAAAAATTAATGATATAATATAATCAGAAACACCCATGTTAAATAATGTGAAGTACATATATGAATAAATAAGAAACCTGTCACTCATGCGGGATTTTCTAGAATCAATTTCCTCACGTTCCATATCTAATTCATAAAACCCCCTAACCCTAGATCTAATTTATTCAATTAATATTATTGAGAATAATATTTATTTTTTGGGTGGGATAAAATTCCCTTGGATGCATCAGAACACACATATTAATACTTATAAAAAGAAGAAACAACTCCACTACCATATATGAGAGTCATGTAAAAGAGATGGATGCGACATAGAACCAACAATGATGGAACATCCTCAGTATCTTTACGAAGTCCATCCAAGTATGGATTAGCTTCCAACACTATAAACAAGCCACATGAGTTATCTATAAATAAAAAACGGTCAATAAAAATTATGACTACTGATCAAATATATCATCAATTCAACATGGTTTATATAAAGACCGGAAATTTATATATATATATATATATATATATAATCTAAATAGATGAATATTCATTCTAAAACACAATGATCCATGGTAGAATTTTTTATTTGTAGTATCGTTGGAAACATAGAAACATAAACAAATAATTCATAAAATATCTATATTTCATCAACTTATTTCATTATAATCGGATCCTTTCATTGGAAAATAACACTTAATACCATTAATCATAATATGGGGAATGGATATAGAAGAATGGGTGAGATCTAATTATCAATAATGGTAAACAAGGGAGATATAAATGATCATATAATCATAAAATGAATAAATCGGTATGAGAACATAATATCAACATTTAGAAACCATACTATTTATATATTATATCACTCTATTGAGTCACGAAATAAAAATTATAGCTTCTAACACATTAATAATAATAATTAAATGAAAAAATGAGTAATTGAAGCATTCAATTAGACTAAGAAATGTTATTTTCACACACATTATAATAGAAAATAATTTCTTTATTTGTCAAGGATATCATCCTAGACTATCATAGTGTAATGGGTTCATTTCCATAACTATAAAAGTATTCAAGTTTTAATCCTAAGACTATCATTGTGAAATATTTCCTTTACAAAATTAGGTTCACTCCCAATTCCAGTCCTATTAATCCCATGAGATAACAATATTTAACAATTTCATTAGAGGGTTATATAGTTCTCACCCATAAAATAATGAATTTCATACATGTATATACAATAAAATGTAAAATCGTTCATCGTATCATAATCCATAGAAATAAAATGTTTTGGAAAACATGATTTTCATTTTATCACAACATAAATCATCGAAAATAAATGAGTTTCATAATAATTGTTTAAATATATTAATAAAACATCTATATATTGAATAATGTTTGCATCCTTGTATCATACCCCCAGTAATCAAAAGTTAAATCAAGGTTTCTTTTATTTTATGAATAGAAATAAAATTAAAATACCATTAAGACATTCTTGAAGATAATAAACTTTCCTTTTTTAATTCAATTTTGAAAAAGTTAAATAAATATGAAGGAAAAAATTTCCTTTTACAAAAATCACATAAACCTATAAATTAATCTTCTATGTACAAATTATTCTTTATGTATGAATATTAGTTAAAGATTTATATTTTAAAATATTCCCCTTCTAAGCTTTTGAGGGAAAATTCACAAAGCACCTTGTTTGGAAAATGAAAAATATATTCCATTAAAACATTTTCATTAAATGAAAAACAGGGGTGAAAATTACGTTAAAATTAATATTATAATAGTATAAAAATTATTTAAAACATTTTTAGAAAGAATTAATATGAATGAAATAGGGTTTTCAACCTATGAGATAAATTAAGTTTATATTTCAAAAAAACATATTTTTGATATCTTGATTATATAACATGAATAAAATATGAAAAAATTATTTTCAAGAAGAAGTCAAAGTAGAAGAAAATTATTATTTTTAATGAAATATATATCATAATATTTAATTATTTATGGAATATTCATAATAAATATCAATAAATAAGGATATTGTGAATAAAAAACATACCATGAGTTCATATTCCTTCAAAAGTACTCTAACCTCTTGTATAATATATTTAAATTTATCATACATGTATACCAGAGTCATTTTTATTTTTCTTATGTCATATATGTTTCCTTTATAATATTTAAACACCCCCTTTTGCCAATAATTCCCTATTAAAATTGTCATTTCTGGGTGATAACTATTTCATTTATCAGGAGTATTTGAGTTCAGTAGTTCATATCCTTGAATATTTATGTTGGTTCTATCATCCCATGAATATTAATAATTATTTAAATATAATAATATACTAATTATATATAAATTTTGTTTCATATATAAACATTAGACATAAAAAATGAATTACCCAAATCATAGAGATGGTAGGAAATAAGTACACATGAATATGGGTAGTACTGTGAGGATTTTTATCAATATTCATCCAAAAATAGTGTATATATAATCATAGTAAGGCCTACTATGATTAGTTTTTTATTCTTCATACTCTAGATTGTGGTATTTTTTGTCCTCTGCTCAATAGAAGTTAGACAGATTTAATGCACATTCCAATATAATTAACTAAAGAATTATATTTAAAAATAATCAGTTATTGACATAAGAATGATATTTATTTTTTACATTGTGTGAAAGAACCCATTGAGTGTGGATTAGTATGAATAAAATATATTATTATTATGATATATCTAAAATCCTAAAAAATTTCATGTAGAATACTTTTCATTGTTATTATACATTAAATTAGAATTTTATTCATGTATGATTTACATTAATTTCACCTGTAAAATTTCCACTAACAATATACTTTACTTTAATTATTTAATTATATAAATTTTAATTTGTGGAGTAAATAGTCATTGATTTCTAAGGTTCTTTCAGAAAGGAACATGGTCTATCAAAAGAATGAATTTTAAGTGTTTAAGAAATATTAATTGACTGGAAGAAAAATATGTCCATGAGGAATAATAAACAAAATATTATTAATTAGTAAATATAGAAACATGTTTTTATTTATATTATTTTTTAGGATTCACTTTGTTTCATTTATTTGTTATCTTTTTGTTGCAGATAGGTTATTTTGATTACAAAATACCAGTTCATCTCACAGTATAATACTTTTGTATCTTTAATTGTATTGATATTCATTAAATGGTAATTAGTTTATCAATCATATAAATTCAAGAAACTATAATCATGTTGTAATTATGATTTATATAATTTGATGTTAATAAATATATAGTTATAATTATTCTTTATATAGATGAAACCAAGGATTTTCCCTTTAATGATAATTTTACATATAAGCAATTCATATGAGAATATGAATGATTACATTACAAACACACAAAAAAATTAACTTTTTTTGTTGCCTTAAATATTTATTATTCATGATTTTGTATTCCTTAATAATTATAATTATGATAATTGAAAATTTTCATAAATTTTAATAGTTGAATATACAAAAACACAAACATATTGAAAATAACAATTGATAATAAAAACATAAATATTTATTTATTATAATTCTAATATAAAATTTAATTAATATTTGTTATACATTTTACATAGGAAATTACACTCACTATGTTCTTGAAGAAGAATAATAAAAATATACATTAATTATGTTGAAACATCAAAGCCTCCATTAAGAACATTATTTATTTTTTTTTTAAATTATCGTAGTTAAAAAAATTATAATATGTGATATATAAAAATTAATTTTTTCATAAAATTGAGAAAAAAATTAGTTTAATGTGTGTTTTTTGAATGCATAGAATGAATCCCTTTTTTTTAAATAATCGATTGAATTTTTGAAAATGAGAAGTCAATAATTTTTTTGGAATTTAATTTTTATTGGAAATGGATCATAAATAGAAAATAAGTGATTAGATTAGGAAACTAAAATAATAATAAGATTCATGATTTTTTATATTTTGTTTTAATATATCGGTTTTTTCCTTATATCCCATTTAAAGATGTTTTTGTGGTTAGGAATGTAATTTGAGATTAACGATACATCAAAATATTTTTAATTCAAGTCATGAAATTAACATTTATGATTAATCATCATATTTATCTTATTCATATTATGTTCACATCAATTTATTATATATAACTCATTGATTTGTACTTTACTTATGTTACACACACCATAAATATGAATTGCATAATTTTATGAATAAGAATCTTGATATTTTAATTTATATATACTAATTATATAGTATTTAGATATAATATTATTTATAATAACATAAAAAATTTATATATTATTCTAAAATTTTCCATATAATTCTAGATATAAATATACTAATATGTATTTTGATACATTAGGAAAATAATCCACAATTCATTTTTCTATTTAAAAAGCATCCACACCACTATTTTATACACAATGTTCTTGGTATAACTTAATGTGTTCCTTATCAATTTAAAGATAATTTTTTTCATTCAAAACTTTTATCACTAAATAAAAACTATGAAAACAAACTCTTATTATCTTCATAATTTTAGAAAATGATTTATGAGTCATTTTTGACATATATGAATAAGTACCACATAAAACTAACAAACAATGTGACTGGTATGTCCCAACGTTTGTGTTTCCAATTTAGAATAACATTTAAGTTAAAAGACAGGTGACATAATCAAAACCCAGAAAACAAATTAAGACTATTTAGATACATTAAGAAAGTATCCATAAGCAATTTTATAAATTTATAAATCAACCAAACCTCAATTAAATGCATGGTGAGACCTGTATGAATCAATGTGTGTCTTTTAATTAAAAATTGAAATTAATTTTAGTAAAAAAAAATTGACATATTCAAAACTATGAAAAATGTTTTGTATCTATTTGATACATTAGGAAAGATATACAGAATTTACTTTAAATGTGTATGAATCATCCAAACCTCAATCATACAAATGGTGTGACTAGTATGACTTCATGTGTGTCTTTTTTATTTAAAATTTATATTAATTTTAGTAAAAGATACAATCAACCTACTCCAAACCATGAAAAAACATTAGGATTATTTTAATACATTTTGAAAATGATCAAGAATTCATTTGTGTCATTTATTTATAAGACACTCCACAATATGATACATGATGTTCCGTATATGACTCAAAGTGGGTGTTCTTATTAGAAATTGACATTAACTTTTTTAAAAGGAATGTGACATACTCATAAAAAATAGTCTTGTTGTTTTTATACATTATGAAAATTATCTATATGTTATTTATGATATGTAGGAATCAATCCAAATTCAATCCAATTCACGGTATTACTATTATGACTCAATGTATCTATTATCCTGTTAAAATTAAAATTTTAGTTTAATAAGATTGTTAGTCAATGAAATCCCAAAAAAAGTGCTCTGATTATGTTGATAATTTCTGAAAATTAGTTATAATCTATTTTTTCTCTATAGGGATTAATCTTAAATCAAACTCAAACACAATGTGACCAGTATTACCCAAAGTCCATGTTTCTAGTTTAAAATGATGTTTTGGTAAAATAAAAAGTTACATAAGAAAGATTGATCAAAAACATTCTTATAGTATTATAACTTTATTAAAATAATCCATATTTTATTTTTGACATGTATTAATCATTTTAAACTCAATCGGATTCATGGTGTGTAAGGTATCAATCCAAGTGTTTATTTTTATTTAAAATTGACATTATTTTTAAAGAAATGGAAAATTTGAATAATAAAAAATGTTAAAATGAAGTCATATTGTTTTTTACATTAATAAAATGGTCTATAATTAATTTTTTATATTTAGGAATCAGCTGCATCTCAATAGGATACATGATGTTCCTGGCTTGACTAGAAGTTTCTCTAAACATTTCAAAATTGATATTTTAGGTCATAATGTGATACACATTGAAAAATAAGGAAACATGATCAAATTATGTTGATAATTTCAGAAAAATATTCATAAGTAATTTATGATGAGTACGAATTAGTGTCACATAAAATTGAGACACGATGTCACCAATATGACTCAATTTGTGCATTTCAAATTTTAGATGACATTTTAGTTAAAAAGGAGGTGACATACTCAAAATTGTGAAAACACATTTATGTTATTTTGTTAATTATATAAAATTATCCATAAATCATCTATAAAATATAAAAATCGATTTCACATGAATTTAACAAACGATATGGTTTGTATGAGTCAAGGTTTGTGTTTCTAATATATAAGTGCCATTTAATTTTAAAATGCACATTACATCACTAAAATCAATAAATAGATCAGATTTTATCTCATCATATTATCTGATATAACTAAATTAATCTCTTTATCATTTTTATCATATAATTATTAAGTCAATTTTCACATAGATAGTTCTAAAATTTGAACAAAAAATAGGCCAATGTGAAATATTCAAATAAAACACAATACAATACACAATGTTGTCGAAATTACTCAAATATTTGTTTAAAAATAACAATTTTTTTCATTTATTTCTTTTTAGTATTACAAATAGTCAAAATATTTTCCTATGTAAGTGCATTATCTTTCTCGAGCTGAGATGGTTTGTTCAGTAGTAACATGAGTGGGGGTCAAGGGGTAAAGACAAAGGAACATTTATATTTTTGAATGTCTGTGATAATTTTTACTTACTCATTTAATTATATAAAACAATTTTTGAACTATACAAAATATAATTTTTTTTATAGTTGGGTTTTAAATTTTATTTCATTTAAAATCTGTATTTATAAATATTTTTTCTATTGTTATTGATTTTGTAGTGTTCTATAAATTTAACAACACACTATAATATGGCCCATTACCAGTGCTACAAAATGCATAGATTAAGGGCTCCTCTACTCATTCTTAGAAATGAACTGATGAAGGGTCCTTTTATCATCACTTGTAAAAGACACCATTATGAGCACTAAATAATAGTGTTGATATGTGTTCTCCATTATCGGTGATTTGATTGCATTTATAAAAGACTTGTTCCATCAATCATGCTCAGATAGTCGACATTTTTTTTTCTAACATGGGCCAATTTTATCTTAGTTTACAAAATCATTTATAGTAGTGATATGATGTTGACATAGTCAAATATATTTTTGAAGAAATATATTTTTAGATACCTTAAACTCAAATGGTTGCTGATGAAAATTGAAATAAGATTTCTAGGGACAATTTTATATCACTGACCATTTCTAAATAAATTGCACATTCTGCATTCTATTAAATAAGTCTTAGTCTCAATAAGGAATGATCCCCCAAGGAAGCCAAGAACTGTGGGTGATGATCGAAATTTCCATAAAATAAATCAAAAGGACACATTTTAATTGTTTAATGATACATTTTATCTTATGAAAACTTATTAATGAATGATGCCTTTCCAATGAATATTTGATGCTAAGATTTCAGGCTCAAATTAATTCCTTGAGAATCTATATGTTATTCTTTGTTGGACCATCTTTCTATTATTGGTATGCTCTTCCAAACATCATCTTGGTTCTAATGTATTCATACAGGCCCTTCAAAAAGGAGAATTATAACATTAATTATGATTATAAAAAATTGATGAGGGCACTCCAAGAAGTTTAACAATCACTTAGATATATATGTCCACAACATATTCCACCATAAATGAATTTTTAATGTGGATAAGGTGGAATGAATTATTCAAATAGTCTATAATTAGTGAAATAAATTTCCCAAAAAAAATATTTATACAGTGACTACTCTAAGAATCTATTGTAAATGTCATTGAACATCCATAATATAATGGGAAAAGGTTACAACAACGCAACTAGTCTCTTATGCTAAAATTTGATTCTTTGACATGTAAAACAATGTGATATAAAATCTACACATGACCATAACATACTAGGAGACCAATAAATTGTTAATTCATTATTAATTATCTTTATAAGCCAAGGGTGAATGTAAAAATTAATTAATTCACCATAAAAATTACCTCATGTGTTATGGTCAAGGGATCTACAAGAAACTTCCTGAAAAAAGGTACCATTAGGATACCATGTATAATAACCTATGTTCCCCCCAATAATTAAAAATATAACTCTATATTTAAATTTAGTGATGGATTCTTTCTTACACCAATCATGATTTTCTATATAGTGTTTAACCTTGACAATAATCAATAAAATAGACTCCCTATCCTCTTTTACATAAAAAAATACATTACAAAAAAATCTAAATATAAATCATTAAAAAATAGATTCTTCTAATACGTGGTTTTTTAATTTCAAACATAAGGAATTATCATTCACATTCCACATCATGGGTTATATTATATACCCAAATTGAGGGACTGATGATATTTTCCCAAAAATATTCTTTCTATAGTTTATGTCCCTTTTGGTGAAAATTTACATTATGGTCTTATGATCTGAAAAAACTATAAACTTCTCCTTAGAGATGTAATTATTCCAAGTCAATAAAGAATGTATCGAGACTCCAAAATCTGGGTCATGGACGTGAAAATTCATTTCCTAGGTGTTTATATGATGAGAGCCATAAGAAACAACATGATCGTCATATATCAGTACCCATTCCAACATTGTACATGAGGCATACCAATATGCATTATAAACCGTACCAGGCCCATGTAGTATCCAAACTAGTTCTGATGTTAACAATTCCTATATATATTCGAAATACATATATTACTTCTCATTCCATTGAAAAATCATGCATTTATGATTCAATGATATCAATAGAGAATTTAGTCTAGAGATGGAAGAACAAGAAAACTGAAATACCTAAAGTAACCAAAAAATATCATGATCTCCAACACATTAATTGGGATTCCCATGACATAAATTCTTTGATTTTGTTTATATATACTAATATCCATTACATATAAAGAATAATACCCCATAATTTTACCTCTTGTAACCTAAGCTAATATTTAGAAATCTTATCATAAAAATAATACCCAATAATGATTCTAAACAAATATCTAGAATGTTTCTATTGTCCTCCTCATCTTAGAGTACACTAAGATATAATTATTAAAACATCCATAATGGAGTATAAATACTGTTTAATTTTATAATTCTTCAAATATGGAAAAACCTTTTTATATTTGGAATGTCTATATAGAGAAATGAAATACATAATGTTCTCTTAACAGTTTCTGAAATCTGTTATAACAACATCCTCTTCTTGAACACTCAATTTGAGACACACCATCCATAAGAATTTGTTTAAAAACCATTGGGATCTACTTCTATGGTTTAAAAGATCACAACAGTAACCTTATTAAACTTATGATAACATATTAATAATCAGAGACTCATATATTTATTTTTCTATAATATAATTAGAGTCCTATAAAATGAAAAACTAGGACAAAAATGATTTTCTATCAAGGTTCTCAAACATAAAATTCAATACATTAAATAGTATATGATCCACTATTCATGATGTTAGAGAAATTTGTATCATCCCAAGGAGTTTGTCAACAGTGAATACAACCACTCATTGTGGAGAAAATCTCGAGAAATATTATTGAGACACCTCAAGGTTCTTCTCCATTATTACATAAACATTTCCTTCTTTATTCTAAGTAAAATAATAAAATAACAACATAGATATATCCAAAAACACTTTCCCACATCCATAATAATATTCCCCAGACCACATGAGTTCTGGTCCCACTCAATTTGGGAATGTATTATGTTCCTATTAGGAGATGGAAACTAGTCCCTGAAATAGTAATAGTCATTCTAATCCATAAAAATAATAATTTAAACCCTATAAATTATGATATTGAAGACATATTGTTCCAAAACTATGAAATTCAACACAAGTTTCACATTATTAATTAGATGAAAATACTCCAAACACTTAAATACTTATCTATATTACTCCCTAATGTGGTAGTTAGATAAATTATAAATGAAGACATCTAAAATGAAATAAAAAAGGTATCATGAAAATTTAATGATATAACATAATTAGAAACACCCATGTTAAATAATGTGAATTACATATTGGAATAAATAAGAAACGTGCCACTCATGCTGGATTTTCTAGAATCAATGTCCTCACATTCTATCTCTACTTCATAAAACCCCATATCCCTAGATCTAATTGATTCAATTAATATTAATGAGAATAATATTTATTTTTTGGGTGGGATACAATTCCCTTGGATGCATCAGAACACACATATTAATACTTATAAAAAGAAGAAACAACTCCACTCCCAGATAGGGGAGTCATGTAAAAGAGATGGATGTGACATAGAACCCGCAATGGTGGAACATCCTCAGTATCTTTACGAAGTCCAACCTAGTATGGATTATCTTCCAACACTATAAATAAGCCACATGATTTATCTATAAATAAAAAACATTAAATAAAAATCATGACTACTGATCAAGTATATCATCAATTCAACATGGTTTATATAAAGACCAATAATTTATATATATAAATATTTAATCTAAATAGTTGAATATTCATTCTAAAACATAACGATCCATGCTAAAATTATTTATGTATAGTATCATTGTAAACATGGAAACATAAACAAATAATTCATAAAATATCTATATTTCACCCACTTATTTTATTATAATTGTATCCTTTCATTGAAAAAAACCCTAAATACCATTATTCATAATATGGGGAATGGATATAGAAGAGTGGGTGAGAACTAATTATCAATAAGGGTAAACAAGGGAGATATTAATGATCATATAATCATAAAATGATAAAATCGGTATGAGAACATAATACCAACATTTAAAACCCATTCTTTTTATATATTATATCACTCTATTGAGTCACGAAATAAAAATGATAGCTTCTAATACATCAATAATAATAATTGAATGAAAAAATGTGTAATGAAAGCATATCATTAAATAAAGAAAGGTAATTTTCACACACATTATAATAGAAAATAATTTCCTTATTTGTCATGGCTATCCTCCTAGTCTGTCATAGTGTAATGGGTTCATTTCCATAACTATAAAAGTAGTCAATATTTAATCCTAAGACTATCATTGTAAAAACTTTCCTTTCCAAAATTAGTTTCACTCCCCATTCCAGTCCGATTAATCCCATGAGATACCAATAATTTACCATTTCATGAGACGTTTATATAGTTCTCACCCAAAAAATAATGAATTTCATACATGTATATACAATAAAATGTAAAATCATTAATCGTATCAGAATCCATAGAAATAAATTGGATTGGAAAACATGTTTTTCATTTTATCATAACGTAAATCATGGAAAATAAATGATTTTCATAATAATTGTTTAAATATATTAATAAAACATCTATATATTTAATAATGTTTGTATCATTGTATCATACCCCTAGTAATAAAAAGTTAAATCAAGGTTTCTTTTATTTTATGAATAGAAATAAAATTAAAATACCATTAAGAAATTCTTGTGGAAAATAAACTTTTCTTTTGTAATTCAATTTTTAAAAAGTTAAATAAATATGAAGGACAAAATTTCTTTTTACAAAAATCTCATAAAAATATAAATTAATCTTCTATGTAAATATTATTCCAGATAGTATCAATATTATTTCATGATTTATATTAAAAAATATTCCCCTTCCAAGCTTTTGAGGGAAAATTCACAAAGCACCATGTTTGGAAAATTAAAAATATATTCCATTAAAACTGTTTCATTAAAAGAATAATAGGGGTAAAAATTACGTTAAAATTAATATTATAATAGTTAAAAAAATTTACAACATTTTTAGAAGGCATTAATATGAAAGAAATAGGGTTTTCAACCAAAGATATTAATTATGTTTATTTTTCAAAAAAACATATTTTCGTTATCTTGAGTATATAACATGAATAAAATTTGAAAAATTTATTTTTCAAGAAGCAGTCAAAGTAGAAGAAAATTAATATTTTTATTGACATATAAATCATAATATTTAATTATTTAATGAATATTCATAATAAATATCAATAAATAAAGAGATTGTGAATAAAAAACTAAACTCAAGTTCATATTCCTTCAAAATTACTCTAACCTCCTGTATAATATTTTTAAATTTATCATACTTGTATACCAAAGTCATGTTTATTTTTTTATGTCATATATGTTTCCCTTATAATATTAAAACACCCCATTTTACCAATAGTTCCCTATTAAAATTTTCATTTCTGGTGATAACTATTTCATTTATCATTAGTATTTGAGTTCAGTAGTTCAGATCCTTGAATATTTATGTTTGTTCTATCATCCCATGAATATTAATCATTATATAAATATAATAATATATTAATTATATATAAATTTTGTTTCATATATAAACATTGGACAAAAAAAATGAATTACCCAAATCATAGAGATGGTAGGACATATGTACGCATGAATATGGGTAGTAATGTGAGGAGTTTTATTAATATTCATCCACGAATAGTGTATATATAATCATAGTAAGGCCTACTAAGATTAGTTTTTTATTCATCATACTCTAAATTGCGGTATTTTTTGTCCTCTTTTCAATATAATTTAGATGGTTTTAATGCACATTCCAATATAATTAACTAATGAATTATATTTAAAAATATTCATTAATTGACATAAGAATGATATTAATTTTTCACATTGTGTGAAAAAACCCATTGACTGTGTATTAGTATGAATAAAATATATATTTTTTGGAGATATATCTAAAATCCTAAAAAATTCCATGCAGAATACTTTGCATTGTTATTAACCATTTAATTAGAATTATATTCGTGTATGATTTACTTTATTTTCACCTGTAAAATTTCCACTAACATTATACTTTACTTTAATTATTTAATTATATAAAATTTTATTTGTGGAGTAAATATTCATTGATTTCTAATGTTCTTTCAGAAGGGACCATGGTCTATCAAAATAGTGAATTATAAGTGATTAAGAAATATTAATTGATAAGAACAAAAATATGTCCATGATTAATAATAATCAAAATATTATTAATTAGTAAATATAGAAACATGTTTTTATTTATATTATTTTTTAGGATTCACTATGTTTCATTTATTTGTTAAACTTTTGTTACATATAGGTTATTTTGATTACAAAATACTAGTTCATCTCACAGTATAATACTTTTGTCTATTTAATTGTATTGATATTCATTAAATGGCAATTAGTTTATCAATCATATAAATTCAAGAAACTATATTCATGTTGTAATTATGATATATATAATCTGATGTTAATAAATATATAATTATAATTATTCATTATATAGATGAAACAAAGTTCTTTCCCTTTAACGATAATTTTACAAATAAGAAATTCATATGAGAATATGAATGATTACATTACAAACACACACAAAAATTGACTTTTTTTTGTTATATTAAATATTTATTATTCTTGATTTCTTATTCCTTAATAATTATAATTTTGATTATTGAAAAGTTGCATTTATTTTTTTAGTTGAATATACATAACCACAAACATACTGAAAATAAAAAATGATAATAAAAACCTAAATATTTTTTTATTATAATTCTAATATCAAATTTATATAATATTAGTTATACATTTTACGTAGTAAATTACACTCATTATGTTTTTGAAGAAGAGTAATAAAAATAGACATTAATTATGTTGAAACATCAAATCCTCCATTAAGGATATTCTTAGTTTTTTTAAATTATCATAGTCAAAAAAATTATAATATGTGATATATAACAATAAATTTTTTCATAAAATTGAGAAAAAATTGGATTAATGTGTGTTTTAGAATGCATACAATGAAGCCCCTTTTTTTAATATAATCGATTGAATGTTTGAAAATGAGAAGTCAATAAATGTTAAGGAATTTATTTTTATTGGAAATAAATCAAAAATAGAAAATAAATGCTTAGTTTAGGAAACTAAAATACTAACATGATTCATGATTTTATTGTATTTTGTTTTAATATATCATTTTATTCCTTATAACCCATTTAAAGATGTTTTTGTGGATAGGAATGTAATTTGAGATTAACGATACATCAAAATATTTTTAATTCAAGTTATGAAATTAACATTTATGATTAATCCACATATTTATCTTATTCATATTATTTTCTCTTCAATTTATTATATATAACTCATTGATTTATACTTTACTTATGTTACACACACCATACATCTGAATTTCATAATTGTATGAATAAGAATCTTGAAATTTTAATTTATATATACTAATTAGATAGTTTTTAGATATAATTTTATTTATAATAACATGAAAAAATTTATATATTATTCTAAAATTTTCCATATAATTATAGATATAAATATACTAATATGTATTAAATTCCATTTGAATATAATAATTTGTTTTAAAAAGGTATTTGAATGTTGTACAAAACATGTTTTCAATTTTTTATTAAATTTTCCAAGAAAATTAATGAATTATATCTTTACCTTTCTCATGTGACATATGACATTATATAAAAATATTTAATAATGAGTTTTAATATACAATGTTTACATTAACATTTATTTTAAAATATAATTCAAATTCAAATGCATTATTAAACTTACATCTATAGTAAATTAAAATATTTACATAAGATATTAATTTTTTAATATATTAAAAAATAATTAATTGTATAAAAATATTATTTTCAACCTTTACATTGTTTTTTATAAATGGGAATATTATAAATCACTTTTTTCAAATTAATGTAATATTATTGTACTTATAAATTTTATATAATATACATTCCATAAAAATTTGATATGATAGTTAAAAAATGAAATTTTAGATATGAAAATCAATATTAAATAATAAAATATTAACATTTTAAACAACTAAACCTAATATATTAAAAAAATATAATATAACTAAGTTTTATTTTTAAATGAAAAATCACAATCTTGTTTTTAGCCATGTTGTAATTATTTATATGATAATTATAATAATAAATATAAATATAAATCCATGAATACTACAATTTATCATTAAATATATAACAAAAAAATTAAATGCATTGAATATATCAAAAATAAAATTTTGAATAAGAAACATAATTTTCCATTAATGTCATAAAGTAAACATAATTATCTGGAATATATAATGTGTGCCAAATTACTAATATTCAATATATGAAATTAATCGTATAATGGTTACCTTACCTCACACTAAAACAATCATCCAGTAGATTCCCCAATGGCTAACATCAATGGTCATATAATGACTACCCTATTTTTTAATACTACCCTTTTCCATTTCCTTATCTGAAATTACATACTTCTATAAAATCGTTATGTTAATTTCCCAACTTCATTTTTAAAATCCCTCTATCAAATATTATTTTTATTATAAATAAACCAATGATTTTTCCTTTATATTATAGCCATGTTTTATTCATAATAAAAACGAATATTATTACATTAAATAAAAAAATTGGAAATTAAATATAAACTAATATCTATTTTTAACAATATAAAATTCTATTGAATTATTGAAATCCATTGGGGTGTTTAAAATAATTATTTTATTACTTGATTTCAATATTATGCAATAAATTTCATAATTTTAACTCACTATTTATGGTTGGAAATGTTGAGTAACTAATTTAGTTATCAACTAAATATAAGTTTAATAATAGATTAAACATCATATACAACGGGTTTTGTATTTAATCATTATTAATGACTAATGTAATTTATTAAATTGGTGATATCAATTCAATGATAAGAATAAATACTTATAATATCAATTTTTAAATATCATATAATTATATTTATTTTCTATAATAATAAATAATATAAATGATCTATTAGATTAGATAATTATAATAAATTACAATATGAAAATTTATACACACATTATATGATATAACATATGTAATTCATTTTTTCATCTATTTAATTACTATATAAAATTATATATATCAACCAAATGATTTCTTAAATTATATATTAAATATTTTATAAATATTATTTATTTTATAAAAATGTTTTATAAACCATTATGTTTGTTTTTTAATAAATATCTAGTTTAATATTTAAAATAATGTGGTTTCTACATAGATGATATATGAAAAATATTTTAAATTAAAAATATTTAACAAAATTATACATTATAGTGTTTTAAAATTATATTCTATAATGAGATAAAACATTTTATGATATAAAGAATATTATATTATTACATTACATTACTATTATTACAATACATTACTTTTATATATTTGTTTATTACAAAGAATATTTTTAATATTGAACTAATAAGTATACAAAAATAACATACTTATAATAAAAACAAAAAATATTTTAAATATATGGAAATAACATTTTTAAAATTCTAAGATAACATTAATATTTAGCACAAAAAATTATATATTCCAAAAAATAATTTAATATATGTTCACATTACATTTCAAATATTATAATTTATATCCTTGCCTATTTTATATATCAACTATTATAAAACATCACTTTTGATATATATATAATGAATATTTAATATATTCATAGAATATTTATATATTCCTAAACATGTCACAATAATATATTTACATATTTATTTATTGATAAACTTTTCATTTAACAAAAATAGATGTTATATATATAATAAATTCTTTATGACATTATATGTACATAATATTTTTGTGTATAATCTAAAAACAATTATCTATAGTTATATTTATTTTTATGTTTCTTATGTTATTTTTCAATAATTATACTATAATATTTCTTTTATATACATTGGCATAAAAAAATGTATATAATGGTATTTACTAACATAATGAACAACAGGTAGGATAAAAGACATTACACATAATATATTTTGATTAAAAAGTATTTCATAGAAGTAATGACTAAAAACGTTTCCATAGATTTTTTTTGAAAAATATGACAATTTAAAAAAACATTATTTTAGGAGTTAATTTCTATTAGGTTTTATATTATTTTATTATTATTTTTTTTAGTATTAATTTTTGAGTTGATCTTATGTGTAAATTTTTATTAACCTTATATATATATATTTATTTTTATAATCATTTCAAGATATAATCCCATCAAAAATATGTTATATATTTTTATTCAGATTATATTATTTATTATATTGTATGTTTTGTTCATATTTTTCATATTATTTAAAATTATTTATGTTTTATTATTTTTTATAAAACATAAAAATAACTACCTGTTAACATTTCTATTTGTAAGTTTTATGAATTTTTTTTAAAATCTGTGAACATTCATATAAAAATTTTCTATGAAATTTTATTAGTTTCTGAAAAATTTATATTAAATGTTCTATTAATATTAATATATCATCTTCTAATGATTGTTTTTTTTATGATAAAATATACAACTTATTTCTATAAACATTTGTATTAAAGTAAATTTTTAAAATTTAATTTTAAAATTATTCTATAAATAATTCTAATATATTTTTTTATAACCATTTTTAGTAAATGATATGATAAAATTTTTATGAAATTAAAAGTGATGTTTTTGTGCTTATAAAATATTAATTTAACAGATATTTGAAATATTTAGGTATTAAATCTCATATAGTAGGTATAAATATAGTTTATATGACTATAAAGGTAATATATCTCATGTAGTGACATTGGTAGATAAATTTGTGATATTTAATTTTTTATTAATATATATCACACTTTCATATAAGATATTAATTTTTTGGGCTTACACATCATAAATTTTTTTATTTATTTAATCTAACACATTTTTTAGTATATAAATGTGTTCGAAAATATATTTGGTTAAATGACTAAATCATTACATATGAATAACATTCTATGGCTATGAAATGAATATTTTATAAAATGTATAATCTAAATTAGTTAACTTCCATAATAAATGATATTTATACAAAAGAATTCATGGATTTTTTACTATCCATATGAAATATATTAGGTCATGTTATAGTTTTCAATGACCAATTAACTATTTTTTTATTCCAATGTTAATATACTATTATAACATTCAAACAAAGTAAATGATTCAATAAGTGTTTAAAATAATTCATATCTTGCTGATTACCATTAGACGTTAAAACCTAATTATTGTTTATAGTTTATCATCATCAACTACATGTGATAGAGATAAAACAAATCAATGATACTAATTATATGGATACATCATTCATTTATCCTATCTATTTTCTACATGAACAGAGTTTTATATTTAAAATTTGATATACATTTATACATGTATTAATATCATTAAAACCCATAAATTGTAAACATTATGATAAATTATTAATGATTCCTAAAATTAATGAAAAAATATGATGGTAATAAAATGGATAATTTTTTAAATGATATAAATGATATCATATCCTACTATATATGTCATGATCATAGAATAAACCAAGATTTAAATTGGGATTTTAGGGACAATGATTTTAGATATCAATGTTTATTACATGGATATGTTTCTATCCAAAATCATATAATTATATCATCATCCTAATATATAAAATCATTCCATGAATTATAGTTCAAAACATAGTTTTTATGGTCAATAATGATATTTAACATCATATATTGTGATACATATCCAATAATAGAGGATATCATTATATACATGGTCATTGATATATGATATTTCAACCTATGATATGTGAACAACATTATAAGACAATTTATTTTAGAGTGTTATTTAAATGATTTGTATTATGGAAAAAATGAGATATCAATATTTATAATATAATACTTTTTTATAAAATATTATTTGAAATAATTATTTATTGATTTGTTTATATATTTAATATTATTATATATAAATTTAATATATTATAAATATTATAAAAAATTATTTCAAATTATTAAAACTCATTCTTATAAATTGTATTCCAATATACTAAGGAGTTGCATAAGAGATACAATATATAGATCAGTTTGGTTAAAAGATTATGATTTTATATAGCTTCAAAGTGAGAGTTCATTTTAATTAATCTTATATTTGTAATATAATATTATATTTAAATTTAGAATCACTCTTTATTAAAAATGTATTTATAGTGGTTTGTTTTGTTAAATAACCCATATAACCTGAATATTATGATTTATTCATGAAAATTAGTCATTGTAGACTTGTCATGTTATATTTTGTGGTATGTAATATTTTAGTTATATATTAATATTATTGATTTACTGAAAAATGTTTCATATAATTTTCTCATATAATTCATAATGATATTTATGAAATATTATAATTAAATTTTTATTATACATAGGTATCACAACTCATTAGTTGTATAATATTTTAAAATTAAAATTAAAAAACCATTTTAATCTGCATGATGGAAAAGAATCTAGAGTTAAATTTTATGAAACATGTATATATTTAGGGAATGAATTTGATATAATATACATAATATGATATATAAATGATGGTATTTCTAAATCAATAAAACTAAAAAAATTATTTTTTATTTATGGAATTATTATATAATGAGATGGATCATCCAAATGGGTAGCTCATACGAAAGGCGGGTGCCCATAGACTGAGGTACTTAATGCCTAAAATGTAAATATTTCCCAAATATGATTACGTAACAATATTAAATTTAATTATTATGGACTTACATTTTTGTGTAATCATAATACAGGGGATTAGATTTAAGATAGTCCATCTAATAAATTTGGACCAGTAGTAGTACACCAAACTATTGAAGTGTTATATAACATTTATTTCGATGATTTACTACATAAATAGATAAAATATGAGAGTGTTTTAAAATAATAGTAAATTAATAATAAAATTTCACCAATTACATAAAAATCAATATATTGTAAGGTGATGCTCATAGGTGTATATAAAGAAAACTTGGGTAGTTTGTATTTGGGTTTACAATTTTTTTCCAAAAACATTTTTCTCATATTAAGATTTACCACATAAGATCAACCACTCACACTATTGAAGTTTGTTGAATATTTAAGAAAACAACAATAAAATTATCATCATTATTTTTTTGAATGTCCATGGATTTTTCATGTTGCTAGTCTAGGTGCTTTGTGCATATTATGCCCTATCACATAGTGATTTTCTTATTATCAATATATACCATTATGGGTAAGGGGGTTTCTATAAAACTATTTTAATGTTGTACCATGAAATAAAAAACATACCCACCCTATAGTACAAAATAATTATTATATAATAAAATGAATATAAATCAATGAATAAGTATAAATCTATAAGAATTGTTTTTCATCTAGAGAACATGAATTTCATCCCACATTGTCATGTGGAATTCTTATCAATATTAGATGTGGTTCTTTCTTTTTAAATAAGTAATCCTTCTAAAGTTAAAATTTTATATCCCATTATATTCAATGTTAATATTTTAATATTTATATAGACAATAAAAAATTATTTTTTACTCAAAACTATTATTTATTGTACATTGAAACACAGAGGAAAAAATATCAAAACATATCTCCAAACCATCCTTAGATTTATTGAAACATATCATTCAAAATATTTATATATTTTTAAAAAATAAGAGATATATATTATAAAACAATTATATAATATTATCCAATAAAAAGTATGTTGTCACAACCCGTCCCCCAGGGCCTGTGTCGAACTACCCCAACCCCGCCTTCCATAGGCCAGGGGCTGTAGACTAGAAACAAAGGCTTAAATCCCTAAACTGAGAAGGCATTGCCTTTATAACTACAATAAAAAAACAATAAATAAGTAGAAGAAAAAAATAATTAATAAATGAATACAGAAGAAGTTCTAAAAAGTACAAGGCCCAGAAATACAATCCCAACAGTAATGTACAATGAAAGGAAAAACCGGTACAACAAAAAAGACAAATAGCTAGAAGGTGCCTAGTAGCTCCAGGATCATCCACCACAGATCCCACTTGAAGGGTAGGTACAGATAGCCTCCTCAATGATCCACAACTATCCATCTCTTCTGGGTACCGACTCATCGTGAGGTCTAACTATAGGTACCGTCTAGTCTATGTACACTCTTCCTTGGTCAGCGTTGTCCGTCATTTGCATCCAACATAATGAGGTGGAGGCATTGCCTGTGCGGGGGTGAGTATAACGCTACTCAGTAGGGACCCATAGACAATAAAGGTCTCAAAAAATCCACAAAGGATAAACCAAAGTAGAAAAATATAATCATGAATTATCAACCAACCCTACTTAGGTATATACCCATACATATACCAATGTTATTAATCACAGTCCTGATCATACTCTTGATCCCAGGCACAAAATATTTCACAATGGAATTAAAGACAATCACCACGTTAATAATGGTTGAATGACATGACTCAGCTCACACAGGTATACAACTAATGAATAGGGGTAGATATGATTAGATGTAGCCTCTAAATCATCCACTTAGTCGAACCCACATAGAATCCTAGAACAATATAAGCACTATCGAACCCATGTAGGATCCTGACCTAGAAGTCATCGCTATCGAACCCACGTAAAATTCTGGTACAGTAGTCATCGCAGTCAATGCAACATATGATCCTAGTATAAAATTCACTACTGTCGAACCCACAGAGGATCCTATTACAGAACTCATCATTTTTTAACCCATGTTAGATTCTGGTACAGCGGTCATCATTGTGGAACCCACGTAGGATCCTAGTACAGAAGTCACTATTGTCAAACCCTTGGAGGTTCCCAGTACAGAATTTGTCACTGTCAATCCCATGTAGGATTCTGGTACAGTAGTCACCACTGTCGAACCCACGTATGATCCTGGTACAGAAGTCACTACAGTCGACCCCATGGCAGATCTCGTCATCTTAGTTGTAGACATCCCTACGGTTCCCGCACCCAACACGATTGATTCCGGGAGGGTCCGCTCCTTGATCCAAGTATTGATACATAATATATTACAAATTTCTGAGTTGATGTATCCCTTAGATCTGTCTCATAATATGGAATCCAACGTAGTTAATGACACGTCAATCAGACGTCCGGTCCTTATGTTATAAGCGTTTCCGCTCTTTGGGCATGGTTGGTTTATGGTTTGACCCAACCCGAATATATACAAACTTCTCCAAAACCTCGAGTGTGATAGAAGGAAATGTCCGTCTGAATCCATGGAATCCCACAAAACTTATGGTGCGCCGATCGATGGTCTGTATCTCATGTTATGGGAGAAAAATGAAAAGAAATCCAAAGAGGGGGGGGGGGGGGGGGGTTGGGTCCGATCCTACCAGGACCAACACAACGTGGGTCGGCCCGAACCAGTTCGACCCGACCCGGATCCCGGTCCTGCCTGATAGGGTGCAGCCCGGCCCGGCGTGTGCGGCCAAGCCTGGCAGCTACAGCCTAGCATGCATGAGGGAGGCCTGGCTTGTGCGGTAGATGGCCCAGCCCGCACGGCTTCCAGCGGCTTGTCTAGATAGTCGAGCGCATTACACGCCAGGCACACGAGGTAGGGGACAACACTTGGTGTCCCGTAACGGTGGTGCCAGTTGGCACTGCCTGTCCTACCCGGAACCCACGGATGCGGGTTCGGCTCCACCACGGTGGCCGGTGCCACGGTGGCCTTCTGCTGGCAGCGCACAAGGGGCGTCGCTGCCCCCAGGCAGTCGGCCGGTTCCAGCCTCCACACTCCACCACAGGACACCAGAGTCATTCTGGTGGTCCGTTTTGACTCTCGTCTACACCTATAGCCTTCGTGGGTCCTATTCATCACTATGACGGCCTTAAATCAAGGTTTCCATTCTGTTCACCAGTCGAACATCAGACCGTACATCAAGAACAAATTGGTGGAGGGTCCAGACTAATTCCTTAGCCCATTCTATCCTTGTTAGAGGCTCAATCAGTAATCCAGCATATAATGGAACCATAAAAAACCCAAAATTAATCTATAACCCATTCCGAAATCAAAATCTATTCTGCAGATTGAAATGTTCAAGGGTCAATCTGCGGTTGTTGTTTTTATCCAATGGGAAAGAATAACATACAAGAAAGGAATTCAAACTTGAATTCAAAACCCTACCTCGATAATCATTGACTGTTGACGAGTCACGGAAAATGGACATCGCAGAAGGCGGATGTCGTTTCATCTACGTCGATATGAGTAGAGCCCGGTGTAGTCAAGTCGAGTCGACACCATCAGTGTACTTCATGGGGGGTAGTGCTTCCCTTCCACTCTCTAGTTGAAGAAGGTAGAATGTTTTGATTCACGTTCCTTGAGATGTGGAGCATTCATCGTTGAAGAACGGGGTTCTTCGTCGAGAGAATATTATTTCTCCAAGAGTTCCTCCCAATTCCTCTATAAGTTCCATACCCAAACTAACATATTAGGCTCTCCTATTATTTTATTGTTTAGAGGATTTTCCAAAATTCAAAATCTAGACTTAATTATATTAAATATGTTCAATTCATTAATTATATGGTTGGAACACTTAATGAGAGGAGGATGGTGGATAGTTCACCAAAAATAAATGAAGATAGGTGGCTTTAATAAAATAAAGGGGAGTTAAAGGGGATCAAGGGGAGTTGAGGGGTTAGGTGCTCATGTGGGCCCAACCAAATAATATCTTCCGATTGGAGTTTATGTGGGGGGGTGGGCCCCACCTCCAACTTACCATTGGATAAATTAACCACCACACATTTAAAAAAATATGCTACACATGGTTTTTATTGAATTTAGAAATCCCCAAAAAATTATCTTCCACTCCCGATAAAATGCAACTTCGATGAAGGTATCCTTAAGTGATTATCGGCATTGCGAGTTCATCAGTGCCCCCATGTTTCAATTATGATCGTTGGTTCAAAATATATAAATCACGGCATGTACGTTCACTGAACATACCCAAAAAAACATAAAAAAATTGATTCTGAGCACATTGGGCTTCATAATTAGGTTCCATCAGAAACTGCAGACTAGTAAAATTCCCATATATTTAAGAAAAGAAAATTTTCACAGGATTTATGGTTCTTTAAAATATCCCCACCTTAGGGCTTTCCATACCCGTAATCTACAACACACACTAAGGGAATAAATGGGGGCACTGAGCATGAATTTGAGCCTCCTTCTCCCATGTGCTCTACTGGAGGTTCTCGTGCTGCCAACAAACATGCATTAGAGGAATCGGCCGTCCACGTAGGACCTACTCCTTTAGATCCTCAATCTATACTGGAAACATAGAGAATGTCGCCTCTTTATCGATATCTTTCTCCCCGTAGTTGATGATGTGGGACAGATCATGAACATATCTTCTCAGCTGAGATACAATGAAGACGTCGTCCACCAGGTGCAACTGAGGTGGAAGAGCCAAGAATTTAGCCACCTCGCCTAACCTGATGAGGACCTGAAAAGGTCTGATGAATCGTGGAGATAGATTTTTTCATTGGCCAAATATCCATAGACCACGTAGATGTGAGACCCGTAGAATGACGTGGTCGCCATCCTCAAACTACGGAGGTCTCTATCTCCTCAATGTACCGCTAAAGGAGATGTGGGAAACTCTCTAAAAAATTCCTCCTGAAGTGACACGGGTACCATAGTACATTCTCTCAATTGGATGACGTGCTCCCCACCTTCATAAAATCAATCGGGTGCATTTTCTTTGGATATATGAGCACGTTGTGTCTCACAGTTAGCATTCCCATGCTGCGCCTCCCTAACTAGCAGAAGATGTGGCGGAGTGACTGTAAGAGACAGGAAAAATGTTGCTCCATCTCTATCGAGATAGGTTATCTACAACTTAGATAGCTGCTCAGTTGCCTCTCCTAATAGTTTAATTCCTGATCTCCTACTGAGAGAATCCCCTACAATGTTCCCCTTCCCATGAGTATAGACTATCTCGAAGTCATAGTCCTGCAAGAACTCGAGCCATCATCGTTGTCTCAGGTTTAGGTCATCATGTGAGAAGATATACCTGAAACTCATGTGATCTGATTATACAGTAATACATTCACCCATAAGATAGTGCCTCAACATCTTCAATGCGAAGACCACTGCTGCTAACTCCAGGTCATTGGTAACCGAGTTCTTCTCGTGCAATGTCAACTACTGAAAAACATATGCGATGACTGCTCGCTCCTGCATTCGGACACACTTGAGTTCGATACATGATGTGTTGTAGTAAACTATATACCTAATTCTCTCCTCTCGTATCCTCAAGATGGGTTCAGTAGTCAAACTCTGCATCACCTTTTGAAAGCTCTGCTGGCATCTCTCGGACCATACAAAGAGTTGTCCCTTCATCTTCAAAGGTTATAGTGGTGTTGCAACTCTGGAGAAGTCTGACACAAAGGTATGATTGGCTGACTCCTGAGTGTTCGAATATAGAATCTTATGTATGATTCCATTCTGTACTTACTGGGTCTTATTCTTCACCAACCAATAAAACCCCTATCCCAACGATGTAGATAAATCACACACATTTTTCTAAATACAGTCAATCTGTGTATGAACTATGGTTGCCCAGTCCATACCCAAACTAATGTCATAAGGCCTCAACGCTAACACCATGAGGTTGCAACCAAAAATATAAACTCAATGGTCAGATCACACCGTCGAAATATGTTTGAATATAGAGTCTCCTCCCATAGGTATCTCCATACGTGAGGGTCAAGTCAACAGCTTAACCAGAAACTTTAGGTTTGGGACAAGATTCGTGGAAAGATGAAATGATTGGTACATATGTCTATTGATACAGTAGAGAGTAGTAGACATATAATGTACCTCAAATCATTCTAAGATCCCTTGAGTCAAACTCCTTGACCGCATGAAACTCATATCATGCCCTGCCCTCCATCTCCATGATCCTAGAGGGGACTACAAAGGAAGGTGTTTGTGACATGTCAAAATGTTTGCTACCACATGCTTCTCTCCTAGCTCATCTTCCATGTCTGCTTCCCTATGTATTCATCTGTCCTTAAAACTTCCTTTTACTGAAATATCTCACTCACCCAATACTCTAGTACTGTCACCAATTTCATGCTTTCTACCTGCTTACATTCAATGGTTGTATCCGCTCAACCAATGAACATTCAACCACAATGGTTCTCTATAGCACCCTATCATAAGTAGTATTTCATAGAGGAAAAAGTTATGGATCAGATATCCATAAACACACATTTCTCAGAGGTCCGAGATCTAAAGCACTAATTAAATCATAATCATCGAGTAACAAGAAAGATCGGTATGCCTCGATGAATACTCAGCTACCGACATGTCATCCCGCCAATGTTGTACAAGCTCTAAAAAAGTCTCAGCCACCTCCTCAAACAAGTCCTTAGCCTCCAGTGGGCCAAGATCGCCTTGGAACATGAGGGATATCTAGTTATAAAACACATGTATGTCACTAAGCCTACAAGTGTCATCTACTAGTACCGCCGATAGTGCCTGCTGACCAATGGGTAGTGATATTGTTGGCACACTGCCAGAAAGTACCATCTCAGAAAACTGTCAAAGTACCGAAACATCATCATTATGCAGACCATCTTCATGGTCACTAACTGAAAATTATTATTATCTAAGATCACCATCTAATCTACTAGTGCCCCAACTAGTTGAAAAAATCCAGTAACTGACTATATCCAGTCCTCTGCTACCTGAGAATTTGTCTCGCCTCGAAACCTAGGAGGCCTCTACTGCTGGAACACAAGCAACATGCTCTGTCATTGTTCACCGCATGCCAGTGTGGTTTGGGGTATCTGCATCCATACGGGTGGTGTTGCTGCTGGTACACCACCTGATGGTTCCATCATAGAAAGAGGGCCCTAAAACGAAGCCTTGTCTCTCGGTGGCCATCATCATGCACTCCCTAGGAAACCCTAGCTGGTAGTCTAAACAGCATCATCCTGATAAGGAAAAGGTGCACCACTGTCAATATGTTATACCTGGTGAGCTGACTCAATGATTTCACAAGGATGAATCTTGAAAACACTCTCGTAGTCAGTTTTTTCATGCACTGATTCGAAAATCCGAAGCCCAGGTCATGGTGTATGGATACGTCGTCTCCTGTGCGAACAATGGGCTCCCTGGACTGAAAACCTCAATCATTACTCTTAACACTATTTCTTCACAGAAAACAAATATCATAGTAAGGTGTTTTGCATTAGAACCATCTTCTCTGATACCAATTTGTCATGACCTGTCCCCCGGGGCCCATATTGTAACTACCCCAAACCCACCTTCTATAGGCCAAGGGATGGCGACTATCACCAAAGGTGTAAATCCATAAACTGGGAAGGAATTGCCTTTAAAATTACAAACTAACACAACTATAGATCAAGAAGTAGAAAACTCTAAGTAATCACTGAATATAGAAGAAGTGCTGGAAAGTACAAGGTCCAGAAATTCAAGCCCAGCAGTAAAGTAAAAGGAATGGAAAAACATGTACAACTAAATAGACAAACATCTTGAAGGTGCCTAGCAGCTCCTGGATCATCCACCACAGATCCTACATGAAAGGTAGGTACATATATCCTCCTCAGTTCTCCACGTCCATCCTTCTATTCTGGGTACTGACTCGTTGTGAGGTCCAACTCCGGCTACCATCAAATCCCCTTACACTCTGCCTCGATCAGTGCTTTCCCTCATCTATATTCAGTACAATGAGGTGCTGGTATTTCCCATGCATGTGTGAGTATAACGATACTCAGTAGGGACCCCAAGACCCTCATGGTCTCACAAAATCCATAATGGATAAACCACAGTAGAAAGATACAACCACGATGTATCAACCAAACTAACTTAGGTATATTCCCATAGATATACCTATGTTATCAATCACATTCCGGCTCTAACTCTTGATCCCATGCACAAACCATTCCACAAAGTAAGTAAAGTCAATCACCACGTTGATAATGGTTCAGAGAAATGACTCAGAACACACACATATACAACTCACAAAGAGGGGTCGATATGATTATATGAAGCCTCTGAATAATCTCCTCAGTCAAACTCATGTATTATCCTGGAAAAATATCAGCACTCTGAAACCCATGTAGGATTCTGACACAAAATTCGTCATTATCGAACCCACGTTGGATTCCGGTACAGTATTCATCGATGTCGAACCAACGTAGGATCCTGCTACAGATGTCACTACTGTCAAATCCACAGGGGATCCCGGTACAGAATTTGTCACTATCGAACCCATGTAGGTTTCCAGAACAGTAGTCATCGTTGTCGAACCCACGTAGGATCCTGGTATAGAAGTCACTGCTTTCAAACCCACAGTGGATCCCAGAACAGAAGTCTTCATGATCAAACCTACATAGGATTCAAGTACAGTAGTCATCACTATCAAACCCATGAAGGATCCTATTTCAGAAGTCACTTTTGTCGAACCCATGGAGGATCCCATCATCTAAGTCGTAGCTTTCCCCAGGGTTCCCGCACAATTCGCGCTCGATTCCTGGAGGGTCCGCTCCACGAGCCAATTGTCGATTCATCAACTATCATGAAGTCCTGAGTGAATGTATCCCATATATCTGTCTCATCATTATTAATCCAACATAGTTGACGACACGTCAAAAGGACATCTGGTCCTTATGTTATAGGTGTTTCCTCTCTGAGGGCCTGGTTGGTTTCGGGTTCAAACAAACCCAGCCATACCCAAAATTCGTCAAAACCTTTAGCGTGATATAAAAAAACGACTGACTCAATCCATGGAATCATACGAAACTGATAGTGTGTCGATCAGAGGTTCATAGATCATGTTATGGGTGACAAACCAAAAGAGGTCTGAAGATGGGGGGTCTGGGTCTTGTATGACCCAGCCCAACACAACCTGGGTTTGGGAAAACCGTGTTGGCCTGACCAGGATCCAGGTCCGGCCCGATAGGGCACGGGCCAGCCCGATGGGCACAGCCTGGCCCGGAGGCTTCTGCCCGGCCCGTACAGGGGTGGCCCGGCCCACGCGGTAGGCGGCCCAGCCCGAACGGCCGGTCGTGACTCGACCAGATGGCCGAGTGTGATATGCTCTAGGCGTGCAGAGTAGGGGGGGGGGGGTGTGACCCCTAGTGTCTCATAATGGTGGTGCCAGCTGGTGCTGCCCATCCTTCCCAGAACACGCGTATGCGAGTTCTACTCCACCGCCGCGACCAGTGCCCCGATGGCCTTCCACCGGAGGCGCGCGAGGGTGCCGCCTCCCCCAGGCGTCCCGCTTCACTGCGCTCCTATGTGGGAATCTAGAGTATTTCTGGTTTTTAATTTTTCCTCTAGTCTGTGCCTATGGCCTCCTCGGGTAATGTTCTTCACTGTGACGACCTCAAATTAAGATTGTCATTCCATTCACCCGTCACCCATCAAACCGCGCATCAAGACCGAATTGGCAGTGGGTCCGGATTTGTTCTTTAGCTTGTGACATCTGTGTTAGAGGGTCAAACAATAATACAACATATAATATAAGCAGAAACAAACCCAAACATAATCTCTAACCCATTCCAAAATCAACATCTGTTTTGTGTATCAACATATTCGGTGGTCGATCTGTGGTTGTTGTTTTTATCCAAGGAAAATGAAGAACATAAAAGAAAGTAATTCAAACTCAAATTCAAAACCCTACCTCGATTATAGTTGATCGTTGACGAGTCACAGAAAATGGACGTCGTGGAGAACGGAAGTCGTTCCATTTACGTCGGAAGGTGTAAAGCCTGGTGTAGTCCAGTTGAGTCAACACCGTCGGTGTACATCATAGGCGACAATGCTTCCCTTCCTTGCTCTGGTTGAAGAAGGTATAAGGTTTTGCTTCACGTTCTTCAAGACATGGAGCATTGTTCATTTAAGAACACCACTCTTCATCGAGAGAATATTATTTCTCCAAGTGTTCCCCCCAATTCCTCTCGAAGTTCTACACCGAAACTAAAATAATAGGCTCTCATAATATTTTATTGTTTACATATTTTTTCAAAATTAAAAAGCTCGACTTAAGTAAATTTAATAATTTCAATTCATTAATTAGATGGTTGGCACACATAATGAGAGGTGGAAGGTGGAGAGTTCATGAAAAATAAAGGTAGAGAGGTGGCTTTAATAAATTCAAGGGGAGTTAAAGGGGTTCAGTGGGAATTGAGGGGTTAGGTGCTCGTGTGGGCCCCGACACAAAATATCCTCCCATGGGTGGTTATGTGGGGGATGAGCCCCACTGCCATCTTCCATTTGGAGAAATTAACCACCACACATTTAAAAACATTATGTTAATCATTTTTTTTATTAAATTTAGAAATCCCCAAATAATTTTCTTTCACTCCTGATAAAATGCAACTATAGTGAACGTCTCCTTAAGCGATTACCGGTATTTTGAGTTCATCGGTGCTCTCAGATATCAATTCCGAGCAACATTTCAAAATATATAAAATCATGCATGTACATTCACTAAACGTACCTGAACAAAACATCAGAAATTGATTCCGGGCACACCGGCCCTCGGAATCAAGTGCCGTTAGAAACTGTGGACTCTTAAAATTACCATGTATTTATGAAAAAAACAACCACCTGATTTTCGGATCTTTACATATGATATATTAACTAATAATCCCAATATATTATATTAGTTCAATAATGTATCATTATATCACCAGTTACTCACAACGACACATTTAAATAAATAATGATTTTTTAAATTAAATTATAGTAGACTTTATAAAATCATCCCAAATACATGTTATACAAAATATGACATTCCAATGACATAAATAAAATGTTTTTCAAAAATGAAGACATGATTTTCATGACATGTTATCACCAACTCTATCTTTAACTATCTTGATAAAAAATTTATATTTATTTTGGAAAATAATTAAAAATAATAATTACATATACCATAAAATATAGGTTAGGTTATATATGATAGTATATTAATCTCTATTAAAAATGAATTTTAAAATATTTTGTATCCTTTAAAAATATTTACAACAAAAAATATTTACGAAAGGCCATGTTTCATAATTTTTCTTTAAATCATTATACTCATGAAATCTAATAAAAACTAAAAAATTAAAACAATTTCATGATTATATATATACTAAATAAAACCTAGAATAATTACTGTATATCATGAATCAATTTACTAATATAGTACCAATTTACAGATATCTAACCACCTATTCAATGAATGTAATAAATTTTTTGAGACAACGCCATCTATCAGTGTAAATAAGAAAAAAAATTGACTATGTTTCATTAAAACTCAATGGTCCTTTATTATATTGAAAAAATGTTTAGTCCCCCTTTTCATTTTGGGGTAGTATGATACCATTTTTGAAAATTAACAATCATGTGTCCAATTAAAATACTAATAATGGTTGGACTTTGATTCCATGCTGTATTAAATCCCCTTTAGAAATGAATATTATGAATATCTTCTACACATTTATTTATCAAGGTGTTATCCCACTTAAAATAAAAATATAACTTAAATAAAACCATTGTGTTGAAAATTAAAATTGTTGAATGAGTGAAAATTCAAAAAATTACTCATAGGTATTTTAGGTGAGAACACACTCAAGAAAGCCTCACAGGTAATAAAATGAATTTTTTATGAAGTGTTTCATCATGATATTTTTGATTTTTCCATATTGCTTTCTCCACATTACACACTCTATTTAAATAAATTATATTAGGTATCAATTTAATAATATATAAAATATTAAACAATATTATTTGAAAATACTATAATTCAATGGTTTCATCAATAATTACTAATAGATATTCTACTTTAACTTTCATTTAATAATGTTATTAATTCATCCATGTCAAGTAAATTGGATCCAATGATAACAAACTAAACATATCAATTGTTATTATAAGAGTGACTGATTTTTGTTTCTTTTAGTGAAATGAAACACATCTTCCATTGAGGATGAATTTTTATTCATAAGCTAATATCTTTTATCCAACAATATCATCCTAATTTGAATATTTAAACCATAAAATTTAATAGATCTAATTTTATCATACCCAAATGCATACATGATAGTTATTTTACGGATAAAAACTATTTTACATATTTTAATAAGATTTGAATACTTTATATAGGTTTAAAATCATGCAAATAATATAACTTTAAAATCAATATTCGTTATAGATGTTATCAAATATGGTATAAAACATATCACTATTTTGTTTTTTTGTCCATACAATTTTATCGTCTTATTTAGATATTTATTAACTAATTAAAAATGTATTAAATACCACTACAAATTAATAAATTCTAAAATACATCATTAACTCAAAATCTTATTACTATTATGATATGAAAACAATACCACTTCATCAAATGAATTTGAACCCAATGAATGGTATGATCCCTTTAAACACCAACATATCATTTTTTCTTGGGTAGTAAATTAATCATGAATTTTAATTTCATTTCTAGTAAAAATAACGATTAAAAAATAGATCAAATTAAGGATTTAGAGATATTTTTATTGATATGAATATTTTCTCCCACTGTGACTCATTTAATGTTAAATTCACTAAACTAATATCTTATATTAAATATTGTAATTAGAAATATATTTTATGGCTGTAATTTTTATTCCTTATTTTTTACACACTGCTACCATCATTGATAACATAAATTCCTTCCAATTTTTCAATGCAAACTTCATAAAAAATAACGCCATTATATTAAAAAATATTATATCCATTTAAATAATTCATCATGAGAAACATTCTTACCAAATTCAACACTATCAATATGAGTATATTGCTTTTAAACCAAACATGATTTTTTCTGTGATATATATCCATTACAATTGAGATTATATATGGATCACCCACCATCAATATCACCATTAATTCATTTAGGTGGTAAAGAGGCTCTCATGTGGTATTATTCAATATTATATTTATTTACTATTCCACATAACCAATCCATTATTTATATAGTAATCATTATTTAATATATTTTGAGTATAAAAGAAAAAGTTAAAATAATTTTTTGGATTTCCTAAAATCTATTGAGTTTAGAATCAATGTAATTGTCTTTAAAAGGATCTTTTATGATTGAAATTGATTTCATTCATTTTTCTCATTGTACCATATAGATCTATTAAAATTCCACAACTAGATATCTTCTAATAATATAGTTCATAATTCAATGATGTGACACCAGTTGGTGTCAAATTCAAATGAATTAGGATTTCTATAAGAACCTATAAAATCTTATATTCAATTAGTAAGGACAATTTTTGAACACCTTTCTCATCTATCAAAATTTAATTTATACTATTGAAAAATAATATTGATATTTATTTACAAAACCAATAAATGTTTACATGAGGTAAATTCAAAAGAAAAATCATGTGCTTGATCATTTATTAAATCTTAACTCAATATATTCAGTTGAATTTGATTCACGAGTCATTAAATAATATTAAATTAATAATATTTAGTATCAATTAAAATAATAAATCATTAATAAAATTTAAAAAATATAGGTAATATAATCCTTGATTTTTAATGACGATCATTATTTTTGGTGATTCAATCCAAAACCACATTGAACTTCTTTACATCCATAAAACGTTACCTTATTTATTGATCAAAATAAAATATATTTCCATTTATAATGCATTTATTAAGGTATATATATATATATTTATCTTCTATTCAAATCATCTAATTATATGACTCAATTACAAATTTATGCATATTTATTTATTTTAAAATAAATATTGAATGATAATATATAATATTTGTTTCTTAATAAATATTACATAAAATATAATCTTATATAGAGAATTTGATTTAATTATAATAAAATGAAATATAATTTTTATATTTTAATCATCAATAATTATTTTTAAATAATTATATTTATTGGTTGATTTAAAATAAAAAATCAGTCAATGATTTAAGTTTTGTAGTTCATATATACTTCTTTTGTCTACTACACCTATATGGAAAATTATTTCACCATTTTCTCTTTTTCAATATCTTAACAAGTGTTAAATATTTTTTCTATATATTTATATATTTTTTTTCAAAACCTATTGGTTGAAATGGAATTTTATTTTCTTTTATCTTTATGAACTTGAAATTCCAAACATCCAAATATTTTATCATAATTAAGTAGAAAAATTAATTCTCAAATATAGTTTTAATTTTATTACTAATTTTTCAACAAACATTCATGAAAATTGGCCATTAAATCAATAATATAATAAATTATCTTTTTTATAAAATGTAACCTAAATCTAATTTTTTTCTTAATTGTGATGGAATATATATCTTATGTCTCAGTGAATTAATATAGAAAAAAAATATTTGATGTGGATTTATTCTCATTGATTTGAGTGCATTGGATACCTTTAATGATCAAGAAGGTATCTTTGATATTTTTTAAAACAATATTAATATAATTCCCAATTATATTTAAAAAATATTTGTTTTAAATATTATGGGATAAGTTTCCACTTTTTAGAATCTCTGGCATATCACAATTGATAATTATTAATTGACCATACTAATAATAATGTGTTTTTAATAGCTCATATTTTTATAAAATTTATATTTTACACATTTATTAAACAAATCTAATAGAATAGTGTATATTTACTTTCATGGAATTTTTTTACATCTTCTAAAAGTCTTATTAATTTTTTCAAATATATTTACACCTCCACCAAATTTATGGGTTATTGAGTTGGTTTATTTATTTTTCTTGGTTTTCATAAACTCCATTTCACTCCTCTCAATTTTTGAGAATATTTCATGCTATATTTAAAAAAATATATTTTCATGAACGATACAATAAAAATATTTAAAATAATGTGAAATTATATTATTATGTTGAAAATTATATTGAACAAATTATATTTGATTACACTACACTGGTTTTATTCATTTATAATATTTTATAACAATCTAATGAAACTTGTTTTATATATTTTTTAATATTTTATCTAAATAGTTTTATTATTAACATTTTTAATTATCCCAACCGCATTTTTTTTAATTTCAGAAATACCACAAAATAAAATGATATGTATAATAATTTTTTTATAAGAAACACTAATTATTTTGGATTTTTTATTCTATATTTCATTACTACATTCAGAAAATTATGTTTCCATGTGATGCGATGAATACCCATTAAGACAAAAAACAAATGAAATTTGGTCATTGAATACTTTCAAAAATTATTTAGAAGATTATCTTAATAATTCTACATATTTATATAAATCATATTGACATTTCACAACTAGACTTTTAACATAATGTAATATTGATTTGAAGAGAAATTTTTTCCTGTGTCATTACTAATAGAGAGCACCTGTAATCATCTTTTTTTTCTTTCCATAAGAATAATGTAGGAATTTTTAATTAGATAGAAGAATTATCCTTAATTACATAAATTTATTTTGATAATATGTGAATCATGTATAATCTTCATCAATTAAATTTACTTTTAAATATTACCAACAGTCTTGATATACAGGATGAACTCTATTTTAAAGATATATATTTCTTCTTTTTCCCCTATTGTCCATTATCCTCATCCTTATGTTATTTAACCTTATAGATCTTATTAAAATGTTTTAATTGATCCAAAAATTCATGATAACATTCATCATCATTTTAATTTTTTTCCCACATCACTCTCTTTATTATACAATGAATTTTATTTTCTATATATAAAAATAAATGAATTTAGTGATGTAGAAAATTTATCATTTCCTTTAAAAGAATTAATTTAACTATAATAAATTAATAACAAATTATTATTCCTCCTTAATGATATAATGGGTTTATCATCCCCATATTCCTTGTTTATATTCTCAATATTTTCGGATTATAAATTTATAATGTACCTATAATTGAAGAATTCATCTATATTCTTCCTCTTTATTTACCATTAAAATTGTAAATTATCTTGTAACAATTTATATTAAATAATTTTAATTCTAGAATACTTATTCAATAATATATTTTTAATCAAGAGTTTTATTTTTATTAATTATCATCAATCCTTTTAAATTTTCAAATGTTATCTCTTTCTCCATACATTAATTATTCTACAGTTTTAGGTATATATTTATCACATAAAAATGATGATGTTATTTATTTTTTCATCCAACAATCATCAAAATAATTATCATTATTAAAAAAAATATTACAAAAAATTATTTTTAAAATAATTTATATTTATTTTAGAGAAATCGTTGAATCATTATGATCTTCTTTATAGATACATTTTAAAGAAAAAATCTTATTATTCCATGTATACACTTCCCTATCAAATTCATCTCTGATAATTCTAATGTCAAAAAATTAATCTTTTAATAATTTTAACTATAACACATTTATATTTTTATCATGTATATATATATCGAAGAGATTTTAATATAAGGATTATATAATTTTTGATGTTATAATTTTTTTTGTTTCATTCTTTGAGAGGAATAAAAGAAATTCATTTTTACTTTTTATATTTTTTGAATTGTTCTTATAATACATAAATCAATATTAAGAAATATTCTTAGGTGGTGTGAATCTATAAATTATAAATTAAATTACATCCAATAATAATAAAAATAATTATATAATAATTTCTGTAATTCTTTATATTGTTAGGTTTTGAGATATTTAAAAATAAGATGAATTTAAACATAGTGAAATATAGTAATTGTTCAATTTTTTATTTAGATCAATATGGAGATCATTACTGAATTTTTAATGTTTAAAAGAAATATTTTTAAAATATTATACCCTTGAATAATATCATGAGAGATATTACATTATGAATTCAAGGAAATAATGTTTGTTTGGGATACTAAAACACCAACCAAGAATCTAGTGGAAACTCGTTAGGACATAAATGGTCTAACGAGTGGAACAATAAAACATTTGATTTCATAAAGTATCTAGTGGAAGTAATCTAAAATTCAGTTTTGAGGCCCAATATCTATGTAAATTGAATACAGTTTCTTCATTTATGGGTGTTATTTATATCCCCAAAAGGGGAATGGGATCCTGAGGTTTGAAGTGATGGACATTCATCCATTTTGTCCCCCTAAAACTATCCTTAGTCTCCATTTAATCAATGATTGTGTGGTATTGTTTTATCATTTAGGTAGGATATATCCATTTACAAAACCATTTCATCATATCCTTTCTTATCACCTGAATTTTGGTTGGATGGATTAATAATGTGTTGTTATTTAATAAAATTATTGTTAAATGACATGATGATTGTATCATCCCAAGTAAATAAAGAATATGAAATTTTCATATTTATTATTATTTTTGAATTAAATAATATTTTAAATTTAAAGGGGATTCTATGTCTGATAGGGTACTCAATAAGAAACAATAGGTTTCTTTGAAATCGTATCTTGAACACAACATTGAGTAATATTGAAAAATATTATAATATTATTATTATTTTAATTTGTGGTTCATACCTAGCCATTGTATTGGCGGGAATGAACATAAATAAATAAAATATTATTATATATGTTTGTTAAATGTCATTACATTTATCCAATAAATTTTAGATGCTTATAATAAAACAGAATCTAATTTAAAGGATGAAATACTCTAATATTTTTTAAAAGGTCATTTTACTACATTTTGATGGAGAATCATTTTTAAATCTACATTTTGTTACTTTTATATGTTCTATTGAAAATAATAATATTCTTCCTTAGAATTGGGCCATCAAAATTTTACTTTAGATTAAATCTTAATATTTTTCTGATATTGTTCATTTTTTAATGAATAGTGAAAAATACTATCTTTTAATTCAAAACTTCCTTTTAATATAATTTATTTATATGGTTAGATTATATTTTTAATTGGTATTAAAGAGTAATTACATTATATTTTTACCATTTAATCTAATTTTAATCATTTGATGTAATTTCACTTTTACGTTGGACAGAAAAAAGTATCAATCTTTTGATAGTAATTATTTCATAAAAACACGCTTTTTTTAACAACGAGAATTAATTTTAAATTAATTTATGCAACTTCACCAATTTTGAATTTGAAAAAATAGATTTTGTATTTGGTATTATGTTCTCAAAATTGTTTAAATATGTATCTTTTATTTTTAGACATTATGAATATTTACTTAAGTAAATATTTTATTTACCATCGTTAAAGGGTAAATCTGGTAAATAAGGGAAAAAAATTATTATAAAATTAAATTACCCTAAAATGTGTACTAGTAATATTGGTTGATACATGTCTGGCCATGGACATCAATGGGTTTATTTTTAGACCCCATGGAGCCACATGGGAGTGATAATGACACATTATATTAATTAATTTAAAATAACGACAAAATTGATGTAAACATATATCTTTTAGTAAAAAAAATTTATACGGAGTTATATAAATTATCTATTATAATGTAAATATAAATTTGAAATACAAAATTTTTTTCTCATCAGGGTATTTTATTTACAATTTTTATATATTAAATAAATAAATAAATTTATGACACAATGATGATGTAGTAATTACCTTATTATTGACTGATTTAAATAAATGAGATTATAAAAATTAAATCAAAATAACCAAATCCTTTAAAATTCATATTGAATGATTTTATTTCTAATAAGTTTCATCTTATATTATAATTTAATTATTTTTCGAAATTTTAAAACCAAAAATAAGTTTTAATAAAAAATAATTTCAATCATTCCTAAAGAGCCCATCTTCCCCATATAAAAGGAAACCACATCTAACCCATTAATCACACCTCTCAATCCCCATGGTTCATCCAATCCCTTCTAATTTAACTTCCATACTTCCATCTCTTTCTCCTAGAATCATTCCCCTATAATGAAGGCAATTCATGTATTTGTTTTCGTTCAAAAAAAAGTAGATACTTGATTTCTAGGTAACGTATCCTCTTAAGTTCGTTTTATTTATTATACTTCTCCAATCCCCCTTAAACATAATTATTACTTTTTTATATAAAAACACTAGTATCTGAAATATACTAGGTTGTTTTTTTGACAAGTATTCAAACTACACTTCAACACACCTCTATCTAATGGATACAAACATACTGTTTCTGTGGATGTCGATCTACTACCTCACGAAACAATGATTGTTAAATATTCATATACCACCTTTAATGGTGTCCATTATGATAGAACTGTAATTATATATGATATATATTTTATTTTATTTTTTTAATATTGTTCTGTAATTCCCATTTATAATAAACCTTTATGTTTTTCATCTTGTATAAACATGATAATTTCATTTGAGGAAGTGCAGACTATTGTCCCGTCAAATTGATATGACTCATTATTACCATACACGGAACATATAATAATGGGGTTAATGAAATTATGTAACATATATAAAATATGATATTAAATTAAAATTATAATAAACATATGAATCATTATGTTTTAACTTTTTTGAAAATGAAAAAAATGAATGTCACCTTCATGCGTACGTAAGACTTTCGGTCTCCATTAATGGTGAATTTCATAACTTATTTCAAAATGTTATTGAATATTATAAATAAATATATAATGGATATATATATATATGATATATATGATATCTAAATCAGGAATATCATTCTAGAGATAATTTACTTTTAACCACACATAAAAATTGTAATTATAAAAAGTTTAATTTTAACCCAAATTCCAAACATCGACTAAATGTTTTATATGAACTAAAATAATTAACTAATTGTTATTTCATGGTAAAAAATGATATAAAAGAAATAATAAACTTGAAAAAGGTTCTGAAAAAAATTATAAATTAACATAATTCTATAATTCTAGAAAAAACAAGGAACGAACGAGTCAATTCAGACATGTGGTAAGGGAACTTCTTCGCCCAATTTCCATTCTTTGGGTTAAACTTATACTTCTTGATTACGTCATGGTATAAATATGTGTGAATCACCTCTGATTTTTTTACACTTAATATCAACTTATATTGGGTGTATTTATATTTTTCACACATAATTATGTCATTGATTTATCATTAATTTAATGATATGATCTTTGTATGGGAACCTTTCACCCTCCACTTTTAGTCAAAGACTTAATTTTTTTTATATGAATTTTAATTTCCTTTTTTATTAGGTTGAAACATGTTCTTATATATACTTATTTCTTTAAATTTTATGTCCATGTGATGATATATCCTTTTCAATCTCACCAACTCATTTTTTAATTTTTAAAGTGACGTCGTTAGGTTGCTGAATTTTCATAAGGGACTATGTACCAATACACCATAATTTTAGGCATCTCATGATCATGGAAACCTTTATTATCCTATACTGTGTCTACAAATCCCTTTGAAATATTATTTCATGAATCTCCATATTCTTATAATATTATATGTTTTGTGTATTTTTATTCTTTAACTATTTTTATTTAAATATTTTTCTCAAGTCGTAAGGGACTCTTTAACTAAAACACTATTTTAAATATATTATTGATTTAATCTTATAAATCATTAATGTCCATCTTTTCAAAATGTTTTTATGGATTTATTTATATAGACATTAATTTTTTGAAATTTTAATTCCAATAAAATTTTATAATTTTAATGTGACACATTGATTCAAAAATATCTTTATTAAATGTTTTAAATGGTTTAAAAAAGAAATATTTTTCTATGAAGCATTTTATTAAACAAAAAAACAAGAAAGCTTATTTTTAACATATGTGGTGACAATAAACTTTCCTCCACAACAAGAATTATTTCATGTTAAGATTCCATAACAACCCATAACATTTTTTAATGAAAATAAATACCATAAACGTTTTTATGTATTTTTTTTGAAAAGTGTTTTTAAAATGCTTTTTCGAAAGCATTGATTTCGTTAATATCTTAAAATGATATATTGTTACTGCAATATAGAAATTTTATATTTATTTTATTATTGTTTTATATGTTATGATTATGTTATTGTTTTTTAGGCATTGTTTACACATACGGGTGGTTCCATGATAATCTTAGTGTGGGTGGTCCTAAGATAGCTCTCTAATGCATTGGGTAACATGATATAGGTAAAAGTTAATGTTTCTCCTAAGATATTTAGGGAATATACTGTGATGGGTATTTCAAATGTTACTCCCTATATAGCTATGAAATCTACAACATAAGTATGTTATGTATTCCAAATGATACCTTTATGATTTATGATTTCTATGTGTTAGTAAAAATCATATGATTTCCTGAGGTATATTATGATTGAAAAGTATGGATTCATTGATTTGTATTTAATGATGGTTTAATGTTTCCCTTCTTTATTTTATAACTTTTACAAAGCTTTTTTATGCTCATCCCATATTTTTAAATGTTATTCTGAGAACTTAAGGATGATTTGTATCAATGATTAGATCAAGGAAAAGTCATGTTGTCCAAAACATGGCACTAAACATGTTTTTTAATTGTTATTATTTTAAAAAAAATGGGAATTTAGTTGAAGTGTATAATTAAATATTTTTTATATGTAACGTATTATTTATGGTCTAATTCTCAAAAACTATAAACCTAAAAAAGATCCTCAATGTGAATTGTAGAATTAACACAAGATTATTTAATGTTTAATTCCATGCCTTTATAATTGGTATCAAAGGCCGGTTTAACCAACTTTAGGGATTAGGATTTTTCGTTAAACACATGGTTAGTCGATATGTCAATTATTTTAGTTAAATCCTTCTTTTATAAATTTTTTATATCAAGGAATGTCAGTTACTTATGGAAGCAAGAGGATATCAAACAACATTCCTCTCTCTTCCTAATGAAATGCTAGAAATAATTCTTGCAATGTTGTGTTCAGATGATTTTGAAACGTTTTCTAGCATTATACTCACTTAAAACAAGTTTTTTTGAGATATAAAGCACCTCCACAATTTTAAAGACCTGTAAATTTCAAGGAAATATTTTTCTTACTTTTATTTGGAATTTTACAAGAAAGTAGTTTCTGACGGCACCTGATTCCAAGGCCCGTTGTGCCCGGAATCATTTTCCGAAGTTCGGCTCGGGTACATTCAGTGAACGGACGAGCGGGTTTTTCTAACTTTTGAACCAGTGCTCGAAATCGAATTCTGAGGGCACCGATGGAATTGCAGCACCAGTATTTGCTTAGAAACTCCTCTTCCAGAGTTCTGTTTCCTCGGGTGTGGTTTTTAATTTTTGGGCTTAAAGTTAAGAAATAAAATAAATTGTTCGACAAAAATTTATTTTATTTCACTTAAGCCACTTGGAAGCCACTTAAAGCCACATAAAGTGGCTTAAGCTGAGTTGTTGCGGATAAGGTGCTATCCAAAAATACCCTACCCTCTTGGTAGGATATTTGTGATGTGGGGCCTGAACGAGCCCCACCGTTTCTTTTCCGCTAAGTAACACATCCGCGAAAACCCGTCATTATGAAAGTCAAGTGACGCGTTTTCTTAATTTCATAACGCACCAATTAATTGGAGAGTTTTATTCGTGAATTAATTGGGCAGTTTCTTTCATTGAATTAATTCTACGAATTAGTGGGTCGTTACTTATCTCTTTTTCATTTCTTAACCTGTTTGAAATCGTTGGCATAATAATAAAATAATACCAACGCCACATCTTGGGCATTTCACGTCGAGAGGCTTTTGACAGAATTCTTGTGCCTTCACCTTCTTCATGAAGAACGCGAAGAATGTGAAGAACGCCGGCCTCCGACGAAGAACGCCGAACCCGCAGAAATCGACGATGCGACACCGTGTGCCGCGACGCCGATGTTTCCTCTCCCGCGACGTTCTTCTACGACGTTCCTTCCTCCTCGAAAAAACACTGCGATAATACGTTGAGGTGAGAGTTTGCATTTCTTTATATTCCTTTGTGTATTTTATCTCAAGATGGATTTAATTATTTAAATTAAATCTGTTGTTTCTTGGTCCTCAGAGTTCGTCGACGAAACGCTGAATACCGCGATAGTTCCCTCCATCCGCGATGAGCAATTCCGCGAAGAACGCGTGTGCACGATGACTTGATGAGGTAGGGATTTTATTTAAATGTTTTATACTCCATGAATGTTTCCGTTCAAAGTGGAGAACCCAGATGAAAAAAACAATTTTAATCCATTAAAAATTTTTTGGTTATGTTTTCTATGCGTTGTTTAATCCTCCCAATTGTTATCGCCTAACGCGGAGGGTGCGGGCCAAACGAACACGGCCTGACAACCCTCCGCCGTTCTTCGTTGTTGTGCGGATTTGACGGGCGACGATAGAACGTGCCGCAAAGGAAATTTGATGTTTCCGCAGTGAAGAACGGGTCCCGAGAGGAGCAGCGGCGCAGACGGGAACGGAATCGGACCACCGGAGCGACTCTGGAAGCCCGCGGAAGCCGCCGGCGGTGCCGGCGGACCCGCGGCCACGCGGGTCCGGCGCACACACGCGGGACGCAGCTTATGCCGCGTCCGTTGACCAGGGCAGCCCCCCCCCCCCCGCGGGGGCCGCGGTGCTGACAGGTGGGGGCAGCGAGTCCCCCGTGCTGCTCGACCGCTCGGCCAAGCCGAGGCGGACCGGCTGGCTGGGCCGGGCCACGCCCTGGCCGGACCGGACCGGGTCCAGCCGGGTCGGCCTGGGCGCAGACCCCCCGTCTTCGGACCGTTTTCGGTCTTTTGCCCGTAAATGAGCTACGGGCCTCCGAACGACGCGATGTCCACGGAAACGCGATCCTTTGATCGAGACGGTCGTTTTGGTATATTACACTCAAGGTTTTGGAATACATTCGGTTCCGCCGGGTTGGTTCGTACACGAATCCAACCGGGCCCTCGGAGCGGAAACACTCATATCTTGAGCTTCGGACGTCCGATTGACGTGCCGTCGACTTTGTTGAATTCCTCTAAGTGAGACGGATCTTTTGGATCACTCCTCCCGAGGTTTGAATGTAGGTGGATTACGGTCGGGTTGGTTATGCCTTAAAAACCAACCGGGCCCCTGGGACGAAAAGGCCAATAACTCTCAGACCGGGCGTCCGATTGACGCGCCGTCTGAGACGTTGAGTTCCTGTTGACGATACAGAACTTTTGGATACATCAACTTCGGACTTTGTGTCATTTGATGTATCAGCCTCTCGGCTCGTGGAACGGACCCTCCCGAACGAGCTTGCTGTGTGCGGGAACCCTAGAGCTGACTGCGACTGCTACTTCGACAGCAACGACTGTGCAGAGATCCTCAGTGGACTGCGATGACGACTGTGCAGAGATCCTCAGTGGACTGCGACGACTACTGCACTCGGCGATCCTACGTGGATTAGTGCTACAGATTCTGTGTGGATCTGATCCTATGTGGGATAGTGCTCAGCAGTTCTGTGTGAGCCAGCGCCTACACGTCCTGTGTGGGCCCGATCCTGTGTGGGTCTTTGCGGGGGTTAGTTACCTATTGATCCTGTGTGGGTCTAATACTGTGTGGGTCATTTCGGGGGTTAGTACCTTTCGATCCTTTTTGGGTCCGATGACTAAGATGGATCAGTGATCATCTTTATCATCATCCGAAAAAGTATACCTGTGTGAGCTGAATCTTGGGTTACTCTCCTTTGTGGATTGTGTTGAACTATCCTGTGTGGATTTACTGTTTACTCTCCTTTGTGGATTGTTCCAAGATATCCTGTGTGGATTTACATTTACTCTCCTTTGTGGATTGTGTTGTGCTATCCTGTCTGGGTATACGTTTTGTTTTCCTGTGTGGACTGTGTTGTGCTTGGGCTCAGATGTTGGATCCGAATGGAAAATTGATGACTTAGGTATATGTTTGGGCATATAACTAAGCCGTGTCGGATGTTATTTCGTGATTGTATCTTTCCTTTGTGGATTATCCTTTGTGGATTCTGGGAGACCTTCGGGGGTCTCGGGGTCCCTACTGAGTAACTTATACTCACCCCTTCACGGGTTTTGCCCGCACTTTGTTGTGTTGGTTGCAGACGACGGACAGCACTGATCGTGGTGGAGGCTTGCGGTACCTGGAGGTGGACCACTGGGCTGGACGTACTAGGAGTGGACGGCTGGACCAAGGAGCTGTGGAGGCTATCTGTGCTCACCCTTCAGGTGGGACTTCCAGAGGATGGATCGACGCTGCGACTTTTCCTTTCATTTGTTGTTTTCCCCTTTTAGTTGTACTTTACAGTTGGGCTTGTATTTTCGGCCCCTTTTACTTTCAGCACAGCTTGTTACAGTTTTTACTTAGTGTTTACTTTTCCGCTTGCTTATTCTGTGGTGCTTGTTTACTTTTCAAAGGCAATGCCTTCCCTTTTGTTGGGATTTATGCCTTAGTGCTAGTCGCCAACCCCTGGCCTATGGAAGGTGGGCTTGGGGTAGTCACGTCACGGGCCCCGAGGATGGGTTGTGACAAATTGGTATCAGAGGTGGTCGGTTCTACCGTAGACTCTGATCTTTCTTCTATGTGGATCAATAGTGTTTAGCATATTGGGTGTGGTTATCAGTACAGGGAGTCCAGTGTTGGTGCGGCGGCCGACGTATCCATACACCAGGATCCTGACTTCTGATTTCTGACATAATGCACGAAAACATTGATTCCATGTGTGTTTCACGTTTTCATTGTGATTACTTGTGTTAGCTCGCCAGTTATACTGTTCTGACCGTGGCACACTTGTATCGTTTTCTGGATGGCCCGACGACATCAGCCAGCTAGGGTTCCGAGAGTAGAGCACGACGACAGCCCACCGAGCGATGAGGCCTCGGTACAGGGCCCATTGACAGCGGAGGCACCGGCGGTACCTTTACCCGCCGAGCCCCCGATGCTTCCAGCACTGACCGCTGACGATGCACATCGCCTCGGAGCTCTACATGAGTCCCAATGCCAGGGACCACCCAGGTTTCGTGGGGAGACGGACCCCTAGGCAACCGAGGACTGGCTGGAGGCGGTCGTTCGGGTTTTCAAGCTAGTGACGACACCAGCAGACCTCATGGTGATCCTCACAGCGAGCCTACTGCACCCAGCAGCGGGCCGATGGTGGAGCTTGATGCTCCAAGTGCAAGATGAGGCATCTCTTCTCTGGGCGGACATCGAGAGCCTCTTCCGCTCAGAGTTCGTCCTGGCCACCCTTTGTGCGGTGCGTATTAGGGAGCTTTTCAGCTACGGTAGGGCAGCTTGATGGTCGCCCAGTACGCGGCGAGGTTTACCGATCTTTCTCGCTACTCGACAGATATGGTATGGGACCCCTTCATCCGGGCCCGATCTTTTGAGCAGGGTTTGAGACACGAGATCAGGGCATCGCTGTTCTCCCTCAGCATCCCGACCCAGTCAGGAGTACTAGAGCGAGCACTTATGATCGAGAGCTTTCTTGCTGAGTCTACATCAGCAGCGAGACATACCGCAGGGCAGCAGGTAGCTGAGTCTTCGACAAGAAGGTAGCCGACGGATGACTCAGGGTTCCAGGAAGACCAGACCTTCCGGTAGACGACCTCGGGACACTGGCTTAGCAGTGCGGGGCACACATCGTGGAGCCAGTCTTTTGAGAGGCACGTAGTTCTATGAATGCAGCGTGTAGGGCCACATGGCTCGTGACTGCCCGACCCGCCATGCCGAGGAGCCGCAGACGGTGGAGGGGCCACCCAGGCAGAGGCAGAGGGTCAACCGTGGCGGTCTGCAGGGAGGAGGCGGACGAGGCAGAGGAGCTGGTCGAGCAGCAGGTGGTGGGCAACGCTTTGAGGGTCTACCACCACCACCACTAGGAGGTCCTCCCCGACCACATGGAGCTTTCGGGAAGAGTCAGGTACAGCTCTAGGAAGCGGAGGTCTACGACCACGACGTGCCAGTGATGATTCGAGGTACGATCTGTGTCTATTCCACCCTTGCTGTAGTTCCTATAGACACAGGAGCAAGTCACTCTTTCATAGCCACTGCACTTGTTCGGAGCTCAGAGATTCTGACAGAGCCGTTGGCTCAATCCTTACAGCTAGAGACCCCTACGGGAGTAGACTCGACAATTATGCACTGGTGCCAGCAGTGTGATCTTACTCTAGGAGGCGAGAGCATCAACTGTGATCTTCTTGTAGCGGCGTCGAGGCCTTACGAAATCATCATGGGCATGGATTGGTTATCTACAGTCCATGCTCAGATTGACTGTTTTAGGCGCAAGGTGCGATGTGTACGCACCAACGGGAGCAGGTTCACCTTCACTGGCGAGAAGGGATCTTTTGCAGCACAGGATGGACTCACGTAGAGGAGAGGACAGCCCATCACTCATCAGTTGGCTAGCCTCATCCTTGGTTCCGTTGACGTGCAGAGTCCTAGTTTTCCTGTAGTGGTGGATCACTATGCGGATGTCTTCCCCAACGACGTTCCAGGGATACCTCATCGCAGAGAGGTAGACATTTATATTGATTTTTACCCTGGGACAGCCCCAATATCCACTCCAGCATATCGTATGGCCCCCGCCGAGCATCGAGAGTTACGGGTACAGTTGGAGGACTGGCAGGGCAAGGGGCTCATCCGACCCAGTGTTTCACCCTGGGCTTCCCCGATATTGTTCGCGAAGAAGTCGGACGGGAGCTTGCGACTGTGTGTCGACTATCGTCGCCTGAACCAGGTGACAGTGAGGAACAAGTATCCGCTACCGAGGATTGATGACCTCTTCGATCAACTCAAGAGAGCGCGGTGGTTCTCGAAGATAGACCTCAGGTCAGGCTATTATCAGCTCAGAGTTCGAGACGAGGACGTGCAGATGACGGCCTTCCGGTGTCGGTATGGCCACTATGATTTCTTGGTTATGCCATTTGGAATAACAAATGATCTAGCAGTGTTCATGAGCCTCATGAACAGGATCTTCCAGCCATTCCTTGGTCGATTTGTCTTGGTCTTCATCGACGACTTATTGGTGTACTCTGCGACTGAGGAGGAGCACGCCTACCACTTACGGGTTGTACTAGACACACTCCAAGAGCACAAGCTTTATGGAAATCTCTCGAAGTGTCTGTTCTGGTTATGTGAGTTCCACTTCTTGGGGCACGTCATTTCTGAGGCAGGAGTTGTAGTGGATCCCACAAAGATCGAGGCAATGCTAGTTTGGGAGCCACCCAGGAGCATGACGGAGGTGTGGAGTTTCTTGGGACTAGCTGGATACTATCGGAGATTTGTGCCAAACATCTCCAGAGTTGTGGCTCCACACTCAGCTTTGATGAGGAAGGGGAAACCCTTTGTGTGTTCAGACAGATGTTACTGAGCTTTCAGGAGTTGAGACAGAGATTGACTAGTGCACCTATCTTGAGGTTTCCTGAGGAGGGAGTTGGATACGTAATCTACTGCGATGCATCAGGGACCGGACTCGGATGTGTCCTGATGTAGGAGCGGGCCGTGATTGCCTATGGATCATGTCGGCTGAGGCCGCATGAGCAGAACTACACTACCCATGACATGGAGTTAGAATCAGTGGTCTTCGCTCTGAATACATGGCGACAATACCTGATGCGCGAGCGCTTTATAGTATTTTATGACCACCAGAGTCTCAGGTACATCTTCTCTCAGAAGGACCTGAACCTGAGACAGCGACGATGGCTCGAGTTCCTCCAGGACTATGACTTTGAGATAGTCTATACTCCTGGGAAGGGGAACGTAGTAGCCGATGCCCTCAGCAGGAGGACGAGCATTCAACTACTTGAGGAGGAGACAGAGTAGCTAGCTGCCTTGTAGATATCCTTCATGGATAGGGATGGTGCAGCCTTCCTTCAGTCTCTCATAGTCTATCCTACACTTCTACAGCGGGTCAGAGAGGCACAGCGTCGGGATGCTGACCGTGAGACACGGCGTGCACAGATATCCACCGGACAGACACTTTATGGTTTCTCCCTTGGAGCAGAGCACAACATCCTTTTCAGAGGACGTACCTTGGTACCAGTCGCTTTACGGGAGGAGGTGATAAGAGTGTTTCACACTTCTACTTTGGCGGTGCATCCTGGAGTGGCGAATATGTAACCAGACCTCAGACGACAACACTGGTGGCCAGACATGAAGAAGGATGTGGCAGAGTTCGTTTCTCAATGCCTCACCTGCCAGCAGGTGAAGCCAGAGCATCAGGTACCAGGAGGCTTGGTACATCCCTTGGAGGTCATGGAGTGGAAGTGGGAAGGGATATCTATGGACTTCGTGACTGGACTTCCACTCACTTCCAGAGGTCACGACTCCATTTGGGTGATTGTTGACCGACTCACCAAGTCGGCACACTTCTTACCAATTAGAGAGAAGGGCTCAGTGGAGAGCTTGGGGCCTCTCTATGATCAGGAGATTGTACAGCTTCACAGTGTGCCATCGTCTATCATCTCCGATCGGGACGCTGGTTTTACTTCCCGGCTTTGGAAGTGGTTGTAGGAGGCGTTTGGGACGAGGCTACATCTGAGCACCGCATTTCACCCTCAGAGGGATGGTCAGATGGAGAGGACCATTCAGACTCTCGAGGACATGCTCCGCGCATGTGTCCTCTACATTGGTCACAACTGGGATGATCTTCTACCCTTGGTGGAGTTCGCCTACAACAACAGCTACCACTCCACCATCGGGATGACACCATACGCGGCGTTGTACGGCAGACCTTTCCGATCTCCTTTGTGCTAGACAGTCCCTGGGGAGTCAGCACTTATGGGACCAAAGATGGTCCGGGCCACAACAGAGAAGGTCCAAGTTATCCAGGAGCGGATGAGAATAGCATAGAGCCGGCAGAAGTCTTATACTGACAGGAGGCAGAGGCCACTAGAGTTCGAGGTTGGCAACCACGTCTTCTTGCGTGTCTCACCTCGATGTGGTTTGTGGAGATTTGTCTGAGGCGGCAAGTTGTCTCCACGCTTCATCGGACCTTTCCAGGTCCTCAGCAGGATTGGTGAGGTGGCTTATCGCCTGGCTCTACCACCTCAGTTGCACTGGGTGCACGACGTTTTCCACGTATCTCAGCTGAGGAGATACGTGCACGACCCGACGCATATTATTGACTATGGGGAGCTGGACGTTGATGATGGGGAAATTTTTGCGGAGGTCCCGGTGGAGATAAAGGATCGACAAGAGCGGATCCTACGTGGGCGATCGATTCCTCTTGTACGCATCATATGGTAGCACGGGAACCTCTAGGAGAGCACTTGTGAGCGGGAGACTCAGATTCGTGCTCAGTACCCCCATTTGATTCCCTAGTTTGTGATGTATCTTTACGGGGATGTAAATCCCTGAGGTGGAAGTAATGTAATGACCCGTAAATTTCAAGGAAATTTTTTTCTTAATTTTTTTTGGAATTTTACAAGAACGCAGTTTCTGACGGAACCTGATTCCGAGGCCCGGTGTGCCCGGAATCATTTTCCGATGTTTGGCTCGGGTACGTTCAGGGAACAGACGAGCGGGTTTTTCTAACATTTGAACCGGTGCTTAGAATCAAATTCTGAGGGCACCGATGGAATCGCAGCACCGGTATTTTCTTAGAAATGCCTCTTCCAGAGTAGCGTTTGCTCGGGTTAGGTTTTTAATTTTTGGGCATAAAGTTAATAAATAAAATAAATTATTCCACAAACTTTATTTTATTTCACTTAAGCTACTTGGATGCTACTTGAAGCCACTTAATGCTGCTTAAGCTGAGTTGATGCGGATATAGTGCTATCCAAAAATATCCTACCCTCTTGGTAATATATTTGTGAGGTGGGGCCCACACGAACCCCACCGTTTCTTTTCCGATAAGTAACGCACCTGCGAAAACCCGTCATTATGAAAGTCAACTGACGCATTTTCTTAATTTCTTAATGCACCAATTAATTGGGCAGATTCTTTCGTGAATTAATTGGGAAGATTCTTTCGTGAATTAATTGGGCAGTTTCTTTCGTTGAATTAATTCTACGAATTAATGGGTAGTTACTTATCTCTTTTTCGTTTCTTAACCTGTTTGAAATCTATTGGCGTAATAATAAAATAAGACCAACGCCACATCTTGAGGATTTCACTTCAATAGGATTTTGACAGAATTCTTGTGCCTTCACCTTCTTCGCAAAGAACGCGAAGAATGCGAAGAACGCCGGCCTCCGACGAAGAATGCTGAACCTGTAGAAATCGTCGATGTGATGCCGTGTGCCGCGACCCGGACGTTTCCTCTCCCGCGACGTTCTTCTACGACGTTCTTTACTCCTCCAAAAAACTCTTAGATCATCCATTGAGGTGAGAGTTTGCGTTTCATTAAATTATTTTGTGAATTTTAACTCAAGATGGATTTAATTATTTGAATTAAATCTGTTGTTTCTTGGTCCTCGGTGTTCGTCGACGCAATGCCGAATACTGCGACAGTTCCCTCCTTCCGCGACGAGCAATTCACCGAAGAACGCACGCGCGCGACGACTTGACGAGGTAGGGATTTTATTTAAATGTTTATACTCCATGAATATTTCCATTCAAAGTGGAGAACCCAGATGATAAAACAATTTTAATACATTAAAATTGTTTTGGTTATGTTTCCTATGTGTTGTTTAATCCTCCCAATTGTTATCGCCTAACGCGGAGGGTGCGGGCCAAACGAACACGGCCCGACAACCCTCCTCCGTTCTTCGTTGTTGTACGGATTTGACAGGCGATGACGGAACGCGCCGCAAAGGAAATTTGATGGTTCCGCAGTGAGGAACGGGTCCCGGGAGGAGCAGCGGCGCAGACAGGAATGGAATGGGACCACAGGAGCGACTCTGGGGGCCCGCGGAAGCCGCCAGGGGCGCGGGCCGCCGGCGCGGCCGAAGCCACGGCGGTGGCGGCGCTGGCGGACCCGCGGCCGCGCAGGTCCAGCACACACACGCGGGACGAGGCTTAGGCCACGTCCCTTGACCAGGGAGGCCCCCCGTGGGGGCCGCGGTGCTAACACGCGGGGGCAGCGAGCCCCCCGCACTACTCGGCCACACTGCCGAGCCGAGCTGGACCGGCCGGCCGGGCCGGGCCGCACCCTGGCCGGACAGGACTGGGTCCTGCCGGGTCGGGTCGGATCGGGTCGGGTCGACCCGATTCGTCCGACCCAAGGGGGGTCGGGCCGGGGCGGCCTGGGCCCAGACCCCCCGTCTTCGGACCGTTTCGGTCTATTGCCCGTAACGTGAGCTATGGGCCTTTGAACGATGTGCCTTCAGTGGAAACACGATCCTTGGATCGAGACGGTCATTTCGGTATATTACACTCAAGGTTTCAGAATGCTTTGGGTTCGGCCGGGTTGGTTCGTACACGAAACCAACTAAGCCTTCAGAGCGAAAATGCTCATATCTTGAGCTCCGGACGTCCGATTGACGTGTCGTCGACTTTGTTGAATTCCTCTAAGTGAGACAGATATTTTGGCTCAATCTGCCCATGGTTTGGATGCAGGTGGAGTACGGTCAGTTTGGTTTTGCCTTAAAAACCAACCGGGCCCTTCGGACGAAAAAGCCAATAACTCTCAGACCGGGCGTCCGATTGACGCGCCGTCTGCGACATTGAGTTCCTGTTGACGATACGGAACATTTGGATACATCAACTTTGGAATTTGTGTCAGTTGTTGTATCAGACTCTTAGCTCGTGGAGCGGACCCTCCCGAACGAGCTTGCTGTGTGCGGGAACCCTAGAGCTGGCTACGACTGCTACTTCGACAGCGACGACTCTGCAGAGATCCTCAGCGGACAGAGACGACGAGTGTGCAGAGATCATCATTGGACTGCGACGACTACTACACTAAGGGATCCTATGTGGATTAGTGCTACAGATCCTGTGTGGATCCGATCCTTTGTGGGTCAGCGCTCAGCGGTTCTGTGTGAGCCAGCACCTACAGGTCCTGTGTGGGCCCGATCCTGTGTGGGTCTTTGCGTGGGTTAGTTACCTATTGATCCTGTGTGGGTACGATCCTATGTGGGTCATTGCGGGGGTTAGTATGTTTCTATCCTTTGTGGGTCCGACGACTTAGATGGATCAGTGACCATCTTTATCGTAATCCGAAGAAGTATACCTGTGTGAGATGAATCTTGGGTTACTCTCCTTTGTGAACTATCATGTGTGAATTTACTGTTTACTCTCCTTTGTGGATTGTACTAAGCTATCCTGTGTAGATTTAATTTTACTCTCCTTTGTGGATTGTGTTGTGCTATCCTGTGTGGGTATACGTTTTGTTTTCCTGTGTTGACTGGGTTGGGCTTGGGCTAGGATGCTGGAGCCGATCGGAAAATTGATAACTTAGGTATATATATGGGCATACAACTAAGCCATGAAGGATGTTACTTTGTGATTGTATCTTTCCTTTTGGGATTATCCTTTGTTGATTCTGGGAGACCTTCGGGGGTCTCGGGTTCCCTACTGAGTAGCTTATACTCAACCCTACACGAGCTTTTCCCGCACATCGTTGTGTTGGTTGTAGACGACGGACAACGCTGATCATGGTGGAGGCTTGTGGTAGCTGGAGGTGGACCACTGGGCGGGACGTACTTGGAGCGGAAGGCTGGACCGAGGAGCTATGGAGTCTATCTGGGCTCACCCTTCAGGTGGGACTTCCAGAGGATGAATCGATGCAGTGACTTTTCTTTTCAGTTGCTGTTTTCTCCTTTTAGTTGTACTTTACAGTTGGGCTTCTATTTCTGGCCCCTTTTACTTTCAGCACAGCTTGTTACTGTTTTTACTTAGTGTTTAAATTTCCGCTTGCTTACTCTATGGTACTTGTTTACTTTTTAAAGGCAATCCCTTCCCTTTTGTTGGGATTTACGCCTTGGTGCTAGTCGCCAGCCCCTGGCCTATGGAAGGCGGGATTGGGGTAGTCACGGCACGGGCCCTGAGGATGGGTCGTGAAAACAATACCATGATATAATCATCGATCATGGGTTATATTTAATCAAATCATATTTTCACAATATTATCATATTTTAAATAAATGTAAACATTATAATGGGATTTTTAAATATTTTACATTATCACAATATTTTAATGCTTATAATGATTTTGAAAATGGTGTTGAAGAAGGTGACACTTGTGCAACCCATTTATATTTGATTTTAAATTATAGTATCTTAATACATTCTGATGGTATTCTAAAAGACAATTGATTGAATGTTTCATCTCAAACATAGTCCGACTGTTTTATAAAAATCATATTTTATCATATGTTTTGCAATTATATGTCACACATGATTATTTTAGGAAACTATTTTTGTTCGAACACCCATATGACCCATGTTGTATAAGGTGTATTTGGATGAAAGAATAAAATTATTTTTAAGGATACCCAAATCATTGTTGTAATGCATGGACCATCTTCCTACGTGAACAAGATGATAACGAAACTATATGGACACCATGATCAAGGAATGATGTTATTTTTATTGGGAATAGTTTAATGTTATTATATAAAGGTGAACAAAAATGACAATATATAATTTGTTAAGGTATTAATATATTTGGATGAAAATTAAATGTGTAGGAAAACCTTTGAGGTTAAAACATGTTAGAGTTATTATTGAGTTTTATAAATAGGACCACATGAAGACCGTGAGACAACCCGTCACATCTGACAAAGTTTCAGGAATAAAACCCACATCCACATTGCAATTGGGATTTATTGCTTACCAGTAGACTACGTGAAGTCCCTGGTAAGTATGGCTTTTTATTTTTAGATAAATGATTTTATTGATCAAGAATAAGTTGATTTAGGATATTATGTTTTATCAAATGGAAATCCTTAGTATAATAAAATGGTTTGGTGATAAGGTTATAAATGTTATTTTGGAAGATTTTCTCTCATTTGGAAACACTATGTGCTTAAGGAAAATAAAATACTATGTGATATCATTTGTGGAGTAATGGTTAAAATTTTATCTCGAAATAATTTATGTATTTATTGTGGAAATGTGTTTATTTGTGTTATTTCTGGAAATGATTAACCTATCATAGAGAATATGTAATTAGGTTAATTACACTTCATTATGAGACTTTATGATTATTTGATGTTTTTTGAGACAAATTTTATGATTTATTGTGGAAGACTATGTGATTAAATACATATGAGTTTTAGGATTCAATATTATTTTAGATTATTTTGTTATATTTTTAGGACAATTGTGTATTAAATGGTCATTCTTGATCATTAGGTACTTTTTGATAAATTTTTGAGATTAAGAGGAGTATTTTACAGTATAAAAGATTATCCATCTTGGGGATTATCTGATATCATACTAACCATTTTTGGTATTTGTTAATTACTAATGATATGGGAAATATATACTTCTTCTTTTGTGGATTATGTAATTCTCTAGAAGTTGACTATAACACTATATGTGTGACCAAGTCATCTTGAATACTCGTCATTTTATGAAAAGATGTGTTTTTTGTAGAAAAATATTAAACGATAAAACTCTTCTAGAAAAGTAAGTATATTTACTTATGTTCTTAGTAAATATCATTAATAAATTCTTAAACTTTATTAAAGGAAAATTAAAACAAAAAAAATTGTTGAATTTTCCTACTAGGGAATTAAAGACCGTTTAACCCATCATAAGTCTTTGATTTTTTGGTCTTTCTTCTGATCCTTTTTTTATCACTGTCCTTCAGAACATGGTGGTTAGTTTCTCTTCCATATATATGTTTTTCTACATGGAATCATAGTATGTGCTATCTTTGGTAACCCTTTTTACTTATCTTTATTTCATTTGAAGTGATTTTATTATTGACTCTTTTCCAATGTGTGACTTTTAATGAATTTTCAATGACTATTTTTAAAACTGCAAGGATGAAATTCCCAAAAATGGGGGAAGGATGTAAAATCCCATTAAAATAAAGAATATAAAACTTTCATATTTATTAATATTTGTGAATTAAATATTAATTTTAATTTAAGGGTATTCTATGTCTAATAACATACTTAACACACAATAACAAGTTTCATTGAAATCTTACGTTCCACAAAAATTTGAGTTATACCTAAAAATAATATAATAATATTAGTATTTTAAATGGTAGTTATCACATAGTCATTGTATTGGTAGAAATTAATAGAACTAATTTAAATATTATTATACATGTTTAGTAAATGTATTTACATTTATTTAATAAATTTTAGAGGCTTAAAATAAGATAGAATCCTAGTATAAGTATGAAATACTATAATATTCTTTAAAAGGCCATTTTACCGCCTTTGGTGGAGATTCATTTTTAAAACTAGTTTTGTCACTTTTATATTTTCTATTTGACAAAATAATATTCATCATTATAATTTGTACATAAAGATTTAATTTGGATGAGATTTTGGTATTTTCTAATAATGTAAATTTTTTAATGAATAGCGAACAATACTATATTTTAATTCAAAACTGTATTTTAATCTAATTTATTTATATGATTATATTATCTTTTTAACTTGTTTTAAAGTGTAATTAGATTTTATTTCTACGATTTAATTAACTTTTGGTAATTGGAAGTCATTTTACTTTGAAATTGGACATAAACAAGTGTAAATATTTTGATAGTTTTTATTTCATAAAAACATGTTTTTTGTTTTGAAAATGGGAATTAATTTTAAATTTATTTATGAAACTTCACTATATTGAACTTGAAAAACTGTGTTCCATATTTGGAATCAGAAGGTCCAATTTGTGTATATATTTAACTTTTATTTTTAGACATTATGAATAATTACTTGAGTAAATATTTTATTTAACATGGTTAAAGGGTAAATATGGTAATTAAGGGTAAACAAATTTTATAATAATATTATTATGTTACCCAAAATTGTTTCTAATCATATTGGTGGAAACATATCTGACCATGGACATCCTTTGGTCAATTTTTAGACTCCATGGAGCCACTTGGGAGTGATAATGACACTTTATATTAATTAATTTAAAATAAGGACAAAAATGACATAAACATATATCTTTTAGTGAAAAAATTTTTATATGTCGTTATATGTCGTTATATATTTAAATATAAATTTTCATTTGAAATATAAAAATATTTCATATATCATGATATTTTATTTATAATTTTTAGACATCAAATAAATAAAATTCATTATGACACAATGATGATGTTGTGATTACCTTGTTAACTAATGATTTAAATAAATGAGATTATAAAAATTATAATAAATATCCAAAACCTATCCAATTATTATTGGATGATATTAATTAGAAAATTATTAATCATAAATTCTAATTTAATTATATTTTTACCTTTTTAAACAGAGAATAAGTATATAATAAAAAATACTTTTAATCATTCTTAATGATCCCCTCAACCCATTATAAAAGGACACCACCTCTATCCCATTACTCGCATATATCAAGCCCCTTGGATAATCCAAAATCATCCTAATTAAACTACCTAAATACCTGATTTCCTTCCATAAGACTTCCCCTATGCAGAAGGCAATTCAAGTAACCCTTTTGGTTCAAACCCACGGGAGATACCCGATTTAAAGGTAATTTATTCTCTTAAGTTATTTTCTTTAATTTTAATTCTCCAACCCCTAAACTCTCTTTGTTGATTTATTTTTTAACAAAAAATTATACTAAATTAAATAGGATATTATTATGAGAATTATTATAACTACACTTTCATAGACCCCCATCTAATGGATACGGACAAACTCTTTCTGTGGACAACGAACTACTGGCTCACGAAATGATGATTGTTCAATATTATTCTACCACCTATCATGATGTACATTATGATGGAACTATAATTATATACGATATATATTTTATTTTATTTATTTTATCAATATTATTTTTTAATTCCAATTTATAACATACCTTTATTCTTTTCAAGTTTTATAAATAAGATAATTTCATTTGAGGAAGGGCAGACTACGACCCCCTCAATGTGATGTGACTCATTCATGCCATATATGGAATATTTAAATGATGGTGTTAATGAAATTAGGTAACATATATAACATATAATATTATACTTGAATTTAATATACTTATTTATCATTAAGGATGCATTTCTCTGAATATGAAAAAAAGAAAATAAAGTAGCGTTTATGCGTACGTACGACTTACAGTCTCCATGAATGGTGCATTTCATTTCTTATGTCAAAATTAAATAGACTATTATAAATAAATATATACTAGATATATATGATATATATGATATCTAAATCACTAATATCATTCAGGAGATAATGTTCTTTTTACAACATGGAAAATTGTATTTATAACTAGATCATTTTTAACTCAAATTCCAAACATCGACAAAATGTACGATATAAACTCAAAAAATTAACAAATTTTTATTTCAATGTAATAAGTATAAATGGAATAATAAAATTTAAAAAGGATCTGAAGAATGTATGAATTGACTTATGTTTATTATTCTTGAAGAATAAGGAATAAACAAGTCAATCCGAACACGAGGTAAGGAAAGTGCTACACCCAATTTCCATTCATTGTTTTGAACTTCTACTTCTTGACTATGTCATTATTTAAATACATGTTAATGAACTATGTTTGTTTTACACTTAATATTCCCTTATATTGAGTGTATTTATATTTTCACTCATAATTATTTCATTGATTTATCCTTAATTTAATGATATATCTTTTTACGGGAAACATCCACCCTTCTCTTTTAGTCAAAGACGTATTTTTGTTTGATATGCCTTTTAATTTAATTTTTCTTATTTTATGATATGTTTTTATATATCATTATTTCTGTAAATTTTATGCCCATGTTATGATATATCCTTTTCTATCTCATCAATACATTTTTTGAATTTCAAAGTGACGTTGTTAGGCTGCCGAATATTCGTAAGGGACTATGTCACAATCTACCTTCATTTGAGGCATATCGTCATATTGGGCACCTTTATTATCCTATAGAGTGTTTATACTACCATTTTACCTATTATATCATGAATATAAATATTTTCAAGATATTATACGTTTTTTCTAATGTTATTCATTAACAATTTTTATTCATGTATTTTTTCAAGAGGTAACAAACACTTTAAATAAAATACAACTTCAAATGTTTTAATGATTTAATCAAATAAATCATTAATTTCCATGTATTAAAAATGGTTTTAAGGATATCTTTATATGGACTAATTTTTTCAAATGTTAATTCCTATAAAAGATTCAAAGTGGTATAGGACACATTTATTCAAAAATATCTTTATTAAAGGATTTAAATGGTTTTCAAAAATAATCTTTATTCTATGAAGGATTTTTTCAAACGAAAAAAGGGAATGTTTCTTTTTAACTTACATAGTACAAATTACCATTCTGCCATAGTAATAATTATTTCATGTTTTTCTTCCTTAACAAGCCATAATATTTTTAATAGGAAAATAATTACCATATACTCTTTTTACGAATTTTGGTATTGAAAATGGTTATGAAAATGGTTTTTAGAAAGAATTGATTTTGTTAATATCTTGAAATTATATATTATGTTTTAAATGTAGAACTTTTATCTTTAATTTATTCTGTTTTTATGTGTTATGATTATTTTATGTTTCTTGGGAATTGTTTACATATACGGGTGGTTTCTTAATAATCATAGGGTGGGTGATCCCGGGATAGCTCTGCAATGCACTGGGTTACATGACGGTGGTAAACGTTAATGTGTATCTTAAGATATTTAAGTAATATACTATGATTGGTATTCCAAATTTAACTCCATACATATTTGTGAAAGATAAAATTTGTGTATATTTTGTATTCCAAAAGTTAACTTATGATTTCTATATGTTATTCACAAGTCTTATGATTTCATGTGTTATGTTATGATCGAATAGCATGGTCTCATTAATTTGTACTTATTGATGTTTTAATGTTTCCACTCATTATTTTATTACCCTTTCTGAGCATTTTATTCTCATCCAAAGTTTTGAAATATTATTCCGAAGGCTTAAAGATGAATAGGGTCATGGATGTGATCCAGGAAAAGTCATTTTGCATAGAACATGGAACTAGACATGTTTTTATAAGATTTTTTATTTTATAAAAAAGTGGAAACCAAGTTGAAGTCTATAATTTGTAATTTTTAAGATGTAATTTAATAGTTATCACCTAATTCTCTAAAACTCTATTCCTGAAAATATCCTCAATGTAAATTATTGACTTAACTCAAGAGTATGTAATGTATAAGTCTAGGTCCTTATAAAGATAGATAAACTTCATTAATGGATGCTTTAATAGAATTAATAAGGATGATCACATATTGTTACATTCTATTTTAAAGAAGTTCAGTCACAGAATGATTTATTATTGTATTTTTTCAAATGTAGTTTTTATTAATTATTGTTTCATAATTAGAAATTAAATATTTTATTTAAATATGGATCATGTGTAACTATATATAAACTACAACATGTTCTTTTGAATCAACCGTCATTATACCAATTAGTGAGTTTTTCCCACATACTTTGAACATCATTATTTTTTATAAATAAAAAAATTAAAATATTAGGGGATTTTTGATGATATAGGCCTTTTTTGGGGTTTAGGATAGCTGGTATAATCTATAAGGTAATATTATATGTTAGATTAATGTAATTGTATATTACCAATTATGTATATAAAATTCATTTTCTATGTTAGATTGTATAAATTTATTTTATTATTATGGGATTATTATTATTTCTATTGTTGTTATTATTTTTCTATTGCTATTTTTTTCTTTTAATTATTACTATGATCATCATTTTTAGAAACATCAAGATTTTGTGACATTATTTAACTCAAAAAAATTATATTAATTAATTATATTAATATTCGTTAAATTATTATATTACCTAACTAAGTGAATCTTTTATTATTGCTTTGGTTGAATGAGTCTAGATAGAAAGTCTTATAGTATCTATGGTAAGTTTAAGTTAGTGATTAGAAAATGTTTTATAAAAATTAATTATTTTACAATTTAATTTAAATTTTATGTATAAATTATTTATTATTATCATTTAAAAATAAATATAAATAAATATAATTTATAATATGGAAATGAAATCTTGATTGGGAAATGGGTATTCTAGAAATTGTGTTTTTATAGAATATTTACATTTTCTATTAATTTGAAAAGATAATTTTATATGAATTTAAAATATTTTTGAAAATAATAAATTTACTAGTAGTTTGGAAAATAAAAATAAAATAGATTGTGTTTTTTATGTGGTTTTGTGTGATTGGCCTTGTGCGAGTGATGTCCTATTTTGAATACACGTGTGATGGTGTGTGATATCTTAATTGATGGATTAATTTTATGGATTATCCTATTATATGATATTGTTTATACAAAATTTCTATTATTATATTGGATAGTGAGTTGGGTAGATCATTCTATGATATCTAGTGACTCCTTTAATGATTGTGTGATCAAGAGACATTATGAAGAACCATTCGAAATGTTATAGACACTAAGAATCAAAGTATTATTTATTTCATAGGGATGAGCCATGTGATCTCCAATATATTTCATTTTTGATCAACTATGGGTGATAATTTTGTTATGGGATAACCCTCATTATGTTATGTGAAATAGTGAAATAGTTTGAGAGATAAGGAAGATGATTAACATTATCCTTCATTGAATAATTTCCAAATTAATTTTTAGTACGTAATTTATTTAAATAAATAATATTTCAATATATGAAGACAATAACACTATTATTCTTAAAATTGATATGGGATATGATATAGAGATATTATTGGTTGATTTCTATCCTTTTTGTGGAATAATGTTTAATATTGTAATAGACTAACTCAACATGTTTCTTACTCTAGAGCCCCTATAGGGACATTAGAGATCACTTGATGATTGATTTATAGAAAAATATTTGAATTGAAGAGACACTATTATGTTAATTGTAAATTTGGGATAGGTGAATTGATATCTCTTATGAAACGTTAAATATAATATTCATCTTTATAATTATATGTAGAGAATACAAAAAAAATTATCTTATAGATTGTTTTTGTGTTTAGATAACAAGAACATATGATGCATGATATGAAATGTTTCATAAGGTAATTCATTCTTGATATTGTGAAAATGGTTTAATGTTTTATCTATTAAAAATATTTTCATTGACGTGTTATATAAAAATTGAAGATGTTTATTTTTAAAAATAATGAGTATTTGTTGAATTATAGAGAATTATAGAATGAAGAGTACATTTCATTCCAAAATAATGTAGAAGGAAATAAGAGTTTTACTCTTCTATATGAAAATTTGATACAAATACTTATATTAAACATTGATATGATTACTCTAAAGAGTCCCTTGGTTACATCCAAATACAACCTAGTGCTTGGAAAATGTTTTCTGTCAAAGTCAATGGATGATGATTATCATAATTCGATAACCATATTCATAGTATCGTAATCAAGGGGCCGATGATATACAAAAGAATGATATAATTCTTTTTAAAAAATCATGTCTTGGAGTCATGATACTGTATGTCATTTAATGATATGTGAATAAAAAAATATAAATTCATCAATTCTTTAATCAAAAAAGGAGATATTTTTTTTGATCTAATTAAGAATTTGGTAAGTGATATAATCAAGGACTTTATGATATGGATTTTATGACACAACACACATCACCATGAAATTATGAATTAATGATATAATAATATATGGATTTTCTATTATAATAATTAATTATGATATAAGGATATATAGATTTTAAATTAAACAATATAAATTCAACGGTAAATTTATTTAGGATATTTACTATGACTATGGAGTAGAACTAGGATTAACACTAAATAAAAATTACAAATAAACATGAAGAGGATTTTATGACTGATTAACTCATTAGTTATCATATATATCATTCTAATAATCGGTTTTATGAAACCAATCAATATATATATGATTATAAGAGACTGTGAACCTTTTAAAAACCATTATGTCTTGTGAACTACCACACTCTATATTTCATCATCATGATATTTAATTATACATACTTCTCTTTATAAAATGGTATGATAAATATTTTTAGAGTTGGTGATTTAGTAAACACTAATTCAACCGCTTCACTTATTTGGTTCACTTTTAATTGGACCAAACATTTGGTATTTGAACATGAATGTTCATGACTATTTTGTTTCATAATTTTTCAATTTGTATCATATTATTGTTGATGTGGTTTAACGAATTTTCATTTTCAAATGAGCTTATTCCTTATTTTTATCATATTTTTAAATAGAAAAATTTAATGTGTGAATGTCATCTACAATAGTGGACTATTCCTAATTAACGTGAAATTGATCAACCAATAGAAGTAGAATATAGTTTCTTATCTTATTTCCATTTCCCTATATATTCTTTTTATCATCTATAATAGTGTATATATTATTGAGTACAGGATAACATGTATATTAATTGATAATAATAATTCTAAATCTAATTGGAGGGTATTAATGTATCATTCTAATCCCTATATGAAATGGGTTTGACACAAACGATGAATAAAAAATTGTTCCTGAAATATAATGTATACACCATGATATATCTAAGGGTCATAATTGTTTTAGAAGAGTCTCAGTTATAAAACTATCAAGATCAATTTATATATTTCAAAATGGGAGAGGATGAAATAGGGGATGTATTTTTTATTGTTTGAATGAATTTTTTAGCTCGATTTGATGTTATAGAGAAATTATTATGCACTCCATGGTAATGAATATATTATTGATTATGATTTTGTATTAATTTAGGGAAATTATTTTTTTCCATTGATGATTAAGGGTTGTATTATTTGAATATTGTTAATATCAATAATGTGTTGATATCCTAGGAGAGGAGGACACTTTTATCCATTAGTATAAATATAAATTTCAATATAGATGATAACAATCATTGAATATATTTTTTACCACATTGAATGAAATTGGTTTCAAATGTAGAAATTTTATTAAATAATTAGTTTTGGGGTTTTAGATGACATCATATATATTTTTTGTAATCGAATTTATTGTGACTATAACACCCAATGATTTTATCATAATGATTTTATGATATATTTCTCTCTAAGTAAATTTAATTTTGCCAATAGATTATGATATCTACAACACCATGTTGAAATGAACAATGATAAATGATTTAAATATTATTAGATGACTCTCACTTTCTAGCCATTGTATTTATGAGTATGAATAATAATAACCACATTATGAAATATATGAATAAATATTCTATTAATTAACAATTTGAAATACAAAAATGATATATATTGAATTTATTGAATGAATATAATAATTAATTCAGTTTTATGAAATTTAATTTTATTAAAAATACATCAGTATTTAAATTGAATTTTCAATAATATCTTAGGATTAGATTTTTGGTGTTTTTTGAAAAGATTTAGTTCCCAGTGAATAGTTAAAAATATCATTTTTTAAAACACTGATTTTATTAATGATGTAATTGAATGGTCCTTTTATATTTTCAATTTAGTTTGATATAAGATCACTTTGTGTTAAAAAATATTAATTAAATAATTTAGGCTCATTATTTTACATGATTTTGTATATGATATATTTTAGGTTTCAAACCAAATTTTATATGAAAAACGTTTTCCATTACCTTTTAGATGTTTATTTCTAAATAAATTTATTCAACTCATATGAAATGAATTTGATAAAATGGATTCCATAAATAGAATCAGGATATTATTATATATAAATTATTTTTATTTTTTAGATATTATTAATAGTAACATTAGTAAAAGTTATCTCCTCCTTAAATGGTAAATTTAGTAATTATGTTTAAATAGGGTTAACAAAGTGGAAAATAAAAAATATTGGGTTTAAAATGGTATTTGAACCCATATAAATTTTATTGTAAAATTATATTATAGTTATATCATCATTATATTCAAATCCATATCATATTATAACCATTTTCTAGGAATGTGACATTATAATATTTTTATATTTTGAAAAATTCATAAAATGACCCACCGCTGACTTATAAATGGAAAACCCTTATATGTTTTTATTACACAGCATTAATCCATATATATTCACAAAAAAAATCTGATTATATTCATCACATCCATATCCATTAGTTATACGTTCTATTCTTCTTAAAATACCATTCTATGGGTCCTTAATAAGGGATCTAAATGATGTCCACTAAAGAAGAGGTAATCGCTATTAATGACTATTGGAGGATTATTTATTCTCCAACCTTATCTAAATATATTTTACCCATTTGAATAAGATTATAAATAATATATAATAAATATAATGAGATGTTATTATTATTATGGTATTACCATATTCAATCATTTTTCTATCCAATGAAAATAGAAGACATCACTCGTGCATTTGTACGACTTACCAAATTGACGTAGCTGTCTAATTTTTTTTCAATGTCATTTTAGTTATACGGTTATAAATTTGGATGTTGTGAAAATAAATAATATTTATGAAATATTTATTTTTTTAAAATTATAAAATATTATCTACCATATTACCTTCCAATTCATTTGAAAACAATAATGTTGCTAATACTTACTTGTGGACTACAACATCCATGAATCGATGTGATCTGTTATTCATCATAAAATTATATGGTATATAATAAGGATAGAATTAATGAATATATAAGATATGTATGATATAATAATAATTCTATAAGGGTTAAATTTTATTTACAATTCATTTTTCTTATCCATTGAAAATTGAAAATAGTGATCATATGTATGTATGACATACGATCTCCATTAATGGTGTAATATATATATATATATAGTATTTAAAAATTATTCTAAATATAAATATAATGAATATATGGGATCATTATATAATTCCGAACAATTTGGATATGGTGGAACAATAACAAAAATACAAGTATTGTAAATACAGAACAAAAGAACTCATGAAAAATAAAACAGCTAAACAAAAAACAATGAGAATAACAAAAAAATAAAAATTGTATGATAAGATATAATATATGGATAATATAAGATATTAAATATAGTTATATATTTATGGTATATATGTATAATAAATGAAATTTAATTATTTTGGTGTTTAAAATAATATAAAAGTTAAAGAAAAACATATGGTAAGAGATTATATCACAATTTCCACTACAATGAGAAATTTTTTATTATGCACCAACTTATATTTTTTTCTATAAAATAAACATTTGATATATTTTACATTAATATATAATTATTCAGGATGATTAAATATTCAATAAATTTTTATTATTTAATTGGGATACAATTTTAATGTTACCAAATAAGTAAGAATTTGTTTTACAATCTAATTTTTTTGAATTTATCTTAACATAATTAATGGAATATTATAATTTATCATTCATAAAATAATTAAATTTTCTTATAATATATATATTTATTGTGTATATATTTATTGACTATATTTTTTCCATATCCATATTTTTTAAAATCCCTTTTAAGAGGTCATTTTATTTACACCATTTTTTGTAATGAACAATTTATGTCATACTAGACATTTTCTGTTGTTCAATATGAATCACATTAATTTTTTATTAAAGGTTTATTTTCTCCTTCTTTTTACAAAATGGTAGTAATATTTATTTTTTAACCTATATGGTGTTAAAGGAGTTTCCAACAGTGAAAACCATTTTGTATTTTTTGTCATCATATACATATTTTAAATGTTTTTAATAATAAATAACTTAAATGAAAAAGAATTTTTATATATTTTTCTTATATTTTATCTATTATAAATAAGGCATGAATTTATTATAATCCTATATTTTTTATGAATTAAAATTCATTTTTATCTCTTATTGATTATGTAGTTATTATATTTCTCTTTAAACAATCAAATTATTGTGATCATAATTCATTTAATATTAAATTTTTCTTAAATACCTAAAATATTTTTCAATGGATATGTTTATTTCTTGAACCATATTCCATTTCAAAATATGGTGTTTTACTATGAATATTATTTAACTAATTGGAGAAATATTAATATACCTTATTATTTACTAAATAAATATATTTTTGGAAAAATAATATTTATTATCAATTAATTTAATAAATCAATATATGATAAATGAATTTTACATGTAATGATGAGTAGGTTCAAGTTATAGATATCCCCTCAATGCGTCGACAAGTCTCATCAGACAAACCAGGGATGAAATTATGCTCAAGTTACAGATTAAATTTCATGTGTTTCTATAAGGCCCCAACCTTAAAACTTACTTAATCTTGAGTTATTACAAGATTGAACATTGAGGATCTTTTCAGGTTTAGAGTTTTATAGAATTAGATCATAAAACTTGAATTACATTCCACATTTAAACAAAGTGGTTACATAAAAGATAGTATTCATTTTTTCCATCAACGGAAACATATTTAAAATAAAACATGGATTCATTCTTGGCACTTCCTTGACACTATCATTATATCATGTACCATTCCCTTGACCTGTGGAGAAAATTTCCAAAACATGGGATGAGAATAAAAATCGTAGTATGGTTTATAAAAATCATGGAAAGGAAACATGAGTACATATATACATAAGAATGAAATCATAATTTACCCCTAAAGCATAAGCACATTAACATACCTCATAAAATCATGAATAAATCATATAAATCATAAGACATAAAGGTAACTTGAGGCATTCATAACATTCTTACATAGGGAGTAACCCTATGGGTTACGTTTGGAATACACATCTCAATATATTCCATAAATATCATTGGAGAAACCTTAGCGTTTAACCCCTTCGCGTTACCCAATACATTGGAGAGCTATATCGGGCTCACCCGCCCTTAGTTTATCACGGAACCACCCGTCTTCATAAACAATGCCCAAGAATAATAACATAGTCATAGCACATAACTTAAGCATAAAGGAAATATAACATTCTCATATTGAAATAACAATATAACATTTTAATATATTGAAATAATAAATCCATTCTAGAAACCATTTTCGAAACCATTTAAAACATTTAATAAAGAGGCCTTTGAATCAAAGTGTCCCATACCACTTTGAAGGTTTTAACATTTTAAACCATTAATATCCATATAAATAAATCATTAAAACCATTTTAAAATCATGGATATTAACAAGAAATATTTATAAGAATAAATCATTAAAACATTTAAAACCATATTTTAGTTAAAGGGTTTTTTACAAAATGAGAGACACTTGAATACAATAATTTAGGAATAACATTTAATCAGAACTTTATAATATCACGATAATAGAGGAATTCATGATATAATATTCCAAATGACAGTATATACACCACATAATAGTGAATTGGTGCATAACAATAATGAAGTCTCAATAGAAATGTAAAATGAGATGAAATCCCCTGTAAAGAAGGTATCCTTAAATTAAGGATAAATCAATCTCATAATTACGTGTGAAAAATATAAATACACACAATATAATTGGATATTAAGTGTAAAACAATAAAATGTTATTAAAACATATTCAAAGTATGACATATTCAATAACTATATGTTGAAACCAAAGAAATCAAAATTGGGTTAAGAAGTTCTCTTGGTAAAATTCGACAGCCTAACGGCATCACATAAAATTTTACAAAAAGGGTTGATGGGAGAGATAAAGGGGATCTCATCACTTGGACATAAAATTTTCATAAATAAGTATATATAAGAACATATCCCAACATAATATTATGTGAATTAAAATATATAACAAAAGAAGTATTTAAAAAAAAAGGAGGGTGAATGGTCCCCTTACAAAGTTGGGTAACTTTCGAAAAGTACACCCCATGGATGAAGGGTCATACAATGAAGATGTAAATACCCATAAATGAAATTATAATACAAAAAGTGTATAATAATTTTCAGTACATACAACACTCAAAGTAAATAGTGGTAAACGTAGCATAAATGTCACGGGAATAAAAGTGAGCTGAAAAATCCCTTACGAAAACTCGACACCCTAATGGCGCCACTTAAAACTTCCAAAAATGGATCTATGAGATCAAATAGGGTCTCCAATAATATGAACATAAAATTTAAATTATGATTAATATAAAATAACATCCCCAAACATATGAAAGATGGGATTAAAAGAAATGACATAAATGAGAGTACTTAAAAAGAAAGAGAGAGGTTGGATCCCTTATGAAAATTCGGCAGCCTAACAGCGCCACTCAAAACATCCAAAATGGATTTATGAGAGAATATAGGGTCTCTCATCATATGAAAAAAAATTACAGTAGGAGTAACATAAAATAAAATCCCAATCATAAGAAAGATGAGATTAAAAGGAATTACATAAAAGAGTGTACTTAAAAAGAAAGTGAGGAGTAGGATCCCTTACCTCATTTCCGACATGACTCGATCGTTCTTTAATCTCCTGAATAACAAGATGTGGTAAATTTATAATTGCATATGGACCTCCTTTAAATATTATTATTCAGTTCATATAACATATTATAATGTTATAATAATTGGTTAACAAAGTGAGTTCATATCAGACGTTTTTGTCGATGTTCAGTACATGAGTAAAAATTGAACTTCTTGGAAATGAATTTTCCATGTAGTTATAGGTACATAATCTCCAGAATATTATTGATGTTTTAAATATAATATATATCCAGTATCTATTCATTTTATACTCTTCTATAGAATTTGGAGATAAAAAATTAAAAGCACCGTTCATGGAGACGGTAGGCCGTACGTACGCATGAACGCTACTTTCATTTTTGTTCGTATTTATGGAATTTAAAAAAATGATTTATATATATATTATAATTCCAGAATTATATCCATAATTTTGATGTAATACATTACATATATATCCATTATAGATTTGTACTTATAATAGTACATAACATTTGGAGATAAGAAATGAAATGTACCGTTCTTGGAGATGGTAAGCCGTACATACGCTTGAATGCTACTTTCATTTCTTTTTTTTGTATTCAATGTAATGAAAAAATAAAGATATAAAGGTATATTATAATTCCAGTAGGATAACATATGTAATACCATTAATTCCAACCTTTATACGTCCCACGTATGTCATTAATGAATCAAATCACTTTGAGGGGGCGGTAGTCCGCACTTCCTAAAATGAAAATATGGCGTTTACCCATAATGGAAACCATAAAGGTATGCCATAAATGAAAAATACAGAATATTAAGGAAAACATAAACATATTATATATCATATATAAATATAGTGACATCTTAATGGACACCTTTGAAGGTGTCAAAGGAATAATGAACAATCATCATTTCGTGAGGCAGTAATTCACCATCCACAAAAACAATATGTTCTGTAACCATTAGACGATGGTGTGTGTAAGTGTAGCTCGAATCCTTCACATAACAACATCCTAGTATATTTAAGATACTGGTTTTGTTACAAAAGAAAAGAATAAAAAGATTTTAGGGGGTTGGAGAAGCAAAATAAAACAAAAGAACACAAGGGAAGACATTACCTTTAAACCGGGTAACTTCCATTGATTTGAGCTCAAAGGCTTCCTTGGAAAGGATTATGCCCAAAGTGAGGCTTCAATGATGAATAGAGGGATGTGGAGAGATGAAATGGGTAGTGGTTTGCCGAGCCAAAGGCTTGAGAGGTGTGTGTAAGGTGGTAGAGATGTGGGCCTTTTATAAGAGAAGTGGAGGGGCACTCATGGAAAGTTACAAAATGTTACTTTATTTTCAAATTATTTGCGGATTTTAAAGGTCCCAAATTGATTTATTTCGAGTATTAGGTGGTAAGGGTTCGAAATATACTCATAAAATAGGTCGTTGACAAGTTTATATTATAGTTTTATCATTATATTTTCATTTTATTTAAATCATTTATTAATGAGGTAATCGTTGCATCATCATGATGTCATAAATAATTAAATTTATTTAATGTCTAAAATTTATAAAGAAATTATCATGATGTAAGAAATATTTTTATCTTTCTAATTAATATTTATAGTAAAAAATATGACTTGTATAACACCATGTAAAAATTGTTTCAGTGAAACATCTCAAGCTTGTGACATTTTTATTTTAACTTTAAATAAAAAGTTATTTATGTCATTTTCCAACCAAATTTGCTCCATGGGGTCCCCAAGTTGACCCATTGATTTACTTGGTCGTCCATGACACATAAAATGGGGGTATGACATGTGTCTATGTAATTTCATATTATTAAAACAATATTTTTACCTTAAACTACACTAATTACCTCTAATCGCGATTAAAAACATAAAAGTTACTATTCACAAAAAAAATATTGTAATCCCATTGAACCACATTTTACTTATTAATGACAACCATGTATGTTGGATTTTTGAAATTCAAAACACTAAGGTGGAAAAAGTTCATTTAAAAAAAATCAGTTTCTTTAACTACCACTTAGTGGTTTCACTATTCATCAAAAATTGAAGTTTATCAGAAAAATACCAAAAATTCACTCTAAGATATATTTGATATTCCAAACACAAAAATGATGTCCATTTTAAAAAATTCAAAACTTATAAGTTGTATTTAATAATTTAATAATTAATTCCCGCTGTCAAAACAAATAGCGTGTTTTTAAGAAACAATATCTATTAAAAGATTGACACTAGTTTAAGTCCAATTTCAAAGTGAAATTAATTCCAACGACCACTATTGGATTAATTGGTAAAAATATATTCTATTTTCACTTTATAACCAATTAATTATATAATATAATCATATAAATAAATTAGATTAAAAAGTGGTTTTCAATTTAAAAACAACATTATTCACTATTCATTAAAAAATGAACTTCATTGGAAAAATACCAAAAATTTACACAAAGTAAATTTTGATGTCCAGATTCTAAAGAAGAATTTTATTTTTTCATGTATAACACATAAATTTTTAAAAAGTAGATTTAAAATAAGTTCTCAATTAGAAGGCGGTTAATCGACCTTTTAATGAATATTTGAATGTTTACGCTTAAATTTGGATTCATTCACATTTTTAATCCTTTAACATTTATTGTAAAAAATTAAAAAATTTGACAAAAATATATAATCATTTTTTAGTTAGTTCTTTTCATTCCCGCCATTAATATGGCTAGGAATTAACAACCATTTAAAATAATATTATTTTATTATTAGAGTGCAACGTAAGATTTCAAAGGAACTCGTTGTTGCGTATTGGGTAAGCCATCGAGCATAGCGTTCCCTTTAAATTAATATTAACATTTTATTCACAAATAGGGATAAATGTGAAAATGTCATATTCTTTATTTACCTGGGGTGATACATCCTTCCACCATTTTGGGAATTGCTTCCTCGCAATTTTAAAATTGGGCTTGGAAACATTATTGAAAATCCCACTCGGAACAAGTGTCAGTAAAACAATCACATTTAAATAACGAAAGAGAAGTACCAAGGTCACTTGAGTTAACCCATACTAAGATTCCATGTAGGAAAATATGGATATGGAGGAGAAAACAAAGGGTCATGTTATGATCGAGAGTGATGTAAACATGTCTTAGAGAACGTTAACCATAAGAAAATCAAAAACATGTGATGTGTTAAACGGTATTCGATTCCCCAGTAGGAAAAGTTAACAGACAGAATTTTTGTTTTAAGTTACTCTTCATTGAGGAATTTATTTTTGAGCTTAACTAAATCATAATGAAACATACTTACTTGTCACGTAGACATTCAAATTTTACTAGATTCCTTAATCAAACTCATATTTTCTCCAAAAGACGAGTATTTAGGAAGAATTGTTTGCATTAAGAGTACCATAATCAACTTCATGAGAATCACCTAATCCACAAAAGAGAAATATATATTTCCCATGTCTTCAGACAAAATCCAAAACCAAAATTAGTAGTATGAGGTCAGATAATCCACAAAAGTATAATCCTTTATAAAAATAAAATATATTCTTAATCTCCAAAATTTGTCCAAAAAAACCGAAAGTTCAACGAAGAACATTCGATAAACAATTTTCCCTAAAATTCATCAAAGAAAACAAAACTAAGATTGAAAGCCAATTATTTCAAGGATTTAATCACATAGTCTTCCAAGGTACAAATTAACTTTTATCTCCAAATAACATCAGTTGCTCTTAAATTCTCATATTGAAAAGTAATTAACCAAATCACATATCCTCCAAGATAGGTTAATCATTTCCATAGATAAGCCACAAAAAACTTACTCTTGATTCCTAAAATCATCTAACTAAAAAGAATTAGTCAAACTAACCAGGGACTTCACGTAGTCCAGTGGTAGGCGATATATACCAGTCGCACATTGGTTGTGGGTTCTATTCCCGCAGCTTTGTTCAATTTGATGGGTTGTCACACTGTCTGCGTTTTTTCCTTTTTCTAAAACTATATAATTCATAAAACATTCCCCAAAACGAGATAAAATCTTCAAAAATAATCATAACATATTTTAAACTCAAGTTTATCTCATGCCTTTAATTTTCCATCATAACATATAATAACCCATAATTACCTCAAAAGTAAGGATCATATAAACCCTAATGGTTACCTTTATAATTTTTACCCGAACTTCCACATCAATTGGTCATCTCGTATATGATGCATTACAGAACATACCAAGGTTCAAGTGGTTGATCATAACTCCTTGATAGTTGTTTCAGAACAACCATGAGTTCCCTCATTGAATCCCCTATTTCATCTAGTCTCTAAATCAGAGAACCACCATAGTTTCATTCAAACCTATTGCCACTTTGGTGCCTGCAAGATCCATCTATTCACTAAATACAGAAATGTCAGTTTGAGTATATCAACAAAACCATCATGAACTAAAGTGGAATATATACTTACTCATTCACTTTATCTAAAACATGGACTCTTTCTGAAATCCTAACCATTATGGTAATGTAACTTATGCTTAAAGTATACCTTAACCTCTAATGTTATCTAAACTGACCTCTGGTACCAACTATAAGGCCCCAACATTAAACATTACTAAATCTTGAGTTATTACAAGATTTCACATTGAGGATCTTTTCAGGTTTAGACTTTTAGAGAATTACATAATAAAACATTCATTACATTCCACATTTAAACAAAGTGGTTACATAAATGATAGTATTAATTTTTCCCATCAACAGAAACATATTTAAAATAAAACATGGATTCTTTCATGGCACTTCCTTGACACTATCATCATATTATGTACCATTCCCTTGACCTGTGAAAAACATTTCAAAAACTTGGGATGAGCATAAAAAGCTCAGTAAATGTTATAAAATGTATGGAATGGAAACATGAGTACATATATACATAATAATGAAATCATACCTTACCCATAATGCATAATCACATTAACATACCTCATAAAATCAGGAATAAATCATATAAATCATAAGACATAAAGGTAAATTGAGGCATTCATAACATTCTTACATTGGGAGTAACCCTCTGGGTTACGTTTGGAATACCCATCATAGTACATTCCCTAAATTTCTTCGGAGAAACCTTAGTGTTTAACCCCTTCGTGTTGCCCAAGGCATTGTAGAGCTATATCGGGCTCACCCTCCATTAGTTTATCACAGAACCACCCGTCATCATAAAAAATTCCCACGAACCATAACATAATCAAAGAATATAACTTAAGCATAAAGGAAATATAACATTCCCATATTGAAATAACAATATAACATTTTATGATATTGAAATAATAAATCCATTCTAATAACCATTTTCGAAACCATTTTAAACATTTAATAAAGAGATCTTTGAATCAAAGTGTCCCATACCACTTTGAAGGTTTTAAAATTTTAAACCATTAAAATAAATGACATAAATGATAGTACTTAAAAAAAAGAGAGAGGTTGGATCCCTTACGAAAATTCGGTAGCCTAACGGCGCCACTCAAAACATCCAAAATGGATTTATTAGAGAAAATAGGGTCTCTAATCAGATGAACATAAAAGGTACAGTAGGAGTAACATAAAAGAACATCCAAATCATAAGAAAGATGAGCTAAACAGGAATGACATAAAAGAGTGTACTTAAAAAGAAATAGAGGAGTAGGATCCCTTACCTCGTGTCCGACATGACTCAATCATTCTTTAATCTCCTGAATAATAAAATTTGGTCAATTTATAATTGATTAAGTACCTCCTTTAAGTATTATTATTCAGTTAATATCACATATTATAATGTTATAATAATTGGTTAATAAAGTGAGTTAATATCAGACGTTTTTGTCGATGTTCAGTATATGAGTAAAAATTGAACTTGTTGGAAAAGAATTTTCCATATAGTTATAGGTAAATCATCTCCAGAATAGTATTTATGTTTTAAATATCATATATATCCTGTATATATTCATTTTATACTATTCCATATCATTTGGAGATAAAAAATTAAAAGCACCGTTCATGGAGACGGTAGGCCGTACGTACGCATGAACGCTACTTTCAATTTTGTTCATATTAATGGAATTTAAACAAAATGAGATATATATATATATATTATAATTCCAGAATTATATCCATAATTTAGATGTAATATATTACATATATATCCATTATATATATGTACTTATAATAGTACATAACATTTGGAGATAAGAAATGAAATGTACCGTTCATGGAGACGGTAAGCCGTACGTACGCATGAACACTAGTTTCATTTCTTTTTTTGTGTATTAAATGGAATGAAATAATAAAGATATAGTGCTATATTATAATTCCAGTAGGATATAATATTTAATACCATTAATTCAATCCTTTATACACCTCACATATGGCATTAAATAATCAAATCACTTTGAGGGGGCGGTAGTCCGCACTTCCTAAAATGAAGATATCACGTTTACCCATAATGGAAACCATAAAGGTATGCCATAAATGAAAAATACATAAGCTTATGGAAAACATAAACATATAATATATCATATATAAATATAGTTACATCTTAGTGTCCACCTTTGAAGGTGTTAAAATAATATTGAACAATCATCATTTCGTGAGGCAGTAATTCGCCATCTACAGAAACAGTATGTTTTTTAACCATTAGACGAAGGTGTGTGTAAGTGTAGCTCGAATACTTCACATAAAAACATACTAGTATATTTAAGATACTGGTTTTGTTATAAAAAAAGAATAAAATGAGTTTAGGGGGTTGGGGAAGAAAAATAAAACCAAAGAACACAAGGGAAGACATTACCTTCAAATCAGGTAACTTCCTTTGATTTGAGATCAAAGGCTTCATTGGAAAGCATTATGCCCAATGTGAGGCTTAAATGATTAAGAGAGGGATGTGGGGAGATGAAATAGTCAGGGGATGGCCGAGCCAACGGCTTGAGAGGTGTGTGTATGGTGGTAGAGTTGGGGGCCTTTTATAAGAGGACAATAGGGGCACTCATGGAAAGTTAAAAAATGTTACTTTATTTTCAAATGATTTTAGAATTTTAAAGGTCCCACATTGATTTATTAAGAGGATAAGGTGGTAATGGTTCTAAATATACTCATAAAATATGTCTTTGACAAGTGTATGTTATATTTTTAACATTATCTTTTCGTTTTATTTAAATCATTTATTAATGAGGCAATCGCTGCATCATCATGATGTCATAAATAATTAAATTTATTTAATATATAAAAATTATAAAAACATTATCATGATGCAGAAAATCATTTTATCTTTCTAATTAATATTTATAGTAAAAAATATGACTTGTATAACACCATTTAAAAATTGTTTTAGTGAAACATCTCATGCTTGTGACATTTTTATTTTAACTTTAAATAAAAAGTTATTTTTGTCATTTTCCAACCAAAGTGTATCCATGGGGTCCCCAAGTTGACCCATGGATTTTCTTGGTCGGCCATGACACATATAATGTGGGTAGGACATGTTTCGAGGTCATTTAATATTATTAAAATGTTATTTTTACCTTAAAACTACACTAATTACCTCTAATCGTGATTAAAAACATAAAAGTAACTATTTACCAAAAAATTATTTAAATCTTATTGAACCACATTTTAATACATAAGGACAACCATGTCTGTTGGATTTTTGAAATTCAAAACACAGAGGTGGGAATGTTTCATTTAAATGAAAAATCAGTTTCTTTAACTACCACTTAGTGGTTTCACTATTCATCAAAAATTGATGTTTTTCAGAAAAATACCAAAAATTCACCCTAAGTTATATTTGATATTCCGAACTCAAAAATGATGTCCATATTACAAAATTTAAAACTTAAAAGTTGAATTAATTAATTTAATAATTAATTCCCGCTTTCAAAACAAATAGCATTTTTTATGAAACAATACCAATTAAAAGATTGACACTAGTTTAAGTCCAATTTCAACGTGAAATTAATTCCAATGACCACTATTAGATTAAATGGTAAAAATATATTCTAATTTCACTTTAAAAAAATTATATATATTATCAAATCATATAAATAAATTATATTAAAAAGTGGTTTTGAATTTCAATATCACATTATTCACTATTCATTAAAAATGAACTTTATCGGAAAAATAGCAAAAATTTACACAAAGTAAATTTTGATGTCCCTATTCTAAAGAAGAATTTTATTTTGTCAAGTATAAAACATAAAATTGTCAAAAAGTGGATTTAAAAGAGGTTCTCCATCAAAAGGGGGTTAATCAAACTTTTAATGAATATTTGAATGTTTACGCTTAAAATTGGATTCATTCACATTTTTAATCCTCTATCATTTATTGTAGAAAATAAAAATATTTTACAAAAATATATAATAATTTTGTAGTTAGTTCTGTTCATTCCCTCCATTACTACGGCTAGGCATTAACTACCATTTAAAATAATATTATTTTATTATTAGAGTGCAACGTAAAATTTCAAAGGAACTCGTTGTTGCGTATTGGGTAAGCCATCGAGCATAGCGTTACCTTTAAATTAATATTAACATTTTATTCACAAATAGGGATAAATGTGAAAATGTCATATTCTTTATTTACCTGGGGTGTTACAGTTTCAGTTTTCTACCTTGATTTTTTTGTTATTATTTATTTATTCATGATATCATCCTTTGTACTTTACTATTACTATGTATCTAAACTGAATTATTTTTATTATCATTTCCCCATGATTTTAAGAACGATAATATGAATAATATAAATGATTAAATAATATTTCATAAGTTATGAATTTTATATTTTAAAATTAATATGGTAATCATTTATCTATATGGTTATTCAACACTACTAGAACTTTCAATCATGAATGGTGATCTCACTTTTATCATGTACCCTTATAATATAAAATATGCTAACACTAAGTTATTTGTGTTCTTATTTTTACAGTCAGTATTATAGAATGTTTAATACAATCCTTGGGAACTAGATTTAAATTAAACATAGCAGACATCATAATTGTGGAAATAATTTAAAGTATTTTAATATTTTTACCATTAGAGGAATTTTTATTTTATAGATTAATATTCCTAATGAATATGATCTAAATAATTATATGAAATTATTCAGTGATGGCTCCTAATCAATAAAATTGAATGAACACCCATAGGCAATGTATGTATTTCTCTATAGATAAACCCAATATATCTTGTGTTAAAACTGATAATAGAATGTCCAAATTAGTGAAACTAACCTATGTTATTAAAAATAACCTTTCCCATATAGTGAAACTAGTTGTTATATGACATTATTCAAATATTTTTGATCACTTCTTGTTATATTATAAAATAAAATTTAATGGAACTACTAATCCAAAGTTTTCATAAGACAAGATTATGTCTCTCAATGATATATTCCCATATTTGAGACATAATGAATGTGAAATGATAATTTTATAATTTTATAATATTACTGTTTGAGAGGAGATTCACATCAATGTTGTTCAATGATATCAAACTATAAAGAGGTTGAATAAATATAAATCAGGAGACATAGATTTTTAATGTGATATTCTTCAAGAAATAATTTCCCTATAAAAATTTAGATGAAATATATTGTAATTTCATCAACTTAATGCTGAATTAAGATGATTGTGTGGTAATGTTTGAGGATAACGTCACAAGATTATCTAATCCCTATTCAAACTACATACTTAATATCAGAATAATGATTGATTATTTCATTGATGGGATTCTATCGAGTCATGAAGTCACTAGATTATCAAAATTATTCATCATATGATGATATATCATCATCTAAAATTAATATGGATATGTAATTTTCATAATCATGTGTTTTCAAGGTAAATTTAGATAATAATATATATTGTGAGAATACAAAAAGGTGAAAAAATCATGAAGAATAAGTGAGTGAAGCAATTTATGTCCTGTAATAATAGTAGAAAGAAGAATTAATGAAAACTCATAAAGGGTATATGAGTTTGTTATATGGGATAAATGGAAAATAACTATAATTAAATGAATGAAATAATTGGTATCAAGTACATTAATTGTAATGAGATATTGAACATTTCAATCATGTTTTACTAATCTTGAGGGAACATACCATTGAAGAAGCCGAGGGGACAAATTCAGACATTTAGAATGAACATCATTAAAATATTGTTATTCATCCACTAGTAGAATTTGATAAAATTTTGTTCATGGATTAGATCGCTCACTATAGAGTCTATATCCTATGTCAAGGAAGGGAAGTCACATATTATAATCCAAATAAATATATAATAGTCTATGAATGTGGTGCTAAACATTATATACCAATAGAAACTACATCAAATATATGGGTTTACTATAAATTCATGTGAGATATTTGTAGTATAAGGTTAGTGATAAACTGAACATTGGTTATATTTGTATTATATGGGGGTTTTTGTTTCATTTACAAAATACTTTCCTAGTCCTCACTTGGATCATGATGTTTATATTTCAATAAAAATCATTCCTGGTGTTGCATCTATTTTTGGGATACCATATAGAATGGACATGATTGAGTTGCAGGTGTAATGAATGAACCCAGGTGCTACATACTAGTACCTGATCTAATTCACCACATGACCACAAGAAATCCTCCTCATATGCCATGGGATTCCAATTAACAATGTTGGTCTAATATGTAAGATTGGGAGACTATACCCTCTTTATTAAAGTATCATAATATAATAAATAAATATAAAAAATAGCAAAGATAGAACAATAATCAATAAGGAACAAAAACACATGAATAAATCTGAAATAGGGAAAATAATTTTGTACAAATATAGAAGATATGTCACTCCATACAAGGATCTAATGAAAACCCAAAATAAGGCCACACTGACATATCCCCAGTGGGTCCCTACAATATATCTTGTTCGCATATCAATGCTCCATCCCAAATCCCAACTCATTAATCTAATATAGGGATCTTTCCCTTACCATGTCCTTTAAACATGATGAATATTTAGGTACTAATCACGCAACCCATGTAGGGTGTGTTTATAAATTTATAGGCCAACCCGAATAGAATCAAAAGAAATGTCCATTTTGTAATAGTGTATACAGTTTTATATTTTATAATTAAAAAAATAATGCTATTAGGTTTCTTATTTAATATTACTTATCCAACTATGTTATCCCTGGGTTATGACGACACACAAACCAAACATACCTTCTTTGACCAGGGCTATCGTATGAACTACAATACATTGTTGTTGAAAAATTTATCAATTCATGGTATTTAGTTATTCATTTAATTACAAATACATTCAATACACTGGAGAATCAGTTTGGACACTTGTATCACATGCACGCATCGGGGACCTAAAACGTGATTCTGGAACACCATGGGAACTTGGATCATTAATCCCCCGACCGGTACTCATTTTTTACATTTACATATAAATATAATCCATGTATTGATGGAATAGATCATTATTTGGGAACCATCCAAACATAAATAATCAATCTATCACCCACAACTCAAGCATCACAATATCATATATATATATATAGACCATATATCGGGGGCCTAGAGCATCAGTTTGGAACACCATGGGTACATGGAGTATTATCCCATCACCTAAAAATCATTATTCAAATTCTCACAAAACATTCACAACATGGTGTATGATTTCATTTATCAACATAGTAATGGATTATTACTTCTATCATGAGATACAAAACTGAAAAATTTCCTGATTAAACCATTTATCCACATTTAGTTTTTCTATTCATTAACCCTACAAGGATGATCCGACCAACCCTTTAATTCAAATTAAAAAAACTCAATAAGGATTTAATTCAATTAAAATAACTCATTATTCCCATTTTCATAGTTCGCAATTCAACAGTTCAATTATATTAGAACATCCCATGAGATTCTATCATGTTCTATCTCATAATCCCCAACAGGTCCAATGAGATCTATGAATGATCACCCAATTTAATGAGATTAAATTAATTTTTCTAATTTATAAGAAATTTATGAATTTGGAAGTGAAAAGATACAACTAAAAAATGTTATGAATGATTTCTTTGGGAATTATTAATTATACCACCCAATTTAGGTTTCATGACAGATTCTCACCAATCATTTGACCTTAATTTGATGTAGAATGGTTGAATTCAAAATAATAAATAAGATATAAGATCATAAAATAAGATAAATATCCAACAAAAAACACTCAATTCCTAGATCCAATCCATAAAAAAGAAGGAAAGTACATCCCATTCAAAAGGAATGAAAGGTAGGAGAAAAAATGAATCTAAATGTGGAAGTAATTACTAATCCTAGAGGGTTTGATTTCTTCCCCCAAATCTTCAATTCACTCCAAAAGGAATTTTAGCAGCCTAGGATCTTATTGGGAGACACCATGAGAAAATGAATTCAATTTTGGTCAATCAAGGGTGATTAGAGATATAATCCAAGGGTTTTTTGAATTTTTAATTAAGGATTCATGGGTTTAAAATCCCATGCATGTAGTTTCCTAGACAAGACACACTATTTTAAAAATTGGGAACTCTAACAATATTTCCCTAGAAAATGGGTTTAATAGATTCTATAAGGTGGGTACATGATGTTAAAACCATTCACCAACCATGTAATACACATTTTTTCCAAGCTTCACAATTACGAGGGGTTGGACCCATGATTTGATCAAACCATGTTCCCCCTTACTATAAGATCCATACCTTGTTTGAAGGTATGTGCCTATTTAAATTTTGGTTAAACAACATTTCTTAAGGTCAATGACGTGTTTCTTGGGTGTACTGTATTTTTTAGGGGTGTTTATGGGTGAGGTACAAGAAATAACGGGAAAAGCGGCCAAATAATGTGAAAAATATAGATGGCACATTATTAATACAAACAATGTGACTGGACTGGAAACCATGTTTCTAAACCACCCATCAGAATAAAATCCATAACATGGTCAATTGATTGTTTTCCAAACCATTTATATGCTTCCCAAAATCTATTCTACTAATCCCATTTTGGACAGAGGGACCCGCACAGTTGGCTAACTGTTTGGCTAATAGTGTGGGAAAACCATGCAACCGTTATAAAGTGGGAAATTCCAATTTTAATTACCAATATTATTTATTTATCCACCAAATTTCATTCAATTCAACCCCTATAGCATGGTCCATGAACTGGCATCCCCATCCTCCTACTTGGGTAATTCTCCTTGGTCTCTAATGAATTTTTAGTGTTGTTTAGTGAAAATAGAAGCTTCAGGTATGTCTTTGACTCCATTTCCTTCTATTTTTCAATAAGAGGATTGGTGCATGGTTTAATATTCTTCCTTAACCCAAAAGACTCACTTTTCAAAAAGATTCTAATTTTGAAATTTAAATGGTGGTTGAGTTTGTTTCAAGGGAGGATGTTAAGAAAGCATTCATCAATGAACATGAGGTATGTGGTATTAAATATTTTACCTATTGTCAAATTATTATATATGCATATGTGGTTGGGATGATTTCATATATTTTTTAATATATTTGACTATGGAAAGTGTTTTAGGTATTATATTGTGTTTTGGTACCATTCATGGACACCATTGGGTTCATTAATAATGTGAAACTGAACATAGGCTGCCCTTGGGGAATTCCAAACCCATGAAAATGTTGAAATGCATTAGTAAATATTGAGGTTGTTTAATTATAGAATATATTGTTGTGAATTTCATTTAGGATATTTAATATTGGTTATTAGGATAGATGGGATGTTTTTATTTAGGGTTTGTAACTACCCAAGGGTTTTTTTTGAAATGGTTTAAATGATGTGTTTTGGGTTTTTAGCCGACCATAGTTTTCAATGATTAAATTTATGTTTTAAAAGTGAGTAATGTATCAAAAAAGGGTGTTCTTAACTAAAATGATTTGAAATGTGTTATTATTAATGAATATCAAATTATGATTTTAAATATGGGTGTGTCGTGCTTTCTTGTGAAAAAATTATTAATATTTAGATGATAATCGGAATGAAATCCTTGGTGAATGTTATGTATTTTTTCTAAGATAATGACCATTTTTTGAAGGGAATATTCAAGATAATTTTAAATGAGTGTGTTGATGTGCTTGTTATCATAGATTTTCAAATAAAATTTATAATAATAATTTTTATTTTATAATATAGAATAATAGAGAATTTGTAATTTTTATATTTTTGGAAATGGGATAATGCATGTAAATGTTAAATGTGATAGGGTTAAAGAAAAATGTGCATAGTGATTGGGGGAATGTGGGGTATTGTCTTGAGGTTCTATTTCCGTAGGTCAATTGGATTGAGGAACAATACCCCACACCTTTAATATGTGGGTTAGAGAGTCAGACTATGTCTTTATGACCATAATGGTTTCATTTTATTAGTGTACATAAACCGATGATCCATGGTATGTGTAATGGAATGTATGGTTGGGATGTTATAATGAGGCTTTATGCACCCCAACATATGGACATGGTGTGGTTTGTGATGTCATAATGCAGCTCTATGCTACCAAAACATATGGACATCGATTTATTACCTAATTGAGTATCTGGGGTTTGTTTATAATTTATGATAACTGAATTCCCTTTTGATTTAAAATTCATAACCCCTTATTCCGTTTCTTAAGCTCCCAGTGTGACTAGAGCTAGTTTAGTTGTCTGGTTGACCATATAGAATGTGATGGGTAGAATATTTAATTAGTAATTTTTTAAATGTGAATCCTAATTCTTGATAAAATTTAGTTAAATGGGTAATTTTTAAGCGATAATCACATTGCATTCAATTCCATGTTTATATATTGAACATGTTTCCCTACATAAATTATTTTATAGAATGATTATTTATTTATACACTATTGGTGGTGTCCTACTAAGTTCTTATCACACCATGCATGGACCAACATGTCACATGGGTACCTGAGAGGAAGCTACTTGATCTTGATATAGGTTCATGATAGGGATATGGTGGTTGGTTTATGTATGGTTCTTTGGGTTAGAGCATATTATTTGAGTACTATGTTGGGACTCATAAAGATTTTCGGAATATTCAATGGCTTTGTTTCAAAACATTTTTTACTTGTTTAAGTACCTGACATGTAGTGTATCCATCTTATTTAATATCATGTATTACTTGATCACTTATAGGCCATTAATGTATGTTTAACATTTATAGTTCAAAATATTTATTTTGTCTATTGTTATTATTTATGTTATGTTACTACTATTAGAAGCATTTATATTTTCCCCAACATATTCTTATTGACCTGCACAACTAGTCTCTAGCCTCTGGCATATGGGGAGGCATTCCTGAGGACATGTGATGACATGACTCAAGACACAAGAAATAGTGTCTCCCTGAAAGGGGATGTTACAAATTCGTATTTGAGGGGGGTATTTTATCATACAATTTGTGGAATGGTATATTTGAGACTATGAACTTGTCAGGAAAAGGTTATAATATTTTCTTCTTGTACCTACAACCACACATATGTGAGAAAACCCAACATTCTAGGGGTTGGAATTGATGTTTTATATTGTTCTTTTATTCATAATTGATAATTCAACCTTGAGTGATGAAAATATATGTGATGTTATTAATTTATGAGGTTTTTCCGTGGATTTTATGGAAACAAAGGGTTTTCTAGTTTATGCATCATGTTATCCATATAATAGTGATAATTCATGCATATGGTTACCATGATTGATAGTTTATTGGCACTCCCATGTTAGTAGTGTGATTTCACCTTGTGTTTTAATATTTTTGTAATATCATTATAATTGCGATTAATGAAAATGTTTGGAATATGAATTTGAATAAATTTTGGATTTATTTTAGATGTTGGTTTAATAAAAAGATTTTTGACTCTATAAATTCTAGGGTTATGAAATAGAGTAATTTAAAATGTGAAACCTTGGGTTTAAATGGTAAAGATTAATAAGGATGAAAATGGAAAAATTATGTAAATTTTGGGACAATAGTGGTGGGTATCCCATGGGTTGGTTGTTAAACCTATATATGGGTGGTTTTTGTTGTGAGAGTGACTTAGTTTTGAGACCATGGGTTACATGATGTGAGACATTTATGGGTTTATATGTTCCTGTCAATAGAACACTATTTGTTGTGTCTTTGGATGTTTTGTGACATTGAAGTTGTTAAATTATATTTGTTAATGTGGATATGGTAAATCTTGTAGGTTGAGACCCTGTAAATTGTGTTTTCAACCCTAGATTAGGTGTTTTTCTTGTGGTGTCAATGTACATGTGTGAGTATATTTACAATAAAACCAATAGTTAAAAATTTCATTAGAGTGATAGATGCAGTGTGTTTTGTAAAGGGGGGAGGAGTTCCTCTAATGAGTAGTGAGTTTTTTGAGGTTTGATGTGTGTTTCCTGATGGGAGATCCAATGGCCTTTGTTAGATATCACCCTAATTTAGGGATATAAAATCATTTAGATATCTAGGTGACCTATTGGAGAGGTCGGATAGGGTTTCTAGTTTCATTGAGTGTGTATTGAATAGGTTGATGTTTTGGAATATATAATTGGAAAACAATGATTATTTAATTGTGCGGGTGTAGAATTGGGGTTTAAGTGAAAAGGTTAGTGGTTTTAGATATGAAACTCAAGTTGTGTATGCGAGATGACAATCATGGGAAGTTGATGGTAGCCTCAGGGGAAGGTTAGACCAGTGTTAGAACTACCTTGGAATATGTAGCATGAGTGGAGGATTTAAAAGTGTAATCGGTGCATGGTTGATGCCATAATGTTTTGGTAAAAGTACATGGTTATTCCTTGAATTCCATCTTAGTGAGTCACCTTAGTTAATGTAGTTAGTTGATTTTTTTTGAAATTTTGGATCATTTGGGCGTTTGACCCACCAGTTTTGATGAAGATTAATGGGGACCCCATTATTATTGATGTGCGAACAACACAAGGGTGATGAAAGTGGGGATTGATGATTTTGTTGTGATGGAGACACTAGGGTGATGGTGGCCATGTGGTTAGGCATGATTTTAATAATCGCTAGTGTTTGTTTGATAATGATTCGAATTCCTCATGTCCAAAGAGGAGAATGGACTATGAGGTATGGTCAGATGAGTAAGTGGGAATTTGAGCCTCTATTTAGTGATGTAAGAAATGTGTGATATAGATTTTGTTTCAGTGTGTGGTTGTATAATGGTGGGAGACCAAGAATGATCTGATAAGGTCCTGATGTGGGTAGATGTTGAGAAGGAATGATAATGTTTCAATTGGGTGGACTAGATAGAGGAGAAAGACTCTTTCATTTTCTATGAGACCAAAGAGGGAGGTCCAAGTTATTATTGAGATAGTTGGGTTGTAAATTGGTGTGCTGGTTGGTGTGTTTCTATTATCAATTTCCATGATTATTTTATAAGAATATGATTGGGATATGGAATTTGTGTCAAAGGGAATGGTTGGTCAATACTGCTTAGTAGAGGGTCTTAAAGTGGTTGTGAGTTTTGGTTGGAAATCCCATTCAATTTGTAGTGAGTTAGTGTTGATGAGGTGTTTGTGAGCAATGAAGACTTGTACGTTTATAATGTTAAGGTGTCCATGTAGTGAGACATGACAACAGTGATGGATATTTTTTTGTGACATTCATCGACAACTTCAATCGTACTTGTATCTAGTGATGATCACAACAAAGATTTTGACATCCTTTTGAGTATGTTGAGATAGATCTAGATTTAATACTAGATACTTAAATGTGTGTGTATGGAAATAGAACCTCTTAGATGATATTCTCATGGAGTGGTGTCTGTGTGGGAGTCATATGGTGGGGGAGTACACTATCAACTGGTTTTGGGATAGGTCCTCAGGGTGGACAGGATGTTGATAAATGCAATTGGTATCATTCAAAGAATTCGAGAACAAGTAGTGGGTGATGTTTGTTTTGCAGTTCAAGTGGATAATGGATGACAATGTACATGTTTTGGCTTTTAGATCGGGATCGATGGATGAACCATAGTGGTAAAAAAATTTGAGGGATCTAGTGACAATGACACTCCTATGATGGGGATTATCATGCTAGTCACAAATGTGTAAAAAAATAGTGGAGTAGATATTCTAGTATTGAGTTTCTAAAAAGAGTCCCATAAGGGAAATGTTTTGGTACCTTAGGGATGGACAGGTGGGCATTAGATGTGGGGGTTTATTGAGCCATGTGTTGTATTCGGGTGTGGGGCAATTTTGGGAGACATTTTAGATGCCTATGTAAGAGTTATCAATGGGTGAGATAAGATATGATAAAAATTGATGGTAATGGAGGTTGGATGATAAAACCTCATCCAAAGTTAGACATGGACTCAAATATGTGTGTTTATTTGACATAATAGTTTTCTTGAGTGTGAATACATTTTGGTTTTATATGAATTAGTGGAATAACAATAGTGATGTTGAGAGTGTTTTGAGAATGGAAATGGGTTCTGGGGTGGGTCTATGTTTTCTTTAGTCGATGTATGGACAACAATGATTTTTTAGTTAGGAATGTTGATGGGTTCAATGGATAATGATAATGTCATAGAGAGTAGTGGAAACTATGATAATAATGTTTTACTAGAAGTTGTGGAATGACTTTGGTTGGCGTGTCAAATGATGAGGGTATACATTAAGTGAAAATGACGTGTTATGTATGGGAAACCACTATTTTAGTGTTCATGTTGATTGTGTGTATCAGAAATGAGGAAAAACTAGATAAAGGTCAATTTGTTCTTAGTACGCAAAGGGGTGTAGGATGCATGTATGTTCTTCATGGATTCAATGGAAAATTTGGACGCTAGTGTTGGGTGGGGTTCCCATGGATGTTTGGGTGCTGTGCTTTTGGAAGAGTTTGGTAAGTTGTGATGGTTGAGATGAGGTATTATTGGTATCGTTTTCAATGATGAATGTTCTAAACATTTTATAATAGACGTGGTGAACTAGGGTATAGGGTGGGGAGCACTATAGAAAGAATGTATTAAGTTGTTTATGTGACTACTATGTTGATTTATATAGACTTGGGTAGGATCCATCTTTGTGTAGGAGTGTTGGTGATTGGCATTGGCTCAGATTTTGACCGGTTGAGTACATAGAAGAAAATTTTATTCTTGAGTAGTACTTATAATGTTTGAAAATGGATTGAGGCCACTAGGACTTGAATAATTGATAAATGTAGGCTAGGAAATGTGGTTGGAGTCTACACATCCCTTTAGTGATGTAGAGATTGGGACAACCATGGAATTTTTGAAACTATGTGATATGGGACCAAGTAATTTAGGGCATTGGTTGTGTAAAGGATCAGATTGAAGGTTCCCCAATTGGCTCTCCAGGTATAGTGTAGTGTCTTTTTAGGAACCCATTTGTGTGGTGGTTCAATGATGTTACCCAAACATATCTCACGTGGGTAATTTTTTTGATGATGAGTGTAACGCCCCGACCCCAGTTACCCAGAGTCAGTTCATTATTACATAACATTTCCATGATCACACGAAAGATCAAGTATCGAAAGACCAATTAGTTTAGTATCCTTGGATTAACTTGATACATTCATAAGGTTTACATTACATCATAAAATGAAAAATAAAACAATATAGTCCTCATAGTCCACACTCTTATCCCCCTCATTCTATCCATGTAGGTCATACATAAAATATTTCTTCACATCCTGGGAAAAATAAAACAAAGAAAGGGGTGAGCTCCAATTCCCAGTAAGGAGAACAATATAGAAGAAAAATTTCAAAAATAAGCATAAAAATGAAAGGAAATGTATTACTAAAAATAAAGACTTTTAAACTTGAACTTCATCATTATGTGGAAAAAATAAAATGAAATAATTCCAATTACTTATTCACATGGATATTCTACAAGTCAAATAATCACATGAAATATCAATAACCACTTTCATAATGATGGAATTCATAATGCCAGACTATAATAACCACATAGTCAAGGACTTGTTCCATGACTACAAATAAGATTTTTCCAATTCTTTATGCCAAGACATTATTTTGTCTCATGAGACCTACTGATGGATTGAGGAGCTATAGCGGGCTCCACCCTCCACTTATTATGTCCAATGCATTCCTCATATGGACAGGTTTAAATATAACATAAATATCCGTATTAAAACTATCATATAAAATGTCAATAATTTCTCCATAAACCATTAATGGTATAAAAATAACACATCCAAAGTCAAACATATCACAAAACATTCAATACAATATGGATGTTTTGTATCACTATAAATGAACTTCAAATAAGCTTAAAATTCAACAAAGGATGTTGACATAGATGAAATCAAAACTATTTGAGAGAAATATAACTTTTTGAAATCAATTAAAAGTCACATAAAAATAATATAATACATTTACTTTGAAAATATTATTATTATATTGTAAGGGAGGGTTCAAATATTTTGTAATGGTGGAAAATAGTCGCACCCGCCGTATAAGCTAAAAAGACAATCTTACCTTAATTATGTCAAAATGGTTAAAATTACCTTGTTTGGAAAAAAAAGAATGATTCCTTTATAACCCTATTATATAAAGTCAAACATGGGTATAAATGACTTTACCCCATATTCTAGTATATAGTAATGTTGTTTTGAAATACATTTTTATGAAACTTAAATGTGGATGATAAAAAATTCCCAGTAGATTATTACGTATAAACAACCTCGGATAATGAAGAGATTGCGAAAAAAACCCTTACCTTGTAATTTTCCATGGTTGGGGGTAGGTTAACCTCCTGTATAATTGGGAAATAATTTCTAAAAAATTATACAAGAATCATATACATTAATATTATATCATATATGATCTTTTAGCATTGCTTTGTTAATAATATCATAGTATTATTGTCGTTTCGGGTGTTAACTTACTCGTATTTGTTTTGTTACATAAGTTGTATTTTATATGGATAGGTCTTATCTTATTCATATCCAGAATGATATCAAGTCCTTAAACATTATTTTTAACCATCAAATATTATTATACTTGAATGGATACGATGGAGAATGAATTTCATCGCGTTCGTGGAGACGGTAGTCCGTATGTACGCACGAGCGACAATATCATTTTTTTGATATTAAAATAATATATAATTGAATGGTATATCATATATACAGAATTTTTTTCATGTTATATTTATTGTTTAAAGGAATTACACATCATTATTATACCAATCCAAATAATAATTTATTGAATAACAATTACACCACGACGTGGAGTTGGTAAGTAGTACATACATACGTATGGTGAAATGTCATTCAATGGATGGATATAATACTGAATATGGTTGTACCATTTTTATAATAACATCACAGTATATATAATATACTGGATTTATTATTTTATAATGGGAATAACAAATAAATAAGAAGTTGGTGAAGAAAGGAACTTGAAAAAGGGTGGTGAAAACATTACCTCTTCTTTGGGTTCTTCCTTTTGATTTGATCAAAAGGGCTCCATAAATTGGCTTTATGATCAAAATATGGACTCTAGGATAAAGTGAGGGAAGTTTAGAGAGTATTTGTGTAGGGTTTGGCCGATCCAAAAGTCTTTGAATGTGTTAATTAGTGAGAAGGTTGAGTGCCCTTTTATAAGAGGGGTGAGGGGCACCTTTGGAAAAGCTAGAAATATTATTTAATAATAAATTCATATTCGGTATCTAATGGCTCCAAAGTGGATTATTAAGAGTACAAGGTGAGGTTGGGTCTAAAACCACCCAACCAAAAGGTTTTAGACTGGGTTGGGTCACTACATTTACCTTATCTTTTAGTTTTAACTCTTAGTTAATTAGTTTTACATTTACCATGTCACTTTGTATTTTTATATTATATAGTTAATACACTTACAATATACATCCAAGAGACCCCCAAGTTGTCAATTAATGATCAATATATCATGATATATGTCTCTTGGCCGAACCTATGATTTTTATTAATTTAATATCAAATAATAAAATAATATTTGTTTTAAAAACTCTTTTATGTCAATTTTGACACTATTCCATAATTGATTTTTGTTAAAGTATTAACAACTATATTAATTTGAAACAAAATCATTAAAAAAACCTATAATGTAATATTATGAAATAAAATTCATGTATGTCTTCAAAACATTCAAATTATATTAATTTTAACATTTATAATACCAAATGTTTGATTCGTTCATTAATAAAGAAAAATACTACATCATTATTGTGTCATAAATAATATTAATTATTAAATGTCTAAAAATTATGAATAAAATATCATTATGTATGAAATCATATTATATTTCTAATTAATATTTATAGTCTAAAATCCAACATATATATCCCTATGTAAACATTTTTTTCTATATGATATATGGTTGTGCAATTTTTGTATTTAATTTAACTTAATTAATATAAAGTGTCATTATCACTTATAAGTGTCTCCATGGGCTCCGAAAAATCAACCCAAATATGCCCATGGTTGGACATTTATCATAAAATAATGTGTGGACATGTTTTAGGCTAATTTATTATTATTATAATATTAATATTTAACCCTTATTTACCAGATTTACCCTCTAACCATGGTAAATAAAATATTTACCGAAGTAATTATTCAAAATGTCTAAAAATAAAAGTTACCTATTTACACAATTTGAACATCATGATTCCAAATTAGGATTCCATTTTTACAAATTCAAAACACAAAAGTGGCAGAAATTAATTTGAAATTAATTTCCGTTGTTAAAACAATAAACGTGTTTTTAAGAGATAATAACTATCAAAAGATTGACACTTGTTCATGTCTGGTTTAATTGAGAAATTATGTCCAATGATCAAAATTGTTTTAAATGGTAAAAATAAATTCTAAATATACTTTTAAACAACTCAAATTCATAATTTATCACTATTTATTATTTCTATTTAAAAATTTGTTTTTAATTTAAATTAAAAAAAATTCACTATTCATCAAAATATAAATGTTTTCCGAAAAGTTCCAAAATTTTACCCTAGGCTAATATCGATATTCTGAATTCAAAAATGAAATCAATTTTGAGAGATAAAATTTATAATATTTCAAAATGCGGGGATTACTATTCATAACGTCTAGTTTGATTGGTTGTGCTGTGTGTTAGAACTCGATTTTGCGTACAACACACACTACTGTATTATTCAAAGAGAAGTGTACCGTGGAAGCTTGGGGTGTAACATTATCCCCTACTTCAAATATTTTAGTCCTCGAAATTTCAAGAATATTACTCAATAAAAAGACTCGGGTGGTTTTTTATCATAAGTTCCTTGGGATCCCATGATTCCTCTTCCATCATGTGGTTTCTTGATAGAACTTTTACCAGACGAGTCGTCTGGTTTCATAGCACTTGTTCTCTTGTATCAAGAATCTTGATGGGCTCTTCGCAATAATACATATCAGGTGCCAGTTCTAATTCCACATAGATGAGAACATGCGTTGGGTCATGCATGTATTCTCTTGACAGTGATACGTGGAACACATCGTGAACTTTAGAGAGATTTGGTGGCATTTCCAAATGGTAAACTACCACCCCAATTCGTTCTAGAATTTAGAAAGGTCTGATATACCTGGGACTCAATTTACCCTTCTTACCGAAATGTATAACTACCTTCCATGGAGATACCTTCAAGAAAACATGTTCTCCTACCTGAAATTTCAAATCCATCCTTCGTTTCTCAGCATATCTATTCTACCTACTTTAAGCTGCTTTGATGTGGTTTTGGATTACCTTCACATTTTCCATCATTTCCTCCACCAGTTTTGGGCCTTCAAGTTTTCTTTCACCAATGTCATCCCAACAGGTTGGTGTACGACATCTCTTTCCTTATAACGCTTCATATGGTGCCATCTGAATACATGAATGGAAGGTATTATTATAGGAAAATTATACCAGAGGTAAATATTGATCCAAGATACCCTGAAAGTCAAGTTAGAAAGATCTAAACATGTCTTCTGAGGTTTGAATAGTCCATTCCAATTGTCCAGCTATTTGAGGCTGGTAAGCAGTGCTCAAATGAAGTTCAGTATCCAAGGCCTTCTGAAGACTCTTCCATAATCTGGATGTAAAATGGGGATCTCAATCCGAATAAATCGATAGGGTCACTCAATGAAGTCTCACAACATCATTAATATATAGTCTTTCTAGACGTTCAATTGTTAAATCTTCCCTTATAGCAAGAAAATGTGCTGACATGGTAAGAAGATCAACAACAACCCATATTTCATCGTTCCTTCTAGGAGTCTTTGGTAGTCCCATGACAAATTCCATAGTGATATTATCCCATTTCCACTTAGGTATCGGAAGAGGTTGCATGAATCCTCAAGGTTGTTACCTTCCATCTTTCACTTGTTGGAAAACCATACATCGTGACACAAAATAAGCAATCTACCTCTTCATGTTGTCCCACCAAAAATGTTCCATTAAATCACTATACATTTTGGTTCTCCCAGGGTGTATAGATAAATTTGAACTATGAGAATCGTCTAACAATTCCCTTTTTAAATTAGCTATATCGGGACCGCAAAGTCTCTTCCCGAATTTGAAAATTACTTCTTCATACACAAAGTCTCTCAATCTCCCATCATTCACAGCTTTAATCTTATATTGAAGTTATTCATCATCAGTCTAAGAACTGTTAATCCTTTATAGTAAATATGGTTTGGAAACCATTTGGAAAAGCACAGATGTTTCACCTTCCATTATTAATCCCATGTCCATCTTCACTAGATCCATGAAAATTGGATCACTTTCAATTCATATATTGTTCAAAAATCCATGATCTTTTCTACCCAAAGAATCTACCACCTTGTTTGCTTACCCCGGGTGGTAGTGTATCATACAATTATAATCCTTGAGTAATTCAAGCCATCTCCTTTGCCTCATGTTGAGTTATTTTTGTGAGAAAATATTTTTCAAACTCTTGTGATCAGTATAAATCTCACATTTTTTTAACATAGAGGTAGTCTCTCTATATCTTCAAATCAAAGATCACAGCTGCTATCTCGAGATCATAAGTAGGATAGTTTTTGTCATGAATTTTCAACTGTCGTGCTTCATAGACAATAACCCTATCATTCTGCATGAGGACACAATCAAGTACATTTTCGATGCATCACTATAAATAATGAACCCATCATTCCCTGTTGGTAGAGGCAATATAAGAGGATTGACTATTCTTCTCTTCAGTTCTTTGAAACATTTATAACAGTCTTTTGTCTAAAAAAAAATTAACCCCTTTACATGTGAGCTTTGTTAATGGATTAGCCAACTGGGAAACATTCTGGACGAAACATCGATAATAACCTGCTAAACCAATAAAACTCCATACCTCAGTTATACTCGTCGATACATGACATTCTTGGATTGCCTTGGTCTTAGAAGGATCAACATAGATTCCATCTTTAGAGACAATATTTCCAAGAAATGAAATCTCTTGAAGCCATAATTCACACTTTCAAAACATCCCATATAATTCATGTCTTATCAGAGTCTTTACAATAATGCGCAAGTGATTTTCATGATCTTCGTAGATTTGGGAGTATACTAAGATATCATCAATAAATACCACAAAAAAATCATCGAGATATTCCTTGGAAACTCTATTCATTAGATCCATGAATACAGAGGGTGCATTAGTCAGCCCAAAAGGAATTACCGTAAACTCATAATGTCCGTACCTTGTTCAAAATGATGTATTCAACATTTCTTCCTTCTTCACACATAACTGATGGTATCTAGATCGGATTCCAATATTTGAAAAGTATTGAGCTACATGCAACTGGTCAAATAAATCATCAATGAGAGGTAGGGGATACTTGTTCTTTATTGTTATAGAATTGATCTCTATGTAGTCGATACATAACCTCATAGATCCATCTTCCCTTTTAACAAAAAGTTCAGGGGATCCTAATGGAGAAACACTAGGGTGAATAAATCCCTTATTAATCAATTCATATAGTTTTTTCGTTAGATCATCTAAGTATACAGTGGCCATTCTATTAGGGATCTATGATATAGGCCTTGATCCCGTAATTAAATCAATGGAAAAATAAACTTCTCTTTCTAGAGGACATCCAGGTAAATCGTCCGGAAACACATCTACTTATAATTTCACAATAGGTACATCCTCTATTTTAACATTCCTTTCCTCACCCATAGTCATTTAATTATCTTCCCCCTAAACAATTCAATTTAGTTGAGCTACTAGGGGTTGATCTAGATAAGAATTAGGTGGTGATGATTCTTCTCTGAAGATAAGGTGTTCCTTATCATCATCATAAAAAATAGTAACATCATTCTTCTTAAAAAAAATATTAGCATCATTTTCTGAAATCCAATCCATACCGAGGATTATTTCAAACTCAATCATAGGTATGATGATGAGATTAGCAGATAAAGACCATTTATCTGCTCTAATGGGGACTAATTCACAATACTTTTTTGCAATGATACTTCCATTATGAGTTTTAACTGACAACTCCCTTGTTAAATTATATTAGAAATATCTAATTTTCATAGAAAACATGGAAGATATGAAACAATGAGATGATCTAGAAACAAATAATGCATTTTCTAAACTTGAGGAAACCATTAAATTACCTGCCACCACGTCTTTCGGAGATTCTACCTCAGCAGTATTGATAGCATAAACTTGGCCTTGATCCCTTGGCCTTTTCTGAGGTAAGTTCCCCTAATGTTTAGGACATTCATTTTCATAATGTCCCATCTCCTTGCAATTGAAGCATTGGACATTATTAGATTCATTCTTCCCCATGAAATCACGATCTTGGTGGCCCTTTTCACCACACTTGTAACAGAATCCCATCCCTTTTAAGAAAGTACCAGGGTACTTCTTCCCACATTTACTGCAGGATAGATATTCAACTTTTCCCTTCTTCCCCTAATTTACATTCCCTGATTGATCAGCAGATCTCTTCTTCTCTTGATTTTCTTGAAAGTCATATGACTTAGAGAATTAATTTTCTGTGTTGATAACACATGAGACAATGCCTTCATACGATGTGAAGGATTGTGAGACTAATGCTTGACAGAGAAATGGTTTTAACCCATCAATGAAATGATAAATCTTACTTCTTGGGTTATATATATAATCTCTAGAATACTTTTCTAACCTTGTAAATTTAGCCTCATACATTGAAACATTCTCATCCTCCTTTTGTCTCAGACTCAGAAATTGTCTTTCCATATCAGCTCGATCATCACGAGGAATGTATTTTTCTAAAAACAGATATTTGAACTCCCACCATTCCATATTTGATACTTCATCATCCTCCTTCATGTTTTCAATCAATGACCACCATTGATTATCATATTCAGTGAGGCGGTAAACTGCCATGATAACTTTTTCCCATTCACTATGCCCCAAAGCCTGAAATATTTTCTCTATGTAATTTATCCATTGCTCAAATAGTAAGGTATTTTTACTCCCATTGAATGTTGGTGTTTTTTTCTTCATGAAGTGATATAACATTGAACCTACATGATGCATATCAGGGTGCTCCACATGGGTAAGGTCATTATTCATAACATGAGGGAGTTGTCCCAGTATGGTGATTAGTTGATCAGAAACAGTTGTATCACCAGCTCCACTATAATTATCTTGAGCAAGAGGGAAATCACTACATAGAGTGTGTGCATTGATATAGTTTCTATTTCTTCAACTAGGCACCATTTCTAAACAAAGGCATAAACTTGATCATTTTATGAATCAAAATACATAATTCCATACTTAAAAAACACTTAACATAAATTGAACTACATATGGATATAATCCATAATCATAAAAATGTTTTCATTGAGGAAGTATATACTCATAAACCCTTAAAATGATTTGTAATTAAAATGAGAGATATCCTAAGAATATCCCTCGGGATTTTCGTAACCAAGACTGTAGTAAGGCTCGTTGTCATGCACCAGTTCCTGTTCGAGTCTACATTAAAGCGGTGTTTTCTGGTTTTACTCCAAGGTACATCTGTTCCAGAGCCACCTCTACCTACTCGTATCCAGACCAGGATGTATTTCTCAGGAAACTCAAAAAATCTATACAATACCAAAATTCTAGGAAGTTCTACTATACTAATCCTCAAATTCCATCTTAGGTCTATGTGCTCTAATAAGAGTTTATCTAAATCTATTTCCAAGGTTTGTACTAAACTTCCTATGATACCAACTATAATTCCTTGACCCCAGTTACCCAGAGTTGGTGCATTATTACATAACATTGGAAATGTGACAAAAATGAGAAAGTCTCGAAAGATCGATTAGTTTAGTAGCCTTGGAATAACTAGATACATTCATAACGTTTACATGGCATCATAAAATGAAAACTAAAATAATATATTCACCATTGTCCACTCTCTTATCCCATCATACTATCCAGGCAGGTCATTCATCAAATACTTCATCACATCCTTTGAAAATTAAAACATAGAAAGGGGTGAGCTCAAATGCCCATTAAGGATAACAATATAGCAGAAACTTTCATAAATAAGCATAAAAATTTAAGGCAATGTATAACTGAAACAAAAAACATTTAAACTAGACCATAAACATAATGTCGAAAAAATAAAATGAAATAATTCTAATTACTTATTCACATGGATATTATACTATTTGAATAAACACATGAAATATAAATAACCACTTTCATAATGATGGAATGCATAATTCCATACTATAATAACCACATAGTCAAGGCCCCGTGCCATGACTACAAATATGATTTTTCCAAGGCCTTGTGCCAAGACACTAGTTTATCTCATGATACCTACTGATGCATCGAGGAGCTATAGTGGGCTCCACCCCTAACGTATTTAGTCCAATGCATTCCTCATATGAACAAGTTTAAACATAACAAGAATATTCATATTAAAAATAGCATACGAAATGTAAATACATTCTCCATAAACCATGAATGGTGTAAAAGTAACACATCCATAGTCAAACATATCACAAAACCTAAAATACAACATGGATGTTTTGTATCAAAATAAATCAACTTCAAATATGCTTAAAATTCATCAATGTATGTAGACATAGATGAAATCAAAACAATTTGAGAGAAATATCTATTTTGGAAATCATTTAAAAGTCACATAATTATAAAATAAAACATTTAATTTGAAAATTTTCTTATAATCTCGTAAGATATGATTCAAATATTTTGTAACGGTAGAAAATAGTAGCACCCACTGTATATGTTAAAAAGATATTCTTACCTTAATTCTGTAGAAAAGGATAAAAAGGACCTTGTTTGGAAAACGATGGAATGATTCCTTTATAAACCTCTTATAGAAAGTCAAAAAAGGCTATAAATGACTTTACCCAATATTATAGTAAATTGTAAAAATTATTTGAAATACATTTTTAAGAAACATTCATGTGGACGATAATGAAGTCCCAGTAGATTATTAAGTATAAACAACCTCGGATAATGAAGAGATTGGGAAATAAACCCTCACCTTGTACTTTTCCTTAGTTGGGGGTAAGTTAACCTCCTGTATAATGGTGACATAATTTTTATTAAATTATAGAAGAATCATATACATTATTATGATATAATATATGATCTTTTAACATTTCTTTGTTAATAATATCTTAGTATTGTCATCGTTTCGGGTGTTAACTTACTCGTATATGTTTTGTTACACAAGCCGTGTTTGTTATGGAAAGTTTGTATCTTATTCATATCCAGAAGATATAAAGTCCTTAAAAATTATTATTAATCATTAAATTGTAATTATACTTTAATGGATACAATGGATAATAAATCTCATTGCGTTCGTGGAGACGTTAGTCCGTACATATGCAAGGGTGATAATATCATTCTTTTGATATTAAAATAATATATAATTGGATGGTATATCATATATACATAATTTTTATCAAACTATAATTATTATTTACATGAATTAAACATCATTATTATACTCATCAAAATAATAATTTATTGAATAACAATTACACCATGACGTGGAGACGGTAAGTCATATGTACGCGTGTATGGTGACATGTCATTAAAAGCAAAGATAGAATACTGAATGTGGTTGTAAAATATTTATAATAAAATCACAGTATATATAAGATACTGGAGTAATTATTTTAAAATGGTAATAACAAATAAACAGGAAGTTGACGAAGAAAGGAACTTGAAAGAGGTTGGTGAAAACATTACCTCTTTTTCGGGTTCTTCCTTTTGATATGATCAAAAGGGCTCCATAGGTTGTCTTTATGATCAAAATAAGGCCTATAGATTGATGTGAGGGAAGTTGAGATTGTATTCGGGTAGGGGATGTCCATGCCAAAAGGATTTAAATGTGTTAATTAGTGAGAATGGTGAGTTCCCTTTTATAAGAGATGTGAGATGAATCTTAGGAAAAGCCAGTAATATTATTTTATTATAAATTAATATCAGGTTTATAATGAAACAAAAGTGGATAATTAAGATTATAAGGTGGGGTTGGGTAAAAAAAACTCAACCAATAGCTTTTAGATAGGTTTTGTTACAATATTAACCTTATCTTTTAGTTTTAACTATTAGTTAATTAGTTTAACATTTACCATGTCACATTGTATATTTATATTATATAGTAAATAAACATACTATATACATCCATGCAACCCCCAATTGGTCCATTAATGATACACCTATCATGATATAATTATCTTGGCCGAACCGTAGATTTTTAGGAATTTAATATCAATTAATAATATAATATATTTTTTCAAAAACACTTTTTTGACAATTTTGACACTATTCAATAATTGATTTTTGTTAAAGTCTTAACAACATTATTAATTCGAAAAAAATTTATTTAAGCAATAAAATTATGTAATATTAAGAAATAAAATTCATGAATGTCAATAAAACATTCAAATTATATTAATTTTAACATTTATAATACCAATTATTTGATTCTTTCGTTAATAAGGAAAATAATTCATCATTATTGTGAAATAAATAATATTACTTACTAAATGAATTAAAATTATGAATAATATACCATTATGTAAATTTTTTTTAGCTTTCTAATGAATATTTATAGTTGAAAATACACCATATATAACCCTGTGTAAAAATTGTTTTGCAAAATGATATATGTTTATATCATTTTTGTATTTATTTTAACTTAATTAATATAAAGTGTCATTATCCCTTACTAGTGGCTCAATGGGGTCCGAAAAATCGACCCAAAGATGCCCATGGTCAGAAATGTATCAACCAATAAGGTTAGGACACATTTTATGTTAATTTATTTTTATAATAATATTATTTTTTAACCCATATTAACAGGATTTACCCTTTAACCATGGTAAATAAAATATTTTCAGAAGTAATTATTCAAAATGTATAATAATAAAAGTAACATATTTACACAATTTGAAAATACTGATTCCAAATATGGAATCAATTTTTATAAATTCAAAACACAGAAGTGGAAGAAATTAAATTAAAATTAATTCCTTTTGTTTAAACAAAAAAGCTTGTTTTTAAGAGATAATAATTGTCAAAAGATTGACACTTGTTCATGTCCGGTATAATTGTGAAATTATGTCCAATTACCAGAATTATATTAAATGGTAAAAATATATTCTAAATATACTTTCAAACCACTAAAATTCATAATTTATCATTATTAATTATTTCGATTAAAAAAAAATTTAATTAAAATTTAGTGATTTTAACTATTCATCAAAATATAAATGTTATCTGAAAGGTTCAAATTTTTTACCCTAGGCTAATTTTGATATTCCAAATTCAAAAATAATGTTAGTTTTGAGAGATAAAATTTATAAAATTTCAAAAAATGTGTACTAATATTTATAACCACTAGTTTGATTGGTTTTGGTGTGTGTTAGAACTCGATGTTGCATACAACACACGCTACTGTATTATTCAATGAGTAGAATTACATGTATTCGTGGTGTGTTACAATGAGGTTGATGTTTATGCATCCCTTGAGGAGCATTAGGTTTGTGATTGTGTATCATGACAAGAATTTCCTTTAGAGTGGGACCAGTCAAATGGTCCAAGTGGGGTTATGACATGAACTTCTTAAAGAGGGTAACATTGGAGGTGAAGGTTGTTAGGTGGGCCTTGTATACTAATCTTTTGGTCTTTAAGGATCATAAAATCATAGATGTGTGGATCAAAGAAGAGCTGTCATAAGGTGGGGAGGTTATAAGATCCCAGAATTTCATGGAGATACATACCTATTTAAAATTCTGTTAAACTTCATTTCTTAAGGTTAATGAAGTGGTTATTGGATATATTGGATGTTTTATTTGTGTTATGGGTGTAAATGACATTAAATGAGTTGATAAGTGGGAAAAGAGTGTGCAATGCATAGTTTTCACACATATAGTATAATTGGTATGCCTACCCGGGAAACCTTGCGGCCATACACCCCTTTTGGAAAAAGGATAGTTCGTTGTCACTATAAATTTTACCAAAACATGTGGTTGATTATACGAAACTATGTCAATTGAACCCACTTGGATAGAGGGATCTACATGTTTGGTGCACGGTTTGGCCAACCATGTGGCCAAACCATGCAACCATTAAAAAGTGGTAAATTCTCATTTTACCACCCAATATTATTTTATATCCATTGAATTTCTCCCCCATTCAACCCCCTCCATCCTGGTTTATTCTAAAAAAAGACCCTATTTTTCCTTGGGTGATTCTCTTTTGATTCATAGGATATTCAGGTTCCATTTAGAGCAAATCAATGGTCCCAGAAATTCTTTGAGTCTGTTTCCTTCCATTAATCTATAAAAGGCTTTGTGTGTGGTTTCCTCTCCTTCCAAAATGAAAAAACTATCACCTTTATAGTGGAATATAATTTTCTAAATTAAAGGGTATTTCAGTTAAAATAAATCGTAGATTTTAATCAAGTGTTCATTAACAAACATGATTTTGGTGGTTTTAATGATTTTTCGTAGTCTTATTGTTATATATGTGTATGTGGTAGGGAAAATGTATAGTCTCATTCTATTTTAATTTATTTATCTACGTAAAGTGATTTTATCTTTATTTTGAGATGTGAGACCCTTCATGGACCCTTTTGGGTTCATTGATGATGTGATAATGAACCAAGGGCTATCCTTTGGTTATTATAAACCCTTTAAAATGGATAAATGAGTTAGTAAACATTGAGGTAGGGAAATTCTGGAAATGATGGGCTATGAATTGTATTTTGGATTTCTATTCATCGTTAATATGATAACTAGGATTATTATATTTTAGCTTTTTAAGTTCCCAATGGGTTTTTTTAAAATGGTTTAAATGATTTATTTTGGGTTTTTACCCAACCATTGTTCTCAATGGAGTTGATGTTTTTATAGTGAGTATTTTTTTAAAACAAATTGTTGACCTAAAATTATTTGAATGGTTTTCATATTAATATATTTTATATGATGATTTGAAATTGGTTTATCTCCCCCTTTATTGTTAAAAATACTAAATATTTTGCTGATAATGGTTATAAAATCATTAGGGCATGTTCTAATTTTTTTTAAAAGAGGATCAACATGTTTTAAAGGGTTACTTCCAGATGATTCAAAAATAGTAATTTTATGTGTGTGTTATCATGGATTATGAAATGAAATTAATATTAATTGTTTTCTAGTTGTTTATATGGAATAAGGGGGTATCTTTAATATCTTTTATGTGTTAAAATGTTCTAAGGCATGTAAATGGTAAATGTTTTACGGTTATTGAAGAATGTGTACACTACATTGGGGTATGTGGGATATTGGGTTGAGGTTTTATACCCATGGATCAGGTTGGACTAAGTCTCTAAACCCCACCAATTTAATGCACATGTTAGGGACTCAGACTAAGGTTCAATTACCCTAACAGTTGCATTTAATGATACTACATGGAATGAGGATCCAAGGTATGTGTTATGGAATATATGGTTGGGATATCAGAATGAGGATCTAATTTTTCCAATATACGGACATGATGTTTATTTGGATGTTGGACTAATGATCTATGCTTCCCAAACACATGGACATGTCTTGATTACGGGACTGAGGCTCTGATGTATGTTTTTAAATTATGATTAGTTAATTCCCTTGTGATTTAATGTGGATAACACCTTATTCCATGGATTAGGATACTAGTGTGACCAGAGCTAGTTTAGTTGGTTGGTTAACCTTACAGAACTGAATGGATAATATAGTTAAGTAGTATTTGTTTAAATGTGAGACTTAATGTTGTAAATTTTCTGGTTAACATGATAATATTTAAATGCGAACCATGTTCCATTAATTTACATGTTTATTTATTGCACATGTTTCCCTTCATAAACTATTATATGTACTGTTTATTACTTTAGACACCATTGGTGGTGGCCTATTGAGTTGTATTCACGCCCTGTTTGGGATTCCATTGCACATGGGTACCGAAGAAGAAGCTACTTGTTCCTATTATAAGTTTAGGATAGGGACCTAGTGGTTGGTTTATAGATGAGATGTTAGGTTAGAGATTGGGATTTCATGACTGGGTTGGGACTCAGGAATGTGTTTGAGATCATATATGGTTTTTGTACAAGAAGTTTTCCTACTTGATGGATATCCTCACATGTAGTGTGTCCATCATATTTCATAGCACCTGTTACTTGATCAATTATAGGACTTTACTGTATGTAGTCTATTTATGGATAAAATTGGTTCCTTTATCTATTAATATTATTTATACCATGATTTACTCTGATAAGTGTTTATAGTCTCCACAACATATTCCACTAGACCCACACTAGTAGTCGGTAGGCATTGGCAAACGTGTAGGTTTTCTTGAGGTCATGTGATTACTCGAATTGGAGCATCAAGTATACTATCTCCCTAGTTGGGGATGTTTCAATTATAGTGGCTCAAAATGGGGCATAATGTTTCGAATGGGAAAACCACACAATTTTCCCAAAATATACAGCGACCATGCACAACCCCATGGGATTCCAAAATTATCTAAATTCTCCCACAATGAAAGAAATGAAATACCCATACAATGTTTGAAAAAAGGGTAAAATATGAACTAAAAACATGTATGAGATATGTCTTAAAGGTTTGGGATCTTACAATCTTCCAAAAATATAACAAAACCACATCAAAATTCACTCCCTAATATCACTAATATTTAAAGGTAAAAAAGAAAATCCAATGATCCAACATGTCCAATCATCTCTCCCATTTCCATCCAAAACACATTAATGAATCCATAAAACACAAAACAATAGAACAATCTTTCCCCAAAAAACTTTCTCAATTTGTTCCAAAACATGAATATGTTTTTCCTGAAAGGACCCATCAAACACAAGGTCAAAATCATCAACATAAATCCCATGAAAAAGGATAGGGTGATACAATTGATGGTTTGACACATAAATAACATTGTGAAATGCACTACACCTTTTTAGAACAGATAATTGATATGAGACCAACCTGATCCCCTCTTCGATCTCAAATTGTCTTACAAACATGGGATCCAACATTCCCTACCATTGAATATAATTTTGTAAAAATGTATATATCACTAGAATGAATACACAATATACCAATATAAAATCAAGAGGTTTATAAAATATATCACCATATGAATTACTTCTAAACCGAGTTATATCTATAAAATTATGAAACAAATGATCTTACATTGAATTCCCCCACACGAGACTTAGTCCTAGAAAATCTGACTCACTCAGCTTCAACCAACATTGTTGTGATTTACATGGCCTATCCTAAACAACATCATATGGTTTCATATGAATATTCTTCTGATAAATTATTTGATAAAATAACTCAGCTAGTTCTAATTTAATCTCCCAAGATCCCAAAAAGGCTATGATGCATGCCCTCAATATGTCCTCTAAAACCTGAATAGTATGATTGGATTTCATGTATGTCCGTGTGTGAAATTATTTACATAGAAACACATGGGTACCAAAAAAATCATGTGATTACTTCATGAATCTCATTGTAACATGTAAATCATGATCTATAACTTTTCTCTATGGAACCCCATTTAAATAGGCTATGTCCCAAACATAAATTTCTCCCAATTGATCAACTATGAATGTTTACCAAATTGGGACAAAATGGGATAATTTTTTCAAACATTCCACAATCACCCATATTGAATCATACATATGAGGGATCCTCAGAATACCAACCATAAAATTAATGGTAATATCATTAAACATAAACTTTTGAATGAATAAGGGTTATAGAAAACTACCGGGTAACTGATACAAATCAATGAACTACGAAATTAATTTTCATTGAATCCCTAAATTGGAAATATAGTTTTTTATTCCTTGTAGCCAATATTGTCCCTAAAGTTCACGATATATTTTGTTCAAAATAGGGTTCACTATCCACTTTGAGGCATGAAATTCACTTATCAACTCTTATCTCATTCGATTAGGAACTATAAAATGTCCCCAAATGATGATGATATCATCCTTATCTATATTACAATTAGAAGATGACTCCCCACCTCTATGAATTTACCACCATGAAAAATACTTTAGATCCTCACATATTATCTCTTTAATAGACCTCAAATGTGTTGATTGAATTGATAAGGATATGAGGGTCATATTTCCCAAGCCTTCCTTAACCTGTATATGATTCTAGTCCAAGAAATCTATCATCTTCAATAAAAAATTGGAATCCTGGATTGCATGAGTCCATGTCATTCAGATTGAAGTGTCAATGACACTATTTATTTTCTCTGGTGTATAAGCATGCTCAAATTTGAATGAATTTAGATACTCAACACATATATTCTACTATAGATTAATTCATAGCTGCTAAAATATATAAATCATCTTTTTTTGTTCAATATACCAAATAGATATTTTCCCAATAGGTATAACATCCAACAGAATAATGCATAAACCACTGTGTCCAACTCGATATCATGGATATGATAATTCCATTCATGTAGTCTCAAATCCTGTGATACAATGACATGAATCAATCACTCTGCATGAACACTTCCCAAAGTCTAATCATAGATTCATCACAAAAAAAGTTATAATCCTTTCTTAATTCTGGTATAATCAAAATCGGTGTGGTGGACAAACGCTTCTTTAAATCCTAGAAAGAATTATAACATGTTCTATACCATTCAAAATTGATACCCATCATGTGAAAAAATTAATATGGTGATTCAAAATGGGAAATTTTATGTATGAATCTATGATAACAACCCAATAAACCTAGAAAACTTCATATATCAAAGAAATTCATGGGAATCTCCCATTAAACAACAACCATGACATTTTATGCGTCCACTGAAACACCTTCCTCAGAGATTATGTGACCAAATAAATATACCATGTCAATCTAGAATAGATACTTATATATCTAGAAATATAGAATATACTATCCCATTATACATATTATGATGTTAATATGTTGGTAATTATTACCACGAGTCATAGAGTACACTAGGATGTTATCCACTTAAAAAGGAAAACTTATACAAGTAAGGGTGAAAGGATTAGTTCATCAAGCCATAAGAATAATTTTAGAATTATTTATCCTAAACAACATAACAAAAACCTCATATAGTTCATAAATTCTTCAATAAAAGTCCACAATATATAATAAAGTCTCACTCTAACAAAATTATACCCTGATCTCATGTTAATTTTGAAGAATACACATGTTCCCCTAAACCGGTCAATGAGATCACTAATATGTTAAAGAGGATACTAGTTCTTAACTATAATATAATTCAAATTATGGTAATTGAAATGTAAATAGAAAATAATACCTTCCTTCTTATAAAAAAAATCAATTAACCAGACAATGATGTACTTGGATTGATAAATCTGTTATCCATCAATTTCTCCAAATGAGTATTAAGCTTTTGATGCTTTGTTAGTTCCATCCTATGAGGTGGATTAGAATTTAGTTTAGCTAACAAAATTATATTATTTGAGAAATATATCTCTCTCTCAGGTTGTATACATGGGAAATATTTAGGTAACATGTCCTGAAATTGATCCAGAATAGGTGGAAGGACACCATGCTTTACAACCTCATTATTCAAGAGAAAACACTCAACATGGGTTGTGAGTGTAACACCCTTAGTTTTTTGAGAATTTTTTTTGAATAAATTTATTTTATTTGATTTAATGTGTTTAATAATATAGTATTTAAACACTTCATTATATTCATTTCCATGTCAAGATTGTGCTACATGCAGCACCAAATTGGCTTTCATTACCTACATCATTGAGTTCCTAAAAAATATCATCTAATTTTTATAATTATTTAAAAGATATAGTTATAAATTTTAAATTAATGTTAGTAATATGGATAGTAATAAATAATTTATAAATATTATTTATAATGTTTTGTATATAAATAAAACATATTGATAATAAATAATCTAATATTCCTAAAGTCTTTATGAGTATAAAAATACTGTTTTCTCAAATGACCGAATTTTTATGTATTTATTAGAAAAAACATAAAATAAATTTTAGAAACTTATAGATGTTGAATTTTATAAAATAAACATATTTTTTTAATATTTCAAAATTATCTTATGGTTAATTTTAGGTATTTTTCTAAAAAACCCCATTTTTGGGGGAATAGTTAAAAATACAAAATTTTAATTCAAAACATCTTTTTCATGAAATTAATTTATATAATTAAATTATATTTTAATTTTTTTAAAAGATTAATGAAATTATTTTTAAATAAATTAATATAATATAGGTAATTGGAACAAATTTTACATTGAAATTTGATTTAAAAACATTTGAATCATTTAAACTTTTATATTAAAAAAATTTACTGTCGCGACACATCAGTAGGTTTAATTTTTAGTTAATTTCTGTAACTTATAGGATTAGAATATGAAAAAATGGGTTAAATATTTTCAATAATAATAATTTATAATAATTAATGATTTAAACATATTTTTTTACTAAAACTAGTTGTGAATTTGATTAAAATTATTTAAAGTGACTAAGAGAATAATTTTCTATATAAAAGACTAAACCTTAATCATAAATCCAAAAATTACCTATAAACTATTATAAATAAAATTTTATATAATAATACTGAAATTATAATCCTTTTCACTTATTGTGACAACTATTGTAGAAAATTTTAATAGAGAAATCATGGGTGGGACTACCTTTTAAAAAAATTACAAGAATGCCACTACCCCTCCAGTATAAAGAGGGACTCATGCCTCCCACTTATTCATATCTCTCAAGCACCTTGGATAAGAAATTATATCCCTAAATATCATATAAAAATCCCTAACTTTATCCTAGAATCAACCCTTTGATATGAAATCCATCAAATGAATCCCTTTTGTTCACACCAAAATAGGTTACCAAATTTAGAGGTAACATCCTTCCTTAAGATATTTTGATTTATTTCCATTCCAAACCATATAAAATATAATTATTTCATGATTATAATAATAACATAAATATCCTAATATGTATTAATTATATGGGCTTGACATATAATTACACATACTTCCATTTAACAACTAACAATCTTTCTATTCATGTTTACGGTGAACAATTGCCCCATGAAACGATGTTGTTCATTTTTTCCTTTACCAACTATCTTGGTGGAAAATAATGATATGAAAAATGTTATATATAAATATATATGATATATTGGATATATTTATTAATATATAATAAATATATGAAACATACATTCATGATTTCCATTTTTGGTAAACAAGATAATTTCATTATGGGATGTGTGGACTATCACATCTTCAAAGAGATGTGATTCATTCACACTCAACATGGATTGTATTACAGATAAATCATAAAAATGTATATGAAATATATAAAATACTATGTCTAATTTAATAAGTATATATATTGATATATTTTATTTAATTTCTCTCTTTTTAGATGATAATTAAACTAAAACAATGTTCACGTGTCTGTATGGCATATCGTCTCCATGAATAGTGTCTTCCATTTAATATTTCTATCATTCATAAATTATTATAAAAAATTATGTAATATAAAATATATTTATAACATGGTTTATATTCTATAAATAATTATAATAAAATGAGTACAATTTTTTTTACAAATTATGAGACATCCGAAGAACAAAGCGAATATTACCCAAAATGTTACCTTAACATAGAAGTGTTAATTGGTGGGTCATATAAAGCTATATGTTGTATTAGATAAATAAATATAGTTCTTTGGTATATTTATAATAAACATATATTTATTTTATTTTATTTTTAATGATTTTTATGAGATTCGCGACATAAGGTAGAGGGAGTTCTAGTCACAGATTAATTTATGTGAGATTTATTCCTTATTCGCCACTGAATTATTTTTTCATGCGGTATATAATTCAAATAAAAATAATATACAATTATAATCTTTATATTTATGAGTATTTAAAAATCCATATTATTATTTCTCTTTCAATGGGTTTATGTTTCAAATTTTACAAAATTAGTAATGTATTTCTCTCCCAATTTTCCTTCTTTGAGACACATGCAATGAATTTAAAATACCATGTTTAAGAAATGTTTTTGAATATGATATTTTGAGATAAATTTTAATGAACGAATATTTTAAAAATGTTTTATGTTTTTAAAATAATACCTTATAAGTTTTCAATTTCTTTTAAAAGAAATGCATCACATAAAATTTTCTTGATTAATTATTAGTTTTCAATGTGTTTTCAAAGAAATGGGTTTTAAAAAATTTTCATGATTTCATTATATGTTTTCAAAGTGTTTTCAATGTAATTTTTTTAAAATGTTTCACTATTTTTTATTATTTTCACGTTTATTTTCAATGAAAATGTGTTTCAAAAGGTTATATCATTGATAATGATTTTTAAAAGGAGAAAGGATATTTTCTTGAAGAAATATTTCTAAAAGATATTTCAAAATTATCTTCCATATAATAAGAACTAAATTGTTTTTATCATTATTTTTTAGAGAAATGATCCAAATTTTACATTCATATTATTTCTCTGAATGGTATATATTTTGATGGAATTGTGTTTATGAAAACCATTTCACTTTCATGGGTTACATGTTTATGAAGCCTATTTCGTCTTCATGGGTTATAGGTATATTAAATCATCTTCTTTTAGAATGTGATGTTCTTGAATAATGATTACGAAACCTGTCTCTTTTCCAAAGTTTATGATACAATTACACATTTATGAGACCCATTTCATTTTATGGGTTTTGATATGATTGTTTAAAATTTTTTGGAACATGTATGTATGATTTGATTATGATATGGGTTGGACCTATATCTCCCTTCATTGTATTAGGAAGATATTTTTTCTCACAAGATAACAATGTGATTCGATTCAATGGTCTTGATCTACTATAGGAGATGGGTAAACTTATTCCACTATAGGAAGATGGGGAATCACGATCCACTACAAGAAGATGGGGAAACCAGATGAACAATGGAAGATGGGTGTCACGAACCAGGCCGGATCATCATCCGACCCGACACCTGACCCGGTCCGCGACATGGCCCGAAGGGCGTTCCCGATCCCCACAGGCTGGAAACTACTGCCGGGAATCAAAATAAACTAGTTGGGAACAATTTTAGCCCATGTCAAGGATGAATAAACATAAAATAAACATGCGGATAAATAAAAGTAAAAAGAACTAAACAATGTGGCAACGAAAAAAGGAATAAACAAAATGTGACATACCTCAGGTGACCCCGTGGATCACCATAGTACGTCAACTACAATTGCTCCCAAGAGCAATCCAAGATTGAAACCTACAACTGAAAAGTAAAGTAGGCATGGGCACCGAGATGCTCAGTAGGAAAGCCAAAAATGTAACCACATCCTATGCCCCTGAATTTAGTAGGAAATCCAGTCATGCCATTTTGAAAATAAGATATAATAAAATAGTGTTTTTTTTATTTTCAAATTCAAGCAACGAGTTTGGATTTTCAGGTAAAGCCTTTTACTCCCACTACATTTTCAAAATAGGTTTCAAGCATGCATTAACATTTCAAAATGAAAAGAAACCAGTTTGGATTAAAATATGGTTTTCACAAACAAGACATCAAGTATGAAACAGCTGAAAAGAAAGTTACATCGTTAGCAGCATGACAAAAATGAGCACCATGGGTAATCCCTATAGGCAGCTAGAACAAGTGGGAACCTAAAGACCTCATACCTCAGTGAAACATGGCTTAGAAGACCACGACCCTCAGAAAACGTGGCTTAGAAGGCCGCGAACCTCAGAAAACGTGGTTTAGAAGACCACGACCCTCAAAAATTCATATGTTTAGTCAGTGTTGTTGCATCAATCATGCTAGACAAACCTGGACGAACCTCTGCTGTGTGATCTAGCGTACTAGTCCGGGTCACCCTCCTAGATACCCGGGTTTCCATTGTGCTCTATTTCAAATGGTGGTGAGTTTTCTTTATCAAGAAATCAAACAAGTACATTACACATTCTTTATCTAAAACTCATTCATCCATTCACCACTGCACTCCCTACTTAAGTACATTCCCCCTCTTGACATCACACAATTACGTACAAGCCTTTACACTAGGCACATATCACAAACCACTCATTAACAATTGCATCATATTTTATTTTCAAATTTAGGGGAATGACTCAAAAGGGGTTTTCTATTTTCACAAACCAAATCTTAAAGTGCCAAACGGGACTCAATAGAGGTTTTTCTATTTCATAAAACATTCTTATGATGCCAAACATGCTTAATTACATAAAGGGAACACTTTTTAAAATCAACCAGCGAAAAGGGAAAACACCTTTGGAAATACACATTACCAATTCAAAAGCACTTAAGAAATCAATTTTCCAGGAAAAGTCACTTAAGACCAATGGCTTTGAAATACATTTCAATTTACCAATACAAGGCATAATTGTTTCTAGCAACTGCAATCAGATTCCATAGCATGTATATATACATAGAATAGTGTGAAAAATATTTTTAAAACAGTCAAGCAATTATGAATTTCAAATTAAAAACTTAGGCATATGGGACCTACCTCAACTTGTCGCTATCTTTCAATGATCACTCAAAACGACACTTGGCGCACACACTCACATGAATTTATACACACATATATACGCACCCCTAGCTGCATTGCAAATATTCCCCGTGCCATGAGGGAATATCTATAAAGAGGGCATATATATATATATGCCTTACCCTATGCATGTACGTGTAGGCGTTCCTGACACCCGCAACATGAAACCATCGTCGCGAGGTCCAGCGCACTACAAAAATAATTTAATATAACCATTAAACACTCAAACAATCCATAAAGTGACTCAAATTAATACATCAAGGTTTGCACCAATGACACGCCACTTACATAACTCATAAAACTCATTGAAAATATTAAAAGAAAAGCACAAAAACAATTTAACCATTTCCAAAGGCCATTTCAAATCGTCACATAAACCGGAGTCAATTTCCAAAACATGCATTCCATTGTTTAAACCATTTCCAAAAGAAGTTTTTCACCATCTAACAACTTAAATAAACCATTGTGCAATTTATAATACAACCCAAGGAAACACCTCACTGCCTCACACTGAGAAAATACCCAAAATCCCCTCTTTAGAAACAAACGCACATTAAAAACCATTACACAATTTAATTAAAACAATTTCGTATCCTTAAAAATTATTTTAGGTATCGTTCTAAATTTTCATAAACCAATTTTTAAAGAGTATAACACATCTTTGGACACAAAACCATCATCAACCTTCTATCATTACCAGATGCACACAACGCCACATTAAGAACATAGTATTTTCCATTTATACAAAATAATAAACTAAATACACAACTTACAAAACACTATCAATTGACCATATACAAAGTTCTCAACAGAAACACACTCATACAATAATAACACACCGCCAAACAAAACAAACACAAACTAAATTATTTTAAAAACTAGTTTCATACCAAACAGATAAAACATAAAACACAAAATTTATTTAAGCAAGGAAACATAATTCACCACATAAACATAATTCGCACTCAACAAGTTAATTAAAGAACATATTAAATTAATTAAGCAAGAAAAACATTACAGACGCAAGAAGACGTAAACCAGAAACCGACTCTAGACCAGATAAAGACCTCAATGGTCCGCAGACTCAATTTCATATTTTTTAACGTGGCGTAAAAATATATGAAAACACATGAATATATTCTTACCCAGAAATTGGCGAGCAACCCGAAATGATCCGACTCGCTTTGCCTTCGGCGGCAGTGGATGGGATGCAGTCCGGCATGACCCGGGAAGCCCTTCTCAAACCCAACGAGGGAATTCTTCGGCACACCGGAGCAACACAGAGGCACTGAAAAACATCGTGTTCGCTGGAAATGCACCGGAAAGGTGGCTGGACTCATCGGAAATGCACCGGAAAGGGGGTTGGGTTCGGAAAGCGGGTGCTAGGTTGGTGTGGGGCAGAGGGACGGAACCAGAATAGTGGAGATCCAGCTAGGGAGGGGGTTTCGGGCGGCGGAGAGCAGCCGGGGAAGGAGGAGCATGGCGGAGCTGGCTGGGAGTTGCGGCCGACGGCGGTCGGGTGATGGCCGGGAGGAGGGGGAGTCGGATTCGGCTAGAGGGGGATGCCGGGAGGCAGGTTGGAGGCACAGAGATGGCGGCGGCCGGAGAGGGAGGGTGGCCGAAGGGGATCCGAGCGCGGCGAGGGTGGCAGCTGGAGAGGGAGTAGGCGAGGCGAGAGGGCTCGCTGGCGGGGGGGTGGCATCGCGGGCCGTGAGAAGAGGAGGAAAGACGAAGGTCCGAGCGGCAAGGGGGGGGGGGCGTCACTCCGTGAAGGGGAAACACAGGGGGTGCGGGAATAGGGTTAGGGAAGGGGGAAGCGACGGGAAGAAAAAGGAAAAAAATAAATAAATAAATAAATAAATAAAATAAATAAAATGAAATAGAAATAAAAATAAATAAATAAAATGAATAAAATGAAATAAATAAAATCTGAAAGAATAAACAAATTCCTAATTAAAATATTAACTGAAATTTTAATAATAAAATTATTAACTGAGAGCGGACACCGCACAAGGTCTCACGCGCGGGGTCGCGCGCATGGTTTCATGTCTCAAAAACAACACATTCAATAACAAAAAATCCCTTAACAAAAATTAGGGGCTGTGCTGGGCGCGCATACGCTCGCGCGTTCGTATAAAAATGATATTTTCATTTAATTTAAAACCGGTTAAAAACACAGTTCAAAAAACGAGACCCAAAATAATTTAGTTAAAATAAGGCATTGGTCAGGGTGTGACAATTCTCCCCACCACAAAAACATTCTACCCCCAGAAAGTCACCATGCCAAACGAGGAAACAAACTCGAGTTTGAAACTAAATGTGGCCAACAAAATCATGAACTGGGTATGACTTTTCACTCCATCAATCACTCCCGACCAACTCTGATGGAAATTGAGAAGAGAAGGACCATCAGGAAAATAGGAGGGTTCTCCCCACCATAAGAATCCTACTAGCACAACCGACATTGAGACTCTTAGCATGAGCTAACTCTAGAACTGTCAACTTGATCCAAGAGGAAACCGCCACATAGACCAAACCTTGAAGAAGGCACTTCAAGATTCATGGTGGGTCTTCCCACTATTTAAGGACTGACCAGCTTCAACCAGTGATCACAGAACAGTACGAGAAACCCAGCACAAACCGACCCAGGAACTCTCCGCATAAACTAGACCCCCCACCACATGGGGTCAGCGACGAAAGACCCCAAACTGAGTAGCGGACCAACCCCTATTCATTATTTCCCAAGACGCAAGTGTCTACAAAACGAGAACATCCTGAAACAAGAACGGGTCACCAAAGGATCTAGCCACATGAGAGAGATAATCATCTCGAGACTCACAACCATAAAGAGACAACTCCAAAGCTCCTATTTGAGGAGGCACAACTACTAAAATTACATGAAAATGATACCAACACACCTCCTTACAGCCAAAGTGGGGTATTCAAGGAACAAAGACCACAACGAAGCGACGAGGCCTCTATGCCACTTACTGTAGGACATAACCTTCAATAACGGGAGAGCTACAATAAGGAAATTTATACCGTCCCCATTTCAGCATTGGAGACAAAAATTAAACCAAGGTTCCCCACACCCAATGATTCATGACTGCGTGAAATTCTTCGCTCTGAGACCTGTGGTTGGAGCTCTGATGTCTTGAATCATCTGCTGCCCCGATGTTAGGAGCTGAAATTCTCCCATCGAGACTCCTCCTGACGAAGCCGCTAGTAGAACCTCTCTAAGTTTCCCAAACAGCCACACCAACAACATGTCTTCAATGGATGATGATGACAAGGCGGCTTAAAGTACCCAAACTAAGCACACTAGAAGAAAACAAGGGGTTGGTCCAACTAATAGGAGATGGAATTGACAAGAATACTTTTCTGAGACAGGTTCCTCCGATTCACTCTCATTGAATGGGGAACCATCCCAAACACCAAAGGGAACCGGTCCTTGAAAAATAGACTAAGACCCCACACAAGAGAAACTTTAACTGATTCTATGACATTATCTTTGGAGAGAAGGGATCCAACTTCTTGAGATGCCCAACGTAATCCTTCACTATTCGTTGGCCTTGCTGGACACTCACTAGTTCTGCCACTTCCCTTGCCTCCACTTTTTTGGGTATAAACCATCTGACGAGAGTCATCTTAAACACCTTCCTAGACATACCATCATGCAACGATGCTAGGATTATTTCCTCCACCAATCCAAAGTTGCATCTTTAAATGAACCCAAATCAACACGGACTCTCATAGTTTTGGGAGTTTCCAATATCCTGGAAACACCAACGATTTCACCAAGACAGTCCGCTACCTTCGATAGATAACTATCACTACATATGCTGGACAATAACCGAAAATAATTCTATTCTACCACTCTACTAAGAGTCTGGGTAGAACCAACAACTCGAAGAGGCTCACTAGGAACTTCTGGGACTTTCTGGGCAGCATACTCAAAAACAAGGGGCACAAATCCGAATCAAATCTCATCATAAAACAAAATTTCACACCCCAATCACAAACAAAATCTCAAACTCAAATCATTATTCCAACCACAATTCAATATGTCATAACCAAGAACTCACGAAAAATAATACCCAACACGAAAAGAGAACGCTAAACAATTTCTCACTCACTTTCCTAAACATCTGAAAAACCCTTTTTGAAAACCATTTTTCAGCAACCAAAACCACTTAAATATCCACCATTGATATCCCATGAAGTCTCACACATACATATCCCTGTGCTAGCTCAAGCACCCATCCACTCACATCGCCAATTTCCCCACTTGCCACATGCGCACCTCAATGTATTTGATCACTCAAAGCAATACCAAGGGTCAATTTAAGACACTTATCATTTCCAAAACATACCATTAAGCACACATCACAAATTCCCAACCAATTTGAGAAAGTGAATTATCGTCAAAGAAATACATTTCGAATTTCCAAAACATTTTCCAATTCACATTCCAAAAAGTGTTACTGAGATTCCAAAACAACTTCCAAAACACCTCTCATTTTTCCTTTTGAAACCACACATTTGTTAAAAGAAAACAATTTCCATTTCAAAACCACTTTTCCACTCTAACACCACACTCCCATTTGAAACCACCTTCACAAAAATCCATTTTTATTTTTAAGATCTACTCACACCAACCAAAATGAAGTTCAAACATAACTCACATCAAAATTTCCAAAAATAAGGGACTAGTGGCGATGCCAACCCGGTAACATGGATTATCAGACCATGCTCCGAGCGGGTATCCACCGCAAGAAGTATATCAAACCGTGCACTCGAGCTGTACATGGGTCGCTACTCCATGCAAGTCTGCCGCGTAACACTGGCTCACTTCCTTGGTCATCCCTCATCCACACATACAAATCCCAAAAAGAAAATTCAAATCCTGGACTACCCCTGGAAACTCGAGTCTTGGGACGGACAAGGGTTCATGACGTCCTTCCCACACATACCTCTTGAGTCCCGACACACCTAATCACGAAACTACTTGACACCCCAAATAACAAGGGCACCTATGATACCATTTTGTAACGAACCAGGCCGGATCGTCATTCGACCCGACATCCGACCCGGTCTGCGACATGGCCCGAAGGGCGTTCCCGATCCCCACGGGCTGGGAACTAGTTCCGGGCATCAAAATAAACCAGTTGGGAATGATTTTAGCCCAAGACAAGGATGAAGAAACATAAACTAAACAAGCAGATAAATAAAAGGAAAAAGAACTAAACAACGTGGCAGCAGAAAAAGGAATAAACAAAACGTGACATACCTCAGGTGACCCTGTGGATTACCACAGTACGTCAACTACACTTGCTCCCAAGAGCGATCCAAGACTGAAACCTGCAACTGAAAAGTAAAGTAGGCATGAGCACCGAGATGCTCAGTAGGAAATCCAAAAATGTAACCACATCCTATGACCCTGCCTTCAGTACGAAACCTAGTCATGCCAGTTTGAAAAATAAGATAGAATAAAATAGTGTTTTCCTTCTTTTCAAATTCAAGCAACGAGTTTTCATTTTCAGGTAAAGACTTTTACTCCCACTGCATTTTCAAAATAGTTTTCAAGCATGCATTAACATTTCAAAATGAAAAGAAAACAGTTCGGTTTAAAATATGGTTCTCACAAACAAGACATCAAGTATGAAACAGATGAAAAGAAAGTTACATCATTAGAAGCATGAAAAAAATGAGCACCATGGGTAATCCCTATAGGCAGCTAGAACAAGTGGGAACCTAAAGACCTCGTACCTCAGTGAAAGGTGGATTAGAAGACCACGACCATCCGAAAACGTGGCTTAGAAGGCCACGACCCTCAGAAAACGTGGCATAGAAGACCACGACCCTCAGAAATTCATATGTTTAGTTAGTGTTGTTGCATCAATCCTGCTAGACAAACCGGGATGAACCTCTACCGTGTCATCTAGCGTACTAGTCCTAGTCACCCACCTAGATACCTGGGTTTCCATTGTGCTCTATTTCAAATGGTGGTGAGTTTTCTTTATCAAGCAATCAAACAAGTACATTACACTTTATTTATCTAAAACTCATTCAACCTTTCACCACTGCACTCCCTACATAAGTGCATTCCCCCTCTTGACATCACACAATTACGCACAAGCCTTTACACTAGGCACATATAAAAAACCACTCATTAACACTTGCATCATATTTTATTTTCAAATTTAGGGGAATGACTCAAAAGGGGTTTTCTATTTTCGCAAACCAAATCTTAAAGTGCCAAACGGGCCTCAATAGAGGTTTTTATATTTCATAAAACATTCTTATGATGCCAAACATGCTTAATTACATAAAGGGAACACTTTTTAAAATCAACCATCCAAAAGGTCAAACACCTTTGGAAATACACATTACCAATTCAAAACCACTTTAGAAATCAATTTTCCAGGAAAAGTCACATAAGACCAACGACTTTGACTTACATTTCAATTTACCAATACAAGGCATAATAGTTTCTAGCAACCGCAATCAGATTCCATAGCATGAATATATACATAGCATAGTGTGAAACATATTTTTAAAACAGTCATGCAATTATGAATTTCAAATTAAAAGCTTAGGCATAGGGGACCTATCTCAACTTGTCGCTATCTATCAATGGTCACTCAAACCGACACTTGACTCACACACACACATGCATTTATACACATATATATACGTACCCCTAGCTGCATTGCAAATATTCCCCGCACCATGAGGGAATATGTACAAAGAGGGCACATATATATATATATATGCCTTACACTGTGCATGTACGTGTAGGCGTTCCGGACACCCGCAACTTGAAACCATCGTCGTGAGGTCCAGCACACTACACAAATAATTTAATATAACCATTAAGCACTCAAAAAATCCATAAAGTGTCTCAAATTAATACATCAAGGTTTGCACCAACGACGCGCCACTTACATAACTCATAAAACTAATTGAAAATATTAAAAGAAAATCACAAAAACAATTTAACCATTTCCAAAGGACATTTCAAATTGTCACACAAACTACAGTCAATTTCAAAAACATGCATTCCATTGTTTAAACCATTTCCAAAACAAGTTTTTCACCATCCAACAACTTAAATAAACCATTATGCAATTTATAAAACAACCCATGGAAACACCTCACTGCCTCACACCGAGAAAATACCCAAAATCCTCTCTTTAGAAACAAACGCACATTAAAAACCTTTACACAATTTAATTAAAACAATTTCGTATCCTTAAAAATTATTTACGGTATTGTTCTAAATTTTCATAAACCATTTTTTAAAGAGTATAACACATCTTTTCACAAAAAACCAACTTCAACCTTCTTTCATTACCAGATGCACACAACGCCACATTAAGAACATAGTATTTACCATTTATACAAAATAATAAACTAACTACACAACTTACAAAACACTATCAATTGACTAGATACAAAGTTCTCAACAGAAACACACTCATACCATAATAACACACCACCAAACAAAACAAACACAAACTAAATTATTTTAAAAACTAGTTTTGCACCAAACAGATAAAACATAAAACACCAAATTTATTTAAGAAAGTAAACATAATTCCCTACATAAACACAATTTTCACTCAACAAGTTAATTAAAGAACATATTAAATTAATTAAATGAGGAAAACATTGCAGACACAAGAAGACATAAACCATAAACTGACTCTGGACCAGATAAAGACCTTAAGGGTCCGCAGACTCAATTTCTTATTTTATAATGTGGCGTAAAAATATATGAAAATGCATTAATATAATCTTACCCAGAAATCAGAGAGCAGACCAAAATAATCCGACTCGCTTTGCCTTTGGCGGAAGTGGACGGGATGCAGTCCGGTAGGACCCAGGAAGCCTTTCTCAAACCTAACAAGGGAATTCTTGGGCACACCGGAGCAACGCAGAGGCACCGAAAAAAGTCGCGTTCGCCGGAAACGCGCCAGAAAGTTGGCTGGACTCACTGGAATCGCGCCGGAAAGGGGGTTGGGTTCGGAAAGTGGGTGCTAGGCGGGTGTAGGGTAGTGGGACGGCGCCGGAACTAGGGAGATCTAGCTAGGGGGGGGGGGGTTCGGGCGGCGGCGAGCAGCCGAGGAAGGAGGAGCACGGTGGAGCTGGCCGGGAGGTGCGGTCGACGGCGGTCGGGTGCCGGCCGGGAGGAGGGGGAGTCGGATTCGGCTAGAGGGGGAGGCCGGGAGGCAGGGCGGAGGCACAACGAGGGCGGCGGCCGGAGAGGGAGGGTGGCCGAAGGGGATCCGAGCGCGGTGAGGGTGGCGGCCGGAGAGGGAGGAGGCGAGGCGAGAGGACTCGCCGGAGGGGGGTGGCGTCGCGGGCCGTGAGAAGAGGAGGTCGGACAAAGGTCCGAGCGGCAAGGGGGTGTCGGCGTCGCGCCGCGAAGGGGAAACGCATGGGGTGCGGGCGTAGGGTTAGGGAAGGGGGAAGCGACGAGAAAAAAAGGAAAAAAAGAAAAAAATAAATAAATAAAAGAAAATAAATTAATAAAATGAAATAAAAATAAATAAATAAATTGAAATAGAAATAAAAATAAATAAATAAAATGAATAAAATGACATAGAATAAATAAATAAAATCTGAAAGAATAAAGAAATTCCTAATTAAAATATTAACTAAAATAAAAATAATAAAATTATTAACTGAGAGCGGACACGGTGCACGGTCTCACGCGCGGGGCCGCACGCATGGTTGCGTGTCTCAAAAACAACACATTCAATAAAAAACAATCCCTTAACAAAAATTAGGGGCTATGCAGGCCATGCATACGCTCACGCATTCGTATAAAAACGATATTTTCAATTAATTTAAAACCGGTTCAAAACTCAGTTCAAAAAAGAGACCCAAAATAATTAAGTTAAAATAATGCATTGGTCAGGGTGTGACAATGGGGATACCTAATATACTATGGGATGATGGGGAAACCTGACACACTATGAGAATATGGGGAAACCCAATCCCTAATGGAGATATGGGGAAACCCAATCCACTAGAGGAATATGGGGAAACCCAATTCCATACTACGAAAAGACTCTGACTAGGGACGGTGTTGTGTCATGCCCAGTAAGTGTGGTACACATGAAGTTCACTTATATGTTCTAGCAATTTATCTTGACTTATAGGGAATTATATAACAGGTTTATTAATATGACACAATTTCGTGTCTTATTCCTATGTTATAATTTAATGGATGAATCTCTTGATTCTATTATGATAAATGTCTTATGAACTTCCAATATTTATTCAAGGATTTACGTGTATGATAATTGACATGTAGGGAATGATCTGATAATGTTAAAATCATGTTGTCATTCCTTTATGTTGATGTTTATACTTACATATATCCCTTTTTCCCTTAATATTCATCTTATCTCACCACTTTTTATGTTTCCTTCCCAATGTCATGAAGGTATTTCTTGAGTATGATTGGTCTAAGAATTGTTCTAGTCATAATGAACATAGAGGGAGATAATGTAACTCACTTATGTACCAGTTTTTATGATTCATTATTTCCAAAGGCACTAGGATAATATGGTATTTTCGTGTTTGTTTGTGTAATGAATTAATCATTACACAAAAGTGATGTAATTATAATGTATTAAAAGAGAGGATCTATATAGCTTGAATTAGAGTAAAATTTTAGTTTTCATTTGGAAACTAATATTTGAAAAACATAGTGATAACTCTAAGGGAATGTCTATGGAAAATTCTAAGGATAATGAAAATTATAGAAAAATGTCTTGGTATTTTGGTATAAGATATAGTGATCAGTTTCCAATAAATACATACCTTTATGGATACTATAAGTCGAAATGGTTCTGAAACAAGTATTTACTTATACGGAATGATATTACGTGTTTAAGTGTAATCTTTAATTCCATTTTTACCCCTATGTTTTGATTTCATAGGTTATTATATTGATTCCCTTGTGATTCTTGACTTATTAACTACCAATATTTATTCCATGATTGGCATTTATGATCTTTTATATATTGGGTATAATCTTATAATATAATGATCATGTTATCATACCCATATGATCCTGTTTATTCTTACATATATCCATTGTTTACCCTTAGTGAGCATCTTAGGTCAATAACTTATATGCTTCCTTACTTAGGTTATATTGATATGTATTAGGTATTATATTTATAAGAATGGTTCTAGACATGAATAACCTAGTATGAGATTACATAGCTCACATACGTGCTATTTTTTATGATTCTGTGTTTCAAAATACACTAGGCTAATATGATATTGGGGAATATAATTTTGTAATGTATTAAGTCTTCTGAAAAAAGAAATGTAATGTTAATGTATGAAAATAATGGTCTCTATAGTGATCAATGATTGTTACTAATGAAATGGCCTTACCTGTCCTAATTGTATATCTCATTCATCATGATGATCATGTAAGTCACCATTAAGAGATGTAATTTTGACCTCCTATGTTAATAATCAATGTATTCTTAGAATGATACCAAAAAATCCATAACCATGATTAGGTCAAAACCCAAAATATAATGTATATACATATCCTAAGGGAAATGATACTCACCAAACTGAATGGAACAACCCTTGTATGGATATATTTCCTTCGACTGTATACCAAAGAGTGTGTTAATAGTCATGAGCCCACTAAAAAAATAAATTAGAAGACTCAATACATTAAAAATTTGAGAAGATATATGTAACGCCCCGACCCCAGCTACCTAGAGTCGGTGCATTACTTCATAACATTGGCATGATCACAAAAGATCAAGTCCTGAAAGACCGATTAGTTTAGTAGCCTTGGAAACACTATATACATTCGTAAACGTTACATTACATCATAAAGTGAAAAACTACAATAACAAAGTCTGCATAGTCCACACTCATATCCTCTTCTGACAATCCCTGCAGGTCATTCATAAAATACTTCTTCACATCCTGGAAAATATTAAAACATTGAAAGGGGTGAGCTCAGATGCCCAGTAAGGATAACAATATTGCGGAAGCTTTCATAAATAAACATTAACATTTAAGGCAATGTATAACTAAAAAAAAGCCTTTTAAACAAGAACTTCAACATAATATGGCAAAAGTAAAATGAGATAATTCCATTTATTTATTCAGATGGATATTCTACTGCTCGAGTAATCACATACAATATCAATAACCACTTTCATAATGATGGAATGCATAATGCCAGATATTCTGAAACATTTTTTCAAGGCCTCGGCCAAGACGTCTAAAATGATTAAGGCCTCGGCCAAAACCATAAATCAAATTGGGAAAGGGCCTCGGCCAATTCCATGTCTAGTTGTATCATGAGACCTACCGATGCATCGAGGAGCTATAGTGGGCTCCACCCGTCACTTATTAAGTCCAATACATTCCTCATATGAATAGGTTTAAACATATCATAAACCATAACATAATAGTATCACATAAATCATGCATAAAGGAAACATAACATTTCCACTTTTCAATCACAAGATATCAATACAACACATTTATATAATAAAAACGCTTTCAAAACCATTTTCAATACCAAAATAAAATAAAGTTAAAACTTTTTAAAAAAATGATGGCTTGTAGAGGAAGCCGAAACTCAAATAATGGTCACGGCGGTAGAGAAGTCGTTGTCGCCGCATAAGTACAGACAGAAAAACATTCCCTTTTGTCGTTTAGCAAAATGCTTCGTATAAAAAAGATTCCTTTTGAATAAACGTAAAAGTCAAAGGGGTTTATACACTGTATAAAAGAAATTTGTGTATAAAACAAAATATGCCTCAATGAATGGAGATTGAGACGAAGTCCCGTAAAAGATCATTTTTAAATAAAATATATCTATTATGTGTATTCGCTATATGTACACATAAAGAAATTATAAATACAATATACAACATAATAATATCATGACATTATTTGAAAGTAGGAGATTAACCCAAAGAATAGAAATTGGGTTAAGAAGTTCCCTTACCTCGTGTCTGACTTGACTCAACCGTTCTTTAACCTCCTGAATAATAAACTAGAGTTAATATATACCTTATTAAGAACCATTTTTAATTTAATTATCCTTTTTATATCACTTATTACAATGTTATGAATATTATTTAATTATTTAAGTTTATAACGGTCGTTTTGTTGATCTTTGGTACTTGAGTCAACTATAAACTTCTTATAATTACAAGTTGTTTATGTGGTAGAATATCCATTATCTCCAGAATTATATTCATGATTTAGATGTCATATATATCATATATATCCATTATATACATTCATTTATAATATTACGTAACATTTAGAGGTAAGAAATGAAATGCACCGTTCATGGAGACGGTAAGCCGTACGTACGCATGAACGCTACTTTCATTTCTATTTCGTATTTAATGGAATGAAATCATAATTATATAAATGTATAATATAATTCCAGTATAATATAGTGTATAATACCATTTACTCCATCCTTTATTCATCCCACATATGGCATTAACGATTCAAATCACTTTGAGGGGGCGGTAGTCCGCACTTCCTAAAATGAAATTATCGCGTTTTACCCATAATGGAAATCATAAAGTATGACATAAATGAGAAATACAGAAGCATAATTAAAAAATAAACATATTATATATCCTATATAAATATAGTGACATCTTAATGGCCACCTTTGAAGGTGTTATATGAGTGTTGAACAATCATCGTTTCGTGAGGCAGAAATTCGCCATCCACAGAAACCGTATGTTCTTTAACCATTAGATGTAGGTGTGTGTAAGTGTAGCTCGAATACTTCTTATAACAACATCCTAGTATATTGAGTATACTGGTGTTGTTACAAAAGAAATGAATAAAAATAGTTTAGGGGGTTGGAGAAGAAAAATAAAACAAAACCACATTAGAGAAGACATTACCTCAAAATCGGGTAACTCTTTTTGATTTGAGCCAAAGGCTTCCTTGGGAAGCGTTCTGCCCAAAGTGAGGCTTCTAGGAGTAATAGGGGGAAGTTGGGAGAGTATTTTGGCAGAGGTTGGCTGAGAAAAATGGCTTGAATGTGTGAATAAGGTGGTAGTGGTGGGGGCCTTTTATAAGTGGAGAGGAGGGTCACTTTTGGCATGTAATGAAATGTTATTATATTATACAATGCTTTTCAGATTCTAAAGGTCCCACACTTGTATAATTCGATTCTAAGGTGATAAGGGTTCTAAATCTCCTCATCCAATAGGTTTTGGACATGTGTAGGTCTTAGATATTACATTATCATTCCATTTTATTTAAATCGTTAAATAATGAGGTCATCGCTGCATCATCATGATGTCATAAATAATTTAATTTATTTAATTTTTAAAAATTATAAACAAAATACTATGATGTAGGATATATTTTTACCTTTCTAATGAATATTTATAGTCAAAATTTGGACTTGTGTAACCCAACTTAAAAACCGTTTTAGTAGAATAACTCATGTTTGTGTCAATTTAATTTTAACATTAAATAAATATATATTAATGTCATTTTCCAACCAAAGTGGCTCCATGTGATCCCCAAGTTGGCCCATGGGTTGTCTTGGTCGGCCATGACTCATACAATAGGAGTAGGACAAGTTTCAAGCTCATCTCATATTATTAAAACATTATTTTTACCTTAAACTACACTAATTACCTCTAATCGCGATTAAGAACCTAAAAGATACTATTCACCAAAAAATTATTTTAATCTCATTGAACCACATTTTACTTCTTAATGACAACCATGTATGTCGTATTTTTGAAAATCAAATCACAGAAGTGGTAATATTTCATTTAAACGAAAAATCAGTTATTTAACTACCACTTAGTGGTTTCACTATTCATCAAAAATTGAAGTTTTTCAGAACAATGCCAAAATTTCACCCTAAGCTATAATTGATATTCCGAATTCAAAAATGATGTCTATTTTACAAAATTCCAAACATATAAGTTGCATTAATTAATTTTATAATTAATTCCTGCAGTCACAACAATAGCGTGTTTTTAAGAAACAATTTATATCAAAAGATTGGCAATTGTTTATGTCCAATTTCAATTTTAAATTAATTCTAATGAACACCATCGGATAAAATGGTAAAAATATATTCTAATTATTCATTAAAACCACTAAATAGTATAATTTATCACTATAAATTATTTTGATTAAAAAAGTTGTTTTTATGTATTTTTCACTATTCATAAAAAATTAAAAGTTCTCAGAAAAATACCAAAAATTCAACATAGGGTAATTTCGATATTCCGAATCCAAAAATGAAGTAAATTTTGAAATATAAAATTTCTATAATTTTAAAAAGTGGTTATTACTATTCATAACGGCTACTTTGATTAGTCGCGGTGTTTTAGAACTCAAAGTTGCGTACAATGCAAGCTATTGCATTATTGAATGAGAAGCGTATTGTGGATGCTTGGGGTGTTACAATATAAAAACATTTAGGCTCCAATATCAAATAATGTTCTATATATTATAGATGTTACATGCATTTTACCTTTAACTATATACACTCTAGCCTTGCTATCAACAAGTGTAGGATAAACTACATACAACTAGTTATCCCTCTGTATTTTTCTATATTCTTAGTCCCATGTGTCTCAAAACTCTACTTATATGGGTTCTCTTTCACTAAATTACCAAATAAATTTCCTTTTCTATAACAACCGGTAGTACTCAATCTGTCTGATTGGTATGGTGTAGAAAACCCCATTCCCATACACTTGTTTTCTCTAGCTACTCGATAAATACATTTTTTTCATGGATTTAAATACAATTATTGTATATTACATATATTTACATATGTTTGGAAACATAATAGTGTTCATTGAATTTTCTAATTAATGTTTCCCACCCCATTTCCCTGATGAAAAAATACTTGAGTGTTTCACTGAGAAACTTATACTTCTCCATGGATTATCTGCTAGCCACTATTCATGTTCTGGTTTCTATAAGGACAATTTATGTTGTTATAATATGTACCCCTTGGTCATATAACAGAAAATATTTTTCATCCTATGGAATCCCACTTCAAATTTACCTCAGAAATGACAGAATAATTGACCACCTATGAAAACATTTTTAATCAGAATATGTTAACATGGGATGTAATCTCACATTTATTTTCATCATAAAAACATGCCACCACAATTTCATCATCTCCTACCAATACTGGGACACATTTCTTCCTTTCTATGAAGTAGTTGATATTTTCCATCACATTCTTACTTCCAAAAGTAGACTACAAAAATATTTTTCCCCTCTCATTTCTGAAAATCTATGGATAAATGTTCTCTTAGAGAATCATCTAGATGTACTTATACACCATTCCCTCTAACCGCTCAACTTGAGTATGAATATACTGAAAATTTATTTATAATCCTTGAAACATATAGGGTTATTTTTTTACTCTTTTATCATCATGTGTCTCTAAATTTTCTTGTATAGTCTGGATATACTCAATTCAAAAACCAACTATAGAATGTACACCCTCCTTAGTAAACATCATTGGGTTCTAAAACTATAAATCTTAGGATAGAAGAGGTATATTTTTTATATCCCCATAGGTCTCTTTCCATGGATTTCATAAAGAGAGAATAGTGCTCAAGGAACGACTCCCTTGGACCTTCACATAAAACTCTCAAGGATTCTCGATCCACAATTGGAGGAACATTTCTAGGAATGCCTTCCTATTATCCCAGAAAAAATCTTCATGATAGATGAATTTATTTACAATTTAAATCACACTTCTTAGGAAACATAACAAAACATTGAATCATTTTTACAATAGGGTTTCACATATTGGCATAACAAGTAACCCTACATACACAACACCATGGTCAAAACCATAGAACTAACGGTACCCTTAACCATCCCTAACATGGTCCATGGCTAAAACAATGTAACAACCTTCCATACCACAATCTCTTATTCGAAATATATTTTAATGACTTAAAATTACCACATATTAGATAATATACAGTGATTCATTCCTTATTAAAAACCATTAAATTTTAAATTACTAAAATAAATGAAAACATATTCATTTCTCAAAACCCACTCATCAATTTATTTTCCATATATTCCTAAATGATTCATCAAACAAAAACTCTTGAGTGGCTTGAATTATTCATGCATACACAACTCCCATGCCACATTGAGCCACGAGTAAGATAATAACAAAATATAAAAACACAAAATAAGTTCATAACTCATGGTGAAATAAAATTCAATTATAATAGAAAACATCAAGAATAATAATCCAACACTAGGATCTTGTGGTTTCCCCTAAACATGGGTAAGAAACTCCAATGCATGAGTTCATGATAAATGATTGAATCATCCGAGTATCTTATCTAACATTACAAAATATTAAAAAAATTAAAATGATAAGAAATCACCTCTAATAAAACTTTTTAATGAGCCAACTCAGGTTCCTTATGTTGGATCCATGATTTAGTTCATCAAATGGTCAATATTGTGACTCTTCATATTCTAGAGGTCACTGAATAGAAATAATGGAATAATATGTAACATAGGGATACTATAGAATCATTATCAATGAATAAAAATATTTTTAATACAATACAATTTCTAAGATAAGAGAATAATCAATAACTACCAACATCACATGAATCAATCCAAAACAAATAAAATAAACATAAACTAAAATAGTAAATATGTCATTCTATACAATTGTCATGTTGCTAATGAAAACACAAAATAAAGACACACTAACATCCACCTTGTGTGTCCTTTGATAATATATGGTTCCCTCTACCATGCATCATATAGGATATAAACATAGCTATTTAAAATAAGGATCTTTACCTTATAATATCCTGAAGACATTATGTCTCTTCACATAACAATTAGGCAGCTTTATTTGGATGTGAGTACAACTCAGTAGTGAACCACAAATAATGTCTACAGAAATATATAGTCAATAATAATATATGAATCTGAATAAAGAATAATTAAAAACTAATAAGGTTTATAGTATTATCATTATTATTTTTAACCAACCATGTTGTCCTTTTTTTCATGATGACACCTGAAAAAATCATACAATCTTTGACCAATTCCAGAGGATGAAACATACTACATAGTTATTTTAAAATCCATCAATTCATGGTATATCATTATTCATTTTATTTTTAATACATTTTTTACCCTAATGAATCTGGCCAGGAACCATTATCATAGTCTTGAATCACGAGATAAGAGCATAAATTTGGAACCCAAGGGGTAATTGAAGCATCCTTACCTCACCAAAAAACACATTGTTCACATTCAAACATAAATTATATTCATGAATCTGGATCCTAGATCATTAGTTTGGATCCCCATGGATACTTCGGGAATCAGTCCATCACCCACAACATTGTGATCACATTCACATATAAATATGAATTATGCATTGGGGGATATATAATTAATCTGGAAGCCCATTGGTACTTATAGAATCATTCCATAACCTAAAAATTATTATTCAAAATTTTATAAAATTTTCATAACACGGTGAATCATTTAATTTACCAACATAACCATTATTATTCACATTTATCACAATTCACAATATAAAAATTTCCCTATTAATCCATTTATAATCATTTAATTTCACACTTTATTATCCATTTAATGTTATGATAACTAAACCTCTAATTCATATTCAAAATCATGAAAAATGGATTTAATTCAATTCAAATGACTCAATATTACTATTTTCAACTTTAATAATTCATAGATTCAATGATATTACCACACCCCATGGGTTTCCATATTTTCTGATGGAATAATCTCTAATGGATGCAATGATATCCATAAAAGATCACGTAATTTCGTGATGATTTATTTAATTTTTCTAATTTTTGAAGAAATATTATAATGTGGAAATGAAAAAATACAAAAAAAATAAAAATGTATGTATCGACAATATGGTAATAAAAAAAATTAGATCACCGGCTATAGGTTTTTTGTTGAATTATTTCTAAACCTTATCACTCAATTCATTGTAGAATGGTTAAATTAACAATGGAGAATTATATCATGAATCAAAACTTATGATGAAGGTCCACTGAAATATAATCCATCAAAACCTAGATATAATAGATAAATAATTGAGGAAAATTCATCCCACTCTAAAGTAATGAAATGTGTGTGAATGTGGAAACAATATGTGGAAAAAATTATATATTGTAGAGGGTTTCATTTCTTCCACTGGATCATCAACACAAACTAGAAAATATTTTAAGTTCCTAGGAATAATTACGGGAGGATCCAAGAGGAATATATTTCATGTTAGGTCAATCTTGGGTTATCAGGGATATAAGATACGGGTAGGAAAAATTTAATTAAAAATATGAGGGTTTAAAATTTGGTGCACATGGATTCCAAGACAGGACATATGTTTTGAAAAACTGTGCACCCCAACTATTATGGTTACTACTAGGTAGGTAGATGGTTTGAAAAACCATTCCCCAATAATTAAAACCCCTTTTTTAAAGGGTTCGTAGTTTGGAGGGTGTGGATTCATGGTTTGGTCAAACCGTGTGCCCCAATCTAGTGGCTTAAAATCGGCCACACAGTTTTATGGAGAAAACTAGCCAGTTTTCCCTAACCATGAACCCATCGTTCACATCCCACAAGCTTCCATAATTCTCTAAATTAACTTTAACGGACCGCAAATAAAGACACAAAAAATTATTATCAAAATAATGGTAAAATATTTACAAAAAGTTACATTACATCTCTAAAGGGTTGATATCTTACTATAGAAAATAAATAAAAAACTCCAAGAAAATCTAGACAAGGGATTTATTCACCCTATTGCTTCACCATGTCATGAAACTATATTTTATTAAGGAAATATGTGTCAATGAATCTTTTACTTTAATATATTCAGCATAAAAAAACCAGTATTAATAATATGTATCATTTACGTCGTATTAATTATTTTATTGATCAATTATGAGGTGCCAAATATTTTCCCAAGATTGAGCTTTAATATAAAAATTTTCTACTATAGATCAAGAATGAATATATAACCAATAAATCATTCCATATGATATATTTCAATTATAAATTTATTGTAATTCCATTTAAACTCGCCAATAATTCTACTATCTTCATGAAATTTATGAATATAGTTCTTATAAATTACTATTCTATGTTTTTCATAGTGATTATATTCAATAATATCATATATTCAAAGAGAAATAAAGATCCTAAAATATATATGATAATTGTGATAAAGACCCTATGTAAGGAAAACATAAATGCAGAATTTAATAGGTAGAAATTATGGTTTTAAAATTTTTCATTCTTCGATCATATAATATCAACTGAGGGTATATAGGTGGATCCTTTAAAGGAATTATTTACTGAGAAATGGTATATATGAACCATAAAATCCGAGATGAAATATTTTCTGTAGTTTGATGCACACTACCATTGATTTTATGTTATTTCTTATTACCATTTAATCTAATGAACATATATCATAGAAATCAGTTATGTTCTTTTTTATATTTATGAATGATTAGAGAATTTCATTAAATTTGATGATAAAGTTGTTCATTGATTATATTATAAAACTACCTTGATGTTGAGAATGATTTGTTGTCTATAGTGATGAATAAAATAAGGGATTTTGTCTAATCCTCATGAATATTGATTTCGTGATATTTTATTCATCCCTTTAATTAAAAATTAATGAATAGAATTACCTGAGACATGATTTGGAGCTAGATGTGGAAGTTTTTTTAATTATGACATGGAGAAAATTTTCGATATTGTAAATGTTGTGATATATATATATATTAAACGATTTATGTATATATTTATAGATAAATAATTAAATATAAACTAAAGAAGATTTTTGGAGTTTATCATAGATTATTTCTTTTCAATACATTACCACCATTCATAGGTGAACAATGTGGTAGATGTTATGAGTAAAAATGACCATTCCACATTGTTAACAGTGAGGAGTAAAATAGATAAAATAATTGTATATTTTCTGAAGTTGGATATTTAAATATTTAAAAATAGAGACAAATCTTGTCTTATAAATATTATTTGTTAACCATAAACCCATGAGGGGATTAAAATTAACAATATGAAGATGAAGAATTACTAATGATTGTCAAAAATATTCTAGAGTTTAATAATTATCATGTTGGAATGATATGGATCAAAGGATAAGTATGTGTCCAAGTATTACTATTGTTTAGGAAGTAGATTTTTAATGAAGGTCGTAGTTCATTATTCTATATTTATCCTAGAATTAAAATGATGTAATGGGATATGAATGAATATTTCTAGTCGGATAACATGAAAATGGATGATAAAGAGTATTTATCTCTATGATTGGAGTGTCTCTATGTTATGGTTGAGAAGAAGATGTAAAATGTGATGGTATAATTCTTACCAATACTAAATTGTAAATGGAAAAACATTACCAAGGATTTTATCTTCAGACTACTCAAATCATCTATTGGGAATAATGGTGATTATTTTTTAGTTGATCACCATATGAATTAGTTGTATTTTATCACTACTCGGGGGAATTTGTCCCTTCATTATATTTCTCATTTACACATTTAGAAAGTTGTGAGATTTTATAGAGTTACACTCTCAATCATATATTATCAGGATTCTCGGTTTACCAGCATGTTTTGGAGAATCCTTCATCATGATTTGTAAATAAATTTGGGTTTTAGTAGTAATTATCATCAACTTAATGATATTCATTGAGATATAACCATTAAAACTCTATATGAAATTTTTAGAGCATTGAAAATGTATTGCAATAGACATTGGATCAATAACATCCATTAGTACTGATTTCTTACAACAATGGTTTTCAATTGATCATTCAGTTTGATCTTTTGAAGGGATCTATAGAATGATGTACAGAAATATTTTTTTTGATATGAAGTTAGAGAAATAATTATTCTAAGACCTGAAATAGATGATTAAAAAATAGAAAAGATTGTTCCATTTAATAATACATAATCACTGCTTATAGTCAAAAAAATATTAAAATAATAATCATTTTTGAGATCTATAAATTAATGTTTATGATATGGTATTCCTATGATTATGTCCTTGGAATAATCTAATTAGGTATGGAATTAATGGAATTATGATCCCTAGAGAGAGAAATATATATATATATCCCTTTCAAATTCATGATTTTATAGGGACTGTAGATTTTTGCATGAATCTTTCAATAAATATCTTTAATGTTCATGATGTTTTCTATATATCTCTTTTGAGAAAGTGAAAACCTATTATTTCACATTTACAATGATTAGAGATCATACCACTTGATCAATATCTGTTATACTGGTAATAATCGGTGAAGACTCTAGATCTTCTATTTTTTATATTGGAGATATGGAATAGAGATTGAAAAATTATTATATGTGGGTCGAATGTAATCATTAAAATTTTATTGATATATTTCTCTCCAAACAAGTTTTATTTCATTCATATTTTTTGATAGTTGACATAATGTGTTTAATTTATCCATGAAAAACAATTAAATTTTTTTTATATTAGAGTCATATCCAAGCCATTGGAATAGATGGTATAAATAATACCATGGACATTATGTATAATGTGTATTAATATTTTATGGAATAACTCTTAAAATATATGTATTAAATTTTGAGTATAACCATTTTAATTTTCAGTAATATGTTTTCATCAAAAAATTATTTTTATTTCATTTTGTGCATGCATATTAGAGTTTATTATAATTTTATAAAATTAATTTTATGAAAATAGGATATCATTATTGAAATTATCATCACCATCATGAAAATGAATTATTCATGTAAAACAAAATAAAAAAGAGACGATGGCCCAAACAGCCCTAGACAAGAGCCCTAAGGAGGCTGAAAATTGTGGAGTCCGAGGGAATCCCATCTAACCCGATTGACCCCCACCAGGCATCACAGTGGTAACATTCTGAATTCAAATCGGGTCCGGACTAGTGGCATCAAGAGAGGCGTGGTGGTCCTCAACTATTTTTCCCTCATTCCAGGTATATACCACACTAATGTTTTTGTTGATCATGCCACAACACTTCTTGGTGGTGTAGTGAATAGGCCATGGAATGGATCCATTACGTTGCATGACATAATTAAGGATTACAGAATAGGTATAGAGACCCATTATATACATACATTGATATTACTCCAGAATAGTATATTTATTACAAGATATAAAAAACCATGATAGGACCATATAGGTATAGTGTCATTAGAAACTGTGAAACCTAAACAACTTTTTCATTAAATATCTAAATTGGATCCCATTTATTTCCATATAACTACATTCATTTTTGGAATATCATACTTAATTATCTTCTTCATTGTTATCCCATCCTGACTCACCACTTAACCTGTGGCCGGACCGGTCGGCACATGACCTCAAGTGCATCTCCCCATAAGCCAGAGGCTGCCGACTTGCAGCGAGGGTCTAAGGATAGTATATTTGGAGTCTATACCCTCATTTTAGTGTTCAAAAATATACAAATTCAATAAGTAGTGAAAATGGATTAATAATGAAAAAGTAATAGAAATTAGACTTTACAAATCTTGTACAATACAAATTTCCAATGACAAATTCTTCAGCATACTCATGCATGAAATGTTAATGATACAAAAGTAGAAAACAATGAAAAACAACATGCTTTACATTCCAATGCAGAAATAAATGAATAATTATTCAAAGCCCCAAGGGGGATCTCCTCGAGCATCCTGAGCCTTCGCTCGGTCCTCTGTTCCTAACTCCAAAGTAAATGCTAACAACATAGTCAAGCAATCAAATAGAGTCTACTCGGGAACCCAGTGCAATGGCTGCCTGAGTAGGGTGTGAGGTATAAATCTCAGTAGGATGGGACCACCAATGTCTACCCAAAATCCATACATTTAATAAATAATTTAGAACACGTGAAGGAATGCATAAAATAAATTATACAGTACAATGTAACTATATACTCAAGTACCAACTTCATCCCTCAGCTGGTGTCTGAACATGCACTATTCATTTTTCCTGTATACTCAGAAATCATTACATAATAATTTTTCATTTATCAATTAATCAAATATTATTATGATAGTCTTGATATTCTCTTACTCCTGATATCCCCCGTATAATTCACTAACCATAGATGTCCCTAAAGACCATCTAACTAATCATTGTAAAGGGTGAATCCAATCTTGTGTTTTGGCTTGGATAACGCATCATAAGTTATTAAATTTTAGCTTTCATATATTATATCTAAGCCCATCCACTAAAATAGGTATTCACCATGGGTTTGTCCACTAACAGTGGTTCACCCAAATAATTAATAAGTCTTAACCCTTTCTCATAATAAAATCACAAAATCATTTTGTCACAAATGCATTAATTTACCATTACTTCATTTCATACACGAAAAATTGGACCCATATTCCAATGTTAATTAATGGGTGTAAAACATCATGTCTAGAAACTTCGTGAGTATTCAGAGCATTAGTACATGACTCACAACCCATGGGTATTTGGAGCATCAGTCCATGTCCCATAAAAGAATATTTCCTTGCAGATGAATGTACAACGACATGTATAGCACACCGTGAGTACTTGGAGAGATAGTCCTTGTATCACAACCTATATATCAAACATACATATACATCTATCATTGGTGTAGAACACCATGTCTACCCACCTATGAGTATTTGGAGCCTTAGTCCTTACCCCACAACCCAATCATCAAGAATTCATATATATTTACCATTTGTGAGGAATACCATGTCTAACAACACAAAACCAATCCATTAATTAATTAAACAAATAATTAAATAATTGATATTCAGATAAGTCAACAATTAATTAACCAAATTTTTTAACAAGTCTGAACCCGTCCACTCAAACAGTGGTTTTTCCAGAAAATTAACAATCTACAAGCACCCCATATTCATTACAAAACATGTTGAACAAAGAAAAGGTATTTAGAATCCATCTCACACAACATATCATATTTTTAAACAACTCCATCCAAGACAACGTAAGTCTTGGAAAACTAATACACATCAAAAGTACTCATGGCTAACAATCGTAACAAACAATCAATTCACAATCACAATTTAATGAATGAAAATTAATTAATTGAACAACTAATTAATCAAACCATATCTCATTAACCAATCATCAATTAGTTTACCATTTATCATTTAACATGAAATAATTAATCCATCCATTAATTATTAATAGTTTCTTATTTATATAATGAACATGTCAAATATTCAATATTCCCAACAATCTGTAAAAGCCACAATCTTATTCCAACTCAAGACTTCACTATTAATCCTACCATTAGTTACCCTATTACTCATTCTTCCCATTCAAATCATTTAACTATTTAATCATATCAATTTAACCAAATTATCCAAACATTCATAGACTCAAAATAAGTTCAAATCCTCACATATATCATGTGGGAAAAATTATTTAATAACATCAAATGTGTCATTCATGACATATCTTAATGAAGGAAACTCACATTCCTAATTTGTTTAAAGAAACTATAATTCTTAAATAATGTGTTAATGATTTGGGACCCTACCTCAGGGTTTTGACGAAAACCACCATGAATGAAAAAACCTCATGGGTAAAGGGTTAATTTTTCATGAAACTGCTTTAGATCACTTCTCCTAGCAAGACCAAGACCAAAAATCATCATAATTGTCATAAAAACACTTAGATTTACCCATAAAGGGTGTAGATATAGAAACCGAGAGATGAGGAAATGTAGATCTAAGTATATCTATGAAACCAAACAAGAACGTTGAAGAACATCTACCTACATCAATAATTCAGGCCCAATTATCCAATATTAGCCTTCGAATCACCACAAAAATGCTTGAGAGATGTTTTAAAACTTTCAAGGGATAGTTATCCTGATTTATGGCCACTTAAGAGAATAAACAATCTATCTAAAGGAAAAAATGAGTGACATCAACAATTTAAGGATCTAATTTAAATGTCTGCATGGTTTTATTGTACGGTTAGAAAAATCGTGCACTAATAGTGCGTTAGCTACTAGCTCGACAAACACTCCTAGCATGGTTAGGCCGCACGGTTAGACAAACCACGCACTAACCATGCATTATCCACTGCCTCAACACTTTAACTATACACGGTTTAGCCGCACGGTTAAACAAAATGTGTGATTCCCATGCGACTTTCCCTTTACCTAAAAACTTACATCAAATTTCGAAAAAATTACATCTTTAAGTGTTCCAACAATCATAATAAAATTCAGGAGCTCAAATTAAAAATAATGGCCCATTGATAAACAAAAAAATAATTTCTGAAACATTCGTAATTTTTAACCTGGTTCAAAACACGAGATCTTGCATTATACACACCTTAAAAACATATCATCCAAGAGAAGACATCGAGAACCACTACTAAAACAACCAACCTACCACGGTCATTTAAACTCATTAGAAGTGACGTGTTGTGTTCCCAACGCCAAACAAACATTTATCCCATCTCAAAACTGATGGATAAGCCATTTTAATGAGATAAAAATATTACTCTAAAGCTTAAACATCGAAATAGATCTTATATCAAAGGTAATTTGAAGGACCTTGTAAATATAGAAGGATGAATCTCGATCAAACAACAGAACATATTTCACATGATTCCCTCAAAAGATGTTGTAGACTCAAAACCATATTTCTCACTTTATGTGATGACATGGATTTAAAACTATCCAGAATCATCTGCCAGTATAATGAAGTCATTAACCAACATCTTGTAAATTTTCCATGTCAAGCCATCAGAAGGCTATTTTAAAAACAATCATACCCCAACACGAAAAAGGAAGTAGCCCAAAGAAACCACACATCCCACATACTACCAAGATAAAAACTACACATTAGGCCCTAAAACATTTAAACTATAATGTGGCATAAGACCGATGCAATATTTATAAGGCCCCAACCTTAAACCTTACTTAATCATGAGTTATTACAAGATCACACATTGAGGATCTTTTCAGGTCTAGAGTTTTAGAGAATTAGATCATGAAACTTGCATTACATTCCACATTTAAACAAAGTGGTTACATAAAAGATAGTATTCATTCTTCCCATCAATGGAAACATATTTAAAATAAAACATGGATTCTTTCTTGAAACATCCTTGACACTATCATCACATCATGTACATTTCCCTTGACCTATGAAAAACATTTCAAAAACATGGGATGAGCATAAAAATCTCAGTAAGTGTTATAAAAATATGGAAAGGAAACATGAGTTCATATATACATAAGAATGAAATCATACTTTACCCATAAAACATAGGAACTTTAACTTACCTCATCAAATAATGAATAAATCATAGAAATCATAAGACATAAAAGGTAACTTGAGGAATTCATAACATTCTTACGTAGGGAGTAACCCTCTTGGTTACGTTTGAAATACCCACCACAGTATATCCCATAAATATCTTCGGAGAAACCTTAACGTTTCACTCCTTCATGTTACCCAATGCATTGTAGAGCTATATCCAGCTCACCCGCCCTTAGTTTATCACGGAACAACCTGTCTTCATAATAATGCTAAAGAACCTCAATATAATCGTATTACATAAAACATGCATAAAGGAAACATAAAATTTCAACCTTTCAATCACAAGATATCAATACAACACATTGATAGAAAAACATTATGAAAACCATTTTCAATACCAAAATAAAAGAAAAGTAAAACATTGTATTTAGTTTTCTTTTAAAAAGAAGGTATGGCTTGTAGAGGAAGCTGAAACTCAAATAATGGTCACGGAGGCGGAGAAGTCATTGTCTCCGCATACGTATGAAAAAACATTCCCTTTTTTCGTTAAATAAATACTTCGTATAAAAAATATTCCTTTTGAATAAACGTAAAATTCAAAGGGGTTTATACACCGTATAAAAGAAGGTTGTGTATAAAACAGAATATGCATCAATGAAAGGAGATTGAGAAGAAGTCCCTTACAAAGACGGTATACTTGGTTTAAGGATAAATCAATTACATAATTATGTGTGACAAATGAACACACTGAATATAAGTGGATATTAATTGTAAAATAATCAAAATTCATTCACACATATTCAATGGATGACATATTCAATAACTACATGTTGAACCCAAAGAAATCGAAATTGGGTTAAGAAGTTCCCTTGACAGCCTAATGGCGTCACATCAAAATGAGTTGATTAGATAAAAAAGGGTATCTCATCACCTGGAAATAAAATTTACATCAATGAGGATATATGAGAACATATCCCAACATAACAATATGTAAATTAAAAGACCCAACAAAAGATGTCTTTTAAAAAGAGGAGGGTGAAAGGTTCCCTTACCGACATGGGTATCATTCGAAACATACACCTCGTGGAAGAAGGACAATACAACATTGATGTAAATACTCATAAAAGAAAGTATATTACACAATGAGTAAAATAATGGGCAGTACATACACCACTTAATGGAAATTATGGAAAATGTAGCATAAATCTCACGGGAATAAAAGTGAGATGAAAAATCCCTTACGAAAACTCGGCAGCCTAACGACGCCACATAAAACCTACAAAAATGGATTGATGAGATCAAATAGGGTATCTCATCATATTAAATTAAAGTTTATAGAATGAGGAATATAAAAGAACATCCCCCAACATAAAAAAGAGGAGCTTAAGAGAAGTGACATATAGGAGAGTACTTAAAAAGAAAGAGAGAGGTTAGATCTCTTACGAAAATTTGGCAGACTAACAACGCCACTCAAAACATCCAAAATGGATTGATGAGAGAGAATAGGGTCTCTCATCATATGAACATAAAAATTACAGTAAGAGTAATATAAAATAACATCCCAATCACAAGAAAGATAAGCTTAAAAGTAATGACATAAAAGAGTGTACTTAAAAAAAGAGGAGAAGGATCCCTTACCTCAAGTCAAACTTATCTTGTTCGTTTCATTATATTCCTGAATAATAAACTTTGGTCATTTAATAATTGCCTAATTACCTCCTTTATAGATTATTATTCAGTTCATATCACTTATTATAATTTTATAATAATTTTTTAATAATGTTAGTTCATATCAGACGTTTTTGCCGATGTTTGGTACATGAGTCAAAAAATGAACTTGTTTGAAAAAAGATTGCCCATGTAGTTAAAAGTAAATAATTTCTAGTATAGTATTAACGATTAAAATATCATATATATCCAGTAAATATTAATTTTATACTATTCCATATCATTTGGATATAAAAAATGAAAAGCACCGTTCATGGAGACGGTAGGCCGTATGTACGCATGAACGCTACTTTCATTTTTTGTTATATTAATGGAATTAAAACAAAATGAGAGAGATATATATATGTTATAATTACAGAATGATATCTATAATTCAGATGTAATATATTACATATATATACATTATATATATTTACTTATTATATAACATAACATTTTGAGATAAGAAATGAAATGTACCGTTCATGGAGACGGTAAGCCGTACGTACGCATGAACGCTACTTCCATTTCTATTTCATATTTAATGGAATTAAAACATAATGATACATAATATTATTTTAATCCCAGTATTGTATCATATATAATATCATTAAATATATCCTTTTTACGTACCACATATGGTATTAACGAATCAAATCACTTTGAGGGGGCGGTAGTCCGCACTTCCTTAAATGAAGATATCGCGTTTACCCATAATGGAAACCATAAAGGTACGCCATAAATGAAAAATTAGAAGCTTAAGTAAAACATAAACATATTTGATATCATATATAGATATAGTTTCATCTTAATGGCCACCTTTGAAGGTGTTAGACGAATGTTTAACAATCATCGTTTTGGGAGGCAGAAATTCACCATCCACAGAAACAGTATGTTCTTTAACCATTAGATGTAGGTGTGTGTAAGTGTAGCTCTAATACTTCTTATAACAACATCCTAGTATATTGTAGATACTGTATTTGTTACAAAATAATTGAATAAAAAGAGTTTATGGGGTTGGAGAAGCAAAATAAAACAAAAGGACACAAGTGAAGACATTACCATAAAACTGGGTAAGTCCCTTTGGTTTGAGCTCAAAGGCTTCCTTGAGAAGAATTCTTATAAGGCCCCAGCCTTAAACCTTACTTAATCATGAGTTATTACATGATTATACATTAAGGATCTTTTCAGGTTTAGAGTTTTAGAGAATTATATCATAAAACTTGCATTACATTCCACATATAAACAATGTGGTTACATAAATATAGTATTCTTCTTTCCCATCAATGGAATCATATTTAAAATAAAACATGGATTCTCTCTTAACACTTCCTTGACACTATCATCATATCATGTACCTTTCCCTTGACCTGTGAAAAATATTTCAAAAAAAGACTTGGGATGATCATAAAAATATCAGTATGGGTTATATATAAAAAATATGGAAAGGAAGCATTAGTTCATATATACCTAAGAAGGAAATAATACATTACCCATGAAAAATAACTCATTAAATCATGAATAAATCATAGAAATCATAATACATAAAGGTAACTTGAGTCATTCATAACATTCTTACGTAGGGAGTAACCCTCTTGGTTACATTTGGAATACCCATCACAGTATATTCCTTAAATCTATTTAGAGAAACCTTAACGTTTCACTCCTTCGTGTTACCCAATGCATTGGAGAGCTATATAGGACTCACCTGCCATTAGTTTATCATTGAACCACCCGTCTTCATAATAATTCCCAAGAACCTCAACAGAATCGTATCACATAAAACATGCATAATGGAAACATAACATTCCCACCTTACAATCACAAGATATCAATAAAACACATAGATATAAAAACATTATGAAAACCATTTTCAATACCAAGATAAAAGAAAAGTTAAAAATGGTATTTATTTTTCTTTTAAATATAAGGTATGGCTTGTAGAGGTAGTCGAAACTCAAATAATGGTCACGGCGGCGTAGAAGTCATTGTCACCGCATACGTACGACAAAAACATTTCCTTTTGATGTTTAGTAAACTCTTCATATAAAAAAATATTCCTTTTGAATAAACGTTAAATTCAAAGGTGTTTATACACCACATAAAAGAATATTTTGTATAAAAAAATATGCCTCAATGAAAGGACATTGAGATGAAGTCCCATACCCCGGGTCTGACTTGACTTGGTCGTTCTTTAATCTCCTGAATAATATACTTGAGTTAATTTCTACTTGTTTAAGAACCTTTTTCAAGTTCATTATTCCATTTAGATCAATTATTTACATGTCATGAACACTATGTAATTATTTAAGTTAATAACGATCATTTTAACGATCATTGGTACTTGGGTAAAAAATAAACCCTTTATAATTACAAGTTGTTCATTTATCCATTATATCCAGAATGGTATTCATTATGTAGATGTCATATATATCATGTAAATTCATGCATTTATAATATTTAATAATCATTTAGAAGTAAGAAGTGAAATGCACCGTTCATGGAGACGGAAAGTCGTACGTACGCATGAACGCTACTTTAATTTCTATTTTGTATTTTATAGAATGGAATCATAATGATATAAAGGTATATTATAATTCCAATATAATATCATATATAATATCATAGTTCCATCATTTATACGTCCCACATATGGTATTTGACGAATCAAATCACTTTGAGGGGGCGGTAGTCCGCACATCCTTAAATGAAGATATCACGTTTACCTATAATGGAAACCATAAAGGTATTCCCAAAAATAAAAATACAGAAGCTTAAGGAAAACATAAAAATATTATATATCATATATAAATATAGTGTAATCTTAATGGCCACCTTTGAAGGTGTTAAAAGAATGTTGAACAATCAACGTTTTGGGAGGCAGAAATTCGCCATCCAGGGAAACAGTATGTTATTTAACCATTAGATGTAGGTGTGTGTAAGTGTAGCTCAAATCCATTTTATAAAAACATCCTAGTATATTGAGGATACTGTAGTTGTTACAAAAGAAAAGAATAAAAAGATTTTATGGGGTTAGAGAAGCAAAATAAAACAGAAGGACTCAAAAGAAGACATTACCTTGAAATCGGGTAACTCCCTTTGGTTTGAGCTCAAAGGCTTCCTTGGGAAGACTTCTTCCCAAAGTGAAGCTACAGGAGTAAGAGAGGGAAGTGGAGAGACAAAATGGGAAGGGTTTAGCTGAGACAAAGGCTTTGGGAGTGTGGGTAAGGAGGTAGAGGTGGGGGCCTTTTATAAGAGGAGAGGAGGGGCACTCTTGGAAAGTAAAGAAATATTACTTTATTTGAAAATGATTTTCTGATTTAAAAGGTCCGATATTGATATAATTCAAGGATAAGGTGATACGGGTTCTAAATATACCCACCCAATAGGTTTTAGACATGTGTAGGGCATTGATTTTACATTATCTTTTCATTTTTTTAAAATCCTTTATTAATGAGGTAATCGCTACATCATTATGATGTCATAAATACTTTTATTTATATAATCTCCAAAATTTATAAAAAAACAACTATGATGTAGGAAATCGTTTCAGATTTCTAATGAATATTAATAGTCAAAAATATGTCTCGTATAACCCCATTTAATTTTTTTTTCATAAAACATATTATGTTTGTGTCATTTTTACTTTTACATTAAATAAAAAGTTATTTATGTCATTTCCCAACCAAAGTGGCTTCATGGGGTCCCCAAGTTGACCCATGGATTTTCTTAGTCTCCCATGACACATCCAATGAGGGTATGACATGTTTCAATCTCATCTCATACTATTAAACCATTATTTTTACCTTAAACTACAATAATTACCACTAATCGCGATTAAAAACTTAATAAGTTACTATTCACCAAAAATTTATATTAACCCCATTGGACCACATTTTATTTCTTAATGACAACCATGTATGTTGGATTTTTTAAATTCAAAATACAAAGGTGGAAAAATTTCATTTAAATGGAAAATCAGTTTTTTTAAGTACCAGTTAGTGGATTCACTATTCATCAAAAATTGATGTTTTTAAGAAAGATACCAAAACATCGCCCTAATCTATATTTGATATTCTGAATTAATAAATGATGTCTATTTTTCAAAATTAAAATAATATAAGTTACATTAATTAATTTAATAATTAATTCCCGCTGTCCTGACAAATAGCGTGTTTTTATGAGACAATAAGTATCAAAAGATTGACACCAGTTTAAGTCCAATTTCAAAGTGAAATTGATTCCAATGACCACTATTGGATTAAATGGTAAAAATATATTCTAATTTAAATTTAAAACCAATTGATAAGATAATATAATCATATAAATAAATTAGATTAAAAAGCTGTTTTGATGTAAAATGCAGTATTTTTCACTATTCATTAAAAAAATGAACATTGTCAGAAAAATACCAAAAATTAACAAAAAGTAAATTTTGATGTCCCAATCATAAAGAATAAGTTTATTTTGAAAAAAATAGCTTATAAAATTGTCAAAATATAGATTTAAAAATTGTTTTCCATCAAAAGTAATTAAAACAATTTTTTAAAAATATTAGTGTATTCCATGCTTAAGATTGGATTTATTTTCATTTTATGCCTCTAAAAAACTGTCTAATTCATTAATTGACATAGATAAAAATATCTATTATTCATTACTTACATGGGATGTTACATCCTTCCCCCTTTAGAAAATTTCAACCCCGTAATTTATTTACTTATCGAACAAATGGGGGTACTTATCCCTCATTGCATTTTCAGATTCCCATGTTGCCTCTTCCATCATGTGGTTTTTCCACAAAACATTTACATGATTAATCACCTTATTCATTAACACTTGCTCCCTGTGGTCAAGAATCTAGACCGGTTTCTCCTCATAAGATAGGTTCTCTTCCAACTAAACTACCTCTGGTCTCAAAACATGAGATGGATCTGGCATGTACTTTCTCAGCATCGAAACATGAAAAACATTGTGTACCAGAGATAAAGTCGGAGGTAAAGCCACCCGGTATGAAACTGATCAAACTCTCTCCAGAATTTCATATGGTCCAATGAACCTTGGACTCAACACTCCTTTCTTACCAAATCTAATCACACTTTCCCATGGTGAGACTTTGAGAAAAACATGATCACCTACCTCAAAAGTTAGATCCTTCCTCCTGTTGTCTGCATAACGCTTCTGCCTACTCTGAGCTATTCTCATGTGTTTCTGAATCAGCTGAACTTTTTCTTCCATCTCTTCTACCAATTCTTGTTCCATCAACTTCCTTTCACCCACTTCATCGTAGAAAGCTGGAGTTCGACACCGCTTCCCATATAACGCCTCAAATGGTTCCATCTGTATACTAGAATGAAAACTGTTATTATATGAAAATTCAACCAAATAAATATGATGGTCCCAACTTCCCTAATAATCCATTGAACAAGCTCGTAGCATATCCTCCAAGGTCTGAATTTTTCGTTCCGACTGCCCATCTGATTGAGGATGAAAAGCTGTACTAAAATTTAATTCAGTACCCAACCACTTCTGAAGTCCTTTCAAAAAGATAGAAGTGATCCTGGGATCACAGTCAGATACAATGGAGAGAGGAACTCTATGTAACTTAAATATCTCTTTAAGATAAAAATGGGAAAGTTGATCTTGGGAAAAAGTATCTCGTATAGCAAGGAAATGAGCAGACTTGGACAAGCGATCAACAATAACCCAGATTGCATTATTACCTCGAGATGTCTTTGGTAATCCCACAACAAAGTCCATGGATATATTCTCCCATTTCCACTCTAGCATGGGTAAAGGCTGAAGCATCCCTTTCGGTAACTGCCGCTCTTCTTTAACATGTTGACAAGTCAAACACTTCACAGTAAAATCAGCAATATCTCTTTTCATTCTATACCACCAGTAATATTCACGCAGATCTCGGTACATCTTAGTACTGCCAGGATGAATTGAAAACAGAGAACTATGATCTTCACATAACAACTCGCTCTTCAACTGTGAATCACAAGGAACACACAATCTCTCCCCAAATCTCAAAACACAATCATTATCAGTGTTGAATTCAGGCAACTTACCTTTCTGAACCAGCTCTACCTTTTTCTTCAACTCACTATCTTGCTTCTATGCTTGCTTGATTCTATCTGATAGAGAAGATTTCACTGATACCTGAAACGAAACAGAAGAACATCCAGCTCTAACAACTTCTATGCCAAATTTCATCAAATCCTTAACCAAAGGATCACGTTCCAAACGCAACTTTGTTAATGAAGAATTACTTTTTTGACTCAAAGCATCAGCCACTTTATATGCTTTTCCTGGATGGTAATGAATTGTACAATCATAATCCTTGATTAATTCTAGCCACCTCCTCTATCTATTGTTTAACACTTTCTGATTGAATATATACTTTAAACTTTTTTGATCAGTATATATTTCACACTTTACTCCATACAAATGATGCCTCTAAATTTTTAAAGCAAAAAAAAACAGCAGCTAATTCCAGATCATGTGTAGGGTAAATTACCTCATGATTTTTCAATTGTCGTGAAGCATAAGCAATTACCTGATCATTCTGCATTAAGACGCAACCAAGTCCTTTCAATGAAGTATCACTGTAGATAACAAACTCCCCATTCCTGGAAGGTAGTGCCAAAACTAGAGCATTCACCAATCTTCTTTTCAAGTCCTGAAAACAATCATCACATTCTTTTGTCTAGATAAACTTAACACCCTTCCGAGTTATCTTAGTCATTGGACTAGATAACCGTGAAAAATTTCTAACAAACCTTCGGTAATAGCCTGCCAAACCAAGGAAACTACGAATCTCTGTTACATTTGTGGGTCGTGGCCATTCTTCAATAACATTTGTTTTTGCAGGATCAACAGTTATACCATCTTTAGAAACAATATGACCAAGGAAAGAAATTTGTTGCAACCAAAACTCACACTTGCTGAATTTTCCATATTGTTTCTTTTCTTTTAAGGTTTTCAAGATAACCCTTAAAAGTCTTTCATGATCCTCATTACTTTTATAAAACACTAAAATATCATCAATGAAAACCACCAAAAACTTATCCAAGAACTCATGGAAAATTCTATTCATTAAGTCCATGAATATAGCAGGTGAATTGGTTATCCCAAAATGTATTACTAAAAATTCATAATGGAAATATCTTGTACAAAAAACAGTCTTCTGAACATCTGCTTCCTTTACCTTCAGCAGATGGTACCCCGATCTCAGGTCAATCTTTGAAAAATACTGAGTTCCCTGGAGCTGATCAAACAAATCATCGATATGAGGCAAATGATATTTTTTCTTAACATTGATATTATTCAAGGCCCTATAACCAATGCAAAGTCTCATAGAACCATATTTATTTTTAACAAATAAAATAGGAGCACCCCATGGTGACGTGCTAGGTCGAATGAAAACTTTCTCTAATAAATCGTTCAATTGCTCCATCAACTCTAAAAGTTCAATTTGAGCCATTCAATAAGGGGGTTTTGAAATTGGCATAGCATCAGGAACTAAGTCAATATAAAACTCAACTTCCCGATCTGGTATTATTCCAGGAAACCCATCAGGAAAAACATCAGGATACTCATTTAACACTGGAACATCATTAATCTGAACAGTTCCCTTGTTTTCAACGATGTGTGCAAGGTAACATTCATTTCCATCTATTACAAGTTTCTTGGCCTCTTGATAAGTTATCAACAGTAAGTGTTCATTCTTGTAAACAAAATGAAAGTATTTCTGAAGAGAAACTTCTTTAGCACTACAGTCAATCTTAGCATGGTAACTAGAGAGCCAATCCATACCCAGGATAACATCACAATCTACTAGAGGTAGAACAATAAGGTTCGCAAGTAGGTTCTTTCCACGGATAAGGATAGGAAGATTCTTATAAATTATTTGTTCCTCAACATTTCCCCCAAATGTTTTTACTAAAAGTTCAGGAGTCATTTCTTGAGATGGTATTCCCATTTTACTAGAAAAGGTTTCAGAGATGAATGAATGTGTAGACCCCGAATCAAACAACACACTGGCATAATATGAAAAAACAAACAAAGTACCTGATACAACTTTATTTGACTGCATGACATCCACTGAAGTAGTTGAAAAAGATTTCACCACCCCTTTTTTCTTGTAGTCTAACTGCTTCCAATCACTCATGTTCTTTGTCGGACACTCATTTGCATAGTGACCCATCTCATTGCACTTATAAAATTTCACTAACTGTAAATCAAATTTGGTCTTACCATCACCCTGATTTTATTCTGTGCAATTACGAGCCTTATGTCCCATCATACCATATCGGTAGCACTTTATAGAATTCAGAAGATATTCCCCAGCATGCCTTTTGCCACATTTATCACAAACTGGAAACATAGTTTTCTTACCGTCAGACTTTTTTGAAGAATTCTTACATTTCTCCTACCACCTCAGTCTCTTCTTTTGTTGGTTGTTATAGAACACTTGATCATCCGCAATCTCCATTTCCACCTTCTCATCACATAGAACAAGATTTTCATAGCTTTTAATCTCACGAGAAGCCAATTCCCTTCGATATTTTGTCTTTATTCCTGAGTAAAAATGATTGATTTTACTATCAAGGTCTCGGATAAAATTTAGAGCATACCTTGCCAATCGAGTGAACCTTTCTTCATAGGCAACCACTGAGTCTTCCTCTTACCTCAATTCCTAGAATTGATTTTCCATACTAAGTCGAACAGCCTTAGTAAAATACTTCTCAAGAAACTTACCTTTGAATTCATCCCAGTCGAGAGCATCAATCTCATCAGTGTCCCTGATATTCTTAACCATCGACCACCACTGATCTGCTTCACCCTCCAAATGATAAATAGAAAGACTAACCTTTTGATTGTCTGAACAACCCATGACATCGAAAATCTTTGCCAGTTATTTATTCCACCCTTCAGCTAACACAGGGTCAGATGATCTTCTAAATGATGGGGGATGTTGCCTCATGAAAGGTTCCACCACTGACATGTTCCTCTACGGTTGATCTGGCTGATCTCGTGCATGGATACCACTGCCATTTATCGCTTGAGTCAACTGCGCCATTACTGCAACAAACTGTACAGTTCCAATTCCGACCATCTCAGGATGCTGATTCGGAAGGTTATTTCCTTCTACATGCCTTCCTAGCACTGCTTCCCTATTTCCTATGTGAAAAACCATTCTGAACAAACATGTCTTAGACGAAGCAACATGGTAATCATCAAATGCTATATCATTTCAATTTGACCAAAAGAAATATTTTTGGATAATCATTTAATAGAATTTTAACTCCTAAAAGTTATCTAAACCGACCATTGATACCAACTATAAGTCCCTAGCCTTAAACCTTACTTAATCTTGAGTTATTACAAGATTACACATTGAGGATCTTTTCAGGTTTAGAGTTTTAGAGAATTAGATCATAAAACTTGAATTACATTCCACATATAAACAATGTGGTTACATAAAGATAGTATTCTTCTTTTCCATCAATGGAAACATATTTAAAATAAAACATGTATTCTTTCTTGACACTTCCTTGACACTATCATCATATCATTTACCTTTCCCTTGACCTGTGAAAAACATTTCAAAAAAAGACTTGGGATGAGCATAAAAAGATCAGTATGGGTTATATAAAAAAAATATGGAAATGAAACATGAGTTCATATATACATAAGAATGAACCATACTTTACCCATAAATCATACCTCATCAAATCATGAATAAATCATAGAAATCATAAGACATAATGGTAACTTGAGGCATTCATAACATTCTTACGTAGGGAGTAACCCTCTTGGTTACGTTTGGAATACCCATCATAGTATATTCCTTAAATCTCTTCGGAGAAACCTTAACGTTTCACTCCTTCGTGTTACCCAATCCATTGGAGAGCTATATCGGGCACACCCTCCCTTAGTTTATCATGGAACCACCCGTCTTCATAATAATTCCCAAGAACCTCAACATAATCGTATCACATAAAACATGCATAAAGGAAACATAACATTCCCACCTTAAAATCACAAGATATCAATACAACACATTGATATAAAAACATTATGAAAACCATTTTCAATACCAAGATAAAAGAAAAGTAAAACATAGTATTTATTTTTCTTTTAAATAGAAGGTATGGCTTGTAGAGGAAGCAGAAACTCAAATAATGGTCACGGCGGCGGAGAAGTCGTTGTCGCCACATACGTACGACAAAAACATTCCCTTTTGTCGTTTAGTAAACACTTCGCATGAAAAAATATTCCTTTTGAATAAATGTAAAATTAAAATGGGTTTATACACCATATAAAATAAGGTTGTGTATAAAATAAAATATGCCTCAATGAAAGGAGATTGAGATTAAGTCCCATACCTCGGGTCTGACTTGACTCGGTTGTTCTTTAATCTCATGAATAATAAACTTGAGTTAATTTCTGATTGTTTAAGAACCTTTTTCAATTTCATTATTCCATTTATATCACTTATTTCAATGTCATGAACACTATGTAATTAGTTAAGTTAATAACGGTCGTTTTAACGACCATTGGTACATGAGTAAAAAATAATCCCTTTATAATTACAAGTTGTTCATGTATCCATTATATCCATAATGGTACTCATTATGTATATGTCATATATATCCAGTACATGCATGCATTTATAATATTACATAATCATTTAGAGGTAAGAAATGAAATTCACCGTTCATGGAGACGGTATGTCGTACGTACGCATGAACGCTACTTTCATTTCTATTTCGTATTTTATAGGATGGAATCATAATGATATAAAGGTATATTATAATTCCAGTATAATATCATATATAATATCATAGTTCCATCCTTTATACATCCCACATATGGTATTTAACAAATCAAATCACTTTGAGGGGGCGGTAGTCCGCACTTCCTTAAATGAAGATATCGCGTTTACCCATAATGGAAACCATAAAGGTAATCCCAATATGAATAATACAGAAGCTTAAGGAAAACATAATCATATTATATATCATATATAAATATAGTGTCATCATAATGTCCACATTTGAAGGTGTTAAAATAATGTTGAACAATCATCGTTTCGGGAGGAAAAAATTCGCCATCCACAGAAATAGTATGTTCTTTAATCATTAGATGTAGGTGTGTGTATGTGTATCTCACATATATCTTATAAAAACATCCTTTTATATTGAGTATACTAGAGTTCTTACAAAATTAATGAATAAAAAGAGTTTAGGGGGTTGGAGAAGCAAAATAAAACAAAAGGACTCAAAAGAAGACATTACCTTGAAATCGGGTAACTCCCTTTGGTTTGAGCTCAAAGGCTTCCTTGGGAAGACTTCTGCCCAAAGTGAGTCTTCAAGGAGTAAGAGAAGGAAGTGGAGAGACAAAATGGTCAGGGGTTGGCCGATCCAAAGGCTTTGGGAGTGTGGGTAAGTTGGTAGAGGTGGGGGCCTTTTATAAGAGGAGAGGAGGGGCACTCCTGGAATGTAAAGAAATATTACTTTATTTGAAAATGATTTTTGGATTTAAAAGGTCCCACATTGATATAATTAAAGGATAAGGTGATAAGGGTTCGAAATATACCCACCCAATAAGTTTTGGATATGTGTAGGTCATAGATTTTACATTATCGTTTCATTTTATTTAAATCCATTTTTAATGAGGTAATCACTACATCATTATGATGTCATAAATACTTTTATTTATTTAATGTCCAACAATTATAAAAAAATACTATGATGTAGGAAATCTTTTTATCTTTACAATTAATATTTATAGTCAAAAATATGACTTGTATAACCCAATTTAAAAATTGTTTTTGGAAAACATATTATGTTTGTGTCATTTTTACTTTTACATTAAATAAAAAGTTATTTGTGTCATTTCCCAACCAAAGTGGATTCATGGGGTCCCCAAGTTGACCCATGGATTGTCTTGGTCGGACATGACACATCCAATGAGGGTAGGATATGTGTCAGGCTCATCTCATACTATTAAAACATTATTTTTACCTTAAACTACACTAATTACCACTAATCGCGATTAAAAACTTAATAAGTTACTATTCACCAAAAAATTTATTTTCATCCCATTGGACCACATTTTACTTCTTAATGACAACCATGTATGTAGGATTTTTGAAATTCAAAATACAAAGGTGGAAAAATTTCATTTAAATGGAAAATCAGTTTTTATAAGTACCACTTAGTGGTTTCACTATTCATCAAAAATTGAAGTTCTTCAGAAAGATATCAAAACATCACCCTAAGCTATATTTGATATTCTGAAATAAAAAATGATGTCTATTTTACAAAATTAAAATAATATAAGTTACATTAATTAAATTAATAATTAATTCCCGCTGTCATCACAAATAGTGCGTTTTTATGAAACAATAAGTATCAAAATATTAACACCAGTTTAAGCCCAATTTCAAAGTGAAATTGATTCCAATGACCACTATTGGATTAAATGGTAAAAATATATTCTAATTTCAATTTAAAACCAATTAAAAAGATAATATAATCATATAAATAAATTATATTAGAAATCAGTTTTGATGTAAAATGCAGTATTTTTCACTATTCGTTAAAAAAATGAACATTGTCAGAAAAATACCAAAAATTCACACAAAGTAAATTTAGATGTCCCAATCATAAGAAATATGTTTATTTTCACAAACATAGCTTATAAAATTCTCAAAAGATAGATTTAAAAATGGTTTTCCATCAAAAGTCAGTAAAAAAATATTTTAAAAATATAAGTGTATTCCATGCTTAAGATTGGATTTATTTTCATTTTAAGCCTCTAAAACACTATCTAATTCATTAATAGACATAGATAGAAATATCTATTATTCATTAATTACTTAGTATGTTACACTTATGCCCAAAGTGAGGCTTCAAGGAGTATGAGAGGGAAGTGGAGAGACAAAATGGGTAGGGGTTGGCCGAGCCAAAGGCTTTGGGAGTGTGGGTAAGGAGGTAGATGTGGGGGCCTTTTATAAGAGGAGAGGAAGGGCACTCTTGTAATGTTACACAATTTTACTATATTTTCAAAAGAGTTTCGGATTATAACAGTCCCACATTGATGTATTTCAAGGATAAGGTGATAAGGGTCCGAAATCCACTCATACAATAGGTTTTGGACATGTGTAGGTCTTATATATTACAATATCTTTCCATTTTATTTAAATTGTTAAATAATGAGGTCATCGTTGCATCATCATGATGTCATAAATAATTTAATTTATTTAATGTCTAAAAATTATAAAAAAATACTATGATGTAGGAAATCTTTTTAGCAATACAATGACTTTTTATAGTCAAAAATATGACTTGTATAACCCCATGTAATATTTTTTTAGTAAAATATATCATGTTTGTGTCATTTTTACTTTAACATTAAATAAAAAGGTATTTGTGGCATTTTCCAACCAAAGTGGCTCCATGGGGTCCCCAAGTTGACCCATGGATTGTCTTAGTCGGCCATGACACATCCAATGAGGGTAGTACATGTTTCTAGGTCATTTCATTTTATTAAAACATTATTCTTACCTTAAACTACACTAATTACCTCTAATCGCGATTAAAAACATCATAAGTTACTATTCACCAAAAAATTATTTTTATCCCATTGGACCAAATTTTTCTTCTTAATGACAACCATGTATGTCAGATTTTTGAAATTCAAAAAACAAAGATGGAAAAATTTCATTTAAACGGAAAAATCAGTTTTTATAAGTACCACTTAATGGTTTCACTATTCATCAAAAATTGAAGTTTTTCAGAAAAATCTAAAAAATTCAATGTAAGCTATATTGGATATTAAGAATTCAAAAATGAAGCCTATTTTAAGAAATTCATAACATATAAGTCACATTAATTAATTTAATAATTAATTCCCACTGTCAGAGAAAATAGCGTGTTTTTATGAAATAATAAGTATCAAAATATTGACACTAGATTAAGTCTGATTTCAAAGTGAAATTAATTCCAACAACCACTATTGGATTTAATGGTAAAAATGTATTCTAATTTCAATTTCAAACCAAATCAAAAGATAATCTAATCATATAAATAAATTATATTAAAAAGTGGTTTTGAATTAAAATACAACATTTTACACTTTTCATTAAAAAAATGAACTTTATCGGAAAGATATCAAAAATTTACACAAATTAAATTTAGTAAATTTTGATGTCCCAATTATTAAGAAGAGTTTTATTTGGTCCAATAGAATGTATAATATTGAAGAAAACTATATTTAATGACTGTTCGCCATCAAAAGGCGATAAGTGAACCTTTAGTGAATATTAGGGCATATACGCCTAAAATTGAATTCTTTTCATATTTTAAGCCTTTATATTTTATTGGATAAATGTAAAAACATTTAAAACATATATAATCATACTTTAGTTATTTCTATCCATTCCCTCCAATACAACATCTATATGTTAACTACCATTTAAAATAATATTATTTTATTATTAGAGTGCAAGGTAAGATTCCCAAGAAACTCGTTGTTGCGTGTTGGGTACGCCATCGAGCTTTGCGTCCCCTTTAAAGTCATATTAATATTTTATTCAAAAATATGGATAAATATGAAAATGTCATATTCTTTTTTTACCTAGGGTGTTATAATCTTAGTGTCTCCAAGATGAGGTCAATGTAGGGAACATGCTCATCATGTCCAGAAGAGCGCACTAAGAGAAAACCGAGGTCATGTAGAAGATCCGTCAAACCATTACTGGACCACTATGTCCAAAAAGCTCGGCATCACCTGCCAACACATTCATCATGTAGAAAGTAGCAATACCCACTTAAATATTTCCCATGATGTCTCATGAAAAGGTCATCTGCTCACCAGCATGCTAGATTAAGCACAAGATCGGCATGTCAAAACACCTAGGTATTTCGAAAACAATTGCATGAATTGCAATGAAACTGTTTCTATAACTCTCAAGTTACTCTAAATGGAGTAGACCCTAGACCACACTAAATAGTAAAAAAAGACATATTACCGATTCATTTTTCCTCATACGACCATTTTCCGGGATGACGGCATAACTAGATATCCATCACTAAGAAGAAAGGGTCAAACGACCAACAAAGTAACTGACCATTCCTGAGGCATGTCTAACCAGATGAAAAAAATCATTACTCGATTCTCATTCCCACAACAAGGTCAATAAAAACATCACCACCCATTCGAAAATGGGTATTTTGGAAACTGGAGGTCCTACCAAGGACAACAGCACCAAACAACTCTAAAAGAGTGAGAAAATCCATAGCGCAAGCAAGTAATTTATGTTTTAAGCATGCTACCGACCACATGTTAGCCCCTTATGAAGAAAAAGTGTCAACCAGAAACTGGTAATGTGAAATAAGTCACAGAACTCAAAAAAATAACACAAGGCCATTGCTAAGGGGAAGAACGCCTACAGAAAGTACTCACACTTCCATTCCAAGACAACTCAAGAGAATTTCAAACTACTCTTTTAATGAGGGTTTTTAATGGTGGAAACCACAATCGGTTCCATTTACAACCTCTTAAATTTAATAACTTTTAATCTTTAATCATCAAAGTATTTAATCAATACATCATGTTCTATTTTCGAAATTCTCCAAGGTAAAATAGAAATGTTTCATAAAACCTCATTTTTAAAAAATTTACATTAGTTGACATCCCATCATTTTTAGGAAACGCATCAAAATAATTTTTTTTAAAAAGATAATGAAACAAATGAGGATCTTATTTTAAACATCCTGGTGTTGAGTCAATAGGGCTTTCCTTATGAATTTTCCATTCCATTCTTCAAGTGGGAGATTGTTGTGTCATTATGCTTTTTTATGACATCATCATTCCTTCTTGTTTTGAAAATCACAAAAACCTTATCTCAAGGGAAATCATATTTTACCATGTTTAACATATACAAGGAAAAATTACATTCCCCAAGGAAATATAGCTTACATTATTTTTAATGTTCATATCATTTTTTTCAATGTATAAAATTAGGAATGAAACCAAATCCTCAGAATCATATAATACATAGATATGAGGCATTCTGTTTAAGACTCTGAATTCTGGATATGAACTCTCATGAAGTTCAACTCCAAATTATGGATATGAATTCTCATGAAGTTCAAATACACATGTCAAATACGAATTCTCATAAAGTTCAACCCAAATTCTGGATATGAATATTAATGATGTTCGACTTCGAATTCTGATTACCAACTTATGAAAAGTTCGATTATGAATTCTGATTATGAATTATGGATACGAACTCTTCTGAGTTCTGACTCGGAATTCTGATTATTAATTCAGGTTAAGAAATCTAAATTTGTTTTGGCTCCGAATTCTCATGAACTCTGGCTCTGAACTTTGTAATTTCAGGTTCCGAATTCTTATTGAATTCAGACTCCGAATTTCCTTGAAACATAGACTTCGTAATTCAACAGAATTCAGGTTTTGAAGTCCTAAAAACCATAATCTGAATATACTGGTAATATAAGACACCGAATTCAATTTTTCTTATACTCCTAACTCTCATTTCCTTACATTCCAAATTTTGGATTTTGGTTATACTTACACCTATTTAGTAATAAAATGTTGTCATGCTTTTAGTTATCAACTAACTGTTATTTGAGTGACATGTGTATAGGTCCCTCTGAAATTCAAGGAAAAATATGACCATTGGAGGAGGGGGCCGACCATTCGAACCATGCCTATAAATAAGAGCTCATTTGAAAGATCTCGACACAACTTTTACAACACTGATATTTGAAATGTGTTGTTGATGTGATTTCTAGAGAGAGAGGCTCTTATAAACGTTCAAGATTCTTGAAGAAAGTTTTGAACTGCACGTTAAAAATTTTCTTCATACAAATTTTCATTGTGATGTGGTTCGATTTCATTGAAATAAGAGACTTTGGGTTGTGAAGTCAGAGGTGCTGATTTCATTACAAGTCGAGGGCTTGCGAGGGATAACAAGAATGTTACCGATCTTCAGACTGATGGATTATCTGGATTTGGTTAATAAAGACATTCATGAATGTATAAATCAAGGGAACTCTTATCCAGGGTGTTTGGATACCCTCCTCTTTTGGATAAAAGAGTTATTACTTATTACTTGTAATATTTTGTTTTCCGCTGTGAATTTGTTTTGTTGAGGAAAATATAACATTCTTATACTTCCTCATACATGTACTCTGATTTAGTTAGATTCTATACTCTTTGAGGTATAATATTATTTGTTGTAAACTTTTTTTATGTTTCATATCCGGAATCACTTTTCCTTGATCAAGAAAGTTATTAGAACATAGAGGTGTTGTAAATTTTGGTTACGCAAAATTTCCATTAGGATTTATTTTGTACACAATTCATCACCCTCTTGTATTTATATCTCATTTTACATATTCGATCCTAATTATGGTATTATAGAGAATATAATACTCGGACATACCATTATAACAATTTGTATCAATGGTTTGGTTCAATTTGAATTAATCTCATGATTAGATTCAGAAGGGAATTCTCAGAATTGCATTTTCCGGATTCATACTTTTTCGGAATCTATTTTTCAAAATCATGTAGTTCAGATTCATTCTTACTTTGAGGTAAAACATCTTGTTCCTTGATTATGATATTTTCTCTTGTTTACAAACTCATACTGCAAACAAGTTTGTGTGCCAATGATTTTCTTTAAGATGGCAGGTTTAAATGTTGGTTCCATAGAAAATCTAAATCCTACCAGATCTCCTATTTTCTCTAGAAATCATTATTTTTACTATAGAGATATGATGAATACTTTCATTATCAATACTGTTGTTGATAACTCTCTAATGGTGATTGTGATTATAAAATTTCAGATAAGTTATTGAGAACCTATACGAATAAGGAGAAATTAGAATATCAAACACACTTCAAAGTTAGAAATACTTTTTTGGATCCATGAATAAGAACATCTATAATAAAATATAATCATTTGAAGCTAAAAACAGTATCTAGAAGAAACTTGAAGTTATAAATTTTGGTACATCAAAATTCATAGAGACTAGAAGAGCTATGTTGAGAGCAGAAGACCATGGGGTTTCCTTTCCTCATGGAGAACCTATATGTAAAGTACAACAAGGGTTTATGACTATCCCGAATAGTTTACAATCTATGGGAGAAAATAGTTTGGAATATGAGGATCTTGTTGATAATTTCATAGATATCATTCCAAATGAATGGGAATCCATGAGGACAACTATTGATGGGAATTGGAAAGTCAATCAGATTTCTTTAGATGAGTTTTTTTGAAATCTTCTTCAGTAAGAAACCGTTATGAAAGGATACGCTGATAATGTTATGAATATGAATGGGAATGGATGAGTTGATTTTATAACCACTTATAATCATTTGAAATCCATGACCCATGAAAGATTAATTAGATCAATATCAAGGGAAGTCATTATTCAGTCAGAATCTAGTGACACAAAAAAGTCTGAGAATGAATTAGCTAATCTTGCCCAGAGACTGAGCAAGATTGTAGCTCAGAAGAATCATCAGAATAAGTACAAGAAGAAAGACTACAGAGATAAGAAATATGGAGAATTTACATTTTATGAATGTAGAAGAACATGTCACATCAGCCATGATTGTCCCTTGTTAAAAATAAGGATAAGAAGGAAAGGAATTCAAAATGTAATAAGAATAAATTCTATCGATCAAGGAAAAAGAAAAGTCCTAAAGATAATGATACATAGAGTGAGAGCTATGGAGACTCTTCTTAATGTAAAATCTTCTCAATCTGATTCATCAACACAGAAGAATATGGGATTTATTTCTAATTATTCTTTTCCCTAATACATGTCGTATGACCAAGGTACACTATGCTAAGGCTTTAACAAATTTATCTCTTGATAAGAATTACTATTCTAAAAATAGTACTTCTAATGAAGATTATTCATCCTCAGAAAATAAAGAAATACCTTCATATGAAGAAGTTTATATATTTTCCATGTTACATGAAGCAAGAAATTGGAAAATTTCTATGAAATTAGACAAGGAAAATACTATGGAAAAAATTCATATAAAAGAGATTTCATATCTTTCTAGAGGTCTTGAAGATAATGATGTGCTTTTAGAAAATATTTCTAAAGATCATAAGAAGGATATTTTAAAGATAAATGATTTTGAGGAAAAATCTAACTCTAAGGAAATGAAACTTGAGGAAAGGAATTTAGTCATCGGACTGAAGTTTGAAATATTTTCTCTTAAGAAGATTTTTTCAAACATTACCTCTAGGAAGGAAAATTTTTCAAGATGTAATCTCAAATTAAACCTCAAGGAGACACTAATGGAGTAGGTTATACTAACCAAAAACCAGTTTTCAAATGTAACTATTTTGTTCCTTCTAAATCCCCTTTTTTCACTAAAAGTAAAAGTGGTGGGCATTTGAAGAAAAAATATTCTTTGAAAAAAGGTCAATCTCTTAGGCTTCATATAGCTTATTTTTCTAAACAAATGTGCATACCCAAAATTTTGTTGACTAAAAATTATGGATCCAAGAACGTTTGGATTCCAAAAGTATAAAATTTTGATTTTAAAGAAAATAAAGAAGGTACCAATAGAAATATATGGTACATGGATAGTGGATGTTCCCAGCATATGACTGGTAACAAAAACAATTTTGAAAATGTCTACACACTAAACATAGAATACCATAGGTTCCATGATCTACCTTGCCTTAGTGCAATGGAAGATCATTCATGGTTGTGGCATAAAAGGTTAGTACACTATAACCACAGAATCTTTTGAAATATTTCTAAGAAATAACTTATGAAGGATCTACCAGAGCATTGATTTGATCCTATAAAAGTCTATGATCATTGTCAATATGTCAAGAAACAAAAATCAACTTTTAAATCAGTTGGTGATGTCTGAACTACTGATTCATTACAATTAGTACATATGGATATTTTTGGTCCTACACAAACCGATATCATTGGGGGAAAGTATTATGTATTTCTTTGGGTTGATGATTACACTAGATTTACGTTTGTCTATTTTCTAGGAAAGAAGTCTGAAAATTTTTATTATTTAAAAAGTTTTAGAGACCAAGTTAAAAATGAGAAACACCTTGAATTGAAAACTATTCATTTTGATCATGGTGGAGAATTTCAAAATTCTGATTTTGAAACTTTTTATAATATAAAAGACATTACTCATAACTATTCAGCACCAAGAACACCTTAATAGAATGGTGTTGTTAAAAGAAAAAATAAAATTCTTCAATAGATAACTAGAACCATGTTGAGTGATAATTCTATAGACAATCATTTTTGGGCATAAGCTATAAGTACTACTTGTTCTACTATAAATCAGGTTTTGATTAGACCTTTTATTAATAAAACTCGTTATGAGTTATTGAATGGTAGAAAACCTAGACTTTCATACTTTAAGGTTTTTGGTTGAAAGGTATTCATTTTGAATACTAAATATAATCATCATAAATTAGCACCAAAATCTGATGAAGGGATTTTCATAGCATACTCCACATATTCTAAGGCATATAGTGTTCTCAACAAAAACCATTGTACTATTGAAGAGACAGTACATGTTAAATTTGAAAAAACAGATCCTTTTGTTTTTAAACAACCCCATCCTACCTCCTCAGATGTGTTTTCAAAAACTAATTATCGAACATTTATTAGAGATCCTTCTGATAAGGAAAATGTTCATGAAGATACTTCTGAAACATTTACACCAAAATATTTCCTACCCTATGTTGATGAAAAAGTTTTACAAAACCCAAGTCAGTTGTTTCTAAATAATCATCCTATTGATTGTATCATTGGATATGTGAATCAACCTGTAAGGACTAGAAGTTCCTTATTAAATGAAGTAGAACATATAGAATTCCTTTTCCAATTAGAACCAAAAATAACTGATGAAGCATTCAGTGAAGATGATTGGATAAAAGCAATTCAAGATGAACTAAATGAATTCAAATGGAATAAAGTCTAGACCTTGGTTGAATGACCTAAAGAAACGTCTGTTATTGGAGTAAAATGGGTCTTCACAAATAAGTGTGATGAAAATGGAATCATAGTAATAAATAAATAAATAATAGTTGCTAAAGGCTATAATAAACAAGAAGGAATAGACTATTAAGAAACCTATCCTCTATTTGCAAGACCTGAATCTCTTCATATTTTACATGACTTTGCATTGTTATTCATTTTCAGATTATTTAAAATGGATGTGAAATGTTCTTTCCTTAATGTTTATATTGAATAGGATGTTTTTGTTGAATAGCCACCTGGCTTTGAAGATTCAAAACATCCTGATCATTTTTTTAGTTATACCAATTCATTGTATTGACTTAAACAAGACCCATGTGCTTGGTATGATAGAGTTACATGATTTTTTCTTCTAAATAACTATTTTAAGGGAAAAGAAAATCCAACTCTTTTTATATTGAAAGATAAGAAAAAAGTATTGATTTTTCAAATATATGTTGATGAAATTATATTTGGTTCAACTCAGCAATATGTAATTGATTCCTTTGTAGATCTAATGAAATCTGATTTTCAAATGTGAATGATGGGTGAGTTAACATTTTTCCTTCGATTTCAAATCTCTCAAAAACTATAAGGAATCTATATATCTGACAATAAGTATATAAATGATCTTTTTAAAAAGTATGGATATGAAAACAATAAAAGTATAAGTACTCCTACTGGTACCTCAAACACACATGATCTTGATGAAGATGGGAAACCAGTAGATCAAACAACTTTTAGAGGTATGATAGGAAGTCTACTTAGTTAAAAGCTAGTCATCCAGACATATTGTTTTCAGTATTCTCATGTGAAGGATATCAATATAATCGTAAGGAACCTCATTTAAAGGCAGTGAAAATAATTTTTTTCAACATAAAGGGAACCATGGATTTTGGACTATTTTATACTTCTGGAAATGATTTTGTTTTAATAATCTTTTCATATGCTGAATTTGGTGGATGTATAATGGATAGAAAGAGTACATTTGGAACTTTTAATTTCATAGGAGATTCCTTTGTTTCTTGGTCTTCCATGAAGAAACACTCAATAGCACTTTCCACAGCTGAAGCTGAATATGTAGCAGCTGGAAGTTGCTGTGCTCAAGTGTTATGGATGCAACACACACTCACAGACTATGGCTTGAGTTTCACCAAAATCAAAATTTTGTGTGATAATACAAGTGATATTTCCCTTATTATAAACCCTACACCCCACTCTCATGCAATGCACATAGATATTAGGCATTACTTTCATAGTTATCACACACAAAAAGGAGATATCATTCTTCAATTTATTGAAAAGCAAGATCAACTTGCTGATATTTTTAGAAAATATTTACCCTCTAATATATTTGAATACATTAAACAGAAGTTAGAAATGATAACTAGAAGGTAATAAACCTCCATTAAATTATTATTAAACCAATCTCCATACAATAATAAACTCATTTTCATAAGGGGAGTACATTTCATTAAGATGTTTTTCATATTTTTTTGTCATTATTTTTTTATATATTTTCGTAATAATGTTTTTCATATTTTTTTATAATGGCATTTTTCATATATTTCCTAATGAAGTATTTTATATTAGTTGTAATGAAGTTTTTTATATTTTTCATAATGATGTTTTTCATGTTTTTTGTAATGACGTTTTTTATGTTTTTCGTATAATATTTTTTCATGTTTTTTTTTCAGTAATGGAAATATTCAGACCTGAAGTTTTTGTAATGGAAATATTCAAACCTGATGTTTTCATAATGGAAATCTTCAGACTTGAATTTTTCGTAATGTAAATATTCAAAATTGAATTTTTCATAATGAAAATCTTCCGACATGTAATTTTCCTAATGAAAATCTTAAAACCTGGAATTTTTGTAATGGAAATTTTTAGATTTGAAAATTTTTCTAGTGAAGTTTTTTTCATATTCTATTTTTTAAGAAAAAGTTCTTTAAGAATAATATTTCCCAAAATGAATAACCTTCCTAGCAATCTGAAAGTTATGACGGTTTCTTGAGTTCTTCGTAATTATCTTTTACCTGATGTAATTTTTTTTTCTTTTAAAATTTCTTAGATTCAAGTTTCCTTAAATCATAATGATTTCATTTTAATAAACCTCAAAAATCAGATTAAACCAATTTTTTTCCTTTCAGCTATCATATCAATCATTAAATCAGAAAAAAAGTTTTCGCAACTGTTAGATTGGATTTGGATGTTGAAAGGTCACTTCCATCTCCTATATAAATGGGACCCCCAATAGTTGTCCCACATCAGATCCCAAGCTTTTGCGTCTCAAATCTCTTCCCGTCTACACAAGCCGGTTCTGAACTTTTCAGAAGTGCTCTAGTACGAATGTCTACAGAATATCCTTCTCAATATATGTCTACTATTAATCTGATTCTGGAGTGGAAAATTTACAGGTATATGTTAGTTAATCAGAACATCAAGCTCAATGGAATGGATAGTGTAGCTATTTCAAAGACACGAGCTCAGGATTTAGTCTATCCAGATCATCTTATAGAATTTAATTAATTATTTTCTTTCTTTAAGGATGATGGAAGAGACAAATTTCCTCCAAATGTTATGAAAAGACATATGCACTTTCTTATACAAAGGCGGCTATCTTGGTGGGGTTGTCCTACGAAGGAGAGGAAGAAGTTTTATCTCGCAAATTGAAAGAGGTTCAAGGATGTTTCATTAAGGAAAAGGCTATGAAATTCCTTGGGATTACAGATGTCAAGACCAAAAAAATTTCCCGCCTTTCTACCAATAATTAGAATCATCAACTATGCGATCAAGGATTTATCATACCATGGAAGGGTGATATAGACACCCTTAAGAAAATTGACAAGTATATCCTGGACTTTTTGGTAAACCTATGGAAGCTCAACCTCCTGAAAAACAATCTCATTAAGATTTAGAATATGAAAAATGGGGATTTGATATCTCAGATTATCATGTATTATGCCTTACTTTCCAAGAGGATAGTTCGGTGTCTTGAATCATTCAAGATTCCCTGTAGTTCGAAGGCAAGGAATTGCAACTTGATACTTATTAGTGATGACACCCTTAAGAGGTTGAAGGTTGGTTTCTCCAAGGATTCGAGTGAGTTTTATGATCTAACTGAGGAAGAGGAAGAAAATTTTCTATAATATGTTGAGAAAGTCGAACATTCAAAGAATGCTGGGAAGAAATGAATGTTAAAGGATGTTGAAGAAATAGAAAAAGTCCCTATGTCTATGGAAGTCCAATCCACACCTCCTAAACCAAAGAAACAGAATGCCTACCTGATGAGGTGGTAGCATAATGGAGGGAGTATAAGAAGAATAGAAAACTAGGGGATCCATAGTTCGGTTTGGATCTTTTTGAGGCTAAGGCCTTGAAGGAGAAATCAGTTGATGATCTAGAAAAGTATGCTAAAGAGAAGAAGCTCATGAAGAAGATGTCAGAGGCAGAGATTGTCCAATCTCTTTTAAAATGCCATTGAAGCTTAATCTGAATAAATTCATATACCATAACCTTCATTGTAGAACAATTACTTGAGACTTCGGGTAACAACACTCTGGAAAAACCACAAGAGAAGATTATAGAAGAGAAGGAAGGTGCAGTAGAAGTACAACAAGATCAGAATAGTGGTGACTCTGATGATGTGATTAAGAAAGTTGAAGATTATCAAGATAAGGGAACCCCATCTGAAAAATTTTCAATCCTGATTCTCAAGTCAGATCCTCGTAAATTGCTACTCCAGGAGCTGATTAAAAAGGTGACGAAGAAGAAGTGAATAAATTGTCAAAGGAAGAGAGTAATAATCATGACTTCATTCTTCTGGAAGATGTTGAGGCTGGTGCTGAAACAGAGAATTTTTATGAAGATAAAATTGTCGAATTATTTAAGAGCGAGCATGAATCACCTGATGAAGTAAACATTATGAAAATCATTAAGGGTAAGCAAGTGGTTGCTGACACCGCAATGAAAGATATTTTGAGAATTAATGATGCTGGAGGAACCTCTAAGAAGAAGCTAGTAGAGTTGGTGGAAGAACCGTTTCCAAGTAAAATTTCTGATTCAGAGTCATCTTCCTTGGGACATGATTTTGTGGTTCAATCCCTGAAGAAGCTGGTGGACACCATTCCGATTTTTCCAGCAATTGAATCCAGAAGCCAGATGCTTTAGCATAGTATGAATCCGAAAATAGACAATGTATCCATGGTAATGTATAGATGTGTTAAGATAGGTGCTGATCATAAGAATTTTCAGATCTACTATGAAGCTCACATTAAATCGTGCAAGAATATGACCAAATGCTCTTAGAAAATAATTTTAGATTTGGAAGATCTTGATCAAATCCAAGAAGATGTCATGGAGTATTTTGACACATAAGATACCAAAATCTAGAATCTGACAAACCGCTTTCAGGAAAAGCTAACACTTGAACCAAATTCTTGGATTCAAGATATCAAGGATCTGAATGGGAAGCTGAGTTATATTGTTCAAAGCTTGAAAATATAGAAGGATCTGCAGAGAGAGATGGAAGAAAAGCTTGTGAAGTAAGAATATTTGCTGAAGGCTCTAGAAGAATCCATGAAGGCTCAGGAAGACAAGATCACGATATTATAAAAGCATGCAATGGAGGATCATAAGGAGCTGAAAAAGCTAAAGAACGTTATGAAGATAGTAATGACCCAGGAAAAAGAAAAAAATTAATCCCACTCTGATATTTTGTTGTATTTGTTTTTCCTTGTTCTAATACTTTCAATATCAATTGAAATTGTGGATGATTTTTTTTGTATGCATGTCTATACTAATATTTTATGTACTACATTATTTTATTTCCATTCACAAAAACACATTTTGAAAATCACAACGGGGGAGAAGGAAAAGAGAAATCTAAAGGGGAGAATATCACGACCCATCCTCGGGGCCCGTGCCGTGACTACCCCAAGCCCGCCTTCCATAGGACGGGGGCTGGCGACTAGCACCAAGTCTTAAATCCCGGTAAAAAGGGAAGGAATTAGCTTTGTAAGGTAAAAAAACACTACAAAGCATGCAAGCAGTAAAAGTAAACAATAAGTAAAGACTGAGTACAACAGTAAGTGTAGAAAAGTAAGTTGGCCAGTATATACAAACCCAAACTGATAGTAAAGTACAACTGGAAGAGAAAACAACAATTGAAAAGTAAAGCCGCAACGTCGAGCTGTCCATTGGAAATCCCACCTGATGGGTGGGTACAGATAGCCTCCACTGCTCCTTGGGTCCAGCCGACCGCTCCGACTATGTCCCGCCCAGTGGTCCACCTCCAGGTACCATCCTACTTCACAAGCCTCAACAACGACTAGCGCTATCCATCGTCTGCAACCAACACAACGTAGTGCGGGCATAACCCATGCAGGGGTGAGTATACGCTACTCATTAGGGACCCAGAGACCACCGAAGGTCTCCCAGAATCCACAAAGGATAAACCCCAAATAAAAGATACAATCACAAAGTAACATTCGACACTGCTTAGGTATATGCCCATACATATAACTAAGTCTTCAATTCCATGTTCGGCTCCAACATCCGAGCCCAAGTACAACCTAGTCCACACAGGAAAGAAAAACATAAATCCACACAGGATAGCACAACACAATCCACGTAGGAAAGAAAAACGTAAATCCTCACAAGATAGCACAACATAATCCAAATCGGAAAGCAAAACGTAAATCCACACAGGACAGCACAACACAATCCAAATAAGAAAGAAAAATAGGATTCAGCTCACACAGGAATACTACTTCGTAAGATGATGGAGATGATCAGATGTAGCCACTGATTCATCTAAGCTGTCGGACCCACAAAGGATCTGTAGGTACTGACCCCCACAATGACCCACACATGATCGATCATGAAGTTGAACCCATAGCTATTTGGAAACTCCTTCTCCATCAAGTATAGTGGTTATGACGCTACAACAAAGCGCTTCCCTCTTACCTTGGACTGCTGTAGTACTCCACCTATCGAGTACTATGGGCCTACTGCTACAACCAAGCGCTTCCTACCATGGGTCTGCCACTACAACCAAGAGCTCCCCCACATAGCCTCTAGAGGTACTTATTCTGTTGATTACCACGGGTCAGCCCCTACAACCAAGCGCTCCTCCTTCGTGGTTCTGCCGCTACAACCAAGCGCTCCTCCGTCATGGGTATGCTGCTACAACCAAGTGCTCCCCCTCATAGCCTCTAGAGGTAATCCTTCTGTTGAGTACCGTGGGTCTGCCTCTACAACCAAGCGCTCCTCCGCTGTGGGACTGCTGCTACAAACAAGCGCTTCCCACTGGGCTATCCGTAACACACTGATTCGTTCGATCAGCAGTCATCAAGTCTCAACCAACTCTAGGGGTTCCGCACACAGCATGCTCGTTCTAGGAGGGTCCACTCCATGAGCCAAGAGGTCGATGCATCAACTGAAACATAGTCCGGAGTTGATGTATCCCAAAAGTACCGTATTGGTCACTACCGAACCCACAGAGAATTCCAGTACTATCTTCATTGTCATTCCAGACGCAGCCAACTCTAGGGTTCCAGCACATAGCAAGCCCGTTCAGGAGGGTCCGCTCCACGAGCCGAGTGGATGATACATCAACTGACACATAGTCCAGAGTCGATATATCCAAAAGATCCGTATCGTCAACAGGAACACAATGTCGCAGACAGCGCGTCAATCAGACGCCCGGTCTGAGAGCTATTGGCTTTTTCGTCCAGGGGCACGGTTGGTTTTTAAGGAAAAACCAACCCGACCGTACTCCACCTGCGTCCAAACCTCGGGCGGAGGAAGCCAAAAGATCTGTCTCACTTATAGGAATCCATCAAAGTCAACGACACGTCAATCAAACGCCCGGAGCTCATGTTATGAGTGTTTCCGCTCCGAGGGCCCGATTGTTTTCATGTACGAACCAACCCGGCCGAACCCAAAGTATTCCAAAACCATGAGTGTAATATACCAAAATGATCTTCTCAATCCAAGGATCGCATCGCCGCTAACGGTGCATCAATTGGAATCTCTTAGCCCAAGATATAGGAAAAAGACCGAAAAGGTCTGAAAACGGGGGGTCTGGGCCCGGACCGACCCACCCCATCCCCCCTGGGTCGGCCCGGCCCGGCCTGACCAGAGTGGCCCGGCCCGGCCTGGGTGCGACCCGGCCCGAACCGGCGGGTTGGCTCAGCTGCTACGACCAAGCCGTGGGCGGGGGGCGTGCTGCCCCCACGTGAAGAAGAGTCGCAGCCCCGCGTGGGGCCGCCCTTGCCAGCGGACATGGCCGGGCAGCAGAATCCCACTCCTCTGGTCCCGCGTAGTCACGGGACCGCACTGCTGCCGTAGCGGCTTCAGCTGTGGCGGGTCTTCCCGGTGGCACCCCGGGCGCCGTCACTTCCTGGCGACTGGCCACCGCCTCCGGCTGCTGGCACCGCCGTGCCGGTGTAGCGCACTAGCAGAAACTTCCGGGGACCACTGGATGCGCTCCGGTGGTCCATTTTGCCTGCGGTTTGCGCCTACGGGTCTCCCGGGATCCGAACATTGTTGTGAAGGCCTCTAATCGCCATTCCGACCCCATTTGGTAAACGCCGTTAATTCACGCATCAACGAAAAACTACGAAGGGTCGTCGGGCCGTGTTTGTTTGGCCCGCACCCTCCGCGTTAGGTGATAACAATTGGGAAAAAAATTATCAACACATGAAAACATAACAAGGCACAATTTTAATATTAAAATTGAAACAGGTTCCCAAAAAGAAACTCCAATAAATAAAAATTCTCATCCCACATATAAAAACAAACACGGATCAACTTGATGAAGAGTTGATCCCGGTTCTTTGTTTTAGAAGGAAACAATCATGGGAATAAATAATATTCTCAAATAAAACCCTTACCTCAAGAATTGTCGTCCAACACGAGCCCGTATCAGAATTAACCGTCGCAGAAGAAGAGGATCGTCATGGAAGAAACGCCGTGGAAGGAGTTTCATGAAAGAAGTGTCGTTGACATCGCGGTACACGGCATCGTGTCGTCGATCTCCGATGGTTTGACGTTCTTCGTCGGAGGTCGAAGCATTCTTCGCATTCTTCGCGTTTTTCGTCGAAGAAGAACACTTTCCTCCAAATCCTCTCCACGCCACCAGTTCCAACAGAAATAAATTATGATTTATCTTATTTTATTAACGCACATGACAAGTCTGAAAATCAAAAGAAAAGAAATGAACCATTAATCCAATGAATTAATTGTAACGATTTAACCTCCCAATTAAGGAGGCATTTATTAACCTGAAAAATGCACAGTTGACTTCCATTTAAGAGGGTTTTCGTGGGTGTGTTACATAGTGGAAAAAAAATGGTGGTGCTTGTGTGGGGACCACCTCACAAATATCCTACCAAGAGGGTATGATATTTGGGGTTCCACCCTATCTGCATCATCCCAGCTTAAGAAGTTTTAAGTGGCTTTAAGTGGCTTTAAGTGAAAGAAAATAAAGTTGTCGCACTACTTTATTTTATTTTCTTCACTTAACCCCAAAAATTAAAAACCACACCCGAGCAAAGTCAACTCCGGAAGATGAGTTTCTAAGACAATACCAGTGCTACTATTCCATCGGTGCCTTTAGAATTCGATTCTAAGCACCGGTTCAAAAGATAGAAAAACCCGCTCGTTCTTTCACTGAACCTACCAGAGCCAAACTTCGGAAAATGATTCTGGGCACACCGGGCCTCAGAATCACGTGTCGTCAGAACTGCGTTCTTTTAAAATTTTAAAGAAAATTATGAAAAAAATATCCATGAAATTTACGGGTCTTTACAGAGAAGGAATAATTTTTATAAGTAAGGGAGAGTTTCCATTACTATGATTTCCACATTCAAATGAAAAATCTCATTCCATAAATCTTCAATATGATCCTAAGTGTTCAAAATCCTATGGGGGAGTTAGTATTATTCACCATTGATCATATTTAAAGGGAGATATGTTTTATTTAGAAATTTTTTAAGGTCTTATAATCATTTTTGTAAGGATGTTTCTGCTTTCAAAAAAGAGGGATTTTGTTGAGTCAATAAGGTTTTCCTTACGACTATTAAATTCCTTTCTTCAAGGGGGAGATTTTTGAGTCTTTAAGAATTATTTATGACCTCACCATTCCTTCTTGTTTTGAAAATAACAAAAACTTTATCTCAAATTAAATCTTGTTTTACCTAGTTTTACTTCTATAAGGGAAAATTCAGTTCCCTAAGGATATATACCTTACCTTGTTTTCATTGTTCATGTCATTTTTCTTCTCTGTGTAAAATTGGGATTGAATCCAAAACCTCGTAATCATATAACACATATATATAGGGCATTATGTTTAAGACTACAAAATCTGGATATGAAATCTCATGAAGTTCAACTCCGAACTCTGGATACGAACTCTCATAAAATTGAACTCTGAATCCCGGATACGAACTATCATAAAGATCAACGCCGAAATCTGGAAACGAACATTCAAGAAGTTTAAATCCAAATTCTTATAACGAACTTATGAAAAGTTCGACTAGGAATTTTGATTAAGTATTCTGGATACGATCTCTTCTGAGTTCTGACTCCGAATTCTGATTACGAATTCTGGTTACAAACTCATAACGAGTTCTGACTCTGAATTCTAATGTACTCTGGCTCCAAAATTCGTATGTTGAGGTTAAAAATTATTAATGAATCCAAACTCCGAATATCATTGAAATTAAAACTCTAAAATTCTACATATTTCAGGTTCCAAACTCTTACAAAACAGAATCTAAATATACTTGTAATATAAGACTCTGAATTCCATTTTGGTTAGACTCTGAACTCTCATTTCCTTACATTCCATATATTGGATTTTGGAAATACTTATACAAGTTTTGTTATAAAACGATTTCGTTCTTTCAATTATCAACTTACCATTAATTGAGTAAAATGTGTACAGTTCCCTCTAAAATTCAAGGAAAAATATGATCATTGTAAGGGAGAGATAGCCATTGGAACCATGCCTATAAATAGGAGCTCATTTAAATGATCTGGACAAAATTTTTACAACACTGATCATTGAAAAAGTGTCGTTGAAGTGATTTCTAGAGAGATATGCTCTTATAAACTCTCAATCTTCATGAATTTTTTTGAAATACTCATTCAAACATTTCTTCGTGCAGATTTTCTTAGTGTAGAGGTTCAATTTTGTTGAAATCGGAGACTTCGGGTTGTGAAGTAAGATGTGCAGATTTCATTACAAATCTAGGACTTGCGGGGATAGCAAGACAGATACCGATTTCATATAGTGGTCTTACCTCGGTTTGGGAAATGCAAAATTTTTTGAAAGTATAAATAAAGGGACCTCTTATCTAGGGTTGTTGGATACCCTCCTCTTTGGGTTAAAATAGTTATTACTTGTAACTTTTAATATATATTTTTCTGCTGTGCATTGGTATTGTTGAGGAATGTATAACCTTATTATACATCCTCATACTTCTACTATGGTTTAGTAAGATTCTATATTATTTAAGGTAGAATCTTATTTGATGTAAACTTTTGTTAAGTTTCATTTCCTAAATCACTTTTTTGGAGTCAAGCATGTTATGAGAACATAGAGGTGTTGTGAATTTTGGTTATGAAAAATTTCCATAATGATTTTTTTGTATACAATTCACCCCCTCTTATATTTGTATTTAATTTTACATATTTGATACTAAATTTGGTATTATAGAGTATATCATAAATAGACACACCATTCTTACAACTAAGTTCTATATAATGAAACACAATAGGAAAGGCAAAAGTATTAAAATTTTAAACACCCAAACAGGTTATCTCATAAAAACACTCCCCAACCGACCTACATAGGGCCAGTTTCATTTTAGAATCTAGCCATATGATTTTAGATCAACATTAAACATATTTGACATTTATAATCATTTCACAAGACATAAAGTCATTACATTTAATATGATTTGTCATTTCCCAGTTCATGAAGTGCCCATACACTTCATGGATTGAAAATCAGCTCTCATTAATTGATAACAATGTCAAATTAGAATTTAACATGATCAACCTAAAATTTAAAATTATAAGGGTGGAAACCTACCAAACGATAAGGCGCCCATGCAACTTATCATTGAATTTTGGCTCCCATTTAACACAAGAAACATTTAATTAACATTTTAACTTTAGAACCCCTTCAACATATCAAAACATCTCTAACATGTTAGCATAAGTAGTAACACTATAGCATGATACAACACAGAAGCGTGGAACAACAAAAACCCCTCTTTAACTGAGGTAATATGGCCTATAATCATTCTATCATGTTAAATATATCAACGAAACATGCTACCTAGAGAGGAATTCTAAAGAAGGTTAAACATGGCATTGCACCCAAGGAACACAATCCAAATTAGCAGTCATCCTACTAATGCAACTACATGGAATGTTATATGGATGATACGTGAATCTCTAAGTGTCTAAAATGAGGAATGTGTGAAAATTCCTTTCCATATCTAGCCAACATAATTATTCTTTTCAAAATTCTCAAAATCAATAAATAGCGTAAAATACACCCGTCTCTCAAGGAGAAATAATATCAACTGAATCATCTAATAGTACAAACATCAATTCCCATCCATGGCCACTTCGTCATTTCCCATACATTAGGTGATCAGAACCAAGTAGGATTATTAACCCATGCACTGAAAAATTCTTATTCTCTTGTCTACTAACCCCAAAAATTAAGACAAAGGAAAAGAAAGAAACCAAAACTATTGATACCACTTTGTAATGTACCAACCTGACACACCACTAAACTGGTGTCCAGACCAGTCTCTACATAACCCCAAGCGCATATCCCCTTATGATAGATGCTACCGACTAACATCAAGGGTCATATGATTGTAAGTAAGGAGAATATACACTCATTTTAGTGTCAAAAAATAGACAAATTCAATAAGTAATGGGAATGGTCTAATAAAGATAAATCCATAGAAAACAGATTTTATAAATCTTGTACAATAAAAATGGCCAACGCCAAATTATATAGCATATGCATGCATGACATTATAATGATACAAAAGTAGAAAATAGTGAACAAAAAAACATGATTTACATTCCAATGCAGAAATAAATAAATAACGACTCAAATCCCCAAGGGATATCTCTTCGAGCATCATGAGCCTCCGCTCAGTCATATGCTCCAAACTCTAACGTAAATGCAAACAGTATAGTCCTGCAACCAAATATATTCAAGTCAAGTAATCAGTGTAATGGCGGCCTGGTAGGGTGTGGGATAAAAATCTCAGTAGGCCAGGACCACAACTGTCTACCCCAAATCCAAACAGTAAATAAATAATTTAAAACACGTGAAGGCAAGCATAAAATAATGTAAGCTGTACAAAGTAACTATATACTAAACTACCTGCTTCAGCCCTTAGCTGGTGTCTGAACCTTCACTATTCACTTGTTTGCCTACTCAACAATCATTACACTATCAATTTTTATTTATAAATTACTCAAATATTATTATGAAAGTCTTGAGATTTGGCCTACGCTCGATATCCCCCGTATAAGTCACATACCATCTATGTAATAAAAGTTAATACAGAATCCATGCTTCTGTTTTGGCATGGATAACACGTCACAAGTTATTAAATTTAATCTTTCATATATTATGTCTAATCACATCCACTAAAATAGGGACTCTCTCTTAGGATCATCCACTAATGGTGGTTCCCCAAATTCATTAATAAGTCTAAACTATTTCTCATAATCAAATCAAAAAATAATTATGTCACAAACGAGTTTATTTCCCCTCACTTAATTTCATATATGAACAATTGCACCCACAGTCCAATGTTAATTAATGGGTGTAAAACATCATGTCGAGCACCCTAGTAAGTATTCAGAGCATCAGTCCGTGTCTCACAACCCATGGGTATTTGGAGCATCAGTTCCTATCCCATAAAATAATATTTTCTTGCAAGATGGATATAGAATTCCATGTCTAGCACCTCGTGAGTATTTGAGGCATCAGTCCTTGTCTGAATACCCATTTATCAAACATACATATAGATCAATCATTGGGGTAGAACTCCATGTCTAACCACCTGTATGTATTTGGAGCCACAGTCCTTGTCTCACAACCCATTCATCAATCATACATATATATTTACCATTGGTGTAGAATATCATTTCTAAAATCACAATACCAACACATTAATTAACTAAACAACTAATTAACAACAAAAAATTATATTCAGATAAGTCAACACTTAATTAACCAATTTCCTAAACAAGTCTGAAACCGTCCACTCAAACAGTGGTTCATCCATAACATTTACAATCTACAAGCACCCCATAATCATCATAAAACATGCTGAACAAATCCAAGGTATTTAACAACCATATAACACACCCTATGAAATTTTTGAACAACTCCATCCAATACACCTTATGGAATTGAAAACTAACACACATCAAATGTACTCCAAGCTAACAATCGTAAAACATAATCAATTCACAATCAAAATTTAATGCATGAATATTAATTAACTAAAAAATTAATTAATTAAACCTTATCTATTAAACCAATCATCAATTAGTTAACCATTTAACATTTATCATGAAAAAATTAATCCATCCATTAATTATTACATGTTTCCAAATTATATAACGAACATGTCAAATAGTTAATATTCCCAACAATTTGTAAAAGCCAAAATATTATTCCAACTGATGACTCTATAGTTAATCCTACCATTAATTACACTATTACTCATTCATCCCATTCATATAAATTTACTATTTAATCATATATCTTAAACAAAATTAGCCAAACATGCTTAAACTCAACATAAGTTCAAATCCCGACTTATCTAAAGAGGGTGTAATTATTTAATAACATTAAAAGTGTCATTCGTTGACATATAATTAGGATAGAATCTCACATTCCTAATTTGTTTATAGAAACTATAATTCTTACATAATGTGTTAATGATTTGGGAACCTACCTCGTGGTTTTGATGAAAACCACAACGAACAAAAAAGCCTCAAGTAAAACAGGTTTTTTCTTCCAGAACCTTCCTTAGATCACTTCTCCTAGTAAGAAAAAGACAAAAAATCATCATTCATGTCATCCGCACACTTCTATTTACCAATAACAGGCATAGATCTAAGAAACTAATTGAAGAGGAGATGTAGATCTAAGTAGATCTGAGAAACTGAACAAGAACGTAGAATATCATCAATATAACTCAATAATTCCGCTTTAATTCACCAATAGAAGTCTTAAGATAACCTTCAAAACACTAGGGAGAGGTTTTCCAACCTTCAGGGAAGTGTAATCTTGATTTGTGGCTTCATCGGAGCTTTACATTCAATTTAAAGGTAGAAATGAGTGTGGTCCACAATTTAAGGATCTCATTTAAGTGTTAGCACAATTTTCTCTTACGGTTAACAAAATAGTGTTCTGGCCATGCATTATATACTCTCTCGACAAACACTCCTCGCATAGTTAGGTCACACAGTTTGAAAACCCGTGATATAACCGTGCAGTAGACACTACCTCATAACAACAACTATGTATGGTTTAGTGCATGGATAGAAAACTCATGAACCACCTGTGCGACTTCCCCTTTACCTCAAAACATCCATCAATGTTTAAAAAAGATGACATCTTTAGGTGTTCTAATACCCGGAATAAAATTCTAGAGCTCGGTTAAAAAATAATGACCCATTGTAAAATATAAAAATAAATTCAGAAACATTATTAATTTTAAACATGATTCAAAACATGAGATCATACATTCATGACTTATTGAAAAGAAACATATAAAAGGGTGATCTCAGATGCTCAGAAAGGGTAAACAAATAAAATATCCATAATATCATATTCATAAGAACATAACATATGAAAATACTTTCCAACATATAAAAGATCACAATTACAAGTATTTGTATAAATCATAAATGTGAAATGTAATCCCAATTGTAAGATCATATGACATAAAATTTTGTGTGAAACCCCCGAAATCATAGAAATTTATTTCATATTTGTCAGGGCTCATTTCCTGGATAATCATAGCGGACAAAGTCCATTACTGAAAAACGTTCACTCCTAATTCCAACCATGTATCACTGAACCATATTTACTTTTCATTATAGCCATGTCTATCTCATGAGATATAAATCTTTAACCAAATAATTGGAGGGAGATATAGGTCCCACCCATCTCATAATTAAACATTATTATGTGTTCCACAAAACATGTAAAACATTAAATATAACACAACTCATGAAATAAAATGGGTTTCTTAAACATCAAACCTTCATAACATAATCCATAAATGAATTTCATAAAAATAATTTCATCATTTAGATAATAAAATAAATGTAATAATTGAGTTATAAATATAAACCATTGTAATCTTATATAAAAAATATAATTGATAAAACAGTTTATCTTTATTCTTAAAAAATATCCTTTCTTTTTTAAAAACTATTTCCTTCATCAAAATATCAAAAAATTTCAAAAGAAATAATTTTATGAGAAAATAACCATGAACAATTATTTGGTATGATTCATGAAAATAAATTAATATAAAATCGTAAATATCCATACATGTCATACATGTAAAAAAATATTTTTCTCCTACTTTTTCTGGAAATGTGAAAAGGTATCGCGTACCAAAAAACGTAAAAATATTCGATTCATACCATTTAGTAAATATTTACGCATGGGTAAAACTGACATTTAAAAATTATATTAGTATATACAGAATATTTTTATATACATATTTTGGAAACATACATGTGGATGATAAATATACCATAAAAAATACTTACAAATAAACAATCTCAGATAAAAATGAGATTTCAAAATTATCCCTTACCTTATGTCTGATATGATTTATATGTATCTAAACCTCATATATAGTTATTTATATAATGTTACTGATTTATTACATAATCATAAAAATTATTATGAAAACATTTATGATCATATTTTCATCCATATTTTAGTAACATTTTATTGTTACTCGTTATTTAGGTATTAACTGCTTTAGGTTCTAATGTATGTTTTGTCCGATAAGATCTTATTTTTTTAGTTTATAGTTATATAGTTTAAAAAATAGTATTAGAATATTTTACATCTTATTTATTCATTCAATTTATTTTTATAATCATTGTTTAATGAAGATTGTATAGAATAAACCACATCACACCATAGAGACGGTAAGTTGTACACACGCACAAGCGATGATATCGTTCCCATAATTATTGAATGGTATTGAATTGGATGGTGTATAGTATCTTAAAATATTAATCATGTTATATTAATAATTAATAGTTATTATTTACACCACTATACACATCCATGTAAGGTGGTGGTGAAAAATAGATTACACCACAATGTGGAGATGGTAAGCTGTACGTACGCACACACAATGCTTTTATTTTTTTTAGGATGTATAGAAAGTGAAATAGATTTGTGTATTGTTTATAATAAAATATAATTATATTAGTGAAATTGATGTTATTACATTATAATTAAACAACTGTAGAAAAACAAATATAACTTAAAAAGTAATATGAATGAACCAGTTGAAGAGAATACCTCTTCCTCAATGTGCCTCCTTTAAATTTCTTCTTAGGGCACTAGAGTTGGTGTTTTGAGAAGAAAAAAACCTATAGAATGTTAATATGGAAGTTTAGAATAGATATTTTTAGGGTTTGTGTGAGGTTAAACGAAAAAAATGGGGTAAATAAGAGAGAGAGTAGGTTCCATTTTATAAGAGAGGGGAGGTGCACTTTAGGAAACTCACAAAATATTAATTTATTATAATTTATATTTTTATTAAAAATGGACCAAAAATTATTAAATTAGAATATAAAGATATTATTGTCAAAATAACCATAATAAAATAATTATGAGACAAGATTTGAATATTTTTTTATCCTTATCTTTTGGGTTTAACCCTTATTTTACCCTTTTTAATCTCACCTTGATATCTTGTTATTTACACATTGTTGGTTAATATAATTATCATATAATGTAAAACCAAAAAGGAAATTTTTTTTATGATATATATAGACTTATATTAAACATTTTACCATAAATTATATTTTTAAAAATTTAATATAATTTAATAAACTATTTTATTTTTTGAGTAATGAATTATGTCAATTTTGAACACTATTCATAGTAGAATTTTAATAAAAATTATAACAACTTGATTCCTACAATCCATAGGCATTAAATAATAACTAATATGTAAAATGTCATCCAAAAAATTCTTGTATGGAATAAAAATTTTATGTTAAATTTATTTAAATTTTTTTGAATTCATTTATTTGAATATTTCATTAATGAGGTAATCACTACAACATAATTGTGTCTTAAATATCTATATTTATCTATTTTCTGAATATTACAAATAAATATCATTATTTATGAAATATTTTTATCTTTCATATAATTATTTATAGATATATATATATATATATATATATATATATGTTTTATCACCCTATATAAAAATAAATTTATTAAAATATCTATGTTTATATAATAAATATCTTAACTTTAAATTAATTAATAAAAAATGTCATTTTCACATCTGAGTGAATTTTTGGGGTCCCAAAATTGACCAAATGGTTCCCATGGCCTAAAATATCACATAAAATAGTATTAGGATACGTTTTAGGGTAGTTTTATACTATTAAATTATTATTTTATTACCCTTATTGTCCAGATTTACCATTTAACCATTGTAAATAAAAATAATTACTAATGTTACTATTCATAATGTCCTAAAATAGAGAGTATATATTCACACATTGTGGAACTTCTAATTCCAAAGGTCTGAAAATCATAATTTGAAATGGGTTCACCATTCAAAGTTGAAAAAATCAACATTTTATTAAAAAAATATGTTCCTATACATAAAATAATTTTTTATTCATACACTATGACTAAAATATCGATTGGATTAATATAAAAAATATTTTACTACAAATATAATACATATATATATCATTAATTTCATTAATTTCATTTCCAAACGCAATTTAATCAACAAATTACAAATATATAATTAATTTATTTTTCTCAAAAGAAAATAATAGACAATTAATTCATAATACATATTTATAAGTAAGATATAATTATTCCCTCTAATCTAAAAAGTATGCTATAACAGTAATTTTATATTAAGGGAATCTCACAGTTCATTTAAACTCATGATTGCATGCAACGATATCTACCTTTTAATTCAAATTATTTAATAAAAATATTTAATAAAGTCATTTGGGTGTCAAAATCTGTTACAATCTCCGATATGAAGATCCCCTTCTCATGACATAAGATGAGGCTAGAGAACATCACCATGGACTCCGCCTGAATGGAATATCAATGACCTAGGCGAGCAAAGAATTCTAAGGTGATTGAACTTGATGGATTACAGACTACCCATCTTCGAATGATGATCCCCATGTTGAATGACCCGTTAGTATTGAGTGTGAGCCCTATGTTGGGCAGAGACCAATAGAATCAGTTCCCTCTAATATTTCTGCTACCTGGGAAGTAATATTAATGCGAGAATGAAGTCTTTGAAGAGTATTCCCCTCCCAAAAATTGCTAATGGATCTGACTATATCAAGGAGGTGGATCATGGTTTGAAGGATGATGCCCTGATACAAGGAAATAGTTCTGTTGTTTCTTGATTTATTTCTCACCTACCTTATCAAACATCAACCTAAATGGAGGACTATGGTGCGGGCCATCTACTTTGGGACCCTCTCCTACATACGATGAAACTACTGATCAAGAAAAGTCTTACCTACCATGAAATTATCATGAATATCTATAAATACATCAAAATACTACCACTTTTCCCTTACCCAGTCTCCTTCAATGATTAAATTACCCACACTATCTTTTGAGATTTCTGATCAGTGGTGGCAACATGAACCCAACAAAATTCTATATCACTTGATGTTCTCATCAATGGGGATAGCGTTGTGACACAACCTCCAGGTAATAAAGCTACATTTAAGGGGAGTTCCATTAGGCCAAGTATCTCATTTTACATATTGGTATATTGATGTGTGTCAAGAGTGAGCCCGAAGTCTCACGACAAGAAGGATCTCGAGGTAGATATAGAGAGGACACTTTTATCCAGTTCTATAAAATTGTTTTTTCTTTTCATTAAATTATGAAATATAAAAATATCATTATATTTTGTATTTAAAGTGATATTAGATACATTTTTTGAAAATAATTAAATTAATACCTCTAAGATCATATTTTTAAATGATTTTTATGTAATAAATATTTTAAAATTAAAATCACACTTTTGAGAAAACTATTTTTTATCATATTTTTCTAAATAATTTTTAATTATATTTCTACAAAATATATGAGTTTAATTTTATAATATTTATTCCTTATTTTTAATTATTATATGTTTTTTTCATTAAAATTTCTCAATTTTTATATATTATGAATTGTTATGGTGGTAAAATTATATCACCTCGATAAAGGGTAAATAGGGCAATTATGTTTAATAATGGATAATAAATAGGTTAATATAAAATATATTATTTAAAATAATATATAAAACTATATATATTGAACAATATTATTACAATTGGATTATAACCCCCTTAATTTGGAATCCATTTCATTTTTGAACTACTTCTTTTTTAGGGTGACTTTATTATGTTTTCATATTTTTAAAAATTACCAGAGTGTCGCTTCCCTCACATATAAATAGAAACTGTTTCACTATTTGGATCAAACAAAATTGAGAAATACATCTCAAAACATTTCTTACCAAATATCTTGTCAAATTTTATATTCATGATGTTTAGGTTCATTACTTCTCAAAAGAGCATTCCAAGGGTCCTTATAAGGGATCAAATGGAACACTACCTAAGTAGAGTTTATAATGTTTACTAAATCATTCAAATTTAGATGTTATAACACCACCTATAATTATATTTTATAAATAATAAAAAAATACATCTAGAATAATAAATATACTAAGATGTTATTATGATTATGTTATAACCATCTCCCACCTATTTTATACCCTATAAAAAGTATAAACAACGATCATGTGTATATATGTCTTACCTTCTCAACACTTATATGTTATTATTTCATCATCACCATTTTTTTGGATTGTTAAAAACATGTAACTACTGAATATATATTATAATTATGAAATAATTATTCTTCTAAAGTAATAATATAATCTAAATATTTTTATATTTCAATCCATTGTAAAATGATAACACCACTCATGCGTAAGTGAAGACTACCACCTCTATCAAGTGATGTGATCTATTATTAATTACATATTTTCATGGATGATAATAGGGATATATTTAATGGATATAAGATATTTTATTATTTTTTAAATGTGATTTATTATTTATATTTCTTTTATTTCTTCCTTTAAAAAGTAAAAACATTATTCACGTGTAAGTACGACCAACCACAACCAAGAATAGGGTAATTGATTTTGCAATCACTAAATTTTATGGATGACTATGAATATATGTATTTATAATGAATATATATTTTATTTATATCATTATTAACATTATAATGATGATAATTCCATAATAAACGTACAAGAACTGAAACTACTCAACAAAAATTCTCAAGAAAAAAGAAGCCCTTAACACATAAAACCATTATGATTATAAAAGATTGGTAAAAAGTGGTGATAAGATGTGATAAATGGATCATATATGATATTAAATATATTAATATTATTATATAATATATGTATAACAAATATAAATTTAGTATAAACAAGTTAAAATCTACTTATGAGGAAATTTTAACTTAAGATAAGGGATTCCGTCTCAATTTCAACACCATTGAGGAATATTTGTTATTATTAACCTATTTAACATTATCAGAAACATATAACACCTCATTAATGTATTAAAAAAAACTTATATTCATTTATTATGATTAATGTTTCAATTATAGTTTATTATTTCAAGGGATTATAATTGTAATGATACCAATGTATTTGTTTTTCATTGTACTAATACTTTCAATATCAATGAAATTGTGGATTCTTGTTTTTGTTTGCATGTCTATACTAATATTTCAGGTACTACATTATTTTTATTTCATTCCCTCAAACTCTTTTTTAAAATCACAGAGTGGGAGAATGAAAAAAGAAATCTATATGGGAGAAGTAAAAATGATTCTAGGTAAGGGGGAGTTCCCATTATGAATATTTCGACATTCAAATGAAAATTCTCATTCATGAAATCTAAAATATGTTCCTTAGTGTTTCAAATCCTTTGGGGGAGTTAGTCGTACTCACCATTGATCATATGTAAAGAGAGATTTGTTTTATTTATAAAATTTTTGAAGACCTTATAATCATTTTTGTAAGGATGATTGTGATTTCCAAAAAGAGGGATTTTGATGAGTCAATAAGGTTTTCCTTACAATTTTTCGATTAAATTCTTCATGGGGGATATTTTTGAGCCATTAATATTTCCTTATGACATCACCATTCCTTCTTGTTTTGAAAATCACAAACACTTTATCTCAAGGGAAATTTTTTTTACCTTGTTTTACTTCTATAAAGAAAAATCCACTTCCACATGGAAATATAATTTACCTTGTTTTCATTGTTCATATCATTTTTTTTCAGTGTAAAATTTGGATTGAAACCAAAACCTCAGAATAATATAATACATAGATATGAGGCATTCTGTTTAGGACTACAAATTCTGGATACAAACTCTCATGAAGTTCAACTCTGAATTCTGGATATGAACTCTCTTGAAATTCATATTCGAATCCCGAATACGAACTATCATAAAGATCAACCCCGAATTCTGGATACGAACATTAATGAAGTTCGACTCCAAATTCTGATTTCAAACTTTTGAAAATTTAAACATTGAATTTTGATTATGAATTTTGGATACGAACTCTTCTGAGTTCTGACTCCGAATTCTGATTACAAATTCTATTTACAAACTCTAAATGAGGTCTAACTCCGAATTCTCATTTACTTTGGCTGCGAACATTGTATATTCAAGTTACAAATTCTTAATGAATCCAAAATACAAATTTCGTTGAAATTCAGGCTCCAAAATTCTACAGAATTCAGTTTCCAAACTCCTACAAAACAGAATCTGAATACCTTTGTAATATAAGACTCTGAATTCAATTTTGGTTAGAATCCGAACTCTCATTTCCTTATATTCCGAATATTGGCTATTGGTTATACTTACACATGTTTAGTTATAAAACGATGACGTTACTTCAATTATAAAATAACCATTATTTGAGTGAAATGTGTACGGGTTCCCCTGAAATTCAAGGAAAAATATGACCGTCGTAGGGGGGAGTCATCTGTTGGATCCATTCATATAAATAAGAGCTCATTTGAAAGATCTCGACACAATTTTTACAACACTTATCATTGAAAAAGTGTCATTGAATTGATTTATAGAGAGAGATGCTCTTATAATCTCTCAAGCTTCATGCAGAAATTTTTGAACTACTCGTTCAATCTTTTCTTCCTGTAGATTTCCATAGTGTAGAGGTTCTATTTTGTTGAAATCAGAGACATTGGGTTGTGAAGTCAGTTGTGATGATTTCATTACAAATCGAGGGCTTGCGGGGATATGTAGACAAATACTGATCTTTGGATAGAGGGATTACCCCGGTATGGGTAAGAAAAACTTTTTTGAAATTACAAATCAAGGGGCCTCTTATCTAGGGTTGTTGGATACCCTCCTCTTTGGGTTAGAATAGTTGTTACTTGATACTTGTAATATTTTTTTTTTCTGCTGTGCATTTTTATTGTTGAGGAAATTATAACCTTATTATAATCCCTCATACTTATACTATGGTTTAGTTAGATTCTATATTATTTAACGTAGAATCTTATTTGTTGTAAAATTTTGTTCAGTTTATTTTCCAAAATCACTTTTTTGGTATCAAGCAAGTTATTATAACTTAGAAGTGTTGTGAATTTTGGTTACGCAAAATTTCCTTAAGGATTTTTTTGTATACAATTCACCCCCTCTTATATTTGTATTTCATTTTACATATTCGATCCTACATTTTGTATTATAGAGTATATCATACATAGAAATACCTTTCTAACAAGTGAGTTCTCTAAAAAGAAACCCAATAGGAACGGAACAAGTATTAGAATTTTAAACACCCAAACAGGTTATCTCAAAAAAACTTCCTAACTGACCTACTGAGGGCTAGTTTCATTTTAGAATCTAGCCATATGATTTTAGATCAACATTAAACATCTTTCACATTTATAATCATTTCATAAGACATCAAGTCATCAAATTTAATATGAGTTGTCATTTCCCAATTCATGAAGCACCATACACTTCATGGATTGAAAATTGTCTCTCATTAATTGATACCAGTGTCAAATTAGACTATAACATGATCAACCTAATGATCCAAATTGTATGGGTGGACACATACAAATCAAAAAGGCAACCATGAAACTTATCAATGTATTTTGACTCTCATTTAACACAAGCAACATTTAGTAAACAATTTAACATTATAACTCCTTTCACATATCAAAACATCTCTAACATGTTAGCATAAGTGGTAACACTACAGCATGATATAACACAAATGCATGGAATAAAAAAAAACCTTCTTATAACTGAGGTAATATGGAATATAATCATTCAATCATGTTAAATATATCAATGAAACTTTCTACCTAGAGAGGCATGCTAAAACAGGTCAAACATGGCATTGCACCCAAGGAACTCAATCCAAATTAGTAGGCATCCTACTAATGAAACTGCATGGCATGTTCTATGCATGACACCTAAATCTATAAGTGTCTAAAATGATGCATGTGTGAAAATTACTTACCATATCAAGACAACATTATTATTCTTGTCAAAATTCTCAAAATCAATAAATAGTGGAAAATACACAAGTCACTCAATGAGAAATAAAATCAACTGAATCATATAATAGTATAAATATCAATTCCCATTGTTGGCCACATGGTCATTTCCCATACATTAGGTGATCAGTCCCAAGTAGGACTATTAACCAAAGCGCAGACACATTCCTATTCTCCTGTCTACCAACCCCAAATAATTAAGAAAAAATAAAATAAAGAAACCAAAATCTTTGTTACCACTTTGTAATTCCCCAACCTGACTCACCACTAAACTGGTGGCCGGAACAGTTGCCACATGACCCCAAGTGCGTCTCCACTTATGCCAGAAGCTACCGTCTAGCACCAAGGGTCTTACGATAGTCAGTAGGGAGGCTATACCGTCAATTTAGTGTTAAAAAATTGACAATGTCTATATGTAACGGGAAAGGTCTAATAAAGATTTAGCAGCACAAATTTTATAAATATTGTACAATACAAATGGACAACACCAAATTATACATCATATGCATGCATGATATGCTAATGATAAAAAAGTAAAAATAGTGAACAAAACAACACGCATTGCATTCCAATGTAGAAATAAATAAATAATGACTCAAATCCCCAAGGGAGATCTCATCAAGCATCTCGAGCCTCCGCTCAGTCCTCTACTCCTAACTCCAAAGAAAATGCAAACAACATAGTCATGTAACCAAATAGAGTCAACTCGGGTACTCAGTGCAATGGCGGCCTGAGTAGGGTGTGGGATAAAAATCTCAGTAGGCCAGGACCACTTGTGTCTACCCCAAATCCAAACATTTAATAAATAATTTAAAACACGTGAAGGCATGCATAAAAATAAAGTAAGACGTACAAAGTAACTATATAATAAACTACCTGCTTCAGCACTTAGCTAGTGTCTGAAACTTTACTATTCACTTGTCATGCATACTCAACAATCATTACACAATCAATTTTTATTTATAAATTACTCAAATCTTAATATGAATGTCTTGAGATTCGGACTACGCTCGACATCCCCCATATAAGTCACACACCATAGATGTCTCTAAATACCATCTATGAAATAAAAATAAAGACTGAATCCAAGATTGTGTTTGGGCATGGATAACACGTCATAAGTTATTCAATTTAATCTTTCATATATTATGTATAATCCCATCCACTAAAATAGTGACTCTCTCTTGGAATCTTCCACTAATATTGGATCACCCAATTCATTAATAAGTCTAAACTATTTCTCATAATCAAATAAAAAAATAATTATGTCACAAACGCATTATTTTCCATTCACTTCATTTCATATACGAACAATTGGACCCACAGTCCAATGTAAATTAATGGGTGTAAAACATCATGTCCTGCACCCTCATGAGTATTCGGAGCATCATTCCATGTATCACAACCCATGGGTATTTGGAGAATCAGTACCTATCCCATAAAAGGATATTTTCTTGAAAAATGGATATAGAATGCCATGTGTAGCACCTAATGAGTATTTGAAGCCTTAGTCCTTGTCTAAAAACCCATTTATCAAACATACATATAGATCTATCATTGGTGTGGAATTCCATGTCTAACCACCTGTATGTATTTGGAGCCAGAGTCCTTGTCTCACAACCCATTCATCAATCATATATATATATTTACCATTGGTGTAGAATATCATTTCTAACATCACAAAAACAATACATTAATTAATTAAACAACTAATTACAAACGAAAATTTCAATTCAAATAAGCCAAAACATAATTAACCAATTTCCTAAACAAGTCTGAACCTGTCAACTCAAACAGTGGTTCGTCCAAAACATTAACAATCTACAAGCACCCCATAATCATCATAAAACATTCTGAACAAATAAAAGCTATTTAATAACCATCTAACACACTATATCACATTTTTCAACAACTCCATCCAATAAACCTTATGGAATGGAAGACTAACATGCATAAAATGTACTCCTAGCTAACAATCGTAACAAATAATCAATTCACAGTCAAAATTTAATGCATATAGAATAATTAATTCAAAAATTAATTAATTAAACATTATCTCTTAAACCAATCATCAATTAGTTAACCATTTAATATTTATCATTGAAAAATTAATCCAACCATTAATTATTAAATGTTTCCAAATTATATACCAAACATGTAAAATAGTTAATATTCCTAACAATTTGTAATAGCCAAAATCTTATTCCAACTCATGACTCTATAATTAATCCTACCATTAATTACACTATTACTCATTCATCCCATTCAAATAAATTTACTTTTTATTCATTTATCTTAAACAAAATTATCCAAGCATGCTTAAACTCAACATACGTTCAAATACCCACTTATTAATGTGGGTAGAATTATTTAATAACATCAAAAGTGTCATTCGTTGACATATCATAATGATGGAATCTCACATTCCTAATATTTTTATAGAAAATATAATTCTTACATAATGTGTTAATGATTTGGAACCCTACCTCCGGGTTTTGATGAAAACCACAATGAACGAAAAAACATCAAGAAAAATAGGCTGATTCTTCCAGAACCCGCCTTAGATCACTTCTCCTAGTATGAAAAAGACCATAACGCATCATTCATGTCATCCACACACTTTTATTTACCAATAAAAGTCATAGATCTAAGAAACTGAGAGATGATGAGATGTAGATCTAAGTATATCTATGAAACTGAACAAGAATGAAGAAGATCATCAATATAACTCAATAATTCAGCTTCAATTTTCCAATAAGAGCCTTTAGATCAGCTCCAAATCACTAAGGAGAGGTTTTCCATCCTTCAATGGAGTGTAATCCCTATTTATGGCCTCATCGGAGCTTAACGTTCAATTTAAAGGCAAAAACAAGTAAGGTCTACAATTTAAGGATCTCATTTAAGTGCCAGCACAGTTTTCTCTTACAGTTAGAAAAATCATGCGCTAACCATGCCTTAAATACTCTCTCGACAAACACTCCTTACTTAGATAGGCCACACGGATTGGAAAACTATTATATAAGCGTGCATTAGCCACTGATTCAGAACTTCAACTATGTATGGTTTAGCTGCATGGCTATAAAACTCATGCACCTCCTGTGCGACTTCTCATTTACCTCAAAACATCCATCAATGTTTGAAAAATATGACATATTTAGGAGTTCCAATACTCGGAATAAAATTCTAGAGCTCGGTTAAAAAATAATGACCCATTGTAAAATAGGAAAATAAATTCAGAAACATTATTAATTTTAAACCCGATTCAAAAACAGGATCAGACATTCATGAGTTGGTGTAAATAAACATATAAAAGGGTGATCTTAGATTCTCAGAAAGATTAAACAAATAAAATATAAATCATGTCATATTCATATGAACATAACATTTAAAAATATTTTCCGGCATATAAATGTTCACAGTAACATGTATTTGTATAAATAAAAAAAGTGAAATGGAATCCCAATAGTAAGAAGATATGACATAATTTTTTTTAAACCCACATAATCATATAAAATTACATCATATTTGTCGAGGATCATTTCCCAGATCGTCATAGCAGAAAAAGTCCATTATTGAACCACGTTCACTCCTCGTTCCAACAATGTATCACTGAACCATATTTACTTTTCATTCTAGCCTTGTCTATCTCATGAGATATAAATCATTAACCATAGAATTGGAGGAAGATATATGTCCCACCCATCTCACAATGAAACATTATTATGTGTTCCACAAAAAAATAAAAACATTTACTATAACATAACTCATGAAACAAAATGGGTTTCTTAAACATGAAACCTTCATAACATAATCCATAAATGAATTTCATAAAAAAAATTCACCATTTAGATAATAAAATCAATGTAATAATTGAGATATAATTATTAACCATTGTAATCATATATGGAAAATAATTTTGATAAAACAAATTAGATTTATTCTTAAGGAAAATATCCTTTCTTTTTCAAAAACCATTTCCTTCCTAAAAATATAAAACAATTGGAAAAGAAATAATTTTATGTTAAAATAAACATGTAAATTTTTTCGGTAAGATTCAATAAAATTAAGCATTTTAAAATCTTAAATATCCATTCATGTCGTATAAGTAAAAAAACATTCTTCTTATACTTTTTTCGGAAATGTGAAAAGGTACTGCGTACCAAAACACGTAAAAATATTCCATTCATACCATTTATTAAATATTAACCCATGGGTAAAACTGACTTTTAACAGTTATATAAGGATATACAAAATATTTTTAAATACATATTTAGGAAATATACATGTGGATGATATATATAACATAAAAAATACTTACAAATTAACAATCTCAGATAAAAATGAGATTTCAAAATTATCCCTTACCTTATGTCTTATATGATTTATATGTATCTAAACCACCTATATAATTATTTATATAATGTTTCCGATTTATTCCATAATCATAAATATTTTTATGATAAAATTTATGATCATATTTTCATCCATGTTTTAGTAACGTTTCATTGTTACTCGTTATTCGGGTATTAACTTCTTTAAGTTCTAATGAATGTTTTGTCAGATAAGTTCTTATTTTTCTTTTTAGTTTATGTTATATCATTAAAAAATGTAATTAGAATAATTTATAACTTATATATTCATTAAATTCATTTTTATAATCATTGCTTAATGAATATTATGTAGAAAAAACCACATGACACCATAGAGATGGTAAGTCGTTCACATGCACGAGTGACGATATCGTTCCCATAATTATTGTATGGTATTGAAGTGGATGGTGTATAGTATATCAGAATTTTTATCATATTATATTAATCATATATAGTTATTATTTACACCATTATACACATCCATGTAAGTTAGTGGTGAAAAATATATTACACTACAATGTGGAGATGGTAAGTCATATGTACGAACACAGAATGATTTTATTTTTTTTTAGGATGAATAGATAGTGAAATAGGTTTGTGTATTGTTTATAATAAAATATCATTATATCAGTGAAATTGATGTTATTACATTATAATTAAAAATATAAAGAATAGGAAGTAGAATACAAAAGAAATTTGAATGAACCATTAGAAGAGAATACCTCTTCCTCAAAGTGCCTCCTTTAAATTTTCTCGTAGGGCACTAGAGTTGGATTTTTGAGAAGAAAAGAACCTGTAGAATGTTACTAGGGAAGTTGAGAATAGATATTTTTAGGGTTTTTCTGAGATTAAATGCACAAAATGGGGTGAATAGGGGAGAAAGGTGGTTCCATTTTATAAGAGAGGAGAGGGTCAGTTTAGGGAAATCACAAAATACTAATTTATTATAATTCTAATTTTGATTAAAAATTGTAAAAAAATTATTAAATTATATGATAAAGATATTATAGTTAGAATAACCCTAATAAAATAATTATGAGAAAAGTTTTGAATATTTTTATATCCTTATCTATTGGGTTTAACCCTTATTTTACACTTTTAAATCTTACCATGATATCTTGTTATTTACACATTGTTGGTTAATATAATTATCATATAATGTAAAACCAAAAAAAATGTTATTTATGATATTGTTAGACTTATATTATCCATTTTACCATAAATTAATATTATTTAATAAACTATTTTGTGTTTTGAGTTATGAATTATGCCAATTTTGAACACTAATCATACTTGAATTTTAAAAAAAATTATAACAACCTGATTCCTTCAAAACAAAGGCATTAAATAATCCCTTATTTTTAAATTTCTTCCAAAAAATTATTCTATGGAATAAAACTTTAAAGTTAAATTTATTTTAAAGTTTTTAAATTTATTTATTTAAATCCTCCATTAATGAGGTAATCACTACAACATAATTGTGTCTTAAATAACTATATTTATCTATTGTCTAAAAATTATAAATAAAATATCATTATTTATGAAATATTATTATCTTTCTAGTGATTATTTATAGATATAGATATATGTTTTATAAGCCTATATAAAAATCAATTTATTAAAAGATCTATGTTTATATAATATTTATCTTTACATTAAATTAATTATTATAAAATGTCATTTTCACATCTGAGTTAATTGTTGGGGTCCCAAAATTGACCCAAGTATTCCCATGGTCTAAAATATCACATTAAATAGTATTAGGATACGTTTTAAGGTAGTTTTATACTATTAAATTATTATTTTCTTACACTTATTTTCTATGTTTCCCATTTAACCATTGTAAATAAAAATAATTAGTTATGTTACAATTCATAATGTCCAAAAATAAAGTGTAACTATTCACACAATTTGGAAATACTAATTCCAAAGGTTTTAAAATCTTAATTTAAAATGGGTTCTCCATTCAATGTTGAAAAAATCAACATTTTGTTAAAAAAATAGGTTCCTATACATAAAATAGGTTTTTATTCGTACACTATGAATAAAATATCCATTGGATGAATATAAAAAATATTTTACTGAGAATACAATACCCATATATCTCATTAATTTCATTAATTTCATTTCCAAAAGTAATTTAATATAAAATGTACAAATATATAATTAATTTATTTGCTTCAAAAAAATTAATAGACAATTAATTCATAATACATTTTTATAAGTTAGTTATAATTATTCCCTCTAAAATAACAAGTTATCAATAACAGTAATTTTATATTCAGGGAATCACACAGTTCGTTTAAACTCATTATTTCATGCAATGAAATCTACCTTTGAATACAAATTATTTAAAAAAATTAATAAAAAAATTGGGCGTCACAATATTTTTCAATCTATGATATAAAGATTCCCTTTTGATGACATAAGATGAGGCCATAGAACATCGCCATGGACTCTGCCTGAATGGAATATTAATTAACTAGGTGAGAAAATAATTCTAAGGTGATTGAACCTGATAGATTGCACACCACCCATCCTCAAATGATGACCCCCATGTTGAATGAACCGTTAGTATTGAGTGTGAGCCCTCTAGTGTGTAGAGACCAACATAATCAGTTCCCCCGAATATTTCTGCTACCCGGTGAAGTAATATCAATGCGAGAATGAAGTCATTGAAGAGTATGCACCTCCCTAAAATTGCTAAGGGATCTGATGATATCAAGGAGGGGGATCATGGTTTGAAGGATGATGCCCAGATATAAGGCAATAGTCCTGTTGTGTCTGGCTTTATTTCTCACCTACCTTTTCAACCAGCAAATCTAAATGGAGGACTATGGTGCAGGCCGTCTAATTTGGGACCCTCTCCCATATACCATGAAACCACTGATCATGAAAATACATACCTACCATGAAATTATCATTAATATCTATAAACTCATCAAAATACAACCACTATTCCCTTACCCAGTCTCCTTTAAAGAATAAATTACCCACACTGTCTTCTGAGTTTTCCGATTAGTGGTGGCACCATGAAGCCAACAAAATTCTAAATCACTTGATGTTCTCATCAATGGGGATAACGTTGTGACACAACCTCCAGGTAAGAAAGATGAGTTTAAGGGATGTTCCATTAGACCAAAGTATCTCATTCTACATATTTGTATATTTAAGTGTGTCGAGTGTGCGCCATAAGTCTCGCGACAAGAATGATCTCGAGGTAGATATAGAGAAGACACTTTTATCCAGTTCTTTAAAAATATTATTTCTTTTCATTAAATTATGAAATATAAAAATAACAATTTATTTTGTATTTTAAGTGATATTAGATTCATTTTAAAAAATAATTAAAATAATTCCTCTAAGATTATATTTTTAAATGATATTTATATAATAAATATTTTAAAATTAAAATCCCACTTTGGAGAAAACAATTTTTTATCATATTTTTCGAATTGATTTTTAATTATATTTCTACAACATATAGGAATTTAATTTTATAATATTTATTACTTATATTTAACTATTTTATTTTTTTTCATTAAAATTTATCATTATTTATATATTATAAATCGTTATAGTGGTAAAATTATATCACCTCAATAAAGGGTAAATTGAGTAATTATGTTTAAAAATGGATAATAAATAGGTTAATAAAAAATATACAATTTTTAAAATAATATACAAGACTATATATATTAAACTAGATGATTACATTTTTATTATATCCCCCTTGATATTGAATCCATTTCATTTTGGTACTACTTCTTTTTAAGTGTGACTTTATAATGATTCCATATTTTTAAAAATTCCCAGACGGTCGCTTCACTCACTTATAAATCGAAATTGTTTCACTATTTTTATTAAACAAAAATGATAAATATATCTCAAAAAATACATACCAATTATCCTCTCAAATTTTATATTCATGATGTTTAGTTTTTTTACTTCTCCAAAGACCATCCAAGGGTCCTTATAAGGGATCAAATGGATGACTACCAAAGTAGAGGTAATAATGTTTACTAAATAACTCAAATTTATATGTTCTAACAACACCTAAAATTATATTTTATACATAATAAAAAATTACTTCTAGAGTAATAAATATACTAAGATTTTATAATGATTATGTTATAACCATCTCCTACCTATTTTATACCCTATGAAAAAATTATAAACAATGATCATGTGTATATATGAATTACCTTCTCAACACTGCTATGTTATTATTTCATCATCACCATTTTTATTGGATTGTTACAAACATGGAACTACTAAATATATATTATAATTATGAAACAATTATTCTTCTAAAGTAATAATATAATCTAAATATTTTTATCTTTCAATCCATTATAAAATGATAACACCACTCATGCATATGTGAAGACTACCACCTCTATTAAGTGATGTGATCTATTATTAATTACATATTTTCATGGATGTTAATAGGGATATATTTAATGGATATATTATATATATGATATTTAATTAATTTTTAAATGTGAACTATTATTTATCTTTATTTTATTTCATCCTTTAAAAAGTAAAAACACTATTCATGTGTAAGTATGACCGACCACCACCAATAATAGGGTAATTGATTTTTCAATCAAAAAATATTAATGCTGACTATGAATATATGTATTTATAAAGAATATATATTTTATTTATAACAATATTAAAATTATAATGATGATGAATCCATAATAAACGTACAAGAACCAAAATTACTGAACAAAAATTCTCAAGAAACCTAAAACCATTATGATTATAAAATATTGGTAAAAAGAGGTGATAAGATGTGATAAATTGATCACATATGATATTAAGTATATTAATATTATTATATAATATATGTATAACAAATATAAATTTATTATAAATAAGTTTAAATCCACTTCTGAGGAAAATTTAACATAAGTGAAGGGATTCTATCTCAATTTCAACACCATTGAGGAAAATTTGATATTATTAACCTATTTAACATTATCCGAAACATATAATACCTCATTAATATTTTCAACAAAAATTTATATTTATTTATGATTATTAATGTTTCAATTCTTGTTTATTATTTCAAGGGATTATAATTGTAATGTTACCAATGTATTTATTTTTCCTTGTACTAATAATTTCAATATCAATGAAATTGTGGATGCTTGTTTTTGTTTGCATGTCTATACTAATATTTCATATACTACATTATTTTTTTCCATTCCCTCAAACTCTTTTTGAAAATAAAATAGGGGTAGAAGGAAAAAAGAAATCTAAATGGGCGAAGGAAAATTGTTTCTAAGTAAGGGGGAGTTCCGATTACGAAGATTTTGACATTAAAATGTAAATTCTCATTCCGGAAATATAATATATGATCCTTAGTGCTCCAAATCTAAGGGGGAGTTAGTCGTACTAACCATTGATCATATGTAAAGGGAGATAAGTTTAATTTAGAAATATTCTTAAGACCTTATAATCATTTTTGTAAGGCTGTTTGTGCTTTCCAAAAAGATGGATTTTGTTGAGTCAATAAGGATTTGCTAATGAATTTTGTATTCCATTCTTTAAGGGGGAGATTTTTGATTCATTAAGATTTCCTTATGACATCAACATTCCTTCTTGTTTTGAAAATCACAAACACTTTATCTCAAGGGAAATCTTGTTTTACCTTGTTTTACTTCTATAAAGAAAAATTTAGTTCCCTGTGGAAATATACCCTCCCTTGTTTTCATTGTTCAAATCATTTTTTTTCTCAGTGTAAAATTTGGATAGAAATCAAAACCTAAGAATCATATAATAATTATATATGAGTCATTCTGTTTAGGACTACAAATTCTGGATATGAACTCTCATGATGTTCAACTCCGAATTCTAGATGAAAACTCTAATGAAGTTCAACTCCAAATCCCGTATACGAACTATCATAAAGATCATCCCTAAATTCAGGATATGGACATTCATGAAGTTTGACTCCAAATTATGATTAAAAACATATGAAAAGTTCGACTATGAATTTTGATTATGAATTATGGATACGAACTCCTCAAAGTTCTGACTCCGAATTCTAATAATGAATTCTGGTTACAAACTCTTAATGAGTTCTGACTCAGAATTCCCATGTACTCTGGCTCCAAACATTGAATTTTCAGGTTATAAATTCTTAATGAATCCAAACTCCAAATTTCCTTGAAATTCAGACTCCATAATTCTACAGAACTCAGGTTCCAAACTTTTACAAAATAGTATCTGAATATCCTTGTAATATAAGACTCTGAATTCAATTTTTGATAGACTCCGAACTCTCATTTCCTTATATTCCTAATTTTGGATTTTGGTTATACATACACATGTTTAGTTATAAAATGATCTCGTTCATTAAATTATAAACTAAACTTTATTTGAGTGAAATGTGTACAGGTCCCTCTAAAATTAAAGGATAAATATGATCGTTGTATGATAGAGCCGTCTGTTGGAACCTTGCCTATAAATAGAAGCACATTTGAATGATCTCAAAATTTTTTTTACAACACTAATCATGGAAAAAGTGTCGTTGAAGTGATTTCTAGAGAGATATGCTCTTATAATATCTCAATATTCGTGCATAAATTTTTTAACTACTCATTCAAACTTTTCTTCGTGTGTATTTTCTTAGTGCAGAGGTTAGATTTTTTTGAAATCAGAGACGTTGGGTTGTGAAGTTACATGTGCCTATTTCATTACAAATTGAGGGCTTGCAGGGATAGCAAGATAAATTCCGATCTTTGGATAGAGGGATTACCTCAGTTTTGGTAAGACAAACTTTTATGAAAGTATAAATCAAGAGACCTCTTATCTAGGGTTTTTGGATACCCTCCTCTTTGGGTTAAAATATTAATTACTTGTTACTTGTAATTTTTTTTCACTTATGCATTTGTATTGTTGAGGAAAGTATAAACTTATTATACTCCCTCATACTTCTACTATGGTTTATTTAGATTGTATATTATTTAAGATAGAATCTTATTTGTTGTAAAGTTTTGTTAAGTTTCATTGCGGAAATCACTTTTTTGAAATCATGAAAGTTATTAGAACTTAGAGGTGTTGTGAATTTTGGATACGCAAAATTCCCGTAAGTAATTTCTTTGTATACAATTAACCCCCCTCTTATGTTTGTATTTCATTTTAAATATTCGATCCTACATTTGGTATTATATAGTATATCATACATAGACATACCACTCTTACAACTGAGTTATCTATAAAGAAACCCAATAGGAAAGGCACAAGTATTATAATTTTAAACACCCAAACATGTTATCTCATAAAAACACTCCCCAAATGACCTACTTAGGGCTAGTTGCATTTTAGAATCTAGCCACATGATTTCATATCAACATTAAACATATTTCACATTTTTAAGCATTTCACAAGTCATCAAGTCATCACGTTTAATATGAGTCGTTATTTCCCAATTCATGAAGCGCCCATACATTTCATGGATATTAAATTGGATATCATTAATTGATACCAATGTCAAATTAGAATTTAACATGATCAACCAAATGGTCCAAATTATATGGGTGGACACCTACCAATCGATAAGGCTCCCATGCAACTTATTAATGGATTTTGGCTCCCATTTAACACAAGAAAAATTTAATTAACATTTTAACTTTAGAACCCCTTTCACATATCAAAACATCTCTAACCTGTTAGCATAAGCAGTAACACTACAGCATGATACAACACAGATGCATGGAACAAAAAAACCTTCTTATAACTGAGGTAATATGTCATATAATCATTCGAGCATGTTAAATATATCAACAAAACCTGCTACCTAGAGAGGCATGCTAAAGAAGGTCAAACATGGAATTGCACCCAAGGAATACAATCCAAATTAGCATGCATCCTACTACTGCAACTGCATGGCAGGTTTTATGCATGAAACATGAATCTCTAAGCATCTAAAATGTTGCATTTGTGAAAATTCCTTTCCATATAATGCCAACATAATTATTCTTTTCAAAATTCTCAAAATCAATAAATAGAGGAAAATACACCACTCACTCAACGATAAATCTTATCAACTAAATCATCTAATAGTACAAACATCAATTCCCATCCATGGCCACTTGGTCCTTTCCCAAACATTAGGTGATCCATCCCAAGAAGGACTAATAACCCAAGCGCTGACACATTCCTATTATCCTATCTACCAACCCCAATAAATTAAGACAAATTAAAAGAAAGAAACCAAAACCTTTGATACCACATTGTAATGTCCCAACCTTACTCACCACTAAACCGATGGCCAGAACAGTTACAACATGACCCCAAGCGTGTCACCCCTTATACCAGAGGCTACTGACTAGTAGCGAGGGTCTAACGATAGTCAGTTGGGAGACTATACCCTCATTTTAGTGTTAAAAAATAGACAAACTCAATAAGTAACGAGAATGGTCTAATAAAGATAAAGTAGCAAAAAATATAACTTATAAATCTTGTACAATACAAATGGCCAATGCCATATTATAAAGCATATGCATGCATGACATGATAATGATAAAAAAGTATAAAATAGTGATCAAAACAACATGCTTTACATTCCAAAGCAGAAATAAATAAATAATGACTCAAAGCCCCAAGGGAGATCTCCTCGAGCATCCTAAGCCTCGGCTCAGTCCTCTGCTTCTAACTCTGATGTAAATGCAAATAGCATAGTCTTGCAACCAAATAGAGTCAACTTGGGTACTCAGTGCAATGGCGGCCCGAGTCGGGTGTGGGATAAAAATATCAGTAGGCCGGGACCTTCGGTGTCTACCCCAAATCCATGCATTTAATAAATAATTAAAAACACTTGAAGGCATGCATAAAATAAAGTAGTATAAATTAACTATATACTAAAATACCTACTTCAGCCCTTAGCTGGTGTCTGATCCTTCACTATTCACTTGTCATGCATAGTCAACAATCATTACATAATCAATTTTTATTTAGAAATTACTGAAATCTTATTATGAAAGCCTTGAGATTAGTCCTACGCTTGACATCCCATGTATAAGTCACACACCACATATGTCTCTAAATACCATCTATGTAATAATAGTAAAAATTGAATCCAAGCTTGTGTTTTGGCATGGATAACACGTCATAAGTTATTCAATTTAATATATCATATATTATGTCTAATCCCATCCACTACAATTGTGACTCTATCTTGGGTTCGTCCACTAATAGTTGTTCACCCAATTCATTAATAAGTCTAAATTGTTTCTCATAATCAAATAAAAAAAATTATGTCACAAACCCGTTTATTTCCCTTCACTTCATTTCATATATGATCAATTGGACCCACAATCCAATGTTAATTAATGGGTGTAAAACATCATGTCTATCACCATCGTGAGTATTCAGAGCATCAGTCCATGTCTCACAACCAATGGGTATTTGGAGTGTCAGAATATATCCCATAAAACAATATTTTCATGAAAAATGGATATAGAATTCCATGTCTAGCACCACTTGAGTATTGGAAGCATCAGTCCTTGTCTAAAAACGCATTTATCAAACATACATATAGATCTATCATTGGTGTAGAACTCCATGTCTAACCACTTGTATGTATTTGGAGCCACAGTCCTTGTCTCACAACCCATTCATCAATCATACATATATATTTTCCATTGGTGTAGAATATCATTTCTAACATCACAAAACCAATCCATTAATTAATTAAACTAATTACCAACAAAAGTTGAGATTCAAATAAGTTAACACTTAATTAACCAATTTCCTTGACAAGTTTGAACACGTCCACTCAAACAGTGGTTTGTCAAGAACATTAACAATCTAAAAGCACCCCATAATCATCATAAAACATGCTGAACAAAGCCAAGGTATTTATCAACTATCTAAGACAACATATCACATTTTCAAACAACTCCATCCAATACACCTTAAGTAATGGAATACAAATACGCATCAAAAGTACTCATGGCTAACCATCGTAACAAATAATCAATACACAATCAAAATTTAATGCATGCAAATTAATTAATTCAAAAATTAATTAATAAAACCTTATCTCTTAAACCAATCATCAATTAGTTAACCATTTAACATTTATAATGGAAAAAAATAATCCATCCATTAATTATTACATATTTCCAAATTATATACCGAACATGTCAAATATTTAATATTCCCAACAATTTTTAAAAGTCAAAATCTTATTCCAACTCATCACTCTATAATTACTCTTACCACTAATTACACTATTACTCATTCATCCCATTCTAATAAATTTATATTTTAATCATATCTCTTAAAAAATTAGCCAAACATGCTTAAACTCAACACAAGTTTAAATCCTCATTATCTTATGTGGGTGGAATTATTTAATAACATAAAAAGTGTCATTCATTGAAATATCATAATGATAGAATCTCATATTCATAATTTATTTATATAAAATATAATTCTTACATAAATTGTTAAATATTTGGGACCCTACCTCAGGGTTTTGATAAAAACCACAACGAACGAAAAACACTCAAGAAAAACAGGTTGATTCTTCCAGAACCCGCCTTAGAACACTTCTCCTAGTAAGACCAAGACCAAAACTCATAATTCATGTCATCCACACACTTCTATTTACCAATAACAGGTATAGATCTACGAAACTGAGAGAAGAGGTGATGTAGATCTAAGTTGACATAAGAAACTGAACAAGAATGAAGAAGATCATCAATATAACTCAATAATTCGGGTTCAATTCGCCAATAGAAACATTCATATCACCACCAAAACACTAGGGAGAGGTTTTACAACCTTCAAGAGAGTGTAATCCTGATTTATGGCCTTATAGGAGGATAAAGATTAATTTAAAGGAAAAAATGAGTGAGATCCACAATTTAAGGATCTAATTTATGTGCCAGCATAGTTTGATCTTATGGATAGAAAAACCATGTGCTAACCATGAGTTAGCTACTCTCTCAACAAACACTCCTCCCATAGTTAGGCCACATGGTTTGACAAACTGTGCTATAGCCGTGCATTAGCCACTGCCTCAAAACATCAACTACGTACGGTTTAGCTGCATGGTTAGACAACTCATGCACCACCTGTGCGACATCCCATTTACCTCAAAACATCCATCAAAGTTTGAAAAAGTTGACATTCTTATGTGTTCAAATACTCGGAATAAAATAATAGAGCTCGATTAGAAAATAATGACCCATTGTTAAATAGAAAAATAAATTCAGAAACATTCTTAATTTTAAACCCGATTCAAAAAACGGGATCATACATTCATGACTTGGTGAAAAGAAACATATAAAATGTTGATCTCAGATGCTCAGAAAGGGTAAATAATGAAAATATCAATCATATCATATTCATAAGAACATAACATTTGAAAATACTGTTCATCATATAAAAGATCATAATAAAATGTATTTGTATAAATCATAAAAGTGAAATGTAATCCCAATAGTATGAACATATGACATAAATTTATTTGTCAAACCCACATAATCATAGAAAATTATTTCATATTTGTCAAGGATCATTTCCCAGATAATCATAGTGGACAAAGTCCATTACTGAACCAAATTCACTCCTCGTTCCAACCATGTATCACCAGACCATATTTACTTTTCATTTAGCCATGTCTATCTCATGAGATATAAATATTTAACCAAAGAATTGGAGAGAGATATAGGTCCCACCCATCTCATAATGAAACATTGTTATGTGTTCCACAAAAAAATAAAAACATTTACTATAACATTACAAATAAAATAAAATGGGTTTCTCAAACATCAAACCTTCATAACATAATCCATAAATGAATTTCATAAAAATAATTTCATCATTTAGATATTAAAATCAATTTTATAATTGAGATATAATCATAATCTATTGTAATCTTATATGGAAAATAATTTTGATAAAACAATTTAGCTTTATTCTTAAGGAAAATATCCTTTCTTTTTCAAAAACCATTTCCTTCCTCAAAATGTCAAACAATTTTAAAAGAAATAATTTAATGTGAAAATAACCATGTACAATTTTTTTGGTAAGATTCAAGAATATAATTCAATATAAAATCGTAAATATCCATTCATGTCGTACAAGAAAAAAACAATCTTCTCCTACTTTTTATAGAAATGTGAAAAGGTACATCATACCAAAAAACATAAAAAGATTTCATTCATACCATTTAGTAAATATTTACACATGGGTTAAATTGACTTTTAAAAATTATATATGGATATACAAAATATTTTGAAATACATATTTAGGAACCATACATGTGGATGAGAAATATACCATAAAAAATACTTACAAATAAACAATCTCAGATAAAAATGAGATTTCAAAATTATCACTTACCTTATGTCTGATATGATCTATATGTATATAAACATCATATATAATTATTTATATAATTTTACTGATTTATTCCATAATCATAAATGTTTTTATGATAACATTTATGATCATATTTTCATCCATTTTTTAGTAACATTTCATTGTTACTCATTATTCAGGTATTAACTGATTTAAGTTCTAATGTATGTTTTGTCGGATATGTTCTTATTCTTATTTTAAGATTATAGTTATATCATTTAAAAAATGGTATTAGAATAATATATATATTATGTATTCATTGAATTCATTTTTATAATCATTTTTAATGATGATTATATAGAACAAAGCACATCACACCATAGAGATGGTAAGCTGTACACACGCACGAGCGACGATATCGTTCCCATAATTATTGAATGGTATTGAAGTGGATGGTGTATATTATATCAAAATGTTTATCATGTTATATTAATCATAAAGAGTTATTATTTACACCATTATACACATCCAAGTATGGTGGTGGTGAAAAATAGATTACACCATAACGTAGAGATGGTATGCCGTACGTACGCACACACAACGATTTTATTCTTTTTAAGATGGATAGAAAGTGAAATAGGTTTGTGTATTGTATATAATAAAATATATTTATATCAGTGACATTTAGGTTATTTCTTTATAATTAGACCAATAAATAATATGAAGTATAATACAAAAGAAATTTTAAAGAACTAGTAGAAGATATTACCTCTTCCTCAACGTGCCTCCTTTAAATTTCCTCTTGGGGCACTAGAGATGGTGTTTTGAGAAGAAAAGAACCTATAGAATGTTACTAGTAAAGTTGAGAAGAGATATGTTTAGGGGTTTTCTGATTTTAAATGCATAAAATGGGGTGAATAGGAGACAGAGTGGGTTCCATTTTATTAGAGAGGATAGGGGCACTTTAGGAAACTCTCAAAATTGTAATTTATTATAATTCCAATTTTGATTAAAAATGGTCAAAAATTTATTAAATTAGAAGATAAAGATATTATTTTTAGAATAAACATAATAAAACAATTATGAGACCAGTTTTGAATATTTTTTTATCCATATGTTTTGGGTTTAACCATTTTTTACCCTTTTTAATCTTACCATATCTTGTTATTTACACATTGTTGGTTAATATAATTATCATATAATGTAAAACAAAAAAACAAAATGTTATTTATGATATAGTTAGACTTATATTAACCATTTTACAATAAATTATATTTTTAAAAATTTAATAAAATTTTATAAACTATTTTATGTTTTGAGTTATGAATTATGTTAATTTTGAACAATATTCAAACTAGAATTTTAAAAAAATTATAACAACATGAATCCTTCAAACCATAGCCATTAGATAATCCCAGATATGTAATTTTCATCCAAAAAATTCTTGTTTGGAATAAAATGTATAATTAAAATTTATTTTAAAATAGTTAAATTCATTTATTAGAATCTTTCATGAATGAGGTAATCACTACAACATAACTGTGTCTTAAATAACTATATTTATCTAATGTATAAAAATTATAAATAAAATATCCTTATTTTCTAAATATTTTTAGCTTTCTAATGATTATTTTTAGATATAGATATATGTTTTATAACCCTATATTAAAATCAATTTAGTAAAAGATCTGTTTTTATTTAATAAATTTTTTTATATTAAATTAATTATTATAAAATGTCATTTTCACATCTGAGTGACTTTTTGGGGTCCCATAATTGACCCAAGGATTCCTGTGGTCTAAAATATCACATAAAATAGTATTAGGACACGTTTTATGGTAGTTTTATACTATTAACTTATTATTTTCTTACCCTTATTTTCCAGATTTACCATTTAACCATTGAAAATAAAAATAATTACTGATGTTACTAGTCATAATCTCAAATAATAAAGTGTACATATTCATACAATTTGGAACTTCTAATTCCAAAGGATTGGAAATCTTAATTTTAAATGGGTTCACCATTCAAAGTTGAAAAAATCATCATTTTATTAAAAAAATAGGTTCCTATACATAAAATAGGTTTTTATTCATACACTATGACTAAAATATCCATTGGATGGATATAACAAATATTTTACTAAAAATATAATATATATTTCTCATTAATTTCATTAATTTCATTTCCCAAAGTAATTTAATCAAAAAAATAAAAATATATAATTAATTTATTTTTTTACAAAAAAAATTAATAGACAATTAATTCATAATACATTTTTATAAGTTAGTTATAATTATTCCCTCTAAACTAACAAGTTGGCTATAATAATAATTTTATATTAAGGGAATCTCATAGTTTGTTTAAACTCATGATTGCATGAAAATAAAGCTACCTTTTAATACAAATTATTTAGACAAAATATTTAATAAAAACATTTGGGTATCACAATCTGTTTCAATCTTTGATTATGAATATCCCCTTTTGATGAAATATGATAGGGCCATAGAACAACCCCATGGGCTCCACCTGAATGGAATATCAATGATCTAGGTGAGAAAAGAATTCCAAGGTGATTGACCCTGATGGATTTCACACCACCCATCCTCGAAAGATGATCCCCGTGTTGCATGTCCAGTTAGTATTGAGTGTGAGCCCACTGCTGGGTAGAGACCAACATAATCAGTTCCCTCTAATATTTCTTATTCCCTGTGAAGTAATATCAATGTGAGAATGATGTCATTGAAGAGTAGGCACCTCCCTAATATTGCTAAGGGATATGAAGATATCAAGGTGGGGTCGTGGTTTAAAGGATGATGCCCTGATACAAGGAAATAGTCTTTTTGGGTCTGGATTTATTTCTCACCTACCTTATCAACCAGCATCCTAAATAGAGGACTATGGTGTGGGCCATCTACTTTGGGACCCTCTCCCACATACCACGAATCAACTGATCAAGAAAAGTCATACCTACCATGAAATTATCATGAATATCTATAAACTCATTAAAATACAACCACTTTTCCCTTACCCAGTCTCCTTCAAAGACTAAATTACCCACATTGTCTTCCGTGTTTTCCGATCAGTGGTGGCACCATGAAGACAACAAAATTATACATCACTTGATGTTCTCATCGATGGGGATTGCATTGTGCCACAAACTCCAGGAAAGAAAGCTGCGTTTTTTGGGGAGTTCCATTAGACTAAAGTATCTCATCCTACATATTGGTATATTGAAGGGTGTCGAGAGTGCGCCCGAAGTCTTGCGACAAGAACTATCTCGAGGTAGATATAGAGAAGACACTTTTATCATGTTCTATATAACTGTTATTTCTTTTCATTAAAATATGAAATATAAAAATATCATTCTATTTTATAATTAAAGTGATATTAGATACATTTTTTATAATAGTTAAATTAATTCCTCTAAGATCATATTTTTAATTTCTTCTCATGTAATAAATATTTTAAAATTAAAATCCCACTTTTGAGAAAACAATTTTTATCATATTTTTCAAATCTATTAGTAATTATATTTCTACAACATATAGAAATATAAATTTATAATATTTATTCCATATTTTTAATTATTATATTTTTTTCATTAAAATTTCTCATTTTTTATATATTATAAGTTTTTATAGTGGTAGAATTATATCACCTCGATAAAGGTTAAATAGGGTAATTTTGGTTAAAAATTGATAATAAATAGGTTTATAAAAAATATATTTTTTAAAAGAATATATAAAAATATATATATTGAACTAGATGATTAAATTTGGATTATATACCCCTTGATTTTCAATCCATTTCATTTTGGAACTACTTCTTTTTAAGTTTGACTTTATTATGTTTTCATATTTTTAAAAATTACCAGAGTGTCACTTCCCTCACTTATTAATAGAAATTGTTTCTCTATTTTGAATAAAAAATTGAGAAATATATCTCAAAAACATCCTCACCAATTATCTTATCAAATTTTATATTCATGATGTTTAGGTTTTTTACTTCTCAAAAGACCATTCCAAGGGTCCTTATAAGGGATCAAATGGGAGACTACCTAAATAGAGGTAATAATGTTTACTAAACCATTCAAATTTATATGTTCTAACACCACCAATAATTATATGTTATACATAATAAAATAATACATCTAGGGTAATAAATACACTAAGATGTTATTATGATTATGTTACAACCATCTCCCATCTATTTTATACCATATGAAAAGTATAAACAATGATCATTTGTATATATGAATTACCTTCTCAACACTGCTATGTAATTAATTCATCATCACCATTTATTGGAATGTTACAAACATGGAACTACTAAATATATATTATAATTATGAAATAATTATTCTTCTGAAAGTAATAATATAATCTAAATATTTTTATCATTCAAACCATTGTAAAATGATAACCCCACTCATGCGTAAGTGAAGACTACCACCTCTATCAAGTGATGTGATCTCTCATTAATTGAATATTTTCATGGATGGTAATAGAGATATATTTAATGGATATATAATATATATGATATTTAATTAATTTTTAAATGTGAATTATTATTTATATTTCTTTTATTTGTTCCTTTAAAAAGTAAAAACATTATTAATGTGTAAGTATGAGCAACCACCGCCATGAATAGGGTAATTGATGTTTCAATCACTAAATTTTATGGATGACTATGAATATATGAAATTATAATCAATATATATTTTATTTATATCATTATTAACATTATAATGATGATGAATCCCTACTAAACGTACAATAATGAAAACTACTCAATAAAAATTCTGAAGAAAAAAGAAGTCCTTAACACCTAAAACCATTATGATTTTAAAAGATTGGTAAAAAGAGGTGATAAGATGTGATAAATGGATCACATATGATATTAAATATATTAAATTTATTATATAATAAATTTATAACAAATATAAATTTTTTATAAAGAAGGTAAAATGCACTTATGAGGAAAATTTATCTTAAGGTAAGGGATTTTGTCTCAATTTCAACACCATTGAAGAAAATTTTATATTATTAACCTATTTAACATTATCAGAAACATATAATACCTCAATAATATATTCAAAAAAATTATATTTATTTATTATGATTAATGTTTCAATTCTTGGTTATTATTTCAAGGATATAATTGGAATGTTACCAATCAATTAAAAAATTATTTTACAACATCATTTTTCGGATTTCACTTATTTTTGTTTATGGATATTATAATATATCCTTAAAAATTACTTATATTTTTATATAATATATATTTTGAATTAGCTTCAATTTTTTTCTAAATTATCATCTCATTGATGCATAAATATATCAAATAAATATTTAAAGTAAAAAAACCAATCTTCATTAAATTTTAGACCATGTAGATTTTTATATTATACAATATTTGAAAAAAATAAAATAGACATTTATATTTACACAAATGAATTATTATAGAATTTTTAAGTTATTTGTGAAATTTTTCTAAGATCAAAAGGAAACATTTTCATGTTTTCTGAAATGGTAAATTTGTCATTTTCTTTTCATGAAGTCCAAAATAACATTTCCTTTTAGTGAATTTAGAATTAATAGATTTTTACACTACCACGTCTATTATATTAACCATAGACTATTCAATACGTTTTCAATTTTTACCAATGAAATTTATTTATCAATAATATATTTTACATTCTTTTATTCTAAAAAAGTTACTATTTTATTATAAAACAAATATTTTAGATTAATTATATTCTTTTTTAATCACTTATGGACTTTGTGGTCATTAAATGTCTATTAAAACCTTCCAATGTTTATAATAATATTTCATTATAGATTAAATTTCCCTTATGCATCAAAATTCGTTATATCATGGATATACTATTATCCTAAACTGTATAGTATTTCTCTATATGGTGTTTTATTGTGATATTAATTTATTGATAGGGGAAATATTATAATTTAAAATTATTTACTTAATATAGATAGTTATTGACATTAAATATTTTATATGAATTAAATTGACCATTCGGTATATGAGGAATGTGTTAGAAATATAGTAATGGGTGGCACCATATTAAAATAGTCTCTTGATGCATCGATTTTAACACCCCATAATTTTATAATACGTTATTTCTTCAAAGTAATTCAATTACTTGCACTACACGCAACACTAATTTCAAGTGCACCATGACATTCCAATATAGTCATTCAAAGAATGGTTATGGATAGTATTAACTGTATTTTGAAATTTATATACTCTATATAATTTTAACATCCATAATATGTGTTTCTTAGACATAATATAAGAACAAATTTAATTTTTCAGATAAAGGAAGTATTTTTATGAAAATGAAACTTCACTGCCTTTTAATGGAGAACCCTTTTTAAATCCAATATTGGATAATTTTATATATTAAATTTTAAAAAATAAAATTTTTCATTGGAATCGGGACATAAAAAATTCAGCTTTGATCAAATTTAGGTATTTTCTGATAACTTTAATAATTTGGGGAATATTGAAAAATACTAAATTTTAATTAAAAAAACTTTTTAATATAAATAATTAATTGTGTTAAATTATGAATTTGAATGATTTTGAGGTATAATTATATATTATTTTTATCATTTAATACAATATCAGTCATTATAAATAATTTTACTTTGAAATTTGACATAAAAAGTGTCAATCTTTTGATAGATATTGTTTCTTAAAAACACGCTATTTATTTTGATAATAGAAATTAATTTTAAAATAATTAATAAAAATTATATTATTTTAATTTGGTAAAATATAAATCATTTTTGAATTCATAATATCAAATATATCTTAGGGTGAAATTAGGGTACTTATCTGAAAACTTTCAATTTTTGATGAATAGTTAAAAAACTAAGTTATTGGTAAAAAAATATTTTTATTTAAATAATTATTTATTTTATTTGAATTTATTTTATGTTCAAATAGATACATAATACCTATAAAAGTTTAATATAATTCATAAAAGTCATTTTATAATAAGTTTAGAGATATAAATTTATTTTTTACTTTTTACTGTCTTTATCCCACCTCTTAGAAAAATTTACAAATTTGCATAAAACATAATTTTACCATTTCTGTGAGTTGAATTTAAAAAATCCGAGAGACATGGATAATATCAGTACGTAAAATTTGGTTCAATATGATGAAAATAATTTTTGCTGGATACAGGTAATGGTAAATTGGGTAATTCAAGGTAAAAAGAATATTATAATAAAAAAAATTACATTAACACATGTTCTAACCTTATTTAATGATTCATTGCAGGCCATGGGAATCCTTGGGTCAATTTGGGGACCCAATAGAGCCACTTATTAATGATAATGACATTTTATATTAAAAAATCTCAAGTCTAGACACAAATAATAAAAGCAAATATCTTTTAATAAAACAATTTTTATATGAGGTAATATAATTGATCTATAAGAATATAAATATTCACAATAAATAAAAAAATATTTAACACATAAGGATATTTTATTTATAATTTTTAGACATAAAATAAATATATTAATATATGACACAATAATGATGCAGTATTTTTCTTATTAGGAAACAATCAAATAAATGATATTATAAATACTAAAATAAATATAATTTTAAAGTGCTGATACCATAAAACAACTCTATAGGTTACTATGACATGTTAGTCTTTATAAAATGTATTTATTTTCAATTAATAATGTTATTAGGTCTTTAAAAAAATCAATTATTAAATAATCTCATAATTGATATAATTGAGTTTTTAAAACAAATACAATAATATTTTTTGATATAATAATCCTAAAAATAAAAATATGGGCCAAAAGGATTATATAAATTTATTTGTATCATTGAAGAACCAATTGTAATTCTATGGGAAGTATATATTAAGTTTATTAAACATATATTATAAAAATACAAATAGTCATGCTAAATGTCAAACTATTGAAGTAAGAGTTAAATCTAAATGATACGGTTAATATAGTGACCTAAACCTTTCTAAAACATATTAGTTGAGTGGGTTTCGACCCATACAATCATTAATATTTACATAGTATATTTTGGAGCTATTAGAAACCGAAAATTATTTTATTATAACATAATATTTCTATCATTTCCTAAAGTGCACCTCACCCCTCTTATAAAAGGGGACTCCCCCTTCTCTCTAATTCACACCTCCAAAGCTATTAGAATCGGCCAAAACCTACCCAAATATCCTCGAAACTATCATATTTTTATCCTAGTGGACTTACTTTAGTGATAAATCTAGTATATGGAGCACTTTTGATCAAATCAAAAGGAAGAACTCGATGAAGAGGTAAATATTTGAACATCTCTTCCAAGTTCCTTCATCTCCCACTTCTTATTTCATTTTTTTTCCATTATAAAATAATAACTATATTATATTAAATATACTGGCATGTAATTATAAATATTACACAACCATATTCATTATTCTATCCATCCTATGAATGATAATGTCACCATGCGTGCGTACGTATGGCTTACCGTCTCCACGTCATTGTGTCATTTGTTATTCTATACTATGTTATTTGGATGGATATAATTATGACTAATATATATATATATAAATAAAGAAAATAACATGAAAATTTCTCTGTAAAATAAATATACCATCCAATTACATACCTTTAATGAAATGATATGGTCGCTCTTGCGTACGTATGAATTACCGTCTCCACGACGCGATGAGATTCATTTCAACGTTCACCATTCATCGACGATTGTAAAAATATATATTTATAATAAATATGTAATAAATGAACTAATAATAATACTAGATATATATATATATATGTGTGTGTGTGTGTATTTATGTACATACATATATCATAATCACTTACTTCCGTTGAATATGATATGAAAGAAGAAACAACATTTATTCATACGTATGGCCTACCGTCTCCATAAAAGGTGTTTTAAATTTCATATATCTATCTATTATAAACATTTATATTCTAAATATATATGATATATAAATCATGTATTATATTTTGGATTTATTTTAATTAGGATCTAAATGATACGATCAATAATAACAAGTTAAAATACATAAGATAAAGAGAGTTATTATTACATGAAATGTTAATTTTACATGGGAATCATTTACAAATGGGTAGTATAAAGTATTAAATGAATCATGTAAGATATAATAAATATTAATGTTGTTCTATTATAATCTAATAACATACAATGGTCATTATATAGGAGGTTAATCATACCCTATACAAAAGGAAAGTGCTTGGTAAGGGTTAATTTCACAATCTCATTATTATATGAGGTTGTTTTTACGTAAGTATCTACTAGGACATATTTATTATCCATGTCCATTTTTCATGAAAGAGTTTTCAAATGAATTATTTTTTTGGGACTTTTTTTATGAAAAAATAATTTTAATTGTTTTAAAAATTTATTCTTCTAAATGATTCTCATTAATATTCATGTTCTCAAAATAGTTTTTTAGAATTTATCTCTGGGGACATAAATGTTCAAAAATGTTAATTAATTTCGAAATATTAAAAGTATTATGGGAAACTTTGATTCCAAAATATATTTAAATGTCTTCCTTTCTAAATTATGTGAATTTTAAATTTTTTCTTGAATATGGGATATTTATCTCACAATGTTTTAGAAATAATTTTCATCGATGTCAACATCATTTGATGAATTTTAATATTGTTTGATGTTGACTTATTATGATACAAAGATCGTATACTGTATTGATGGTTTTCTGATATTTGTGACTTTGGATGTGTTATTTTTATACCAGTCATGGTTTATTGTTAAATTATTGAAATTTCATATGCTAGTTTCAAAATGAATGTTTATGTTATGTTTAAACCTTTTCAAATGAATAAATGCACTGGACTTAATAAGTGACGAGTGGAGCTCGTTATAGCTCCTCGAGGCATCGGTAGGTCTCATGAGACAAACTAGTTACTTGGCACAAACCTTGAAACAATCTTTTTTGTAGTCTTAGCATAAGGACTTGAATATTTGGTTATGAAAGTATGGAATTATGGATTACATTATTATAAAAGTGGCTATTGATATTTCATGTTAGTATTTGAAACGTAGAATATTTGTGTGAGTAAGTAAATAGAATTATATTAATTTATAATTACCATATTTTGATAATTTTTATGTTCAAAAGGATTTTTTAGTTATACACATTTCCTTAAATGTTTATGCTTATTTATGAAAGTTTTCCACTATATTTTTATCCTTATGGAGCATATTAGCTCACCCCTTTCTATGATTTATCTTTCCTTGGATGCGAAAAAGTATATTATGTTGGAACTTTAGGGATAGTCTATAGGATCTCAGTGTTTTCCATGGAAACAATGTTGTTGGGGTTTTACATTTTATGATTTAATGTAAACCATATTAATTTATCTAGTACTTTCAAGGCTACTAAAATAATCACTCTTTCGAGACTTGAACTTTTGTGATCATACCAATGTTATGTAATAATGCACCGACTATGGGTAACTAGGGTTGGGGCATTATAATTGGCATCAGAGGAAGTTTAGTACCAACATTAGAAACTGGATTTATATTAAATCTGATTGTAGCACATAGCCCTAAGATAGGCTTTGAGAAATATTATAGAATAACTTAATAGAATTTTGGTATTGTAGATATTTTGAGAGTTTTACTAGCAATACATCTTTATCTGGATATGAGCAGATAGAGGTGGCTCTGGCACAAATTTACATAGGGTTAAAACTGGAAAACACCCAATTGTTCTAGACTCGAATGGGAACTGGTGCATGAAAACGATCCTTGCTGCACTGTTGGTTACGACACGCCTGGGGGATATGATTAGCATAATTATCATTTCATTAAAAATAATTATGAAAAATTTATGAGTATATACCTCATCAAAGAATGTATATATATTATTATATATTATATCAATAAACTATTCAATTTATGTTTGGTATTTTAAATGTTTGGAATTATTCATTGCAATTAATAAACTAACCTAGTGTATACCATTGTATAGAATTGGCGCCTAGTAGATGGAATGTGAACTCCAGCAATACATATGATCTCAAGAGTAAGAAGGATCATATCATTCACACTATTAAACAAAAGTTTAGAAGGGAAATAGTCTCCCATGTATTCTCAACATATTAATAAATAGTATAATGTGCATCTAAGATATGTTATGAATTCTTTGAATCCTATGGTTTTGAAGGGAAGAAACAAAAGAAAAGGATGGAAGAGAGAAAGATGGATAAATGAAAGAGGGAAAAGAAGGATTTTCTTATATGTGATAACTGTGGAATGAATCACCTTGTTAAATTCTTGATGGGAATGGGAGTTTGTTATAAGTGTGGAGAAAATTTACACAATGTACATGATTTCAAGGGTAAGAAGCAAGTTTCAAATGTACAATGCTTCATCTGTAAAGAGTTGGGACACTACACGAATCAATGTTAAAATCATCAGAGTATACCCCCAATACTGCTATTGGATAATAATAAAGTTATGATGCTACCGAAGATGAAGAGGAAAGATTATATTTCATACATTGTTATTAATATATTGTGTCATTTTAGTATTGTATTAATGATGTACATGGTAAAAGAATTATAGAGTATATAAGGATTGTACTATAATACTATATCATTATGGACTTGATATTGTGTGGAATAAATGAAAAGTTACTAAATCGCAGGATAAATTTTTGGAAAATATATGGCTAAGAGAATGATAAATCATAATATAGATCTGATATCCAGGTAGTTATTTTTGGAAAAATACATGATTGATTTGGATAAATTATATTGGATATTCTTGACAACATTAAAACTGATTAATTATTTGTATATTCCACCATTGTTGGAGTTTACAACATTTTTGGATAGAAGGAGTATATACAGTATTCTATAAGGAATAAGGGAGCATGAATGTAATCAATAATGTTTTATGGTAACATAGGATGTTGCATTGTTTTAAAAGAATACATAATGAAGGTTTTCACATGTTATTATGTGGAAAAAATGGTCTTCATTATGTTTAACATCCTTATAAATTTTGGACTGTGTGTTTGGGCAAAAGTAATTTTGATAATTCTAGTTTGAGATTATTTTTGGATTGGAACAAAAAGGACAACCTGGTGGTCCGGTGGCAATGCGTCGCTTCCGCCAATGCCGCCTGACATGAACCCACAACCAATGGGTGGAAAGGGTGTCTCACCTACCACTGGCCCAAGTGATATCCTTTATTGAATATATTTTTTGAATTATTTTGGAGGGAAAGATAAGTTTTTAGTAGGAATTAGTTTAAGTATGAAATTCTACTGGTCAAGTATATATATATATATAATTGTTCTCCTATTATTCTCTTGGAAAATTAATTATTAAAATTTAGTGAAGGAATCTTTAATCTAAAAAAGTGTTATCCTAACACCTTATGTTTTGTTGACCCGAATGTAATTTAAATCATCATAGATTGATGGATTTTAGGGCCCTCAATTTCACACTAGTTTTTGATTGATTACCTCAAACAATCCCTATAAATATTTATGTTTTTCTCAAATTATTTGTCTCTAATTTCCACCAATTTTCTCCGAATCGAAATTATAATTTGGTGGTGACCATTAAATTTTCCTTTTCCTCTTATTAAGAATAAATTTTATTAACCCTATTTCCGATGTGGGTTTTCCCACAAAGGTATTTTATATTTTCAACAATTTATTTTTGAAGAACAATTTATAATTTAATGTACCCATTTTATTTAATGAGGGAAGAATGTAATATCCAAATATTTCATAATACATTATTTTTTCAATGTAATTCAGTGACTTGCGCTGCACGAATCACCGAGTTCAAGCGCAACACGACTTACCAAACTTGCCGTTCAAAAAATGGTAATGGATAGTATTATATGTATTATGAATTTTATATAGTCTATATAATTTTAACATCCATATAATGTGTTTCTTAGACATAATATACGAAAAAAAATCAATTTTTCGGATAATGGAAGTTATTTTAGAAAATGCAATTCTACTGCCTTTTATTGGCGAACCCTTTTTAAATATAAAATTTGAAAGTTTTATATATTGAATTTGACAAAGTAAACTTCTTCTTTAGAATCAAGACATAAAAACATAGTTTTAATAAAATTTTTGTATTTTTCTAATAACTTTCATATTCGGGTGAATACTAAAAAAATACTAAATTTTTATTAAAATTAACATTTTTAATGGAAATAATTTATATAGTTAAATTATGAATTTGAATTCAATTAAAGTATAATAATATTATATTTTTATTATTTAATACATCTTAGGTCATTATAAATAATTTCAATTTAAAATTAGACATAAACAAGTGTAAATCTTTTGATAGATATTATTTCTTAAAAACACAATATTTGTTTTGACAATGGGAATTAATTTTAAATTAATTAATGCAACATATTTGTTTTTAAATTGGTAAAATATACATCAATTTTTAATTTAGAATATCAAATATAGCTTAGGGTAAAATTTTTGTATTTTTCTGAAAACTTTCAATTTTTGATAAATAATTAAAAACCCTGAGTTATTGGTTAAAACCAAGTGATTATTTAAAAATTTATTTATTATATTTAAATTTATTTTAGGTTGAAATAAATAAATAATACCTATATATGTTCAATATAATTAATTAGAGTCATTTTATAACATGTTTAGATATATTAAAATTTTATTGAACATTTTACAGTCTTTTACCCTCCTCCAAAGTGAATTTGCAAATTTTTAAAAAAAAATAATTTTACCATTTATGTGAGTTGAATTTAAAAAATTAGAGACACACGGTTAAGCTCATTAAGTAATATTTGGTTCAATAATATGACAATAATTTTATGTGAATAGTATCTATTGACTTTTTTTTATCATGCATAAAGGTAAATAGTGTAATTAAAGGTAAAAAAATATTTTTAAAATACAAAGCATTCTTAAAACTTGTTATAACCTTATTGGATGATTCATGGACGACAATGGGAATCACTGTGTCATTTTTTGGACCCCATGGAGACAAATTTTAATTATACTGACATTTTATATTAAATAAGCTAAGTAAAGGAAAAAGTTACAAAAGTAAATATATTTTAATAATACATTTTTTATATGGGGTTATATAATTGATCTATTCGACTAAAAATATTCATTAGAAAAATAAAGAGATTTCATACATTGTGATATTTTATTTATAGTTTTTACACATAATATAAATATATTTATATATGACACAATAATAATGCAATATTTTTATTAATTAATGAAACAATCAAATAAATGATATTATAAATACTAAAATAAATATAATTTTAATTTTTTGATGCCATAAACATATTTTATAAGTTAATATGAAGTTTTAGGTTTTATTAAATGTATTTAGTTTGAATTAATAATGTTTTTAGGAAATTAAAAAAATCATTTATTAAATATTCTCATAATTGACAAAAATGAGTTTTTGAAACAAATACAATATTATTGGTTGATATAATACTTTAAAAAATTTGAGGCTCAGCCAAAAGGCTAATATAATGACCGGTGTATTATTAATGAACATCTAGTGGTTTTCTTGGAAAATTATTGTATGTTTATTAACCATATAATATAAAAATACAAAGAGGCATGGTAAATGTCAAACTATTTTACTAAGAGTTAAATCGAAAAGAAAATATTAATATAGTGACTTAAACCCATCTACAACATATTGGTTGTGTGGTTTTTGACCCTTACCCTACTCATCCTTTAAATAATCCATTTTGGAGCTATTATAAACCGAACATTATTTTATTATAAAATAAGTTTTCTAACTTTTCATAATGTGCGCCTCACCCCTCTTATTAAAGGGAACTCGCCCTTCTCTCTAATTCATGACTCTAAAGCCATTAAGATCTTCCCAAACATGCCCAAATATAGTCCAAACTATTGTATTTTTATCATAGTGGCCTTACTTTAGTGAGAAAGCCAGTCTATAGATCCCTTTTGATCAAATCAAAAAAAAACCTGAAGAAGAGGTAAATATTTCATCACCTATTTCAAGTTCCTTTCTTCTTCCACTTATTCATTCTTTGTAGTTTTCATTCTAAAATAATAACTCCATAATCATCTATATAATTTCATGTTATTATAAATATGGAACAACCATATTCATTATTCAATCCATCCTAAGAATGATAACTTCAACATGCGTGCGTACATACTACTTACCGTCTCCACACTGTGGTGTAGTTTGTTATTCAACACTATGTTATTTTGATTAATATAATGATGTGTACTATATATATATAAATAATGAAAATAACATGAAAATATCTCTATAAAATAAATATACCATATAATTCCATACTTTTAAAGATATGATATTGTCGCTCGTGCGTACGTGCAGATTACAGTCTCCACGACACAATGAGATTCATTTCCACATTTACCATTCATCAATGATTAAAAAAAATATATTACTAATAAGTATGTAATATATGAAATAATAATACTACTAGATATATATATATATATATATGGATTTATGTACTTACATATATCTTATTTAGTAACGTTCATTCAATAAGATATGAACAGATAAACAATGTTTATTCGTACGTACTTACTACCTTCTCAATAAACAGTGTTTTCCATTTAATATATCTATCTTTAATAAATAATTATATTCTTAATATATATGATATAAAATCAAGGTTTATTTTCTATAATTATTTAAATCATGATCCTAATGAAATGATCAAGAATAACTAGTTAAAATACATATGATAAAGAAAGTGATTATTAACTGAAATGTTAATTTAACAAAGAAATAATTATTAAATGGGAAGTATAAAATCATAAATGAATAATTTTTTATATTATAAATATTAATATGGTTCTGGTATAATATAATAACATATAATGGTCATTATACAAGAGGTTAAACATAACCTTGACCAATGGAAATTTCATGGTAAGGGTTAATTTCACAATTTCTTTATTATCCAAAGTTTTTTATGTATGTATCTACTGGGACATATTTATTATCCATTTCTATATTTTATGAATGTTTTTTCAAAGAAATTCTTTTTTGGGAATTTTTTTTTAAACAACAGTTTAAATGTTTTAAATATTTATTCTTCTAAATCATTCTCATTAATGTTCATGTTTTCATAATGGTTTTTTAGAATTTATCTATATGGGCTTGAATGTTTAAAACTATTAATTCCATTCAAAAGATTTAAAGTAGTATGGGAAATTTTGAATTGAAAATTTCTTTAAATGTCTTCCTTTCAAAATTGTGTGAATTTTAAATATTTTCATGAAAAAAGGATATTTCTCTCAATGTTTTTTACAAATCATTTTCATATATGACAATATCCATTAATGGATTTTATGTTTTTTTGATGATGAAATATTATGATACAAATCATCAAAATTGTATCGATGGTTTTTTGATATGTTTGACCGTGGATGTGTTATTTTTATACCATTCACGGTTTATTGTTAAAGTATTGGAATTTCAAATACTTGTTTTAATACAAATGTTTATGTTATGTTTAATCCTTTTCATATGACGAAATGCAGTGGACTTAGTAAGTGATGGGTGGAGCCCTCTATAACTTTTCGATGCATTGGTAGGACTCATGAGACAAACTAGTGTCTTGACATAGTGCCTTGAAAAAATCATTTTTTAGTATTGGCAGAAAGACTTGACTATGTGGTTATGAATGTATGGAATTATCCATTCCATAATTATGAAAGTGGATAATGATATTTCATGTGATTATTCGACTAGTAGAATATCCATGTGAGTAAGAAAATGGAATTAATTTGATTTATAATTTCCATATTATGATGAAAGTTATGATGAAAATGATTTTTTTAAGTTCTACACATTTCTTTAAATGTTTATGAAAATTTAGGAAAGTTTCCTCTATAATGTTATCCTTAATGAGCATCTAAGCTCACCCCTTTCTAGGTTTTATTTTTCATAGAATGTGAAGAATAATATTATGAATGACCTGAATGTATAGTCTATGGGATCTCAGTGTTGTCCATGGAAACAATGTTGTTGTGGTTTTACATTTTATTATGTAATGTAAACCATATGAATGAATCTAGTACTTGCAAGGCTACTAAACTAATCATTCTTTCGAGACTTGGTCTTTTTTGATAATGCCAATGTTATGTAACAATGCACCGACTCTGGGTAACTATGGTCGGGGAATTACAGTTAGAATCGGAGGATGTTTAGTACAATCCTTGGAAACAAGATTTAGATAACCCATGATTATAGCACATTACCCTAAGATAGACTTTGAGTATTAGTATAGAATAACTTACAAGAATTTTGGTGTTGTAGAGATTTTGGGAGTTTTCCAAGAAACACATTCCTATCTAGATACGAGTAGTTAGAAGTGGCTATGGAACAAATGAACTTAGGGGTAAAACCGGAAGACACCACTTTGATCTAGGCTCGAACGAGAAATGGTGTATGACAACAAGCCTTGTTGCACTATTGTTTACGACACTCCTGAGGGATATTCTTAGGATAATTCTCATTTATTTACAAATAATTATGAAAAATTTATCAGTATATAACTCCTCAAATAAAATATTTTTATGAATATATATTATATCAATAAATTGTTCAATTTATGTTTGGTATTTTAAAAGTTCGGAATTATTCATTTCAAATCATAAACTGACATTATGTATTACATGGTATAAAAATAGCGCCCAGAAGAAGGAATGTGAACACCTGCAATACGTATGATCTGAAGATTAAGAAGGATCATATCTTTCACAATATTAAGCCATCATTTAGAAGGGAAATAGTCTCCCATGTATTCTCAAAATATGAAGAAATGGTATCATGTGTTAATAAGATAAGTAAATAATTCTTTGAATCCTATGGATTTGAAGGGAAGCAAGAGAATAAAAGGATGGAAGAGAGAAATATGGATAAATAATAATGGGGAAAGAAGGATTTTCCCATATGTTATAACTATGGAAAGAATCACCATGTAAAATGTTTTAAGGGAGTGGGAGTTTGTCATAAGTGTGAAGAAAAAGGACACCATGTACATGATTTAAAGGGTAATAAAAAAGTTTAAAATGTACAATGCTTAATCTAGAAAGATTTGGGACACTACGTGAATCAATGTCTAAATCATCATAGTATACACCAAATTTTTTGGTTGGAAAATAAAAAAGTTATGATTCTACCAAATATTAAGAGGAATTATTATATTTATTATGTTGTTATTAAAGTATTTTTTCATTTGAGTATTGTATTAATGATGTACATATTATAAGAATTATAGAGTATATAAGGATTTTACTACAGAACTATTTCATTAAGAATATGATATTGTGTTGAAAAATAAAAGTGACATAATAGATGGCTAATGTTTTGGAAAATATAAGGTTTAGAGAAAGAAAAACCATAATATGGATCAGATACCGAGGTAGTGATTTTTGGAATAATACATGATTGATTTGGATAAATTATATTGGATATTCTTGAATACCTTGAAACATATTAATGATTTTTATATTCCACCATTGTTGGAGTTTAAAAAAATTTTGGATGGAAGGAGTATATCATGTATTCTATATGGAAAAAGGGAGCATGAATGTAATAAATAAGGTTTTATGGTAATTCAGGATATTGCAGTGTTTTAAAAGAATAAATAATGAAGGTGTTCACATAGAATTACATGGAAAAATTATCTTTATTGTGTTTACCTTCCTTATAAATTTTAGACTGTGATTTTGGATTGATGTATTTTGGATAATTATAGTTTTAGATTATATTTGGATTATGTAACACCCCAAGATTTCATAGTGTGTTATTTCTTCAAAATAATTCAATAACTTGCACTACATGCAACACTGAGTTCAATCACACCATGAATTACAAAAAAAATCCATTCAAAAGAGGTTATGAATAGTATTATCAAAATTTTAAACTTTATATAATCCTTATAATTTTAGAATCCATATTATGAGTTTCTTAGATATAATGCAAGAACAAATTCATTTTCAGTATTGCACTTTTATCAACTTTTAATAGTGAACCCTTTTTAAATACAATATTTTAAACTTTTTGACTAAATGGGGACATCAAAAATTTAAAATGAAACATCCCAAGCTTCCACGGTACATTTTCTTTGAATAATGTGATAGCGTGTGTTGTACGCAACACCGAGTTCTAACACACCATAACTAATCAAACTAGCCGTTATGAATAGTAATACCTACTTTTTGAAATTATATATATTTTATATTTGAAAATGGACTTCATTTTTGGATTTGGAATATCGAATTTAGCCTAAGGTGAAATTTGGTACATTTCGGATAACTTTCATATTTTGATGAATAGTGAAAATTACTAAGTTTTAATTGAAAACAACTTTTTTAATAAAAATAATTAATAGTGATAAATTATGAATTTGAGTGGTTTTAAAGTATATTTAAAATATATTTTTACCATTTAATATAATGTTGGTCATTGGACATAATTTTACAATTAAACCGAACATAAACGAGTGTCAATCTTTTGATAGTTATTATCTCTTAAAAACACGCTTTTTGTTTTGACAGCGGGAATTAATTTTAAATTAATTTCTGCCACTTCTATGTTTTGAATTTAGGAAAATGGATTCCATATTGGGAATCAGGATGTTCAAATTGTGTAAATAGGTAACTTTTATTTTTAGACATTTTGAATAATTACTGCGGTAAATATTTTATTTACCATGGTTAAGGGTAAATCCGGTAAATAAGGGTTAAAAAATAATATTATAATAATACTAAATTACCTTTAAACGTGTCTTAACCCTATTGGTTGATACATGGTCGACCATGGTAATCTTTGGGTCTATTTTGGGACCCCATGGATCCACTTGTAAGTGATAATGACACTTTATTTTAATTAAGTTAAAATGAATACAAAAATGACACAAGCATATATCTTTTAGCAAAACAATTGTTACATAGGGTTATATATGTTCGATTTTAGATTATAAATATTCCATAGAAAGCTAAAAAGATTTCCTACATAATGATATTTTATTTATAATTTTTAGACATTAAATAATTTATTTCATTTATGACACAATGATGATGCAGTAATTACTATAATAGTAAAAAATTAAAATAATTGATATTATAAATACCCAACAAAATATAATATGAAACTTTTAATGAATTAAACTAATTTTCTAGGATAATATGATATATTAGGATTGATGTAATTGACTTTTTTCGAAGTAATCAATCTGTTATGAGTTTCACAAAAATCAACTATTGAATAGTGTCAAAATTGACATAAAAGAGTTCTTAAAACAAATATTATATTATTAATTGATATTAAATTCCAAAAAATCTAAGGTTCGGCCAAGAGACTTATATCATGATAGGTGCATCATTAATGGACCACTTGGGGGTCGCTTGGATGTATATAGTAAGTTTATTAACCATATTATATAAAAATACAAAGAGACATTGTAAAAGTGAAACTAATTAACTTAGAGTTAATACTTAAAGATAAGGTTAATATAAGTACCCAAACCTGTCTAAATTCTATTGGTTGAGTGGTTTGCGACCTATCCCCACCTTAAACTTTGAATAATAAGCTTTGGAGCCATTAGAAACCGAATATGAATTTATTATAAATTAATATTTCTAGCTTTTCCAAAGGTGCCCCTCACCCCTCTTATAAAAGGGAACTCCTCCTTCTCATTTCTTCACACCTCTAAAGCCTTTTGGTTCAGCCAAACTCTGCCCAAATACTCTCCCAACATCCCTCAATACAACCTAGAGGCCTTAGTTTGATCATAAAGCCAACCTAAGGAGCCCTTTTGATCAAATCAAAAGGAAGAACCCGAAGAAGAGGTAATGATTTCACCACCCTTCTCCAAGTTCATTTCTTCTTCCACTTCTTCTTCCTTTGTTCTTACCATTCTAAAATAATAACTCCAGTATCTCACATATACTGTGATGTTATTATAAATATGGTACAACCATATTCAGTATTCTATCCACCCTTTGAATAACATGTCACCATACGTGCGTACGTACGGACTACCGTCTCCACGTCGTGGTGTAATTGTTATTCAATATAATATTATTTGGATGGGTATAATAATGATGTGTAACTCATGTAAATAATAAATATAACATGTTAATGATTCTGTATATATGATATACCATCCATTTATATATTATTTTAATATCAAAAGAATGACATTGTCGCTCGTGCGTATGTACGGACTACCGTCTCCACGAACGCGATGAGATTCATTCTCCATCGTATCCATTCAAGTATAATTATCATTTGATGATTTAAAAATGATGTTTAAGGACTAGATATCATTCTGGATATGAATAAGATACAACAACCATGTATTATGTAACAAAACATATAAAAGAAAATGAGTAAGTTAACTCCCGAAACGACGATAAGTCTAAGATATTATTAACAAATCAATGTTAAAAGATCATATATGATATCATATTATTATATATGATTCTTGTATAATTTAATAACAACTATTTCACCATTATACAGGAGGTTAACCTACCCCAACCAAGGGAAAGTACAATGTAAGGGTTATTTCACAATCTCTTCATTATCCGAGGTTGTTTATACGTAATAATCTACTGGGATTTCTTTATCATCCACATCCATGTTTCTTCGAAATGTATTTCAAAACATATTTATTATTTACAAGAATATGGGTTAAAGTCATTTATACCTTTGTTTGACTTTTTATAAGAGGTTTATAAAGGAATCTTTCCGTCGTTTTCAAAACAAGGTCATTTTTAACCTTTTCGACAGAATTAAGGTAAGAATGTTTTTTTAACTTATACGGCGGGTGCAGCTAATTTCCGCCATTATAAAATCTTCAAAACTTCCCTTACAAGCTTATAAGAATATTTTCAAAGAAAATGTTTTATTTTATATGGATCTTAAATGATTTCAAAATAAAAAGAGATATTTCTTTAAAAAGAATTTTGATTTCATCTATGTCAACATCCTTTGATGGATTTTACGCTTATTTGAATTTGATCTATTGTGATACAAAACTTCTATATTGTATTGAAGGTTTTGTGATATGTTTGACTGTGGATGTGCTATTTTTATACCATTCATAGTTTATGGTGAAATTATTGACATTTCGTATGCTAGTTTTAATATGAATGTTTATGTTATGTTTAAACCTTTTCATATGGGAATGCATTGGACTTAGTAAGTGACGGGTGGAGCCCGAAATAGCTTCTCGATGCATCGGTAGGTCTAATGAGACAAACTAGTGTCTTGGCACAAGGCCTTGACAAAATCTTATTTGTAGTCTTGGCACGAGGCCTTGACTATGTGGTTATGATAGTCTGGCATTATGCATTCCAACATTATGAAAGTGGTTATTGATTTTTGCATGTGATTATTCGATTAGTAGAATATCCATGTGAATAAGTAAATGGCATTATTTCATTTTACTTTTGCCATACTATGTTGAAGTTAAAGTTTAAAAGGCTTTTGTTTTAGTAATGCATTGCCTTAAATGTTTATTCTTATTTATGAAAGTTTCCGCTATATTGTTATCCTTACTGGGCATTTGAGCTCACCCCTTTTCTATGTTTTATTTTTTCCAGGATGTGAAGAAGTAAGTTATGAATGACCTGTAGGGATTTTATGAGGGTTTAATAGTGTGGATTGTGGAAACATTATGTTGTTGTACTAGTTTTTCATTTTATGATGTAATGTAAAACTTATGAATATATCTAGTGTTTCCAAGGCTACTAAACCAATCGGTCTTTCGAGATTTGATCTTTCTTGTGATCATGACAATGTTACGAAGTAATGCACCGACTCTGGGTAGCTGGGGTCGGGGCGTTACAGTTGGTATCAGAGGAAGTTTAGTACAAACCTTGGAAGCTAGATTTAGATAAACTCTGATTAGAGCACGTAGACCTAAGATGAACTTTGAGGATTAGTATAGAAGAACTTCCTAAAATTTTGGTATTGTAGAGATTTTGTGAGTTTTACGAGCAATAAATCCCTGTCTGGATACGAGCAGGTAGAGGCGGCTCTGGCACAGATGTACCTAGGGGTAAAACCCGAAAACACCGCTTTGAGCTAGACTCGAACGGGAACTGGTGCACGACAACGGGCCTTGCTGCACTCTTGGTTACGACACACCCGGGGGATATGCTTAAGATAACTCTCATTTTCATTACAAATCATTATGAAGGGTTTATGAGTATATACTTCCTCAAAGAAAACATTCTTATGATTATGGATTATATCCATAAATAGTTCAATTTATGTTAAGTGTTTTATAAGTATGGGATTATGTGTTTTGATTCATAAACTGATCTAGTTTATGCCATGGTATAGAAATGGCGCCCAGTAGAAGGAATGAGAACTCCAGAAATACACATGATTCAAAGAGAAGGAAGGATCATATCTTTCATGGTCTTAAGCTAGAATTTATAAGAGAAATAGTCTCCCATGTATTATCATCATATGAAGAAATAATATCATGTGTTGATAAGATAAGTAAAGAGTTTACTGAGTCCTATGGCTTTGAAGGGAAGCAAGAGAAGAAAAGGATGGAAGAGAGAAAGATGGATAAAGGGAAGAGGGAAAAGAAGAATTTTCTCATATGTGGTAACTGTGGAAAGAAACACCCTGGAACTTGCCTGAAAGGAATGGGAGTTTGTTATAAGTGTGGAGGAAAAGGGCACAAAGTACGTGACTGCAAGGGTAAGAAAATAGTTTCAAATGTACAATGCTTCATTTGCAAGGAGTTTGGACACTACGCGAGCCTATGTCCCAGTCATCAGACTATGCCGCAAATGATGTTATTGGATAATAATCAAGTTATGATACTACCACAGATGAAGAGGAATGATTAGAGTTATTATGTTGCTTATGTCAATTGAGTGTTGTATCAACAATGTACTTGTTATAATAATTATGGAGTATATAAGGATTGTACTGCAGTACTATTTCATTAAGGACTTGGGATGGTGTGGAACAAAAAAAAGTTACTCAGTAGCAGGTTAAATGTTTGGAAAATATATTGTTGAGAGAAAGATAAACCATAATATGGTTCAGATACCGAGGTGGTGATTTTAGAATAATACATGATTGATTTGGATAAATTATATTGGATATTATTGACTACCTTGAAGCTGATTAATGATTTGTATATTCCATCATTGTTGGGTTTTAAAACATTTTTGGATTAATGAAGTATATCCAGCATTCTATATGGAATAGGGGAGCATGAATGTAATCAATAAGGAATATGGTAATTCAAGATGTTTCAGTTTATTAAAAGAATACAAGATGAAGGTATTCATATGCTATTGCGGGGTAAAAAGGATCTATATTATGTTTACCTTCCTTATAAATGTTGGACTGTGATTTTGGACAGAAGTATTTTGGATAGTTCTAGTTTGGATTATTTTGGATTACCATAAAAGGAAAACCCGGAGGTTGGGCGGCAACCCGTCGCGTCCGGCAAGGCTGCGAGACTTGAACCCGCAACTGAAGGGAAACAAGGGTGTATCACCTACCACTGGCCCATGAGATGTCCTGGATTAAATAATGTTGTTTTTTTTAAAGATCTGGTAGATGAATTATAAATTCATTTATTTTGGAACCCTGTACGAATAGTATAAATAAATAAAAAATTACATTCTCTTATCTTTTAGAGTGAAAGATGAGTTTGTGGTAGAAACTTATTAATGGATAAAACTCTGATTATAAAGTAAGTATATCTCCTTATGATCTTAGCCAATCTCATAAATAAATTCCTCAACATTAATAAAAGGAACTTAGAACAAAAATGTTTCCCTAGGTGGTACCTTAAATCATCACTAATTTATGGCTTTGGGATTGTTGGCCTTTTCATAGCCATGTTCTCTACCACTCTCCATCAGATAATTGATGGTTAGATTTCTCCTCCATATCCATATTTTCCTACATGGAACCCTATTATGTGTTATTTTCGGTAATCTTCATACTTTCCACTCTTTATTTTAAATAGAGTCCTCATTAATTCATTTTTCGATGTGGGATTTCAACTAAGATATTTTGAAACGTCAAAAATGTGTTATCCCAATACCCTATATTTTGTTGAACCGATGGTACTTCAAATCATCATAGATTGATGAGTTTAAGGACCTCAATTTTATACTTTTTTGTGATTGATGACCTCAATAACTACCTATAAATATTTACGTTTTCCTCCAATTATATTTCTCTAATTGCCACCAATGTTCTCCTAATCAAGATCATAATTTGGTGGTGACAATTTCATTCCTCTTTTCCTCATATTAAGACTAAATTTTAGTAACCCAATTTTCGATGTGGGTTTTCCCACAAATATATTTTCTATTTTCAACCTTTTATTTTCGAAGAACAATTTCAAATTGCGAGGACGCAATTTATTGAAGGAGGGGAGAATGTAACACCCCAAGATTTCATAGTGTGTTATTTCTTCAAAATAATTCAATAACTTGCACTACACGCAACACTGAGTTCAATCACACCATGACTTACAAAAAAAAGCCATTCAAAAGAGGTTATGAATAGTATTATCAAAATTTTAAACTTTATATAATCCTTATAATTTTAGAATCCATATTATGAGTTTCTTAGATATAATGCAAGAACAAATTCATTTTCAGTATTGCACTTTTATCAACTTTTAATAGTGAACCCTTTTTAAATACAATATTTTAAACTTTTTGACTAAATGGGGACATCAAAAATTTAAAATGAAACATCCCAAGCTTCCACGGTACACTTTCATTGAATAATGTGATAGCGTGGGTTGTACGCAACACCGAGTTCTAACACACCATAACTAATCAAACTAGCCGTTATGAATAGTAATACCTACTTTTTGAAATTATATATATTTTATATTTGAAAATGGACTTCATTTTTGGATTCGGAATATCGAATTTAGCCTAAGGTGAAATTTTGGTACATTTCGGATAACTTTCATATTTTGATGAATAGTGAAAATTACTAAGTTTTAATTAAAAACAACTTTTTTAATCAAAATAATTAATAGTGATAAATTATGAATTTGAGTGGTTTTAAAGTATATTTAGAATATATTTTTACCATTTAATATAATGTTGGTAATAGGACATAATTTTACAATTAAACCGAACATAAACGAGTGTCAATCTTTTGATAGTTATTATCTCTTAAAAACACGCTTTTTGTTTTGACAGCGGGAATTAATTTTAAATTAATTTCTGCCACTTATATGTTTTGAATTTAGGAAAATGGATTCCATATTTGGAATCAGGATGTTCAAATTGTGTAAATAGGTAACTTTTATTTTTAGACATTTTGAATAATTACTGCGGTAAATATTTTATTTACCATGGTTAAGGGAAATCCGGTAAATAAGGGTTAAAAAATAATATTATAATAATACTAAATTACCCTAAAACGTGTCTTAACCCTATTGGTTGATACATGGTCGACCATGGGAATCTTTGGGTCTATTTTGGGACCCCATGGATCCACTTGTAAGTGATAATGACACTTTATTTTAATTAAGTTAAAATGAATACAAAAATGACACAAGCATATATCTTTTAGAAAAACAATTGTTACATAGGGTTATATATGTTGGATTTTAGATTATAAATATTAATTAGAAAGATAAAAAGATTTCCTACATAATGATATTTTATTTATAATTTTTAGACATTAAATAATTTATTTTATTTATGACACAATGATGATGCAGTAATTACTATAATAGTGAAAAATTAAAATAATTGATATTATAAATACCCAAAAAAATATAATATGAAACTTTTAATGAAATAAACTAATTTTCTAGGATATTATGATATATTAGTATTGATGTAATTGACTTTTTTCGAAGTAATCAATCTGTTATGAGTTTCACAAAAATCAACTATTGAATAGTGTCAAAATTGACATAAAAGAGTTCTTAAAACAAATATTATATTATTAATTGATATTAAATTCCTAAAAATCTAAGGTTCGGCCAAGAGACTTATATCATGATAGGTTCATCATTCATGGACCACTTGGGGGTCTCTTGGATGTATATAGTAAGTTTATTAACCATATTATATAAAAATACAAAGAGACATTGTAAAAGTGAAACTAATTAACTTAGAGTTAATACTTAAAGATAAGGTTAATATAAGTACCCAAACATGTCTAAATTATATTGGTTGAGTGGTTTTCGACCTACCCCCACCTTAACCTTTGAATAATAAGCTTTGGAGCCATTAGAAACCGAATATGAATTTATTATAAATTAATATTTCTAGCTTTTCCAAAGGTGCCCCTCACCCCTCTTATAAAAGGGCACTCTTCCTTCTCATTTCTTCACACCTCTAAAGCCTTTTGGTTCGGCCAAACTCTGCCCAAATACTCTCCCAACATCCCTCACTACATCCTAGAGGCCTTAGTTTGATCAGAAAGCCAACCTATGGAGTCCTTTTGATCAAATCAAAAGGAAGAACCCGAAGAAGAGGTAATGATTTCACCACCCTTCTCCAAGTTCATTTCTTCTTCCACTTCTTCTTCCTTTGTTCTTACCATTCTAAAATAATAACTCCAGTATCTCACATATACTGTGATGTTATTATAAATATGGTACAACCATATTCAGTATTCTATCCACCCTTTTAATAACATGTCACCATACGTGCGTACGTACGGACTACCGTCTCCACGTCGTGGTGTAATTGTTATTCAATATAATATTATTTGGATGGGTATAATAATGATGTGTAACTCATGTAAATAATAAATATAACATGTTAATGATTCTGTATATATGATATACCATCCATTTATATATTATTTTAATATCAAAAGAATGATATTGTCGCTCGTGCGTACGTACAGACTACCATCTCCACGAACGCGATGAGATTCATTCTCCATCGTATCCATTCAAGTATAATTATCATTTGATGATTTAAAAATGATATTTAAGGACTAGATATCATTCTGGATATGAATAAGATACAACAACCATGTATTATGTAACAAAACATATAAAAGAAAATGAGTAAGTGAACTCCCGAAACGACGATAATTCTAAGATATTATTAACAAATCAATGTTAAAAGATCATATATGATATCATATTATTATATATGATTCTTGTATAATTTAATAACAACTATTTCACAATTATACAGGAGGTTAACCTTCCCCATCCAAGGGAAAGTACAAGGTAAGGGTTATTTCACAATCTTTTCATTATCCGAGGTTGTTTATACGTAATAATCTACTGGGATTTCTTTATCATCCACATCCATGTTTCTTCGAAATGTATTTCAAAACATATTTATTATTTACAAGAATATGGGTTAAAGTCATTTATACCCATGTTTGACTTTTTATAAGAGGTTTATAAAGGAATCTTTCCGTCGTTTTCAAAACAAGGTCATTTTTAACCTTTTCGACAGAATTAAGGTAAGAATGTTTTTTTAACTTATACGGCGGGTGCGGCTAATTTCCGCCATTATAAAATCTTCAAAAATTCCCTTACAAGATTATAAGAATATTTTCAAAGAAAATGTTTTATTTTATATGGATCTTAAATGATTTCAAAATAAAAAGAGATATTTCTTTAAAAAGAATTTTGATTTCACCTATGTCAACATCCTTTGATGGATTTTACGCTTATTTGAATTTGATCTATTGTGATACAAAACTTCTATATTGTATTGAAGCTTTTGTGATATGTTTGACTGTGGATGTGCTATTTTTATACCATTCATAGTTTATGGTGAAATTATTGACATTTCGTATGCTAGTTTTAATACGAATGTTTATGTTATGTTTAAACCTTTTCATATGGGAATGCATTGGACTTAGTAAGCGACGGGTGGAGCCCTCTATAGCTCCTCGATGCATCGGTAGGTCTCATGAGACAAACTAGTGTCTTGGCACAAGGCCTTGACAAAATCTTATTTGTAGTCTTGGCATGAGGCCTTGACTATGTGGTTATGATAGTCTGGCATTATGCATTCCAACATTATGAAAGTGGTTATTGATTTTTGCATGTGATTATTCGATTAGTAGAATATCCATGTGAATAAGTAAATGGCATTATTTCATTTTACTTTTGCCATACTATGTTGAAGTTAAAGTTTATAAGGCTTTTGTTTTAGTAATGCATTGCCTTAAATGTTTATTCTTATTTATGAAAGTTTCCGCTATATTGTTATCCTTACTGGGCATTTGAGCTCACCCCTTTTCTATGTTTTATTTTTCCCAGGATGTGAAGAAGTAAGTTATGAATGACCTGCAGGGATTTTATGAGGGGTTAATAGTGTGGATTGTGGAAACATTATGTTGTTGTAGTAGTTTTTCATTTTATGATGTAATGTAAAACTTATGAATATATCTAGTGTTTCCAAGGCTACTAAACCAATCGGTCTTTCGAGATTTGATCTTTCTTGTGATCATGCCAATATTACGAAGTAATGCACCGACTCTGGGTAGCTGGGGTCGGGGCGTTACAGATTACCATAAAAAGGACAACTTGTAGGTCCAGCGGCAACCTATCGCATCCGTCAAGGTCGCGAGACTTGAACCTGCAATAGAAGGGCGACAAGGGTGTCTTAGCTAGTAAGGGCCCAAGTGATATCTTTGATTAGAAATGTATTTTTTATTGTTCTGGTAGATGAATTATAAATTCATTTTTTTGGATTCCTATATGATTGGGATAAATAGAATTTTTTTTGAAATATTTTCAAGAGAAAGATGATTTTGTTGTAGAAATTTGTTAAAAGATGAAACTCTAATTTTCAATTATAGATATATATATATATATATATATATTATCCTCTTATTATATGGTTAAATTAATTATTAAATTTTTTGGAAGGGAACTTTAATCAAAATTGTTTTTATCCTAATACCTTATATTTTGTTGATCCGATGGTATTTTAAATCATCATAGATTGATTGATTTTAGGAACTCAATTTTACATTAGTTTTTGATTGATGACCTCAATAACTCCTTATAAATATTAATGTTTCTCCATGAATTATGTGTCTTGAATTTACACCAATTTTCTCCTAATCGAGATCATAATTTTGTGGTGACTTTTTTATTTTCCTTTTCCTCTTATAAAGACTAAATTTTATAAACATAATTTTCGATGTGGGTTGTACCACCAAGATATTTTCTCTTTTCAACCTTTTATTTTCGAAGAACCATTTCAAATAGCAGGGACCCAATTTATTGAATGAGAGAAGAATGTATCACCCCAAGATTTCATAATATATTTTTTTTTCAAAAAATGCAATAACTTCAACTAAACGCAAAACTAAGTTCAAGAGCACCACGACATACAAAACTAGCCGTTCAAAAAATGGTTATGAATATAACTTACTGTATTTTATATTTTATATACTCTCTATAATTTTAACATCCATATTATGTGTTTCTTAAACATAATATCGAATCAAATTCAATTTTTCAGAAAAAGGAATTATTTTCCAGAAAATGCAATGTTACCATATTTTGTTGGAAAACCCCTTTTAAATCCAAAATTTGAATATTTAATATATTTAATTTGACAAAATTAACTTATTCTGTAAAATCAGGACATAAATATTTAGCTTTGATAAAATTTTGGTATTTTTCAGAAAACATTCATATTTTAGTGAATAGTGAAAAATACTAAATTTTATTTAAAAACAAATTTCTTAACCGAAATAATTTATAGTATTAAATTATTAATTTGAATGAGTTTTAATTATAATTATATAATATTATTATCATTTAATACCATTTAAGTCATTAGAATTAATTTCACTTCGAAATTAGCCATAAACAAGTGTCAATATTTTGGTAGATATTGTTTCTTAAAAACACACTATTTGTTTTGACAATAAGAATAAATTTTATATTGATTAATGAAACTTATATATTCTTAATGTGGTAAAATAGAAATCATTTTTGAATTCCTAATATGAAATATAAATTAGGCTGAATTTTTAGTATTTTTCTGAAAACATTCAATTTTTTTTTAATAGTGAAAAACACTGAGTTATTAGTTAAAACCGACTTTTTATTTAAAAAATTATTTATTATATTTAAATTTATTTTAGGTCCAAATAGATACATAATACTTATATACGTTCAATATAATTCATTACAGTCATTTTATAATATGTTTTGATATATAAAAATTATATTGAACTTTTTACCGTCTATTACTCACATCTTAGGAGAATTTGCAAATTTGTATAAAACATAATTTTACCATTTCAATGAGTTGAATTTCGAAAATACAAGAGACACAGTTAACCTCATTAATGAAATTTTGGTGCAATAAGATGAAAATAATTTTTTTTGAATAGTATCTTTTAACTTTTTTTACCGAGGTCTAATGTAAATAGTGAAATTCAAGGTAAAATAATATTATAATAAAACAAAATTACCTTAACACTTGTTCTAACAATATTTGATGAGTCATGGAAAACAATGGGATCCTTGAGTCGATTTGGGGATCTCATGGAGGCACATATGAATTATAATGACATTTCATATTAAATAATCTAATGTAAAGTCAAAAATAACAAAAGAAAATATCTTTTAATAAAACAATTTTTATATGAGGTTATATAATTTATCTATTCAAATATAAATATTCAGTAGAAATATAAAAAAATTTAATACCTCATGATATTTTATTTACAATTTTGACACATTAAATAATTATATTTATATATGACATATTAATGAGGCAATACTTTCCTTGTTAATGAAACAATCAAATAAATGATATTATAAATAATAAAATAAATATAATTTGAAAGTTTTGATGCCATAAAAAAAATTTATAAGTGAATATGACATGTTAGTGTTGCTAAAATGTATTTATTTTGAAGTAATAATGTTTTAAGGACTTTATAAAAATTCAATTATTAAATAATATCATAATTGTCATAAATGTGTTTTAAAAAAAACAATATTATTGGTTGATATAATTTTCTTAAAAATCTATGGATCAGTCAAAAGTCTTTTATAATGATCTATGTATCAATAATGGATAACTTGGGTTCTGTTGGAAGTAAATTTTATGTTTATTAACCATATAATATTAAAATAAATTAAGACATGGTAAATGTCAAACTACATAACTAAGAGTTAAATCTAAAAGATAAGGTTAATATAGTGAAATATGCCTCTCAAAAACCTATTAGTTGAGTGGTTTTCAACCCATCCACAACTTAGCCTTTAAATAATTTATTTTGGATCCATTATTAACCGAAATTGATTTTATTATAAAATAATATTTCCAGCTTTTCCTATGGTTCCCCTCACCCTTCTTATAAAAGGGCACTCCCCCTTCTCTCTAATTCACACAACCAAAGCCATTAGTCTTGGAAAATCCCTTCCCAAATATCCTCCCAACTCTAATATCTTAATCATATAGGCCTTAGTTTTTTCAGGAAGCCAATCTATGTATCCATTTTGATAAAATCAAAAGGAAGAACCTGAAGAAGAGGTAAATATTTATCAACTCTTTCAGGTTCCTTTCTTTTTCCACATCATCTTCCTTTGTTGTTTTCATTTTAAAATAATAACTCCAGTATATTCTATATAATTTTATGTTATTATAAATATGTAACAACTATATTCATTATTCTATCCATCCTATGAATGATAATGTCACCATTAATGCGTACGTATGGCTTACTATCTCCACACCATGGAGTAATTTGTTAATCAACACTATGTTATTTGGATTGATATAATGATGAGTAATTTATATAAATATAATGAAAATAACATGAAAATGTCTCTTGAAATGAAATATACCACCCAATTCCATTCCATTAAGGAAATGATATTATCTCTCGTTCATACATACGGATTACCGTCTCCACAAAGCGATGAGATTCATTTTCATGTTCACCATTCATCGACGATTATAAAAATAAATATTACTAATAAGTATGTAATATATGAATTAATAATACTACTGGAGATATATATATATATATATGTGTCTATGTACTTATATATATCATCTTCACTTACTTCCATTCAATACGATATGAAAAGAGAAACATCGTTTATTCATACGTACGTTCTATCGTCTCCATAAATGATGTTTTCTATTTCATATATATACCTATTATAAATATTTACATTCTAAATATATATTATATATAAAACAAGGTTTATTTTTTTTGAATTATTTAAACCATGATCTTAATGATACAATCATGAATAATAAGTTAAAATACGAATGATAAAGAAAGTGATTATTACCTGAAATGTTAATTTAACATGAAAATCATTATTAAATGTGTAATATAAAGTCATAAATTATTCATTTATAATATAATAAATATGAAAAATGATCTGGTACAATCTAATAACATACAATGGTCATTATACAGGAGGTTAAACGTACCCTAGACCAATGTAAAGTCCAAGTTAAGGGTTATTTTCACAATCTCTTTATTATCTAAGGTTGTTTTTATTTAAGTATCTACTGGGAAATATTAATTATCCATGTCCTTGTTTCATGAATGTTTTTTCAAAGGGATTATTTTAAGGGACATTTTTTTAGTAAAAAATCCTTTTTAAATTTTTTAAATATTTATTTTTCTAAATCATTCTCATTAATGTCAATGTTTTCAAAATGGTTTTTATGAATTTATCTATATAGACATGAATGTTTCAAAAATGTTAATTCCTTTAAATTGATTTAAAGCGGTATGAGACAATTTGATTCCAAAATTTCTTTAAATTTATTCCTTTCAAAATTGTGTAAATTTTTAAAGATTCCCCGAAAAAGGGATATTTATCTCAAGGAGTTTTACAAATCATTTTCATCTATATCAACATACTTTGATGGATTTTAAGCTTGTTTTATGTTGACTTATTATGATACAAATCTTCAATATTGTATTGAAGGTTTTGTGATATGTTTGACTATGGATAAAATATTTTTTTACCATTCATGGTTTATGGTTAATGTATTGTCATTTTGTATGCATGTTTTAAAAAAATTGTTTATGTTATGTTTAAACATTTCCATATGAGGATTGTGTTGGGATTAGTATGTGATGGGTGGAGCCTGTTATAGCTCCTCGATTCATCAGTAGGTATCATAAGAGAAACTTGTGTCTTGGAACAAGGCCTTGACCAAATCTTATTTGTAGTCTTTCCACAAGTCTTGAGTCTGTGATTATGAAAATATGGCATTATGCATTCCATCATTATAAACGTGGCTATTGATATTTCATGTGACTATTCTACTAGTAGAATATCCATGTGAGTATGTAAATGGATTTATTTTGATTTATAATTTCCATATTATGATGAAGTTTATGTTGAAAATGATTTTGTTTTAGTTTTATATATTTCCTTAAATTTTTATGCTTATTTATGAAAATTTTCTGGTATATTGTTATCCATACTGAGCATCTGAGATCACCCATTTCTATGTTTTATTTTTCACAGGATGAAATCAAGTATATTATGACTGACCTGCATGGATATTTTATGGGATCTCATTTTTTTCTATTGAAACAATGTTTTTGTAGTTTTCTATTATATATTGTAATGTAAACCTTATGAATGTATCTAGTACTTCTCTAGATAATAAATTAATCCATATTTTGAGACTTGATCTTTTTTGATCGTGACAATGTTATATAATAATTCACTGACTCTGGGTAACTAGGGTTGGGGTGTTACATTTATGGGGACTGTGAGACGAAATTATTGGCTAGATTTACTAAATGGATTTTATTTATAACTACCCATTGATTAAAATTAATTTTCACAAGGATTTAACAGTAAATATATCGTGATACCTGATATTATGATGTCCAATATGAATTATTTTATTCATTGAGAGAATATTCATTATTATTCATGATATTAATGAATTTATATTATCCTTATATGCATTTAGTGATCAAGTAGTTGATTAAATGGAACATGTTTTTAGTTATATACATTTCCATGTTGATGATACATTATTTATTCGTGATAGAATGCAAAGTACATAACCCTCACCGAGTATCTGACAAGAACCATTATTTTTATTCCTTGTCCAATTATATGAAGAAGGATATTATAAATAATATCAGGGAAAAGATAATGTTTTTATGATATGAATTTATATTTATAATAAAACATGGAATAATAAATTTATTTGTTTCTCTATGAAATCTTAAGTTATAAATATTTCATGGGGATATATTTTTTATTTTATATCAATGTGATAATTAATTCACTAACATTGTATTTTTTTAGATTTGTTTCTATATAAAATAAATGTAAATAAAAATTCATCATAATTGTCATTAAATTATAGATATATTATACTTTATTAAGCTGTTTTTATTGATAGAAATTTATAATGTGATTAGGGTGATCAATTTGAAATATCATGGAATATAAATTATGTGTAAAAAATTCATAATAGGGTATTTTACATTAACTATAATTGAAAGGAAAATATATATAAAATAATGAACATTATGTCAAAAAAATGATGTCATATATTTTTATGAAAAAAGGGGGACATGAATGTTATGTAAGAAGAAATTTTATCCGGTATAGATATAGGAGAATGTTATGATTATCCATGTTGTAAATAATATGCATAAAATAATAAATATACAATTAGTGATAAGGAGAGACCGAAGGAATTGAATTTAATAATTGTTCTTTTGGTGGAATTTAGTTAAATTTGGGAGAATAAGAAATAAAACAATACATTGATAAAATTTAATGATTCATAAATGAAAATATTTTTTAAATACATTAAATGATCATTAATGAAAATTAAATGGAGTTTTTGATGGGTTTTATGGAATAATCTAATAACAATTTGATGTGGGAATAACTCATGTAACATATTTATATATCCTTAAAAATTCAACATGAAATGATTTAAGAAGAAAATTGTACTTATATATCAAATTTGATATCCAATGTCCATATTAAATTTTCATATACATGACAATAGTAGTACGAAAAAATGACAACCTTTGAAGTAATTACATGGGTGTTTTAAACCATAATCATTCCTAAGGATCCTCTTACAATTTAAGTGAATAAATAATAATAACTATAAAGATATATAACATGTTGAAACTAGCTTTACCTAACAATTCTTATTCTGTGTGTAGAAATGGGTAAATGAAACTATTCCATTTTATATTCCATCCTTGATGATCTTTATTAAAAGAAAAATATCTAATTTTGTGAAAATCAATTGGAATCTAATGGAGCATATATGATAATTTTCATTAGTATATTATTTATTTAAAAAATTAATGTTTATGTAGTATTGTGATAATAATCCATCTCAAGGATTATTAAAAGAGAAAAAATATTTGTGTGATGAGTTTAATTCTTGAAGTAACCCACACTAATGAATCTTAAGTAATGTCATATAATACATTATGGGTAGTAGAGGTATCACATACCCCTTGTGTGATTCAATTATATCATATGATACAATATCCATATCATTAATATCACAACCAATGACCTAGGTATATTTTAATATATGATACATATTATTTAATTGAACATCTAAAAATCTACCACTTCCTCTTAAATTCCACAGTACTATTGTGAGATAATTATAAACTAATTTGAATCCATCCAAAAAATAATTTGGATTTGGTTTATAAAATTATATATATTTTGAAATAAACTCATTTTTTAAAACAAAATCCTTAACCAATGCACATAACATGCGACCCTAAGATTTTTTATAGCATTGATTTTAAATATGTAAACCATACTTCAAATATGTAATAAGAGATTATCTACTAGAAATGATCTAGAGATAATCAAGCTACTAAGGGTTATGTTGGGATCTCTCTCAATGATACCCATATCTTATATAACCATTCCATAAAATTATATTCCATATAAATTGTATATATACTTATATAATATCAATACCAATGACACCAAGTGACCAAAATACATAGAATTGTCTAAATCGTGTATAGTCAATGAACTTATATCGTGATGTATTAGAAAAGAAATAACTTATTAATGAATTAGTGGCATGAAATTCATCTAACGGATGATCATATCATATATCCCCAATAAACATAGTTAAAAACATCTCATGTAAATCAAATAAGAATGGATACGAACTTCATCAGCCTAATTAATACTTGGGATAATTTTTTTTCATAACATATGTATGCAAATATATCATATGGGACATGCTCTAATTGACCTCTTGATTTGCAATGTCCCAGCCACCCCTGATTACAATTGTAATAAGTATGTCCTCATTATCCACCAAATAATTCCAAATATGTCCACTACAAATTATTTCTCATATAAAATTGTATTTATGAATAATGTGTTTTTCTATTAATAAGAGAAAATATTATTTTAATAAGTTATAGTTTCACGGTTTTCATAGTAGAGCTAAATTTATTCCTCAACTATAGGAACTACCCCTAGTTCAAAGATAAAATTTCTGATCCAAATTTATTCCATTATAGTATTTGATGTATTGATGTAATCCTCCTCGTTTTCATGATTTCTATAATGAGATATTTAAAACTATTCTAAATAATAACTCTGTCATTGAGGAAAATGATTAAATAAAATTGATAATATATATCATCTTTATCATATTATAATATTTATTCTTTGTCACCCTTTAGACAATGCTCATCCTTCCTTTCAATATGTTCATCAAGACAATCCAATTAAAATGATACTGATAAGATATGTATCATTTTATAATGAACATCGAATAAGAAACATCATGTAAATTACTATACATGGAATACATGGTATACCCTATTATTGGTGTTTGGGGAATTCAATCAATCCTTTATAACTCTATATAATTATCCTAAATATTCCTATGATTTATTAAAATCAATACTGGTAATATCCACTTTTTATAGTTATCTATGAAAAATCTCATTAATTATTTACCAATATTCATAGGTTAACAATGTCCTATAATATTTTTAGATCTATATACAAAAATATTTATACATATTATATAGGAATATTTAACAATGTATTTTATTAAGAAGTATTTACCCAAACACATCATCATAGTTTGATTTTTAGAGATTACTTTACTCATAAGTACTATTTCATCAACACAAAATTTAATAAAAATTACTATAATCACACTTATATATTTATTAACATAAAATCATTTATTTTTTAAATGGTATAAACTCTTAGATTGCTTTATAAAATTAAATACTCCCACTATTAGAACCCCGATATAATTTCTAAGTGGACCACTATAGTTTTGTTTACTTAAAAGTGTCATTTACAACCGAAAATAATTTGGTTATATCATATAAATGTCATTATCAAAATTATTTCCATGGAATATGGTTTTTATATCCATTTAGTTTGTCTCATAATAAAAGTTATCTTCCATTATTTGAAAACACCAAATAAGTAATATAAGTGTAGTAGGAAAAATATATTATTCATTTTCAAACCCGGGATTTTCATGTATCCTTTTGCAAAAAAATGTTTATTATATGTATAAAATATAATATCCTCATAATTTTTAATTTAAAAACTTCACATCCACCCTATGGGTACCAAAAATTTAGGTAGATATAGAATGTTTCAACTTGGTTATGGTATATGGATTCCATATCAAATTACATTGACTTTACCCATTTATCATAATCAATCCTCCAAACAGACTCCTTTAATGTGGTATCATTATCTATTATAAAACATTAAAAATCATCATTAGCTTATGTAGATCTATATATCATTAAATAATGATGATTCATAACAAAAATTCAATGTTATTTAAATATTGATCCATTTTTACCTCCACATATTTTTATAGAACTAGATAAATTTCCACCATAGGAAAAATTCCCTTTTTTGGTCTTTAACTTATCAATTATTTACATTATTCCCATTGAATCGAAAACTTATATGTTGCTTCATAATCAAAGTGAAAAGTTGAGCCACAAATACTAAGTGTTCATTATTTTAGATATATTATTTGATAGTTTCATTATAATATCCAATAAATAATAAATATTCATATCTAGGGATATGTTTTATAATAAAATGCATTACCATTATTCATATTAAATAATATTAATAAAATATATACTTGAAATTATACCAGACTGTATATCATATAGTTTCTTTACGAGTTATTTAGATGGATTATGGATTTATAGGTATGAAAAATTCATTATAGTATAACTCCTGAATGAATAGTAGGGTCTCACTAGCTCATTATCATTCAATCTATATCAAATTGGGCATGATTCCACCTTTTATGGGGACCATTCCATTGCGGTGATCAAGGATAATTGAGGTGTAGAAATATTAATTAATCTCTTAAATTATCAATGATTACAAAATAAAGTATTAACGACCCCAATATGATCATATGATCATAATAGTTTTTCCTAGTTGATTTTATAGACAAATCTAAAAATAGTTGAGATTTTCTAAAGATACTTACATGTGTATCATTAAAAATACATATCTATACTAACATAATTTATCGGTGAAATTATTGATGTACCTAAAATCACCACATCCATTTTTACTCATTGGTTTTTATATATGACTATGTATGAGACCCAATAGTCAAATTTTTTATTCATACATTTCACTAAAATATTCATTGGAAAACATTACTAAAAAAATATTCATATTTTTCAAATGATTCATAATTGAATTGTTAAAATAAATAAACATTTTGGAGTATTTGTATCTATTTCATATTTACATGCCCAAGGGAACCATTCAAAAGGTATATGAGACTACAATATAAGATTACAATTTATTATAAAGTATAATATAAGAATATTCACAAATATAATGCATAAATAATTAATTATATTACCAATTACATTAAAAAAATACATTAAAGAATATAAATAAACACTGATTCAGAATCATTAGTAAGGAACCATTCTTGTCTAAATAAGATATAGAATTAAAATTCATGTTTTTGGAAGGTGTAATGATTTATGGTTTTAGAAAATTCATTTATTTATATTTATAATTTTTTTTAATGATTTTTAAGATGTATCACATAGGAAAAAAATCCATATCATATTATACTAGTTTTATTAATAAAAATTAAATTATAATAAAACCACAACTAAATTAATGATATTTATATAACATAAATTCTTACATATAGAAGATTAATAATTATTATGAATGTTCTTCCTAAAATATCTACAGCATTATAAAACCATTGCATATTATTTATTAACAAAAAATAACAAATAAATATGATATTATTAAAATATATGAACTAATAAATAAGTATTATTTACATAATAAATTGATAAGAATTTTTTTGTGACCAATTAATGTTTAAAAAAATCATTTATTGATAAAGGATGATTTTATTTATATATTATTTTTTAATTTAAATGGAAAATTTAGAAATTTGGTATTCATAGTTTTTAAAATGAAAATAATTTTTTAATTCGGCGTGTACAAATTATCTTAGGGTGAATTGTTTTAAATATTTCTTGAATAATTTATCTTTTTAGGTAATAATGATAATTAAAAATATTATTAATAACAAAACATTTATGATATTATCATAATAAAAGAATGAAATAAAAGTTATTGAAATATTTTTTCAATAAAAATATATATTTTTAACATAAAATGTATCATTTAAACATAAAAAAGTGAAATTTCTAAAACCCATGTTTAACATTTTGGAAACCAATATAAAATTTTACTCAAGAAACTATTTTTTTCACTTATATTGAAAATTACTTTTCATCACTATTTTGAGTTAAATTAAAAGAAATGATTTCATATTTTATATTGACATGATAATATTAAATAATATGCCAAATTACATTTTTAGGCATAAAATCATGATTACTAAGAATAAAATTAATGACCACGATAGTAGTGTAAGGGTTATTTTTGAATAATTTTTTATTAGTTTTGTATGTGTTTTATCTAATAAAGTAAATTCAAATCATTTATAAATGAATATAATAAAATTTCTAGAACCAAAAATAATTATATAAATAATTAATCAATTGGTAATCACAACTAATTTATATTAAGAACACTTATTGATAAAAACATGATTTTTCTAGAAAATATTATATATATATATATGTATAATGTACTATCATGAAATATAATTTTATATTTTATATAAATTTAAAAAAGACTATGTGGATCATAAAATATATATTCAAAATTCAAATTTTCTTTATATTTTTAACCAAATATTTTTAATAGAAAATTACTTAGATAAAGACGAATTACAAATGTAAAAAACCATATTAGGTAATTGAAAAAATATAACAGAAATCTACTGAAAACATGCTCAAAAGGTGTAAAAAATCTTGTCTTCTAATTTACCAACCCAAATAACCCAAAAATCCATTAATTTAAACTTTTATATTTTTTTTAACCAAGAATATTGACATATAATTATTGGAATGAAATAGATACTTCCAAAATTACCCTTATCTTCACATAAGTGAGGAGATAAGTTTCACTACATTATCCTAAGCCCATACCTTCTAATTTAAGCTTAAAAATATTTCAATTTAATACTTTTATATTTATCTATGAAACTTCTATGTATATGGTCTCTATTAGATAATATAAGGAAACCATTTATAGGGAAATTTCTAGGAGAAATCACAAGTACACACCATGAGAATTTCTTAATCATTAGTCCTTTCTTCTTAATCGTCATATTACTAATTTTTTAGGACACCCTATTATAATTATATTTTATTTTATAAATTTATTAAACTATACTTAATAAATTTAATAAAATAATAAAGTAAATCACCATTGATCATAAGAACATGCAGACTACCACCTCGACAAAGTGACATGCTTATTTTCTCATCACAAATTCTTAGAAATGGATACTAAAATGGATTTGAGGAATTATTAAGTTTACTATGTGAATTTTTATATTATGATAAGATAATTTATCATATAACATTATTTCATCCCATTAATTTGAAAAGGAATCATTAATCAAGTTTATGTGTAGACTACCACCACCTTGAATATAGAATTTCATTTTTCATTACCACCCTTAATAAACGGTTATACGTTTGAATTTAATTAAGATCTATTATATTGATAATACTATAAGTATTTTGTAAATATTTTTTATAAATTAAATATTTGATATTGACAAAAAATGTTTATTGTTAACCTAACCACCTAAAATAATCATTTCAAGGAATTGTTCTGGATTTCAGTCTGTTTTATAAAAATCAATGAAACTGTACAATGTTTTTGATAATGGGATAAAAAATATATGCAATTTACAATTTTTTATAGTAAGGTACTATTATACAAATTTTTTTTCCCTGATTATCAAATGGGGGATGTTTTGGGGAAAACATTAGAATCTCCCCCAAAAAGTATCTTTAAATGATAACTATTTTATAAATAAATTTTATAGAAGATAATTATAATAAAATAATATATATATATATGGGTTATAAATATGTTTATATTTTTATTTAGGATGTTATGGACATGAATAATGCTAATCCATGACATAGGTAAGGGGTTTTTGAAATAATTTTTTTTTCTGAGATGTGGCTCTTATTCAAAACTTGTTTCATTTGTTTGGGTAATATATTGGACAAGGATCAAATTTAATTATTAAATTAATTAAATCATGTGTATTGATAAATCCAAAATCTCTTTATACCTTCCATAAATTTCCAATTCAACATTGTATGATATTTTAGATGTCTTTTCTCTGTAGTTTTAAATTCCTTGAGACATGTTTGATATTACAAACACTTATTTTTTTAGCTGCTATATTCGCTACTATTTTTACATAATTTATAAGTAATATACTTAATTTTATTATATTATACTTTTTATTTTGTTTAAAATTTGTTATTTTATTTTTGATTCTTACATTATCATTATTGTAAGGGGTTCTTCTTGAATATCATTTAAAATTGGGATTGTTGTTTAAAATATCATACATCTATGTAATTTTTATTCTCTTTAGACCCCACAACATTTTCTAATCATATGATTTTTGGGGTTTTATAAGTGTTATAAAAATGAAACTATTCCCCTATGCTCATTATTTACCCATTATAATGAAACTGACCCAACCACTTATTTTGGGTCAGCAATACTCCTCCTCCATTTCTCTTTTTATTTTATGAATTTTAAAATATCCTTATCTATTTATTAATAAATAGTTGTGTTCATATTATTTTGCATAGACATTCTTATAATGTTTAAATGGGATATTTTTATTTTCCATAAAGGTTGTTTTCATCAAAACGTTAAAAGAATATATTTTTTTTATATTTTCAATGTGAAAATATTACATCATTTTTTAATGATTTTCTATAATACATATAACAAACCCATTCATGTCTTCAAAAAAATATTATTATTATATTATTTTTATAAAATACTATAATATAATATGATTGTTAAAATCATGAAATATTCATATCTCGTTAGACACTTCCCTGGTTCTCCTAAAAATTATTTTTCAAAAAAAGTAAAGATTATTTAATATTTTTTAATTTTTATAATGGATATAAATAAAATGATACCATCCAAATTTATTTTTAATATGTATTAAGAAATGTTATTTTATGATATATTAATCATCCATTATTACTATTCAGATTCATAACCATTTACTATGTATAAATATAGTATTTTATCTAATGACATTAATTTGTGAAAAAAAAATCAATGTTTCATATCACTGATTGAATGATGTTAGAAAATATGTCATGCATCAAATGACTAGGAAAATCATTAACTAAACTATATACATTTTATCCATATTTTTTAAATATCATATATCTAATCATATTAATTGAAATATATTTTCCTAGAATGTTACTAAATCTCTTTTGAAACTAATTTTTCATCCTAGTTTTATCATATTATCATTATTGATGAAATTTTGAATAATTTCGTTATTTAATTCCATTTGAATATTAATGATTTTTTTTTCTAATGGGTACTTTATGTTATGATGAATGATTGATCTCATGTGGCATATGTGAACTCAAGGGAATGATGGGAGAGGTCATATGTCATAATAAAATGTATTTTTTTTATGTTTATTTCGCAATATAAAACGCTAAATTTTTACAATTATGTTATCATGAAAACATTGATGAAAATTTGTGACTCGTGAATCTGATTTATATAGGGGGTACAATTACGGTTTCTTACAAGTGAATTTGAAATTTTATAACTCATGAAGTTGATATTTCCCAATTCTAAGGTCTATGAAATATTTAGATGATATCCTGATATTAAACTTTAATTTATCATGATTACTTAAAAATGTTCCCCCACTATTTGATTATTGTCTTCTGTTATACCAATATATACTCTATAGATCATGATTTATGATCTATTATTTCATGGGTATGATTATATTAATTTTATTTTGATGTATTTTTATTATAAACAAATTATCTTGTTATGCTCATTTTGGTTTTTTATTTTTTTATCTCATATGTTTAAACAAATAGAGCACGTATGATCACCCATATTATAAAGTATCCATGTACCTGGTTTGTGATGATATGTGTAATTTATGGTAAATTCATAATAGAGTCTTGTGTCACTCAATTATGGTTAAATATTATCATATATCAGAAAATAATATTCTTATAGTGTAAATAATCAATGATAGTATAGCTTCCATTCATGGGTTTTTTGGATTGTTTTATAGATATAATGATTAATTTATCAGAATGATTTAAAATAAAGATATGGTTACCATATTTCACCTCATATAGTATAAATTACAATGAAAAAATATAATAATGAATCTTTTTCTCCATTATTGACATAAAGATATATATATCCCTATTTCAAACACCATTTATCTTTAAGTATTTTTTTAACAAAAACGTGTTATGAACACATGATATCAAATAAAAATGAGGCATATTTACTAAAATTGAATTCTATAACATCAAATTTTGATTCCCAAATTATTTATGTTTTTTGAGATCACATCTCATCCCTAGATATTTTTGAAAATTCATAAAGATCTTATATATAATGTATATCAACCATATTTGCATTTTATAGTCTATAATATAAAGCAATACATACCTAAGGGTGTGTGTCATGTTTTCTCTCTCTTAATTTTGAAATTTAAGTGAATGTACCTCCCTAAAAAAGATATCATCACACATCATGTAAATTTAGGGTGTAATGATTCATAATTCATGATGGTTTACCCTTGGTTAAGAATATAAATATTTATGACTATATATTATAGAAAACATTTAACTTCAAAACCCATTTAAATATTTATCATCAACCAAGATTACCTCACATAAGACCCTAAGTGTGTTTTCGATCATGATGGGAAAATGAAAACAACATGAGTATCATAAAACAATTATTGAAACAATTTCTCCTTGAATATAATTATAATAATGGAGAAAAAATAGAGAAAAAAATTTGGTAAACAGAACAAATGATATTTAAAATAAATAAAAAAGGTCACATCCCATATCAAGACAACATGTTGTCAAAATAGAATAAATATATCGTCATCAAAATGGATCCAAAATCAACATATGGGTCTATATACATGTAACCACATGTTAACTAGATCTCAACCTACCATTAGAAAACATGATATCAGGGAGTCTCCAATTACATGTGGTATTACCTTTACCTTCATCATGGAAAACCATGTATAAGAAATGACTAATGGAAAAAATTAGGGTGTTGGAAAAAATTTCCCATTGGATTCTTATAATTAATTTAAAAAATATCAAACAATGTGAATGAATTAGTTAATATTTTAACCATATTTCTAAAACACTATAAAAGAAATAATTATGCCTTTCACAAAACATTATTTAGTTTTTTTTCAAATAATTACATATTCACTAAAACTGATCAACATGAAATAATAAATTTTTAATTTAATAATAAGATAAATAAATAGTGTTAAATAATAAATTTTAATAAAATGAAAAATTGTGAAAATATTTATATCTAAAGATATTGAGTGCAATATATTCTCAAATAAACCATATGAAAAAGAAATAACACATGTTAATATTTATATAGTCTGAATTTTTTTTTTCATTAATGGAGGCTACCATTTAGTCAGACATCTGGGGAATGTCCCGTAGTGATCATTATCACAACTATTCGTAGTCATCGTTTGGATTTTACCAATCCCTATGGTCTCCCATGTGTTCATTTAAACCATTATAACATTATTATAAACAAAAAAAATGATTCATAAAATATTTTAATTGAATATCCCATTTAAAATCTAAGACCTTATTTTTATAATACATTATTATAGCGATCTAAACTGATTTTAATACCTTAACAACATTTTCTATTTTTTATTTAAAATTGAGGTAATTAATAAAACACACAACATGTCTCAAAAAAATTCATTGAAATTCCTCTTTTTGAACATATAAAAAAAGACATCAAAGACCAATTTCATCTTCTGAAATGAATTTAATAAAAAATTGAAATAAATCATCATTGAACTAAGTACAATACATTTGTTAGAAAATTGCAATGATACACATATAAAATAATGTGAATAAATAAAGAATCTAATTTAAACTAGTGATGATATGAAAGAGATTAGATCTTAGAGAGTATAAATATGATGAAAAAATGGGGAATTATCCATGACAACTCTAGGTCCAATGATCATGTCTCAAATAACATCAAAAACAGGGAGAAGGAAATTAGAAACATTATTAAAGCTCATAATATAAGATTTTAATAAATATGGATCCAAGACCTTAATCTAAACAATGAATCATCCCCATGGAAGGGAGGAGATCCAATGATTATGCTTTGGAACATATAGATAACATAAAATTGATGTAAGGATATAAGGGTGAGATTAGGGAGATTTAAATATTAATTTATGTGAAATTTATTTTTGAACCTTATAAATCCCTGTCTACAGTAACACCACCAACATATCGGTGGGTGAGAGAAAAATATCATTAACCACTAGCAGCCCATCCTCTAGCCAATAGGTATAACCAAAAGTCCTGAATGAACACACAATGATATGACTATCTAGTAGAACATAAATCATTTAGGTATTCTATCCAACTATACTAGCTACTCAATTCCTTATACCTACTTGTTACTGGCCATCTTCTGCTGTGAACAAGATAAAAACAAACTCCCCACTCACAAACAAACTCTAACATAAAATGATTAAAACATAGAGTTATATATCATGTTTAATATAATTGGGTGTGGAAATTACCCTAACCATAAAAAAATTCTTCTCCCACAGACCCTCAAGATTAAGAACATGAATAATAATCCAGAAACTACTTCACCATAAAGGCCTGACGCTCCCATGTATCCAAGATATCCCAACTATAATGTCATATCACACGTTCCAATGGGATTATCATGCATATATCACCTTATCATATTAGTAGACTATCTAAATGTGTCTTTCAACCACTGAGGAGATAGGATTAATCTCAACAGCCTACCACTACCGCAGATGGGATATGTATAAATAATACTTATAATATTATGAAATATAAAACACATCATGTATTGATTTCAAATAATTATGTATTTCCAATTGATTTTTTACCATTCCAAGTAACTCTGAAATCTCGAATGGGGTGACATAATGTTGATAATCCTTACACTACTTCCCCGATAGACCACATCCTAAACCGGGTAAAACATTAAGATAAAACTAACCACATGCCACAAATTCCAATAGTCAATGATTCTAATAGACAAAATATTTATGGATAATCTGATATGTAAATATCCTCTTCCTAACTATTTTCATGACATCAATAGTCTACTAAGATAATCTTTACCCAACCAAAGACCTCTCCCTAACCAATTCCAAAAAATTGGCATATTTTACGGTCTCCCATACAACTACTAAAAAAAATGATCTATATAAATTTTTGATTACTATTGTTTTATGAAAACTATAAAGTGGATAAATGTTCCTCCCATTATTCAATCAAGTCTATAAGACATTCCTAGAGCATTTTCTCAAGATTTTGGATGGCTTGATCATTCTAACCATCAATATGTGGATGATAAGACACACTCAAATTCAACTAATTAGTCATCCCTATCTGTAATCAACATTAGAACTAGAATGTGATGTGAGGGCCTCTAATAGAAACTATTTCCGATCTCCCACTATTAAATCAAATATCATCCCCAATGTAACAATATATTAGGTCCTCAACCTTTCTTAAACTCATTTAAATTTTTGAAATTAACTGATTTAATGAGTCGATCAATAATCACTCATATCACATACTGAACACAATGAGTATTAGATATCCCAATAAAAAAAATACCATAGCCATATCATCCCATTTCCACTCTATAATAGGTAAATATTATAACAACTTAATTGGTCTCAAATTTGCCACCTTAATTTTCATACATGTGAGCCATCCTAAAACAAAACCAACAATTGATCACCTTATCCTAGAACACTAATAATGATTTATCAAGAAATGCTAAATCTTAATATATTCAGTGTGATCATACAAGCTCAATCTATTACAATAATCAATTATAATCTTATCTATAGATTATCATAATAATGATAATACATTGAAACTATAGAACACTATTTAGAGACACAATCCACTCACCAAAAGTCCCACACTATAAAAAAATATATTAAAACCTAGAAAATCTATATGATAATAATTTATAAGATTAATTTAATCATTCATGAGTGTTCCATCCAGGTTAAAAAATGGTAATACTTTCCCTTTATCTCTCCCATTATCCCTGAGAATCTTAGTATATAATTTCAATAAGAACCACAATTTAACTACTTATTTCCCAACGATATTTTGTAATTTTCTCCTCAATGTTTCAAAAACTACATAGAATTTAACTAGGGTTTAATAAATATCAATTCTATAAGTTTTCTTATATTCCACCCATCACCTATTTTGAAGGTTTATATTTTCCGTAGTTAAAATATACTTTAGTGTTTACTTGAATGAACATACAATAGATTTCTAGTATAAAAGGAAGTGGTTCCACTTATTAAGTGTATGTTTAAATACTTCCAACTCCAGATCAATATTGGGTTTGTTCATCTCATGGGGGTGTAACTAATACATCAAGAAAAAACTAAACCCATGCCTGAGGAATCATAGTAGGAATAAGAAAAAACCATCATGTAAATAATAAACTGTGGAATGGATTTATATATCATTTGAAACTACTCCAAAGTCTATTATAACTAATTAGTATAAGAATTGAGACCCATTTGGCTCATTGTTTCTATTGGTGATGTATTCATGGAGAATGCCAAAATAATGAACCTAAAGTAATTAACTACCCTCGAGAAACTCTGGATATAATACATGTTTGAAGAGTCTCCCAAGACAGGAATTCCATAATCTTTTTTGTATTTATTGAGCCACCATTTTATGATATCATGCGAACCATAAATTTTAACTCTTTAATCCATAACATACACTAGGGTAACATTTTGTAAATATGATGATATATCATGATTCAAAGGATGATATCCATATTCCCCAGATGATCCTTCTCTGACCTTGATGAATCCATAATATATAAAATAATGATAACCACAATTGAATCAATAAAATGATGAAACATTTTGTTCATAAAACCATGAAAAACATATAACCATTATTTATGTAAAATGACATAAATAAATATTCATTGTACCTAAACTTTCTCTTGAACACTGTCATTGGAATATAATCCTCCCATACGCTTAGCTGACGGTACCCATATCTCCGATAAAACTTAATATTATACTTATCCCCATTAAGAAGATTATAAAAGTCATTAATCCTAGGTAAGGTATATTTTTTCATCACATTCACATATACTATTGTTTTAGTAATCAATGGTATGTTAGATACTTATATCCATCTTGTTGACAAGGAGAACTAGTGAACACTAATCTAAAATTTTAGGATGAATAAATATTTTAAATATAAGAACCTCAAGATAAAAATTTAATTCAATTAATTTAGTTGTAAAACATTATTTTGAGTGTTTATGAATGGGTCTTATCCATGGATGTTTTTCAATTTGAAACTCAATATCCATATGGGATAGTAAACAAGATAAAACATTTGTTTTTTTTGGATACTCACACACCACTATAGCAAGAAAAAAAATTAAGATGTGGATCTATAAAATTATGAAACAAATATTAATATAAGTCGGAAATAATGTCTTGCCTTGGAATAATGATATATTCTCTTCCATATAATGTATCCGAATCACCTATGAATATAGTATTAACCCCATTGTGGGTGAGAAACTGCACACGATGAGGATAAAAATTAATATGAACAATTTTTTACATCATTCATTTCATCCAAATGATAATATCAATTATTTCATGGTCAAATAATATAATGTAGAAAATGGTCTCACATTCAAAAAATATCCCCTAACATTCATGACATGTAAATACCTTCTCCGAATTCATTCCCAATATAGTAGATTGGGTTACAAATGAAGGCATTATATCTAAATGAAATCCCAAGGTATTGAAAAGCATGTATGATATAAAATTATAATTTTCAAATATGTATAAATAATCCATAACCATATAATGTTATATAATAATCATACATATCAAATTAATTGGTCTTACAACTATCTCCTATTGTGCACAATCTTCTATATACTAACGCCTAGCCACATCCTTCACATTCATTTCCAACTGAGAATATCACTTATAAAGAGGTTGAGATTATACACCTTTGTCTATATCTCGTCTAAAATATGAGCCATATGTGATGGTAAATATATATTTTATACAGTGGGATGTTATATTACATAAATAATTAATGTGAATGGAAATCTCACTTTTGTGACCCAGCCTAATTGTAGACTAGAAATCATGAAAGAGGTGTCGCTTCTTCTTACACTTGTAATAAACCACCAATATTTGTCCTATTTTTTATTGTGTTCTCTTGTTTCCACCTTATTTTTGTATGTCACACATCAACATATAACTAATATGTTAACTTAGGAAATATCCCTCAGTAAATGATTCACAAAAGAGCTTAGTCTTCATATCTATATATTCCACTTTAAATGTATTCCTATCAACAACATCCACATAAGAGTGTAGGAACATAAGTTTCAATGTAGATTTAATATCCTCACTTATAACTATTAAAACCATTCATAATTTGATATAATAATTTGAAACAATCTAGAGTGAAATGTGATCTAACTCAAAAAACTGATTTGAAAACACCATGAAAGAATTACCTCACTACTCCGAATTAAGAAACTCTAATTACGTAGATAATGTAGTTTATCCTGATAATACTGTTTCTAGATAGTCTTTTTAAAATCAATAATTGTTTTATAATCATTAATATTTATTTCATAATATATTCGTACTATTTCATCCTCAACCCTCCATGAATGTATGTAGTGAAGCCATCCTCAGAGCCATTTTAGTGATTTCAGAAAGTATAAATTCAACGCAATCAATTTGGATCAGACCTCAAAATAATATAGGCCCTTTTATCAAGGATATTTTTATGTATGCATCATAATAAACTCTATATCATGATCAATAGTTCATTCTAGATCAGTACCGGTGACCAATCCCATTGACTATGTCGTATGGATGATGGTTTAAATAGAACTAGATAAACTAGAGAATTCACTTATGAGGATTGAACCACATCATCTTATCTATAAATAATATGTATTCTAACCAGAGGATCCATAATTCTAATACAATAGGATAAAAAATATTTATGAAAAAATTTGATCACATTAATGTATATTTAATTTAAGAACTAAAATAAAGAGGTACAAATATATAATAAAGAACACTAGACAACCCTAGACTATACATGTATACTAAAGTGTTTTAAAAAAGGTGAGCTATTTAGGAATAATCGAACACTACCTCAATATTTCTCAAAATTATACCTCTAGACTATATAAAACCCCATACACAAAACGTTTATACACAAGCTTGAACATAGGATTTAATTCAACATATCTCTGATACCAATATATACAAGGCTATCCATGGTAAAATCATATCATTACCCAATCTAACCCTCCAAAAGGCTCGAAGTATATTTTCAATCACCAACTACTGGTTATAAGAACAAATTTATCACAGAAGAAAATATTGGAATGATTTCACACACAATATTTATATATGATAAAAGTGAAACACGCTTTGTAAAACAATGGATTACACTAACATTTCATTTGTAAAAACAAAAAAATACCACATCCAAAATCTAGGTAATGTTTTCTTAAAATACAATGAGATTTTTAAAAATAAAATATCACGTGAATTAAATCATGTGTCTCAATCCATATGACCATAAATCACCTCCAACCTAACCAATGATTATACAAAACAATCATGGAGATACATCCATTATATGACACCCTTTACATTAACTCTATCCTATAAATCCAAGTCTAAAAATGTCCAATATAAAAATTATGGTGTGAGAATAATGATTAGTATGATACCCATGAATAATATTAATAACTTCTAACCATGTTCATTTGTTAGTTAATATTTGATACAGATTTTGTATCCACTGTTAAAAAAATAATTTCTTATTTTGATAAAATGCCTACCCTTTAATTTTCAAAATAATTAAAAATTATATAAAATAGAGAAATTTAGAATAATAATAATTCAATGGAATAAACATTTAAATATAAAATTTTAATTAATCTATTTAAATAACATATTTTTTTGAAGATAATCATATTTAAATACCGTGAATGAAATGTAATCTTAATGAAACTAAGTGGGGAAAGCATTCCACAACGTTATATAAAACCATAAAATTAAAAATATCAATGAAAAATAGCTAGAATATGTGAATCCTATTGGCCTAGAGCCTCAAAAAATTGGAATACCCACACAATATTCCCTAGAACATGTCAATGGAAAATCTAATAGTTATAATTATCATTGATATGTCTACTCTTTTTTTATTATCCCCATACCCCAAAATACTAAAAATTGTTCCTCTACATCATCATTACATTCATGAAAATAAAAAAATATTTTGTAAATCTTTTTCGAGTCATAAACCATTTCAAATTTGAGGAATCATTTTTATAAAAAAAATATATATTGAAAACACCAATTTTAAAATTTTGAAAAATATTTCTACTTTTAGATCCACTTTTATGAAACTAATAAAAAATAGCATGTCTCAAATTGTAACCATCAAATACCCATTATTTAAAAACACCAAAAAAAATAAAAGTATTATTTTATTTTCAAATATCCATTTAAAAATATAAAACCTATGAAACCATCAATGAACATACACAATTACATTGGATTGAATATTGGATAGGACCACATACCAAGAGGATGAAGAAACAATATCGCCACTTTAAACCCATGATGGGTATAATGAGATCAGATTCTAATTAACCGAGATCTGAAGAAATGATGTTAATTTATCAATGATAATTCTTGGTCAAGAAATATAGTTACATGTGACATCAAACAAATGGACTAAGTGAAGATAAACCATATTAAATGATGTATTTTTACACTATATTTAAGAAAGAGGAGCCAAGACATTAATATGTATGATGAATGAACACTAGGGAGATGAGAGCTTTTTATAATAGTTGTGAGAATGTATATCATAATAAAATACATTAGAGGCACATGGGTTATATTATAGAGATTAAAATATTAATTTGTTTAAAAATATATTTTTTACATAACTAATCAGAGTCTCCAACAATGCCACTATCTATCCAGTGTGTGTGGGCCAATTTCTAATACCCATGGGTTGCCTATCGATTTTCTAGTTAGTGTAGGTATAATTTTTTTACCTACACAAAATCCATGTGATGCCTTTTAGTACATAAAGTAATTCATGTTTTCTATGTATCAGCACCATCTATCTGGTTCCCTATATCATCTAGTCGGTGCCCAACTACTACCACTAACTAAGAAAAAAACTTCCCATTCATAAATGAAAATTAATACAAAAAGCTAAAAATATATGATATCTTCATACATTGTTCAAAATACCTAAGTGGGACACAAAAAATTTCCATAATATCATATATGAATCTTTGATAGATGTTTCAATAAATTCTTTGATGAAGTCTGTCATGGAATCACACAACTATATTCCCTTGGTATTATTAAAGTTAGAGTATCTATATAACCCAAAAAAATGGCCAGGAAAAATTCTCTTAATTGTTATGGTCACTTAGTAACAATCAGTATATTAATGATAGTCACTGGGAACCTAATAGTTATAGTATCCCATAATGAGTGATCGATGTCATGAGAAGTGCATCATTTTAAGGAATCTCACAGTTAGTATTTTTTTTTGAAAGTATCACTATGTTTATATAAATCTCATGAGTATTTAACCCAATAAATATCAAGAATTTTTTATTATCACATTTTTCTTTCATTTTTTATATCCACCATCTGAACATTTTAGTATTCAAATAATATTCAATTAAGAAAATTAATTTATTCCTATCATATTAAGATGCAATTCCTCTAATAACATCATACATTATGTTACTCACCCAAAGTAAAATATCAATTTATTTATAAATATATGAATGTATCTCACTCCTAAAATATATAAAATTTATTTTAAAGGAATAGATTTATATTGCATTACCAATATCCAAATTAGTAATCCCTATGTGATAGATACTAAACCACTTAAATTTATAGTGAATGGAATAGATAAATGAGTAGTTTGACCTCGTGCCCCACACCGCATACATAATGCACTCAAGATATAAAATCGTTTATGAAATATCTAAACCAAATTTCCCCAAACTATATTAAAAAATATTAATTATCACATAACACTAAATAAAATCATGGATTGGTAGAAAAAACTACATATTATGTTATCACTCATAGAATATAATATAGAGATGTTTCTCCATGTACAGACTTATTACATATATGTCATATACACAATATTCATATTCTATAATCAATTTCCAATAGTTAATATTATAAAATAATTTATAAAATAAGTAAACACATTATTTATTTTCCATAAAATGGAATACAAATATAAATTATATATTTTTAATTTAATTATTAATATTTCATTTTATAATAACTTATATATATTTTATATAAAATATTTATAGGGAAATTTTAAAAATAATTTTTTTAACATTTTGATATAAATGTTTTATTTTATAAATGAAAATCTATCATAAAATATTACTAATAATATAAAGAGATACATTAATAATCCATCATATTCTATAATATATTCAAATAATATTTTATGATTCATATCCAAAAATACTATAATCTATAATATAATAACCCTTTTATATTTTTTTATTTACTATATATAATATTTACCCAAAGATACTTTTTTTCTTATAATCTATTTATTACGTAATATTATATGATATCTTAAAAAATATAAAACAATATAATAATAATCCATTGTTTTTCTACCAATCATATACTATAATATTAGAAAATAATACATTTCAACTAACTAAAATTAAATCTTTCTATAAACCATATTTCATAACATAGATATTAAATAATTATGATATTAAATTCATCAAAAAATAATATATTAACATAATTATTCCTTAATTAAAGGACTATGATACAACTAATTTATTTTTGGGGAATATTTAAGAAGTTTTTGTAGTGGAAAAAACCCATGTAAATTATTGACCTATCTCCAAAAATTCAAAATGTAATGAATTGATAAATAACATCTTGTTGCTATAGAAAAATCATTACCCTTTATATCTATGTAATTTACAAAATGATTACTATAGTTTAGGAAATTAGTGACTACCTGCCTCTGTAAGAATTAATCCCCTATCTTGATCCCATATCATTTCTTTAGGATCCACATACACAAGAAGTGGTTCTTGTGTTAATAATGGGAATGCTTCCCATTATAACCCCGCCTCAATTAACTTTATTAAATGACGATTGTTAAACATAAGGCATAAATTACATCTCATGCATCACATATATAATTTTCTATTTATGTATTTTTTATTTAAAACATCAATGATGTTTTACCCTTCCATAACCATTCCATCACATGGATTAGAAATAAATTAAAACCATTTTACTAATGACATTCATACACATTACATCCCATGTAGATAAATCATAATCCATATCACAATATACTAAATGGGTAGAAAAAGAATCTATTTCCTTCTATATAATTCAATTAGAAATAATTCTATGATATTCATCACATGAATATCATTTACTATGATCTTGGTGTATTGTAATATATGATAATCATTATTTATGGGGGAATCTAATACTTCTCACAAATGTTTAGTCATTTAACATGAAGTAATAAACACGTTTATTTTAGATTATCACAATGAATCTTATTATAAATAACAGTTATGTGCAGGATCTTGAGGATATATTATTTGATGAAAAGGAAATATTAATAAATAGTCACTATTTATTATAAATTTCATCCATATAATATTTAGAATGTAGAAAATAATTTGAGGTTACAAAGATCATTTTAGATTAAAATATTTTTATATAAAGAATAATATTAAACTATAAACCATATAATATAATTCATTTATATATCAATATATATAGGAAGAATTCGATTACATCACTAATAAAAGAGAAAAATTCTATTATTAATTTTATTAATGCTTGTTCAAAATACTAAAAATGTAGTGACGTGTGAAAGGAGAAAGACATTGAGGGAAAGTATAACAGAACAAAAAATTTAATTTATGATGTCTCTAAGATTGAGGTTGTTTAATATATGAAATGCACATTAAATCAAACAAATGAAAAATGAGTAATTTTTTATGAATCTTATTTCCTTGGAAAAATATTTCACATTGATGGGAGATGTTGTTTTTGGGAAGATTATGGACATGAATCTTATGCATTCTAGAATAATTTATCAATTCCTCAATAATGACATACCATAAATTGAGAGGGGATAAATTTTATTCTCTTTAATAAACAGAAAGAATTTTTTATTATCATTTACACATATTATAAAATTGTTCCACTATTTATATTGTAATAGTTAAAATAAATTGATACTTTGAGGAAATCTATATGTAGAGTAATAGTGAAAATAATGGGGGTTATTTTTGCTAAAAAATAAGGGGAAGGATGAATTAAATGGATACCAGATAGTTATTTTTCATCACTCATGACTAATAAAAAAATTACCATTAGAGATATATAATACTATAATGATAGATCAATTGAATTTAAAAATAATTAATAAAATAATTTTAAATAATTTTGAATCAATTATACGTGTGATAATAAAATTCAATCCAATGAAAATCAATTTTTATATGTGATATGAAACATTATCATGAGTTATTTATTGATTTTCAATAATAAAAAGGAGGTAATAATTTTAATAAATTAATATTTGATAAAGATATTGATGTGTGTAGAATTAATCAGGAAGGTATATTAGAATATTAGAAATATATTTTAGATTTAAAATAAAAACCATTTATATGAACATAGATAAGGGAAATAAATATTTTCATATGATATAATGTTATTTGGGTTAGAAGTACTAGGATAAGAAAGTCAAATATTGATCATAGAGGAATATACCAAAGAATAATATTGAATGACATATCAATTTTAATAATGTATAAAATAAATATATAATGATAATTTTCTATAAGGAGTTTGAGATTAAAATGAAAAAAAACTTTATTTGATAAATTTATATGTTTGTGGTTCAATGAGCATAATTTCAACCAATATTTTTGAATAATTTATTATTTTTGTCCATGATTTTAGACATGTGAGTTATATAAATTCAACATGAAGTAAATATTAACTCTTATTGTGTTTGGTAAATATTTTAAGTCCACATAATACATATTGTTTTCTTCTAAAAAATATATAGTTGTATGATAGGGTTTATGAAGACAAAAAATTAATATTATTTTATATCGTAATATGTATATAAGATTCCATGAATATAGTGTTATATACACACCCGAACTAAATAGTGTATCTTAGTGTATGAACCAGAGTTTTGTGAATTTGGAATGAAAAATTTTATTAAGGAATGTAAACTCATTATAAATATATAGACTAGAAACAATTATAGCTAAATATGACTTATATATGTAGACTGTGAATATGCCACTTTTTTTTAGCATGATGTAATTTCGAATCCCACATTACATCATGATTGAAGAGATACATATGGGATATTTTGATGATAGATTAAATGAGAATATATTTCTTGTATATATACCGAAATGAAGGTGTAACCTATGTTACAAAAAATTATATGGTAAAATTTATATATCTTTTAATCCATACTTTTCCAAATTTATAAATCAATTTAAATATCATTTCTTATTTATGTTTATATTTAAAAAGTATAAGAATAATGAAAAAATAATTCATTAGAAGAGTTAAATTTTATAATATTTTCTCAAAATTGAAACGAAGATTTAAAAATATACAATGGTGAATCTTTAATAAGGACGATGTATCTTTTAAAGATAGAGAAAACAAACTGAGTTGGAAAATATCCTTAAATATAGTAGCAAGGTTGTGTAAGATTTTCAATGTTAAGTAATTTTCAATCCCATATGTATATTTTCAAATATTCTAGATAGTATTAATGGAATATTAGATACTATTAATGGAATAATAGATGAATTATATTTAATATATTTACACATGGTTTTTAAGGCCCCTTCCTATATATAATAATATTGGAGAAATTATGTGGGCTTTTTTTATTTGTTAAATAATAATAGTGATGTTTCACATGAAAATATCCCTTCTATAAAATGGATGATATAAATTATTGGGTATATAAATTTATTTTTATTATTCTCATGTTGCAAGGAATTAAATGATTAGAATATTTCCTGTTATATATTCTAAATTGAGATAGAAATTACTCTAAATAGATGTGAATACATGATTCTAACAGGTAAAAACGAGGAAGATATTTAAATTGAGTAACCAATTTTTGAAATAGTTTTCGATGGTTTTTATTATTTTAATTATCTATAGAGATCACATGAAAGGCATAAACAAGTATATATAACATGGTATTCTGTGTTCGATATTAGCTTAAGAAGCATTAATTTTCTGAAAGGAATGTTGGAAAATAATATCTTAAATGAGGGAGAAGAAAATAAAATTAAATATTGTGATTTTTTAAATAAAAAATATCATTTAATTTATGAGGAAATGGTTAAAAAATGATAATCCTTTTTAATATGACAATATCAAGTCTGGGGGAATTGTTCTTTGGGTTACAAATCATAAACACAACTAGTTTTATCTTTTTTCAAAAAAATGTTTAATAATAATTTGCTGAAAATATTTATAATATATTAATTCAAATATTCCACTACACCTTTAGTTATTAGGATCATGTTATCCATAGGTAATTATAGAATGATTATGGATTTAATGGTTTCAGTTAGAAAATATGTACTCCTGAATTTGACATCATTCATGTAGTAATTATTTCAACATGATTCAAATGAAATAAAAATTAATCAAACCTTATGATGGTGAAATTGATAGTAAAATATTTTTAAAGGGATTAATGATAATGATTTGTGGTACAATGAAGAATAATATATTTAACATGATGTCAATATTGATACTGATAGGCTGGGATAAATTGGTCATTAAATATATAATTTGGATCTGAAATATTTATTATATTAAAGTAAACTGTATAATAATTCCTGAATAAAAACACTGTAATACTAAAAATAATGGTATATTAGTATTTTTGAAATTACAAAACATAAAATAAATAGGGTGGATGAGGAAATTACATGAATAACATATGGTGAAAGTTAGATACCCATTTTTGTAGTATAATAAAAGTTGAATCAATATGTCCACAAATTACATACATCATTTGAATTCATGACTTTTTTATATGACGTATAAATTCATCATGAAAATTTCCTAATGTGGTGTGATTTTATTTGATTATGTATTAATAAATATTGAATGTTAGGGTTACATTGAAAAATAATCTAATTATAGATTCAATTAAGCACAAAAGAGTTTCAATGGTAGTGAGTTATATTTGACTATCTCAATATGTCATTTAAAATATCCCCCTATGTTTTCATTGAAATTATTAATTACTATTGACAATACAAAGGATCATGTCACATAAAGGGATAATGAGAATATTTTATTTTTAAATGTGTTACTGATTGTGAGAAAAAAAGGAAATGATTTTTCCATTACAAGAGAGATGTGATATGTTGGTAGTAATATTAAAATATATCACTTTTGAAATTTAGAACAATATTAACTAGTACAAAATGGGATATTTGTAACACCATGAAATTCTGAAATATTAGCATTTTATTCAATAGCATATGTGACCTCAAATAACAAGTGTATAAGGGAATATAATACCCCAACACTAAACAACATATTTATTTTTAGAAAAATTAAATTAATATAACATATTTAATTACATTAAACACTTAGTTTACAATTCATTACACAAAACAATTATTATTTTTATATAACATTCATTACATGAAAGACTATGATTTACCGAACAACAATATAATATAAATAATATTATTTAATATAATAATCTTAAGCTATCCATTAAAACTGGTAGTATTAATTGAATTAGTTATGTTAGGAAAATATATAGTTTACATACATTCATTACGAATATATCTATTATAAATTAAATAAGAATAATTTTAATGAAAAATAAATACTTTTTGAAAAATGGAATTTTTTTCTAAAAGATGCTTTAATCATTCATGGGGTGGATTATTTAAAATTAATTTTTATAAATTTTAGAATATTTTTATGTAAAAACAAAAAATTCTTAATTAAATTTGAATACAAAAATCATTTTAGGGAAAATATTTGGGTTTTTTTAAAGATGAATCATGTTTTGATGAATAGTGAAAAATACTAAATTTTAGTTGAAAATTACCTTTTCATATAAATCATTTTTAATGTTATATTAAATAATGAATTGGTTTTAAATTAAATAATGTTAAATTATACATATTTTAATCCAATTATGTCAACTTTAATAATTTGCATATTGAATTTGTATATACAATTAATGTAATCTTTCGAACATTTTCTCCTAAAAAATGTTATCTCATCTTGTCTACATGATTAATTTTAAATTAATTTTTTCTCTTATTTAAATATAATTGGTAAAAACGGATTAGTAATGTTTAACAAACATAATTTTTAATTTATAATAATAAAAACAGAATTTTTGATCAAAAGGACTAGTGAAAAAAACTAAAATTAGTTACTGTGATTAAGGAGAAAAAGAGTTTACGTAGTGGTTAAAATTATAATATATAGTGTAAATATGACCCAAAAATGTATAAAAACTATATTATTCGAATATTTAGACCTTATAACTTCTAATATCAATAAAATATAATTATTTTTTCTTGTTTACATGAAATAATGTGGGCGGAATTCCCTCTTTCAAAAATTTAAAGTGTGACACTCTACCCGCATATAAAATGCCACCCCATATCGTCTTGTATTTACAAAATATAACAAACATTATCTAGTCAATACATGAACAAATTACTCCTAAAAATATATTTAATCTTCCAATAAACCTTATCCTGGGTATAAATCCATCCTAATAAAGATTTTTGGAAACTAAAGGAAGATACACTAGAAGCGGTAATGTTCTTTTAAAAGCATTTTTATTTTATTTCCCTCTCCACCTCCAATAATTTTTTTAAACATTATTATATTATAACATAAGTATATTTAATATAGTTAATTTATGTTATTTCTATTGTAATGAAAAAAAATCAACCATTTCTATGAAACTGGTTATGAGATCATTGTTCATGTGTAAGGTGTACTACTTCCCTACAAACTGATGTCCTTCGTTTTTCAGTTTCCTCTTCAACGGTTTTGTATGATGATGTATATTAATAATATATATTATATACACATATATATAATATTTATATATTTTGATCCATTATATAATATATACCTTTTTACCTTCGATTCCATTAGAGATAAAATAACGTCGCTCGTGTGTGTGGAAGACTACCGCCACACGAAGCAATGTGATTCATCATTCACTAAAACTTCTCATGGAAGCTGATAAAGAAAATGATAATTATTATATGTAATATAAATAAAGGAATTATGTTATTTATTTAATTTTTACCATTATTTGACGATAATATATTACATTTTATTTCTCTCATTCCCACTCTTGCAAAGATGATAACATTATTTGTATACGGGTTTACTACCACCTTCCTGACAGGACACAACACTCTTTTCATCATCACAGTACATGGATGATATATATATATATATATGTAGTATTATATTAATTATATTATAATAATTCTGCAAAGTTAAAATATTTCTTACATCCATTCCATAATGATCATCAAAAAATAGAAAATGTTACTTATGCGTACATAAGGCCTACCGTCTCTATGATCATAACAGACATAATTTTTCATAATTATAATTAATTAATTTTTTTAAAAGTATAATTTATTTATAAATATTATAATAATTTCATCATTATTATTTTTGATATGAAAAACCTTTATCATATGTGCAAGAAGCAGATCTTTAATGAAAAAATATGCATATGAATACAAGGATATTTACACCTGAATAGAAGAATATAATAAAATATTATTAACGAATGGGAGATGAGATGTTATAAAATGATCATATATGATATCATAAATATTAATATGGTTCTATACTTATTTAATTACATTATTAAAAACATTATATAAAAGGATCAATCATGTCTGACTAAGGGAAAACATGGTGTAATTCATTTCGTCTCAATTTACATTCCATTGATACTTACTTGTTATTATGCACGAGTTATATATTATGTGGTGTATATAATTCTCATTTGTAATGAAATATAATTACTCAACTTAATGTTATTTTAATTTCCAATTTGAATTATTTCAACCAAGGGGGTTTGAATTGAAAATTACCAAGTGGTAAAAGTAATTATGAAATATTTCTTTTGCAATTATATACATTCTCATAAAATAAATAACTTTACTATAGTTACATTTCAATATAAATTATATTTATCTTCAACATTAAATTTATTTTGTATTGTATATGAATATTTTTTAATCTACACACCACTCATTACATATGGATTTTATTTTGAAATATACTAATTAATTGAGGAAATACTAATAAACCACATCATTTAAACAATATAGATATTTAATAAGGAACATTGTTTATGAATTTAATTGATTACTAGATATGAGAGGAAGTATTTGGAAAATTATGAAATGGATTTGTGACTATTTAATGTAAGTTTATCAATGCATCTATAGTCTCTTGAGATAAATCAGTTTGCCAAATATGATGGATATCTACACTGCATATTTTAAACCATCTCTTGAAATGCCTTAATTGTATAAGTTCCCCATTCCAGAAAACCATGGTGGCCATCATTTAAGAATTTAATTATTTGATAATTCAGTTATTATTATTATTCATGATATTTTTTCTATGAAATTACCTATACATGCATTTGATAATAAATTTATTGAGAAAATATAATGTTTTTATGTTGTTTACCTTTCTATATTGTTTATTCCATACCCATATATTTATGTTTCATGTGTGTTTAGTTATCTACCTTTCCATGTTGATTATGATTATTGATTTATGATTTCATACTTTTTACTTAAGACTTATTAAGCATTTTATCTCACCGTTATTTTATTTTCCCTTCCATAGAAGATGAAGATGAATTTTTAGAAGGAGTTTCCATGATGCAATTTATTATACTTTGTTATTTTTAATATTTTATTATATACCACCAATTTTAAATGTTTATCATATATGTTTCTAGTTTTCAAATAGTGATTAACTGATTGGTCCTTCTGGATTTAATAGATTGTGTCTAAGCCAATGTAATAATTAAGGTAGTGGAATTCAGTTAATGGGTTCATGGTTGTTATTGTTGGTATAAATGAATGTTTAGTAGAAACCTTAGAAAATATATTTAGTAATGCATAAATTATGACGAATTACAAAATGATATACATTTAGGATATGAATATAATAGAATCATAATGTTTTGATAAAGAATATATATTGTTAGAATTCATAGAAATACATCCTTTCCGGAATCCTATAACTGTATGTCATTTTGGGGTAGATGTACCTTGGTGAAATAACATAGAATAAGGACCATTGACCATGACATGAGTGTTAGCATATACTCAAAAATGTGTCTTAATAGGCACTTGGTTTGAAAATCCTTGGGGATATGCTTTGAATAATAAACATTTTCTCTATAAACCATTATTAATGATTTAAAAATAAATATATTCTCAAAGGATCCTTGTTGAGGATTATAAGATTAATAATTCATAATTTATTTATGTTAAGTGTTACACCATATTTTTGATTATATAACATGAATAAAAATTAAAAACATTATGATCTAATATAGTATATAGTAAAGTTTTAAAAGAGGTCCTCCAAGGAAAAAGGGTGTCAATACTCATGGATAAGGAAGAGATTACCCCGCTTAGGAAGCTAATATAAATGGAATTAGAAATAATTAAATAATGGAAATATAATGAAATCTCTATCAAGTTATGAAAAATAACATTTCCTCAAAGAATTAGCATGTTTCATAGTATGATTCCCATATTTTAGATAACTGTATTGGACAAATGAACTTATCATTTAGTAGAACTACTAATCATATAGAGGCAAAGTAAGGGATTATGTCTCTTCAGAAGACCTGTATGGACTTAGGAAGTTGTAAAAAGGAGAATGTTACAGTTTCTGTGTATTGTTTGAATAGAGTTTCTTGTCTATAGTGTTATTTGATCTATAATACTATAGAGGTGGAGAAAATAAAACTCATGGAATAGAAAAAATTTATTGATAAATTATTAAATATATATTCCCCATTTGAGAAATAGAAGAATATTATGAGAAAGTTAATAGATTAAATAAAAATGAGAAATAGCATCTTGCAGAGTATGAAGCTACCTTTATATGTTTTTCTAGGTATGTTATAACTTATAAGCACAACACTATGAGTAATATTACCCATTCCGTTATTGGGATTAAACCATGTATTTAAAGGGGGATATGCTCCGAAATATTTTATTTATATGATGACATAGTTTCTTCTGTAATCAAGACAGATAAAGAAATATCCATGTATTATGTATTCAAAGGGATGAATGAGAAGAAGTTGATAAGAGAGAGAATAACGGGGAATGGGAAGAAGGAAAAGAAATATTTTCCCACCTGTAGAAACTTTGTAAAGAATCACCAAAATAAATTTATGAATGTATTGGGAGAATGTTAAATGTGTGGAAAAGAGGATATTTAGGAAAAATAATTCTAAAGAAGAAAGAGAACACTATGATATAATGTTTCCACTCTAGAGAAATGGGTAAATACAAAAATTAATTCCCCAAACACCAAGGGAATATACCACATAATAACATAAAGGTTCAAGGTCAAGAATATATTATTGATACAAATAAAATAGAATGATTAATGATCTTGTGTATTTGGATCCAGGAAAATTTTTGTAAAATTATTTTATTTATGATATTATTATTATAATAATTATGAAATATACATGGTTTTTACCCTAGTACGATTTCATTATGTACGTGATAACGTCTGTTATATGGTATAAAAGAATAATAAAAATGCTATAGTGAAAATTTTAACTTCTTAAAAAATACATGATAGTTGGAAAAACAACCATTAATATGTTCCTGATTTTGAGATAATGGTGGCTGGATAAGGTGATGATTTTTATGTATATATTACAATACTGACAACTATAGAACAAATTACCAACTTGTTGATTTTTTTATAATATCATTAACGGAGTTGAGAAATTTTTTTATTTAAGGAATATATCTAAAAAATTATGTTTTATTTAAGGACTAAGGAAGAATGTATGTTATCGATAATTTTTTTGGTAATTTAGGTTATTACAATATTTTAAGAGAGTATAAGATGAATGTATTCAAATTTTTTGTATCTCACAATTAAGACACACTCTATGTTGTTTGAATATTAATGTTAACTCCATTTTTGGAAATATAATGACCTTATATCTAATGCTCTAGATCCTGATATTTTGGAAGGGTCATAAGGTTATCCAATTATGAAATAGTTTAAGTTGCCTTTGGGTGAATTTTATGTGATTAATGTGTTACTTAATCGTATAATGCATCATATTCTATGTGATAATGTATAAATAGTTCATGGAACTAAAAAACTGTTATTTTATGTATATTAAAGGTAATGAAATCATGCAAGTACATATTATCATGAATTTTTATCGACAATAGTAAAATGGTCCTCAAAAAAATACTTCTTACTATCATCATAATTAATGATATTAATGGGCATTTTCACACCTTCATACTTTGGATCATTCATAATTAACTTCCCCCTAACCATATTTTCTATCAATATCCATATTTATTTTGGAGTTAGTTTTCTCTTCTATGTACATGTTTTCATTTCCAACTTATATTCTCGGACATGGAAACCTGGTTATGAGATTATACTAGATATGTTTTTCTAATCCCTTTATCTCTTATAATGAGGATATATTATTAAACGATTTATTCTGTAGACTTATTAACAAATTATTTTTCAAACATAAAATCCATGATAAAAAATATCATGTTTAAATTGTGAAGAAATAATATATTTAAGGTGTGACAAATATTGCACCTTGAAATTATGACAGAATAAAAATTTATTAAATAGTATAGGTGACAAGCAACACCAATCATATTGGGGAATAAAACACCCCAATACATTATGAAATATTTAATAATAAAAAATTCTAAATATTTAATATATTTAATTTACATGAAACATAGTGTTTATTTTTCATTACTTTCAATAATTTGTTTCTTCAATTATTTGTGTTACACATGAGACCAAGTTTTACCGAACAACAATATAATATTTTTATTTTTATTTAGTATAACAGTTATAAAGTAGACATTAAAATATCTGTTCTAAATATAATTAGATATTTTATTAAAATATATAGTTTGTAGAAATTTATTTTCATTCTATTTATTTTATATGAAATAATAATAATTTTAAAGAAAGAGAAACTTTTTCGAAAAAACATTATTATTTTTATAAAAGACAGTTTAAAAATTCATGGTGAAAATAAACTAAAATTAGTTTTTACTAATTTTAATAGATTAAATCATAAAATAAAACCATTTTTTTGAAATATTAATATGAAAAACCGGTTAGGGTTAATTTTTTGGATTTTTTAAGAACATTCATTTATTTGGGTATTGATAAATATGGAAATTTAATTGAAAACTGAATTTTAATATAATTATTTTATAATGTGAAATTGTATCTTTAAGTTATTTAAATTAAAAATTTGATAATTTATACATACATTGAACAAATTAGGTCATTTTAATATTTTTTTATAGAAATTTAATATAAAAACATTGAAAACTTTTGAAAGTGTCATTTTAAAAACCTGGTTTCTCATCACGTATGCAAAAATTATTTTTAAATAATGTTTTGTCTCTAATGTGAATTGAATTTGAAAAATGTATTCCATATTTTTAATATGAAAAATATATAATTTATAATATGGAAAAATATTATTAATAATATACCATTGTTGGGTAATTATTGCTTAAAATAAATCATTGTGAAATTCACTCATTTAAAAATTTACATATCTGACACTCACCCCACTTTTAAATGGCCACCCCTATACTCTACACGTCACACTTTAAAAAAAATTTAATTCAAACAATACCAAATAAAATAACATGAAAAATTACCAAAACTCATCCCAGAATCCTTATCTAGTCTATAAATACAACCTATGATGGGTTTAGTTCAAACCAAAAGAATATACAAGAAGAATAACCAATGTTCTTCTAAAAGAGTTTTCATTTTATTTCGTTCTTAACCTCCTTATGTTTTTATTAAACCATGATTATATTTCAAAATATCTATATCCCATAAACATAGATGTTTTCTTGTTATTTTTATGACTTAAAACAACACACAATTCCATTATATGGGTTACAAAATCTTCATCGTGAGTATGAAAAACTACCGCCTCGTGAATCGATGTTGTTTGTTTTCCCATTTCCACCTCTCAATGTTTGGTATTATAATTGATAAAAGGAATATTGTAACACCTCAAGCTTCCGCGGTACGCTTCTCTTTGAATAATGTGATAGCGTGTGTTGTACGCAACAACGAGTTCTAACACACCACAACCGATCAAACTAGCCGTTATGAATAGTAATACCTACTTTATTAAATTATAAATATTTTATATTTTAAAATAGATTTTATTTTTGGATTAGTAATATCTAATTTAGCCTACGGTGAAATTTGGGAACTTTTCGGATAACACTTATATTTTAATGAATAGTGAAATTTACTAAATTTTAATTAAAAACAACTTTTTTGATAAATATAATTTATATTGATAAATTAAGAATTTGAGGGGTTTTAAAGTATATTTATAATATATTTTTACCATTTAATATAATTTTGGTCATTGTACACAATTTTACAATTAAACCGGACATAAACAAGTGTCAATCTTTTGATAGTTATTATCTCTTAAAAACACGCTTTTTGTTTTAACAACGGTAATTTATTTTAAATTAATTTCTTCCACTTCTGTATTTTGAATTTGGAAAAATGGATTCCATATTTGAAATTAGGATGTTCATATTGCGTGAATAGGTAACTTTTATTTTTATACATTTTGAATAATTACTGCGGTAAATATTTTATTTACCATTGTTAAGGGTAAATCCGGTAAATAAGGGTTAAATAATAAAACTATAATAATACTAAATTACACTAAAACATATCCTAACCTTATTTTTGGATACATGTCCGACCATTGGCATCTTTGGGTCGATTTTGGGACCCCATGGAGCCACTTGTATGTGATAGGGACACTTTATTTTAATTAAGTTAACATGAATACAAAAATGACACAAGCATATATCTTTTAGAAAAACAATTTTTACATAGGGTTATATATGATTGATTTTGAACTATAAATATAAATCAGAAATATGAAAATATTTCCTAAATAATTAAAATTTATTTATAATTTTTAGTCATTAAATAAGTTAATTTATTTATGACACAATGATGATGTTGTAATTACCATAATAGTGAACAATTAAAATAATTGATATTATAAATACACAAATAAATATAATTTGAGACTTTTTATGAATTACAATAATTTTCTAGGATAATATCAAATGTTTGGATTAATTTAATTAACTTTATTCGAATTAATCATTCTGTTATTAATTTTACAAAAATCAATTATTTAATAGTGTCAAAATTGACATAAAAGAGTTTTTAAAACAAATATTATATTATTAATTGATATTAAATTCATAAAAATATAAGGTTAGTCCAAGAGAATTATATAATTATAGTTGTAATATTAATTAAACACGTGGTGGTCTCTTGGATGTATATAGTATGATTATTAACCATATAATATAAAAATACAAAGTGACATGGTAAATGTCAATCTAATTAACTAAGAGTTAAAACTAAATGATAAGGTTAATATAATGACTCAAACCTGTCTAAATTATATTGGTTAAGTTTTTTTCGACCTATCCACACCATAAACTTTAAATAATAAACTTTGGAGCCATTATAAACCGAATATGAATTTATTATAAATTAATATTTCTAGCTTTTCCAAAGGTGCCCCTCACCCCTCTTATAAAAGGGCACTCCTCCTTCTCATTTATTTACACCATAAAAGCCTTTTGGTTCGGCCAAACCCTGACCAAATACTCTCTAAACATCCCTCACTACATCCTATAGGCCTTGGATTGATCAGAAAGCCACACTAAGGATCCCTTTTGATCAAATCAAAAGGAAGAACCCGAAGAAGAGGTAATGTTTTCACCACCCCTTTTCAAGTTCCATTTTTCTTCCACTTATTCTTTCTTTGTTATTACCATTCTAAAATAATAAATTAAGTATCTCCTATATACCGTAATATTATTATAAATATGGTACAACCATATTCAGTATTATATCCACCCTTTGAATAACATGACACCATACGTGCGTACGTACGGCTTACCGTCTCCACGTCATGGGGTATTTGTTATTCATTAAATTATTATTTGGATGGGTATAGTAATGATGTGTAATTCATTTAAATAATAAATATAACATGATAATTATTCTGTATATATGATATACCATCCAATTATATATTATTTTAATATCAAAAAAATGATATTGTCCCACGTGCGTACGTACGAACTACTGTCTCCACGAACACGATTAGATTCATTCTCTATCATATCCAATCAATTATAATTCTCATTTGATGATTAAAAATAATTTTTAAGGACCTGATATAATTATTGATATGAATAATATACATACCATTAATAAGAAATATGGATCACATAACAAAGAATATAAAGTAAAATGAACCCCTTATCACCCGAAATGACGATAATTCTAAGATATTATTAACAAATCAATGTTAAAAGAACATATATGATATAATATTAATAAATTTGATTCTTTTATAATTAAATAAAAATTATTTCACCATTATACTAGAGGTTAACCTACCGTCGACCAAGGAAAAAGTACAAAGTAAGGGATTTGTTATCTCACTTTTAATTCCGTGACAATTCCATTGTTTGCCAATTATTTATTGCATGTGGTGTGTGTACTGCCCATGATTGTATTCATTGTGTAATATACTTTAATTTATGGATATTTACATCATCATTGTATTATCCTTATTTCATGGGTGTATGTTTCGTATGTTACCAAATCGATAAGGGAAATTGAAATTTCAATTTCCATTTATTTAGCTTTACGCAAACTTCATTGATTATATTACTCCAAGATTATCTGTGGAATCACTATTCATTTGATTATGTCATAATTTCCACTCCCTTTTCTATGGATATACTTTTGATACACATAATCACTCCATTGATAATTTCCCAAGTCATCGATATGAATTTGATAAGTGTAATTTTAACTCATTCTCCATTTGTTGAGTTAAACATCCAATTCAATGGTGTTGTTTTTAAAAGATTATGTGTGAATGTCCTTTGATGGTTTTACACTAAATATCAAATCATATTTAGTGTATTTTTATTTGTCACACATAACTATGTCGTTGAGTTATCCTTATCCTAAGGATACAACCTTTATGAGATATTCCATCTCAATTTATGTTCCATTGAGAGTTCCTTTTTGTTATACACCAAATAACTTTTATATGGTCTGTATAATGTACTTTGACATATTATATCATGAATCCCTTTATTCTCATGATATTACAATGTTTTTATTACCTCAATTATTTGTATTCAAGTGTCTCTCTTTTGGTTAGAAACTCTAACTAAAATACCATTTTAAATGTTTTAAAGACTTATTCTTCTAAATCTTGCTCATTAATGTCCATGTTTTAAAAAATGGTTTTATGGATTTATTTATATGGACATTAAATTTTTATAATTAAGACTCCTTTTAAAAGTTTCAAAGTGGCATGGGACACTTGGATTCAAAAATCTATTTTTATATGGCTTCGTGACAAATAGTGTGACTTTAAATGATTCAAGAAAAAGGGGGATATTTCACTCAAATAGATTTGATGATTATTTAAATATATGTCAATATCCTTCATTATTCTCGATTGAGGCTAATATTATACAATACAATCTTCCATATTGTATCGAATGAGTTATGTTTGACTGTAGATGTGATATTTTTATACCATTCTTGGTTTGTGGATAAAGTATTGACATTTCACATGCTAGTTTTAATACGAATTTTTATGTTATGTTAAAAACTTTTCATATGAGGAATGCATTGGATTTAGTAAGTGACTGTTGGAGGCCGCTATAGCTCCTCGATGCATCGGTAGGTCTCATGAGACAAACTAGTGTCTTGGCACAAGGCTTTGGAAAAATCTTATTTGTATTCTTGGCACAAGGCCTTTGGTATGTGGTTATGATAGTCTGGAATTATGCATTCCATCATTATGAATGTGGTTATTGATATTGCATGTGATTATTCGATCAGTATAGTAACCATGTGAATAATTAAATGAAATTATTTCATTTTTTTCATACTATGTTGAAGTTCATGTTTAAAAGGCTTTTGTTTTAGTTATAAATTGCCTTAAGTGTTTATGCTTATCTATGAAAGCTTCTACTATATTGTTATCCTTACTGAGCATTTATGCTCACCCCCTTCAATGTTTTATTTTCCCCAGGATTATGAAGAAGTAATTTATGAATGACATGCAGGGATAGTATGAGGGGATATGAAGACAAGATGTTTTTAATGATGTAATGTAAAACTTCATTAATGTATCTAGTGCTTCAAAGGCGACTAAAATAATCGGTATTTCGAGACTTGATCTTTTTTGTGATCATGCCAATGTTATGTAATAATGCACAGACTCTGGGTAACTGGGTTCGGGTTGTTACAGTTGGTATCAGAGGAAGTTTAGTACAGACCTTGGAATCTAGATTTAGATAAACTTTGACTAGAGCACGTAGACCTAAGATGAACTTTTTGGATTTGTATAGAAGAACTTCCTAGAATTTTGGTATTGTAGAGATTTTGTGAGTTTTCCTAGCAATACATCCCTATCAGGATACAAGTAGGTAGAGGCCGCTCTGGCTTAGATGTGCCTAGGGGTAAAACCCGAAAACACCACTTTGAGCTAGACTCGAATTAGAACTGGTGCACGACAACGGACCTTGTTGCACTCTTGGTTACGACACTCCTGGGGGATATTCTTAGTATAATTTACATTTTATTTACAAGCCAATTTTAATTATTATATATATATAAGATGAGATTAAATAGACTTGGTTAATCCTAATATGTTTAAAATTGAGAATATGGTGACATGTTAATCTCTAAATTATTTTACAACTACTGTTACTCACACAATGATTTATGGTATTATTCAATGGATGGATTCCAAGGAAGTCATAGTGACATTGAGAATGATGTACAAGGAGGGAACGGTGGTGGCAATGAGAAACAAAACGGAATGTTGATAGGCGTAAAAGATATCATCTTTATGCCAAATCAGTTTTCCAAAAATATGATCAACAACATATATATTAACCAACTCCCAGACTCAACAAGGATGAGAAGGTGATGAATGATAAGAGCTCTAGCAATTGAGACCATGGAGAAAAGAACCCTCAATTTCAATCATGCAAGAAATGTGGTAGGAGGCACCCGAGAAAGTGTCTCAACGGGACCAAGAAATGTTGTACATGTGGGAAGGATGAACAAAAAGTGAAGAATTGCTGAAGAAAAATGAAGAGTACTATGGAAGAAGATAAAAATGGTCCCAAGATATCATTTACAGTCATTTCCTGTAAATGTAGGGGACCTAGCCATTACCCGAGTGAATGCCCTATTCTATAGGATATTTTCTTGGTCAAAGAAGAAGCTATGTAGAAATAAATGGTTAGATAAATGTTTAAAAAGTATTAGTGCTCCTTGTTTATGGGTTTACATTGGAATAATTTTCTCTTGTATTTGTAACCCCGCAGTTTTCCATGTGAGAATGATATTTGAGGAAGAATTGTCTCTTCTCTTGTGGATATAGGTATAAATAACCATTTGGTTGTATATGATCATTACGGTTTGAGAGAATTATAAGTTATTATAATTTGGGATGAAAATTCAAGGTATGATATAACATTTGTGGTTAAATTATGTTATGGTAATATTATAAAATATAGTATTTGAAAAAGGACAACACGTAGACCGTGTGACAACCCGTCACGTCAGACAAAACTGTGGGAATCGAACCCACAACCAAAGTGCGATTGGGATTTATCACCTACCAGTGGACTACGTGAAGTCTCTAGTTAGTGTGAATATTATTTTTAGTTAAATGATTTTATTGATCAATAATAAGTTGATTTGGGTTCTTATGTCTTATCAAATGAATACCCTTAGTATAGGAAGATGATTTGGTGATTAAGTGATAAATTTTATTTTGGAAGATGTTCACTTTTTTGAGAACACTATATGTCCAAGGAAAATAGAATACTATGGGATTTCATTAGAGGATTAATGGTGGATTTTTATCTATGTTTTTATTGCGAATTTATAGTGATTTGGGTTATTTATGGAAATGATTAAACTATAATAAAGAATATGTGATTAGGTTAATTACTTTTAAGTATGTGACTTTAAGAGTAGATGATGTCATTTGGAGATACAATTTAACGTGGAAGATTACATTCTTATAAGTTCTGGGTTTCAATATTAGTTTGGATTATATTGAAGGATTTTACGGACAATTTATTATTGAGTGGTGTTTTTTTAACTTTGGGGTATTTTTGGTTTAATTTTAGAAATTAAGATTTGTATTTTTTTTCTCTAATGGAATATACATTTGGGGGATCATCAGATCTTATACTAACCATTTTGGATTTGATTAATCTCTAAATACAAGACAAATATATAGTTTAACCTACGTGGATCATGTATTTCTATAGAAGTTTATTCTAGCACTTCAATTGTGACTAAGTCTTCTTGAATACTCATTGTTAAAAAAAATGAGTTAGTGGTAAAAAGATATTAAAGAATGAAACTCTACTTAAAATGTAAGTATATCTCTTAATGTTCATAGTCAATATCATAAAGGAATTCCTTCTACGTATGTAATGTAACTTAAAACAAAATAATGTTGTTCGTTTAATTTTTATACTGGGAGACTAATGACCGTTTGTCCCAACACAAGATTGTGATTTTCTTATTTTTAACTTTCTCCTAATCATATTTTCTATCCCTCTACATCAGAACTGAACACTTATTTTATCGTCTATATCAATGTTTTCTTACATGGAATCCTTGTATGGTTTATCTTGGGTGACCTTTATACCTCTCATCCTTTCTTTTAAAGTTATAGTTTTATTGACTCTTTTTCTGATGTGAGAATTTCCATTATATTCTCAAGCCCAATTTTTAAAAAAAATTGAGGACCCAATTTATTGAAGTAGGGGAGAATGTAACACCCCAGGCTTCCATGGTACGCTTCTCTTTGAATAGTTTGATAGCGTGTGTGGAACGCAACATCGACTTCTAACACACCACAACCGATCAAACTAGCCGTTATGAATAGTAATACCTACATTTTGAAATTATATATATTTTATATTTTAAAATAGACATCATTTTTGGATTTGGAATATCGAATTTATCCTAGGGAGAAATTTTGGAACTTTTCGGATAACACTTATATTTTGATGAATAGTGAAATTTACTAAATTTTAATTAAAAACAAATTTTCTGATTGAAATAATTTATATTTATAAATTATGAATTTGAATGGTTTTAAAGAATATTTATAATATTTTATTAACATTTAATATAGTGTTGGTCATTGTACATAATATTACAATTAAATAGGACATAAACAAGTGTCAATCTTATGATAGTTATTATCTCTTAAAAACACGCTTTTTGTTTTAACAACGAGAATTAATTTTAAATTAAATTCTACCAATTTTGTGTTTTGAATTTGGAAAAATGGATTCAATATTTGGAATCAGGATTTTCATATTGTGTGAATAGGTAACTTTTGTTTTAAGACATTTTTAATAATTACTGCGGTAAATATTTTATTTACCATGGTTAAGGGTAAATCCGGTAAATAAGGGTTAAATATTAATATTATAATAATAGTAAATTACCATAAAACGTTTCCTAAACTTATTGGTGGATACATTTCCGACCATGGGCATATTTGGGTCGATTTTGGGACCCCATGGAGCCTCTTGTATGTGATAGGGACACTTTATTTTAATTAAGTTAAAATGAATAAAAAATGACACAAGCATATAGCTTTAAGAAAAATAATTTTTACATAAGGTTATATATGTTGGATTTTCATATATAATTATTCATTATAAACATAAAGATATTTCCTATATAATGATATTTTATTTATAATTTTTATACATTATATAAGTTAATTTATTTATGACACAATAATGATGTAGTAATTACCATAATAGTGAAAAATTAAAATAATTGATATTATAAATACCCAAAAAATATAATTTGAGACTTCGTATGAATTAAACTAATTTTCAAGGATAATATGACATGTATGGATTGATTTAATTACCTTTTTTCGAAGTAATAATTCTGTTATGATTTTTACAAAAATCAATTATTGAATAGTGTCCAAATTGACATAAAAGAGTTTTTAAAACAAATCTTATATTATTAATTGATATTAAAATCCCAAAAATCTATGGATTGTCCAATATACTTATATCATGATATTTTTATCATTAATTTACCACTTGGGGGTCTCTTGGATGTATATAGTAATATTATTAACTATATAATATAAAAATACAAAGTGACATGGTAAATGTCAAACAAATTAACTAAGAGCTAAAACTAAATTATAAGGTTAATATAATTACTAAAACCTATCTAAATTCAATTGGTTTAATGGTTTTACACCTATACACACCTAAAACTTTACATAATCATCATTTTAGCCATTATAAACCGAATATGAATTTATTATAAATTAATATTTCTAGCTTTTCAAAGGTGCCCCTCACCCCTCTTATAAAAGGGCACTCATCCTTCTAATTTCATCACACCTTCAAAGCCTTTTGTTTCGGCCAACCCATGCCCATATACACTATCAACTTCCCTAAATACAACCTAGAGGCCTTGGTTTGATCAGAAAGCCATCATAAGGAGCCCTTTTGATCAAATCAAAAGGAAGAACCCGAAGAAGAGGTAATGTTTTCACCACCCCTTTTCAAGTTCCTTTCTTCTTCCACTTCTTCTTTCATTGTTATTCCCATTCTAAAATAATTAATCCAGTATCTCCTATATACCGTAATATTATTATAAATATGGTACAACCATATTCATTATTCTATCCACCCTTTGAATAACATGTCACCATACGTGCGTACGTACGACTTACCGTCTCCACGTCGTGGTGTAATTGTTATTCAATAAATTATTATTTGGATGGGTATAATAATGATGTGTAATTCATTTAAATAATAAATATTACATGATAATTATTCTGTATATATGATATACCATCCAATTATATATTATTTTAACATCAAAATAATGATATTGTTGCTCGTGCGTACGTACGGACTACCGTCTCCACGAACGCGATAAGATTCATTCTCTATCGTATCCAATCAAGTATAATTCTGAATTGATGATTAAAAATAATGTTTAAGGAATTTATATAATTTAGGATATGAATAATATACATCCCATTAATAACAAATATGGCTCACATAACAAATAATATAAAGTAAAATGAAGCCGTTAACACCCGAAATGATGATAATTCTATGATATTATTAACAAATCAATGATAAAAGATCATATATGATATCATATTAATGAATATGATTATTTTATAATTTAATAAAAATTATTTCACCATTATACTAGAGTTTAACCTACCTTCGACCAAGGATGAAGTAGAAAGTTAGGGGTTTCTTATCTCACTTTTAATTCCGTGAGAATTCCATTGTTCACCACTTATTTATTACATGTGGTGTGTGTACTGCCCATGATTGTATTCATTGTGTAATATAATTTAATTTATGGTTATTTACATCATAATTGTATTATACTTCTTTCATGGGTGTATGTATCAAATGTTACCAAATCGATAAGGGAATTTGAAATTTCAATTTCCATTTATTCGGCTTTACGCAAACTTCATTGATTATATTACTCCAAGATTATGTGTGGAATCACTACTCATTTGATTATGTCATAATTTCCACTCCCCTTTATATGGATATAATTTTGATACACATAATCACTCCATTGATAATTTCTCATGTCATCTATATGAATTTGATAAGAGTAATTTTAACTCAATCTCCATTTGTTGAGTTAAACATACAATTCATTGGTGTTGTTTTTACAAGATTATGTGTGAATGTCCTTTGATTGTTTTACACTAAATATCCAATAATATTTAGTTTATTTATATTTTTCACACATAAGTATGTTGTTGATTTATCCTTAACCTAAGGATATGGCCTTTATGAGAGATTTCCTCTCAATTTACGTTCCATTGAGACTTCCTTGTTGATATACACTAAATCACTTTTATATGGTGTGTATAATGTACTTTGACATAGTATATCATGAATTCCTTTATTCTCATGATATTACAATGTTTTGATTACCTCAATTATTTTTATTCAAGGGTCTCTCATTTGGTTAGAAACTCTAACTAAAATATGATTTTTAAATGTTTTAAAGACATATTCTTCTAAATAATGCTCATTAATGTCCATGTTTTAAAAAAATTGGTTTTAAGGATTTATTTATATGGAAATTAATGTTTTAGAATTAAAACTATTTTTAAAAGTTTCAAAGTGTTATGGGACACTTTGATTTAAAAATCTATTTTTAAATGGATTCCTGACAAATAGCGTGACTTTAAATTATTCAAGAAAAAGGGTGATATTTCACTCAAATAGTTTTGATGATTATTTTCATCTATGTCAATATCCTTATTTATTCTCGATTGAGGATAATATGATACAATAAAATCATCCATATTGTATCGAATGAGTTATGTTTTACTGTGGATGTTCTATATTTATACCATTCACGGTTTGTGGATAAAGTATTGACATTTCATATGCTATTTTTAATACGAATGTTTATGTTATGTTTAAAACTTTTCATATGAGGAATGCATTGGACTTAGTAAGTGACGGGTGGAGCCTGCTATAGCTCCTAGATGCATTGGTAGGTCTCATGAGACAAACTAGTTTCATGGAACAAGGCATTGAAAAAATCTTATATTTAGTCTTGCACGAGGCCTTGGCTATGTGGTTATGATAGTCTGGAATTATGCATTCCATCATTATGAAAGTGGTTATTGATATTGCATGTGATTATTCGATTAGTAGAGTAACCATGTGAATAAGTAAACGACATTATTTCATTTTATTTTTTGCCATACTATGTTGAAGTTCAAGTTTAAAAGGCTTTTGTTTTATATTTAAATTGCCTTAAGTGATTATTCTTATCTATGAAAGCTTCTTCTATATTTTTATCCTTACTGAGAATCTGAGCTCACCCCTTTCAATGTTTTATTTTTCCCAGGATTATGAAAAAGTAATTTATGAATGACCTGCAGGGATAGTATGAAGGGATATGAAAACCAGATGTTTTTTATGATGTAATGTAAAACATTATGAATGTATCTAGTGTTTCCAAGGCTACTAAACTAATCAGTCTTTCAATACTTGATCTTTCTTATGATCATGCCAATGTTATGTAATAATGCACCGACTCTGGATAACTGGGGTCTGGGTGTTACAAATATATATTTCATTTATAACATATTTGTACATATGTATTCATTATAATATATATATATATATATATATTCTATTCTATTTCATGGCTGATACAATAACGTTGCTCATGTTACGGCAGACTATCACTATGAGAAGCGATGTGGTTTGTCTTTCACTAACACTAAAAATGGAAGGAGATAATGATAAAGTTAATTAATATATGTTATATAGAGGAAATAATTATTATTTTAATGATATATTTAACATTATATAAATATAATATATTTATTTATCATTTTTTCCACTCACAAAAAGTTGGTAACATCATTCATGTACTATAGACAACCACATTCACGAAGCGATGTGACTTTATTTTCGTCACCACACCACATGGATGATATATATATCTATATAAAATTATATTTCTGATATTATGATATTTCTATAAAGTTAAAATATTTATTACATCCTTTCAATAATGATTATTAAAAATAGAAAACGTTACACATGCGTACGTATGACCTATGGTCTACATGATTGTAACATACTTCATTTTTCATCAACATATATTATGACTGGTTTTAAAAGATTAAATGATATATTGATATGATAATTATTTAATTATTATTTTTCTGAAAATTAAAAATCTCTATTATATATTAAATAAATAGATCTTTAATGAAAAAATACATAACAAAACAGGGTAATTAACACTCAAAAAGATGAAAATAATGAAATATTATAAATGAATGTTTGATGATATATTTTAAAAAGATGATATATGATAGCATAAATATTAATATTTTTCATTAATAAGTTAATAACAAACCTTAACCATTATACGTGATGTTAAATCATGTTCGGATATGGGAAATCATGAGGTAACGGATTTCATTTCAATTTAAATTTAATTGAGATATTTTTTTTGTTATGAACCAATTCAAATTAATGTAGTGCTTATACATCCCCATAAAAATTTAACATCATGATTCATACTAAATTATATTTTATGTTCCAATTTTCATTTTTTATCCAATAATATTTTAATTGAAAATTACCATGTGGTAATAGTTACTATCAAATCATAATTTTTTTCATTGTCAACTTTTACTTAAAATAATCACGTTATTGTAATTGTTTTTTTGAAAAAATTACATTTTTATTAAATATCCATTTACTTATATAATAGATATTAGTATTTCTTATACATTAATCCATATTTTCATATGATGTTAATTTTAAAAAGATATTGATTAATTTTGAAAATATTGAGAAATATGTGTCCAATATTTAATAGATGTATTTGACAAGGGATTTGTTTTATAAATTAAATAGCTTATTTGATACATGAGGATTGTTTTGGTCTATTATTTAATTCTTTTGGGACCGTTAAAATGAGGCCCCTCGATGAATTGGTAGTCGCGTTATAGGAATTAGTTGGCCAAATCAAATGGATTTCTAACTATATATTTTAAATCCTATAGGGAATGGTCTTGAATGTAAAGGTTACATGTTCCTTAGAAACATGACATCCAATATTTAATCATTTCATTCATTTAGAAATAATTTATTATTATAATACGTGCTTTTTTTCTTTGAAATTATCTATGTATACTTTTCACTATCATGTTATTGATTAAATATAATGTATTTTAGTTATTTACATTTCCATATTGATTATTCCTTATCAATATATTTATGTGGAATTTGTTTTTAGTTGTCATCCTTTATATATTTATTATGTTTACTAATTTATGATATCTTTTTTTGTACTTACCCCTTACGGAGTATTTGACCACACTATATTTTTGTTTTCCTTTCTCCAAGTTATGAAGATGGATTCTTAGAATGAGTTTCAAGGATGTTATTTATTATATTTTGTTATGTATTATGTTATATTCGCTATTATATCATTAAAATGGGTATATTTTCTGTATTTGGTTCCCTTGACCATCTAAAATAATATATATTACCCAACAAGGATTAAAATATCACTAGGAGGGGGTGGGGTTGAATCAGTAGTATTATTTTATTTTAGGATTCATTTCATAAGAAACAACCTAATCCAACTGTTACAGATTAATTTCTATAATTAAAACAAATCAAACACATAACCATAAGAATATAATAATTTACCTGATTCACAACTCTAGTTGAGTATATAGTCCTTGGTATGTTTTTGGAAATAATAAAATACCACAAAATCCATTACAAAATAATAATTTTCTGAGTAATACAATGATTATTAAATTTCATTTCACTAATGTTGTGCAAGGATCACTAAAATAAATATTTTTCTTCACATAACACAAAATGATATAATAATTTTTTGGTAAAAAACTTGTTACAGTGATTCTTGATCATCTATAAAAAATAATAACAATAAAAAAATTCCTTTCTTAACTAGAAGCTGGTAAGAACTTCCTAGAATTTGTTATAAAAAATATCAATTATATTTTCCTAGTAAAAATTTCCTTGTCTGATACTATTCAGTATGATTATCCCATTATTATTATCCCAATTCATAAAAAATATAAATCTATCCAAATACTATTGCGAAAAATCAATTGCTCTTCTATCCTAAGGATGGAACACTCAGTTTAATTCCAAATCTAGCGGAATAAAACAGTCTGCTCAATATGATGTCTTAGATAAACACAATGATAAGACATGAATACAATAATAAAAATGATACTTCTCTTTCTATATGCAAGAAATAAGGGTTTATATGGGATCTTAAAAAGTTTTTCCTACTTCACAACCATTCTTGAATCTTTAATCTTTCTTAAATATCAGATTATTATTAGACACATTCAATTCCTCTTAAAATCAAGGTATTTATTAGACTTCTCAAACCTTAATTGAATTTTATATCTTATATTCAATTCATCTTCATTTAATCTTTCTAACAAATATTTAATTCATTTTTTATTTTCTATTATGATTTTTTCATTAAGAAAATCATATACAATTTTTTCATTATGAAATCCTAGTATGATTTGTTTAGTATGAATTATTTAGTAAAATTTTCTTTAGTAGAAATTTCATTGTACAATTACTTTAGTATGAATTATTCAGTATGATTTCATCAATAAAAATTCTTCTATTCCAATTCTTTAGGATGTATAATTTAGTACAATTTCTTCAATATGATTTTCTCAGTACAAATTCTTCTATACGAATTCTTTAGTTCCAATTATTCAATATGATTACTTATATATGAATTCTTAATTATGATTTCAATAGTATTAATTCTTTAATAATAATTATTTTTATTCTTTATTCTCATCAACTTATATTTCTTCCAAAGCCTCATCAAAAGTTAATCTTCCAGATCCACATTTAGACAATTTCATTTATAAGCCTTATCAATATCCATTTAATCCTAAGACTCAATAACATATTTTTCTTCTTTAGCCTTAGAAACATAATTTTCTTCTTAATACCCATAAATTTAATTTCCTTAATTATCCTCATCAATATAGTTTCCTTTATGATCCTTAGAAACATTTTTTTATTACTCTGATTTTAACAATACTTTTATTTCCTATGATTTTTATTCATAAACCGTGTGTTAGAAGTTTTAAAATTTACTTATGATTTCTGAGAATTAAAAACACCAAAGAATCATCACATTTTATCTAATCCATGATGAATTTTATAAAAATCAGTACCTCATTATGAGATTCTCCCACTTCACACCCATTGGTGAGTCTGAACAGAATATTTCTACCAAACAATTTTTTTTAATATAATGGAATTTCTGAAACAATGCGAGTCTGATTTTTTTGAGAACTATTTTCTAGTATGATCTTAATCATATACGAAGATAGTTGATTTATCATCTGTGACATCAAATTACCATAATATTCTAAAACAAACATCCAAAAAAACATTCTCTAGAAAAATGTTTCCTAAAAATATTCCCCGTTGTATTTTTTGTGAACTGAGATTCATAAATCACAAAACATTATTACCTAATGAAATGGATTATTTATCAACAATTGTATACCTATATGAACTAACTCATTGTAGGACATAATAGTTATTGATAGCTGAAGCATGATATCCAAAATTAGTGATTATTAAACCACTTTAACTTTTTATCCTCAACTTTTCTTATTCATATTTTCTTCCTCATCTTAACTTAGTTCTTCAAATATCCTTGAGTAAAAAAATTTGGTTCCTATAACTACACCAACAAACAGTTAAAAAACACTATCCAAAGGTATTATGAGAGCCGGAAAAAAATACACATACGTAAAACATGATGAGAAATAGGTTGGAATACCATGTTCAACATCAATTTGTAAAAATGATCCATTGATAATGGTTTTTGGAGTATTTAATCAACTTCTTCCAATTTGAGATCATAATTAAGCACTAATTTATCATTCATTACATGATCTTTGATGAAGTGGTAATTTATATCAATATATTTTTAATGATAATTTTGTACCATATTATTTTAAATATTTATGGTACACTGATTATTACATACCAAGAGAAAGTGTAACTTAACTTCAACAAGTATATACTATAATTGAGTTTTTAACAAATTCAGATGAGTAGTGGATTCAGTGGAAACAACATACTCAACATCAAACATACAAATATTTAATGAATTCTATTTATTTTTATTCCAACTAACACCTCTTTTTCTTAGAAATAAAACTCCACTATATATGGATCTTATATCATCAAAGTTTTCTTCCAAATCATTATCTGAATATAAAAACAAGTTAAAAAATTTTAATCTGGCATACAACATTACAATTGTTTTCCTTTTATATATCATAGAATTCATTTTATCACCATTAAATGTTATTGTTTTAGAGAACTATGAAATTTTACACACAAGGTAACAACATAAACAATGTTTGGCCTTGTGGTAGTCAAATATAAAAAATTTCCTATCAACTTCTAAAATTATTTTTGGCCAACTTCCTTGCCTTCTCGATCATTACTAAACATGGGTCCCACTAAAACATTTTTGGAAACTTCTTTTGAATTTTCCATTCAAAACATCTTAAAAACATCATTAACATAGTTATCTAGGGAGAGATAAACACATTTAATATTTTTAAATATTTGTAACCCAATATACATTTTCATTTCCCTTAGTTGGTACATTTTAAAATACTTTTTTATCTATTTAAAAAATCTATCAAATTTTGTTTCATCATTCCCCGCAATGATAATTTCATCATCATAAATAATCAAAATAAGGTAAAACTCCTGGATTGTTCAATTTAATGATTTCTAGGAACTCTTGATTTATTAAAACTCATATTCCGTAAGAATGTGTCTAATTTTTATTACCATGCTCTGAGAGATAGTTTTAATCCAATAACATATTTCATTAACTTACACAGATAAAAGTAATCTCTCCCAACATCAAATCCATGTGGTCATTCAGTATAGGAATCCTCATCAATTTCCCCATTAGGATGTGAAAACATTACATTCCATTGAAAAATATTATATCTTTATTGTGAAGAAATACCAAAAATGATTATGATTAATTCTAAACTTACAACCACATCAATTCCTTCAATTTGTGAATACCCTTTTTAAATAAGCAATTCCTTATTCCTTATCACCACACCATCTTCATTGATCTTGTTAATGAAATCCTGATTTATACCAATAACATTTATTTTTTAATGGATTATGTATTAGTTCATAGGTATTATTACTCTCAATATAATCATGTACTTCATTCATGGATTGAACCCATACTAGATTCTCAAAAGAATCATCAAACTCTTTTGGTTCCACATTAATATAAAAAGAAGTTTGTGTATTGGCATTTGATGTTCCTATTATTGGAATGTTCTGATCTTGATAACCAATAATATTTTAATCTTCCACATTCTAACTCATCCTAGGATGGGATTTTCATGTATATTCATAATTAATATAAATATCTGATTCTGATTATTGTTTTTGTGTAGGATTTCAGTTTTCAATGTGCTTAAGAGAAATTTTAACAAGACATTCTTTATCTTTCTCAACTTCCTTATTTGTTAGAGTCTGTTAATCCTCTAATTTTTCATTTAATTTTACATCAAATAAATCATCTATTATTTCCATTTATTTATTAAAGAATTATTATTCTCTTACTTTTGGAGAATAGCCATGAAATATTCCATCCTCACCTCTCTAATGGAACATTCCCAACTTTCCACCATTCTCCTATATGATGCATGGACACCCATAAACTCTTATGTGATTCAAACATAGAGTTTTATTATAACACATTTTATATAAAGTAATATATAATATTATCATATTGAAACATTATTTTTAGATATATATAGTATTATGTATGGATTTGCTCCAAAATTAATGATAAAGACCATGTTTAGGTAACATAGTTCTCCCAATTTCCACTAAACTAATATTAATTGTTTTAGAAACCCCATTGTGTTGATAGCAATATAGTGAAATGAACTAATGCGGAATTCCATGTTTCTAAAGATAAATTTAAAATTATTCATTCTTATACTCACCACCAATATTAGTCCTAACTACTTAATGGAATACTCATGTTCTTTCTCAACTATCCTCCTCAAACATTTAAACATTTTTACAGCATCTGGCTATTGTTTTTATATAAATAACACAAGTAATGTGGGTAAAGTTATCAATGAAAGTGATAAAGTACTTATTTATAATACTTTATTCTTTATTAATTGGCCCATAGATATCATAATGAATATGTTTCGAGGTTATATTTAAACAAATATGAGATTTCTTATGCACAAAATTTTTAATCGTTCCTTTTTGAAAAATATTAGAACAACAATATCTTCTTCTTGACATATATGGAATATTTAGACACTATCTCACATTGGTAACTTTTATATGTTTTTATGACAAATGTGTCGATATTTTATGCCACACCATATTTTCTTTCACTATACCCAATTAACGGCAGTTTTATATCTCATCACATTGGAAGAAGATTCATTTTTTACGCTGACTTCTTACAATTATCGTTCCATCTTCATCCCTTTTCATAGTAAAACCATCTTTTCTAATGATAATTTTTTTACATAATAAAAAATTTCTGAAAAATTAGGCATGTTTTGTTTCAGCCTATCAATATATAATGTTTTCTTGGATTTCATCTTTTATATTCCAATGATGGCTGATCCAACCCCATTGATTCTAAAATATTCATCATTTCCAAAATTCACTATTTCTTGGTTATAGTATTCAAATTGTTAAACAAATTTATGTATCATATCATATGAGAAAAATTACCAGTATCAAGAATCCACAATTGTTCTCTTCTTATATATTTCAATGCGGTTTTGACATCAAGATCATTTTATCCTTCATTTTCATTATTTTCCTGTAGTTTTTTATAATTGTTAAAAAAAATTTGTTGATCTTGTGACATGAAAAGACATCCCCTTTTAATTTTTCTAGGATTTTCACATCTTTTACAAAGAGTTTCTTGGGGTTGGAACCTATTCACATTTTTCACAACATCCTTTTCAGGTTTCTTATGAATTTCCTTCTCAGACTTCTTTTGAGAGGATTTAATCCCAATCAAACATTGTATTTAATTACCTATGAAATAGTAGGAATTTTTTTGGTTGAATGAACACATATTTTTTGTATGTATAAAAAAACTATAATACTATATGTATCCATAGAAAGATTATTTTCTTCTGAATCTTTCGGATTAATAGGTGATGTGAGTATGTTTCTCAGTAACATTAATGAAAAATCATTGTTGACCACCAACCTCGTTTCAAATGAAACTTTATTCTTCAGAATTGATTTATTTTCAACATTTTTGGAAATAGAAGTAATGTAATCTTTTTCATATTTAGAATGTTTTGAAACAATTTCGGAATCATAACTTTTAGAAACATCCGAATTTATGACATTATTAGTCTTGTCCACATATATAAATTTTCCAATAATCATCTTTTGAGAAACATATTTAGGTTTATTTTCATTAACAAATATAGTATTGTACTAAAATATTGATGGTGTCTTTTAATAATTTTCAAGTTCCTCCTTATGATAAATTTCACTAAATCTAATGATAGAGTTTTTAGAACATGAATCCCTAGGTTCACCTTTACAATGTTCTTATTGGACACATTCCAACTCTTCTTATATTACTTTTAACTTTACTTCTATATGTTCATTCCATTTCATTAGTTTCTCAAAAAAAATCTTCAAAATATCAATTTATTCTATAATATTCTATTTTTCAAGAGGAAGACACTCTTTATTGTTTGTTGAGGAACATTCATTTATCAACTTCCAGTATTCCCTCACTATCTTTCTAATATTTCTCATAAATTCTTTGAACTATTATTTCAAATGAGATTCAAATTGGGTTTCATCTACTTGAGAAATACTGCTTCTAAAATCATTTTTATTCACTATTATAATAAAATTATTCTCTCTATCTTTCTTTGTGAAATATATTTTAGATTCAACTTCATAATCTTCTTTTTAATCTTTTTTAAACAATATTCTTATTTTAGAATTGAAGAAAATTGTATCTTTCCCTTTGTTAAAAGATATATCTTGATCTCCCTATTCATTACATGACTTTCTTGGTGTTATTTTTAATTCATCATTATATTCAACATTCTTTATTAGAGGAAAATGAGCCATAAAGTTTCCAATGAATCTAAATTCAAAACAATTCAAGGGATGTTTCCATTTTTAATTAAATATACTCATTCAAACATTTTTATAAAAAATGATAAAATGTCATCAAATTTTTTATACAAATAACTTTCTAAATCATAATTTCCAGCTTCTCCTTCAATAAGAATCTTCTTTGACTTTTATTTCTTATCAGCCTAAAAAGAAATTTACCTATCAATTTTTTTTCAATATATATCTCCCTTTTCCTTTTATATGTGAGGATATTTCAATGAGAATTATCTAATGACAATGTTTTAGGATCTCTATATTCCAATGAATAAAATTTAGCATCAAAATTTTTGGGAAGGATTTATATGATTTTTTCAAAAACAATAGAATCATCCAAATTTTCTCCAAGACATATAATAATGCTGATAATGTCATTTACCTTGGTAAATAATCCACCAAATGATTTCTATTAACCCATATTTACATCTACAAACACAAGACACCATATTGTTTACTTTTCTTTCTTCAATTTTTTATTTCCAACATAAATGTTTTTCAACTTATCAAAAATGAATTTGGACATGGAAAACCATTAATTATTGAAAAATAACTTTATAAACGTTATGAGAGTAAATTATCTTTAGATCTTCCATCATTCTCATGATTCTTATTATTAATGGGAGTAAGAGGAACTGTTTCATTAATAAGAGGAAATCAACCTATTGTAACATCAAGAACATCAAACGTAAGAGACATACGATAAGAAAACACTATATTATTCAATATATTATAGTCCATACCAGAAAATTGTGGAATACCATTACTATTGACACAATTCAAGTTATCCTTCACAAATTAACTTTAAAAAAATTCAGAAATGTGTAAAATAAGGGAATGTTTTGATTTGATAATAACTAAGATTAACCATTCAGGATTAAAGTATCACCGAGAGTGGGATGGGTGGATCAGTGATATCTTTTTCTTTAAGTATTCCATTATTAAGTAATAACCTTCATCTCCTGTTAAATACTTATTTCTTTGCTAAAAACAAATCAAACACAAAACCACAAGAACATTAAAATTTACAAGGATCAGTATTGAAAAATATTAGCTAGTCCTTTGTCTGGTTTTGAAATAACCAAATACTAAAAATCACAATAGAAAAAAAACCATTTTTGTGGAATATAATGAGTAAAATATTACCTTACCCTTTTTTAGCTCTATGATCAATACAACCAATAATGTTCATTAGATAGAATGAAATGATATCAGAATTTTTTTTATATAAAATCATGTTATGGTGATTCTTGATCAAATTTAACAAATGTGATATTTAGAAAAACTTTTATTCAGCTCCTTACACAGATTCTTGGATGAACATCACGTAATTTTATGTGAAAAAATAGATTCTAATTTGAGTCGGATGAATTACCTTTTTGATTCTTCCTAGTAAATTTCTCCCATTATGATTCTCCCCAGTCCAAAAAATAAATAACTCTGTCCAAATATGTTTGAGACAAATCCGCACCTCATCTATACTGAGTACGAAACACTGTTTTTATTTCTAATCCATCATAATACCATAATCATCTAAATATGATGTTTTAGATAAATATGATGATCAGAGATGAATACAATCGTTTCCTCTTTTACTCGATAATAAAAAACCTTTAAGAAATCACCTTTTGAAAAACATTCTTCATTTTCTAGAAATATGGATATTCTCACTCCTCTTTCATGAGAAATTCAAGTCACACAAAACTCATAGTTTTCTTTTACTTTTATGGGAAGGAAATAATGGTTTTGGTGGGATCTTGAAAATGTTTCCCCCATTCAAAAACATTGCAAAATCATTAATCGTCCTAAAATATCATATCATTCTTTTTATTATTCAATTCATCATGAAATACCGGTCTTTCTATAAATTATTCAACCTTTTTTGAATATCAGATCTCCTATTTGATTTATCTTTCTAAAGTATTTCTAAAAAGTCTTCAATACAATTCGGATATGTTATTCCGATTTTACAGTATAATTTTTTTAATTAATAAATCCGAGTATGATTTTTTTCATTAAAAAATCCTAATACAGTTTGATTAATTTCATTTATTTGGAATGAATTATTTCTTAGGAATTATTCAGTAAGAAAAATTCAATATGATTTTATTGGTTAGAATTATTTAGTAAAATTTCATCAATATGATTTCCTCAGAACAAATTATTCAGTATGAAATATTTATTAAATGTTCTTCAGTATGATTTCTTCATGTACGGTTTCATTAATAAAATCTCTTTAGTGTGATTTATTCAGTTCAAATTATTTTTCTTACAGAGCCTCATCAACATATTTTTCTCCTGGAGCCTTGAAAACATATTTTTCTTCCTAATCCTCATTAAAATATTTTCCTTAATAAGCCTCATAAACATATTTTATTATCTGGGCCTCAACAAATCCTTTTCCTTATTGAGCCTCATCAACATCTTTTCCATCCCAAGACTCATCAACATATTATTCTTCTTGATCCTAAGAAACATATTTTTCATACACAAATTTATTCAAAACATTTACACAGCCAAATTTTTATTCATAAATATTTTATCATATGTTTCAAAATTACTTATGATTTATGATAATACAAAACAGAAAACCATTATTAAATTTTTATTAGATCCAGAAATAATCTAGTTGAAACCAATAACTCATTATGATCGTATCCCAATTCGGGACCCAATGGTGAGTCTAATGAGATACATTTCTTCTAAATAGATTATTCCCAATAAGATTTACATTATTTATCAAAGCGTGTCTTATTTTTATAAAAAATATTTTTTGAGTCAAATTTTCAACTTTTACAATGATAGTTTTATTGTCTCCTCTGAAAAAAAGACCACAATATTGTGTGAATAACAACAACAAAAGAACCTTCTCTAGTTATCATGGTACCAAAACTGACCAATATATTGGGATTGGAACCCCTATATCTATGAAAATTTAATAAAGTGAGGTATCATATCTATGCTACTCGAGTCATGGTTATTACAAAATTAAAGATCACATATGGGGAGACAAAGAATACCTTGATGATTTGTGATTTGTTGAGTCTTCTAATTGATGATTCCTCATAATTTATATTATAAATGGGTGATCTATGTTCTTATCTTTAGTGAGATATGATATATATACCAATTTTCATTACACATAGTTTTGGAGAAATTCCTCTAAAAAATTTATCCTCCAATGTGGTGTTCATATAACATCGTTATTATGAGCATTATATATCATCTTTCTTAGGTAAATTTAATTCAATCATTTTATGTTGGTTTACTATTATATTTCTAGAAAAAATTATGGAATATAATTGATGATGAGTGTAAAATAATTGCATGAAGTGTATATGTCAAGACACTATGATATATAATAAAAATTCATTTCTCTTATATACCAAATCATGAAAAAAACCCTATAAATTCCACAATAAATATTTTACACTATAGAAACATGTGTTTGGTTAAAAAATTTAATATATATCCATTAATATTTGGTTTCCCACTATCAATGTGATAGGATTACCATCACACCTTAATAAAACACACAATGATGTTGGAGAGGAGTTCACACATTAAAGAAGAGAGATATAAATATTTTATTATATCTATCATGGCGATACATACTTCTCACATCATATGGATGAGAATAACATTGATATATGTATTTAGTGGAGATGATTAAATATTAAAACCATATTATAATTCATTTCCCACACCATATTAGCTAAGTAATTTTTTCATCTATATTGGAAATTATAATAATAAAAGATCCATATCATTTAGATATTTTCAGCACACACAAAATTAGCAATACCTGATTTTTGTGGTATATATAAATACTAATACTTTCTCTAAAAAATTATTTTGGATAAATAAATGTAACATAATAATTATATGTATTGGAAAAACTTTTATGGAACATTGAAATGGTATTTTTGGATGGGATTATGCAGTAGAAATAGGTTCCAACTATTATCCAAAATCTAATGGCACATGAGTTTGCTACATGATATTGAAAAAATTATTTCTTTTCTTCTATATAATTATTATAACATGAAAACAATACTATATTTACACTCTTAATTATTTTATCTCTTTAATAAAATGATATGAACATGTATATTTAAATTGAAACCTTTAGACACCATGGATTTGACTCCTGATAATGAGAGTGAGGGAATATTTTGAAAACCTATGAATCATGTGAATCCCTTATCTATCTCGTCATCTCTCTCTATCACTTTCATCACATAATTTTTAACAATATAATTCGTACATGGGAAACTAACAATCAATTCATTCAAAACTTTTTTCATAATAATAAATGTGACTAAGCACTTTCTATGAAAAAATAGAAGTAAGAAATAAGGTATGGATATCCATTTAACACCAATTCATAAAAAAACCTCAGATAACAACCAACCTGTAGTCCCAATGCACACCCAATTTTTCATAGGAACCCATTCAAAAACTATAAACTAATATTCTTCATTGTTATCCCACTCAATCAGCCTCCCACAACTAGAACCGGTAGCCCCAATGCACAGAATCACTACACCCATGACACCCATAAACATGAAGTCATGAAACAACCCGGTCCTACAACCCCGCTACCCAAACACTATGCAGAAATAGTCCCACATCACAAAAAGTCCATGAATACCAAAATCAATCAATCTCCCAACCTGATATTTCATCACACCTCATGTCCCACCCCATACTGAAATCCTATAATAACCCCTACTAAAACTACATCCCCACTACATAAACATACCAAACCTTCTCACTTAACAATCTACTCTGCCCACCCCTATACCCACCACTGTGCACCCAATAGTAGCACCACACAACCCACATAGGTCACAAAACACAATAGATCACAACATATAGCCAGTCCTATCAAACATGATGTATTCATATTTTTTAAATAGTGTTCTTTAAATCCAATTTGATAAACATGGGTGATCACATAAGTGTTTTAATCCTAGGGTGTCTAATTAATTTGACTAGGTATACATGATTAATCAGATTGATATTTACAGAAATTATATACAAGGAAATTGCAACCATCATAAAGCATCACCAATACACAGAAAAATACCACCAATAACCATGATTTTTAGAAACTATATGGCCATGATAGATCACATCGTCAACAAAGATAACAAACAAAACAAATAACACAAAATGAACATCTTCATTATCACCCCCATTTATTAATTCTCGTTATCTTTATTATATCAGGTTACAACTATTCTTAAAAGGAGTTGTTATTATAACCACACAACATGATGCAAAACTAAAAAGGGAGATAAAAGAAAAAATCCTTACATCCAACAAAATGTTACCAAATCTATTCCTTACGTTGAACATGGGATTGTGCAAGAAGAAAAAAATTCCGAGAAAAACAGGATAGGGGAGGGGTCTGGAACATGTGAAAGACTCATCTAGAGAAAAGGTCTCTAGGTGCATCAATAGAAAAGATTGGATATGACATCATCTTCGGAAAAAGAAATACCAATCCGATATCAACGGAACCAGAAATAGTTTCAAATGTCATTAATGTGGGATCATGGTCAAGATTAAGTGGTTCGACTATTTCAATGTCCTCAAAGAATTAGGATATTAATTATATAATTAATATTTAATTAGACTCCTTTAGAAACACCCAAACAAGGATATAAACTCAATTTATATAAAAGAAAATTTAAGAGGTGTGAAACTAGAAAAACTGGGAAAAGGAATTTGATACTAATCGGTGAGTCACTGATGATGAGCCACCGATATACACTTACTCATCAACACTGGTGCCTTGAATCACCGAAATCGACACCTAGAGTCAAAAACACTAATGCCTTGAGTCACCGAAATCGACACCCTCACTCACCCACACTGTCACTCAGACTCACTGGCACTAACACCCTGATCCACCAACACCAACACCCTGTCTCACTAACAATGATACTCAGACTCACCGACACTGATGCCCGGAGTCACCGACACTAACGTCCTATGTCACCAACAACAATGTTGTAAGCCACCAACACTGAAAATACCACAATTGAATCACTGAAACTGATAGATCAAAATGAAATGCCAATAGAAAATGTATAAATTTTTGGTAAACATCTCAGAATCAGTCACTGATAACCCACAAGAACACTTGAAACACTGTATTTACACAATTTAATGGACCAAGGAGGTCTAGTTCATTACAAAAATCATTTAATTTGTCAATGACAACATCCAATTCTATAATAGGTTATAGATCCCCATTGATTAATAGTTTATTGATTCCCATATAAGGTTGGTATAACCCATATTCCATAATTTCCATAGTTAGGGTTCACTCCCAATAATTTCATAGTAAATATAGACCCATGCTAAATTTTTTTCACTGCACATTCCTACTCATGTTATCTAATTTGATATCAATATTTTCCTTTTGAAATATTAAGTAATATTATTTTGGGAATTTCCATCACATCATGAGTGTAACACCCCAGGTAAATAAAGAATATGACATTTTCACATCTATCCCTATTTGTGAATAAAATATTAATATTAATTTAGAGGGAATTCTATGCTCGATGGCTTACCTAATATGCAACAATAAGTTCATTTGAAATCTTACGTTGCACTCTAATAATAAAATAATATTATTTTAAATGGTAGTTAATGCCTAGCCGTAGTAATGGCGGGAATGAACATAACTAACTGCAAAATGATTATATATGTTTCTCAAATATTTTTATTTTTTATAATAAATGTTAGAGGATTAAAAATTCAAATGAATCCAATTTTAAGCGTAAACATTCAAATATTCTTTAAAAAGTCGATTAACAGCCTTTTGATGGAGAACCTGTTTTAAATAATCTTTTTGACAATTTTATGTGTTATACATGAAAAAATAAAATTCTTCATCAGAATCAGGACATCAAAATTTACTTTGTGTAATTTTTTGGTATTTTTCCGATAAAGTTCATTTTTAATGAATAATGAATAATGTTGTATTTAAATTCAAAACCACTTTTTAATCTAATTTATTTATATGATTAGATTATCTATTTAATTTGTTTTAAAGTGAAATTAGAATATATTTTTACCATTTAATCCAATAGTGGTCGTTGGAATTAATTTTACATTGAAATTGGACTTAAACTAGTGTCAATCTTTTAATAGATATTGTTTCTTAAAAACATGCTATTTGTTTTGACAGCAGGAATTAATTATTAAATTAATTAATTCAACTTATAAGTTTTGAATTTCTTAAAATGTACATAATTTTTGAGTTCGGAATATCAAATATAGATTAGGGTGAATTTTTGGTATTTTTCTGAAAAACTTCAATTTTTGATGAATATTGAAACCACTTAGTGGTAGTTAAAGAAACTGATTTTTCGTCGAAATGAAACTTTTCCACCTCTGTGTTTTGAATTTCAAAAATCAGACATACATGGTTGTCATTAATAAGTAAAATGTGGTTCAGTGGGATTAAAATAATTTTTTGGTTAATAGTAACTTTTATGTTTTCAATCGCGATTAGAGGTAATTAGTGTAGTTTAAGATAAAAATAATGTTTTAATAATATGAAATGACCTAGACAGATGTCCTACCCTCATTGGATGTGTCATGTCCGACAATGAAAATACATGGGTCATCTTGGGGACCCCATGGAGCCACTTTGGATTGAAAATGACATAAATACTGTATATTTAATGTTAAAATAAAAATGTCACAGGAATGAGCTGTTTCACTAAAGAATTTGTAAATGGTGTTATACAAGTCATATTTTTGACTATAAATATTCATTAGAAAGATAAAAATATTCCCTACATCATGATAATTTTATTATAATTTTTAGACATTAAATATATTTTTTTATTTATGACATCATGATGAAGCAGCGATTACCTCATTAATAATGGATTTAAATAAAATGAAATGATAATGTTAAAACTATAAAATAAACTTGTCAAAGACCTATTAGATGAGTATATATAGAACCCTTACCACCTTATCCTCTAAATAAATCAATATGGGACCTTTAAAAACCGAAAATCATTTGAAAATAATGTAGCATTTTGTAACTTTCCATGAGTGTCCCTCCTCTCCTCTTATAAAAGGCCCCCACCTCTAACACCATACACACACCTATCAAGCCTTTGGCTAGGCCAAACCCTTCCCATTTCATCTCTCCACATCCCTATATTCATCATTAGAGCCTCACTTTGTGAATAATCCTTTCCAAGGAAGCCTTTGTGCTCAAATGAAAGGAAGTTACCTGATTTAAAGGCAATGTCTTCCCATCTTTCTTTTGTTTTATTTTTCATCTTCAACCCCTAAACTCTTTTTATTCTTTTCTATTTTACCACCACCATTATCATCAATATACTAGGATTTTCTATGTGAAGTATTCGAGCTACACATACACACACCATCGTTTAACGGTTAAAGAACATACTGTTTCTGTGGATGGCGAATTACTGCCTCATGAAATGATGATTATTCCATATAATTTTAACACCTTCAAAGGTGGCCATTAAGATGTCACTATATTTATATATGATATATAATATTTTTATGTTTTCCTTAAGTTTCTTTATTTTTTTATGGCATACCTTTATGGTTTCCATTATGGGTAAACGCGATATCTTTATTTTAAGAAGTGCGGACTACCGCCCCCTCAAAGTGATTTGATTCATTAATGCCATATGTGGGATGTAAAAGGATGGAATTAATTGTATTACATATGTCATCATACAGGAATTATAATATTCCTTTATATATTTATTATTTCATTCCATTAGATACAAAAAAAAAGAAATTAAAGTAGCGTTCATGCATACGTACGACTTACCGTCTCCATGAACGGTACATTTAATTTCTTATCTCAAAATATAATGTACTATTATAAGTACATATATATAATGGATATATATGTAATATAATACATCTAAATGATTGATATAATTCTGGAATTATAATATATATATCTCTCATTTTGTTTTAATTCCATTAATATGAACAAAAATGAAAGTAGCGTTCATGCGTACGTACGGCCTACCGTCTCCATGAACGGTGCTTTTAATTTTTTTATCTCTAAATGCTATGGAATAGTATAAAATGAATATATACTGAAAATATATGATATTTAAAACATCAATACGATTCTGGATATGATTTACCTATAACTACATGGAAAATTCTTTTCCAACAAGTTCATTTTTTACTCATGTACTGAACATCAACAAAAACATCTGATATGAACTCACTTTATTGACCAATTATTATAACATTATAAAATGTGATATTAACTGAATAATAATATTTAAATGAGATCCTTAATCAATTATAAATTGACCAAATTTTATTTTTTAGGAGATTAAAGAACGATCGAATCATGTCGGACACGAGGTAAGGGATCCTACTCCTCTCTTTCTTTTTAAGTACACTCTTTTATGTAATTCTTTTTAAGCTCATCTTTCCTATGATTGGGATGTTCTTTTATGTTACTCCTACTATAATTTTTATGTTAATATGATTAGAGACCCTATTTTCTATCATAAATCCATTTTGGAAGTTTGAGTGGCACCGTTAGGCTGCCGAATTTTCGTAAAGGATCCAACCTCTCTATTTTTTTAAGTACTCTCATTTATGTCATTTATTTTAAGCCCATATTTATTATGTTTAGGGATGTTATTTTATATTATTCATACTTTAATGTTTATTTTAATATTATTGGATAATCTATTTGATCTCATAAATCCATTTTTGGATGTTTTAAGCGGCGCAGTTAGGCTGTCGAGTTTTCGTAAGGGATTTTTCATCTCACTTTTATTCATGTGACATTTATGCTACGTTTGCCACTATTTCTATTTAGTGGTGTATGTAATGCCCATTATTATAGATTTTGTTTATTATAATTTCATTTATGGGTATTTACATCATCATTGTATGACCCTTCTTCCATGGGGTGTACTTTTCGAAAGTTACCCAACTCAGTAAGGGGGCCTTTCACCCTCCTTTAATTTAAAAGACTTCTTTTGTTATGTCTTTTAATTCATATACTATTATGTTGGTATATGTTCTTATATATTATTATTTATGTAAATTCTATGTCCAAGTGATGAGATCCCATTTATCTCTATCATCAACCCTATTTGTAAAATTTTATTTGACGTCGTTAGGCTGTCGAATTTTACCAAGGGAACTTCGTAACCCAATTTCGATTTCTTTGGGTTTAACGTGTCGTTATTGAATATTTCACCCTTGGAATATGTGTGAATAAACATTGATTGTTTTACACATAATATCCACTTATATTGGGTGTATTTATATTTGTCACACATAATTATGAGATTGATTTATCTATAATTTATTGATACCATCTTTATAATGGATTTCATTTCAATTTACATTTCCATTGAGACTTCATTGTTGTTATGCACCAATTCACACTTATATGGTGTATATACTATCATTTTGGATATTATATCGTTAATCCATTTATTCTCATGATATTATAATGTTTTTATTAAAATTTATTCCTTAATTATTGTATTCAAGTGTCTCTCATTTTGTTAAATACCCTTTAACAAAAATATCATTTTAAATGTTTTAATGACTTAATCTTATAAATATTTCTCATTAATATCCATGTTTTAAAAATGGTTTTAAGGATTTATTTATATGGATATTAATGGTTTAAAATTTTAAAATCTTCAAAGTAGTATGGGACACTTTGATTCAAAAAATCACTTTATTAAATGTTTTATATGGTTTTGAATTTTTTTTTGAATGGATTCATTATTTCAATATCTTAAAATGTTATATAGTTATTGCAATGTGGGAATGTTATCTTTCCTTTATGCTTAAGTTATGTGCTATGATTATGTAATGGTTCTTGGGCATTGTTATGAATACGGGTGGTTCCGTGATAAACTAAGGGCGGGTGAGCCCGATATAGCTCTCCCATTAATTCGATAATGCGAAGGGGTTAAACGCTAAGGTTTCTCCGAAAAGATTTAGGGAATATACTATGATGGGTATCCCAAACGTATCCTAGAGGGTTACTCCCTATGTAATAATGTTATGAATGCCTCAAGTTACCTTTATGTCTTATGATTTATGTGATTTATTCATGATTTTATGAGGTATGTTAATGTGCTTATGCTTTATGAGTAAAGTATGATTTCATTCTTATGTATATATGTACTAATGTTTCCATTCCATACTTTTTATAACCCCTAATGAGCTTTTAATGCTCATCCCATGTTTTTGAAATGTTTTTCACAGGTCAAAGGAATGGTACATGATATGTCGATAGTGTCAATGAAGTGCCAAAAAAGAATCCATGTTTTATTTTAAATATGTTTCCATTGATGGGAAAAATGAATAGTATCTTTTATGTAACCACTTTGTTTAAATGTCGAATATAATGCAAGTTTTATGATCTAATTCTCTAAAACTATAAACCTGAAAAGATCTTCAATGTGAAATCTTGTAATAACTCATAATTAAGTAATGTTTAAGGATGGGCCCTTATAGTTGGTATCAAAGGTTGGTTAAGATACCTTTAGAGGATAGAGTATTCTTTAAGCATAAGTGACATTACCATAATGGTTGGGATTCCAGAAAGATTCATAGTTTTAGATAAATTGAATGAGTAGGTATATCATCCTATTTAGTACATGATGGTTTTGTTGATATACTCACACTGACATTTCTGTTTTTAGTGAATGGATGGATCTAGCAGGCACCAAAGTGACAATAGGTTTGAAGGAAACTGTGGTGGTTCTCTGATTAAGAGACTGGATGAAATGTGGGATTCAATGAGGAAACTCATGGTTGTTCTAAACAAACTATCACGGAGTCATGATCAACCACGTGATCCTTGGTATGTTCTGTAATTCATCATATATGAGATGACCAATCGATGTGGAAGTTCAGGTAATAATTATAAAGATAACCATTAGGGTTTATATGATTTATACTGTTGAGGTAATTATGGGTTATTATATGTTATGATAGAAAATTAATGGCATGAGATAAAATTGAGTTTAAAATATATTATGATTATTTTTGAAGAATTTATCTCAATTTGGGGAATATTTTATGAATTATATTGTTTTGGAAAAAGGACATCACACAGACCATGTGACAACCCTTACGTCGGACAAAGCTACGAGAATCAAACCCACAATCAAAGTGCGACTGGTATTTATCACCTACCACTGGACTACGTGAAGTCCCTGGTTAGTTTGACCAATTATTTTTAGTTAGATAATTTTAGGAATCAAGAGTAATTTTATTGTGGGTTATCTATGGAAATGATTAACCTGTCATGGAGGATATGTGATTAGGTTAATTACTTTTCAATATGAGAATTTAAGAGAAACTGGTGTTATTTGGATATAAAAGTTAATTTGTACCTTGGAAGACTATGTGATTAAATCCTTCAAATATTTGGGTTTCAATCTTAGTTTGGTCTACTTTGAAGATTTTTTTTGACAATTGTTTATCGAATGGTCTTCGATGATCTTTGGGTTTTTTGGAAAAATTTTGGAGATTAAGAATAGATTTTCTTTTCATAAAGGATTATACTTTTTTGGATTATCTGACCTCATACTAATAATTTTGGTTTTGGATTTTGTCTAAAGACATGGGAAATATATAGTTCTATTTTGTGGATTAGGTTATTCTCATGAAGTTTATTATGGTACTCTTAATGTGAACAAGTTTTCCTAAATACTCGTCTTTTGGAGAAAATATGAGTTTGATTAAGGAATATTGTAAAATTAGAAAGTCTACGTGACAAGTAAGTATGTTTCATTATGATTTAGATAAGCTCAAAAATAAATTCATCAATGAAGAGTAACTTAAAACAAAAATGTTTTCTGTTAACCTTTCCTACTGGGGAATCAAATACTATTTAACCCATCAAATGTTTGTGATTTTCTTATGGTTAACTTTCTCCTACACATGTTTACTATCACTCTCTATCAGAACATGAACCTTTGTTTCCTCTTCCATATCCATATTTTTTACATGGAATCCTAGTATGGCTGAACTCGGGTGACCTTTTTAATTCTCATTCTTTATTTTAATGTGATAGTTTTACTGACTCTTGTTCCGATGTGGGATTTTCAATGAAGTTTCCAAGCCCAATTTAAAATTTTGAGGACGCAATTCCCAAAAAGGGGGAAGGATGTAACACCACAGGTAAATAAAGAATATGACATTTTGAGATTTATCCTTATTTTTGAATAAAATGTTAATATTAATTTAATGGGAACACTATCCTCAATGGCTTGCCCAATACGCAACAACGACTTCCTTTGAAATATTATGTTTTACTCTAATAATAAATTAATATTATTTTAAATGGTAGTTAACGCCTAGTCATAGTAATGGCGGGAATGAACAGAACTAACTATAATATGATTATATATGTTTGTCAAATTTTTTTTTTGTTACAATAAATGTTAGAGGATTAAAAATCCGAATGAATCCAATTTTATGCGTAAACATTCAAATATTCTTTAAAAGGGAGATTATCTGACTTTTGATGGAGAACCTCTTTTAAATCAACTTTTTGAAACTTTTATGTGTTATACATGAAAAAATAAAATTCTTCTTTAGAATCGGGACATCAAAATTTACTTTGTGTAAATTTTTGGTATTTTTCTGATAAAGTTCATTTTTAATGAATAGTGAATAATGTGGTATTTAAATTCAAACCCACTTTTTAATATAATTTATTTATATGATTATATTATATATTTAATTGGTTTTAAAGTTAAATTAGAATATATTTTTACCATTTAATCCAATAGTGGTCATTGGAATTAATTTCACTTTGAAATTGTACTTAAACTAGTGTCAATCTTTTAATAGATATTGTTTCTTAAAAACACGCTATTTGTTTTGACAGCGGGAATTAATTATTAAATTAATTAATTCAATTTATAAGTTGTGAATTTTTTAAAATGGACATCATTTTTGAGTTTGGAATGTCAAATATAGCTTAGTTTGTGAATTTTTGGTATTTTTCTGAAAAACATCAATTTTTAATGAATAGTGAAACCACTAAGTGGTAGTTAAAGAAAATGATTTTTTATTTAAATGAATATTTTCCAACTATGTGTTTTGAATTTAAAAAATATGAAATAAATGGTTTTCATTAGGAATTAAAATGTTGTTTAATGGGATTAGAATAAATTTTTGGTGACAAGCCACTTTTATGTTTTTAATCGCGATTAGAGGAAATTAGTGTAGTATAAGGTAAAAATAATATTTTAATAATATGAAATGACCTAGACACATGTCCTACACTAATTGGATGTGTCATGGACGACCAAGAAAATCCTTGGGTCAACTTTGGGACCCCATGGAGCCAATTTGGTTGGAAAATGACATAAATAACTTTTTATTTAATGTTAAAATAAAAATGTCACAAGCATGAGATGTTTCACTAAAACAATTTTTAAATGGTGTTATACAAGTCATATTTTTTACTATAAATATTCATTAGAAAGATAAAAATCTTTCCTACATCATGATAGTTTTTTATAATTTTTATACATTAAATAAATTTAATTATTTATGACATCATGATGATGCAACAATTACCTCATTAATAAAGGATTTAAATAAAATGAAAAGATAATGTTAAAACTATAACATTCACTTGTGAAAGTCCTATTTGATGAGTATATTTAGAACCCTTACCACCTTATCCTCTAAATAAATCAATGTGGGACCTTTAAATTCCGAAAATCATTTGAGAAAAAAGTAACATTTTGTAACTTTCCATGAGTGCCCCTCCTCTCCTCTTATAAAAGTCCCCCACCTCTACCACCATACACAATCCTCTAAATCCTTTGGCTCGGACAAACCCTGCCCATTTCATCTCTAAACATACCTATATTCATCATTGAATCCTCAATTAGGGCATAATCCTTTCCAAGGAAGCATTTGAGCTCAAATCAATGGAAGTTACCCGATTTAAAGGTAATCTCTTCCTTTGTGTTCTTTTGTTTTATTTTTCTTCTCCAACCCCCTAAACTCTTTTTATTATATTCATTTGTAACAAAACTAGTATATTAACTATACTAGGATATTGTTATGTGAATTATTCTATCTACACTTACACACACCTTCGTCTAATGGTTAAAGAACATACTGTTTCTATGGATGGCGAATTACTGCCTCACGAAATGATGATTGTTCAATATTCTATTAACACCTTCAAAGGTGGAAATTAAGATGTAACTATATTTATATATGATATATAATATGTTTATGTTTTTCTTTAAGCTTCTTTATTTTTTATTTATGGCATACCTTTATGTTTTCCATTATGGGTAAATGCGATATCTTCATTTTAGGAAATGCGGACTACCGCCCCCTCAAAGTGATTTGATTTGTTAATGCCATATGTGGGACATATAAAGGATGGAATTATGGTATTACATATGTTATCCCACTGGAATTATAATATACCTTTATATCTTTATTATTCCATTCCATTGAATACAAAAAATAAATGAATGCAGCGTTCATGCATACGTACAGCTTACCGTCTCCATTAACGGTACATTTCATTTCTTATCTCCAAATGTTATGTACTATTATAAGTAAATATATATAATGGATATATATGTAATATATTAAATCTAAATTATGGATATAATTAGGTAATTATAATATATATATCTCTCATTTTGTTTTAATTCCATTAATATGAACACAAATGAAAGTAGCGTTCATGCGTACGTAAGGCCTACCGTCCCCATGAACGATGTTTTTAGTTTTTTATCTCTAAATGCAATGGAATAGTATAAAATTAATATATACTGGATATATATGATATTTAATACATCAATACTATTATGGAGATGATGTACCTATAACTTCATGGAAAATTCTTTTCCAACAAGATCAATTTTTTACTCTTGTACTGAACATCGACAAAAACGTCTGATATGAACTCACATTATTAACAATTATTATAACATTATAATATGTGACATGAACTGAATAATAATATTGAAAGGAGGTCCTTAATAAATTATAAATTGACCAAATTTTATTATTCAGGAGATTAAAGAACGATCGAGTCATGTCGGACACAAGGTAATGGATCCTACTCCTCTCTTTCTTTTTAAGTACACTCTTTTATGTAATTACTTTTAAGATCATTTTATTATGTTTGGGATGTTCTTTTATGTTAATCCAACTGTATGTTTTATTTTAATATTATTAGAGACCCTATTTTTTCTCATAAATACATTTTGGATGTTTTGAGTGGCGCCTTAGGATGTCGAATTTTCGTAAGTGATCAAACCTCTCTCTTTCTTTTTAAGTACTCTCATTTATGTCATTTATTTTAAGCCCATATTTCTTATATTTGGGGATGTTATTTTATATTCCTCATACTTTAATTTTTATGGTCAAATTATGGGAGACCCTATTTGATCTCATAAAACAATTTTTGGAAGTTTTAAGTGGCGTCGTTCGGCTGTCGAGTTTTCGTAAGGGATTTTTCATCTCACTTTTATTCTCGTGACATTTATGTTACATTTTCCACTATTTCATTTGATGGGTGTATGTACTGAAAATTATTATAAACTTTTTATAGTAGAATTTATTTTATAGGTATTTACATCTTCATTATTTGACCCTTCTTCCATGGGGTGTCCTTTTCGAATGTTACCCACCAAGGTAAGGGGTCCTTTCACCCTCCTTTTTTTAAAGACTTCTTTTGTTATGTCTTTTAATTCACATTCTATTATGTTGGGACATGTTCTTATATATCCTTATTTATGTAAATTTTATGTCCATGTGATTATATCCCCTTTATCTCTCTCATCAACCCTTTTTATAAAATGTTATGTGACGCCGTTAGGCTGTCGAATTTTACCAAGGGAACTTCTTAACCAAATTTCGATTTCTATGGGTTCAAAATGTAGTTATTGAATATGTAATCCTTTGAATATGTGTGCATATCATTTGATTGTTTTACACTTAATATCCACTTATATTGGGTGTATTTATATTTGTCACACATAATTATGAGATTTATTTATCCTTAATTTAAGGATACCATCTATATAATGGATTTCATCTCAATTTACATTTCCATTGAGTCTTCATTGTTGTTATTCACCAATTCACTCTTATATGGTGTATATACTATCATTTTGGATATTATATCTTGAATCCCTTTATTCTCATGATATTATAAATTTTTTATTAAATTTTATTCCTCAATTATTGTATTCAAGTGTCTCTCATTTTGTTAAAAACACTTTAACTAAAATATCATTTTAAATGCTTTAATGATTTAATCTTATAAATATTTCTCAATAATATCCTTGTTTTAATTTTTTTAAGGATTTATTTATATGGATATTAATGGTTTAAAATGGGAAAAGCTTCAAAGTGGTATGAGACACTTTGATTCAAAAAAATCACTTTATTAAATGTTTTAAATGGTTTTGAAAATGGTTTTTAGAATGGATTCATTATTTCAATATCTTAAAATGTTATATTGTTATTGAAATATGGGAATGTTATGTTTACATTATGCTAAATTTATGTTCTATGATTATGTTATGGTTCTTGGGCATTGTTATGAATACGGGTGGTTCCGTGATAAACTAAGGGAGGGTGAGCCCGATATAGCTCTCCAATGATTTGGGTAACACGAAGGGGTTAAACGCTAAGGTTTCTCTGACGTAATTTAGGGAATATACTGTGATGGGTATTCCAAACATAACCCAGAGGGTTACTCCCTACGTAAGAATATTATGAATTCCTCAAGTTACCTTTATGTCTTATGATTTATATGATTTATTCATGATTTTATGAGGTATGTTAAAGTTATTATGCTTTATGGGTAAAGTATGATTTCATTCTTATGTATATATGTACCCATGTTTCCTTTCCATACTTTTTATAACCCTTACTTAGCTTTTTATGCTAATCCCAACTTTTTGAAATGTTTTTCACAGGTCAAGGTAATGGTAAATGATATAATGATAGTGTCAAAGATGTTCCAAGAAAGAATCCATGTTTTATTTTAAATATGTTTTCGTTGATGGGAATAATGAATACTATCTTTTATGTAACGACTTTGTTTAAACTTGTAATGTAATTATAGTTTTATGATCTAATTATCTAAAACTCCAAACTTGAAAAGATCCTCAATGTGCAATATTGTAATAACTCAAGATTAAGTAAGGTTTAAGGCTGGGGCCTTATAATGAGAGTCCCAGATAAGTTTTCCATTATATCATAAAAACCATTATCATTTCATTTTTGGGTAAACCATTAAAAATAAATAGGTTCCTTAAATATTTCATCATCACATAATTAGAATCAGTATATAGAATAGAAGTGTATGGTTTGAAATTATCATATCTATAGTGAAATAAAAAAATCCATAAAAAATTTCAAATAAAAAATACCATTAAAATATATTTTGAACATTTAGTTGAAAAGTGGAAAAATACAATTTTTCATTCAGTTTCAATAAAATCCAAAAATCCAATCATATTAACAAAAACAATATGTTTGAAAATAACCATTGTAACATGTTAATTGGTTTTAATGAAATTAATGGTTGTAACTATAGGAATCCTTACTCTCTCCATATATGTAAAAATAACACATTCTTTTTACACAAATGGTAAAATAAAAAATAAATTGTTTAGAAAACATTTAAAATAATAACTTTTAAACACTTTTTTACAAAAATTCATTGGTTGTAAATATTTTAATTTTATAAAAATTCATGTCAATTTTAAAAAATAATAATTTTTTTATGAACATATATATAGAATAAAATTATTTATGACAAAAAAAGAAATACGATCTTTTTTCCCTAAACCCGTTTTATACATAATATTTTGTACCAAAAGGAGAAATAGTTATAATACATAAAAATAAAAATGTAAATAGAGGATAAAAATTGTTTATTATTAATGTATGAGGATCATATAATTTCTCTCAATGTAAATTTAATATTATCAACCATAAAAGTAAATGAGATAATAATATAAAACCATACCCTATGTCCCATCATTATTAAAATGTGTCAATCCACCAATAAAATAAATATCTATTTTTATAAATCTATTATTGATCTATATAAATATGTAACATACTATATATCAGTCAATTAAAATTTAAAATTATCATTTTATCAACAATTGTTTATTTAAATGAGTATTTATATTAAAACATGTTAGTTTTCACTATATGATTCATTTTGATAGTTCTGATACTAGAATCATGGTCATGGTTTCATGTTATACAAAATCTTGATAATGAAATAATTATCATATTTATTCATTATATAAAATTTTATTTCCATAATTATTATTTGGTCCTAAAAAATGGCATAAATTACATCATGGAGATGATAGTCCACATATACAGACCTATGATGTTTCCATATTTAGATAGATAGAAAGGTAAATAATAATAATAATTTATATAATAATAATTATATCATAAATATAAAACATATACAATAAAAATTTCCTTATTACCATCCTTGTAGAGAATAAATTTAAAATAAATCACATTGCATTGTGGAGGTGGTAGTCCACATGTACACATGAGTAAGAGTATCATTTTCACATGGATGTGAAAGAGATATAATATATCTAGAACATTAACATAAAAACATATATGTATATTAAAAATACAGAATAAGTAATGTTTATATGGTTATATAACATTTCAATGATGTTTATGAACGAATGAACATGAAAAAGGACAGTAAGAACATATACATCTTCATTGAGTGTCTTCCATTTAGAAAAAAAATTAGATTTCTTATGTTATAAATTTTTAATGATTAAAAACTAAATGTATTTACTATGAATACTAGGATATTATTTTACCAGATCATTGTTGAGATAAGGGTCGAATGTTCTATGGATAATTTAAAAGAGTAGGTTCACTTTTATATGTGAGGAGGTGGGAGAAATTATAAACATTATGTATATTAAAATATATTTATGTAACACTCCTAGGGAAGTTGTTGGAAATTGAAAATAATTAAATGATAATAAGGATAAGGAATAAATATAATCAACCAATAAAATTAATTCATATACTGTTTTTAGATTTTAAACATTATCTCTTAGCTTACCACTCTTTATCCCTATTAACCATTACCATGTTAACAAGATTTATACCTTGATTAATGTTCATTAAAACAAAAAATTAATATAAAAATATAAATTTATATTATTTATTTTAATTAAAAATACATAATTTATTTTAATATATTGAATTCATACAATTCTATGAATAAAATTCAAATATCGGCACAAAAAAATTTGTAAAACCTAATTTTTTAGATAATGTGTATTATGTATAAAATTGATTTTATTGTTAATTATTTCCTTGTAACAAGAATTATATGGATGATAATATATTTTTTAAATTAATTATATAATTTATTATTATAATATTCATTCATCATTTGTTATTTATTTTAAATATAATGGTAATAATACACTTGCCACAAAATCAATTTTTTTGTGAAAATTAACTCATTTGAAAATTAATTTAAATTTTCATTATTTATGAACAATTGATAATAAATGGTTGAATATTATTATTTTTTAAAATTAAATAGTAATAAATTACAGAAAATTAATTATTTAGTAGTTATCATATTATTTAATATATGCTTTTACAATACATTGAATAATTAATCTTTTAATAAAAAAAAGAGACATTTTTAAAATTAAAATTCATGTATTATATCCTAGAAATTAATTAATATTTATTTATTTTTTAATGTTTTATAAGTATATATTGTATAATTTAGTTAGTACAGTTCATAAATCTAATTCCAATTACTATGTGATAATAGTAATATTAAATATTAATATTTTAATAGTATATTGTAGTTAATTTTAGATGAGGGATTCATCTAAACCAATATATCGATCAAATAAAAATTAGTTAATGTATAATATATCAAAAACTTTTTAGTGGTTAAATCATTGGGGGTACTCAATAAGACTATCCTTCCAAAAATTTCAATATATGAATGCATTTGATATGCAAGAGTATGTACATGTTATACTCATCAAAGAAATATTATATAAACATATTAACCAATATGGAATTGAATAAGGAAAAAATAGAACCAAAATTATTTGTAAGGAATAAAAAATTATGTAATAAAATTAAAATACATGACTTACCATAAATATCAACTATTTCCTCAACAAAAACCACAATCCCCAAAAATTCCCCAACAAATTATAACAACAACTTCATACTTCTCTAAATGTTCAATGATATTTCCATTATCGATCTTACATGTCACTTGTGTAATTTACACTCAAAATGGTATCTAATAGTATGAACCAACTCTCTCAATAAGTTTAACAACATGATAATTTATCGACATCAACCACATGTTATCATCACATATCAACTTAACATACCTCAAAAATCATATATATGTCACCAATGAATCCCTTAGCCATAATCATACTACCACATATATCTGGAGTGTCTATAATATCCAGATTATAACATCATCAGGTAATCCCCATGCCACTCCCACACTAAACATCTGCACACCAACATCGATCCATTACAATCCATATGTGTATTTTTGTATGAATCATACCATCCACCAAAACCAATTAAATAAATTGTATCAACATCACAGTGACCATACGTAAAGAAGTATTTTTTATATCTAGGAAAATGGATTAATAAAAAAAATAAAAGACCAATAAAATAGATTCCACAATAGTTAAATTTCAATTTATCATATTATATTTACTCCCATTGGTTATCAATTTCTAGGTTCATTGAATTTAAGACTTTAAATATTTATTCACAAAAGTCATTCCATACTTATTCATTTGTTCCATAAGTTAAAAATTAGATATAATTTATCCACCAAACAATATAATTTTAACAATTATTCATCAAAAAACCGTCAATAAAATCATTAATATTTCCAACACACTTTTATTTATAACCATTTAAAAAATTCATCAATACTCAGAAAGGTAAAACAAATCAAGCTTATTCAAGAAACAATACTAACAACATCTTAATTTTATATATTTATAAAATATTTATTTATAATATTGAGTTTATGAACATATTATACTATGGAGTTATCATGGTTTGTAACACACCAAGATTTTCTAGTAAGTTATTTTCATTAAAGTAATTCAATAGCTTCAGCTATGCGCAACACCGAGTTCGAGTGAACCACGACATTCAAAACTAGCCATTTAAAAAAAGTTTATGAATAATATAAACTGAATTTTGAATTTTTTATACTCTAGATAATTTTATAATCCATAATTTCTGTTTCATAGACATAATATACGAAAAAAATCATTTTTCAGATAAAAAAATATTTTTTAAAAAATGCAATTTTATCAACTTTTAATAGAATACCATTTTTAAATACAATATTTGACACTTTTATATATTAAATTTAATGAAATTAAATTATTCTTTAGTATAGGGTCAAAAAAATTTATTTTGGATAATTTTTTGGTACTTTTCTAATAACATCCATATTTTGATGAATACTAAAAGTTACTAAATTTTAATTGAAAAAAAAAATTTAATCGAAATAATTAATACTGTAAAATTATGTATTTGAATGGTTTGGAAGTATAATTATTTTATAGTTTTATCATTTAATACAATTTTTGTCATTATAAGTAATTTCAAATTTAAATTTGATATAAACACATGTCAATCTTTTGAGAGCTTTTAATTTTTTTAAAATCCCACTTTTTGGTTTGGACAATGTGAATAAATTTTAAATTAATTAATGAAACTTCTTGGTCTTCAATTTTGTAAAATATAATTAATTTTGGAATTAGAAATATCAAAATTACCATAGGGAATTTTTTTGGTATTGTTCAAAAATATTTCTATTTTTGAATAATCGTGAAAAACATGATGTTATAGTTTAAAACCAACTTTTTATTTAAATAATTATTTATTTAATTTAATTTATTTAATTTCAAAACATATATATAACAACTATATAAGTTAAATTTAATTAAATGGAGTCATTTTATAATAAAATTAGAAGTATAAAATTTTATTGAACTTTTTACCGTCTTTTACCCACCTCCAAGAAGCATTTGCAAATTTATATAAATCTAAATTTTACCGCTTATGTGAGTTAAATTTCAAAAATACGATCTACAATGTGAATATAAATAAGTAAAATGTGGTTCATTAAGATGAAAATAATTTTTTCTGTATAGTAACTTTTGACTTTTATTTTCCAAAGTTTAAAGTAGATAGGGTAGTTAAAGGTAAAACAGATATCATAATTAACCTAAAACATGTCCTAATTCAATTGGATATGTATAATTAGACAAAAAAACATTAGGAATATAATATGGTCCCCTTTGGTCAACATGGATTAGACTTGGACATTTATTATTATTTTATTTAAAAAATAGTTAAAAGAAAAAAATTCAATGTTTAATAACTAAACCATTTTTAATATAGGTTTAAAAACAATATAAATTAGAATGAAAATATTCCATATAAAGATAAAAATATTTCCTCAACAATAATATTTTATTTATAATTTTTTTATTGTAAATATTTTATTTTATTTACAACACAATGATGATGAAGTCATTACATTTTTAATAAGGATTAAAATAATTGATATTATAAATATCCAAATAAACATAAATTTAATCTTTTGATGAATTACAATAACATTATAGGGTAATATGACATGTTAGGTTTGATTAAATTATTTTATTTCAAATTAATAATGCTGTTAGGATTTTAAAAAAATCAAAAAACTAAATAATATCAAAATTGACATAAATGACGTTTTAAAACAATTACTATATTATTGGTTGATATAATAATCCTAAAACTCTAAGGGTCTGCAAATGGGATTAAGTAATATTATATATATATATATATATCATTAATGAACCATTTGTGGTTCCCTTATAATCTTATAGTTTGTTTGTTAACCATATAGTGTAAAAATACAAGAAGTCAGAGTAAAATATAAACTATTTAACTAAGAGTTAAATCTAAACAAAAAGGTTAAAATGGTAACCTAGACATGTCAAAAACCTATTGGTTTACTGGTTTTGACCCATACACACCATATCCTCTAAATAAATTTTCATGGAGCCATTTGAATCTGAAAATGATTTTATTTTAAAATAATAATTCAAGTTTTACCTAAAGTGACCCTCTCCTCCCTTATAAAAGAGTACATCCCCTTCTCTTAATTTCACACTCCCAATGCCATTTGGATCGGCTGTACGCTATCCAAAAATCATCCCAACCTTCCCCCCTTCATCCTAGAGGCATTTCATTGGTCTGAATGCCATCCTATGGAGCCCTTTGGATCAGATCAAAAGAATGAACCTGAAGAAGAGGTAAATATTTCAACAACTCTTTCAAGTTCATTTATTATACCACTTCATCTATATTAATTGTTTACTTTCTAAAAAAACTCCATTATATTCTATATAAAATTATGTAATTATTAAAATTCTACAACCATATTCATTATTCTATCCATCATATGAATGACAATGTCATAATAAGTGCGTATGTATGGCTTACTGTCTCTACGTCGTGGTGCAATTTTTTATTCCAACACTTAATTAATTGGATGGGTATAATAATGAGTTTAACTGATGTAAATAATAAATATAACTTTTTAATTATTCTTTATATATGATATAATAACCAATTACATATGATTTCAAAATCAATATAATGATATTGTCGCCAGTGCGTAGGTAAGGATTACCGTCCCCACGAATGCAATGAAATTAATTCTCCATAGTAATCATTCAAGAATAATTTTATTTTTATGATTAAAAATAATGTTTATGAACATAAAATCTTTCTGTATATGAATCAAATACATCCTATCCATAAAAATCTGGGCTTACGTAACCAATTATAAAAAGGAAAAAGAATCAGTTAACACCCAAAATGATGATACTACAAAAATATTATTAACAATGAAAAATTATAGGGTCATATATGATATCATATTTATGTATATATTTTTGAATAATTTAATAACAATGATTTAACTATTATACAAGAGTTTAACATACCCATGACCAAGTAAAATTACAATGTAAGGGGTTTTCATCTCACTTTTATTCCCGTGAGATTCATGCTATATTGGCCACTATTACCTTTTTGTGGTGTATCTTCTTCCCACGATTTTATTGTTTGAGTAAAATAATTGAATTTATGGGTTTTTAAATCATCATTGTATGATACATATATTCTTGGGATGTATGTTTTTTAAGTTACCAAATCGGTAAAGGAATTTTATATTTCACCTTCTACTCATTTTGTTTTATCAAAACTTCATATAATATTTTACTCCATGATTATGTTTAAAAACACAATTTATTTACTTATGTAGTAATTTACACTCCATTTTGTTTGTATATACTTATGATATACATAATCACTCCAATTATAAAATATCAAACCATTGATATAAACATGATAAGAGTAATGTTATCTCAATCTCTATTAATTGAGTTCAACATCCAAGTCATTGGTGTTGTTTTTACAAGAATATATGCGAATGTCCTCTGATTTATTTACACTGAATATCAAATAATATTGGGTGTATTTATATTTTTCCCAAATAAATATGTCATTGATTTATCCTTAACCTAAAGATACAGTCTTTATAAAGGAATTCATCTCAACTTACATTCCATTGAGACTTCTTTATTGTTATGCACCAATTCAAATTTATTTGGTGTATATACTGTACTTTAGAAATGTATATCATGAATCCCATTAATATAGTGATATTATAATGTTTTGATTACCTCAATTATTTGTCTTCAAGCATCTCTCATTTGGTTAGGAACTCTAACTAAAATATCATTTTAAATGATACAAAAATTTATTTTTCTAAATATTTCTCATTAATGTCCATGTTTTAAAAATGGTTTTAAAGAATTATTTTTATAGAATTGAATGTTTTAAAATTTAAAATTCCTATAAAATGTTTCGAAGTGCTATTTGACACTTTGATTCAAAAATCTATTTTAAATCGCTTCTTGATAAATAGTGAGACTTCTAAATTTTTCCATGAAAAAGCAGATATTTCCCTCAAATAGTTTTAAAGAATATTTTCATCTATGTCAACATCCTTTATTGGATTTTATGTTCGTTTAAAGATGATTCATTATGATACAATCATCCAAATAGTATTGATGGTTTTGTGATATGTTTAACTATGGATGTTTTATATTTATACCATTCAAGGTTTATGTTAAAAATATTGACATTTCGTATGATAGTTTTAATACGAATGATTAGATTATGTTTCAATATTTTCATATGAGGAATGAATTGGACATATTATGTGACGGGTGGAGCTTGCTATAGATCCTCAATGCATCGGTAGATCTTATGAGACAAACTTCTGTCTTGGCACACGGCCTTGACAAAATCATATTTTTAATCTTGGAACAAGGCCTTAACTGTGTGGTTATGAAGTCTGGAATTATGCATTTCATCATTATTTAAACACCCCGACCCAAGAAGACTAGATTCAGTTCATTGTTACATATCATTGGCATGATCACAAGAGATCATGTGTCAAAATACCGATTAGTTTAGTAGCCTTGGAAACACTAGATACATTCAAAAGGTTTTCATTACATCATAAAATGGAAAACAACAACAACATTGATTCCAATAACGACACTAAGATCCCATAGACTATCCCTGAAGGTCAGTTATAATATAGTTTATCACATCATGGAAAAAATAAAACCTAGAAATGGGTGAAATTAGATGCTCAGTAAGGATTAAAATATTGAGGAAACATTCATATATAAGAATAAACATTTAAGGTAATGTATAACTAAAAAACCCTTTAAACATGAACATCAACATAATGTGGAAAAAATAAAATAATATAATGCCATTCACATATTCAATGGATATTCTACTAGTCTATTAATCACATGACATATCAATAACAACATTCATAATGATGGAATGCATAATTCCTGACTTTCATAACCACAAAGTCGAGGCTTTGTGCGAAGATTACAGATATGATTTTTTTATGCCTTGTTCCAAGAAACTAGTTTTTCTCATGATACCTATCGATGCATCAGGTGTCTATAGCATGCTCCACCCATCACATACTATGTCTAATGCATTCCTCATATATACATGTTTAAACATAACAAATACATTCATATGAAAAATAACATATAAAATATCAGTACATTTTCTATAAACAATGAATGGTATGAAAATAACACATACATAGTCCAAAATATCTCAAATCCTTCAAAAAAATTGATGTTTTGTATCATAATAAGTCAAATTCAAATAATTTTTAAGTCTCTCAATGGATATTGCCAGAGATGAAATCAAAAACGTTTTAGAGAAATATCTATTTCTATTTTTAAATAATTTAAAAGTCAAGTAATTATAAAATAATACATTTATATTTGAAAATATTATTATACGTTTGTAAGGGAGGCTTAAAAAATTTTATAATGACATAAAAATGCCGCACCCACCCTAAAAGTTAGAAAAAAGACATTCTTACCTAAATTTTGTCAAAAAGGTAAAAAAGAACCTTATTTGGAAAACAACAGAAAGACTCATTTATAAACATATTATAAAAAGTCAAATAATGGAATAAATGAATTTAACCCATAGTCTATAAAATAGTAAAAATGTTTTGAAATACATTTTTACAATACATGGATGTGGATGAAAATGAAGTCCATGTAGATAATTACGTATAAACAATATTAGATAATGAAGAGATTGTGAAATAAACCCTTACCTTGTACTTTTCCTTGGTAGAGGGTCGGTCAAACTTTTGTATAATAGTTAAATAATTGTTATTAAATTATACAAGAATCATATACATAAATATGATATCATATATGATCTTCTAATATTACTTTGTTAATAACATTTTTGTATTATCATCGTTTCACCTGTTCATTTACTAATTTTATTTTATATTTTTTATTATATAAACCATGTTTTATATGGATATTATATGTATTATTAATATCCATAATGATATCAAGTCCTTAAAAATTATTTCTAACCATCAAATAAAAATTAGTCATGAAAGGATACGATGGGGAATGACTCTCATTGTGTTAATGGAGACAGTAACTCATACTTACGTAGGAGTGACAATATCATTCATTTGATATTAAAATAATATATAATTAGATGGAATATCATATATACAGAATCATTATCATGTTATATTTATTATTAAAATTAGTTACAAATCATTATTATAACCATCCAAATAATAATGTATTGAATAACAATTACACCACGACGTGGAGACGGTAAACCGTACGTACACACGTATGGTGAAATTTCATTCAAAGGGTGAATAGAATAATTAATTTGGTTGTAAAATATTAATAATAACATCACATTATATAGAAGATACTGGATTTATTATTTATGAATGCAAACTACAAAGAAATGGGAAATGGAAGAAGAAGGGAACATGAAAGAGTTAATGAAATATGTACACCTTCTTTGGGTTATTCCTTTTGATTTGGTGAAAAGGGATCCTTAGGATGGATTCATGACTAAATTAATGCCTATAGGATTAATGGAGGTAATTTTATAGGGTATTTGGGTAGGGTTTTTCTGATCCAAAATTCATTAAAGGTGTGAATTTGAGAGAGGTGGAGTTCCCTTTTATAAGAGGAGTGAGGGGAACCTTAGGAAAAGTTAAATATATTATTATATAATAAAATAATTATCAGTTTTTAGTGGCTAAAAAGTATATTATTTAAATTATAGGGTGTGGATGGGTTTCAAAACACTGAAAAAATAGGTTTCATATAGGTTGGAGTCACTATATTAACATTATCTTTTAGATTTAACTCTTAGTTAAATAGTTTGACATTTACCATGTCTCTTAGAATTTTTATATTATATGGTTAGTAAACATAATATAAACAACCAAGAGAACCAAAAGTTGTTCATTAATGATATGAATATCATTATATAAGTATTTTGGGTGAACCTTAGATTTTTATGAATATTATATCATTTAATAATATAAATTTTTTTAAAAACTCTTTTATGTCAATTTTGACACTATTTAATAATTGATTTTTCGTAAAGTCATAAAAACATTTACAATTAAAATTAAATTGTGTTAATTAATAATTGGATGTAATAATAAACTATATAATTCTTTTATGGCATAAAAACTTTAAAATTATATTTTTTCTAACATTTATAATATTTTTAATTTGTTTTTTTCACTAATAATGAAAATATTGCATCATCATTGTGACATAAATAAATTGAATTATTAAATGTATAATAATTACAAATAAAATATCCTTATGTAAGAAATCATTTTTCCTTTCTAATTAATATTTTTAGATGAAGAGATAACATTTATAGCCATATCTAATTTTTTTCTCTAAAAGATATATGTTTTTGTCATTTTAATATTTACTTTAACTTCACTAATATAAAATGTCATTATCACATACAAGTTACTCCATGGGGTCCCAAAATAAACCTAAAGATTACCATGGTCGTAAATGCATCATAAAATTGGGTTAGAACACATGTTATGGTAATATAATATTATTATAATATTATTTGTTATCCTTATTTACTAGATTTACCATCTAACCATGGGCAATAAATTATTTACCAAAGTAATTATTCAAAATGTGTAAAAACAAATTTTACCTATTTATAAAATTTAAACCTCCTGATTCTAAATATGTAATCCATTTTATTAAATTCAAAACACAAAAGTGGAAGAAATTAATTTAATATTACTTCCTGTTGTCAAAACAAAAATCATGTTTTTAGGAAATAATACCTATCAAATGATTGACTCTTGTTTTTGTCAAATTTAAATGTGAAATTACTCATAATGACCTAAATTCTATTAAATGATAAAAATATAATCTAATTATACTACAAAAACATTCAAATTCATACTTTATCAAAATTAATAATTTCAATTATAAAAGATGTTTTTTATTAAAAATTAGTAATATTCACTATTATTCAAAATACGAATGTTATCAAAAAAGTAACAAAAATTTACCCTAAGATAATTTTGATATTTTAAATCGATAAATGAAGTACATTTTGAAAGGTAAAATGTATAAAATTTCAAATAGTGGTTATTACTATTCATAACAGCTAGTTTTATTGGTTATGGTGTGTTAGAACTTGAATTTGCGTACAACACACACTATAATATTAGTCAAAGAGAAGCGTACCATAGATGCTTGGGGTGTCACATTATCCCCTACATCTAATAATTGTTTTGGAGAAATTTCTAGAATATTAATACATACAAATACTCAGGTGGTTCTTCATCATATGTTTATCTGGTTCCCACGTTGCCTCTTCCATCACATAGTTTCTCCATAGAAATTTTACCAGCTGAGTCGTCTGGTTTCTCTGCACATGTTCTCTGGTATCAAGAATCCCGAAGGGATGTTCGTAATAAGACAGATTGGATTCCAGTTTTAATTCCTCATATGAGAGTACATGCTTTGGTTCAAGAATTTATTTTCTCAATAGTGATACGTGGAACACATCGTGGACATTGGAAAGACTTGGCAGCATTGGAAAATAGTAAACTACAGCACCAATTCGATCTAGAATTTCAAAAGGCCCAATGTACATGGGACTCAATTTACCCTTCTTAACAAATCATATAACAACCATCTATAGAGATACCTTAATGAAAACATGATCTCTTGTATGAAATGCCAAATCCTCTATTTGGTTATTGGAATAGCTATTCTGCCAACTTTGAGCTGCTTTAATGTTTGTTTGGATTCCCTTAATCTATTCAATCATTTCTTCAATATGTTCATGGAATAAAATTTTTCTTTCACAAACATCATCCCAACTGGTTGGTGTGCGACATATTTTTCTATACAACGCTTCATATGGTGCCATATGAATACTTGAATGGAAACTATTGTTAAAGAAAATTCTACCAAAGGTAAATATTGATACCACATACCTAGAAAGTCATGTGTGTAGGATCTCATCATGTCTTATAAGTCATGAATAGTTCATTCTGATATTCTATCTGTATGAGGGTGGTAGGCAGTAGTCAAATGAAGTTCAATATTTAGGGCTTTCTGAAGAAATCTCCATAATCTTTATGTAAAATGTGCATCACGATCTGAAACAATTGATAGTGTTATTCCATGATGTCTCACAGCTTCATTAATTTATAGTCTTGCTAGACATTCAAGTGTTAGACATTCTCTTATATACTGAAAATTTGATGACTTGGTAAGACGATCAACACTGACCCATATTGCATCGTTCCCTATATGAGTATTTGTTAGTCCCATGACAAAGTCCATCGTAATATTATCTCATTTCCACTAAGGTATTAGAAGAGGTTGTGTAACTCCTCCAGGCTGTTGCCTTCCAGCTTCAACTTGTTGAAAAACTGTACACCTAGACACAAAATTTGCAATCTTCCTCTTCATTTTTTCCCACCAAAAATGTTCCATCCAATATCTATACATCTTAGTGCTACAAAGGTGTATAAATTAATTGAAACTATGAGCGTCATCCAACAAATCCCTTTTTAGATCAACTACGTCGGGAACACAATGTCTCTTCACAAATTTTAAAATTCCATCTTCATACACAATGTCGATGAATCTCCCATCATTCACAGCTTTAATCTTCTTTTGAAAATCTTCATCATCAATTTTGAGAACTCTTTATCCTTTATAGTAAGGATGGTTTGGAATCCATTTGAGAAAGTATCGATGTTTCACCTTCCATGGTAATTCCCATATCCATATTCACTAGATCCATGAAAATATGACCCCTTTCAACTCTCATCTAGTTTACAACTCCATGATCCTTTCTAATAAAAGCATATACCACCTTATTTGCCTTCCCTGTGTGGTAGTTTATGGTGAAATCATAATACTTGAGTTGTTCAAGCAATATCATTGGCCTCATGTTGAGTTCGTTCTGTGAGAAAATATACTTCAAACTCTTGTGATCTGTATATATCTCACATTTTTCACTATAGAGATAACGTCTCCATATCTTCAAAGAAAAGATTATAGCTTCTATCTCACGATCATGTGTAGTATAGTTTTTCTCTTGAATTTTTAGCTATCGTGATGCATATGCAATAACCCAATCATTCTGCATAAGGACACAACCAACTCCTTTATTTTAAGTATCACTTTAAATAACAAACTCATCATTCCCTGATTGTAGATTTAAGATAAGGTCATTGACTAATATTCTCTTTAGTTCTTCAAAAACTTTTCGCACACATTTGTACAAACAAATTTTACCCCTTTACTTATGATCTTGGTTATTGTGTTAGAAAATTGTGAAAAAATATAAACAAAACACAAATAATAATCTGTTAAACCACTAATACTACCTACCTTAGTTACACTTGTCGGTTGTGGCCATTCATTGTTTTCCCTTATCTAAGAAGAATCGACAATGATTCCATCTTTTGGGACAATATAGCCTTGATAAGAAATCTCCTGAAGCCAGAATTCACTCTTGATAAATTCCCCATGTTATTCGTTTCTTCTAGGAGTATTCAGAATAATGTGCAAGGGATTTTCATGATCTTCATAGCTTTTGGAGTATACCAAGATATCATCAATAAATGCCACTACAAAGTCATCAATATATTCCTTGAAAACTCTATTGATTAGATCCATGAAGACAAAGGGTGCATTAGTCAATCCAAAAGCATTACTGTAAACTTGTAATTCTCGTACTTGGTTTGAAATCCTGTTTTTGGAATGTATTCAATCTTCACACACAATTGATGATATCCATATCTAAGTTCAGTTGTTGACAATTATTTAGCTCCATGATTATGGTCAAATAAATCATCAATGTGAGGTAGTGGATACTTGTTATTTAATGTTATAATATTGATCTCCCTATAGCCAATGCATAACCTCATAGATCCATCTGTCTGCAAAAAAAAGGAAATGCGGCTCCTCATGGAGAAACACTTGGGAGAATAAATCCATTAATAATCTATTCCTCTAGTTGTTTCTTTAGTTTCACTAATTTTACAGTGTCCATTCTATAAGGGTTCTTTGATATTTGCCTCGATCTAGGAATTAAATAAATGGAAAACTCAATTTCTTATTATGGAGGATGTCTAGGTAAATCCTCTAGAAACACATGAGCATATTAATTCAAAATAGGTACATCCTCTATTTTAACATTATTTTCCTCACCCGTAGTTATTTCATTCTCTTGTTCCCCAATATTTGAATTTAGGTGAGCTACTAGGGGTGGATCTTGAAAAGAATTAGGTGGGGATGATTCTTCTCTAAAGATAAGGCGTTCTTTATCATCATAAAAAAAATTAACCTATTTCTTCTTATAATAAATTTTTGCATCCTGGTTTGAAATCCAATACATACAGAGGATTATATAAAATTCCATCATGGCCATGATGATGAGATCAACATATAAATAACGTTTATATGCCTTTATGGGAACTGATTCACAAATCATTATTTCAATGATAATTCCATTAGGAGTTATGACTAACAAATCCCTGGTTAAATAAAATTGAAAATATCTATTTTTCATAGAAAACTAGGAAGTTATGAAACACTGCGATGATCCAGAATCAAATAAAGCATTGGCTAAACATGAGGAAACCATTAGATTACCTTCCACCACGTCTTTCAGAGCTTCACACTAAATAGTAGTGATCACATAAGCTTAGACTAGGTTCCTTGGCATTTTTAGGGGTATGATTTATTGACGCCTAGGAAATTCTTATTCATTATGTCTCATCTCCCAACAATTGTAGCATTGAACATCTGTAGCTTATTTCTTCCCCATTAAATAACGAATTTCGTGGCATTTTTCACCACACTTGTAATAGACTCTCATTCCCTTCAAGAATGTATCAGGGTGTTTCTTCCAAAATTTGTTATAATATGGATATTAAAAATTACCATTCTTCCCCTTATTTCCATTTCCAGAGTGATCAGCAGATCTCTTATTCTATTAATTTTCTTTAACATCGTAAGACATATAGAATTAATTTTCTGTCTTGATAACACATGAGACAAAATCTTTGTACGATGAGATGGATTGTGAGACTAATTCTTGAAGGAGAAATGGTAATACAACCTCAGTGAAATAATAAATATACATTTTTGGGTTACGTATATAATTTGAAGCATGTATTGATATCCTTGTAAAGTTAGACTCATACTTTGCAACATTTTCATCCTCCTTTTGAATCAGACTCAAAAATTTCCTTTCCATATCTGGTCGATGGTCACGAGGAATGTATTTTTCAAATAAAATCCCTTTAAAGTCCCCCCATTCCATATTTGATACTTTATCATCTTCCTTTGTGTTTTGAATCACTAACCACCATTGATCAGCATATCCAGTGAGGCGGTAAACTACCGTGCCTACTTTTTCCCTTTCACGACTCCCCAGTGATGAAATATTATCCCTAAGAAATGTATCCATTACTCACTTAATAATGGATTTTTTGTCCCATTTAATTTTGGCGATTGTTTCCTCATGAAGCGCTCTAACATTGATCCCCCATGTTTCGGAACATGGTGCTCCATACGAGTAAGGTTACTATTCATAACTAGAGTGAGTTGTCCCAGTATGGTGATTAGCTGATCAGCTCCAGTTGCATCACTATCTCCACTATAATAATATTGATCAAGAGAGAAATTCCTACATGGATCGTGTGAATTGATACAGTTTCCATTCCTTCCACTATGCACCATTTCAAAATAATGGCATAAACTAGCTTACTTAATGACATGAAATATATAATTCCGAACTTGAAAAATACTTAACATAAATTAAACAGTTTATGGATATAATCCATAATAATAAAACCGTTTTATTTAATAAATTATATACTCATAAACCCTTCATAATGGTTCATAATGAAAATGAGAATTATCCTAAGCATATCCCCCGGGAGTGTCGTAACCAAGACTGCAGCAATGCCCATTATCGAGCACCAGTTCTCGTTCGAGTCTAGCTCCAAGAGGTGTTTTATGGTTTTACCCTCGGTACATATGTGCTGGAGCCACCTCTAGTTAATTCTATCTAGACAAGGATGTATTTCTTAAAAATCTCACAAAATCTCTATAATACCAAAATTCTAGTAAGTTCTTCTATACTAATCATCAAATTATATCTTAGGGTAATGTGCTCTATTCAAACTTTATCTAAATCTAGCATCCATGGATTTTACTAAACAAATATTGATACCAATTGTAACTCCCAGACCTGAGATTCCCAGAGTCAGTACATTATTATGTATGAATAGAATTATCACAAAATATCATGTCTCAAAAGTCCAACTAGTTTAGTAGCCTTGGAAACACTAGATACTTTCTTAAGGTTTTTATTACATCATAAAATGGAAAAATACAACAACATTGTTTCCAAAGACAACACTGAGATCCCATAGACTGTCCATGATGGTTAGTTATAATATACTTCTTCGCATACTGCGAAAAATAAAACATTGAAATGCATGAGCTCAGATGCTCAATAAGGATAACAATATATCAAAAACCTTCATAAATAAGCATAAAAATTTAAGGCATTGTATAACTAAAAAAAGCCTTTTAATGTTGAACTTCATCATAATATAGAAACAATAAAATGAAATAATTCCATTTACATATTCATAATGATATTCTACTAGTCTAATAATCATATGAAATATCAATAACAACTTCTATAGTGATGGAATGCATAATGCCAGATTTTCAAAACCAGAAAGACAAGGCCTTGTGAAAAAACTACAAATAAGATTTGGTGAAAGCCTTGTTCCAAGACACTAGTTTGTCTCATGAGACCTACCGATGCATTGAAAATCTATATCGGGCTTTACCCATCACTTAATAAGTCCTATGCATATAATCATAGCATAAACATTCGTATTAAAATTATCATAAGAAATGTTAATACTTTTTCCAGAAACCATGAATGGTATAAAAATAATACATCCACAATCAAACCAATCACAAATCCTTCAATACAATATTGAAGTTTTTTATCCTAATAAATAAACATCAAATAATCATAAAATCCATCAAATGATGTTGACAAAGATGAAATCAAAACCTTTTTAGAGAAATATCTTTTTCAGTTTTGAAATCATTTAAAAGTCAAGTAATTATAAATGAAAATATTTATATTTGAAAACACATTTATAAGAATTAAAGGTAATATTTGACTATCTTATAATGGTATAAAATAGCCACACCCACCGTATAAGTTAATAAAAGACATTCATGCCTTAATTTTGGCAAAAAGGTAAAAAATGACCTTGTATGGATATCAAAGAAAATATTCCTTTAGAAACATCTTATAAAAAGTCAAAACAATGGAATAAATGACTCTAACTCATATTCTATGAAATAGTAAAAAAATTTTGAAGTACATTTTTAAGAAATATGGATGTGGATGATATAAAGGTCCTACAAATAATTACGTATAAATGAACTCGGATAATAAAGAGATTGAGAAATAAACCCTTACGTTGTACATTTTTTTGGTTGAGGGTAGGATAACCTCTTGTATAATAGATAAATCATTGTTATAAAATTATACAAGAATCATATAAATAAATATGATACCATATATTATCTCCAAATATTGCTTTATTAATAATATTTTTGTATTATCATCATTTCTGGTGTTCACTTACTCGTTTTATTTTATATGATTTGTTATATAAGACTTGCTTTTTATGGATTGGTTGTATATTATTCATATCCAAGTGATAAAAAGTCCATAGACATTTTTTTAAATCATCAAATGAAAATTATTCTTGAATGGATATGATGGGGAATTAATCTCATCTTATTTGTGGAGAAGATAATCCGTACGTACGCATGAGTGACAATATCATTATTCTGATATTAAAATAATATATAATTGGATGGTATATCATATATAAGGAAACCTTATCATGTTATATTTATTATTTACATTATTTAAACATTATTATTATACCCATCCAAATAATAATGTGTTGAATAACAATTACACCACGACATGGAGACAGTAAGACATACGTACACACGTATGGTGACATGTCATTAAAAGGATGGATAGAATAATGAATATGGATGTACCATATTTATAATAACATAAATTTATATAGAAGATATTGGATTTATTATTTTATAATGGAAATAACAAAGAAAAGGGAAGTGGAAGAAGAAGAGAACTTGAAAGAGGTGATGATATATTTACCTATTCTTCGGGTTATTCCTTTTGATATGATCAAAAGGGCTCCGTAGGATGTACTTATGACAAAATTAATGACTTCAGAATTAAGGGAGGAGATTTAAAATGGTATTTGGGCAGGGTTTGTCCGAGACAATAGTCTTTGAAAGTGTGAATTAGAGTGAAGAGGGAGTGCCCTTTTATTAGAGTGAGGGGCACCTTAGGAAACAATAGAATTATTATTTTATAATAAAATAATTTTAAGTTTATAAAGGCTAGAAAGTAGATTATATAAATTTTAAGGTGGATATGGGTCAAAAACCACTCAACCAATAGGTTTTAGATAGGTTTGGGTCACTATATTAACCATATCTTTTATATTTAACTGCTAGTTAAATAGTTTGACATTTACCAAGTCTCTTTGTATTTTTATATTATATGATTAATAAACATACTATAAAAATTCAAGAAAACCCCAAGTGGTTCATTAATGATATAAATATCATCATATACGTCCTTTTTCTGAACCTTAGATTTTTAGGAATTTTATGTCAATTAATAATATAATAATATTTTTAAAACACTTTTATGTCAATTTTGAAACTATTTAATAATTTAATTGTTTTAAAGTCATAAAAAATTTCATAAATCAAAATAAATTTAATTAATGATTAATAAAATGTCATAGTAACCTATAAAATTCGTGAATGGAAACAAAACTTTCAAATTATATTTATTTTAACATTTATAATACCATTTATTTGATTCATTCATTAATAAAAAATACTGTATCATAATTGTGTCATCAATAAATTTAATTAATAAATGTATAAAATTAAAAATAAAATACCAATATGTAAAAATATTTTTTTCATTCTATAAAATATTTATAGTCAAAGAGATATCATCTATAAACATATGTAAAAATTGTATTACTATAAGATATGTGTTTGTGTCCTTTTTTATTTACTTTAACTTAATTATTATAATGTGTCATTATCACATACATGTTGCTCCATGGGGTCCCAAAATTGAACCAAAGATGTCCATGTTCGGACATGTATCATAAAATATGGTTAGGACATGGGTTAGGGTAATTTAATAATATTATAATATTATTTTTTATCCTTATTTACCGGATTTACCTTTTAACCATGATAAATAAATTATTTACAGACGTAATTATTCAAAGTGTATAAAAATAAAAGTTACCTATTTAAAAAATATGGACCTCTATATTATAAATTTTGAATCCATTTTTCTAAATTTAAAACCCAAAAGTGGCAGATAATAATTTAAAATTAGTTCCCAGATTCAAAATGAATAGCATGTTTTTATGAAATAATAACTATCAAAAGATTGACACTTGTTTTTGGAAAATTTTAATGTAGAATTATTTAAAATGAACTAAATTTTATTAAAGGATAAAAATATTATCTAATTATACTTCCAAACCATTCAAATTCATAATTTATCACTATTAATTATTTCGATTATAAATTTTTTTGTTAATTATAATTTTGTAATTTTCACAATTCATCAAAATCTGAAAGTTATCAGAAAATTACCAAAAAATTTACCCTATGATAATTTCAATATTCTGAATCGAAAAATGAATTCAATTTTGAATGATAAAATGTATAAAATCTCAAAAATTTGGTATTACTATTCATAACGACAAGTTTGATTAGTTGTGGTGTGTAAGAACTCGAAGTTGCATACAACACATGCAACTGTATTATTCAAAGAGAAGAATACCATAGAAGATTTGGGTGTTACAATTATGAAAGTGGCTATTTATATTTCATCCAATTTTTATACTAGTACAATATCCATGTGAATAATTAAATGGAATTATTTTATTTTATCTTTTTTATATTATGCTAAATTTTATGTTTAAACGTATTTTGTTTTATTCTTAAACATTGTCTTAAATTTTTATTATTATTTATGAATTTTTCTGATATATTGTTATCCTTACTAATCATCTGAGGTCACCCTTTCTATGTTTTATTTTTCTCAGGATGTGAATATGTATCTTATGGTGACCTATAGGGATAGAATAAGGATTTAAGTGTGTTCAAAAGGGGAAAAATGTTGTTGATGTTTTTATTTGATGATGTAATGTAAAACTTATGAATATATCTAGTAATTCAAATTCTATTAAACTGATCTGTCTTTTGGTATTTGATCCTTTGTGATCATTCCAATGTTATGTAATAATGCACCATCATTGGGTAATTGGGGCCAGGGAATTACAGTTGGTATCAGATGAAGGTTAATACAAACCTTGAAAGATATATTTAGAAAAGAAAACATATTTGGAAACACTACCCTAAGATAGAAATTAAGGATTAGTATAGAAGAACATTCAAAATTTTTGGTAATGTAAATATTATGTGGGTTTTCCAAGAATTAAATCCATGTCTAGATATGAGCAGGTAGAGGAAGCTCTGGCATAGATGTACCTAGGATTGAAAAATCGGACATGATGTTTCGAGATTGACCTGATGTATCCTAGTACACAACAACGAGACTTGTTGTACTCTTGGTTATGACACACCTGGAGGTTATAATTAGGATAATTCACATTTTTTTACAATATGATATGAAATATTATAATATTTTATGAGAATAAATAACATTGGTTAGTCCTAATGTGTTTTAGATTGAAAATAAGGTGTTATGATATTTTCGAAATGATTTCATGACTCACAGTATGCTTTAATGTCTTAGTGAATGGATGGATTCCAAGGAAGTCAAAGTAACATTTAACATTGTTTTCAAGGTGGGAATCGTGATGGAAATGATCAAAAAAATGGAATTTTGATAGGTGTAATAGATATTGTGTTCATGCAGAATTCGTTTTCCAAACATATGATAACCGATATATATATTAACGAACTATAGGACTCAACGAACAAGGAAAAGGTGGGGAATGATAAGAGTTCTAGTAGTGAAGGCCAAGGAGAAAATAAATCTCAATCTCCATCATGTAGAAAATGTGGATGGAGACACTAAGGAAAGTGTCTCAATGGTACAATGTAATGCTTTATGTGTGAGGAAGTAGAACATAAATTAAGGAATTTCCAAGGAAAAATTAAGAGTACTATGGAAGAAAATAAAAATGATCATTAGAATACAATTTCAGTCATTTTTCATAAATATAAGGGACCTTGTAATTACCTTAGCCAATGCACTATTCTATAGGATAACCTCTATGTCAAGGAACAAACTATGTGGAAATAAATGGATGGAGAAAATTTTACATTATGAGATTACTCTGGAATACTATTCACTTGTATTTGTAACCATGTAGTTTATTATATGAAAATTCTATTTAAGGAAGAATTATGTTTTCTTTTGTGGTAATAGTATTAAAGAACAATTTGGGTTTATATGATCCTTGAATTTGATACAATTATATGTTATTAAATTTTGGGATAAAAATGTGAGTAATGAGATAACATTTGTGGTTAAATAATGTTATTGTTATTTTGAATAAGTTATATCATTTTGGGAATGTAATAAAATATAGTTTTTAAAAAATGACAACACGCAGATTGTGTGAAAACCCATCACGTTAGAAAAAGCTGTGGGAAACGAACCCACAACCAGAGTGCAATTGGAATTTATCTCCTAGCACTAGACTACGTGAAGTCCTTGCTTATTGTGATTAATTATTTTTAGTTAAATGATTTTATTGATCAATAATTAGTTTATTTGGTATCTTATGACTTATCAAATGGATATTCATAGTATAGGAAAAATATTAGGTGATTAAGTGATAACAGTTTTTTTAGAAGATGTTCACTCTATTGGGAACACTATATTACTAAGGAAAATAGAATACTATGAGATTTAATTTTAGATGTAATGGTGGATTTCTATCAATGTTTTTATCTAGGATTTAGAGCGATTTGTGTTATTTATAAAAATTATTAACCTATCATAGAGAATATTTTATTTGGATAATTACATTATGTGTGTTACTTTAAGAGTAGTCGATGATATTTTGAGATACAATTTAATGTGGATGACTATGTAAAATAATTCTTCTATATATTGGGGTTTATAATTAGTTTGGATTATATTAATGGATTTTAAGGACAATAGTTTATTGAATGGTATTTATTGAACATTGGTAATTTTTTGTTTAATATTACAAAATAAGATTAGTATTTCTATCGCTAAAGGATTATCCTTTTCGGGGATTATATGATCTTGTACTAACCATTTCAGTTTTTTTAATCTATAAATACAAGACAAATATATAGTTTATTCGTTGTGGATAATTTGATTCCATTGAAATTGATTCTATCTCTTTAGGTGGGACCAAGTCATCTTGAATACTCACGGTTTGAAAGAACGAGATGAGTTAGTGGTAAAAATTTATTAAAGGATGAAACTATTCATAAAAATTAAGTATATCACATTATATTCCAAGTAAATATCACAAATAAATTTCAAAATTTTATGCAATGGATCTTAGAACAAAAAAAGTTGTCCTTTTAGTTTTTCTACTGTTAAACTAATGACCATTTATCCAATAACAAGTTTTTGGTTTTCTTGTTGTTAAATTATTGTTGATCATGTTATCTATCACTCTCCATTAGAACATGACACTTTGTTTATCTTCCATATACATGTTTTCTTACATGGAACCCTAGTATCGGTTTTCTCGGGTGGCCTTTGTACTTCTCTTTATTTATTTTAATGTGATTGATTTATTGACTCTTTTTTATGTGGGAATTTCAATGAAGTTCCCAAGAAAAATTTTAAAATTTTGAGGAAACAATTTCCAAATGGGGGGAAGAATGTAACACCCCATGATTTTGTTGTAAGTTAATTTATTTAATGTAATTTAATAGTTTGTGCTACACGCAACACTGAGTTCAAGCACACCACGACTTACCAAACTAGCCATTCAAAAAGCAGTTATGCATAATATTTACAAAATTTTGAATTTTAAATAATACATATAATTTTTGAATCCATTATATGTTTTTCTTGATGTAATATAAGAACAAAATCTTTTTTTTCTGATAAATGAATTATTTCTAAAAAATGCAATTTTACCAGCATTTATTGTAAAACCCATTTTAATACCAATATTTTACACTTTTATATATTGAATTTAATGAAATTAAATTCTTATTTAGATTCAGGACATAAATTTGTTTTGATTAATTTTGGGTACTTTTTTGATAACTTCCATATTTTAAGGAATATTGAAAATTACTAAATTTTAATTAATTTTTTTAATAGAAATAATTTATTGAGTGAAATTATGTATTTGAATAGTTTGGAAGTATAATAATAATATATTTTTATTATTTATTACAATTTTGTTCATTATAAGTAATTTCACATTTAAATTTTACATAATCACATGTCAATATTTTGATAGTTTTTACTATTTTAAAAACCCATTTTTTAGTATTGAAAATGAGAATTATTTTAAATTTATTAATATTACTTATATATTATGAATTTGGTAATATAGAATTCATTTTTGAGTTCAGAATATCAAAATTAGAATTGGGTAATTTTTTGTATTTTTCTGAAAACATTCAATTTTTGATGAATAGTGAAAAACATTGAGTTATAGTTTAAAACCGACTTTATATTGAAATTATTATTTATTTTATTTATTAATTAAGTCAAAATAGATATATATTACCTATAAAATTTCAACGTTATTCATTGGATTCATTTTATAATAAAATTAGATGTATAAAATTTTATTGAATTTATAACTTTTTCAGCCACCTCCTATGAGCTTTTGAAAATTTATATAAAATATTATTTTACAGCTTTAGTGAGTTGAATTTCAAAAATACGAGTGAAACAGTTAATATAAGTAACTAATTTTTTTTTCAATAAGCTGAAAATAATTTTTGGTGAATTCTAGCATTTATTTTTATTTACCACGGTTAAAAGTATATAAGGTAATTAAGGGTATAAATGAAACCAAAATTACCTTATCACATGTGACTAATTCTATTGGATAAGTATAATTCGACCAAATACAACTTTATGAATAAAATATGAACCTCTTTGGTCCACTAGGATTAGATTAAGATATTTATTATTATTTTATCTAAAGAAGAGTTAAAAGAGTCATTGTTTAACAAATAAACCATTTTTAATATCGGGTTACACACAATATTAATAAAATTGTAAATATTAATTAGAAATATAAAAATATTTCCTACATAATGGTATTTAACTTATTTTTTTTTTTACATTAAATATTTTAATTTATTTATGACACAATGATGATAGCATAATTACCCTATTGAAAAATTATTAACCTAATTGATATTATTATTATCTAAATTAATGTAATTTGAGTCTTTTGATGAATTCAAATAATTTTCATGATTAATATTGACTATATTTTTTTCTATGTAATCATTCTGTTATGATTTTCACAAATACCAAATACTAAATAATATCAAAATTGACATAAACGAGTTTTTTAAAACATAGACTATATTATTGGTTGATATTATATTCCTAAAAATATAAGGTTTATCCAGAGGGATTTTGTAATATTATATATGACATTAATGAACCAATTTAGGTTCTCTTATAATTTTAGATTAATCTTATAATCCATATAGTGTAGGAATACAAGAAGGCATGGTAAAAGTTAAACTATTTAACAAAGAGTAAAATCTAATATATGACGTTAAAATGGTAACCTAAAATTTCCAAAAACATATTGATTGATAGGTTGTTGACCCATCCCCACCGTTGCCTCAAAATAATTTTTTTGGAGCTATTATAAATCGAAAATGATTTTATTATATAATAATATTTCACGGTTTTCTTAATGTGAACCCCATATCTCTTATAAAAGAGTACTTCCCCTTATCTTAATTTCACACCTCCAATGGAATTTGGCTAGGACACACCCTGCCAAAATATCCTCCCAACTTTTCTCCCTTCATCTTAGAGGCCTTCCGTTAGTCATAAGGGCAACTTATGGAGCTTTTTTGATCAAATAAAAATGAAAAAATCGAAGAAGAGGTAAATATTTCATCTTCTTTTTCATGTTCTTTTCTTCTTCCACTTCCACTTTGTTTGATGTTTCCATTATAAAATAATAACTCCAGTATATTATATATATTTTGATGATATTATAAAAATGGTACAACCAAATTCATCATTCTATCAATCATATGAATTAAAAAGTCACCATACGTGCATACATAACACTTACCATCTCCACATCGTGGTGTAGTTTGTTATTCCAATACTTCATTATTAGGATCTGTATAATAATTAGTATAAATAATGTAAATAATAAATATGACATTTTAATAATTATGTATATATGATATGTGATCCAATTACATACGATTTCATCATAAATGTAAGGATATTGTCGTCCGTGCGTTTGTATGGATTACCAACTCCACGAATGCGATGAGATTCTTTCTACATCGTAATAATTCAAGATTAATTTCAATTTTAGGATGAAAAATAATGTTAATGAACATAATATAATTATGTATATGAATCAAAGATATCTTATCCGTAATAAACATGGAATATGTAACCAAGCATATAAAGGAAAATGAATCAGTTAACATCCGAAACAATGATACTACTGAAATATTATTAATAAATCAATATTATAGCATTATATATGATATCATATATTTGTATAGAGTTATTGTTTAATTTAATAAAAATTATTTAATAGTTATATAAGTGGTTAACATACCCTCAACCAAGGAAAATTACAAGGTAATGGGGTTTCTTCTCAGTTTTATTCCCATAAGATTCATAATATATTTTCCACTATTAAATTTTGTGTGGTGTATGTACTTCCTATGATTGTATTGTCGGAGTAATATAATTTAATTTATGGGTATATACGTCATCATTGGATGATCCTTCTTTGAAAGGGTGTATGTTTCACAAGATACCAAATCTGTAAGGGAATTTCAAATTTCAATTTCCACTCACTCGGTTTTATGCAAACGTCATTGACTATTTTAATCCAAGATTATGTGTGAAAAAACTATTTATTTACTTATGTAGAAATTCCTACTCCCCATTATGTGGATATAATCTTCATACACATAATCAATCCATTTTGAAATTCATAAGTCACCGATATGAACTTGATAAGAGTAATGATTACTCAATCTCTATCCATTGAGTCCAACATCCACGTCATTGGTTTTCTTTTTAAAAGAATATGTGTGAACTTACATTGATTGATTTAAACAAAATAACCAATAATATTGAGTGTATTTATATTTTTCACACATAATTTTGTCATTTATTTATCCTTTAACAAAGGAAACAGTCTTTATAAGGGAATTAATATCAAATTACATTCAATTGAGACTTCATTGTTGTTATGTTCCAATTCACATTTATTTGGTTTATATGCTATACTTTGACATAGTATACCATGAATCCATTTAATAAAATGATATTAGGAAGTTATGATTATTTAATTATTTATATTCAAGCATCTATCATTTTTTTGGAACTCTAACTAAAATGTCATTTTAAAAGTTATAAAACATTACTCATCTAAATATTTCTCATTAATATCCATGTTTTAAAAATTGTTTTCTGGATTTATTTATATAGACATGAATGTTTTAGAATTAAAATTACTTTTAAAATATTCAATTTTTTATGTCACACTTTGATTAAAAAATCTATTTTAAACAGATTCTTGATAAATAGTGAGACTTTTAAATGTTTCCAAGAAAAGAGATATTTCTCTCAAATAATTTTAATGATTATTTTCATCTATGCCAACATCCATCATTGGATTTTATGTTTTTTTAATGATATTTCATTATGATATAATCTTCTAAATGTCATTGAAGGTTTTCTAAAATGTTTGACGGTGGATGTGTTATTTTTATACCATTCACAGTTCATGGTGAAAATATTGACATATTGTGTGATAGTTTTAATATTAATGTTTATATTATGTTTCATCCTTTTCATCTGAAGATGAATTCGACTTAGTCAGTGACAGGTGGATCCCACAATAGATCTTCGATGCATCGGTAGGTCTCATGAGACAAACTTGTGTCTTGGCACAAGGCATTGACAAAATATTATTTGTAGTCTTGGCATAAGGATTTGACTATGTGGTTATGAAGGTTGGAATTATGAAGTCCATCATTATAAAAGTGGCTATTTTTATTGCATTTTTTTATTCAACTAGTAGAATATCCATGTGAATAAGTCAATGCCATTATTTGATTTTATCTATTTTATATTATGTTGATGGTTATGGTTAAAAGGAATTTTTTAGTCCTATACATTACCTTAAATGTCTATGCTTATTTAGGAATTTTTCTGATATATTAATATCCTTAATGAGAATCTAAGATCTACTATTTTTGTGATTTATTTTTTACAGGATGTGAAGATGTATTTTTTGGTTGACCTGTACAGATACGATAAAGATTTAAGTGTGTTCAAATGGGGACAAAATGTTTTTGATGTTTTTATTTCATGATGTAATGTAAAACATATGAAGGTATCTAGTAATTCCTAGGATACTAAACTGGTCAGTCTCTCAGGATTTTATCCCTTGTGATCATTCAGAATCTTATGTAATAATACACCGACTCTAGGTATCTAGGGTCAGGGTGTTACTTTTGGAATCATGGGATGTTTAGTACAAACCTTGGAATATTGATTTAGAAAAAAAACAATGATTAGAAAACACTATCCTAATAAATAAATTGAAGATTAGTATAAAATAACATGCAAAAATTTTGGTAATGTAAATATTATGATGGTTTTCTAAGCAATACGTCCTTGTTTGGATACAAGTAGGTTGAGGTGGTTCTAGCACAAATGTACCTATGTGTGAAAACTCTGACAAGTGTTTTGGTCTTAACCAGGGATATCCTGGCACAGGACAATGAGCCTTTCTATACTCTTTGTTCTGACACTCCTTGAGAGATATGATTAAGATAATTCAAATTTTCATTATAAACTAATTTGAAGGATTTTAATATAAGGTGAGAATAAATATCCTTGGTTAATCATAAGATGTTTTATATTGAAGATAAGGTTTTATGATATTATCAAAATAATTTTATGACTCACACTATACATTCTTGTGTTAGTCAATGGATGGATTCCAAGGAAGTCATAGTAACATTGAAAATGATGTACAAGGTTGAAAAAATGGTGGAAATGATAAAAAAATCAAATTTTGATAGGATTAAATGATATCATTTTCATACTGAATCTGTTTTCCAAAAATGTAGTCAACAAAATATATATTATCCAACTCCCTGACACAACAAAAAAGTGAAAGGAGGTGAAGGGTAAGAGCTCTAGCAATGGATACTATGGAGAAACTAAATCTCAACTTCATCATTCAATAAATGTCGAAGGATACACCTAGGAAATTATATCAATGGAACAAAGAAATTCTTTTTGTGTGGGAAAGGATATAATGTAATGAATTTACAAGTAAAAATGAAGAGTACTATGGAAAAAAAATTATCCTAAGAATCCAATTACAGTCATTTTTTGTAAATGTAATGACCTTAGTATTACCTGAGCCAATGACATATTCTATAGGATATCCACTATGTAAAGGAACATCTTATGTGAAAATAAATTGATGGAGAAATGTTTAATGTAATTGATTAATTTTGTAAACTATTCTCTAGTATGTGTAACCATGCAGTTCATTATGTGAAAATGCTATTTGACGAAGAATTATCTTTTCTTTTGTGGAAATATTTATAAAGAACCATTTGGGATTATATTATCCTTGAATTTGAGGCAATTACTGTTTATTAGTTTTTGGGATGAAGATGCGAGGTATGATATAAATGTTTTGGTTAAATTATGTTATGGTTATTTTGAATATTTTATATCACTTTTTGAATTTTGTAAAATACAGTTTTTGAAGAAGGACAACATGCAGACTGTGTGACAATGTGTCACGTCAGACAAAGCTGCGGGAATTGAACCCACGAATAGTGTGTGATTTAGATTTATTTCTAACCACTGGACTACGTGAATTCCTAGGTTAGTGTGATTAATTATATTTAGATAAATTATTTTATTGTTCAATAATAAGTTGATTTGGGATCTTATGACTTATCAAATGGATATCCTTATTACTGGAAAATGATTTGATGATTATGTGATAAATGTTATTATAGAAAACCTTCACTCTTTGGGGAACACAATATTCCTAAGGAAAATAGAATACTATGAGATTTCATTTGAGGAGTAATGGTGTACTTTTATCTATATTTTTATTGTGTATTTATAGTTATTTAGGTTATTTATGGAAATTACTAACCTATCATGGAGAATATGTGATTAGGATAATTACTTTATGTATGTGAATTTTAGAGTATTTGATGTTATTTGGTGATACAATTAAATACGGAAGACTACGTAATCAAATTATTCAATGGTTTGGGATTCATTATTATTTTGGATTATATTAAAGTATTTTATTGACAATTGTTTATGGAATGGTATTTATTGGACATTGGGAATTGTTGGTTAAATTTTAGAAATTAAGATTATTATTTCTTTCTCTAATGGATTCTACTTTTTGTGGATCATCTGATCATGTACTTACCATTTCAATTTTGTTTAATCTCTAAAGACAAGAGAAAAATATATTTTATCCTTTGTGAATCATGTAAATCACTATAAATTGATTCGAGTGCTTTAGGTGTAACCAAGTCCTCTTGAATACGCATCTTTTGGGAAAAAGAGATGAGTTAGTGGTAAATAATTTATTAAAGGATGAAACTCTTCTTAAAAATTAAATATTTCCATTTATGTTCAATGTCAATATCAAAAATAAATTTCTTAACTTTACGAAATGGAACATAAAAAAATTGTTGTTCATTAAGTTTTCCTACTGGTAAACTAATGAACATTTATCCAATAACAAGTTTGTTGTTTTCCGGTCGTAAAATTTATTCTTGATCAAGTTTTCTATCACATTCCATTAGAATTTGACACATAGTTTATCTTCAAAATCCAGGTTTTCTTACAAGGAATCCATGTATTGGTTATCTCGGGTGACATTTGTACTTCTCTTTATATATTTTAAAGTGATAGTTTTATTTGTCTCTCTTTTTGATATGGGAATTCCAATGATGTTCCCAAAATAAATTTTAAAATTATGACAACTAAATTTATAAAAGTGGGGAATAATTTTTCATCCCATAATTTCATTGTAAGTTATTTTCGTTAAAATAATTCAATAGCTTGTGATGCATACAACATCGAGTTCTATCCCACCACGACATACCAAAATTGTCGTTCAAAAAGCTGTTATGAATAATATTAACTGAATTTGGAATTTTATAAACTCTATATAATTTTATAATCCATATTATGCATTTATTAAACAAAATATAAAAACAAATTCATTTTTTAGATAAAATAAGTATTTTTTAAAAAATACGATTTTAACACCTTTTATTGGAAAACCCATTTTAAAACCAATATATTACACTCTTATATATAAAATTTAAATAAATTAAATTCTTTCTTAGAACCAGGACATAAAAACATATTTTGGATAAATTTTTTGTACTTTTCTGATAACTTCCATATTTTGATAAATACTGAAAATTACTAAATTTTAATTGAAAAACACATTCTCAATCGAAATAATTTATAGTGTTAAAATATGTATTTGATTGGTTTTTAAGTTTAATTAGTTTATTTTTTTTATTTAATACAATTTAATTCGTTATAAGTAATATTACATTAAAATTTGACATAAACACATGTTAATCTTATGATAGTTTTTACATTTTTTAAAACCTGATTTTCGGTATTGTCAACGGAAATAAATTTTAAAATAATTAATGAAACTACTATGTTTTTTATTTGGTAAAATATAATTTATTTTTGAATTTTTAATATCTAAATTATCTTAGGTTAAATTTTTGGTATTTTTCTGAAAACATTCATTTTTTGAGGAATAGTGAAAAACACTACGTTATAGCTTAAAACTGACTTTTTATTTAAATAATTATTTATTGTATTTAAATTTTTTAAGTAAATATCTATATATATAATACCTATATAAGTTCAATTTTATTAATTGGAGTCATTTTATAATAAAACAAGATGTATAAAATTTTATTCAACTTTTTACCGCCTTTTATCCACCTTTTAGGAGCATTTGCAAATTTACCTGAAACGTAATTTTAACAATTCTGTGAGTTGAATTTAAAAAATCTGAGAGACACGGTTTATATTATTATGTAAAATTTGGTTCAATAAGATGAAAATAATTTTTTTGTGAATAGTAAATTTTGACATTTATTTACCACAGTTAAAAGTAAATAGGGTAATAAATGTTTAAAATGATATCATAATTACCATAAAACATTTCCTATTTCTATTGGATAAATATAATTTGACTAGAAAAAATCTTTGGAATAAAAAATGATCCTATTTGTTTTACTTCAATTTGATTAGGAAATTTATTATTATTTTATTTAAAGAGGATTTAAAAGAGTTAAATTCAATGCTTAATAACTAATTTTTTTAATATATTTTTACAAACAATATAAATTCATATATAAATATTCATTATAAATATTTAATGATTTCATACCTAATGGTATTTTATTTATAATTTTTTGACATTAAATATTTTAATTTATTTATGAAACAATGATGATGTAATAAATACCTTATTCAAAAAATATTGAGAGAATTGATATTATAAATATCCAAATAAATGTAATTTTTGACTTTTGGTGAATTACTATAATTTTCAAGGTTAATATAAAATGTTAGGGTTGATTAAATAATTTTTCTTCAGTGTAATCATACTGTTATGATTTTCAAAAAAAAATACAAAATAATGTCAAAATTGTCACAAATGGGTTTTAAAAACAAAAACTATATTATTGGTTGATATAATAATTGTAAAAGTATAAATTTTATCGTAAGATTATATAATATTATATATTTCATTAATGGACCACATTAGGTTCTCTTGGACGTTTAAAGTAATTTTATTAATCATATAGTTTAAAAATACAAGAAGACACGGAAAAAGTTAAACAATTTCACTAAGAGATAAATATAAAAGATAAGGTTAAAATGGTAACCTAAACATGTATGAAACTGATTGGTTGAGAGGTATTCGACCCATCCCCACCTTATCCTCTAAAAAATTATTTTTGAGCCATTAGAAACCGAAAATTAATTTATTAAAAAAGTATATATTAAGGTATTCCAAAATTGACCCTCACCTCTCTTATAAAAGGGTACTTTAACTTATCATAATTTCACACCTCAAAATCCATTTGGATCGGAAAACCCTACCCAAATATCCTCAAAACCATCCTCAATTAATCCTAGAGGCCTTCATTGTGTCATAATTGTACCCTATAATGACCGTTTCATGAAATCAAACGAAAGAACCAAAAGAAGAGTTAATATTTCATCACCTCTTTCATGTTATTTTCTACTTCCACTTTTTATTTATTTTTTATTAAATTATAAAAATAATAAATCTAGTATATAATATAGAATTTTATGTAATTATAAAATATGTTCAACCATATTCATTATTATGTCCATCATACGAATGAATAAGTCCCCATGCGTGCGTATGTACGGCTTACCGTCTCCACATCATGATGTAGTTTGTTATTCAAACACTTCATTATTTGGATTGGGTAGAATAATGAGTATAATTGGTGTAAATAATAAAAAATCATGTTAATTATTCGGTATATATGGTATACCCTTCAATTACTTATTATTTCACCATCAATATAATGATATTGTTGCTCGTGCGTAAGTACGGATTACCGTCTCCACGAATGCGATGCGATACATTCTCCATCCTAAAAATTCAAGACTAATTTTCATTGTATGAATAAAAATAATGTTTATGAAAATAATATCATTATGTATATGAATAAAATATATTCTATGCATAACAAACATGACTTACATAACCAATAATAGAAAGGAAAATGAATCAGTTAAAATGAAAAATGATGATACTACTAAAATATTATTAATAATTAAATATTAGAGGATCATATATGATATCATAATTAGGTATATAGTTCTTTTATTATTTAATGAAAATGATTTAACTGTTATAAATGATGTTAACATACCCTCTACCAAGGAAAATTACAAGTTAAGGGGTACTCTAATCTCACTTTTATTCCAATGAGATTAATAATACTTTTCCCACAATTACATTTTGTGTAGTGTATTTACTGCTCATTATTTTATTGTTTGAGTAATATAATTTAATTTATGCGTATTTACATCATCATTTGACGATCTTTCTTTCATGGGGTGAATGTTTTGTAAGTTACCAAATCAGTAAGGGAATATTAAATTCCATGTTCAACTCATTCAGTTTTACGCAAACATCATTTATTATTTTACTCAAAAATTATCTGTGAAATGACTATTTATTTACTTATGTAGTAATTTTCACTCCAAATTCTATGTATATAGTTTTTAAATACATAATAACTCCATTGATTAATTTTCAAGTCCTCGATATGAAATTGATAAGAGTAATGTTAACTCAATATACATTCATTGAGTTAAAGATACAAGTCATTGGTGTTGTTTCTACAAGAATATGTGTGAATGTACATTGATGGATTTACACTGAATATCCAATAATATTGAGTTTATTTATATTTTTCACACATAATTATTTCATTGATTTATCCTTAACATAAAGATACAATCATTATAAGGGAATTCATCTCAACTTACATTCCATTGAGACATCTTTGTTGTTACGTGCCAATCCACATTTATATAGTTTATATACTATACATTGACATAGAATATCATGAATCCCTTTAATCTCATGATATTATATAGTTTTTATTACCTCACTTATTTATATTCAATCACCTTTCATTTAGTTAGGATCTCTATCAAAAATATTATTTTAAATGTTATAAAAATTTATTCTTCTAAATATTTCTCAATAATGTCCAATTTTTAAAAATCATTTATGGATTTATTTATATGGACATTAATGTTTCAAAAATAAAATTACTTTTAAATGTTTCAATGTGGATTGTGACAATTTGATTCAAAATTCTATTTTAAACAGATTCTTGATTAATAACGAGACTTTTAAAAGTTTTCAAGAAAAAGGGGATATTTCTATCAAATAGTTTTAATGATCATTTTAACTTATGTCAACAAAATTAATTGGATTTTATGTTTATTTAATGTTGATTTATTATGATACAATCTTACAAATGTAATTTATGGTTTTGTGATATGTTTGACTGTGGATGTGTTATTTTTATATCATTTATTTATTATGGTAAAAATATTGGAATTTCGTATGATAGTTTTAATATAAATGTTTAGATTATGTTTCAAAATTTTTATATGAGGAATGAATTGGACTTTGTAAGTGACGAGTGAAGCGCACTCTAACTCCTCGATGAATTGCTATGTCTTATGATACAAACTAGTTCCCTGAAACAAGTCCTTAAAAAATCTGATTTGTAGTCTTGGCACAAGGCCTTGACAATGAGGTTATGAAGTATGGCATTAGGCATTCCATCATTATGAAAGTGGCTATTGATATTTCATTTGATTATTAGACTCGTAGAATATCCATTTGAAAATGTAAATGGTTTTATTTGATTTTATCTTTTCCATATTATGCTGAATACTAAATTTTAAATTCTTTTGTTTTAGTCTTCAATATTGCCTTAAATGATTATACTTATTTATGAATGCTTCCACTAAATTGTAATCCTTATTGAGCATCTGAGTTTACCCCTTTCTATGTTTTATTTTTCCTAGGATTTTAAGATGTATTTCATGGTGGACCTACAAGGATATGTTAAGGATTTATGTGTGTTCAAAATTGGACTAAATTTTGTTGATATTTTTATTTAATGATGTAATGTAAAACTTATGAATATATCTAGTACTTTCATGGATACTAATCTTATTGGTCTTTCGGGATTTGATCCCTTATAATCAGTCCAATGTAATGTAATAATTCATCGACTCAGGGTAACTGGGGCTAGGGCATTTCAGTGTTTATAAAAAACAATATGAAAAACATCTTTATAACATGAATCAATTGATAAAATTAAATGTACAGAAAATATTATGGAAGACATAAGGAACACAAAACCCATTTTAACTTTTAAATTTTTATTTATTATGTATTTAATATATTATTAATTTAATCGTATCTTGAAATTATTTAATATAATCTTTACATATCCCATAAACCAAGAACATCAATTAATAAAAATCATCCATCAAAGAATAAACACCTGAATATTTTCTCGGTTCAGAATCAGAAGTAGTATATTAATGGATATCATTATAGAAGATAAAATAGGTGTATATAAATCCATTACCATAAATTTATGTTGAAATTTATCTACAAAATAATATACAATTGAGGATCAAACACTACCTAAGAATACACCAACAAAGCCATGTATCACAATGTTTCAATCCTAAAAAACCAAGGAATATATATCCTAAAATTCTTGTCTAAAGAGTTTTTATATTTATATAAGTATGATTTGGTTTAATATAATAAAAGGGAAAATTAAAAAAATGGGTTATCCAACCATCTATTTATAGGAGAATCTTTGAAAGATTCCACCACATCATAGTGAATCTCACTATGCATTGTTTCCTCTTAGGTAAAAATGTGATTTTCTTCTTTTATGTTTTGATTAGATTATCCCATGATTTTTATCACCTTAAAACTTTTTTTGAACTCAATTAATTTCCACCATGTACTCTACCATATTTTATGGAGAAATCTATCATCATTTTGATACATACATTAGGCCCATGGTGCAATAAAATCCATTCCGACGTTTCATTATTCCTCCCACAAAAAATGGTTTCTCTTGGACATACACCTTGAATCAAAACCACTATTATCAAAACTAATAAATTAATAATTCTTATAGTACATGTTTTAATAACGTTAACACTCTATAAAATATGGCATAAAAATGGCCTACCATTTAGTTTCTCTGCCCGTGGTGCACAATAATACCAATAGAATATTCATTTACATTTAAAGATGAATGATTTATGTTATGGTATAGCTGTTAATCCTTTCATGGTCTCAACTCCAACAAAATTTATCCCAAAAAGTACACTTAGGATATTCTACCACCCATTGGGAACCATACTCCATACATTAAGATAAAACACCATTATATGTGATAATTTATACCTTTACAAAACACCAAATTCTCGACCAAATCATCCATCCCCATACTCATCAATCTAAGAAACCAAAAATGCATTGTAAAATGCCCACTATTATCCCATTATGAACCTCAAGATGGCCAAAAAAATTCAGTTTTCCCCTCAAACACCACAAACCATCATTCCAAATCCTCTACCTCTAGACATACATAATATATTGTCCCAAAAGGGATAAACAAATAAATATAAGATTTAAAAAACAATTTCATCAAATCAATTTGATAAAATTAAAGTAATTAATAGTAACAAAGTTAATAAAATGAATGATAAAAATATATTTATATATGAAAATATTTACTCTATATTTTGAAAGAAATATATTTTATTTAAAAATAATTTTAATTATATAGTATATGATTTGATTTCAATGTTATCATTCCCATTTTTATTATGAAATATTATTAAATTTATTATATATATATAATAATATGAATAAAAATTTATACATTGATTATAATTGGGTAATAAATGGAACAAACTATGTAATGTTTGAATTGGTACTTTTCAATAAAATTGAATTTATATATTATTAATTTTTATATGAATAAGCTCAAAATATTTTTTCTTAAATATATTCTAATATAAATTTAATTTATATAAGAATTAAAATAATATTATATTACCCATGTTATGGATAGAAATTTTTATGAAATATATATATGGAAACATATAATGTGTAAGATTAAATATTTACTACAAATGAGTTTTCTCAATATATTTTATGATACCATTTTAAAAATTATCAATATGATATTTAAAATTTTTATGTTACTAATTTGTGAAAATTTTGAAATGATGACATCTAAATTGTTTAAGAGGGGCCATATTATAATATTGAAAAAAATTACAATAAATAATTACTAAATTGGGTAAAAATATATAAAAGGGAGTGAAATTACATGGATTAATTTTTTAAATAATATATTGGAATAAAATAATTATATATGTATTTAAAAATTTTTGGGAGTAAATAAGAAAATTCTAACCCAAATATACCTTCTTGAATCAAATAGTTCCCACGTGATTATATATTTTCTCTTATTCTCATAGTTGTTTCCAATGAAATGTACCTCCTTTTGAAATATAGAAGATGTTATCCCACAAATACAAATCTATTTTTACATTCTAGTTTCATTTGAATACATATAAAAACTTATTCTTCTAAAATCATATATGTTGTTTCCCATTTCTCACAACAAATAGGTTTGTGTCCTTCATTTTGAAGTTATATTCTACAAGAAGGAGCAATTTCATTATAGTATGAAATGAAATGTTTTTCATATTTTTCTATTACCATATCATCTCCAATATTACCATATCTAATCCACCACTATAATGAATTTACATTAACATAATTATGATTCTGTAATAGTTATATAACAATCATAAAAATTCATATTGTCACTCAATTTTTCATTTTATCACGGTTTTGTTTGGATCTATTTCACATCCTATATGAATAGTGATTTAACTTTTCAACCTTGAATGAATTTGAAAAACTAAATTATGGTAAATTATTATGACATTTTTCTATTTAGGAAAGGATTTATATTTTTAAATGGGAATATATGTTTATTATTTTCTGAAATAATCAATTTACAATATTATTAAACATTCAAAAAGAAAATTTTAAACATTTATTATTATAAATCACTGTATAATACATGATATAATACATGAACCGAATATATATGTTGAAAAATAATCATTTTCTTAATTAATTATAATGTGGAGGCAACTAACATATAATCAAGGATTGTGGATTAAAATCCCCAAACAGAAGAAATTGAGGAATTAATATGTCATTTATTAATATTAAAAACGACTGATTACTAAATGGGTAATAATAGATTATTTATTAATGGTATTAAGTATTATAAATTTTTATGTGGTTTTGATATAGTCTAATAGTATTTAAAAATTGGTTATAATGGGATTCAAGGTGTGTCTTGCTATGTTATAACCCATGTTAGTATTTTTTATCTTGATTTTACATTATTATGGAATGCATCATATTATTCCAAAACAATTTTTTTAAATAGGGGACGTACTACCCAAATTGAATTATCATATATTTATATAATTTCTTCATAAAATTTAAATTATTATTTTATTATCCTTCCATCATATTATTTTGACTCAATAACTATTAATATAGTAATTTTTTTGTAAGAAAATTATTTTTAGCACACTAAAATTTTAAAATAAAAACATTTTATTAGATATCATATGTGACATAGAACAGAATTTATGTACAACCAAGAAAATATATTTCTTTAAAATTTATGGACTTTGATATCTTATAGAATACACAACCGCATGTCTAAATTAACTATGATATAATATATTGTTCTTTCCGAGTATTTAAATTAGTAGTAAGTAATAATAAAAATAAAATTATGAAAATTAAGAATAAATATTTATTCTATATAAAATAAGAATCATTTAAAATAAAATAATAGTTTTCTAAAAAATGTATTATGTGATAAACGATGGATTTGGTACTATTTTTACACATAAAATAAAAATGAATATGACTAATTTTGGGAAATTTATATGAAAAATTTAACTTTATTTGAATTATAACATTAAAGTTTTCTAAATGTAATTTTGTTGACTTTTCTGAAAATTTTTATTTTTAATGAATAATAAACAACTCTTAATTTTATTTCAAAACATCATATTAGTTTTAATAATTTAAAACTATATATTAAATTTCTTTAAATTAATATTAGTTTATTATTATATCAATTATTAAAATTTAATTTATTGGAATCATTTTCAAATTGAATATAAATATGAAAACATTGTAAACTTTTAAAACATTTTCTCTTTAAAAACCCACATTTTCAACACGTATGTGGGATTAATAAAAAATTAAAAATATATATTTTTATGCATTTAATTTTGAAAATTGGATTCCGTATTTGGAATCGAAATAATTCATAATTTCTAGTACGTTCTACAGAAATTTTATACAAAAAATAATAGTTAATAAAACAAATTACCACATTTATTGAATAAATGGTCTTTCTAGGGTATCAAACTAAGATGATAGGGAAAAACTGACCTTCCAAATTGTCCAACAAGAATTATATATAAATATTTAGACAATAAATCGTTTATGTTCTATAATTATCTATTTTAAAGGATCTTTATATGATGAAAAGGTGGTTATGATTGATTATTTTAAAAAAATTACAAGTGTGACACTCAGCTCACATATAATACACCAACCTCTCATCTCCTTTCATCAAAACTTGAAAAAAATTTGTTTCAAAAACTAATTTACAAAATAAAGTTTCTCCTTCAATAACATAATTATAGGTTACTTATATTTGGAAGAAACCTATCCTTGGACTGATTTTTGATAAAACCAAACACGGATACCCGACAAAGAAGTAACATTTTCAACGAGTGTTTTTAATTTATATCTTCCACCACATCAATAAATAATTATTTAACCCTGAGGACAAAATATCCTCATTATCATAAATAATCTAAGATGTTTTTATAATAATTAGATAATCTATATTAATCTACAATTCTATCTAATGGGTTACAAAATCATCATTCATGTGTATTGAGTACTACAACCTTGTGAACCGATGCCATTCATTTTTCCATTACCATCTCATCGAGTTAGGAATGATGATAAACATCAATTATATAAATATACAAATATATATATATATATATATATATATATAATTTATAAAATAAAAAAAAACCAATTAAGTCATGATATCCACCATTTTTTCCATTCTATTGTGGATATGATAATGTTACTCGTATACACGGTGAATTGCTGCCTCATGATGCGATGTGAATCTTTTTTCACTAATGCTTTAAATGAAATGAAATAAGGATAATTTTAATAAATATATTTGACATAAATGAACTAATTTTGATATTAAGGACATAATTATCATTATCAAATGAAAAAATATTCATTCAATTTCTTATATTTTCACTCACTTAAAAATAATAACATTGTTCAGTAGTGGGCGAATTACCGCCTTCATGAAGAAATATGACTATCCATTCACCAAAACAATTCATGGATGATATATATTAGAATATTTAAATAAATAATATATATTTTTTATGTCATTATCATTATGAAATGATAATAAATTACTTACTACCTTTATTTAATGATCGTTGAAAATTTGAAATGTTACATATGCGTACATTTGTCTTGCCGTCTCTATGATCGTAACAAACTTCATTTCAAAAAACCTTATATCATTACTAGATATTAATGTATAATTATTGTGTATATATGTTAATTATTTCTTTATTATTATTATTTATATAATTAATTTTATAATATGCGGAATAAGTAGAACTTTCATGACAAAATAAATATGATAAAACAATGTAATTAAAAACCTGAAATACTGAAAATAATGAATGATTATTAAATAGTGGGTGATAGAATGATATAAAAGTATCATATATGATATTAGATATATTAATATAGATATGTAATAAATTAATATCAATTTTCAAAAAACCATAAATTATTTTAATTTTTTTACAAAAAGGAATTTTGATGTAAGTGATTTTGTCTCAATTTCCTATCACTGAGATATATTGAAATTTTATGCACCTAATTTCGTTTAAAAGGTGTATATAATGACAAATTGAGATGTTTTATCATTATTTATTAATATTTCATATTATTTTCTATCTAAATTTGAATTATTTCAATCAAGTTGAAATAAATTGAAAATTACTAAGCAGTAAATAATTTCATAACTCAATTAATTTTCATTAGATTATATTTCTTATAAATTGTCATTTATATTCTATAAATATGAATATAATAACTTTTTATTATTTTATGAATTTTTTATACTTATTTTATATGTATATAAATTTGATATACCTAATTGATTCATTTATTAATTATCATATCAATGTTATTATTATTTCAAGGGTTTATTTCACTCACTCAAATTGAGATTCATCTTTATTGAATTTAAGTTGAAATAAATTATTCGATATTTTTCTAAAAATATGAATTTTACATTTTGATATAATCTATTTTTTCTTGAAATTTTTCATGTAAATGTAACATTTTATACTACTTGGTACTTAATATAATCGATAAAATATTTTTAAGAAATTAAATATTAATTTTTCTCATCAATTGGAAATCTATTTTAATCTAATACCATGTTTTAAAAAATAATAAAAACTATTTGTCCCCATTTATTAAATATATTTTTCCCCATTTACAATTTTTTTCGAAGGAGTATTCTTTTTATATTTTATGAAAGTCACTTTCTATCCTCTTTACATGGAAAATGTAATGTTGAATTTAACATTTGCAGCATTTATAAAATCACCAACAAAAATGACCATAATTTATTTGAAGATAACATCACAAGTATAAAAGGTAATTATTTAAAAAAATTATTCATATTCATAAAAATCATATTTTTAAATGTGACATTTATATAAAAGGATTTTTGAAATATTATATGTTTTAAAATGTGATTATCAAAATAGAAAAGTTATTTTTGTCAATAAGTTTCTTAAATATATTTTTATGGTATTTATATTGATTAATGAAAACAAACATTTATTTAACATATATTCATACGGGATATGTTGTATTGACACAAAATTTACTATCCTTGTAGATGTTTTATGATAACTTTGAACAACGATAATATTACTATTTACTTACTTGATTAATTTTTATAGCTAATAAATTAACATTTAGTTATTTACATTATTATGATTATTAGACATTATATTTCACTTATATATCCACAATATTTACCATGGATATTTTTATTAGTTAAAACATATATAATTTCTATATATGGTGTTCAAAATTGATCATCATTTATTGATATAAGAAAATATTGATAAATTTATATTCATTAATCAAAATTGATATTTGATGATAAGGAAAATTTTTTATGAATTTAATTTTTTATTATATATATGATTAATTATTTGAATATTCAAAGAATGGGTGGGTCTTAGTTATTGAAAGCTTTTTGGTGCATCAGTATTCTCACATTACAAATTTGATGTCTATCCTTAGTTAATTGTGATTACACCCATCGATTTTAAACTGTCTTGTGTGTTGATAATGATGGTAGATTTTTCATGTTCTCGAGAAAATGGGACTAAAATATTTATGTATTTTCTTCATTAAGAATTAAGTAATTATTATCCATGATATTTTCAAAATAATATTATCTATAGATTCAGTTCATTCTCTATTAATTGATTAAAAATAATGTTTTTTGTTTATCTACATTTCCATATTGATTATGCATTATCCATTTATGATAGTAATGTTATTAGTTAAAAAAATGTGTTTCATGTTATTTACATTCCCATATTAGTTATTATAATATAATTATTTAAATGGAATGTGTGTTCAATTATTTACCATTACATGTTTATTATGCTGATTTATTAAAGATAGTTTTAGATATACAGAACTTTTATACTTCTTTTTAACTCTCCATTATTATATTTCCATTCATAAGACTCCATGATGATTTCTATGATTTATAGAGAAGAATATTCTCGACAAGAAAAATTTTATTCTTGAAAAAAACATTTTGTACAATTTTATTATAATGAAATACAAGACACATTTATATATCTAGTTTTCCATGAATAATAAAATATTCATTAATTTGGGATGTGATTCCTTGTATATTATGAAAATGTAATAAATTAGATACTAGTCCTGGAATTTTGTGATATGCGTTGTTATAGATTGTATCAGAGGATGCTTATAAGAAACCTGGGGAACTATAATTTTTAAAACATTGATTTGGGAACATAACCGTATGAAATAATTGGTGGATAATAAAAAATTATCATCCTAATGTATTGGTAAGGAAATTATTATTTGTTTTAACCTGTAATCAATACATATTTGGACACTTCAAGTGGACATGTTTATTGAATATAAGTTACTATGTGTAATAACTCAAAAAATGGTGCATTGTTCTTGACCTGATCATCATCTGGTGAATGAAATTGAGCCTGACTATGCACCTAGTTTGAAAATTATAGGGGATATATTTTCATAATTCAAATTTTATTTACACACCATTATGATTGATTTTAATAAGCGATGTCATTAAATAAACTCGATAAACCTATGGTGTGTTACCTTGAAAAAGGTGCCTCAATGTGAGGAAAAATCATATATGTCTGTAAAATAAGAACATAGTAAAAGGAATTATTCATAGAAAATAAATATTATGATGGAATGAAATAAATATCCTCCTAAAGATTCATTTATAGTTCATTTTAATAATTGTGGGGGACCTGGGAACTATCTAAGGCTATTCTATATACTAATGCTAAAACTATAGGCCAAGGAATGACTTCTGTTTAAGTAAAACTAACAAAGTATTTATTTAATGGATTTCAAGAATTAATTTTCCAAAGTATTTTTCCTAATGGTATATTTGTTATAAGAGTCGTGAAACATCTAAATATTGTGTAAAATATTAGAATAAAATATGTCTTAAATAAATTAAGAGTTATGGATACTATTATGGGTTTATGAGAATAATATTAACAAAAAGATAAAATTCTCAAACACGACATCATAGTTTTCATGTGATGGGAGTGTATAGAATTTAAGATATTTTTGGAAAAATTTATGGAAATTATATGTTTTAATAGATTTTTTGAAGAATAATAACATTAAATTAGATATATATATATATATCTTTAACGGTTTTGATAACCATTGTGGAAAATATGATCAATAATGACATTGTAATAATAGTCAAATAATATTATTAGACTTGTGAAGATGAAAAATGAATTCAATTGAAAATCATAGAAAAATGATATTTAATGATTAATTTTTATTCAAGGTTGTGAATCATATTTTTTGGTAAAATTGTAAGAATTATATTAATATTGTACTGAAATATGATGACCCATATTTTGGGTGATAACATATTATATCCAGAAAAGTTGTAGGGCTTTAACCCATGATTAAAGGAAGATAAGGGATAAGTTCTTACAAATGCCCATGCAATGTCAGGGTTAATATTTCATTTTATTTAGTTAAATTATTTTAAACATAAATATTAATGACGACCCAATAGTGTTAATTTTGAGGTTCATAGATTAATTTTTATATGGGGAAACTAGTGATAACAATATTGGTTTTGGAAAATAGTTACATATAGAAGAAAAGGATTGAAACTATTTTGGGTTTCTTATGATCCATTAAAAGGTAATTTTAAATCTTCAAGATAAAAAAAATAATTTTTTGGACATTTATATCTTCAATTAAGGGATGAATTTTAATATAATGAAATTATCACTAAATGAGGAAATTCTGATCATGAAATAGAAATATATCAAGTTATTATATCTCTTTATATTATTAGATATTTAGAAACACCTAAACTTTAGAAAAATTAAATTAAAAAATACTAATACTTTCAAACCCAATTAATAAAATTGTTTCCATTAAATCATCACATATTTATAGTTTTGAGTCTCCTTACATTTCTATGACCATTAACGTTTTTGTCATTAATGACCACAATAAATATGAATAATTACTTATGTTTTTTATCTATTTCTATATATCTACTTTTTAGTAATTTTATTATACATAGAATCAAAATAATGTGTTATTACAAAGCAATATACATCCCTTTATCTCCCATTATTATAATATTTTATTAACCCTTATTACTATGTGGGTTTTTTGAAAAAGGTATTTCCATATTTTAAACCCCTGTTTACCAAGATTATGTTTAAATTGTGAGGATGAATTTTATTTAAGTTGGGGTAAATGTAATACCATGAAGTTATAAAATATTTAAATTTTATTCAATATATTATGTTTCAAGCAACACGAAGTTTAAACAACCCACAAAATAATATTATTAAAATTTAAGATCATTGATAGATTAAGAAATACAAAACCCCATGTCTAAAAGAGATATTTCATAGGATACCATTATATTATAGCCATTACATTTATTGGTATGAATAATGATAACTAAATAATAAAAATATTGAATATATATTCATTTGAAAAAATATTAATCATTTATAATAAAAAGAATTGTTTTTTAAAAATCTATATTTTTTCTAAAGGACATTTTAGTCACACATTGTGCAGATAATATAATTTTTTTACCATTTTAAGATATTTTCTGTTAATATGATTTTAAAATATATATATATATATAAATATTTTAGGGTGGGTTTTTGTTATTTTTTTGGAAGTCATAATTTCGTTGAATTGTAAAAAATATTAAATATCATTTGAAAATTTCATTTTCAATTAAGTAATTTATAACGATAAATTTTGTTTTGAATTGTTTTTAAAGATAAATTAGTTTAATTTTATATAAAATATTTCAATTTTTTCATTTTATTTATTATTATATTGAATTTAAATATAAAAACTTTACAATATTTTGATCACTTTTATATAAAAACCAACTTTCCCATCACATCTATAGGATTAATTTTAAATTAAATATTACCCCTTATCTAAATTTAATTTAGAAAACTGGATTCTATATTTTGAATCATTATAAATAATAATTTTTAATAATATCAAATTATTTTTTCACTAAATTGAATAATGAAAAGAAGATAAATTATTTATTGCTGTTAAGGTATGTCTTGATTTACAGGTGGTTTAATTACTAAGTCATCGGTAAAAATGACCTCAAACCTTTAAAATGCCAATTTTCTGACAATATTACAACATAATATCTAATATTTTTGATAATGGACCATTTTTTAACATTTTAACTTGATAAAAATGTGTGTATGATTGAATCAATTAAAAAAAATTACAAGTGTCCCACTCACCACACTTATAAATGGCCACCCATTCTCTACTCTTCTTCACACTATCAAAACCATTTGGATTGTGAAATAACTAGACCAATATTTTCTAATAATAGTTATACACATAATATAATCCTTATTTATGTATATATTTTATAAATTTAAGGCTTTTAATTTAAACCTATATAGGATACCCTAAGAAGAGGTAACATTTTTCAAGGAGTGTTTTTATTTTCTTTCCTCTATCACATTCAATAATTATAAAACCAAACTAAAATAATAATATTATATTATTCAATATAATGAAATTATTTTTAAAAATGTAATGATCTAAAATAATTACTAATTAGATAAAATGAGTTATGGATTCATCATTCATGTGCATGACAGACTACCCCCACGCAAACTGATGTAATTCTTTTTTTCCATTACATCCTCTCGATATTGGGTATGATTATGGATAGAAGTTATATATATATATATATATGATATTAATAACATAAATATACATATATATTTATTATATATTATAATTTTTTTACATTCAATTTTATATGGGATACAATAACTCCTCTCATGTGTACAGAGAATTACCACCTCGTGAAGCGATGTGATTCATCATTAATTAATGATTCACATGGAATGTAATAAGGGAAATGTTAATAAATAAATGTGACATAAATGAAATAATAATAAATTTTCATGAAAAAATTATTATTATTAAATGATAATAATTCATTTTATTTCATTACATTTCAGTCACTTAAATGTGATAACATCGTTCGTGTATGTGATGTTTACCGCTTTTATCGAGCGAAGTGACTCTATTTTCCGCACAAAAATACATTGATGATATTTATAAGTATATTTGATGATTTAATATGTTATTTATTACATAATAATTGTTAGTTAAAGATAAAATATTACATACACATTTCCATAACGATCATTGAAAAATGGAAATGTCCCTCATTCTTAAGTACGGCCTAAAATATCCACAGTTGTTGCATACTTCATTTCGTAAACCCATATTTATTGATCAGATATAAAATTATATTTTGATCATATATATAATAATTATTTGATTCTACGTATTTTGGATGTCATGAAATGTAAAGACCTGGAAATTTCAATATATTTGTTTTAATTTTCTTTGGAATTTTACAAGAACGCAGTTTCTGACGGCGCCTGATTCTGAGGCCCAGTGTGCCAAGAATCAATTTCCGAAGTTTGGCTCGGGTACGTTCAGTAAACGAATGAGTGGGTTTTTCTATCTTTTGAACCGGTGCTCGGAATTGAAATATGAGGGCACCGATTAACTCGAAACGCCGATATTTTCTTAAAGAGACTTTTGCTGCAGTTGCGTTTAATCGAGAGCGGAAGTTATTTTTTGGGTTTTCTTTAAATAAGAGTAATAATAAAATAACGTGTCATGCACTTTATTTTATTTCAGATTCCATTGGGAGTGTGGTGGTTGAAACCTCCTCATGGAGGTTGGAGGTGGGGCCACCACACCTTAACCTCCCTTGAGAGGTTATGGTGGTGGGGCCCACCCGAACTAAACCTCCCGTGGGTGGTTTATTATGGTAGGGACCACACGGGGCTTAACACCCTATTAATGGGAGGAGAGGAAGCCTATCAACACTCTATTATTAATGAGGGAGAGCCTCTTAATACCTCAACTCCCCATTAAATGGGGAGAAACTCCTTGGCACCCTCCCCTCTTAAGTGGTTCCAACATACCCCATAAATTGTGTCAAAGCAATTTATTTCACCCGACCCCCTTTTTTTATAAAAAGTTATGTAACCACAATGGTTACATACCTCTCCCCCTCTCCTATATATAGGGATCTTGGTAGAGGGTTTGGGGAAGGCTTCGCCAAGTGATGGAGTGCTGGTAAAATACTGCGACACCCAACACTTGGGAAGAAGCTTATCTTCGTGAACGAAGAACGTGCCACCTCTGATGAAGAACACTCATTTTCCTTCCACGGAATTTCTCCCCTTCCACGGTGAGACTCTTCAACAAATATTCTTCTTCCCCTTCATCGTCAACGGATCGAAGAACATGCTCGGAAGCGGAATCGGGTAGCAAGCGACGACGGCTTTGCCTTCCCTCGAGTCAGACGAACGCTGACGTCCCCCCTTCGACGTCGTCATCCTCGCGACGCCATACCGCGACGAACCTCGAACGACGACGCCTCCTTCCGGTCGGCTTATACCCAAGGTAGGGGTTTGTTTTCAATTGTTTATATTTGTTCGAGAATTCCGACATGATGATTCTTCATGGTTTAAAACCATTTGTTATCGAATTTTAACATTGTGGTTTAAAACCAAAGGATAACGAATAACGCGAGGGGGGATGGACCGCACGAACACATCCGACCCTCCTCCTTTTTTTGTGTTGGTTATTTGTGGTTCGGTACGGGAAGACAAGGTGCCGTCGCAGCATGCGTAACCTTGCGACAAGAAAATGCGCGGCGCCGTCGCGCCGCGCCGTGAAATGAAGAACAAGAACGTGACGTTGTCGTGCCGCGTCGGAGATACCCGGAAAATACCGCGGCCATAGCAGGGCCGCGGCGGAGGGGCGCGGTGCCGTCGCTCCACGCCGGACGACAAGGGTCGTGTCCAGTTCCAGACCGCGATGAAGCAGGGTGACCAGCGGCAGGCATCGGTGCAGGAAGGGGACCGGCCGTTGCCGGTCCCGTGGTGCAGAAACTGGCTGGCCATGGCGGGCCGACTGGACTTGGAGAACCAGGGGAATTAATTCCCCTGGCCGGCTGGCAACAAGAAGCCCCATTAAGGGGTCACGGTTTCTAGGGAACCGAGGGGGCTTGCCCCCCCCCCCCCCCCCCGTGCGGCGTCCAAGTAGCGGGCCCCCTGTTGGGGGGGGGGGGGGGGTTTCCCTCAAGGCGTGGCAGATTACCACGCCATTTTGAAACCAGGGGGGGAAATTGCCTCCGCCCCACGCGCGGCGCACATGCGGCGCCCAGGCCGCGCTGGCCTGCACCGCCACACCGCTGGCCGGGCCAGATTAGTGAGCCGGGCCGGGTTTTCGGGCCAGGTCGACCCGGTTCGGCCAACCCAGGGGGGTACTGGGTCGGATCGGGCCGGGCCCAGACCCCCTTTTTTCGGACTGAGTTGGTTCAAACACCTATATCTTGGGCTACGGACCTCCGATCGATTAACCGTCAGTTACATAGCGATCCTTGGAAAGAGACGTCGTTTCGGTATATCTCATTCAAGGTTTCAGATTACTTGGGGTTCGTCCGGGTTGGTTTGGATACGGAACTAACCGGGCCCTCGGAGCGGAAACGCTCGTAACTTGAGTTCCGGACGTCCGATTGACGTGCCGTAGACATTGATGGATTCCTCTAAGTGAGACAGATCTTGTGGCTTACTCTGCTCGAGGTTTGGATGTCGTCGAAGTGCGGTTGGGTTTGTTCGCTCATGAAACCAACCGGGCCCCTAGAACGAAAAAGCCAATAACTCACAGACTGGGCATCCGATAGTCGCGCCGTCTGTTCCGTTGAATTCCTATTGATGAGACGGAACATTGGGCATAATTTTCCCGAGTTTTGGATACAGTTGGATAGTGGCCGGGTTGGATCGCACCCGAAATCCAACCGGGACCTTAGAACGGAAAAGATGATATCTTTCACACTAGAAGTCTGTTTGACGAACCATTAGTGGAGTTGGTGATCGCGTTGAGAAATAGTCCCTATGAGTATACCCTATGAGTGTTCGGGGTACAGTTGAGATACGGCCGGGATTGGTTCGCTCATGAATCCAACCGGGCCCTTGGGAGGAAAAGGCTAGAAGCTCACAGACCGTGCGTCCGATTGACGCGCCGTCTATTGCGTTGAGACCCCTATGATGAGGCGGTCCGTTGAGATACTTCTTTGTGGCACATAAGATACTTAGAGTATCGACCTGTAGCTCGTGGAGCGGACCCTCCTGAAGACGAGCGTGCAGAGTACGGAGACCGTGTAGCCGGCTGAGACCTGACGACTGCTTGACAGACTCAACTTGGAGTGAGTCGACTAGCCCAGTGGACGGAGCACTACTTTGTGAGCTGCAGACCCATGGAGGAAAGAGAACTACATGTGTGACAATGAAGACCCGCTGTACTCGTCCGTAGAGTACCTCAGTAGGATACTAGGGAGTGTTCACTACTTTGTTTGGGTGACATACCCCGGCGGGAAGCACTACTGTGTTTGGGTGGCTGGCCCGCGGTACTCGACAGGAGGAGTACCTCAGCAGTCTTAGGTTAGTAAGCAGTACCTCGGAGTCATGACCAGACCATTGTACACTCCAGAGACGGAGCTCTTCAGCAGTTACAGTTTCGATAATTAAAATCCGGGTTTGAGCTGAATCTTTTGACCTTTGTGTTTACCTCATGATTGAGATGGGTCACTTGATTACTTTGGTATATGTATGGGCATATACATGGGTAGTGGTTATCCGTTGATTTAACAATCCTTGTTTTCCTCATGATTGAGTTAGGTCATTTGATAACTTCGGTATATGTATGGGCATATACCTAAGTAGAGGTTATCTATTGAGATCTTATTTATGGTTATACTTGTTGGTTTAGTGAGACCTTGAGGGTCTCGGGGTCCCTACTGAGTATCGTTATACTCACCCATGCACGGGCTATGCCCGCACCACGTTGTGTTGGTTGCAGATAAAAGGAAGTGCTGACGGAGGCCGAGTATTCGAGGACTGGACGGTACTGGGAGGTGGACTACATGACGAGTCAGTACCCGGAGGTGGAATACACGACGAGTCAGTACCCGGAGGTGGAATACATGACGAGACGACACACTGAGGAGGTTGACGGATGAGAGCGTGGAGGAGGCTATCTGTACCTACCCTTCAGGTAGGATCCGTGGTGGACGACCCATGAGCCGCTTTCGTTCTTCCAGTTGTTATCTTTTCTGTTGTACATGTTCATTTGTAATTGTACTTTCTTTTGGGTTTGTATTCTGGCCCATTTACTTTTCAGAACTTCCCATGTACTTAGTGTTTACTTTTTCCTCTTGCTTACTCTGTGGTGCTTGTTTTCTTTTATAAAGGTAATGCCTTCCCAGTTATCAGGATTTACGTCTTTGGGGCTAGTCGCCAGCCCCTGTCCTATGGAAGGAGGGCTTGGGGTAGTCACGGCAAAGGCCCCGAGGACGGGTCGTGAAAAATTGGTATCAGAGGATTCGGTTCTACCGCAGAACTTATATCTCTGATATTTTTCTTCTGTGAAGCAATAGTGTTAAGGGTACTGAGTGTGGTCTTCAGTTCAGGGAGTCTAGTGTTGGTGTGGACGGCCGACGTATGCATAAACCAGGACCCTGACAACAGATCCCGACATTGTGCATGAAAACACTGATTGTGTGTGTGTTTTCAAAGGTTTTACCTTAAAACAGCTCAATCCAGTTCAGCTCACAAGGTATAATCATTTGACTGTGTCACATTGTTTCTTTCAGGATGCCTTTTTCTCAGACGACCAGCTAGAGCCCAGAGGGACGTGCGTACTGACAGCTTGCTGAGTGACGAGGCTTCGGTACAGGGCCCTATTGCAGTTGAGGCACCAGCGGAGGCACCAGCGGTACTAACATATGCTGGGCTGCCGATGCCACCAGTCCCTGTAGTAGGCAATGCACGCTACTTGAGTTCACTACACGAGTTCCAACATCAGAGGCCACCCGGGTTCCAGGGAGAGATGGACCCGCATGCAGTTGAGGATTGGCTGGAGGCTGTGGTGAGAGTCTTCAGGCTAGTGGAGACGCCGACAAACTTCATGGTGATCTTTGCTGCCAACCACCTTCAGGTAGCAGCAGGCAGGTGGTGGAGCCTCTTTTTCCAGTTTTGCGACTGGATGACCTTCACGTGGGAGGACTTCGAGACCATCTTCAGGGTTGAGTTTGTGCCAGTAGCTCTACACCACGATCGTGTACAGGAACATCTGCCTTTGCAGCAAGATTTTCGATCAGTAGCCGAGTTATCTGTGGGCAGTAGACGGATGATGCAGAGGTCCAGGAGGAACAGACCAGCAGTTGGCCGATATCGGGTTTTAGGACAGGTGGTGCGGGGCACCTGGGGTGGGGTCAGAGCCAGGCGTGCCAGAAACAGGCTGTGTTACTCCTGTGGCGGAAAGGGTCACCTAGCACGTGACTGTCCGACTCCTCGTACAATTGATCTGCAGGTGTTGGAGGAGCCACCGAGGAAGAAACTACGACGAGTTCTTTAGCAACAGCCGAGCAGTGGACAAGGAAGTAGAGCTATGGGAGCATGTGGACAGGAGAGGAACTAGTGGATACATCCTTTTTACTTCTAGTTCCATGTTTCTGTTGTATTCGTGTCTTTGTACTTTGAGCTGCAATAATAAAAAGACATGTATCTTGTGATGTTTGCTTTCCTGTCCTTTTTGTTTGGTTGATACTGAGTGGCCATGGTTAAGACTGTTGACTTGACCCTCACTTTCGAGATTTCTACTAGAGGAGACCCAGTGACCTCACACTGATGCCGACAGTGTGACTCGACCCTTGGTGGCGAGTGTGACAGTTGGATCTTTTGGTAGTTAGGTCGAGGCCTTATGACGTCATCCGTGGCATGAATGTATCATTCATGTTGGGATTGACTGTATTAGGAAACGAATATGGTTCATCCAGGGGATGAGACCGCATTTCTCTAATCAGTAAAGAAGAAATCATATAAGCTCTTGTGAGACTAAAGAAGGTCCAGGTCATCCAAGAGTGGATGAAAACTGCACAGTGCACTAAGAAACTGGAAACCGGTGCCAGTCTTAGAGACTCGGGCATATTAAATGTTTCAAGAAGTGTAAGCTTTAAGGATAGATGAGTCTGTGAAGCAGTAGACGTGGAGGCAGAGCTAGGAGAGCAGTATGAGGTGGTGTACATATTAACATGCTACAACCACCCGCCTTTGTTATCCCCTCCAGGCTCAGGGAGCTGGAGGGCGGTGGAAGAGTGCGGCTACTTGCGGTCAAGGAGTGTGACCTAATGGCTCTAGAAATGATTCAAGGGAGAGTCTGTGTCCACTACTAGCTATTGTAGTAACGGACTTCGATATGAATCATTCCTTGCATTCACAAATCTTGGTCCAGACCTAGTGTTTCCAGTAAGCTGTGGACTTGACCCTCACATCTAGAGATACCTTGGGAGGAGACTCGATGATCACACTTACGCCGACGGTGTGGTCAGACCCTCGAGGCGAGAGTTTCGGTTGGAATCTCTTGGTGGCAGCATCGAGGCCTTACGACGTTAGTTTATGTATGGAATGGGCAATAACTGTTCATACTCAAATTGATGGCTTTAGGCAAACGTCGGGATGGGTTTTCCTTGGTCGGAGAAAAGGAAACCCCAGGAAGCATGGGATAAAATCATTCACAGGATGGTGCGACCGATCACTCTTCAGTCAGTCAACCATACCCTCATGGTAGTAGTCTTTTGAGATTCTGTTCTAACAAAAAATGGAGACCTCTGGAGTTCGAGGATGACGATCACGTCCTTATATGGGTCTCACCTCGATGAGGTTTACAGAGATGTGGCCAAGGCAGCAAGTTATCTCCGAGGTTCAACATACCTTTCTAGGTCCTCAGCTAGGTAGGCGGGGTGGTTTACCGCTTGAACCATCCACCTTAGTTGCACCTGGTGCATGATGACTTCCACGTATCTCTACTGAGGAGATACGTGATCGACCCTTAGCATATCATCGACCATGAAGAGTTGGACGATGGTGATGGAGTGTCTTTCATGGAGGTTCCAATGGGTATCGAGGATTGACACGAGCAGATCCTTCGAGGACGGTCTATTCCTCGGGTGCGCATTCACGGGCAGTACAGGAACCTCCGGGTGAGCACACAGGAGAGGAAGGCTCAGATGCGTGCTCAGTACCATTTTTTTATCTCTAGTTTATGTTAAGATTTATGAGGACGTAAATCCCTGAGGTGGGAGTAATTTAAATACCGGGAAATTTCAAGGAATTTTTTTTAATTTTCTTTGGAATTTTACAAGAACGCAGTTTCTGACGGCGCCTGATTCCGTGGCCCGGTGTGGTCGGAATCAATTTCCAAAGTTTGGCTCGAGTATGTTCAGTAAACGAACGAGCGTGTTTTTCTATCTTTTGAACCGGTGCTTAGAATTGAAATCTGAGGGCACCAATAAACTCGCAACACTGGTATTTGCTTAAAGTGACTTTTTCCACAGTTGCGTTTAATTGAGAGCGGAAGTTAGTTTTTGGGTTTTCTTTAAATAAGAGTAATAATAAAATAACGTGTCATGCACTTTAATTTATTTCAGCCGCTATTGGGCGTGTGGTGGTTGAAACCTCCTCATGGAGGTTGGAGGTGGGGCCACCACACCTTAACCTCCCTTGAGAGGTTATGGTGGTGGGGCCCACCCGAACTAAACCTCCCGTGGGTGGTTTATTATGGTAGGGACCACACGGGGCTTAACCCCCTATTAATGGGATGAGAGGAAGCCTATCAACACTCCATCATTAATGAGAGAGAGACTCTTAATTCCACAACTCCCCATTAAATTGGGAGAAACTCCTTGGCACCCTCCCCTCTTATGTGGTGCCAACATACCCTATAAATTGCGTCAAAGCAATTTATTTCACCCGACCCCCTTTTTTTAAAAAAAAGCTATGTAACCACAATGGTTACATACCTCTCCCCTCTCCAATATATAGGGATCTTAAGAGAGGGTTTGGGGACGACTTCACCAAGAGACCGAGCGCTGGTCAAATACCGTGATGCCCAACACTTGGGAAGAAGCTTATCTTCTCGAATGAAGAACGCGCCACCTCTGATGAAGAACACTCGTTTTCCTTCCACATAATTTCTCCCCTTCCGCGGTGAGACTCTTAAACAGATCTTTTTCATCCCCTTCATCATCAAAGGATCTACAAACAAGCTCGGAAGTGGAATTGGGTAGCAAGAGACAACGGCTTCGCCTTCCCTTGAGTCGGACGAACGCCGACGTCCCCCCTTCGACGTCATCATCCTCGTGACGCCATACTGTGACGAACCTCGAACGACGGCGCCTCCTTCCGATCGGCTTATACCCAAGGTAGGTGTTTGTTTTCAATTGTTTATATTTGTTCGAGAATTCCGACTTGATGATTCTTCGTGGTTTAAAACCATTTGTTATCGAATTTGAACCTTGTGGTTTAAAACCAAATGATAACGAATAACGCGAGGGGGGCTGGACCGCATGAACACGGCCGACCCTCCTCCTTTTTTTGTGTTGGTTTTTTGTGGTTCGGTACGCGAAGACATGGGGCCGTCACACCATGCGGAACCTTGAGACAAGAAAATGCACGGCGCCATCGAGCTGCGCCGTGAAATGAAGAACAAGAACGCGACGCCGTCGCACCGCGTCGGAGATACCCGAAAAATATCGTGGCCAGAGAAGGGCTGCGGCGGAGGGGCGCGGTGCCGTCGCACCACGCCGGACGACAAGGGCCGCGGCCGGTTCCGGGCCGCGGCAGAGTAGGGTGACCGGCGGCCGGCATCGGGCCGCCGGTGTCGGTGCAGGAAGGGGACCGACCGTCGCCGGTCTCGTGGTGAAGAAACCGGCCGGCCATGGTGGGCCGACCGGACTTGGAGAACAGGGGGAATTAATTCCCTCGGCCGGCTGGCAGCAAGCGACCCCTTTAAGGGGCCACGGTTTCGAAGGAACTGAGGGGGATTGCCCCCCCGTGCGGCGTCCAAGAAGCGGGCCCCCTGTGGGGGGGGGGGGCATTTCCCTCAAGGTGCGAAAGATTGCCGCGCCGTTTTGAAAACAAGGGGGGGGGGAATTTTCCCCCCCATGCGTGGCGCACATGCGGCTCCCAGGCCGCACCGCCACGCCGGCCTGCACTGTCGCGCCGCCGCGCCGGCCCGCACCGCCGGCCGGGCCGGATTTCTGGGCCTGGCCGGGTTGTCGGGCTGGGTCGCCCCGCAGGCCGTGTCGACCCAGTTCGGCCAACCCAGTGGGGTACTGGGTCGGGCCGGGCCGGGCCCAGACCCCCTATTTTTGGACTGAGTTTGTTCAAACGCTTATATCTTGGGCTACGTACCTCAAATTGATGCACCGTCAGTTGCGTAGCGATCCTTGGAAAGAGATGGTCGTTTCGGTATATTGAACTCAAGGTTTCAGATTACTTTGTGTTCGGCTGGGTTGGTTCGGATACGAAACCTACCAGGCCCTCGGAGCGGAAACGCTCGTAACTTGAGTTCCGAACGTCCGATTGACGTGCCGTCGACTTTGATGGATTCCTCTAAGTGAGACGGATCTTTTGGCATACTACGCTCGAGGTTTGGATGTCGTCGGAGTGTAGTCGGGTTGGTTCGCTCACGAAACCAACCGGGCCCCTGGAACGAAAAAGCCAATAACTCACAGACTGGGTGTCCGTTAGTCGCGTCGTCTGTTCCATTGAATTTCTCTTGATGAGACGGAACTTTTGGCATACTTAACCCATGTTTTTGATACATATGGACAATGGGCGGGTTGGATCGCACCCGAAATCCAACCGGGTCCTTGGAACAGAAAAGCTGATATCTTTTAGACTGGACGTCAGTTTGACGAACCGTCAGTGGCGTTGGTGATCACGTTGAGAAACAGTCCCTATGAGTATACCCTATGAGAGTTCGGGGTACATTTGAGATATGACTGGGATTGGTTCTCTCACGAAACCAACCGGGCCCCTGGGATGAAAAGGCTAGAAGCTCACAGACCGGGCGTCCGATTGACGCGCCGTCTGTTGTGTTGAGACCCCTATGATGAGGCTGTTCTTTGAGATAATTCTTCGTGGGACTTGAGATACTTGGAGTATCGAAATGTAGCTCGTGGAGCGGACCCTCTCGAAGACGAGCGTGCGGAGTACGGAGACGGTGTAGCCGACTGAGACCTGACGACTGCTTGACCGACTCGACTTGGAGTGAGTCGACTAGCCCAGTGGACGGAGCACTACTTTGTGAGGTGAAGACCCATGGCGGACGGAGCACTACCTGTGTGACAGTGCAGACCCCCAGTACTCGTCCGGAGAGTACCTCAGCAAGCTACTAGGGGGTGTGCACTTCTGTGTTTGGGTGAAAAACCCCGGCGGGAAGCACTACTGTGTTTGGGTGGCTGGCCCACGGTACTCGACTGGAGGAGTACCTCAGCAGTCTTAGGTTAGTGAGCAGTACCTCAGAACGTGACAGGACCATTGTGCACTCTAGAGACGGAACTCTTCAGCAGTTACAGTTTCGATAATGAAAATCTGGGTTTGAGCTGAATCTTTTGACCTTTGTGTTTACCTCATGATTGAGATGTGTCATTTGATAACTTAGGTATATGTATGGGCATATACCTGGGTAGTGGTTATCCATTGATTTCACAATCCTTGTGTTTCCTCATGATTGAGATGGGTTACTTGATAACTTAGGTATATGTATGGGCATATACTTAAGTAGAGGTTATCTGTTGAGGTCTTCTTTGTGGTTATCCTTGTTGGTTTAGTGAGACCTTGAGGGTCTCAGGGTCCCTACTGAGTATCGTTATACTCACCCCTGCATGGGCTATGCCCGCACCTCATTGTGTTGGTTGCAGACGACAGGCAGTGCTGACGGAAGCCGAGTGTTGGAGGACTGGACGGTACCCGGAGGTGGACTATAGGACGAGTCAGTACCGGGAGGTGGAATACACGACGAGTCAGTACCCAAAGGTGGACGACACGACGAGACGACACACGGAGGAGGTTGACGGACGAGAGCGTGGAGGAGGCTATCTGTACCTACCCTTCAGGTAGGATCCGTGGTGGACGACCTAGGAGCCGCTTCTGTTCTTCCAGTTGTTATCTTTTCTGTTGTACTTGTTCAGTTGTAGTTGTACTTTCTTTTGGGTTTGTATTTTGTCCCATTTACATTTCAAGACTCCCTTCTACTTAGTGTTTACTTTTTCCGCTTGCTTACTCTGTGGTGCTTGTTTTATTTTACAAAGGCAATGCCTTCCCAGTTATCAGGATTTACGCCTTTAGTGCTAGTCGCCAGCCCCTGGCCTATGGAAGGAGGGCTTGGGGTAGTCACGGCATGGGCCCCGAGGATGGGACGTGACATGAAACTATATAATATTTTCAGGAACCTAATATTTATTAACGAATCATGATTTTGGAAACATGGTAATTAACAATTGAAATATTCAAAATAATAAATGATTATTAATGAACATGTGTTAATATTTTATAAAATGATATTATATGATATTATAAATATTATTATTATATTATAATAAGTTAATAACATTCATAAAACCACTATATATGATGTCAAATCACATTCAACCAAGATAAATTTTGAATTAAATGATTTCATCTCATATTCATTTCATTGAGGTATATTGTACTTTTATGAACCTAATTTATTTTATATGGTTTATAATATAACCTAGTGAAATTTTATATAACGATTAATTAATAAATACTATTATTTTCTATTTAAATGTTAATTATTCAATCCAAGTGTAATTGACATCAAAATCACCAAGTGGTAAAGAATTTTACAACTCAATTTTATTTCCATTGTTTGCTATTAATTCTTCATTATCATTGATATTATAAGATCATGTCCATAATTAATTTTTAGTATATTAGGTTTTATTTAAGCATGATTTTTTAGTATATATAGTTGATAAAAAATATTGATTCATTGATTAATTCTCATTTCAACATAATGATCATTGTAAGGGTTTTTTTCCAAATATCATTCTAACCAAGGTTATTCATTCATGAATTTCAGATGAATGAAATTGTTAGATCATTTTCAAAATAAACCCTTTTAATTTTCCCACACACTTATTATTCATGAAATTTTCATGTAATAATACCATTTTATCCAATATTTGGAACATAAAATAATTTTTAATCTATTTTTAATAAAATATTGCATCGTTTTTTTGTTCGATTATATAGCCTGTTTCTTCAAAAAAATGTTTTCTAAAAATGATTCCAATTTTTTTTAAGCTTTTAAAAATGATATATAACAGAAATTTTATCCATTTTATCTTTATTCAAAATGTTTTCAAAGGAATATAAATTTATTTTTATAGAAAACTAAATTTTACTACCTTCTTATAGTCCATAAGGAAGGATCAATTTTACTTGTACGACATGTAAAAAATTACCCTCCGATATAAAAATCATTCATTTGAATATTCCTTTGCATATTTATATGTTTATTTTATATAAATATTTGTTCCTAAATATTCTAAATATTTTTAGTTTTTAATATTGTTTTTAAAATAAGAATATTTTTAAAATGTTTTATGTTTTCAGTATTTATTTTTAAAATGAAAAGGATATTTTACTCAAAATATTATTGAATATATTTTTATGTTATTACAATAAATGAATGAAACAAAATACTTCACTTTTCATATAATTCACCTGAGATATGTTGTATTGATACGATCCTAATTATAATTGTATATGGATTATGAATATTTTGACCAAGGATATTATTGAAATTAACTTCCATGATTCATTTTTGTAGCCAACAAGTTTACATTGAAAATTACAATTTATATGTATCATTGAACATTAAATTTCCCCTAAGAGGTCATAATATTTATCATCGTTTTTTATTTTTTAATTTGTATATCATTTCAAAAAATGTATTCTATATTAGAAGTCATTTATTTATATTTATAAATATTAATTAATTCATATTCATTACCCAATTAATATATTTTATGATAAGGAACATTTTTTATAAATATAATCAATTATTCGATATATAAGGAATTATTTCTACAAATAAGACATGGGTTGCGCCTGGTTATAGTTATCCCCTTGATATATATGTTGTATCATTAGATGAATCAGTTGGATAGTCTAAGTGAAATGGATTTCTTCCAATAATTTTTAAACATTCTTAAGGAAAGATCTTGATGGAAGTGGTATCATGCTCATGGGAATCCGGACATCAAATAATTAATTATTTGCATTATTTAGATTTCAGTTATTATTATCCATGATATTTTCAAACTGATGTTTTCTCTTCATTCATTTAAATCATAGATTGTTGAATAAATGGATTGTGTTTTTAGTTAGCAACATATCCATAATGATTATTCCTTATCCAGTTATGATATCTATATTATTGATTAAATAGATTTTTTTATTTATTTACCTTTACATGTTGATTATTATCATAAAATTATTAGAAAGGAAAGTGTATTATGTTTTATCCCTTTCCATGTTGATTATGATCATTTATCTAGGGTAACTTCCACTGTACTTTAACCTTAATAAGAATTTGACCACACCATTATCCAGTTTTCAATCCTAGTAAACCATGAAGATTACTTTGATTTATTTTTAAGGATATGCGAGAGAGAATAATTTTGTTGTTCAAAAAAATGATATGTAATTTTTATATTCATATTTAATTCTAAAATCTATGTATGTATCTAGTTTACAAATAATAATAAACTATTTGATATTTTGGATGTGATTATTTATTTCTTATGGCAATGTAATAAAGTAAACAGAGCCTTTGGGTACTAGGTTTGGGTTGCAACATTTTCTGTTACTACATTCTACTATGATTGGATTAATATTTTATTTCTCAGTATCATGAAGTATTTTAACTATAATTATGTGTATTTTTATTTTATTACAAGAAAAAAAATTTGTGGTTTAAATTTTTTTACTTAATATAAATGTTTCATTATTATGTAAAATCATTAACATTCTATTTTTGGAAATTTCACTTCATATTTATATTAAAAATAAAAAATTTATTCTTTTATTATAATAATATATCTATATATATAAAATAAATTTTACCCATAAAAAAGTATCATATATATATTATAGAAGACATTTTTTAATACATTTATTGGTGTTATCTTCATTAAACTTTTTATAAATGTTAAATATTATTTTCATTAAAATTTTATTTTTATATCTTTCAATATAATTTTTTTTAGCATTTCCATTATATATATTTGAATTTATTGTTATTATAGTTTCTTTTCATAAATAAATCCTCACTTTTTTTATCCCACTTTTTGAAAACTGTTTTAATGTGGAATTCATTACTTTTAAGAGATTATTACTAATAGAAAATGAAAAACACTAGTTATGAATTATCTTAAATTTTACTCTCATAAAAATAAATATATTTATTTAATAAAAATCAAATATATTAATAAATTGTCTTATTTACACATTAAAATCATTGTTTTTAAGGGAAATTTCATTTTATTCATCCTTTTTTATTTTATTATATTTATTTATTTTAGTAAATTACAAGGAAGTGATATTTAAATATTTTAAATTTTATTATATCAATTTGAGATATTGTTAATCTATTTCAATACACTTTTATTCCATTATTTTTTTAATTGTGAAAAAATATTTTCTTTAAGAATTTTTTTTGGATGTTTCATCAATTTTCAAATAATTCATCAACACAAATAAATTGAACTATGTCTTTAGGGAATATCTCCCTAGAATAATAAAAATATGTAAATTATAATGGAAAAGATTTAATAATATTTTAATAATATGTTGTAAATAAACTTATTGAAATGGAATTTTATAAAATAAAATAAATCTAGAGTGAATGTTAATAATGCACACGTGGGAATGAAAATATTTTATGAATTTAAAGTACTATATTAAAACCCAAAACAATTAATAAGATTAAAAAATATATATATATTTTTTGAATTTAAAAATAAATATCACAAGAGTTAAAAGAAATTTGGGATTACATTTTATAAAGGAGAAAAATTTCTAGATGTAAAAATATGACCATAGAATAAAATCTCTTTCATAAAGGGTGTGAATTATTTTGAATAATGTATAATTTTTATAATTGAATAAATTAATCAAAGGATGTTATTTTAATGTGTTATTGACAATTATGAATGTATTAAATATGAAAAATAATATATTTTAGGAAAATTGCATCATAAATGAATCATGTAATGGATCTATCAAGGAACATATTTTGCAACTCAATTAATGTAAATTGAGTATATGAATCCATACTAATATGGAATCCGTTGAATAAAAACAACATTAAATATGGAACATTAATGGAATATTAAAAAAAATTATTAAATAAAGAATAGTTATTTAATATATCAAATGATAAGTGTAAAAACCATATAAAATAAGATAACCAGACAATACAGAAATTATATCATAAAAGGAAATTTAGGTTGACAATATCTTATTTTAAATTTAAGCATCACCAGATGGGCTCTAAAATCTAGTATAATGAATGTATACATACTAATAAATAATTTAATTAAATTATTCAAATTTATTTTCTTTTAGTAGTATTATAAGTTCATTGATTTTTAAGATTTTAAGTTAATTTTAATTTATTGTATATAATGATTTGTACCATTTATTGTCTATTTTAAAATACTACATTTTGTTGAAAAACCATGTTTATATGATAATACCTTACATAATGGTAATGTAAATTGAAATATAAGTTTCAAAATTATTTAGGTTGTCTGAGGTTCATCTATGGATTTTAGTGATCCAATTCATAATGGTCTAATTTAAAATGAGATCGTTTTGGTAACTTTTATCAAACAATCAGTTGTTTAACAATAATGTGTCAAATATTCATATTATAATTCCTTATGAAAAAAATTACTTATAAATTAATATAATATATTACTATATTTTTTGATTTTAGTACCAAAAATTCTTGAAGATTTCAGCATTTTTCCTGAAGGTTGTTAAACTAACCCATACTAGATAATATTAGAATTAAATATAAAAATTTTATTATAAAAATATTTTAAGATATTTTAATCATTCCATCATTATAGGAAAATATAATATTCACAACTAATTTATAATATTAATAGTATTTAATATTTTCTAATAATAAACCATATAATATTTTTAATATTGTTCACGGTGGTTGTAAAAAAGACCCAAGCTTGACTATGTTAAAATGAGTGGATAAATTTGAGTGTCCTATCAGAAAATGATAAAATAAATTTTAAAAAACATTATTGAATTTAAAATAATGATAATATAGTGTTAGATAACATTCAAGAATTGGAACTCGATTAATACAAATAAGAATGAATATTTTATATAAAAAAATACATAGGAGAATCTAATATTTTCTTGGAAACCCCCATTATTCCGAATGGATTTGGGAATTCTATATCAACTATATCTACATGAAAATGGGAATAGATTATTTGAGAATGAAATGTGGTAGTTTAAATGGATGTATTCTAGTACTGGGAGTTTATTTTAGGAGATTAATTATGTATATTTTTTCAAGTGAAGGGAATTCCATTTTTTTAAATACTAAATAATTAATATAAAAAGAATGTCAAAATTTCAAGCATGTGGGTTCACATATATCAATTGATGAATAAGTAGTTCTGGTTGTTAATGAAATTCTTAATCTAATAATTTTTATTATTATTATTTTTTGATTTTTTTGATTTTACAAATGATTTAAGAGTTTTCCCTTATGAACTTTTATCATAGTAGAAAATGTTTAAATAAATTATTTATTTTTCTCACAAGAAATAATATTTACATTGTGGTATAATTTATAACATCTTGTTAATGAACTGAAATAATGTTTTTTGGAATTAATTTTATTAAAATTATTAAAATTTAATTTAAAATTATAAATTTATTACATATTAAAAATAATTTATCAAAAAATATTTATTATGAATAAAAAATTTGATTAATATGTATTTACTGAACGTAATGACTTTAATGAAAATAATTGGTTTATTTTTAACCAAAAGAGTTTGGTATGGATTTACAATCCATCCAAAATAGTATCCGACGTTGTGAAAGCTTTATTAATTGATATAATAAAAATAATTGAAATTAAGACACAATATTACTTTAGTTCTAAAAATGTGTATCCGACGTTTTTAATTTAAATAATATATTTTTTAGTGAATTATTTTAATCCATAAAATATAACATGTTATTATCTATTTAATTTATATCTAATTCATACATCATTATAATGTAAAAAATATCATCACTCCATTTTTTTACTATTTAGTGATAAACTAACACTTTTACAGATACAAAAAGTATACCTTTTGATAATATTAATATGAAAAATTTAAAAATATATTTCAATTTATCATATTAAAAATAAAAAATATAAATAATTTTAATATAATATAATGACATATAATTCTGAAAAAAGTATTTATCTAATGATATTCTTATTAGTACAAAAATTTAACATTATTAATGTAATAAACCATAAAAATATATAATAATTACATGTTTATATTATCCAAACTAATTTTTAAAATATCACTTAAGAAAACACTATATGATCTATGTGTATAATATATACAATTTGGAGTTATTAGTTGTGGTTTATTTTGGATGGGTCTCAGTGTGATATCTAATATCTTGAGATTCATCCACAAATGATTTCCCTCAGGTTTACATGTTGAATTTCTACTTGGTATTAGTATAGGGAAAAACACTTGCAACACTACCACTTTTCGATGAATGGTAAAATGTTCTTCATATAGAAGAATCATATTTATTTATGACATTTATTCATCATTACATATAAATTTCTCAACTCGGTCTTATTTATTTATTCCCACATATTTAATAGCAATGTTAAAATAAACATATTTGTTAATTTTTTATGATAACTTTGTTTATTTTACATCGTTATTTCATATAATTCAATCAATATAATATAATATATATCTATTTATAAATATTTTATAAAATCACGTGTCGTTTCATTATACCCTTAATAAAAATAATTTCCTTATTGAAATTCTAATACATGTATATAAATTAGTGACCATATGTTTTTCACATTATATCCTTCTATTAAAATGTATATTATCAAAAAATATTATTCTTATATAAAAATATTATATGATGGATGTTATTTTTCAAAAACAACTTCAATCTTCTATCATGAATCACAACTGGTTGTTCCTAAGATAAGATATCTTTTTCCAAATACATTTCGTTCAAGGATAGTATATATAAATCATAAGATATTTATTTCCATGGATGTGATACACAGAACAGATCATGTACTTGGGGGAGGTGTAGTGGAAGTGATAATCTGTATTTTACAACCAAAATATGAACAATAATCACAATGTGACAATTAATTATTTTATTCCACTTCCCCTTTTTTCAAAAACTCCTAACTAGTTTCAAAAGAGATATCTAGAGTAAATTATTATCACCAACATAAAACTCAAAATATCATTTACCATTATCAATATTGTATTTATATTGATTTTTTGATGATTCCATATGTTACTGGATGGTTAAAACCATATATATCATATAAATGGAATGATTATCCCAAATTGACTTTATATCTAGCACTTTATTATTTCATGTTGGAATCCTACACTATTTTCTATATAACACCTCATATTTTCTAATTAGAATAATATAAGTGATAATTTTATTATATGTGAAATATTCTATGTGATGTTTTGATCAAAATATCCTTATAAATATTATGAATTAATTTATAGATTATTATCTAGAGTTTGAAAGGTTATTCTAGATAAACCATATAGTCAAAAGAGATATATAGTTTTCAAACTCATCTCTATCTCCACTTGTTGTTTTTAGTAATTTTAATATCCTCAAGGTAAACCTCAGATATTGATCAAAAAAAGATTATAGTACTTCAGGATGCTTTACAAATTCACAAATATATATATTATTGAGTTCCAAAAAGGAAATCTTGATTGAAGGAAATAAGAATATTCTGAATCCATATGGTGATAAACTAATGGTCAAATATAATTATGTCCTTTTTGATATTATGGTGATTCCTACGATGAAATCCATGGTGTTGGTCTCTCTTAATACCACTATTTTATTAACTTTTTTACATCATCCCATAATATTATAGTAATTTATGATTAATATATATTCATAACATGTATTGGTATTGTACTCTACAATTTCACACTGTATGTTTTTCCACCATAAGTTTTTCATTAGATATATCTGCATCACTATGTTTCTTTGATAAATAGTTAAGGATTTTTTATGTGCATCATCTTAAATAACCATAATAAATTTATAATTTTTATTAAAAAAATTCGTTTTATCAATCATATAACCCCACCATAATTAAGAGTAAACTCTAGAATACTTCTAATAAACATTTATAGTTTATCATTATCATTTATGTCCTCCTTGATTTTTACATCGATGGATTATTTAGTAATAATTTTGGAAAGGTATGGTTTTATCTGTTTACATATGACTTATATATCCTTCCATTCATTATCCATGTGTATTGGTTGTTTTATGATACCTATCATTCATAAGGTAATATCATATTTGTTTCCTATATAGTATACCATATTATTGGGTCTTACAAGATTATAATGTGTTGACAATTAAAATGATTTGATCCCTGAAAACCGTATCATTTCATTAGGTTTAAATTTTTTTTGCGATGACATAGATAAATATCTTATGAAATATATATGTATATAAAACCTCCCTCCATATAGATAATATCCACAAATCATTAATAAAACTACAATTTTTCAAAATCAAGAACTAGTGTTATGTAAAATTGTGGATGAGTTTTAAATTTATGATTGGAAAAAAATTATCTTCTTATTATATATTGAGACACATCCCATTTAAATATTTGAATCATCATTATTTATGGCTTACCTTCCCCACTCCAGGGTAATATAACTACATGTGTGATGAACATCTTCTTCACAATCACCATAAAAATTAATTCACATTCCTCTATCCCTAGAATGTTTAATCATATTCATGTGAACATGGTTAAAATATTTTAAAAACATGTGAATTTTACCATAATGCATCAATATTTACTATAAAGGTCAGTAAAGTGATAAATCTCAATCATATTGGTCAGTTTAGGTGACTAATCAATCAACTCTATTTTTATGAATCATTATATACACGAACTCTTATAATCAAATGTTACTTGAAGTATTCTTTTTATATAAAATATTCACACATTAAGAACATGTCATAGAATATATACTTTTATATTTTCATTATCTCAATCCTCAAAAACTCTATATTATCTTTCTTACTTTTTGATTATATGATAATGTCATCAATAAAAAATACCATAATTTTTTTGAGGTAATCACTAATATCTATGTTCCTAAAATTCATTATTATTACAAGGAAATATTCTAATATAAAAATAATTATATTTAATTCATAATGTACATAACTTGTATAGAAATATGTGTCTTGTATATCATCCATATTTCACATTAATTAATGGGTTCTTAATAGATAATCCAAATTTGTAATGTATTAATCATATATAATTTTATATACTAGTCATTCAATCAAAGGTAGATAAAATTTATAAAATGGATAAAATCAAAAATAAGATAAATAACAAAAAAATAATATGTATACCCTATAATATGAACTTCTATGTTTTAATCTATGTTTTCCATGGTCATTTTGGATTAGGATTTTGGACCTAAAAATATTTTAATACCCTATAATGGAAAATAAATATAATTTAAATTAATTAATGAATATACCTTGGCAGATTCAATCCAAGTTGTGCAGTTATGCATCTTTGGTGTGCATAAAGTAATGAGTGAGTTAATACAAAACGTACCCATTTATGGGTGATTACCCTAGGTGTTTTGGTGGAAGATCCTTCATCTATATGTTTGTATCAAAACAAGGTTGTTAATTTTTAGAAAACAATACTATATATTTTATTATTATTATTTTATATATTTATTATATATATTTATCTTTATTATTATTATTAATTTTTTACAATCCTAATATCAAAAAATGTCTGATATAATCCAAAAAAATTAGTAAACTAATACCCAAAAATAACTTTTCATTTAATTGATACAAACTAAGACAAACCAAAATTATTATGTATATATTTAATATAATTTTTTTTAATATAGAATCATTTTATTTTAATACTCAATACATATCAAAATAATACATGGTTAAAAACTAAAATGGTTTAGTGTATTTGGTGAATGTAAATATAATTTACTTATGTTTCTATGTCTTTATTAATTCTAATAAGTAATAACTATATGAAAAAATAGCTAGAAAAACCAATCATTATATCCTTCTTTATTAGCTGGGAAAATGAAATCGAAGGTAAATTTGATCTTATATACTCAATAAGGGAAACATGGGAGCTAAAAATTTAATATCATAAGTTATCATAAATAAATCATAAGGATTATAGAATATAATCATGGTATATAATCATATCATATGTATATCCTATCCTGAAAGATATAAATCTCAAATCTTGAGTCATGGAGTAAGGTTGAGGAATAACATAATATGTGAGTCACATTAGCCAATATTCTTGACCAATTAAACAATAACATATATATGAAATTGCGGATAAAAACAGATATTGAAAATAATAACATAATAGAGAAGGCATCACAACCAGATTCTCGTAAAATAGAATATGTTATAATAATATATTGTTTTTATAGTGGAGAGAACATCATGAATTATTTTTCGTAATTATCTCATGAATTATAGATCCTTTAAACAAAAAATGGCAGGTGATATAAAAAACCACACATTAAAATTCACAAATATTATTTCTATTTGAATATGAAAAATTTATAATTTCTTTAATAGATTAGTTAACATATAAAATGATATGGTTTTCCCGAAAACATGCTTAAAATATCATCATAATATATCCAATGGATGAAATTGTGTGGTAGCATTAACTAATATTCCTAGTGCAGCTTAAAATTAAAAAATGATGTTAACATAGATAACAAGTAATAAAATAAAGTAATTAGAAATATGATTCTAAAAAATATATTAAATTTATGAGTAAAAAAATGCAGCGTAAGATAAAAAATTCATGCATGAAAAATAGACCCCATTTTTTCTTTAATGTTTTTGGACAAAAATGTAAAAATGAATAAGAAAACATTTATTTTCGTAATTTAAAGGAAAATAAAAATATGAATGGATATAATACATATTTCGGTCTAATTATTAATGGAGAAACATTTTGTGACAAACAAAAATATTGATAATGAATAAAAAATCTCATTGAAATTGATGGAATTATTCATAACTATATATCATTTTTTGGAAGGAAAAATTGATATGTAAGGAAAAAATTTGATGGAAAATAATTAAATTATTATGATAAAAATGTAAATACACATATAATAGAGAAAAAATTTCATAAAATAAAAATGAGAGAAATTATTTTAGGAAATTAGTTTATGATTCAATGAAACAGAATTCAAATAAAGAAAATCGTTTATTTATCATATGCAATGAATGAGGTTATAATTAAATAAGGACAGTGAAAGAAACATTAAATTCTAGGAATAAAGTGATAATGATGATATATTAAGTCAAATTAGATGAATTTATTTCTTATTTATGATGATCTATGCATAATAAAAAGAATATCTCAACGATGGATAATTTTGATGAAAACCCCTTGCATTGGATTCAGGCTCTGTCAAACAAACTCTATGACTATATATAATAAACACATACATATTAGTAACAAATTTATGAAATTTATTTATATTTTTATCCATTTGTAATAACAAACAATATTCATTGATTTCATAATTATTACATGTTTTTAGTAAATATTAATTATTGGTAGTTGAGGGTTTCAATAGTTCCATGTCTATTTTGGTATAATGGATTATGAAATCAATAAATTTGTATTATATCAATGTATATATATATATTAGATAATGTATATGAAATTTTTATTCAAAAATTACCAATGATTTTTTACGATCATTTTATAGGTCATTATCGTTCAATTTTTTATATATGAAATTTAAAATAATATTTTTTTGGTAACATATATCAAACAAAATCACTTGTATCAATAAGATGTTTAGTATTAATTTTTACATTCCTATAAAAATAATTATATATTAATATCTTATATTAATGGAAATTATTTTTCCATGACTATATATGATACAAATTCAAAGCATCGATCATGTAGTTTGATAAAAGAACCTAAAAATGAACATGCTAGAAAAATATGATAAGTATGATAATAGAAATATTTTAATATAGTGTCATTATAAATAGTAGTGAATAAATATTAAATTACCTATTATTATATAATATTGATGTGATTTATGAATTCTCACTCAATCATGATATAATAATTATGACAAAGTTCATGTTGGTTTAATACAGACCCAGATACGAGCATCTTATAATTACATAAGAGGTTTTAGTATACTATTCTTTAATGATAGTATTAATTTCGTAGAATATTAATGATTTTTAAAAAAATATTACTACATAATTATTTATAATATTTAATAATAGGTATACTAATAAACAATGACATAATTATTAGAGAGGATAATATATTAAAAAATAATAATTTAATCATGTATTCGAAACGAACATGACTAAAAATAGATTTGGAAATATCTATGTACTATAAGCTCAAGAACCTTATATAAGAATATATGACAATGAATTTTTGTAGAATAATTTTAGGTATTTTTTATAATGTTTTTGAATGAGTTCTCGAAAGCACATTCCATGTGAAGGGAATCAAATTTTAAAAAATACATAATACATAATATAAAAATTCAATGACCTTTTGATCCTTAGAGGTTAGGATTTGACCTAAAATGGTGAAATTTTTTGGGTAGATCCATTGAGTCCTCATAAAATCTTATGAATATTTTATTTTGAATATATTTTATATTTTTACACTTGATTTACCACTTTTACTTTTTATAGATTTTACTAGGGTGAATAATTTTTTACATTAGTAATTTCTTTTTTCCTTAAAACAATTCCCATATCAAAAAATTTGAAAATTTGGATTTAAAATATGGAATCCATTTTATAATTTAAATTTTTATAATATGTATAAATTTATTTGAAGATTATTTATTTATAAAATTATAAATTTTTTAAAGACATAATTTTTAAGAAAAAAATGAATTGAGGTTACAATTATTAAAGTCACAAGACTTCATGAAAAAAATAGGGTTTTTATTTAAAAAGAAATATTATATAGATTGGAATGAAATATAAAAACAATTTGTGAATAATTTATTTAATTAAAATGGAATAAAATAAATATAATTTGGATAAAATATTACTTTAGGTTTTTAAAATGTCAATAAATGTTTTTGACATAAAACCTAATATTTTTAAATGCAGGATATTAACCTATATATATATTGTTGGATACGAATTTTTTTGGATAAATTATTATTTAATTTATATATCTTGATAATTTTCCATAATCCATGTTTTTTGTGAAAACCACATTTTTCAATATTCATCTAAAGAAAACCCATTTCATAAAATTTCCATGAAGTTACACCTATTTGAAAATGTTTTAAAGAATTTATTTTTTTGTTATTTATATCAATTTGAGATTATACATGTGATTAAAATTTCATTTAATATAGTGAAACAAAATATGGAAGAAATTATTTATAAAATGATTCTTTCCTTAATACCTACTTTTTAAATTATTAATGTGAAAAAAATTTTATTTATTAATAATTACATGTTTTTATTATCCTAAAAACTACATAAAAACCCCTTATAACCACTAAATAATATAAAAGTTTATGATAATTAGTGTATTGATTCACTCGTAGGGGTTTAGTGACCCTAAATCCTATAGAGAATTTGTAGTAGGCCATGCCAGGACCACCAGAACTATCACCTAAACTAGAACATAATTGGGTGGTGAAAAATAGATATTACAAAACAATTAATTAATATAAGGAAAACCAGATGTACAACCAATGTACTATTTAGAAAAAAATGACAAAAAGAAAAAACTAATAAAAACTGGCCAAAATAGAAAAAATTTCAACTGTGGGAAAAAAGTGATTGTGTGACCATGTCACCTTCAATCTTTCCCGAAATTAAACAACGACATAAATAGAAAACATGCATCACTACTGAATTCACATTCCATTACCTAGGTCCTAGAAAAATTCTACAACCACCCTTGGGAAGAATTATGGTGGAAAAAACAGAGCCTAGTAGGATACCCTCAATAAATCTATAAAAGTTTTAATAAGAAAAATGAAAAAGTCAATGAATTAAAACAAAACAATATTACATGCGATTTTATTGACCAATAATAAAGAAATCCTTTTCGAAACTATAGTTGAATTTTAAAAAATTTACATCCAAAATTTTCTTAAACGAGAAACCATGAGGTTAATATCTTGAAACATATTTATCATGTGATCCAACATCATTGAAATAAACTATTGGGTAATAATAAACAAGAAACAACAATGCAGGTAACCACCAAGCACTACCCAATGGGACAATACATAATAGATAATCAAATTCTTGACAATCAAATTCCTAACAATGAATAGGTTTGCTTTCTTCTAACATACAGTTCTTCAATAGAACATCTACATACAATAGGATACATTCTAGTTGTGTCACACATGCACTAAGGATAACCATATATCATTTACTACGTACTCAAGGTTCCCTATATGCAATGATTTTCAATTTATATTTTTACAATAATGATCACATTAAAGCCAAAACATTTCAAACACCATCCAATCTACATTAGGGTATGAAAATCCATTTTCCATTTAAAATCATGGGAATTCCATTTTCAAGGGAAAACCCCTCTTTAAACCATGAACTATTCCCTTTTGATTTTAACACATGAAATTGCAATTAAAAATTCAAGGAAAAAATAATGGCAATAAAAAATTGAGGGTACTAGAATAATTGAATCGGTACACCTACCTAAATAGAATATAATGCCTATAATAATTTTCAAATTAGGATTGATAACCATAATATCTACCTTCAGAAGACAATGAATTACCAATGACTAAAAAATATTGTCAAAAAAATCATATTACCTATACATAAAGAAAAATATTTTGAGACCAAAAATGATAGTGAAAACTAGATGAATGATGAATAATATATATAAAGTTCCAACACCTTCTGATAAATTGCTAAATTAATCGATTTTAGTGGAAGGAAGACACCCAAAATCACCAAGTGTAAGAGCATTAGATGAGAGGAGAAATTTTCTAATTAGATTGAAGCCTCAAACACATTTATAACACCATAAAAAATAGGAATCCTAGAATCACATCGTGTATAATCATTTACACATCTTGAATCTATTTAATTTTTTTTATTCCAAAAAATGTGATGCATTAGATTAAATAAATTATTTTTCACATTACCTAATGTGAAACCCATACATGACATGAAAAATTCTAATGACGTGTAATAAATTTCATAAAATATTTCTAGTGGCTACTAAATGTCATTTAATCCCATTAATCATTTTGTAAATACCAAGTGAACATCATAATAGTCTAATGAAGAAAAATTCCAAAAAATCCCTAACATCAGTATTACATGTATCCTCTCAATTCAGGGTCAATTATAATCACTCAATAAAAACAAAAACCAAAAATAGAGACCATAACATACATGATAAAAAAGTTTATAGGGTGTTATAATATCCTCACCATAAATGACTTTTCCCTGGAAAGATTTCATGATCATGGATCTATAAAAAGAGTAGGCCATTAATGCATCATCAATTTTTCACACTTCCATATATATCATATAGATTCTTCCTGCACTACCATAGTACCATGATTAGGGTTATTGTATTTCAACACACTAGTTTATTCTATAGATCTATAATAATAAATCGATACTCAAACAATGTTGTATTGGGCATAAGAACAACATCCTGCCATCTGATCAAATGGGAATGATCTTGTCTATACTTACTCATCTAGGAAACATGATACACATCGTGTATTTAATTCATGATTGATAGTAAAAAAATTGATAGAAAAACCTATATAGTCACTCAATGATCTTAAATTATTCCATAATCCCTTGTTTAAATTTACCATATATATGCAACCAATGATGTCCCAATAGTGGGTAAACTATGAGGAATACCCAGTCACCAACCTAAAACTCTAGTGGCCATCGATGAAGATCCAGATCAGATTTTAGATGCTTCTAAGACATTATAAAATGCATTTAGGCCAACTGTACCACCTCTTTCAACTACTAAAAATGATTATCTCAACTAAGGAATACTCTCCCAACTCTACCCAGCACAAGAAAAATTGACATGACCACCCATACAATGCCTAAAAGTTTTCCATCTTGATCGAATACAAATAATTTTTGTTTTAGTAGAACATAGATGTATTTAAATTTATATCCAAAGTTCCCCCAAAATAAAGAACACCTGCATGGATCCTGTCTTTAGGAGCGTGGATATCATTCTCTATTAATCCATCCATATGTTGATGATAATCAATTATCAATTTTTAATGGGATCCTGTTTCCTCCTACAATACATTCCACAATCTAGATGTGAACCTATTGTCTCATTAAAAAAATAAAAATTCTAATGGATACACATGAATCAATAAAATCTCTCAGACATACAATTTCTCAAGATAATCTACAATCATTGTTTCCTTCATTTGAATGAAATATGTCGATTTAGTGACCACATCAATAATAAAAAAAATCACATATTTCTTATGAATAGTTTATGGAAATCCATTGACTAAATCTATATAAATTGCATCCCTCTTCCATACTGGAATGGGTAAAGGCTGCATAAAATCTATGAGTCTCTATTATTCCACCATAAATCTCTAATAAGAAAGACATCACAGTAAATAATATGAAACTGACCACCTCATCCTTGACCACCTATATAGACATATCATGATATGGTAAATGTTTGTAGATATTTGGTGCACATACCAACATGATAGATGTCAAATTTATAGAAAATAATTTCAAAAGGAAAATGAAACTATCAACATTCTACTGTATGACAAAGATCTGATAGTAGACTAAAAAACATGCATGAGCTCTACCACCATTTAGGAATTCTCTTATGTGATGACTCTCTTTTTCTATCATCAGTTCGAGTCTAACATAATCATCATAAGGTGATTCATCCTTTATCAAAGCCATGAATACCCTTTCACAAACCTCCTACTCTATAAACTCATCTCAACAAATAAACAAACGGGAGACCATTTCTCATTTGATTAATTCTTGATTGTGTTATTAATTTTCAACTCAACACATCAGCCTAGACATTCCCAATACTAGGCGATATAAAATATCAAGTTCAAAGGTACAAAGATACTAAACTTAATGTCTCTATAGCAAGTCCATATATCTTTGAGTGAAGATATACACCGGGATTTTGTGATCAGAATATACTATAAACTACCCTCCCAAGTGATAGTGATGACATGTTTGATAACATGCATAATAAATACTAAATCATGATCATTGGCATGGAAGTTAGTACTATGAAGGAATAACTGTTGCGAGTCATAAGTAAAAACATGTTTTCCCTTAATTAAGAAAAATCCCAAACCAGCACCAAAAGGAACACATAAAATATCATAAGCCAAAATTGTTTCTAGAATAATCAAAACCAGTGATGAATTTAACCTTATCTTATACTCCTCAAATTATCTCTTAAATTATACATTGCATTATAATATGACTCCCTTCCAAGTAAAAGATTTCATTAACGATATGATTATAGAAAAGTCTTGAACAAACCATCTATATAACCCAATAAAACCCTAAATTCATTGGATCTCAAACTCATTTTGCGCCACTACTAGGATATATATGCACAAACATTTTCAATATAAATTATGATTCCACTCTCAGATATAACAATCCCTAAAAACATCACTTCCATGATAAAAAACTCAAACTTTCAAAACTACCATACAAATGATGTTCCCACATCATATGATGAATGATATCCAATTGGACTTTATGCTCCACCACTATATTGGATTACACCATGATATCATCCATTAACCCAAAATAAACATATTCTAATAACTATTGACATATTCTGTTCATCATAGCCATGAATACCAAAGGACCATTAGTGAGTCTGAATAGAATAACCAAGAACTCCAAATTCACACATTGACTCCGAAAAGTTATCCTGTGTATATCCTCTTTATACACTATCAACTAGTAGTACCCAACAACATTTCAACCATCGAAAACCAATGATATCAAATCAACTTATCGAATAGGTCATCAATTATATGTAAAGGATATAGGTTCTAAATGGTCCCCATATTCAACTTCTATTAGTTGAAAAAATGTGTAATAATTATATAAACCATATTATAAAATAGTACTCGTGAAGTCCATTATTAAAAACATGGAAGAATTAATACTCTCACTTGAAGTTCCTCAAGCTATACATTATGTTCTACCATCTCAGTAGGTTACAAATGATAGGATGTAATAGAAATTTATATTATTCCTTATAACATGTAAATTAAAAATTCAACATACTTTGAGGAAAAAATCCAAAAAAAATTATTTATAATGACCTCAGGGTTAACATACAAAAAAAGTAATATGAATACCCAATCACGGTCAACTCCATCAGAAACATTTATGAAAACTGACATGTGATTAATTTTGTATGAAGAAGAACCGTCCTTGCGCCTCCTAATCTATAATCCCACTCACCCTATAAAACTTAATTGAAACCATTTGTAAATAAGAACTAAACCAGAAATCAATAGGACTATATCTTGTCCTTTATGGTAATCATCAAATCCATGATGATTATAATGACAAATATGTATAGATCGATCACTAATAAGTCCATAACCACCTCAATGTTTCCTATCACCACCCGACATGTAGACATTTTAAAAACATCTTCATACCTCATCCCCAAAGGTATGGAAAGATCCAAGAAAAAGAGTATAATATTCATATGAAAACCCAAAATATAAACCAACTATGAGAATATAAAATAATTTGTAGAACCTATTGGAAAAAAATAAATCACCATAGAGGATTAAATATACATCATACCTCTAAAAGTAGATGGCCCTACTTTAGATTCATATAGCACACACATGGCTTCATAATGATGTATAGACATAGCCTTCCAGAAATCCACTATAGGATGGGAATGAGACCCACCACCCTTGGAAGCATCAACTTGAACCTAGGACCCCTTACATAATTTGGATCCCACTACTAACTTGGTACATATTATCCCAAACATTAATTAGATAGATTGATCACTAATTATGATGACATGTTATAGGAGCCTCTATAAACTGAGGATTAATATGACCATACCTCCCTAACTATTCGAAAATATCATGTTGATGCACTGTAGAGGACCCTAAAACATGTCCTGTAGAAAATTAGCCACTCATACGATTTATTTTTTGAGAAAAAGAGGAACTCTGGCTAACTACTCCACCTACAAAATAATTTCTTTAGCATTTCATTCCATATGTGTATACTCCATCCAAAGGAGATTTTTCCACTACATATACAATGGCCAGAAGTCAAAAAAGAACTAGAATTGAATGAAATTTTGATCTCTGTCCCATCACTAAAATCTGAGCCTTGAGGTAATCCTTGGTGGCATGGTCAAGTTCTAGATAGACCAACAAAGTGAACATTGTGGACTACTCTAAAAAAGTACGATCCCCTTACTCCATCATTGGAAACTCTAATGTCTTTTCTAGATGTAGAGTCTTGGGATAAAACTAATTATTGAATATATTATTGATTGAAACACCAAAAAGACTATCATGAATCATATATTTAACTATATAATCCCACAATCATGACCATGGTCCTTCAATAATATACATGGAAGATCCACCTGATAATAATCATGAGTATTTAAAATTTTAATGAACTATTAAATCTGTTCAAGCCAGTATTTTTAATCTTGTAGTCCTTTGTCACCATGGAATAATGGTGGATAATTTTTGGTATACTATGAGATATGATCAATTTCCCATACCAAATTCACTACTCCCACAGACCCTAGAGTCTGAATGGTATGAATCAGAACATTATAAAAGAAGGGTACATTTTAAGATCCTTTTTTGGAACCCCACTTCCAGCATCCGCTCATGTATTTGGAAGACTTCCTCTATGAGTCATTGTCTATTAAACACAAAAATATATGAAGTCATCATTGCGAAAATTTCAAAACCATTAAACTAAAAAAAATCCAATAAAATGATTTAAAATAGTAAAAATTTAATATAGTTATGAATCCCATTACAAAAGGGAAACACATATTTAATTGGATTAGTTCTTCTTAATAACCCCCCCCCCCTGTTTAGTTAAATCATATGAACTTACACTGAATATGTCCTCCGACATTGCATATAGGTTAATTTAAAAAAAATCCCAAACAATTTATTCAAATAAACATAAATATTTTTTCTTATAATTATTAACTACATTTCAACCACCAATGGGAACATGAATTAAATACTAAGAGTGAGTAAGCCACACCCCTTTTACAAACCTACTATTTTAATTCCGATGATCTTACTCACGTATACCGAAAATAATTAAAGACACGTCTAAACCAAACTAGTTAAATTAAAAATAAAGAGAATTCTATAAAATAAGTCTCCATAAGATCACATCACCTCCAATCTATACTAAAACAAATTAATAAAGTAAAGAAAAAACCAACATTACTAGTGAATGTACTTTCCTTTTCATGTTTTCTATCAAAAAAAGAATACAAACATCCCAATAATAAAGATGTTTTTAAGAAACATAACATACTTGGATAGCTTCAAAATATATATACATGTCTTATTAATGATAATGGACAAGTTCAAGATTTAAAAAAAATATTTTACAGTTAGTTTTATAAAATAATAAAATTTAAATAATTTTTTAAACAATTCTTAAATAATATCAAAATTCATACCAAATTTTCAAAATCTAAAATCAAGCTATTAAAGATACCAAAATATAAATATACATTATATCCTACTTATATGACATAAAATTTCATGTAATAAATAACCAAAAACAAAAAATGAACCTGCTACCTAGGATCTATCCTATGGGGTAATATTTAACAGACACTAAAAAGACTAACAAGGCATAAGGTTGGATCTAACTAACATATAAACCTTATATAGACCATATGCATACATGATTTCTCCTATTAATAATGTCACATAAACTGAGGATAATAATTATTTTTTACGACATTCCCATGAATACTGTTGTACATTGATTTTCAATATTTTTTTTTAATATCATGCTCAAATTTTTAAAAAACCATTCCATATCCAATCTGATCTTCCTTAGGGTTGGATAATCTATTTTACATTTCAATTAAATGTGATTCAGTTTTCATGGGAAAACCCCTTTAAAACACAAACCCATTCTATTTTCCATTTTAATATATATAGTTTCTCATCAAATAATAATGAACAAATAATAACTATAAGAAATTAATGGTATTAGAAAAATTGAATAGATTCACCAATAAAAAAGCATATAAATCATCACCTCCTTTAAAAATTGGGATTAGAAACAACATGAACTTACATTAAAAGATAATGAACAACCAAAGATGATTAATTATTCATAGAAAACAATATCCAATTTCGAATCCATACCATAAAAGGTTCAATAAACCTAAATGAGATAAATACCAGGAGGAAAGCATACCCAAAGTGATGAAGGACCTAATCTTACTGATCAATATCTGAATAAATCGATCTATATGGAAGGAAGAAACCCAATGTTGGATAAAGAGATTTTTATGACCAAGGGGAGAAAACTGAAATGTAGATTGACGCTTCAAACACCCGCATGACATCCTAAAAACTAGAACTCCGAGATTAGTAAATTGTGTAGTCTTTTGCTTGTCATGAATCCGTTTTAATTTATGTTATGTTGGAGAATGCATCCCCTTAGAACAAGAAGATGATTTTTCACATTACTGAATAAGTAACCATTACAGGACATGTAAACTTATCATGATGTGTAATCCAATTCATGACATCTATAAATCTATCAATACAAATCATGCAATACCATTACAAATCATGTAATTTCTCAATAAACAATAGAAGAGTACTAGGAAAATATTAAAATAAAAAATATCCACAACTTCATAATTAATGGTTTCATCCTAATTTTGGTTCAAATATAATCTCCTAAAAAAATAGTATCCAACAATTGAGATCATAATATACCTTATAGAAAGGTAATAGTGCATTAAATATCTCTATGTGGTTTTATATCTCCCATAAAAAATATTTTTTGAAAATGAAATTATTGATGTTATTATTAGGACAGATCTAGAGAAACAGTTAGTCATGATATCTCATTTCAAATAATGAAAAAAATTATAAGGATGAATCATTTAACTATATTCCATTACTTATTTGTTATAAAAATTTTAAATTTTTTTTCTCTATTTATACCTACCTATTCAACAACTATGTTATATATTTAACATATTTAATACATTATTTTATTATTCTATAATTTCTCATTTATGTTCAATGTTTCATATAAATGATGTTATTTTAAATAATATCAATTTAGGTAAAAATATTTAATAATGTATTTTTCTTGTCAAAGTGTCATTTTTGGTGGATTTTTTTACATGAAGAGTTCTTATGTGATGAATTATTACATGGATGATGTGCTTATGTGATTGCATAACCTTCAGTGATTGGAAATTTTTATAAATATAAAACATATATAAATGATGAAACTTTTGATGGAGAACATATTTATGATATATATAATCGTTATTATGATTAATATACCCTATAAAGATCAATAAATCCTGATAAAGATGTTTAAACATAAAAAGATTTTCTCAGATACCTAAAATTCACATGTTTTTAATAAAATACAACTGGTATAAGATTTTAATATTATGTAGTTCAGAAATTAATATATGGTATGATAGTGTCCTTGATATACAATTGAATCCAAGGAAGTTGTTGATTCTGTGGAAGTCCCATCACTCCAATATTTAAATTTGTATCAATTTTTATGCAGATGGTGAATGACTAATATCACACTATTTTATAATCAAAATTTCATTTGAATTATTTCTACTAGAAAAACCTAATCATAAGAAATAATAAATATTCTAATTACCCAATTATCTATTCTCGTGATATTCTAATCTTTTAAGAACATTTTTTGTAACTAAAAATTCTATATCTTTTAAAGAAAACTCACCATTATTCATGATCATCTAGGTACTTTGAATTATCTCAATTAATACGATTAAACATGAATAATACTACTATTATTTTAGATTTATATTTACTATTGTGAATGTAACAATAATATAATTTCTTATAAGTCAAATAAATTATTTCAAATAATGTCATCATCTTTTAGTTTCTGTATGCCATTATATAATTATATGGATATAATTTCTACAATATTTATTTATTTCCTTTTGTGAAATCTCCTAGTATTGTGTGTGAAATATTTACAAGGTGTAAGTGTTGAAAGGTGAAATCCTAGGAAAATATCTTGAATCCTTTGAACCACGTAACATATAGTTTCACTTAGTTTTAATGTTCGTAGGAAAATAAATTAGATTGAAATTTAAAGATTTTATTGAGTGTACATATAGTGGACTATGTGAGTTGAATATAACCAAAACCACTCTAAAAATCCATTATCCCAACAGATTTATTATTATTATTTTATGATGCTGACTCAATCAAAAATAATAAGGATATGTTTCTGTAGATTATATTGGGGCTATTATAAATTTCTGTTAAACATTATGATATCATTTAACCCTTTCCACTTTTGGTAATTGTTAAATAGTTATTAGAAAATTATTGTTCAGGGAAGGGATTTTGTGTTCCTTACACTACTATATGAATTTAATAGATCAATTATTAGTTTATAAAATGAAAAATTGGAGTAAATAATTGTATATGGGGAAAGATCCTTATTTAAATAGGCATATTTATATATTATAGAATACTAGAAAGTTAATTTACTTGAGGAATATTAATTTAAGGGTCTACAATAATGTTATTAAACCATTATATATTCCTATAAGAGAAGAAGTGGTTTCTAGTACTAAAATTAACATTAATATTATCTAAATTCAATTTCTATGAATAATATAATTTTTTCAATATGTATTAAGAGTTTAATTGAGATTAAACATTTTCTACAAATCATGATATATAAATGACTATATAAATTTATTTATAAGGATTAAATTATTTTAAAAAACTCAAATACAACATAAATAAAATCAAGTTGAACACATTTCTGATGAGGGATGTTGAAAAAAAAATAACATAAAAGTAAATATTAAAATAATTTTAAATAACAATCCCAACCTAACAATAGTTATTCATGAACTATATCACTATTTAATGGTTCTTACAGTTTTACCCCTAATATGTAATAGAATTTTAGTATCTATTTGGTTGTCTACTCAAAATAATGACTTGAAAATTTAATATTTTGGTTAAAGCCCCACGACATATGAATAAATGATACAAGAATAGGTTTATGAGAACAATATAATGAAGAGGTAAAATTATTCACTAAATGTGTCAATTTTAATGGATGAAAAAATCCTTGAATTTTCTTCCAAATACTTTGATCAATCAGAATCTAGTAGCTCTAATTTTTATGTTGAAAATTATTTTTTAGAAAGGATTTATACAAATATATACATACAAAGAATAATATTGATAATATAATATTATAATTATAATAAAATAATCAGAAAGATAATAAATTGATATTTTATGAATACAAGAAGCTTATAAAAATATAAAAGGATTGTCCATAGCGAAACTAAAATGATAAATATATGAACATTAATTAAGGAAAAGATTATTTCATGAATAAATGTAAAAGTGATATGAAATACCCAAGGGAATCATTATAGGACTGCATTTATGAATCATATTATAATTCATAACATAAAAATTCATATCAAAAATTATATATCTGATTAATCTATAATGAAGAAGAGGAACAAACATTTTGTTAAACTCATTCTGACACTAAATATAAAAAGTATTTTTTGAGGAATTTAATTATCCTTTTTCATGGTTTGATGATAAATATTAATATATAAATAAAATTAAAAAATTAATAAACTATTATTCTTATGCGGTTACATGTGAAAAATAAGTATCCTATAAAAATTTATAAATCCAAATATAGAAAACAAATTCTATGTCAATATATGCTATACATGATATCAAAAATACTGTACATATAGTTTGTGTTAACTCATTAATAAAGGGTTTATTTTACACTACCAATGTGAAGGATTTACTCAAACATATACATGGAAAAACATTCTAACTATGGGAAACATAAAATATAAACTAATTACTATACTCATAATATGTTAAAAAATAATTTGGGGAAGGAAATAGAAATAATTGTTTCTCAATTATTTTATTGTGGAAATTGTTTACACTATTCTTATGATTTATTCTCATAAATGATTAATTTTGATCACTTAAACACTCATTTCAAAAAAAAATTCCACATTTATGGAAAACAATTATCTCGTTGTAGACTAATTTTGATTCCAAAATCATTCATAGTGAATATAACAAGACCCAAGAGTATATGAGTAACAAAAGATATTCATATTAAATATGTTTTTAGAGAAATAATAAAAATGATAAAAATTTAATGTCGTATATCAATAGTGGAAATTTAAGGAATATAAGTAAATATTTTTCAAGTATCAACTTATTATCAATTATCATTGAATGTAATGTCACATTTTATATGTATACAAATGGAAAGACCACTGTATTTGGTTTATATTTATATCAAGATCTAATCATGATAAAAGTTGTTTTTTATTTTAACGGATTGAAGAATATATGCTTAGTATTTCTCAAAGTCATAATAAAGATTTTTCTATATCATTCTTATATAATTAATTTTTATTTATTTTTTTATATATTAATTAACTTTAAAACTTTTATATTAATAATACTCACACCATAGTTATTAATTAATTTGTAAATAAATATAATATAATTGAATGAGTAAATTAATATATGACTAATTTTGAATTGAAGACATGGATATTGTAATGATTATTAGTTAAGGAATGTATCTATCAATTTTATTTTCTAGACTATTCTCAAATTAATCATCATAAAGTGAATTTAGGTGAGGAATGTAAAATGGGAAAGAAAAAAGAATCTTTTTTTAAATATATCAAAGGAAATCGAAATGCCTTATTTTAGATGATTAATATATTTGGAAAATTTATGAATAATAAAACCTACAGTAAATAAATGGATTTCAATAGATTATAAATGCATTCAAATATTATTGATGACACCTAATTTTTTAAAATGTTTCTCTTAAATAAAAAAGGTTTTCATTGAATAATTTTATCCAAATGATAAATTTAAAAAAATAATAACTTATTTTTGTATAATGAACAGAAATTCGGAATTAATAATTTTAAAATTATACTAGGGTGGATCTATGAGAACGTTTAAAAGTAATTTATTTTTTGGTGATTAGTAAAAACCATTTATTAAATATAACTATAATATTGATAAATTAGTCATTATTTTTTTATTACATAAAAAAGAATAAAATAATATGTTAGGTAAAAAATGTATTAATTCAGGGAAATTAATTATTTTAGAAAAAATTATTTTTGAAACCCATTTTTTAAATATTATAAACTAAAGAAATATTTTAATCTAAAACTGAATTTGATTATGATTTATCAAGAATTTGGTTTCATCACAAATAGATTTTATTCATAAAAAAATTAGTTCTATATTGAGGATGGACATTTACATATTATGTTTTAATTTAAATTTAAATTTTATTTTGAAAAGTATAATTATCAAAATTGAATTTAATGATCAAGATAATAGTAAAATATTTTTTTCATGGAATTATATTTTTAATGTAGGAAATTTTTTATCAAAACAATTAAATAGGTTGATTATTAATATTTAATTTTATATTATGTATGCATAAAAAATATATTATATGTAATTTAACTCATAATTAATCTTATATACTATAAATAACACTTAATGTTGAGAATTTATTTTTCTATGAAACTATTTTTCTATGTATTAAATGGTTTATTTTAAAATATAATTTTAGAATGGTTTAAATTTTAAATATATTATATTTATATTTTTGTCTTGAACCAACCCAATGGGGATCGAGCCCCAACTACCCCAATCCCACCTCCATAGGCCATGTGTGCATGATAAACAACACGAGGCATAACAAGTATGAGATGCCTTTTCTTAATGTACGATTACGCACACACCCAGGAAACTCAATATAAAAGTGAATATGAATAATAATAATAATAATAAAATAAACAATTCAGAAATAATCCATGCATGAAAAACCTCTAGATTATAAAGAGTACAATAATGTAATCTAAAAAATATTTGGGAAATAAAAACGTGAAGTTATTAAAATTTCACATGAAGGAAATGATGGAAAATGTAAAATATTGAGAGTCCCCAGCTCCTGATGTCTAAGCTTCGTCCATCGTAGGGGGTCCAATGCACTGGTTATCACTATGCTCTTCTGAAGTCACCGCCGAATTATCTGTTGTGTATATTAGACATTAAACATGTTATAAACAACCATGTAGGAGGTGAGTATGTACAAACAAAGTAGGGAACCCCAAAAATTAAATGTGGAGAAACAAAAGACACTATAGTAATTGAAAGATTTCATAAACAAAACAATGAGAGTAAAAAATCCATTGACATTGATATATATATATATATATATTCTCAAACTAAAGAAAACCAAATAAGAGGTAATGATATCTCTATCTCGTATCCCAACCCAGGTTAAGAGTTCCTTTAGTTGAAGATACCCATCAATGATGCCATACATCTCACGTGTCTGTCTTTTAATGTTACCCTGTGGATGGATTGAACCTTAGCACTATACCACATAGTTGAAGGGTTACAATCTCTATGCAAATGGATTATTAACTATTATGTCATTGGGTTATACTCAATGTAAGGAGGACTCATGCACTATTTGATATGGGGTAAAACATGGTTGGTAGAGGTCCCAAATGATAGTGCATTAGTGGGGGTTCCACTAAATCAATAGAGGACCCATGTCATAATTCTATAAGGGGTTCCACTCAGTTAGTAGAGGAAAGACACCATAATTCCATTTGGGGTTCCAATTAGTAGATATAATACATCAACTCTAAATTCCCAGGAGTACCACTCAATATATATTGGTCCTAAACTCTAATTCCAAAGGTGGTACCACTAATTAGATTGATAGCATGCACCATAATTCCATAAGGTATACTCCTCAATAGATTGAGGCCCAACACCCTAATTCCATTGGGTGGGACCAAAATAGATATAAGACTCATTCTATAACTCCATAGGGGTACCACTCAGAAGGTATAAGACCTACACCCCAATTCCATAGTGACACCACTCAATAGATAGAGGGCATACTCCATAATGCAATAGGGGAGTGCCACTCAATTGATCCATCCCAATCCATATCATAGTCGAGAACTACCTAAATATAAATCATTCCTACTAAATATTTCATCATTTCTCAAAATCCACTATAGAGGACACCATCAGGTCCTATGCAAAAAAACAATTAGGGTAGGCCACTCATGGGCTATAATTCACGTCCAAATGAATGAGATACAAGAGATAGAAGTTTCCTATGAATGAAATAAATGGTATAGAGTGTGTATGGGGACCCATATTATGTGTAGTCCCACACTAATTCTTGGACATATACCTACTAGAACATAGATCACTAATCATGTAGCACTATATATAGTTTAGGTTGGATACATGACATGCCTCAGCCACACGGGGTCCTACCCATTTTCATGGATGTGTCTATAAATTTATCGACATGTCTGTGTACTTGGGTAAATGAGGTTTTCTCCCACATGTGGTCCTAAAAGTGTGGTCTTCCACATGTGATGCCCACCTGGAAAGGGATACATAGCTTGTGACCCAGTCACATAGTGTCTGATCCTTAAATTTTCTACTCACTAACACCACATTATAGCAGTAATACACGGTGTGTTTTAATCAATGTACAAAACATGTAGACATTATTTATTCCAATAGTTATATTTATGACCAGACATTCCAGATTTGACTCCAGTGCTTCAAATATATCCTCAAAGCCTCTCTAAATTAGAGAATCTTTCCCATAATCATCATTTTCGTCCATACAGTGGTCAGAAATAAATTCATCTATCACATGGGGGTTCGTTGTATATCTCATATGCCTCCCATGCTTACTATATTGAACCCTTATCAATTTATAATCCCATATCTATGAAAAATTCAATTGTATCTGATGATTCATTCCCACATCCTACATTTATTGTTGATCTCTTAGTCATACATGATTCCACCATGAATCCGAGGGTCCGACCAGGGTCAGTCACTCTTCAAAATGTGGAATTGTGACTCTATGTTACAACAATGAATAATGTAAAGAATATTTCAGATAAAGGAACCAAAAAAATGTTTAAAAATTGTTTCCAAGAGTTAATTGATGAAGAAAATATGTTAGGATATCCAGGGTGAGATAAAAAAAATAAAGAATTTAAATCTAATGAACAGTCACATACAGAGGATCAAATAGAACTGATAAAAGGAATATAGTCAATTATGATTAATAATTAATATCACTAGGATAAAAATAAAAAAAATTTATGATTCAAACTGATATGTGGATCATTTAATGATAAATAATCTTCTCTCCAATAATTTGTGTATGTTATTTCATTCTACATACCTTGATATGCATGGATTCAGTTGATCTTGATCATCTGATTTTGATTCTCTAATAGAATGGTATGGAGAAACATTTCTAAATATTTCTGGGTTATATGGATTACCATATAAATTCTACCATATCATTGTATTTATAGAGATATATAGTCATTTTAATTAAATTTAAAAAGTAAATTGTATTATTTATTAAACTAAAAGTACACATCTACAACCGCTTTTGTCTGAATGTTCAGTGGTGAACTATTTTATGTCAAGCCTAAAGTAAACATCATATTTTTGACTCAACCATTGTGAAACGTTTATCATCAAAAATTATTTATATGTTTTATACAATTTTTTTGATAAAATGTGTCTATATAATATAAACTTTATTTAATAATTTTATAAAATTAATTCTATTCACACCTGCCTTCAGAATCACTTGTTTTCTCAATGCATTGCTGTGAAAATATATCTAGTAATATTTCAATGTATTACAAGGAAAAAAACAATATTCAATGTCATTACCCCTTCAATATTTAATTCTTGGAAAAGAAATAATGATTCGATATTGATCTTGCATCTGGATCCCTTCCTCTATGGAGCTCTCCAGTATACTCACATTTTGCCACAACACACGAACTAAGGGGATATTCAATTAACACAGGGACCTTTCTTGATAATCCTAGATCTTTATAGGGTACATCCCAATGGTGGACCCCTCGTAAATGTTCATGACACCCCAATTAAGAACTTATACAAGTACATGCCCTGATCTCCTCAGCTAAAAGACGTGGAAGACTTCATACACCCACTCTAACTATTGGAGTAGGGTGAGGTGGTAAGAAAAATATATAACCTTAGGCATAATCTCAATGACCTTATGAACCTTTGGTATAACTTGCCTCATCGGATGAATCTATACAATCATCATTATGAGGAGACTCTATATAAAATTTTGTCTCCCTGATCGAACTCCATGTTCGTATGTTTTAAATATCCATATAATTTATTCATCGTTCGGGCTTCCTTTATCAACTCATGGATCAAATAGAACTTATACATCATCACCTATACTATTTCTAGACCCCCAAGATATCCCTCAATGATATCTATATAGAACATGGTTATCCTATAGGGGAACTCGTACAAGGCCTCAAAAGGTTCCATGTCGATAGTATAATGGTAACTACTGTTGTACACAAACTCTACCAATGGAAAGTGATCCTCAAATATCAATCATATGTGTAAAACATAATCTGTTAGCATATTATCAATCAACTAGATAGTAAATTTTGTTTTCCCACTTATCTGGGAGTGGATGGCTATACTCATCCTCCTCTGGTTCCCAAATTCCTTCGCTAGTCCACTACACAACTATAATCTGAACATAACAAAACAATCCTAGATAATAGTATATTGATCAACACAAAAGTACAAAATCATCTATACAAATATCTACCAAAAATTCTTCACTAATTGTTTCAACATAAATGAAAAGTGGTGCACCTAAATTGTGATTGAGTCCACTGTCACTTAGATGGTTTAATTGGTTAATTATTTCCATGGATGCCATATCATGATTTCCATTGAATTTCCACATCATTTCCACTTTGAAAACTCAAGGGGGTGGTTAAAACCAGCTAGAACCTTATGTAAAACCATCACCTTCGAACAAGAGAAGCCCAATAAGAAAGAATCAGTGACACTTCATCTCAAGCTGGCCCAACAAAAAAATATCATTGAAGGTGTCTGTAAAACATTCGCCCACTACGATGTATAACTAATTTATATATGTGGTACTCTCTCGTAATGTCCTCTCACCTCATTACAGGGACCATCATCCATCTATGGAATAAGATTAAAAGATTTCAACCACAAATCCCATCTGGTGAATTAGTTAAGGTTATCTGTTAACACAATACCCCATAGTCAATGTATACCATCTAAGACTATCTCCCCCACTGAAGGAGTTGAGCATTAAACACCATAGAAGGATGAAAATTATCACCCTCTTATTTAATAAGGGTCAATTTCATTGAATCAATCTTCTCAGAATCCACATCCACCAAATGAGATTAGGAATTTCTATTAAAGGAATCTACAACCACATTTCTAATCCCCAGTGTATAGAATATCTTGAAATCAAAGTCATATATAATATCTATCCTCTACATATACATAAGGTTCAAATCTATTTTTGTGAATATATAACCAAGGCTCATATGGTTTAATAATACCACAAAGCAATCCTTTAAAATATTTTTCCCTCGCATCCAAAGCGAAAAGACTACCGCTACGTACTCTTGGTCATGAGTCGTATAGTTATACTCATGGAAACTCATCTTCCTCATCCCATGTGTAATAATTGAATGTATCAATATCAATATATATCTAAGAAAATATTCTCTGAAATCATAATACAATACATATATCATTCCATTCTTTTGTATTCTCAAAACAATAGCACTTATAATCCTCCTCTTAAACTACTCTATGTACCTCTGGTACTTCTCAATCTTGGTAAAATACTTCCCATTCCTTTTCAATGTTTTTAAAAGGATATATAAACCCCTATATGTATTATATGAACCATTGGTAGTACCATTCCATGATAAGAATCCTATGTTCCTCTAATATACTCGGGAGTGGATCTGAAGAAATTACAATATCCAACATTTCTAGGTCAACAGATAATCCCTAATCAGAAATTACATTCCCCAATAAGTCAACATCTTGAATACATAACTGTAACATCAATATATTACTATAAATAAGGTTATCCCAAAGAAAATAATTAAACATTCTAATGGTCTCTTTGTTATCCTCCTTTGATTTAGACCATATGAGCATGTCGTTGTTGTAGAAAACAATAAATTCTTCTATGTATTGATAGAAAATCTTGTTAATTAAATCCATAAAAATGGTGGGGGAATTTTTCACACCTAAGGTCATCCCTATTAACTGATAGTTTCAATTGTGACATCAAAATATCAGATTTAGAATATCATCCTTGCAAAATCATAGCTGGTGGTAGGAAAACCTGAGATCAATCTGTGAGAAACATCTCATGCCTCACAACTTATCAACAAGGACATAAATCCTAAAAAAGTGGTAGTTATTTCATTATATTGGAATGGTTTAGTTGAAAATAATCTATAAAAATCCACAAGTTCCTATACACATTTCTCACGAGCAACACTGATGATGCCTAGTGGGACACATTTGGTCTAATAATTCCCTTCTCTAAAAGGATCTCCAAATAGAGTTGTAGCTCCGATTTCTTAATAGGGTATATATGATATTCCACAAAATATATCAGAGTGGTACTAAGAGTTATTTCAAGAAACAAATCCATCTTCTACCTTGGCGGTTGTCCAGAAACATCTTCGGTAATGACGTCCATAAAATCCTCCCCGACAGAAGGAATACAGATGCCTAAAGATCATATTGCACCAAGGGCTACACCCACAATCTATGGGGTAATGGGATGTATCTTCTTACCCACAAAACCCAGTCATCCCTCTATGAGATATCTCTCTCCCACAAATCATAATATCATCCCATTTATGTGAAGGCATATGACTCATCTATAGTGTCCATAATTTAGGTCTCAAATCATATAAAAATAATCCATACCCAAGATGAAATCATATGGTAATTTCATGATTACTAAAATGTCCCATAAAAACCTCTATCTCTAAGTGATAAATGTCAATAAAAGTGGATGAATGCTATAGAATAATTTTCGCCATAGAAAATTCAAGACAACAATATTAGGGGAAAGACTTAACTGAGATCTCCATTTATCATTCTAGTAGTAAAGCTAGGGTTTAATGACTCTTTATTGTGTCTTGTAACAGTAATTAAAGAATATAATGAACACATATCAAACATCTAATCATATCATAATCCTCTAGGTCATATCCATCCATAGCTTACATTTATCTGTGACTCCAATTTCTAAATTAGTAAGGCTAATGTTGGATTCCTTGTGGTGGTGGAAGGATATAATACCATTATCCACTACACAAAAGTCCTCCCCATGGAGCTCCACCTAATCCTCTTCTAGCTCCACCTTTTTAAGGGACACCCCATCCTCATCTTGGAGGTTGGTGATCACAGTAGTACAAATTCTATGGAAGCCTATCCACTATCATTCTATCCCTTCAAAACACATCTATTTAAGAAATCACATTCTATGTGAACTAACTTATCACATTCATATCACAACCTCTCTCGGTGTTTTATTATTCCTCTACAAGGTCTGTATGATGCATGACCACATGCATGTATCTGATCTTGGGAGGTATCATGTGATGAGATCCTATCAACTAGAACATGAATGTTATTTTAGAAGACCATGAACTATAGTAATAAATGTTAGATAATTCTTCCTCGAATCGATATGACATTAAACGCGCCATCAACAGTCCATTCTCCAACACCCCGACAAAGGTGGGAATGCACACGAGTAGCATAATTACAGAAATATCTCTACGTATACCATGCTCAAACATTCATTTTTAGATGGATCCATCATAAATAATATCAATGGAATAAGTCATAAGGTTAGTGAACAATGTGAATTAGTCATCCACTATCATTCGTACCATTAGTAGCTCTAGATGATCATAAATCCAAACCAAGCGCATGTAGGAGGGGGTATTACTTGTCATGGATTTTTTTTGGATGTCATCCCACAAGAGAGATGAATCATCAAGCATCTTTATAATATGATTCTACAAGAACACAATGATTCTATGTAATAAGATATATTCCTTCACATCCACATGATCTGTAGGTTTTAGGATAAGCCTGAAGACACATATCATTAACTATATATATAACACCCTAAGATTCTGTGAATTGTATTTTTCTTCAAATTGCTATAATTTTTTTTATAAATTTCATTTCATGAGACACTGAAAATAATTTATTTTATTGATGAGATAAATGTTTTTACTATGTTATGAACAATAATAAGTTAATCATGCTTTACAGACAACATAAAAATTGAATTTCTCTACATAGAGCACCGAGGCTTATAGAAAAATATTATATTATTAAATTATGATTCTTTAATATAATAAGATAAAATAATGATGTTAAATTAAACATTATGAATGGTATTTACTAATATATGAAAATATAGCATTTACATGATATAATATGAATTTCTATTTTTCCAATTAATTATAAATGAATATAAAAACTCATTGAATATAAAAGGAAATATTATTATCATCACTATGTAGTTTTATACTAATAAATTAAATTTTAATTTATGTATAGAAATGAACTAAATTAAAAATTTACATTTAACCAACTTGTCATACAATACAAAAAACACCAAATTGGCATATGACATGGCATATGTTACACACAACACCAACTTGGGGTACGTTACATGCAACACTGACATGGCGTATGACTCACACAACACTGAGTTTCTAAGAAGCATATTTTTTATAATTTTTTAAATTAGATAATAATAACATGTCCTCTAAAAATAGTTATAGTAATATTAAGAACTACATTTCTGATATTTTTTTATATAAATAAAACTTATTGATAATGAAAGATATGTTTTTTTAGTAAAGTCCCTTTTTGTAAGAAATTCAATTTTATGGAATAAACCACTTTAAAAAAATTATTTTAGAAAAATTTATAAATTTATTTTGATAAAATTATATTCATTTTTTAATTCATAACATCAAAATTTTCCAATGGTGAATTTTTGGTAATTTTATGAGGAACTTCATTTTATAACTATTATTGAAAAATATTTCTTTTTAGTTAAAATCATCCTTTTTTATTAATTAATTATTAATTTTAAATGATATTATAATATTTTAAGGCCACATTAGATTAATGTTACATTTATTAATACAATTTTATTCATTATAATCAATATCACTTTTAATTTGAATGAAAAATCATAACAAGCATTGGACATTTTTCTACATTAAAAACCAGTTACATCGTTCCCTCTACGGGATTAGCATTATTATTAATTTTACCACTTCTATGATTTAAATATATAAAAACTAACATAAATCATTTTATTTATTATAATATTTAAATTCGAATAATTCTATTTAAATTTTCGAGAAAAATCATTATTAAAAGTGATTAAAATTAAACATAGAGATTAAGGCCATATAAAGCATAATCAAGGACTAAAAAATAAAATTATGGGACCAAATGATCTGGACACCTTCCAACAACAATTTTATATTCATATTTCCTCTATAAGATTTCTATTCGTGAGTTTTTTGGTTCTTTATGACCATTTTATTGTAAGAACTGTGTACACCTAACTTGTTTCTATAAATTCCATGTGAGTCCACTTCCATCCTTATAAAAGCCACCAGCTCTCCCAATTCATCACACCTCTAAAACCACTAAATAAAATAATAAAATATAATAAATTTTCCAAAAGTCTTAATTTCATCCTAGATTCATTACCTTTTACATAAGTAAATCCAAGGAATCCTTTTGAAACAAACAAAATGAATGTACCTGATCAATAGGTAATGTCTTACTTCAAGTCCTTTATTTTATTTTCCATCTCCACAATATAAAACCCTATTTATTTAATGTTTATATAAAAAATATTATATTAAATATACTATTTTTTATGGTTCAACCCCCACTTACACACACCCTTATCTAGTGGGTAAAGAACATACTCTTTCTGTCTATAGTGAACTGCTACCTCGCGAAATATTGGTTGTTCATTTTTACATTACCACCTATCATGGTGGATATTATGATGGAAAATATGTTTATATATTATATATATTATATTTATAATGTCTTTATTATTATTTAATTTTTATTTTTAAGATACATTTATTCTTTCCATCTTATGTAAATACTTTAATTTCGTTTTAGGAAGTGTGGACTACCTCCCCCTCAGTGTGATATGATTTGTTCATACACTACATGGATTGTATTAATGATTATCTTAGTTAATATATATGATATATACTATATCATAAATATACTGTAATATTGATATATATATATATATATATTTATATGTATTTTACTTACATTTTCTTAACACAAATATTAAATTGAAATAGCATTCAGGCATACACAAGACCTACCATTTGCATGAATAATGTATTCCATTTCATACATCTATATTATATAGATTATAATCATAAAAATATAATATATATAACTGATATATATATATATATATATCATATATTACATTCTTTAATTATGATAAAAGTATAAGGACGAAGAATATTACAAATTAAGACACATATAAAAAACAATGAAAGCATTACCCGAAGTGAAAACATAATATAGGATGGTTAAAAAGCGGGTAATATAAGGTCATAATAAAACAATATGTGGAATTAGATATAAAAATATGTTTCTTAAAAATATTTATAATCATTTTATTTTTATTATATAGTTGGTTTGAATGATTACAAAGAGAGTCATGACACCATGTTAGGGGATTTCATCTCACATTTCATTCCCGTGATATACATGCTATGTTGGCCACTCTTTACTTTTATGAGGTTTACGTAGTGGAAATTATTTTTATGTAGATTTTAAATAAATTAATTTTTAATAACATATAATTTTTATGAACTTTTATTCATGGTGTTTATGTTCCAAAAGTTACAAAATCTGTAAAATTATTTTGTCTCAATTTTCCTTTTTTGAGATTCATGTTTTGTTTTACACCTGAACTCTTCTTCTAGGTGTATATAAATCTAAATTACATTTTATAACATTAATATAATTATTTTAATTATATTATATTCCTAATTTAATTTCTGTTTCTTATATTTATAGTATGATCCCATATTACCAAGTCATACGAATTTATTAAGACAATCTCATACCTTTCCAAGATTGTTTACATTTATGCTTCCATTGATGAATTATTTTGTTCGATCTCTCAATAAATTCATTAAATTTACAATTAAATGGTTATTCACACTATATTAATGTTTTTTTACAATTTCATAGACTTTGGTATATAAAATATTTGAAAGATGTTATTTAAATGAGTATGACTTTACCCTCTATTCGGTATGAAATCTATGTCTCATTAAAACCATTATTTTAAAAACCGTTTACAATAATATTTTAGTAATATCATAAGAATATTAAAATAAATTTTTACACATTTTTACCAATTTTTTCAAAGTAATATTCTTATTTTTTTCTATAATAAGATATTTTTTAGCATTTTTTACATTGTTAAATGAATGATATTTTTACCTCATAAAAAAGTATAGATTTATCCACCGTCAATCCTTTGAAGATTTATTTTCATGTTTAATGTTTATTATTTTGAAGAAAATATTTTTAAAAATATTTTCATGTAATTTTTTTCAATTATATAATAAATTCTTTGATAAGTTTTTATAAAAACACTTTTTCAAAACTTTTCCGAAATTATTCTATATGTTTTTATAGAAAATGGGTTTTAATATTTTTTCAACATATATTTATAAGTTTATAAATTTTTTAAATGAAATGATTTTAAGAACTTTTTGAAGATTTATTTATATGTTTTGAATGTTTTTTCAAAGCAAAAATATTTAAAATTATTTGAAGATTTATTTTTATGTTTTCAAAGATAGTAGATTTCAAATGATGTCATGTTTTCTTTAGTAGTTTTAATGTAATTTTATATGAAAATAATTTTAAAATTGTTTTATATATTAAAAATAATGTTTCAAATTATAATGGATATTTTAATCAAGATCCATTTTTAAATGATTTTTTAAAATTATTTTCCATCTATCATGACAACCATTTATGTTACTCATGCCTTTTTTTAAGTTATATAAATGTTCCATTCATAGTATTTATATTAAGTGTTGCTCTTAATTTCACGGACTTTAGAAAACCTATTTATATATCATGTATTATATTATTTTTAAACAGGATTATTTTCATTGGTTAAATTTGTGATGAAGTGATTATGAATCCATTATTTTTTCATTGGTTATGATATGATTATATGTTTATAATAACAATTTAATATCATGGTTTATGATATGATTATTTATGATCTTGTTCACATGTATAAACTATTTCATTAGGAGATGGGTGAGACCTATATCACCTTTCAATTCATTAGGTAATGGTAAGTTGTATATGAGATCAAAGGGTATACAAGTTTTATCCCAAAACCAAAAAAATAAAGTACATGGTTTGTATCACAAGAATAAAAGAAATAGGTTATATAAGTAATAACCCAATCCCAAAAACAATTAGGTACCTTTGTTGTAGTCCAAATATAATAGAAATTTGTTCTACAGGTTGTAGCATAAGCCTAAAATCAGAATGGTACATGGGTTGTAGAAAAAGAATAATAGTAATTGGGTAAAAGGTTTTTTATCCCAAGAATACAAAAGTTACACAAGTCATATCCCGATCCTAACATGTTATAAAGTTCATGGTAAGTAGTCTTGACATAAGGTGTTATATTCGAATGTGTATGCCACATCTTCCATATCTTATATTCCTACGATATTATTTCATTAATTATGATCATGATTATAAGGACCCATCCTTAAACCTTACTTAATCTTGAGTTATTACAAGATTACACTTTGAGGATCTTTTCAGGTTTAGAGTTTTAGAGAATTAGACCATAAAACATGCATTACATCCCACATTTAAAGAAAGTGGTTACAATAAAAGATAGTATTCATTTTTCCCATGAACAGAAACATATTAAAAATAAAACATGGATTCTTTCTTGACACTTCCTTGACACTATCATCTTATTATGTACCTTTCCCTTGACTAGTGAAAAACATTTCAAAAACATGGGATGAGCGTAAAATCTTAGTAAGGGTTATAAAAATATGGAAAGGAAACATGAGTTCATATATATATAAGAATGAAATCATACTTTACCCATAAAACAAAGGCACCTTAACATACCTCATCAAATCATGAATAAATCATAGAAATCATAAGACATAAAGGTAACTTGAGGCATTCATAACATTATTACTTAGGGAGTAACCCTCTTGGTTACGTTTGGAATACCCATCACAGTATATTACATAAATCACTTCGGAGAAACCTTAACGTTTCACTCATTCACGTTACCCAATGCATTGGAGAGCTATATCGGGCTCACCCTCTCTTAGGTTATCACGGAACCACCTATCTTCATAATAATCCCCAAGAACCACAACATAATCGTATCACATAAAACATGTATAAAGGAAACATAACATTTCCAACTTTCAATCACAAGATATCAATACAACACATTGATATAAAAAAATATGAAAACTATTTTCAATTACAAAATAATAGAAAAGTAAAACATGGTATTTATTATTCTTTTTTTAAAAAAATGTATTGCTTGTAGTGGAATTCGAAACACAAATAATATTCACGGCGGCGGAGAAGTCGTTTTCACCGCATACATACGACAAAAACATTCCCTTTTGTTGTTTAGTAAAACACTATGTATAAAAAATATTTCTTTTGGATAAAAGTAAATGTCAAAGGGGTTTATACGCCGTATAAAAGAAGGTTGTGTATAAAACCAAATATGCCTCAATGAAAGGAGATTGAGACGAAGTCTCAAACAAAGATCATTTTTAAATAAAATAAATATATTATGTGTATTCAATATATGTACACATAAATAAAGGACATAATAATATCATGACATAATTTGAAAATAAGTGATTAACCCAAAGAATAGAAATTGGGTTAAGATTTTCCCTTACCTCGGGTCCGACTTGACTCGATCGTTCTTTAACCTACTGAATAATAAACTTGAGTAAATTTATACTTGGTTAAGAGACTTTTTCATGTTCATTATTCCTTTAATATCACTTATTACCATGTCATGAATACAATGCAATTATTTAAGTTGATAACGGTCGTTTTAACGATCATTGGTACTTGAGTCAAAAATATGCTCTTTATAATTACAAGTTGTTCTTGTAGTCAAATATCCATTATCTCAAAAATTATATTAATGATGAAGATGCCATATATATCATATATATCCAGTATATACCTTCATTTATAATATTACATAATCATTTATAGGTAAGATATGAAATGCACCATTCATGGAGACGGTAAGTCGTACGTACGCATGAACGCTACCTTCATTTATATGTCATATTAATGGAATTAAAACTAAATGAGAGATATTTAATTTTAATTCCATAATTATATTCATCATTTAGATGTAACATAAATCATATATATCCATTATATATATGTACTTATATAGTACATTACATTTGGGGATAAGAAATCAAATGCACCGTTCATGGAGACGGTAAGTCGTACGTACGCATTAACACAACTTTCATTTCTATCTCATACATTAATTTAATTAAAACATAATGATACATAATAGTATTATAATTACAGTATGGTATCATATATAATATCATTGAATCTATCTTTTATACATACCACATATGGTATTAACAAATCAAATCAGTTTGAGGGGGCGGTAGTCCGCACTTCCTAAAATGAAGATATCGCATATACCAATAACGGAAGCTATAATGGTATGAAATTAATGAAAAATACAGAATCTTAAGGAAAAAATAAAAATATTTTATATCATATTTAAATATATTGTCATCATAATGGCCACCTTTGTAGGTGTCAGAAGAATATTGAACAATCATTGTTTCGTGAGACAGAAATTCGCCAACCATGGAAACAGTATGTTCTTTAACCATTAGATGTAGGTGTGTGTAAGTGTATCTAGAATAATTCTTCTAAAACATCCTAGTATATTGATGATATTTTTTTTGTTACAAAAGAAATGAATAAAAAGATTTTAGGGGGTTGGAGAAGAAAAATAAATCATAAGGACTCAAGTGAAGACATTACCTTAAAATCGGGTAACTCCCTTTGGTTTGAGCTCAAAGGCTTACTAGGGAAGAATTCTGCCCAAAGTGAGGCTTCAAGGAGTAATATAGGGATGTTTATAGACAATATGGGCAGGGTCTTTCCAATACAAAGACTTTGGAAGTGTGGGTAAAGAGGTAGAGGTGGGGGCCTTTTATAAGAGGAGAGGAGGGGCACTCTTGGAATGTAAAGAAATGTTACTTTACTTGAAAATGAGTTTAGGATTTTAAAGGTCCCACATTGATATAATTAGAGGATAAGGTGATAAGGTTTCGAAATATACTCATCCAATAGGTTTTTGAAAAATTTAGCTCTTAGATGATACATTATCTTTTTATTTTATTTAAATCGTTAAATAATGAGGTAATCGCTGTATCATCATGATGTCAAAAATATTTTAATTTATATAATGTCTAAAAATTATTAATCAAATACTATGAGGTAGGAAATATTTTTATATTTCCAATGAATATTTATAGTTTAAAATATCATCTTTTTATACAATATTAAAAATATTTTACTCAGGTGATACATTTTTTGTTATATTTACTTTCTTTAAAAAAATAAAAAGATAACAAGTCACTTTCCCACAAAAGTGAGTCCATGGAGTCCCAATGTTTGGCACAAGGTATCCCATGGTCGTCCATGAGACAACCAGTAGCATTAGGACACATTTTGGTGTAATTTTTTATTATTATGATATTATTTTATAATCCTTAACTGCCTGATTACTCATTAATCAAGATAATTAAAGATAATTACCATCGTTACTATTCATAAAGTCCAAAAACAAAAAAGTCTTGATTAAATATTTTGGACCTTATGATTCAAAATATTTAACCCATTTTACCAAATATGAAACACATTAATTTAAATAATTAATATAAAAATAATTCACGTTGTCAAAACAAATAGCGGGTTTTTTTGAAACAATATCTATGAAAAGATTGGCATTAGTTTATGCCCAAATCCAAGGTGAAATTAATCCTAATAACCCCCACTGTATTAAATTGTAAAAATATATTCAAATTATAATTTAAGACCAATTATAAACATAATCTAACCATATAATTAAATTATATGAAAAAGAAGTTTTGATGTAAAATGCAGTATTTTTCACTATTCATTACAAAATAAACATTGTTAGAAAAATACAAAAAATTTACCCAAAGTAAATTTCAATGTACAAATCATAAATAATAAGTTTATTTTGAAAAATATATGTTATAAAATTGTCCAAATATTTATTTAAAAATGGTTTTCCATCAAAAGGTGGTAAAACAATCTTTTAAAAATACTAGAGTATTCAATGCTTTAGGTTGGATTTATTCTCATTTTAAGCCTCAAACACACTATCTAATTCATTAATAGACATAGATAAAAATATATATTACTAATTACTTGTGATGTTACATCCTTTTTACCTTTTGAATATAGTGTCCCCGTAATTTATTTACTTATCGAATAAGTGGGGGTATTTAGCCCTCATTGCATTTTCAGATTCTCATGTTGCCTCTTTAATCAAGTGGTTTTTCCACAAAACCTTTTAATGATGAATCAACATATTCCGTAACACTTGCTTACTTTGGTCAAGAATATGGACCGGTCTTTCCTCATAAGATAGGTTCTCTTCCAGCTGAACTACCTCTGGACTCAAAACATGAGACGGATCTGGCATGTACTTCCTTAACATGGAAACATGAAACACATTGTGTATCTGAGATAAACTCGGATGTAAATCCACTCGGTATGCAACTGATCGAACTCTCTCCAGAATTTCATATGGTCTAATGAACCTTGGACTCAGCTTTCCTTTCTTACAAAATCGCATCACACTTTTCCGTGGTGATACTTTGAGATAAACATGATCACCTACCTCAAAAGCGATATCCTTCCTCCTATTGTCCGCATAACTCTTCTGCCTGCTCTGAGCTGTTCCCATGTGTTTCTATATCAGCTGAACTTTTTCTGCCAACTCTTCTACCAATTCTGCTCCCATCAACTTCCTTTCACCCACTTCATCCCAAAAAGCTGGAGTTCAACACCGCTGCCTATATAATGCCTCAAATGGTGCCATATGTATAATGGAATGAAAACTGTTATTATAAGAAAACTCAACCAAAGAAAGATGTTGGTCCAAACTTACCTGATAATCCATCGAACAAGAACGTAGAAAATCCTCCAACGTCTAAAACGTTCTTTCAGACTACCCATCTGATTGCGGATGAAAAGTTGTACTAAAATTTAATTCAGTACCCAAAGACTTTTGTGGGCCCTTCCAAATGTTAGAAGTAAACCTGGGATCACGGTCGGTTACAATGGATAGAGGAACTCCATGTAACCTGACTATCTCTTTATGGTACAATCGAGAAAGTTGATCTAGAGAGAAAGTATCTCGAATAGTAATGAAATGAGCATATTTAGTCAAGCGATCAACAATAACTCAGATTGCATTATTACCTCGAGATGTCTTCGGTAATCCCACAAAAAAGTCCATGGATATATTCTCCCATTTCCACTCCGGCACTGGTTAAGGCTGAAGCATCCCTTTTGGTAACTGCCGCTCTGCTTTAACCTGTTGACAAGTCAAATACTTCATAGTAAAATCACCAATATCTCTTTTAATTCCATCCCAATAGTAATACTCTCAAAGACCTCTATACATCTTAGTACTACTAGGATAAACTGAAAACAGAGAACTATGAGCTCCACATAACAACTCTCTCTTCAACTGTGAATCCCAAGGAACACACAATCTCTTCCCAAATCTCAAAACAAAATCACAATCAATGTTGAATTCATGCAACATACCTTTCTAAACCAGCTCTACCTTTTTCTGCAACTCACTATCTTGCTTCTGTGCTTGCATGATTCTGTCTGATAGAGAATATTTCACTGATACATGAAAAAAACAGAAGTACATCCGGCACCAACAACTTCTATGCCAAATTTCATCAAATCCTTAACCAAGGGATCACATTCCAAACACAACATTGTTAATGAAGCATTACATTTTTGACTCAAAGCTTCAACCACTTTATTTTCTTTTCCCGGATTGTAATGAATTGTACAATCATAATCCATGATTAATTCTAGCAATCTCCTCTCTATCATGTTCAATTATTTCTATGTGAATATATACTTTAAACTTTTTTGATCGCTATATATTTCACACTTTACACCATACAAATGATGCCTCCAAATTTTTAAAGTGAAAACAACAACAGCTAATTCCAACTCATGTGTAGGGTAATTTACCTCATTAGTTTTCAACTAACGTGAAGCATAACCAATTACCTGATCATTCTGCATTAGGATTCTACCAAGTCCTTTCAATGAAGCATCACTGTATATAACAAACTCACCATTCCTGGAAGGTAGTGCCAAAATTGGAGCATTGACCAATCTTCTTTTCAACTCCTGAAAACAATCATTACATTCTTTTTTCCAGATAGACTTAACACCCTTCCGAGTTAGCTTAGTCACTGGACTAGGTAACAATGAAAATTTTTCAACAAACCATCAGTAGTAACCTACCAAACCAAGAAAACTACGGATCTCGGTTACATTTTTGGGACTTTTCCATTCTTCAACAACTTTTGTTTTTTCAGGATCCACAGTTATTCCATCTTTAGGAACAATATGACCATGGAAAGAAATTTGTTGCAACCAAAACTCACACTTTCTGAATTTTACATACAATTTATTTTCTTATAAGGTTTGCAAAATAACCCATAAATGTCTTTCATGCTCCTATTTACTTTTTGAAAACACCAAAATATCTTCAATGAAAACAACGACAAACTTATACAAGAACTCATGGAAAATTTCATTCATTAAGTCCATGAATATAGCAGGTGCATTGGTTATCCAAAAAATCATTACTAAAAATTCATAATGGCCATATCTTGTACAAAACAGGGTCTTTGGAAAATCTTCTTCCTTTACCTTCAACTGATGGTACCCCAATATTAGGTCAATCATTGAAAAATACTGAGCTCCCTGGAGCTAATCAAACAAATCATCTATATGAGGAAAAAGATATTTTTTCTTAACAGTGATGTTATTCAAGGAACTATAATCAATGAAATGTTTCATAGAACCATATTTCTTTTTAACAAATAAAACAGGATCACCCCATAGTGATGTCCTAGGTCGAATGAAACCTTTCTATAATAAATCTTGCAATTGATCCTTCAACTCTAAAAGTTCAATTTGAGACATTTGATAAGGGAGTTTTGAAATTGGCTTAGCATCAGGAACTATGTCAACAGTAAACTCAACATACTGATCTGGTATTATTCCAGGAAACTCAGCAAGAAAAACATCATGATAATCATTTACCACTGGCACATCATTAGTCTGAACATTTCCTTTTTTTCAACAATGTGTGCAAGGTAAAATTTATTTCCATCTTTTACAAGTTTCTCGACCTCTTGATATGTTATCAAAAGTAAGGGTTCATTCTTGTACACAAACTGAAAGACTTTCTGAAAAGAAACTTCTTTATCTCTACAATCAATCTTATCATTGTAAATAGGGAGCCAATCCATAGCCAGGATAACATAAAACTCTACTAGAGGTAAAACAATAAGGTTCGCAAGTAGTTTCTTTCCACAGATATGGATTGGATGATTCTTATATATTCTTTTTGCCTCAACATTTCTCCCAGGTGTTTTTACCACAAGTTTATGAGTCATTTCTTGAGATGGTATTCCCATTTTACTAGAAAAGGTTTCAGAGATGAAAGAATGTCTAGACCCCAAATCAAATAACTCACTGGCATAATCTGAAAAAACAAACAAAGTACCTGATACAACATCAACTGATGGTTCGACATCTGCTGAAAAGTTGAAATGGATTCCACCACCCCTTTCTACTTGTAGTATAACTGCTTCCCATAACTCAAGCTCTTTGTTGGACACTCATTTTTATAGGGACCCATCTCATTGCACATAAAACATTTCACTAACTTTAAATCAAATTTGGACTTACCATCACCTTGATCTTTTTCAGTGTAATCACGAGCCTTTTGTCCCATCTTACCACATCGGTAGCACTTTCCAGAATTTAGAAGACATTCCCCACAATTCCATTTAGCACATTTATCACAAACTGGAAACTTAGTTTTCTTACTGTCAGACCTTTTTGAAGAATTCTTTCCTTTCTCCTGCCACCTCTGTCTCTTCTTGTGCTGGTTGTTATAGAACACTTGATCATCGACAAACTCCATTTCCACATTCTCAGTACATCAAACAAGCTTTTCATAACTTTTGAACTCACGAGAAGCTAATGCCCTTTGATATTTTGGCTTTATTCATGAGTAAAAACGATTGATTTTACTATCAAGTTCTCGGATAAAATTTAGAGTATACATTGCCAATCGAGTGAAACTTTCTTCATAGGTGGCCACTGAGTCTTCCTCTTTCCTTAATTCCGTGAATTGTTTTTCCATCCTATGTCGAATAGCCTTAGGAAAATACATCTCAAGAAAGATACATTTAAATTCATCCCAGTCGAGAGAATCAATCTCATCAGTGTCCCTGATATTTTTAACCATCGACCACCACTGATCTGCTTCACCGTCCAAACAGTAAATAGAAAGACTAACCTTTTGATTGTATTAACACCCCATGACATCAAAAATCTTATCCAGTTCCTTAATCCACCCTTCAACTAGCATAGGGTCAGATGATCCTCTGACTTATGGGTGATGTTGCTTCATGAAATGTTCAACCACTGACATGTTCCACTGCGGTTGATCTGGCTGATCTGGTGCATGGATACCACCATTATTTATCACTTGAGTCAACTACACCATTACTACAATAAACTATTCAGTTCCAATTCCGACCATCTCAGGATGCTGATTTGGAAGGTTATTTCCTTTAGTATGCCTTCCTATTACTGGTTCCCTGTTTCCTCTACAGAAAACCATTCTGAACAAACATGTCTTATATGAAGCAACATGGTAATATTCTAATGCTATATCATTTCAATTTGACCATAAAAAAATATTTTTGGATAATCATTTAATATAATTTTAACTCCTAAAGTTATCTAAACCGACCTCGGATACCAACTATAAGGCCCCAGCCTTAAACCTTACTAATCTTGAGTTATTACAAGATTACACATTGATGATCTTTTCAGGTTTAGAGTTTTAGAGAATTAGACCATAAAACATACATTAAATCCCACATTTAAACAAAGTGGTTACAATAAAATATAGTATTCATTTTTTCACATCAATGGAAACATATTGAAAATAAAACATGGATTCTTTCTTGACACTTCCTTGACATTATCATCTTATCATGTACCATTCCCTTGACCTGTGAAAAACATTTCAAAAACTTGGGATGAGCATAAAAGCATAGTAAGTGTTATAAAAATATGGAAAGGAAACATGAGTTCTTATATACAAAATAATGAAATCATACTTTACCCATAAAACATAGGCACTTTAGCATACCTCATCAAATCATGAATAAATCATAGAAATCATAAGACATAAAGTTAACTTGAGGTATTCATAACATTCTTACGTATGGAGTAACCATATTGGTTATGTTTGGAATACCCATCACAATATATTCCATAAATATTTTGAGAGAAACCATAATGTTTCACTCCTTCGCGTTACTCAATGCATTGGAGAGCTAAATCGGGCTCACCAGCCCTTAGTTTATCATGGAACCACCCGTATTCATAATAATGCCCAAGAACCACAACATAATCGTATCACATAAAACATGCATAAAGGAAACATAAAATTTTCACCTTTCAATCATAAGATATCAATACAACAAATTGATATAAAAACATTATGAAAACCATTTTCAATTCCAAAATAAAATAAAATTAAATCATGGTATTTATTTTTCTTTTTAAAAAAATGTATGGCATGTAGAGGAATTCGAAACTCATATAATAGTCACGATGGTGGAGAAGTCGTTGTCGCCGCATACGTATGACAAAAAAATTCCCATTTTTCGGTTAGTAAAATGCTTTGTATAAATAATATTCCTTTTGGATAAACGTAAAAGTCAAAGGGGTTTATACACCGTATAAAAATAAGGATGTGTATAAAACAAAATATTCCTCAATGAAATAAGATTGAGATGAAGTCCCATACAAGAATCATTTTTAAAGAAATTAAATCTATCATGTGTATTCACTATATTTACACATAAATAATGGACATGACAATATCATGACATAATTTTAAAATAAGAGATTAACCCAAAGAATAGAAATTGGGTTAAGAAGTTCCCTTACCTCGGGTCCGACTTGAATCGATCGTTCTTTAACCTCATGAATAATAATCTTGAGTTAATTTATACTTTCTTAAGAACCTTTTTCTGGTTCATTATTCCATTTATATCACTTATTACCATGTCATTAATACTATTAAATTATTTATGTTAATAGCGGTCATTTTAACGATCATTGGTACTTGAGTCAAAAATATGCTCTTTATAATTAAAAGTTATTCATGTAGTAAAATATACATTATCTCAAGAATTATATTAATGATGTAGATTCTATATATATCATATATATCCAGTATATACATGAATTTATAATATTACATAATCATTTATAGGTATGAAATGAAATGCACCGTTCATGGAGACGGTAAGCCGTACGTACGCATGAACAATACTTTCATTTCTATGTCATATTAATGGAATTAAAACTAAATGAGAGATATGTAATTTTAATTCCAGAATTATATTCATCATTTATATGTATCATTAATCATAAATATCCATTATATATATGTACTTATAATAGTACATTACATTTGTGGATAAGAAATGAAATGCACCATTCATGGAGACGGTAAGCCGTACATACGCTTCAACAATATTTTCATTTCTATCTCATACATTAATGGAATTAAAACATAATGATACATAATAGTATTATAATTCCAGTATGGTATCATATATAATATCATTGAATCTATCATTTATACGTACCGCATATGATATTAACGAATCAAATCACTTTGTGGGGGCGGTAGTCCGCATTCCTAAAATGAAGATATCGCGTATACCCATAATGAAAGCCATAAAGGAATGACATTAATGAAAAATACAGAATCTTAAGGAAAACATAAAATTATTTTATATCATATATAAATATAGTTTCACCTTTATGGCCACCTTTGAAGGTTTTAGAAGAATATTAAACAATCATCGTTTCGTGAGGCAGAAGTTCTCCGACCACGGAAACAATATGTTCTTTAACCATTAGATGTATGTGTGTGTCAGTGTAGCTCGAATACATCTTATAACAACATCCTACTATATTTAAGATACTGAATTTGTTACAAAAGAATGAATAAAAATAGTTTAGGGTGTTGGAGAAGCAAAATAAAACAAAAGGACTCAAGTGAAGACATTACCATTAAATCGGGTAACTCCCATTAGTTTGAGATCAAAGGCTTACTGGGGAAGACTTCTGCCCAAAGTGAGGATTCAAGGAGTAATAGAGGGATGTTGAGAGACAATATGGGCAGGGTTTTTCCAATACGAAGACTTTGGAAGTGTGGGTAAAGAGGTAGAGGTGGGGGCCTTTTATAAGAGGAGGGGAGGGGCACTCTTGGAATGTAAAGAAATGTTACTTTACTTGAAAATGAGCTTAGGATTTGAAAGGTCCCACATTGATATAATTAGAGGATAAGGTGATAAGGTTTCGAAATATACTCATCCAATAGGTTTTTGACAAATTTATCTCTTAGATGATACATTATCTTTTTATTTTATTTAAATCGTTAAATAATGAGGTAATCGTTGTATCATCATGATGTCATAAATATTTTAATTTATATAATGTCTAAAAATTATTAAACAAATAATATGATGTAGGAAATATTTTTATATTTCCAATGAATATTTATAGTTTAAAATATCATCTTTTTAGACAATATTAAAAATATTTTACTCAGGTGATACATTCTTTGTTATATTTACTTTCTTTAAAAAAATAAAAAGATAACAAGTCACTTTCCCACAAAAGTGAGTCCATGGAGTCCCAAAGTTTGGCACAAGGTATCCCATGGTCGTCCATGATACAACCTGTAGAATTAGGACACATTTTGGTGTCATTTTTTATTCTTATGAAATTATTTTATAATCTTTAACTGCCCGATTACTCATTAATCAAGATAATTAAAGATAATTACCATCGTTACTATTCATAAAGTCCAAAAACAAAAAAGTCTTGATTACATATTTTGGACCTTATGATTCCAAATATTTAACCCATTTTACCAAATTTGAAACACATAAACTTCAATAATTAATATAAAAATAATTGACGTTGTCAAAACAAATAGCGGGTTCTTTTTGAAACAATATCTATGAAAAGATTGGCATTAGTTTATGCCCAATTCCAAGGTGAAATTAATCCTAATAACCCCCATTGTATTAAATGGTAATAATATATTCAAATTATACTTTAATACTAATTAAAAAGATAATCTAACCTTATAATTAAATTATATGAAAAAGAAGTTTTGATGTAAAATGCAGTATTTTTCACTATTCATTACAAAATAAACATTGTCAGAAAAATACAAAAAATTTACCCAAAGTAAATTTCAATGTACAAATCATAAATAATAAGTTTATTTTGACAAATATATCTTATTAAATTTTCCAAATTTTGATTTAAAAATGGTTTTCCATCAAAAGGCGGTAAAACAATCCTTTAAAAATACTAGAGTATTCAATGCTTTAGGTTGGATTTATTCTCATTTTAAGCCTCAAACACACTATCTAATTCATTAATAGACATAGATAAAAATATCTATTACTAATTACTTGGGATGTTACATCCTTTCCCCCTTTTGAATATAGTGTCCCCGTAATTTATTTACTTATCGAATAAGTGGTGGTATTTAGCCCTCATTGCATTTTCAGATTCTCATGTTGCCTCTTTAATCAAGTGGTTTTTCCACAAAACATTTTCCTGATGAATCAAATTATTCCGTAACACTTTCTCCCTTTGGTCAAGAATATGGACCGGTCTTTCCTTATAAGATATGTTCTCTTCCAGCTGAACTACCTCTGGACTCAAAACATGAAACAGATCTAGCATGTACTTCTTTAACATGGAAACATGAAACACATTGTGTATCTGAGATAAACTCGGAGGTAAATCCACTCGGTATGCAACTGATCGAACTCTCTCCAGAATTTCATATGGTCTAATGAACCTTGGACTCAGCTTTCCTTTCTTACAAAATCGCATCACACTTTTCCATGGTGATACTTTGAGAAAAACATGATCACCTACCTCAAAAGCGAGATCCTTCCTCCTATTGTCCACATAACTCTTCTGCCTGCTCTGAGCTGTTCCCATGTGTTTCTGTATCAGCTGAACTTTTTCTGCCAACTCTTCTACCAATTCTGGTACCATCAACTTCCTTTCACCCACTTCATCCCAAAAAGCTGTAGTTCAACACCGCTGCCTATATAATGCCTCAAATGGTGCCATCTATATAATGGAATGAAAACTGTTATTATATGAAAACTCAACCAAAGAAAGATGTTGGTCCCAACTTACCTGATAATCCATCGAACAAGAATAGAGAAAATCCTACAACGTCTAAAACGTTCTTTCGGACTACCCATTTGATTTCGGATGAAAAGTTGTACTAAAATTTAATTCAGTACCCAAAGACTTTTGTGGGCCCTTCGAAAAGTTAGAAGTAAACCTGGGATCACGGTCGGTTACAATGGATAGAGGAACTCCATGTAACCTGACTATCTCTTTATGGTATAATCGTGAAAGTTGATCTAGAGAGAAAGTATCTCGAATAGGAAAGAAATGAGCAGATTTAGTCAAGCGATCAACAATAACTCAGATTGCATTATTACCTCAAGATGTCTTCGGTAATCCCACAAAAAGTCCATTTATATATTCTCCCATTTCCACACTGGCACTGGTTAAGGCTGAAGCATCCCTTTTGGTAATTGCCACTCTGCTTTAACCTATTGACAAGTCAAATACTTCATAGTAAAATCACCAATATCTCTTTTAATTCCATCCCAACAGTAATACTCTCAAAGATCTCTATACATCTTAGTACTACCAGGATAAACTAAAAACGGAGAACTATGAGCTCCACATAACAACTCTCTCTTAAACTGTGAATCCCAAGGAACACAAAATCTCTTCCCAAATCTCAAAAAAAAATCACAATCAATGTTGAATTCATGCAACATACCTTTCTAAACCAGCTCTACCTTTTTCTGCAACTCACTATCTTGCTTCTGTGCTTGCATGATTCTGTCTGATAGAGAATATTTCACTGATACATGAAAAAAATAGAAGGACATCCGGCACCAACAACTTCTATGCCAAAGTTCATCAAATCCTTAACCAAGGGATCACATTCCAAACACAACATTGTTAATGAAGCATTACATTTTTGACTCAAAGCTTCAACCACTTTACTTGCTTTTCCCGGCTGGTAATGAATTGTACAATCATAATCCATGATTAATTCTAGCAATCTCCTCTCTATCATGTTCAATTATTTCTATGTGAATATATACTTTAAACTTTTTTTATCGCTATATATTTCACACTTTACTCCATACAAATGATGCCTCCAAATTTTTAAAGTGAAAACAACAATAGCTAATTCCAACTCATGTGTAGGGTAATTTACCTCATGAGTTTTCAACTAACGTGAAGCATAACCAATTACCTGATCATTCTGCATTAGGACGCAACCAAGTCCTTTCAATGAAGCATCACTGTATATAACAAACTCACCATTCCTGGAAGGTAGTGCCAAAATTGAAGCATTCACCAATCATCTTTTCAACTCATGAAAACAATCATTACATTCTTTTTTGAAGATAAACTTAACACCCTTCCGAGTTAGCTTAGTCATTGGACTAGATAACCATGAAAAATTTTCAACAAACCATCAGTAGTAACCTACCAAACCAAGAAAACTACGGATCTCAGTTACATTTTTGGGACTTTTCCATTCTTCAACAACCTTTGTTTTTTCAGGATCCACAGTTATTCCATCTTTAGGAACAATATGACCAAGGAAAAAAAAATTTTCCAACCAAAACTCACACATTCTGAATTTTACATACAATTTATTTTCTAATAAAGTTTTAAAAATAACCCTTATATGTCATTCATGCTCCTATTTACTTTTAGAAAACACCAAAAAATCATCAATGAAAACAACCACAAACTTATCCAAGAAGTCATGGAAAATTTCATTCATTAAGTCCATGAATACAGAAGGTGCATTGGTTAACCCAAAAATCATTACTAAAAATTTCTAATGGCCATATCTTGTACGAAACGCAGTCTTTGGAAAATCTGCTTCCTTTACCTTCAACTGATGGTACCCCAATATCAGTTCATTCATTGAAAAATACTGAGCTCCCTGGAGCTGATCAAACAAATCATCTATATGAGGAAAAAGATATTTTTTTCTTAATAGTGATGTTATTCAAGGCACTATAATCAATGCAAAGTTTCATAGAACCATATTTCTTTTTAACAAATAAAATAGGATCACCCCATGGTGATTGCTAAGTCGAATGAAACCTTTCTATAATAAATCTTGAAATTGATCCTTCAACTCTAAAAGTTCAATTTGAGACATTTGATAAGGGGGTTTTGAAATTGGCTTAGCACCAGGAACTATGTCAATAGTAAACTCAACATCCTGATCTAGTATTATTCCATGAAACTCATCAGGAAAAACATCATGATACTCATTTACCACTGGCACATCATTAGTCTGATCATTTCCTTTTTTTCAACAATGTGTGAAAGGTAAAATTTATTTCCATCTTTTACAAGTTTCTTGACCTCTTTATATGTTATCAAAAGTAAGGGTTCATTCTTTTACACAAACTGAAAGACTTTCTGAAAAGAAACTTCTTTAGCTCTACAATCAATCTTAGCATGGTAAATAGGGAGCCAATCCATAGCCAGGATAACATAAAACTCTACTAAAGGTAAAACAATAATGTTCGTAAGTAGTTTCTTTCCACAGATATGGATTGGATGATTCTTATATATTCTTTTTGCCTCAACATTTCTCCTAGGTGTTTTTACCAGAAGTTTAGGAGTCATTTCTTGAGATGGTATTCCAATTTTACTAGAAAAGGTTTCAGAGATGAAAGAATGTCTAGACCCCAAATCAAATAACTCACTGGCATAATCTGAAAAAACAAACAAAGTACCTGATACAACTTCAACTGATGGTTCGACATCTGCTGAAAAGTTGAAATGGATTCCACCACCCCTTTCTACTTGTAGTATAACTGCTTCCCATCACTCAAGCTCTTTGTCGGACACTCATTTTTATAGTGACCCATCTCATTGCACTTAAAACATTTCACTAACATTAAATCAAATTTGGACTTACCATCACCTTGATCTTTTTCAGTGTAATCACGAGCCTTTTGTCCCATCTTACCACATCGGTAGCACTTTCCAGAATTTAGAAGACATTCCCCAGCATTCCATTTACCACATTTATCACAAACTGGAAACTTAGTTTTCTTACTGTCAGACCTTTTTGAAGAATTCTTTCCTTTCTCCTACCACCTCTGTCTCTTCTTATGCTGGTTGTTATGGAACACTTGATCATCGACAAACTCCATTTCCACCTTCTCAGTACATCGAACAAGCTTTTCATAACATTTGAACTCACGAGAAGCTAATGCCCTTCGATATTTTGGCTTTATTCCTGAGTAAAAACGATTGATTTTACTATCAAGTTCTCAGATAAAATTTAGAGTATACATTGCCAATCGAGTGAAACTTTCTTCATAGGTGGCCACTGAGTCTTCCTCTGGCCTTAATTCCGTGAATTGTTTTTCCATCCTATGTCAAACAGCCTTAGGAAAATACATCTCAAGAAAGATAAATTTGAATTCATCCCAATCAAGGGAATCAATCTCATCAGTGTCCCTGATATTTTTAACCATCGACCACCACTGATCTGCTTCACCCTCCAAACGGTAAATAGAAAGACTAGCCTTTTGATTGTATTAACACCCCATGACAACAAAAATCTTCTCCAGTGCCTTAATCTACCCTTCAGCTAGCATAGGGTTAGATGATCCTCTGACTTATAGGTGATGTTGCTTCATGAAATGTTCCACCACTGACGTGTTCCACTGCGGTTGATCTGGCTGATCTGGTGCATGGATACCACCACCATTTATCGCTTGAGTCAACTGCACCATTAATACAATAAACTATTCAGTTCCAATTCCAACCATCTCAGGATGCTGATTTGGATGGTTATTTCCTTCAGTATGCCTTCCTATTACTACTTCCCTGTTTCCTCTACAGAAAACCATTCTGAACAAACATGTCTTATATGAAGCAACATGGTAATTTTCTAATGCTATATCATTTCAATTTGACCATAAAAAAATATTTTTGGATAATCATTTAATATAATGTTAACGCCTAATGTTATCTAAACCGACCTCTGATACCAACTATAAGGCCCCAGCCTTAAACCTTACTAATCTTGAGTTATTATAAGATTACACATTTAGGATCTTTTCAGGTTTAGAGTTTTAGAGAAATAGACCATAAAACATGCATTACATCCCACATTTAAACAAAGTGGTTACAATAAAATATAGTATTCATTTTTTCACATCAATGGAAACATATTGAAAATAAACATGGATTCTTTCTTGACACTTCCTTGACATTATCATCTTATCATATACCATTCCCTTGACCTGTGAAAAACATTTCAAAAACATGGGATGAGCATAAAATAACATTAAGAGTTATAAAAATATGGAAAGGAAACATGAGTTCATATATACATAAGAATGAAATCATACTTTACCCATAAAACATAGGCACTTTATCATACCTCATCAAATCATGAATAAATCTTAGAAATCATAAGACATAAAGTTAACTTGAGTCATTCATAACATTCTTACGTATGGAGTAACCATATTGGTTACGTTTGGAATACCCATCACAATATATTCCGTAAATATTTTCAGAGAAACCATAATGTTTCACTCCTTTGAGTTACTCAATGCATTGGAGAGCTATATCGGGATCACCAGCCCTTAGTTTATCATTGAACCACCCGTATTCATAATAATGCCCAAGAACCACAACATAATGGTATCACATAAAAGATGCATAAAGGAAACATAAAATTTCCACCTTTCAATCATAATATATCAATACAACACATTGATGTAAATACATTATGAAAACCATTTTCAATACCAAAATAAAAGAAAAGTAAATCATGGTATTTATTTTTCTTTTTTTAAAAAATGTATGGCATGTAGAGGAAGCCGAAACTCAAATAATAGTCACGATGGTGGAGAAGTCGTTGTCGCCGCATACATATGACAAAAACATTCCCATTTTTCGGTTAGTAAAATGCTTTGTATAAATAAGATTCCTTTTAGATAAACGTAAAAGTCAAAGGGGTTTATACACCGTATAAAAATAAGGTTGTGTATAAAACAAAATATGCCTCAATGTAATAAGATTGAGACGAAGTCCCATACAAGAATAATTTTAAAGAAATTAAATCTATCATGTGTATTCACTATATTTACACATAAATAAAGGACATAACAATATCAAGACATAAGTTTAAAATAAGAGATTAACCCAAAGAATAGAAATTGGGTTAAGAAGTTCCCTTACCTCGGGTCCGACTTGACTCGATCGTTCTTTAACCTCATGAATAATAAACTTGAGTTAATTTATACTTTCTTAAGAACCTTTTTCTAGTTCATTATTCCATTTATATCACTTATTACCATTTCATTAATACTATTAAATTATTTATGTTAATAGCGGTCATTTTAACGATCATTGTTACTTGAGTCAAAAATATGCTCTTTATAATTAAAAGTTGTTCAAGTAGAAAAATATCCATTATCTCAAGAATGATGTTAATGATGTAGATGCTATATATATCATATATATCCATTAAATACATGCATTTATAATATTACATAATCATTTATAGGTATGAAATGAAATTCACCGTTCATGGAGACGGTAAGCCGTACGTACGCATGAACAATACTTTCATTTCTATGTCATATTAATGGAATTAAAACTAAATGAGAGATATGTAATTTTAATTCCAGAATTATATTCATCATTTAGATGTATCATTAATCATATATATCCATTATATATATATACTTATAATAGTACATTACATTTGGGGATAAGAAATGAAATGCACCATTCATGGAGACGGTAAGCCGTACGTACGCATCAACACTATTTTCATTTCTATCTCATAATTTAATGGAATTAAAACATAATGATACATAATAGTATTATAATTCCAGTATGGTATCATATATAATATCATTGAATATATCCTTTATACGTACCACATATGATATTAACGAATCAAATCACTTTGAGGGGGTGGTAGTCCGCACTTCCTAAAATGAAGATATCACGTATACCCATAATGAAAGCCATAAAGGAATGACATTAATGAAAAATACAGAATATTAAGGAAAACATAAAATTATTTTATATCATATATAAATATATTGTCATCTTTATGGCCACCTTTGAAGGTTTTAGAAGAATATTAAACAATAATCGTTTCGTGAGGCAGAAATTCTCCGACCACGGAAACAATATGTTCTTTAACCATTAGATGTATGTGTGTGTTAGTGTAGCTCGAATAAATCTTATAACAACATCCTACTATATTTAAGATACTTCATTTGTTACAAAAGAAAGGAATAAAAATAGTTTAGGGTGTTGGAGAAGCAAAATAAAACAAAAGGACTCAAGTGAAGACATTACCATTAAATCGGGTAACTCCCTTTGGTTTGAGCTCAAAGGCTTCCTTGGTAAGACTTCTGCCCAAAGTGAGGCTTCAAGGAGTAATAGAGGGATGTAGAGAGACAAAATGGGAAGGTTTTGGATGAGCCAAAGGCTTTGGATGTGTGGGTAAAGAGGTAGAGGTGGGGGCCTTTTATAAGAGGAGAGGAGGGGCACTCTTGGAATGTAAAGAAATGTTACTTTATTTGAAAATGTGTTTCGTATTTAAAAGGTCCCACATTGATATAATTCGAGGATAAGGTGATAAGGATTCAAAATATACTTATCCAATAGGTTTTTGACAAGTGTAGCTCATATATTTAACATTATCTTTTTATTTTATTTAAATCGTTAAATAATGAGGTAATCGTTGCATCATCATGATATCATATATAATTTAATTTAATTAATATCTAATAATTATGAAAAAAATACTATAATGTAGGAAATATTTTTTTATTTCAAATGAATATTTATAGTCTAAAATATCATCTACTTAGACAAAATTAAAATATTTTACATAGGTGATACATTCTTTGTTATATTTAATTTTTTTTTAAAAAAAAGATAACAAGTCACTTCCCAAAAAAGTGATTCCATGGGGTCCCAAAGATTGGAACAAGGCATCCCATGGACGGCCATGATACAACCAGTACCATTAGGACACATTTTGTGTCATTTTTTATTATTATGATATTATTTTATTATCCTTAACTACCCGATTACTCATTAATCAAGATAATTAAAGATAATTACGGTCGTTACTATTCATAATGTCCAAAAACAAAAGAGTCTTGATTACATAATTTGGTCCTTCTGATTACCAATATTTAATCCATTTTACCAAATTCCAAACACATAAATTTCAATAATTATTATAAAAATAATTTCCGTTGTCAAAACAAATAGCGGGTTTTTTTGAAACAATATCTATGAACAGTTTGGCATTAGTTTATGCCCAATTCCAAGGTAAAATTAATCCTAATGACCCACATTGGATGAAATGGTAAAATTTTATTCAAATTAAACTTTAAAACCAATTAAAAAGATAATCTAAACTTATAATTAAATTATATGAAAAATCAGTTTTGATGTAAAATGCAGTATTTTTCACTATTCATTAAAAAATGAACATTGTCCTGAAAATATCAAAAATTTACCCAAGTAAATTTAAATGTACCAATAATAAAGAATAATTTTATTTTGACAAATAGATCTTATAAAATTTTCAAAAGTTTGATTTAAAAATGGTTTTCCATCAGAAGGCGGTAAAACAATCTTTTAAAAATACTAGAGTATTCAATGCTTTTGGTTGGATTTATTCTCATTTTGAGCGTCAAAAACACTATATAATTTATTAATAGAAATAGATAAAAATATATATTATTCATTACTTACTTGGGTTGTTACAATGATCATATTATGTGCCAAATATTATGAAATAAAAATATTTATTATGATCACTAATATATAGTGTAGGCTCGTCAAATGTTATGCTTTCATTGTATACCATTCTGTTTTATTTATGCTTACACATTTCATTTATTTACAATATCTAAGAATAAATGATAACCCCTTTAATATATTTCATTTACCCAAGTTATAAATAAATATGGAGATATTTATTGGTTATTTTGAACATATTTTATTAGGATATAATATTTTGTTTTCAACTTTCCAAATACACTAAACTATTACTAGTCCCCCAGCTTGTAGTTTTTGAAATATAATGGATATTCATAAAAAATGATATAATATTCATGTATGATAATCTTGTGTCTATATAGTTGGTATTAATGGAAATGTTTCACCACCCATTGTAAACAAAGATGAGAAAAAATTAGTTATATCCCTTGGTATACATAAAAGGATATGTCTAGGGATGTCTCTAAGGATAAGTATAAGTATGAGTTAACATTTAGAAAAATGTCCTAGAATTTTGGAAAAGGATAGAGTAAGTGGTTCCCATGAAATAAATCCATGTATTTATACTATTAGTGGATGTGGATCATGAAAATATATACTGAGGGGTAAAAAATCCAAAAGATATTTGGGTCCTAACTCTTGGTAATTTCTTACACAAAAATGGGGTTCAGTACACAGATGGTTTGAAAATTTCAGTGGATATGATTTGGGAAATCCCAAATAGTTCAAGAATCAACATAATAGATTTAAATTGTTTTTTTCTATGAATAAATTAGGTTCAACCTGTGGTATCATTTATTAAATAACCAGGAGCCATGATTTATGAACCCTATAATAATTTTTCAGGATTCTATAGTATCCCAATATGATAAATCTTCCTCACACTATGCCTTCAAGATTTATGTAATGAAGAGATCTAGAATGAAAGTTGTAATGATTTAATCATTCAGATGTGGAAAGTAAGATGATTATTAGAACTGATTCCTCATGTGGAAATTATTAAATAGAATCAGAAAGTTGTAACATTAATTGGTTACACATATGAAGATAAATAGACCGAAAAATATATGTTAAAGGAATGTAGTTCTCTTCCAGTATAGTTTGCATTGAAGATAAAAATCATTATTATATTGTGGTTGATGAACCTTATAACCTGATTTATATTTCATATTATATGAAATAGTTATTATGGAATAAGATAATGAATAATGTGTAATGGTTTAATAATAAATTTTGATGAATGATGTATTTATATTTTAAAATTAATAGATTTGTTTATATGAGTCATGAAATATATAAGTATTTTCAGTATCAGTTTTCCATAATGATTTAAAATTACATTTTAATTGGTGATGAAGATATATAAATGTGATAATTTCATTAAGGAAATACAACCCTTAATTTTTTATAGACATTGATATAACGATGTTTGGATAATGATATGTTGGATACGAATAAGTAATTGTGATCGTAATGATTACCCTAGAAATTATTATTAAAAAAGTTGTCTATATCATCTAGTATAAATATTATAACATCATTGATTTAAAAAATATATATAGTAATAATTTGAATAAGGACAAATTAATTTTTTCCAAAAGGATTTATGGTAGTCAAGGTTATTGATAGCTTCCAGGAGAATACATGATAAGAGAATTCACATCATTGGAATTTGACAATCATGTGAAACCTTGTGACATATGGGGGATCAATGTTAAGATAATTTCATGAATTCCATTCTAAATATTTCAATTTTATTCTTCTGGAATAATTACTAGGATAACCATTCGGGGAAAGTTCATGTTAAACTATACATGAAGTCAGTAAGATTATAGTGTTTCCTATATATATGGGGATTTATACATATTGGATAGCATGTTCAAACTACCTTATGTTGATAAAAAATAATATGGAATACCATGTATATCATGATCTATTAGTACATTATGAATAAAAAAGTCACATAACTTATTAGAGAAAGAGGTGAAGTGGATCAATAAAGAACCAAGGGTGTTATTGTCTTGAAATCATGCATGTATAAATTTTCAAAAAAATTATTTAAATTTAGCAAAAAGTATCTTGAAATCAAAAAATTTATCCTTGTACAACCATTTTTGATGAATCAGATTTTTCATTAAGTCATTATATATTTATGCCTTTCTTAATATTAACATTCTCTTGACCTTGATCCATATCGTTATTTATGAGAACTTTATTGTTATATTTTTCATCCATATTAATATTTCCACATTCCACAAATGTTCTTAAATGTGGAAACCTAGTTATATGTTACTTTGGGTAACCATTATGGTTCCAACATTAATTTTTAAAGGAAAAGATGGTATTGTTTTGTATGATGTGGGTTTGTATGAATGAAACTCTCAAGTATAAATCCTTTTATAACCCTTACGAATTTTGAGGGTGAAATTCATTTTGAAAGAGGTAGAATGTAACACCATGAGATTATTTGATTATTTAATTTTTTGAATTAATTTATTCTTGTTTTGATATTTTATTACATGAAACATCGAAGATATGTTATTTTATATTAAATAACTATGTTTTGCCTACCTTAATAAAAAAACCATCTTAATTGTGATTTACATGAAACATAATCATCTCCTTTCTCTACAAGGAACACCAGGGTAAACCGAACAATTATATAATATTAAAATATTATTATTTAACATTATAAGATAAAGATTTGATGTTAGATTATTGGTTCTTAATATTATTAACTAATCTATGAAAATATATGGTTTACACAATATAATATGAATTCATATGTTACTAATTAATTATAAATGAATATGAAAACCAATTAAGTATTACAGAAAATATTATTATGTTCACAAAGCTATTTTACCCAAATAAATTGCATTTTAATTTATGTATATAAATGAATTAAGATAAATTAATTAACATAGAACTAACTTGGAATATGTTACATTCTACACTGACTTGGGGTACGTTACATGAAAAACTGACATGGCGTACGTTAGATACAACATTGACTTGGCGTACGATGAACAAAACATTCAGTTTATATAGAAATTTTTTTTATAATTATTTAAATGTGATAATTATAACATATACATTAAAAATATATTTAAAAATAGTAATAGATTTTTTTCAAATATTGTTTTATATAAATAAAACATATTAATAATGAATGATAAGATTTTTGTTAAAGACCTCTTTTGTTAAAAAATAGTTTTTGTGAATAAAGAATATCTTATAATAAAATCAATTTTAAACACATATAGAAATTGAAATTTATTATATAAAATTCATTTTTTATTTAAGAACATTTATGTTATCCTAGGATGAATTTTTGGGATTTTTACAAGTAACATAATTTTTTGATGAATAGTCAAAATACTACTATTTAGATAAAAATTGACAATTTTAATTAATTATTATATTAATTGAAATTATAAATTTTTTAAGGAAAAAATAGATAAATATTTCATCTATTAATACATTTCAATTAATTATAATCAATATTACTTTGAAATTGAATACAAAATCATAATATACCTTTTAACAATTTTCTACATTAAAAACATGTTATTTCATACCATATACTTTATTAGAGTTAATCTTAATTTTACTACTTTTATGATTTTATTTTTAAAAAAAAGTCATAATCTATTTTATTCAGTATAATATTTATATTATAAAAATACCATGTTAATTCTTGGAAAAAATATTAGTTAATGTGTATAAAATTAATCATGACAATTTTGGCCCAATTAAGCTTAACTGGGGACTAAACATTAATATTAAAGGCCCACATGATCTATAAAATTGTCCAAAACTAATTTAATATCCATATTTAGGTCAAAAACATCTATTATTTAGTTTTTTTTGTTTTCGTATGACATTTTTAGGTAAGAATATGTATACACCTGACATTCTATGAAAAATTCTATGTGAGTGTTTTTCCTTTAATATAAAAATCCACCACCTCTTAAAAAACTCACACCTCCAAAACCCATTATTATAATCCATTGAAATACCAATACCCTTCCTATAAGTCCCCTATTTTTCTTAAAATCCTTACCATTGGTTGAATGGTATCAGAGAATGTATTTTTGCAAAAACCATAATGGGTTACCAAATTAAGAGGCAAAATCATCCTTCTTGTCCTATCATTTATATTCCTTCATCAGCTAAAAAAATATTTATCCATTGATTATATAACAAAAAAATTATCCTAAATAATTTGGTATGTTTTTATGTAAATTTTTCGAACTACACTTACACACTCCTTTCTCAAAAATAGTATGAATATAATATTTCTGTGTACCATGAACTACGACCTCACAAAATAATGATTGTCCATTTTTCAATTAGCACATATAATGGTGGAAATTATGATGGAAAATATGTTTATATATGATAAATATTATATTTATAATGTCTTGATTATTTCATAATTTTTATTTGTATTATAACTTTATGATTTTCTTCTTATATAAATATGATAATTTTTTTGAGGAAGTTTAGACTACCACCCCTAAAAGCGATATAATTCATTAATACGCAAAATAAATTAAATTAAGGATAGTTTTAGGGAATAAGTATTATATATATGATATCATAAATACAATTGAATATATATATAAATATATATATATATTTCTTTTACTCTAATTCCCACAACATGATAATTAAACGAAAATAACATTCATGCATACATACAGTCTACCATCTCCATGTACGGTGCATTCCATTTCATACTTATATAGTTCATATATTATTAAAATATACAAATAATGTATATAAATTAAATTAATATAATATATTAAACTATAGAATCATTATATAAGTATAAGGACAAACAATATAAAAAGATAAGACACAAATGCAAACAAAGAGAATATTACCCAAAGTGAAAACTTAACAAAAGACGGTTAAAAATTAGGTAATATAAGTTCATTATAAAATAATATATGTTCTTATATATGTGAATATGGTTCTATATAATATTTATAATAAATTTATAATTATTATACAAGTGTTTTGAATGAGAACAAAGAGGATCAAGACACAAGGTAAGGGGATTTAATCTTATTTATTATTCCTATGAAATACATTCTATGTTCTCTAATCTATCATTTTGCATGATGTAAATATTTAAAGTGAATTTATTATAATTATTTTATAACTAAATTTATTTTTATTAATATATCCTTTTTAGGAATATTCATTCATGTGGTTTAATTTTCAAAATTTATCTAATCGGTAATTATGTTTTATTTCAATTTGACTTCTTTGAGGCTCATGTTTTTTTATGAACCTAAATTTTTTTTTCGAGTTTTATATGATTCAATTTTACATGTTATATAATGAATAAAAAAATTATGATATTTTAATATTTTTGAATTTTATTTACATGGTGAGTATGATTTCAATTTAACAAGTTATAAGAGTTTATTGGGAAAATCTAATCACATTTAGAGATTGTATATGTTTATGATTTCTTTGATAAATTATTTTTTTCCACATCTCAACAAATTCATCATATTTCCCATCCTCTAGGTATTCATTCTATATTCATTTAGTGGTACCATTTTTTACTCTTTGGTATATAAGATAGTTAATAATGTTTTTTTTATGAAATCCTCACATTACCCTCTATTCGGTCAAAAATCACTGTCCCTTCAAAACAATGTATTCTAGAATGTGTTTAGATGAAAATTATACTAATACTATATGATAATTAAAATATATTTTTACCTTATTTTTATTTTAAAATGGTTTTAAAATAAATATTCTTGTCCATTTCTGAATAAGGAAACATTCTATCCTTTTTACCGTGTAAAAGGAATGTTCTTTTTACCTAGCATGACATATATGGGTCTATAAACTATCAATAATTTTAAGATTAATTTCATGTTTATTGGGTTTTTATATGGTATGATTTAATAAAAAAAATAATTTCTCATCACATAAAACCAACGCTCCTCATGTACCAAGAGATACCCCCCACAACTCCATTTCTACTCAAAAGCATTGTGTACCCTAACATATCATAAAAAACCTCTAATAATAAATACACCCAGTTTAGTATGCTTATTTTTTAAAAAAAATAATCATTATAGGTCTTGTAAGGGATCCTTAAAGGAGGTGATATTCAATAGGTGATTTTTTCAAAACACCCCTCTTATTTTCTTTTGTTCTTCCACATTATTCTCACACCCTTCATATGTCTAGTTATAATAACACCATAATAATTTTAAAAAATTTATTTTTTAAGTGAATACCATATATCCCTTCCTTTTATTACCTCTCATTTCTAAAAAACAAAACTAATTCTCAAATAAAACCCGTTAATCACCTCCGGGAATATGGTTTTTGTTCATTTTCTATTACCACCTTCATGGATGGGAATATAACTGTTATTATGGTTAAATAATATTATAATAGGTATATTGAAATATATTTCATAGTCATGAACTATTATGTAATAATAATATTAAATAAAATTATATTAGTTCTTTGGGATAAAAAAAGATGTAAAAACAAACGAAACATTTATCCTTAATATTATATCAAATAAATCACCCTCATATAAGAAATAAATATGATATATGAGACCATTAATAATTATTAAAGATTGGGAATAATATTTTACTACACAACTATAGTTTTTATCCAACTTCACAAGAATATCCTTAATTATACATAAGCGAACCGATCATGAAAAGATGAAATGAAATCACAAAAAACCTTGAGAATAATGATATATTATAATTTTACAAGAGAAAATATGTTATTAAAAGAAAATTTAATGTATTATAAATATTTATATAATTCTGTAATAAGTTAATAAAATTCATTAAACCATTATACATGAGGTTTTAACACATTTAATTGAAGTCAAACATGAGGTAAGGGTGTTCTCTTTGCACTTTTATATCGATGAGATATAATCCCTATTCACCATGTATTTTTAGTGTGTGTTGTATATAAACTAAATGTTGATAAATAATATCCATAATATCATCACATTCATTGTATATAATTTTTAATTTTATAATTATTAATTTTATGGTTAATATGATTTTACTTATTATCAAGTGGTTAGAGATTTAGTCTCAATTAACATTCCACTGAGAATTATATTTTATTATGATAAAATTCATATTTATGTTTTGTATATAATTTTAAAATTCTATGTAATGTCATTATTTATTAATCATTCATGGTATTTTTTATTTTAAATTCAATTATTTCATCCATGGGTATTTGACTTAAAAATTTCAATGTGATAAAAGTTATTGTACACTATGACTTCCTTTTTGGATTATTAACCTTCTCTATAAATAATCACATTATTACAATAAGTTTCATTTCATATTAAAAATATCAAAAAAAATCCATATTATTGTGTGATTGTAATGATTTTAGCCTAAACTATATCCCATTTTTACATATGTTTTTCACTTTGAATGTTATTTGATAAATTTTTTAAATATTGATAAATTCATATCTTTTGATCAAAACAGTTATTTTAGAAATAGAAACATATTTAATTTATTAATTATATTATTTTAAATATGTGTAATTACATGGCCATGATGAAATGGGTGCGTCATGATAATATATATCCCCTTGATGCATAGGTAGTCTCATGAGATAAATCAGTTCAAAAAGTCAGATGGGTTTTTACAAACAGAAATGAACTAGAAATTGGATTTAACTCATAGTATATATATAATGGATATATCTTGAGAGTTCTGATGTCTGATATTAATCTTTCCACCATTATTATTCTATTTGATTAATTGATTAAGTATAATATCCTCGGTCAATTTTAGAGATCATGTGATTATTTATATGTAATTATTTGATCATCTTTTATTTGAATAATAGTATTTTCAAATTATTTATTAATGTAATGCGTTCTTAGTTATTTACCTCCCCATGTTGATTATTCTAATTTATTCATGATATATTCCATAGTATTTTACCCTTATTGAGTATTTGATCTCACCCAATTTTTATGTTTAATTTTCCCCTAGGCTTCCATGAAGTTTATTATAATTGATATGTATGGTTATGATAAGAGGGATAAATGTGTTCTCATAGAAAATACTTTTTAAATATTTTTTCAAAAATGAAATTTTGAATTTTATATAGATATCTAGATTACTAGGATTAATAAACTATTTATTCCTTTGAGATGTGATTTATTTTATATTATTACAGTCTAATGTAGTAAATAACCATCTCCAGGCATTTTTTGTTTTGGTATTTACAGTTGGTATTAGATAATAAGGAGATCTTGGTAGCTATATTCAGGAAAAAAATGATTTAATAACAAAAACATAAGAAAAAATATGAAAATATTTCCAAATAAACTAAGCTTAAGATATATATTATCATATGTGACGTATATTTGAGATTTTGAAAAATTATAAATAATTTTATGATACATTCTAGTGTATACAACTATTTTAAAGTAGATACCATACAATTGAATGGGATGTGTATCAATAGATGGAATACATGTTTCAATTTATCATCTAAAAATCATAACGGTGTTGATGCTGGATCTGGGGCTGTAACAAGATTTGGTGCTAAAAAAATATAACTATATTGAGACAGATGACTCATGTTATGAGCATTAAAAATTATCATATGGAGTGGCTTGATCAACAACATGTCATAAAAATTTTATATCACTTCATTTAAAAAATACATCCATCATTAAATGGGAGTAAATATCAGTTAATAGATGATGAATGGATAAGTTATTTAGAGAAAATATTTCTCACTTTTAGAATTAATCAATGTAGATGGTTTCATTGATTTTTATCAAATATATGGTGGTACAGGTTAATTTTGGTCATTGATTAAAAATAATAAGTAGGATGGGGAGATAACAAAAAAGAAATGGAAGGATTTTATGGATCTTTTATTAGAAAAAATTTTCCTCACAAACTGTGAGCACACAATGAGATAAAATTCATAAGTTTGACATAAAAGGAGATTGATAATTTTTCTATTAGTTAATATAACTTTACCCAATTAGAAAGTAATGAGATAAACTATATACATATCCAAGGAGTAAGATATATCATTTCTTTTATGGGTTCAATCCATTTCTCTATAAGGAAATAGTATCCCAAACATATTCATCATATGATTATATAGTATCATGTGATATTAAGAAAAATAATGAATAATATATGTATTATGAATTTCAGTGAAATTAAGATAAGATGTTAATGGTGGAGAATGTTATGGATAATGGTAAAAATGGAATGATGGATTTCACCACATGTGACAATTGTGGAATGAAGCAACCTAGTAAATTTCTTAGGGTAATTATAGTTTGTTACATGTGTTCAGATAAATGTAAACATTATCATGATTTTAAGGGAATGAATTAAGATGAAAATGTGATTTTTTTTCAACTATAATGAGATGTGGAACTATGAAAATGAATAACTAAAGAGCCAATAGAATATACAATAGAAGTATATTAGGGACTAATGTAAAGCATATGTTATTGATAAAGAACAAACAGAATGATAATTGGGATTATTCTTTTGTACCCTTGATATTTATTATATGTTATTATCATTAAAATAATTAAGATACATATAAGGATTTTACTACAATACATTATTTAATTATTTTAAAGCATAATCATGATGGTATCAATGGAGAATAAAATTTATCAAATAGAAATATTTTATTTAAATAAAAACATTCGAAGGATTGATATAACATAATATTTTCTTGATATATATATAATAATAAATTTATGATTATGGGATAACATTAGTGAACATGAATGTTGTAGGTGATACAAATGGATTATATTTTCTATAGATTACTACATATTTGGAATGATTAAATTTATTAAACATACTAATATTTTATCAATGTTTTTTTATGGTTTGATGGTGATTCCCATGTTTTAGGATAATATTTGTTCAAATAATTAAAATGTTTTTATGTGATATTATGAACATGTTTATGTTATCCCAGGACAACTTTTTCATCAAATCATTGGATTTGGAACAGTGTTAATAATATTTAGGAAGAGTCTTAAGGTTAACTAATTAAGGAATGGATTATATAATAATTTTCATATTAATTCTTATTGATAAAATTTGATAACCATTTTGGTTTTAAAAAATATTTAAAGGCATGAAGAATACATGGGGATGTTATGATTTATTAATTTTCATTAGGCATGAAAAATTTATCTTTAATATCCATTTTCGTGCATAAATAATGAAAATATATCATTGTCGAACCAAAGGATGAGATTATTTTTTGTGACATAGAAATAAATCGAGTAAGATTATTTTGTCAACTGATTCTATGGATAGTAAAATAATTCATCATTCTTAAAACTGGATTTTAGAACAAAAACATTATCCATTTCATTTTCTTATTGGGAACAAAATGATCTTTTAACTGATTACATATTTACAGTTATGTGATGGTTTTCTTTCAAAACACCATTTCCTCTATCATTATCCATAAAAACATTATAATTTCTCTTCCAAATCAATTTTTTCACTTCCTAATAACTAACTAATACATATGAATCTGTTTTTGTGGTGACCTTCAATTTTTCATTTCTTTTTTTTTAAGAGGATGTTTTATTTACCAAATTTATAATATGTTTCCCAAAAAGGAATTTTAAAGAATAAACCATTTATTTTCAAAGTGTAATTTAAAATTTTGGTGATTAAATTTATTATATATCGGGATATTTTTAGAATAAAATATTTTACGATATGCATCTTTTTAAATGTAATATATTTTATAACATAAGTTACAGTGAATATCTAGATTAAGAAAATAGATAAAAAATATAATTTAATTATGATTGTCTTCACCTATCCATTGGAATGGTTAGATTGAATGATAATAACTAAATTATAAAAATATATTCTACAAATGATTATAAAACAAATACGTTTTTACCCATTAATAATAAATGAAAATTAAAAAATTTAACATAAAGGTTGTTTTTTTATAAAAAACTATTTATATGCTATAAAAGAATATAATATTAATAAAATAAATTAATCACTATTAGTGAAATATCAGAATGATATTTAAATTTTATTTGTTCAATATATTTTTTAAACTTATCAAATTATGTTGATAGTCTTATTAGAATAATAAATACAATTTTTAGCATAAAAAGAATTATTTTTCTAAAATGTACACTTCCTACCTTATTATGGAGTGAATTTTTAAAAACTAAATTTTTGAATTTTATAAATTTTTTTTAAAAAGTAAAATTTATATTTAAAATTAATATATAAATATTATATTTTGGGAAATTTTATTAATTTATTGGATATGCATTATTTTTTGATGAAAATTGAAAATTACTATATTTATTTAAAAAATGTCTTTTCATATAAAGAATTTATAATCACAAATAGAATATAAATTTGGTTTTAAAGTATAATTAGTTCAATTATAAATAAATAAATAAAAAATTCTTAATTGTTTCTAGTTTCACATTTAAACTTTATATAATAAAATTTCAAATGTCTGAACACATTTTCTATAAAACCCCACATTCCATTGTGTTTGTAGGATTAATTTTAAATCATTTTTTTGTAGTTATATGAATTAAATTTGGTAAAATAGATTCCTTATTTATATAAATATTTTCCAAATTAGGTTTTATTTTATTTTTTATCTTTTATTCAAGAACATTTTCGATGGTAAAACGTGTTTTAATGAATTATTGGTTAAATAACGCAACAAGTAAATATTAAATTGATAAAAATATAAAATACAAATAAAATCAATAATAAATACTTGTTGAAATTTTGATTGATACTAAATATCATTTTAACTGTTATTTTTATTCCAAATTCAAGGAAATTTATGCCACATTAATGTTCTTGCTTTTAATTTTAAAATATTCATTAAATACTCACATAAAACCACCCCTCCTAAAGTATAAATACCACTTCTCATCATCCCATTTATGCTCAAAAGCATCATACATCCTAAAATATCATCCAAAAACTATAATAATCACTATCACCATTCCCATGTTCTAATTTTATCATCCGAATTTAAATTATAAGGACTTTGATGAATTCTTCAACGAGGTGATATCCAAGAGAAAATTTTCTCAAATCACCAATATTATTATTTTTCTTCTTCTAATTTTTCAAAAAAAATAATTAATAAGTAATGAAATAATAACATTAGAATCATTTAAATAAAAAAATTAATGTTTATAATGAAATATCATATATAAATCCATTTTATTATGTTATCTTATTTAGAGGAATAACTATTTTCCAAATTATACCCATTAATCACCTCAGTGAATAATGTTTTATTCGTTTTTCATTACCACCTTCCTGTCTAGTCATAATACCATAATTTTGGTTAAATAATTTTTTAATATAAATATTATAACCTATTTAATTTTATATAACTAGTTTATACCCATTATATTAAATTAAATGCAACTAGTTTATCATTTTCGGAATAACCACCAAAAATAAACTAAACATTTATCATTAAAAATTATTCAAATGAATCATCCCAATACAAGAAATAAAAATCATATTTGTGGAAATTTATAATTATGGATGTGAGTTAATACTATTTAATTTATACTCTATAGTTATAATCCAATTTTATAAGAACATACATAATTATACAAAAATAAACCGATCATGAATCCATGAAGGGAAAGTACCTGTCACAATGAAAATAATCAAATGTAATTATTGAACTGGTGGTAAAATGTAATTAAAAGTATATAAAATGTATTAAAACATTATAATAGATTAATAATTAGTTATTAATATTATTTAAATCATATAATGTTGGATCAAATAAGATTTCATTACATCAAACATGATGTTAGAGTTTTCTCTGATCACATTTACTTCAATGAGATTTATTCATTATTGAACACATATTTCTTGTGTGTGGTGTATATATAATTAAAATTAATAAATAATATAGTGAATCTAATTATTTTAATGGTATTAAATGTCACATTTTATAATTATTAATTTTATGGGTAATATGATTCAACTGATTATAATGTCGTATGGGATTCTGTCTAAATTTACATTCCATTTAGACTAAGTTTTTATCATAAACCCATTCACTATTATTTGGTGTATATATTTCTCTTTTTACGTATAATATAACGATTTACCCATTCATCATGGTATCATGATTTCCACTTTCAATTATTTTAATTATGTGTATTTTTCTTGAAAATTACCAAGTGATAAAAGTTATTGCCGGCTATCAGATTAGTTTGCGAATATTAATTTTATCTTAAAAATCACATTATTAGTATCATTTTTCGTTTTGAATATAATTTGTATAAAATGTGAATACTATTTTATGAAAGATATTATTTTAGCCTAAATCTTATTAGTTTTTTACATACAATGTTTTAATTTATTTTTTTGATATTTTATGGAAATATTGATAAATTTTTATATTTAATTCAATACAGATATTTGATAATAAAGACTATTATATCTCAACTAAAAAGTTTAATTGATATATGAATAATAAATTTTAATGGATTAATTGGATGGATCTCAATTATTTGTATCCCCTTTAAGCATTAGTAGTATCATGAGATGAATCTACTGGCCAAATTAGAGGAATTTCAACCCACAAACATAAAATAGAAAGAGGATTCATCATGAATGCATCCATCTTGAGGATATGTCATGATAGTTATGACATATGACATTATTCATTTCATAATTATTTTAATTCCATGTTAATAATATATTTGTTAAATTACCCATGGTAATGTTCCCAGCTCATTTAATTATTTATATTTCATTTTGACCATTTTTTATTCCATCCATATTCTAATAATGTTATGGATTAAGGGAATTTGTGAACAGTTAATTACCTTTATTTGTTGATTATTCTTATCTATTCCTTATTTATTCCACTATATTTAACACATACTAAGTATTCAATCACACCATTTTCTTAGGTTTTATTTTCCAAATGTTTCTATGATATTTCTTATGATTTATATTCATGGTTACTCTAAGGGGAATAACTTTATTTTCAATGAAAAAACTTTTTTTATTTTATATCCACAATTTAAAATAATCATAATATATATATACATATTCTACCAATACCACTAAACTATTTTGTCCTTTAGAATTTGATTTATTCAATCTTATTCGTATTTAATAAAGTAATTCAATAACTTTTTGAGGATGGAGTTTGTGTATTTATACACCATGTAGTGGTGATTTCCCTAGAATGTTGGTTCTTTGGCATTGAATTCAAAATTTAACACAGATTCATGGGATCTCATCTCCAATCCTCATATGATCGGTTGATCTTGACCGTGTTTATAATTTTTTGATATCATATAGAGAAAAATTCTTAACATACATGGATATTACTTCAATTTATATGAATATTTTGTAGGTTACAAAAAATACATTCCTGAGTACTGTAATAGTTTAGTAAATTTAGAAGCATAGAATCAAAATATTCTACCCTAGAGAATAATATTCAACATATCCCATAAATATATACACCATTAGTACTTCTAACTAAAACCATTCCTCATAACATGAATAAAAGAAAAATTAGAAAGGGGTGAACTCAAATGCTCATTATGGGTAAATAAATAAATTTCATAAGTAACATGAACAAAAGGGTATGGAACATGAGCATAAAATTTAAAGATCAAAACCTACATATTAGAGATCATAATAAATATTTTAATTTTAATTGACAAGAATAATTATGAATTAAAGAACATATGACTTGAAAGAATAACACAAGAATTAACCATGGAATTTTGGAAAATATGTAAGCCTATAAAAACCCATTGTCATGGAAGCCTACCGAGGCCTTTGTAGCATGATTGGTTTGGGATAATCACACATGTACCTACATCAGGATTGAGATTCCCTCCCATGAACCCTATGAGAGCATAAATAATTTATCATTACACAATTCATTGAAGGGTGATATAGGTCCCACCCTTCATATAATTAAATGATGCATGCATGTGACACAAAATACTCATCATATCAGGCACTACATCAAAATCAGTTATTTGAAGCTGTTTATGAAACCTCCTCCCTCTTTTAAAAATATAGTGGGTTTTATTAAAAAAATATAGTTTAATACTTTTTTAAATGTAGAAACTTATACCCAATCCCCTCTATTAATCCCCATGGCCGATACCCCTAGAACCCCTCTTCCCTGACCCAGTTCTACCGCTCACCACATGTCCTTCTCTCATGCTTGTCGTCTTCTCACCTTCTCTCCCTTTCCTCCAACCATCTCTCCCCCTCGCCGACTCCCATTATCCCCCTCACCAATAGCCCATTATCTCCCCTAACTGCTTCCCCCTTCTCCCGAGAGATCCTTGAGCCCATGTTTGTGGCAGTGGGTCATCTGTCCCCCAAACTGTCACAATAACAACTCCATAGGACCAATAAATAAAAATAATGTGTGTTGGGATTTGAACATATTTTCTTTCTTTCTATTTTCGCACCATTATTCCATCCAGTGAGTTAGGATTTAATTATTCTATTCTATGATTCTGAATTTAGAAGTTTATTTATTAATTTTACAGTGTTTAGTGTGGTTTTATGTGCTTTTAGACCCATTTGAGGTCTTATGGGTGATATAGTATTGAGATAGTAATTGATTGAGATATAGAATTAAATTCATACATTTCAAAATATTAACCCTAAAATGTTTCATGGAACTGAGTTTCATGATAATAATTATATTTTAAGTTATCTTATTAATTAAATTTTTCATTAATCATAACAATCTAGTTCTTCTCATTGTCAGGATATAATTTGGGGGTATACATTGCCAATACGATTAGTTTATTATTTTTAATATTTAACTATATTGGAGGGAATGGTGAATTTTGTTGGAATAAGATTAATTGGACTGATGTTAAATGGAAATCAACATGGGAACTATCTTGAGAATCATATAGAATGTTCTAATTAGAGTGATTCTTGTGTATAGATGTTCGGAAGATGATATTTATTTTCCAATATCCACCCCATTCATCTCATCTTTGAAATACGGTGGGATATTTTATGAATTATTTTGACTATATATCAAATAATATTTGTATTTTACATTAAAATAACATGATTACATTAATAAATAAATATTGGGGACTAATGTTGAATGAGTCTGTATATCAAGTAGAGTTGTGAGGATCCGTTGTAAATGGATTTCATCACATTATAAGAATCTTGGGAAACAACATGATATATTATAGAAGATGGTGGAGGTTGGAGTTCATTTTTGATTATCTATACTGATATGTACTGTCGTTATAATATACAATTTTGGTTATACTATTACTGAAATTGAGGATTGAAATTATATTATATCTATACATCTAGTTAATCTTTTGGGGATTCAAAATGAGTTCATTTTTTCATAATGGTTACTAATACTCCAATTTCATGGAAAATTGAACTATTTTTTATGTGTATTTATTGAATGATCATGATATATGATGCGGAAATAAATTGGTAATTATTAAGGTTCTACCATAAAAGGGCTGATAAAATTTGGATATTATAAAAATAAATATTTTTTTCTTGATAATTATATTATTATCTAAATGTTAGGAAAACTTCACAGGGTATTCATGTTACTAATATGTGATTGAGTTCATGGTGTGAATTCATTTTCACATTGTGAATTATGTATTTATACTCCAATGTTGAATTTCATTCACTTTTTATATTCTGGATAAACTCAACACAAAACAGAAACACATTTAAAACCCTATTTTCAACAGTCATGATTAAGGTGATTCAAACCCCCTATTTTATTCGAATGTATAATAATTATTGAGATGAAAAGAACCTATAATCTAAACTTTCAATCATTTACCAATTATACCCACTCTACATCAATGAAACCCAACATTTATTGATCATAAAATTTTGTAACAAAATGTAAAATAGATCAATCTTCTATAAATATATTGAATATATATTTTTAGTTTTCATATGAAATTATGTGGTAAGACAATGATATTTGGACATATGGAACTTTATAAGTAAAACTACTAGCCATGTTACAATCATATATAAAAAAAACCATTGATATATTAATAAAAAGTTACATAAACCTATTTTCCTTCCACAAATTTATGATATTTCAATTTTGTTTGCACTGTAGTAGAAATAAATTTATAACAATCCATCTAAAATTCATTTAGTTCATAATTAGGATATTTTATTATAAATAAATGTTCCATTTTATCATTTAAATCATTTTAGACCATTAAATGATAATAATATTGACATAAGAGATATATTTAACTCATACATCATGAATTACTAAAACAAGTTGAATAATTTGTAATTTATTTCTATAAAGGATTTAATCAATATAAAAATGAACTAAAATCCACTACACTTCCACAACCACGATTTAAGAGTTCAAATTAACCCCAACTCTATGTTAATATATAATATATAAATAAAAATTCTTCTTTATGTATGTGAATCGTTGTTAATTCTTTAGTCGATATAAAACTATCAATAATCGGAACAATTTTCCCTCATCATAATCAATGAAAAAACTATGTTGTTATTCAATATACACTTCTAATTCAAAAACATAATTTTGGTGTTCTTACTTCACATATCTTTCGAGAAACCTAAAACATGTGTTGATCTTATATCTAAAATACCAATACTATAGACTCATGCCATAATAGAACATAAAAGGCATATTTATTTTTGGAGAAAGTTGTTAAGTGGGACAATGATCACAAAAGGGTGAGGTTATACTGAAATCCTACAAGTATATATTTTCATGAATTTTTTTACATTAAAATAAGTGTCCTGAAAAAAAATTATCCTACTACATCAATTTTTGAGGAATAATATTGTTCCTTATTTCATCAATGATTTATGTCCCTCTGATTGTTATCATTTTTTTACCTTATTTACTCTTAAAATCCAATAAAACATTATAGTTATATTTTTCATCCTTCTCAATGATTTTTCATTCCACCTCTGTTATCCAATGACGAAACTATGTTATATGTTAGTTTGGGTAACCATTAAGGTTACAAATTTCATTTTAAATTAAATGTTCGAAATCATTTGTACAATGTGGGTTTCTATGAATGAAACATTGAAGTATTAATCCTTTGATATACCAAATGAATTTCCATGGTCAAATTCATTTTATGTGGGGTATATTGTAACACCTCGAGTTTTTGTGAATTGTTATTCTTTTTGAATTAATTTATCTTTTTTGATATTTTTAATTTTATGCAATAACGGAGATAATTTATTTTAAATTAAATCTCTATGATAGTCCTATTTTGTGCATAACCCTACGTTTATCATGCTTTACATGCAACATAAAATATGTCTTTCTCTACACATAACACTGTGGTTTACAAAATTATAAAAAATTGTTTATATTTGATTATTTAATATAATAAGATAAAAATTTAGTGTTAAATTTTAGGTTATGAATATTATTTTCTAGTCAATGAAAATATATAGTTTAAAAAATATAAAATTAATTAATAGTTTACTAATTAATTATAACTAAATTTGAAAATCGATTGAATATGAAAGGTAAATTTATTATTGTCACAAAGTTGTATTACCCAATGAAATTAAATTTTCATTTATTTATATCAATATAGTAAGCAAGAATTTCAAATCAAACTGTGTTGGTTTAAACAAAAATTATTAGTAATAGTTATAAAAATTAATCACGGCGACTAAGACCAACTTAAGCAAAATTTTGGAGAAAACCATAAAATTAAGTGCCCAAATGATCTATAAAAGTTTAAAAACCCATTTTATTTCCCTATTTAGAACATTAACCTTCCATTATTGAGTTTATTTTGGTTCGATATTACTTTTTTTAGGAAATAACATGTGTAACCTTATCTTGTATCTAAAAATTCCAACTAAGTCCTCTTCCTTCACTATAGTAATCCACAACTTCTCCCACATAATCACACATCTATAAACTCTTTTTTTCATCCAATATCTTACTAATAAACTTCCTATAAGTCCACCCTTCCTTCAATAATCATTCCCTTGAGGAGAAGGAAATCCATAAAATTCCTTTTGGCACAAATGAAAAGGACTAACCTGATTAATAAGTAATGTATTCACTCACATCGTTTATTTAATTTTCCTTCTCCACCCCTATAACAATATATATATTATTTTTATATAAAGAAACAAGAATCCAAAATATATTAGGATTTTTTATGTAAATGGTTCGACCAAAACATATTGAGACGTCCATCTAATGGGTAATGAATATACGTTTTATGTGTATGATGAACTGCTACCTCATTAAATGATGATTGTTCATTTTCACATTACCCCCTATAAAAGTGGATATTGTTATGTATAATATATTTATATATGATAAATATTATATTTATTAGCTATTTATTCCTCTTTAATTTTGATTAGTAATATAACTTTCGGTTTTCCATCTTATGTAAATACGATAATTCTGTTTGAGAAAGTGTGGACTACCAACCACCTAATGAGATATGATTCATTAAAACACTACGATTGTATTAATTATTGTTTTAGTAAATATATATGATATCATAAAGATAATTTAATAATGATATACATATATACATAAATATTCATCTAGGTCTTTATCTTTTGTTCTCTCAACACGAAAATTAAAAGGAAATAACTTTCATGCATACACACAACCTACTATCTCCATAATCAGTGTATTCTATTTCATACTATTATATTGAATAGATTATTATAATACACCTATAATATATATAAATTATATTTTTATCATGTTTTACATTTTTTAATCTTGATATATGTATAAGGACCGACAATATAACATGTTAAGACACTTGGAAACCAAAGCTAATATTAAATGAAGTGAAACATTAACAAAAGATGGTTAACAAGTGGGTATTATAATGTAATAATAAAACCATATATTGTAATATATTTATTAATATTGATTTATAAAATATGTATAATAAATTTATATTTATTATATAGGTGGGTTTAATGTGTACAACGAGGGTAAAGAAATAAGGTAAGGGGATTTCATCTCAGTTTTATTTTTATGAGATACAAGATACATTCACCAATATTTTATTTTTTTGTGGTGTATGTACTTCCTTTGATTGTATTATATGTATCATATAGTGAAATTTATGCGTAATAAATTTTATTTATGATATTTCATTCATGGGGTTTATTTTTTAAATGTTTCCAAATCGGTAAAAATGTTTCTTCTCACCATTCCTTCTTTGAGACTCATGTTTTGTTATGAACCTAAACACTTTATTGATGTGAATATACCTAAATTTTACATTTCATATCTTGAATATAATTATTTTAAATATATTTTGAGATTAATTTAATTATATTTACTTACATGGGGAGCATAATCCCATGTATCCATGTTATATGAGTTTATTAAGACATTCTCATCACTTTTCGAGATTGTTTTTGTTTTTTATTCCATTAATGAATTATTATGTTCCATCTCTCAGGAAATTCATGAATTTTATGCTTTTATGGATTTTAATTATATATTCATAATGTGGTACCATTTTATACTTTTGGGTATATATTGCAGTTTTATTTGTTTTTGGAAAGCACGGCATTACCCTCTATTCGATTTGAAATCTATGTTCCTTCAAAACCATGTTTTCTAAAAAAGTTTACTATGAATATTCTAAAAAACATCAATGATAATTAAAATAAATTTTTACCCAATTTTTATTTCTCCAATGTTTTTAAAGGAATCCCTTTTTCACTTTGGGAATAAGTTAATTTTCTATCCATTTGTCATGTAAAAGGAATTAAATTTTTACCTCGTATGACATGTACGAATTTATCCCCCATCAATCCATTAATGAATTACCTTACATTTTAATGGTTATTATTTGATATAATTTTAAATGGTTATTTTCATGTAAAATTGTTTTTTAATTGTCTTCAAACTTCTTGTTTAGGATATAAAGGAAAATAGTTTTCAAAACAGTTTCAAAATTAGTTTATAATTTTTAATGAAAAATATATTTTAAAATCTTTTTTCTCATTGTTTATATGTTTTCCAAGTATTTTCAATGAATTTTTTTACAATTTTTTTCAAAAACTATTTACAAAATTTCAATGTTTTTTCAATGAAAATGGATTTTAAATGGTTTTGAAAATTATTTTATAATTTTTCAAATAAAATGGTTTGTAAATCATTTCTTGTTTTATTTCTATGTTTTAAAGCTATTTTCTATGAAAATTACTTTCAAATGGTTTTATTTATTAAAAATTCGTTTAAAAAACTAAATAATATGATCCTTAAGAAACCTTTGTAAAAAATATCGTAATATTATTTTATATCTAAGATGATATCTATTGATGTTACTAATGTCCTTTATGGATATGATCTATTTGTTCCTTTCATATTATTTTTATTAAGGGGAAACACATAATGTCATAATATTTTTAAAACCCAATTCTCTTTTAGGGGTTATGTGATTTTGAAACCTGCTTCTTTTTCATGGGTTATGTTTATGATGACATGATTATAAAACATATTTATTTACACATGTTTTGATATGAATATATATTAATAATAACCATTTCATTACATGGGTTATGATATTATTATTTATCATATGATTGAACATGTAAGTATGATTTCATTATGATACATGTTAGACCTATATCTCCTTACAATTCATTAGTTAATGGTATGTTGTATATGATCTGAAATGGTAAAAGAGTTGTATTACATGACCAAAAAAGAACCGTTAATTTTTTACTTAATGTGTTTTGATTTAATTATAAAATAATAATAATTTAATCACATAAAAACACCCCTCATCATGTATAAAGAGAACCCCTCACCACCCCATTTCCACTTAAAATCATTGAATAACCTCAAATATATTCCCCAACCTATGCAAATAAATATACCCATTCCAGAGTGCTTCTTTTCCAATCATAATACCAATTTGATGGTCTTTAATGTATCTTCCAAAATGGTTATATTCAAGAGTTATGTTTCTCAAAAAAATTCTCTTATTTTATTTTATTCTTCTATATTCTCCTCAAAGCCTTCATCCATCAAGGACTAACAACACCATAATAATTTATAAAATTTATTTTTTTCTAAATGAATGTTTATATCCATTCCCATTATTACCACCCATTATTCAAAAAAAATAAACAAATGCGCAAATTATGTCAGTTCATCACCTCCCAAAATATTGTTTTTCATTTCCCATTAACCATTTCATTAATTGAAATATAATAATCATTTTGGTCAAATAATATTGTAATAGTTATTTTAATACCTATTTCATGATAAGGTACTAATATATACTCAAAATATTAAATAAATGTAAGCTAGTTGGTGGTGTTAATAAAACCACATAAATAAATGAAATATTTATGATTAACATTTTATGAAATGGATCACCATCACACGTGAATGAAAAAAGATATATGGGACCACTTATAATTATTCAATTTAACAAATAATATTTTATTAGAGTTTTGGAGTTGTAATCCCAAATTATAATAACCTCCATATTTATACAGAAATGAACCAATCATGAATCTATGAAATGAAAGAAACTGAAACAATGAAAGTGATGAAATATTATTATTCAATGAGGGGTAATATTTTAGTAAATGGAAATATAAGGTATTTTAAATATGAATATAGTTTTTTTATAATTAATAACATTAATTTAACTATTATATATGATTTTTGAACTAGTTTAATTGAATTAAAGCATGAAATAAGGGTCTTCTATTTTTTCTTTTACTTCAATGTGATAAAATCCCTATTCACCATTAATTTCATTCATGTGTTATATATATACGAAATATTGATATATAATAACATGAATCTCATCATATACATGGTATTAAATGGTACATTTTATAATTATTAAATTTATTTATTATATGATTCAAATGATTACAAAGTGGTAATAGATTTTATCTAAATTTACATTCCATTGAGACTTATTTATTATTATGTGCAAATTCATTTCTACATAGTATATGAAATTTACATTCGACAATTTATATCATTATTTATTTTTTCATTATGGTATTTAATATTTTACTCTCAATTATTTAATCCAAGAATATTTTACATGAAAATTACAAAGTGATAAAAATTACTATACACTATCACTTTCTTTTTTGATAGTTAACATTATATAAAAATAATCACATTATTACAATAATTTTTATTTTACATTGCATATATAATATATATATATATTATTGTATGATGGTTATTATTTTATTCTAAACCATATTCAATTTTTACAAATAGTTTTTACATTGAATGTTATATGATTAATTTATGAAATGTTGATAAATTTGTATAGTTAAAAAAATATAGATATTTTATGATATGATACATAGTTTATTAATTAATTACATTATTTTTAATATGTCAAATTACTTTGACATCTAAAAATGGGTAATCCCGGATTATATATAGCCCCTTAATTCATCAGTAGACTAATGAGATGAATTAGTTGGAAAATCAGAAGGGTTTCTACCCACTAACTTAAACTAAAAAGAGGATTGATATTGATTGTAAATTTCTAGTGGACAAATCTTGATTGTATATATGTCTCACATTATGCATTCAATTATTTTTTATTCTATGTGATTAATTAATTATTTAAAATATATATGGTAATTTTCCAAGATCATGTCATTATTTATAGTGATTTATTTCATAATCTTTTATTTCTTATCACATTATATTGATGTTGTTTAGTAATTTCATTTGTTCTCAGTTACATTCCTCTCCATGTTGATCATTCTAAATTATTCATGATAGATTCTATTATATTTAACCCCCAATCATTAATTGACCTCCCCCATTATTTTGTTTTATTTTTCCCTATTTTTCCAATAAGATTATTTTGATTTATATGTAGGGTTATGATAATAAGGATAATGTTATTCTCAATGAAAATAAATATTTAATTTTATGTCCAAAATTTAATTTTTAATTTAAAAAATATATATCTATTTTACCAATAATAAAAAACTATTTGGACCTTTGGTATGCGATTTCTTGTTTCTTATTACATTGAAATAAAGTAAGGAACCACCTCTAGGATATTAGATTTTGGGTCTTTACAGTTATTATTAGAGAAATTTGAAACCTTGGGAACTATATTTATGAAAAAAATTGATAAAATAATTAAACCATATTATATAATATAAAAATATATCCAAATATATGAAAATTAAAATTTAAATATTATCTTATGTTATGCAGATTTGTGATTATTCATTATTATTAAAACTATTGTGATCCAATCTAATGGAAGTAACTATTTTGAATTTGATGTTATCAAATGAAATAGGAACCATATCTATGGATGTAATATATGTAGATATTTATCTCCTATAAAATCTAATGGAATTGAACCTAGATATGGATCGACAACTAGAGTTAGAGATAAACAGATTATTTCTACATTGGGGCAACTGGTTCAGATTATGAGTAATAAACATTCCTATATAAACCTAAATTATCAAAAATAGGTCATAATAAGTTTATATCCCATCATTATAAAATGATATTAATCAATTAATGAGACAAACTATCAATTAATATAATACCAATGGATAAGTTCTTTAGAGAAAATATTTATTGATTTGAGATGTAATAAAAGAGAGAAGGTTGTAATTTATTTTCATCACCTCTAGGTAGGTGCCGATAAATGGTGTTGATTAATTCATAACACTCTAGAGGATGGGGAAATAAAAAACACAGAATGGAAGGATTTTAAGGATATTTTATTGGAAAAATAATTACCTCACGAATTGTGAGCAGATATAGAGAGGAAAATCTCAAGTTTGAGATAAAAAGAGGATGATAAAGTTTTTTATGAATGAATAATAATAAAAATTTAGAAATTAGTTTTTCATACTACATACATAACCCAAGAGTAAGATGGATCATTTCTTATATAGGCTAGAGCCATTCCTTATAATGGCACTAGTCACCCAATAATATTTATCATATGATTATAAAGACTCATTTGAAATCGAGATATAGAATTATTTATTTATATATATATATTATTAATTTAATGGAAATCATGAGATGAAGTGAATTATGGAGAAATAAATGAATAAATTTAAAAAGGGAATGAAGGATTTACCCACATGACATAATTGTTGAATGAAAAACCTCAAGTAATATATCATAGAAGAATATAATTGATCAAGGTCAAGATTATGTCATTGAAATAGATGAAATGGAATAATAATAATGCATGTGTTTTTATATCCATGATATATATTATATGATATTATCATTATAATAATTAAAAAAAATATAAGGATGTCACTATAATACTTTTTATTTAAGGCATTGAGAGCATATGTCTAATGGTATCAAGGTCTAGGAAAAGTGATTCTATACAGAAATTATCTTTTTTAAATCAAACATACAAAGGAAATATATCAAAAAATAAGTGATTGATATAGATATTACAATAAAGTTATTATTACGGGATAAAATTAGTTACCATATAAGTGGTTGGTGATATTTATGGATTATGTTTTCTATGGCCTACAACATATTTTCATTGAAGTAATATATTGAACATACTGAGATTTTATCCATGTTGTAATTATGGTTTGATGGTGGTTCCCATGATTTAAGAGAATATGTGATCAAATAATTTTCATGTTTCTAATGTGACATTTTGAACATTTTTTTGTTATCCAAGGTTAATTTTTTTATCACATTTTTAGATTTATAATATGGTCAATAATATATAATAAGAGTCTTAATGTTAATTACCTAGGTAATGGATTATGTTGATATTTGGATATTATTGTTTTTTGAAAATATTTGATAACCATTTTGGTTTCAATAAATATTTAACAGACTAAAGAAAGAATTATATATCTTATGATTTATTAAATTTCTTCATGCATGAAAAATTTATCATTAATATCTATTTCATGGAATATGAACTGAAAATATATCATACCACAACCAATGGATGCGATTGTATTTTTGATATGGGAAGAAATAAAGTATGTTTATTTTATCAAGTGATTCTCTTGATAGTAAATTAATTCCTGAAATTTAGAAAAGACTGTTTTGAAATGAATACATTATCCATTTAATTTTCTTTCTGAGAATGAAATGCTTTTTTAACCAATCACATTTTTTTAGTTTTGTGATGGTTATCTTCAAAATTACCATGTACTCTACCATTATCCATCAGAACATGATATTAATATTTCTCTTCTAAATCCATGTTTTCACATACCAACAACAGTCTCTAATATTGAAACCTAGTTTTTAGGGGACCTTATTAGTTTCCCTTATTTTTATGTGGATGTTCTTTTAAACAAATTTACAATGTGGGTTTTCTACAAAATAATTATCAAGTATCAACATTCAATTTTCAATGTGAAATTTAAAATTGTGAGGAAAAAATATATTGAATGAATGGATATTAGAACACCACAAAAGTTTATGGTGTGCATATTTAAAAATTTAATATCATTTATATCTAACATTTCAAAGAATACCGAGATTAAAAAAACAGTTAAATATTATTATTTAATTATGATAGTTATCACCTAACCATTGGAATGGTGGGATTGAATGATATTAACTATAAAATGAAAATATATTCTAAACATGTTTATAAAATTAATTCATTTGTTACCAATTTATTAAAAAATGGAAATAATAAAATTGAACTTAAATGATGTGTTTTAATAAAAAAATTTTTTTACACAAACAATGGAACTTTAAATTAATAAATTAAATTAATCACTATTAGTTAAATATATTAATGATATTTAAATTTTATATATTATATAATTTTTTGAAATTCATCCTATAATATTTATACACATAAGATAATAATTAATCCAATTTTAAATATAAAAAGTTTTATGTTTGTAAAAAGAAATTCACCCACCTTTTAATGGTTAATTTTTTTAATTAAATTTTAATAAATTATTAACTTTATTTGAAAAACTAACATTAATTTTTTAATTATTTATACCAAAATTTTATTTGTGTTAATTTTTTAATTGTACAGATAATTTTTATTTTTTGATGAAAAGTGAAAATTACTACAATTAAATTGAAAGATGAATTTCAATCTAAATAATTTATAAAGATAAATTATATTTAAAATTTGTTTAAAAGTATTATTTTTTAAATTATATATAAATTAAACAATTTAGTTTGTTGTAATAAATTTCACATTGATCTTGTATATAAAAACATTTCAAATTTTTTATCATTTTTTCCTTAAAAATCACTCGTTCTATTACGTTTGCAGGATTTTTTTTAATTTTTTTTGAGTTATGTGAGTTGAATTTGGTAAAATGGATTCCAAATTGGGAATAATAATTTCCATATTATTTTGTATGTTAGTTTTCATTTTTTTATTAATGAACATTTTCCATCGTATAACATATTTAACAAAGTATAGGTAAAATAATACAATGAGATAAGGTTAAAAGGGTAAAGGCAGAAAATACCTATAAAATACAAAATTAAATGGTTGGTTGATGTTTTCATTGATAATAAAAACCCTTTAAAATGTTAGGTATCATCAATATTAATGGAAAATGTGGCCACTTCAACATTTTTTTCCTTTAATTATAAAATAATCATTATTTTATCACTTAAAATCACCCCTCCTCATGTATAATTACCACCCCTCACAATCCAATTTATCCTAAAAGGTATATAAGATCATAAAATATATTCCAAAAAATATAATAATCACTTTACCAATTACAATTTACTGATAGTCTCACCAAAATTCCACATATAAGGTCATTAATGGATCCTCCAATGTGGTGATATTGAAGATGTAATTTTCTATAACAACCTCCCTTATTTTGTTTTCTTAATATATTTTATGATCAAATCATTCATAAATTAAGATGTAATTACTCTAGAATAATTTAAATACTATAATTTTTTTATTATAAAGGATATATTTTATAAATAACCATTATTACCTCCTCATATTCAGATAGAAAACTATTGTCCAAATTATGTCGGTTAATCACCTCAGGGAATAATGATTTATTTGTTTTTCAATACAACATTCATGTATACTCATTACTCTATAATTTTTAATAAATAGGATTTAATATAAATATTATAACATATTTAATTATCTACAAATAATTTATACTCATAATATTAAATAAAATGAAATTAGTTTATTTTGTTCAAAAAAATCACCAAAATAATGTACACCTTTGTTATTTAACATTTTTTAAATGAATCATCCCCATATTATAAATAATGATGATATATATGGGAATTAATACTTATGGATGTTAATTATTACTATTTAATTTGACCTCTACAGTTGAGTTCCCATTTATGAAGAACATCCATAATTATACACAAATGAACTGATCATAAATCCATGAAAGGAAATAACCCAAAAAAATTAAAATAGTGAACTATTATTATTTTACTCATGGAAATATGTTACTAAACATTTTTAAAAAGTATTAAAAATTGAAATTAGTTCTATAATAAGTTCATAACATTATTTAAATCGTTATACTATAGGTTTTAATATTATTTTATTATGTCAAATGTGAGGTAAGAGTTTTCTCTTATCACTTTTACTTTTTTGAGATAAATTCATTATTTACCACATATTAATTGTAAGTGGTGTATATATACGTAAAATTGATATATAATTTCATTAATATCATCATAATCATTAAATTAAATGTAATATTTTATTATTATTAATTTTATGGGGAATATAATTTGACTAGTTATAATGTTGTAATGGATTTCATCTCAAATTACCTTCCATTGAGACTAATTTCTTATTATTAACCAGTTATATTTTTTATGGTGTAAATGTTTTAATTTTTGAATGTAATATCATGATTTATTATTTCATAAAGTTATCTTTATTTTTAGTTCCAATTTTTTCAACCAAGAGAATGTTTCTGGGAAAATACAAAGAGATAAAAGTAATTTTCCACAATCACTTTCTTTTAAGATTGTTAACATTATCTTAAAAAAACTAATTTATTATTATCATATTCATTCATAATTTGATTTAAATTGATATAACTATTATTTTACGGTAGAAACTATTTTATCCCAATTTGTATTAAAATTTTCCATATGGCGTTTTCATTGAATTATATTTGATTACGTTCAAAAATATTGATAAATGTAAATATTTTATTCAATACAGATATTCGATGATAAGGAACATTGTCGATTAATTAAATCTATTATAAAATATTTGACGAAATAATTTTAATTTAATAAATGGTTGGATCTCAATTATTGATATCCCCTCAAAGAATTATTAATCTAATGTGCTGAATCAATTGGAAAAATTAGACATATTTCTACCCATAGACATAAAATGGAATGAGTATTGATCTAGATATTAACTGTCTAGATGATATATTTGAATAGTTCAGACATCCTACATTATCCATTCCATCATTATTCATATTCATCTTTTATAATTTAGTAGTTTAAATTTCCATGGTAAAGTTAATATCTTATTTGATTATTTATATAACATTTTTGATCAACTTTATTTCATACCATACTTTACTCAAGTTATTAATTAACGACATGTGTGATAAGTTATTTTAAATTCTGTGTGAATTATTCTTATTTATTCAGGATTTATTACAACATATTTAACACTTATTGAGTATTTTAATAATCCCCTTTTTTAGGTTTTATTTTCCCAAGGATTCCAAGATGTTTATTTTGATTGATATTCAGGGTTACAATAAGGGGAATAATGGTGTTTTCAAAGAGTTTATTTTAAATTTTATATCCATAATGTAATCTGATCCTCAAATATATATCTTCTATACCAATACCACTAAACTTTTCAGTCCTTTGGGATGTTATTTATTATATCTTATAACAATGTAATAATGTAAGGCACTAGCTTTAGGATGTAAGATTTTGGGTTTTTAAACACCATGTAGTAGTGATTTTTTTGACAATGATTGATTTATTTCCATAAAATCTATATATGACTCTGATTCTTTTGATATCATCTATATTCCTCCTTTTATTAGTGTATCTCAATCGTATTTATCATTTTTGACAATCCTATAGTGACCTAGGCTTAACATAAATGTATTTTACATCATTTTAGATGAGTATAGAGTATGTTGCAAATACACATGCTCTAGGAATATAATTGTTTATTGTATTTGTATGCTTGGAAACAATATCTTATATCCTAGTAACGATATTCAATATATTCCATAAATATATACACCTTTATTAGTTCAACCAAAAACCATTCCTTATTACATGGATAAATTAAACATAAGAAATGGTTTTACTCAGATGCTCGCTAAGGGTAAATAATGAATATGAAAAAGCGTAACATGAACATAAGGGTCTTGAACATGAAAATAATATTTGAAGATCATACCCTGCATATTAGATATTATAATATTTTATGTAATTTGGTAATACATGAACCATAATAAAAAAAATGTCATGAACCATCCCGGGTTGACCCTGAAATTATCACCTGAGTTGGTCTGTGGCATGACCCGAAGGGCATTCCCAATATCGATGGGCTAAAAACTCATGTCAGTCATCATAAAATGTTGTTGTCAAGGAATTATCCTATAAAATAAAAGGCATATAAATGGAAATAAACTAGGAAAAATAGGTAAACAGTAACAATGAAAAATAAAATAACGATAACCAGTTATACATACCTCCATGTGAACCCATGGGCCACCAAAAAACATAAAACCACACTTTCAATAAGAGTGGTCCAAGAATAAAACTTGAAACTAAAATTTAATGTAGGTTTGATAATCAAGATTCGTAGTATGATAGCCAAGGAATAGTACACCCTATGCCCTTAATTTCATATAAAAATGGAATTTTTTTTTAAATCAAGAAATCTGGGAATTCAAGATAATGACTTAGGCATAGGGAACTTTCCTCAGAGTGACACCCAGCCATCCACTTCGACTCTTGACAATGTCTAACTTAGGGATACTACTACCCTTCTATGCATAAAAAATTTCACATACATTCAAGGACACCTAAAACCTATTCACACATCTGAATGTCTATAGGCATGCACATGGTGATCCTTACATATATGATTATAGGCATATTATTTTCTCTTCTCACCTACCCATTCAATAATATATATATAAATCGGCACAACTATCCCCATACATGTATAAACACTTTCATGCTTGAATATATGTGTAACGGGGTAACCAATATATATATAAATATATACCTATGCGTACACATTCAAGTCTCCCTTAAATTGGAACCTAGTCACCGATGATGAGGGATCAATATACTACACATGAAAATACTAGAACTCTAAAATACCAAATGAACACCATATAACATGGTTGAAACAAAAAACTGATCTAAAACCTTACCTTGGTTGGTGGTAGAAAACCAACATGAAGTGAAACCTCCCGAAACCAGCCAACACCCTACCAATTAAATACTAGGGAGTCGTAAACACCAAAAAAACTCAAATTAAATAGGTGAAAACCTAAGTAACACAAGAAAAAATTACCTCAGATTAATGCTGGAAGATCGAAACACACCCCACCGTCTCTCCATCAACATCAGTTGCCAGAACATGCACAAAAAAGACATGGGATGTAACATCCCAAGTAAGTAAAAAATAATAGATATTTTTATCTATGTCTATTAATGAATTAGATATTGATTTAGAGGCATAAAATGAAAATAAATCCAATCTTAAGCATGAAATACACTAAAATTTTTAAAAGATTGTTTTACTGACTTTTGATGGAAAATAATTTTTAAATCTATATTTTGAAAATTTTATAAGCTATGTTTGTCAAAATAAACTTATTATTTATGATTGGGACATCAAAATTTACTTTTTGTGAATTTTTTGTATTTTTCTGACAATGTTCATTTTTTTAATGAATAGTGAAAAATACTTCATTTTACATCAAAACTGCTTTTTAAACTAAATTATTTATATGATTATATTATTTTTTAATTGGTTTTAAAGTGAAATTAGAATATATTTTTACCATTTTATCCAATAGTGGTCATTGGAATCAATTTCAGTTTGAAATTGGACTTAAACTGGTGTCAATCTTTTGATACTTATTGTTTCATAAAAACACGCTATTTGTCATGACATCGGGAATTAATTATTAAATTAATTAATGTAACATATATTATTTGAATTTTTTAAAATAGACATCATTTTTGAATTCAGAATATCAAATATATCTTAGGGTTAAGTTTTGGTATCTTTCTGAAAAATTTAAATTTTTGATGAATAGTGAAACCACTAAGTGGTACTAATAAAAACTGATTTTCCATTTAAATGAAATTTTTCCAACTTTTTGATTTGAATTTCAAAAATCCGACATACATGGTTGACATTAAGAAGTAAAATGTGATCCAATGGGATTAAAATAAATTTTTGGTGAATAGTAACTTATTAAGTTTTTAATCGCGATTAGTGGTAATTAGTGTAGTTTAAGGTAAACATAATGTTTTAATAGTATGAGATGAGCTTGAAACATATCCTACCCTCATTTTATGTGTAATGGATGACAAATACAATCCATGGGTCAACTTGGGGACTCCATGAAGCCACTTTGTTTGGGAAATGACGTAAATAACATTTTATTTAATGTAAAAGTAAAAATGACACAAACATAATATGTTTTAAGAAAACAATTTTTAAATGGGGTTATACAAGTCCAATTTTTGACTATAAATATTAATTAGAATGCTAAAAATCTTTAATACATCATAGTATATTTTTAATAATTTTTGGACATTATATAAATAAAAGTATTTATGACATCACAATGATGTATCGATTACCTCATTAATAAAGGATTTAAATAAAATGAAAAGATAATGTAAAATCTACGACCTACACATGTCCAAAACATATCGGGTGGGTATATTTCAAACCCTTATCACCTTGTCCTAGAATTATATCAATGTGGGACCTTTTAAATCTGAAAACAATTTTCAAATAATGTAATATTTATTTAAATTCTAAGAGTGCCCATCCTCTCCTCTTATAAAAGGCCCCCACCTCTACCTCCTTACCCACACTCCCAAAGCCTTTGGCTCGGCCAACCCCTGCTCATTTTGACTCTACACTTCCCTCTATTACTTCTTGGTGCCTCACTTTGGGCAGAAGTCTTACCAAGGAAGTCTTTGAGCTCAAACCAAACGGAGTAACCCGATTTTAAGGTAATGTCTTCACTTGAGTCCTTTTGATTTATTTTGCTTCTCCAACCCCCTAAACTCTTTCTATTTATTTATTTTGTAACAAATAGAGTATCTTAAATATACTAGGATGTTTTTATAAGAAGTATTTAAGCTACACTTACACACACCTACATCTAATGGTTAAATAACATACCGTTTCCGTGGATGGTGAATTTATGCCTCCTGAAACGATGATTGTTCAGCATTCTTTTAACACATTCAAAGGTGGCCATTAAGATGTCACTATATTTATATATGATATATAATATGTTTATGTTTTCCTTAAGCTTCTGTATTTTTCATTTTGGGCATACCTTTATGGTTTCCATTATGGGTAAACGCGATATCTTCATTTAAGGATGTGCGGACTACCGCCCCCTCAAAGTGATTTGATTCGTTAAATACCATATGTGGGACGTATAAAGTATGGAACTATGATATTCTATATGATATTATACTGTAATTATAATATACCATTATATAATTATGATTCCATTCTATAAAATACAAAATAGAAATGAAAGTAGCATTCATGCGTACGTACGGCTTACTGTCTCCATGAATGGTGCATTTAATTTCGTACCACTAAATGATTATGTAATATTATAAAAGCATGTATATACTGGATATATATGATATATACATCATGATTATAATTCTGGATATAATGGATACATGAACAAATTGTAATTATAAAGGGTTTATTTTTGACTCAAGTACCAATGATCGTTAAAACGACCGTTATTAACTTAAATAATTACATAGTGTTAATGACATGGAAATAAGTGATATAAATTGAATAATGAACTTAAATAAAAGTTTCTTAAGAAATTATAAATTAACTCAAGTTTATTATTCTTGACATTAAAGAACGATCGAGTCAAGTTGGACCCGAGGTATGGGACTTCGTCTCAATCTCCTATCATTGAGGCATATTTTGTTTTATACACAACCTTCTTTTATATGGTGTATAAACCCCTTTGACTTTTATGTTTATTCAAAGGAATATTTTTTTATATGAAGAGTTTATTAAATGGAAAAAGGGAATGTATTTGTCGTACGTATGCGGTGACAACGACTTCTCCACCGCCGCGACCATTATTTGAGTTTCGGCTTCCTATACAAGCCATACCTTCTATTTAAAAGAAAAATAAATACCATGTTTTACTTTTATTTTATCTTGGTATTGAAAATGGTTTTCATAATGTTTTTATATCAATGTGTTTTATTGATATCTTGTGATTGTAATGTGATAATGTTATGTTTCCTTTATGCATGTTTTATGTGATACGATTATGTTGAGGTTCTTGGACATTATTATGAAGATGGGTGGTTCAGTGATAAACTAAGGGTGGGTGAGCCCTATATAGCTCTCCAATGCATTGGGTAACGCGAAGGAGTGAAATGTTAAGGTTTCTCCGAATTGATTTAGGGAATATATTGTGATGGGTATTCCAAACGTAACCAAGAGGGTTACTCCCTACGTAAGAATGTTATGAATGCCTCAAGTTACCTTTATGTATTATGATTTCTATGATTTAATCATGATTTGATGAGTTATGTTTTATGGGTAAAGTATGATTTCATTCTTATGTATATATGAACTCATGTTTCCTTTCCATGTTTTTTTATATAACCCATACATAGCTTTTTATGCTTATCCCAAGTCTTTTTTTAAAATGTTTTTCATAGTTCAAGGGAAAGGTACATGATATGATGATAGTGTCAATGAGGTGTCAAGAAAGAATCCATGTTTTATTTTAAATATGTTTCCATTGATGGGAAAGAAGAATATTATCTTTATGTAACCACATTGTTTATATGTGGAATGTAATTCTTGTTTTATGATCTAATTCAATAAAACACTAAACCTGAAAAGATCCTCAATGTGTAATATTGTAATAACTCAGGATTAAGTATGGTTTAAGGATGGGGCCTTATATTTGTTATCAAAGATCAGTTTAGATAACATTAAGAGTTATAATTCTATTAAATGATTATCCCAAAATATTTTTTTGGTAAAATTGAAGTGATATAGTATTTGAAGATTACCATCTTACTTCATCTAAGACATGATTGTTCAGAATGGTTTTCCGCAGAGGAAATGGGGAAGCAGTGCTAGGAAGGAATACAGAAGCAAATAACCTTCCGAATCAGCATCCCGAGATGGTCAGAATTGGAACTGAATAGTTTTTTGTAGTAATGGCGCAGATGACTCAAGTGATAAATTGTGGTGGTATCCATGCATGAGATCAGCCAGATCAACCTTAGAGGAACATGTCATGGTTGAACATTTCATGAGGCAACATCCCCCATCATTCTGAGTATCATCTGATCCTGTGTTAGCTGAAGGGTGGATTATAGAACTGGAGAAGATTTTCGATGTCATGGGGTGTTCAGACAATCAAAAGGTTTGTCTTGTTATTTATCATTTGGAGGGTGAAGCAGATCAGTGGTGGTCGATGGTTAAGAATATCAGGGACTCTAATGAGATTGATGCTCTTGACTAGGATGAATTCAACGGTATGTTTCTTGAGAAGTATTTTCCTAAGGATGTTATACTTAGGATGGTAAAAAATTCATAGAATTGAGGAAAGAGGAAGACACAGTGGCTACCTATGAAGAATGGTTCACTCGATTGACATGGTATGCTCCAAATTTTATCTGGGACCTTGATAGAAAAATCAATCGTTTTTACTCAAGATTAAAGCAATAATTTTGAAGGGCATTAGCTTCTCGTTAGTTTAAAAGTTATGAAAAGCTTTTTCAATGTGATGAAAAGGTGGAAATGGAGTTTTCCTATGATCAAGTGTTCTATAACAACCAACAGAAGAAGAGACTGAGGTGGCAGGAGAAAGTTAAGAATTCTTCAAAAAAGTCTGATGGTAAGAATTCTACATTTCCATTTTGTGATAAATGTGGCAAAAGGCATGGCGGGGAATGTCTTCTGAATTCTGGAAGGTGCTACCGATGTGGTAAGATGGGACATAAGGCTCGTGATTGCACTGGATAAGATCAGGGCGATGGTAAGACCAAATTTTATTTACAGTTAGTGAAATGTTATAAGTGCAATGAGATGAGTCAATATGCAAACGAGTGTCCGACAAAGAGCTTGAGTGATGGGAATCAGTTAGACTACAAGCCTAAAGGGGTGGTGAAATCCTTTGCAACTACTTCAGCAGAAGTCGGGCCATCAAATGACGTAGTATTACGTACTTTGTTTGTTTTTCCAGAATATGTCAGTGTGTTGTTTGATTCGGGGTCTACACATTCTTTCATCCCTGAAACCTTTTCTAGTAAAATGGGAATACCATCTCAAGAAATGACTCCTGAACTTCTGGTAAAAACACCTGGGGGAAATTTTGAGGAAAAAAGAATTTATAAGAATCTTTTTATCCTTATCCGTGGAAAGAACCTACTTGTGAACCTTATTTTTCTACCTCTAGTAGAGTTTGATGTTATCCTGGGTATAGATTGGATCTCTATTTACAATGCAAAGATTGACTGCAGAGCTAAAGAAGTTTATTTTCATAAAGACTCTCATTTTGTTTACAAGAAAGAACCCTTACTGTTGATAACTTATCAAGAGGCCAAGAAACTTGTAAAAAATGGAAATGAATGTTACCTTGCACAAATTGTTGAAAACAAGGGAACTGTTTAGATTAATGATGTACCAGTGGTAAATGAGTATCTTGATGTTTTTCCTGATGAGTTTCCTGGAATAATACCAATCAGGAAGTTGAGTTTACTGTTGACTTAGTTCCTGATGCTAAGCCAAATTCAACGCCCCCGTATCGAATGGCTCAAATTGAACTTTTAGAGTTTAAGGGGCAATTGCAATATTTATTAGAGAAAGGTTTCATTCGACCTAGCACGTCACCATGGGGTGATCCTCTTTTATTTGTTAAAAAGAAATATGGTTCTATGATACTTTGCATTGATTATAGAGCCTTGAATAACATCACTATTATGAACAAATATCCTTTGCCTCATATCGATGATTTGTTTGATCAGCTCCAGGGAGCTCAGTATTTTTCAAAAATTGACATGAGATCGGGGTACCATCAGCTAAAGGTAAAGGAAGTAGATGTTCCGAAGACCGTGTTCCGTACAAGATATGGCCATTATGAATTTGTAGTAATGCCTTTTGGGATGACCAATGTACCTGCTGTATTCATGGAATTAATGAATAGAATTATTCATGAGTTCTTGGATAAGTTTGTGGTGGTTTTCATTGATGATATTTTGGTGTTTTCTAAATGTAAATAGGAGCATCAAAGACATTTAAGGGTTATCTTGCAAACCTTAAAATAAAAGAAACTGTATGGAAAATTCAGCAAGTGTGAGTTTTGGTTGCAACAAATTTCTTTCCTTGGTCACATTGTTTCTTAAGATGGGATAACCGTTGATCCTGCAAAAAACAATGGTTATTGATGAATGGCTATGACCCAAAAATGTAACAGAGATTCGTAGTTTCCTTGGTTTGGCAAGATATTACCAAAGGTTTGTTAGAAATTTTTCATGGTTATCTAGTCTAATGACTAAGCTAACTCGAAAGGGTGTTAAGTTTATATGGACAAAAGAATGTGATGATTTTTCTCAAGAATTGAAAAGAAGATTAGTGAATGGTCTAGTTTTGGCACTACCTTCCCGGAATGGTGAGTTTGTTATATACAGTGATGCTTCATTGAAAGGACTTGGTTGTGTCCTAATGCAGAATGATCAGGTAATTGCTTATGCTTCACGTCAGTTGAAAACTAATGAGGTAAATTACCCTACATTTGATTTGGAATTAGCTGCTGTTGTTTTCGCTTTAAAATTTTGTAGGCATCATTTGTATGGAGTAAAGTGTAAAATATATACTGATCACAAAAGTTTAATGTATATATTAACTCATAAAGAGTTAACCATGAGACAGAAGAGATGGCTGGAATTAATCAAGGATTATGATTGTACAATTAATTACAATCCAGAAAAATCAAATAAAGTGGTTGATGCTTTGAGTCGAAAAAGTAATGCTTCATTAACAATGTTGTGTTTGGAATGTGATCCTTTGGTTATGGATTTGATGAACTTTGGCATTGAAGTTGTTGGAGCAGGATGTTCTTCTGTTTTGTTTCAGGTATCGGTGAAATCTTCTCTATTAGACAGAATCACGCAAGCACAGAAGCAAGATAGTGAGTTGTAGAAAAAGGTAGAGCTGGTTCAGAAAGGTAAGTTTCCTGAATTCAACATTGATAATTATTGTGTTTTGAGATTTTGGAAGAGATTGTGTGTGCCTTGTGATTCACAGTTGAAGAGAGAGTTGTTATGTGAAGCTCATAGTTCTCCATTTTCAGTTTATCCTGGCAGTACTAAGATGTACAGAGATCTGCAGGAGTATTACTAGTGGAATGGAATGAAAAGAGATATTGCTGATTTTACTGTGATGTATTTGACTTGTCAACAGGTTAAAGCAGAGCGGAAGTTACTGAAAGGGATGCTTCAGCCTTTACCAGGGCCAGAGTGCAAATGGGATAATATATCCATGGACTTTGTTGTGGGATTACCGAAGACATCTCGAGGTAAAAATGCATTCTAGGTTTTTGTTGATCGCTTGACCAAGTCTGATCATTTCCTTTCTATACGAGATACTTTTTCCCGAGATCAACTTTACCGTCTGTATTTTAAAGAGATATTCAGGTTACATGGAGTTCCTCTCTCCATTGTATCTGACCGTGATCCCAGGTTCACTTCTAACTTTTGCAAAGGCTTTCAGAAGTCGTTGGGTATTGAATTAAATTTTAGTAAAGCTTTTCAACCTCAATCAGATGGGCAGTCGGAACGAACAATTCAGACCTTGGAGGATATGCTACGAGCTTGTTCGATGGATTATCAGGGAAGTTGGGATAAACATCTTTCTTTGGTTGAATTTTCATATAATAACAGTTTTCATTCCAGTATACAGATGGCACCATTTGAGGCGTTATATGGGAAGCGGTGTCGAACTCCAGCATTCTGGGATGAAGTGGGTGAAAGGAAGTTGATGGGACAAGAATTGGTAGAAGAGATGGCAGAAAAAGTTCAGAAGATTCAGAAGCACATGAGAACAGCTCAGAGTAGGTAGAAGAGTTATGCATACAACAGGTGGAAGGATCACTCTTTTGAAGTAGGTGATCATGTTTTTCTCAAAGTATCACCTTGGAAAAGTGTGATGAGATTTGGTAAGAAAGGAAAGATAAGTCCAAGGTTCATTGGACCATATGAAATTCTGGAGAGAGTTGGATCTGTTGTTTTCCGAGTGGATTTACCTCCGAGTTTATCTCAGGTACACAATGTTTTTCATGTTTCGATGCTGAGAATGTACATGACAGATCCATCTCATGTTTTGAGTGCAGAGGTAGTTCAGCTGGAAGAGAACCTATCTTATGAGGAACAACCGGTCCAGATTCTTGACCATAGGGATCAAGTCTTATGGAATAAGGTGAATAATCAGTTATGGTTTTTTGGAAAAACAACATGATGGAAGAGGCAACATGGGAATCTGAAAATGCAATGAGGGATCAGTACCCCCATTTGTTCAATAAGTAAATAAATTGCAGAGAAACAATTTTCTAAAGGGGGGAGGATGTAACATCCCAAGTAAGTAATGAATAATATATATTTTTATCTATGTCTATTAATGAATTAGATAGTGTTTTAGAGGCTTAAAATGAAAATAAATCTAATCTTAAGCATGGAATACACTAATATTTTTAAATGATTGTTTTACTGACTTTTGATGGCAAACCATTTTCAAATCTAACCATTGACAATTTTATAGGCTATGTTTGTCAAAATTAACTTATTCTTTATGATTGGGACATCAAAATTTACTTTTTGTGAATTTTTGGTATTTTTCTGACAATGTTCATTTTTTTAGTGAATAGTAAAAAATACTGCATTTTACATCAAAAATGATTTTTAATCTAATTTATTTATATGATTAGATTACCTTTTGAATTGGTTTTAAATTTAAATTAGAATATATTTTTACCATTTAATCCCATAGTGGTCATTGGAATCAATTTCACTTTGAAATTGGACTTAAACTGGTGTCAATCTTTTGATACTTATTGTTTCATAAAAACACGCTATTTTTCATGACAACGGGAATTAATTATTAAATTAATTAATGTAACATATATTATTTATATTTTGTAAAACAGAAATCATTTTTGAATTCAGAATATCAAATATAGATTAGGGTTAAGTTTTGGTATCTTTATGAAAAACTTCAATTTTTGATGAATAGTGAAACCACTAAGTGGTACAAATAAAAACTGATTTTCCATTTAAATGAAATTTTTCCATGTTTGTGTTTTGAATTTCAAAAATCTGACATAAATGTTTGCCATTAAGAAGTAAAATGTGGTCCAATGGGATTAAAATAAATTATTGGTGAATAGTAACTTATTATGTTTTTAATCGCGATTAGTGGTAATTAGTGTAGTTTAAGGTAAAAATAGTGTTTTAATAGTATGAGATGAGCTTGACACATGTCCTACCCTCATTGGATGTGTCATGGCCGACCAATAAAATCCATGGGTCAACTTGGGCACCCCATGGAACCACTTTGGTTGGGAAATGACATTAATAACATATTATTTAATGTAAAAGTAAAAATGACACAAACATTATATGTTTTACGAAAACAATATTTAAATGCGGTTATACATGTCAGATTTTTGACTATGAATATTCATTGGAAATCTAAAAAGATTTCTTACATCATAGTATTTTTTTTTATAATTTTTGGACGTTAAATAAATAAATGTATTTATGACATCATAATGATGTAGCGATTACCTTATTAATAAAGGATTTAAATAAAATTAAAAGATGATGTATAATCTATGACTTACACATGTCCGAAACCTATTGGGTGGGTATATTTCGAACCTTTATCACCTTATCCTAGAATAATATCCTTGTGGGACCTTTTAAATCCGAAAATAATTTTCAAATAGTGTAATATTTCTTTACTTTCCACGAGTGCCCCTCCTCTCCTCTTATAAAAGGCCCCCACCTCAACCTCCTTACCCACACTCCCAAAGCCTTAGGATCGGCCAAACCCTGCTCATGTTGTCTCTCCACTTCCATATCTTACTCCTTGAAGCCTCACTTTGGGCAGAAGGCTTCCCAAGGAAGCCTTTGAGCTCAAACCAAAGGGAGTTACCCGATTTTAAGGTAATGTCTTCACTTGAGTCCTTTTGTTTTTTTTTGCTTCTCCAACCCCCTAAAATCTTTTTATTTATTTAATTTGTAAAAACTCAAATATCTTCAATATACTACGATTTTTTTATAATAAGTATTCAATTTACACTTACACACACCTACATCTAATGGTCAAAAAATATACTGTTTCCGTGGATGGTGAATTTAGGCCTCCCGAAACAATGATTGTTCAACATTATTTTAACACCTTAAAAGGTGGCCATTAAGATGTCACTATATTTATATATGATATATAATATTTTTATGTTTTCCTTAAGCTTCTGTATTTTTCATTTTGGACACATCTTTATGGTTTCCATTATGGGTAAATGCGATATCTTCATTTAAGGAAGTGCGGACTACCGCCCCCTCAAAGTGATTTGATTAAATAAATACCATATGTGGGACATGTAAAGGATGGAACTATGATATTATATATGATATTATACTGGAATTATAATATACCTTTATATCATTATGATTCCATTCTATAAAATATGAAATGGAATTGAAAGTAGCATTCATGCATACGTACGGCTTACCGTCTCCATGAACGGTGCATTTCATTTACTACCACTAAATGATTATGTAATATTATAAATTCATGTATAAACTGGATATATATGATATATACATCATGATTATAATTCTGGATATAATGGATACATGAACAACTTGTAATTATAAAGGGTTTATTTTTGACTCAAGTACCAATGATCGTTAAAACGACCGTTATTAACATAAATAATTACATAGTGTTCATGACATGGAAATAAGTGATATAAAAGGAATAATGAACTTAAAAGAGGTTCTTAAGAAATTATAAATTAACTCAAGTTTATTATTCAGTACATTAAAGAATGATCGAGTCAAGTCGGACCCGAGGTTTGGGACTTCGTCTCAATCTCCTTTTATTGAGGAATATTTTGTTTTATACACAACCATCTTTTATATGGTGTATAAACCCCTTTGAATTTTATGTTTATTCAAAATGAATCTTTTTTATATGACATTTTTACTAAATGACAAAAGGGAATGTTTTTGTCATATGTATGCGGCGACAACGACTTCTCCACCGCCGTGACCATTATTTGAGTTTCAGCTTTCTCTACAAGCCATACCTTTTATTTAAAAGAAAAATAAATACCATGTTTTACTTATCTTTTATCTTGGTGTTGAAAATGGTTTTCATAATGTTTTTATATCAATGTGTTGTATTGATATCTTGTGATTGTAAGGTGGGAATGTTATGTTTCCTTTATGCATGTTTTATGTGATACGATTATGTTGAGGTTCTTGGGAATTATTATGAAGACGGGTGGTTCCGTGATAAGCTAAGGGCGGGTGAGCCCGATATAGCTCTCCAATGCATTGGGTAACGTGAAGGAGTGAAACGTTAAGGTTTCTCTGAAGAGAATTAAGTAATATACTGTGATGGGTATTTCAAACGTAACCAAGACGGTTTCTCCCGATGTAAGAATGTTATGAATTCCTCAAGTTACCTTTATGTCTTATAATTTCTATGATTTATTCATGATTTGATGAGGTATGTTTTATGGGAAAAGTATGATTTCATTCTTATGTATATATGAACTCATGTTTCCTTTCCATATTTTTTTTATATAACCCATACTGAGCTTTTTATGCTCATCCCAAGTATTTTTTTGAAATGTTTTTCACAGGTCAAGGGAAAGGTACATGATATGAGGATAGTGTCAAGGAATTGTCAAGAAAGAATCCATGTTTTATTTTAAATATGTTTCCATTGATCCGAAAGAAGAATACTATCTTTATGTAACCACATTGTTTATATGTGGAATGTAATTCAAGTTTTGTGATCTAATTCTCTAAAACTCTAAACCTGATAAGATCCTCAATTTGTAATCTTGTAATAACTCTAGATTAAGTATGGTTTATGGATGGGGCCTTATATGGGAGGCCTCACTCACTATCCTAGAACTTGGAGAACACCAAAAATTCAGGTTATAACCAAACCCTAGGTTCGGTCGAATTTTTTAGGGTGATGGGGAAGCCAAATCACAATCATAATACAAAAGAGAAGGGAGAAGAGAGAAATGTTGGGTCTATTTTAAAGATAAAAGCAATGTGACATAATTGGATAGAAAAATTAGAGTTGGATCTTGGAGGAGGGGGTGTCTTGCACGCAATTGTGTCTCAGCTAGGGGGCACTAAGAAGGATTGAGGGGGATCCATGAGAGGAAGCCGAGGTTGCTGTGGTGAGATGCTGGGAGAGGGATGTGGGTTGTGGAAAGGGGTGCTCGGCCGAAAGTCCAATAGGAGAGGGGTGTTGACATAGTGAAAGAAGAAAGGTAATTGATGTCAGAAATAGTGTAATAGAGAAGGGGTTTGAGATTAAAGGTTTTTTATTCAATTTATTTAAATTTTTGTATTTAAAAAAATCCACAAATGAATAAAATTAAATATAAAAACAAAGATAAATAAAATAATATAAAAATATCGGGACCTGGTGTGAAAATTCTCCGCACCATGACACTATCACCCCCTAAAAATTAATAAGATATTTACTTTATTAGAACTAAAGAAAAGATGATTTACATCCAAGGAATAACATGAAAAATTAAAGACCAAACAATCACACTAACCTCTATTCAAAACATGGAACAATGAAATCCCAAAATAAACTACCAATTCATCCTCAATGAAGCCAAACATCCAAGGAAAATATCATACAATAATTGAAAACTCGAGATCCAGACTACTTAATGAAAGAACCAATGACACGAGACTCACATTTCAGAACCCAACCACAATATAAAACATTTTAACCCCTAATATAGAAATCAATAGAGTTATCTCAAGATCTCCCATGAAAATTCTCTATATGACCCTTCATATAGGATAACCATCTACATTTATCTGGGTTATTCGGATCAGAGGAAAAGAGTTTCTGCAACAAGATCATCTTGAAGATTAAGTTCTCAGAAAATATTTCCTATATCTGTCTCCTCACAATATTATGAATGTCGTTGAATACTAACTTCTTAAATCAAAAAGAATTAGGAAACCAAATAGAACTCCTTAAACTGGTGTGCCCCCTTAAATTTCCAATTCGCACCTGACTAGTTTGATGGAAGACATTGGAAATACCCACAGTGGGTCTCCCAACCATATTTGAAAGTAAGTATTAAAATAGACCCCACATGGTAACTGTCAATTTAGATTAAAAAATGGGTACTGAATTTACCATCATGAACCCAACAACACAGGGAGACCCCAAACATAGTGAAAAACATCCATACAGATCATGCTGAAACACACCTTCCAAGGAGAATCCAAACACAAGAGACAATAGAAAAATGTCATGCCAAAAATTGATTAATAAGATACATAGTCATCATACATCACATTTGAGCAAGAATTGGTACAAAGAAATACCAAACATTTAAAGGTTACACTAACAATGTGCAACAATTTGAATCTTATAGACGTGGCCCCCATGACCTCCAAAACAAGACCCCTCCCATATAGACAACTACAATAAGTGAAAATATAGCCAGCCTCTTCCTAGAAAATAGACTACAGTTTGGATGTGCATTCCTTGCACCAATAAAATGCATGACTGCGTGAAAATATATTCTCTGAGACCTATGGGTGGATATCTGATGTATTAAAGCATCTAATGCACCACAGTATGGGACTATCAACCTCCAACCGAGGCATCATCTTCTAGAAATACCGCATACAGACTTTCCTATGTGATCCAAATTGCCACACCACTTATAATCTTTAATAATATTGTGATGAATGGATTTGAATTAGAAAAATTAACCAAATTGGAACAAATAATTGTGTTTTTGGGAATGAGAAACAATAACTAATGATATACTCATTCTATGAACATATCCCTCAGGTTCACCCTCTATACAAGAAGGGGAAACCGTAATGATAACCTTGAAAACATGATTTCCATTTGCTTGAGTCTCTAACCTCAACAAGCAAGGATAAGGAAACAATCACCCTTATCTAGACCAAACATGACCCTTCAAACAAAACTCGGAAAAATATCCCTTCACAATATCTAGATTTCCTATATTCTTGATGAAACACCCAACTTCATCAAGTTACACTGAAACCCCTATCAAACCTCATCCACCACTGATAAAACAATAAAAATGAAAATAAAATAACTCCACCACTCTACTGGGGGTCTAGATAAAACTTACAATTGAAAATGACCCTATGAGACCTTTTTACATTTTTGGGTGTCATAATGTAAACAACAATCACAAAAGCAACCTAAAGAAAATCACAAAACAAGCCTCCACATTTAACTATAAATCATTTACTCAAACTCAAAACATAATTTCACCCTTGAAACACCATCTAAAAAATAAAAATCATTCCCATAAGCTAATACATCACAAAACCAAACCATAACAAAAACATATATCAATGTAAGTAATAACAAGAAACATAACCAAACAAGCCTATAACCCACTTTCTTAACTGGCCATTTATAAAACCATCCCAATTATATAAGGCCTCAACCTTAAAACTTACTTAATATTTAATTAAATGAATAATTCACATTGAGGATATTTTTAGGTTTAGAGTCTTAGAAAATTAGGACATAACTATTACATCTCAAAATATTACAAAGTAGTCACTTCTACTAAATTTCTATAAAATAAAAACTCTTAAAAAACATGTCTAGTTCAATGTTTTAGATAGAATGACATTCCCTTGATCCCATCATGAACCCTATTCCACATTAATACCTATGAAAAACATTTCAAAAAATATGGGGTGAGCATAAAAAACTCAGTAAGGGATACACAAATAATGAAAACTTTTAGTTTTTAAAACAACATGTAAACCATGTATACTTTATAAAAGTAATACCTTCACCTTTATGAAGTTGTAAAAACTCTTCACTGAATAAAATATAATTAAATTTTCTTTTGTAACCAAAATATTACCATAAAACCCTTATAAAGAACACATAACATATAAAGGTAACTTGTGACATAAACATTCTTAAGTGGAATAACCATACGGTCGACTTCCACACATATCACTTAATGTAATAGCCATTCAGCCAACATCCACACATAATTAATGGAATAGCCATATGGCAGACATCCATACCCAATTCATTGGAGGTTATAACGTAACCACCTGTCCTGGTATTCACAGAACCACCCATCATATGGTTTATCACGTAACCACCCGTCAAATGTCCAAGTACCATTATAAAATCAGAAGACATAAAACAAATACAATCGAAAGAAAAAATTTCCACACGTTGATCACAATATATCACTCAAATATATTGACATAACAAATCCATTATAAAAACCATTTTCAATTCCAAAATACATAAAAGTTTATATGGTATTTATTTCATTTTAAAAACATCACAGCTTGTTGAGGAAGCCAAAGACCAAATAATACTCGGAGTGGCGGAAAAGGTGGTTGTCACCGCGTACATTAAAAGAAACATTCCTTTTTGAAGTTTAGTAAAACGCTTCGTAGAAAAAAATTCTTTTTTTATAAAAGTAAAAGTCAAATGGGTTTATACACCATATAAAATATAGTTGTTTATAAAACGAAATATCCCTCAATGAAATGATATTGAGATGAAGTCCCTTACCTCGGGTCCCACTTGACTCGATCATTCTTTATCGTCCTAAATAATAAGCTTGAGTTAATTTCTACTTCCTTAAGAACCATTTTCAATCATATTATTCCTTTTATATCACTTATTTTCATGTTATAAACGTTATGTAATCATTAAGTTAATAATGTTTGTTTTGTCGAAATTTGGTTCTTAAGTCGAATGTGGACTTCTTACAATTACATGTTGTTCGTGTTGTCAAAGGTTCTTTATATCTAGAATGCAATTCCTGATTTGGATATCATATATATCATATATATCTAGCATATACATGTATTTATAATATCACATAATTATTTAGAGGTAAGAAATGAAATGCACCGTTCATGGAGACGGTAAGCTGTACGTACGCATGAACGCTACTTTCATTTCTATGTCATATTAATGGAATTAAAACTAAATGAGAGGTATGTATATTTTAATTACAGAATTATATTAACCATTTATATGTAACATACATCATATATATCCCTTATATATATGTACTTATAATAGTACATTACATTTGGGAATAAGAAATGAAATGCACCATTCATGGAGACGGTAACCCGTACGTACGCATGAACTCAACATTCATTTATATCTTATACTTTAATGGAATGAAATAATAATGATATAGAGGTATGTTATAATTCCATTATAACATCATATATAATTACTTTAAATTAATCCTTTATACGTCCCACATATGGCATTAACGAATCAAATCACTTTGAGGGGGCGGTAGTCCGCACTTCTTAGAATGAAATTATCATGTTTACACACAATGGAAACCATAAAGGTATAACACAAATGAAAAATAAAGAATCATAAGGAAAACATAAACATAATATATATCATATATAAATAGGGTGACATCTTAATGGCACCATTAAAGGTGTTTAAATGAAGATTGAACAATCATCGTTTCGTGAGACAGAAATTCGCCAACCACAGATTCAGTATGTTCTTTAACCATTAGATGCATATGTGTGTAAGTATATCTCGAATTATTCTTATAAAAACATCCTAGTATATTGAATATAATGTATTTGTTACAAAATAAATTTATAAAAAGAGTTTATGGGGTTGTAGATGCAAAATAAAACAAAAGAACACAAGTGAAGACATTACCTTAAAATCAGGTAACACTCCTAGATTTGAACTCAGTGGCTTCCTTGGGAAGACATATGCCCAAAGTGAGGATCCAAGGAGTAAAACAGGGAATTGGAGAGACAAAATGGGCAGGGGTTGGCTGAGAAAAAGGCTTTGGAAGTTTGGGTAAGGTGGTAGAGTTGGGGGCCTTTTATAAGAGGAGAGGAGGGGCACTCTTTGAGAGTAAGGAAGTGTTACTTTATTATAGAATGAGTTTCGGATTTTAATGGACCGAAATTGATGTGTTTCTAGGATAAGGTGATAAGGGTTATAAATAAACCCATCAAATAGTTTTTTTACATGTGTAGGTCTTAGATTTTACATTATCTTTCTATTTTATTTAAATCGTTAAATAATGAAGTAATCTCTGCATCATCATAGTGTCATAAATATTTTCATTTATTTAATGTCTATAAATAATAATAAAATATCATGATATTGGAAAGCTTTTTATCTTTCCAATTAATATTTATAGTCAAAAATCTGACTTGTATAACCCCAGGTACAAATTGTTTTAGTAAACCAACTCATGTTTGTGACATTTTTATTTTAACATTAAATAAAAAGATATTAATGACATTTTCCAACTAAAGTTGCTCCATGGGGTCCCGAAGTTGACCCATGGATTTTCATGGTCGTCCATGACACATACAATAAGGGTATTACATGTTTCAAGTTAATTTAATATTATTAAAACATTATTTTTACCGTAGACTACACTAATTACCTCTAATTGGGATTAAAAACATAAAAGTTACTATTCACAAAAAAATTATTTTAATCCTATTGAACCGCATTTTACTTCTTAATGACAACCATGTATGTCGGATTTTTTAAATTCAAAACAATGAAGTGGTAAAATTTAATTTAAAGAAAAAAATCAGTTTTTATAATTACCACTTAGTGGTTTCACTATTCATCAAAAATTGATGTTTTTCATAAAAATACCAAAAATTCACCCTAAGCTATATTTGATATTCCGAATTCAAAAATGATTTCTATTTTAAAAAATTAAAAACATATAAGTTGCATTAATTAAATTTAATAATTAATTTCCACTGTCAGAGCAAATAGCATGTTTTCATAAAACAATATGTATCAAACGATTGACAGTAGTTTAAGTCCGATTTCAATGTGAAATTAATTGCATCGACCACTATTGTATTTAATCGTAAAAATATAATCTAATTTCACTTTAAAACGAATTCAAATGATAATCTATTCATATAAAAAAATCAGATTAAAAAGTGGTTTTGAATTAAAATACAAATTTTTTCACTGTTCATTAAAAAAATGAACTTTATCGGAAATATACCACAAATTAAATTTTGATGTCCCAATTATAAAAAGGAGTTTTATTTGGTAAAATAGAATGTATAAATGTGACCAAAACTTTATTTAATGATTATTCTCCATCAAAAGGCGATAAGTGAACCTTTAGTGAAAATTAGGGTACAAAAGCATATAATTGAATTATTTTCGTATTTTAAGCCTTTGTCATTTATTGGATAAATGTAAAATCATTTAAAAACATATATAATCATATTCTAGTTATTTCTATCCATTCCCACCAATACAAAAACTATGTGTTAACTTCCATTTAAAATAATATTATTTTATTACTAGTGTGCAACATAAGATTTCAATGAAACTCTTTGTTGTGTATCGGGTACGCTATCGAACATAGAAAACCCTTTAAAGTAAAATTAATTTTTAATTCGTAAATATTAATAAATATGAAAATTATTTATTCATTATTTACCTGGGATGTTACATCCTTCCCCCCTTTTGGGAATTGCGTCCTCACAATTTTATTCACTTATCAAAATAAGTGGGGGTATTTATCCCTCATAGCATTTTCAGATTCCCACGTTGCCTCTTAAACCATATGGGTTTTCCAAAAAACATTTACCTGGTGGATTACCTTATTTCAAAACACTTTCTCTCTTAAGTCAATAATCTGAACTGGTTGTTCTTCATAATAGAGATTCTCTTCCATCTGAACTACCTATAGGATCAAAACATGAGATGGATCTGGCATATAATTCCTCATCATCGAAACATGAAAAACATTATGTACCTGAGATAAACTCGGAGGTAAAGCCATTCGGTAAGAAACTCATCCAACTTTCTCTAAAATTTCATATGGTCCATTGAACCTTGGACTCATCTTTCCTTTCATACCAAATCGCATAACAATTTTCCACGGTGAAACTTTGAGAAAAACATGATCACCTACCTCAAAAGATAGATCCTTCCTCCAGTTATCTGCATAAACTTTCTGTCTTCTCTGAGTTGTTATCATGTGTTTCTAAATCAACGGAACTTTTTCTGCCATATCTTCTACCAATTCTGGTACTATTAGTTTCCTTTCATCCTCTTCATCCCAAAATTCAGGGTTTCGACACCGCTTCCCATTTAATGCCTCAAATGGAGCCATCTGTATACTGGATTGAAAACTGTTATTATATGAAAACTCAACCAAAAAAAGATGTTGGTCCCAACTTCCCTGATAATCCATAGAACAAGCTCGTAGCATATCTTCCAAAGTCTGAATTGTTCGTTCTGACTGCCCATCTGATTGAGGATGAAAATATATACTAAAATTTAATTCAGTGCCCAACGACTTCTGAAGGCCTTTCCAAAAGTTAGAAGTAAACTTGGGATCACGATCAGACACAATGGAGAGAGGAAATCCATGTAACCTGACTATCTCTTTAAGATACAAACGAGAAAGTTGATCTAGGGAAAAAGTATATCGTATATCAAGGAAATGAGAAGATTTAGTCATGAGATCAACAATAACCCAGATTGCATTATTACCTCGAGATGTCCTCAGTAATCCTACAACAAAGTCCATGGATATGTATTACCATTTACACTCTAGCACTGGTAAAGGCAGAAGCATCCCTTTCGGTAACTGCCGCTTTGCCGTAACCTGCTGACAAGTCAAACACTTCGAAGTAAAATCAGAAATATCCCTTTTCATTCAATCCCACCAGTAATACTCCCGCAGATCTCTGTACATCATAGTACTGGCAGGATGAACTGACAACGGGGAACTATGAGCTTCATATAACAACTCATTGTTCAACTTTGAATAACAAGGAATGCATAATCTCTTCCCAAACCTCAAAACACAATCATTATCAATGTTGAATTTAAGAAACATACCATTCTGAACCAGCTCTACCTTTTTCTGCAACTCACCGTCTTGCTTCCGTGCTTGTTTAATTTTGGCTAATAGGGATGATATCACTGACAGCTGAAACTAAACAGAAGAACATCCTACACCAACAACGTCCATGCCAAAGCTCATCAAATCCTTAACCAAAGGATCACATTACAAACGTAGCATGGTCAATCATGCATTACTTTTTCAACTCAAAACATCAGCCACTTTATTTTCATTTCCCGGATGGTAATGAATTGTAGAATCATAATCATTGATTAATTCTAGCCATCTCCTATGTCTCATGTTCAATTATTTCTAAGTCAATATATACTTTAAACTTTTGTGATCAGTATATATTTCTCATTTTACTCCATACAAATGATGCCTCCAAATTTTTAAAGCAAAAACAACAGCAGATAATTCCAAATCATGTGTAGGGTGATTTACCTCATGAGTTTTCAACTGACGTGAACCATAAGCAATTAACTGATCATTCTGCATAAGGACACAACCAAGTCCCTTCAATGAAGCATCACTCTATATAACAATCTCACCATTCCTGGATGGACGTTCCAAACTGGAGAATTCACCAATCTTCTTTTCAACTCCTAAAAACAAACATCACATTATTTTGTCCAGATAAACTTAACACCCTTCTGAGTTAGCTTAGTCATTGGACTAGAAAACCGTGAAAAAGTTTCAACAATCCTTCGGTAGTAACCTGCCAAACCAAGAAAACTACAAATCTCGGTTACATTTGTGGGTCTTGGAAATTCTTCAATAACTTTTGTTTTATCAGGATCAACAGTTATGCCATCGTTTGAAACAATGTAACCAAGGAATGAAATTTGTTGCAACAAAAACTCACACTTGCTGAATTTCCCATACAATTTATTTTCTTTAAAGGTTTTTAAAATAACCCTTAAATGACTTTCATTCTCCTCTTTACTGTTATAAAACACCAAAATATCATAAAAAAAACAAACAACATTTTTCACCTGAGTCAACTGATCCATCACTGCAACAAACTATTTAGTTTGGATTCTGACCATCTCAGGATACTGATTTGAAAGGTCATTTCCCTTTGTATGACTTCCTAGAAAAGATGTTTTGTTTCCTCTATGAACAACCATTCTGGACACAAAAATATCTTAGGAGAAGCAACATGGTAATTTTTAAATGCTATATCATTTCAATCATACTATAAATTAACTTATAATTTAATAGTTTTCTAACTCCTAAAGTTGTCTAAACCGACATTTGATACCAACTATAAGGCCCCAACCTTAAAACATTATTAATATTAAATTAAATGAATAATTAACATTGAGGATCATTTCAGGATTATAGTTTTAGAGAATTAGGACATAACTATTACATCTCAAAAGATTACAAAGTAGTCACTTCTACTAAATTTCAATAAAATAAAAACTATTAAAAAGAAACATATCTAGTTCCATGTTTTAGATAGCATGACTTTCCCTTGATCCCTTAATTGACCCTATTCTACATTAAGACCCACGAAAAAAATTTCAAAAAAACTTGTGGTGAGCATAAAAATCTTAGTAAGGGATACACAAAGAATAAAAACTGTTCGTTTTTAAAACAACAAGTAAACCATGTATACTTTATCAAAGTAATACCTTCACCTTTATGAAGATGTAAAAACTCTTCAATGAATAAAATATCATTACTTAACCTTTGGTAACCAAAATATTACCATAAACCCCATATAAAGAACACATATAATATAAAGGTAACTTGGGACTTAAACATTCTTAAGTGGAATAACCATATGGTCGACTTCCACACATATCACTTAATGGAATAGCCATTCAGCCAACTTCCATACATACTTAATGGAATATCCATACGGATGACTTCCATACCTAATTCATTGGAGGTTATAACATAACCTCCCGTCCTGGTATTCACGGAACCACCCATCATATGGTTTATCACGTAACCACCTGTGAAATGTCCAAGTATCATTATAAAATCATCAAACATAAATCAAATACAATGGAAAGAATACATTTACACACTTTCATCACAATATATCACTCAAATATATTGACATAACAAATCCATTATAAAATCCATTTTCAATACCAAAATACATAAAAGAGTGTATGATATTTATTTCTTTTTAAAAACACCACGACTTATTGAGGAAGCCAAAGACCAAATAATAATCGCGGCGGCGGAAATGGTCGTTGTCACCGCGTACGTTAAAAGAAACATTCATTTTTGTCATTTAGTAAAAGGATTCATAGAAAAAGATTCAATTTATATTAAATTGAAAGTCAAAGGGGTTTATACACCATATAAAATATAGTTGTGTGTAAAATGAAATATGCCTTAATGAAAATAGATTGAGACGAAGTCCCTTACCTCGGCTCCGACTTGACTCGATCATTCTTTAACGTCCTGAATAATAAACTTGATTTAATTTATACTTGCATAAGATCCTTTTTCAAGCTTATTATTCCTTTTATATCACTTATTTCCATTTTATAAACATTATGTAATCATCATGTTAATAAAGTTTGTTTTTTGGATATTTGGTTCTTAAGTCAAAAGTGGACTTCTTACAATTACATATTTTTCGTGTAGTCAAAGGTTCTTTATATACAGAATGACATTCAGGATTTGGATATCATATATATCATATATATCTACCATATAAATGTATTTATAATATAACATAATCATTTAGAGGTAAGAAATGAAATGCACCGTTCATGGAGACGGTAAGCCGTACGTACACATGAACACTACTTTCATTTCATTGTCATATTAATGGAATTAATACTAAATGAGAAGTATGCATATTTTAATTCTATAATTATATTAATCATTTATATGTAACATAAATCATATATATCCATTTTATATATGTAATTATAATAGTACATTACATTTGGGGATAAGAAATGAAATGCACCGTTCATGGAGACGGTAAGCCGTACGTACGCATGAACGCTACTTTCATTTCTATCTCATATTTTAATGGAAAGAAATAATAATTATATAGAGGTATATTATAATTCCAGTATAACATCATAAATAATAACTTTATATCCTTCCTTTATATGTCCCACATATGGCATTAACGAATCAAATCACTTTGAGTGGGTGGTAGTCCGCACTTCCTAAAATGAAATTATCGTGTTTACCCACAATGGAAACCATAATGGTATACCAAAAACGAAAAATACAGAAGCATAAGGAAAACATAAACATAATATATATCATATATAAATAGAGTTACATCTTAATGGCCTCCATTAAATGTGTTTAAAAGAAGATTGAACAATCATCGTTTCGTGAGGCAGAAATTCGCCAACCACAGAAACAGTATGTTTTTTAACCATTAGATGTAGATGTGTATAAGTGTATATCGAATGATTCTTATAAAAAAATCCTATTATATTTAATATACTGGAGTTGTTACAAAATAAATGAATAAAAAGAGTTTAGGGGGTTGGAGAATAAAAATAAAACAAAAGAACACAAGTGAAGACATTACCTTAAAATCGGGAAACTCTCTTAGATTTGAACTCAAAGGCTTACTTGGAAATACTTATGCCCAAAGTAAGGTGTAAAGGAGTAAAAGAAGGATGTGGATAGTCAAAATTGGAAGGGGATGGGCGATCAAAATGCTTTGGATGTGTGGGTAAGGTGGTAGAGGTGGGGTTTTATTATAAGAGGAGAGGAGGGGCACTCTTGGAAAGTAAGGAAATGTTACTTTATTATAGATTGAGTTTCTGATTTTAATTGTCCCACATTGATTTTTTTATAGTATAAGGTGATAAGGGTTCTAAATACACTCATACAATATGTTTTGGACATGTTTAGGTCTTAGATTTTACATTATCATTCAATTTTATTTAAATCGTTAAATAATGAGGTAATCACTGCATCATCATGGTGTCATAAATAATTTAATTTATATAATTTCTAAAAATTATAAAACAAATATCATGATGTAGGAAATTCTTCTAGATTTCCAATTAATATTTATAGTCAAAAATATGACTTGTATAACCCCATGTAAAAATTGTTTTAATAACTCAACTCATGTTTGTGACATTTTTATTTTAACATTAAATAAAAAGATATTAATGTCATTTTCCAACTAAAGTGGATCCATGGGGTCCCCAAGTTGACACATGGATTTTCTTGGTAGGCCATGAAACATCCAATTATGGTATTACATGTGTCAAGTTCATTTCATATTATTAAAACATTATTTTTACCTTAAACTACACTAGTTACCTCAAATCGCGATTAAAAACATAAAAGTTACTATTCACCAAAAAATTATTTTAATCCCATTGAACCACATTTTACTTATTAATGAAAACCATGTATGTTGGATTTTTGAAATTCAAAACATAGAAGTGGTAAAATTTCATGTAAACGAAAAATCAGTTTTTATAAGTACCACTTAGTGGTTTCACTATTCATCAAAAATTGATGTTTTTCAGAAAAATACCAAAAATTCACCCTAAGATATATTTGATATTCCGATTTCAAAAATGAAGTCTATTTTTAAAAATTAAAAACATATAAGTTGCATTAATTAATTTAGTAATTAATTCCCGCTGTCAAAGAAAATAGCGTGTTTTCATGAAACAATAAGTATCAAAAGATTGATAGTAGTTTAAGTCCGATTTCAAAGTGAAATTAATTTCAATGACCACTATTGGATTTAATGGTAAAAATATATTCTAATATCAATTTAAAACCAATTCAAATGATAATATAATCCTATAAATAAATCATATTAAAAAGTGGTTTTGAATTAAAATACAACAGTTTTCACTGTTCATTTAAAAAATGAACTTTATCGAAAAAATACAACAAAGTAAATTTTGATGTCCTGATTCTAAAAAAGAGTTTTATTTGGTCCAATAGAATTTATAAAAGTGACCAAAACTATATTTAATGACGGTTCACCCTCAAAAGGCGATAAGTGAACCTTTAGAGAAAATTAGGGTATAAAAGCCTAAAATTGAATTCTTTTCGTATTTTAAACCTTAATCATTTATTGGATAAATTTAAAAACATTTAAAAACAAATATAATAATATTTTAGTTATTTTTATCCATTCCCGCCAATACAATGGCTATTTGTTAACTACCATTTAAAATATTATTATTTTATTACTAGTGTGCAACATAAGATTTCAATGAAACTATTTGTTGCGTATTGGGTATGCTATCGAACATAGCAACCCCTTTAAAGTAAAATTAATATTTAATTATTTAATATTAATAAATATGAAAATTCTTTATTCATTATTTACCTGGGATGTTACAAATTCCAAACCATATGAATTCTAAAACCCCCTTTTAAAACATGCTTTCCATTTTATAAATTCCTTATACAAAAAAATAATCCAAGAACATCACTAATCGAAACCTATTTTTGAAGAAAAACAATTCTCAAAAAAAAAGCACCCACCATTGGTTTTCCATGTAACCTCACATACATATGTTCATGTTCCATCCTAGTAACCCATCCACATGTACCAACCACCACCCACATCCAATTACATTCATCCATACATGTGGGAATCCACAGGAATACCAATGTTAAGTAAATAATTTCTAAATTATAATTTGAAAGAAAAAAACATGCAACATTTCATAAAAAATTACAATAAACCAATATATTTATGAATAAATTTCCAATTCACACTTCATAAATTATTTCAATGATCCACAAACAGCTCCCTAATAAATACATATATATATTCCAAATAACCCATTTTATTTTTAAACAATGCATGATTTTCATATCAAAAATCCAATATTAATAAACCAACAACCAATTTTATGTATCATGAAAACAACCCAAAACCAACTAAAACACACAAAATGATCATCCAAATGTAACAAATTCATTTGATAAATCCTTGTTAAAAATTCTCAAATAAATAATACTACACACGAATTTGACACACGGTTTGAAAGACTGTGCACCAGGTGGGTGAGGATATAAGAAGTCATTAAGGGCATTTTCATGGTATGCACATGACTTTTTAGGAAGTGCATATCATCCACGCACCCCACAAGAATGACAAAAAAAATATCAAAACTATATATAAACATTAAAATATGACTAAGGAACTATAATAAAAATTGATATCCACACACAAAAATTGGGGAATGACGACCTCAGACTACCCTAGAAATTTAATTGTCATTCTAAATAGGTGGAAATCAAGCACCTACACGAAACTAACAACTTGTATTCTAAAAATAATGACTCCAAACTATTATACATCCATAAAGGAAATCATATAATATTTTTTTGATTCCAATTTATCATGAACCAACTAGAGTTGACCTTGAAACGGTCACTCGAGTCGGTCTGTAGCATAGCATGAAGGGAGTTCCCAATCCCCATGGGTTGGGAACCAGTGTCGAGCTTCAAAACACTCATTTAGGGAACACTTTATCCTATAAAATAAAATATATATAAATAGAAAAAAACCAAACAAAATATTAAATTAGAAACAATAGAAAGTTAAATAAAGATAACCAGCAAGAAATACAACAACGTTACCCCATAGGTCACCACCAAACATAGAACCATGCTCGCTCCAAGAGTTATCCAAGACTAAAAGCGAAAACTAAAATTAAAGTAGGCATGAGCACTGAGATGATAATAATGAGATCCAGAGAATAACAACCCCATATTCCCATAAAATAAAAAAGAAACCCCATTATTCTAGATTAAAAATAAGACATAATAATGTAATTTTTTCATTCTTTTAAAATTTAAGTAACAAGTTTCCCCATTAATGAAAACATTTCCCTTACAATGTATTTCAATGTAGATCCATATATTACATGAAAACTTAAAAATGAATAGAAAGTAGTTGTAATTAAAGTATGGTTTTCAAAAAACAGGGATCCCAGATGAAAAAATGAAAATTAAAAAAAATCCACAAGCACCAAGTCATAAATGAGCACCACAATCAGATCTACTAAGGTTTATCTTGCTCATACGGGTCCCTATAACCTCATGTATCAATGTATGAATAACAATAAAAAATGTCCTTTCTCATTCATGAGCCACTATTAGGGAACATACCCATAAACTAGTGTTCCCAAAAATCATCATAAATGTTTATTTAGTGTGGTAGCATCAAACATTCTATTTGAAGCAGGGACGAACCACTCTGAATCACTAGTAAGAAAAAACTAGTCATCCCACCTAGATACCCTGAGTTCACCATGTGTTATATTTCCTTTTTATTTCTCACATACACATCGAATCTAATTTCATACATGTTACATGCCACCTGCATAATTAGGTAATCCTATTGAATAACATGTAAAGCACAAGAATGTGACTCTCTTGAAAACAATCTATTTCCCTTATTAAAAATTACTGTCAATCCATTCACATCATAAAAATTTTTAAAAACACCTTTTTCGCCACACATATAAGTCATGAGAGCTTTTGATATCAAAAGATAATTTTCAAAATTGTTTAAAAGTCTAATTGAACAACCATATTAACACACTTATAAAAGAAATATATATACATTACATAATTAAATCTATTTATCTTAATGGATAAAAATAATATCTAATAACTAATTGTGGGGACAATTTTCAAAATACATGACCAATTAGTTTGATATGTATATGTATATAGCATATTCATTTCATATAAAATTTGATATCACATTTTTTAAAAAATCTTGAAATCTGGGAATTCATGTTAAATATATAAGCCTAGGGAACCTAATTCAATGTAGAATCAATTCATCCAATTCATATCTTGGATCATTCTATATCAAGGATGATTATCCCGCTCTAAGCATACACACATTCACATACATGAAAGGAGACCTAGCCCATATCTATACATCTTCAAGGCCATAGACATACACAAGGGGATCCTTACATATATGCTTATATGAATATTCTATTCTCTATTCACCTATGCATGCAATTCAATACATATTAAAAGACACACCAAGCATCATACACATATAATCACTTCTATGCATGAATATACATGTAACGACGATCCAATATATATACATACTTATGCATATATATTGGAGAGTCACCCTTGACTTGGATAAACTAAACAGATGAGCATGGATCAACATACTTCACAGGTAAATACTAGAACTCTAAAACACCCAAAAAATATCATATAACATGGGCTGAACCAAAACAATATGTCTAAACCCTTATGTTGGTCGATGGAGGTGAACCAAATCGAAGCCCAAAAACCTAAAACCAAAAAAAACCTTAATAATTAAAAACTTGGGAGTCATAAAAACATGATTCCCTAAATTAAACATGTGAAAAACCAAGAAAATCAATAAAAAATTATATTGGAATAATTTCGGTAGACTAAAACACACTAAACTGTCTCACCTTCAGTAGTTGTTTCCAGAACGCACACGAACAAGACCCAAGAGGCCTCATACAAGAACCTAAAAGATGAATATCACCAGAAATCATGGTTAGAACCCAACACAATGTTTGAGTAACTTTCATACGCTGACGAGGAGACTGAATCATATCTAGAAATCAAATAAAGTGGGAGCAGAGAGACTTACTGTATCGATTTGAATGATAAAAGTGATGAAACATGGCGGGATCAACAAATCAATGTTGGATCAAGGAGGGGGGGGGTGGATTGTGCATAGTAGGGTCTCATATAGGGGGTTTACCATACTGGTTTGAGGGGGAGTCGGGAGATGAAGATGTGGTTGATGCTGCATTCTTCTTGGAGAGGGAGGTGTACTATGGAGAGGGGAGATCTTATGATGGTTTAAAAGGGTGGGGGTGGCTATAATGTAAGGGGGATGGGGTTAGATATTATGTTTTTTATTTAATTTTCTTCAATTGAATTAAATTTCATATTTTTAAATGTCCAAATTGAAAAAAAAATTTAAATAGAAAATAAAAGTCAAATAAAATAATCACAAATTGTTGGGATGGGGTGTGATATATAGAGCATAATCCTTCAAATAATAACTTAGAAATTACACATGAAATTGTTTAAAAAATGAGGATATAAAAACCCTATGCTGAGGAATTCTACGAATGACTTTTTATCATGTTAGTCTTTGGCTAATAATTTGTGTACTACGTTAGGATTGATATTCCCTCCGATGTACCCATTGATATCATAAATCATTTATTATTACCCAATGTATTGAAGGATGATATAGGTCCCACCCATCACATAATTAAATCATGCTTTCATGTGGAACAAAACATTAATAATATCATGCACTACAACAAAATCAGTTGTTGGTAGTGTTTAATGAAACTATAACTATTTTTTCCAAAATATAGAGGTGGTTTTCTACAAAAAAACATTTAAATCATTTTTTTAAACACTGAAACTTATATTCCACCCCTCCCCCACCCATGAGCTCGACACCCCTAGACCCCCTCTTCCTCATCCATGTGAAAACCATGGACCAACCCCCTTCTACCCCAATCCACCGACCCTTCTCACTTGCTCCCCATTGGATCCATCCCCCCCCCCCTTACTGAAAGAACCTCTCTCACCCTCACCACCAGATCCCCTTTTCCCCCATAATGATGTCTCCTATCTCCCCCTCTCTAGATACCCTCCTCCCCCTCACCACTGCCCCCTTATCCCCATCACCAATGACCCCCTTCTCCCATGAGACCCCATAGACTGAAGCATTGTCCCCTCTCTCTCCCCAATGATCACAACTGATGCTCCCTAGAAATGGTAATTAAAAACAATGTGTGTTTGGATTTTAGAATATTTTTTTTTTGTTTCAGCACATTATTCAATCTAGTAATTTAGTATTTGATTAATCCATCCTAGGATTTTTTAGTTTAGGATTTTAGTTAATTACATTAAGGTTTTTTAGGTCTTTTTTATGTGGTTGTAGACACATTGGTGACATTTTATGCTCTCATGTATTGTTGGTGTCATCAATTGAGGTATAAAGTTCCATTAAAAAAATTAAAATATTTACTCCAAAAAGGTTCACAGAACTATGATTCATTAAAACATTTTTATTAGAGGTTTTCAGATTATTTATATTTTCTAGATCAATAATAATAAATTGGTTATAATTATCGATAAATAATTTGGGGAGTGTATTACCAAAATGATTAATTCATTATCTTTTATATTTTAGTCTAGGGTATGGAAGGGTTACATTAGTTGAAATAATATTAAGTGTCAATACTTCAAAGTGGAATCAACTTTGGAACCTTCACAAAATTCATATGGGAAGTTCAAATTACAGTTCTTCTAATGTAGAGAAAATGAAAATTAGATGTATATGGTCCAATATCCACCTCATTCATGTCAACATTAAAGTATGGTGGGACACTTTATGAATTATTTGGACATGATCTCATATAAGAGTGGTGGCTGATAATAAAGTCATAAGATTGGATTTGTAAAAATGTATGGATACAATGTTAAATGTGTTAGTGCGTCACAGTAGAACTGTGGGGATTCATTGTAAATGGTATTTTTCTCATTTTATGAATCTTGCTATGTAACTTTCTATGTTGTTGGTGGTAGGTGAGGTTGGGGGTTATGTTTCATTATATATTGTGATTGGTACCATCTTTACCACATACATTATTAATTATACTATCAATGAAATTGAGGCATGAAATTATATTATATATATACATCTTTTTAATCTATTTGGGTTTCTCATAGAGTTTATTCATTTCATAATGATTACTAATAAGCCAATTGGTGATAAAGATGAAAAAGTTTCCTTGTGTATTTACAGAATGATCATGATATATTATGTGGAAATAAATTGGCATTTGATACAGTTATACCCTAAAAGGTGTGAGATAATTAAGTTATTATAAAAATTAAGATTTAATAATAGATCATTGTATTATTTTTTTACATTTGAGGAACACTAAACAGGGTATTCATATTACCAATCAATAATTAAGTTCATAATGTGACTTATTTTTAAATTTTAAATTAATCCTTCTTCTCCCAACTTAAATTCCATTCACTTGTAATATTCTTGATAAACTAAATTCACAATAGAAACAATTTGAAAACCCTCAATTCAATAATAATGAACAAGTATATACAATACCACATTTTTTCTTAGCAATAGTGTATATGAATTATCGAGAAAAATAGAACCCCTAATGTAAACATTTAATCATCTACAAATACTACACACTCTACATCAATGATCCCTAAGATTTGTTGTTAATATTTTCTGTAACAAAACATAAGATAGATAAACCTTTAATTACTATAATTATTTTTTTATAAATATAATATTAATTTATTTGGGAACACATTGATAATAGAATATATGGAACTTTATTATAGTAATTCTTCACATCAACATATTTTTCTTCCACATATTTGGAATAATTCATTTATTTCACTAGAGTAGAAATAATTTTATAATCATCCATATAAAATCATTTTAACTAATAATTATAATATTTTTTATAAATAAATTATCCATTTTCTCATTTATATTCTTTTAGACCATTTAATGATAATAATCTACATATAAGAGAAATATTTTATTCATAACACCTGAATTTATAAAACTACTTACATTTTGTGTAATTTATTCCTACTAAGGATTTAATCGGCATAAAAAACAACTAACATCTCCTTCACTAATACAATCATGATAAAGTAGTTCTAATTAATCCCAAATCTTTGAGAAAAAATCTTATATAAATACAAATATAGATTTATGTACCTAGATCATATTCAATTTTCTATTACATATAAAACTATGAATAATTATAACACTTTGTACACATCATCATTAATGAGAAAACTATGTGGTTATTAAATGTAAACTTTATATTCGGAAACATAATTTTGGTGTTCATACATTACATACAACTAACAAACCTAGAACATGTTATGATCATATATCTAAAATTCCAATATTATAGCATAATTCCATGATAGAGATTAGAGGATCTCAATTAGATAAATTCCATATATATGGTAACAACATTTACACTGCTATTGTTCATTGTTTTGTATGACATTTCAATCCTCGTTGAGTTTCGTTTAGAAAAATAATTTGGTTTAGATCATTTTTATGCTCTTTTTCCCTATAATAACTTTAGTAATCATATTATTTTCTATCAGATCACATTTCACATTCAAGTCTTTGATATGAATCTCATCATCAATAAATTCATATAATGTTTTTAATTCATCTCAGTTTATGAAAGACACTTTATTCAAAGACACCATTCTATTAGTCTATGTAGTGGATATCTGGTCACTAACTATATTAATCTAATTGACATTATCCATTTTTTCATTATTTTAAATATTTTTTTATATTTTTCCATAATTTACAATGTCCGCATCTATGTTTTATAAAGTATGTCTAACCCCACCTGTGTAACACAATTCATCATCAAATTATACATCATGAAATAATTTTCATCTATATAGAGGTTTTTTGTATTAAATGAACTAAATGACCAAGAGAAAGAATTATATTTATTTTAGTCAACTCTCAATCGACATTCCGTTGACTATACTGACAGAATATGATCCATATGTCTCCCTCCCTAAAACATTAGAGACGCCGTTTGCTTTCCCCTACACCGTCTCTCACACCCTCCGCCATCGTCCCATTTGTAGGCCGATTGACTCCTCCCCATTCAATAGCCTAAGTAGTGAGGGAGTAGGCCGCCACTCCTGGTTATTCACAAAAATAAATGGAGGGTAACTATTATAGTTATAAAATTTAAAATAAATAAATTTAGTGACCTTTTTTTACAACTAACTATGGTTTAATAAAATAATTAAACAATTCTACTATAAAGAAAAATATGAAATTTTTAGATGTTTGTAATTTAAAAAAAACTAAATATATTTTTTATTTGACTATTGTGGGGTCCCTGAGGATGAAGCTACGAGATTATTTTTCTCATATTCTAGGCTAGCTGGCAGCATATTTTGTTTGCCTTCTGATTATGTTTGATGATTAGAGGCATGTGAATTCATCTTGTAAAAATGATGTTTTTGATTCATATATAATGGTAATTTTAATAAATTATGATGTAATTGAAAGAAGTTATGTCAATAAATTCAATTATTTTCAAAATTAATCCATTTGTACATCCATTTATCGACATTCTCTTTTTTGGTATGATAGTACAAAAGTGGACATTGAATAATTTTGGAAAGAAATCAAATGATTTTAAATGGAGAATATAGAATGAATTCAACAATACATTATTGAGTTACAAAAAACTATTTGATAAAGTACCCAATGGGGTACCAAGAGAGTAAAGTAATCCTTCAATTGATATTCATTATAATGATAATCATAAGGTGTTTAATTATATATTATTATATCTAAAAGATTTTACATTTATTCATTAATCTGATTAGGTGATTACATTTCATAAATTACTATTAAATTACATTATATTTATTAAATGATTTTTCTAGGAATAATGCATCGATTCAGGATAATAAAATAATCCCTCAAACTATCTGGAAATAGAGTTTATCAAGAAGTTGATCGACTCTGGTAGTTTTTTCATTAGTTTAAATATTTGTAAGATAATATTATATGTTATATATAGTAAATTATTAACTAATCTTTGTTTAATTTAGTGAAATATTTTAGAGAACCAATAAACCCAAACAAAATTGTGGTTGTATGTTCCTAGACAATAAGATGGTAGGTCTGTTAATGATTATTCCAGGGATTTTTTGGTATAAATTTATTTTTTATTATAATAACTTATTATCAGTTTTCAAAATTTTGAAATATAATCATTATAATATGACATTTATTTAATTTATTTGTAAAAATTAAAGAACTATGGTATATCAATCATATGAAGTCCTTCTCAGTCTCTCCGAATGACTCAGTTGTTAAAGTCCTTATAAAGGAGAATCTCTGTCAAGTGTGTGGGATGGGATTCGGACTGGTATCATATATATAATTTGGTAGGCAATCAGGCAATGTAGCTCTATCTACTCTTAGTTACAATAACACTCTACCTTGAAATTCTCTGAAATGGTTTGTTTCTATTTAAAGAACAATTCAAAAATTGGGAGCTAATATATCGACTTTTCAGAATGTTATGGTTGATTTATATCAGAATACAACTGATTCTATTCCTAGAGATATTGCATCAATGACTTTTGGTGAGTAGATAAATTACATAACATAAAAGTCATTTTTTTCATAATGTTCTATTGGTGTTTTGTTTAATTATAAATATACAACATTATTAAATTTTCAATATAATTTTCTTATTTGTTCTAGTAGTAGGAAGTAGAGACCAAGATGGAGGGGGTGATGTGTAGAGATAATCAACATCCAGTGAGTAGTGGATGGTTTTTCTTGAATCATTTTTGGAATAATTTGGACAGTGCTGAGTGATTTTGTCTATGAATTATATATGTGTACTCTAATTGTAAGATATTGAAACATTCCATATGAGTATATTCGGTGTACATCAATTTATATGTAATATGATTATGTTGTTCTACATTTATATTTATGGGTTCCATTTATATTTAATTTGTTATGTGATTCTATATATTGCTTGTTTTTTCGAGGATCACTCTAGGGATGTAGATTATACATCTCTTTTTTTGAAATTCATCATATAGTGTGAGTTTAAATCCCCTCTAAATAATTTTTATTTATTACATAGTGGTTTAATATACCATTATATGATGGTATATTTTTCAGGACTTTGATTATAAATAACACTAAATATGAAAAATAATTATTTAGTGGTCGGATTCCCCATTTTAGCAGTGGTTCATTTGGTAAAAAATCTTCATAATTTATTAGTCATTTTAACCACAAAAAATGTCTCATTTTTTTCCGTAAAATCTCCTCTATAACAAAGATAACCGCCACTAAATACAATTTCTATGGATAATTCTAAAAATCACCACTAAATGGATGGATCCTCGATGTTTTGGATAGAAACAAAAATTTTAGATGTAGTTTCATATGACCATCATCAAATCAAAAAAAAATCCACCGCTACATGATAGTTTTCTTTTAATGATGGCACATGAAATGATATGGGTTCTATAGAACACAAATAAAAATCAAAAAATTGAAATGATTATCATTAAAATATTCTGACTTTATATCCTATAGAAAAAATATATATGTTTCATAATCATTTTATCAAATCATAAGCTGTGAAAAGAAGTGGGTTCAAAAAGCGTATAACCTGGGGAAAACAAAAACATTTCATAAACATATAACCTATTGAGGAGAAATATATTTCATAAACATATGACTTGTGTTAGAGAAACGAGTTTCATAAATACTGTGACCTTAACCATAACCCATTCATATAGAGGTTATGAATAGAACTATTTGATCATATTTTAGAAGGGAATGATTAACATAAAAAAGTCTTCTAAGATGGAAAATAATTCTTAAATATCTTTTATAAACATTTATTGAGAAAAATATAATTTCTCGTTTGAAGAATTATTTTTAATACGTAAAACCATATAAAAATCATTTTCATAGATAAAAACATGAAAAAATATATATAATAATTGAAACCATTTTGAAATAAATTTTATTTGAAAACATATAAAATAAAATTCAAAACATTTTAAAAACATATTTCTTTGAAAATATTTAAATAACATGCATAGAAATACTTATTTTTTTTAAAACCATAAATTAACTAACTTATAAATAAATCATTAAAATTATTTTAAAATATTTTCTTAGAAAAAAATTTTAAAACATTTCAATAAATCATGAAAATGGTACCCATAAATTTCTTAAAATGTATTTTAGAGATTATAGGAGAATATAATAATAATCTTGGATAGAATTTTTACAAAATATATATTTTCAATTGAAGAGAGTTTAAGGTTTAAATTTCTTAAAAATACTTTCTTAACTAACTTATATACTAAAGAGTAGAAAATGGTACCCATAAATGAATATATCATGAAATAATAGAGGAGAAGGAAAATCATGGGAACTCGTGAGATGTGGATACAATATCTAATAAAATGAATCATAATCATTAACAATATCTAAAAATGATAATATTGATTCAATGAACTCATACTAATTGGTATCTTGGGATCAAACTATCCCTGTAAGAAAAGAAAATTACATAAAGAATAAAATATCATGAAAATATATAGATTCATGATATAAAAAATTAATTGGACGTATATGAACCACAAATTGACATTATATGCATAAAAAATATGAGTATTGAAGACAGATAGTTGAGAAAAAACAATTTTACCGATTTGGTAACATTTGAACTAACACCCCCTGAAATAAGGATCATAATATGGAAATATAAATACACATAAATTTAAAAATAAGATAGATGGGATACAATAATATTAAGTACATAAACCAAAAAAAATTGAAAGAGTGTTAAACATATCATGTATCTTACAGAAATAAAAAGATAGATGAAATCCCCTTACCTTGTGTCTTGACTCTCATTATACTCGTTCAAACCACCTCTTAATTAGGTAAATACATTAGGTTTATACCCAACGGATTCCTTATATTTCATTCTTCTCAATGGAAGGATTCTTGTAGTGCCCCGACCCCAGTTACCTAGAGTCGGTGAATTATTATATAGCATTGGCATGATCACAAGGGATCAAATTCTGAAAGAACAATCAGTTTAGTAGCCATGTATATACTAGATACATTCATCAGTTTTACATCACATCATGAAATAAAAACATCAACAAATTTTTTTACCCTTTTGAACACACTTATATCATTATCTTATACTTACAGGTCATCCGTGAGATATTTCTTCACATCATGGTAAAAATAAGACATAGAATGGGGTGAGATCAAATTCTTAGTAAGGATAACAATATAGGTGAAACATTCATAAATAAGAATAATCATTTAAGGAAATGTATAAGACTAAAACAAAAGAATTTTTATTCTTAAACATCAACATAATATGGAAAAGGTAAAAAAATAACTCCATTTTCATATTCATATGGATATTTTACTATTTGAATAATCATATGCAATATCAATAGACACTTTAATAATGATCAAATGCATAATGTAAGTCTTCATAACCAAATAGTCAAGGCCTTGTGCCAAGAATACAAATAATATTTTTTCAAGGCCTTCTACCAAGACACCAGTTTCCCTCATGAGACCTACCTATGCATTGAGGAGATATAATAGGTTCCACTCATCACATACTATGTTCAATAACTTCCTCAAATGAAAAGGTTTAATCATTATATAAACATTCGAATTAAAAATAGCATACGAAATGTCAATATTTTGACCATAAACCATGAATGGTATAAAAATAACCAATATAGAGTCAAAAATATCACAAAACCATCAATACCATTTGGAAGATTGTATCATTATGAATCAAGTTTAATAAAATCAGAAAATCCAATGAAGGATGTTGACATTTATTGAAATAATCATTAAAACTATTTGAGGGATATATCCCAGTTTTCTTGAAAACATTTAAAAGTATCACTATTTATCAAGAAGTCGTTTAAAATAGATTTTTAAATCAAAATATCCCATACCAAATTCAGTCATTTAAAAGTAATTTTAATTTTAAAACATTCTTGTTCATATAAATAAATCCTTAAATCCATTTTTAAAACATGGACATTAATAAGAATGATTGACAAGAATAAATTTTTATAACATTTAAAATAATATATTATATAGTGTTCCTAACCAAATAAGAGAAAAATGAAGACACATAATTGAGGTAATAAAAACAAAATAATATCATGATATTAATGATATTAATGATATATTATTTCAATGTACAGTATAGACAGCAAATAAATGTGAATTGGCGCATAACAACAAAGATGTCTCAATGGAATGTACGTTGAGATGGAATATATTATAAAGACCATGTACATAAATTATGGATAAATAAATTACATAATTATTTTTGAAAAATATATATACACTCAATATAAGTCGATATTCAGTGTAAATAAATCATAGGACATTCACACAAATTCATGAAAAAACAACACCAATGACTTGGATGTTTAACTCAATGAATAGAGATTGAGTTAACATTTCTATTATCATGTTCATATCAATTACATGAGAAATTATCAATGGAGTGATAATGTGTCTCAAAAGTATATACACACAAAGGGGAGTTTAAATTACTACCTATGTATATAAATACTTATTTCACACATAATCTTGGAGTAAAATAATCAACGAAGTTTGCGTAAAACCGAATGAGTGGAAATTGAAATTTCAAATTTCCTTACCAATTTGTGAACATATGAAACATACACCCCATGAAATAAGGATCATAAAATGATAATTTAAATACCCATAAATTAATTTATGGTACACAAACAATAAAATCATGGGTAGTACATACACCACACAAAAGGTAATAAAGGCAAATATAGTATGAATATCACGTGAAATAAAGTGAGATGAAAATCCATTTACCTTGTAGTTTTAATTGGTTGAGGGATTTTAACATCATTTATAATAGATAAATAATAGTTATTAAATTATACAATAACTATATACATAAATATGATGTCATATATGATCCGTTAATACTTATTTGTTAATAAAATTTTAGTAGTATCATTGGTTTGGGTGTTAACTGATTCGTTTTCCTTTATATTCATAGTTACGTAAGCCATGTAAATTATGGATAGGATTTAATTTATTAATATAAATAATTATATTATTTTTAATCAAAAAATTAAAATTTTTCTTGAATGATTACAATGGGGAATGAATCTCATCACATTCATGGAGATGGAAATCCGTACGTACGCACGAGTAACAATATCACTATATTGATGGTGAAATCATATGTAATTGTATGGTATATCATATATAAATAATAAATAAAATTTTATTTTTATTATTTACATTATTTATACTCATTATTATATCCATAAAGATAATGAATTGTTGTAATAACAAACTACACCACGACGTGGAGACAGTAAGCCATACGTACGCACATATAGTGACTTTGTCATTCATATGATGGATACAATAATGAATATGGTTGTACCATTTTTATAATAACATCACATTATATATTATATAATGGAGTAATTATTGTATAATAGAATGAAAAATGAATGGGGAAGTGGAAGAAGAAAAGAACATGATAGAGGTGACGAGATATCTACTTCTTCTTCGGCTTCTTCCTTTTGATTTGATCGAAACTGCTCCCTTGGTTTAATTTATGACCAAAGAAAGGCCTATAGGATGAAGGGATGAATGTTGGGAGGATATTTGGGTAGGTGATTTCCGAAAAAATTAGATTTGGAGTTGTGAAATTAATATAAGGGGAAATAGCCTTTTAAAAGAGAGGTGAGGGCCTCATTAGAAAAATTTTGAAATATTATTTTATAATAAAATCATTTTCATATTCAAATGAATAAAAAATAATTTATTTTGAGGATAAGGTGGTGATTGGTCGAAATACTCTCAAAATATGTGTTTTATACCTGATATAATCACCATTTTAACCTTATATTTTAGATTTAATGTTTTGTTAAATAGTTTATCTTTGACCCTGTCTCCTAGTATTCTTACACTATATGGTTAATAAACATAATATAAAATTAAAAGAGAACATCATGTGGTTAATTAATGACATATATGTTACTATTGAAGCCCATTGTCTGAACCTTAGATTTTTAGGAATATTATATCATACAATAATATAGTTGTTGTTTTAAAAAATCATTTATGTCAATTTTGACATTATTTAGTATTCGGTTTTTGTAAAAATCATAACATCGTGATTAATTATAATTTTATAAATCATCCCTAACATGTCATATTAACCTAGGAAAATAGTTTAATTCATCTAAAGTATAAAATTTCATATATTTGGATATTAAAAATATCAATTATTTTAATCATTCTTTAATAAGGTAATTATGTCATATAATTATGTCATAGATAAATTAAATTATTTAATTTATAAAAATTATAAATAAAATAAAATTATATATGAAATATATTTAAATTTCTAATGAATATTTAAAGTCGAATATATATTTTGTGTAAACCTATACTTTAAATGGTTTAGTTATTAAACATTGAATTTTACTTATTTAATTCTTCTTTAAATAAAATAATAATAAATGTCCTAATCTAATCCAAGTGGACCAAAGGGGGTCATTTTTTATTTTTATGGTTTTTTTTGGTTGAATTATACTTATCCAATAGAATTAGGTCATGTGTTAGGGTAATTATGATATCATTTTTACCATTAATTTCCATATTTACATTTAACCGTGGTAAATAAAAGTCAAAAGTTAATATTCACAAAAAATTATTTTTGACATATTGAGCCACATTTTACTTATTGATATTAACCGTGTCTCTTCGTTTTTTGAAAATCACAGAAGCAGGAAAATTATCATTTATATAAATTTATAAATGCTCCTAGGAGATGGGTAAAAGACAGTAAAAAGTTCAATAAAATTTTATAATAGAATTTTATTACAAAATGACTCAAAATAATTACATTGAACATATATATATATTATATATCACTTTTGAATTAAAATAATTTAAATAAAATAAACAATTATTTAAATAAAAAGTCATTTTTAAATATTAACACAGTGTTTTTCACTATTCTTAAAAAATTGAATGTTTTCCGAAAAATACCAAAAAATTTATGAAAGATAATTTTGATAATAAAAATTAAAAAATTATTTCAATTTTACAACATAAAATACATAAGAGTTTCATTAATTAATTTAAAATCAATTTCCATTGTCAAAACTGAAAAGATGGTTTTTAAAAATGTAGAAACTATCCACAGATTGGCATGAGTTTATGTCAAATTTAAATGTGAAATTACGTAAAATGACCTTCATTTAATTAAATGATTAATATATAATCTATCTAAAATACATAACACACAAATACATAATTTAAGAATGTAAATTATTTCAATTAAAAAATTATTTTTGAATTAAAATTTAGAAATTTTTAGAATTCATCAAAATATGGAATTTTTCATAAAAGTATCATAAATTTATCACCTACAAATTTTATGTTCGAATTATATATAAGAATTTAATTTCATTAAATTTAATATATAAAAGTGTCAAATATTTATTTTAAAAAGGGGTTTCGATTAAAAGGTGTAAAATTTCATTTTTTGAAAAATACTTCTTTTATATGAAAAATTAAATTGGTTCTTATGTTATGTATAATAAAAACATAATATAGATTATGTAAAATTAAAATTTCAGTTAACAAAATTCATAAACTTTTTTGAAATGGCTATTTTGGTATGTTGTGGTGCGCTCAAACTAGGTTTTGCGTGTAGAGCAAGCTATTTAATTACTTTTAAAGAAAAAAACTTACTATGAAATATTAAGGTGTTAAAATTATAGTGGAAATGGAGGATTTATGGGAAGTGGACTGGGATGGGCTTAGAAAAACTGAAGAGTTTTGAGAGGTGTGAGGAAGAGTGAGTGTTGGTGCCCTTTTATATTGAAGGAAAATGACTTAATTGAAATGTTTTTAAAACTAGTCATCTGTACACATATTTTTTCAAAAAAAGCCACAAAAACCGAAATATATCAATAATAGAAGGTTTATGGAAGAATCATGTCTATAAAAAGTGTTTTGGAAAAATTTATAGGTTATTTGGGCCCCTAAGATTGGGGTTTAGTCCCTCACCATGCTTAATTTAACCTTAATCGCTGTCATTAATTATATCCACTTATACTAATATTTATAGAATAAAAATAAAAAGATATTATTAGAATAAAAATATTATATAGATTATAATTCTATATTAATGTTTTTAAAATTTAATTCATAGAGGAGGGAAATTTAAGGTAAATTATCATCTTGTAGACGTGGTGAGAAAGTAGGGTTTTAATTTAAATCATTCAAAAGATGATTAAGTTTTTATAAATAATTTCAAAGAGAAATTAACTTGTAATTCCATAAATTGTAATATTAAATGTAAAATTGATCTAATTTTACTATTAAAAAAATTTATCAAATAATTTATCATTAATAATTATTTAAACAAAAAAACAGTTATTAACTAAAACACAATATTTTCCACTATTCATCAAAAAATGAATTTTATTAGAAAAATACCAAAAATCCACCCTTATGTAATTTTAAAAGTATAAATTCAAAAATTGAATATATTTTATCAAATTTAGTTTTTAAATTTTTTTAAACATAATTATATTATTAAAATAGTAATATTTATGAAAACAATATTTTTAAACCTAGAAGGGCTTTATGAAAAATAAAATCATTCATTGTCAATTTTTTATATATATAAAACAATTATGAATAATATTTGAAAATTAGTTATTATTATTCATATAAATATGTTTCATGAAATTTTTATAATAATCTTAATTAATTATTTTTAACAATAAAATCATAATTTGTAGGAAACAACATTGTTATGTGTAACGTACACCAATTGTGGGTAGAGAAATCCATGTTGGAATTGTGTTTAGCAGAATATAAGTTAATATATCATGTAATATAATCCATGTTGTTATTGTGTGTGGCACAATCCAAGTCAGTATTTCATGTAGCATAATCCAAGTCAGTATTTCTTGTAGAATAATCCATTTCAGTTCTGTGTGAAAGGAATATTTTGCATAACTTTTTAAATATGAATATATGATCAATTTTTAGTGTCTTGTGAAATGAAAATTATTAAAAATATAATGTAATTATAAAAAATATATTTAACTTAATATTAGGGTGTTACATTCTTCCCCCATCAAATTATTTTCACCCTCAAAATTCATCTTGGATATCGAATGTTTAGTACATGAAAATTTCATTCATCGAAACCACCATTGTAAAAAAAAATTCTCTTATAAAAGGTAATTTTGAACCAGAACAGTTACCCAATGTAGTATATAATGTTCTTTCAACATATGGTAACATAGGTGGGAAGTGAAAACATAGATATATAACATATATGATGCTGCCAAGTTATGATGTAGAATGATAGGGAACAATGTTGAAAAAATGGAAAATTATAAAACATAAAATATACAATGACATAGGTGAAATTATGATTCATTTGAAATAATGGTACTAGGAAAACATATTGGGATTAAAGATCCATTTTCATAATGTTTATGAATGTTCATAAAATTATATACTTGCATGATTTCTGAATAATGTCTCCATCAGTATTTTATCGAACCACTTCACATATTTCTATAAAAATAATGGTGATTTTTTTTAATTCGTGATGTACATACATATCACAAGATCCTTGATGTTCTAGCCCTTCCATTATTGTAATCTAATAGTAGTTTTAATAGGCTATTCAATATGATTAAATTCGTATATGGAATGATTACACTTTAATCTTACTGACATCATCTAATGTTTAACTAATACATTCCATAAATGGTTAACCTTTAAACCAATAAAAAATATAATTCTCCCTTTAATCCTTAAATAGGCTACAATATTAAACCCAAATAATTATTATTAAAAAACTAGGATTCATCCTTGTACATATGGAATATCAAGTGTGATTTTATTTTTCCATAATCTATATAGGGAAATATAATCATCTAAAATATCATCAACGGATGAACAATAACACTTTTATAGGGAATATTCAGAAAAAATAAAACATAAAATTCCCCAATAATGAGGGAAGGATATATACATATTGATTATCTTGGTTTACTCTCATCCATTATGATCACATAAAATTTCTATTTTTCTTTTATCATCAGAGGTTTTGGGGCTTATCTTTCACATTAGTCCTCAGATTGGGGAACTTTCTATAGTAATGGAAAATCTCTATGAAATATAAACTCTGAAGTGTGAGAGGTGAATTATGTGGGTATTTAAAATTATTTTCATCATTACATGACATCCACCCATCAATTCAATATTTAGTTACTCGATGACATTCCCTTATACACATAAAATAGAAATAGTCCCCTAAAGAGAATTCCATCCATGTCTATTCTCACAATATTTTCATAATATAAATCAAATTCACTTTTATCCATGATTTTTATATTATCCATTAAAATACATATTACTTATCATGTCAAAACATTGATATTAATAAGTAACTCCTACCACCATTTCAACTTTATTTTCACAAATCACAATATATATGTTTCAAATAAAGTCCTTTATGAACAATTTCCTTCTGAGAGTTAGATTTCATCCATTGAAGAACCTATAAACTTTAATTTCTAGTTGGATGATAACACCATAAATATACCTATCATGTCCTATGAAATTACATTCATTGGTATTAAAAAATTCATCTTATTTTTTATTTAATTAATATAACTCCTTTTTTATCATCATTTGAATAACAATAGGAAATTACTTATTGAAGAATTTGTTCATGAACTCATACCAATCCATGGAATCATTCTCATATTGCCTTCTTGTATTCTTGATTAGAGTACACCACTGGCCTGCTTCACCTTATAATTTATAATGAGTTATAATTACTTTCTCAAGATACAAATACATGATAATGAAGAATATATTTTTAGTGGTATTTATCAAATGTTCATTAACAAGTGAACCAGATGATCTACGGAAGGAAGGTAGATGACGCATCATGAAGGACTCATAAAAACATTATTACCTACTTTTCTCATGTAAAAATCATCATGATTCCTACCTTGATAATGATATTAGAGTATATTTATGATGATTTATGATCCATATCATATATCATTTTGATCTTTTGGAGGACATACATTTCATGGTCCACCATAATAACCATTAATGTAGTTCCTTCAGGTTCTAGGTATGTGATGAACTCTGATGTACCATATTTTATGATTATTATAAACCACTATATTACCTTATTTTAAGAGTCTTCACCTCATAGTCAGGACACACTCCAATTCTTAGTTGTACCTTTTTCTCATTTTGGGATGGGTTCACTCCCTAATCTATCATAGTGGAAGAAGTCCCATTTTGATCTAATTTCACTCTCTATTCTAGACTTACCTCTCTAAACCAGTTTAGCTCCCCATTATTACCCTATCATTAAAATCATGGTTCATTCCCATTAATTTACTGTATATCTCATGTGATATAAATATTTATTTAATTAATTTTAGGTAGATATATATCCAACCATTCACCTAATAAGATCATACATATGTTATCCACAAGATCATAAACATTCATTATAACTAAACCTATGAAATAAAATGTGTGTTATGAACATTTAATCATATCATAACCCATATAAAATATTCATGATTCAATATCATTTCACCATATCATAAATTGAGAAATTAATTGGGTATTACGATAATTTTTTCATGGTATATCATCTGGATGAGAAACGTGTTTCTTAAACATTCCACAATCACAAGATAAGAAATGCAGAGAAACAATTTGGAAGGATACCAGGAATAATATCCCCAATACGGTGTAGGATATAGAAAAAGATTTCATATTATATGGTAAATAATTTTAAAATTTCATTTAAAAAATTTAATAAGAACGATTTCATTACTTATTTTAATTTTTTTTAACAAAACATAAAATATATGGAAATAATTTTTTTTGAAAAAAACCCCTGAAAAAATAGAAAGGAAGCATTAAAAAAATTTAAAAATATTTTTTTACCTAATAAATTATATAATACATTTTATTTAAAAATTTCCTTAATAGATCATTTAAAAACTTATTTGAAGTCATGTCCAAAATACATGGTTTAGGAAGAAAACGAATTTTCGACTATAGAGGGAAATGATTTTATATTTTTTGAATCTTTTTATTTAATATATTAGATACAAATTACTGTGAAAATAAAACTATTACATGAATATGTCATTAATATTTAGAGAATAATAAAATTCAAGAGAATTTCGGAGACACATGTCATTAAATTTTTTCACTGAAAACATAGTCATAAAAAATATAAATAAATGATGAGAATGTTACATGAAATCTTTACCACATTAGTTTCACTAAGTCATGGTCCCCATTAATAAAATTTTATAAAATTAAATAACATGATTATCAGTAAATTTATGATATGTCATGTAAAATTTTTAGCACATACAAATCAAGAATTAATATAAGTGCATAACATAAACATTGTCTCAAAAAAAGAAAAATTGAGACAAAAATCCATTAACTCTTTGATAATTATTAAATTTTAAACCATTGAATGAGATATAATCAAATGGATATGTAAATACAAATAATTTTAAAGATTATATTAATAAAATACATTAATGGTTAGTATATCCACCACCTACAATCAATAAGTGGTGAATATGTAATGTGTATCACATAAGTAAAAAAGTGAGATGTGAATCCCTTACATTAAGTGTCGAATTCCTTTCTACAAATTCTAAACATAGGTATAATAAATATAAGTTTATTATCATTTATGAAAAATGATAATCATATATATGATAATATTTAAAATTTTCTTATGATTTTTTAGTATCCAGTTATTAACAATTATAATTTAATGTTATGTTTCGAGTAATAAAAATTTGTTTTTTTGTATATGATTTGACACCTTATTTTAGTTCATATTACTTAAATAGTTGTTTAAAACCCCCATATTTTATAAAATGATATAAATAAAGTATATATTGTCTTTATATGTATTTATAGTAATCCATTCTATTTAGTGATAGGAAATGATATACATCATGCATGTAGATGATATGTCGTACATACGCATGAATGCATTTTTCCATTTTCTTATCATATTGAAAGAATGAAAAGTAAATTACAAAAAAAACAAACACAAACACAAACATAGATATATATATATATATTATAATTATATTAGAATTTTAATTTCATATATATCACATGTATTTGTTAAACCAATCCGTAAAATGATCTTTGTAAAATCTTAATGAATAACTTTTCATAGTAAGGATATAGTCCACAGTACACATGAATGACGTTATCATATTATCACAAAATGGAAAGCATGAAGGAATATGTGATATAAAAATTATAGAAGTATTATACAATTAAAAATATCATATATTTAATATATAAACTTTAAATCCGTCATTATTATCAACCATGAATTTTGGTAATGGAAAAAGAAATTACATCGCTTTGTGAGGCATTAGTCCATACTACACTAAAATTTTAATTTTGTAACCAATTTTATAGAATTATGTTATATTATAGGTATTAAAATTAAAATAACATAATGAAACTATATTTAATATAGTAATTCATTATATAATCATGTTATAATAATAATTTTAGGAGTAGGAGGATGAAATAAAATGAAAACACTCGTTGATGATTGTTACCTCTTATTTGGGTAGCCCCCACAGGTTTGCACAGAATTATTTCATAGATTAATTTATATAAAATATAAGGCTTACGTAATGAGTGGATTTAATTTGATATGTGATTTTCGATAGGCATGTTCGATGCAAATGGAATAAGAGATTTGAAGAAGTAAAGAGAGTGGGTGGCCTTTTATAGTTGAAGAGGAGTGGCATTCATGTAAATAATCAAAAGTATTCAATATTTGGAAGACCATTACACCTCATGTGGATCCAAATATGATAATTATATGTATATGGAAGTAATATTGTTTGTAAAAACTCCATCGCACAACAAAACCAATATTTTAAACATCTAATTCCTTAACATCTATGTATCCCGATTTTTCTATTTTTATTTTCACTATGGTAATTAGTTATATAACCGTGGTAATTTATCAATTAATAATAAATAAGAGTGAATCACTTTATATAATTTTTATTCACTAATTAAATATATTATATAAAATTTAAATAAGGTAAAATCCCATGTGTGTGGGAAATTAAATTTAACATAAGCTCATGTAACTTGCAAAAACACAGCTTTAACCTTAACTGCACTAAATAAAAATTTAGTATTTAATGGTCAATATCATGTTTATAATTCTAAAATTGGTCCATTAATAGAATATCAGTTATATTTATTAATATTTAAAAAATAATTATTATAATATAGAATTTTTAGAAATTTTAAATCATTAAATAAAATATCATTTATTGTAAAACAACATTAATGTCAATTTTAAAATTAGTCAATTAATTTAAATTTTAAAAATATAAATAAAATAATGAAATTAAAATATATTATTTTAAAACCAATTTATCATTATATTAAAATTTATGAAAGAAATTTTATATAATATTTTTTTAATTTACTTCACTTTTAATATTTTTAGTATCATTTGTTTTATTTAATTGATAACAAAAAATTACTTTGTTGGGGTTTCAGAAGAATTTATTGTAATAATCTAATGGAACAATATTTTAAAAAAAATTATGAAGAAAAACTAATTTATATTTCAAATGTATTTATTTAACCAAAAATTTATTTTTTTCCCTTTCTGAAATCATTATAGTTATTCAATGTATGAAAAATATCTTTTTTGTCATTTTATTTACTTATCTTATTATATGAGTCATATTCAAATTATAGTGGAATATAACTATCATATTTCAAAAATAAAAATTTCAATGATCTTAATAAAATCATTAAATATAAATAATTTTTTTTTTCATTTTCTCTGTTATCATTATAGTTACCCCCCCATAAATCAATTTTTTTTGCATAAATACGGTAAATAATTTCAATTGAATTCAAAATTCATCTAAGTCAAAAAGTATTTCTACTATATCATGAAATAAAATTTTTTGTTTTACTAAATAAGGAATCAATTTTTCCATCTTTAAATTACTATAGATGAGGAATATATTTTAAAATTTCTCGTGGACGTGATGGGAAAGGAGGTTTTTGAAGTGATAATGTTCAGAATATTACAATTTTTTTATATAAAAATTCAAAATGATATTGATTTTTAATAACAAAATTGGATTAATATTCTTATAATTGAACTATTTAAACATTAAGACGAATTTATTATATAATTTTACTCTATAAATAAATAAAATTTGGAGAAATTGTTTAATTAAAATGTACTATTTATCAAAATTCCTCAAAAAAATATAACTTTTCAATATAATAAAAAATTTATCACTAAGATATTTTTGACATGATTATTTAAAAAATGAATTTTATTTAAAAGACTACATTTGATTAATCTGTTAAAAAGAATTTTTTCAAAAAAAATGAAAAAAAAATTTCTGAAAAATGTATATTTAGAACATATAAATAATTTACAAAAATTAAAATTTTTATTATTAATATGTTGTTAATTTAAAACCATTATACAAAATTTTAAATTATTATTTATTACAATTCATATCACTAGGATTAACATGTAGGATAAATAAGTCAAGTTTAGATAAATTAGTAATATATCTTGGTTTTTTATATATTTTGTGTTTTGTGTTTTGTGTAATGCATTTTGTGAAAATTTTGTGAGTAGAATAAGATTAACATGGTGTTTCATATAAAATAATTTCTAAATGAAATTTAATGTAATCAAGAAAAATAATAATTACTTCGTGTGACAGATTCTACCCCCATTAAAATGAATTCCTCTTTTGTAATTTTTCATTCTGATAAAATAAAATGAATAGTTATACCTAACCATATTATTATGTTCCTTAATTGTTTGCTAAAAATAGTGGTAAAAATTACCTTGGATAGGTGAGTGGTCATATTTCATAGAACATTATATCAATATTCCATAATCCTCACTAGTTATTCCTTGTAAGAGAGATCATCCAACAATGGAATAATAATTGAGTTTGGTTTAGGAAAAGGGTCTTTTATGTACTTTCTCAAGATAGAAACAAGGAACACATCATGCAGCTGATAGTGTTTTTGTAGAATTTGAAATATATAAGATTCCATCTCAATAAGATCATGAATTTTAAAGGGACTAATATAACTAGGGCATAGTTTCTGTTTCTTCCTAAAATACATAACCTACTTCCATGAAAAAAATCATAAAAAAATAATTTCAAAAAATACAAATTCAAAATAACCTCAATGTTTATCAGTATAACTGTTCATTCAATATTTTATAGTACTACCATGTTATTGAATGGATCTATCCTTCTCTATCATATGATAAAATTTTTCATGTCCTTATATCTTTCATTATGTAACAACATTCAACTGTTTTGAAGTTTTACACATCCTATCATAAAAGGATTCATAAAGAGCCATCAAAATTTTCAAGTACAATCTATCATTGTATGAAAACAAAACCTGATAATGGTGTTAGTACCAAACACCTTTTATATTCATTGGATGATATCTTTTAGTAACCTCTAATCCTATATTCGTAGAGTGTAAAGTAATTCCTCATCAAATAACATTTTCACTATATAAAACCAATGTTTTTTATTTCTATAAATGTCTATTAAAATACCATTATCTCAATAATATATTTTTACATAAAACCTCAAAAGGGATATCAATGAATTTGAAATTATAATCAAACATAAAATCATATACTGTTGATTGTATCCATAACTCATATGTCAATATATACTAAAGATATATATGACTCAAAAATATAATTCAAAATTTATTTTTTAAATATTTACTAATATCATTCAAAAAAAAGTTCACATTGGATGCTCCAGTTCATCAGTATACCGATAGAATATCAAATGGGATTTCATAATTCGAAAATTCTTATAGAAAGAGATAATCACCTAAAATTTCATTAAAGGATGAATAATATGATATTCAAAGGGGTCATTCATACATCATCATACATTAAATTCCAATCATAAGTTGGGGGAATTAGTGTGCCCTAATAATCAGGATTCACTTCAGCCGTCTTTATTGCGTAATATTTAACTTCAAACATTATCTTCAAATGTTTTTGGAGATGAAAAACATTATTAACCCATGGGTTTGGGAATTTATTATAATAATTTATATACTCCTTTCAATTGAAACACTAAGCCATGAGAGGTGTATTTTTTGAAATTTTTTCATTATTTACATCATTCGCTAAACTTTTCCCCTCACATCATCATCCATCCACTTTATGAACTTATTATTAAAACTGAATAAATATAATAGTCTTATTAATAAAACTCCCTCCATGTTTCCGTTCACACATATAACATATAATAATGAAAATATTCTTCTATCCATTGTTCTTATATTTTTTTCTTGTCTTGTCCCGACCCCAAATTCATGATGCGATGCCTTACATTATTAAAGAGACATAATTTCATGGAATCAAATAAGAAATTTCCAATCCATTTATTATTTTTGAAAAAATATATTTCATAAATTTTATACAAATTACATTTTTAAATATAATATAAAACATAATACATAACAAGGACTAATAAAATTCCTCCACAAAACTCATTCCAAGAATTCATCTTCATATCTTTGGGAAATTAAACATAATATGAGTTTATGTAAATTCTAAATAGGGGTATATAAAACAAATAACTAATGAATAGATGAGTATATTCATAATGTAATTATAAATTACTAATTAGGCATTCAATATAAATATCATGATTAGGCTTGATAAATATGGAACCTTAGATAACTGAAACACATTCAATTTAATCATTAAAATGACAATGAGATGCATCGATATATATGTCGAGGAAAAATTATAATGGATTATAAAAATAATAATATTCTAAATAAATTAAATACATAATTATTATACATCAATATTGTCAAGGTCATGATACCTTTAAAATCATTATTTATTCTCAAGATAATTTAAAATATTCAGATTTATCCAAATGATTTTTTTCAAGAGACTTTTGATGTATTGAGGGGTGTGAATTAATAGGTACCCATCCTGTATAGTGAATTTCTAAATAATTACTCATATATAAAATCTTTTAATTAATTAATCAGCAAAATTCCATATCAAATATCCATATCGAATAAAAGATACATATTTATCAATAATTCCCCAGTTAATCCAATAAATGTCAAAGTGGACACAATATCTAAAAAAATAATTCGATTTAAGAAATAAAAACATAGATTTAATGATAATATGTATTTTAAAAATAAATTTAATTTATACTGAAAATTTTCATAATGAATTTATTTTTCAATTTAATGCTAACAATCACGAAAGAAGTGATGTTGTAAAGATAACTTTTACAACATAGTAATTTTCAAGTCAAAACCCCTTGAATGAGATAGTTGAACGTGAAACATTAAATAAAATTAATTTTGAGAGATTCATTATATTAATTGAAAATATAAAATTATATTCAACACATTAATTTGAAATGATGTATAATAACTCATACATATCAATGAAATGAAAATTCAGATGAAATCGCTTACCTTGGGTTTCCTTTTGGTTGAGTAGTATTTAACATCATCTATAGTGGTTTAAATTTTTATAATAGATTAAAAAATAACTGGTATCATATTTATGATGACATATATTCTATTCTTATAATATTTTATTACCCATTTTTTAATGATCATTCAATATTTTCATCATTTTGGGTGTTAATTATCATGTTTTGTGAGTATTTTTTAAGTTATTATCAATTTTTCCTATAAAAAAGATCAATATTTGGAAATCCCCATGGTGTAAAATATGATTTAATTATCATATTTATTCAGTATATATGTATTTATGTTAATTCATAATGTTTTGTGATTTGAAATGCAATGCACTGTTCATGGAGACTATAGGCAACCCGCATGCATGAATGCTACATCGATTTAATTAGAATATTTAAAAAATGATATATATACATATATGTATATATAAATTATCATTAAAATATCATATTTATATCATTTATTTAAATTATTTTTATTAAAATATTCCATTAATACATTCCATTTATAGTTTTAATGAATCACATTGCTCTAAGGAGGCAGAATTCCATATGTCCACAAACAAAGTTATCGTATTCCCAATAAATGAAAAGCATGAAATTATGTGTTATATAAGAATTAATGAATAATTAATACATTATAAATATCATAAATAAAATATATAAACTATAAATACATCATTATTTCTAACCTTGAAAGTTATTAATGGAGGAATGAACAACATCAGTTCATGAGGTGGTACTCCATCGTACACATGAACGATGCCTGCGTATCAAATTTGAATAATTTCTATGAAAGTGATGGGAAAATTATTACCATAAAAATTTATAACTAAATTTAATATAATTTTTTAATTATATAATCATGATAAAAAATTAATTTAATTATTGGAGATGTAAATGAAACAAAAGTGGTCATCTAAGAACATTACATCTTATTCAGATAAACCAGTTTGGTTTATACGAAAAAATATTTTTTGATTTACTTATAACATAATTTAGGATTATATTATGAGATATTTATGTTGGGATATTATTTCAGAATATCTAAGTTAGTTTATAATTTTTGATAAGTGTGAAAAAGTGCGATGGGAGAGTTTTTTTATTTGTAGAGGAGTGACATTCATAAAAATTTATGAAATGGGAATTCCAACCATTACATTCCTTATCAGGTGAATCTAATAATAAAATAAATTATAAAAAAATGTATTATATGTTAAAATTATGTCCATAATGTTTTTTATACTTTTTTACCCAAATTTTCCCCTTATTTTAAGGTTTAGTAACTTTTAAAAAAATTTGTCTTAGTCATTATAAATAACATTAATTAATTTCACTTATTTTTTGGTAAAAAACTAATGTGAAAATATAAGAAATAATAAATTATTCAGATTCAAAATGTGGAATCAATTTTTTCAAATTCCAGTAATGGAATGGGTGGAAAATAATTCAAAATTAATTATTGAGAACAGACGAAAAATATGTTTTTTAAAGTGAGAATGTTCAAAAGTTTGAAATAATTGTATATCCAATTTCAATGTCAAATTTATTTAAATGAGATAAATTGTAATAATTTTTGTATAATATAATTATTTAAACCCTTAAACCATACAATATTATTTATCCTTATAGATAAATTTGAAAAAAATTTGTTTTCAATTAAAATTTATTATTTTCACTATTCATTAAAAAATGAAACTTTTCCGAAAACTACCAAAAATAAAACATAACCTAATTTCTAGGTTTTTTTTAAAAAAGTGAAATATAATTTTCCATATTAAATTTATAAATGTTTCCAAATTCAAATTTAATGTAAGCTTGCTATTAGAAAGAAATAAAATTGTTTTTACAAAAATATAGGTTTTTTGATGTAAAATTGGGATTATTCATTATCACATGATAAGAAAATATATTATGTGAATGTAAAAATATTTTATTCGATATATAACATAATAATTTTATATATAAATTCTTTTAATGTCTCATAATTTAAAAGATTGTGCCAAACATGACTAAATATTGTTTTGTTTAAATTTTTTGTTGTATGAATTGCATGCTATGGAAAAAACTAAATTTATTCCAAATGTAAAATATTTAAATGTCTTCGTTTGATACATTAATTATTCATAATTGTTTTAGTTATTGTTGGGTTATTACATTCTAAAATTTTTTGTGTAGTTATTCTTCATAGAATCCTCTAGTTCCCATGACCCTTCTTCCATTTTAAAATTTATGCAGAGAACCTTTACAAGATGAGTCATCTGATTCCCCAATACTTTATCACTAGTATCATGAATATGGATGGTTTCCTCATATTATGAATGGTTAGGTTACTACTTAATTACATCATATGTGAGAACATGTGCTGGTTTAGGCATATATTTCATAGATGATATATATATAAAACACCATATACATTTGAGAGATTTGGATGAATTGACAATTGATAAATAAAAAATTCAACCATTTCAAGAATTATTAAGGGTTTCAAATACATAAGACTTAGTTTCCATTTCTTACCAACCGTAATAACACCCATATAAGGATATAATTTCAAAGAAACATGTCCTCCGATTATGAACTCTAAATATTTCTTTTAATTAATAGCATATATATTTTTCCATAATTAAGATAAGTTAATGTTATCCAAAATATTCTTTACATAATTTATTGTGTCTTTAATATTTTTTCATCCTACTATTTTTTTCAACTATATCCCAACATGTAGGAGTATAAAACATCTTTTTATATAATTCATCAAACAAAGTCATTTGAATACACGAATTAAAAATATAATTATATGAAAACTCTAACAATATTTGGTACTAATTAAAAATACCTAGAATGTTGAGTTATCCTAACCTCAACAAGTCCTTTATTTCATGAATTTTTCATTCAAATATTCCATTAGTTTAAGGATGGTTGGTACTTTTCAAATGAAGCTCTATATCATGATCCTTATGAATAATATTCAATAACATTGATGTAAATGATGGATAAGTATTATAAAAAATTGATAAATGGTTCTCCATGATGTATTCAAAAAAATTAACATAAAGCCTTGAATTGAGGTCAAGATAGTGGTGTTCTATTATTTCTACGAAATGTACATATTATTCTTCAAAAATCATTGATAACCCATATTTCATTATCATTTATTGGAGTGTTTTATAGTACTATCACAATGTAAATTTAAATTTAATCCCATTTAATCATAGGAATAATAATAGTTTATATAAATCCATTAGGATTATACCACATAGGTTTCACTTGCGGATAAACAAAAACTATTTAAAATAGATCAAAAATTTCAATCTTCAGGTTATCCTACTAAAAATGTTCCTTGAAGTCCCTATATAAAACATCCCATTACCATTTTATCATGTAATCTCTTTAACTATTTATGGTTTTTCACACCCTATATATTGGTAGGATACCTATAATGTTGATGTAAGATATTTTTTGGACAGTCACCATGAATAGGTCTATATTAGAGGCTATGAAATTACTTCACACTGTGTAACAATATTACACGTCGTGTAATGTGTGTTGTATGTATGTCATGAAAGGAAATATCACACATTGATCTGGTACACATAATGGATAGTGATTACATGTCCTGTATTGTGTAAATGTTGTATTTTTAATCCAATGAGATTAGTTTTTAGGCCTATGTTTGATTTGAAAATTTCATGTTATGATCATGAGTTACATGTCTGGAATCGGCCCAATTCCAGTTTTTAAAATATGAGTGTGGATGTTATTTTTAGTCTTTCCATTCGTTTCTCATGGATATATACTTGAGGTAGTTCTAGTGCATTTCTGATAGAATCAAGACCTTACAGATCAATCCATTCGATGTCCTATATCCATTGTGATCTCAATGTATCTCTCTAGGTATGTTTTCAGTACGGTTCCTCATTGCGATTGATCATTATAGCACCCTTTAGTTGTGTTATCAGATATATTGACCTAAGATTCATTTTTATTCAATTTTTTAACCTAGATTTGTTGTCAGATATCATTCCCATTTGTTTTGTGATATCATTCCCAAGGCCTTTTCTTCCATTGGTCATGCAGCGACAGACGATATTCTTTGATGTATGTGGGTTTACTCTCATTCATTGACTCCTTGTCTTCTAAATTAAATCAATATTGATGTTGATATGATACAAGGGAATTCATAGACAATGTTGGTTTTTTTATTGGTGGATTTCGTTATAGGTGTTTGTGACCTAAGCATAGAGGTAGTTGGTTCCATATCTATTTCATGAAAATGGGTCTTTTTATTTTCTTAAAAACAGATTCATAATGAAATTTTCATGGTTTTTTTGTGCGTGTTGAAAAGGGTTTTTAATGAAAAATATGTTTTACCTTGTTATTGATTAAGGATGGTAAAAGGAGTATTTTCTAATAATTGATATGGAATTTTTGAAATGGTATTTCAAAGAATTGATATTATTTGGGTAAAAAGAACATGGTTTACCTTCGGTATATTAGTTGACGTTTGAGCTTCAGGCCATCATTTATTATTATTTGATAGTCATGGAGGTTTTTCTTGGGAATTTCCTATGTTTATTAGGACCATTATTCTAGGGTATGAATATTGAAATTTTGGGGGGGTTTACTCATTTGGTATTCCACTTCTTCATAGGCTTGTCTTTTAGGATTAGAATTTGGGCACTTTATTGATTGATTGTGGTACAATTAGTCTATAGTTGGGACCTAAAATAATTTTTGTTGTTGTGATACATATTCTAATGTTTCGTATTTCATGGATTTCTGAGTTAGCCTTGATATGAATGTTTATGCTAGTGGAAAATGGTATGGTAATTGTTGTTTGAAATTAATATATCGGTTTTTCAAATAAGAATGCAAAAGGGAAAGGTTTTCAATGGTTTCTATAAAAATTATTTACTATGTTTGATGCTATATTTTTTATATGGAAGGAGAATATAAATATTTTTTTGAAGAGACTGGTTATGGAACACTTGGGTGGGATCCTAATAAGCATACTAGCTCACACCCTATGCACCTCTCTGATGGAGTATAGACCATTATTTGTTTTCCCTTGTAGGGAATGGTAGGGCACCACAATGAGGCGGTGATGTTCGTGTCAGCTAGATGGGTAGCTAGTAGTGAGATGGTGGCAGTCCATCCTTACCATCATTTGGAGTAGATTGTTGGGTTTTTGTTCTTTTTCATTCTAATTACCTTAGAGTTTTAGATATTTTAACAATTATTTACTTTTTTCTAATTTTTTAATGTTATGGAAAATATGTATTCTTCATATACTACTGTTATTTCTAGTTATATATATATATATATTCAATGTGGTTGATTAGTTTTAGAGAAATAGATACCTCTCTTGCATTGTTCTATGCCTGAGTGCTTGTCTCCAACACGTTGGGATCATGAATGCCCATTTAGCATGTGATTGACAAAGTCGAGTGCCTGGTTTAATGGAAACCCGAGTCAGTTCATTATAGTTTAGTATCAAAGGTGACATGTTGTCAAAATATGATACATTTGAAAAAATGATAGACTAGAGATAAGATTTTATTGAGATTAAAGGTATGTTGAAATAAGTTCATTGCCATCTCTTCTCATAAAGAGACTCAAGATACGATTGGTTGTCAAGATATGTGTGTCTAGTAATGATTTTTGGTTTAAAAATATTACTTTTTTTTAATATTGAATTTCTAGTTTGAACTGAGATTTGTTTTGTTGTATTCTCATTATTTTGTTTTGGTGTGCTATAATATGACTCCATGAATTCATCCATGAGTTCCACAGGATGGTGCAACTGATGCCCCTCAAGCGAACCCACCTATATAACAGAATATCCTTGGGGAGATAGTATGGTCAGTCCATGCTATCGAATCAGATTTACCACAAGTTTAGAATGTTATTGACGAGTTACAATCCGTAGATGGAGGAGAGAGATATATATTGTGGTAGATCTTACATGAGAATCCACTTCCTTGTAATGGAAATAATGAACCTTAAAAGGATTAGTAATTGATGGATAAAGTTGAAAAAATATAAAACATCATTATGAATCCTAAATATATAAGTGTAAAATGTGTATCGTTTAGAATCGAGAGTTCCAGAATGTGATGGTAGGATTCTATGTTCCAAGTAGTTAAACACATCGGCTTGAATTGGAAGGGTTTCAAGACCTTGTTATTTCAAAAGTTCGTTCTAGAGTCACTGATACGAGTGAAGTATCTAGATATATTATATCATTACACCAGAGAGATAATTTGGTGTTGGAATACACGAATCATTGTTCTATGCTTGTACATTTTTCTCTAAACGTTGTCATGAATGACCAACTGAATGATTATATGTACCTATTGGTTTTGTGATTAGATATCATATTACAGGTTTTTTTGCTGATGTATTATACCTATGGAAAGATGATAAATCAACCCATGATGGAGTAAATTAATTTGGTATTCATTGTTTTATTTTCACCGTTTCTCTTCTATTGGGTGGCAGTTTCAGTGGAGTGAATGGGAAGAGGAGGAGGTGGCCTGATCGTCTCAGGAGTAGTGGAGGTGGGTATTTGCAGTGAGCCTCATTTATAAAATTAGTTACAATGGTTAATGTTCCCCTAACATGCTTTTAGTGTGGAAAGGGAGGACACATAAGACATTATTGATCTTTTTCAGTGAATAAATACAATAGTTATGGATACATTGGTCATTTAAAGTGCTTCTATTAGGATATGAATACACCCCATTAAGACTAGGGTTTGTTTTCTCAAAAGCCTACTATGCTTTAGTCAGAAGCTTCAAATACAACAGGGCACCAGCCACATGCCTCATGAGTGAAGAATTTTCACAGGAAGTTATGTGTCTAATAAGAGTTGATGCTGGTTAAAAACAATGACAGGTACTATCCTTATTTCATCTTCGGTAACAATTTATTTATTTTATATAAGTTCCACCCATTGGTTTTTATTATCATGTTTTTTTGATGTTCGTAAACATCAAATGAAACTTATGTACTTTACAATGGATTAGGAAGCACATATTAGAAAGTGGAAAGAGTAAGGGTTTTAGTGTTGTTGTTTATTGACACAATTGATAATGTTAGTTACAGATTTTCTTATTCTTTATTTAGATCTATTTGACATTATCATTGGTATGGATTGGATATTATTCCATCCATGTGAGGTTGATTCTTATCATCATCATGTTTTCGATATTAGTGTTGATGGGAGAACTCATGTGTTTCATAGGGAGTGGGACCTGAGGTGATGTTGCGTTGGAAATTCATGGCCAGTGACCATGAGTTTTATGGTTTCTGTTGCATTTCAGATCGATGAAGTTTCTTCTGATGATGATCTTCCAATTTTTGTATGATAAATTCTAGATATATTCTATATGATTTGTTCTGTCTTACTCCAGAGATAGTGGTAGAGTTTAAAATTGATCTGGTGCTTGGTACCCAACCTTTATCGAGACATTCATATCATATTTAACCAGTGGATCAGAAATAGCACTACATTGAGTAGGATGGTATGTGGGAAAAATGTTCTATTCACCTTAGAGTTTCACCTTCTGAAGCCCATGTACAATTTGACAAAAAATCATATGGTTCCTTTTGTTTATGAATGTACTATCAAAAGTATAAATGGGATAAAATTAAGGAAAAATATCATTTTATTAATGTGGATGATCTGTTTGATCAATTAATGGGGCAATGTGGTTTTCAAGGAATGAACTATTGTTGGGTTATCATCATCTCAGATTTCGGGATTCTCATATAGCGAAGGCATCCTTAAGAATAATTTTTAACAATTATGAATATATTATGATGCCTTTTGTTCTTCCTAATTCTCCTTTAGTTCTTATGGATTTGATGATAAAATATTCTATTAATTTCTTGACACTGTTGTGGTAGTTCTCATGGATGATATTCTAGTTTATTAAATGTTGTCATGTGATCATGAGCACCATCTAGGTTTGGCTCTGAAAATTTTAAGAAGTCACCATTTGTATGGAATTATTTGGAAATTTAGTTTCCGAAATCAATTGTGATGTTCTTGGGGAATATATTTTATTAGCATAGATTATCAATTGTTCTAGAGAAGGTACATGACATTTTTTCATGGTTGGAACCACATAATGACTTTGAGATATGAATTACCCTTGTCCTTTATGTAAAATACCAGTGGGTTTTTAGGGACATATCTTAGATAGTGTCACCTTTGAATGCTATTATCTAGAAATAGCTAGAATTTTATTAGGATGTCATATGTTAGACTTCATAAAATGAACTGAAAAGGCTTCTAACATCTGTTTCTATTCTAATCTATCCTAATACCGATATGGAGTACACAGTGTTTTATGATGATTTGGGTTTTGTTTTGGGATGTTTTCTTATGGATTATGTCCACATGGTATCTTACAAATATCTTCATCTTTGACCACATGAGAAGAATTACCCAACTCACAATCTTGATCTTGCTACAATTATGCATGCACTTAAATGATGATGACATTATCTCTATAGTTAGAAGATAACATTATTCTCTAATCATAATTGTATAAGTTATATATTTTTTATAAAATTATATGAATCATTGAAAAAGATTATGGGCATAATACCTTCAAAAAATTGAATAAGGTATCTCATACATCATATGAAGGGGGAATGTTGTTGCATAAACTCTTTGCAGGAAAGTATCATTACATGATATCCTAGACTTGAAGGAGTAGTGGATCCTTATAGGGATATTCACAAAATTATATCTAGATTACCATGAGGATGTTTCAGGTGTGGTTTTGGATAGTGTTTTGTTATTATCATCTCTAGTGGATTCTAATTTGAAGAGTCAGCAGTTGGATGATGAGTTTCTAAAGACTCAGGATAACCATTATAGTTGTGACACCACTCCACGATTGTATCATTCTTCTAATGGATTTATTCACTACAAGAAATGGATTTTAATCCTTGTTTATGTTAAAATTTCAATCATTTCTTGATTTTCAATACTATTCATGGTCCATATATAAAAAACTAAAAATATGTGTTATGAAATGAGGTGATGATTCTGGTTCCCATATATGAAGTGTGCCATCATGGAGTTTGTGCCTCCCCATTATATCTTCCAATGAATAAAGGTATAGATCTTGAATCATTGTAGTTTGATTCATCGTCTTTCATTTCAAGTTTGGAAATGGGATGAGATATCCCTGGACATTATTGTTGGATTTCCAAAGACTCCCAAAGTGAAAAATATTATTGGGGGGGGGGGGTTGATCAGTTGAAGAATTCTTCGGATTTCATATAAATAGAAGACACCAATAAAGTATAAGATCTATGTATGATGTATGTGTAAAAGATTGCGAGGTTACATGGTAGTCATTCAATTTTTTTGATAGGGATCCCAGGTTTTCTTCGAGATTATAGAGGAGTCTTCAAGAGGCATCTTGAACTCAGCTCAAGTTGAGCACAACTTAACATCCAAAAACAGATGGTCAAACAAAGTGAGTAATTCATATCGTGGAAGATATGCTCCACTTATGGTTGGGATTTTGGGGGAGCATGGGATATTCATATAGGGATAGAAATGTTTTTATAAATATAGTTAGCAGTCATTATTAAAAAGGATCATTTTTATGTGTTTTATGGTCACCCGTACAGATCACATAATTTTTGAGTAGAGGTGGGTGAAGTAACTTTTTTTGGATCCAGTCTGGTTCATGATTCATCTACAATATTTTCGGATGAACATAATAATCTAAATAAATAACTAGAGTAAATAAAAATCATTTACAAACTATTTTCATCCACTATTGGTGTTTACCGTAAGTGATTGGGTCATCATGAAAGTTTCTCCTTGTTTGGGTCTCTGTCGACTTGGAAAATAAAGAAAGATAGCTATGAGATATGTTGGATTATTTCAGGTCACTGGGAAGGTCAGTAATATTTCTTATCAAATAGATTTTCAAGTTTTGTTTATTTAAATTCGATATTTTTTTTGATATATATCAGCTCAAGAAGTATCACGCTAATCCTGATCATGTTTAGAGTTGGGATGAAATTGAGTTGGAGCCAGATGCTTTTGTTTAAGAGGATCCAGTTGAGATCATTTACTCGGAGAAGAAAGTCTTGTTTGGGAAGTCGAATCCCTTTGTTAGGGTCCTATTGAAACATGGATCATATTTTCTTGAGTCTTGGTTATACAAATCATTGATGATGGAATAATTTCCTCAAATATTTCTGGGGATTACATCTTCCACATGTCTTCTTGGGGATATAAATTCATTATGATAGGGAGTTTGTAACATCCCATTACCATTTAATTAGAAAATAATGTAACCTCATATTAGTTTACCCCATACATGAGAATGATAGGATACTGATAATGGTGATTTTATATATTTTTAGTACAATCACTATGAATAAGTTAGTTTTCCATGTTACAGTATGATTGCATGCCATGTAATGGGCGCTGGACGTGTTCCGTGAAAAGAATTATCAAGATGTGAATTGGTACATGTCTTGAATGGTGATTACATGTCATGTATAGTGTAAATGATGGATTTTTAATATAATGATATGGGGTTTTAGCGTATTTTTGACATAGAAATTTCACATCATTAATATGGGTTACACATTGGTAATCATCTCATGTCTAGTTTTTAGAATATAGGTATGGATATTTTGATTCAGTCCTTTAACTTATTATTCATGTGTCTCACCCTAAGGAAGTTCTAGAACATTTTTTATAGACTCAACCACTTCGAGATCGATCTGTTTGATGTCTGATCTCTATTGTGATCCCAGTGCGTCACTCAAAGTATGTTTTCTTTTTAGTTCTTTATTGCGAATGATCATGGTACCACCATTGAGTTGCATTATTTTATCTATTCACATAATATTAAAGTTTATTTTTAATTTCTTCATAATCTGTTGTGTGATCCCATTCAAGAGGCCTTTTCTCTTATAGGTCAAGGTGCGGAGGGCAGTTTTCTTTGAGGTATGTGGGTTTCCTATATTTGGAAAACCCCCTAGCTTCTATATGGATTCAATCATGATGTGGATCTGATTTACGTTCTTTCTTTAATGTTGTTGTGTTTAGTTTTTGGTGGATTCCATTACATGTGTGTGCAACCCGATCATTGAGGTATGTGGTACCGTTACTAGATTAAGATAATATATCTTATTGTTTTTCTTTACAAACTAATTCATATTTAATTTGGAATAATAATTATGTGTATGTGTTGAAAATGGGTTTTAATGATAAATTTTTTCCCTTTGTTATTGTAAAATGTGGATAGAATGGTTATTTTCATATAATTGAAATGGAATTTGTGAAATGGTATTGAAAATTTATTTCAAGCATTGAAATGATTTGTGAAAAAGGGAACATGTGTTACCTTGGATACATAGGTGGAAGGAGTTTTGTGGGGCTATCTTCCATTTATTTGTCATTATCATGAAGAATTTTATAGGTTATTTCGTCTGTTTCCTAGGCCCGTTGTCCTAGGGGACTAATATTTACATTTTTGGCGGTTTAATCTAGGGGTATTCTTCTATTTCATAGGCATATGTTATATGATCAAAAATTGACCACTTCATTGGTTGATTGTCATACGAGTGGTCTACAGCTAGGACCTGTAGTATTATTTAGTGTTGTGACACATGTTCTTCTTTTTATTATTTCTTAGACTTCTGAGTTATATATGATATCCTTGAATATTCTTTCGGAAAATGGTATAGGAAACTTTCCTTAAAATTGATATACCTTCTTTATTTATAAGTGTAGAAGATTGAAATGTTTACCATATTTTATATAAAACTAATTTTATGCATATAAGTTCATGTTATTACATGAAATGGGAATACTAGAACTATTATACAATGAATTTTTACGAATCAAATTGGTGGGATCAGACTGATCATGCTATCTCACACCATACACACCTCTTCAGTGGTGCGTAGACCATTTTTTCTCTTCAAGTGCAAAAAAAGGCAAGTAACCTTAGTGAGGTGGTGTGGTTTCTATCAGTCTGTTGGGTATATGGTGTTGAGATAGTGGAAATATTTTCACAAAATTGTTTGTAGTATCTATTTAGTATTTAGTTCATTTTTGTTTGAGTTGTCTTAGAGTTTTATCTACTTAAACAGTTATCAGTTTCTGTTGTTTTCTTATTGTTGTAGAATATATATCTTCTTCATCTCGACATTTGATGATTATTTTATTTAAATATTCTATTTTGTTGTTTCTGTTTTGAGAAATCCCACCCCTTGTTCGGTTTTTTTATAACCTGGTGTTTGTCACCAATTCGTGGGGATCAGAAACACCCTTCAGGTATCTGATATATTATGTCGGGTTTTAGGTTTGAATATAACCTAGGACAGTTTTTTACACTCTATATAATTATTCTACTAGGGTGTATAGATATTTTTTATCAGTGATCATTGTCTGAAAATTACCTTTTCAGATCATGTATAGAAGAAACAGATAACCTCTTTCAAAAATTTATAACACCATCTACACAAACAATGTATTCAAATGTTATATCATTCAGACCTTTAATTATCTTTTGAATTTCATAATCATTAGATTAAAAGTTTCATTATATTATATAATAATTAGGGTTTTGAAATCATTTAAAAAGGATTGATTTATTGCCTTCTTTTTAAATAATCATTTCAATATTTACTGGATCCATTAACATAGGATTCATCTCAATACTCACTTTAGTTGGAAATCTATGATCATTCATAATCAATGTATTCACTATATTATTTTCTCCCCCATAGTGGTATTTTATTATGAAACCAAAATCCATGTGCTATATAAGACATTAACATTGCCACATGTTGAGATGCTTTAATGATATGATATATTTCATACTTTTATGATCCATTTTTATATCTCATTTTTTACCACAAATATAATGTATCTATATTTTTAGGTTAATATTTCTACCGATAAATGAATATCAGGGGTTGCATAGTTCTATTCACGATTCTTCAATTCTTTTGATGCATATGAAATAACATTATCATTTTCTATTAGGATGTAACTAAGTCCCTTTTTATATGCATCACTATATATGATAAACCCATAACTTTTATATGGTAGAGTAATGTTAAAATTAGTGAATTATCTTTTCTTTATTTCATAAAATCATTCTTCACATTCCATTTCCCCAACATTATTAACCCCTTTACGTGTAATATTTTTAAATTGGTTATCCATTGAAAAAAATTCTAAATAAATAACCAATAATAACATCCCAAACCAATGCATAAATGTACTTCAGTTATGTTTATTTGAATATTCCATTATATGACTACCTTTTTATTATCATGACCAACTAGTATTCCATACTAGGAGACAATATTGCGAAGAAAAGAAACATCTTTAATTTAGAAATAAAACTTTATAAAATTCTATTATAGAACTCCCCATGAATGAGTCTTAGGAATGAACCACAAATGTTTCTATAGTTCCTCCTATATTTTAGAATATACCAAAATATCATCAATGAATTCCGAAAATAATTGTCAATAAATTCTTTCAATACTATGTTTATTAGGTCCCAAAAAATTGGGGGTGATTTAGTCAATCCAAATATAATTACTGTAAAATTATAATGTTCATACCTTGGATAAAAATATTCAGTTGAAATTTATTCCATCATTAATCCCAACTGGTTATACCCAGAATGAAGATAAATCTAGAAAAATATTGGGCTTCCTGAAATTGATCAAACAGTTCAGCATTTAGAGGAATAAGATACTTGTTATTTATTATAATAGAATTTATTTCCCTATAATCAATGTATAGCCTCATGGATCTATATGTCTTCTTATGGTAGAGGATAATCCCTCACCATGGTAAAAAAATAGGTAAAATAAAAACCTTATTATCCATATCATCTAGTGATTTATACAACTCCACAAAATCCATTGTGAAAATTCTATATGGATTCTTTGATATTGTCATTGCATTGAGGATTCAACTGGGGTAAAATTATACTTCAATCTCTGGGGGATGTCTAGATAATTCGTCAAGAAATACTCAATTTATTCTTGCATAATGGGAATATCCTCAATATAAAGATTGAGTTTTTCATCACTAGTTGTTGTTTGATCTTTTTAACCTTAAATTTATATCAGTAAACTATTGGTGGTGGATCTAGATAAAAATATAGTGATGATGCTCCTTCGGTAAAAATAAGAAATTTTAAATCTTCCTAAATGTTTATAATTTTTTTCCACTCTTAATATATATTTACACCATATTATGAGATACATTTATAATAAGGATTATTTCAATGTCATTCATAGGTATGATAACAAGTTCAAAATGTAAAGCCCATTTATGTGTCATAATGGTGATTTCTAGACAAATATTTTTTTTTCAATAAGACTACCTTAAGATTTTTAACTAAAAACTCTCTCATAAAATGAAATCGTAAATTCATATTTTCATGTAAAATAGGTTAGACATAAAAGAATGTGATGATGAATAATAAAATATGGTATTGTATTAATTTAATGAAAATATTAACATACCTTCCCATACAACATTTTGTACTTATACCACCAATATAGTTGTCATATAAGCTAGCCCATGTCCCCATATCCTTTTTATGTTATATTCCATTAATTCTTGGGGTATTCATTTTCATAGTTCCATATATCCTTATAAGAAAAAACATTAATAATAGTGTTTTACTTCTTCCCTTCATATTATTTAATATGATAACCCTTTTCTCCATAAATATAAAAAAATCCTAGTCCCTTTAGTAAATTATTATAGTGATGTTCCCCTTCTTATTAAACTTGGTACAGAGTTGGTTAAGCTGATAAGAGGGGATTTTATAGGGCTGCATTACTTTAGGCTTCTATAGGCCCTTGATTTTATGGCCCTGACATAGTTCATATCTTTGTATTTTTAATACAGAATAAACTAATAAAAATGATATTTTATGTTAATTTACCCTATATTCTAACAAGCTGAGAATTTATTTATTGTTTTCTAATTCATTGACATATTCTCTTCTTCATCGTGGTTAGAAGACATATTCTTATCTTAGATTCCATTAATAATGTAGGATCATGAAAATTTATACTCAATTTTCATTTAACATAATTATATGTCTTTAAATGATGAAAAAGTATGATAAACCCTCTCCTATAGTCTATTTGGATTAATACCTTCTAATATGCTTTCAATATATCACTCCATGTTTTGATTATAATCTATAGCTCACTTGGATAACCTTGTAAATGTCACTTCATAACATGTAATAATCTCTCCTTTTTTTCTTAAACATATTGAACTTTCTGTTTGACTCATTTTTTTGATCATACATGAACTAATTATTGAAGAATTTATCCTTCAAATATATATATTTCATGAGTTATATTTATTCTTACTATATAGTATTCTATGTTAAGGAACACTATTTGTTTCCATCACCATTTAGACCATACATTAGAAGTTTAAACATTTCCATTTCGCTATATTGAAAGTCCATAAATATAATCTCGAGATAATAAATACATTGCTAAGATAAAAAATTATTTTTATTCCCCTAAATTGATTGGGGATTATATCTTATTAACATGTCTGGAATATGATATTCTTTATATGAAATAGGTTTCTCAATTTTAGAAAATTTATTTTTCATAACCTAATTAAGAGACTCTAATATATCCATAATTTGATCCATCCCAATACCAGTTTCATTGGTTTTCCTCAAAAGGTATGTTTCTACATTATCAATGAGTATTAATATTATTCACCCTTTCAGTCACTATTTCAAAATAATGGATAAGATAATAATATCGTAATGTATAATTCCAAATATGTTATAACACATGACAAAAAGTTTTGCCTCGTAAATTTGAGAATCATAATCATCGGTTTCTTTGGGGATATATTTAAATTTAAATCCTTCATAATGGTTTGTAAATAAAATATAAATTATACTTAGTGTTTCACATATGAGTGTCTACCTAGGTTTTTGGTAATGCCCATAATTATATAATAGGTTTCCCATAAGTTAGGTTCAATATAACTTTTATCCTTGTCACCCCAAGGTTCATATGTTCCATAATTACATCCACGTGTAGTATCAAAGACTGTTCTAAAATTTAAGGAATACCCTCATAATCTCTTTTATACCAAAATTATAAGACATTATTCTTTAATTATCATCAAAATATATCTTAGGATTATGTTCCCTAATCTATTGTTTCTAAATCTACTTAAAAAGTTTCTATTACACATTATTTGATAAAGAATATAACGCCCAGACCCTAGAAGCATGGAGTTAGTGAAATAATTTATTTCATTAGCATGATTATCAATAATCAAATATCCAAGGATCTATTATTTTATTAGTTTTAAAAAACAATATTACATACATGTTTGATATACTATATTTGGATATTGAAAATAAATCACATTACCTAACAATGACTAATAAATTTCATCCATGAACTGCATTTCAAGAATTCATCTTTATATGTTGGGTAAAAAAACCAAATAAGAGTGATATAAATTGATCAGTATGGGTATGATAAATGAAATAAAAAATGAAATAATGATAAATAATATCATGTAATGGTAAATAACGGATCACACATTCCTTATAAATATAACGATATGACATAATCAATATAGAATTATAGATAACTGAAACACATTCCATATAATCAATAATTTGATAATGAAATAATTATGTATATATATCTACAAAAATAATTCATTGATAATAATAATAAAAAATTACCAATAAAACAAATTATTAATTATTGGATGCAAATTTTTCCTAGGCACATGGTAGCTTTTCTGTCAATGATTATTTTTAAGATAGTTTAAACTATAATGAATTGGAAAACTAATTCATCTCATGAGAATAATGATGCATCGATGGTATTCAATTAAGCAATACCGAAATCATATAGTTCATGTCCAAATAATTGATCCTATATCAAATAATAAATTTAATTTATTATCCACTGGAAATATAAAATACCCATAATAAATAAAATCAACATATTTATAAATAATTCCACAACTAGTTTAGTAATTATTAAAGTGAATATCTTTTGTAGAAATGGTATATAGTTTTTGAAATAATAATATCCATTACATAAAAATATTTATAATTAATTTAAAATTAATTAAAAAAGTGATCATAAGGATGTGATTGTTAAAATAAAGTGTTAACAATTTGAAAAGAAAGTGATATTGCAAAGATAACTTTTGCCACTTGGTAAATTTCAAGTCAAAACCCCTTGGATGGGATATGTAAAATTAATACATTAGATACCATGAATTATGAGTGAATGATTATATTTAATTAAAAAGGAGTAGTATATAGACTACATTAATGTTAATTGGATTATAATAACAAATAAGTCTCAATGGAATGTAAATTGAGACAAAATCAATTACATTGTGTTTTCTTTTGGTTTAATGATCCTTAACCACCTATATAGTGGTTTGAAACACATTATATATAAACCATTATCAAAAATTTTAGGCCATATATGATCTTATTAAAATATATTATTACCTTTGGGTTATTGATAATTCATTACTTTCATCATTTTATGTGTTAATTGTCCGATTTTTTTAGAATGTTATGACTTGTTTTCTATTGTTTTTGAAACTTATGTCATGATTTATTCATATATGTAATCTGAAACATGATTTAATTATCATGTATATTTATTAGATATGTATTTCTAATAATCCATAATATTTTTATATGGGAAATGAAATGCACTATTCATGGATACGTTAGACTATACAATCACATGAATGCAACTTCCAATTATTTTTCACATTTAAAATGTTAGTGATATATATATTTATTTATTTAAGTATATCAACATTTAAATATAATATTAATGTGATATATTTCACATTGTTTTTACAAAAACAATACATTAATATATTCTATATATAGCGTGAATGAAGCACATCGCTTTATAGAGGCAATAGTTCAAATGTTCAAAAATAATGTCATCGTATTCCCAAAAAATTGACATCATTAATGTTTGAGTTATATAAGAATAAAATAATAATAATTAAAATAATAATATCTTATATATCACATATAAATGATAAATAAATAAATAATTACATCCTTTAATGGTTATAAATGGAAGAACAAACGATATCAGTTCGTGAGGAGGTAATCTTTCATACACACAAACATTTATTATCTATCCACTTAGTTGGATATGTGTGAAAGTATAAGTAGAAATATTAATATAAAAAATCTATTTGTATTTATGATATTGTGGTTGTTACATAATAATGATATAAAACTAATTTTATGTGTGGTGATGTAAGTGAAACAAAAGTGATCATTGAAGAAAATTACCTCTTATTTAGGTAACACCTTTTGGTTTATAACAAAACACTTCATTGGTTATACTTATATGAAATTTTTGGATTATCGGATAAGGGTAGGGATTTTAGGATACTCTTTGAGCATATGTTTGGTGATTCAAAAATCATTATATTTTTTAATAAGTTGGAGGGGTGAGTGACTTTTCATTAGGGAGGATGAGTGGCATACATGTAAATTTTTTTAAAGGGCATTCAACCCATGTTCTCAAGTAAAATGGATCGAATAATGATCCAAAATATATAAAAGGGGCGGCATGGTCTAAATATTTTCATTGAATGGATTTTTTACAAGTTTATAGAACATTTGGGCCCTTAAGATTAAGGTCTAGTCTCTTATTAATCTAGTTCTTCTATTATTCAGTTTAATTATTTTTAATTATATTCAGAAACATTTTCTGTAAAAAAATAAATTAAACATATTATAAATAAAAAAAATTATAAAGCCTATTATTTAACCCATTTATCTAAATTAAAAAAAAATATCAGATTGAAATGAATTTAAAATTAATCATGTGTGCGATATGACAAAGCGGGGTTTAAAAGTGAAAATGTTGAGAAGAATAACATGTTTCTTTTTCAAATTTCAAAATGATTTGACTCAAATGGAAAAGGTTGGGTTAATTTAGGTATAAATTATTTAATTCTACTTTTAAACCAATTTATTATATTATCATTACTTATAAATAAATTATAAGAAAATATAGTTTTCAATTAAAATTCGCCATTTTAACTATTCAATAAAAAATGAAACATCTCAGAAAAATAATAAAAATTCAGTATAACCAAATTTATATGTAAATATTTCAAAAAATAAATTTATATTTTCATATTAAATTTATAAAATTTTCATAATTCTGATTTTAAATAGTTTTTCCATTAAAAGGTCTTAATTCCACCGTAAAAAAAATTATCTTGTATGTGTAAAATGAGGTTTATCCTTATCTTATAACTATCAAATATATTGGATGAATGTAAAAAAAATTATTAGATATATAAAATATAAATTTACTATATAAATTATCTAAAAGTTTACAAATATAATTAATTGTGGAAAACATTATTAAATGGTTATTTTTATAAACCCAATGTTGCATGCATTTCAAACTATCATGAAAATTAATTTTTTTAAAAAGAATTATTGAAATTCCATTAGGTGAGACAAATTTTAATTCCATTTTTATATTAATATAAAAAACTCTATAAAAATATATAACTCTAACATCCATTTCCACTTTGATTCCAAATCAAACAATCCCTTCATAGCATCCAAAGTATCATATGGACAACACCCTTTAGAGATTTGGAATTAATACACTGATGAATCTGTCAACCATACATTCCAGATGAATGATAATACCTTAAGAGTACCTTTAACATCTTGTAAAATTTTCTTCATAGGAACAACCATACTCATCATCCTTCTTCGTAAGCTCTAGGTATTCCTTCAACATCATTTTATGAAGAATATGAGGAATTTACTTATTGAGATAAAAGTACATGGACTCATACCAATCCATGGAATCGATTTAATAATTTTCTTTATTTTATTAATATGATTCCACCATTTATCCACCTTACCTTAAAGATGTTGGATATAAAAAGTGAGTTATTTATTCTTTAAACACTAGGGAATGAATAATATATTTTTAGTGGTTCTGATCCTATACTCACCAACTAATAGATTAATGGAACCACAAATAAAAGTTTGGTGTGACCTTATCATGAACTCAATAAATTTTTTCCCCATTTTACCATTTGGATATTCACTATGATAATAGTTTGAGAAATATTTCTAAACATTGAAATGATATCTTACATTTCAACTTGCATTAAATTTGATTTTTCAAGAGGATAATCATTTAAATTTCCATTTAATTAAACATTAACATATTTCCATTGAGTTCCAACAATTAAATATAACCAAAAACAATGTTTGAGAAATAACATTCATGGTGGGGAACTAAATTATTATAAAAAATAACTTATAAGAAGTCTAAAGTATGAACTATTATTTTTTAAATATTGATAAATTTGGTTTATAATAATTTATTCATTGTAATATTTAATTAAACCCTTTATTGTAGTTCATAAATAGTTTGTGAATTCTTAAATAATAACCTTGGGATTGTCAAAACATTTGTGTTCAAAGGACTCTTATTATGCATCTGTTCTAGATTTACCCAAAATCAATATGATATTTTAATTTTTTCTTCTTGAATGTACAAATTTTCTCTGTCCACATCTTCATATAGTATAAATAATGGGATGAATTTATAGGAAACTAATCACTCAATCCTTTAGAAAAATTATAATACATTTTCCTAAACATTAACTCATCCTTAGAATTATCCAAAGAGACATCCATTGAAAAATATATAGAAGTATCCTAAGGGATCATACTAATGTATTATCATCCTAGTTTCCAAAGGATAACTAATTTTTTTCACTGATACCAACTACATAGACCCCAAATTTTCGTACATAGTTATTAAATACTTTTTTATTACTATTCATTTCATTATAAAAATTCACATTATAGGACGGTAATAGTATTGTAACATTTTATTCTTGGAAAAAACCATCTAATATGGTGAAGGAACATCAATATTTATAATAAATATCTTCACCTTTAGTACACATAAAAAACATACCCTATATAAAACCATTCATTATAACTAGGGGAATGAAAGCATAAGAATGTGTGACCTAAGATTTTATATAGAGATAAAACAATAGATATCAGTAAATGATTATATGATACAATAATATAATTATAATGGTACATTATAATACTCATAAATTATGAAATTAATACAAAAATAATAATAGATCAGAAACAAGACACATGGAATAAATATTTGATGTTCATAAGATATAAATCACATGGAAATAAATTACCATGATCCATGACGGTATAAAATTGGAATAAACAATAGATGTTCGGTATTCACTAAATCATATAAAATCTTATGTCAGAGATACCCACAAAAATATTTAGATCATGTTTTTCTTGGGATGACAACCTTTTTAACTAATTCAGGCTTAGGATGACCTCTTGTGTACCCTATTTTGGGCTTCGTATGATAACCTATATAACCTTTTTTAAGTGGTGTCACATCATAGAGGGGACACACCACCATCTCTAATGGAATTAAATTCATCATAGTTGAATGGGTTCACCCCCAAACCATCTTATTTGAAAAAGAACCAAAAAAAATAAGTTTCCCCCTCATTGTAGACCTGTCTTCCTGAACTATGTTCACTCATTATTCCACCACTATCGTACTGAACTGGGTTCACATTCCAATTCTTTCATACCTATCTCATGAGATATAAATCTTCACCTATTTCAATATATTGATATTTATTTTCCACCCATATCCAAGGAAATTATACATATGCGTGTCGTTAGATCATAAAAATTTATCATATAATAACCCATGATATGAAATGGGTATCATGTAAATATCCTCATATAATAAATGGTGGAGAATAACAATTTTCATAATCATTTAATCATGGAAGAATCATTGTAAAAGAAACAAGACTCATAAACATCTTATCATCAAACCATAAACATGTCATAGTAGGAATATGAATTGTATCCATAGATCATATCCTTAGTAAGGTGAATGAAAAACCCACAGAATTCATATTAGATGGAAAATAACTATGGATGATCATTTACAATATTTCATGAGGAAAATATCATATTCGATTTTGAAAAAACTCTTTTTAAAATAGTACTCATTTTGGAAAACTTTTCATTGAAAATATCCTTAAAAACCTATAATTGATGTTTTTAAATTAAATTGAAATATTTATAAACATATGTTTTTTTAAATCCTTTTATTTTATAAATTTGTGATATGTTAATTTAAAATTTACATTGAATAAAATTTTAGAGAACTTTTTTTGGTAGAAAAAATACATTCGAACAAAAGAGAGAAATAATGTCATATTTTATTCAATTTTTTTCCAAATTATCTTAATTATCAATGACCGATAATGGTATTATTACTTGATGTTATCATGAATAAAAATATTATAATAACATTTATGATATTTATTGAGATATTATTCATAATATTATATAATCAGAAACATAGTGATGAAAAAATCCCAATAAATGATGAGATTGTGACATGAAATATTTTCCACATCGCTAAAATGGATTAATGAGCCCCGTGAAGGAATAACATAAAATAAAAATTATAATACAATGATTTATATTCATAGATTATCTATTTGGATCTTTTTTACTAAATAAAATTTCCTTACAACATTCATGTATTTAAATATAGTAAATTGATTTGAATAGAAAGGATATAGAGTGGCATTAGTAGTATATAGAATAGGTTATACTTATATAATCTATGGTTGAATTAGTACTTCTCATTGCAATAATTAATTAATTTATGTTTTTAATATTTTTTTACCAAAGTATTTATATTTGTGTTCATATTGACATAATGAGATATTATTTCATTTTTTTAAATAAATGTTGTTATGGTAGTTTGAAACTAAAATATCATTTTTGTATCTTTGGAGTCACAAATATCCAATTTAATGAGTGATGAATATAAATATAATAGTCTTAAATAATTACCTAAGGATAATTATTTATCAAATAAAACAAGAAGCAATTGACCAATTAACGACCAAAAATGGTTTTATTATCAATTGAATAAGATAATGGATATAAAGAAAACATAATTATCTTGTATTATATAAAGTATACTTATTTAATAAAGGAAAAAAATAAATCATTTAGTTTTCGTTATACCCGGTCATGTAAACTTTTTTAAATATAAAATTAACATCATATAAATCATGAGATTAATTTCTAATATTATAAAAATTACATGTGATGAAAATGAATAGACTTAGTAATGATTGTAGAATCATTAGGATGGTTTATCAGAGAAAATATCATCCAACTAATAATTGATTATATATATAAAATAAAGGATATCCATAAACCATATTTTATTATATATATCAATTTATTAATTTTAGTATAAATAAGTACAGTGAGGAGTATTATATATATTGAAAATAATCCAATGTTTTTCCAAAACTAATTTTGAAAATAGAAGTGAAACAACTAACCATATACCAACTATAAAATATAATTGATATCATAATCAATTTTGACATGATATGAATCTATTATAACGGTACCGATATGTGTTTTCTAAAATATATTATTAAAATATTTTTCTTATCTGCCAATGAACATGAAACTCTAATGTATATCTGAGTTATATATTCAACAATGAATCAATATATTAACATATATTAAATAGAGAAATAATTTCAAAAAATGAATCATATATCATTTATGATAGTGGGGGAAGACATAACTTCTTTGGGTTAAGGTGTTGGTTTCACATTTTTTTGAAAACGAATAATGGACTCCACTGAGATTAAAAAGAGGTGTAATTCTTGATAGACATACTATTTCAGAATTTATAACCATTGTTGTGGTATATTTTCACCATGTTTTGTGGTACATATATTATTCCTTCATAATAAAGATTCACATAAAGAAGTTGTAAATATTAATACACTATAGATGAAATTTATAAAATAATTCAAGTAACAGGGAATGTATATAAATTTTTTGACATTCCATATTTTTAATGGTTTTGATAATTGATACTGATAGAGAGTATCCTAGATATAATGATAATGGATGGTTCATGTTTTTATTAATATACCATGTTTGATTATGGAAAGGTCCACTATTTAATATGTCTTATACACTTATCATCATGACTAAAATACTTTTGAATTATCCATATTATAACATATATCTATTATCAACATATTATGATCTAGATAGTCGAGGCCTAAATATTTTGATAATTACTTATGAAATATGATTAAATGACATGGAAAAAAGTGGACCCTATAGTGTATGTTTACAAGGAATTGAAAAAAATATCTTATGAAATCAATTAATTCCAATATGATAAACTTTTTTTATAAAATATTATATTGGAATGTCATTCATAGTAGTCATATAATATATATATATATTGAAATGAAATACTTCCATGCGAATCTATCTACATAGTGGGTGCGCTATATGTTTGAAGATAGATAAAATATTATATTATGGAAAAAAAATATTGTATTAATATATTTTAAAAACTAAATACGGAAATTTCTAAATGTATGACCATATATAGAAACCGTGTTTTCAAAAAATATATATATAACATGGAACCTTGTGTTTTTAAAATCTAATCATAGTACAAATAGTAACATACTACTGAGAAATACCAGTTGAAACAATTAATGACATATTGTTTTTGGTGTGTAATATTTACACTAGAAAATTCAAGTGTATAAGAAGATGTTATGGAGATAAAAAAATTTACATTATCAATTTCTAAGAACTCATCTGATGGTCAATGATATAGACTAGATTTTAATATTAAATATTCATAAACAATAATAAGAATAAATAAAAAAAAATTAACAATATAATTGTATATAATTTTAGTTAGAACTTTCAAACAAAACCTAGAAATATATAAATGGTCGATTTGATAGTTTCTATAGAAGATAGAATTTTAGGTGATCTTGCCCGTTTCACACATATATTCACTTAGATGAACAGGATCATGAATTACAAAATAGACTAAGGAAATGTGAAATGAAATATTATTTTCACCAATTGTTGTGAAGTCTATAATATCTGAGAATATTTTTCTAATACAATGAGAAATTAAAATTAGAATACTATGTCTGATAAAGTACACAACAAAGAACACTAACGATCTGAAAATATTTAATGATGCACTTCTTGGAAATTTTACTTGGAATATGATTACCTTTTTTTACTCTTCTCTTGATTTTATATCAAATGAGTTTTACTTCAAGATGATGTGTGGATATTCCCAATACATTATCTCAACCATTTGGCCAACCCATCTATAAACCTTAAATGATTTTATCAGAGACTTCAAGTGGATGGTGTTCAAAATATCAAAACTGAATTGATCGAATTAATATTGGATTGACATCCACCATGAAGACACCATGGATGTGCCTCCAAGAATTCATAATATATCATTTTTATCTCATTCATAGAAGAACAAAAACTGGTTTTTGTAATTCCAAATTATAATGCATCTCTTATAGAAAATTATCAATTTTTTTTTTGTTGGGATATTATTATTTTTAAGCTAAATGTGGTTGGGATATTTCTAACTAGGGAGAAATATAGACTCAATTGTGATGGAAATATCTAAAATCCATTATGGAAGATGAAATTTAAAACAACATTAATTAGAACCTCCTTATAAAAGCTCATCCGGAGAATTAATAGATTTCACTTGCCCACTACAGATAGGTTACATGAAATTGAATTACGCTTTCCTCACTCAAAATTATGTGCTTTGAGAATACAAAAAATTCATAGTATGATTTAAACAGTTTCACATCAAATGATCGATTCTATGATCATATTTAGTTCTTATTCAATGTAATAAAATGAACAAATAAAACTCTTTATAACCTTATAAAATCTACCACTACTATATATATATATGTGAAAATGTTCATAACCTATTTATAGAAGCAATTTCCTATACCTTTTTCTACATATAGACATCCCAAAATTACATATCTTTTATAATCAGACTCAATATTTTGATGCTAGAATGATGTATAGTCATAGAGATTTATTTCCATATTCAATGATTCAAAAAAATGTGACGGAAAATAGCATTCATTATCTGAATATTATAAATCAATTTGGTATCAATCTTAGGTCCAAAAGTACTTTTGTTAGTAAATCCAGCTTATAGATTCACCCAATTCTGTTATGAACAATTTTTAATGTTGATGGATCTACCTCTAGTATACCAGGTCCAAAAAAAATTTATTTTTTCATTCAGAGACACCGAGACTTAATAAAAAGATGTTTCTATAATTACATTGGACATGGAAGAGTATATGAGTTTGAATTATTGGATTTTGTATTTTATGTGAAACATGTAGTCCACCATGACTTGAGGCATATTCGGATTTAATCATACTTGAAGCCTATTATTGAAGACATGAATTCCATATCTAGGAATGTCCCTTATAATGTTCTCCCTCAATGGATTGAATGTCTCTAAGATTCTAACCATGTCGACATGGTCATCTCCCATGATTACTGGGAAGTTAATAATGATTTGGATTCCCTGTCAAAGAAACTATGGAAATGAGGTCAATGTGGTCCTTTATGATACCCAAATTTTCTTGCATCCCTTGTGAATACAAATATGTGTGATGATATTCATTCTCATATTTTTAAAACCCCATATTATGTGTAATCTTTTTTTTCTTTTTAAATTTTGTTAAAAAATTTATGATTGGTCATGTCTTGATGGTGAACCTTTTGAAGAATTTCAATAAAAGTCAAACATATCAGACTCTTATCTTTAATTAGAATAACATTTGGAACATGTTCATAAAAAAATATTTTTTTATACATGTTATTTTTAAATAAAATATATTTATCTCTAATAAGGTAATGTATTTTTATTTCCTTTTTATGAAATTATTGTCTTAAATTATTACACATTGCAGAAGTAGACATTATTTAATGAATGAAAAATAAATTAAAATATATTAATTTTATTTAATGCAATATAATTTGTGAAAATAAATATAATCTACGATGTTCGTATATTTTAATGAAATTTTAGTTAAATAATAAAATATTTTTTTCAAAAGGTATATTTTTTATTAATGTTATAAAAATCATTGTAATGAATAGTTTCACAGATTGCTGTTAATGATGTTATATAATTAATAATATGTAATTTAATAATATAAATTCAATAAAAATATTATATATATAAATGATATTATGAAATAATTTCTAATATAAATATTATCTATTTATGTTATGTTTTTTTGTTTACATTAACTATCATGACCCTAAAACTCGAAATCACTTGTTGTCATTGTATGTTTAAAAATAGATAACTAAGGGTTAACACCAATATATTAATCTATAAATATAATAAAAACATGTTCATATTTATTTTTATAGGTAATTTCAAAAATCATCATCATTTCATTGAGATAAATTATTTTTGGACCATTTTGAATGGGAAATTAATTTTTTTTAATTTTATATTTTAAGAAATACTTACACTTCCCCTTCCATATATTATAAATGGGAGACTCTTATTATAATATATTAATACGTAAAAAACATGTTGGATTATATGTTACCAACATAAATACATTTCTAAAATACCTACACACTATATAGAGACCTTAATTTGGGAATTTTACCAGTCACAGAGGTCTTAGGTTGTTAAGAAAATGATATTTTTCAATGAAGAGGTATAGTTATATCTCCATGTTTTCCTATTTTTTTTCTTTTTCTTCCTATTCATATATTCTAAAACCTTTATTATATAATCAAACCAATATTATATAAATAATTATATATTTTATTTAGTGAAAAAAATTATATCTATCTCTTTCCTCCACAAAATGCGAGAGAAATTCATCATTCGTATGTATAGAAGAGTACCACGTCGTGAACTGATATAATTTGTTTTTTGTCTATATAAATCATGACTGAATATATTAATGAAATTATATTTTAATACAACTATATTAAATAATTATCTATAATTAATAAAATATAATATATAATTTACCTATAGACCATTCCATTTACATAGAAATTATACTGTTGTCCAAGTGTACTTTTGAACAACCACCACTATAGAGCATTGTGATTTTTTTCTTCACCATATAACATTTATTATATATGTATTTATATTTAAATAATTACTATGATATTTTTTATATTATTATCCTTATTTAATGATAATATAATACTAACCTTCTTTATGTGATGTTCTTTGAAAGATGGAATATTTACTCATGTGTATGTACGACATAGAAACTCCATGATTATAATATATAACATTTTTCATAAGTCTATCATTATTTTGTTTAAAAGTATAATTAATTATTAAAAATGATTATTATTTAATGATTATTATCCTTGATTAGGTGGGTTAATATCACCTTGGACAATAGTTATCATAAGGAATTAATGATGGTCTTATTTGTGAAATATAATCAATACATCTGAGAAAACATAAATGATTAAGTAATTGTAAATAACATACTAACAAGTGATATAAAATTAATAATAAAAATTAAAAATGTTTTTAAATACTTATAAAATTAATCTATACGTATTATTTATGAAGATAATGAATGTATATGATGATTCATACCCAATGTAAGGGTTTGTTTCACAATATCATTAATATTTGAGATTATTTATTACCAAATATAATGTAGGGAATATTTTTCTTCAATTTCATGATTTTTAAATATATATTAAAAAAATATATTTATATTTCTCTTGGTCTTTTTAAATTAATTTTTAAACATGTGTTAATTTATAACAAACGGTTTGAAATGAACCTTCTTGTTGTTTTCTCAATGTTATAATTTGGAATTTTTTTGTTAAAAATTTGGAGGGAATGTTTTTTTATAATTTATACATATTTAATATCATATTCCTACATCATGAATAATCTGTTAATTGAAAAGTCCATTAAACCTTTAAATGTTTTTTTTTAAAATAAAACGTTATCCTTTGTACTTACATAGTTTTCTTATGTGAAATTCAAAGATAAAAATATAATTTTTTCAAATATATTTTAAAGGATGTTTTAAAATAATTATTTCATAATTTAAAACAAAACTTAATTTAAACATTCATCACTAGGGATATGTTTAAATTACATAATATTTTATAATATTCACTTACTTTTGATCATTGTATATTAAATTTCTCTTAAATACCTATATTTTTTATATCATGGATATAATTATTACCTAAATAATAAATCATTTATATATAGAATGTTATACAATGAATGTATTTTATTTAATAGGGATTTAAATATAAATAATTAGTATTTACATAATATGGTTTTTTCAAAATAAGTAATATTGTTAAAAAATTAAATTGATCATAAGATATATGATAAATGAATAAGAGATTTAATAACCGATGGGGTTGGTAATTATATAGAACCTTAATCCATCAAAATGTCTTATGAGGAAAATAAGATGGAAATATTAAATGGGTATTGAACCACAGTTTTTAAATATCTTGTAACATTGTCTTGATAGTATATACAAGATTACTTTGAGACCTTGATGTCAAATAATAATTATTTTTTCCCTAATAAGTTTAATTATTATTTTAAATGATATTTTCGCAATGATATTATCTCAACATGTATTTCATTTTTAGTATAATTGTTCGATGGAAGGTGTTTTTAGTTATTTAGATTTCTAGATTTAATACTACTTATTTAATAAAAATAAACTCAATACTATTTAACCCTTACATAAAAGTTTGGATCAACCTTAATATTTTTCCTTTTGAAATGTTACAGTGAATATATCATTTAAGTGTTTCATAGATGTGGAATGTTTACTTTTGTTAATTTTATATTCTAAAATCAATGTATAATGGGTATCATATATGTATATCATACTCTAAGACTATTAAACTGACTAAACTGTTTAGATAATACTCATTATATTGATTATATTATAATAATATATACCCCAAATCTTGGTTACTATAATTGGTATGGATATAGTGTGTATTAATGAAATTTTATTATAAACCTAAGGAACTAGATATTGGAAAACATATAATTTGTAACATAACCCTTTGAATGAATTTTAGTATAAGTATGAGTATATGATAAAATATTAATAATTAGTTGGGTAGAGATTATGTGGTTTGCCACTATGATTTTTGATGATTGTACCATGCATTCTATTCGCAATCATTGGATATAACACGAAGGAACCATGATAACATTTAATGTCATAGACAATTTGGTGAATAAGATGATATATATGGTATAATAACAAGCATGAAAGATATTTTTGTTATTCCTAAAAAATTATCATGATATAGGATTAAAAACTTGTTCCCTAAAAATCTTTTTAATTGACCAAAGGAGTATTGAATATATTTTTTGTGAGAAATTCAGTAGTGGGGACAATGGAAGAAAGAATTTAAATTTTCAATCATATATGAAATGTGGAAGGATTGATATTTAAAATTTATCAAAGGAATGGAATTTTTTTTTCTATTTGGAATAGAAGGTCATAAATCAATGAGTTATGAGAGAAAATTGAGTAGTACGATGAAAGTGAATAAATTAGATCATTCAACACCATTACTAGTTTAATACATTATCTGTGGGTAATATCAGAAGTATATATGTTAATTTTTCAATCAATTTGCTACCTTCTCAACCAATGAAAAATTATGCAATGGATATCTTCGATGGGTATGGATTTATGTGATTATATACTAGAACATGAGAATTTTTTTGTGTATGTATCATAATATCCATGATATATAAAGCAATAAAAATTTAATTAATATTCCTAATTAATTTGTTTATGAACATGAAAATGTTTTATACAAATAAACAAGAAATTTAATTTAGTGATGACTTGGTATATTTGGGAAAAAAATATTCTGGGACTGATATATTTTAATATTTTTATTATATTTGTTAATGCTAATGTTTCATGGGGGATAAGTATATGGTTTATCATAAATTAGAATAATAAATAACCATATCTTTGTTTTATGTGATGGTAGTTTAAAATGATTAATGATATTTTGGGAAAATTAATTAGAATACAACCCTTATGTTTAGATTATTTTTTACAAAAAATATTATTTTGGGAATAAATATTTTATATTCTATAGATAAAAGTGTATTTTTATTGATAACATTTAGTGTTAATATTAATTTTAGGAAGTTTTATTTATTGTTTAGTGGGTAAATACAGTTAGTATATTTTGGGAATGTTCCATATAGAAAACCATAGTAGTTAAAAAATAGTGATTTTATGAGTACTTTTATTTATTAGGATATTCAAAAAATATTTTTCAATGTTACAATTTATGAAAAAGAAAAAGTGGAATGTGGGGTGAAAACTCATTATATTCGAAAAGTAAATAGGGATTTAACCCACAATGGAAGAGAATAATTTTAATGGCACCTACTAGTAGACGACTTGTTTTCTAGGTTAGTATGACATTGATTTTAATTTAACAATTTGATAGATTAATAATTAGATTGTTTCAGGAATGAAAATATAGGTATGGAGAATTTTATTTTGATTTTGAAGGGTTTAATGACATTTTCGGGGAAACATATTTTGGTTAAAAAAATTACAAGTGAAAATTAATAGGTAAGAGATAATATTTCTTTCCATTAAAATATAGTAATATTTATGTTGTTAGTGTTATATTAGATATATGGAATTAATATGATGAAAATGGTGATTGAGGTTATTTTAAATTTGATAAATGTATTCAAATTTTTCAAACATGACATTATAAACTAATTCATATTGACTGGGGATACATGATTAATTTTTTTAATTTTTTTCAAATATGGTTGATGATATTTTACAAGAGTATTATGGTTGAAAACTTATGAAATGGATTGACTTGATTTTTAATTTTATTTTTTCACTTTAATGTATGTTTTATCATATTGGGTGACATATTATAACTATAATGGATTTTATAAATATTTAACAGGTTAATTAATAACTTACAGATCATATAAATGATTAAAAAGTGATGTAAACATAAAAAAATAATCTCTAATATCAATTTCCTTGAGCAAGAGATAATGTGGAAACAGATCAATGAATAACCAAAGGATGATAATTTTTTTATAACATGAAACTATGTAAGATTATTTTCTCGAGTGATTTGTCTATATAGAAAAATAATCCCTTAATGTGAGGAAATAGACCACAAAATAAAAAATAATAACCCATTAATTTTTTAACTAATAAATCAATGGTATTTTGACCCATCACAAATTTAAGTGTTTTTATGGTTAAAATTATCATTACCATGTTCTATTAATCATTCGATGTTATTTTTCTTTTCAATGTTTATATTTCCACTTATGACTAATGTTCTCATATTTAGAAACGCAATTTTATGGTGAGAATCATACTTTACTTTCCATCATTCCAAGAGGATGTTTAATAAATCATTTTTATGATGTGGTTTCACAAATATAATACTATTGATTAACAATTTAAAGTAAAAATTTTGACGATAAAATTTATTTCATGGGGGGGATGTAACACTTTGTTAATTTAAAATAAAAACAATACATTTGGTGGCATACACAACATGAAACACTAAGTTAAAAAAAACCCAATATACTATTAAAATTTTATTATTTAATTTAACTATTATCACTTAGATTTTAATTCAGTGGGTATGAATAGTATTAACTAAATTATGAAATATATATATATTGGGGACCTATTTAACAAAAATACATTGATTAATGATTACATAATCGATACAAAATTTTTAGGAAGGGTATTTTCTGCTTTAGAAATATATTAACAACAAAAATGATATTTTTTTTATTTTTGTTATAAAATATTATAATTTAAATATGGAATTTATATAATTTTTTTAAAATAAATGAATTTTATCTTTTATATCGTTATGGTAGAATTATCGTAGTATTAATTTTTGGAAATGTCTTAAATTAATAATTTTTTAAGGACAAAAAACAATTTTTTTAATCTCTGAATATATATATATATATATTTTAAAGTTCATTTATGATATTAATTGGATCTAAAATTATTAATATTAATATTTAAAAATATATAATCTAAATTATTATATTTTTATCATCTTTATGCATTAATTTGGTTTAAGTACATTTTTCTTTAAAAATGATTTCATAAAGAAAAATATTTTTCATTTCATTTTTTCAGATTGATTTTAAATAAAATTATACCTATAATGTTTGTAAAATATTGAAAAATGGTTTTCATAATTGGAATCAGGGTTTCTAAAATTGGTTAATAATTCTCTTTTATTTTTTATGTTTATGAATAGTGAATATAGAAATATTTACCACAGTAAGCATGAATATGAAACGTTCGGTTATAAATAAAATGATAAGGACTAGAAAATGAACCTAAAATATTAATTATTATTATATGAGTACTATATTTCATCCATAATAATAAATTATTTAGATATATTGTATTTTATATACTTTTGGATGATATTATATCCATTATAATATTTTATTTTTGGAAATGTGAAATGAGTCACACACTTATTTTTAATAAGTACAATAATTTTAAAATGAGGATAAAAAAGAAGTTCTGTTCAGTTAAAAATAATATTTTTAAATATAATATACTTCTATTCATCATAGTATATTTTTATTTTTAAGCTAATAGAAATTATCCTTTAATGCTTACACATCGCAGATGTTGTAATTAATTAATTACGTGAAAAATCAAATACATAACATTAAAAATATTATAATTAATATTATATTAGATAATTAATGTACTCCCTAAATTTTACATATGAAATGAAATATCAGGGATATAAAAATAATTATTTGAATTTTTACATGTTGTATTGATGTTATTATTTCTAATATGATAAATAGTTCCATAAATTGACAATAATGATATTTTATAAATAATATTATATTATTAAATGATATAAAAATTTTCAAATTCTTATATTTGGAGAATTTATTATTATAATTGTTGGTTATATCTCCCTCGATCAATTTATGGTGCATTGTTTCATTTATAATAGCTATCATGACCCTCAAAGAGTAAAAAAACGTTGTTAGGGAGAGCTAAAAAAGGGTTTATAAAGTATTAAAACAATAAGATAAGTTTAAATGATAGTAAAGACATTTATAATTTCTATTTTATAAGATTATGTCTTCTCATACACATCATATATTTTAATTGAATCAATTTTTTATCATTTTTAATTTAAAATTATCTTATTTTGATTTAATATTTGGAGGTATTCAATGATTTCCCCTTCCGTTCATCTAAAAAATCACATCTTATTCTCATTTATTCCCATATAAAAACCATATTTCAATATCAATACCTACCAAAACACCTTCCTAAAATCCGTAATCAAGTTATGAAGGTCATATTTAGGGTATAATACCAACAATAGATGTCTTAAATTGTCAAGAAATGAATATTTTCCAAAGAATATGTTTAGTTTTATCTGTATGTTTTAGGTTTGAATCGACATCCAAATCCTTTATATATTTTTCAACCATTATAAAATAATAATAATTATGAATATAAATTTATTGATAATTTTTTATGTTAATGATAAAACCTATATCTATTACCAACATGCACCAAAGGGGAGAGGAATTCATCCATCATTTTCCCAACGGACCAATGAATCTAGAACTAATGTAATTCATTTTCGATAAAAATATCTCTATATGAGTTATAATAAAGGAAATATTGTTTTAAAAAGAAATTAATGACATATTTATAATTATTAAAAGATAATATATCAATTACTTTTTTACCATTCCACTCACTTCAAAAATTGTAGCGGTGTTGGTGTGTACCTAGGGACTACCACCTCTATTGAGTGATGTGATTTCTTATTCATCACCACATCATATGTAAGATATATATATTTATATTTAAATAAGTAATATTATTTTTATAATAGTATTATCACTCTTGGATGATAAAATTTTACTTACCTTCTTTCTATAATGAATGTTGAAAGAAGGAATGATTCCACAAGCATATGTATGACCTACCAACTTCATGATTGTATCATAGTTAATTATTCATAACAAAATTTCATGAATTGTTTTTATAGTATAATTGTTTTAATAGATTCATAATGATTTCTTGTTTAATATTATATAAATAGTACATTAATAACATATATCAGGTTTTTTATGCTACTGAATTAATTTTGGACTTATATACCAAATATCATAAAAATGATTATTATGAAATTAAATGTTTATATAATTGTAAATAATATAGTAGGTGATATAAAAATAAATAATAATCTTGAAAAAGGTTCATAGAAAATTATAAAATTAACCTCATGTAATTATTAAGGATGATAATAATATTATGTGATGATTCATACTTCAGGAAAGAATTTATTTAACAATATCATTATTATTCACAATTCATTCTACATAAGTTTTCACTAGAGAATATTTTTTAAAATCAATATTATCTTTTTTCTGAAAAATATTTTTTCTCTTTCCCTGTTATTTAAATTTATTATTTACACATTTGGATTTTTTACAAAATATCTTGAAATAATATTCTAGTTTTTTTCCAAATGAGGTACTTTGTGTCTTTTCAGAAAAAAATATAAAGAGAATTTTTTTAACATTACACAGATTAAAATGATTATAAAAACAACCAGAATAATTATTTATTTTAAGGTTTCTTCATAATTTTACATGGTTATTTTGAAATATTTTTTCCTTTTGTATTTTTAATGTTCTATTAAAAACTGAATTTCAATGTTAAAAATGTATTTTACTCCAAAATATTTCACATTATAATTTTTTGGTTATATTATTCATAAATAAAAAATAAAAAATTATTTTACTTTTTCTACATTAAAAATATGTTATAATGATACAATCCTTTAAAAAACTATATTTATATTAATAATTAGATGTAAAATTTATCTTAAATATCCATATTTCTTGTATCATAGATAATATTATTTCTTAAATTGTATACAATCTCTACACATGGTTTTATAATATGAATATATTTGATTAATTGGGGAATTATTGATAAATATTAAATATTAAATCAATATGCATACCAATTGATAAGTAATTTTTTTCAGGAATTAAATCCTTCATTCGATATATGTGGAATGCATTAGACATGCAATGTTGGCGGGGACCCATAATTATATATCCCCTATATGAGTCGACATGTCCAATGAGAAAAAGTAGTTGGAAATATTAAATGGGTATTTAACCATAATTCTAATTTTTCTTGGTGTAAGGAATTGATTGTAGATATATCAAGATGTCAAAGATCGTGATGTATAATAATTTAAAATATCATTCTTCATAACTAATTTTATTATTTTACCTGATATTTTTTTAATGATACCATATATAGATGAAATTGATTCTAGGTTTATTAATATGATGGATTGTTTTTTTACAGTAATTTATCTTTCCATATTAATTATTACCTATTTATTTATAATAGATTTGAATGTATGTTTCTATTACTTATCATTTAACTTTTATTTATTGAAATATCTTATATTTTTTCCTTTACCAATGTTTTGAATAATAAATATTTTAATGAGTTTAAAGGATGATGAATGTTTACATTTGATTTTTTATAATTTATATACTAAATGTATAATTTGTATAATGTATGTATCAAATTTTCTAGGAAAATGAATCTAAAACCACGTGTACTTATGAATTATTTCCATTGAATAAAATAAATTTATTTGATCATCTATGCTGTAAAAAATACCATGATGATATTTCCCTACATAAAACTCTAGATGAACTTGTGTTACATTAAATATTATGTTTAAACGAAACCATTATATATTTTTATAATAGTTTTTTAAACTCATCCATTCTAACATTGCCTCTAAAATAGTGATACGAATAGTAATAACTCATGTTTAAATTTTAAATATAACTATATTATATAAACAAAACATATTTTTATACAAATACATAATTTTTGTTAAAGTCCTTATAAGAATCAAAAATTTAAATTTCTCAAAAAACATATTTTATAACATCTTGTGAAAAATTATATAATTAATTATTAGGATCTTATAGAAAATTAATTTGGTTAAATAAAAAATCATTTTTGAAATTGTAATGGGGAATTTGTATTTGGGGGAATTTTTATGTTTTTTTCAAAAAATGTTTTTTGACGAATAGTGAAAAGTATTAAATTTTTACTGAAATCATTGTTTTATTTTAATTTATTTATAAATTTATTTTATTTTTAAAATTGGATTTAAATTATAGTTATTTTAAATATAAATATAATAATCTAAATAAGGTAAATGTAATAAATTTCTCTTTAAAATTTGATAAAAAATCATTTTGATCATTTGATCTTTTTCCCATTAAAAACCAAATTTTTCATCGTGTATGCGTAATTAATTAGAAATTAATTTTCACTCCTTATGTTAACATAATTTTAAAATCAGTAAAGTAAATATTTTTATACATAATAATTTATAATATTTAATAAGTTATGATTATTTTTCTTACAAAAAAGGTATAGTGAACAATGTAATAATTAATATTCATGGTTAAGGTAGAAAAGTGTTAACGGGTTGTTAAACGAAAATGATACATGTCAAGTGTACATATAGAACTATCCCAAATTATTTTATGGACATAAATAGACCAAATTATATCTATGGTTATAATTTTATCCATTTTAGATCTATTGTACTTGAGAAAAACATGGGGTTACTTATTCAATTTCAAAAATACAAAATGTGTCATATTCTACACTTATAATAGTACACATGGGCTTATCTCTTCTTTTCACATTGAATCCTATTTTAATTAAAAAATACATAACAATATAACTTCTAAAATACATTTATCTCTCCATGAATCTTTATTTTTTGATGAAATCCATCATAGTAATTCTTTTAGTGAAAAAGTTTGTATGATACCTGGATAAGAGTTAACATTCAACAACATGATCATTAATTTTATTTATACCTACATCATGAAAAAAAATTTATATCATGATTATATAATAAAAATATTATATTTAATAGAATATTAGGTTTATATGTTATGGGAATTACCTAAATCTTCCTACACTTCCGTCAAATGATTTACAAAATCCTTGATCATTTTTACGCTAGACTTCCGCTTAGCGAACTAATGTCATTCATTTTCCCCCAACCTATTCTCAATATTATAAATAATGGTGGATTAATTGTTTATTTATTATATATATGATAAATATGATATTATTATTATAATTGTTTAAGTTTTATATCATACACAATATCATAATTTCAATTTTTGGGAATAAGATAACGTCATTCTTATGTCTGTTGGACTCATTCCACCTTACGTGGATTATATCGAGGATTACATTAATAGAAATTTTATATATATATATATCATAAAAATTATTCCTTAATGATAATATATATATATGTATATATGTATATATTATTTTAATTTATTATAGTTGTTATTAAAATGAATAGAATCATTCATTCGTACGTATTATATACTATTTGCAGGAATGGTGTACTTCATTTCCAATCACTAAATTTTATGTTATAACAAAAAATCTGTACTAATTATATATGATATTTATATCAAGGTTATCATTCTATTTTTTATTGAACCATTTCCATTATAATAGGATTAATAATATAATAAACCAAAACATATATGATAAAGAAAGTGGTTATTACACGAAACGTAACCATAACATGAAAATGGTAAGAAACAGGCAATAAAAGGTCCTAATAAAATCATATATGGTATGATGTTTACAAATATACTTCATTAATGTATATATTTATAATAAATGTTTATTTATCATTAATTATTTATTAATTATTATGATAGAAATAATGACATATTACAAGGAATTTTTGTCTCAACATTCTTTATTTGAGATGTACATTATCTTCTACTCTTACATTCCATCACAAGGTGTATATTTAACCAATTTTACATGTAATATCATGAATTTTATCATAAAAAAAATTTATTAACTTCAATTTTGTATTTATATATTCATGGGATATATGATTAATTTTTTCTAAATTGGTAATGATTTTTTGTTACAATTTCATCATCTATCGAGATTGTTTATGTTTAAGAATGTAATGTTAAAATATATTGATATTCCACTCATGAATTACCATTAATTTTAACATAATATGGTTATTAATGATATCTTCATGTAATTGTACAATTTTCCACTCTTTCTTCCATAAATAATTGTGATAATATTTTTATAAAAATATACCATTATTTTTCTCATCGATAGGATATCAATTTTAATTTAATTTTTTTTCTAAAAAATGTATTAATTTCTTATTACCCTTGAATTATTTTAAAAGTATTTCTTTACCCATGTTTGAATTTTTTATATTTTTTCAAACGAATAACCATGTAATTTTTCAATCAATTATTTTTTTATTTTATATATTTTTAATGAAATATTTTTTTTATATGTACAATATGGATTGAATTTTTTCAACACCATAAAAATCATTATAAAGAATCTTCCATCATTTGATTAAATGATATTTTCTAAAAAAATTCATTAATATGTATGTTTTAAAAAGTATTTTTCAATGAAGAAATGATATTTTCCTCATGAAATGTTTTAAATGTTCATTATAAATAATTTTCCATATATGATGAAATTAGTTAGTGTTACCTAATACTTAATTGGAATACAATCCGAGGATACCATTAATATTATTTTTATTAAATGTTAATGTTTGATGATATGATGTTTATGGAACATGATTCTCTTCTATGAGATATACCATGAGGATATTCTTACAGAACCTACTTCTTTACATAGGTTATCCTATGATTAAGTGATAATGAATCTTGTCTCTTTTCCATAGGTTATGAAGTAAGTAAACATTTATGATACCCATTTCATTTCATGGGTTATTATATGATGAATTTCATTGATATTTTATTACACATAAACTGCGTTCTTATTTTGTGACATGGGGGACTTATGTCTCTTTACACTATATTTGGTAATGATTTAAATCTCAGGAGATAGATATGACTAGAATAGGGTGGTAACCTTGTTCATAAAGAAAACAATTGAATGGGGAGTGAACCTAGTATAGTAAGATAGTTTTGGAATGATAAGTGGACATGATTTAGTAATACATGGATGTAACAAGGGGTTAACCCAATTCCATAAGAAACTTTGACTACTTTGATGGCCATGGAAGTGAGACTTTACTAATATTGCTGTAATTATGTATTCTTTTCTATATGCCATAAATTCCATGACATTTGTGAAATTTATGCTCTTATAGATCATGTTCTTTGATTACCATATAATTTATGTCTAATGATCTTCCAATAATTATTCCATGACTAATTATTGGGATTTTTTTGTTTATATGGTATGTATTTAAAATTTTATTCTCAGGTTGTCATACACTTATTATCATTTTATGCTTCTGTATCTTTCTTTTTTACCGTTACTGAACATCTATGTTCCCCTATTCATATACTATATTTCCCCAAATATTAATAAATGTATTATATATGATATGTATTAGAGGGGTTCTAGTTATAAATAGAATAGTGGGAAATAAAATATGTCACTTATTGAACAATTATTATGTTACCATTTTTCCAAATTCACTATACTGTTATGTTCGTTAGGTTTGTGTTTAGGTAATGTAATTATTATTCATATAAAATTATGTAATATCTATGTATGATAAGCCCTGGGTCCCAATATTTTGTACTATAGGAATTTTTTATTAATCCTTTATATTATTAGATGAGAAAACCATAGTGAGATTCCTACAGAAATATTTAAGGATAAGTATACGGATGAGTCAATGAATATGAAATTTTCATCGAAATTTGGTAATGGATAGAGAGTGTGGATTTATAAAAGTTCAAAACTATCTAGAAAATATATATAGATGTGGATCTATCACAAAGAATCCTAGGTAAAACACCTTTAAAATCATTATATTTATTAAAAGTCGATCGTGAATTGGTGTGTGGAAATAGACTTTGCTGAAAACATAGTTAGAAACACATGGGGTATATGATTTAGAAATTCATAAACTATTTATATAATATCATTAAGAAATTACAAATAAGAAAAAAATAATTGACATAGGATAATTATAATTCAACATAGATTAAAAAAATGTGTAATACTATAGTTATCCTAAAAGTGACTTTTTATGATTATATGGTTCTCCATTATGTCTAATATTTCATAAAATATTATTTTTTGGTTTTATTTACATTATGGATTTAGAATGAACCAAATTAATTCTATGTTTGATGGACATTGTAATGATTTTCCCCGTGAGAATCAAAACATTATGGGAGTGGGAATGAAAATTCTTAAATATGTGATCACACGATTTTCTCAAGCTATGAATTATGATAGACATCCTAAAAAAGTGAATAGAATTATATTGAGTCCATCATGAAGGAACTTCACCTTCGGTTAGCTTGTCATATGATCCAATAGAACCTATGTAAAGACCCATAATTTTCAAGGAATTTTTATTAATTTCTTTGGAAATTTATGTGTCCATAGTTTTTGATGGCACCTGATTTCGAGGCCCAGTGTGCCCGGAATCAATTTCCGAAGTTTGGCTTGGGTATATTCAGTGAACGAATGAGTGGGTTTTTTTATCTTTTGACCATGTTCTCGGAATTGAAATCTGATTGCACCGATGAACTCTTAGCGCTGATATTTTTTTAGGAGGACCATTACCAAAACTACATTTTCTCGGGAGGTGTTGTTAGATTTTAAGGATTAATAAAGATTTGAATAAAATTTGTGGTACAAATTTTATTCCCAAAATAGGTGGTTTTATCTTAATTATATAACATGGTGTTGAACCACTTGTTTCTAACAAACCAAGTGAGGATTAAGGTGAGGTGGGGCCCACACGATCCCCAACCCTTCACTTTCCCAAACCCCCATTAACCCCTTTTAGTTAATATATAACTCATCACTCCCTCTTTAATTGTGTAAGTCACCCTTTCTCCCCCTTTATTTCTTGCCAACTCACATTAAATTAATTGATTAAACCTATACAATTAATTTACCAATGAGTTTGAATTTTAAGTTTTGAATGCATGGAATGTTATAATAAAATAAGAGTAAGTTTTAATTTATTTTGGGTTGGGATTTTTGTGTGGATACTTTGGGGAGAGTGAGAGAGCCTTAGTGAGAAGAAGTAGAAGAAGAAGATGGAAGGGAAGAGAATTCAACCTCATCGATGAACGACTCCCTCCCTCAATGATGAATGGTTCTCCAACCGTTTGATCTCCAACGAATGACTCTCGGGTCGGATCGAAGGTCTTTTAGGAAATGAAGATTTCCAACGACCATCGTCACCATCACTTCTTACCTTGTGATAACATCAATGAACTGACGTCCATTCCCTTTCGTGATATCGTCAACGGACGATGAATGACACGAGGTAGGGGTTTGATTTTAGAATGATAATAATCTCGTGATTGTTCCCTTATAAACAAAGAATGCGAATCAATTCATTATCAAGTTGATCCAAGAATGCTATTATTTATGGGATGAGAATATTTAATTATGCGAGTATTGTTGCGAGATAGGTTCAATTTTAATTTATTAAAATTGTTCCTTATTAATTTGGTAAAATCATGTATTTATTTTTTCCAATTGATAACACCAAACGCGGAGGATGTGGGTCGAAAAACACGGCCCAACCACCCTCCGTATATTGTTTGTTGATGTGTGGATTGACATGTGACGACGAAATGGGCCGCAATGGTGATTTAATGTCTCTGCAGTGAAGTTCGGGTCCCATAGTGACCTTAGGTAGAGACCGCGGGAGAAACAGACCACTGGTGCATGTCTGGTGGTCCGTAGAAATCGGCTGTGGTGGTGCGCCCCCGGAGAAGACTGCCGCGGCTGAGCCGTAGCAGACTAGAATGCCAAAGCCATTTCGGATTGGGGGAGGGCGTCTTTAAAGTTGAGCCTCTTCACCATCAATAAGGGGGGAACAGAGCCCCCTCGCTCCGTGTCCACTCGGTCATGCTTGCAGAGCCTCAATCGGCCGGGCATTTGGTGCCGGGAAGCGCCCCACCTGGCCGGACCCGGACCTGGGTTTGGTCGACGTGGTGCGGGCCGACCCAGGGGGTATTGGGCCGGGTCATACCGGGCCCAGACCCCCTATTTCTGGACCATTTTCTCTTAAATGGACATAACTTGAGTTGTGGACCTTCGATCAATGTACCATTAGTTGCATAGGATTTCATGGATTGTGACAGTCATTTCGATATATTAAAATCAAGGTTCCGGTAAACTTTGGGTACAACCGGGTTGGTCCAAACACGAAACCAACCGGTCCCTCAGAGCGGAAACGCTTATAACATGAGTTCCTATTGTCCTATTGACGTGTCATAGACTTTTTTGGGTTACTATTGATGAGACAGATCTTTTACCATAATTCACCTGAGGTTTGGACGCCATTGGCGTGAGGCCGGGTTGGATTATACCTGAAATCCAACTGGGCCCCTCGAACGGAAAAGCCGATAATTTTCAGACCAGACATCTGTTTGACCAACCATCTATGGTGTTGGTAATCATGTTAAGAAATAATCCCTATGATTATAACCTATCTGAGTTTGGGGTACAGTTCGTACACAAAACCAACTGGACCACCGGGACTAAAAGGCTAATAACTCACAGACCGGGAATCCGATTGACGCGTCGTCTCTAGAGTTGTCACCCCTATGAAGAGGCGTTAATTTAAGATACATTTTCATGAGACTTTGTAATACATGGATTATCAACTTGTAGCTCGTGCAACAGACCCTACCAGAGATGATCATATAGAGTACGAAGACCGTGTAGGTGGATGAGACCTGATTACTGCTTGTCCTAGTCGAGTCGGAGTGACTTGTATAGTCTAGTGGGGAGCACTACTATCTTTGGGTGGTGGACCCACAATGGGGAACACTACTTTGTTTGAGTGGTAGACTCGTGGTACTCGATAGAAGGAGTACCTCTGCAGGTTATTAGGGGGGGTTGCACTGCTGTGTTTGGGTGGCTGACCCCGGCAGGGAGCACTACTGTGTTTGGGTGTCTGACCCGCAGTAATCGACAGGAGGAGTACCTCAGCAGTCTATGGTAAGTGAGATGTCCCTCAGAGTCGTGACATGATCAGTGTACTCGACATAGTAGGGGCTCTTCATCTGTTACAATTTCGATAATGAAAATCCTAGTTTGATCTGAGTCAATGACCTTGTGTTTTTTCCGCATAGTAGAGATGGCTTACATGATAACGTATGTATAACTATGGGATTATACCTAAGTAAGGGTTATATGCTTTGATCCTACTTTGTTGTCATTCTTGTTTGATTTAGTGAGACCATGAGGGTCTCAGGGTCCCTACTAATTATCGTTATACTCACCCTTGTACGGGCTATTCCCACACCTCGTTGTGTTGGATGCAGACGACAAACAACGCAATCGGAGGCTGATTGTTCGAGGACTGGATAGTATCCAGAGGTGGACCTCCCAAAAAGTCAGAATCCGGAGGTGGAAATCACGACGAGACGGTACTCGGAGGAGGTTGATGGGCGAGAGCTTTGAAGTGGCTATCTGTACCTACCCTTCAGGTAGGATCGATGGTGGATGATACAGGAGCTGCCCTATCTGTACCTACCCTTCTGGTAGGATTCGAGGTGGATGACCCATGATCTAATTCTATTATTCTAGATGCTCATCTTTTTTGTTGTACTTTCATTCAGTTGTAGCTGTACTTTTCAGTTGGTTTTGTATTCTGGCCTATTTACTTTTCAACACATTCTTTTGTACGTAGTGTTTGCATCCACTTGTACTCTGTTGTGTTGATTAATTTAATAATGGCAATTCCTTAGGTTTTTATAATTGTTTATGCCTTTGGTGCTAGTCTCCAGCCCGTGGCCTATTAAAGGCGGGCTTGGGGTAGTCACAACACGGTCCCCGAGGATGGGTCATGACAAACTGCTATCAAAGGAGCCTATTCTACCGCAAAACACAGGACTCTGATATTTCTTTGATGTGAAGTAATAGTGTTAAAGGTACTAAGTGTGTTCTTCAGTTCAGGGAGTCCAGTGTTGGTGCGGATGATCGATGTATCCATACACCAGGACCGTGACTTCTGATTCCCAACTCAGTGCACGAAAACACTGCTTGAGTGTGTGTTTTTAAAAGTTTCTTTTAAAACAGCTCAAACCAGGTCAGCTCACCATGTATATTTGTTTGACTATGTCACGTATGTTTCATTCAGGATGTCTTCACCTAGTCAGACAATGTGGGTACTGAGCGGTGAGAACAGTGATAGCCCATTGAGTAGCAAGGACTCAGTACAGGGCCCTCCACCATTTCAGACACCATCATAGAGTGCCCGCCTCTTGAGTGCGATGCACAAGTTCCAGCATCAGATTCCTCCGATATTTCTAGGTGAGTCAGATTTTCATATGGATGGGCACTGGCTGGAGTTTGTAGCATGAGCTCTCCACACAGCTGGGTCACCCACAGACAGGTTGGTGTACCAAGTTGTTAGCCTCTACAAGGGAGAAACTGAGAGGTGGTGGAGCCACGTGATCTAGTTTTTCGATGAGATGACGTTCACCTGGTAATACTTCGAGACCTTCTATGGGGTTGAGTTTATACCATTAAATCTACACTCCGAGTGTGCTCGGGAGCTTCTTCCTTTGCCGTAGGATTTTCCATCACTAGCCTAGTCATCTGTAGGCAGTAGGCAGATGATGTAGAGGTCCAATAGGACTAGGCCAGCAGGTGGGAGACCTCAGGTTATAGCATTGGTAGTGTGGGGCACCCGAGGTGGAGTCAGATCCCGGTGTGCAAGAAATGAATAGTGATTCTCCTGCGCCAGGAAGGGTCACATGGCACTTGACTATTTGAATCCCCGCACAGTTGATCTAAAGGCATTGGAGGAACCACCAAGATAGAAGCAGTAGTGGCTACTTCAGAAATAGCCAATCAGTGTACAAGGTAGTGGAGCTCCAGAAGCAGGTGGATAGGAGCTGAACTAGTGGATTCCTTTTGTTATTGGTACTTCTAGTTCCATGTTGTTGTTGTATTGATGTCTTTGTAGTTTGACCTGTAGTAATAAAAGACACTTATCTTTGTGATTTTTACTTTCATGTCCTTATGTTTGGTTGATACTGAGAGGTCCCAATTAAAACTGTTGACTTGACCCTCACTTCCAAGATTTCTACTAGAGGAGACCCAGTGACCTCACACTGATGCCGATAATGTAAATCGAACCATGGAGGTGAGAGTGACGGTTGGATCTCTTGGTAGTATGGTCGAGGCGTTACGACGTCATCCATGGAATGAAATAGTACCATTCGTGTAAGGATTTACTGTATTAGGAAAATAACGTGGTTCATCCAGGGGATGAGACCAGATTTCTCTTTTCAGCAAAGGAGAAATCTTAGAAGCTCTTACATATCATAGGTGAAGATGAGTGGTCATTGAACAACATACCACGTCGGAAAACTTCCTACTGACTAATGATGGTAATAGATATGAAGTAGAAGGTGCAGATCATCCAGGAGTAGATGAATATGGAACAATGTTGTAAAAAACATGAAACTAGCACCAGACTCAGAGACTCGGGCGTATAGAATGTTTCAAGAAGAAGAAGCGTCATGGATAGATGAATCTGCAGAGCAGTGGATGTGGTAAGTAGAGCTAGGAGAGCAGCGTGTGGTGGTGTATATTTCGACATGTTACAACCACCCGCCTTTGTTGTCCCCTCCAGGATCATGGAGCTGGAGTGCAGGAGAAATAGAGCAACTGCATGAGGTCAAGGAGTGTGACCCAATACCTCTAAGAAAGATTCGATGGACAGTCTGTGTCCACTTCTAGATACCGTTACAAGAGACGTTGATACAAATAATTCCATTCTTCCATGAATCTTGTCCCAGGCCTATAGTATTTGATAAGTCGTTGACCTGACCCTCACATCTGAAGATACCTTTGTGAGGAGATTCGATAATCACACTTATGACGATAGTGTGATCTGACCCCCGAGGGGAGAGTTTTAGCTGGAATCTCTTGGTGGCAGTGTCGAGGAAATACGACGTTGGTCTGGTTATAGATTAGATTCATAGTTCATACCCAGATTAACTGTATTATGAAAAAATATTGTGGTTTATCTTCAATGTTGGGATGACTTTTCCTAGGTCGGGGAAAAGGAATCCCTAGGAAGCACAGGATAAATTCATGCACAGAAGGGTGTGGTCGATCACTCTTGAGTTGGTTAACCTTACCCGCATGGAAATAGGAGTTTTGATTCTCATTTATAATAAAAAATTGGAGACCTCATGAGTTCGAAGATGGCGATCACGTCCTTATACGGGCCTCACCTCAACGAGGTTTATAGAGATGTGGCCGAGGTGGAAAGTTATCTACAAGGTTTAACAGACCTTTTTAGGTCCTCAGCAGGGTATGTGTGGTGGTTTATCAATTGTCCTTTTCACCTTTGTTTCACAGGGTGCATGATGTAATCCACATATCTCAGCTGAGGAGATACATGCATGATCCTTCATAGATTGTCAACTACAGGGAGATGGACGTCGATGACAGGGCTACATGCACGGAGGATCCAGTAGAGATTGAGGATCGATAGAAGCAGGTCCAACGTGGATGGTCGATTCCCCAGATTAACTTCCACAGGTTGCACAAGAACCTCCAGGAGAGCACATGGGAGTGGAAGGCGAAGATGCGTTCTTAGAACCACTTTGTATTCAATAGTGTGTGTTGATGTTTTACAAGGACGTAAAGACATGAGTTGGGACTAATGTAAATACCCTGAAATTTCAAGAATTTTTTTTTTAATTTCATTGAAATTTTATGATTCTGCAGTATTTGATGACACCTGATTCTGAGGCCTAGTGTGCCCAGAATAAATTTCCAAAGCTTGGCACAGGTAAGTTCAGAGAACGAACAAGATGGTTTTTCTATCTGTTGAACCGGTGCTCAGAATTGAAATCTGAGGTCACTGATGAACTCACAACACCTATATTTTCTTAAGAGGACCTTTACCAATGGTGCGTTTGCTCGGGAGGAGTTGCCATATTTTGAGGATTAATAAAGAATTAAATAAAATTTGTGGTGCAAATTTTATTCCCAAATTAGGTGGTTGTATCCTAAGTGTAGATGTTGTGGTGGAACAACTAGTTACTAACTAACTAAGTGAGGATTAAGGTGAGGTGGGGCCTACACGATCCCCAACCCATAACTTTTCCAAACCACCTTTAACCCCATGTAATTAATGTATACCAACTAAATCCCTCTTTAATTGTGTAACTCTCCTTCTATCCATATTTATTTTTTTCCAACTCACATTAAATTAATTGATTAAACCTTTTCAATTAATTTAACTAAGAATTTTAATTTTATGTTTTGAATGCATGGCATGTTATAATAAAATAAGAGTAAGTATTATTTTATTTTGTTTTGGGATTGTTGTGTGGAGACTTTTCGGAGAGTGAGAGAGACTTTGTGAGAAGAAGAAGAAGAAGACGAAGAAGAAAGAAGATAAGAGAATTCCTCCTCATCGAAGAACGACTCCCTCCCTCAACATAGAATGGTTTTCCAACCATCGGATCTCCGACGAACGATGCTCGGGTTAGATCAAAGGTCTTTGAGGAAACGAAGAAAGCCAACGACGATCGTCACCATCACCTCTTACCTTGCGAAAACGTCAATGAACTGACGTATATTCCCTTTTGTGATATCATCAAAAACGACGAATGACACGAGGTAGGGGTTTGATTTTAGAATGATAATAATCTCGTGGTTGTTCCCTTCTAAACAAAGAATGCGGATCAACTCATTGTCATGTTGATCCCTGAATGTTATTATTTACGGGATGGGAATATTGAATTACAGGAGTATTTTTGGGAGCTATGATCCATTTTAATTGATTAAAATTGTTCCATGTAAAGTTGTTGAAATCATTTGTTGATTTTTTCAATTGACAACACCGAACGCCGAGGGCACGGGCTGAACAAACACGGCCTGATAACCCTCCACAGATTTTTAGTTGATGTGATTTTGGAAGGGAGATGACGAAATAGGCCGCAATGGCGATTTGAAGTCTCCAGAGTGAAGTTCAGGTCCTGTAGTGACCATTGGCGCAGACGGCAGGTGAAACAGACCACCGGTGTGTGTCCGGTGGTTCGCCGAAATCGGCTGCGACACACCACACCGATGCCGACAACCTGCTGCGGCAGTGCGCCGCTAGAGAAGACCACCGCGGTGGACTAGAATGGAAAATCCATTCTAGATTGGGGGGGCTTTAAAGTTGGGCCGGTTCACCATTAACCGAGGGGGAATAGAGCCCCACCCTTCCCAACCAACGCTCAGCGTCCGCCCAGCCACGCTGGCTGAGCCTCAACTGGTCGGGCCGGGCCATGCCCAACCGTGTTAGACCCGGACCCGGGTCGGGTTGACCCGGTGTGGGCCGACCTAGGGGGTATTGGGCCGGGATGGATTGGGCCCAGATCCCCTATTTCCAGACCGTTTTCGCTTAAACAGACATAACTAGAGTTGTGGACCTCTGATCGATGAACCTTCAATTGTGTAGTATTACATTGATTGAGACGGTATTTTCAGTATATTACAGTCAATGTTTCAGCGAACTTAATGTATGGCTATGTTGGTCCGAACACGAAACCAGCCGGGCCATCGGAGCGGAAATGCTTATAACTTGAGTCTTGGACATCCGATTGACTTGTCGTCAAATTTTTTGGATTCCACATTATGAGACTGAACGTTTGGCCTACTTCACCTGTGGTTTGGATGAAGTTGGAGTGAGGCCGGGTTGGATTGTACCCGAAATCCAACCGGGCCCCTGGAATGGAAAAGCCGATAACATTCAGGCAGGGCGTCTGTTTGACAAACCGTCAACGGCGTTGGTAATCATGTTGAGAAATGGTCCCTATGATTATACCTTATGTGACTTCGGGGAATAGTTGAGATACGACTGGGTTGGTTCATACACAAAACCAATCGGGCCCTCAAGACTAAAATGCTAATAACTCATAGAGTGGGCATCCGATTGACGCGCTATATGTTGTTTTGAGACCCCTATTATGAGGCAGAACATTGAGATACTTCTTCACGGGACTTTGTAATACTTGGAATATCAAACTGTAGCACATGGAGCAAACCCTACTAAGGACGAGCATACGGAGTACAGAGAACGTGTAGCTAGCTGAGCCCCGATGACTGCTTGTCCAATTCAAGTCGGAGTGACTTCTATAGTGCAGTGGGGAGCACTACTGTGTTTGGGTTATAGACCCATGGCGGGGAGCACTATGGTGTTTGGGTGGCAGACCCGCGGTACTCGACAGAAGGAGTACCTCTACAGGCTATTAGGGGGAGGGTGTACTACATGATCAGTGTTCTCGACATAGAAGGAGCTCTTCATCAATTGCGGGTTCGATAATGAAAATCATGGTTTGAGCTGAGTCAATGACCTTGTGTTTTTCCTCATGATTGAGATAGGTTATTTGATAACATAGGTATAACAATGGGCTTATACCTAAGTAAGGTTTATCTATTTAGCTTCTTATTTGTTGTTATCCCTATTGGATTTAGTGAGACCTTGTGAGTCTCAGGTTCCATACTGAGTATCGTTATACTCACCCCTGCACGGGCTATGCCCACAACTCGTTGTGTTGGATGCAAACGACAGACAGCACAGATGGAGGCCGAGTGTTCGAGGACTAGACAGTATTCTGAGGTGGACCTCATGACGAGTCAATAACGCGGTGGTAGACTTCACGACGAGATGCTACTAGAAGGAGGTTAACATACGAGACCTTTGAAGAGGCAATTTTTACCTACCCTTCAGGCAGGATCCATGGTGGATGATCCAGGAGCTGCGCTATCTATACCAACCCGTCAGGAAGAGGTGGACGACATAAGAGATACTTCTATTCTTCTAGATGGTTGTCTTTTCTGTTGTACTTTTTCTCAGTTGTATCTGTACTTTTCAGTTGGGTTTGTATTCTGGCCTATTTTATTTTCAGTACTTTCTTTTGTACTTAGTGTTTTCTTCTTCTTGTACTCTATTGTGTTGTTTACTTTTATAAAGGCAATTCCTTTTCTTTTTATTGGGACTTACGCCTTCGGGGCTAGTCACCAGCCCCTGTCCTGTGGAAGGTGGGCTTGGGGTAGTCATGGCACGAGCCCCGAGGATAGGTCGTGACAGCCTAAGAAATTGATTACTTACAATAAAAATATATTTGGTATTCTCTAGTTTTTAGAACATGACATGATCATTTTTTATATAATGTTTGGAAGTGGAAGTGGATCAATGGGGGTCTCTTATCAAGAATATGAGGAAAAAGGATGAAATTGAATACATCAAATTAGACAAGTTTATGTACATGTTTATTCAAAAAGTAGTTTCTTCATATTCTTTATAAGTGAATGGATAATGAGTTTCTTGATTTAAATTCATAGGATATTAGTTCATAAGTATTTATAAGGAAAATTTTATAAGACTTTTGAGGTGCACTTTTAGTATTATCATCTAATCTGAAATTATGGTTGATCGATTTTTTAGTTGCATAAAAGCTAGTAACAACAGGGTTTTATCCATAATATACATCAGTAGATATGAAGATATTGTTCAATGTAAAATCATGGTTCAAATAGAAGTAGTATTTACTAATAAATCTCATCATTTGATAAGAAAATTAAGATGGTTTTCAAAATAAAATCAAAAACCAATGAAAAAGAGAAGATTTTTTATTTATTATCAATGGTTTGATAAAATAATTAATGTATTAATTATATAGGTACAAGTATATTTTTTAGGTATGTGAGTAAATATCATCGAGAAATTGATTTCCTATATAATAGGATGGAATTAGTTAATTACGAGAATAGAGAAAATGATGCACAGAATACTCATCTCGCACTATAGTGAAACATGTTTATGGATAATTAGATTTATGATAACCATTTCATAAACTAGAGGTTTAATAATGATGATTGATGATATAAAACTCTTCAGTATAGTTATAAAGTAAAATCTCATGTGATCAAAGTTTTTAATGAGGGGTGAAATAACTATGTGGTGAATTGTTCACATATCATCCTCTCTAAAAATTACAATGTATTATTTCACTTTGAATCTATCTATTCTTTTATATAGAATGAATTTTATTAGGGTATCCATATTCCAAAAAAAATTGTAGATGTAGAATTATAAGTGAAAACCCCTAATGGTATAATGATCAGATATCATGTATATAGTTCCTTTATAGTTGATGTTGGTGCGAATGTTATTCCTATCAATATTTTCATTCGTTTTTTTAATATGAATTCATCCTATTCAAGGATCATCTTTATCTTAAAAACTCCCAAATCAATTAGCAGGAACAATAATTCATGTTAGATATTTTAAACTAACCAATGATCACATAAACATGTGATTTTAGGTGTAAAATTCTGATGAATTTCATATCCATTTTTTGGGAGATAATTTACATTAATATGGGGTGTTTATCAATGAAAATTATAGAGAATCCCAACATCAATGATATGCCTATTGATTAGTATTTCAATTATGTCATTCTAGAAGTGTTTTCTAGTATTCTACCAAAATTTGATGTCTATTTCTCAAAATAACACATACATAGTTCCACAAAAATTTTAAAGAATACATATAGAATAGACAAGAATGATATGTAGGAATTGATGAAAATCCATGAAAACATTGAAAAGGAATTCATTTAGAAAATTATTTCAGAATGGGTTTTATAATTTGATCATGATCAACATTATGGATATCATTAATTTTGGTCAAGAAGAAGGATAATCCAAAGAAGACATTACATAAATGGTATGAACACTATAAATATAAAGAGATTCCTTTGGGTCTTAATAATTCCCCTGATGTATCCACGAATTTAATAAATAGAGTATATTAGGGATTACATTTATAAGTTTGTGTTGGTATTTATATATGATAAACTTATATATTCAATGATAATGTAATCACCTAAATATCACTCGGAAAATGTTTGAAGGACGCTAATGAATGAGAAACAGTATGAAATATTTAGAATGTGTAAATTTTTGCAACATAAATAAATTTTATCTGATAAATTATATAAATATATGGTATATTTATATATCTATAAATGATTGAGGCTATTTAATGTTTTCCCATACTAACCACAGTTAATGAGATTTTATGTTTTTTTAGCTACATATTAATTATGATTTTTGTAGCATTTATTATGACTATATAATCCTCTGACTAAGTTCTCTTGGAAGGAAGACATGCTTCTTTGGATTGGTGAATATGATAAAAAACTAATGTAACTGAAGGTAATATTAGTTAGTGTACAAATTCATACATTACCATTTAGTAGAGAAAAGTTTTTAATCTATAGTGATTCATCCACAATGGGAGTTGGATGTGTTCATATGAAAAATGACATGGTTATAGATGAAGACCTATGAAAATTGATGGTTCATCAGAAAAATTACTCATCTCAATATTTGGATTCCACTTTGGAAATAAAATCAATAAATATATTAATGAATTATATTGATGAAGAAAATATTGATATATATTTTAATCAAAAAAGAATAATGTATATTTTTACATAAATGGTGTTAAAAATGTGCTAGAGAAGATAGTTAGTGTTGATTAAAAATTATGACTTCTCAATACATTGCCACCGTTTGAATGAAAAAATATGGCCAATGCATTTAGTTAAATGGACCATGCTTGATTATACAAGTCATGGATCAGAGAAGAACAAATATTTTTTTTAACGGAGAGATCTAGAAATGCAATAAGATGGAGTGAAATATTATCTTTCTAAAATTAATATTAAAACATATATCTATTTAATGATTAAGGAGGAATATAAGAAAGATCTAGATCTATAAAATAATGTTATAAATGTTCCCGAGTTCAACCATGATAATGGAACATTACGATTCAAGAACCAGGAATGTGTTCCTTCTATACCATATTTGAAGAAGGAGTTGTTCATGGAAGCTCATATTTATTCCGTAATTATACATCCAGGATTTAGGAGATGTATAAGGATTTAAATGAACAATTTAGGTGGGGTAGAATGAGGAGAGACATCACATAACTTTTATCCCAGTTCTTGATATTCCAAAATTTTTTGTATTCAATACAATAGTCTAAGTAAATATTGGATCTATTTTGAAAACAAGATTAAAAATTGGAGAACATCCGCGTTGATTTACTCATCGGACTCCCTAAAATTTCTAAAGGGAATAATTCTACAAAGGTGGTAATTGATCACCTTAATATTTCAGCACACTTCACCTCTATTAGATAAAACTTCTCTCTGGATTAGAATTATAAGGCATTCAAAGAGTAATTGTTATTTTTTCATGGAGTACCGCATTCCATTGAATCTGATTGGGATTTGAGGTTTATCATTATTTTCTGGTGAAGTATTCAGTAATCTCATTATATAATGTTCAGTTTCAACATTACATTCCATACCAAGAATAATGGCCAGTCTAAAAAAATAGTTACAACCTTTTAGGGACAGTTAAGATCTTTTTCTATGAAATTTAATGGTGGTTGGGATTAGTACAATCTCAAAGTTGAGTTCTAATGACTAATAACTATAACTATATAATTCAGACAGTTCTTTTTGAATCCCTATGTTGTTTGATATCTAGATATCCAAAATTAAAGATTGAAGATGGGGAAATAAATATACGGGGACATCTGATAGGTTATGAAATAAAATAGAAGGTTATAGCCATCCAGCAATGCATCAAAGAAGATCAGAGTCGGTAAAAAATTTATTGTGATAATAATTGTCGTGATCTATAATTTGGAGTTGAGGATCCAATGTTTCTATGAATTTTACCAAGGAAGATGGTTTTGAAATTTGGTAAGAAAGGGAAACTAAACCCTTGGTATATTGTTCCCCTTGAAATTATTGACCATATATGAATCATTGTGTAGCTCATGGCCCATATATCATAAATATATCAAGTCCAAAGTGTCTTCAATGATTCTATCATAAGAAAGTAAATAGATAACCCTTCATATGTACTAAAAATTGTGGTAACATTGATGGAGAAAGAACCTTCTTATGATGAATAATCAATAGAGATTCTAGAAAGGGAAGAAAATGTTCCACAAATTAATACCACTAACAAGATCAATGTTTTTTTGGTGAATCCTCCATTATAAAGTAACTATTGGTGAACATGAGGATTTGATGATTCATCAGAGAAATATATTTTATGGGGATAGAATGTAACACCCCTAGTTTTTATGAAATATTATTTTGGAAAATATTGATTTTATTTGATGTCTAGAATTACATGAAACACTATGTTAGGCATGAACTACTAGAAAAACCATCTTTGCTTTCATTACCCACATCACTATGTTTCAAAACAACCCTAATATATTATTGATAGAGTTATTTAAACATGATAGTTATAATATTGCCTATAAACATATTGATATTAATAGTAATAAAAATTTGCTAAATATTATTTATAATTATTTTATATGAAGAAAATATATTAATAACAAAATATATAATTTTCTGTAATGTCTTTATATATTTCAATAATAATATTTTCTCATAAACTATATTTTAGTGGATTTTTTGAACAATTATAAAATATTATTTTGAATCTTGGAGAAAAATTATTTTATAAAATGTACAATTTTTTAAATAAATATTTCAAAATTAATTTCGTTTTAATTCTTCAGATTTTTCTGAAAGGATCCATTTTTGATGAATTATGAAAAAAAGGAATTGTAAATTAAAACATCATCTTCCTTTTAATAGTTTATAAATTTTAATTAAATTTTAAATAGGTTTTAAAGTAAAATTATTTTAGTTATTAACATTTTAATAAAAAAAATTCTATTAAATGAATTTCATAATGTAATTGGATCTAAAATCATTGTAAACATTTTAAAATATTCTCGTAAAAAACATGATTTCTCATCACAACTATGAGATTAATTTCATATAATTTTTTTCCATATACTTGAATGGAATATTTAAAAATTTTAATACACATTTTCTGTTAAAATATTTTATAATGTCTAATAAGGCCAAGACAATTTTTGAAAAAATATAATAGTGAACTAAATAACAATTATTTACCTAGATAATATAAAAATCGATTAATGGTCATTAAGCTAAATAAAACAGGTCAATAATTCATATAAACTTTTCACAAAATTAACTTCAAGATATATTTCAATAATAGAATTTATAAAGTGTTAATTAGATCCATTTCCCTTTATTCTAGGAAGAAAATAAGTGAGAACTTATTTCTTTTCAAAAATACCATGTGTGTCCTCTAACCCACTTATAAAAGCCCGCAAATTTCCTCTCTTATTGAAACAATCAAACCTCATTTTTCATCCAATGACAACCCAAATAATATCTCATATTATTTACCCTTATCCTATGATCCATAGTTTTGGTATAAATATATCCTATGAAGGGTTATATTTCAATACTAAGGATGATTTCTGAAGAGGATATAATGTTCATCATCAAACATGTTTTTTTATTTCTTCTTCCACCCCTTTAAATTATTATTATATTATGAAAATATAATATACATATAGTCTAACATATAATTAGACATTGTTATGTTAATTTATTGATCTAAATACACTAACACATCCATAAAATAGGTAATAAAAGCATTAGTCTTTTGTAGAATAGACTACTACCCAACAGATCATTATTGTTAATTTTTCCATTAACACAAAGAATTATTGGAATTAATGATAGATTTTTTATTTATATATGATATATATGGTATTTATTATTCTATTATGATTCTATAATTTTAAAATCACACACAACTTCTTGTTTTTATTTTTTGGAAGTTACTATAATTTCATTCATTTGTACAGAAGAATACCACCTTGCATGTGATGTCATTTCTTCATTATTTACATTTATTTTCTTGGATGGGTATAATAATGATATTTTATATGTATTACATAACATTTATTTTATAATGATTACACATATTATTTAATTTTATTTCTTCTAGATGATAATGAAAATTATAAGTATCATTCATGGATATGTAATTCCCATGATCTCAATGAATGATGAATTTAATTTCATATCACTAAATTTGATGGTTTAATCTATATATATAAATAATATATTGGAAATTTATATCATTATTATCATTTTGTAGGTTATGTAACCATGATAAAATTAATAGGATAAAAAATTATCATATCTGGACTTATAACGACCTAATCTTCATATAAATTTACATTATATCAGTTTATATAATACATGAAACATTAAAAAATTAAATGAAAAAAATTATTATATTAGTTTAGTGCCTTTGGAACCGTCGTATAAAAATATTCTATCTCAGTGAATAATTAAAAATGTTTCTGATAACGATCATCCCTCGTAGTGACTCAATTTAAAAACCATCCTTCATAACTTAAGGAAATGAAACATAAGAAAGGGGTGAGTTCAAATCCTCCATAAGGGTAAAAAAAATAATTGTGTATTCAAATCATGAGATTACGTGTATAATAATAGGATAAAAATCATAATTTTTTCATACAGTGTATATCAATGTTCATAAACATGAATTATTTAATACCAATTTTTAGTTTATAAGACCCGATTCACAAGGAAATCAACATCATAAGAAAGAAGAGAATAAAAAAATAATAAGATATATAATTATTGCATAAACATCCACATATAACATAATTACCATGTATAAGTAGAAAATAGTTCATGCATTAAGTTGAGGACATGAAATCAGGCCCTCTCCAAAACTTGTGGACATGAATATAGGACCTCGCATAATGTTTTGAACATGAAATCAGTTGCATGCATAACATTGTCAACATGTAATCAGGTCCACACTTACACTTATGTATATTAAACTAGGTCCATGTTTATCATTGTGAGCATGTAATCTGGTTCATTCCTAACATTATGAAAATACAATAATGTTCACTCATAATGTAGTGAACATATATTCAATTTCGTGCATGAACTTATGAACATAAAGTGAGGTCCATGCATAACATTAAAAACATAAAATAAAGTTCATTCATAATATTTATACTCATTATTCAACAATTTTGACACAATGAATTAGAAGGGTATATATAGGTCCCACACATCACATGTTGAAATCGTTCATGAATGTGCCACAAAATATGGATCATATCATTACCCATGAAAAGAGATGAGTTCAAAAAACATGAAATAATAACCCATGAAATGAAATCCATATCATTAAAATTTCATCACATCCTATCCTATGGAAAATAGATAGGTTTTATACTAATTTCATTAAAGCATAACCCTTCAAAAGAAGTAGATTTCAAAGGAATATAACCCATAGAAATGAAGCGGGTGTCACAAGGTTCATTCAAAAAATAAATAAAACATTCAATAAATAATAATAATGAAACTTTTGGATTATTTCATATAATGTATTCAGTAACATCAATTTTTTTCATCATAGATAGAAAATAAGGTGGTATAATATTTTGAGAAAATTTATTGTGGTAAATATCATTTCTTCTTTGAAAAGTGTTTTTAAAAAATAAAACCTCTAGAATTCCATTTTATTTGGAAATTAAATAAAAACTTTTAAAGAGGGAGTGATATAATTTTGAATATATTTTCCCATTAAAACTTGTAAAATATTCTTGATAACATTTTCAAAGCATTTTTTTTGGAAAATATATAAAATTAGCTCAAAATCATTTTGAAAATGATTTATTTCAATAAAATTTAGAAAAATTATAATTAAATATATAAAATAATTCAAAAAACATTTTAATTAAAAAAATATTGAAAATAATTATGAATAATTGTAAACAGTTTTTTAAAACCTTGTTTTGAGAGAACACAAATTTCTGATAGATTGGATATATAATGTGAGATTTTTTAAAACGAATTTTTAATTATCTTAAATAAAAAAGAGATGAAATTGAACAAATACAATCATTTATCGTCTATTAATAGAATAGAATAACATTCATGAGTTATATTGATAGATGGATCATAATATTTCATCAATGGATGCATAATCATAATCACCCTTGAAAAGCGATGAGTTTGTTTCAATAAACTCTTATAACTTGGTAAATTTGACCCATAATCCCCATATAATAAAACAAAATCAATTAAAGATTAAAATATAATTAAAATAATGTGATTAATTATATATAATTTAAAATTTATTATATACTCCTCATTGAAATATATAGTTTCATAACATGGCATGTGTGTTTAAGAATGCATGTTGTGACTAAATTACCATACTGATTTGGTAACATTTGAAATAAAACCCCTTTGAAATAAACATAATTAAATGGATATATAAATATTTATAAATATAAGTACATTAATCTTATAATACATCCAATATAAGTATACACATTACAAGAATTTAATGGGAGGTGAATAAAGCATGTATCTCACAAAAATAAAAAGAGAGATGAAATTCCATTACCTTGTATCTTGAATATCATCATTCTCATAATAACTTTTTGTATAATTTTTATAATATTATTATAAATCTTATAAAGAACCATATTATTACATATTATACAATATATTATTTTATTATTACTTTATATATCCCTCTTGTAAACAATTATCTTTTAAGTATAGGCTTTGGGTAATATTTGCAACATTTTTTACATGTATCTTAAATTGTCATTTCATTTTTCTTATACTAATATCATGATTTTCACTATGTAAAATATAAATAAATATCACCAATATTAATTATATGTGTATTATAATAATTTATAGAATATAAAATCATGAAAAGGAATACATCATTCATGGAGATGGTAGGCTGTACATACGCATTAACATTGTTTCCGTTATATTTTTTTTATTGAAACAAAGAACGTAAATGACATATATATATATATGTATATATGTATAAAATATTATTAAATTATCATTATTAGTTCAAATATTTCATATATTTTTACTAAACATATCCTTACTACATTCCCTATAGTGTGTGAACAAATCACATCGCTTTGAGGGGGTGATGGTCCACATTTCCTAAAATTAAATTATCTTGTTGACACAAGATAGAAACCAAAAGGGTAATTTATATATAAAATTTACAGAAGCCTAAAGTAATCATAAATATAATATATGTTATATATAAATATACTGTCTATTATAATGTCCACCATGAGTGTCAGTAATTGAAAAATGAAAAATCCTTATTTCGGGGGGAGATTGTTTGTCATAAATGAAAACAATATATTCATTACCAATTAAAAGGAAGTGTATGTAAGTTAAAGTCTTACACATAGAATAAAATCTACTATATATTTATTATAATGGTTTTATTATAAAATAATTTAATAATATGAATTTAGGGAGTGTATAAGGAAAATAGAATAAAGGATTTTTGGGGATGGTGTTACCTCTTTATCTGGTAACTCTTTTTAGTTTTCACCAAAGGGATTACTTTGAAGTATTTAATACCAATGTTATGCATCATTTATAAATTTATTTTTTGGGGAAGTTTATTTATAATATTATGTATGAACATATGTGGTTTTAGAGGTGTTACATAGTGGAATAGTTGGTGGCTTCTTATAGGGAAGGAAAGGGACACATTTGGAATTTTTGAAAACAATTTAGGTTTAAACACATTTTGACATAAAAAAGACATAACAACAACAAAAATCAATAATGGGTATATTTTTTAAAAATATGTATATATAATGGGTTTTAGGATTGTGGATAGGACATTTGGACCCTTAGGATTATGGTTTATTCCCTCATATAGCTTAATTTTACCTTAATCGCTATAATTAATTTTAACTACATCAGTTAATTTTTATTGTTAAAATATATGTTGAACTTATTATAATTTATAAATAATTATTATTAAAATCATGGAATAACTTTTACCATATTCCAATCACATAAGTGGATTAAATTAATTAAAATTTAATCATGATGATGGGACAACACTACAAGTTTTAAAAATAAACATTCTAAACATTGCTAAGTGTTTATACCCAATTTCAATTAGTAAATGATTATAATAATATTAATTGGTTTAATTTATAAAACAATTATATAATTAAACTTTTTAATCAATTTAAAATATAATATAATCTTATAAATAAATTAGATGAAAAAGTGGTTTTCAAATAAAACTCATTATTTTATAAATATTCATTAAAAAATCAAACCTAATAATAAAATACCAAATATTTTACATAAACTAAATTATATATTTCACTTTCAATTATAATGTTTATTTTACCATATATAATCCATAAAATGTAAAAAAATTGGATTTAAAATATCCTCCAAATTAAATAGTTGCAAAAATTCATTAATAAGAAATATAGTATTATCTGAATAAAAATTGGCTTGTTTTTATCTTAAGCACATAAAATCTATTTTATTAATATGAAAACTATTTTATTTAATATATATATATAACATTAATATCAATAAATAGTTATAATTAATTTAATAAAATAGTTTAAAATATCTTTGTGGGTATAATAATTTTTTTATTTATATTAATTCGGTTAATATTTTCATTTATAATTAATTGGTAACAAATGAATTAATTTTATATTTATGTAAACCATATATTTTATTAATATAGATAACCATTTTAAAAATACTAATTTAATGTCTTTGATATATTAAATAATATATCATTATATGTTAAAAATTGGTCTTCCCTATTACACAATCCATATAGGAAAGTAATTATTGTTTGTAACATAAGATGACCTCGATGTTTAGTGTTGAGAAAGTTAAATTTTAGGTTCTATATAGTGTAAGAATAAAATTGTTTTTCATATAATTTAAGAAAAATATAGTGATTTTAAATAAACATAATTTTTTTTAGTTTTTATTGAAATGAAAATATAAAAATTCAAAAATGAATTCAAAAAACATTTTTCATAAAATCACATGGTATTATTAAACATATATGAAAAACAAAGTGATTATTACCCAAAGTATAACATTAATATGGAATTAATGATAAAAATATAATAAAATGTCATAAGAAAACTATATATGGAATGATATATATGAATATATTTTGTAAATATATTTATAATAATATTATATTTATTAAATATGAGGTTTGAAAGAGCATGATAGAATTCAAGAGTCAATGTAAGGGGCTAATGTCTCAATTTTTCTTCTTTGAGACATACATTATGTTATGCATAGATATTCTTTCACAATTATTATAAAAAATACATTTTACAATAAATATCCCAAATTTATTCATCCTCATGATATTTTGGGTTTCATTATATGTAATCCAATCATGGGTATAATTATTCAATGATACTAATTTGGTAATGATTTTATGTCTAAAGGTCATCATTTATCTAGATTTATTATGATTAGGTTTACAATGTTTAAATATCATGATCTACCTAAGTCTCATGAATTTTCCTTGAATCTAGTTATTCATGATATATTCAAGTAATGTGGCCTTTTCTTCACTAATTAAAAATTAATTAGTTAAGAATTTTTTTCAATAAAATAAAACTGTATTTCTCTCATTGATTGAAAATATATTTTCCTTCAAACCCATGTTTTCTAATTTTTCTTTCTATTTTTTTATTAAAATATTATGCATTTATATGTGATTTTTTCCATGATTGAGTTTTTTAAAAATGTTTTGAAAGAAATCATCTTTTCATTTTCCAAGCATTGCCCATTTATCTATAAAAAAATGTGAAGAGAAACATATTGTTTTATATGGATGTCATGAATTTAGCTACTAGACTAATGAAAAATTAATTATTAGAATCTTCAATTATAATATTTTAATGATATTTTTAATGAAAACTACATTTGAAATGGTCTACATTTAAAAAAAATCAAAGTGGAAATTATATTTTCCTTGAAATATGATTTAAAGGAACTTTCACAATTTTCTTCCATCTAATATGACATGTTTTTGTGATACACATTCCTTCAATAGATATGATCAATGTGTAACATTCATATTATTTCATGGAATGGTTTATTTTTTTATGGAATTCTATTTATGAAACCCATTTTTGTTCCACGGGTTTTTTCAGGAAGAAACTATTAATGATTCACATTTCACTTATTGGGTTACAATGTGAAGAATTTTAATGATCTTGAAGAACACATAGATATTATTTTACATATTTGATGGGTGGGACCAATATATCCCTTTAGTTAACTTGTTAATGATTTATATCCCATAAGATAGAAATGACAAGAATAATGGGTAGACCCGACTCATTATGATATGACTAGATTTAGGAGTGAACTCAATTCCTTAATACATTGATAAAATAGAGAGGGAACCTATTTCAATAACTCTGGACTCAAATTGGGAGTGGACCCATTTTCGTAATGTAATGATTACACTATGATGATCTTGGAACTGAACCTTGACTTATACAGAAAGAATTCACTATGCTTATTTGTACAGTGAAAATTCAATGTCATATTAAAATGTTATGATATCAGATATCATATTCATTGATTCCCTTAGGATTCATATCTTATGATATTCCAATATTTTTACCATGACTCATTATTATGATAAATTATATGAAGGGTATAGATTTCAAATTTTAAAATGATGCCCGCATACCATTATTCCCATGTTATTCTTAATTATCCCCCTTGTTACTAATAATGATCATACGAGATCACCATTTTCTATCATTAAATTCCCTAGGTTATGAAGTATTTTATTATTTATTATGTCTATTAATGGTGGTAGTTATGAATAATATAGTGGGAGATGATTTCACTCAATTATGTTCTAGTGTTTAGGTTTCTGTGGTTTCAATTTCATTAAACTATGATGGTTCATAGGCTTGATTTTATGTAATATAATGACCATTACAAAAAAATTGTCATATCTATATTTGATACTCCTTATTTCATATTAAATAAACTAAACAATTACCTTGAATTATAATCCTCATATCTATTAAAATGTAACAAAGTAGACACATGCTCCGGCTTACTGGCATTTGGCTTGTTATAGATACGGTTTCAGGTGCAGCTTAAGGAGCAGTTTGGGAACTCACTTTTATGATTTTGGGTTATTCAAAAAGTTGTTTCTTATAATTATTTTTAAAATGATTAAGTGTTGCATTAGTCAGCCTATTAATACATTTACATGGGAACAAATGATAAAAACATAGATATATTAATACTTGAGGTATTCACTCTTGCTATTAATGTTCTAGTAATATTATTATACAAATAGACATATGTATTTATCATGAAAAGTCCCAAAATCAAAATTATCCCAACATATTTATCCACTTATAGTAGGATCATGTTTAACATGTTAAAAATAAGCAATTGTCAGTAGTTAGATCTATTGAATATGGTAGTCAATTGCAATGGTTTCCCAAGAACAGATTTCTTTTTAATATTAGATTATGTGTATATTCAAAGATGTTAATACAAATATAAAATCTTATAAAATATTTCATATTATTATTATTCAAAAACATTTATTTGATAATATCCTAATATTATATCACATTAATAATGTTATAGTAGCTTCTCACTATGATAAATAAAATGAAATTCCATGATTATATTTTTTAAAATATTTCTATAATTAGATAGTGTAAAATAATAGGGAATATAGTATGCAGACTTTTAGATGAGATTAATTATAATAGAATGAGTGTTCTTATCATGAAATTCCCAATTGGAAATATCAAATATAATATTTTATGAGAACAAAACTGACATTAGGAATCTTGCATGTTTTGGTTTCATCATATATTCAAATCCGTTGGAATGTGTAATAGTACCTTTACATTATTATTATCACATTTTTGTTTCATGAATCACTTAAATATGTTTTATAGACAACACCAATGATGGAATATTTTCGTAGGAATTATGGTACAATCGGTGTGTCACAAATAACATTTTATTATTTGACAAGTTGAGGATGTATTTGATCCTTCCATATTTTTTTGATGTTGTTATCTTGAACCATTTATTTTTATATAAAATACAAATTAAATTTTATCACCCTGGTGTAATGTTGAATATATTTTAGATATAAAATGATAAACATATCAAGAACATGTGTTGATGACACTTATTTTCAAGCTACTTGAATATATATTTTTTAAATTTATTATAGTACAATATACGAATCCGTATGTTATTTTCACAACAGCAACTTTAAGTAATTTATCATGGGTGATTTACGTATTTCTGGTTATTAATATTGGACATTGGAAAATTCCACCAAATTAAAATGAGAAATAATTTTATAGGGTAACATACTAAGTGTTTTTTTGGTCCCAATTAAATGTTATTTGAATGTAATTATTGGAAGACATATTTATTCACATGATAAGTTACTAATTGTTTCATGTTTTATTGATCACTAATACTCAGAAGGTAAAAGTAAATATTTAATTATTATTAATTAATTTATTTTATTACATTGATATTTATTATATATTTATAAATTGGATTGTTTATAATGTACTTATATATTTATTTAATATTTATTCACTTAATTTGGAATAAAATATTTATCTGTGAGTAAATTATTTCATAAATTATTAATTCAGTTATTTAATAAATTTTGAGGAAATGGAGTACAAAAGGAATGTGTTTGGAGATGAAAATTTGCATTCATGTTGGTATGTTATATTTATATTTGTGTGGGGTAGAACATTACATAAAATAATCATAATATTATTATCATTTGAGATTATGTATTTATAATCATTATTATATTATTTAATGAATGGTATAAAATTAAACAATATTTTAGCCTAAAAAATTATTTATAAATAAATGGTTATGTAAATTTAATAAGGTTAATCAGGATATATGAATCATTGCACAATGTGGAATTATCTCTGAATTCCACCTCCTCTCTTCCTCTAATGAATGATAATATCTGGAGAGGTTCTATCATGCTCACACAAGAAACCAATTGGAATCATTCAAAAATAAAAGGAGTATGTTTTTATAACCACTAGAGTGATACTAATAATGGGTTCTTACAGGAAGAAAAATATAACCCTGCAAAACGGTTTTTTGATGATTAACAACATCCCCATTAGATAAAATTTATGTGATGAAGTAACCATTTCTTCTAATCTTAAAAACATTAATTATGAATTTAATGTACAAAGATACTATGATTGAGTCCCATAAAATAATTATTTCAAATAATATTTAATAATCCCCCCCCCCCTCATGGCACTTCCATAATACACAGAATCTATATGATCCACATGATAAAAGCATCCTAGAGTGGACATAATTTCTGTTGACTAAGGTCGGACTATTTTATGTTTCATAAATTATTCATATTAATTTTTCCCGTACATGAACATTGTGGAATAATAAATATTTTGGACGTCATATATATATATATATATACTACTTTGGTTGATAGCCTTATGGATCATATGATGAGATGAATGATATTTACTTAGATTATAAAATCATTTCTACACGAGGACAGAAGGGGTGTTGAGATGTTAATAATGGTATTTACAACTTTAGAGACAAACCCATTGGTTTTAGTGCTTTGTAGGATTGGTTATATAAACTAGTAATAAAAAATTTATGGTGTTTTCCTATATATATTTATATATAAATATATTTAATTGGTGAGTGTGGTTCCTTTATATTGATTGTTTCTGATGATGTCATTGACTAGGATAATCATGATTGATAAGATTGTGGTTCTTTGGGAAGATTTACCACAAGAGGGTGTTGTGTTATAATTACTTCATTTTTAGGCTATTGTGTTTGTAGATGATGTTACCACATAAACCCAACCCTTGAGAGTGAATTTTCATATGATATTTTATATGGTTATAACCAATAACCTAGTGTTATTTCCCATGTATTATGACCTTAGTGAGACATTGTTTTATGGAAAAATATAGTGGACCTATAGGCCATGATATGTGAGATGGTTTTTAATGAATCAGATACATTAATATCAACATGACCCCGCAAAAGGGGTTTTATTGGGATTTTTTCCTTTTTTTGATGGAAGAAAATGTACATGCTTCAAGTTATTTTATTCATTCTTGAATGTGCTATCGAGAATATAATGTAATAAATATGATGACTAAGTTAAATTACGGACGTCTTCTTCTTTGGTAGTGTTTGGATTCACTAATGAGTGTGGTAGTATTGTTGGTATGATAAAATGAATTTGAATGGTGCATGATAGAATCTATGTTTGTGGTTTTTTGTGTCCCATATTTTTAGAATAGATGAAATTACATTGAAAATTTTAGTATTATCATGTTTTGGATGGTTGGTCTTTTATATTGTAAATAATATCAGAATCTAGAGATATAGAGCACTCAATTATGATGCTTTTTAACATGATTTATGATCTGAGGAGTCCCTTGGGTGTTTCATTATGGATTCAGATTATTGATCCCCAAAATATCTTGTTTTGGGTGGACTGGTAAGGGCGCAATGTTTTTCAGAAATCGTTCCACCCACTAGTGATAACGGTGTAGTTCCTAGAGGTGATAGTATGTGATAAACAGACACTACTCATGGTTTTCCAAACCATTCTACTAGATAATAAAAATAGTTTTAATTAGGTAGTGTGTGTGGACTATTCATCGCATTGTTGGCATGTTGTTTCAATAATCATGCAATGAAAATCATGTGACCCTATCCCTTTAAGAATGAGCATTTACATGGTTAAAACATAGATTGGCCTTCTGTGTAGCCGAACCATGTTCCATATAAATGTTTTAAATTACCCTTGTACCCACTTATATTATTTATTTTTAACCATCCTTATTGTTTTTATTTCTTCATGAACAATATCTCCTCTGTGGGTTGTTCTTCTTCTCCTCTACGTATAAGGAGACCTATCTTATATTTACTCTAATTCAAGTTCCATTATCTTTATTATATGTTCCTCAGTTAGTTTAAGACTCATATTTCTTCCATACATTGTTTATAATCCCCCTTCTTGTGTTATTTTTGTGCAATCTCATTTTACCTATTTCAGGATGGATAATTGTATCTTCAATATCTCTCAAACTAGAAAAAAAATTAAGATTGATATTGGGTGTGTGGGTAATCAATGTATTAAGGTATATTTTCTATATATTTTTCAATTATTTTTTTCACATTAATAAAATAACCGCATGTGTTGTATGCCATACTTTCCTGTTGTTACAAAAAATTTTATTTATAAATTTATTTGTGTTACATAGATTGCCTTGTGTTGTGTTTGAAACAACATGGTATGGTTAATGTTAATAAACTCAAACGAAAAACACCCATTGTGTTTGGTTCTATATAGACACCCTATATAATATTTTCCTTTTGTTGTTTGATCCACCCCTTTTGGTTCTCCCTTGACCATATAATAAATTAGGATTCTTGTTTGTTAAAGACCAACATTATAGTGGGTTGTATTGAGACCTTTAATGAATCCAAATTGTTCAAACAGGTTGAAAACTATTTCATGGTTTTTATAAAACTACACCTATAATGTTCTCTATCTTCTAAGCTAAATATATGTTGTTATTGGTTCATTTCTTTGGGTTGGTGACATTCATAGTATACGGAAGTTCTTGTTTTGTAATTTAAAAGTTTATATACTCACCATATAATGATTATATATAAAATAAAAATTAATTTACATCTTAAACATTGGGTGACACATAGTTTCATACACAAAACATTATGTATAAGGATCGTTAGTTTATGAGGCTTTATACTATGGTGGTGAAACTAGGTATATTTTCATAGGATCACCAACCATTTTTTATCCCATATAAGTGATTTTGGATCCCATGAGAGCACCAAAGAATGGGATCAATGGGAAAAATGGTTAAACCATGCCATGAGTGATACTTGAAACCCCTTTTTTAGATACTAGAGACAAACTTAGAGGATGTGTTTTACTTTTGTTTTGAGTTACACTAGGGATTATTTTATAGACTCATATTGATAGAATCCATCCAACTTTTGTAAAGTCATATGATCAATGTTGATAATATAGTTAATTTATAAGATTCACCTTGTCTGATAAGAATATGGTTTGTAAATGAATACTATAGTTTCCCCTTTAAATTAAATGGATGATGTTATGAAATTAAACAAAACGGTTCATACACAAAGACAAACCACATGTATGGGTTTAGTCCTTTTGATATTTTTAAATTATAATGACACGTTTTTATTTTATTTGTAAAATACAACTTGCTATATATGGTTTAGAAATAATATCTTTTGTTGAATTAGGTATGGTAAGGATTATTATGCTAGAGAGACCCAATCATGACATTGTCTTTCATTCATTATGAATTGTAGATTTACATTCTATGTACATATACAAAACATATTTTATTTGAGTAAAGTGGAATATGATTTCTACACTAGTGGTGGTGGCCTATTTATTATAAATCAACCCGTTCTTGTCCGACTATTTCAATGGGGGTACTCGATCATATCATCAAATTCATAGGTAATTAGTTGATTTCATATACTATTATGCTACAGTAATGAATTTAGGATCCTAGTACTAAGATGGTACTTATAATTTTTATGGATACCATCCTCTAGAAATTTTATTTATTTCCTTAGTTTTGTATCATAGATTTTATATTTTTGTCTTAGTAGGTAGCATCACAATACATACATATAAGTTTATTTGAATATTGACATTGCCCATAATTATTCAATTATTTCATTTATTCTACTAATGTTGTTTTTATTTAGTTCTTATTTAGCTATTTTTATTGGATTTATACCATACATACCTCTATGCTACTGTGATCATTTGGGTATAGTCTCTTCACCTTACCAACATTAGACTTTCAGTGTTATTTGAAAACCTCTAACATATGGGGAGGCATGCTTTAGGCCATGGGGAGACTACTCCATCTATTGGTTTTGAGGTAATCTGTACAAGGATTTTAGAAAGTGTTCTGAGGGGATTTTTCCATTGTATTACTATATTCAATTGGTATGAATGAGGCTAGTAATGTTTTAAATATTGGTAAATAGGTGAGCCTCAGATTTATCTATAAACACATGAGAGAAATTTCATATGGTTAGGGATGGGAATATTTTTTGTGATATTCGTTGTTATAATTAATTTTTAATTCACCATTGTGTAATTGAATTAATTCCAATTGCTTATTGATTTTAGAGAGTTATTGCATTTTCATTGGCCGGATGTGGTAAGGAGTGTCACTACATCATCATTTTAGGCACATAGGGATTAAAATTCAATGTATATTCCATGCCAAACTGATTTCATTTCTGTGTTGATAGAAATTGATGATGGGACTTTCATATTTTATTTTCATTAAATTTTATCAAAAATCTTATAAATTCCAATAACCTATTTTTTATCATATTTAGATATTTTTTAAGAATTATTATGTGACATAAATTATTATAACATTATTAGGTGCCATATTGGAGTGTTTTTATACATGCATTGCAGATATATTTGATTAATTTAATATATTGTGCTTATTAGGTATTCCTAGAAACAATGTTAGCACGTCTAGTTTCTTACCATGTTTAGTTAACTAATTATTATTATTATTTTAAATTTACATTCTATTTCTATTGTTTAGGATGGGTTTAAACATGGACATTCCAATTCAATGGGAGGTAACTGAAAATTTCTAATGTGCATGAGAACCTTATAAATTGGGAATCGACAACCCATATAATATAACTATTTTTTATTCATAATATATTCTTATAAATTATTATATAAATGATAATTTTGTTTAATTTCATTACTATTCTAAATAAATTGGTTGTGACTAAACATTATCCAGGTTTTTATAATTTTAATGTTTATGGGAACATTATGAACTGGAACATGGTTATCAATATAACCAAACCCTTATAGTCACACTATATATAAAATTGTTTTTTCAGAAAATGATGAGGTTATTGATATTTTTTTAAACATAGATAACATGGTTGTAGTTAGAAGGGAGTCACGTGTAACTTGAATTGTTTATTGGCACGTTATAAATTGAGAGTTTTAACCTATAAAAGCTGAACCATCACTTAGGAGAATTATATATATTTAGATATTAATGTAAGTATAAAAGTTGTTAAATTTTGACGTTAAAGGTTTTGAATTCCTTATTAAAACCTATACCTCTACAAATGCGGAAAATGACATTGGTGGCTAAAAAATATCTTACTTTCACTATTAGAACCCATGTTGGTTAGTTAGAGCATGTTTTTTATGAAATGGACTTATATGGGCATTTTAAAATTATTTTTCAGGCTACATTAATTAAAACCTAAAATGGATTAATGGGACCATCATATATCACCATTTTATTTATTATTCCTTACATTTTAATTCTTGTCTGGGTATTCATGCACCATGTGTTTAAGAACATCATTTTTTCTAGAAGTGAAATGACTACCTATTTGGGTTTTCATGTAAACATAAATCGGTTTTAGTTTTTACTAGTACCCCTTAAATTATCAAAATACCTATTAATCTCGGGTTGACATGTTTCTATGCGAGGCGTTATAGTGAAATGAGTGGTTTTTAAAATGGATTTATGTTATAAGATGGTATAAATACTGTGGGATGTCACCAAATAATAACATTTAAAAATAGTTTAAGATATCATTATTATTTTTCCTTGTGACTAATTTTATATTTTCATTAAAACAAAACATTGAAATTTTAATGAGTTAAATGATTTTGTGGTTTAATGATTGAAAAAAATTATTAAGAGGTGTTTTAGACTAACCCTTGAGTATGGTTATTTGAAATCCTTTCTGAAAGTTTCTTGTATATCTCCCTTAAAATGAAAGCATGAACATTTTACACAGTTTACTTCCTTCATAAGAGTCAATCTAAATGATAGTCCCTTAAGACTAGTGAACTTTCATAGGCATGATCTCAATTCTGAACAATACATTCTATTTTTGTAAGGTTCTATCCCATTATAGGTAGAACCATTATATTATCGAACAATTTATACATACATTTGAGTTGTTTTAGATTTTAGGTGTCATTCGAGTTCCATTTTCTATTTGGGAATTTTCATTCGAATAGTACACCCTTTAGTGATAGGTGGTCATGTGTTGTTTCATCATTGTAAAAGATGTGATAATTTTCGAATGATCACTTCTAGTGGGTTTGACATGCCTAGGGCATGTTCATCCACTTAGTTGTCATGTGATCGTTCATCTCCTTCCTAGTGGTGGAGGAATCGATATGTCATTAGTTTGGTCAGTAGTCATATGGAGTAATGTGACATAGAATGAAATCATTTTTAACCAATGAGATACTTGATGGCATATGGCCATTTCCGCCTATGGATAGTGATACAGATGTTCCTACATTCTTTTGAAAACATAGGGTAGTATGATATAAGATATTCTTATCATTTTATTAACCATACCAAAAACTATTTGAGTTCAATGGAAATTATTTAGTCCTAATTTGTTACACATTGAACAAAATTCATCTCTAAAGTAGATTTATTTATTTTTTATCAATGAACATGGCTCAACCCATTTCTTAGGATGGATTCATAAAGAGTATCATGTGTTTTAGAATGGCGGTCAGTTTTTTGGAATTTATTCATGATCCCTTGATGTATGGGAAATTGACTTGGAGAATCATCACATGTACACCTTGAAGTGGATATAAAATCATAGTTGTATGAAATTTCTTAATTCTATATTTCTAGTTAAAAATAAAAAAGGCGTGTTTGCCACAATAAGGAGCCATAATTAGTGGTCAATGTAGAGTGTCCCATGGGATGGATCCCCTTATTTGGTGGATTTGAAGACAATGAAAAGTTATACTATGGGGAGTATCAAATTACATATAGTTGAATGTTTCTTTCCAAGTAGAATGAAAACAACAGAGAGGGACCATCTGTAATGATCAGCTTTGTTTTGAATTCCTTTTGGACTAGTGAGTCTTGTAACATGTCAGTGCTTCTTGGTTAGCACGATAGTGAATGGTTGATAGGGTATGATTCCTTCATAAACACTATACCTCTGGAAGGCATTTTTGTTTTTTTGATGGTGATGTGTATAGAGAAGTAATTGATCTTTTTTATGTAAATAGACCAGTAAGGGTTTGATAGTCCGTACATTTTTATTTGGGCATGGTTGGTTTGGAAATGTAGTCATCACTCCCCCCTCGTAATGGACAAAGTTCCTCAGATCCATTTTGTATATCATTTAAATCCTCTTAGTTTACTTTCATCGTAAATATTTCCATGGATTCTATCGTGTAATAATTTGATTATACTAAAATATCATTTGTTATACACTAAGATAAATTTTATATTCTTGTTTTTACTGGTGAGTGAACACTAATAGAATGCATACTAGAAGCGTGGTTGTTAGTAGAAGCTTGTCAGTACTGATTGATACCTAGGTTACCAAGTAAGAAGTCATGGGGTGGACTGATGGGCATCACTTTTTCCCTTTATAACTAATCTCTAGGAGAATTTCTCTTGGTGTTAGGTTAGTTGTCTTCTTTTGTGGATGTTCAGATTCTACTGACGTCTCACATGTAAACTTTGAATGAGGATTTCGTTGGGTGAGAACCTTGGATTACAGTCATAGGCTTGGAGTTTATCCCAAAACTAATTTTTTATTAGATAGGGTGTCTAAAGCTTTACAAAAATTATAATTTAGAATGTACCCCCATGTTTGTGAGCCAAGAAGGATAAAAATGATGGTTGGGTAGAGACGTCACTAAATTCTGGTTACGAACCTTATCAATAATGGTCAGAGTAATCATGAGGTCTCTTCATCTAAAGGGAACTGGTTCTATCTTTTAAATTCACTAGTCATAAAAATATCATGCATTGACTGTAGTCAAACAAATATGGATTGACCGGTTAATCCTCTCATTCATGGTATGCGGTCGGTGGGGGACCACTCAATAGAAAATTGTTGGATTGTAGGAAGTGTTGTTGGTGTCGGCTAATGTTTTCCATGACAGTCAGATCGACATGGATGGGATGTAGAATATTAATTGATAATTTTTTAATGTTATGAATAATACAGATAGATTCCATAGAATTCTAAGGGCATGATTAAATCAATTTTCGTATAGTAGAGATACTATTATTCGGAAGTGACCATTAAATAACAAAATGTATGTCAGAAGATCCATAGACTGAAATGTCATAAACAATACAAGGGTGTATTCCCATTAGTTTTATGGGTTCATATCAAATCTGAATTTATGCTTCATCTTGGAGTTTGATATTGGGCTCAAGATTCCATAGATTTTACACCATATGTTAATGTTGGCCCTTGAAGGTGCTTTGGGTTTTTGGAAAAGAATGTCACCCATTTTATTTAATCATCATGACCTCAGTAGGTAGAGTTATTTTCTATTTATTTCCCGAAGGCTTCTCGTGGTTGAGAAGTTTCAAGGTAGGTAGATAATAGCATCCCATGTTTTTTTAATGGATAAAATTACAAGACAAATTTGAGTTTTATCCTTTGGTGGATCATTCATTTTGCAGACTAATATTCATATCATAATCCTATGTGTATTAATACTTCAATGACTTTTTTAGATCTTTTGAAGGATTTTAGGTGAATATAGTGTTATTCAATGTGTTTCTGGAGCATTAGGTCCCAAAATATTAGGTTTTTGGTGGACTGGTGATGGAGAATATATTTTCTAAAACAATTCCACCCACATGTTCAGACACTATAGAACCTACAGGTGAGACGATTTGATCTTCATAGGATAAAAATAGGCTCCCAAATAGTGTTCATATACTTAATGCTTAGTACAAATTAAGGATTCTGCATGCATAGTTCATCGCACAATGGGAAAATACTTTTGATTAATATGTAGCCAAAATCATTTGACCCTATCCTCTTAAGAAGTATTGTTCACATGGTTGGTGCAAGATTTTTACAACCATATGAAAATATATTCACCCCATTAGATGGTGTAAATTGCCCTTTTACTTCAAACATTATTTCTTTCCCCCTTCTCCTCCTTCCTCATCTGCACATAATGACTCTTCGATGGATCATTTTTATTTTTACTCTATCTATAAATAATTCTACCTCATATGAAATGCCATTCGAGAACCTTCATGGGTGTTGGAAGCATCTTGGTATATTTATGACTCCCATTACATATGTACATAGTTTATCTTCCCACCTCATATTTTATTATTGTGCGAGATCATTTTCCTTATTTTAGTGAATATGTAAGTTTCATTGATTTCTCTTTAACCAAACCAAATCAAATATTGATATTGGGTGTGCGGGTTATACTCGATATAAGGTAGTTGTTCTATTGATTATAACTTAGGTTTTGTTAATTTTATAGAATGACTCTATGTTCGTCACACTAAACTTGTCTGACATTGCTCCAAGTTCCTATTTTATATTAATTAACATTTATTTGACCACCTTGTGTGGTCTTTGATACCCCTTGGTATAGATGAATGTATAAACCACTACATGAACAACCACATTAGGATGGTTCTATATATCCACCCCATCCAATTATTTCCCACCATTTTACAAGCCACCACTTCGTTTGTGACCGCATTCATTCAATAAAAAGTGATTCTTATTTTTCAAATATCATAGTTTCAATGGGATTATTTGTGACTTGTGATAAATTTTAATAGTTAATTATAAATTAAATTAATTGGTTTATAAAAATGAAATATTTTCCAAAAAATCCATCAATTGGATTCACAATCATCGAAAAAAATTCAATATTTATTGGTTTATTTCATTGGTATAATGACATTATTAGTATATGGATATTTCTATTTTTCAATTTAAATTATTAGATACATTGCTTATTTTTATTTTAAATTAAATGGTAAATAATTCACTACTTACACCTCAAGTGACACATGGTTTCCCCTTCATGGAATACAGAGGGAGAGCTCATGGGTTGATGAGGCTTCATACTCTAAGGGAAACACTAGTTGTATCTTTTATGAGATTACCATGATTATTGTTAACCTCAATATGTGTGATTGTGGTTACTAGAAGATCACCCATGGATGGGCTCAGTGGAAATAATGGTTACACCATGTCATAGATGATAATATCACACCCTTTTTGATATATCAAGGATATACTCGGAGAGGATTTTTTTTAATTATATTAGGAGTGAATCCTAGGATTCCATTTATAGTATCCCATGGATGGAATCCATCCATCAATGGTAAAGTGATAAGCTATTAATGTTATAAAATGGTTTAATTATAGGGTTCACATTGGATAGAAACATGATTCTATGTAAATGAATACTATATATTCCTATTTAAAAAAGATACAAGGTGTTAAAAAATTAAATAAATGGGTGTATTTTAGAGTCCAAACCACATTTTTGGGTAAGGTACATTTAATCAATTTAAATAATGATGGAACATTATTATTTTCGGATTCCAATCACACTTTCTACCTATGGTTTAGACATTTGAGATTAGGTCATAAAATGTAAGGTCGGGTCGAGTGTCTTGGAGGGAAACATTCCCAATTGGTTATTCATTAATTATTAATTGCAGTTTTAATTTTTATTTACATGTACACTACATACATATATGAACAAACAGGTTTATGATTAAGATGCCATTATTTGTATAATTCACAGTATATCACATACCCTACTCAGACCACAACTACGCTAGGGTACCCAATAATATCGTCATGTTTGTATTCAATTGGTTTATTTCTTGTGATGTTATTGTTATAGCTAGGATTTTGGAGCACAATATTAAACTTATAATTAGGATTCTCATCGATACCTCCCTCTTTGCCTTTTTTTATTTTGTATTTTTATATTATCTATTGGATGTTTCATATTTTATTATATAGCATCACTTGAAATGAATGCATGGGTATTTGTATATTGGGATTGGCCATATTAATTCAACTATTTTATTTTTACTCCACATTTGTTTATCATTAGTTATTCTTCCACTATTTTGTATTTACATCACATATATTGATGTGCTATAGTGACCTTGAGGGCATTTCCTCCCCATAGTTCAACCATTATACCATCGTAACAAGTTAGCATCTTTTGAAATATTTTATGGTGCACTTATGTCCATGTGGAGACTAGTCTGGCTGCCGATTTAGTGTCCAGTCGAGCCAAGACATTAAAAGTTGATCTTTGTATGAGAGGAATGATGATAAATTGGATGGGGTAATCTATGATGATCTTGGATTAAAATGACACCACCTTTTGAGCATGTTCAACCTATTTTGATGATCTATGACTTGTGAGAGTGTGATTTGGGTGATGTAACTTGTTTACATTTTATTACACCTACTACGTAGGATGATATGGGAATTGATTATTCCCTTTGTGCACTATATAAATTTATATTACCAACTAGATAGAGGAAAGGATTGGGAAGAGGTATGATGAAATAATTGATACACACATGGTAATTGTTTCCTATGTTTTGATGTAAATGAGGAGTTCCCACATATTGGGGTTTTTTTTAAAAATAATTTTAGTGTTTTAACCTGGTCCATCCATGTTTTGGTTAAAGGAATGTGTTTTTTTATATTGAATTTTACTCACTGAGGTGGAGAGGCATGAATAAGGTAGTGGATCCTATTTAGGTCACACTCAAGGAGTCTTATATGTTAGGATATATGGTTAGGAGTTCACTGTTGGTTATTTGAGGATGTGACCTTTATATTGTAAGCTGTTTGGTGGGAGTTTAAAATACATTTTATTTAATATGTGAAATGGTAAAACTGATGGTTATGTTGATGTAGATTTATAGGATTTACATTTACATTTAACAAACCTAACTATGAAAACTATATGTCACCCATGGTGGTTTTCCACAAGTGCAATTATAACATAATGAAATATGTATCAGGTATAAATAAAGTACATCTATGAACATCATGAAGGAAACTGGAGTAGAAATACATAAGTTATTAAAATTTAGGTCAAATTAAAAAACAATAATGATAAATCATTACAAGTATAATAGAGTCTATATGTTACCACACATCACCACCAAACCATCCTACTACAAATGTGATGGCCAAAAAATAATCCAACATATAATAAATTTACTTTCCCTTTAACTGAGTCTAGAAAAACAATAAATATGAATTAAAATAAGGAATTTTATATGAGAAAAACATCTAATATGATACCAATAACTAATCAATACATTTTCTAATACAAATACATCTTTATTTATTGATTTGGAAAAAAATTAGTTGATATTTATTTTTCATAAAATAAACCATTTTGGAAGAAATCCTTTTGGTTTTTATCAAAATATACCATATTCAATAAATCTATGAATATATCAATTATGAAATAAAATATGTAAAAATAATTTATAATAAACCATGGATATATTGTAATATATGTATGTGAACAAGATATATGAAATTATAATAATGCGATGAACTAGTCATAAATGACACTGAACAAAATTTGGGGTCTAACATATTGAATTGTGTACAAGAAACGAAATAAAATCCCTAATACATGTCTAAGGTTGATCCATCAAATATAACCTGTAGTGAAATTAATCACAATAATGTGATATGAAACCACATTTGGAAATAAAAATATATTGGGTGAAATATATGTTTCCCAATACACCCTAGGTTACCTACCACACTTTGTTGTTTAAAATCCTTTTAAAATCCATGATCATGCTTTATAGTATAATTTCACATCATATCCTTTCTGCTTCTAATCATTAATATTATAGATTTTAAAGGATTTTATGAGAAATTGATTTACTATAATTTATCATGGTTTTTAATTTTATTTTTGTAAATAATTAACATTGGCTATCATTGCATGCATCAGGAAAAATAGAATTAACTATTTAAGTTTGTATCGCTTGAAAATGTTTTACTCCACTTTTTTGTTTAATTACAATATTGGATATATTGTTTTGATCCATATTAATACTAAATTGGATATTTTATTTTCTTTATAGTATGTATACCAATAGGATAGTGAAAAAATTAATACATTCTCATTTATTAGTAGCTTATAACCTTTTGTTATTTTCATGGTTGTTTGTTTACATGACTATCTTTATTATTTTTTTTTACCAATAATTATATTTTTTATTTCATACATTAAATTATTTTTTGTTCTAAATTTTTGGATGGTTCACCATGATAAGGTTATATAATTCTAAATGTCTATAATAATTTAGTAATTCATTCAATACATGATTTCATGTTTGGTTAACCATTGTTATTTCCTTCAAATGTCTTGGAAACTACTGGTTGTTTGTGGGTGGTTTATTCTGGGTCACAATTACATACAATAGGATCACTATTTTTAATCATTCATAGAAACCCACAATGGTTCTCACATAAATAACTGAGTATAAACCTAATTTACAATGTTAGGATATTATTTAGTGTTTCAAAACCAATAGTTATTAAGATATCACATTAGTTGAGAGGATCAAATATTAAGATCACTGAACCCTATTGGGAGGAATTATTAAATACTCTAGGAATATTCTATATTTTTTATATATATTTGTTAATATATTCTTATTCCTAATGAAAAACTAATTTCCCTTACAAAATTTTTTGGTTTTGGATTCTTTTATGTGAAATGGGGGATTCTTGAAATGAGACTATATGTACATATATGATATTCTTCACCTATCTCCTTCAATTTTTATGAATGGGTAACTACTTATATTTTGAATCCATTTACCTAAGAACAATTTTATATACATATAATCATATAGATGCCTAATAAATTGAGTATGTGGTTGAACCTTTATAACGAATCATTCAAGTCCTCTTTTGGAAAGGAATCAAAATGCATATAGTTCATTCAAAACCTATTGTATGACATCATGTGTAAAGGATATATTTAAGGGAACACAGGCCCTGATTTTTAATTCCATGATTTAGGAAGGCATCATACCTATTATTCTTATAACAATAATCGAATTCATCATAGTTAGATCATGAAATTCTAAATTACCTAAGGTTGATGTCCCCATATGGGGGATGTGATGTCATGATGCTAAATGGTGCATACATGTTGATGGTTCCCTTCAAAGTGGAAATTAATTATATATATGATACAAATATTTAAAATCATTAAGCTCGTGTGTGAAATGATCGATATGAGGAAAATTGGATAGCATGCAACTAGTCTCATTCTATATGGATACGAGACATATCTGATGGGGTGGAACTTTTAGGGTGCTTTATATAGAACTCAGACATTGAAAATACATATTATAAATTCTATTAACATTATTATTTACAGAATTTATGTATCATGTGAATTATCAGTCTTGTGATTGATTAAGAAGAATAATATGCCTGTAAGAGTGTTCGGGACCCTTGGGTTTGAGTTTCTGATACATGGAGTTATATACACTGAGGTAGATTCTGTTTGTAGTTAATTCTTTAGAAATGAATCTTATATATCCATTTTATTAAAGGAATTAGGGTTTTCAATGTTAAATTTGTGTTATTCATTATTATGTACATTGAATAAGATTATCATATCCCGATACTTATTCATGGCATGTCTTGGTTGTCTTCCTAACATGTCTTGACTGTCTATCAGATATGTCCTCATTGACTGCCTAACATGTATGAGGATGTCTGGAAATATCGAGGTTATTTAAAGGATACTAACAAATTAAATCTCATGATCTATTTGAATTATCATTAATACATAGTATGAACTTCATTTCATGTCTAAGAGGCTAGCGTATGATCAATGTAGACATTTATAGTGAACTTGGTATGTTCTAGGAATAAATATATTAGGACATTGCAAGACTTGGGTGACATGTCCTCATTATTTAACATGACTTGTTTTACACATCCATACGACTTCATGAAGTTGATATGTCATGTATGAATGATTTTACATGACATGGATAACATTATTTATGAGTTATTCAAGACATGGGTAACATGTCCTTGTGATATTTCATGACCTGTTTGACATGTTTGGTGGAAAGCGTGAGACCTAGGTGACATTTTCAGATGGCATCACATTAATTTTTTGACTTTTCTAAAGGGCTTAATAAATATTGTTTTACATGTACGGAGGGATACAAGATACATGGACGGCATTCCCATTTAGAATTTCATGAATTGGTATATATAACTATAGGGATTCACAATACTTTTTAACATGTAAATAGGATATCATGAGAATATGATAAACTGTCTAAAGGGTGTCAAATGACAATTTTGACTTCCCTAAATGGACAAAAAATACTTTTTTGACATCTGTACAGGACATCATATGACATGGATATCATGATCATAGGAAATCACTTTACTTTATCAACATGCCATACTACTACCACATGATCTGGATAGGTCATGAAAATAACAAGACAACTTCACATGATTATTAGAGTATCCATAATCACATATTTATTCAGTATCTTCTATATATGTGCCTCATGTTTTGTAAGGAATTATCATGTTATAGCTTTAATATAACCTTGGAGACCTATAGATACTCATTTAAACAACCTGGATAACACATCATATGTCCTTCAGATGTTTTATAGAGTGATCACCTGAAGAACACCTTCTCGAGACATGATCCCTTAGGTTATCCAGCAGGTTTTACCTCGTGAAAGACCCTTGTGGTTTCAAGAACATATGGTACAAGATGTCTTCTATGGATTACTATCAATTTTATTCAAAATAGTCTCATTCAGGTGTAGTCTCGTACACCTTTTTTTCATGAGGTGTAGGGGGGATTTATTATCCCCTCTAATTCTGTTATCTTGTCATGGGTCATCCATGGTGTCAAATGATAATAAATGAATGTGAAATAAATCTTTCACCACCTTGTTCATTGGGCTTCAAATATTCATAAGGCTTTTATATATGCAGTTCAACTTTCCAAATGACCTTTATTAGTTAAGAATGGCATATCTAACAACCTTTATGTGGAAAGGAATCAAATTAAAAGGCTTTTATGTAATTGAATACGACATGTATCGTTCACTTTGAGATACTAAGATAGATCTTTAGGGAAAATTTGGGAGACAATGTTCTCCTAGCTAGAGGTTTTAATGATCCCCAAATAGAATTTCCATAGAAAATCATACGATCAATGGAAATTACTTGGGGCTCATATCCCTATTTAAATTAAGATCAATATATCTCCAATTCAAGAGAATCTTTATTATTTCCCTATATTATTTTTTTCTTTATATTACAATGATAAGGGATCTCAAAGTGTTTTCATGAATTTTAGTGAATAATGAATCTAATTTTATATGGTGTGTTATATGGTTAATACTAGTTATCAAGATGGTGTGTGATCTTTATCTTGGAAAATACATCCATTTGTATGTTGAGTGGATGGGGTACCCCATAAATGATTTGATGCAGATGAGGTTTTTCAGATGATGTTCCTAACACACCTACATTCACTCTCTAAAAAAAGTGGATATGTTTCCCTGGGGATACATAGAGTCTTGTGAATTGCATGGGAATGTTGTATGAATGTCAATGTAACACTCCATCGCACGATGCTTCCAACATTCTCTACAATTATTTGCGAAGGTGGATTTAGATGATTGTTTGGAATCTATAGATTAACAATTCATGTGATTGGTATAGATAATATGGATACATATAATGACAATATTATATTTTATAGAAACCTATAGAATAACATGATAGATTGTAATTGGGGAACTGGAGGGGAATCATGTGATGATGAGAAGATCAAGGGAAACAAATGATTTTTTCACATGACCTTCTGAAGGTCCTGCGATCATGTGTCCTTCTGAAGGTAATGTGATCCACATGATTCCCCTTCCATTTTTATAGAAAAAATAATTCCCATAATTTAATTATATTTTCATATATAGATTTTTAAATAATATTATTATGGGATACAAAAAAATACCTCCCCTCAGGGGAAATGTAATAAGGAAAAATGACTCTATCATGAGAAGAGTAAATGCACACCTGAGACTTCAGGGCTTATGCGGACTGCTACATTTGGTGTTGTATTTTCATCCATGTGACCTTTGGTATTCTATGGGTTTTCCTGTATATAGTGAAGTTTAGATTGACTATTTTACCTAATTACAATGAATCTATTAAGATTTTGTTTTTTCCTCCACCATGTGATTGATTCGCAAGACCTAATCAAAATATCCCATTCATAGGACTACATAACAATATTTGATCGGATGACTGTGCAACATAATGGACATGCGTCAAAAATTATTAAAATAAATACTAAATAAATTCTTCAAAATTCACTTGAATTTTTACCCATGCACTTATCCATATGTCTACCATTCAATATTTACATTTTATTCTTGTTTTTCCTTGTGATCAATTTGATCATTCCATTCATGTTACTAATGCAAGGTCGTACAAACATGAGTCTCATAAATGATTATGCAATCAAGAGATACTCCACAAGTTATGATGTTGGGATAAGCACCATGGTTTTTGATAGTCATGGAATCTATACCTAGTCATGTGATCATAAGACTTGTATCATGTCAGGTGACTAATAATACTTTTATGATTTATGTCATGCATCTAATGCTATCATATTCAATCACCCATTATGTTAATATTTCTCGCAAATATGACATTTTATTCTTGTCATCATATAGATGGATTAGAGTTCATAGATAGCATCCATCATGAAAAATAGGTGTAATCTAATTGGTGGAAATAAAAATTATCCCCATAAATATTATGTGTTTCTTAATATCATGGATTTTAAGGGATTTTCCACATGATCTTTAGATCTATTCCCTATCGCATCATATTTTATTATATGGATTTCACATGTTGGATTATGTTTTGATCCTATATCATGACTATAATGTTCCATCACACCAGTAGTAATCTTATATCAATTATATTCTAATGATGATCTCATATGATAGTAAATTTATCATAGAATTACTCCATGGGTTTTCCAACATGCTAGTATACCCCACTAAATGTTTAGATGGTTTTCATTTTTCCCACCAACCAATTAATCAAATATATTTGAGAATATTTTTATCATCATAAAATAACTCAAGATGTGGTGGGAGCGTGAAGTGGGATATTATTTATTGGGGTTCCTTTTATGATGGATGGTAATGGATAGAAGATCATCACAATGTTTTCCAACCAGTTATGTGGTATTCATCTTTATGAGGTATCATGGGAATATTAGTTCATCAGGTGTCTTAAATTATAAAAATTTGTATATTTCATTAGCCATTTTTGTACTGTAACTAACTCATTCAATATATTCTATTGGCATGTACGAATCATCCTTTAAGATATTTACCAACTAACTTGGATATAACCTCTTGGGGAGACGTATGATGAGTTTTTTCCTACCATGGACATTCAATTGACCCAACACAAACTATTAACATGAATGGTGAAATGGTTAAAATAATATGGGATATGTTGAGGATTTATTTTGAAATAAATTTTCTAATGTATAAGAAGGACATGATCATGATATTTATCAATAGTAGTGGGACCGAACCAACTGATATATGCCCTCACTCGTACCATTCCCTATAGGTTCATGAAACTGATGGATCTTATATGGATATCCATGAGTATGGGGAGAATAAAACATGGGGTTATGAGATGAGACTATGATATACATGACCTATTGTCTAGTGGGGTTTCTAGAAATGTTTTTAAATAATTGGGTTTTCCCGACCAGAGATGCCTTCATGGGAGTTTGAGTGAGAATTTTTGTGATGGAACCTCGATTATAAAATGGTCAGCCTCTCAATTTAAGTGTACAATGTATATCTTAAATTTCACAACTTATATAAAATATCCAACCAGACAATTTTAATTACAGGATTTGATGCACCATCATGTACTTGTTTAGAAATATATGAGGGAATTTGCACTATTTAAATATCATAACACTATTGGGACCCCATTTGTTCATATTATCCAAGTATGCTGAATATTTCTTGGGATAATTTGATTTATCTTGGCCTCAATGAGGTAATATACATTCTAATATAACCTAATAATTTCAACATCATGCCTTACCCTATACTGATCCAGATAATTATTATCAACAATAGTGGATCTCTCAATTATCATTTATAAGGAATATATATTCAGAATGGGGATTTCATAACCTTAGTTGAAGAGTTGATTATCATAATGATATATATCCCTTATCATTTATCTTGAAAATTTAGTATCATTCAAAGGGTTTATCCTCTCCCTACAACATTCATCTAGCGTTAGTAACATCTCAATCATATTATTTAGATTTGGATTATATTAGTGAGTATAGGTAAAGGATATGAAATTATTCTTCAAAATATTTGTGACTATGACTTTTGATCATATGACCATGTCTAGTATTTGGTGGAATAATACACTAGTGGTGTGATAAACTAATTTTTCCATCTGGTGTATATACCCTATCCTTCCCCAACACCCTTAAATATAGAAAAAATAGAGTTTATTTTGGACTCGGTAATTATATTGATGGGAATTAATCATCCTATATATGATCATAAAATTAGTAGAGTGGTATTCTTTTAGGAAGATGGTCCTTCAATAAGAGTGATGGATGATGAATTGTTTGAGAAAATGGTGCATATAATTCACGCTCTTGCATATTAATCATCTTTGTTAAACATTCGCCCTTATGAAATACCTACCTAAATAGTTGTATGATACCTAGAATGAAATATGATAACATATAATCAGATAAATACCTTGATCATTGGGACATTATGTAGACATTTCATTAACAAGGTAAATTCCTTCTCCAATTCATTAATTACTTAGGGGTAGGTTGAGTGGACCGTTAACTATTATATGATTTCACGATGAAAATATTACTGATCTGGAAAACACTATTTTAAAGTGAAAAGTACCGTCCATGTTTTGATGAAAATAGTATCATACCTAGTCAATAATGAAAACGTTATACGTATTGGAATTAAACAACAGATAATATCTCCTATACAATCACAACTACATGACTTGTCTATACAGATAGGGAAAGAATAAGATATCATCCTCACTCAGTGTCTAATATTTGGGCGTAATCATCCTCAATGGAAACTGCTCAAAAAAGATTTGAGAAATTTCCCTCTTTAATAAAAACTCTTCATCCTTGAGTTGCTATAAAATATGGGGAGTAGAATATATATAAGTGTTCAATCATCACTTCTCACCAAACTCCTACGGATTTGGTAAAATTATCTGATCAAATTTCATCATAGTCTAAAAATATTATTTATTTCCTTTAGAGGGAATCCATAGAGAGGCTCTAGAATGCAGATATTCCCCCTTCATGTTTAAATTATCAATAAATTAATCAAAAAAAATTTACATGTCACTGTGAATCTTTATGTCATTCAAGATGTGAATATTGTTTCATTGTTCTAAGGTTGCATGAATCATCAATGATACGAATACATTGAATAATACTATGTAATTACAAGTTCCTATTTTTGAATGTTTTAAATATAACAATAATTTTCATGAGAATTTCTCTAGAATTCCCACTGACATGATATTCCTTATTAATATAACTTCTCCATCATTATTTAAATCAAATGTTTTATTGGGATTTTTTTGGAAGAATATGAATGTCTTTGAGGGAGAGTCGTGTATTGCTTTATTATATCAAAGGACATAGTGACTGTTGTTTGAGTATTTTTGGGGAATAATAATGATCCCCACAAGAATCATTTCTTTTTATTTTATATTGTCCTATAAATTTTTCTTTTTTACTTCTATAATAGATGGATTAGTGTTTTTGGACACATATTTTGATCAGACTTCAATATTAAGAATTTTGATCCTAAAATTATTATTTGTCTCATCCATTTTTCTGTTCTCAGTATTTCTTGGATAATAAAATGTGCATGTCTAGTGAGTAGATACTCAATATTTTCAAGGGATTCCCTTATCATCATTTCAAACAATAAAAAATTGTGTATATTTTTTTATATTTCTTATAGTTCAGAGAGGAGTACCATTATTATGTTGAATTTTATGGTCTTCCAGACCAAAAATTATGTTTCTATAGATATGTCATCCATTAAGTAGAATTATCATTGTTGTTTTTTTCATACAATAATGATTCCCGCAATACAGTTTTACTGTCACACATTAAGTACATATACTATTTAGTGTAATGTATTGCAGCTAGAACATGAAATGATATGTATTTTTAAGTAATGTAACTAGGAAGTAATTTAAAAGTATAGAGTGGGGAATACATATTAGAGATGAACTAAGATATCCTAATGAAGTGAGTTCTACCATGGTGTTTTTAGAGCTTATTTAGAATGTAGTTACTTTCCATTAATGATTATATTCTTCTATTTGTTTGATCACACAACCTTCAGTATGATCTCCTAGGGCTTACATCATGTTCAAGAAATAATGATCCCCTACTATTTCCTAGGGCTATGGACGATTTCTTAAGGTAGAATTGGTTGAGGGTAAAATATTAGGGAATTAGAGTCCAACTGGAGTGTTGGAGCATGAGTGGTGTAATTCATACCCCAAAGAATTGAAAACAATAATAGAGAATTCCGTAGACATATTGGTTATGTCCCAAGACACTATAAGGTGCTAATTTACACCATGATGTTATAGAGACTCCAAAGGATTTGACTTCCTTACATCGATGGGGAGATTCTTCTAGTTGGTCGAGGCATGATCCGTTTTGTATGATCCTATCGAGGATACCTGAATTCTAAAGTGAAGAGGGTCCCCACCATTTTATAAGAGTTATAATAGATTTCTAAATACTCAAACATCTAGGTGATGAATTTGTAAATGGAACAAAATATATCAATGTGGTGATCTAACAACTTAGGTCAATTTATCTTATAGTTGTGATGATCTATCCGTATATCTTATTGTTTCAAGTCACATGATGTGGGGAATGAAAATGTTTGGTAATATAGTGTCATGATCATACTTTGAGAAGGGGTATAATACATGATAAAGTACCATTGATGATGTAAAATATGATTGAATAGACTATTTATGGGGGTTGTAAATCACGGTCCATAGTTCACCATTCATGATTAAGGATATGTGATGATCAAGCCCGAGATGATATATAAAACTATAATGGGGTGAGTTCTTCCACAGTGATGCATGTGATCACATGGATAAGAATTCCATTTTTTGATGTTATGACTCATTTCGTTGATTTATTGAGAAATATATGTGTGAACCAAGGGTTGACATGTATAATCAAGAAATGGTTTCCCTGAATTTAGATTTACTCTTTAAAGGGTTATGGATGGTTTTTGGAGACCCGAGGTGCTAAAATAATAAATTTTAGTTTGTGGAAAATATAACACTCAAGAGGTTTTTATTCACATAATAATTTTTTTTACTACCTAGTGAAAAAAAAATTCATTTAAGAGGTGTAGAATACCATTATAATACTTTTTCTTGGTTCATGGAATCCAGAAACCATTTCAATGCTTTTATTAAGAATGAAATTTTTTCCAAATGAGAATTATGCCTTGTTTATTTATGCTATATACTCAGAAAAACTATATAGATGTAGAATTTAGTGAGAGAAGGATTATAAATAGATTATAATTTCTTTTATAATTTTTCATACAGATAATTGTGATGTCTCTTTAACTACTAGTTTCAATTTAATGTGATATGGACCATCAAAGGAAAAGGTTTAAAGTTGTTCAAATAAGTCCAATGTTTATAGAGTTTAAATTCATGGGGTATGTGGACCTTGTGTGAGGGTAATTTTAGATACCCAAAGAATGACGTACATTGGAATTACATTAATTTTTCAGAATACTTAGAACATAAAAAAAACAGACACACAAGGGCTGTAATAGTTTAGTGTCTTTGGAACTCGGAATATAATCACCTAATCGTGGTGAAATATATTCAACATCTCCCATTAAGATATTTTCCTTATTTTATTACCTAAAAACTTTCTTTATATCCTGAGTAAAAGAAAACATAAAAGGGATGAGCTCAAATGCCCAGTAAGGGTAAACATAGAGAACATAAAACAATCCAAAAACATTTGAATGCAAAAACATGAACATAAAATCTAAACATCAAAATCTTGAGCAAAGACATGAATCATCGAACTACATAAGGAATATATCATAAGGGAACATCAATCATGATAAAATAGAATGGGAATAAAACCTGTAATTGTGGAAACTATTCAAAACATGTTATTATTTCCATAGTAGCCAAGGCATTGTTCCCAAGACCATCTTAGTGGACAAAGTCCCTTTCTGAATTGAGATCACTCACCGTTTCAGTCCAGTAACACATAACTGGATTAACATACCGTTCCAGCCATGTCTATATCATGAGATATAAATCTTTACCCAATGCATTGGAGGGATATATAGGTCCCACCCATCTCATAATGAAATCATAATTATTTGTGCCACAAAATAAACATACATCAATCATAATAACCCGACAAATAAAATGGGTTTCATAAACATCATACCATCATCACATAATCCATATAAAATAAATGGATATCATTTCATAATAAGAAAATTGAAACCATGTAAATCATAGAGAAATTATACTTTAAACATAAACATATGAAATAATGTCATCTTAGATGGAAAAATGGTCTTGATAAAAAACATGAAATGAATTATTGAGGAAATTATCATTTCTTCTTCAAAATCAATTTCCTTTCACACAACGTCATGAAATTTTAAAAGAAAGTGATTTTCATGAAAATAGTCATGAAATATTTTGGAGGAAGCATCATGAAAATAAGGCTTTATAAAACTATAAAAATCCTTTCAATCTGTATAAGTTAAAAAAACATTCTTCTCACACTTTTGTCGGAAAAGTCAAAAAATGCCTCGTAATGTAAACAAAAAAAGATTCATTGCATACCATATAGTAAAAGTCAAAAATGGGTAAACAGGACTTTAAAAATACATGAAAACATTTTTATAAAACATGGACATGGATGATAGAAATAACCCTAGTAAATACATATGAATAAACAATCTTAGATAAAAATTTGATTTGCTAAATTATCCCTTACTTAGGTCTGATATGCTTCGTACGTATCTGAACCTCTTGTATAATGATTTAAATAATTTCATTGACTTATTACATAATCATATTCATTGTTATGATATCATATATGGTTCACTTATGACATTATATGACCCGTTCTTTTGTAAATTTCATGTTAAAGTAGTATTTTGGGTATAGTCGTTTTATTTGTTGTACTTGTTTAGACATGTTCATCTTGATATTATTATTACCTTTATAACGATTTAATTATTTCTAGAATGTAAATCAGGATTTATATTTCATATATATTCATTGTATATATATATATTTATATATATAATAGATAGATAATTTAAATGAAATACACCGTTCATGCAGACGGTAGGCCGTATGTACGCATGAACGTTGTTTTCCTTTCCTTATTGACTTGATAGGAATTAAGTAAATAACATATATAAAAATATAGTAGAATTATTTTGATATATATACCATTATTATTCATTATATATACTTTATAATCATTATTTAATGGTTAACATGGAGATTGAATCTCATAGCGTCGTGGAGACGGTAATCCGTACGTACGCTCGAGCGATGATATCATTCCCATTATTTTTGAATGGAATTGGAGTGGATGATATAATATCTCATAATCAGTATGATGTTATATTATACATATATAGTTATTGTTTACACCATTATACCCATCCAAGTAAGGTGGTGGTGGAAAACCAGATTTCACCACAGCGTGGAGACAGTATTCCATACATATGCACGAGCGGTGATTTCATTTTTCATAGGATTGATAGAAGGTGAAATTTGTTTGTTTCATATTTATTATAACAGATCAATATATATTTAATACTGATTTTATTGCTTTATAATAAAACAACTAAAGAATAAGTAGTTGAAGAAGAAAGAAATTGGAAAGGATCGGTAATGGATATTACCTCTTCTTTGACGCCCCTCTTCTTAACCTTTTCTTAGGGCACTAGGCTTGGTATTTGAAGAATACCAAGACCTATAAGATGTTTCTAGGGAAGTGGAGAAGCGATATTGTCAGGGTTTTTCCGAGAAGGATGGCTCAATGTTGTGTAAATATGAGAGGGATGAGGTTTCTTTTTATAATGGAGGAGAGATGCACCTTTGGAATAACTAAATATATTATTTTATTATAAAGTCATATTCAGTTTTTAATAGCTCCAAATTGATTTATTTTGATACTATGGTTGGTATTGGTTGAAATCCTTTCATCCAATATAATTTAGACAAATTTAGTTTTCTATTTTAACCTTATCATTTAGATTTAACTTTAAGTTAAATAATGATTCTTTTATCGTGTCTTCTTGTTTTCTTATACTATAAGTTTAATAAACTTAATATAACAGGCCAAAAGAACCCCAAGTTGTTTATTATTAACATATAGAACCTTATATAAGTCATTTTTCCATACATTAGAATTTTAGGAATAAAATAACAATTAATAATATAATATTTGTTTTTAAAACTATTTTATGTCAATTTTGACAATATTTGGTGATTGATTTTTCTGAAACTCATAACTGATTTTTTTGTTCACAAAAACTTACGTAAATGAATAAAAACATGTAATATTAACATATAAAATTATTTTAATTCATAAAAAGTCTCAAATTACATTTATTTGGTTATTTATAACCTCAATTATGTCAATATTTCATTAATAAGATAATTACTACATCATCATTGTTTCATAAATAAATTAAACTATTTAATGTCTAAAAATTACAAATAAAATACCATTATGTTGGAAATCTTATTATATTTCTAATGAATATTTATAGTCGAATTTTTCTTATGTATAACTCTATATTAAAAATTATTTAGTTATTAAACTTTGATTTTAACTATTTTAACCCTTCTTTAAATAAATTAATAATAAATGTCCTAATCAAATCCATGTGGGCCTAAATGGTAATATTTTATCCCTAATATTGTTTTTGGTCTAATTACACTTATAAAATATAATTAGGACATGTTTTAGGGTAATAATAATATCATTTTTACCCTTAATTACCCTATTTATTTTTAACCATGGTAAAAAAGAAAAAAGTTACTATTCACCAAAAAATTAGTTTCATCTCATTGAACAACATTTTACTTACAGACATCAACCATGTCTCTCGGATTTTTGAAATTCCATTCACAAAAGCGGCAAAATTATGTTTTATGTAAATTTGAAATTTCTTTTAGGAGGTGGGTAAAAGACGGTCAAAAGTTCAATATAATTTTAATATATCTAAAATTATTATAAAATGACTCTAATGAATTACATTGAACTTATATAAGTATTATGTATAAATTTTTACGTAAAATAAATTTAAATAATAAAAATAATTATTTAAATAAAAAGTCGTTTTTTAAATAGTAACCGAGTGTTTTCACTAATCATAATAAATTGAATGTTTTCAGAAAATTACCAAAAATTATCCTAGGGTAATTTCGATATTCTGAATCCAAAAATGAAGTCCATTTTCAAAAATATAATTTATAAAATTTCAAAAATAGGGTATTACTCTTCATAACCGCTAGTTTTAGTAATATTTTAATAGCATATCATTATTCAGTAAAACTCGGTATTGCGTACAACACACGCTATCGTGGAAGGTCACGCTTGCGTGTAATGCAAGCCAATTCAGGGATGCATGTTGTGCAAGATCCTTTTGGTGTAGCGTACAAAAAAAATACATTAATGAAAATAAAATGAATATTTTTTATAATATATCGGGGTGTTACATTATACCCCCTTAAAATGAATTTCTCCCTCGAAATTCGTCAGGGTTATAAATATTTTACCATAGATAGAAACCCACATCGTAAAAAGGAATACTAAAACTTAATTTTAAAAACTAATGTATGAAATGTAATGATTTACCAATGTAACTCATCACTGGGTTTCCATATAGGAGGACATAGGGGAAAATAAGGATATGGAAGAAAAATTTAACCATCAAGTTCTGATGGAGAGTGGTAGAGAACATGGCTATGAAAAATACAACAATCACAAAGCCATAGATTTGTGATGATCTAATGTACCATCTGATTCATTGGATATAAGATCACTAGGACAACTTTTTTTGTTTCCAATATCATTTCCCTATAGTTGAAAATTTTGAATTAAAAGAAATACTTTCTTTATTTTGGTACAATCTCACTATTGTTCATGCTTTGACCAATTTCCACATCATATCTTGAAGAACGGAAGTAGAATTTGTTATTCGTGAAGTGTTAGCAGATCATGTGATAGAATGATGGGTCATTCCATATATTTCAAACAAAATATTGGAAAATGTTATCAAATATACATAATTCCATATATTGTGAGTTAAATCGTATACGATTCCAAAAAATGAACTTATACTTCATATATCATACCGCTTAATAAAATAAAACTAGTATCTACTAACCAGGGACTTCCTGTAGGCCAGTGGTATGCGATAATGGCCAGTCGCACTTCGGTTGTGGGTTCGATTTCCACAGCCTTTTCCAATGTGATGGGTTGTCGCTCATCCTGTAGGTTGTCCTTTGTCTAAAACTACATTACTATAACATCCCATCAATAATATCGAAAAAAAGTTCTATTCTTAAACTATAATAATTTATGTCCAACATAATCCATTCCAATCTTTAGGATTATCTAAAATACATCGGTTCAAGCTCATTGTATAAAGAAAAAAAATACTAGAAAAGTTGTCTACCAAGAATGTGAATACAAGAAATTACCCCACATATATCATAAGATATATCTTGTTGGTTTTATTCCAAACACATGAATACCATAGTCATATATTACCATAGAACCATAGTGAAAACATGAATGCTGTCAAATGGTAACTCTTTAAACATACCAAAATCCTGAAAATCTATATAATCAAACCAGAATATCACTTAGTCCTTATATCAGTCATGAGCTCATGAGTACAATCAAACATCTCATTATCCTCTTATCCCTTCATTATGTGCATATCATCTACTTTCCAAAAATATCTGAATAACCTTCCATGGTTACCGGTATAATAAAATTATTGAAAACCACGATAGATCAATACATAAATATTCCATTATTCCACGATAATATATACAAAATTATTTTGGAATCCCATTACATAAACACAGAATCATTCCAACACATCGTTTTCATCTTCAACATCACCCATAGTGATTGCATGTGACTTCCCATTGCCCTTTTCCTTATGTGGTTGCTCATGTCGATCATCATTAACCCTTGGATTAGTGCATTGATTGGCATAATGCCCCATTTCACTTCACTTGAACCATTGAAGTGTTGGTGGTGCGCTATCTGCAGTCTTATCTTTATTCACATCATTAGCAACCCATTTTCCATTACTTCAACACTCAGCTACTCAATGACCTTCTTTTCCACACTTAAAAAATTTTCTAGTCCCTTTAGGACAATCTCCACCATGCTTATTTCCACACATTGAGCATAAGGAGACATTCATATTCTTTTCACCATTATTCTAAGATTTCTCCTTGAACTCCATTTTTCGTTTCTGTTCAAACCCATGAGATGTATATTTAACACCAACTTCCATTTCTACCTTGATATCACAACACACAATTTCATCATAGCTACTGATGACTTTTATAGCTAATGCCTTTCAATGATTTGGTTTTAAGACACTGAAGAATAGATCAACTTTACTTTCAGGTTGGATGATTAAGCCAAATGCATATCTTGCAAGCCATTAAAAATTCACTTAGTATATACCAACAGATTCATCATACTTTTTGATTTATTTCGAGAAACTCATTCTCAATTTTTGTTTGAAGAATATGAGGGAAGTTCTTATTGAAAAATATGTTTTTGAACTTTTCCCATTCCATGTACTCAATTTCATCTATTGTCCTAGTATTCTTGATAAGATTCCACCATTGATCACCTTCACCTTCCAAACGATATACTGCTAAGATGAATTTATCAGGTTCAGAACATTGAAGAACCGAAAATATCTTTTCAGTGGTACTAATCCATTGTTCAGCAACAGGTGGATCAGAAGACCCACTGAAAGAATGTAGACATTGCCTCATGAAGGACTCAAGAGAATATTGTTCCCTTATCTTCTCATTTAGAAGTCCAGAATGATTCATAGCTTTCATAAGTATAGCAAAAAGATTTTTCACACTATCTCCCATAACATTTGTTTTTTTAGGAGGACAATCATTGCATTGTCTATTACATTGATCAACATGGTTCCTTCGGGTTCCGTTCATCGTCTAAAACCCAAAAAAAATATTGTGAGAGGAAAAAAACATTCTAGGGAAGACAACATAATAAAGGTGGAGTACCTTAGATATATAATATATTTGGTTTAATTATATGATCATTACTGTAATTCTAGGACTATAACCTATACTTATACTTAACCTTGGGGACATCCCTAGACATACCTTAGAAATATCTCTAGAGATCTCACTAAAGTTCTCGCATCCTAGTTTCCAAAGGCTGACTAAACCATTCCACTAATACCAACTGTAGAGACTCAAATCATGACATACATGGATATTATAGTACATTTGTGCAATAATTAGCACATAAAAAAACAGAAAGACAAGGACCGTAATAGTTTAGTGTCTTTGGAAACTTGGAATATAATCTTCTAATCGTGGTGAAAGATCTTCAAAATCTCCCATAATGATCTTCCCCTTATTTTCATACCTAAAACATTTCATTATATCATGGAGAAAAGAAAACAAAAAAGGGGTGATATCAAATGCCCAATAAAGATAAACATAGAGAACATAAAACAAGCCATAATCATTTGAATGCAAAAACGTGAACATAAAATCTAAACATCAAAATCATGAGCAAAGACATGAATCTTGGAAGTACATAAGGCATATATCATAAGGGAACATCAAATCATGATAAAATAGAATGGGAATAAAACATGTAATTCTGGAAACCATTTAGCACATGTTATGATTTCCATAGTAGCCACGACATTTCTGCCAAGACCATCTTAGTGGACAAATTTCCTTTCTGAATCATGTTAACTCCTCGTTTCAGTCAAGTAACACTGAAGCAGATTTACTTACCATTCCAGTCGTGTCTATCTCATGAGATATAAATCTTTTCCCAATGCATTGGAGGGAGATATAGGTCCCACCCATCTCATAATTAAATCATTCTTAGTTGTGCCACAAAATAATCATACACAATTCATAATATCCCAAGGAATAAAATGGGATTCCAAAACATCATCCATCATTTCATAATCCAAATAAAATAAATGGATATAATTTCATAATAACAGAAGTGAAACCATTTAAATCATAGAGACATTATACAGGAAACATACACATATGAAATAATGTCATCTTAGATGAAAAAATGTGTTTGATAAAACACATGACATGAATTCTTGTGGAAAATATCCTTTCTTCATCAAAATCAATTTCTTTTCACAAAACGTCATGCAATTTTAAATGAAAGAGATTTTGTTGAAAATAGTCATGAAATTGTTTGGAGGAAGCTTCATTAAAATATTTCTTTATAAAACCATAAATATCTTTTCATTCCTTATATGTTATAAAAAACATTCTTCTCATACATTTGTTAGAAAAGTCAAGTACCTCATAACGTAAAAAAATGAAATATTCCTTACATACCATGTAGTAAAAGTCAAAAAATGGGTAAAAAGGACATTAAAAATACATTATTTTTTTATAAAACATGGATATGGATGATAGAAATAACCCCAGTAAATAATTACGGATAAGCAATCTCAGATAAAAATGAGATTTTCAAAATTATCCTTTACCTTAGGTCTGATATGCTTCGTACATCTCTGAAACTCCTGTATAATTATTTAAATAATTTTATTGACTTATAACAGAATCATATTAATTGTTATGAAATCATATATGGTTCACTTATGACATTATATTACCCGTTCCTTTGTAAATTTCATGTTAAATCAGTGTTTTGGGTAAAATCGTTTTATTCATCGTACTGGTTTGGACTTATTGTTCTTGATATTATTATTAACTTTACCATGATTTAATTACATCCAGATTTTAAATAATGATTTATATATCATATATATTCATTATATATATTTATATATTTATATATATAATAGATATATAAATGAAAATAAATACACCGTTCATGGAGACGGTAGGTCGTACGTACGCATGAACGATGTTTTCCTTTCCTTATTGACTTGAATGGAATTAAGTAAATAACATATAAATAAATCCAGTAGAATTATTATGTTATATATACCATTATTATTTATTATATATACTTTATAATCATTATTTAATGGTTAACATGGCGATTGAATCTCATCGCTTCGTGGAGACGGTAATCCGTACGTACGCACGAGCGATGATATCATTCCAAAAAAATAATCAATGGAATTACAGTGGATGATATAATATCTAATAATTATTATGATGTTATATTATCCATATATAGTTATTATTTACACCATTATACACATCCAAGTAAGGTGGTGGTGGAAAAAGAGATTAGACAACGGCGTGGAGACGGTATTCCATACGTACGCACGCGCGGTGATTTCGTTTTCCGTAGGATGGATAGAAGGTGAAATGAGGTTGTTTAATTTTTATAATGACATATCAGTATATAATTAATACTGATGTTTTTACTTTATAATTAAAAAACTAAATAAGAAGATGTTGAAGAAGAATGAAATTGGAAATGATCGGTAATGGAAATTACCTCTTCTTTGACGCGCCTCTTCATTACCTTATCTTAGGGCACTAGGGTTGGTCGTTGAAGAAGCCCAGGACCTCTAGTATGTTTCTAGGGAAGTGGAGAAGAGAAATTGGTGGGGGTTGACCATGATTGATGGCTTAATTTTGTGTAAAGGTGAGAGGGAGGAGGTTCTCTTTTATAAGGGAGGAGAGGGGCACCTTTGGAATAACTAAAAATATTATTTTATTATAAAGTCATATTCAGTTTTTAATAGCTCCAAATTGAGTTATTTAAAATCTAAGGTGTTAATGGGTCTAAATCCTCTCAGCCCATATAATTTAGACAAGTTTAGGTTTCTATTTTAACCTTATCATTTAGATTTAACTTGAAGTTAAATAATTTTTATTTTACCGTGTATTCTTGTTTTCTTATACTATAAGGTTAATAAACTTACTATAACAATAAAAAAGAACCCCAAGTTTTTTATTATTAACATATATAACCTTATCTAAGTCATCTAACAGAAAATTAGATTTTTAAGAATAAAATAACTATTAATAATATAATCGTTGTTTTAAAAACTATTTTCTGTCAATTTTGACTCTATTTAGTGATAGATTTTTTTGAAAATCATAAAAGAATTATTAGTTCTTAAAAATTTAATTAAATAATTACTAACATGTCATATTAACATATAAAATTTTTTTAATCCATAAAAAGTCTCAAATTACATTTATTTGGGTATTTGTAACATCAATTATGTCAATATTTCATTAATATGATAATTACTGCATCATCATTGTGTCATAAATAAAATAAATTATTTAATGTCTAAAAATTACAAATAAACTACCATTATGTAAGAAATATTCTTATATTTAAAATGAATATTTATAGTCGAATTTATCTTATGTATAACTCTATATTAAAAATGATTTAGTTATTAAACTTTGAATTTAACTATTTTAATCCTTTAAATAAATTAATAATAAATGTCCTTATCTAATCCAAGTGAGCCTAAAGGGTAATATTTTATTCCTCGTGTGTTTTTTGGTCTAATTACACTTATCCAATAGAATTAGTACAAATTTTAGGATAATAGTAATATAATTTTTACCCTTAATTACCCTATTTACTTTTAACCGTGGTAAAAAAATGTAAAAAGTTACTATTCAACAAAAATTATTTTCATCTAATTGAAAAAAAATTTAATTACTAAAATCAACCCTGTCTCTCAGATTTTCTAAATTCTATTCACAAAAGTGGTAAAATTAAGTTTTATGTAAATTTTCAAATTCTCCTAGGAGGTGGGTAAAAGACGGTCAAAAGTTCAATAAAATTTTTATATATCTAAAATTATTATAAAATGACTCTAATGAATTACATTAAACTTATTTAGGTTTTATGTATCAATTGTTACTTAAAATAATTTTAAATAAAATAAATAATTATTTAAATAAAAACTCGGTTTTTAAATAGTATCCTAGTGTTTTCACTATTCATCCAAAATTGAAAGTTTTTAGAAAAATACCAAAAATTCACCCTAGGCTAATATTGATATTATGAATCCAAAAATGAAGTCCATTTTCAAAAATAAATTTATAAAATTTCAAAACGATTGTATTACTATTCATAACGGCTTGTTTTAATAATATTTTAATATCATATCATTATTTAGCGAAACTCGGTATTGCATACAACACACACTATTGTGGAAGGTCGCGTTTGCGTGTAATGAGAGCCAAGTCAGGTATGCGTGTTGTGCAAGATCTTTTTGGTGTAGATTACAACACAAGACATTAATGAAATTAAAAAGAATATTTTTCATAAAATCTCGTGGTGTTACAGTAATGTAACACAACAACAAAATTTGGATACCCTAGGTCAATTGAACTTCATCAATATTTTATATGCAGCTGAAATTTTTGTCAATAATGTTTTAATATTCATGGTTCATGAGTAATTATGAGGTAAAATCACATCAAAAATGGCACAGAATAACCAATGGTGATGAGTTCCCCCTTAAGTGATTTCAGGCTCACAGGGATTAGAGAGACCTTCATAAATGGCCATGATTTCTCTATTTGGTAGGTCAAATCCCATAGGCATCACTAGAATGGACAAAAATAGATATCCTCTCCATTCCAAGTGACATGAAAGGTTTTCAACAACCAACGTCACTCAATACATGATGTTTTTTTTGGGTTGAGGTGATTAACATATGCCAAAATAACCACATACTCTTGATGATAATCATTAAGATATTATGGTATTTTGATAAGGAATGATGATGAGTGATTCCCATCATAATTTAATGTCATGAAGTGGGGGACAATCCATCATGAATTTTATCCTCTTGTGGAAAGTATATTTTCTTACAGTTTGACATCTAATAGTAATGAGGTGTTTTTTTAGATTAATGTCATATTGTACGTATATTTTCCTTGAGGTTTAATGTCATATAACATGAACATGGTTACTAATTTTATGTGAATCATTTTCAAATCCGATAGTGGGTCCAGCTTGGTTACATAATCTCAAATCTTCCATGCTTAGTATGATAAAAAAGTTACAAGAGAGCAGTTGGTTGAGTTATGTCAGAGTGCGTATAAGATGGATCACTGCATAGTTATATTCCATAAGCAATTAGAGTTGTATTTTTTTATCATTGTCTATATTTTATATGAACCCAAGATTAATGATCTGGGTGACATTATGTATACATTAATGGAATGAATCAATCCAAATGTAGTTCTTATATAGATGGTACCAGTTTTGGTCTAACCCATGTATAGAGAATGGGGACATTTTTTGTCACATATAGTCCTTGAATTTAATATTTTAGAATCAATACATATCCTAATTCAATATGAATCAAAACATACATATTTATTTAATGGAGAACTCTCTTTGTAAGTCATACCCATACACAAAGGGTGTAATTTTTCCCTTTAATAATTATGGCTAATCTACGGATTGGGGATCCAGGTGTCACTACTCATATATTGATTATACGAAAAATCGACGTGAATTTCTTGATTGGGATACTCTCAATGTAGTCATAACTCTTATGTAGAGGTTTAATTATTCCCATTTATTATTATTTCAAGACCCATAATTGTTGTTCTAATCATCACTACATATCAAATGATGAGAGGAATCAAACCACACACAGTTCGTGGAATGGTAGTGTTATGGGAGACCAAAAACAAGGGTAACATTACTATTTAGATACGTTAATAGTAAACTGTAGTTGTATGTCATTATAGGTACACTAACCATGCTTTTTAATTTTCTGTAGTAAGGAATTATGGTGTGACTTTTTTAGTGTTTCTTTCAAGACCATGATAAAACTAACATAAACTCATATTCCTCAATCATGTGGGAAATTCCTTAATAAAATTCATAAGATCATGTTAGTTATATGTGTTGTGATAAATAAGAAATGTAAAAGGTTTCATTCTCTATATATATGTGATTTAAATATATGATAGGGGTACATTTAATCAGGTGTTGGATGGTCCCAGATAATGATCTTGATTTCTATACATATCACATTGGAATGGGAATCATCAAATACATATTTTTTCGATAAACCATTCAGTTTATCACTATATCAAAAGGAAATATCCATGATGTTTGATTTCATGTCGTATCGATGTTGATGACTTGACAAGAAAAATGAATATTGTGGCTAGACCCATGAGTGGAGAATTGGGTGTCACATCTTGTCATATAATGGATGTAATCAAACCTACAATAGTTATTGAAAATTATTCTATTTAACATCATAGAGTGAGGACATCATCCATGTATTGTAATGTGATGAGGTATGGATGAATGTTCTCTAACATGAAAAAATATATATCAAGCCTTACAAGGTTGATTGAGAATTTTAAAAATGATATTGTGATTGGAATCGAGTGTTTTCTATAAAGGTATTCCTGAACTAGTTTCCCAAGGCCTCATATTCATGGTATATAGTTTTAGACATCAATTTAATTCTATGTGGTGAATACTTTTTCATATAGTGTAATTTCTTGTTATCGGGGAAGATTTTCTGCCTATAGACCTTTGATTTGATATTTGACCATCACTATGTATCATGTGATGTTAAGAATCAAGACACGTGTATTTATTGAATAGGGAGGACTCCATTGCAGATCTGACTCAGACACATGGATGGGAGAACATCATTTTTCTTTTACTTAAATCAAGATCAAATGAAACATGTCATTTTTAACATCAAATTTTATTTGTAGATTAATGTAATGCATTAAAGACAATTGTAACTAGATAGTTTGAAATATTATTGCTGAGAGTCTATTTATATATTTTAACATCATGTGATAATGATGTATTTTTCATGTAGTTTATCATCACGTGGTGAAGATTTTACAATATCTTCATGAATTATTCTATATTTATAGGACAACTCGTGTATATTAATATGAAGTGACCAAGATGTTAAATACATGACTGTTGGTATGCATATTATTTCTTGAGAAATCTTGCTTTGATGGGGGGTGTGACACATTCTCCAACCATTATGTTCAATGAGTAATCTCCATTGTAATATAACCTATGTATTATGTATGGTATTTCTTATTTGGGATCCATCATTAAATATTTCATTCCTTTTATCATTGGGTTTTCGAAGCCAATACAAGTTATCCTTAAAAGAATGAATGCAGGTTGATCTTTTAATTGAATTATCATAGATCGAATTCTAATGGTAATTTATGTAGTGTAGGGTACAAAAAAATTTCTTATCATTCCATTCCAAGTCATTTAGCATATTTTATGATTTCTCATCATCAAATATTTTTCCATTGATAGCTATTTTAGTTGTGGGAAACTCAAATTTTATGGTAAATACTTCCCCAATTTCATAAACTAATTTTTATTTAGATTCTTATATTTTAGTGGGTGTGGTTTTACAGTAGGCCCATAATTCGTTCAAGATGTTTTTTGGAAAGGTATTGTTGTCGTTATCAAACATATTCTACTATATATTCGATAGGTTCAAATTTAAGGCCAATATCTATTCGTTTTACACAACAAGGTAACCAGATGAGTGTTTGTACTCAATGTTATACTCTGGATAAATTTTCTTCAACACAGTAGAACATAAGTTGAAGATGTTGTACTTCAATTTCATGTGAGGTAATCCAAATTTGATAATGATGGTTTACATTAAAAACATAAAAATATTATTATTCTTAAATTACTTTAGAGTTATTTCTTTATCTCATTTAGAAATAGGTTGGTATGAGTATTAAATTACACAACCTAATTTTCTATATCTTGTGGATATAGACCCACAACAACCATTCCCACCAAATAAAAATGGCCAATAATGTTTAACAGTACGTAGAAATTTCAAGGGTTCAGGGATAATGTTTTCATGCACCTAGGATGCATGAAATTTTTCTGTGAATTCAACATAGTCATGTATCATTATTATATAATTGTTACCAAGCCTTATGATTTGATTGGAGAGTTTGGAATTAGTCCAACGAACATCGCAAGAGCCTAAATGAACCCTTTCTATGTTGGAGGGAATATCTCTTCCTACTATGAATCCATGGATGCCTCCATTGATGTCTTTTTGTAGAGTGTATTTTGGTAATTTTTCCCTTCCCAAATGTTAATGTTTTTTTCTTGTTGTCGAGTATGTTCCCATATAGATCAGTCTATTTAGAGTTCCCCATGTTGTAAATAATCAATTATGGAATCCATCTATCTAGGTGTAGAAATTTTTCCCCCTACACTTTGGTAGTGTTGACCAGATTGATATCATCTAACCCATAGACTATGAAGAATTAGTTCATCCTAAAGTGTGTGATCCCTAAAATCACTTCATCCAGAGTAGGGTTTTCCGAGACTATGTCTGCATTAGCTAGTGAATTAGAACGATTATTTTATGTTCAAGGAATGTGATGAAATGTTGGTTCAAAACGGAAGTCTTCCATTAGTCCAATGATATAACAAATGACATTATCCATTTATTCTTTATTGAAGGAATATTCTCCATTGAATTATTTAATCACAATATTTAAATAACCTTTTATGTTCAAGTAGGCTACACATAGGTATAATTCTATTTCTAAGATGTAAATAAGCTCTTAGTTTCCAACGTCATTATTTGTACAACCTTTATATGGGGATAAATAGTAGGGACAATTTTCTCTTTCAAGGTAAAAAATTAAAATCCCTAATCAAACCAATATATGATTTGGTTTTTACATACTCTAGCTGATAGGACATCGAGGGAAACTATAAAAATTGATCTCCCATGTTTGGGGAGTATCTTGGGAAAATAAATCATATTCATCTGGATGTTCAATGTCTATTAATGTGATTTTTTGGTGGGATGTGAATCAAGGAAATAAGACTGGTCTTTCCTTTTTCATTTTACTTTGGTGACATGAAATTGATGCCATACTATTGAAAAATCACTCCTCATTAGGACAAGAAACCAGTAAACCTTGTTTAGTGATTGATTTACAAGATCGGGTCAATACAAGAGACCAAATATACATTGTGATGGTTCATGTAATTTATCAACATTTTTACTGTAATGATGACCATGAGGAAGAAAATATTGTACATGAAGTACATAATATTAGTTCATATAATCATTCAAAAAAGTTAATAGATATTGATTTCTCTCCCTACATAATTCTTCTTTGTGAGGATAGAATTTATCAATCGTTCTATGGATTAAACATATAAAGTCATTGGTTTTCATTCCACAGAAAACATCCTGATAGGTGGGAGAATAGTGTATTTATTGAGATGCTCAAATGCTCAATGGTATTCTTCATCCCATCATTAGTTGAATCCCATCTTCATTAAAATGGTGAAGGGTAGAGAATTTCCAGATAGGTTAGCAATGAAAAAATGTATATAATAGAGTTTTCAATTGGGTCCCCATAGTTTTATGATATTATGAGGGGGTAATATATCAATAATTACACTTGTCTTTTCACGGTTGTCATCAATGCCATAGTGGAATACCAAAAATCAATTGAATTTCCCTAATGTAAAAGAAAAAGTGAAGTTCAGTGGATTTGTCATCAAACTATAGTAAAATAACATTTCTATGATTATTTGATAGCCCATGAAATGATAACATATATTTATAGATATTATTATAATTTAATCCTAATAACATTAGCCTTTTATCATAATAAGGGACTAAAAATATGATGTATGACACGTTGATAAGTAGAACCATGATTCATTAACCAAAAGGGAATGACTTTGTAGAATAATATCCCCTAAGGTGCTCTGATGTATGTGAATTCCATGTGTTATTTTTTTTCTTAATTTGATTATACAATAAATACCCATCCATAAAAGAGTGGTATTAAAATACAACAGGTTTATCAATCAATAGTTATATAAACAACAACGAGAAATTTTCCTTTGAGAAAATTTAATTAATGTCTCTAAAATAGATGAAAAACATGTTTATCTTTTTAATTTTCATTATAGTGGTAGTGTTTGTGATCTATCTAGGATGTTAAACTTCCCATGTAAAATTGTATTTGAACAATTTGTCATCTTTTTAATCCGAAATTGAAATTTTTGAGGGGTTCATCCTACTTTCTACCCACAAGAAACCTCTATGGACATCTCGCAGGATGAGATAGAGTGTAAAAACATTGGGGTTCAACCTAATAATTTTATGATATTAAAAGATACAAAATATTTATGGTACATTAAAAATTAAATCTACATGTCTTCTTATTCAATGTGGATTATGGCACTAATCAATGTAGGGTTTGTGTCTTATTTTGTTCCTAGATTCACCTATCTGATCACAACTATAGAGGTGGAGACCCTATCCTCAATAAATAGAATGATAATTCTATATTTCATCCACTTAAATTTACTCATCTATGTATGGGGAGTTATTATTATACATATTAGGCTATTCATGGTCACCTTGTGAAAATCCTTGGGAGGAAACATTATCGCAATGAATTGATAGAGTAATCAAATAGTAATTCAATAGATAATTATTTTCATTCATGGTATCCATAGGGATAGGGAGTTCTTAGGTATCAAGGGTTATGTATACTTCTGAGATCCAATTTATGTGTAGTAGAAAATCATCATCAAGAATACAGTAGATATTCATTGCTGTGGTCATAGAGCCATTGTAGGATTGATCCTATATAATTTTACACACCATTGGTTATTATTCATCCTTTTTAGAAAAATACCTCATAATATGTGGATTTATATGAATCAAATGGGAATAAGTATCATAAATTATGCCAACCTTCCCATTGATGGGGTTTTTAAATAAATGATGAAATATTGAAGGTATTGGCCTATTCATATGAGGAAAATGCCTTTTGATAAATATATTATCAGATCTTTCATTCTCGTTATCATGCAACATAGTGTTACAATTGAAAACAAAAAATTATTCCCTGAGCATGATCTTCTTGAGTGTCTGTTTATTGCTATTATAATACCCTTAAACAATTTTATCTAAAGGAGATAAATCACCCTCTCTATATCTTAAATGTTGAAGGGGGTTAATTGTGGTGACTTTTACCCTATTTCCATTATCAATCAATTCCATTTTTATAATGAAAAAATTTAGATATTGTTAAAATTATAGGGTGTTTTTCAATGATAAATTCTTCATGATCCTACTCTATGACTGAGATATTGAAATAAACTTGTGAGGGCACGGTCACCAATACATAAACCTAGGCTTCAGTGAATTCTATCTTGAAATCCTATAGGATTTAGTGGGATATGATGATTACCAACTTCATTTATTATGAAATATGGATATCATCCATGATTATTGTTTTTTAGGATAACCACCAACAATTTTAGAATATCATACTTTTGCCTTAAAGGTCAGTGCTTCCCGATGTGAGGATGTTCCATATTAACTGGATTAGGCAGTGAGGAATTTGAGGTATGTGGTCATTGTTCATTGGATGAGTTCAAGGGAAAATTTGATTCTAGTGGTGTTGGTATTAGAACCTTCACCATTTTATAGGTTTATCAAACAATCACACAAACACCCATCGATCATATATGATAATGAGGCTTCTATGACCACCAGAAGGTTTTGAACAACCTCAATGTTCTAGTTGGGACGCATGAAGTAATTTACCAAGGGGTTTCACTATATTTATGTTCAATGTTTTTATGTGGACATGATATTGAGTTTGACCACACCTTCACTCTCACTATTATCCTCGGATCCAGCACCTTTGGCCTCCAGCTCCCTGGTTAAGTATAGGGAACATAGCCATAGTGGAATATTCCTCATCAAAGATGGTTTTTGTTACATGTATTTTCTAAAAAGAAAAAATCATGAGATATTAATTTTATGAGGGTCCAATTTTTTTGAGTGATTTACATGCTCAGGATATTGATGGGAAGAAGTTTTCAATAGTTAATTATTTTGTAGGAGATGAATATGAATTTTCCTCTTTTGGAACATGCTATGTCCAATTATTATATCCACATCTAAGAAATGTATTTTATTTCAATCCTAGGATATATAAAAACATATGGTTTTGGGAAGATCTTATCTCATGGTGGAATGACTTCAGTCAACTATATTTTGAGACATCCAGTTATCAATGTTTCTACCCATGCCGGGAAAGAACTTCTTTCCAGTCACCCTCTTCCTCTAGTTGGGAAATATTTACATAGGACACATGTGTTGGGGAATTTCCCAATATCACCAACACAGAATCAACAATGCATTAGAGGTAATATTTTAAGATGAATCATACCATATCGTGTGACCAATCCTTATCAGGAAAGATAATTTTTTGGGTGATATATGAGTTTTACATCATTGGGTTTCCAAGGATGACATAACGTGGGTAGGTTATTTTCCATGAGTTCACAGAAATATCCTGGGACGTAATTATTTTTAAAATATTAAACATTATTCATCCAGTAATCAAATCAGGGGTGACCTTCATCTAGTTTTTCTTTTATTCGAGGGGGATTTTGCTGTTTTTTCCTATCGATGTGACGTTAGAGCTGATTTTTGTCTTTCATGGGTTATTTAATGAGAACTACTAAATGTTTGACGGTAAAAATGTTATTCAATTACTAACTAAAACTTCATACCTATATACAGGCATTAGTGGATATTTTTCTCAGTTCTGATAAAATAAATCATCCAACTATTCTGATGTTTCTGAAAAAACATAGAATCTACAAAGTTATTTCATTAGGATGTGGGGTGTGTACAAGACATCCAAGATATTTTCAGAATATATTTCCCATAGTTTTCATTGTGATAAATGGATTCTGATTGAGTAGGTTAACCCTTTCAATCTAGAATTTATTTCAAAATCATTATCATTTTTTCATTTCTTTCAGATATTGGGGTCAACAATAATTTTTTTTCTTAGTCTAGAGATGATATAGTAAAGGACTTGACACTAATGTTATTCACATCCTTCATTAGATCCAATGAGATGCCTACTATTCCAAAATATATTTTTCATATTAGAGTCCTTACAAATCACTTCAACTTGATCAACTCCTTCTGATCTCAAGGTCCCACCATCGGTATACATAGATACATGAAGTGTATGAGATGTTATTATGGATCTCCTCCTCAATAAAAGAAAAATAGGGTTACATTAATGACCATGAATGAGGGGAAAGTTTCATCCCTACATTTGGGAAATGGTTTTTTCTCAGGATGAATTGGCGTGTTCCAACCTTCCATATATTCCCTTTAAGTAGCTGTGGATAGAATAAAATTGTTTGATTCTATAGGTAATGTTTTTTGGGTAGCCTTTCATATAAAGGGAGTGGGAAAGGCATGTGGATGTGAACATATTTCCACATTCCATTGATTTGTGATCTATAATAGGATTGGATGATCACCTTCTAGAGTGAGAGGATATTGGTGTAATGGAGTCAAATCATGATCATATCTAACATCCTAATTTATGTAAACCATCTTCCTAGATATATAGTTGTCCTGATAGTCAAATGACGCTATTACATGTAGATCACCTACTTCATTAGTTTCTTGTGGAGTTATATTCACCATTTAATGCAGAATATACAAAGTGGGAATGTCACCCCTGAGTAGATTCAAATTTAGTATTAAAATATTTTAAATCTATTCTTCTTATTATGACATTCATTACGTCATGTGAAGTATTTTGGAACTTATAGGGGTAATTAGGAAGTCAAGACCCCATAAAATTTATCCATGTCGGGGTTCCACGATAGGGGTGGAAAATTATCATTTGAGGGTTCTAGATTAAGTGTTCTCCTTTGATTCCACATTTGTTTATCCTCTATTGGTGCCTCCAGATAACACTCCTCTCGAAGTATAATATCCAAATTACATTCTTTTAAATGTTAATATTGATGGAAATTATATTTTATGTTGATGTTTGGTACATTTACTATGGTGTATCATAAAATGGTTAATATATCCTTACTCTCAACATAATTGGGAGATTTAATACACCTTTCACCAGGGTAATTTCACTAACCATTGGCTATATCAAACCAGTTTTTCTTCTGAAACATATAGGGTTTGATTTGAATTTCAATATATTCCTTCAGTAGTAGCCTATGAGAAATGAAACAGATGGTGTTATTGAAAATATTTTCTGAATGGGAATATAATTTAAAATGGTTTTCCTTTCTATAAGAGGAACTGATGAGATAATGTGCATGGATATTTACCTCCCAACCCAAAGAATACTATTTCTATCAATCGTGATGAAAAAGATGAAAATGCTTCTAGCTCTATGGGATGAGAAATATTCATGAAAATAATTAGAATATTATTGATTCATTTGCTGAGGATTTGATGATTTTAATAGAGGAATTGATGATTACTAAGAGGTGATTTGAGATATAAATTCTCGGGTTCCAGTAGGGTGTGGATGATCTAGAACTAATGCTGATTTATATCGGATCCTCTCATGGTGTGATAAATGTATTTATAAATTTTGAAAAAAAATGCCACAATACCTAAATGCTCAGGTTTTTTTTCTAGATTCTACTAATATGTACTGCATCATATAAGATATTTATAATGAAATGGGTGAAGGAAAAGGTAAATATTCCGCCATCATAATGGGAAATGTTCTCCCTTGTATGGATTTCATGGAAGCTACTATTGTGACCCCCAATCCAATGGGAATATATTATTTTTCAACTTTTATATTCATGTATTGAATCAACATAGAGATTGATGATCAAAGTGGTGGAGGTGGTGGTACTTATTCCCCCAACTGGATGTTTTGGGTTTAGCTTCTGGAATTATACAATGATATCTGTAGCAATGAAAAGTTTTATGTGGTGCAAATTTTAATGTTTATGATCTAGAAGAAATGTGTAGAGACCTGAAGCTTGACGTACATGGACATTAAATTACTTTTTTGGAATATTTAGTACATAACAAAAACATACACACAAGGACCGTAATAGTTTAGTGTCTTTGGAAACTTGGAATATAGTATTCTAATCATGGTGAAAGATCTTCAACATCTCCCATAAAGATCTTCCCATTTTTTTCTTACCTATAACCTTTCTTTATATCCCGGGGAAAAGAAAAAATAAAAGGGGTGATCTCAAATTCCCAATAAAGGTAAACATAGAGAGCATAAAACAATCCATAAATATTTTGAATGTAAAAACTTGAACATAAAATCTAAATTTCAAAATCTTGAGCAAAGACATGAATCTTGGAAATATGTAAGGCATATATCATAATGGAACATCAACCATGACAAAATTTAGTGGGAATAAAACATGTAATTGGGGCAACCATTAAGCACATGTTATGATTTACATAGTAGCCAAGGCATTGCTGCCATGACCATCTTAGTGGACAAAGTCCCTTTCTTAATCGAGTTCACTCTTCGTTTCAGTCCTGTAACACTGAACGAGATTAACTTACTGTTCCAGGGATGTCTATATCATGAGATATAAATCGTTACCCAATTCATTAGAGGGAGATATAGGTCCCACACATCTCATAGTGAAATCATTTTTACTTGTGCTACAAAATAAACATACATCCTTCATAATAACCCAACGAATAAAATGGGATTCATAAACATCATCCCATCATCACATAATAGATATAAAAGAAATTGATAACATTTCATAATAAGAAAAGTGAAACAATGTAAATCATAGAGACAAAATACTTGAAACATACACCTATGAAATAATTTCATCCTAGATGTAAAATGGTTTTTATAAAACACTTGAAATGAATTCATAAGAAAAATATCTTTTCGTCTTCAAATTCTTTTTCTTTTCACAAAATCCATGAAATTTTAAAATGAAAGAGATTTTGTTGAAAATAGTCATGAAATCTCTTAGAGGAATCTTCATAAAAATATGGCTTTATAAAACCATAAAAATCCATTCATGAAATATAATTTAAAAAACCATTCTCCATGTACATTTGTCGGAAAAGACAAAAGGTACCTCATATTAAAAAAAGAAAGATTCCTTACATAACTTGTAGTAAAAGTCAAAAATGGGTGAAAAAATAAATTAAACATACATAAGGAAACATTTAGAAAACATAGACATGGATGATAACAATAACCCCATTAAATACTTACATATAAGCAATCTCGGATAAAAAAATGAGATTTGCAAAATTATCCCTTACCTTAGGTCCGATATGCTTCGTATGGATCCGAACCTCCTCTTCTTTCGACACGCCTTTTTGAAACCTCTTCTAAGGGCACTAAGATTGGTATTTGAAGAATACCAAAACCTCTTGGATGTTTCTAGGGATGTGGAGAAGAGAAATTGGAAGGGTTTGTCCGAGTATGAAGGCTCAATGTGGTGTGGGGAAGAGAGGGAGGAGGTTCCCTTTTATAAGGGAGGAGAGGGGCACCTTTGGAATAACTAAAAATATTATTTTATTATAAAGACATATTCGGTTTTTAATAGCTCCAAATTTAGTTATTTTGAAGCTAAGGTGGGGCTGGGTCGGAATCCTCTCATCTAAAAAAATTTAGACAACTTTAGGTTTTTATTTTAACCATATCATTTAGATTTAACTTTAAGTTAAATAATTTTTCGTTTATGATGTCTTCTTGTTTTCTTACACTATAAGGATAATAAACTTACAATAACAAGCCAAACGAACCCCATGTTGTTTATTATTAATATATATAACCTTATCTAAGTCATTTGGCCTAACCTTATATTTTTATGAATAAAATAACAATTAATAATATAATATTTATTTTATAAACTATTTTATGTCAATTTTGACACTATTTGGTAATTTATTTTTTTGAAATTCAAAAAAGAATTATTAGTTCTTAAAAGATAACCAAATCAATACTAACATGTCATATTAACCTATAAAATTAATTCAATTCATAAAAAGTCTCAAATTACATTTATTTGGGTATTTATAAATTCAATTATGTCGATATTTCATTAATATGATAATTACTACATCATCATTGTGTCATAAATATATTAAATTATTTAATGTCTAAAATTATAAATAAAACACCATTATGTAGTATATAATTTTATATTTATAATGAATAGTTATATTTGAATTTATCTTATATATAACCTTATATTAAAAATGATTTAGTTTTTAAACTTTGATTTTAACTATTTTAACCCTTCTTTAAATAAATTAATAATAAATTTCCTATATCATCCAAGTGGGCCTAAATGGTCATATATTTATTCCTATGGTTGTTTTTGGTCGAATTACACTTATCCAATATAATTAGGACATGTTTCAGGGTAATAATAATATCAATTTTACCTTTAATTACCCTATTTACTTTTAACCGTGGTAAAAAAAGTAAAAAGTTACTATTCACCAAAAATTATTTTCATATCATTGAACCACATTTTAGGCCTTTATATTAACCGTGTGTCTTGGATTTTTTAAATTTCACTCACAGAAGCGGTAAAATTATTTTTTATGTGAATTTGAAAATTCTCCTAAGAGGTGGGTAAAAGATGGTGAAAAGTTCAGTGAACTTTATATATATCTAAAATTATTATAAAATGACTACGATGACATAAATTTAACTTATATAGGTATTATGTATCAATTTTTACCTAAAATAAATTTAAATAAAAATAAATAATTATTTAAATAAAATTTCGGTTTTTGAATAAGAAACCAGTGTTTTCACTATTCATCAAAAATTGAATGTTTTCAGAAAAATACCAAAAAATCACCCTTGGATAATTTCGAAATTCTGAATCCAAAAATGAAGTCCATTTTTAATGATAAAATTTAAATAATTTCAAAATGTTGACATTACTATTCATAATGTCTAGTTTATATAACATATCGTTGTTTAGCGAACCTCGGTATTGCATAAAACACATGCTATCGTGGAAGGTGGCACATGCGTGTAATGCAAGCCATGTCAAGGTTGCTTGTTGTGTAAGCTCCTTTTGGTGTAGAGTACAATAGAAGACATTAATGAAATTAAAAAGTATATTTTTCATAAAATCTTGGGGTGTTACATTCTACCCCACTTAAAATGAATTTCACCCACGACATTTGTTGGGGCTATAAATGGTTTTCTAATCAAAAGTTTCTTTAATAGAAACCTACTTCGTAAAAATGAATACCAAAACATGGGTTTAATAACTAATGTATGAAACTTAACGGTTACCCAAATTAACTAATAACTGGGTTTCCACATAGGAGAACATAGGTGAAAATATGGATATGGAAGAGAAATCTAACCGTCAATTTCTAATGGAAAGTGGTAGAGAACATGGCTTTGAAAATGCCAACAATCATAAAGCCATAAATTTGTGATGATCTAGGGTTCCATCTGATTCATCAAATATAACGGCACTAGGACAACATTTTTGGTTTTGAAGATCATTTCCCTAAAGTTGAAGAATTTTAATTAGAATAAATACTTAATTTATTTTGGTATAATCTCACCATTGATCATGCCTTGAATAATTTCCACTTCATCTCTTTATGAAATGAAGTTGAATTTGTCTTTCGTGATGTTTTAGCAGATAATTTGATAGAATGATAGGTCATTCCATATGTCTCAAACATAAGATAGCAAATGTTATATTCATAATTCCATCTATGGTGAGATTATTCATATATGATTCCAAAATGGAATTATACTTCATCTATCATCATTTATCATAAAATAAAACTATTTTCTACTAACAAGGGTCATCTTGTAGGCCAGTGGTAGGAAATAAATTCTTGTCGCACTTCCGTTGTGGGTTCGATTCCCACAACCTTGTCCGACGTGACGGGTTGTCGCTCGTTCTGCAGGTTCACTTTTATTTATAAAAATACAATACAAACTTATGTACAACATAATCCATTCCAATCATTAGGCTTATCCATAATATTTCAGTCCATTCTCATATTATATTGAAAACGATTACCAGAGATTTCATATAACAAGCATGTCAATACAATCGTTGATCCCCATTTATCATAAGATATGTCTTCTTGGTCACATTCCAAACATTCAAAAGCCTAAATCATGTATTCTCTTGAAAAATGAATACCCATTGAATCTTAGTGAAAAAATGAGTGATGTCAAAAGTTAACTCTTTCCACATACCAAAACCCGATAATTCTATATACTCAAACCATCTTATAACTATTTCGTTATATCTGTCATGAGCTCATTAATATTGTCAAACATTTCATTTTCTCCTTATCCCTTCATTATTCGCATATCATCTTCTTTCAAAAAATATCTCAATCACATTCCATGGTTACCAATATCATAAAATTATTGAAAACCACAATATACCAATACATTAATATTCCAATATTCCACGATACTATATACAACATTATTTTGGAATCCCATTACATAAACACATAATCATTCCACCACACTGTTGTCATATTCAACATCGCCAATCGTGATCGCATGTGACTTCCCTTTGTCCTTTTCCTTAAGTGGTTGATCTTGTCGATCATCATTAACCCTTGGATTAGGGCATTGATTAGTATAATACCCCATTTCATTGCACTTGAAGAATTGAAGTGTTATTGGTGCGTTCTCTGTAGTCTTTTATTTATTCACATCATCAGCAACCCTTTTTCCCATTACATCGACAATCAACTGCTCGATGACCTTATTTTCCACACTTAAAGAATTTTCCAGTACCTTTTAGGCAATCTCCACCTTTCTTATTTCCACACTTTGAGCATAAATAATAATTCTTCTTTTTTTCACCATTGTTCAGAGATTTATCCTTGACCTCCATCATTCGTTTCTTGTCAAAACCATGAGATGGATATGTTACACAAACTTACAGTTCTACCTTGATATCACAATGCACAATAACATCATAGCTACTGAAGTCTCTTATAGCTAATTCCCTTCGAAGACATGGTTTTAATCCATTGAAAAATTGATCAACTTTACTTTCAAGTTGGATGATGAAACCAGATGCATACCTTTCATATCTTGTAAAATTCGCTCCGTATATACCAATACGATCCATCATCATTCTTCTTAAGCTCAAAAAAATCCTTTTCCATATTTGTTCGAAGAATACGAGGGAAGTAATTACTGAAAAACATGTTCTTGAGATCTTCCCATTCCATGGACTCGATTTCATCTCTTTGCCTTGTATTCTTGATAAGATTCCACCATTGATCAGTATCATCATCCAAACGATATACTGCTAAGATGAATTTATCATGCTCAAAATATTCTAGAACTAAAAATATCTTTTCAGTGGTACTGATCCATTGTTCATCCACTAAGGGATCAGAAGACCCGCTGAATAAAGGTGGATGTTGCCTCATGAAGGATTCAAAAGAATGTTGCTCCTTTCTCTGCACATTTTGAAGTAAATAATGATTCATAGCTTGTGTAAGTATAGAAATAATATTTTCCACTCCTTCCCCCATAACATTTGTTTGTTCAGGAGGACAATCATTGCATTGTCCATTACATTGATCGACATGGTTCCTTCGGGTTCCAGCCATCGTCTAAAACCCAAAAAGAATAGTGTGAGAGGAAAAAATAATGCTAATGAAAACAACATAATAAAGGGGGAGTACCTTCAATATAAAAAATCTTACAGTTAATTCTAAGATCGTTACCATAATTCTAGTATTATAACCTATACTTATACTTAACCTTAGGGACATCCCTAGACATACCTTAGAAATATATCTAGGGATCTCACTAAAGTTCTCTCATCCTAGATTCCAAAGGTTGACTAAACCTTTCCAATTATACAAACTGTAGAGACCCAAATCTTGACATACATGGACATTATATTACATTTGCGAAATACTTAGTACATAAAAAAAATAGACACACAAGGACTGTAATAGTTTAATGTCTTTGGAAACTTGGAATATAATCTTCTAATCATGGTGAAAGATCTTCAACATCACCCATAAAGATCATCCCCTTTTTTTCATACCAAAAATTGTTCTTTATATCCTGGGTAAAAGAAAACATAAAAGGGGTGAGCTCAAATTCCCAGTAAGGGTAAACATATAGAACATAAAACAATCCATAATCATTTGAATGAAAAAATGTGAACATAAAATCTAAACATCAAAATCATGAGAAAATACATGAATCATGGAAGTACGTAAGGCATATATCATAATAGAACATCAACCATGATAAAATATAATGGGAATAAAACTTGTAATTTTGGAAACCATTAAGCACATGTCATGATTTTCATAGTAGCCAAGGCATTACTGCCAAGACCATCTTAGTGGACAAAGTCCCTTTCCAAATCGAGTTCACTCCTCGTTTCAGTCCTGTAACACTGAACCAGATTAACATACCAATCCAGCCATGTCTATCTCAAGAGATATAAATCTTTACCCAATGCATTGGGGGGAGATATAGGTCCCACCCATCTAATAATGAAATCATTCTTACTTGGGCCACAAAATAAAAATACATCATTCATAATAACCCAACGAATAAAATGGGTTTCATAAACATTATCCCATCATCACATAATCCATATAATAGAAATTGATATCATTTCATAATAAGAAAATTGAAACCATGTAAATTATAGAGACAAAATACTTGAAACATACACATATGAAAAAATTCCATCATATATGGGAAATGGTTTTGATAAAAAACATGAAATGAATTCTTGAGGAAAATATCCTTTATTCTTCAAAACAATTTTCTTTTCACAAAATGCCATGAAATTTTAAAATAAAAGAGATTTTGTTGAAAATAGTCATGAAATCTCTTGGAGGAATCATCATGAAAATAAGTCTTTGTAAAACCGTAAAAATACATTCGTTCCATATAAGTTAAAAAACCATTCTCTAAGTAAATTTGTCAGAAAAGTCAAAAAGTACATCGTATGGAAGAAAAAGAAAGATTCCATACATAACTTGTAGTAAAATTCAAAAATGGGTAAAAGGACATTAATATTACAGAAGGAAACTTTTAGAAAACATGGTCATGGATGATAACAATAACCCCAATAAATACTTACGTATAATCAATATCGGATAAAAAATGAGATTGGAAAAATTATCCCTTACCTTAGGTCTGATATGCTTCGTATGGATCTAAACCTCCTCTTCTTTCGACACGACTTTTTGAAATCTCCTCTTAGGGCACTAAAATTGTTATTTGAAGAATACCAGAACCACTAGGATGTTTCTAGGGAAGTGTATAAGAGAAATTGGAAGGGTTTGGCCGAGCATAAATACTCAAAGTGGTGTGAGGAAGAGAGGGAGGAGGTTCCCTTTAATAAGGGAGGAGAGGGGCACCTTTCGAATAACTAAAAATATTATTTTATTATAAAGTCATATTCGGTTTTTAATAGCTCCAAATTGATTTATTTCGAAGCAAAGGTGGGGATGGGTCTAAATCCTCTCATCCAATATAATTCAGACAAGTTTAGGTTTCTATTTTAACCATATCATTTAGATTTAACTTTATGTTAAATAATTTTTCGTTTACCATGTCTTCTTGTTTTCTTACACAATAAGGTTAATAAACATACTATAACAAGCCAAATGAACCACAAGTTATTTATTAATAATATATATAACATTATCTATTTCATTTGGATAAACCAAAGATTTTTAGGAATTAAATAACCATTAATAATATAACATTTGTTTTAAAAACTATTTTATGTCAATGTTGACACTATTTGGTAATTGAATTTTGTGAAAATCATAACAGAATTATTAGATCATAAAAATTAACCAAATAAATAGAAACATGTCATATTAACATATAAAATTAGTTAAATTTATAAAAAGTCTCAAATTACATTTATTTGGGGATTTATAACATCAATTATGTCAATATTTCGTTAATAAGATAATTACTTCATCATCATTGTGTCATAAATAAATTAAATTATTTAATGTCTAAAAATTTTAAATAAAAAACCATTATGTAGGAAATATTTTTATCTTTCTAATTATTATTTATAATCGAATTATTCTTATGTATAACCTCATATTAAAAATGATTTAGTTATTAAACATTGATTTTAACTATTTTAACCCTTCTTTAAACAAATAAATAATAAATGTCCAAATCTAATCCATGTTGGCCTAAATGGTCATATTTTATTCCTAATGTTGTTTTTGGTCGAATTACACATATCCAATAGAATTAGGACATGTGTCAGGGTAATAATAATATCATTTTTACCATTAATTACCCTATTTACTTTTAACCGTGGTAAAAAAAAGTAAAACGTTACTATTCACCAAAAATTATTTTCATCTCATTGAACCACTTTTAAGTCCTTGATATTAACCGTGTCTCTTGGATTTTTAAAATTCCACTCACAGAAGCGGTAAAATTACGTTTTATGTGAATTTGCAAATTCTTCTAGGAGTTTAGTAAAAGACGGTGAAAAGTTCAATAAAATTTTTATATAACTAATATTATTATAAAATTACTCCAATGACTTAAATTGAACTTATATAAGTATTATGTTTAATTTTTACCTAAAATAAATTTAAATAAATAATAATATTTATTTATATAAAAAGTTAATTTTTGAATAGTAAACTACTGTTTTCACTATTCATCAAAAATTGAATGCTTTCAGAAAAATACCAAAAATTCACTCTAGGGTAATTTTGATATTCTGAATCCAAAAACGAAGTCCATTTTGAAAGATAAAATTTAAATAATTTCAAAATGTTGGTATTACTATTCATAATGGCTAGTTTATATAACATATCGTTGTTTTGCGAAACTCGGTAGTGCGTACAACACATGCTATTGTGGAAGTTAGTGCTTGCGTGTAACGCAAGGCAACTCAGGGATGCATGTTGTGTAAGATCCTTTTTGTGTAGCGTACAACACAATATATTAATAAAATTAAAATGAATATTTTTCATAAAATGTCAGGGTGTAACATTCTACCCACCTTAAAATGAATTTTTCACTCGACATCCATCAGGGTTATAAATGGTTTACTACTCAAGATATTCTTTAATAGAAACCTACATCGTAAAAAGGAATACCCATACTTGGTTTTAAAAACTAAGGTATGAAACATAACGGTAACCCAAATTAACTAATCACTGGTTTTCCACATAGGAGAACATAGGTGAAAATATGGATATGGAAGAGAAATCTAACCGTCAAGTTCTAATGAAAAGTGGTAGAGAACATGGCTTTCAAAAATCCAACAATAACAAAGCCATAAATTTGTGGGGATCTAGGGTACCATCTGATTCATCGGATATAACGGCACTAGGATAACATTTTTTGTATTGAAGATCATTTCCCTAAAGTTGAAGAATTTGAATTATAATAAATACTTACTTTATTTTGGAATAATTTCACCGTTGTTCATGCCTTGAATAATTTCCACTTCATCTCTTTAAGAAATGAAGTTGAATTTGTCTTTCATGATGTTTTAGCAGTTCATGTGATAGAATGATTGGTCATTCCATCTGTATCAAACATAAGTTAGAAAAAGTTATATACGTAATTCCATCTAGGGTGAGATTAATCATATATGGTTCCAAAATGGAATTATACTTCAACTATAATCCTGTATAATAAAATAAAACTAGTTTCTACTAACATCAGACTTCCTGTAGGCCAGTGGTAGGAAATAAATTCATGTCGCACTTCGGTTGTGGGTTGGATTGCCACAACCTTTTCCAACGTGATGCGTTGTCGCTCATTCTGTAGGTTGGTTTTTTTTTCTAAAAATACAATACTAACTTATGTCCAACATAATCCATTCCAATATTTAGGCTTATCTGTAATATTTCAGTCCATTCTCATATTATAGTGAAAACGATTACCAGATAATTCATATAACAAGAATGTTAATACCATTTTTGGTCCCCATTTAACATATGTTATGTCTTGTTGGCCACATTACAAACATTATAATGCCTTAATCATGTATTCTCTTGAAAAATGAATACCCATTGAATCATAGTGAAAACATGAGTGCTGTAAAAAGTTTACTATTTCCACTTACCAAAACCCCATAATTATATATACTCAAACAATCTTATAACTATTTCCTTATATCAGTCATGAGCTCATCAATACTGTCAAACATTTCATTTTCTCTTTATCCCTTCATTATGCGCATATCATCTTCTTTCCAAAAATATCTCAATCACATTACCTGCTTACCGGTACCATAAAATTATTGAAAACCAAAATAGACCAATACATAATTATTCCGATATTCCACGATACTATATACAAAATTATTTTGGAATCCCATTACAAAAACACTTAATCATTCTACCAAATTGTTGTCATATTCAACATCGCCAATAGTGATCACATGTGACTTCCCTTTGTCCTTTTCCTTAAGTGGTTGCCTATGTCGATCATAATTAACCATTGGAGTAGGGCATTGATTAGTATAATGCCCCTTTTCATCGCACTTGAATCATTGAAGTGTTGGTGGTGCGTTCTCTATGGTCTTTTCTTTATTCACATCACTAGCAACCATTTTTTCTAATACATCGACAATAAACTACTCGATGACCTTATTTTCCACACATAAAGCATTTTCTAGTAAATTTTAGGCAATATCCACCATGCTTCTTTCCACACTTTGAGCATAAACAACCATTCTTCTTCTTTTCACAATTGTTCTGAGATTTATCCTTGAACTACATCTTTCGTTTCTTGTCAAAACCATGAGATGGATATGTTACAACAACATCTAGTTCTACCTTGATATCACAACGCACAATTTATTCATAGCTACTGAAGTTTATTATAGCTAATTCCCTTCGAAGACTTGGTTTTAAGCCACTGAAAAATCGATCAACTTTAATTTCAGGTTGGATGATGAAGCCAGATTCATACATGGCATGTCTTGTAAGATTCACTTCGTATATACCAACAGATTCATCATCCTTCTTCTTTAGCTCAAGAAACTCCTTTTCCATCTTTGTTCGAAGAATATTAGGGAAGTATTTCCTGAAAAACAAGTTCTTGAACTCGTCCCATTCCATGGTCTCGATTTCATCTCTTTGCCTCTTATTCTGAATAAGATTGCACCATTGATCAGAATCACCATCCAGATGATATACTACTATGATGACATTATCATGCTCAGAACATTGTTGAACTGAAAATATCATTTCAATGGTACTGATCCATTGTTCATCCACTAAGGGGTCAGAAGACCCGCTGAATAAAGGTGGACGCTGCCTCATGAAACATTCAGCAGAATGTTGCTCCTTTCTCTGCTCATTTTGAAGTACATAATGATTCATAGCTTGTGTAATTATAGAAATAATATTTTCTACTTCATCTCCCATAACATTTGTTTGTTCAGGAGGACAATCATTGCATTGTCCATTACAATGATCAACATGGTTCTTTCGAGTTCTAGCCATCATCTAAAACCCAAAAAGAATATTGTGAGTGGAAAAAATCATGTTAGGGAAAACAACCTAATAAAGGTGAAGTACCTTCAATATGTAACATCTTAGGTTTAATTATAAGATCGTTAATGTAATTATAGTATTATAATCTATACTTATACTAAACCATAGGGACATCCCTAGACATACCTTAAAAATATATCTAGGGATCTCACTAAAGTTTTCGCATCCTAGTTTGCAGAGGTTGACTAAACATTTCCTCTAATACCAATTTTAGAGACCCAAAGCATGACGTACATGGAAATTAAATTAATTTTGCAGAATACTTAGTATATAACAAAAACAGACACACAAGGACCCCAATAGTTTAGTGTTTTTGGAATCTTGTAAAATAATCTTCTAATCGTGGTGAACAATTTTCAACATCTCCCATAAAGATCTTCCCCTTTTTTTCTTACCTAATACCTTTCTTTATATCCTGGGGAAAAGAAAAAATAAAAGGGGTGAGATCAAATGCCCAGTAAGGGTAACCATAGAGAACATAAAACAAACCATAAACATTTGAATGAAAAAACATATACATAAAATCTATACATCAAAATCTTGATCAAAGACATGAATCATGGATATACGTAAGGCATATATCTTAATGGAACATCAACCATGATAAAATATAATCGGAATAAAACATGTAATTTTGGCAACCATTAAGAACTTTTCAGGATTTCCATAGTAGCCAAAGAATTGCTACGAAGACCATCTTAGTGGAAAAAGTCCCTTTCTGAATTGAGTTCACTCCTCATTTCAGTCCTATAACACTGAACCCGATTAACTTACCGTTACAGCCATGGCTATCTCATGAGATATAAATCATTACCCAATGCATTGTAGGGAGATATAGGTCCCACCCATCTCGTAATGAAATCATTCTTACTTCTGCCAAAAAAAAGTATACATCATTCATAATAGCCCAGTGAATAAAATGGGTTTCATAAACATCATCCCATCATTACATAATCCATATAAAAGAAATTTATATCATTTCATAATAAGAAAATTGAAACCATGTAAATCATAGAGACATTATACTTGTAACATACACTTATGAAATAATGTCATCCGAGATGGAAAATTGTTTTGACAAAACACTTGAATTGAATTCTTCAGGAAAATATCCTTTATTCCTTAAAATCATTTTCTTTTCACAAAAGGTCATGAAATTTTAAAATAAAATAGATTTTTTTGAAAATAATCATGAAATATTCTGAAATAAGCTTCATGAAAATAAGGCTTTATAAAACCGTAAAAATCCTTTCATGCTGTATATGTTAAAAAAAACATTCTCCTCGTACTTTTGTCAGAAAAGTCAAAAAGTACCACGTATGGAAAAAAAATATTCCTTACATACCTTGTAATAAAAGTAAAAAATGGGTAAAAAGGACAATAAAAATACATAAGGACACTATTAGACTACATGGACATGGATGATAATAATAAAATCAGTAAATACTTACTTTTAAGCAATCTTGGATTAAAAATGAGATTTACAAAATTATCCCTTACCTTAGGTCCAATATGCTTCGTATGGATCCAATCCTCCTCTTCTTTCGACACACATTTTTAAAACCTTTTCTTAGGGCACTATGATTGGTATTTGAAGAAGAACAGAACCTCTAGGATGATTATAGGGAATTGGAGAATAGAAATTGGTAGGGTTAGTCGAGCATGAAGGCTCAATGTGGTGTGAGGAAGAGAGGGACGAGGTTCCCTTTTATAAGGGAGGAGAGGGGAACCATTGGAATAACTAAAAATATTATGTTATTATAATGTAATATTCGGTTATCAATAGCTCCAAATTGAGTTATTTTGAAGCTATTGTGGGGATGGGTCAAAATCCTCTCATCCAATAGAATAGAAACAAGTTTAGGTTTCTATTTTAACCTTTTTATTTTGATTTAACTTTACATTACATAATTTTTCGTTTACCGTGTCTTGTTGTTTTATTACACTATAATGTTAATAAACGTACTATAACAAGAAAAAAGAACCCCAAGTTGTTTTTTATTAATATATATAACCTTATCTAAGTCATTTGGCTTATCCTTAGATTTTTAAGAATAAAATAACAATTAATAATATAATATATGTTATAAAAACTATTTTATGTCACTTTTGACACTATTTGGTAATTGATTTTTTTCAAACTCATAACAGAATGATTAGTTCAAATAAATATACCTAAATCAATAATAACATGTCTTATTAACCTAGAAAATTAGTGTAATTCTTAAAAAGTTTCATATTACATTTATTTGGGTATTTATAACATCAATTATGTCAATATTTAATTAATAAGATAATTACTACATCATCATTGTGTCATAAATAAATTATATTATATAATGTCTAAAAATTATAAATAAAACACCATTATGTAGGAAATATTTTTAGAATTCTAATGAATATTTATAGTCGTATTTATCTTATGTATAACCCTATATTAAAAATTATTTAGTTATTAAACATTGATTTTAACTATTTTAACCCTTCTTTAAATAAATTAATAATAAATGTCCTAATATAATCCATGTGGGCCTAAATGGTCATATTTTAATCCTATGGCTGTTTTTGGTCGAATTACACTTATAAAATTGAATTAGAACAAGTGTTAGGGTAATAATAATATCATTCGTACCCTTAATTACCCTATTGACTTTTAACCATGATAAAAATAAGTAAAAAGTTATTATTCACCAAAAATTATTTTCATCTCATTGAACCTCATTTTAGTCCTTCATATTAACCGTGTCTCTCAAATTTTCGAAATTCCACTCATAGAAGCGGTAAAATTATGTTTTTTGTGAATTTGAAAATTCTCCTATGAGGAGGGTAAAATACAGTGAAAAGTTCAATAAACAATTTATATATCTAAAATTATTATAAAATGACTCCAATGACTCAACTTGGACTTATATAGGTATTATGTATCAATTTTGATCTAAAATAAATTTAAATAAAAATGAATAATTATTTAAATAAAAATTCGGTTTTTGAATAGTAACCTAGTGTTTTCACTATCCATCAAAAATTGAAAGTTTTCAGAAAAATACCAAAAATTCACCCTAGGATAATTTCTATATTATAAATCCAAAAAAGAAGTCCATTTTGAATTTTAAAATTTATAAAATTTCAAAAATTGAGTATTACTATTCATAAGCGCTAGTTTATATAACATATCGTTGTTTAGCGAAATTCGGTATTGCGTACAACACACGCTATCGTGGAAGGTCGCGCTTGCATGTAATGCAAGACAAGTTAGGGATGAGAGTTGTGTAAGATCCATTTGGTGTAGAGTACAACACAAGACATTAATGAAATTAAAAAATATATTTCTTATAAAATCTCTGGGTGTTACAAAATGGCAACCCATACTAGGATAAATTGTATAATGGAATTTGTCTAGATGGATGTAAATTCAGATTCCTTATCTAAAATGTGTCTCCATTATCTCAAGCTTCTCATTTGAAAGGTTTCATGGAAATAAAATCCCCCTATTTTTGTTGCCTTTTCATCTTCAAAATCATGGGATTCTATTTTAGTGACCAACAAGATCATGAATTACATGGTCCTCTGATTTCACAAGAGTATATGACAATACAATATGCCATATTTTGGGGGTTGTGCTATTAAATGTGAATAGTAATGTGAAATTCTCCATAAATTCTTCTTCCATGGATATGGATACAAAATGAGGCTTCAATGACCAGTTTTTAGGGAGTTGTGATATAGAGGTGATAATCATTTAGTAGATTTAATCTTTGATTTTCTGGGTTCAAATCCTTGGACATTGAGATATTGACATGGTCTGCGATACAATAGAGTATGTTTGTGGTCTGAATTTTTTCCTCGTATCTTTAATATCGGAGGTGTTTAACCTTCAATTACTAAAGATTTTCTCGCATATTTATTCATAGGTAATATAACAACCCATAATTTATATACATGGTAATTACTTTAGAATTGAATCATACTTATTAAAACATATAACAAAACCATTATAGGACTGTATAGGTATGTGTCTTTCGAAACTAGGAAGCATAAAAAACTAGTTCATAAATCATCTACATTATCTCTCATTTATTTCATCATATCTAGAGTCACTTTTGGAATATCCTACTTAATATTTTTCTTCCTAATTGGAGGTCAAGAAAAAATACAAAAGGATGATCTCAAATTCTCATTAAGGGTAAACAAAATAAATGTCAATCATATCATATTCACAAGAACAGAACATTTTGAAAATCCTAACCTACAAACGAGATCATAATATCATAACATGGGATAAATCATAATAGTGAAATGTAATCCCAATAATCATAACACGAAACATGAAACTCATGGCATACACACATAATCATATAAAGTAATTTCGTATTAGGCAAGGCTCATTGCCATCACCATCAGAGCGGACAAAGTCGATTACTAAACCGAGTTCACTCCTCATTCCAGTCCTATATCACTGAACCAGATTAACTTACCATTACAGCCATGTCTATCTCAAAAGATATGAATCATTACCCAAAGCATTGGATTGAGATATAGTTCACACCCATCTCATAAGGAAACCATTATTATGTGTTCCACAAAATCATAAATCATACATCATATCATAACCCATGTAATAAATATGGGATTCTTAAACATCATTCCATCAAAACATAATCCATATAAGAGAAAAGGACATCATAAAATTAATTCCATCATAACATAATAAAATCAATGTAAAAATAATTATTTAAATATAATCCTATATTATCTTAGATGGAAAATAATTTTGATAAAACACATGAACTCCATTCTTGAAGAAAATATCATTTCTACTTCAAAAACATGTTTCCTTTCATAACACGTCATAAAATTTTAATCTAATGGAAGTTGTTAAAAAAACTTGAATACTTGTAAAGTAAGCTTCATGGAAATAATGTTCTAAGATATCATAAAAATCCATTCATGTATTATAAGTTAAAAGACATTCTCCTCATACATTTTTCGGAAAAGTAAAAAAGTGACTCGTATGGTATACAAAAGATATATTCCTTCCATACGATGAGGTAAAAGTAAAAAAGGGTAAAAATGACATTAAACAAACATGGAATAATATTAAACATTTTATGAAAACATTTTGACAACATATGGACATTGATAAAACGTATAACCCCAGTAAACACTTACGAATAAATAATCTTGGATAAGAATTAGATTGGAACAATTATCTCGTACCTTAGGTCCGATTTGCATCGTACGTATCCGAAACTCTTATATAATGATTTAAATAATGTCATTGAATTATTACAGAATCATATTCATTGTTATTATATCATATTTTGTCATATTTTTATCTTCTTATTAGTAATATTTCATTTCTACTTGTTATTCGGGTGTTCATTGCTTTATGTTCTTATTCGTGTTTTGTCGAATAAATTCATATTATTATTTTTAGGATATACATCCCTAATTTACAGAATATTATTAGTGTAATATATATAATATTTCTTCATTAAATTCATTTATATAAATATTATTCAATTAATATCATGTAGAAGGAGTCACATCACATCGTGGAGACATCACGCCGTACGTACGCACGAGCGATGATATCGTTCCCATGATCATGGAATTGTATTGAAGTGTATGTATAATATTTCAGGATCAATATCACTTTAAAAAAATCATATATAGTAATTCTTTACAACATTATACCCATCCAAGTAATGTGGTGGTGGAAAATAGATTACACCAAGGTGTGGAGATGGTATTTTGTAGGTACACACGCGCGGTGATGTCATTTTGCGTAGGATGGATAGAAGGTGAAATAGCATTGTTTCATATTTATAAAAAAATATCAGTATATTATTGATTCTGATGTTATTACTTCATCATGAAATAACTAAATAAGGGTAAGTATAAGAAGAAATAAATTTGAAATAATCGGTAACATATATTACCTCTTCTTCGACACGCTTCTTTGAAACCTCCTTTTAGGGAACTAAAAGTGGTCTTTTGAGAAGACCAGGACCTCTAGTATGTTTTTGGGGATGTTTATAAGGGAAATGGGTAGGGTTTGGTCGACCTTTAAGGCTCAAAATTTTTTGAGGAGGAGAGGGAGGAGGTTCCCTTTTATAAGGGAGGAGTGGGGCACCTTAGAAAAAACATAAAATATTATTTTATAATAAATTCATATTAGGTTTCTAATAGCTCCAAATTGATTTATTTTGAAACCAATAATAGGGATGGGTAGAAATACTCTCAGAAAATCAGTTTTGAAAAATTTTATGTTACTATTTTAAGCTTATCATTTTCATTTAACTCTAAGACAAATAATTTTTCTTTTACCATGTCTTCTTGTTGTCTTATACTGTATGGTTAATAAACAAAATATAACAAGAAAAACGAACCACAAGTGGTTAATTATTAATATATATAACCTTATATATGTCATATGGTAGAACCATATATTTTTAGAAATATAATAACAATTAATAATATAATATTTGTTTGAAAAACAATTATATGTCAATTTTGAAACTATTTGGTAATTTATTTTTGTGAAAATCATAACAGCATGATTAGTTCGATCATAGTTAATTAAATCAATTATAACATGTCATATTAACCTCTAAAATTCTTGGAATTCATAGAATGTCTCAAATTATATTTGTCTGGATATTTATAACATAAATTATGTTAATATTTGATTAATAATGTAATTACATCATCATCATTGTGTCATAATTAAATTAAATTTTATAAGGACTAAAAATTATAAATAAAATACCATTATGTATGAGATATTTTTATATTTCTAATTAATATATATAGTCTAATATATATTATTTATAACCCTATATTAAACAAATTTTAGTTATTAATCATTGATTTTAACTCTTTTATCTCTTCTTTAAGTAAAATAACAATAAGTGTCCTAATCTAATCCAAGTAGAACTAAAGGGTATTTTTTACTCATAAGGTTGATTTTGGTAGAATTATATTTATCTAATATAATTAGTACATGTGTTAGGGTATTAATAATATCATTATTCCCTTTAATTACCCTATTTACTTTTAACCATGGTAAATAAAAGTAAATAATTAGTCTTCGCCAAAAAATATTTTATCTTATTGAACCACATTTTATTCATTGATATTAACCATGTATCTAGTATTTTTGAAATTGAACTCACAGAAGTTGTAAAATAATGTTTTATGTACAATTTCAAATGCTCCTAGGTGGTGGGTAAAAGACGGTGAAAAGTTCAATCAAATTTAAATATATCTAAAAATATTATAAAATTACTCCAATGAATTACATTGAAATTATATAAGTATTATGTATCTATTTTCACCTAAAATAAATTTAAATAAAATAAATGATTATTTAAATGAAAAGCTTGTTTTAACTAAAAACTTAGTGTTTTCACTATTCATCAAAAATTGAATGTTTTCCGAAAAATACCAAAATTTTACCCTATGCTAATTACGATATTCCAAATCCAAAAATGAAGTACATTTTGATAGATAAAATTTATAAAATTTCAAAATGGGGGTATTACTACTCATAATGGCTAGTTTATATAATATTTTAACAGCATATCATTGTTTAGTGAAACTCAGTATTGCGTACAACACACACTATCATGGAAGGTCGCGATTGCGTGTAAAGAAAAACAAGATATTGTTGTGTGTAGTGAAATATTTATTTGATGTTTCATATAAGATAAGACATAAAAAAATACTTCTTATAAACTATTAGGTTGTTACATTCTATACCCCGTAAAATGAATATCGCCCTTAAAATTCATCACTTCGTAATAAACAGATGAGGACACCTCTACCTCATCCGATCCTCAAGCACCCATGTAGCTTCTTCTAATTTGTGGTTCCTACATAAAATTTTCACCAAGTGAGTGGTCTTGTTCGGTAGAAATTTTTCACTATGATCTAGAATACCTATCGTTTGTCCTTCATAAGAATGTTCTTGCTCTAGCAGTACATCATCTGGGCTTAGTACATTTGAAGGATCAGGTCTGTACATTCTCAGGAGAGATCAATGGTTTACATTATGAACTTGAGAGAGATTTAGTGGAAGTGCCAATTGGTAAGCTACCTTCCCAACATAATCCAGTTTTTCAAAAGGACAGATATACCTAGGAATAAACTTTACCTTCTTTCTATATCTCATTACTCTCTTCCAAGGAGATATTTTTAAAAACACATTATCACCCACGTCAATCTCTAGGTCTTTTCTTTAGTTGTAAGCATAACCTTTCGGTCGACTCTGACCTTCTCTTCTGTGTTGTTGAGTAGATCTGACCTTTTCTGCCATATCATCAACAAGATCTGGTCCTAATATCATTCATTCCCCAACTTCATACCAGCAAGTTGGAGTCCTGCATTTCATTCCATAAAGAGCTTCATAAGGATCCATCTAAATACTAGAGTGAAAGATATTATTATAATAAAATTACACCAATGATATTTGTTGATCCTAGCCACCTTTGAAATCCATAGAGAAAGATCTTAACATATCTTCCAGAGTTTGAATTGTTCCCTCAGACTTATAGTTTGTCTGAGGATGATAAGCAGTGATGAAACACAACTCTGTATCAAAAGTATGCGGAAGACTTCGCCAGAACATCGAGGTAAACCTTGGATCCTGATCACATATAATGGAAAGTGGTACTCTATGCAATTTTACCACTTCCTTTACATATATCCTGGTAAGCTTATACAAAGAGAAATCATCTCTAATCGCAATGAACTGTTCCGACATCATAAGTAGATCATCTATGACCCAGATAGAATTATTGCCTTTGGCTGTTTTAGGATGTCCGGTGACAATGTCCATAGTGATGTTTTCCCATTTCCATTTGGGTATAAGTAATGGTTGTAACATCCATCTTAAACATTTGTCTCTCAGCATTGACATGTTGACAAACCAATCATCGAGATACATATTCAGCCACATATCTTTTCATGCCATCCCACTAGAAGTACTCTTTCAGGTCCATATACATCTTCGTGCTTCCAGGATGAATAGAGAATGAAGAACTATGAGGATTTTCTAGCAGCTCCTTCTTTAATTCATGGACGGTAGGAACACAAAACCGAATCTTGAACCTTATTATCTTATCACAATCAAGATTGAATTCAGGAACATATCTCACCTTCTTTTGTAACTCTATATCTTCTTTTTGTGCCTCTTTAATTGTCAAATGTATAGATGGTTGAAAATTTATCTGAGAAAGATAATATTTTTCCACTTCCATTATAATTCCATGATCCATCCTTTGTAAATCCATAAATATTGGATATTTTGTGATCCTCTCCATGGATAAGCTTGAATGGTCTTGTCGGATTAATGCATCTTCCACCTTGTTTCCTTTCCTAGGGTGATAATGATTTCAACAGTCATGGTCCTTAATCAACTCCAACAATCTTATTTGGTTCATATTAAATTCATTTTGTGTGAAAATATACTTTAAACTTTTATGATCAGTATAAATATCTCACCTTTCACCATAAAGATAATGCCTCCATATTTTCAATTCAAAGAGTACCGCAGAGAACTCCAAATCATGAGTTTGGTAATTTTGCTCATGGATTTTCAACTATCGTGAAGAATAAGCTATCACCATATCATTTTTCAGGAGAAAAACCCATAGTCCCTTCATGGATGCATCATTGTAGATCAAACATCTTTCTCCACTACACAGTAGTGTGATCACATGTGCATTGTATAACCTTCATTTCAACTCTTTGAAATTCTCTTCACAATCCTCTGTCCAAACGAACATAACTCCTTTTCGAGTAAACCTAGTAAGTGTATTAGATAACTTTGAAAATTCATTCACAAAATGTTGATAGTATCTAGCCAGACCATGAAAACCTCAGATCTCAATTACTATTGTTGGTCTCGACCATCTTTCGATAACCTCTGTTTTTGTTGGATCTACAGATATCCCCTCTTTTGAGAATATGTGACCCAAAAATGTATCTTTTTGAAGCCAAAATCAACACTTGGTAAATTTGGAATTATGATTCTCCTTTATTAGGGTCTTTAATACAATTCTCATGTGATCTTCATGTTCATCCTTTCTCTTTTAATAGACAAGATTATATTCTATAAAGACTACCACAAACTAATCATGATAGTTTCTAAAGACTCTATTCATTAGATCCTGGAAGATATTAGGGGAATTAGTAAGACCAAATGGAATCACTATAAATTCATAGTGTCCATACCTTATATGGAAAGAAGTCTTTGGTATGTCCTCTTTTTTGACCCTTAATTGATGATACCCTGAACATAGATCAGTATTGGAAAAGTATTGAGCTCCGCGTATATTGTCAAATAAGTCATCAATCTGGGGTAGAGGATATTTGTTCATGATAGTGATCTTGTTAAGTTCTAGATAATCAATGAAAAGTATCATTGATCCATCTTTCTTCTTATCAAAGAGAACATGTGATACCCATGGTGATGCACTAGGGCATATGAATCCTTTATCAAGATTGTTTTGGAGTTTCTTCTTCAATTCCTGCAACTCAATTGGGGCCATTATAAATGGTGTATTTGAAATATGCATTGCACCTGGTATGAGTTCTATTAAAAACTCAACTTCACGATTTGGTAGAGGACCTACAAATTCTTTCGGAAAAACATCAGCAAACTCTCGTACAATTGGCATATTCTTAATCATGACTTTCTCTCCAAACATTTGAGATAAATAAATTTCATTTATTGGAATCAAGACCCATAAGATGGAAGAAATATCCACTGGAAGGTTATATTAATCATTTAATTGATAGAGGATAATAGATTGATCGGGAATTTTAAAGGTGATTTCCCTTCTTTGGAAATTTATATGAGCTCCATATAAAGAAAGACAATCCATGCCATAAATCATATCAAATTCCACTATAGGAAGGATCATAAGATTTATAGGAATCACATTCCCACAAACCTCAATTGGAGAAGAATTGTAAACGTTTGATGCGACTTTTGGGCCATTAGGGGTTGTCACAGCTGACTCAATATCTAACTGCTGAAGTTATATGGAGATACCCTTAGAAACGTCGTCAGAAATAAAAGTGTGGGTGGATCTAGAATCAAATTAAACATTTGCTACATTAGAGTGTATGGTAAGTGTACCTTTCACCACTTAATTATCATACTCTACATCGCCGATATAAATTTCATGTGACATTCCTTTTTCTTTTCCCTTAAGTGTTTTTTGACGTCGATCATCATCAACAACCATTGGAATATGGCATTGATTGGCATAATTCCCCATTTCCTTGAACTTGAAAATTTAATTTTAGGAGGTGCATTCTGTGTATCCTTTTCTTTGTTCACATCATTAGACATATTCATCCCATTATTTCGACATTCAACTACCCGATTACCTTCTTTTCCACACATAAAACATTTACTTGTCCATTTAAGACAATTCTCTCCATGTTTCTTTCCACACTTTGAGCATAACGGAATTATCATCTTCTTTTCTGTGTGTTCTTTAGATTTTCCTTTGAATTCCATTTTCCTCTTCTTATCAAACCCATATGATTTATGGGTTACTCCAATATACATATCAACCTTGAGAGCACATCAAATAATTTCCTCACAGCTATTTATGACCCTTATGGATAACTCCATTCGAAGACTTGGTTTTAAACCACTAATGAATCGATCAATTTTACTCTCAGGTTAGATAATAATTCTGGAAGCGTACCTTGCATGTCTTGTAACATTTTCTTCGTAGGTACCAACAGATTCATCATCCTTTTGCTTCATTTCAAGGAACTCCTTCACCATATTTGTTTGAATAATATGAGGGAAGTACTTATTAAAAAATAAGTTCTTGAACTCATCCCATTCCATGGACTCAATATCATCCCTTTTCCTCATATTCTAAATAAAATTCCACCATTTATCACCTTCTCTTTCCAAACGATATACAGATAAGATTAATTTATCATGTTCATGAAGTTGTAGAACTGAAAATATCTTTTCTGTGGTACTGATTCATTGTTCATCCACTAATGGTGTAAAAGACCCACTGAATGATGGTGGATGCTGCCTCATGAATGACTAAATAGAAATTTCATTCTTCCTTTTCTTGTTTGGAAGTCCAACATGATTCTTAGCTTGAGAATGTTGTGTGACCATGGATACAAGATTTTTCATTCTAACCCCCATAATGATTGGTTTCTCATGGGGAAAACCAATTCATTTCACATCACATTTTGCATTAACACAGTTTCATTAGGTTCCACCCATTGACTAAAACAAAGATGCATAGTGTGAGAAACACTAATCATAATAGGAAAACCACATATTCATGATTAAAATTCCACACATTAGGTATTATCATAGGTTTTTCATGGACATTTCTAAAACACTAATATTGGGTTCTATGTTAAGACATATCCCTAGAGTTCTTACTAAGGATTACACATCCTAGTTTCCAACGGTTGACTATACCTTTCCTCTGATACAAACTATAACAGTCAGTAATTATTTCCAGTGGACTAGAATTGAAACCTATCAGAGCACACCATGGGAGGCTACACCCCCTGGGTGGGACGTACCACCATCCCCTGTGGTATCAATTTCCTCATGAATCCCATAGGCTGAAATCTATGCTTCCTAAAATTCTCACACGTGAGAGTTACCAAGGATCAGATTCATTCCTACTTCATTTTCCTCTGATACCAAATATAACGAGCCATACATTTCATACATGGTTATTAATTCAGAATTGAAGCATACATATTACAACATATAACAAAACCATGATATTACTGTATAGGTATAGTGTCTTTAGAAAATGGGAAACATAAACAACGGGTTCATTAATCATTTAAATTTTCTCTTGTTTATTTCATCATATCTAGATTCCCTTTTAGAATATCCTACTTAATACCCTTCTTTCTGACCTTGGGAAAAAACATACAAAATGGTGAATTCAAATACTCAGTAAGGGTAAACAAAAGATATATCAATCATATCATATATATAAGAACATAACATTTTGAAAATCGTAACCTAGAAAAGAGATCATAATATCATAACATGGGATAAATCATAGTAGTGAAATGTAATCCCAATAATCATAACATAAAACATGAAACATTGTGATATAAACCCATAATCATATAAAATCATTTCATATTTTTCAAGGCTCATTGCCAAGACCATCATAGAGGACAAATTCTATCACGGAACCGAGTTCACTCCTCGTTCCAGTCCTATATAACTTAATAAGATTAACATATCGTTCTAGTAATGTCTATCTCATGAGATATGAATCTTTACCCAATGCATTTTGGGGAGATATAGGTCCCACCCATCTCATAATGAAACCATTCTTATGTGTGCCACAAAATCATAAATTATATATCATAGCATATCCCATGTAATAAAAATGGGATTCTTAAACATCATTCCATCATAACATAATCCATATAAGATAAAAGGACATCATAAAATTAATTCCCTCATAACATAATAAAATCCATTTAAAAATAGGGATTGAAACAGAACCCTATATTATCATAGATGGAAAATAAATTTGATAAAACAATTGAACTCCATTCTTGAGGAAAATATCCTTTCTACTTCAAAACATTATTCCATTCATAACATGTCATACAAATTTAAACTAAAAGTAGTTGATTAAAAATAAACATTAAACTTTTAAAGGAAGCTTAATGGAAATAATGTTCTATGAAATCATAAGAATCTTTTCATGCCGTATAAGTTAAAAAAACATTCTCCTCCTACATTTTTCAGAAAAGTCAAAAAGAACCTCTAATGGTAAACAAAAGAAAGATTCCTTTCATACGATGTGGTAAAAGTAAAAAATGGTAAAAATGAATTTAAACATACATGGATGAGAACTAAACATTTTATGAAAACATTTTGAGAACATATGGACATGGATAATAAACATAACCCCAGTAAATAATTACGAATAAAAAATCTCAGATAAGAATGAGATTGGAATAATTATCCTTTATCTTAGGTCTAATTTTCATCGTACGTATCCAAACCTCTTGTATAATGATTTAAATAATGTCATTGACTTATTACAGAATCATATTCATTGTTATGATATCATATATGGTCATATTCTTTTCTTTTTGTTTGTAATATTTCATTCCTACTTGTTTTTCTGGTGTTCATTCCTTTATGTTCTTATGCATGTTTTGTGGAATAAATTATTATTATTATTATTAGGCTATAGATACCTAATTTCGAGAATTTTATTAGCACAATAAATATCATATTTATTCATTAAATTCATTTATATAATCATTATTCAATGAAGATCATGTAGAATGAGTCGCATCACATTGGGGAGATGGTAGGCCGTATGTACGCACGAGCGATGATATCATTCAAATGATCATCGAATTGTATTTAAGTGTATGTACACTATTTAATAATCAATATCACTTTAAAATAATAATATATAGTTATTATTTACACTATTATACCCATCCAATTATGTTGGTAGTGGAAAACATATTACACCATGGCGTGGAGACCGTATTCCGTACGTACACACGCGTGGTGATTTTGTTTTCCATAGGATGGATAGAATGTGAAATTGGGTTGTTTCATATTTATAATAACATATCAGTATATGAGTGATTCTGATTTTATTACATTATAATGAATCATCTAAAGAAGAGGAAGTATAAGAGGAAATAAATTTGAAAGAATCAGTAACGGATATTACCTCTTCTTCGACACAACTCTTTGAAACATCCTTTTAGCGCACCCAAATTGTCCTTTAAAGAAGGAAAGGAACTGTAGTATGTTTATAGGAATGTTTATAATGGAAATTTTCAGGATTTGCCCGAGCTATAAGGCTAAAAATTTTGTGAGTAGGAGTGGGAGGAGGTTCCCTTTTATAAGGGAGGAGAGGGGCACCTTAGAAAAAATGAAAAATATTATTTTATAATAAAGTCATATATAGTTTATAATAGCTCTAAATTTATTTATTTAGAATATAAGGTGGGTATGGGTCTAAATCCTCTCAACCAATAGTTTTTAGACATGTTTAGGTTACTTTTTTAACCTTATCATTCAGATTTAACTCTAAGTTAAATAATATAACTTTTACCATGTCTTCTTATTTTATTACACTATATGGTTAATACACATACTATAAAAAGCCACACGAACCCCAATTGGTTCATTATTAATATATATAACTATATCTATGTCATTTGGCTGATCCATAGATTTTTATGAATAAAATAACAATTAATAATATAATATTTTTTTAAAAAACTATTTTATGTCAATTTTGAAACTATTTGGTAATTGATTTTAGTGAAATACAAAACAACATTATTAGTTCGAAAAAAGTAAATTAAATCAATACTAACATGTAATATTAACTTATAAAATTAGTTTAATTCATAAAAAGTCCCAAATAACATTTATTTTGATATTTATAACATCAATTATGTTAATATTTCATTAATAAAGTAATTACTGCATCATCATTTTGTCATAATCAAATTAAATTATATAATGTCTAAAAAAATAAATAAAATAAAATTATGTAGTATATCTTTCTATATTTCTAATGAATATTTATAGTATAATTTATCTTTTGTATAACTTAATATTAAAAATGTTTTAGTTATTAAACTTTGATTTTAACACTCTTAACTCTTCTTTAATTAAAATAATAATAAATATCCTAATCTTATCCATGTGGACCTAAAGGGTAATTTTTTATTCCCAAGGTTTTTTTGGTCGATATAAACTTATAAAATAGAATTAGGACAATTTTAGTGTAATAATAATATCATTTTTACCCTTAATTACCCAATTTACTTTTAAACGTGTTGAGTAAAAGTAAAAAGATATTATTCACCAAATATTATTTTTATGTTATTGAACCAAATTTTAATCCTTGATATTAATCGCGTCTCTTGTATTTTAGAAATTCAACCCACAGAAGTAGTAAAATGATGTTTTATGTACAATTGGAAATGCTCATAGGAGGTGGGTTAACGACGGTGAAAAGATCAATAAAATTTATATATATATATAATTATTATAAAATGACACTAATGACTTACATTGAACTTATATAAGTTTTTTGTTTCTATTTTTACCTGAAATAAATTTAAATAAAATAATTGATTATTTAAATAAAAAGTTATTTTTAACATATAACACAGTGTTTTCACTATTCATCAAAAATTGAATGTTTTCTGAAAAATACCGAAATTTCACCCTAGGAAAATTTTGATATTATGAATAAAAAATGATGTCCATTTTGAATAATAAAATTTAAAATATTTAAAAAATTGGGTATTACTATTCATAACAGCTATTTTATATTACATTTTAATAGCATATCATTGTTTAGTGAAACTCAGTATTGTGTACAACACACACTATCGTGGAAGGTCGCGATTCCGTGTAATGAAATCCACGCTAGTGTTGTGTATATTGAAAGATTACTTTGATGTTGAATATAACATAAGACATTAAAAAGTATACTTCTCATAAGCTAACAGGGTGTTACAGGTAATGTAAGAAGATATATTTAATCTCATATAAGATCTCATAGCCAGCATAGGAAAGGGGAAAAAACATGGATGGGTGGGGTTTTCCATCTTAGTCTCTCTATAGGTTCATGTGTGCCTACTCTTTATACAAAGTACATTCATTTACCTTGTTATACCATAGAGAATTTCTCTCAAGGTCATCTATAAACTGTGGTGAATAGTTGTCGGTAGTTGATGGGAACTAAATAGAGTCAACCCTTATATTTTGATCACCTATATATATGAAGGATTCTACATTTGTATAAACTCTCTATATCTAGGTTTATAGTAATGGGGAGGTTATCCTTGTTTGTGGGAGATATCACCCTGGGGTGGTTAACTAGGGAAGATGTTAGGAGGAGAGTCCTTGAAAACCATATACACAATACCATGGGGAGTAATCTTGAAGTAATGATTTTCATATACTTTTATTGAATTGTTGATAAACCCTTGAGTTGTTGTGGATTTTCATAATACATTCTCATGGACACTGGTTTTGATAAGGTAAGGGATATGAGCCTCATTTTTCATTATGCCTTAAATATTCCTACATACCATTGGGGTTGTACGGGGAGTTAAGCATTCTCTACGATGGATGCCAAAACATTTTGAAATATATTGGGTTCTATGGGAATAATATATTTCTATAGAGAAGTTGATTCGTCATTCCAATGAGATTCTACTGGGTTGGTAGTAAATTTAGCCTACCTATGGGTAGTTGCTGGAATAGGCTAGACAACCCTTGATAAAGTTGGAATATGAGCCTAGTCTAAATATCTATTTCCCAATGTAATATTTCAATGGATATTCAAAATGGGATAACGAATAAGTTTCTATTCATGTATAAAATATGAAGGATTCTAATGCAGTTGTTCATCGGAAGAAGTTGGGAAGCCATATTGATATTGGTGTGCTACTGAAATATTTCCCATAGCATTATTGACATAAATATAAGCATTCCCTATGGAATGTTCATATCTCACATGGGGATACCTAGTTTGAGTGGGGATATGAGCCTGATCCTATGTTGTTGGAGTATTCTAATAGTATTTATTTATAGGAATATTATCCTTTCTTTAGGCATGTTCCACTCTCACTTGATGTTCCCCCAGTTGGACTGAGAATATGATCTTGGTATGGTTTCTTTAGATTACACCAAAGATCTTTTTTCTATAGGAATGTTATCTTAACCCAAAGAATGTGACACTCTATCTTGGAAAGCATTGGTTGAAATAAGAATTTGATCATGCTCTAGTGCCTCTTACTTTATTGGAATATTTATGTACTCTTCAAATATAGGGGAACGAGTGTGCAGTAGATCTATATTTTAAAAATATTCATACTAATGAAACATTCATGATTATATGGATTCCAAGATAGGGAAGTATGAATTTTCTTACATCTATACCAGTACTAGAAAATAATCTTGGTATTATTCATCGATTACTACAATGTAGTGAAATTTTAGGAAACCACGTGCAATGATGTAGGCATGAATATTTTTAGTCTCTAATATGATCATGAATATATCAATGATTTATGTGGGGATATAAGACCACTGTTTTCGTCAATGTTCCATGGGAATATGATAATGAGATTCATACATGGGGGTAGGGATATGCATCAACCACATGCATGCAGTAGTAATGGACAAAAATTCTCTATTTGATGGGTAGGTATATAAGTATTACCACTAGATACCACTAGAGTATTCCTGTGAGATTTGTCATTAAGAGTGATGATATGATCCCCCTCATCTTTATCAAATTTTAATGCGCAAAACACATGTTCCTTGGAATTTTTCATGTGTATCTGATTCAAAAACGATTTGGGTGGTTCCCTAAGTAGAAAACTAATGGAAATCAATAGGATAATGTGGGATATGGTGGCTGATAGGTGGCCTCCTCAGTATCTACCAAACTATAAGGGAAAAATAGTTGACCACATTGGTCCACCTTCATCAGATATAGATGGTTCCCATTTTCATTCTTTGGGGATAATCCTTCGTAGTGATTGGTAATGCTAATGAGTGCCACTTTATTTTATTCATGTTGTTTTGGATGATAAATAATCATCTACATCATCATTGTGAGACCCATTCATGCATTCTCGAGGGTGGGATTGTATCATTTGAAGTTATTACCATCCATTTCATTTCCCAAATGATGGTAATGGAATCTAGTGAATGAGGTTGTCTTGTGACCCCAATGGGGATGTAGCTATAGATGATTTTTAGGAATAGTTTTTAGATGAAGGCTTAATCTTGGGTTAGGATGTTATTGACAATCAGTGCATCACCGCAAGTGTAAAACATGATCAACCATATTCTCAAAGGTAGAATAATTTTATGTTATTATTTATAGTTTTCCATATTAATTTCACGGACTTTTCACTTTTAGGATTAAATTATTTCACAAGAAACATTACTAAATTTATTCAATCAACAATTTATTTAATTTGGTAAAATCCCATTGGGTTCATATTTTTTCTTTCAAAATAAATGGGTATGGTTCCAAAATTTTAGTATATATGATGCCCAATGTATATAATGATTTAGATATTTTGTCATTACATGCCTTCATGTTAGGTTCATCATTTTTACCTTTGATTTTTTTGGCCCAACAAATGATTTTGAAGGTTTATTATGTTCAACAACTATTCAGGTTTGGTTCACCATTTTTTATATTTTATAGTCTTTAAATGGTTCACACACCCATAACTAAGCACATACATGCTCCCTAAAGGTAGCCAACCATTTGGTATTTCAAAACCAATGATGCTTTGTAACTCACATTGGTCGAGGGGATGTGAGGTTAGGCCCATATCACCCATTTTGTGGAATTATTACCTACTAAGAAACTCTATTACTGAATTAATATATTTTAATGAATCTCATTAGAATCCCAATGTGGAATCAGTTACCAAAATAAAATGATCATGTTTTGAAACTTTTTTGGGTAATAAAAATTCACATATTGATTCAATATGTATTTATCATATGTTCTTATTATATATTCTCTCATTTCTTATGAATGGGTAGTTGATTATATTTTGATTCCATATACCCATGAACTATATGGTTTACTACCATCTTGGGAGGTGATTAATATTTCAATCATTTATAAGGCATCCTATAAATCCTTTTTATGACATAAAAACAATAACCCCAATGTTCAATCTTACCATTATGTTTTATAACATTATAAAAGATTTCTTTTATAGAACATATGCATTAGTTGTTGATCCCGAGCCTTAGGATGGCATCATTCCCACCGTACATATAACATGAATCACTGTCTTCATTGTATGATCATGCATTTTTGAATTCCCCTAAGGTGGATGTTTCTATATGGTGGATGCATTATTATGTTGATAAATGGAGATTACATGCTTAGGTTGACCTCTTTTGGGGAAATTCATAATGTATATGACATAATTACTAAAAATCCCTATCCCCATGTGAGCCGCTTATGGTGTGAGATAGAAGGGATAAGAAGAGACCATTATCATCATATATAAAACCAAGAATTATGTTTAGAGGTGGATGTTATATGATATTTGATGTGGATATCGGTCCGTGAAAAGAAATCCTATATATCTTGGTTATTGGAGGAATCAGTGCCTTCATAGTTCATGTGAATTCCTAATCCGCCGATGCATGAGGAGGAATGACTAGGCCACATGATACTTTGGTTCCCATGAGTTAGAGTGTATGAGAGAGATAGAGAAATACAATTAGGTAGATTCTCATTGGATCTTGGGCCTTATTAAGAAACCCTATGTATCATTTTTATCAAAGGAATTAGATTTCTCAATGTTCAATTTGGGGTATTCATATATATATCCACTAGAAAATGATACCATGTCCTAGTACATATATGTTACATGTCGGGATTGTGTACCCAACATGTCTTGATTGCCTGTCTCACACATCCTGATTACATTCTTGTCCTGTATGATGTTGTATTGAAATGTCCTAGTTTCCTAATAGACATTTCCAAGCTGGATCACATGAACCATTTGACTTTCTGGATGACATCACATGATAAGGATTCATGTATGGGAGGTTGTAGAATGATCAATGATAACATGTCTGTAGGACATCAAAAGTCCTCGATGGAAATCTTGGGGGAATTTAAAAGAATATTGTGACATGTAATACTGATGTCTTAATTCATTCTTGACACAAACATGGGAAATTTAGTGACCTATATTACACCCCTAGTGGATGTATTATGACATTTATAACATTCTTGAAGAACTTATCAAGAATTATGTGACATTTCCGGGTGCTCTGAATCACTTATATGACATGTCTGGAAAAGATTGTGAGACCTAGATGGAATGACTATAGGGAATAACATGACCATTTTGACATTCGTAAATGGCTTCCCAAGACTTGTTTGACATTCTTGGAGGACTTCACTATACTTGAATTACATGCATGGATAACATCACATTACCTGTTTTACATTCTTGAAGGGACTTAGAAGAATTTTTTTTACCGGTTTATTGGACTTTCTAAGAACATTATGACATGAATGTATGGTATCTCATGACAATTTTAGCATGTATGAAGGGGTCTGAAAGAATTTTGTGGCAAGCTATGAGTATATCACATGGGATGGATGACATGCATGTATAACATTTCATGGAATTCTTGACAACCTCTGGTGCTGCCTCAATATCTGGATATGTTATTCATAGAAGATGATGCATTCAAATGTTGATTAAAATATATGAATTCAATTTATTTTCAATCATTATTCTGTATGTGGATTTATGTTTTTAAAGAATAATTTTTATTTAAAATATTTTCATGACCCATAAGACATGCATAATCTCTTTCACACAATCTATCTTACATGCTAGAAGCCATTCACGTTGTCTATAGGATCATTATGTGAAGAAAAAATTCATTACCCATGATCCCTTAAGTCACACTATGGGGATTACTTGGTTGAATAACCTTGCGATTTCATGAACTTCTCCTTAAATAATTTTATTCGTTCATAGTCTCATTTCCATGTATAGTATCCTCCCTCATGTGTAATCATACACCAATTTTTTTCTTTTTATGGGGGGGGGAGGGAGATTTATAGGCCTCTCTATCCTGGATACATACCACATTATGTGGTGTGTATCATGAAGATATGATATGGATTCTATGGAGATAGGTTTTTATCACATGCTTTAAATGATCTTTCTATGTGCCATTCAATGTGTCACATGATAATCAACAACCGTGAGATCCCTCAGTCGTCACCAGGTTTATTTCACTTCATTTTTAAAATTTTAGTTTTTTTACCATGATTAAATTTCATATAGACATTGAATGGTCATGATGAAATGTATGATAATTTATAAAATAATATGGAACTTTTCGAAAGGATATTGCATGATCCATTAAAAAATGTATGGTGTTCATTACGAGACAATGACAACTTGTCAGAGGAACAACATGAGATAACATTGTCTTATTGATGGGTCTGAGTGTGATAAATCTATCTTTTAAAATGGATTTAGTGTGGTCAATGGTGATCAATAAGGGTTCTTATCCCCTTTCACATAAATATAAACTTGTCTTCCCATCATGAGAATCTTATATATTTTCTAATTTTATATTGTTTTTTTATTTTGAAAAGACATGGGAGCTAAGGACATCATGCAAGCGTTGTAATGGAAAATCAATGTTCTTTTATATTGAATATTACATGATCAATACTGGTTCTCTTGATTCTATGAAAACATTATGAAAGTCAATCTGTCCATTTGTCTGCATAGTTAAATGGGTACCACATAATTGAACTTACGTGTCCCAGGTGCATCTCATGATGATGGTGACACACCGACATGCTCTCATGTAATAATGTTGGAATTCCACCAAGGTGATCTATGGAGTCTTTTTAATCAAATTACCATGATATATAAATATAAATTTATCATTCCATCACAATTTTAATCTTCCATTATCTACTTTTATATTAAAAGGGGGATCTAGAAGATTGATAGGTATCTATCAATTGACACATCACATGATCATAAGATATAATCTAGAATCCTTCAAATATTAATCGTATCTTGTATGAACATATTTTAAATAAAATTAGGGTTTCAAAATGGTAATTTTTAGGTATATTCATGATCATTTGAAGATTACACGTAGTGAATGACTTATTTTCATGTCCAATCGATGGTCACATGATTATGTGTCCTTCTAAAGTTTATGTGAGCCTTGTGGTTTGGCTGCCTTCTCTTTAATTTTCATAAGAGTAAATAATACCTACGATTCATGTATTTAATCTATTATAGAACATTTGACTCTCATTTAGTGGATATCAAAAATATTAATAGATTTATTCAAAGTGGTATGTTTTTATGGAATCCCAATGTATGTGTAAAAAATATGTATTTTATGAAAAACATATAAAAACATTACTTTTTTAAGATAATTATAATGTTTTCATGATACTAAAACCAGTATAAATTATTTTTTGTTCCATAAAAGTTTTTATGCTCAGAATATACTTCTAAAATTTGGAATTTCTAGAGGATTTATTGGAATCAGTTAAAATAAGGGAAAAATTTGTGCATATCTATTTCTATTATGATCATTTCAATCATAGCGGTATGGTTTAGTGGTGTGAGATAGTCATGTAAGAAATATTTTATTGTTTATATAATTTATCATTTTGGAATTTTTTGTTTAAACTGACTTTATATGTTTCATGGATATGTATACATTGTTTCTATGATGTCATTTGATTTTGATTAGTTACACATAAGACATTTTTCATTGTATTATATACAACCACCATGAAAAAACCATTGGTGACTTGTCTCATTATCCATGGATGTTTTTCTATAAACCGGTATCAATGGGAATAAACATACTAAATTATTTTAAAATTTACTTGTTTATGTTTGGATTCCATGGTTCATCGATGTTAGAACCATAAAAATATGTATAGTAAGTTTAAGAGTGTTTCTAGACAACTCACATCCTTTTCCATATTTGAGTTACCTTGGGTGGACAAGTATTTATTTCCATGTGAGATCATTTGTAGTTTTCATAATGAATATTCATTCAATTATATAATAAATAAATTCCTTAAATACTTTTTGTATAAATGAATTTATATGGATACTAGCTTTTGTTCATATAATTGACTAATTATATCATAAATAGATTAGTTATTATCTTATTTTCATTAGATAATGAATCCAATAAGAGATATTATGAATATTAGAGGGGATGTTGTGAGGTATATTATAAAAGATAATTTTATTGTAGAAAATTATATGGTGGAATACATAATTGGAATAATTCAAACTCTGGGTTAACCGGGTGTTTGGAACTAATGAAGGGTGGTGAATCATAGCACATAATTTATTAACCCAATTCTACCCATCATCCATTCTGATAATGGACCTCAGGGGTCAGTTGAGTTGAAAGAATGGGTTAAGGGGATATTTATCATTATAGAGAATAATAAGGAATCTATGGTTAGGTTTTAATGTATATTCATGATGAACCATATATGATATTAAGAGAGTCTATTGTAAAGAAGTGATTCGCAAGGATCCCACCCATTCTTCCTATAAGAAAATATTAAAATGGATAAATTTTCAAGAGACATTGTAAGTGTTAATGACTAAGGTGTTTCTAAGAATATAGTGAAGTAATAATACCATTGTGAATTATTCAAATCAATTTTTGAGCTAGTGGTTTTGGCACAATATCATGTTATAAATGAATACAAAAAAGAATGAAGATTTGAGATAGGGATGGGGGTTTATATTTAGAAAATTCTTATTCTAATGTGACATCAAGATTTTATAGATCTGGCCAATAAAGAAACTATGGGAAATGAAGAAAAATATTGGAGAATAGGTTTGGGTGAAAATTATATTTATGCAGCTATTGAAAATGGTGCGTTTTTTGGTCATAAAAGGAAGTGAAAAGGTATCCCGGTTATTACAAAAATTGTTTTAGGGACTTCATCATGATAAATGTACGTTGTTTTCTATAATTATTGATTTATTGTTCAAATAAATCCTGCTTTTGTGGGGTATCCCCCATAATTTAATCATTGTATAAATACTGTAAACTGAGGTCCTTTATAGTAGGATGTCCCATGGAAATAAATCTTGATCCACTTTCAAAAAGGGTTCATAGGTTCATTAGGATTATTCCATAGTTGGTGGGTCATATATTCATAAAATTGGTGATGTTTATAAAGATAATAAAGCATAGTGATCAGTTGAGACATGATTTCATTAGGTTGAGGAGTATACACAAGAGGAATTTGATGTAAGGACTACTAGTTTTAGTGGAACAATGTCTATTATAACCTATATGGGGTAATTTTTTTCGAGATAAGTGGAAATACTTCCTGAACATCATCTTATTTATTTGATTTTTAGGGCTTGATTTTAGAACTTATATTATTGATGTTCCATATTTTCATGAATTTTGAAAAAATGAATAAACATTGATTCACATTCCACTGAGACTGTTTGTAATAGTCAACTTCGATATGGTGTGTGATTTTTTGGTTTTTGATCTCAGTATCTTCAACCTATTTATTGGCATGGTTTTAATAATCATCATTAAGGCCCAAATCAAATTTTATAATCATTATGTTCTGTTTTTAACCCTCGATGTATTTTCTTATGGTTTTCTGGTAAGGGGGTATATTGGTCTATGAGAGAGGGGTCTACTATTTCATATGTTGGGTTTATGTCATGTTAGTTTTTGGATATTTTACCAGAAATGTTTTATCATTTTTTGAGTATCCAACTTCAAGAGGATGTATGTGCATTCCCCAAGGTATTTTTAGATGAATTTTCAAGTTTAATGTCATTGATAGATGTTGAGTTTACCATTTACAAGATTCCTAGTAATGTGAATATTTATATTACAACTTATAATATAGAAACTTGTATGTTAATAAATCTTATGTTTCACATTATGGTACATGATACTAACTGATTTATTAATCCCAACATCGCACCATTGTCTTTCCCATCCCCTTTTTTTAAGGTAGAAGTAATAAAAATACCTTTTGTTTATTATCGAATGTTTAATCATGAAATAATTATGAAAAATATCTCTTCTAGGAATCGATAGTCTCTTTGATTATATAATGGGCACCAATTATTTTAAAATATTTCTCTTTTTTCAGGGTTCCAAATGTTGGGAGTTCGAGAAAGGATATACCCAATATATTTTATGGGATCCATTATTGACATTGCATGTTTTCGGTAATGTCTTGTGCCATAACTAATGCTACCATGGTATGCATTTCATTAAATAATTAGATATTTAATTGGTTCTTAAAATATTTCATTTCTTTTTTGGATGGTAGTTTGGTGTACTCCAATTCATAAGAGGACCACATCTACTATTTTTATATCATTGATAGAACCCATGGAGAATATCATTTGAATGGTAATAATATCAGTTGTGAAATCTATATTGGGAAATTAATGTATTTGGGTCATGTTATCATTGATATGGGTATCAAAGTTGCTATTGAAAAGATATAGGTGGAAGTTTCCTCAGAGAACCCCAAAATTGTGTTTGAAGAATTGATTTTCCTATATTTGGTTATTTGTTAAATTTTCTTCATTAATGATTTCTCCAAGCATGTATCTATGATTAAACCATTAACCATTATGTGAGTAATGTTTGAGGGGGAAAAATAATGTTTTAGTTATTTTGAGAAACTTATGTTTAGGACGAATTAATATCAAGTTTCGAGTCCCCATGAAATTGGTTCGGGGTAAGGTTTTTTCAATAACTCCTATGGTATGGTTTTCGGGGGTGGCTAGATTCAACTTAAGTAAGTGGTACAATATATAACCTTCTAGTTACACTGTCTTGGTTACAACTAACATAGAAATGATATTTTGTTAACTATGGCCGTGAATTAAATCAAAACATGGAATAATTATCACTTTGGGTATTGATTTATAGTAAAATATGATAACCAAATCTAGAAGAATAGTTTCAATTCATGTGATATAGACATTCAATAGATACACTAATTTTTGTATCATTATAATTTTTATTTAAAAAAATATTATAACCATGGGAAAGAAATTTTTATTGTTGATTCATTTTCAAGGAAATTAAGAACATAATTCATGAATAAATTAGTGGAAGAGTGGTCTCTAATGAGTTTGTTCATGGAGATAATCTTTTTTTGGATTCAAGAAAAGGATAATGATAATTTTATGAAAGGTTTTGGACACAATAAGTGTATCGCATTAACTTATAGTGATTTAGTATATTCATAAATGCTAGGTAGACCATTAGTGAGTGATATCACTCTATTAGTGACTATTTATGTATCTGAAACTTGTTGGTTATTCACTTCCTCTAATATAAAAGTTAATGAAAAGAGTAACTCTTATTGTTAGTATATAAAACATGGGAATACAATTATGTATCATGAGTGGATATGTTGGTAGTGAGGGTCATCGATGAGATAATATACTGAATAATTTGTATCCTGATTTCTTACATCACAAAGAATTAAAGATGAGCACTAGAGGACAATATGTTTGTTGAAGCAATTACCAATTCTGGTGTGGAAGTGGGATGGAATTTACATAGAATTGAACATTTTTTGCAAAGACTCTAATAAGAGAGGATTCAGTTTGGCTGATCAATAATAAAATATTGAAATATTTTCATTTCCTCTAAATCATGTTGTGAAATTTTTGAATAGTGTGGGGACCATTATGTTTGAGAGAGTGTGATACCTCATGAGGTTTTGTCTTTAACTTTTTTTAATACGGCCCAAAGGCATTCTTCAAGGTATTGGATATTTTAACAATAGGTTGTTGGTTCCTCGTTAAAATTGATCTTGTAATATCATGTAGATGAATATATAGATAGATATAGACATATAGGTTCTTGAGGATATTCTTTAAGGATCTGTGCTTTATTTTTTTCATTACTGATAAATTAATCTTCCATAGATTGACAATAACATTAATGATTGTTATTTTAATTTCTTTAATATGGATTATTTTGATGAATTTCATAGTAGGCCTTGGATATCTCCCATATATTAGGATGTGTTAAAAGATAATTACATGGTTGAACGTAGTGTTTTAGTAAATTATGGAAAATTTATAGTTGATCGAGATCATACTTATAACTACATAGTGTCATAAAAAAATACAATGCAAACTATCAATATCATATAGAGGTTATTGAGGTTACTGATTAGGTTTTCCTTTTATTTTCACCTCTATTCGGACACCATCAATTAGGTAGGCATTTTATGTTGGAATTGAGATTTTCCCATTTTACACCATTAGATGATTTGGGAAGTGGGAATAATTATTGTACATACTAACTCATTTCATCTAAATCCACGAAATATTTCATTTTTCATAGTTAAGGATGTATCAAATAGAAACATCCCATGTGATTGAATGCGAGGATATTGAACTTCACCCTGAAAACACCACAGTTGATAATAATATTCATATTTTAGATCACCATGATAAGGTACTATGATATAAAATAGTTTCCTTATTGTGTTTACTATAGTAGTGATTATGGGATAACCACAAGATGCAAGAGAAACAATTATTGATGAGGAAGCATCAACATTATTTTTTGTGAGTCTATAATCATGAAATCTATTTGGAGACATAAATATTGTTTTTTGGGTATAAATATAATTCAATTGATAAAAATGTACAGTCTATTTTATTATATAAGGGTTTTTTCTTAAGCATGGATAGTGGATGAATGTTTTTTTTGAGCCTCTTTATAACATATTTTTGGGGGAAAATGTTGACCCCATTTATGTGTTAAATGTGCTATTTAAAAAATAAGTATTTTACATGATTTAATCAATAAAACCAATTAAGACATGAACTATTTTACATAGTAAGATCCATGCTTACATCATTAAAGTATGACCTAAGATAATTTTACCTCACATTATGTGTTTTTCAGTAGATGTGAGTTATGGGTAATTAACCATGTAGATAAGGTTTGTTAATGTATATGCCTCATTCCTAATCGTATTTATACTCTTCCAGCACTAGTCTATCTTGTTTCATAGTGTATCATTATCCATCGATCCCTAGGTCCATCCCTGGTTTGTTTGGGGTGTTTGATTCCATCCAAATTATTTTTCATTCCACAGTTGATTTTTGGTATGGTTTTTTTCTTCAATCTGGTATATATAGTCTCACTTCACCCAATTAATATATGTAAATATTGTATTGGTATTATATTATGATACATTTTTTAATTTCCAATAATAATTATGAAATAGTTATCTCTATATTACAATTCCCCCTCATGAATTGTCTCTTGGAGGCCGATCTACATGTCTCTAACCTCTATTGGCAAAAGAGACTAGATTACCTCATTTTGAGGTAGGTGTCTATGAATAAGGGTTATAATATGAGTATAATTTTATGTTAATATAAATTTAATAGTGTAATTCCATTAAAATTCCTGATTTTATTTTGAATAATTGTTCTATATGAGACTCTATTTTTAAGGTTGATTTTATTAAAAAAATGTTTTTTCAGACCAATTATTTATTGGAATGCTTCAATGACGGGTTGGGTTTTAAAATGGGTTTTTTATTATGGATGTAGAAATTTTTGGATATGAAAATTGTTTTTTGACATATGAGAATGATTTTTAAATTATAAATGACTAAAAGAGAACATAGGATGACCATGGGTGTATTAAGAAATAGCGATTTCATTGTTTGTGTGACTAATTCTACAAGGGGTTTTATGTTACTTTATTATATGGAATTGCACTATAGGTTATATTTGTTGGACCCAAACTATGTATATATATTTGTATATTATTTTCATTCTAGAACATATACCCATAGGCTAGATCTTAAATGTTGTGCACTGTCATTAATGTTTGTTTTTTCATTGGATGATATTTTGAGTGTTCTTTTTTCAAATGATTATCATGTGTTGTTTCCATATTTTATTAACAATTCATAATTAATTTAATTCATATATGATATCCATGATTTGGTGAATATTGTATTTTTTTATAAAAACCTAATGTATGTGTCAAAAATGGTTTATTTTATGGAAATATTCTATAAACTACATGCGTTTCAAGGATAATGCTAATGAATTTTCGATATTATAACTTCTATTGATTTCAGGGTGGTGTCTTACTAGTGTTTTTCATTACACCCTAATATTTTCATTTTGGAGGTTATATATATATATATATATAACTCAGGAAAAGGGAAGGTAATTTTTTATTATTTCCATCTACCTTCTAGTCAGTAACTTCATTGTGGGATGGTTTGTCAGGGACACAGTGTCACAAAGGGACTGATTTAATATTTTTATGTGTTTTATTTCTATATTTTATACATTTTTCTAACAATTTCTTTATCTTGGATAAGTACATTTTTTATTACATGATGTGAATTTATGTTCTTTGGTTTTAAATGAGATTTGTTTTGTTATATTGTGCATCACTATGTGGATAAATACATTGGGTTACATGTCGAGTTGACCCATATTGGTTCATTACATAAATTCGAGAGATTATGCGTGGAAATGGATGTAGTGACTTCATTAGATACATTTTACACATTCATGATGGGTCTATTTCATAGTATAACTAATCATTGGATGATTAGGGTGGTTCTTGGATGATTATGAGCTAATAATACGATTTATTTAGATTTATGTAAACACCAAATTTATGACTCTTATGTGATTTTGTATCTTATGAGGCTTTGTAATTTTTCTAAAAAAATTGTTTTGTGTGATATGAAGGTGATTAATGAGGTTAATATTGGTTCTTGATATGTTTTAGGCGGTGAACTAGATTCTTTATATGGTTTAATGGATGAAGCATCAATTTTTGTCATGTTATTGTAGGTGAAAACATTGCATGACATGGTTTAGGGTGTGAACCTTTTTTTTGAAAGATTTAGGGTGTGAGTCATGTGATGAAACACATTAAATATATTTGATAAGGAAAAAAATAATATGGAATGAAAGGGAATATGGTACATGTTTTAGGGTGCATAGTATTTGGTATAAAGAGTATATTTCAATCTTTTTTATGTCTTTTAATGGAAGTACTGGTGTATGCGGGATATCTATATGGGTGGTAAAAACAAATATATGTTGGTTAACAAATATGAATGATACAAAATACATGGTTATGACTACGGGTCATATATTTTTTGGATTGATTGATCTGGGAACCCAACAAAGAGAGCCTTTCAACCATCAGATGTATATATCCAAATGAAATTATGGTGTCTGGAGTCACTATGGATCACAATGTCTTTAGACGTTGAATTATATGATGTGAATAACAATAGGATATATGATCACTGTGATTATTAAATTATTTATAATTGGAATTTGGAGGCATGGGTGAGTTCCATATTTGTGTTTTAGGGAAGTTTATGAATGTTGGATATGGTTTCGATAAATAATCCTCCTTGTGTTTGGAGTGGTTCAACGAGATTTCATTTGATGTTCAAGAGTATAATATAGAAAACTAAACAAGGCTCAATGCCCAGAGTATGTTGAGTAAAATAATTATAATTTTTATGTGATATATAATGAATGATAAGTGACACATAGGGGAGTTTTTGTGAACATACATCTATACATATTAAAATTCTATATGTAATATGAATTTTTAACTCTGGGATGAGTAATTTTTTAAATAAATACTCTGAAATATTTTCTAAGGAATTAAATTTACCAAAAAAATTGTGGTTGAGGATCAATGTTAATTTAAGTTCGTCGATGTATAGATTGATAAGGACAAGAGTTCTGTGTGTCCAGTCCACAAATAATAGTATCTACTTGTCATTTAGTGTGTGAAGAAGTGATTCAAATCATGAATTACATTCTAAGGGAATTCTATTCCATGTAATTAACCTAAACATTCATGGGGTGAATGATGTAATCAATGTTAGTAATTTCATTTAATTTTAAATTATTTCACTCCCTCATTATTCTCTAAATGGACAGTGCACATGGGATATTCTCATCTTGATCTCCACCTCCTACCTATTATCACTATTCATGGTGATTTTGAGTGAGACCAAACGATGGTCCTTATTGTGTTTTCTTACCCACATACTTATGAGTTTATATACCACTAGATTCACTAATTTTATTTATTTTTGTTTAGGGATATAGATATTTCCATATGATCATGTCAAAAACCATCTCCATCAATGGGGATTCCGTTAATTTTAGATAGAGGGTATCCTGATGCAATGACTTCCTACCATCATTAATTGATTCAACCAAGGAAAATTCTTATATATATTTTCATTGGATTAATTAATAAATTAAATTAATGGTCAATTAAATCAATGATATAAATTGGGATTTCAATGTTTCATAGGGACGAGGGTGCATGGATATTTTATTGTACTCTGTTTCATGTGGATTTGGCATGATTGGATGACCCATATATTTTCATGAATTTAACACTAATTTAATGAAATGTAAAATTAATGGTAAATTATTTTTTTAAAATAATTATTATTCATATGTTTATTATAATTAATCATAACATTTTTGGGATTAGATAATAGGTTGGGAGTTTGGATATTGGCTAGATGGACTTGGATGAGCTTGGGAGAGAGTTTTGACAATATTCATAAAAAATAGATTCATCCTATTTTGGTATTGTGGTATATTATATAGACCAAGGGATTATCTATTCATGTCATGATGCATGTGGAAGTTTATTTACAATATTGAGGTTGAGTCCACTAGTTAATTAAATAATTGAAATTGTTTATTTAAAATAAAATTTTGAATTTAGGAGAAATGGTTGGAACTACAGAACTGCTGAGGAAAGACGATTATAGTGCACATGCCATGTTGGTTGTAGAGAGTTGACATTTTTTCCTTGGCTACAAAAGGCTATTACCTAGTATATTATTATTTTTTGACTATTATAACTATGAGGGGTGTGTTTAGGCTTGGATAGATTAGTGGACGTTGTCTTGGAGGTCATGAATACCTCTCAAAGTAGAATTATCGCGATTATTGATTATCGACATAATAGGGATAAGAGGGACCTTTAAGATACATAGTTTCTTCCATACCATACATTAGTAATGATATAAAAACTAATGTGACATATTATACCAATCTATGGTTCTGGATGTTCCACTATTATAGAGGTGAGTGTGAATATAAAATTCATTGGTTGTGTGGATGATAGAAGGAATGTTGTGTGCTTTCAAGTTTATGGGTTGTCGGGTTGAATGTTTGATGAGTGATCCTACCCCATCCAAAATAAAATATCCTATTTTCATAAAACATGGATGATTCGTATTGGTTGTGTAATCTGACTATCCTATAGTGACCATGGACATGAATATGGTACTTTATCGATCACTCTACATTGAATCTCGAGGAGTTTCATAATGTTTCAAAAGAAGATGTTATCTGACTATGACCATATAGAGGGGGTGTGACATCCTTCAAGAGACATGATATGGTAATAATGAATCCTATGGAGTTCCTCCACCTGTTTGTTACCCCTGGAGATGCAGTAGGTCCTCCAATGGTAATCCTCCTCTAATCGGGGTGAGATGGGATATGGATAATGATGGAGGGTCTTCTATTTGACCAACCATGTACTCTATATTTTTTATTGTTAGACAAGGAATATTTATTTATAGTAGATATATTACAGTAATAATATGATGGATTTAATGATGAATATAAGATGTGGTTTATAGGGATTTCATGCCAACTACTATTAGATAATACATTTATATAAAGAATCTATACAATTTGAGTTGGGATTATAGAATGTAATGGGATGGGTCCTAAAGAGTTATAAAGATATAGTGGTTCGTTATATGGTTTTAGATCTCGGTTTTAGATGTTTAACATATTTATAGCTTGATGTTGGAGATTCCTTATATTTGGGGCTCAGATGCCGGACTATAATTACATGGGAACTGATAATAATGAGGATATAGTTGGAGGAACCAAGTATCAGGATATCAATGTTGTAGTTTTCATGGATATATTTGTAAGATGTTTGGATTCCCAAGTGATGGTTGAGGTAAATGTTTTAGATTCCATGTATTTATAGGCTGAATCTTACTGTTTTAGTATAGTTATAATGAAATTATGAAAGTTACCCTTGCACTGTCTACTACAGGTATAAGAGATAAGGGTCACAGACCTAAGGATTGATGATAATTAATTATTTTATTAATTTTCTCTAGTGTATTTAATTATTTGGATTTTCTCATAAGAATATATAATTCCATTTTCATTATTATATGAGAAAATATTGGTTACATACAATATATTTATGTACCCCTATAAATCATTTGGCATCCATGGAACATGTGTACCAAAGAAGACGGTCACTTGGTTACAGTCATAGGTTAGCAAGAATGTAACACCCTCATATTTTATGGAAGTATTTATATTTTTTATGTCTAATTTTATACTCAACATCAAAGGAATCATTCATTACACACAATAGTATCTTGGTTTTCTTTACTGCAATCTCAACCTTCTATGATAGCATGTGTTGTACGCAATAATGAGTTTCACTAAATAACAATATGCTCTTAAATATTATATAAACTAGCAGTTATGAATAAAAATACCCACTTTTTGAAATTTTATAAATTTTAACTTTCAAAATGGATTTCATTTTTTCATTTTCAAAATCAAAATTAGCCTAGGGTGAAATTTTGGTATTTTTCTGAAAACATTCAATTTTTGATGAATAGTGAAAACAATGGGATACTATAAAAAACTGAATTTTTATTTAAATAATTATTTATTTATTTTAGGACAAAATCGATACATAAAACCTATATAAGTTCAATGTAATTCATGGGATTAATTTTATAATAATTTTAGTTATATAAAAATTTTATTGAAATTTTCACCCTCTTTTTCCCACCTCCGAGGAGAATTTGCAAATGTACAAAAAACATAATTTTACCACTTCTGTTAGTGGAATTTTTAAAATCCAAGTGACACGGTAAATATAAAGGAGTAAAATATTGTTCAATATGATAAATACAATTTTTTTGAATAGTAACTTTTTACATTTATTCACCACACTTATAAATAAATTGGGAAATTAATGGTAAAATTGATATTATTATTACCCTAACACATGTCCTAATTCTATTGGATAAGTTTAATTCAACCAAAAACATCCTTAAGAATTACATATTACCCTTTAGGCCCACATTTATTAGATTAGATTATTTATTATTATTTTATTTAATGAAGTGTTAATATAGTTGAAATCAATGTTTAATAATTAAAAATATTTTAATGTAGTGTTATACATAAGATAAATTGGACTGTAAATATTAATTAGAAAGAGAATCCGATTTCCCACATAATGGTATTTATTTTAAAATTTTATTCATTAATTTATTTAATTTATTTATGACACAATGATGATGTAGTAATAACCTTATTAATGAAATATTAACATAAGTAATGCTACAAAAACCCAAATAAATGTAACATGAGACTTTTTTTGAATTCCACTAATTTTATAGGTTAATATCACTTGTTATTATTGATTCAATTAATGTTTTTAGAAATATTCATTTTTTTATGATTTTTAAAAAAGATAGTTACCTAATAGTGTCAAAATTGATATAAAATGGTTTTTATAACAAATATTATATTTTTAATTGTAATTATATATTTAAAAATCTATTTCTTGTATAAATGAATTAGATAAGGTTATATATATTAATAATGAAGCACTTGGGGTTCGTTTGGATTGTTATAGTATGTTTATTAACCATATAGTGTAGGAAAACAAGAAGACATGGTTAGAGTTAAATTATTTATCTTAGAGTTAAATCTAAATAATAAGCACAAAATAGTAACATAAACTTGTCAAAAACATATTGGTTGAGGGGATTTCGACCCATAACCAGTTTATCTTAGAAATTAATCTCTTTGGAGAAATTATAAAACGAATATGACTTTGTTATAAAATAATATTTTATGTTTTTTCAAAGGTTCCCCTCTCCACCCTTATAAAATGGGAACCCCTTCCCTCTTATCCTCACACCATTTTGAGCTTTCAAGCTCGAAAAACCCCTTCCCATTTCCCTTCTCAACATCCCTAGAAACATATTAGAGGGCATTGTCTTCTTCAAAGACCAATTTTAGTGCCTTAAGAGGAGGTTTCAAATAGGCGTGTCAAAGAAGAGGTGATATCCGTTACTGATTCATTCAAATTTATTTCTTCATCTACTTCATTGTCTTTAGATGATTCATTTTGAAGTAATAAAATCAGTATCACTCATATACTGATATGATATTATAAATATGAAACAAACCTACTTCACCTTCTATCCATCCTATGGAAAACGAAATCACCGCGCATGAGAATGTACAGAATACCTTCTCCACACCGTGGTGTAATCTGTTATCAACCACCAACTCACATGGATGGGTATAATGGTGTAAAGAATAACTATATATGATCATTCTACAATACATGAATAAGATCATAAATAAATGAACACCCGAATAAAAAGTAGCAATGAAATATTACTAATAAGAAGATAATAATATAACCATGTATGATATCATAAAAATGAATATGATTCTTTAATAAGTCAATAACATTATTTAAATCATTATACAGGAGGTTTAGATACATACAAATCATATCAGACCTAAGGTAAGGTAAAATCTCGCAATCTAATTTTTAACCGAGATTGTTTATAGTTCAGAATTTACTAGGGAATTTTTATCATCCACATCCATGTTTTCTCAATATGTAATATTATTTCAATCCTCCTACAATTTTTTAATTCCAATTTTACCCATTGGTTAGTTTTTGGTAAAAGAAATGAAATTAATCTTTTGTCCTTTTTATAACGAGGTACTTTTTTACTTTCGCGGCCAAATTATGAGAACAATGTTTTTTTTAACTTATTCCGCATGAATGGATATTTATTATTTCATAGAACATTATTTCCATGATTCTTCCTTTACCAATTGTCATGTTTATTTTTAATAAAAAAATTTTAGTTTAAAATTTTATTATATGTTAAGAAAGGAAAAATGTTTTTGAAATAGAAAGGATATATTCCTCAAGAATGGAGTTCTAGTGTTTTATCAAAATTATATTCCATCTAAGATAATATAGGGTTCTGTTTCTATCCTTATTTATACATTGATTTTATTATGTTATGTTGGAATTAATTTTATGATGTCCTTTAATCATATACTGATTATGTTATAATGGCATGATTTTTAAGACTCCCATATTTATTAAATAGGTTATGCTATGATTTATGATTTTTTGGAACACATAATAATGGTTTCATTATGAGATGTGTGGGACCTATATCTCCCTCCAATGTATTGGGTAAATATTTAAATCAGATGAGATAGACATGGCTTGAACGACAAGTTAATTCGGTTCCGGGATACAAAACTGGAACGAGGAGTGAAGTCGGTTCAGTAATGGACTTTGTCCACTATGATGGTCTTGGCAATGATCCTTGACTAATATGAAATGATTATCTATGATTATGTGTGTATGCCAAAAAGTTTTTTGTTTTAAGTTATGTATATTGGGATTAAATTTCACTACTATAATTTATCCCATGTTATGATATTATGGTATCTTTTTTATGTTATGATTTTCAAAATATTATGTTCTTATGAATATGATATGATTGATATTTCTTTTTTTACCCTTACTAAGCATTTGATCTCACCCTTTTGTATGGTTTCTTTTCCTCATGTCACGAAGAAGGGTATTAAGTAGGATATTCCAAAGGGGACTCTAGATATGATGAAATAAAAGGGTGATAATGTAGATGATTTATGAAACAGTTGTTTATGATTCCATGTTTTTAATGACACTATACCTATATGGGCCTATCAAGGTTTTTTTATATATTTCAATAATCATGCTTCAATTATGAATTAATAACTATGTTTGTAAAATATGGGTCGTTGTAGTTTGTATCATAGGAAAGGTACAGTCAAACTTTTGAAACTAGGATGTGGAAGCCTTTATTAGAACCTTAAGGATATGTCTAAAAATAGAACACAAAATTAGTGTTTTAGAAATGTCCATGAAAAACCTATAATAAGACCTAAAATTGTATTCTTGATTATGGGGTTTTTCTATTATGATTATTGTTTCACACACTATACTTCTTTGTTTTAGTCAATGGCTAGAACCTGAAGGAACCATGTTAATGCTGATTGTGACAGGAAATGCAATGATTGTCCCCCTAGGCAACCAAACATTATTGGATATGGAATAAAAAATCTTTTATCCATGCTCACACAACTTTATCAATCTATGAATCATGCTGGACTTCCAAATGTGAAAATGAAGGACCTACATTCTATTGAATCTTTAATGAGGTAGAGTTCACCTTCATTCAACAGGTCTTCTGGTCCATTAGTGGCTGAACACTGGATCAGAACCACTGAAAAGATATTTTCAGTTCTAAAATGTTCTGAACATGATAAATTCATCTTAGTAATATATCATTTGGAAGGTGAATCTGATCAATGGTGGAATCTTATTAATAATATGATGCAAAGGAATAAAATTGAGTCCATGGAATGGGATGAGTTCGAGAACTTATTTTTCAATAAGTACTTCCCTCATATTCTTCGAACAAATATGGAGAGGGAGTTTCCTGAACTGAAGCAAAATGATAATGAATCGGTTGGTACCTACAAAGCTAATTTTATCAGACTTTCAAGGTATGATTCCAAAATTATTATCCAACCTCAGAGTAAAATCGATCAATTCTTTAGTCTCTTAAAAAAAGTCTTCTGAGGGCCTTATCCATAAGGGACATCAATAACTATGAGTAAATTGTTTTATGTGCTCTCAAGGTTGAAATGGAGATTGGAGTAACCCATTAATCATATGTGTTTGAGAAGAAGAGGAAAATAGAATTTAAGGGAAGATCTAAATACCACACTGAAAAGAAGACGAGTTTTCTATTATGCTCAGAGTGTGGAAAGAAACATGGAGAGAATTGTCTTAAAGGGACATGTAAATGTTTTATGTGTGGAAAAGAAGGTCATCGGGAAGTTAAATGTCAAAATAATGGGAAGAAGATGACTAATGATGTGAACAAAGAAATGGATACACAGAATGAACCTCCTACACTTCAATGTTTCAAGTGTAATGAAATGGGGCATTATTCCAATCAATTCCCTAATCCAAGGGTTGTTGATGATGATAGACATCAGTAGACTCTTAACGGAAAAGACAAAGGAAAGCCAATTGCAATTTCTATCGGCAATGTAGAGTATGATAATGAATTGATGAAAGGTACAGTAACCATCCAATCTAATGTAGAAAATTTTTTATTTGATTTTGGATCCAACCACTCTTTCATTTCTGAAGAATTATCAAGGGTATCTCTATATTACCTTAGTAGTTAGATATTGAGTTAGCTGTGAAAACCCCTAATGGCACAACAGTCACATCAAAAGTTTACAATTCTTATGCGATTGAAGTTTGTGGGAATGTGCTTCTGGTAAATCATGTGATCCTTCAAATAGTGGAATTTGATGTGATTCTTGGCATGGATTGGCTTTCTTTATATGGACCTCATATCAATTTACAAATAAGGGAAATCCTATTTAATATTCATGGTCAATCTACTATCATCTATCAATGTATGGATGAATATAACCTTCGAGTGGAAATTTATTCCATCTTATGTGTCGTGATTCCAATAAATGAATGTTATTTATCTCATATGGTTGGAGAGAAACTCACGATTACGAATATTCCCTATTGTAGGAGGGTATGATTATGTTTTTCTGGTGGAATTTACAGGTCTTCCATGAAATCGTGGAGTTGAGTTTTCAAAAAAACTCATACCCGGTGCTATGCCTATTTCAATGACACCATATAGAATGACACCATTTGATTTGAAGGAATTGAAGAAGAAACTCCAATAGAACCTTGATAATTGATTCATACTCCCTAGTGCGTCACCTTGTGGAGCACCTGTTTTGTTTGTTAAGAAGAAAGATGGAACAATGAGAATCTGCATTGATTATTGATAACTTAACAAGATCACTATGAAGAACAAATATCCTCTCCCACATGTTTATGACTTATTTGACCAAATACATGGATCTCAATACATTTCCAATATTGATATTTGTTCAGGGTATCATCAATTAAGGGTAAAAAATGATGATATAACAATGAAAGATTTTTGTACAAGGTATAGACACTATGAATTTATAGTGATTCCATTTGTTCTTACTAATTCCCCTGGTATCTTCATGGATATGATGAATAGATTCTTTAGAGACTGTCTTGATTAGTTTGTGGTAGTCTTTTTAGACAATATTCTTGTCTATACAAAGAGAAAGTAAGAACATGAAGATCACTTGAGAATTGTATTAAAGACTCTAACAAAGGAGAGTCTTTATGCCAAATTTACCAAGTGTGAATTTTGGCTTCAAAAAGTTTCATTTTTGGGTCACATTATCTCAAAAGAGGGGATATCTGTGGATCCAGCAAAAAGAGATGTTATTGAAAGATGGTCAAGACCAAAGAAAGTAACTGAGATCTGAAATTTTCATGGTCTGGCTGGGTATTATCAACATTTTGTGAAAAAAAATCCATGGTTATCTAATCCACTCACTAGGTTGACTCGAAAAGGAGTTAATTTCGTGTGGACGGAGGACTGTGAAGAAATTATCAGAGAGTTAAAATGAAGCTTATCTAGTGAACCTATGTTCACACTTCCATGTATTGGATAAAGGTTTTGTGATCAATTGTGATGCATCCAAGAAGGGATTGGGGTGTGTTCTCATGCAAAATGATATAGTGACTATTTATGCCTCACAATAGTTAAAAATCCATGAGAAAAATTACCCAAATCATTATTTGGAGTTAGATGTGGTAATCTTTGCATTAAAAATATGGAGGAGTTATTTTTATGGTGAAATGTGTGATATTTATAGTGATCATAAAAGTTTAAAGTGAAATCTCACCCAAAAGGAGCTTAATATGCACCAAATAAGATTAATAGTGTTGATTAAGGATTGTGACTGCTCAATTAATTATCACCCAGGTAATGTAATCAAGGTGGTAGATGCATTAAGCCGACAAGACCTATCTAGCTTATACATGGTGAGGATCAAAAAAGATCAAATATTTATCGATTTACATAGGATGGATCTTGGATTTATAATGGAAGGGGAAAATCTTATCTTTCTCATATTAATTCTCAACCATTTATACATGAGAATATTAAAGAGGAACAAAATGAATATGTAAAGTTACAGTAGATGATGATAAATGCTCCTGAATTCAAACTAGATTGTGATGGGATAATAAGGGTTAGGAATTGGGATTTTGTTCCTCCCATCCCATAATTAAAGAAGGACCTGGTGGATGAGGCTCATAGTTCATCATTACCTATTCAACCTGGAAGCATGAAGATGTATAGGGACTTGAAAAAGTACTTCTGGTGGGTTGGCATGAAAATAGATGGTGCTGAATATGACTCTTGATTCTTGGTTTGTCAGCAAGTTAAAGCTAAGAGATAAAAGTCTAAGGGGATGTTAAAACCATTACCCATACCCGAATGGAAATGGGAAAACATCACTATAGACTTTGAAACTAGACTTTCTAAAACACCCAACGACAAAAATGCTCTCTGGGTCATAGTTGATCATCTTATGAAGTCGACACACATCATTGCTATTAGAGAAGATTTCTCTCTGGATCAGCTTTCCATGATATATGTAAATAAAGTGGTAAGATTGAATGGAGTACTAATTTCAATTATATCTGATCAGGATCTGAGGTTTACCTCAAAGTTCTGGAAAAGTCTTTATCATATATTAAATACAGTTTTGAGTTTCAGCACTACTTATCATCCTTAGATAGACGGTCACTCGATGAGAACAATTCAAACTCTAGAAGACATGTTGAGAGATTCCTCTATTGATTTCAAAGGTTGTTGGTATCAACACCTAAATTTGGTGGAATTTTATTATAATAATATCCTTCACACTAGTATTCAGATGTCTCCTTATAAAGATTTCTATGGAAAGAAATGCAGGACTACAACTTGATGGTATAAATTTAAGGAAAGAAAGCTATTAGGACCTGATCTTATTGATGAGATGGAATAAAATGTCAGATATTTTCAACAACACATATGTGAAGCTCAGAGTCGACAAAAATGTTATACTGATAACAAAAGAAATGACCCAGAGTTTGAAGTGGGTGATAAAGTGTTCTTACGAATATGTCCTTGGAAAAGAGTAATGATATTTGGAAGGAAGAGAATGTTGATCCCTAGGTATATCGGTCCTTTCGAAACACTGGATCATGTTGGTATGGTAGCTTACTGATTGGCGCTTCCACAAAATCACTCTCAAGTTCATGATGTGTTCCATTTATCTCTCTTGAGAAAGTACATAGCCAATTCTTCTCATGTAATAAGCTCAGAAGTTGTACCGTTGGAGCAAGATCTTTCTTATGATGAACGACCGATAGATATTTTGGATCGTAGCGAAAATGATCTATGGAATAAGACCACTCGCTTGGTGAATGTTTAATGGAGGACCCACAAATTATATGAAGCCACATGGTAGCTTGAGGATATGAAGAGAGAGTGGTATCCTCATCTGTTTGTTACGAAGTGACGAATCTTGAAGGAGAAATTCATTTTAAGGGGGGTAGAATGTAACACCCTGATATTTTTAGAGAAGTATATTTTTTTATGTCATATGCTATACGGAACATCAAAGGAATATTTCATTAAACACAACACTATCTTGACTTTCTTTACATGCAATTGCGGCCATCCATGATAGTGTGTGTTGTACGCAATACCGAGTTTCCCTAAACAATGATATGATATTAAAATATTACATAAACTAGCCATTATTAATATTAATACCCACTTTTTTAAATTTTATAAATTTTATCATTTAAAACGGACAACATTTTTGGATTCGTAATATCAAAATTATCCTAGGGTGAAATTTTTGTATTTTTCTGAAAACATTAAATTTTTGATGAATAGTAAAAACACTGGGTTACTATTTAAAAACCGACATTTTATTTAAATAATTGTTTATTTATTTTAAGATAAAATAGATAAATAATACCTATATATTCTCAATTTAATTCATTGGAGTCATTTTATAATAAATTTAGATATTTAATGATTTTATTGAACTTTCCATCGCCTTTTACCCACCTCCTATAAGAATTTACAAATGTACATAAAACATAATTTTACCGCTTCTGTGAGTGGAATTTCTAAAATCCGTGAGACATAGATAATATTAAGGAGTAAAATGTGTTTCAATAGGATAAAAATATTTTTTTGTGAATTGTAACATTTTACACTTATTTACCACAATTAAAAGTAAATAGGGTAAATAAGGGTAAAATGATATTTTTATTACCATAAAACATGTCCTAATTCCATTGGATAAGAGTAATTCGACCAAAAACATCATATGAATAAACTATTACCCTTTAGGTCCACCGAGATTAGATTAGAACATTTATTATTATTTTATTTAAAGATGTGTTAAAATAGTTAAAATCAATGTTTAATAACTAAAAACGTTTTTAATGTAGGGTTATACATAATATAAATTCAACTATAGATATTCATTAGAAATAAAAAAATTTCCTAAATAATGGAATTTTATTTATAATTTTTATACATTAAATAATTTAATTTATTTATGACACAATGATGATGTCTTAATTACCTTATTAGTGAAATATTAACATAATTAATGTTATAAATACCCAAATAAATGTAATTTGAGAATTTTTATGAATTAGGATAATTTTATAGGTTAATATGACATGTTAGTATTGATTCAATTAAATGTTTTCGAAATAATAATATTTTTATTATTTTCACAAAAATAAATTACCAAATAGTTTCAAAATTGACATAAAATAGTTTGTGAAACAAATATATTATTATTAATTGTTATTATATTACTAAAAATCAAAGTTTTGGTAAATTTACTTAGATAAGTTATATATAATAATAATGAACCACCTGGGGTTCGTTTGGCTTGTTATAGTATGTTTATAAACAATATAGTGTAAGAAAAAAAGAATACAGGGTAAAAGTTAAATTATTTAACTTAGAGTTAAATCTAAATGATAAGGCTAAAATAGTAACCTAAACTTGTCTAAAACATATTGGTTGAGAGTATATTTACTAGTCCCCACATTATCTTCGAAATAAATAAATTTGGAGGTATTATAAACCAAATAAGACTTTATTATAAAATAATATTTTAAGTGTATCCAAAGGTGACCCTCTCCTCCCTTATAAAAAGGGAACTCCTTCCCTCTTCTCCTCACACCATTTTGAGCCATCAAGCTCAAAAAAACCCAGCCCATTTCCCTTTTCAAATTCCCTTGAAACATAATAGAGGTCTTGGTCTTCTTCAAAGACCAATTTTAGTGCCCTAAGAGTAGGTTTCAAAGAGGCGTGTCGAAGAAGATGTAATATCCATTACCAATTCATTCAAATTTATTTCTTCTTCTACATCCTCTTCTTTAGATGATTAATTATGAAGTAAAAAAATCAGTATCACTCATATATGGATATGTTATTATAAATATGAAACAAACCTATTTCACCTTCTATCCATCCCATGGAAAATGAAATCATCGCGTGTGCGTACGGACGGAATACCATCTCCACACAGTGGTATAATATGTTTTCCATCACCACCTCACTTAGACGGGTATAATGGTGTAAAGTATAACTATATATGATTATTGTAATGTTACATGGATTCTGAAATAGTATACATATATTTCAATACAATTCCACTATTATGGTAACTATATCATCACTCGTGCGTACGTACGGCCTACCGTCTCCACGATGTGATGCGACCCATTCTACATGATATTCATTGAATAATGATTATATAAATTAATTTAATGACTAAATATGATATATATTACACTAATAACATTCTTTAAATAAGGTATCTATAACCTAAAAAGTGGAATAATAATTTATTCGACAAGACATGAATAAGATCATAAAGCAATGAACTCCAGAATAACAAGTAGCAATGAAATATTACTTATAAGTAGATAATAATATAACCATGTATGATATAATAACTATTAATATTATTATTTAATATGTCATGGAAATTATTTAAAACAATATACAGGAGTTTTGGATACGGATGGAGCATATCGGACCTAATGTAAGGGAAAACCTCACAAACTCATGTTTATCCATGATTATTTATACTTAATAATTTACTGGGGAATATTTATCATACACATCCAAGTTTCCTAAATATATAATATTATTTTTATCCTCTTAAAAATTTTAAAATACAATTTTACCCATTGGTGAGTTTTTAGTAAAAGATATTAACGGAATTTTTTGTCATTTTTAGTATGAGGTACTTTTTACCTTTTCCGGCTATAGTACGAGAAGAATGTTTTTTTAACTTCTACAGCATGAATGGATTTTTATTAAATATAACATTATTCCCAAGAAGCTTCCTTTACAGGTTTTCATGTTTATTTTTAATCAACTTCTTTTAGTTTAAAATTTTATGAAATTTTAAGAAAAGAAAAATGTTTTTGAAGTAGAAAGGATATTTTCCACAAGAATGGAGTTCAAGTGTTTTATCAAAATTATTATCCATCTAAGATAATATATGGTCCTATTTCTATCCCTATTTTTACATTGATATGATTATGTTATGATGAAATTAATTTTATGATGTCCTTTAATCTTAAATTCATTATGTTTTGATGACATGATGTTTACGAATCATATTTTTATTACATGGTTTGTGCTATGATTTTTGATTTTGTGGCACACATAATAATGGTTCCCTAATGAGATGGGTGGGAACTATATCTCCCTTCAATTAATTGGGTAATGATTTATATCTCTTGAGATAGATATTGCTGGATCATCTTGTTAATCCAGTTCAGTTATAGAGGACTGGAACGAGGAGTGTACTCGGTTCAGTAATGGACATTGTCCGCTATGATGGTCTTGGAAATCAGCCTTGACTAATATGAAATGATTTTATATGATTATGTGTGTATGAAACAAAGTTTCATGTTTTATGTAATGATTATTGGGATTACATTTCACTACTATGATTTATCCCATGTAATGATATTATGATCTCTTTTGTAGGTTAAGATTTACCAAATGTTATGTTCTTATGAATATGATATGATTGTTATTTCATTTGTTTACCCTTAAAGAGAATTTGAGCTCACCCTTTTGTGTGATTTCTTTTACCCATGTCGGGAAGAAGGGTATTAAGTATGATATTACAAAAGGGACTCTTGATATGATGAAATAAATGGGAGATAATGTAAATGATTTATGAACCAGTTGTTTATGTTTCTCATTTTCTAAAGACACTATACCTAAACGGTCCTATCATGGTTTTGTTATTTTTTGTAATAAGTATGCTTCATTTCTGAAGTAATAACCATGTATGTAAAGTATATGTTATTATAGATTGTATCAGAGGAAAAATATAATCATCCATTGGAAACTAGGATGTTAAAGCCTGAGTAAGAACTATAAGGATATGTCTAAACATAGAACACAATATTATTTTTTTAGAAATAGCCATGAAAAACCTATTATTAGACCCAAAATTTTATTCTTGATCATGTGGTTCTTCTGTTATGATTATTTTTTCTCACACTAGGCTTCTTGGTTTTAGTCAATGGTTGGATCCCGAAAGAACTGTGTTAATGTTGAATGCGATGAGTAATGCAATGATTGTCCCCCTGAGAAACTGAACGTTATGGGAGATGGGATATAAAATCTAGTATCCATGCTCACACAACAATTCAGTAAACATTGTGGTTGAGGGATGTGTCCCTAGGATACCTCATTAATCACCCACTACTAATCTGCAAATTTTGTGGTTGAGGGATGTGTCCCTAAGAGCACATAATTCTCTATTCGGGGTATAAATTTTGGTGATCTAGTCAATGATATTTTAACAAAAAACCAATTTCACTAATGAATTTTTTGTTTATAATGTAACCACATATTCTTTAATTAGGAAGCAAACAAATTTTTTTTCCAAACAAACATAACACCCATAATTTCATAATAAATTTATAATTTCTAGGAATGAAACGAGATTCATGAGAACATTAAAATAATTTCATTACATTTTTTTATAGAAATATATTGGATGGAATCATTAGATAATATACCTAGTGAAGTGAATTTTTATATTAAGGATGTTTACCTATATGGAAAATAATTTTATAAAATATTTTGAATACAACCCTTAAAAACAAGTGGAAAATATCATTTTTTGTAAACTAAAATACCCAAATAAAATTGAAATATGATTGTCAATGACAACACATGTAATCTTGTAAAGTATCTATCATTGTAGATAAGAGGATTTATTATTTAGAAAATAATTCTTAAATATATATTAAAATTATTATATTTCTTTCACAGTTTGGTACAAATTCAATAGTGAGTTTTAAAAAAAACATAATAAATTCCTTTTGATTATTTTTAAATAAAGTCAACGAAGAATAATATACCATTAATAAATTTGTTATCAAAGACAAAATTATTCCATATAATAATTTTCTAGAAATTGGATATGGATGAAATGGATTCTTTACATTATTTTTGTGATATGGTTAGCTTTGGTTATATTACTTTTTTGGTCATTCTAAGTAACATATGCGAAGAAAAATGGTAATCATACATGATAAACCTATAAATAAGAAATTAAAATAACATAATTAAGTATCATTATAGGAAGAACATAAAATTTCACTAAATTGAAAGTGAATCCTTAGGGATGTAGATAGAAACTTTTATTGTACGAGAGACCATTCCCATAAGTACGGACCTGCTTCATATGTGCTTTAACCTCTTCTAATTTGAGTATATTATTTTGGAATACAGAATAAGAATTCATTAAATCACCATATTGATAAACTAGTACCTACATGATGTGTGTTGGAATATTTTGAGGATATTATATAATGTCTTGGTATAGGAAAAGTACTCAACATGTGTGAAGAAGTGGGGATAGAAGGAATCCTTTTACAAGTGATTTTTGTGGCACACTTATAGAGATAAAAAAAAATTTAAATAAATGTTATTATAATTTTGTGGTGGAATTAATTGGAGAAAATTGAATTGTAATGTGAGGGTAAGTTTAAATCGACTCGAACAATATGAAAATTATATAGATTCTGTGATGTTGGATGTAATATCACTAAGTTTAACCCATTTTATCATTTACCAACTTGAATTATATTTTTAACATAAAAATTTAAGATTATGATTAAATTTAAAAATAACCATATATCCATATTTGTAACATAAGATTTGGAATATATAATACATTTTATCAGACATAATTTATAATATAGGTATAAATTATTTTTAATAATTGCACACAAAATTCATAAAATCCATTTCTAGAATAAAAAATTATTATTTTGAAAAAAATAATATTATTACAATTTAATTATTAGTAACAACCATTTTATAAATTATAATATATTTTAATGAATATGTTTTCAATACCATTCACTATCATAATTCATAAATATTTTTAAATTCATTTTAACAAGTTATAATACAATGTATATAATAAAATTAGATATATGTAACGTATCACATTCTCCCTTAATATGATTTTATCATAACTTGTAACAAATAAATCATTAAAGAGTCAAATATTATTCCATTTTTTATATAAGTAATCAATATATTTAATTATTTAATTATAGTTATTAATATATAATTTGTATTAAACATAGTTCGTGATAATGTTATGTTTAAAATTACATTATTCATTTCATTAAAAATTTATTTCATATAATATATGATTAAAATATCTATTTATTATATCCTTAATACAAATATTTTTTGATTCAATTTATCATATCGCATCCTTTTAATTTCATATATAGGTTATAATAGTAACTTTTCAAAACAAAATATATCACATTTTATATAATATCGGATTATCAAATAATGAAAAATATAAAAAGGTATGAATTTATTTATTTAGAAAATATATTTATATATCCTTGGTTTCAACATTCTACATCCGAAAAAATTGAAATTTACTCTAATGAATATATTACTCTAATACAAAAGTGAGAATAAATCTACATAATTACATCATCTAGATTCTATATAGCATCCTAAAAAATATTATTTTACCAAAAACATTATTTTGTGACTGGTGTTGTTCTGCAACTCATTCTAACATCAATCCAAAATATTTGTATGTTATCCCATATATGAAAAATAATTCTTAATCTATACATTTTATGAGATCAGTACATGTGAAGGGTGAGTTATTCACATCCTCCAATGTGACATATAGAACATATCATGAACCAAAGAATGATTTTGTGGAAGTACCAAGTGCAATGATACCGTCCCGATATGATCACTAATCATACAAGAACTGAAATATTTAGGTATATCCATTTCCCCCTTCTCAAATAAAACATATTTTTTCCATGGATATATTTCAAGGGATACCTTTTCACAAACATTAATCTCCTTTTTTTATTAATAAATGTCAATGAAAACATTTTTTCATATCTTATATGCACTTATATTCTACACAATATATCAAATCATTTATACCACTTGATCATGTAATAAAAGTACAAAAATATTTTTTCTCTAAATTAATGTCCACATGTTGTCATTCAATATTTATTTCTATAGAGGTATTAAAAGTGATCTATATTAATACTCAATTGAGCCATATTATAATAATACATAACAACTATATGATTTTTTTTATCAAAACCACTTTTGAAATCTATATGACATGATCAATAAATTTTCTCAAAGGATTTAATGGTTCCATCAAACTATGAATTTTTATGTTGATGATATGGAGTAATAAATGTCCACCATTTATTCAGTACCTACTAAGGACCACTCTATAACATTAGGGTTGTCCTTAGATCCTACTCATATAAAAATTATCTGTGGTAATTCATATATCCATACATCTTCATTATTTTATATCCATTATAGTTGATCATGAATGAAATCTTATTTTATTATGATTGTGTTTTATATTTCCTTGAGATGATAAAATACTACAAAAAATATGTTATATAATTTAGATATATTGGAGTGTATGATGATGATATACCTGGTTATATTTACCATATTTATTCTAGTATAGATTATGGATTCATAACACCTTGTAATTATTTCACTTTACCATAACTTGTTGAAATAAATATCAACAATAAAACAACTAGGTAATATCCAAAATACTTCTATCACCACCAAAATCTTATCTCAGATATCAAAACACATTCATTCTATTAGCATTTATAGAGAATGATGACCTATGTGATTCCTTCAATAACCACTTCTTTAATTATTGGGTTGATGGGACATGTACTTGGTTTGGGAAGCTATACATACCATCTCTAATATAGTTGAATTAATGAGAATTCATTACCTTATTTGGGATATCTAAATATCCCTTATTATACTCTTTGATAACTACATAAATGTATTTTGGTACATCATTTTTTAATATAGGATTTACACCATCCAATATTTTTTTCAAGATCTATCCTCTATAAATATTTTAATATTAGATCTCATTCAATTATTTCTATTGGAAAGTTATAATAATTATTTTGTTTCAATGAACCAACCACCTTATTTTCATTCGCATGGTGGAAATGATTTTAGTTGAAAAACCCATTAATAAACTCCCATTGCCTCCTTCATATCATATTTAGTTTTATCTATATTAATATATCAGTATTGTTTTTATGATCAATTCATAGTTCTAGCCTTTTAGTATAATGTTAATTACATTAAATCATTAAATAAATAATTACAATTGTTAGCTATAAACCTTGGGTTTATAAATATTTCTCAAGAACCTTCAAATTAAATGTTGTATAAGCTGCCACTGTGTCATTCTATATGGTATATATTGTTAATTAGTTTATATCATTAAATAAATAATTACTATTGTTACCTATAAACCTTGGGTTTATAAATATTTACCTAGAACCTTTAAATTAAATGTGGTATACATTTCCATTGTGTCATTGTATATGATTAAACATCCATATACCATATTTTATGAATCAATATATTAAAAACTTTTATCCACAGTGGGGTAGTGTGAGAATTAGTGTACTAAGGATCTATCTATTTATTAATAGGAATTTTTTTCCATATTCACCATTCCAAATAAACATGATATCCTTCCATCTCAACAGGGACAATGGATTTGATAACCATGTGTTTTAAAAAAACATCTATAACATCCATGAAATATAAAAAAATTATGGATCTATTTTATCATAGTTAGTATTAAACAATGATTAATAACATATTTTGTTTATGGATCCAATGATATACCCTCCTTGATACCATATGGACAAATAATCATATTTTTTTCTCTGAAATTAAATATTTTGGAAATTGGGAAATAGAAACACCTTTCTCAAGGCCATAAAACAAATTTTCAAATGATATTAATGTTATTAATCACTCATGGACTATATTAAAAAAATATTTATAAAGGCTTACACAAAATGATCATGGTATTATTTAAAGACTATATTCATTATATCCATGAATATATTGGGTCATTGGCATATCCAATGGAATGAAAAAAATTAAAATATTACATTCCTCCCAGGGTAGGTTTCCTTATATATGTACCTTCTATTAGAAAAAATATTATTATACCCAAATGAAAGGAATATATATGAATTGTATTGAACAAATCATAGTAGAAAAAAAAATATAACGTATAGGATACTTATTGTTGATAATTTTTATTATTATGTTCACAATAATAAATATAGAGAGGCCTTGTACAATATTACCTATTAATATAGAAATAGTTTCACCCCATAGATAAACACATGGGAAATTAATTCCATGAAGTAGATTCTATAATAATTAATTATTTAATTCCATCAGAAAAGAAATAATAATATTTTGGGTGTATTTGAAAATTGCATAGGACTGTGAGTGAGTTCTATTGAAAAATAATATTCACAATATGTGAGAATAATACAACACTATTTTCAAAATAAATTTTTACATTCTGTAAAATATACATACCGTTAAAGATTAGTTTATTTCATATAATTTGTGATTAAAATAAACTATTATTGTTATTAAAACTTATATAATAGAATTCATTTCAATTGAAGGTTCATTTTAATCCTTACATTTTTAAAAGATCGTATATTTATAGGGAATATATAACATTAATTCTATTAATATTAAATTAACATGATATATATATATATAGATCTATTATCAATGACTTAAATAATTTCAAATTTTTACTATATAGATCATATAATGATTTTTAGGAAACACATTCCCACAAATGTCTATTTTGGAGGAGATACAAAAATGAGATTCAAAAATCACACAATTAGGATTTTTAATATACATGTCAATATAAAAAATAAATTATGAGATAATAATTATATAATAAAATTTATAGATATAAAAGTGATGGTATAAATAGAATAAATGAATATATTATTTGTACTTGAGAATATGATATGTTCACCTTTCACCGTGATATGTTTTTGACCGTCCTTAGTAGATGTGATTACATAATCATGCACATTATATTTGTCTTAAAATGATTTTAAGGAATATTATTATAATTAGACATTAGATTAGTGAATTTATTCATTTAATTACGGAAATAATTTTATAAGAAACCTTATATTATATTTTTTAAAACCTTATTTTCCTATATTTTTGTGTTTCATCTTTTCATGATTCTTTAGTAAACACATTCTAGATGGTAAACTCTATAAATACTTTGAACCTCAAATCCTATATATGATGCCTTAATTTATTATAATGGAATAGATAAAAGACATGAATTCCTGAGGACACATCAGTTTATAAGATTTCCAAAATTGTTTACATACATGAAAATTAAATTATAACATTAACAGAAAACTAATATAGAAAATCTATTCGAAACACTCAAAACTCTTATATTATCCTTTCAATTCATCCATAATATTGAACATTGCATCCTGAGAAAAAATAAAACCTAGTAAATGGGTGAGCTTAGAAGCTTACTAAGGGTAAGTAATGCAGTGGAAGCTAATTAAAAAAATTAGGAATGATTAATGGCTAAAAACACATGTCGTTAGAATATTTTCTTTAACATCATATGGAATGAATAAAAGATGAATAATTAATATATTATAAATAATAAAATGATAAATAATCATAAACATGTATATTATACTCTTATAATATTAAAAAGAATAATCAATTACTGATATCATAACGAGGGAATGTGTAACACCCCAGGTAAATAATGAATATGACATTATCACATTTATCCATGTTTGTGAATAAAATATTAATATAACATTAAAGGGGATGCTATGCTCTATGGCATACCCAATACGCAACAATGAGTATCATGGGAATCTTACATTGCACTCTAATAATAAAATAATATTATTTTAAATTTTAGTTAATGCATAGCCGTTGTAATGGTGGGAATGAACAGAACTAACTAAAAAATTATTATATTTGTTTTTCAAATATTTTTAATTTTTACAATAAATGATAGAGGATTAAAAATGCGAATGAATCCAATTTTAACTGTAAACATTCTAATATTCATTAAAAGGTCGATTAACCGCCTTTTGATAAAGAACCTATTTTATGTCCACTTTTTGACAATTTTATGTGTTATATTTGAAAAAATAAATTTCTTATTTAGAATCAGGACATCAAAATTTACTTTGGGTAAATTTTTGGTATTTTTCTGATAAAGTTCATTTTTTAATGAATAGTGAAAAATGATGTATTTTAATTCAAAACCTATTTTTAATCTAATTTATTTATATGATTATATTATCTTTTTTATTGGATTCAATGTGAAATTAGAATATATTTTTTCCTTTTAATCCAATAGTGGTTGTTGGGATTAATTTCATCTTGAAATTGGACTTAAACTAGTGTCAATCTTTTGATACTTATTGTTTCATAAAAAGACGCTATTTTCTCTGACAGCGGGAATTAATTATTAAATTAATTAATGAACCTTATATGTTTTGAGTTTTTTAAAATAGGCATCATTTTTGAATTCGGAATATCAAATATATATTAGGGTGATTTTTTGGTAATTTTCTAAAAAACATCAATTATTAATGAATAGTAAAACCACTAAGTGGTAGTTAAAGAAACAGATTTTTCGTTTAAATGAATCTTTACCACTTCCGTGATTTGATTTTAAAAAATAAAATAGACATGGTTGTAATTAGGAAGTAAAATGTTGTTCAATGCGATTAAAATAATTTTTTGGTGAATAATAACTTTTAAGTTTTATTAATCACGATTAGATGTAATTAGTGTAATTTAAGGTAAAGATAATGTTATAATAATATGAACTGACCTTGAAACATGTCATACCATCATTGTATGTGTCATGGTCGACCAAGACAATCCATTGGTCAAGTTGGGTACCCCATGGATCCACTTTGGTTGGTAGATGACATTAATACCTTTTTATTTAATGTTAAAATTAAAATGTCACAAACATGTGTTTTTTTAATAAAACAATTTTTATATGGGGTTATAAAAGTCATATTTTTTACTATAAATATTCATTAGAAGTCTAAAATTATTTTCTACATCATTATATTTGTTTTATAATTTTTAGACCCTAAATAAATTTACTTATTAATGACACCATGATGATGCAGCGATTACCTCATTATTTAACGATTTAAATAAAATGAAAAGATAATGTGAAATCTAATACCTACACTTGTCAAAAACCTATTGTATGGGTTTATTTCGAAACCTTATCACCTTATACTCTAAATATATCCTTTTGGGAACTTTAAAATCCGAAAATCATTTTATAATAAAGTAATATTATATAACTTTCCAAGATTGCCCCTCCTTTACTCTTATAAAAGGCCCCCAACTCTACCACCTTACACACACCACTCATGCCTTTGTATAGGACAAACCCTACCCATTTCATCTCTCCAAATCCCTATATTCATCATTGAAGCCTCAATTTGGGCATAATCTTTTCCAAGGAAGCCTTTGAGCTCAAATCAAAGAGAGTTACCTGATTTAAAGGTAATGTCGTCCCTTGTGTTATTTTGATTTATTTTGCTTCTCCAACCCTCTAAACTCTTTTTATTCCTTTATTTTGTAAGAAAACCAGTATCTTAAATATACTATGATGTTTTTATGTGATTTATTCGAGCTACACTTACACACACCTTTGTTGAATGGTTAAATAACATACAGTTTCTTTGGTTGGTGAATTTCTGCCTCACGAAACAATGATTGTTCAATCTTCTTTTAACTGCTTTATGGTGTCCATTATGATGTCACTATATTTTATATATGATATATATGGTATTAATGTTTTCTATATTTTCTGAATATTATATTTAAATTTTTTTTTATGCTTTTCATGTTGTGAATATGCGATAATTTCATATGAGGAAGTGTGGACTACCGCCCTCTCAAGTGATGTGACTCTTTCATGAAATACATGGAATGTATAAAAAATGAAATTAATGAACATATGAGACCTATATAACATATATATTATACTGGAATTATAATATATATATATCCCAATTATTTTAAATTTCATTAATATGACAACGAAATGAAAGTAGCGTTCATACATATGTACGGCCTACCGTCTCCATGAACGGTGCATTTCATTTCTTTTTATCTAAAAATGTTATGGAGTAGTATAAAATGAAAATGTACTCGATATATATGATATTTAAATCATTAATTCTATTCTAGAGATTATTTACTTATAACTACATGGACAATAATTTTAAAACAAGTTCATTTTGACTCATGTACCAAAACATCGACAAAAACGTCTGATATGAACTCACATTGTTAACCAATTATTATAACATTATAATATGTTATTTTAATTGAATAATAATCTTTAAAAGAGGTCCTTACGCAATTATAAATTGACCAATGCTTATTATTCCGGAATATAATGAAGCAGACAAGACAATTTAGACTTGAGGTAAGGGATCCTACTCCTCTCTTTCTTTTTAAGTACACTATTTTATGTAATTACTTTTAAGCTCATATTTATTATGATTTGGATGTAATTTTATATTACTCCTACTGTAATTTTTATGTTCATATAATGAGAGACCCGATTTTCTCTCATAAATCCATTTTGGATGTTTTGAGTGGCGTCGTTAGGCTGCCGAATTTTCGTAAGAGATCTAACCTCTCTATTGGTTTTTTAAGTACTCTCCTTTATGTCACTTATTTTAAGCTCCACTTTGATATGATTGGGTATGTTATTTTATATTCCTCTTGCTTTAAATTTTATTATAATATGATGAGGGACTCTATTTTATCTCATCAATCCATTTTTTTAAGTTTTATGTGGCGTCGTAAGGCTGCTTGGTTTTCATAAGAGATTGTTCATCTCACTTTTAGTCTCGTGATATTTATGATACATTTGCCACCATTTCCTTTTATTGGTGTATGTACATCCAATTATTATACTCTTTGTGTAATATAATTTCATTTATGGGTATTTATATATTCATTATATGATCCTTCTTCAATGGGGTGTACGTTTTGAATGTTACCCAAGTCGGTAAGGGAACCTTTCACCCTCCTATTTTTAAAAGACTTCTTTTGTTATGTCTTTTAATTCAAATACTATTATTTTGGGATATGTTCTTATGTATCCTTATTGATGTAAATATTTATGTCCAAGTGATGAGATACCATATTTATCTCTCATCAACTCATTTTCTGAATTTGGAAGTGACGTCGTTAGGCTGTCGAATTTATGTAAGGGAACTTTTTAACCCACTTTCAGTTCTTTGCGTTAAACCTATACTTCATGATTTTATTAAGCCAAGATTATGTATGGAAAATATATGTTGTATTTTCCACAAACCTTTGTTTATATATACTATTTTTACACATAATCATCTCATTGATAAATTCATAGGTCATTTAGACGAACATGAATAAAAAATAATAACTCAATCTCATTTCATTGAGTTAAATATCTATGTCATTGGTTTTTTCAAAGATTATGCGTGAATGACTTCTGATTGTTTTACACTTAATATCCAATTATATTTTTTGTATTCATATTTGTCTCACATAATCATGTAATTGATTTATCCTTAATCAAAGGATACTGACTTTGTAAGGGACTTCGTCTCAATATCCTTTCATTGAGGCACATTTCGTTTTATACACAACATTCTTTAATACGGTGTAAAAACCCCTTTGACTTCTAATTTTATAAAAAAGGAATCTATTTCAACGAAGCAATTTACTAAACGACAAAAAGGAATGTTTCTTTTAACTTACGCGGTGACAATGACCTTTTTCACCACCGTGAGTATTATTTGGTGTTTGGCATCCTCAACAAGCTGTAATGTTTTTAAAATGAAATAAATACCGTATACTTTTTATTTATTTTGGTATTGAAAATGGTTTTTATAATGGATTTGTTATGTCAAAATATTTATGTGATATATTGTGATCAAAGTGTAGAAATGTTTTCTTTCCATTATATTTGTTTTATGTCTTATAATTTTATAATGGTATTTGGACATTTGACGGGTGGTTACGTGATAAACCATATGACGGGTGGTGCCGTGAATACAAGGACGGGTGGTTACATTATAACCTCCAATGCATTGTTTATAGAAGTCGGCCATATGGATATTCCATTAAGTATGTGTGGAAGTCGACCATATGGTTATTCCATTTATGTATGTTTACGTTCCAAGATACCTTTATATGTTATGTGATCTTTATATGGGTTTTATGGTAATCATTTGGTTACAGAATGGTATGTAATGAACTTTTATTCAGTGAAGAGTTTTTACTACTTCATAAAGGTGAAAATTATTACTTTGATAAAGTATACATGGTTTACTTTGTGTTTTGAAAAACTAATAGTTTTCATTCTTTGTGTATCCCTTATTGAGATTTTTATGCTTATCCAAAGTTTTTGAAATGTTTTTCACAGGACATAATGTGGAATAGGTTCAAGGATGGGATCAAGGGAAAGCCATACTACTTAAGACATGGAACTTGACATGTTTCTTTTTAAGAGTTTTTATTTTATGGAAACATAGTAGATGTTTCTACTTTGTAATCTTTTGAGATGTAATAGTTATGTCCTAATTCTCTAAAACTCTAAAACTGAATAGATCCTCAATGTGAATTATTTATTTTATTAAATATTATGTAAGGTTTAAGTCTGGGGCCTTATAGTTGGTATGAGAGGTCAGTTTAGATATCATTAGAGGTTAGGGTATTTTATAAGCATAAGTGACAAAACCATAATGGTTAAGATTTTAGAAAGCGTCCTAGTTTTAGATAAAGTGAATGAGTAAGCATATCTAAGTGTTTATCTTCCTCATTAGTACATGATGGTTTTTTTGATATACTCACAATGAAATTTCTATTTTTAGTGAATGGATGGATCTAGCAGGCACCAAAGTGACAATAGGTTTGAAGGAAACTGTGGTGGTTCTCGGATTAAGAGACTAGATGAAATGGGGGATTCAATGAGGAAACTCGTGGTTTTTCTAAACCAACTATCAAGGATTCATGATCAACCACTTGTACCTTGGTATGTTCTATAATGCATCATGTACGAGATGACCAATCGATGTGGGTGTTCAGGTAATAATTATAAAGGTAACCATCAGGGTTTATATGATCCTTACTTTTGACGTAATTATGGGTTGTTATATATTATAATAGAAAATGAAAGGCATGAGATAAAATTGAGGTTAAAATATGTTATGATTATTTTTGAAGATTTTATCTTGTTTTGGGGAATGATTTAAGAATAATATAGTTTTGAAAAAAGGACAACACGCAGACCGTGTGACAACCCGTCGCATTGGACAAAGGTGTGGGAATCGAACCAACAACCAAAGTATTTATCGCCTACCACTTGACTGTGTGAAGTCCCTAGTTAGTTTGACTAATTCTTTTTAGTTATATGATTTTAGGAATCAAGAGTAAGTTTATTTTGGGTTAACTATGGAAATTATTAAACTATCATAGAGGATATGTGATTAGGATTAATTACTTTTCAATATGAGAATTTAAGAGCCACTGATGTTATTTGGAGATAAAAGTTAATTTGTACCATGGAAGACTATGTGATTAAATCCTTCAAATATTTGGGTTTCAATATTATTTTGTTTTACTTTGATGAATTTTATGGACAATTGTTTATCGAATGGTCTTTGTTGAACTTTGGGGTTTTTAGACAAATTTTGGAGATTAATAATGGATTTTCATTTTATAAAGGATTATACTTTTGTGGATTATCTTATCTCATACTAAAAATTTTTCATATTGGATTTTGTCTAAAGACATGGGAAATATATAGTTCTCTTTTTTGGATTAGGTGATTCTCTCGATGTTGATTATAGTACTCTTAATGCGAACAAGTCTTCCTAAATACTCATCTTTTGGAGAAAACATGAGTTTGATTAAATAATCTAGTAAAAGTTGAAAGTCTACGTGAAAAGTAAGTATGTTTCATTATAATTTAATTAATCTAAAAAATAAATACCTCAATGAAGAGTAACTTAAAACAAAAATGTTGTCTGTTATCTTTTCCTACTGGGGAATTAAATATCGTTTAACCCATCACAAGTTTGTGATTTTCTTATGGTTAACTTTCTCCTAGACATGTTTACTATCAATCTCCCTCAGAACATGACCCTTTGTTTTCTTCCTCCATTTCCATATTTTCATACTTGGAATCCTAGTATGGGTTAACTCGGGTGACCTTTGTAATTGTCTTTCCTTATTTTAAATTGATTGTTTTACTGACTCTTGTTTCGATGTGGGATTTTAAATGAATTTTCCATGCCTAATTTTATAATTGAGAGGATGCAATTCCCAAAAGGGGGGAAGGATGTAACACCCCAGGTAAATAAATAATATGACATTTTCACATTTATCCATATTTGTGAATGAAATATTAATATAACTTTAAAGGGGATTCTATGCTCGATGGTGTACCCAATACACAATAACGAGTTTCTTGGGAATCTTACGTTGCACTCTAATAATAAAATAATATTATTTTAAATTTTAGTTAACGCCTAGTCGTTGTAATGGCGGGAATGATCAGATCAAACTACAAAATTATTATACGTGTTTTTCAAGTATTTTTAATTTTTACAATAAATGATAGAGGATTAAAAATGCAAATGAATCCCATTTTAAACGTAAACATTCTAATATTCATTAAAAGGTCGATTAACCGCCTTTTGATGACGAACCTATTTTAAATCCACTTTTTGACAATTTTATGTGTTATATTTGAGAAAATATATTTCTTATTTAGAATCGGGACATCAAAATTTACTTTTTTTAAAAAAAATTGAATTATTCCGATAAAGTTAATTTTTTTAATGATTAGTGAAAAATGTTGTATTTTAATTCAAAACCGCTTTTTAATATAATTTATTTATATGACTATATTATCTTTTGAATTGGTTTTAAAGTGAAATTAGAATATATTTTCACCATTTAATCCAATATTTTTCGTTGGAATCAATTTCATCTTGAAATTGGACTTAAAGTAGTGTCAATCTTTTGATACATATGGTTTCATAAAAACACTTTATTTTCTCTGAGAGTGGGAATTAATTATTAAATTAATTAATGCAACTTATATGTTTTGAATTTTGTAAAATGGACATCATTTATGAATTCGGAGTATCAAATATAGCTTAGGGTGAATTTTTGGTAATTTTCTGGAAAACATCAATTTTTGATGAATAGTGAAACCACTAAGTGGTAGTTAAAGAAACTGATTTTTCGTTTAAATGAAACTTTACCACTTCGGTGATTTGAATTTCAAAAATTTGACATACATGGTTTTCATTAATAATTCAAATGTGTTCAATGGTATTAAAATAATTTTTTGGTGAATAGTAACTTTTAAGTTTATTAATCTCGATTAGAGGTAATTAGTGTAGTTTAAGGTAAAAATAATGTTTTAATGATATGAAATGACCTAGAAACATGTCCTAACCTCATTGGATGTGTCATTTACAGCCAATAAAATCCATGGGTCAACTTGGGGACCCCATGGAGCCAATCTGGTTGTAAAATGACAATAATACCTTTTTATTTAATGTTATAATTAAAATGTCACAAACATGTGTTGTTTTACTAAAACAATTTTTATATGTGGTTATAAAAGACATATTTTTTACTATAAATATTAATTAGAAAGATAAATATAATTCCTACATCATGATAATTTTTTTAGAATTTTTAGACACTAAATAAATTAAATTATTTATGACACCATGATGATGTAGTGATTACCTCGTTATTTAAGGATTTAAATTAAATGAAAAGGTAATGTAAAATCTAATACCTTCACTTGTAAAAAACATATTGTATGGGTTGATTTCGATACCTTATCACTTTATCCTAGAAATAAATCCTTTTGGGACCTTTTAAATCTGAAAATCATTTTATAATAAAGTAATATTTTATAACATTCCAAGATTCCCCATCCTTTTTTCTTATAAGAGGCCCCCACCTCTATCACCATACACACTGCACTCAAGCCTTTGGCTCAGCCAAACTCTTCCAATTTCATCTATCCACATCCCTCTCTTCATCATTGAAACCTCACTTTGGGCATAATAATTTCCAAGGAAGCCTTTGAGCTCAAATCAAAGTGAGTTACCCGATTTAAATGTAATGTATTCCCTTGTGTTCTTTTGTTTTATTTTGTTTCTCCAACCCTATAAACTATTTTTATTCCTTTAATTTGTAACAACACCAGTATCATCAATATAATAGGATGTTATTATGTGATGTAATTTAGCTACACTTACACACACCTTCATCTAATGGTTAAAGAACATACTGTTTCTATGGTTGGCGAATATCTACCTCACGAAACGATGATTGTTCAATAATTTTTTAACACCTTTAATGGTGTCCATTATGATGTAACTATATTTTATATATGATATATATGGTATTTATGTTTTTTATATGCTTCTGAATATTATATTTAAAATATTTCTTATCCTTTTCATGTTGTGAAAATGAGATAATTTCATACGAGGAAGTGTGGACTACCTCCCCCTCAAGTGATGTGACTCATTCATTCAATACATGGAATGTATAAATAATGAAATTAATGAATATATTTAACCTATATAACATATATATTATACTTTAATTATAATATAAATATATATATCAGTTATTTTTAATTCCATTAATATGGAAAAGATATAAAAGTAGCGTGCATGCGTACGTACGGCCTAACGTCTCCATAAACAGTGCATTTCGTTTTTTTATCTACAAATGTTATGGAGTAATATAAAATGAAAATGTACTGGATATATATGATATTTAAATCATTAATACTATTCTGGAGATGATTTACTTATAACTACATGGACAATCATTTTCAAACAAGTTCATTTTTGACTCATGTACCAATCATCGACAAAAACGTCTGATATGAACTCACATTATTAACCAAATATTATAACATAATAATATGTGATTTATTCTAAATAATAATCTTTATAAGAGGTACTTAAGAAATTATAAATTGAAAAATGTTTATTATTTAGGAATATAATGAAACGAACAAGGCAAGTCAGACTTGATGTAAGGGATCCTACTCCTCTCTTTCTTTTTAAGTACACTGTTTTATGTCATTCATTTTAATCTCATATTTAGTATGATTGGGATGTTATTTTATATTAATCCTAATTTATTTTTTATGTTCATGTGATGAGATACCCTATTTTCTTTCATAAATCCATTTTGGAAGTTTTGAGTGGCGCCATTAGGCAGCCGAATTTTCGTAAGAGATTTAACCTCTCTCTTTCTTTTTTATGTACTCTCCTTTATGTCACTTATATTACGCTCCACGTTTTTATTTTGGGGGATGTTATATTATATTCCTATTTCTGAAAAGTTTATTGTAATATGATGAGAGACTGTATTTTATCTCATCAATCAATTTTTGGATGTTTTATGTGGCGTCGTTAGGCTAACGAGTTTTCATAAGGGATTGTTAATCTCACTTTTAGTCCTGTGAGATTGATGCTACATTTGCAACCATATCCTTTGAGTGGTGTATGTACTTCCCATTATTATACTCATTTTGTAATATAATTTCATTTATTGGAATTTACATATTCATTGTATGACCCTTCTTCAATGGGGTGTACGTTTTGAAAGTTACCCAAGTCGGTAAGGGAACCATTCACCCTTCACTTTTTAAAAGACTTATTTTGTTATGTCTTTTAATTAAAATACTATTATGTTGGGATATGTTCTTCTATATCATTATTGATGTAAATTTTATGACCAAGTTATGAGATACGTTTTTTTATCTCTCATCAGCTCATTTTCTGAATTTTGATGTGTCGCCGTTAGGCTGTCGAATTTATGTAAGGGAACTTCTTAACCCACATTCAATACTTTAGGTTAAACCTCTACTTCTTGATTTTATTATTCCAAGATTATGTGTGGAATCTCTATGTTTTAGTTTCCACAAACCGTTTTGTGGATACAATATTTCTACACATAATCATCTCATTGATAAATTCTTATCTCATTTAGACGAACTTGTATCAGAAATCATATCTCAATCTCATTTCATTGAGTTAAATATCTATGTCATTGGTTTTGTTTTCCAATTATTATGTGTGAATGACCTCTGATTGTTTTACACATAATATGCACTTATATTTTTTGTATTCATATTTTTCACACATAATCATGTAATTTATTTATCCTTAATCTAAGGATACCGACATTGTAAGGGACTTCGTCTCAATCTCCTTTCATTGAGGCATATTTTGTTTTATACCCAACTTTCTTTTATATGGTGTATAAACCCCATTGACTTTTACTTTTATAAAAAAGGAATCTTTTTATACAAAGCGTTTTACTAATCGTCCAAAAGGAATGTTTCTTTTAACGTACACGGTGAAAACGACCTTTTTCACCGCCGCGAGTATTATTTGGTCTTTGGCTTCCTCAACAAGCCATAATGTTTTTAAAATGAAATAAATACCATATAATATTTATGTATTTTGGTATTTAAATTGGTTTTTATAATGGATTTGTTATGTCACCATATTTATGTGATATATTGTGATCAAAGTGTGGAAATGTTTTCTTTCCATTATATTTGTTTTATGTCTTATTATTTTATAATGGTACTTGGAAATTTGACGGGTGGTTACGTGATAAACCACATGACTAGTGGTTCTGTGAATACCAAGACGGGTGGTTATGTTATAACTTCCAATGCATTGGGTATGGAAGTCGGCTGTATGACTATACCATTGAGAATGTGTGGAAGTCGACCATATGGTTATTCCATTTAAGTATGTTTATGTCCCATGTTACCTTTATATGTTATGAGATCTTTATATGGGTTTTATGGTAATCTTTTGGTTACAGAAGGGTAAGTAATGAACATTTATTCAGTGAAGAGTTTTTACTACTTCATAAAGGTTAAAAGTATTACTTTGATAAAGTATACATAGTTTACTTGTTGTTTTGAAAAACATACAGTTTTAATTCTTTGTGTATCCCTTAATGAAATTTTTATTCTCATCCCAAGTTTTTGAATTGTTTTTCATATGACATAATGTGGAATAGGGTCAAGGATGGGATCAAGGGAAAGTCATTCTACCTAAAACATGTTTATTTTTAAGAGTTTTTATTATATTGAAACTTAGTAGAAGTTTCTACTTTGTAATAATTTGAGATGTAATAGTTATGTACTAATTCTCTAAAACTCTAAAACCGAATAGATCCTCAATGTGAATTATTCATTTAATTCAATATTAAGTAAGGTTTAAGGCTGGGGCCTTATAGAATGCAAGTTCTAGATATCATACCCATACAGTAGAGGCATCATCAATGAAAACCAAAAATAAATGGTTAATGCATCGACCAAAATCAATTTTCTTTTTGTATCGTTCGACATATTGATGCATCAGGGATCTATTATAGGCCCCAACTACCACTTAATAATTCCAGTTCATTTAATATATTAATTTGGTTAAACATAAACACACACACACATATAATTTTAATATCTTTCCCTAATTTATAAACACAATCACTAAACAATTTTGAGTAGTATGGAGAATGGTATCAAGATAGAAAATACATAGTCAAAATTATCATTAATCATTTTATAGAAAATTTAATATAAAAAATGGTAAAAAATCGTGAAGTTCTCTTTAATCCAGCTTGCGTATTGGGAGGAATTAATGAGGTAAAACGAATAAATCATGTATTTCCACACAAAATAAAAATAAAGTATTTGGTTGCATGATTTTAGAACATATAAAAATAATATATAATAATTACACAAAAACTAATGGTGGATGAAACAGGTGTATAGTGGGGAAAAGTGTAACCCAAATAAAAATGGATCTTTTAGAGGATACCCTTAACTTATGTTGAAAAGTGTTCAGCGTTTTAACTTAATGTCCAATATAATGAAATAAAATTAATTAATTAATTAATTTATATCCTTTTATGCATTAATTTTATTGAATATAATTTTATTACTTCCATTTATTTGATGAGTTATAAGATATAATTTTATCATGTGGGAGCCTTTGTTTTCATGGATTTCTTGATCTGTTTACGTGTACAAGGGTATGTAAGATCATGTAAAATGGTAAAATATATCTATAATTTTGCTATAAGTTTCTAATTAATTTATAGAATATTAAATGGTAATATAATTCCTTATTAATTTTTTTGTGATAATTAGTCATTAGATAAAATGCTTTTGATAATCGTTTAAATTACTTTATCGGGTTTCCGGTCATCACAAACTAATTTTGTTTTATTACGTAACATGATGGGTATATAATATTAAAAAACATTTCAATGTCTATAATACATGAATTTTTATTTTTTTTGAACATAAAAATTATTTTATGACCATCATTTAAGGAGATAATGGAAAATAAAAAAAATTGTCCATGATGTCGGTAAATTGACAAATCACATGAGATATTATTATTTATAAAATAAAAGAGTGAGAGAGAAATGAGTATGATGATGTATATTACATAAAAATGATATCATTATAGTATATAAATAATAATTGATTAATCCTGCGTCTTTGGATACTATAGGTGAGAGATGTATATGAAAATAAAAGAAATTGAAAATAAAATAAATGAAATAAAATATTATTTTTCCCTCTTGATTTATCCTCCTAGAGAATATTCTAAATGGGATTGGATTAGGTCATTTAAAGAGAGAAAAGACTCTTTGACAAGGGAGTACTACTAATTATGAGTAATGGGTAGAAATATGACTTGATTCAATGCGTTGAAAGTGTGATGACATGGGGTGGTTAGGGTTGTTATTTATAGTGGATGAGAGGGGTGTTTTTGAATATTTCAATCGTTTGGTTATTATTTTTGCTCATGATTAGGAATATATTGAGAATTATCACTAAATATATTAAACTAGTTATGGTTAGTTTGGGATTAGGGTGACTAAATTAGTGATTATAAAAGGAACAATGTATTTAACTTATTATTTATTTATATTGTAAATTAAAACATTTTTTTATTCTCAAAAATATCAATTATTTGAGAAAAATCCCAAAAATTCACCATAACAAATTTTAGAGGTTTAGAATTATGATATGGTTTAAATTTTATTAGAACAATTTTCTAAACATGGTAAATTTGGTTTTAAATTAAAAAAATTATTTATACAAAAAATAATAGTTTAAATATTAAAACTGATTTTATAAAAAATTAGAAAATTATTTAAAATTACAAATTAATAGCCTAAAATTAGAAGAAATCGAAATTTTAGCATATGAATCATTTTAATGAATATGAAATTTTTTTAAATAATATAATCAATAATAAAATTTTAATTACATATTTATTACATAAAAAAATACCAACACTTAACCAATAATTTTTAAATATTTATCTATATATAAAATGATATAATTATATCATTAAAAAATTTAAATGATGTTTAAATTTTATTTATCCTTTCATGAGAGAGGTTACAATATGAGTTGGTTAGTTTACATCTCAAAATTATCATATTACTATTCCAAGGGTCATAATACTATTTCATCATTTTATGTTCCTTGAATTTGAGAAATAGACATTAATTCATTCATATTTCTTTTATAATGTTTTCATTGATATATATGTGTGGTTCTATAAGATTTATTCGAATTGAATAATCTTTAAGATGGTAAATTTCATTTATTCAATTCTGGGTCGTTACACCCTACCATACATTAAAAATTTCTTCCTCAAAATTTCTATATTTTCACCTCATAAAAATATCTGAGTAGTTCTCCATCATATTTCTATAGGATAACGCATCATATAAGGCCCCATCCATAAACCATAATTAATCATGAGTTATTACATGATTACACATTGAGGATCTTTTCAGGTTTAGAGTTTTAGAGAATTAGATCATGAAACTTGCATTACATTCCACATTTAAACAATGTGGTTACATATAAGATAGTATTCAATCTTCACATCAACGGTAAAATATTTAAAATAAAACACGGATTCTTTCTTGACACATCCTTGACACTATCATCACATCATGTACCTTTCCCTTGACCTGTGAAAAACATTTCAAAAACATGGGATGAGCATAAAAAGCTCAGTAAGGGTTATAAAAATATGGAAAGGAAACATGAGTTCATATATACATAAGAATGAAATCATAATTTACCCATAAAACAAAGGCACCTTAACATACCTCATCAAATAATGAATAAATCATAGAAATCATAAGACATAAAAGGTGACTTGAGACATTCATAACATTCTTTCGTAGGGAGTAACCATCTTGGTTACGTTTGAAATACCCATCACAGTATATTCCCTAAATCTCTTCGGAGAACCTTAACGTTTCACTCCATCACGTTACCCAATGCATTGGAGAGCTATATCGGGCTCACCCACCCTTAGTTTATCACGGAACCACCCGTCTTCCTAACAATGCCCAAGAACCATAACATAATCTTATCACATAAAACATGCGTAAAGGAAACATAACATTTCCACCTTTCAATAACAAGATATCAATACAACACATTGATATAAATACATTATTAAAACCATTTTCAATACCAAAATAAAAGAAAAGTAAAACATGGTATTTATTTTTCTTTTAAAAAGAAGGTATGGCTTGTAGAGGAAGCCGAAACTCAAATAATGGTCATGACAGCGGAGAAGTCGTTGTCGCCGCATACGTACGACAAAAACATTCCATTTTGTCGTTTAATAAACACTTAATATAAAAAATAATCCTTTTGAATAAATGTAAAAGTCAAAGGGGTTTATACACTATATAAAATAAGGTTGTGTATAAAACAGAATATGCCTTAATGAAAGAAGATTGAGACGAAGTCCCTTACAAAGACGGTATCCTTGGTTTAAGGATAAATCAATTACATAATTATGTGTGACAAATGAATACAACAAATATAAGTGGATATAATGTATAAAATAATCAAAGGTCATTCACACATATTCAAAGGATGACATATTTAATAAATACATGTTGAACCCAATGAAATCGAAATTGGGTTAAAAAGTTCCCTTGACAGCCTAACAGTGTCACATCAAAATGAGTTGATGAGAGATAAAAAATGTTATATCATCACTTGGACATAAAATTTACATCAATAAGGATATATGAGAATATATCCCAACATAACAATATGTAAATTAAAATATCCAACCAAAAGAAGTCTTTTAAAAATAGGAGGGTGGAAGGTTCCCTTACCGACATGGGTATCTTTCGAAACATACACCTCGTGAAAGAAAGACAATACAAAATTGATGTAAATACTCATAAATTAAACTATATTACACAATGAGTAAAATAATGGGCAGTACATACACCACTCAAAGGAAATTGTGGCAAATGTAGCATAAACATCACAAGAATAAATGTGAGACGAAAAATCCCTTACGAAAACTCAGCAGCCTAACGGTGCCACTTAAAACGTCCAAAAATAGAGTGATGAGAAAAAATAGGGTATCTCATCATATTACAATAAAATTTACAGAAATATGAATATAAAAGAACATCCCCCATCATAACAAACAGGAGCTTAAATTAAGTGACATAAAGGAGAGTACTTAAAAAGAATGAGAGAGGTTAGATCTCTTATGAAAATTTGGCTGCGTAACAGCGCCACTCAAAACTTCCAAAATGGATTGATGAGAGAGAATAGGGTCTCTAAACACATGAACATAAAAATTACGGTAAGATTAATATAACAGAACATCCCAAAAAAAAGAAAGATGAGCTTTAAAAATAATTACATAAAAGAGTGTACTTAAAAAAAGAGTTGAGTAGGATCCCTTACCTCAAGTCCAACTTGTCTTGTTAGTTTCATTATATTCCTGAATAATAAACATTGTTCAATTAATAATTTCCTAAGTACCTCCTTTAGAGATTATTATTCAGTTCATATCACATATTATAATGTTATAATAATTTTTTAATAATGTTAGTTCATATCAGACGTTTTTGCCGATGTTTGGTACATGAGTCAAAAATGAACCTGTTTGAAAAAAAGATTTCCCATGTAGTTATAAGTAAATAATTTCCAGAATAGTATTAATGATTAATATATCATATATATCCAGTATATATTCATTTTATACTATTACATATCATTTGTAGATAAAAAACAAAAATCACCGTTCATGGAGACGGTAGGCCGTACGTACGCATGAACGCTACTTTCATTTTTTGTCATATTAATTTTATTAAAACAAAATGAAGGAGATATATATATGTTATAATTATAGAATTATATCCATAATATAGATGTAATATATTATATATATATATCCATTTTATATATGTACTTATAATATTACATAACATTTTGAGATAAGAAATGAAATGTATCGTTCATGGAGACGGTAAGTCGTACGTACACATGAACACTGCTTCCATTTCAATTTCATATTTATTGTAATTAAATCATAATGATACATAATAGTATTTTAATTCCAGTATGGTATCATATATAATATAATTAAATATATCCTTTATATGTACCACATATGGTATTAACGAATCAAATCACTTTGAAGGGGCGGTAGTCCGCACTTCCTTAAATGAAGATATCACGTTTACCCATATTGGAAACCATAAAGGTACACCATAAATGAAAAATAAATAAGCTTAAGTAAAAAATAAACATATTAGATATCATATATAAATATAGTGTCTTCTTAATGGACACCTTTGAAGGTTTTAGAAGAATGTTGAACAATCATCGTTTCGGGAGGCAAAAATTTTCCATCCACGGAAACAGTATGTTCTTTAACCATTAGATGTAGGTGTGTGTAAGTTTAGCTCGGATAATTCTTTTAAAAACATCCTAGTATATTTGAGATACTTTATTTGTTACTAATTAAATGAATAAAATGAGTTTAGGGGGTTGGAGAAGAATAATAAAACAAAAGGACACAAGTGAAGACATTACCTTAAAATCAGGTAACTCCCTTTGGTTTGAGCTCAATGGCTTCCTCAGGAAGACCTCTGCCCAATGTGAGGATTCAATGATTTAGATATGGATGTGGAGGGACAAAGTGGGCATGGGTTGGCTGAGCCAAAGGCTTTGGAAGTGTGGGTAAGGAGGTAGAGGTGGGGGCGTTTTATAAGAGCAGAGGGGGGGCACTCTTGGAATGTAAGCAAATGTTACTTTATTTGAAAATGAGTTTCGGATTTAAAAGGTCCCACATTGATATTATTCGTGGATAAGGTGATAAGGGTTATAAATCCACCCAAACAATAGGTTTTGGACATGTTTAGGTCTTAGATATTACATTATCATTCCATTTTATTTAAATCGTTAAATAATGAGGTCATCGCTGCATCATCACGATGTCATAAATAATTTCATTTATTTAATATTTAAAAATAATAAAAAAATAATATAATGTAGGGAATCTTATTAGATTTAAAATTACTATTTATAGTCAAAAATCTGACTTGTATAACCCTATGCAAAAATTGTTTTAGTAAAACATCTCATGTTTGTTTCATTTTTTTACTTTATCATTAAATAAAAAGGTATTTATGTCATTTTCCAACCAATTTGGCTCCATGGGGTCCCCAAGGTGACCCATGGATTGTATTGGACGGACATGAAACATAAAATGATGGTAGGACATGTGTCTAGGTCATTTCAGTTTATTAAAACAATATTCTTACCTTAAACTCCACTAATTACCTCAAATCACGATTAAAAACATAATAAGTTACTATTCACCAAAAAATCATTTTTATCCCATTGAATCACATTTTACTTCTTAATGACAACCATGTATGTCGGATTTTTTAAATTCAAAACACAAAGATGGAAAAATTTCATTTAAACGGAAAAATCAGTTTTTATAAGTACCACTTACTGGTTTCACTATTCATCAAAAATTGAAGTTTTTCAGAAAAATTCCAAAAATTCACCATAAGTTATATTTGATATTCAGAATTCAAAAATGAAGTCTATTTTACAAAATTCAAAACATATAAGTCACATTAATTAAATTAATAATTATCTTCCGCTGTCAGAGAAAATAGCGTGTTTTTTATGAAATAATAATTATCAAAAGATTGACACTAGTTTACGTCTGATTTCAAAGTGAAATTAATTCCAACGACCTCTATTGGATTTAGTTGTAAAAATATATTCTAATTTCACTTAAAAAAATTCAAAAGATAATCTAATCATATAAATAAATTAGACTAAAAAGCGGTTTTGAATTAAAATACAACATTTTACACTATTCATTAAAAAATCAACTTTATCGGAAAGATACCAAAAAATTACACAAAGTAAATTTTGATGTCTCAATTATTAAGAAGAGTTTTATTTGGTCCAATATAATGTATAAGAGTGAAGAAAAACTATATTTAATGACGGTTCGACATCAAAAGGCGATAGGTGAACCTTTAGTGAAAACTAGGGCATATACGCGTAAAATTGAATTCATTCTCTATTTTAAGAATTTATCTTTTATTGGATAAATGTAAAAACATTTAAAAACATATATAATCATATTTGAGTTATTTATATCCATTCCCACCAATACAAAGGCTACATGTTAACTACCATTTAAAATAATATTATTTTATTATTAGAGAGCAACGTAAGATTCTCAAGAAACTTGTTGTTGCGTGTTGGGTACGCCATCTATCATAGCTTCCCCTTTAAAGTAATATTAGTATTTGATTCAAAAATATGGATAAATATAAAGATGTCATATTCTTTATTTACCTGGGGTGTTACATCCTTCCCCCTTTTGGGAATTGCGTCCTCGCAATTTTAAAATTGGGCTTGGAAACATCCTTAAAAGTCCCACATCGGAACAAGTGTCGATAAAACAATCACTTTAAAATAAAGAAAGATAAGTACAAAGGTCACCCCAGTTAACCCATAATAGGATTCGAAGTACAACAATATGGACATGGAGTAAAAAACAAACGGTCATGTTCTGATGGAGAGTGAAAGAAAACATGTTTAAGAGAAAGTTAACCACAAGAAAATCACAAACATGTGATGGGTTAAATGGTATTCGATTCCCCAGTAGGAAAAGTTAATAGAAAACATTTATGTTTTAAGTTACTTTCTATTTAGGAATTTATTCATAAGGAAACATAATCACTTATCATGTTAACTTTCAACTTTTTCTCCAAAAGATGGGTATTTAGGAAGACTTGTTCACATTAATAGTACTATAATCAACTTCTATAGGATCACCTAATCCACAAAATAGAACTATATTCTTCCCTTGTCTTTAGACCAAAACCAAAACCAAAAAGGCTAGTAAAAGATTAGATAATCCAGAATACGATAACCCCTTATAAAAAGAAATTCTATTCCTAATCTCCAAAATTTGTCCAACAAAACCCAAAGTTCAACGAGGACCATTCGATAATCAAATTGTCCGTAAAATTCCTCAATGTAAACCAAACTAAGATTGAAACCTAAATATTTGAGGGATTTAGTCACATATTATTCCAAGTTAAATCAAAACATTTATCTCCAAACAACATCACATTCTCTTAAAGTCTAAGTATTGAAAAGTAATTAACCTAATCACATATCCTTTATGATAGGTTAATAAATATACATAGATAACCTAAAATCAACCTACTCTTAATTCATAAAATCATCTAACTAAAAAGAATCAGTCAAACTAACTAGGGGCTTCACGTAGTCCAGTGGTAGGCGATAAATACCAGTTGCACTTTTTTTGTGGGTTCGATTCCCGCAGCTTTGTCCGACGCGACGGGTTGTCACACGGTCTGCGTGTTGTCCTTTTTCCAAAACTATATAATTCTCAAATCATTCCCCAAAAAGAGATAAAATCATCAAAAATAACCATAACATAATTTAACCTCAATTTTACCTCATGCCTTTCACTTCCATCATAACATATAGTATCCCATAATTACCTCAAAAGAACGGATCATATAAACTCTAATGGTTACCTTTATAATTATTACCTGAACTTACACAATGATTGGTTATCTCATATATGATGCATTATATAACATAACAAGGTTCAAGTGGTTTATCATGACTCATTGATAGTTGGTTTAGAACAACCACGAGTTTCGTCATTGAATACCCCATTTCATCCAGTCTCTTAATCAGAGAACCACCATAGTTTCCTTCAAACCAATTGTCACTTTGGTGCCTGCTAGATCCAACATTTTACTAAAACCAAAAAGGTCAGTGTGAGTATATCAACATAACCATCATGTACTAATGAGTGAGATAAACACTAATATATACTTACTCATTCAATTTATCTAAAAACTATGACACTTTCTAAAATCCTAGCCAATATGGTAATGTCACTTATGCTTAAAGAATACCCTAACCACTAAAGTTATCTAAACCGACCTTTGATAACAACTATAAGGCCCCAGCCTTAAACCATAATTAATCTTGAGTTATACAAGATTACACATTGAGGATCTTTTTAGGTTTAGAGTTTTTGAGAATTAGATCATGAAACTTGCATTGCATTCCACATTTAAACGAAGTGGTTACATAAAAGACAGTATTCAATATTCCCATCAACGGTAACATATTTAAAATAAAACATGGATTTTTTTTGAAACATCCATGACACTATCATCCCATCATGTACCTTTCCCTTGACTTGTGAAAAACATTTCAAAAACTTGGGACGAGCATAAAAAGCTCAGTAAGGGTTATAAAAATATGGAAAGGAAACATGAGTTCATATATACATAAGAATGAAATCATACTTTACCCATAAAACATAGGCACCTTAACATAACTCATCAAATGATGAATAAATCATAGAAATCATATGACATAAAAGGTAACTTGAGGCATTCATAACATTCTTTCGTAGGGAGTAACCCTCTTGGTTATGTTTGGAATACCCACCACAGTATATTCCCTAAATATCTTCGGAGAAACCTTAACATTTCACTCCTTCGCGTTACCCAATGCATTGGAGAGCTATATCGGGCTCATCCGCCCTTAGTTTATCATGAAACCACCCGTCTTCATAACAATTCCCAAAAACCATAACATAATCTTATCACATAAAACATGCATAAAGGAAAAATAACATTTCCACCTTTTAATAACAAGATATCAATACAACACATTGATATAAATACATTATGAAAACCATTTTCAATACCAAAATAAAAGAAAAGTAAATCATGGTATTTATTTTACTTTTATAAAGATGGTATGGCTTGTAGAGGAAGCCGAAACTCAAATAATGGTCACGACGGCGGAGAAGTCATTGTCGCCGCGTACGTAGGACAAAAACATTCCCTTTTGTCATTTGATAAACACTTCATATAAAAAATATTCCTTTTGAATAAATGTAAAAGTAAAAGGGGTTTATACACTGTATAAAAGAAGGTTGTGTATAAAACAGAATATGCCTTAATGAATGGAGATTTAGACGAAGTCCTTTACAAAGACGGTATCCTTGGTTTAAGGATAAATCAATTACATAATTATGTGTGACAAACGAATACACAAAATATAAGTTGATATTAAGTGTAAAATAATCAAAGGTCATTCACACATATTCATAGGATTACATATTCAATAACTATATGTTTAAGCCAAAGAAATCGAAATTGGGTTAAGAAGTTCCCTTGACAGCCTAACGATGTCAAATCAAAATTAGTTGATGAGAGATAAAAAAAGGGTATCTCATCACTTGGACATAAAATTTACATCAATAAGAATATATGAAAACATATCCCAGCATAACAATATTTAAATTAAAATACCCAATAAAAGAAGTCTTTTAAAAAGAGGAGGGTGAAAGGTTCCCTTACCGACATGGGTATCTTTCGAAACATACACCTCATGAAAGAAAGACAATAAAACATTGATGTAAATACTCATAAATGAAAGTATATTACACAATGAGTAAAATAATGGGAAGTAAATACACCACTCAAAGGAAATTGTGGAAATTGTAGCATAAATCTCACGGGAATAAAAGTGAGACGAAAAATCCCTTACGTAAACTCGGCAGCCTAACGGCGCCACTTAAAACTACCAAAAATGGATTGATGAGATAAAATAGGTTCTCTCATCATATTTCAATAAAATTTACAGCAATAGGAATATAAAATAACATCCCCCATCATAACAAACATGCGCTTATAAGAAGTGACATAAAGAAGAGTACTTAAAAATAAAGAGAGAGGTTAGATCTCTTACGAAAATTTTGCAGCCTAACGGCGCCACTCAACACATCCAAAATGGATTGGTGAGAGAGAATAGGGTCTCACATCACATGAACATAAAAATTTCAGTAAGATTAATATAAAAGAACATCCCAAAAACAATAAATATGAGCTTTAAAAGGAATGACATAAAAGAGTGTACTTAAAAAGAAAGAGTGGAGTAGGATCCCTTATCTCAAGTCCAACTTCTCTTGTTCGTTTCTTTAGATTCCGGAATAATAAACTTTGTTCAATTAATAATTGCCTATGTAACCCCTTTAGAGATTATTATTCAGTTCATATCACATATTATAATGTCATAATAATCTTTTAATAATGTTAGTTCATATCAGTCATTTTTGTCGATGTTTGGTACATGAGTCAAAAATGAACTTGTTTGAAAAAAGATTGCCCATGTAGTTATAAGTAAATAATTTCCAGAATAGTATTAATGATTAAAATATCATATATATTCAGTAAATATTCATTTTATACTATTCCGTATCATTTGGAGATAAAAAACGAAAAACATTGTTCATGGAGACGGTAGGTCGTACGTACGCATGAACGCTACTTTCATTTTTTGTCATATTAATGGAATTAAAACAAAATGAGAGAGATATATATATGTTATAATTCCAGAATGATATACATAATTTAGATGTAATATGTTACATATATATCCATTATATATATGTACTTATAATATTATATAACATTTTGAGATATGAAATTAAATATACCGTTCATGGAGACGGTAAGTCATACGTATGCATGAACACTACTTCCATTTCTACTTCATATTTAATGGAATTAAAACATACTAATACATAATATTATTTTAATTCCAGTATGGTATCATATATAATATTATTAAATATATCCTTTATATGTACCACATATGGTATGAACGAATCAAATCACTTTGTGGGGTCAGTAGTCCGCACTTCCTTAAATGAAGATATCACGTTTACCCATAATGGAAACTATAAAGGTTCACCATAAATGAAAAATACAGAAGCTGAAGTAAAACATAAACATATTAGATATAATATATAAATATAGTGTCATCTTAATGTCCACCGTTGAAGGTGTTATAAGAATGTTGAACAATCATCGTTTCGGGAGGCAGAAATTCGTCATCCACGGAAACAGTATGTTCTTTAACCATTTGATGTATGTGTGTGTAATTGTAGCTCGAATACTTCTTATAAAAACATCCTAGTATATTGTAGATACTGTATTTGTTAAAAATTAAATGAATAAAAGGAGTTTATGGGGTTGGAGATGAAAAATAAAACAAAAGGACACAAGTGAAGACATTACCTTAAAATTGGGTAACTCCATTTAGTTTGAGCACAATGGCTTCCTTGGGAAGACTTCTACACAATGTGAGGCTTCAAAGAGTTAGATAGGGATGTGGGGAGACAAAATGGGTAGTGATTGGCCGAGCCAAAGGCTTTGGATGTGTGGGTAAGGAGGTAGAGGTGGGGGCCTTTTATAAGAGGAGTGGATGGGCACTCTTGGAAAGTAAGGAAATGTTACTTTATTTGAAAATGGGTTTAGGATTTAAAAGGTCCCACATTGATATAATTCGTGGATAAGGTGATAATGGTTCTAAATACACCCATACAATAGGTTTTGGATATGTGTATGTCTTAGATATTACATTATCTTTCCATTTTATTTAAATTGTTAAATAATGAGGTCATCGCTGCATCATCATGATGTCATAAATAATTTAATTTATTTAATGTTTAAAAATTATAAAAAAATACTATGATGTAAGAAATATTATTATCTTTCCAATTACTATTTATAATCAAAATTCTGGCTTGTATAACCCTATGTAAAAATTGTTTTAGTAAAATATCTACTCTTTGTTTCATTTTTACATCATCATTAAATAAAAAGTTATTTATGACATTTTCCAACCAATGTGGCTCCATGGGGTCCCCAAGTTGACCCATGGATTTAATTGGTCGGACATGATACATCCAATGAGGGTAGTACATGTGTCTAGGTCATTTCAGTTTATTAAAACATTATTCTTACCTTAAACTACACTAATTACCTCTAATCGCGATTAAAAACTTAAAAAGTTACTATTCACCAAAAAATTATTTTTATCCCATTGAATCACATTTTACTTATTAATGACAACCATGTATGTCATATTTTTGAAATTAAAAACACAAAGATGGTAAAATTTCATTTAAACGGAAAAATCAGTTTTTATAAGTACCACTTAGTGGTTTCACTATTCATCAAAAATTGAAGTTTTTCAGAAAAATCCCAAACATTCACCCTAAGCTATAGTTGATATTAAGAATTCGAAAATGATGTCTATTTTACAATATTCAAAACATATAAGTCACATTAATTAATTTAATAATTAATTCCCGCTGTCAGAGCAAATAGCGTGTTTTTATAAAACAATAAGTATCGAAAGATTGACACTAGTATAAGTCTGATTTCAAAGTAAAATTAATTCCAACAACCACTATTGTATTTAATGGTAAAAATATATCCTAATTTCACATTAAAACCAATTCAAAAGATAATCTAATCATATAAATAAATTATATTACAAAGAGGTTTTGAATTAAAATACATCATTTTACACTATTCATTAAAAAATGAACTTTATCGGAAAGATACCAAAAATTTACACAAAGTAAATTTTGATGTCCCAATTCTTAAGAAGAGTTTTATTTGGTCCAATATTATGTATAAGAGTGAACAAAACTATATTTAATGACGGTTCGCCATCAAAAGGCTTTAGGTGAACCTTTAGTGAAAACTAGGGCATATACGCCTAAAATTGAATTCTTTCCGTATTTTAAGCCTTTATATTTTATTTGATAAATGTAAAAACATTTAAAAACATATATAATAATATTTTAGTTATTTGTATCCATTCCCTCCAATACAACGGCTACATGTTAACTACCATTTAAAATAATATTATTTTATTATTAGAGTGCAACGTAAGATTCCCAAGAAACTCATTGTTGTGTGTTGGGTACGCCATCGAGAATAACGTCCCCTTTAAATTCATATTAATATTTGATTCACAAATATGGATAAATATAAAGATGTCATATTCTTTAGTTTTCTGGGGTGTTACACATCACCTCGTACATTCTATGATTTTCACAAATTACTATAACCATATGACTCATCTAATTCCTCATCAGCTATTCTTTAGTGTCTATACTCTCGATAGGCTCTTCGTAGTAAGAAAAATCTGGTTCACAATATATACCTTCATAATTTATGATATACATTAGGTCAATCATGTACTTCCCCAACGGAGAGAATTGGATCACATTGTGTACTATAGATATGATATAATACAAATACAAATGATACTACAAAACTCCAACACCCTCTAATACTTCCAAAGTTCCAATATAGATGCAGTTCATATTCCCTTTCTTCCCTAATAATACAACACAATTACACAAATATATAATCAAGGAAACATAATCTCTCACTTGAAATTCAAAATCCATAATAATATTATTAGAATACATCATTTTTGAACATATGCTTATTTGATATGGTTTTGAATAGTCTTACGTTTTTATTGTTTCCTCCCCATGCTCTTGGCCTATAGGCATCCTTTTACTAACTTTATACCAATGGGTTGATGTATGCCATATCATTTCATAAAATTCATCATATGGTTCCATTTGAATTATTGAATAGATACTAATGATGTAGTAAAATTATACCAAAGGGAAAAAAATCTCATATACCAAGAATATCGAGTGAAAATGATCTCAAAATTTCTTCTATTATTTAAATTTTCCTTTATGATTTCCATTTAGTTTGTTGGTGATAATCCTTACTCAAATAAAGATCATTCTGCTTATCTTTATCAATACTTTCAAAAAATTCAGTGTAAATCATGGATCAGGATGAGAGAAAATTGAAAGAAGTGATTCATGAAGAATTAAAACATCATTAATATAGATTCATTCAATGAAATCCATTTATAAATACACTCTTCTAGCTAGGAAATGTGAAAATTTGTTAAGTCGATTAGAAATTACTAATATTGAATCATTCTTTCATGGTGTCCTTGTTAATCCAATGGCAAAATTCATTGTAATTTAATCCCATTTACTTTTAGGAATAGTAATTGGATTCATGACTCTTTTAGGATCATATATTTTATCATTCACCTCTAGAAAGACTAAACATATTGATACCAATAATAAATTCCATGATTTATTTCATCCCATGAGAAATTTTCCAAGAAATATCTATACATCTTAGTAATACAATGGTGTATTGAGAAATTCAAGATATGTGCATGATCTAATAGCTCCTTATTTATCTCATGTATTAAGGGAACACATAGCCTCCTCAAATAAAATTGAATTCCATCTTCACACATGAATTCTACCGAATTCCCATCTTTCACATATTTAATTTTCTTTTGATGATTATTATCATGAGAATAAGAAATTATAATTCTTTCCAATAAATATTATTTGGGAAACCAATTGAAAAAGAAAGGATGGTTTACCATCATTTATAATTTCGATATCCATATTTACTAGATCTATAAACACATTAACAATTTCAATCTTAATTTTTTTTTAAACACCATGATCCTTCTTACAAAATACATCAGCTACATTATTTTTCTTCTTTGGATGATAGTGTATTTAACTATAATAATCCTTGAGTTTCTCGAACAATTTCATTTTCCACATGTTGAGTTCCTTCAGGGAGAAGATATATTTAAATCAATTATAATCGACATATATCTCAAATAATTCACCCTAGATAGAGTGTCTTTATATTTTGAATAGAAAGAATGATTTTTCGTACACAAAATCATGACTTTTATAGTTCCAATAATGAGTTTCTAACTGAATTAATGATATTAAATCACTATATAGTTCTTTATAATGAATCATCCAAGTCATTTATTTGATTCATCATTATAAATCACAAAACCTTCCATTTCTCGATTTTAGAGTCAACAACAGCTCATTCAATAATCAATTCTGCAATTCATCAAAGCATTCTTCACATTCCTATGTGAGAATAAACTTAGCCCATTTATGAGTAATCTTTATTAATGGGTTAGAAAATATAGAATTTTTTTTAACAAAACGCTGATAGTAATGTACTAAATCAATGAAAATACATTCCTATTTTCTATTCGTTGGTGTTGGACATTCCTAATCTACCTTTTTCATTCATAAGATCAACTAATATTCCATCAATAGATACAATATGTCTAGGAAAATAATTTTTTTGAAGCCATGAATTCCCACTTTCTATACTTATAATATAAGTATTTTTCTTTTATGTATATCTAGAAAAATGTAAAAATTATTCTAAAAGTCATTATATATTTTGTAATATATCAAGATATCATGAATAAATTCAATAATAAATTCATCATGGTAATACTAGAACACTTTGATAAATGGATTCATAAGAACTGATTGTGAATTAGTTAGACCACATTGAAATATTGTATACGTGGAATGTACATACCTAGATTAAAATGTTTCATTTATGATATATTATTTCCACAAGTGCAATTGATGATATCCAGATAAATGGACAATTATTAAAAAAATAATATTCTCTAAAAATTTGATCAAATAAATAATCATTGAGTAGAAGAGGACAATTGTTATTTTTTTATTAGGTCTGATTTCACTATAATAAATTCATAGCCTTATAGATCTATCTATATTCTTGTCAAATAGAACTGCGTATCCAAATAGAGAAACACTATGGAAAAATACCTTTTCAATAAATTCCACTAGTTTGTTTTTTAGACCAAATAATTCTATAGTGGCCATTCTTATAGAGCCTTTAATATAGGTATTCCACAATGAATTAAATCAATACAGAACTCAACATGCCGCTCAAAAGGATATTCAGGTCAATCCAATTAAAATATCAAAGATTAAATCGAAATAAATCATAGGTATGATACCTAGGTTATCAACTAAAGAATGTTTATATGAAATAAAGTGGATTGACCAAAAAATAATTGTTGTAATGAATTAAGAATTTTTATTGAGAACTATTTTATTAAATCAAAATGGAAATGTATATTTTTGGTAGATAAATAAGAATATAAAGAAAATATCATGATCATGATTAAAATAATGCATTGGTTATTTATGTGGAGCATTTAAAATTCATACTACTATGTTATTAGGATCATTAGACTCCATTATTGTGATCTCATAACATTAGACTTGATCCCTTTTCATTTTCTGGGGAATGATTCCTTAACTCTTAGGAAAATAAATTTCATAGTGTCCCATGTCCCTACAATTGTAGCACTGAACATTGACAGATTGTTTCATTCCCTTAAAAAAATGATCTTGGTGTCATTTTCTCTATGCTTATATAAAAATCATTTTACTTTTAAGTAGGGACTAGGGGTTTTCCTACTAAAAGTATCTAACATTGAAAAACAAAATTTTTTAATTATCCCATTATCCTTTCAATCATCAACCACTATTTTAATCTATTTTACATTAAATTAATAATACCTAAAAAATTATTTCTTTATTTTTATAGCACATGAGACTATACATTCGTATGTTGAGAATCTTTGGGAAAGCAATTCCCTTCAAAGAAATGGTTTTAAACCATCAAAATTTATAAATCTTTCTTCATGAATTAAAAATGTAATATTTGACATGCCATGAAATACTTGTAATTTTGGAATCGTAATTCGAATTTTTTTATCATTTCATTGATTTAGAATCATGAATTGATTCTCCATATTAGTTTGAAATTCTTTATAATTATTTTTATAGGAAAATATCCTTAAAATATATCCATTTAATATTTCTAATTTATTATTCATCATTTTTGTTTTCAATCTATGAACACCATTGATCAATATCTCGGGAGAGATAATAATCTTACATGATAACATTCTTCTATTCATTACATCCCAAATCATGAAATATCTTTTATAAGGAATGTATCTATTACTTTTCTAAAAATGGGTTTGTATTCCAATATAATGATGGATTATGTTGTCACAAAAGTGGTCTAACATTTCTCCTCCTAATTGTGGTTATGGATTCCTTATTTTGGTATGTTAATTGTTCATAACCTATGTCCACTATCCCAATTTAGTTATGAGTTTTTCAATATTAGTCTTAGATCATATACCAATATCATTACATTCTATATGATGACATTCCCTACATGTGATATGCATGCTGATTAGTTTTCATTCTTTACACTAGGTTCTATAAGTAAATAATATAATAAAGGAAATTTTATTGTGAATCATAATACATTATATCAATCTAGATAAATACCTAACATAAATTTATATTTTATACATATCTAATCACAGAATCGTAAAATTTGTGTCTTTTGGGATATATTTACTTTAAAATCATTTGTAATCATATGTAACAAAAATGTGAATTATCCAAAGAATATCCCCTGGGTGTATCATAGTAAGTGCACAATATGTATTGTCGTTGTGTCATTGTATTCAAAAAGTCAAGCCCAAGACACCTTTTCAGAGTTGTTACCCCAATGTATATATGTTACAGAAGCATGTTAACATGTAGTATTAATATAAGGATGTATTCCTAAGAATACCCATATAATCTATACCTTATAAAAAATGAAATTTTTTTCACATATTCTTAACTAAAAAATATATCATTTGTTCATTCTCCCTAATCTAGGTTTTCAAAATCAAGTTTACAAGGTTTCTACTCAACTACATCGTATACCCACTATAATTACCCTGAACCTAGTAGCCCGCTACTGGTGCCTAATTTATTACATTGGCATAGATATAGGACAAAAATTACAATGAAATGATTATTTTAGATGTTTTTGAATCTATATTATATACAATAACATTAAATTTCGACATTAAATGATATAAATAATAGAAACTGTATTGAAAATACCCATAAACACATTTATTTCCCGATATGTCATTCATAATATTCATATTTTCATCATTGGGTAAAATAAATCATAATAAAGGGTTGAGATCAAATGATCCATAAAGGTAAGTAAAATAGAAGAAGCTAGTATAAACAATAATTCATGGTGAACTAATAAAACACATGGCATTATAAAATAATTTTGGGAATAATATTGAATGAATAAGTGTAAAATAGATAATGATTGATAAATAATTACATGTGGAAGAATCTCCACCATATATATTATATTATGAAAATATATACATGTAAAATAAATTAATAATATCATAATGGGTGAATTCATATTCCACACATTAGAAACATTCCATTGAGGTCTTGTCCAAGATAATTTAAAATAAATTGTTAAGCACTCGACCGAAGTCCATTTCTATTTTCTCTCAGGGTACCTACTAACTCATCAAGAGGCTGTATTGGCCCCAAACCATTACATACCATTTCCATTTAATTTTTCATATTAATTGGGTTTAACATGGAAAACTTATATTATGATATTTAAATAACATGCCCCAATATCTAAATATAATCACTTACCATTCTGAGTAGTCTGGTGAATGGTATAACAATAGCACATCCACAGTGAAACTGATCATAAACCATTTAATAAAATATTGTAAATGATATTCATAAGAAATAAATCCTAAAAAATATTAATATTCATAACAAATGGTTATATATATGAAAATACAGTAAAACATTATAGATGATTTATTGGGAAAAATACCATTTATAACTTTACAAAGAAGAGATCTTCTGAAATTTGTTTTTATTTTCCATTAATTGTTTATTTAATCCCATATAATAAAAGTATATTTATAACTGAAAAATTAGTAGTTTTAAATAAATAATGTTTTATTATAATAGATTATGTATTTTACTTGAAAATGGGTGAGAAATCGATATGTTCCTTTGAATCGGGCTTGCATATCGAGAGGAATTGTAGAGGGAAACCATATAAATCAAGTATTTTCCAATAGAAGATAGTTGAACTGATATGGATACATGGTTTCTTACATATATATATAATTATGATTAATTAAAAATAAAGAATGAATTATTTATTTGTTGTATATAGAGATAAAGTTTAAACAAAAAGAAAATGGTTGTTTGGGAAGAAACCCCTACCTTATGTCAGAAATAAAATCACATGTATACTAAATGTTCTGGAAAATAATATTAAATACATTAATTTAATAATTATCAAACTTTAATAAATTTATATTATTTAATATAATTTTTTTATGTCCATTTATGCTCTTTTTTATGAGTTTTATGTTACCAATTTATATTTTGGGTGTATTCGTTTCTGTGGTTATCATGATCGGTTTAATTTTACAAGAGTATGAATGTTCATGAAAATTGGGAAAACATTTACCGAATTATTGTTAAATATTATTAATAAAATTATATAATATTAAAAGGTTATATAATAATTTTTTGTTGGAGTTTGAATCAATAGATAAGGCATTAATGACATTTGTTTAGATTAATTTGGTTGTTTTTCGATCATCACATCCTAGTTTTTATATTCATTAACACCATGTGTAAATAATACTTATATAATTTTACATTGGCTGTAATATATATATTTTTTAATTTTTGTAAAATTAAAATGGTTTTATGACCATCTTTGATAAATTTAATGGAAAAATAAAATGCATCATCCATGATATCGGTAGATTAACACATCACATGCGATGAAAACATTTATAGAATAAAAGATAGAGAGGGTGAGAGAGAAAAGAGTTCGATGATGGATAATCCATCAACATGATATAATTACAATCAATAAATGATACTAGAGATATAATTTCTCTTTGGAGAGTATTGGTTAGGGGTATTTGAAAATAAAATAATTTAAAAGAAAGTGGATTATAAAATCTTGAATTATCCATCTCGAGAACAACCGTAATGGGAATGGTTTTGGCCTTTTGTTGTTAAAAATGTATCCTAGACATTGGGTAGTATCCTGGGAAGAGGATTTTGTGGGAATTTGACAAGGATATAATCCTGGAATGTGTGAGGAGATATAGTGGTAAGGGCTGGTATTTAATACGGAGGACAGTTGTGTTTGTTGGAATATTTTAACCACATGTTTATTATTTTTTCTCAATTCTATGAATAGTTATATAATAATATCTAAATATGTTGAAATAATTAATGGGATTTAGAGATTTTTCTTTTTACATATTTTATTACTCAATTAATATTGTATTTATCATATAATGGACTGATACTGTAAATTACCATATTTTATTATCCATAAAAAATCATGTATTTTAAAGAAGTATAAAAAATTCACAACAAAAAAATTTCAATGTTCAGAATTCAAAAATATACATTATTTTATGAAAATAATTTTTTAAACATACGCAATTTATTTTTAATTAAATCAATTATTTATTTAAATGATATGTATTTAAATATTTAACTGATGTTATGAAACAATCAAAAATTTACTAAGGACTCATAAAATAATCATATAATCATAATACAACAAAATATTAACATATTAATCTATTTAATGAAAATAAATTTTAATTTAAATAATGATATTAATTATATTTCTGTAATTATATATTTATTACTTAAAAATATTTCCACACATAATTAAATTTTTTTAAATATTTATTTATATAAACTATTATATAATTATATCATACATTAATTTACAAGATGAAAAAAAAAATCATACATTCATGGGTGATGTTACAATTCATAAGTCTAATTTACTATTTTTATGTGTCATAGTACAATTCATAATTTCATGTCACAATTTTATCTCTATGTTCTCCTTAACTTCTAGAAATAACCCTTATTTCATTAATTTTCCCTTAAAATGTTTTTATTAATTCCTCTATGTGGATTCATGTGATTTAAACTATATGAAATATTTATAATAATATAAATTTCATTGATATAATCCTCATTCATTACAAGCTCTCCCACATGTAAAGAATCATTTTACCTCTTTGATGTATTTCCCTATGTACTTCTTTATCCACTTTTAACATGTTGGTACATAAATTTTCATTTCACCATGTGATCTATTATTTTATTTTCCTTAAAACTCTATATTATTATTTTTTCCATCAAAATCATGAAAAATATTAAGGGATTCTATCTTTTATTTCCACTTTCACAGTTCATTGATTGATTCTTTCTAAGATAATGATGTCTTTTTTTGAAAATCACTTTTGAATATGTGGAATCTAGATACTAATGAATTGATATATTATGATTTTATGTTTGATTGTAGTACAATAAATATACCATCCACATACTGAAATGTTTCCATCTAATGAACTAATGGATTCGTTATCCTTCCAATTTATCTTATGAAATTTAGTCACCATTTTAGTATGATGACTTCTTGGAAAATAAATAATATAAAATACCATTTTATCTCCAAAAAATATAGAGAGATCATACATACTTCTTACCTTATGTTCATGATGATAGTTTTCAATTAATCATCCTAATTTTCCAAGTGAAAAAAGCTAAAAAAAATTTACCATGTGTTAAGAAATCGTGACTAGAAAATATATATTACATTCAATTGATCTATTACATTGAAATCAATAAATTAGGGGACCCACAAAAAGAAGTTGGATGTTTCCCCATAAAATAATCAATATCATTTCAGTCATTAACTAGTGTATTCAAAATCTAAACATTGTTCATGTTATTATTCAGTAGCTGAGAGTGTTCAGAATGGATTATCAAAATATTTCTCGTTAAGGCTCTAATTCCCCTTGTCTTCTCATGATGGTGACATTTTTATGGAACATTACATATTATATAAACAGTATTCCACATAGTATCATCTATTATCAAAATCCAAAACCAATAATTAAATTACATGATTAACAATAATCATATTGAGAAGTCTTATAATAAGAAAATCAACAATCAAATTACTTAAATTACTACACATTCACATCATACATGGACACATTAGGATTATAATATAACTCTTTTTGTTAAATATAGATTATTTATGAAATATCCAGGTATAATTAGGAAAAATTATTATTATATAATTATTAAATATTTTAAATTGAGTTTTATTTATTATAAAAATTTTAAGTAAATTATCAGTTAAAAATGAAAAACATTAATTATATCAAAATTGGGTTTTTACACATTACATGGTTTTATATAAAAACATCATTAAAATTTTAGATTTTTTATTTTTTAAAATTAAATTCAATTTTAATTTTAGATTATAAAAATTATCATTGTGTGAAATTTTGGTATTTATCTACAAAATATGTTTATTTAATATAGAGTGAAAAATAATAGTTTTTATTAAAAATGTATTTTCTTTTCATGTATTTACAAATTATAATTATATCATTAAATTTTTTAAAAACTAATTTTACTATTTTGAATAAAAAAATCATTTTTGGTATTTGGAACTAATTTTATACATTAATTTTATATACAAACATTTTAATACCTATAAAGGCTTTTTTTTAAATATTTTGTAATGTATTTTTACAGGATCAATTTTAAATTAAAATCTCCTACTTAAAAACTGAATATTAAAAAATGGATTCTATATTGGGAATCAAGTGGTATTTATATTTTAAATATACCCATTTTTTATGATCATTAGAAATATTAAACATTTTAAATATTATTCACCTCAATAAGGTGAATTCAGTTAATTATGTTTGAATATTTTGTTATACGGCCTAAAACTCATAATAAAATATGTATTTATATAACATTAAATGTTTATTTCAAAAACTAATTTCCACCATTTCATGACTTTGAAATTTACTTTTAATTTCCATTGGTTATAAATATTATAATATATTAAGTAAATAAAATTTCATAATTGTAACTAAAATTGATTTTAATTAATATAATATTATATAATTAGAATAAAGGAAACATATTTATTGTTATATTGGTAATATTGATAAAATATTAGTTTATTGTTACGTTAATTAGTATTTAATTATTTTGTGATGAAATAATTATATTAAATTCTTATGCAATGCCAATAAATTATAAATTCAATTTTTATGAAATAAAATAGATGATAATAAAAATGTTGAGAGTATTATAATTTTGGTTAATTAATATTATAAAATATTTTTCTGCATAAATATAACATGTTAGGGAGTTTTATATTGATTAAATTTATGTTTCTTTTTTATAATGGTATTAACAATGGTAAATTAAATGAATAGGTCCAAAAATAACATTAATGTTATTTTATAGTAAATAATGATTTATTCAATTATTTAAAATTCATTGAGATATTACCATCATCCATGTGATTGTGATATAGTTTATAATTTTTTTATTTTATATTTATGTTTGGTTTTTTCCTTTTATATTAACCTTATCAAAAACAATACAACCAAAAGTAAGAATTCATAATGCACTAACTGTCAAAATGGTAAATAAGGGTTAAAACAAAAATATATAGCTGAAAAAATCACAAAAACATGTTAAATTCTGGTTTTATGTGTTAATTTTAACTCATTATCTTATAATATTTCAATTAATTTAATTATGTGAATGTGTTTCATGATTATTGATTGATTTTTATTTAATATATTTTTATTTCTAATAGTTCCCTCCCCTCACAAATAAAAGTGCTCATCTTCTCCTCCATCTCTCTCACATTTTGAGAAGTACAATACATTAAATACCAACCCATGTCTCCTCTAAAATTCACTCCTTGAATCCTAATGTCCATTATTTTATTATAAAACTATCATAAGAGGTATTTTCTTCAAACAGAAATAATTTGTCTTATGAAATACTATAGTTCTTAATCAAGAAATTTCAATTTATTTCTTCAAGAAAATACTAAAAAACTATATAACACATGATTAATTAATAATAAATTTTCTTAAAAACTATTATATAATATTATTCTATAATATTAATAAATATTTATATGTTCTTCCATCCAATGGAGAATAAAAGCATCATTCTTCAGTTTGTGTGGACTACGACCACCCTAAAGCGATATGTTTTATTTTAAATCACCGTACATCATGAATGATTATAATGATTTATTTTTAATATATATATATATATATATATATGATATTATATAAATATTTTTCATTTTTTTAAATTATTACATCATATATTGTCATAATATTCTATTCATTTAAAAATGATAATGTTGACCATGCGTACATGTAAATTACCATGACCAAGAAGCGATGTGATTAGTTTTTAATCACCACATTATGTGAAAGTAATATATAAATATATTAAAACAAATAATATGATATTTATGATATTATTATCATTATATAAAGATAATATAATACATATTATCTTTCCAACTTGATCCTTGATGAATGTAAATGTTACTTTTGCATACATATGACCGGGAATCTCTATGATTTTAATGTGGTTCATGTTTCATATACAACATTCATTACTCGTTTTAAAAGTATAATTAATTTATAAATATGATAATAATGACATTATTATTATTCTTTTGATGGTGGAATAATAATAAAAAATAACCCAGAATGGTCTAGAAAAGTCATATTAGATTTATAATCCAAATGTCCCCAAAACAACCAACATGAACTGAAATGATTATATATTTGAAACTAAAATGGAAATAAATAAAATAAAAGAAATAATAAAAAAGTTAAGGCATCAATATTTACAAAATAATTCAGATGATTTTATTTTTTAAAATGATAATGAACATATATAGTGAGTCAAACTTAGGTGAAGAACACTTTAATTTAAATGATCATATCAAATGTTTTTAGAATTTATTTTATAAATCCATTTTTTATACATGCCCATATTCATAATATAATTTTATAGATGACTTTATATGGTCATAAATGAATTATACAAATCCTTATAGGAAACATATTATTTTTTATTCAATGGTTTTCATAGGGGAATATTTTTATAGAACATTTTGACAAAAATCAAAAAGGAATAATTTATTTTAACATATATTGTTTCAACAATTTTTCTTCCAATATATATATATATATATTATAAGTTTTTATTACATAAAATTATATCATGTTATATTAAAAGATAAATATTATTTCTCTTTTTTATTGTTATTTTATTTTTTAAAATGGATTTAAAAAATATGGTATTTCGATATTCAAAATTGCTTTACAGACATGATAAAAAAAATTTAGGGATTTTATTTCCAAAAAAAAGCATACATAAATTGTTTCATCCAAGATATTGTACATGAATATAATATATCATGAACTACATTGGTAACTTTATCTTATATTATGGGTGATATAAATATATATTATAAGAAGGGTAATCCCAATATTGATCTCCAAAGAATAGGGTAATGATCATTATAATCAATGAAATTAAGAAACGAGTTAACAAGAAAGGATTCATGTACGGATTTATCTATTGACTAGTAATTTAGAATATGGTTTTAGCACATTTTATGAACAACATACTATAGGTTTCTAAAAAGAATTCATATTTTCTTATTTATGGGGTTTAAGTGTTTTCTTTTTAGAAAATGCATGTGTTATCTATATGGAAATGATTTTTTTGTATGGCCAAATAATATAATTGTAATGGTATTACTTTTTAAGTAGTTATTATTTTCATTAGATTAATTGATTTGATCAATTTTTATCTCTTTTTGAGATTTTTTCAACCATTGTTTTTAAAAAAATTATAGGGTTCATCAATGGGGAAAGAAAGTGAGAAATTATATTAAAAGTCATGAATATTTTTCATGGAGAAAAAATTTATTTAAAAGTATTATATTGTGAGTATAATTTATTATGAGAATAATTTTTAATATTTTAATATAATTTTTTTACATGTTTGATTTATTTCCAAATTCAATGAAAATAGAAATCATGTCTGTTGTAATGGCCCGGACCTTTCCGGTCTATTACATTGTGAAATGTTGGTGTTGGAGGTGTTCTAGGAGGCCAAGGGGACTTATCCCCAACACTTTGCCAATTTTCCAGTTCGGTGAACAGTGTTTCCAGTTTTATGAACAGTAACATATCGGTCTCACCGATCGGTATGACAGATCGGTCTCACCGATCGGTCTGACAGATCGGTCTCACCGATCAGTTTCACAGATCGGTCTGACAGATCGGTGTCACAGATCGGTCTGACAGATCGGTCTCACCGATCGGTCTGACAGATCGGTCTCACCGATCAGTTTCACAGATCTGTCTGACAGATCGGTTTCACAGATCGGTCTGACAGATCGGTCTCACCGATCAGTTTCACTGATCGGTGTGACAGATCAGTTTCCCGGATCGGTCTGACAGATCGGTTTCACAGATCGGTGTGACAGATCGGTTTCACAGATCGGTGTGACAGATCGGTTTCATAGATCGGTAGCACAGATTGGTAGCACATATCAGTAGCACAGATCGGTAGCACAACTCGGTAGCACAGATCGGTAGCACAGATCGGTAGCACAAATTTGTAGCACGGATCGGTAGCACAGATCCGTAGCACATATCGGTAGCACAGATCGGTAGCACTGATCGGTAGCACTGATCGGTAGCACGGATCGGTAGCACAGATCGGTAGCACAGATCGGTAGGTGTACAATAACGGTAGGTGAACTGTGTTTCCAGACTCCTACAGTTTTGCCTCTTTTGACGTTTCCTTTGACATAAAATACATTTAAAGCCTTATTTTAAGGGCTATTAAGGCCGTTTAAAATGCCATAAATTCTATATTAATTATTCCTAAGGCTTGGAATGTTTTACTTGGTCAAACCGCGTGGGTTAATACGATCCGTTTTTAATTGAGAATTAACCGGATCTTAAACCGTCACCTCGTTAAATCTTAAAAAGGGATGAGATATCATTCTCCCTTGTTCTTTCCCTTTTTTCTCAACTAAGAGGTGCTAGAACCTTTCAAACCTTTCCGTAGGAGTTGCACAATCAACCTTTACTCCTAGGATCAGTCCCGCTCTGTTGGATGCAACCAAGCTGTGATGATCATTCTTCCACATAAGTTGTCGCGAGGGGAGGATCGTGACCCGCTGTGTGGATAAAGGACGTCAAGAACTCTTCGAGGTAGGAGATTCATGGCTTCTCTAATTGTATATGTGCAATCATATAATTAGCATGATTTATCCCTTTAGATCACAATGAAATTGACCTAATTAAATACTTGAACCGGATTAAAAGAATTGGTTGATCGCATGTTGTTGCTTTATACCGTGATAACAGTTTTCCTCATGTTTTCCTAGATATAGTGATATCTATGTTTCTTTGATTTGTTGTTCGTTCATGATAGAAATTGATAATGAACATAAAGCCGGAATTAATTGTTTATTAATTAGCTAAAGATAAAGAGGCATGTAAATTAATCTGGTTATTGTCGTTGTTGTAGTAGTAATAATTTGTTAAACCATTGCATGAAACATGAAAACCTAAATGGGTTTGGGGGATGAATGTTTGGTTGTTGATGCATGCTTCGTGGTAGCAGTGCCGAGGCACATGCTCAGTTCCTCTTTTTAAGAAGCCATAGGTTGGGCTGTGTGTTTGGTATATGTATATATATAATTGTAGCTTTGTGTTTTGTCGCACCACACCCATGTCAAGCACCTAGTGTCGAACACTCACATTTTATGGGAGAGGGTGTTCCCCCTTAGTTACTAGCTCCTTCCTGCTCCTTCTTCCATAGGCTACGATGGCTTGAGGTGACCTTACACCCAAGACTCTTTGGGTAGGTCTCGGAGGCTGTGATGGCTTGAGGCGACCTTTATCCCAAGACTCTTCGGGCAGGCTTACCGTTCCCAAGAACCTTCGTGATGAGGCCCAGGTGTCTGTGGGCGAGTTAGTGGTTGTGGCCCAGGTGTGTGCAGGCGAGATGTGTGGTTGTGAGGTCCAGGTGTGTGCGGACGGGATGCGTGGTTTGGCCCAGGTGTGTGCGGGCGGGAAGAGTGTGGTAGCGTCAGGACGTTTTCCGTTAGGAAGAGCAGCATCTAAACCAGTGGAAAAGTAGCAGCGGGTTACCCTTGATATTCATTACTATATGCTATATTCTTGTATGCGTTACTTGGTGAGAGTAGCCATGGTGAGGATGGGAACATAGTATACCTGTTTAGGTGACGAGTTAGTTTCACTTGTTGTTCACTGGGCTTTAGCATGATTTCTTTACTTTTGAACGAGAGTCTTGGGGAGGATCCTACTGAGTATACTGTTATACTCACCCTATGTACATATAAACTGTTTTTCAGGTCACATGGAGCAGGTTGGAGATCATGCTGGTTACTACTAGCTTGCGGTTGGAGGTGGAGCTGTTCGGGCTTGTGGTCGCTGCCATTTTTCTTTCTTTTGGGTACTTTTAGTTTTCCCTTTCAGTTGTAGTACTTTTTCATGAAATTTCATATATGTACTAGGTTTCCTTTTATATTTCAGTTCTGAGTTGGAGTTGATTGGAGTCTATTCTATCTCTCTTTTCTGCATGTGTTCTCTTAGAGGGTAATGCCTCCCATTTGTATGTTATTATACCCTCGGTGCTAGTCGCCAACCTGGGGCCTACTGGAGGTGGGACTCGGGGGTCATTATATCCCTTCTCCCATTGCCGGCCCAGGAGGGGTACACTTTGTGGGGAGGGGGTCGTGACAGAGTGGTATCAGAGGTCTGGTTGAGGGATATGATGGAGTTTGGAGTTAGGCACATGTGAGGATGCATGGGATGGTAAGGCAACGGTGTCATTCATGTTTAGCATGTGGGGTAAACACTGGAGACCGGCAGAGACATAGGCGTTCAGGGCCCCCTATGATCTGTTGCACGGACCTTTAAGTTTACGATGACTACTAAACAAGGTGATACTGGTTGCAGAGTACAGACCTAGGAAAGGATCATGCATCATTATTCTTTGCGCCTGTGTTTGAATGGTTAGACCATGGGATAGGTACCTAAAATTAATAAAACAAAATAATTAATTAATTAATGTTGAATCTTGCATATTCCAGGATTAGGAGCTCTAACGGTTGTTATTTTACAGGTATAGCTCTAGGTCGACGACCCCGTCAGGTTTGCGCAGAAGGTGCCCAGCAGGCTATTCCAGCAGATCGCCGCCGGGTAGAGGTTGACGACGATGACACTTGGAGGAAGACACTCCAAGAGTTTCATTGCCAGAGTCTACAGAAGTAAGAGGGCTCCGTTTCAGATGCAGTCACAGAAGACTGTTTGGAGGAGGTTGAGATAGACTTCAGTTCGATTCGTGCTCGGAAGGAACACTAGGTGTCCTTGGTTGTAACGATGTTGCGTGGAGCAGCAAGACAGTGGTGGTTCTTGTTCCTCGGGGATCGTGAGGAGTCAACGATCTCATGGGAGGAGTTTCAAGACAGGTTTAGAGTTGAGTTTCTTTCATCGACTGCGAAGGCGTCCAGTCGCCAGGAGATTCTTACCCTTCGACAGGGGAGCTCCGGTGTTCGAGAGTTTGGAATCCGTTTCAGAAACCTTCTACGATATGCTTCAGACCTGTTACCAGATGAGGAGGCCAGGGCGAGGCATTTCTAGGAGGCTTTGCATTCAGAGATCCACCGCCAGGTCACCCCATTTATGCTGAAGACATATCTAGAGGTGCTGGCGAGGGAAGAGGTTGTTGAGAGGACTTTGGCCAGGACCGGATCGTCACGAGAGGGGAATCTTCATGATTCCTCACGAAGCAGAGCTGTGGTCCGGGGTTCCCGGTTTTCAGGACAGAAGAGTTTCCATTCACCTGGGGGTAGGTCCCAGCCCTTCCCATCTCGTTTCTCCGGAGGCAGCAACTCTCAGGCCTATGCAAAGGGATCAGGTGCTTGTTTTACTTGTGGTGGACGTGGTCATCAGCAGCGGGAGTGCCCAACTTTTAGAGCAGTCATCGTGCACCAGGCGCTCCACTCCAGGTTCCTCCGTAGAGGCAGTTCCAGCCGAGGCAGCAGCAGCAGGTGGCTACAGCTTTAGATCACCAGAGGGTAGATGGAGCAGGCAGAGGACAGCCCCATTTCGTTCCCCGTCCTCAGAGATCAGAGCGCGGCCGTGGTGGTGGTCATCAACAGGGTCAGAGAGGCCGTGGAGGTGGTCGTGGTCAGCTTCATGCTCTAGCGTTGCCAGCCCCAGGCGAGCTAGACGTCGTCTAAGGTACCCTTTGCTTGTTTTCTACCTTGGTGTATGCCTTGTTTGATTCAGGAGCGACACACTCCTTTATATCCCCTACCCTTGTCCACGCTTTGGGACTTGCGGTAGAGAGGCTTCCAGTGCCCTTGGCGTTGACTACGCCAGTTGGAGGTCGAGCTAGCTTGTTTGAAGTATGTAGAGACTGTGAGCTAGTGTTGGGGCAGCATCGCTCTTGGGGAGATTTTCTATGTTTACGAATACAACCATATGATGTCATCCTCGGCATGGATTGGTTGTATTCGGTGCAGGCTATTGTGGATTGCTACAGGAAGAAGGTCGTTTTCTTTGATGAAGATGGAGAGGAAGTAGTGTTTGTTGGTGAGAGAGATCCTCGGATGAGTCAAAGACGAGTTTCATCCTTATCATCCATGATGGCTGGGATGATGCTGAGTTCTTCAGAGGTTCAACAGTTGGTGTTTCCTAGGGTCGTAGAGGAGTACCTTGATGTCTTTCCAAAAGTGGTTGTATCCCTACCCCCTCGACGAGAGATCGAGTTTAGGATCGAGCTACAGCCAGGAGCGTCTCCTATCTCTATGTCTCCGTATAGGATGCCCCCTTCTGAGTTACGAGAGCTACGTATTCAGCTCGACGGTCTGTTGCAGTGTGGTTTTGTTCGGCCAAGTGTGTCACCGTGGGGTGCACATGTTTTTTTTGTAAAAAAGGCTGATGGCAGTTTGCGGTTGTGCGTCGATTATCGTCGCTTAAACAAAGTGACAATAAAGAACCGCTATCCTCTCCCACGGATTGATGACCTATTCGATCAACTGAAGGGTGCAAGTTGGTTTTCAAAGATCGACTTGCGGTCATGATATCATCAGATGCGTGTAAAGGATGAGGATATCCCGAAGACTACATTCCGATGTCGTCATGGGAATTATGATTTTGTTGTAATGCCATTCAGCGTGACAAATGCTCTAGCTGTTTGCATGGGGTTGATGAATGTTGTGTTCCGTGAATTCATGGACAAGTTTGTTGTGGTTTTCATCGAAGACATCCTTGTATACTCCACATCTGAAGAGGAGCATGAAGAGCATCTACGAGCCGTTTTGGGAGTTCTTCGCCAACATCGGTTGTTTGGGAAGTTGTCCAAGTGTGAGTTCTGGGCTTGAGATGTTCGTTTCGTGGGACATGTTGTGACTCAATAGGGAGTAGCTATGGATCCTTCGAAGATAGAAGCAGTGGTGTCTTGGCCAGCCACCAAGACCGTGTCAGAGGTGTGAAGTTTCCTTGGTCTCGCAGGCTATTACAGGAGGTTTGTGGCTAATTTCTCCCGAGTTGTGACTCCTCTGATAGCTTTGACCAGGAAGGATCAAGCGTTCATATGGGCTGATCAGTGTCAGACAGCTTTCGAGTATCTAAAGGAGAAGTTGGTAAGTGCTCCAGTCCTTTTTCTTCTAACGGAGGGAGTCCAGTTTGATGTTTTCTGTGATGCTTCACATCTGGGGCTAGGCTGTGTTCTTATGAAGCAGAGGTCCGTTGTTTCTTATGGGTCTCGGCAGTTGCGTCCCCATGAACGCAACTATGCCACCCATGATCTTGAGTTGGCAGTCGTGGTTTTTGCTCTGATGTTGTGGAGACATTACCTCATTGGTGAGCACTTTGTGGTTTTCACCGATCATAAGAGTTTGAGGTATGTTTTCTCCCAACGTGACTTGAACTTGCGGCAGCGTCGGTGGATGGAGTTCTTGCAGGAATACGACTTCGAAATAACGTATACACCTGGGAAGGGAAATGTTGTTGCTGATGCACTGAGCCGAAAGTCACGTAATGATGTTGTGCGTGAATCTGGTGATTCCTGGAGAGTGATGGAAGAGCTATCAGCTTTGCATCTTGATATGGGAGAAGTTGGGGGAAGAGGTTGTCTTTTCCAGATGACGGTGCAGTCATACCTGATGCAGAAGTTGGAAGAGTCTCAGTTGGGTGATCTAGAGGTGGAAGTTTGGAGAGACAGAGTTTTTTGTGGGGAAGCCCCTGATGGTTTGTCGGAGGATGAACAACACCGAGTTTTGTATCATGGAAGGCTTTTTGTTCCCTTGGCGATGCGCGAGACGGTTCTCCGAGAGTTCCATAGTTCACCCTTGGTGGTACATCCTGGTGTGACGATGATGTATCGATCCTTGAGGAGTCAGTTTTGGTGGCCTGGGCTGAAGCATATGGTTGCAGAGTGTGTGTCTCGATGTTTAGTCTTCCAGAAGGTGAAAGCCGAACACCGTGTTCCTGGTGGTCTTCTCCAGCACTTAGAGATTCCTCAGTGGAAGTGGGAGGACATCTCAATGGACTTTGTTACAGGTTTACCTCGATCTCCGGGAGGACATGATGCTATATGGGTGGTAGTGGACCGTTTAACTAAATCAGCCCACTTCATAGCAATCAAGAAGTCGAGCTCAGTGGAGGTTTTGTCGAGGCAGTATCTGGAGGAGGTGGTGAGGCTTCACGGAGTTCCTAAGACGATCATTTCTGATCGAGATCCTCATTTTACCTCTAGGGTGTGGAGAGGTCTCCAGCATGCTTTTGGCTCTCAACTGTGCCATAGCACTACTTTTCATCCTCAAACGGATGGTCAGACAGAGCGAACCATCCAGACTCTTGAAGACATGTTGCGCTCTTGTGTTATTGATTTTGGAGGTTCATGGAAAAATCACTTACCTTTGGTAGAGTTTTCTTATAATAATAGTTTTCACTCTACCATCGGCATGGCACCATTTGAATCATTGTATGGCCGGCCATACCGTTCTCCATTGTGCTGGACTGGGGTCGGAGAGTTAGCAATTCTTGGACCATAACTAGTGCAGAATACAACAGAGATGGTTCAGGTGATTCGTGAGAGGATGAAGACAGCACAAGATCGTCAGAAATCTTATGCTGATCAAAGAAGAAGACCCTTAGAGTTTAATGTTGGGGATCATGTGTTTCTAAAGGTGACTCCCTGTCGTGGGCAGCGAAGGTTTGGTCGCGGAAGTATGCTTTCTCCCCATTTTGTTGGGCCTTTTGAGGTGTTAGCTCGTGTTGGAGGTGTGGCGTATCGAGTAGCACTTCCCCCTCAGATGAGTCGGATACATCATGTTTTCCATGTATTGGAGCTCCGTCATTATCTTCATGATGAATCTCATGTTATCGATTGGGGAGATATCGATATTGATGATGATGCAACCTTCGAGGAGCGACCTGTGGAGATCCAAGACCACAGGGAGAAGGTGTTGCGTGGGCGTTCTGTCCCCTTAGTTCATGTCTTGTGGTGACACGATGGCATGGAGGAGAGTACCTGGGAGCGTGAGTCACAGATAAGTGCTCAGTACCCAGAGTTGTTCAATGTTTAACTCCTTTCATGTAATGATGTTTCCTCTATGGTTAGATCATTCATGTTTTATTTTTGTACCTTTGATGTGATGTTATGTTTGAATTGTTTGGGTATGGATTGTTTGTTCCCGGATGTCATAGTTTTGTTCCAGCTTTTGAACAACTCATGGTGGTTTTTCCCTGAGAGGTATCTTATGGGGTGGTTGTTCGGACCCCTCTTCTCTTCTGGGTTGGTTTTTAATTCTCGAGGACAAGAATGTTTTGAGAGGTATCTAATGTAATGGCCCGGACCTCTCCTGTCCATTACTTTGTGAAATTTTGGTGTTGGAGGTGTTCCGGGAGGCCAAGGGGACTTATCCCCAAAACTTTGCCAATTTTCCAGTTCTGTGAACAATGTTTCCAGTTTTATGAACAGTAAAAGATTGGTCTCACCGACCGGTCTGACAGATCGGTCTCACCGATCAGTTTCACAGATCGGTGTGACAGATCGGTTTCACAGATCGGTCTGACAGATCGGTTTCACAGATCGGTCTGACAGATCGGTCTCACCAATCGGTCTGACAGATTGGTCTCACCGATCAGTTTCACAGATCGGTCGGACAGATCGGTTTCACAGATCGGTCTGACAGATCGGTCTCACCGATCGGTCTGACAGATAGGTCTCGCCGATCAGTTTCATAGATCGGTCTGGCAGATCGGTTTCACAGATCGGTCTGATAGATCGGTCTCACTGATCGGTCTGACAGATCGGTCTCACCGATCAGTTTCACAGATCGGTGTGACAGATCATTTTCACGGATCGGTCTGACAGATCGGTTTCACAGATCGGTCTCACCGATCAGTTTCACAGATCGGTGTGACAGATCGGTTTCACAGATCAGTAGCACAGATCAGTAGCACAGATTTGTAGCACAGATCGGTAGCACAGATCGGTAGCACAGATCAGTAGCACAGATCGGTAGCACAGATCGGTAGCACCGATCGGTAGCACAGATCGGTAGCACAGATCGGTAGCACAGATCGGTAGCACAGATCGGTAGCACTGATCGGTAGCACAAATCGGTAGCACAGATCGGTAGCACAGATCGGTAGGTGTACAGTAATGGTAGGTGAACAATGTTTCCAGACTCCTATAGTTTTGCCTCTTTTGACATTTCCTTTGACGTAAAATACATTTAAAGCCTTATTTTAAGGGCTATTAAGGCTGTTTAAAATGCCATAAATTCTATATTAATTATTCCTAAGGCTTGGAATGTTTTACTTGGTCAAACCGCGTGGGTTAATGCGATCCGTTTTTAATGGAGAATTAACCGGATCTTAAACCGTCACCTCGTTAAATCTTAAAAAGGGATGAGATATCATTCTCCCTTGTTCTTTCCCTTTTTTCTCAACTAAGAGGCGGTAGAACCTTTCAATCCTTTCTGTAGGAGTTGCACAATAAACCTTTACTCCTAGGATCAGTCCCGCTCTGTTGGATGCAACCAAGTTGTGTCGATCATTCTTCCACATAAGTTGTCGCGAGGGGAGGATCGTGACCCGCTGTGTGGATAAAGGACGTCAAGAACTCTTCGAGGTAGGGGATTCATGGCTTCTCTAATTGTATATGTGCAATCGTAGAATTAGCATGATTTATCCCTTTGGATCACAATGAAATTGACCTAATTAAATACTTGAACCGGATTAAACGAATTGGTTGATCACATATTGTTTTATTATACCGTGATAACGGTTTGCCTCATGTTTTACTAGATATAGTGATATCTATGTTTCTTTGATTTGTTGTTCGTTCATGATAGAAATTGATAATGAACGTAAAGCCGAAATTAAATTTTGATTAATTGGCTAAAGATAAAGAGGCATGTAAATTAATCTGGTTATTGTCATTGTTGTAGTTGTAATAATTTGTTAAACCATTGCATGAAACATGAAAACCTAAATGGGGTTGGGGGATGATTGTTTGGTTGTTGATGCATGCTTCGTGGTAGCAGTGCCGAGGCACATGCTCAGTTCCTCTTTTTAAGAAGCCATAGGTTGGGCTGTGTGTTTGGTATATGTATATATACAATTATATCTTTGTGTTTTGTCGCACCACACCCATGTCAATCACCTAGTGCCGAACACTCCCATTTTATGGGAGAGGGTGTTCCCCCTTAGTTACTAGCTCCTTCCTGCTCCTTCTTCCATAGGCTATGATGGCTTGAGGTGACCATACAGCCAAGACTCTTCGGGTAGGTCTCGGAGGCTGTGATGGCTTTAGGCGACATTTAGCCCAAGACTCTTCGGGCAGGCTTACCATTCCCAAGAACCTTCGGGATGAGGCCCAGGGGTCTGCGGGCGGGTTAGTGGTTGTGGCCCAGGTGTGTGCGGGCGAGATGCGTGGTTGTGAGGCCCAGGTGTGTGCGGGCGGGATTCGTGGTTTGGCCCAGGTGTGTGCGGGCGGGAAGAGTGTAGTAGCGTAAGGACGTTTGCCGGTAGGAAGAGCAGCATCTAAACCAGTGGGGAAGTAGTAGCGGGGTACCTTTGATATTCTTTACTATATGCTATATTTTTGTATGCGTTACTTGGTGAGAGTAGCCATGGTGAGGTTGGGAACATAGTATACCTGTTTAGGTGACGAGTTTGTTTCACTTGTTGTTCACTGGGCTTTAGCATGCTTTCTTTACTTTTGCACGAGAGTATTGGGGAGGATCCTTCTGAGTATACTGTTATACTAACCCTATGTACATATAAACTGTTTTTCAGGTCACTTGGAGCAGGTTGGAGATCAAGCTGGTTACTACTAGCATGCAGTTGGAGGAGGAGTTGTTCGGGCTTGTGGTCGCTGCCGTTTTTCATTCTTTTGGGTAGTTTTAGTTTTCCCTTTCAGTTGTAGTACTTTTGCATGACATTTCATATATGTACTTGGTATCCTTTTATATTTCAGTTCTGAGTTGGAGTTGATTGGAGTCTATTCTATCTCTCTCTTCTGCATGTGTTCTCTTAGAGGGTAATGCCTCCCATTTGTATGTTATTATACCCTCGGTGCTAGTCGCCAACCCGGGGCCTACTGGAGGCGGGACTCTGGGGTCATTATCTCCCTTCTCACATTGCCAGCCTAGGAGGGGTACACTTTGTGGGGAGGGGGTCGTGACATCTGTCATCAAGAATAAAAAAATTCAATCATTGAATAAAAAATAAATATTATTCTATGTTTTATGGAAGTATAATTTTATTTTGTATTTTATTCAAGGGTTAAATTAAATTTTAGAATAAGAATATATTAATTTAATACCCTTGAAATATTGTAATTTAAATTTAATTTTAAATTATATATCATTTAATTATTACCCAGCTGATTTATCTAACATATTTATATTCAGAATGAATTTACATGGAGGAAATAAATGTAAAAGGTATTATGTTTGCAAGAGTATAATATCATTCCAAATCAGCATATATAAATCTTTAGAATTATAACTACATGATTTTTTATAGTGATCTCCTTATTTATGTAAATTATAAATTATGTAAGAATCTATGTTAGAGAGAAACTATATTTAAGATAGAGAAACATCTCAATATTTGTGAATTTTATTAAAAAACCAACATTATAATTCATAAAAACATCAGATATAGTTTTAGAAAATTTGTGGATCAATGACATTGATAATAAATTTAATGTAACTGGATTTTTAGAAAAAAAAAATATTAACTTTAAACATTTTACATATTCATAGTTAAAATGATTAATATTGGTATTTGGTTTGCACTAATAGAGAGAGGAATGATATTTATGTTCTTGAATTCGATTCATTTAATAATATTATCCAATGTAAATACATGATGAAGATTTTTTAAAATAGAATAAATAAAAAAATTATTGGATTGAAGTGAAAATATGATTATTTAGTTTTAGTGTTTTACTTTTTTAAAATTTTATTTAAGTATTTTTCTAATTTTATTTATCAACGTGATATTAAAAATAATATATTTGTCTTCTTATTGAAAACAAACTTTTTAATACCATTGGATTCATGATAAATTAATTTTGATGGGAATGTTTTTTATTTTTTTAGAAATGTTATGCCAAAGTTTTCCAACACAAATGTTCATCGAGGTAAGAAATATAAGATATAGTTAATATAGAATTAAATGGGGAATAAAACAACTAATAAGACTCGACACAATAACACCAACTTTTTTTAAGTGTTATAAAATACAATTCATGGAATATATGATAGGATCTGGAATGTATTACTGGTTTGATAATTTTTATCAAATCATTTTTACTATAAACAAATGTTTTAGGAATAAGAAAATAATGGGATGAAAAATATTCAGTCAATGAGATGATGTGTTAATTATAATGTGTTGGGGGAATTAAACTAACATTTTTCTGATTATAGTCACATAGGGTGTAAATCATTGTGGTTAAATGAAAATTTTTGAGGAAACCAGTCTCTACTACTACTATCGATGTTGGGCCATCCAATGAAGTTATGACCAACCCACTACTTTTTAATTCTAAATATGAAATATCACTATTTGACTGTTGATCCTCAAATTCAATAATTTCTATAAAATATAAAATTAATTTTGTAATATCCACACATGAAATGAAGATTAATATTTTTGTTCAAATTCTTAGTAGAAATATTTTAGAAACCAAGATTTATAGGTATATTGGTATTGTTTTTAATTTCATGGTCATTCATGTAAATACTATATAACTTCCCATAGTATAGTTCAATATTTTTTCATAATGGTTGGAAATAAATTTTATTAGGCTAAGATATATAATAGAGTGAAAAATAATGTATTCAATTATTTTATACCTTTTATATCCCAACAAGATGCTGATAAAATGAATACATATATCGAAGAATGTTATTAAGATCATGTAGTTGAATGGAAAGAAAATATTCATATTAGATATTTCCTAGTGGTGAATGAATTTTTTGATTCATTCCTTAATTATTTTTCTATAGTTATTACTTCTTAAGTGATCGAGTTTAATTTTGAATTAGTTCATGTTGCTGATACTATTTCAAGACCCCCTTAAAAATGACTCAAGTAGAACAATTACAGTTTAAAAGTATATTTCAAGTGTTTTATGATTAATATTTTATTCATCATATCACTTCACATTGGAGTTCTCATATTTTATTTGTTAAAAACAAAGATTATTTAATGAGACTATTCCTTGATTACTTATATTTGAATTACATGATTGTTAATAAAAATTATCCTTTGTCTCATATCGATGATTTGTTTAATCCACTCATTGGAGTTACATATTTTCACATGGTTGTTCTCAATTCATGGTACTATCAGTTAAAACATAAGTAGAATGATATTATGATGAAAAAAATCTCACTATATATGGGAATTATGAGTTTTCTAATATTAAATTTGGGTTTTATAATGAACAAAATATATTCATAGAACATATGAATAAAATTGTCCATGACTATTTAGATAATGTTATGGATGCATTTATTGATAATATATTGGAATATTAAAAAGTTTACGAGTATCATGAAAGGCATATATCGATTTTTATAGAATATAGACAAAAATAAACTATATATAAAATATAAAATTACTGACTTTGGTGGAACAATGTTATTATTTTAAATTTTTTTTATAATGACTGTATAACTAACAAAACATCTAATATCAATGTTGTTAGAGAATTTAAATGTCCAAAAAATGATTAATTGATTCATAGTTTTCTTCGATTATCATGTTACAATGACTGATATTTTGAAAACATTTCTTTATTATCTTATCCAACAACAATGTTCACTAAAAAGAAGTTAAATTAATCTTGACAAAATATTGTAATGTTTTTCTAACGTACAAAAAATAAAATTTTTAAATACCGTATTTTATTCTTATCTAATTAAAAATAGATTATTTTTCATCTATAGGTATTATTTATTTATTTTACTTAATTGTGTCTTGATATATAATGATCATAATATTTCTTTTATTTCACGTCAAATAACACTTCAGCAATTAGATTATCCAACAAATTATCTTGAATTTCATAAAAAAATTATTTCATAAAAAATTTAAAGTCATAATTCATAGTAAGTGTGAAATATATATTGATTATAAAAGGTTGACATATATTTTTAACAAAAAAGAGTTTAACATGAGTCACAAAAGCTGGAAAAAAATTATTAAGAAGTATGACTAAATGATTCCTTAAAATCCTAGAAAATAAAGCAATATAATTGATGCTTTGAATAATAAAAATAATGCTATATTAACCTTGTTGCATTTATTCGATGAAATTTTTTCTAATTATTTGATAATTAATTTAAAAAAAATCATCTATGAATATTTTCTATTTCATTTCATGTGTTATCATAAACATATTGGGCAGATAGAATAAAAAATGCATAGAAGGAGGATCCAACATTAATGGAAAATGAAGAATATTTTAAAAAGGTAATTTTTATAGACATTAATGATGCTAATTATGTGTTATTATATTTGTAAACAGATAATATGTCCTTTTCGATTCCTAATTGAAGAGATAATTTCATAGTAGTGTTTATAGATTTATGTTTTCCATTTATCATAAAAATACTAAGATGTACATGGGCCTTCGACAGTGTTATCAGTGGGTGGAATGAGAAGGGATATTTCTAACATTAAAACAAAAATATATAATTTTCAATATGTTAATTAAAAATGAAAATTATTGATGTGTATACTTCATCCTTTTCTAGAACTATATTTGAAATGGGATAATATATACATTGATTTCATAGTGTGATTAAAACGAATATCTTGAGGTAAGACATTAATTTTGGTTATTATTGACCGACCAACCAAATATGTGAATTTACTTCCAATTCAAAATCTATGTTAGTATATTTTCTTTATCAATATTATTCCAAGGAGACAGCTAGTTTACATGAAGTTCATATCTTCATTTTTATATGACTATGATCTTACATCCACTTCATATTTATTGAATGGAATTTATATTTCTTTTACTACTAAATTAAAATTTATTATTTATTTTCATCCTTAATATATTGGATTGTCATAATGTATGATTAAGAACCTGAAATACTAGATTAATTCTTATTTAATAGATTTAAATGGCTTTGAGTATCAACATAATTCAATGGGGGTATACTAATTATGAAAATATTTTGCATTTTATCATAATGATGGTTCTTTTTTAGGAATTATTTAGAATGATGAGCCAGACTCCATCGTTCTACGAAGAAATGAGAGAATTAAAGTTGATGGGAATAGTATTAGTAGTGAAAATGGTCGATAAGGGGAATATTATTAATAAGAATATAATGATGGATCAGAGAAGGAAGAAATGTTGTTCTAATAATCAATGGATTTATATATCTTTCGACATAGGAAATCTTATTCTTATTAAAGTATCATTATATATATTTGTGAATAATATGTGAAAAAATTGATGTTACAAATGTGGCTTATTAAAATTGATGAAATCCCATATTACTATGGATTAGTTTTTTAAAAATTGGTCTCACAACAATTATTATCAAAGGTACATAACATATTATAAGATTTTATGATAATTAATTTTGTGTTTAATTCATGTTAGTTTTGAGACCTGATGTAGTTTAATTTCAAGATAACCATTCCTATTGGGAATAAATACAACATATTCTTAACAATATAATTTTTTTTGGGAATAAGATAACTCCTATGGTTAATGCTTTGTGGATAAATGATATAATTGATCAAGGAAGTAGAGAATCTAAAAATGAAATATGGTAAAGATATCCATTCATGTTTATGTAATGAATATAATTATAAGGAATTAATTTTTTAAAAAAGAGAAAATTTTACAAACTTGGTAATGCTAATTTAAATAAATTTAATATAATTATTAAATATATTTTACAATGTTATAGTTATTATAAAATGGTATGGGGAACATTTCTGTCAAAAGAAAAAAAATTATTTCAAATCATATTTATTTTTCAAGAATTATTTATTTTCTAATATATTTCAAAATTATATAATCTTAATTTAAAATAATTCATAAATTTTTTTATAGAAGTATTTATAAATTTCATTTTGGTTGAAATTGGGTATTTTTTTAAAAAAAATCTAATTTTTCAATGTTTGATTAAAAATATTGATATTTGATGAAAACCTTTTTTATTTAACATATTAACATTGTTAAAAATACATTGGATTATTTTTATAAATTTGTAACTCATTTTTAATAAAAATAATCTTATAATGCTATTAATAATTAAATATATTATTGAATTTATTATAGGTAAATTTTTAAACATAAAAATTCATTTTTTTGGAAAACTGTTTTTCATCACATATTAAGAGAAAAATATTGTAATAAATTTTAACACATCTTTGAATTTAATCAAAGAAAATTTTCAATATTAAATTCAATAATGTGGTGTTAATTTATTTAACTACCCCATTTAATTTTTAGTCATTAGTAATTGTAACAATTGCAAATGGTTTTCATCTCACTAAGGGTAAAATTGTAATTATGGTTGACAGAAATGTGATAAGGCCAAAAATAAACAATAAGAATTATATATATATATATTATTGGAAAAAAATTTATGTTTAAAATCCATGATTTTAAACTTTTAAATTTCTATCAACTTTTACATGATAATAATATTTATATTACTATAATAAATATAATGTAATAAATTTCACTCTCGTGATTTTAAAATCTATTCTATTTTTGATAGGTAAAACAATATCATATGCTTCAATCAAAAATATTACATGAAATATGATTTTTAAAAATCAATGTAATTTATATCTATTTTTTAGTGTTGTAATATTAACCATTAATGAAAACACAGTGCAGATACATTATTTATTCAATTCAATGAAAAATAAAATAAATGAATTTAATAATTATTAGTGTAATATATTTTAAATGAAATTTTTTCCCAATAATTTTTAGGTAAATATGTAATATTAGGGATGTGGGGATGTATTATTTTAAAATTACACTTTAATTTTATTTCATCAATGTCAATCATAATAAATTATTAAAATAATAAATATATTATATTTTAAATTAAATGATAATTTATTAAATGTTTTATAATTTTTAAAAATATTTTCTTTAACCCAGTGAATATTATATGGTCATAAATATCATCCATATTCCATTTATGGGTCACTTTCCCTTTTATTGTAACTTTATTGACTCATTTATTGTAGGAAACCATGATACTACAATAAGTTTCAAACTTCTCAATAGAGGGTAAAACAATGATTTATGGGTGATAAAATCACAAAAATATATGTAATAAATTTTTATCATTGGAATTAGAATCGAACTCATTATATTATAATTATATCAACTAAAATCAATTTTCGATAAAAAATTTATATTGATACAATATTATAAGTAAATCTAAGACTGACCCTCCCATTATTTATAAATGAAATCCTCATCACCTATATTCCTCACACATTTAGAGAAATCTAGTTTATAAAATAATTTTCTATTTCTCTCTTATACTTCACTCCCCATGTCTTAGAATCCTGTGTTTGATTAAAAAACCAATATAGGATGGATTCTTGTGTAATCCTAATAATGTTGTCTAATAAAAGATGAATAGTTATCAACCAATAGATTACAATTTATTTCTCACTCTACATCCTTAATATATTATTAGAACTTTAATAAATAATAACACAATTATCCTCCATATACTGAGATATTATTATTTTGATATCATAAAGAGTATCTATTTTCTCTTCCATTCAATGTTGAACCAAAACATTGATTTTGTGTATGTGTTAACTACCTCCACCACATTGTGATATATATTTTTTCAATAATAGAATCTCAAGGATGGTTATAACGTTAAATATAATGTGTATATATATAGTTCATGGAATATTTTTAGTTATCTAAATTTAATAAATCAACAATACTATATCATTTCCATTTATTAAAAAATAATAATGTTGTTTGTGCATAAATGTATATTACCACCACAATGAAGTGATGTCATTTTTCTCATAATCAAATCACAGGGATGGTATATAAAATTAAATTTAAATAAGTAATATGGTATTAAAATATAATGATAATTATGGAAGTATAAAATAATACATACATTATTTCTATCATGATCATTGAAAAATATAAACATCACTCATTTGTATGTATGACATACTTTCATCCTGATTATAATATAGTTAATTTTTCATTACCATAACTGATGGTTTGTTTTAAATTTATAATTTATTTACCCATATGATTATTATTTCATGATTAATTTATTTTAGATGATTTAATAATGATTTTATTCACCACTAGAATCCTTTTAAATTTATTTGGGACATTTGAGATGAATATAATCAAAATATCAAACATAAACATAAATGATTTTGTAATAAAATATAAAAAGTTAATAAATAAAATAAAATGCATTATAAAATTTTAAATGTTCTTAAGTAATTATAGAATTTACTAATTCTTATTATATAAGAAAATAAGAAATTTACATTATTGGTCAAACTCAAGCTAATGGTCAATTTAAAATTAAACATCATTTTAAATATATTAATTATTAATTTTCTAAATCTAATTAACAATGTAAATATTGTTATAATAATTTAAATTGAATTATATATGGTCAAAAATTAATTATATAGGACCTTTAATACAGCTATTTACATTCATTCAATTTTTTTCGAAAGGTAATATTATGATAGAGTATTTATAAAAAAACATCCAAGTACTATTTTATTTTATCATCTTCAACATAATTTTTTTTTCACACTGCAAAAACTGTATTTTATTTTTTGATACCCCTTAATTACTTCATGTTATCATTAATGAAATATCTTTATTCCATTTCTTGTCTATTCTAGTTTTGATAATATATTTTGAAATGAAAATGGTATTTCAGTATCTGAAAATTATTTTGAATACAAGTTTGAAAGAAATTTTAAAGTGTTTTATAATAAAAATAATATATAATAAAATGTTTAATTTCTTCATATGGTATATAATTAATCTATAAAATGAAAATTTGGGCCTCCAAAACCCTAAATGACTAGTGAGGATGATATATTTTATATCCAATGTTAGCCCCATTATTTATCTCCAATGCATTAGATATAGTTTATTGAAATAAATGTAAAGAAGGATTTTACTAATGAAGGAGGATTATATTATGGATTTAACATGGATCCATAATATGGTTTAAAATGAGGACGAAATATGATTGTCTATATTTCCAATTTTTTTATGTTTTTATTATTGGTTTTACTGATTAATTTTGAGAAAATTGGTTATGATTTTTACATGGGTATGATTAATTTCATATTCATAATGAATATTTTCATATTGGTAAAAAAATGCATGGGTCTTAATTTTCTTCACTATAATTTTGGATTTCTTCTTTTTTAAGTACCATTTTGATATTCTGTAAAAAATATTTCTTTTAAGATGTTTACCATAGTATTTATTGGTGGGTATGAATAGAGAAGAAGTTTTGTTGAATGTCATAATGATTTTTAATAAAGATAGAAATGGTTTATTTTAAAAGAATTTTATTATGGTAGTGTAAATACATAGTATAAGTTTCCACAATATAATATATGGGTGTGAAATATTAGATTATTGAACTAATTATGTAACATTCAAAACCATTATGATCATCACGAATTAAAAAATTAAAATTATTGACTCAAAACTCATGATTATATTTTCTCAGAGGAAAGACTACTTGTACATTTAGGTTTATACCTTGTATTATCTATATCTTAATATGTAAAAATAATTAATTTTTTTCATACAAAAATAGGTTAATCAATAGTTATACTCATAAATATTACATAATTTTAAAAGAATATTAATTTCATTTAAAAAATTTACATTCCTAAATTCCATAATGATTTAGTTTCATCTGAAAGTGGATGCATTATAAGCATATATCATCATTGATCTTTTTTATCCCAATATAACATCTTCTCAAAATATATAATTCTTAGAAATATCATACATTAACAATTACTTCTATTAAAGGGAATGTGAAACATAATAATGTGTGATGTCTAATGCATTGTAAACGTAATAATGGAAGATAATAATCCATGATCATAAGTGATCATAATTTCAGATCAGGGGTAGTTGAATATTTTCAAGTGACATGAATTGGAGATTCATGATTAGGATAATGTTGATAACATGCTAATTTTAATTTTATAAAATCTATATAACATGAATGATGGTAATTGAAGAAAACCCATATCACGAGCCATGTAAAAATACATAACCATGTAAAATAACATAAGAATGTGAAAAATATTCAATGGAATATATAATAGTGTGAAAAATTAATCACTGACACAATCCCTAACATAATGGAATCTGATCATCACAACCATCACAAATCAAAATAGTTTAGGTTGTGTATTATGAATCATGTTCTATAATTTATCAAGAATTATTAAAAGAATTTATTTTTAATTTAGGTCAATTATTATTACTCATATTCATTAGAAGTCCCAGGAGATACTAAAAAAAACATAATTCTTTTGAGGGATATTATCATTAACTAACCCTAATAGTGAGTTGAGTCATAACTACCCTAAGATATACTCTATAGGATATGGGTGGAAAGAAGCACAAAAATGAATAAACTAAATGGGTGACCTTTTCCTAATGTACAATTATGCACAGAATAAACCCTATAAATACAGAATGGATGATGAATAATAATAAAAAGATTCACCTGGTTGAATATAAACTAATCATATAAAACATTTAGTGTGTACAAGACTACAACATTGATAACATTAAAGTAACGAGAAAAAATAAATCCCCAACTAGAAAATTTTCCCAACCTAAAAAAATAGAATAAAAAATTATGAGAGATACCATATCCTATTCTAAAATATATTTCCACAAAATAGTGTCCAATGAACCATGTATTCTTAAGCTCTTTTGTAGTCATCGCCGACCGATCTATCATCTAAATAAGACATGGAACATATGGGAAAATTACATCAATGGGTGACTATATACATTCCCAATACGACAAAAAATCTAATGTTGGAGTTCGAAGACACATGGTATCTATATATAGGCAATAAACCACTCAACATAAAGCAAGAAATAATCATTATCCATCTCCATAGAGATCCAAATTCCATGTAGGTGGACTACACACCTCATCTTTTCAACCAGCAACAAGAGAGTAAGAATATAAAACAACATGGATATATATATATATATGATCAAACAAATATATGAAAAATGAGAGATAATGGGGTTTACATATCATATCCCATCTTAGAAAAATAGTGACATTAGTTCCAGAATCCCATCAACGATGTCCAGTATCCCATGCATATGCCATGCAGAAAACATCCATGTAAAGCCAAACCTCAATATTGTGCTATATAGTTGTGAGGTAACAGTCTGGAGCTTGAGTATCAATGCCTTGTAATGACTAGGGATACTACCCTAATGGTTAAAGACCCATGTGTAACCCATCTAGAGGTGGTACCTATAGATATTAAGGATTGATGCCCATCATAGCTGAAGGGTGACACTCTAAAGGTCACAGATCCATGCCTTATCTATATAAGAGGGTTCCACTCTAGTCATCAAGTAGTATTTCCATCCTGGATGGAGGGTAACAATCATATTGTTGAGGACCCATTCTCATTATCCCCAAGAGGGTGGCAATCTATCCACGTGGACCAATGCCTAGCCCGACATGAATGTGTCACTTGAAAGGTCAATGACTCATTCCATATCTCCCTAGTAGGGTTCCCATATTATCATCATGGAACCATGACCATCCATAATATAGGGTTTTACTTGAATGCCTGAGAAGCTATTCCATATATCCATAGGAGGGTTTCATTATAGTCACTAATGACACATGACAATCCTGAATGCAGGGTTCTACTCGAAATTTTATGGAACCATTCCCTATCTCAATGGGAGGGTTCCAATAGGAACATCTCACATTGTATCTCAATGGACACTACGTTGGAAAAAACAACATTCTATTTGAAAAGAATCATAGGATAAGAAACTTTTTGGCCCAATATTAGTCTAGATGAAAGAAATATGAGAGTATGATGTTACCTTAAAATAAGGTAAACATAATATATTAGAGCCACATGACATGTTGTCTAGATTTATAGTATGTATTTGTCCCTATAGGCACATAGAGATCATTACATGTAGTAATACATGATTTTTATTGTAACTACACAATGTATGTCTGCCAAAATCCTAATGAACACATGAGGCTCACTGCTGATCTGAATAGAAAAAAATTTATTACAGTGAAATGAATTTTTAATTTTTTTTTTGCCAAAATTATCACACTATTGTGATCCATTTAGAAACAGATGTGGAAAATACTATTTACTCACCCAAAGCAGACAGTTAGTGATATTTTATACTCTCACCACGTCAAAATAAACAATTATTTTTATATCCTAGGCATGAATGTAAATTATATATCTAAAATTGGTCTCATAATTACCTCCTCAAGATCATTGTCACAACTCCATAAACAATTTTTATACAATAACCAAAGGAAAAATTTACATCAAAGAAGAGATTTCATAACACTAATAATAATATTATTATATTTTCATTATTTTTAGGAACATCAAGGTCCAGAGTAATGATCTGAAAAGGTATTTGACATTGATATTAAAATGATCATATCAAATTTGGGGTCACCCTACCATAGAAAACACAATAATATTTTGTTGTATGGATATATTATAGTCGATTCATGGAATAACCACCATATATAATAATAATAAAAATATTTTTATTTTTATCTTAATTTTGACATTAAATCCTCATAGGCATCAAACCTCCCCCCTTATGCACAATATACGACTTACCAAATCACCTCCCCATTAATTCTCATTTTAATTTATTTACATCTTATTTAAATATTCATTAATAATTATAGTAAAAGGAAAATGAATCATTTATTTATACACAAGGTCATGCCAACTACTCTCTCTATATCATGTTATAATCTTCATCAAATATAAAATTTATTTTTTATTCAATTATATTTTTTCTCATGTGAACTTATTATAATGAATAATAATTATGCTAACTAAACCTATATCTACTCAAAGTTATTTCAATTAAAAAATAGAATTTTCATTATTAAATTAAAAACATTTAATTTTTATTAACCACACAATTTTTTATGTTATTATTTTTAATAAAAAAAATTAATTATAACACCTATATTGTCTACCATATATGATCACCTCATAGGAGGTCCAAGTACTACCACTATCACATCTACATCGTGGAGCCTCTTGTTGCACCCCAACACCTGCAAGCTTTTGGGGAGTGCATGATACAATTAATTTGAAAATAAAACAAGAAACAAGGTCTAAAGGACTAATTAGTTTAGTATTCATCACAAAATAGATACATTCAAGAGTCTTCAATAACAAATTAACAAATTAATTAAAAAATATTTTTTTGATTTAGGATAAATTTATTACCACTTACTATATTCTTGATTATATTTTATAGAACAACAATTTTATTACCATAAAGGGATACAAAATAAATGTGAGCTCAATTGATTAGTGAATGTTATCTATAGAAGAAAAAATAATAAATCAATGATTGTATTCAATATGGAAAGATAATATCTGGAGAAAGATTCTATACAATCAATAAAATATGAAGAAATTTTGTAATAAAAGTTCAAACCATATAACAAAAACATGTTCCATTTAATAAACGAGATGAGAATTAAATGTGTCCACAATTAATTTAAAATAAAAAAAATATCACGTATAAATAATAACTAAAACTGAATTAAGGGAATGTTTAATTATTAGACACCATTTTTCATAGAAACATTTTACATTCCCCGTCAAGATCCATTATAAAAAATGTTTAAATATATTGTTTAAAACTATCTTTTATACTTGGAAACAAAGTAGATGGGTTTTTTTTCCAACTAATCTTATCCTATTATACTATCAATGCATTGAGGGGCATTCATTAACCAGTCCACAGGCATTATATTTCATGACCAAGGCATTCTTCGTATATTTAATAAATGATTTATTTCAAAACAATGTACCTTATCAAATATCAATATTGAATAAAATATACAAATATTTTAATATATCCTGAGTAAATTAATTAACTATAAAAGTAAAAACCTTATTTAAAAATGATATATGTATTATTAAATAATAATATACATTTCATGAGAATATTAATATTTATGAAAAATGAAATGTATAATAAAAATGATTCTTATGATGTGATTGTTTCAGGAAAAATATAAAAATTAAAAAACAAAATGATATATAAAAATATTAACATTTACATTTGTAATTTTTATGTGAACCCACTTTAGTGATATAATTCAAAGAGAAACTTAAAATAGCATAGAGATGGTAGGCCCTATGTACGCTTGAACACAACATTCATTCATTTGTATTATTTTAAAAGTAAGTGATATATATATATATATGTGTATGTGTGTGTGTGTATTATCATTCCAATATCATATTTATGTCATTTATGTCAAATATTTATATTAAAAAAATTCGTAAAACATTCAATGTATACTGTGAATGAATCACAACTCTTTGTGGTGGTGGTGGTCTGCAAGTCCACAAACGATGTTACTGTATTCCTAGAAAATTGTTAGAGTCAATGTATTATTAAAAAAATGTTTGATAAAAATAACGAAATTAAAATATAAAATATATATATATATATATATCATATATTAAATAAAAATCTACAAGTATTTACAATATTCAAAGGTGGAAAATGGAATAAGAAACTACATTAGTTCGTGAGATGGTAGCCTTCCGTAAACAAGAAAGATGATTTTGTAACCCATTTGATGTATGTGTGTGAATGTTTAGGTTTAACTATTATAATTAAAACATAGTAGTATATTTATGATACTAGAATTTTTGTTTAATCGTTATATAAAAGTATTTTAAGTGTTGTAGATGAATTATAAGTGATTATTGAAGAATGTGTCCTCTTATTCTGGAAAGTCTTCTTTGTTTATTCCCAAAGACATCTATATATTGATGTCAACTTTTTTTTGGCTTATATAATTATGTGAGGGATTCTGGAATCTTAGTTTGGAATTCATTGGATGACCTAATGTTCATGAAAGCTGTAAAGAAGTGTGAGTGGTGAGTTCCTTTTTATAGTGGAGGAGGAGAGTCATTTTTATAAATATAAAAATGTAATCACTATGGAGAAGTAAAATTTATATAATATATATCCAATAATTAACAAAATTTGTTAAAAACTTGGATATATATGCAATATGGAAATACATTATGTTTTTGTCATTTTTCCAGGTCATTTTGTCTCTTAAGAATAATGTTTCATCCGTTGTTAAGAAAATGTTTTCCTTAAACGAGGTAATTAATTTTAACTGTATTCACTAATATTATATTTAAAACTAAGATGAAGTTGATAGAAATCATAAACTATTTTTATTCCAAATATGTAATCAATATTTCTATATTGAAATTATAGAAGTTTCAGAAATTAATTAAAATTTAATACTCCAATGTGATGATAAAGGACGTTTTTCATGTACAAATGATAAATCTTTTGAAATGATTTATTATAAAATTTAAATGTTTAATTGTTTCTAATGAAATAAATTGGATCTATTTATATAAAATGGATATAAATTTTCATTAAATAATATTTAAATTTAATATCACTGTAAATGTAATTTAAATGAAAAATAAACTTTCAATTATAATTTAGCATTGTTCACCATTCACAAAAAAATTGAACATAAATAAGTCAACAGGAATTCATCCAATTTAAAATTTCGAAATTAACACATAAAAATGAAGTTTATTTTTACCCATTAAATTTATAATTGTTTTAAAATACGGGTTTAAATAAGGTTCAACCTCAAAAGGAACAAAAATTGAATATTTAGGAAAATCATTAATAAGCATACAACATGATTAATTTTTATCACATTCTAATAAAATACATTATATGAATATATGTAATATTTAATGGAATATATATATATATATATATATTTCATTATGATCACTCTCTAGAATTAATTAATATTATTTATTATTATAAAACAACATTGGGCTCATAAAAACATTTTATAATTCAATTGAATTTTAAATTTTTTGTGTCTTAGAAATTCCTTTTATATTTCTATAAAACATATATTATGATTATTTAGTTAGAACTATTAACAACTACTAATTTAGTGGCTATGATATATATAATAATGTTAAATTTTAATGTTTTGATGTTATTTTCTTTTTTCGGTAAAACTCATTCTAGTATGTAACACTAGCCATCGAAAAAAGTCATTGTTGGTGAGATAAAATAAAATACAATGTTGCATTCATTGAATGATATTTAATATCTTAAATTTACTTAAAAAATTTAAATATACCAGAAATACTCACGAGTTTATATTACTTTCTAAATGTTTTTTCTATTTGATAGATGTTACCAATTTTTTTTACTCTTTTAATATTTTCAAAGCATTACATTATCCCCACCATAAATAAAAAGTTTCCTCAGAATTTAAACTCAATATCAGTATTAAAAGGTTATATATTTGGGAATTAATTTTTTAAAATCCACATTGTGAATAGAGTTAATAAAATATAGTATTAATAATAGATAACAAAGAGTACATTGGTTAGTTTTAATGATATATAACATGGAATTTATATAATAGAATTTTAATAGAATGTAGATATACATACCAGGAGAAAAAGAGTAAATATTCATCAAGGTGATTGATTTCATTGATAAGAAAAAAGTTAATGGACTATAGAAATTATAGGGTCTCAAATACATACATATGTGATGATATAAAATACCATAATGTCAACAAAAACTACTCAATTAGAAGAACATTTTATTCCAAGATAATTATTATAATGATGAATAATTATTTCACATCCAATAATATAGAAAAATATGAATAATTATTATATTCCTATAAAAACAATTTAAATATTTTGTTATTCATTGATCAGTTTCATATTCATCCATACACATTAATAAATGAAAATCCAAAAATTAATAATTGTGGTTGATACATGAAAATTTAATTTTAACAGATCATATGGCCCCCAAAAGAAGTCTTCATATATATTTATAACCTTTTCCAAAAACCAATAAGATTAATATAATAATATTTTAACAATAAAAATAATTCTAATACTCACCATTAATAATTATTAGTCAATTTTTTCACTAAAAATAATTACACATTCACCATGAAATTACATAGGCAAGTGGTATGCAGGAAACCCATATTATTCTTCAGACATTGGTTAAAGACACACTTACATATTGTAGTTGATGTCACCAGACATGTAGGTTTATCTTTTTTTAAACTATATTAATATAAATTATAAGATGTTCTAAAAAATCAAATGGACATCCTTGAAATAAGTCTAATCACCAATTAACCTTTTAGCTATGGTTTTAAATACAACCTCTACATATATATATACATAATTTATGTTTCTTTCAGCATTAGTAATTCCTTGTTTTGACATTTATTTTTGGTCTTTTAGGAAAATAGGAATTATTCTTACAGTATGTGGAGGGAGAGTCAAACCAGGTGTATAGTTAGGCCAATTTTCTAGTACCAGGTTACAGTTGAGTTATGCTTGACAAAATATTTTTTAGTTATTAATACAATGTGAATCTATTATAGAACCATAAGAGATTATATTTTCTAGAAAGAGAATTATATATAGGAAAACCACATAATATCAATATACCCAAAAACATTATGATATTAATTTATTATTATACTTATATTCTACGTTATGGATATGTTCGCTAATCTATGTCTTCCTAAATTTAGTTCCCTTAGTTTTAAAAAAATTAATTAATACCAACTATATCAACCAAAACCAAGTTAGCCCGAAGTCATTGATTGTCACCATAACATTGACAATATTATAAATAAATGCATTCTGATGGATCAATCAGTTTAGTAGTCTTTGTACACTAGATATATTCATGAGTACTGTATTAAAAATTAAAATATTAATTACAACATAATTATTTTATTCTGAGTATAAATACATTCCCACATAAAATATCTCTATATATCATCAGTAGAATGCTTCTTGGATTCCAAGGGAATAAAATTTTGGTGATCTCAAATGATAATTAAGGGTTAAGTATAAAGGAATCAATAATGATTCAATTAAAATATCCCATATATAAATGTAATAGCTTTAGATACATAACCTATAATCAATAAACTAGGAAAGATGTTTGTAAAAAAATAAGAAACAAAAATAACAGAAACACATTTCATTTAATCAATAAAATTATAATGAAATTATTCGATAGATAATGTGAAAGAAAAAAATCTAATGGATGAATTATAACTGAATCATAATGAAGTAAATTATTTATTATTGGATCTAATGTATCTTATTTACATGATTCCTTTTATAACACCCCACACATACCTCATTTTCTTGAGGAGGCAGTGAGGGCTACATGGCCTTAAGCGATGTCCCCAAGGCGCCAGAGGAAAGAAATAAATGAAAAGGGATTCATGGAACACTAGGGAATGATTTTCTCTTATGACAAAACAAACCAAACCAACAACTAAAGATATATTCACTTTCAAAAAAAACCATGGGATACTAAAAATTTCATCAAAAAACACATAACCATTCTACTAAACATGTCCAACAAACCTCAGAGTACAAATATAAAACTAAACAATAAACACCATGAACCGTGATACCACCACAACTAAACACCAAGTTCTAAGCTCCAACATCCACCAAGACATCACAATGCACCACTAAAAGAGGGTCATGCCATACCTTTTCCCACATCATGGTACTCAACATCTGCAAAGACACCAAAGTTCCAAAGTAGGGGGTGAGTATAAATACTTATTAGGATTTCTCAAAATTACATCCCTACACATGCCACTAAGATAAAACCATTAGCACATTTATATAAAACATTTTATATAAAATAATCCCAAGTGAAATCATTACCATAAGCCAAACACACCCTTACCAAGACATCTCACCCAAACCAAGAAACTAAGGGAAATCCAAACAAACATGCCACTTCCCATTTTATAATTTACACATTAGAAAAACAATTTCCATCTTGCAATGAAATCGACAACAATAAAACAAAACTGGTGGATCTTCTGTCCAACCCTTTCACCCATTCACATCTAGTGGTACTTCTGAACCCCTTATTCTCTGATGGTGGCCCTACTTTCCACTATCCATACCATTTTTATAGTGGTACATCCCGCCCACCTCTACACAATATTCTAATCAATACATAACTAATAACATAACCCACCAAGCCCACAAAAACATGAAATCAACCAATTCCATTACATGTCAACCACTTCAATCCCCCATTTACTAAATACACCATTAAATCATTTTCTATGAAATTACACATTTCAATAAAATAACATATTTATGGAAAACCATTTTAATCAACCATTTTCACAAATCATTCACAGAAACCCATTTTAAAATCTTCATTTTAAAATCCTCAACATGAAACACTTCACCACAAAACCCACTTTTTCACAAAAAATCCTCAATACACCACCTAACATATTTCTAGCCAATTTTTAACCTCATAAAACTATTAATTTCAAGCTATCCATGTTAATTGTAACTAAAACAATTACCTATTACCAATTGGATTCAAGAGAGAAGCCAACTACCTTTAGGGTCTATGCGAAATTGACCCACAAGCTTTTGTACTACAAAATCGGTGAACACAACACCGAAACAAATCATGATTTCCTTCTCTAACATTTAAAAGCCTTAAAATTAACATCAAATGCAACCAAAACCCATGATCTATATAAAATGTATTTAGATCCAGAAAACCGATAGAAGGGGAGATTTAGATCTAGAGGAAACCATAAGGAAACCAAGATGAGAGACTTACCTGGGAGAAACCACCTTAAACCCATCATGAAACCCCTTTGAAGTGATTCCAAAATGAGTGGGAGAGCACCCTCAACCCTTGAGAACTCAAAATATCGTTTATGGATTAAGTGGGTGGATGTTTGGAGTGTTTTAGTTCATGCTAGAGGGATCCCGGATTTAAAAACCCTTACTTTAAGTGGTCGCATGGTTAGCCCACACGGTTTGACAAGACATTCACTAACCATGCACACACATCTGTCTCGAGAGGAGGGGATCACATGGTTGCCTCACACGGTTTGAAAAACTATGTGTAGGCTGTGTGAATCGTATTGTCTCCCTTGAAAATTTTCTTGGAGAACCCACACGGTTTCCATTAACTGTGCTCAAACCGTACTTCCTAAGAAAAGCCACAATCTCATTCAGAAAAATTCAAAACTCTCCCAACCTTGTCTCAAATTATACCTTTATCATTAAATACATAAAAAGTCATAAAAAATCTACATACCTCAAAATGGGGGTGCTACATTCTCCCCACCATTGGACTTTTCGTCTTAAGAAAGTAGTGAACCCACCCTTTGCCGAAAGAGCTCAGCCCATTGCTCGACCATCTCTTTCTCCCACTCCAAAGACTCCCCATGGATCAGGCCATGCTATCACAAAACCCAAACCAGACCATTGATTTTACCCCATAATACATTCTCTTTCCAATCCATAATCCTCCTTTGTATGTACACCAATGAAGCATCTGGCTCTAGCTCAACATGATCACATCGAATAACATGGACCGGATCCGGATGATACTTTTTCAACCGCGACATATGAAACACATTGTGTACCGCACTGAAACTAGTTGGAAAAGAAAATCAATAATCCACCTCACCAACCCAATCATGAATCTCAAAAGGTCTAATATATCTTGGAGATAAAATTCCATGCACCCAAACCGACGACGTCCCAACCTAGGAGAGGTCCTCAAGAAAACATGATCACCCTCCTCGAATGAAAATGGCTATCGAAAATGATCTGCACATTATTTTTGACGACGATGATCCATCTCCATTCTCTTCCTAACTATATTGATCATCTCCATTGTCGTCTCGACAAGGCTCAGTCCCACCATCGAGGACTCACCTGTTTCCATCCCGCATAGTGGAGAATGACATGACCGCACATACAATATTTTAATCAGTTCCATATATGAATGCGTGATAACTATTATTATATGAGAACTCAACCAATAACATGTTCTCCTCTCAAGAGCCACCAAAATCCATGACCCAATCCCACAATGTATCCTCTAATGTTTTTATCATCCTCTCTGATTGACCCTCTGTTTGAGGGTGATACACCATGGTTATAGTCAAATGTGTCTCAAGGGATTTCTACAATGATTTTCAAAAACGAGATGTAAACGTCAAATATCTACCTGATACAATAACAAATGGTAGACCGTGACTCTTTACTACTTCCCGAATATAGATTTTTGTCAGATCATCCACCATATGAGATTCATGAATTGGGATGAAATGTGTCGACATTGTTAGCTGATCCACTATCACACAAATTGAATTTTGATTTATTACTGTTCTCGGGAGACCTATGAAAAAACCATCTTTATTTTCTCCCACTTCTACATAGGAATTAGTAAAGACTGCAACATTCCTACTGGCCTCTGATGCTCTGTCTTGACCTACTGGCACATTAAGCAGCTCGAAACAAACTCAACCACAATTCATTTCATATGAACCCACCAGAATTGTTATTTCAATGCTTTATACATTTTATGAATTCCATGATGAAAAACCCACCTATAATGATGATACTCCCTAAGAATATCCTCCTGAAAAGCAACTGGTACAACCACTGATTCTGAAATCACAAAATTAAATCTTCATTTAGTTTCCAACCCTCAATGGTCTCCCCACCATTGTGTTTCAACCTCATGTTCGCGCACTCAGAATCAGATATCTAGGATTATTTAATAAGTGAAACCAATTTAGGAATCAAAATTTTTTTAAGGAGATTGCTCTACCACACTTGTCATCACATTCTAATTGCATGTCAGCTATAGCCCCATCAACTGCCACTGGTATGATGCCTGTTTCACCACCTGAGCATATGATTTTATACTTAATGCATCCACCACCGAATTTCCCTTATCTGGTGTATACATCAAGTAGAAATCAAACATCCGGAGATATTCCATCCATAATTTTTTCCTCAACTTCAAATCCCGTTGTGCTAAAATGTTCTTCAAGATCTTATGATCTGTATAAACTATTAATTTCTCACCAAAGAGATAATAACACCACACCTTCAAAGCATGGATCACTAATTATAGTTCCAAATCATGATTTGGTTAGTTATTTTCATTCACCCTCAACTTTTGTGAGCCATATTCAATAACATGATTCCCTTTCATGAGAACACTCCCTAACCTTGATCCTGATGCATCATAATACACCATGTACCCTCTTCCTAGTTCTGGAAAACACAATATTGGTGTTGATGTAAGGAGACCCTTTATCTCTTAGAAACACTACTTAAACTATTCATTCAACTGGATTGAAACATTATTTCTTGTCAAATCTATCATCAGTGAAGCCAAATGTGAAAAATCATGAACAAAATGTCGATAATACCCAGATACACTGTGGAAACTCCATACCTCAAACACATTCATTGGAAGATTCCATGACTTAACAGCCTCTATCTTTTCTGGATCCACTAAAATACCCCTTTTAAAAATAACATGGCCTTGAAAATGGACTTCCAATATACCAAAGTCACACTTTGACAATTTGGCATACATCAAATTTTCCCTCATGACCCCCATCAATGTCGCCAAGTGAAGATCATACTCCACCGATGTCATTGAATACACTAGAATATCATCTACAAACACCACCACAAATGAATCTAGATATATCTGAAATATCAGATTCATCTATTTCCTAAACACCACTGGCACATTCGTTATACCAAAGGGCATAACTATATATTCATAATGGCCATATCAACTTCCTGAAGTTATTTTAGGAATAACATACTTCCTCACCCAAAATTGATGATATCTTGACCTAAGGTCAATATTGGAGAACTAGTGGGATCCCCTAAACTAGTCAAAAAAATCATCAATTCATGGATGTTGATATCTATTCCTTATCTTAACTTTTCTATGTCAGTGATAATCAACACATAGCCTTGATTTTCATTCATCCTTTTTCACAGACAACACCAGCACTGCCCACATAGATGTGCTAGGCCTAATAAATCATTTATTTTCTAACTATTCCAACTGGATATTCAATTCCCACAATTCATCTAGCACAATCCGATATGTCAAAAGTGAGATAGGACTGGTCCCCGGGAATAGATCAATCGTAAACTCCACTTCTCTTACTTGCGGTAACCAAAAGAATTATTTTTAAAATACATCAATGAACTAGTAAACTACAGGTAGAAGAATAACCTACTCAACACCCTCTGCTGATACCAATGAAAACATCACTAACTTATATGATAACATGCCCATTACTAGTTCCAGAAAACCCATTGCACCATGCCTTTTGTGCCTTTATCTTATAAAGAGATCTCTAATGCCATCGTGGATCGTAAAATCCAATGTCCGCGCAATACAGTTGATGTTGGCCTTAAACACCACCAGACAATCTATTCCCAGCATTACATCATACCCATTCATCTTACGCACTGAGAAGTTATACATTAGCTCAACCTCACCCATAATGATAAAACATGCTCTACAAAAGAATGATCGAAAAACTCTTCGGACCAGAGGAGATTGATGTTTCAAAGCCAAAGGAATTATTTATACACTTAAACCCAGCTACTAAACCACATTTGCAGCCATAAAAGAGTGTCATGCACCCGTATCAAACAACACTTGCCTCAAGGTATAATTTAAAACAATAATACATCACACTGTGGATGGTCCCAACTAATCATCCCCCACAATCTTCTTCGGATCTGGAAAATGCATTGGTTTCCACACTCTTCCTTTTATTGCCCTGCTGAGGAGTTGTGGTGTTTTACGATTCACCATAACAAACTTTGCTCTCCTGAAGAGGGGTATGCTACTATCCTTATCCCATCAAAGCATATGGAATTTTATATCCCTGAGTAGTGTCACGCACACCCAACCTCAGAGTGTTCTGATAATTATGCTGTAGATTCCCCATCTACTTCCAATTGTGACATGGTCGAGGTTTTGTTGTACAGACCAGGTTGATGTGTGCCATAGAGCCACACTAAAAACATCACGATTTGCTCTGTGGATTTATAGGAAGATTTACTAATCCTGTAGTCATATTTTATGCCATACTCCTACCCTGGGAATAAGAGTCCCTCCTCTGCTTGATACAAGAGTTAGAGTTCTCACTATTCCCCCAGAGTACCACCATGCTTCCTCCACCCTGAGCTCCCAAAAGATCCCACTCAGCCACTGATACTCAATTCACCATCTCTATGTAATCATTGATACACATCACTACTATTTTTGAATGGATCTTTTGTCTCAAACCAGATTCAAAGATACAAGCATCCAATAAATTAATACCCTCCACCTCAGGTGAAAACCAAACTAAAATCATAAACATAGTTACATATTTTGTCACATACATATCCTCTTTCTTCAGACTGAAGAAATCAATTGTGCGCTATATTCTGAACGTATGTGGGTATAATTATTTTTTGAACAATGCCTCAAAGCCTTCCCACATCATACCCTAGTCCGTTCACTCTTGGACTACCATCTCCCAACACTAAAGGGCCAGATCTTCCAACCTATACGTGGCGAACTTCACTTATAACACTACTGGTGATCCAAAGAATTCGAAGATCGTGTTCATTCTACTCAACCACGCTTCTACCCTCTTTGGCTCTGAATCACCCTTTAATATGGGTGGATTTTTATTTTGAAACTGAACTTCATGATCTACATTCCTTGATTCATTTTCTTTATTTCCACTTTCCATAGCTTGGAAAGCTTGCACTATAATTTTACGAACTTCTGGGTCACCTTAGGCTCAGGTGGAACCACATTCTCATCGACCACTTCTGGTTGGTCTCTATGATGTGTACCAGGTGCCATTTCTATAAATAGAAAACAAACAACCATGAGTCTCAATTCCATAGACATCTGAAATTCCCATTTCATATAGCATTACACAACACTATCACAATGTGGCTTTGATACTTTACACATTCTCCATGTTTCACCATTTTTGATAATCAATCCATTTTCAAAATACCAAATTTATTCACATTCCAATTTCACTCATTTGAAAATAAATTTATCAATTTTCCCATAAATCATTATACCCTATTAAATATGCATCCTATAAGGATGTCATTTCTACCATATATTCCATGCACATCTCATTCGCTACGCCCAGGACAATGAGATTTCAAATGCCGATAAGTGTCTCCAAAACACGTATGTACCCAAAACCATGGTAACATGAAGTACAACATGAATGGGTTAACTCTATCCTTTTATGTTAACATTCCATGTTCCGACATTCCTATTCCTTTAAACCATCCAGACTCTAGGAATATAGCACAATGAATGTCAACTCCAAATCCGAGAATCGACTCCAATGGACCGAACAAACCAATACTACTTGTAACACCCCACCCTACTTCAATGGATGAGGAGGCGATGAGGGATAAATTAACTTGTGGGATGTTCCCAAGGAACCAATGGATAGTAATAAAAGTTGAGGTCTTCATGGAATAGTGGAGAACAATCTGTGTTTAAGACAAACCCAACCAATCCAACAACTAAATAAGCATGCGATTGAAAACCCAACTATGTGATACTAACAATTCCATCACATAACCCAAAACCATTCAACTAAAAATGTCCGCCAAACATCATAGTAAAAAGCAGAAACTAAACAATAAACACCACAAGACATGACACCACCATAGCTCAACACCACACTCCGAGCTCCGTGATCCTCTAATACATCACAATTCACAACTAAAGGAGGGTGATGACTTACCTTTTCCCACATCTATATACACAACATCAGTAAAGACACCAAAGTGCCAAAGTTGGGGGTGAGTAGAACTACTCAGTTTGATTTCCCCAAATGACTTCCCTACACACTCCACTAGTATAAAAACATTAGCACATTTATATAAAACAGTTTATATAAAAGAATCACAAGTTCAACCATTACCATAATCCAAACACACCATTACCAATAAATCTCACCAAAACCAACCAAATAATGGAAATCCAAACAAAGAATCCATAATCCATTTCTTAATTTACACATTAGTATAGTAATTTCCATCTTTCAATGCAATGAACAACAAAGAAACCATAACGGTGGAGAATTCGTCCAACCCGTTCACCCATTCACAACTAGCGGTACTTCTAGACCAGTTATCCTTTAATGGTTGCCCTTTCATCCACTATCCATCACCTTTTTATATTTTTACTTCCCTCCCAAATACAAAAAACACTCCAATCAAGCCATACCCATACACATATCTCACCAAGGCTATAAAAACATTTAATAAGCCACTTACATTACTTCTCAACCACTTCAATAAATAACCCATTTATTGAAACACCCTTAAATAATTTTACATTCTATTACACATTTCAATAAAACAAAATCTTTATTGAAAACCATTTTCATCAACCATTATCAGAAATCATTCACAGAAATCCAATTTAAAATCTTCATTTTAAAATCCACATCAAGAAACACTTTACCACAAAAACACTTTTTCCCCAAAAAATCCCTAAAACATCACCCATGATATTTCAATAATTTTTTTCACATCAACACACAATTAATTTCAAGACAACGAAATTAATGATAATCAAAAACATTATATCTTACCAAGTGGAGTTGAGGGAGAAGCCACCTACCTTTAGGGTTTCAGTGAAATCTTCCCACATGCTACCACACCACACAACTGGTGAACTGATAACTGAAACCACTCTAGATCTCATTCTTTACAATCCAAAAGCCATAAAATTAACATAAAAGCAACCAAATCCCTAGATATTCATGAAAAAAATGTATATATAGAAAACAGAGAGTGGGAGATGTTGATCTAAAGAAATCCTCAAGGAAACCAAGAGGAGATACTTACCTTGGAGAAACCACCCTCAAACCACCACAAAACCCCTTTGAAACGCTTCCAAAACAAGTGGGAGAGCAACCTCAACCCCTTAGACCCAGAAATACTAAGTGAGGCTCGAGTGGGAGGAAGATTAGAGTGTTTTAGGAAATTTCCAATGGTGCCTGGATTTAAAACCCTTTACTATAGGTGGTCTCATGGTTAGCCCACACAGTTTGAAAAGATGTGCACTAACCGTGTGCACGCTACTATCTCGAGAGGAAGGGTCTACACGGGTTCCTTGCATGGTTTGTAAAATCATGTGAAGGCCTTGAAAATCCTACATTATCCCCCTTCTTGGTTTCTTGTAGAACCCGCATGGTTTCCCTTAACCGTGCTCAAAACGTTCTCCTTAAGAAAGGCCTCCAAACTCATTAAAAGCCATTCCAAACTCTCCCAACATCTTCTCAACTTATCCCATGCACTTTAAACACATAAATAAGCATAAAAAGTATAAATACCTCAATACAGGGGTGTTACACCTGTACTATCTATATCTATTCACAATACTGTTTAAATCCATGTTCATAAAATCATTTATTCTGCCTGGAAAAACCTCAAAGGGTTTTTCACCAACTGATTTTATCTCATGAGACTACCAATGCATCAAGTGGTTTGTATAAACATACCCTCAAAAAATATATTGAATTTAAAAATAATTCCACATATATGGAATACTAAATTAAATTCATAAACAATTTTCCTTGTCAAATATCATTATTGAATAAATGATATTGATTTATAACTAATTCAATAGTTAATAAAATAACATTAAAAGTTAACTACATATGTAAAAAAGGAATTTTTTTATTAAATTATAATATACATTTCATAATAGTATTTATATTTATTATAAAGGTAATTTAGAAGAAAAATTATCATATAGAAGTGATTAATTGAAGATAAAGTAAATTATCCCAAAATAAGGTGATATTGGGAAGATAACTTTCAACAATAGGTAATTTTCACGTCAAAACCTTATAATGATATAGTTAAAATTGAAACATGAAATACCATGATGTTTGCATGAATGAAGATATTAAATTAAAAATGAGAAGTATATAAACCATATTAATTTGGATTGGTTCATAATAACATATATGTCTCAAGGGAATGTAAATTTATCAATATCCCATATATCTATAGAAACATCTGAATCGAAAACACAGAAAATAATAATCATTAAATGTTTGTTTTAAATATAAATAATATAAAATAATTCATGATATAATATTTGATAAGGGGAGTTATATAAACCACACAGATTAAGTAATTGGGGAATATGAGATTTGTATCATAGATTTAAAAAGTGGGATGAAAATACCTTACCACTTTATAATTTTTGAATCATAAGAAACCTGAAAAATATTACATCAAACGAAACATTAAATACAATTAATATAAATTTATTCATGATATAATATTCAATAGGGGTATTATATACCCCACAAAAAAGAAATAAGTGGTGAATATGGTGTATGCCTCATGAATGTGAAATTGTTCCAAGAATCCCTTAGCTAGCATTTACCTATGGGTAAACGTCATTCAAAATCCAGTAATGGATTAAAAAATATCAATTAATTTACCATAACCAAAATCATATATTTAAAATCATATATTATCTTATTATAATATCTTATTACCATTTATTTAAAATCATTCATTATTTTCATTATTTTGGCTATTAATTGTCTTGTTTTTCATGTATGTATTTGCCTAATATTATTGTTCATATTAATTAGATAATGGTTTAATCATGTAAAAAATATAAAATATCATTTAATTATTATGTATATATATATATATATATTATTTATGTATCTAGAACAATCTATAATATATAGATATAGAAAATGAAATTCCCTATAAATTTTGAATGTAGGTCGTACACACGCATGAATGCTACTTTTATTTAATTGTAATATTTATAAATAATGTGATATATTTGTATTAACATTATTGTATCATATTTATGTCATATAGTTAACCGATAAATTTTATAAACATCCTTAATACATTCAATGTACATCGTGAATGAAAAACATCACCTTAAAGATGTTGTAGTCTATACATCTCCAAATGATGTAATCATATTCCCAAAAAATGAAAATCATAAAGGTATGGATATTAAAAAGATAAATAATATTTTTTATATTATAAATACTATATATATATCATATATACGATGTACATAAAACATTATTTAAATCATTTAAATGTTATAAATTGAAGAATGAATGACTTTGGATTGTGAGGTAGTAATCCTTAGTACACACTAACGATGATTCCATGTCCCATTTAATTGTTGTGTGTGAATTTCTATGTAACAATATATACATAAAAACATAAAAATATATAAAATATCACTCATTTGTTATTTAACCATGATATAAAAAGATTTTAATGGGTGGATAACTAAATGAAACCAATGTGACTGTTGAAGAACATTATTGATGATTCAGGTAAATACTTTAGGATTATTCCCAATTAATTCATTGGGAGGATTTATGAAAAAGGATAAGATTATAAGATGATTTTAGGGATCTTGGGATCATACATGGAAATTTTTTGGATGATACAATGGGCTTGAATGTTTTGACGATCTTGGAGGGATGACTTATTTTTATAGGGGAGGAGGAATCACATTCTTGTAAATATATAAAGGTAAAATCTATTGAGTGGCATCCCTTTTAGAATGTGCCTCCAATAATATACCAAATAATAAAAAAATTATTTTATGGTCTAAATATGGAAATAATTGATTTTTTACTTATTCCTAGGTTATTTTGGCCCTTATGTTTAAGGTTTAGTCCCCTGTTAAGCTTAATTTCACCTTAACATTTTAATTAATTTTAACTACATTTACTATTTTTTATAGGAAAAAATTTGTTTTAATTACTAAAAAATATAAATTATTCTAATTTAATTTATGAAATACATTTTTCTAATAAAAATCACATATATTTTTGGAATTAAATTCAATTTAATCCACTAGATAGTACGACAAAACATGTTTTTAAATAAAAAATGTTCAAAAGTTTGTAAGGTTATTATATCCAATTTAAATATGAAATTGATTCCAATGACCTATATTGGATATATTTATATATTTATTAATTAAATATAAATTAAAATAAAATAATATTTTCATTTACCAATATATTAAAATTATACAAAAATGAAATTTTCAGTTAAGTTTCATTATTTTTCATTGTTGATAAAAAAGGAATCATCACAAGAAAATAATAAAAATAAATACTAAAATAATTATATAGACCAAATTTCAAAAACTATGTATATTTTGAAATATTTAATTCTTTAAAGTGTTGAAATTAGTATTTAATTTATTTACACCATTAAAAGGCTGAAAATTTTCATTTTTATAAAAAGTACAAATTTAAGCATAAAATTGTGTTTATTCTAATATTATGATTATTAAATTAATTTGATCAATATAAATACTATTTTTTGAATATATAAAATATATATTTCGATAATATCCTTCAAAAAAGTAATTAATTTAATTTATTCATATAAAAAGCTTTTGTGATAAAAAACAACATCTATTATAATAAATTGGGTTTTATATTCATTTCTAATAAATTGTCTCCCAAGGAATCCATTAAATATTTTCATAATCAATAAATTTTTATATAGTAGATATTATTAATCATAAATAAGATTTTAAATTCTATGTTATAACTTTTTATATTAAATAATGAATTTTTAATAATATATTGTTGTTCAGAAAAACTCAGTCATATGTGTAATTCATGTCATCAGAGAAATTCATTGTGTTTTGTGACTCATGATAACATAGTATTGCATGAATTGAAACCTATATAATATATTATATTAATATAAACAATTAAATATAACAAATAGTCTCAAGAGTTTATATTTCTTTCTACATTTGGTGTGGTGTCTCATACACACTATCAAATTAAAGTTACTTTATTATAATTTTTGGGTGTTATTCCTTCACCATGAGACTCCATGCACAACCAACACCAAAAAAAATCTCATATCATGAAACATTATTTCCATATTCCAACAGAAAGATTTGGGGAACACTGATACAGTCCCAAAAACCTCCGATGAAAAAACCACACGAGCGATACAGATCTGAACTGTTCAAAAAACACCATCTTGATCATTTATTATCCCATTTGAAAACCATAGATTTTCATGTCATTCATTCTACAACAATGAATTTTGGGGTTCATTTATAATAGAATACAACTCATAAATGTCCAATGATGAATAAGTTGACCAATAATGATGAACAAGAATATTACTAGGGGAGAGGCATACGAATAATACTGCAAAATTCAATGAGCTATATTTCATGGAAAATAATCACAGATTGTGAATATTCAATTGTAAAACATTAAAAAATAACAACTAAACAAATTTATTAAATTAAATCCATCTAAGAGGATCATGAAAAAAACATAATATCATGAAATTAGAAAAAGCGAATAATTCAAGATTCAATTGTATAAATAAAAGAGGGAAAATATAAAATTGAAAAGTCATACCTTTATAATGGATAGATTGATGGTGAAGAACACATCCTAGAATGATGTAAAAAATTCACTAATTCTGTTACCTCTTGATTCACCCTGATTTGATCAATAGTCATTATCCGATCTCAATCACCCAATGATTAACACTCTCCTCCTCCTCTTAGATATAGAACAAGTTATGAGAGTAACACCTGAAAATTATTCATCAGTGAGCATTTAAAAAATATTTTGCTAGTTTGGTTAATAGAAGAAACAAACAAAATATTTATTTATTTATTTTAATTAATCATTCACTCCAATGGATTCCTCAACCGAACATCCCTCACAGAGGAAATTTAGGCCTCACTAAGAAAAATTCATACATTATGGATTCAAATGTGGCCTCAAATCTCTAATAAAAGTTTCATATTGAAATATATACCAATTTATTAAGAATATAACAATAGCCTAATAAAAAAATATATAATATTATAATAAAAATAATTTTGTCCACCTTGATCCTTAGAATCCTATGATTTCATGGTGCAAGAATTTGATAATATACATTTTAATATTCCAAAAAACAGTTATGTAAATTCCATAGTCACTACATTATTCCCCTTTTCAATGAATTTAATCCACATAAAGCAATCAATCAGTAAAATTTTGGGGATAATGAGGTAGAATTGGTCTCTCATACTCCCATGAACACGCACGATGGATTCCTTTGATTCCAGCAAACATGAACCTAAGGGAAAATATTCCCATAAAGGGTCAATATCTAACTATTTTTAATGTAAAATGATACTAAAAAAGGTAACACTACTCTCATTGACTAAATTATCCAGTACAATATCGTATAATGAGTCATGATCACACATCCTTAGATATTATATGTTTAGAATTTGATGACCATTTTATAACTACAAAGAAGCTGAAATATTAATCACTTAAGACAACAACAGAATACAAAAAAATAATTATAAGAATTTTATTTCACGGTAATTCCATAGGTGGCCATAATTCTCACAAAACCTCAAACTTTATAGGCTCCATTGAAAATCTTATATACGTGAAGAAATATTTCAGGAAGTGGCCATATGAATCTATAGATGATTAAACAATAGGATTCATATGAATAACACTCTGGAACATGCCTCAAACCATCCTCTCATGTCTCACAGTCTCTAACTATCACTCTGAGGACATGAGGGTAACATCAAAAAATACTACCACAAACATAACCTGGATTGGATAATTATCGAGGTCATATGTATTGTGAACTGTTTTGGTTTTTTTGAAATGCCAAATGGTATCTCCAATAACTCAAGAGACTATAGCTACTCTAGGAAGCCATGACCGGTACACCCATCTATGAATCCTGGAGCTCGTGATAACCCATAATGATGTAAAACACCAAGATATATTTTACCCTCAAACCACTAGTCAAAGAATTCATCTATTCCTGAGGGATAATAGACCTTTATGATAATCACCTGGTTTAGAAGATATCTATCCACACAAGACCTCAACCTCTCATCTTCCTCCCAAAAAAACTACACATGGATTCCTAAAAAAAGTGGGTTTTTATAAATCCATACATATGAAAAATATTAAAACAACACTATAATCTCTTATAGACTCTTGGGGTCATCCATCATTCTAGAACAAACATCATGACATCCCTGTCACAATTTTATGTATAGGACTTTCTAACGACGGGGAGGTAAGACCAACATATAATTAGGAAAGATTTAATCATCCCCAACCACCATTGGGGGCAGATGAAATGACCTAACATCCACTACTCTAAGGGTAATTCTATCCAACTATTGAATCATCTATAACCTACAATATATAATCTTATCATACTCTATCCAAGGACCATACTTGATCAAAGAGGAAACGACCATCCCAGAACCAGGAAGTAGTACCATAATCAATAGCTATAATAATCTAAGAACAACAGGTTGATAAATAGTTAGTTTTGTGGAAAACATCACAGGGTTTCACTACCACCATGGAAATACTTTGTGTGAGGATATCTCTCAATGTTTCTCTCTCTCTCTCGATATATATATATATATATATATAAATCCTTACATAGTTAGATCTTAACATTGGTAGGAATGTGTGATAGTTTTTCCTCTATTTAAGATCCTCCAACCCAAGGTTCAAGAATAAATATCTTCCACTAGTATTGATATGTCTTGAACTGGGGTTTGTACATGTAAATGAAGATTTTCTGCACTATTATAACAACTCCAAAAGTCGCATTACTGACATAGGCCATTCCCTGTACCACACATGAGTCTCTCAGTCAGAATCCCATTTTTATGGTTGATCATATTTTCCCATTTACTGCTTACTCTCCACAAATAGGACATGTTCTAGCACCTCATCACAACAACACATCCCAACAACATATGTTAATGGAAATCATCCTACAAGAATTGACACAATCTTTTGAAAATGGAACTGTATCACCATAACATGTTTGAATTATATCATAATGATTCATATTTGTTGGGGTAGTGTTCTTTTTATTAACATGTCCAATGATAAAACATTTTCATTAGATGACTCTAATAATTCCCAATGTCATTTTGGAGAGGTCTCCCCATAGGGCCCAACATTAAAAATTTATGTCTTACCCATGCAGGGTATTAAAATATTAGCTTAACTGACATGAACCCCTTGATAAACGAGTCTATCTCAATATAAAACATGGATGATTTATGACTTCAGAACCTACAATGGACACTCTTCATTGTCATATCATCTTCTAGTACCACTGGAACTTACTACTTATCTTTGAAATGAACAGGTTACGAGGGAAACCATTTGATTAGTGGAGATCAGAAAAAAATTGGAACTCAAATCACCTACTAATGAAAATATTATCCTACCTAGGTATTTGGATGATCATGAAAACTAAATAGCCCCTAGTGCTAGAAAGCAGGGATTTTACTAAGACTATAAAAATTATCATCATTCCCTGGTTGTATGATTTTTTCTCTATAGGGGGGGGGGGGGTACTCCAACCTATCCACCTAGAGGAAAGATCTTATGTGATAGACCATAATCTAAGGATTTATATCTAATTGTATTTTCATTAAAATCCTGAAATTGATAACCTGGATGGCTACTTTGATAGAGGCATCTTATGATTTTAATCAATTCGTACCATTATCAGATGACAATTTATATATATACATATATTCAATGGGGATATGAATTACTAAATATAGTAAAATAATCAAATTATATAATGTTAGTATATTTTTATCCCTGCATCCAATGTCTAGGTATGATGAGTTGATAAATAGCTAGTCATTCTCATTGTAAATGGATATGGAAGTCAGCGAACCCACAATGGATCCCCTATCCTCAGAGCCACAATCGAGAAAGTTTGACACAACTTTCCTCATCCCCCAAAAAATAATCATATGTGGATTTAAACAAACATAATCCAATGTAATGAACTACTATAATAGAAATATTCCTTGACATGACCCTAACTAGGGATCTATTTTCAACTACCCCAATCATTCCTCCATAGGCAAGGAGTGTCCATATGAACCAGAAGGGATATCCCAAATAACTAAGATTCACCTAATTTACTTGTAATCACAAAACCCAACCTTTTCAATGTATAAATGTATAATAATAAAAATAAAATGATGCAACAACCAATATATAAACCAATCATGGAAGACCTCTTATTTCTACAAGTGTATGATAATGGAAGCTAAAAATTAGAAGGGGAAAAATAAACACACAACCAGAATGATTCCCCAACCTAAAAAACGTGTAATATAAAAGTGACGAGAGAGACCAGATCCTAATCACCAAACTCCAACTATCATACTTGGTCTAATTCATGATGTATCCCTAAGATCTTCAGTAATCACAACTGAATTTTTTTTCATCTGCATAAGAGATAACATGTGTTCGTAAATCCCATGATGGGGTTAGTATATACATTCCCAAAAAGATTCATTGAATGATGAAGGGGTAGTGTAAAGAGAAATGATAGGAATATATGGATTTTAAAACATTCAACCAAATAAATAATGAAACCTCATCCAAGTATAGGGAGATCACACATATTTCTTGTGGACTAAACTCCATATCATTTCCACCCATATAAAGAGAGTAAACAAGTAAAACGAAATATATATATATATATATATTTATATTTATATATATACATATTATCATTCTAAATAAATTGAAATGATAGTTAATGGGACCTCAATATCATATACTAGCCTTGGAAAATAGTGGCATTCATTTAATAGTCCATCAATGATGAACATCACCCTACACATCCTCCCAGCAAAAAAACCAATTAAATTGACACATTTCCACTATTGAACAATGTTGAAGGGACAAAATCAATATTCATGGGAACCATGCCCTGGTACAATTGTGGGGTACCACTATGATGGTTGAGCATTCATTCCCAAAAGGTATGGAGGGATCCACTATATTTATGGAGTATACATGTTCAACCTGACTAGAGGGTTCCTATCATATGGTCAAGGACCATTACCTAGTCCCCACAAGAGTGTTCCTATCTTTTCATTGAGGAGCTAACCCTAGCTCAGATGGAGGGTTCCACTAGGAAGGTTCAATTTACATGCCTTTCTTTTATAAGAGGGTGTCAGTCTGTTCAAAGGGGAAACATGCCCATCCCTGCTATAGGGGGTCACTCAAAAGGTCAAAGACCCATTACCTATATCCTCTCGAGGGTTATAGTATATTCATCAACGAACCATGCTGATACCAACTTGAGGATTTCACTTATAAGGTCAAGGAATGATTCTATGTCATTGTATTTGGGTTACACTCAATTCATCACGGAGTCAATCCCATATTGGATGGAGGCATCCACTCAAAACACCAATGACCCATGCCCTGTATCAATAGGATGGTGAAACTCTAGAGATATATTATCCAATACGATCCTTGTTTGAGGGATCCAAAAACAAGGTCATGATAAAATTTTATTTCCCTTATATATGGTGTCACTATAATCATAAAGGATCCATTCCTAGTGCCGTTGGAGGGTTACACTCAAAAGGTCAACGACATGTGGCCTCTATTTGTAGGAGGATTCACTCTAGGTATCTTGGTCTCACACCCCACCTAAATGAAGGGTTCCACCGAGAAAATCAAGGACCCATGCCATTTCTTTGTATAAAGGTTCTAATTTATTCCTCAAGGACCCATTCCCAACCCAAAAAAAGTTTCCCACATAGACTTTTGAGGATCCATTGCCTATCTTAGTAAGAGAGTTTCATTGTAGCCATCAAGGAACCGTGACTAGCCTAGATGCAGGGTGCCACTAAGAATGTAAGATACTATTACCTCTGTTTATAAGATGATACAACTAAAAATAACCTATCACTATATCTCAAATTTCACTACGGAGCTCCCATCAGAGTCTATGTGAAAACCCCCAAGAATGGATTCCCAGGAAAAAAATCCATGTCTAATTAAAGGAGATTTGAGAGGTATATGTTTCTTAAAAGGTCGTATATATAATATTAGGGACCCACATGGTGTGTGGTACTAATTTTCTATCTCTAAATATTTTCACCAATAGACAACATATTTTTTGTTATAGTAATTCATGAAATATAAAGGTAATATGAAATATATCTCAACCAAACGCTCAATGAAAACACGAGGCGAATCATTGGTCCCCATAGTATTCAATATAGTTCCATCCACATTCATTTTAAAATATACCCATATATCTGGTTTGAAAGTTATTTTTTATTAATATTTTAAATGAAAAACGAGGGAAAACAAGGAAATCCCTTCAAGGGGGCCTAAAATGGTGAAAAATATACCCATATATCCAAAAGTGTTAGAATATTTTTATCCTTGTGAAGAAATACTCAAAAAGAACTATTTACTCGCCCAAATCAGACACCCAATGAAACTGTTGTGTTTCACCTCATCACATACATATGATGATTCAAGGGACTCAGCCATGAAAAGGAATTAAATACCTGATATTTTTGTCAAAAAATATTCCTCAATATCAGGGTTTCAATTCATAGAAGATTTTTCATTTTGACGTCATATGAAAAAATTCACGTTATATCGAGATTCTACAACAATACTAATAATATTATATTATCAATATTTTTTGGTTCTTCATGGAATCGATCCACTAATCTAAAATATGTATCCACCATTGGTCTGAAAATAAGCATCTCAATGTTTGGGGTCACATTTCCACTGACTATGCATTAACCTGATGTCACATGGAGAAGTTACGCCCGATTAATGATTTGGAAACCAAAATTAATGAAAATAACATTTTATGTTATTATAATTATATATTATTTTTCATTAAAACCAAATAATCTTCACACCACCCTCCCAGTTATGCAATTTTTTTGATCACCAAAACATATCTTTGTTCAACCCCATTTACTGAATTTAAATCTTTTTAATTCATCGTTAATTATAATAAAAATTTCAATAAATGAAAAATGAATATTCTATTTAGATTTTTGGTCATCCCCCTCCACTCTCAAAGTGTCACCACACATTTATTTAATTTCATTTTAATTAAATTTATTCAATAATCATATCTCTGATATCATATTTTTATTATCAATAATAATTATTAAAAAATCACACCTCTAATTAATAAATGGATTTCCACTAGTAAATTAAATGAATTTAATTTTTTATTTACCAATAGATTTTTTTATTTTATTATAACTAATAAAATAATAATAATAATACCCAATAAGTTTACCATGATCAATGACCTCATTAGATATCTATTTTTTCACCATCACATCTACATTGAGTAGTCTCTACTATGAGAATCTACACATGGCCTCCACTTAGAACTGGTTCCGTCACCTGAAAAAGAATCCCCTAATGCCAATCTGAAAAAGTGGGGATTACTTAGCTGATTTAAAACAACATCTGATCACCTAACTAAAGCCATGGTACCGATCTGAATGATTCAAATGACACAACCCAACTCATTTGTCAACACACCCACAAACCATCATTCTATGACTTGATCGTGATACTTAAACATAATTAGGGGTTTGATCAAACTCAAACCCATCATATAAATGTCATATCTTGATCCTATGGTCAAATGATTATGAAAATATAGAGAATTGTGCAGGATACATAGAAAATATTCTGAAAATGCTGATGGAAAATATCCTTGGATAATGATCATTTGTTGAGAATATTTATGGGGAGAACATGACACAAATAAGAGTAAAAGAAATTAAAAAATAATAATTTATCTATGAGGATAATTAAAATAATATAAAATACCATAATAAAAAGTATATACTAATAAATTATTAAATTATTTAATAAAAAGGGGTAGAAATTACAATTGATGATTCATAACTCCATTATAGATCAATCATTATTGAATAGTGAATCCCCTTGTAATGAATGAAATACAATATATCTATTTACTTTTGATTCAACTAGATATAATCACCGGTCTATGTAGGATATAGATCAACCAATAATTAATGATCTCCTACTCTAATTAGATATAGGAAAGGTTATGAGTCTATAAAATTATAATATATCAAATGAGGGAATTTATGGAGGATTCTATTAGTCCATTTAATAAAATAACTAAATGAATAATTTAAATAATTTAACTAAATGTATCTTCTAATGGATCACTCATAAAAAATACCACACTTACCAATATTAAGTCTCACATATTCTAAAGACCACGTTTTGGGATTAACATAAGTCTTATATTTTATATCTAAGACTCTGTTTAAGAGATATTCCAATTTTTCAGAAAAAAAGATCACGTGCAATAGAAATATATATATTTTTATAAACATAATTCTTACTAAATCAGGCATCTAAATCATGCATTGTCTCAACTCTAGGTACAATAAATATTCCTATGAATATTCTAAATTCCTAAATGAAAAAACAGAGTCTCTATATCGATAATGGACCAACCTATTAGTGAATAATGAATCATACCTCTATGTTCCCCAAAGAAATAACATTTATGAATCCACCATCTCTAAAAAAACCCATCGAAGGATAGTAGTTACATTTTAACATTTATAAATAATCCAAAAGTTCATCCATGAATGTAAAATAAATGGTATTAATAGCTTATATCTCTAATTAAGTAAAAAAATAATTAATTTATTTTGTAATATCTAAATAATTATTATTATAGGAATTAAAAAAATTAATATAAGGAAAAATATCAATTTCTTTTTGTATATTTTGAAAAAAAAAAATTATGAAAAATGGAATTTAAAATTTAATTGAAAAAACATGTAAAGTTATAATGTAATACCCATGATTAATAGAGTAAATCTTGGGGAGAATATTTGTCTCTTCCATATAAATCAAAAATAAAATATTCCCTTTAGAAATAATAAAAATTTAAATAGTATGTCATACAAGAAAAATTTAATAAATTTAATTTTAACTATTTTGTTTGAAATTAATTGGTAGTGTAAAATTAATTCAACATACTGTTTAAGTAATTTAATATATATATAACATATTTTTTATGAAAATTTATTTGAAGGAAAAATAATTTCAACCATATAGAAGATATATGATAGATAGTCCTTAAAACCGGTCTCATTTTATTTTTGAGTACCAAAGATAGATAATGAAATGGTTATAATAATTTTAACCACTATAAGTAAACATATGATACAAAAATAGGTGTTTTTTCTGGGATATAAATATAAAATTTCCCATATTTTTAATTTAGTCAAAAAAAAATCCTAAAAATAATTATAACTTAATATCGTACCTTCAGTTCTTAGTTTCTTCATATGATCATTATCCACGTCTCTTTTCAGTATCAACCATTGGTTTTAATTTATTCCTTTTATAGATGGTATTTAAAATATATTTTCATGACCACTGCGATGTTTGGAATAAATTTTAAATTTATTTTGGTAGAGTGTGGTCGATCTTATTTGTTCATGGTGTATGAAAAAAGTGAGGATGGGGGATCATTTTTATGGTTTAGTGTATTTAATCCCTTATAACTATTAATAATTTTTTTTCAAAACATAAAATAAATTGATAATGAAACAAAAAATGGATAAAATTAAAATTTAATTTTATGGGAGGAAAATTAACTCCTAAAATTATATATTGATATGTTTTTCGTTATGTTGGAAGCCTTATCACTTAGATTAGCCCCCTTTAACGCATTATTACCTTAATTATGATAAATTAATATTTAGCATTGAATTTTTTTTTATAAATAAAAATAAAAATAAAATTGTAAATAAAATAATAAAATTTTGATTCAATGTAATTGATATATATTTTGGGATTTAATTTTTTAATGTTATTGGATTATTTAATATTAAACGTAAACCATATATAAACAAATTTATAGAAAAATGGATTTTATGTAAAAATGATTTCATTTCAATTTCATGTACATAAAAAACTTATAAATTATTTCTTATATATTTTATTCAATATATAATATACACCTTTCTTGAAAATTATTTCAAAATAGGGATTTATTCATTAAATTATGATAAAATACAATGAACACACTATGTTTTTTATAATAATATCTCTTATTGCATTTAATTGAATTTATATACATTTACAACCAATTAATAATCAATGTATTAATGAATATTTCATTTTTAGAAATTATCAATATAGTTTTTTATGAGTTAGATTAAATCAATATATAAATTTTAGATTTCTTTCTCAAAAAATTAGTACTTATATTTTATTATTATTATCATAAAAATATAAATATTCCATTATTATGCATTAAAAAAATACTTTTTAATTAATGAAAAATATTATCAACATTATTTTTATATGGGTAATCTTTTTCATAGAGAAAAAATTATCAATTGGGATATAATTATAAAAATAAATAATAAAATATATTAATGTTAATATATGTAATTCCTTGAAAACATAAAAATAATATTCATTCTTTAAAATACATGTTTATAATTCTAAACTATTGTTTTATAATAATTTTATAGAATTTAAATTTATTAGAATATAATAAGAAACTATATGAATTAAAACTATCAACACATTATTCATTTATTAGTGGAATGTTACAAAAAATATATATATAAAAATTATGAGACATCATGGTTTATTTCTCAACAATGATAAAATACATAAATTAAATGTTTATAAATCAAAAAGTGGTAATTTATAGAAATGAATAAAAGTATGAATAATAGGATATACCATATATTATCATTAACCCTGAATGTAACTAATATCCAAAAACTACAAATAAATCGGTTGATTATTATGAAAGGAGAAAACAGTATTGAAAATATGTAATGAGAAATAAGAGAAATGTATTACATTGTGAGAGTGGAATATAGGAAATATTTAATAAATATATAAATGATGGAATGAAATATGGTTATTTTGAATATGGTTGCATCAAATATTTTCCATGAAAATATGGTCATTTTCACATATCTATTAGGTATTTAAAAGTCATGTATTACTATATTGTGAATTGAAAACAATATACATGACAATAAAAAAAATTTATAAAATATTTATATATTTATATATTTTTATCTATTAAAAATTAATATTAATAGTATTATTATAGTGTGATATGATAAAATTAATAAAAATATTCTAATATAATTGGAATAATAAATATAAATTTTTGAATTTTAATATATAATTTTGTAGCATTTCTTAAAGAGTATTTAATGAAAAATAACATATATTTTCTTAAGTACCATATTTTAATTATTCAGTATATTTTCATAGTATAATGAAATGAATATTTTTATGATATTTTTACATATGAAATAATATATTAACTTCCGTTAAATTAATAATTAATACAAAATAATATTAATGTTTCAAAATAATATTTCTCAACAAATGATATTTTAATCAAATTTTCATTAAATATTTAAAAATTTATTTTTTAAATTTTATAATTTTATTTATTTAATTATAAAATATTTTTCTATGTTGGGATGTCTCAATTTCCATTGAATAAATTTTTTATTTTTTTGATGATGGTTAATTTTTTGTCTAAAGAAACAATTTTTGAAAAAGAAATATTTTAATGCCTTTACAAATAAGCAAGATCAACCTACCATAATAAAAAAGATTAATTATATAATTTTTTATGAAATTAAAAGTATCATATTTAAATTTTCTTTGTATTAATTAACATTCCAATAAATTTATTACTAAATTAAAATATTAAAATAATAAATGAATGTTTTTTACATTATATTTTAATGAATTGTTTTGATGGTACGATTATGTTTTGGATTGATTTTAAATTAACATATTGTTTTTATTTATAATATACCAACTCATGAGATAAAAAATCATTTCTTCCAATATTACATCGACTAATTTTTTTAAACTAAATAACACTTTTTTCTTAAAACCCAATTTTTACGCATTATGTATATTTATATTTAAATTAAAAATTAGATCCCTTAAAGATTTATTTGTTAAAATTATTTCAAAATGAAAATATAATATTAAACATATATTACTGTTCGATTAATTATTTTGTTCATTAATATAAATTAATTGGGAAAAAAATTAATCACCAAGGTAAAAGTAAATTACTGTAAGAGATAACACATAAAAGAAAAAACAAAAAAACTATAGGCTAGCTCCAAAATGAGTTTAAAGGAATATCACAATACCAAAAATTATTACCCTTTATTTTATTCTATTTTTGATCAATTTTACATATAATAGTAACATTTCATTATTGAAAATATAATGGTTAAATCCAAAACTACCCATCCCTTTACTTATAAAAGGGTAAAAATTCCACAACATCAAGACTCAAATCTAATATTAATTTATCATTTATAATGTCTTGAAATACTCCTCATAGAACTCGATAAATCATTTTAAATATTGTCATTAACATTAGAAAAAAAATGGTCTTAATTATATAAGGAAAATTCTAAGGAAAAATCATTTCCCTAACTTTAGTATTATTAACAAAATAGATATTATTCATTATTGTATTCATCCAAATTTAATATAGAAATATAAATTTAATTATTCTAGTATAATATATATAATTTATTGTGTTTATAATATTGTTATTATTAGCATCTATTCAAATATCTTATCCAATAAGTGGAATGAAATCATCATTCATTCGTTTGTGCAGCCAACCACCTCCACAAGAATTAAGATTCAACTTTCACTACCACCAATAATTAATTTTTCATAAAATGGATTTAATTATGATATTATATATTTATTAAAAGATTAATATTATGTATGTTTCACATTATAAACATCTTAACACATCCTCCTAGTCAGTAAATCATTAAATTATGTCACCAATTGGGAAGATTTAGCCATCTACTAAAGTGATGTTTTTATGATGTCTGAAATGAATCTATTATTTATCAGAATATTAATAACAAATATAAAATTATATATAAAATATGAATTTATTATTTGAAAATAATTTCATAAATATTTAAATTTATTATTATTATATAACCATTATTTCATTAAAATCGTTTATAATTAATTAACTGTGATTTCTATTTATAAAAGTTTTATTCATGTCATTCCCTTAATAATGATTTGTCAAGAATAAAAAATTATAATATGATTACCCTATCTTAAATTTTTTTAGTGATTAAATTTAATCTACTTTGATTGAATCTATACTATCATCATGTATTTTTTATAAAATAAACAACTGAATATTCTAAAAACCGGTGGAAAAAATAAGTTTTTACTAACAAATATATTTATAATAAATAATGAAAAATAATTATTTTATAGGGTAATGTTTATGAATATTTCTATAATATATAATATTAATATCCCTATTTCATTTTTCTTATGTTTGACCACATTCGACTTTTGAGGAAAAATGGTAAGGGGTTGTTGGCCTCATATTTATGTTTTCTAGGGCTTATTTCTTAATATGACCCATAATAAAATTAAAATTTTATGATTAATACCTGAAGAATTTATTATAAAATATTCAAAGGTTTTTAATATCAATTTCATTTAATTTCTATAAATTTAAATCATTTCAATGGAATCCCAACAAGAATGTTTTTTTATCAAAAGGATAAACAATCCAGAGGGGTTTTGTATGAAGTATTATTTTGAAATAATGATAGTGTTTAAAATATAATCTATATTATGAAATTTTAATCATTCTAATGAAAAAAATACCATTTAATATTCATGTGGTTTTTCATTTTTTACTTTACTTTTTAATTCTCCTTGACCCATATTTCACTAGTAAAAAAATACCATATACCAATGGTTTGAAACCATTGGTACATGCATCCAAACCGATGGTATATCCTATATGAACGGTTTGGAGAACCGTGCCCATGTAAGCCGTGGGGATTAGTCTATACCAACGGTTTCCCAAAAACATTGGTATAGACCTATACTAATGGTTTTCAAAACCATTGGTATTAGTAATATGAAAAATCTATACCAGTGGTTCCATAAAACCGTTGGTATATGTATTTCAAAAAAGAAGAATTCAGTGGGTTTTGATCCCAGTACCTGTAGTTTATGATTGATAGACCTAACAACGGACCTAACTTGACATTTGTTAACAAAATTTCAAAAATATATATTTTTTTATTATCATAAATATTATAATTTTTTTATATAATGTTCACTGTAAGAATATTCCATATAATGTACGTGTAACTATACCACCAATTCTCAAAACAATTGGTATAGACTGATACCAATGGTTTTGAGAACTGTTGGTATAGATTCTTTGATTTTGGGACCTATTCCAATGGTTTTGGACAAATAGTTGGTATAGTGGTGACCTATACCAATGGATTGGGGAAAAGCCATGGTATATGGTCTTTATTATGGATCTATACCATCGGTTTGGCCTAAACCATTGGCATAGGTCTATATTAGTGACCTATACCAATGGTTTCCCTCAAACCATTGGTATGCATCTCTCTTATACTAACGGTTTGTCTACAACCGTGGCTGTATGTCAAAATTAGTGACTGATAACAACAGTTTTTAAATAACCATTGGTATAGTTCCATATACGTGATTTTTTCCAATAGTTTTCCCAAAACCGTTGGTATAGATCTTATTTCTAGTGGTGTTTAATGCGAATTGTTTCCTTTAATTTATGCTATCCTCATATATTTTTTTCCGTGTACAAATTAATTGAATAATTTTCCATATTTCTATATTTATACTTCAATGATTGTTTGAGTTCATTTCATAATACATTATATTTATCAAAATGTTTTAATGCAATTATTCTTCATTTTCAAAAAGGGTAATTTTCATAAATACATAAAACAAATTTCAATGCTTATAGTGTGAAATCATTATTACACCGTAAATATAATTATCCATCATACATCCATTATACCAATCAATTTTTTAAAAAAAATATTATTTTCATTTACCTATATAATATTTTTATGCTTTCAAAAAATTCTTGGGTATTTCTTTTTTCCAAATTTAATTTTTCCAGTGCTCATAAATTTTTTTTATCTTAATCTGTAACCTTTAACATATATTATTATTGATGAATAATATTATTATAATTTATCCATTCAAATTATTTTTATTAATTACCTAAGTAATATCCTTATATTTACGAGAAATTATCGTATACCAACTTTCAATATAGAGAAAGATGCCTTAACGAACAATATTTCATAATACATAACAAAATATTCCAACAAATACAAGCCAAAGCTCGAGAGATGCTGGGATTTTAGTTGATGAGGCACATAATCACAATGAATTAAATATAAAAAATCATTTCAATATAAATATATATTATAACTCACATTGATATTTTAAAACTATAATGTACCAAGGTAAATATAATTAAAGAAAAATGTGAGCTGGAAACCCATACAAGGTAATAAACATAGTAATAATGAATAACATGAGAATCATGATTTGTAACATGATATCAAAAGAAATATGATCATAAAAATGGAAACATGGTATACAAATATGATATAATAATAGCATGTAATCAGTAAAATGTTGGGACTATATAAATAATGATATCTTAATCATGTATAGAGGGGCACTCCCAAGAACATCATCATATATTGTACTATGTCCCACATTGGATTGAGTTCCCTATAAAATCAATTTCATAACATATAATGAGTTATAAATATTTACCCACTAAATTTTTAGACTATAGAATTATATTAAAACTTGTTAGCTAAATTAAAATTATTTATATTCAAGAATCATGATGAATATAGCTATGAATAAATCAAAATCTTTACCATTAACATGTGAAGGATTTTGGTTTAATTATTTTTTTCCAAGCCTAAATAAATGATAAATTCTAAGGATTACTAAGAGAATAATTAATTATGTCATTTTAAAAATTAATATTTATAAAATAAATATAGGAATTAGACATTCATTTCAATGATATATAGTTCAAGATAATTATCTTGGAGAAGAATGAATAAAAACATACCACTTGGTTAAATATTATTAAGTAAATGATATTTTATGAGAAATAAAGTAATTATTTTTTCACATAAAACCAAAATTCAACCTTGTGGGTTTGATCAGAATATAATGAAGTGTTTTAGATTCAATTAATTGTGTAAGAATATTTTAAGTGGGTGATTATCAACATGGGGTAAGAATATGATAGTTCCCCTAAATCAGGTTTTCAAAAAATTAACAAATTTTATGTGAACTAAAATATATATAAAACAATCAATTAAAATTATATTTTACAAGGTTTAAATATAGTGGATATACATAAAAAAATATAAGTGGTATATAAGATAAATATTTTATAAATGGAAATAAAGGAATGATTATGTTTAATGGATTAGTCAAAATAGATAAATGTAAGATTCCATACCTTCAAGTATTATTTTTCATTGCACATATTCTTAACATCATGAATAATAAATTATGTTTAGTATATACATAAATAAGATCCTAATTCTTATATATATATTATATTTAAATGTCCTCTAATTATCATATTTAATTTATTTACAATATATTTTTCTTGTCTACATCAGTTACTTGATGTTATTCAATAAATTTTTTTATATATCTATATTTATACTGTCAATTCTCAATTTTTGGTAATTTGTATTAATATTATCCATATTATTAATATTTTTATGGTTTTTTATATAATTAATATATTTTTTATACCATCTGTGATGTCTGTTTATGAAAAATAAATTTTATTGTTCGTGGATGACATTGTATACACATAATAGTGACTAATGTTTCCATTTCATAATTGTTTTAAGGGGAAGTCGTTAAATGACAGTTTTAATAATTTAGAATCATATTAATATCACAAATTTTATAATAATATATCAATTTAAACCATCATACCATCCATTCATGGTAGTGATAAAATGGAAAACATTTCTTTTTAGAGGCAATAGTTTGTATAATGAACAAATTACATATTTGTTTTCTATAATAGATGGAGAACGATAAAAAAATATTTTCTATAAATAAAGTAAAATTTAATTAAAAAAATAATTATTATTTACTTATATTTTTAATGATATAATATATTAAAAAGATAAATATTAAGGGAAAAAATTTCTGAAAAATAGAATACATACATTGGGGAGTGAATATTATTTTATAGATATCCTTAAAAGTATGGGACATAATATTTATTTTTTTGGTAATTTTATTAATAATGATATGAAGAAACATATTATAGGTAGTTTTGGAAGAGGATGAAGATAAATTATAACCAGAAGTGTAACTATAGGAGGGAATAAATGATATACATTTATAGGTAAATAAAAGGGATCTTTTTTGGAAAACAATTTACAGTTACATGTTATAATCCCATTATTCCTTTTTCAAAAACAACAAAATGTTGTATTAATGAAATTTAGGGACTTTTAATCCCAGTTATTCTTTATAATATTGCATCCATACATTTTTAGATATGTATCATGTATTTAAATTTTATATTTTTTTCTTATGATTTTATTTTTTCCGTTTTAACATGTTCTTAAAAATGAAATGTATTTTTTAAAAAATATATAAAATAAATTATATTAAATATTTTTATTTTTTTAACATAAAAATAAAAATAATTTATATTAATATAATTAATATATATAATGAAATATTTTTCAAATTATAATTTATAATTTATAAAAAATAGTTTCGGTTGGAAAATAATTTGTAAACATTATGTGTTTTTATTGTTATTTCATAATGACAAATATTGGAATGAGTGTTAATTTAATTATATATATATTAAAAATTAATATTAGAATCTTCATTCAAATGAAATCAAATTTATTGATTAAATTAAAAGTGCACGATATTAATAAAATAATTATTAAAAAACATGATTATCATTACTAAAGTATCAAACATTTATCATACTAACACCATTAACCCAAAATATAAAATTCACTTTTTTAAATGTTATTGAAATGTTGATATCAAATCTAGAATTAAAATTTTTATATTAATTTTATTAATTTGATATAATGTTTTAATATTATAAGTTTGAAAAAGTTGGTTTAGTGTGAAATATTACATGAGTTTCAAAAATGTTATACATGTGTTTTATATATTAATCATAGTATTTAAAATAGTTTATGATTATAAATAAATATATTTATATATTTAAATTAATAAGGTTTTATAAGAAATTTAAATCATTATTATTGTATAAATGAAATATTTTTATTGCCAACCCATTATTTTAAATTTTCTCCAAAAATTAAATATTTTTGAAAAAACAAGAAAATTCATTTTTATCTTATATTGAAAAAAATAAATAAAAAATTATATTAATTTTCTAAAATACAAATTTAAAATGAAATTTAAATAATAGAGTTTGGCACAATGTTTATATTATCTATTACAATTATTTTAAAAATTATAACATTCATCAATTTTAATTAAATTTTATTATTGTTTTATTACTATTGGTTTAGTCATATATTGAACGTCATATAAGATAATACACATAATATATATTAAAGGTAAAAATCACTAATATCTCAATGTTTTACATTGATTACCAATTATAAAATTCCACTTTAAAAATTCGCTTCCATACAATACGATATTTAAATATTATTGTACATTTGTTTCAGGTTTTTTAGGATTCATCATGGAATCATCATACAGATGTATTCTACAATGTAACTTAAATAGGTGTATTGTATTATTTTATATAAAGTTGTATATATTGTCAATGATCATCATAGTGTGATACTCAAAAGAGATATCATTAATCTATTGTATCACCAATAAATTTAGTACCTGTGAGGGGGAAGCTATGTACTTATGCTAGGGAGATATGTAGAACACATCATGTTCTTTGAATGGGTTTGGAGGGACAAATAGTCAATACACCATATCATTTATTAGATTACGAATCTTGAAGGGACCAATATATATATTGGACATAGCATACCCTTCTTTAAAAATCAATAGACTATGTTCAATAGAGCTATTTAGAGGACCACATTATCAAAAAACACAAAATCTAGGACTCATATTTGGTTACCATCATAATTATTTTGATGAATACATGTTTATTTGATGTGTTTTTTAACCACCATAATTTTTATTACAATTTTAAAAAACTATTTTACTGTATAAATATGAATTCACTGACATCATCCCATCAAAACGTTTATTAAATTCTCATACCATTGAAGGATTCATATTGGCCCATTTTAATTATTGATTAGATATTTAAATTTTATGAGATCTCAACCTGGGGAAGGGACTAATAATATGTACCCTGGAACACAATTGAAAATTCTATTGAAAAATCCAACTGTTTCTCTATAGTTCATTTATATTAGAAATATATCTCAATGTGATTGGTTGTATTGATGTTCAACTCTATATTTAGATTATATTTAGGGACATTCTAGATATTTAATGTGATAATAGGATATTCATAGATCTAATCGATAGTGGTTTTCCATGAAGACTTACAACCTCTATAATATATATATTAACAATTTTATTGATTTATTATTCATATTAAATGTCAATGGATTATGTAATACATGAGTACACTATAAAAAACTCATATAGTATTTCCAATTTCTTTTTATTTAGATGACCCTTGAAAAAATTCATAGTGTTGTTCACCATTTTCCATAATGCTTGAGTAATTTTGTTGTAACATAATTGGTGTTTTACCACTTAAACATTACTTTATGACACACAAAGTAAATTGTTGTGCAATCCTTAATATCATTTTTTATATTTCCACAAAAATAGTGTCCTTAGATATCTTTATTCATATTCATGTTTTCTAGGTGGATTGATAATTTTTCTTTATTTGAACCATTCAGTATGATCATCTTTAACTATGTTTATGATGGAAAAATTACCATTTCCCAAATATCATTAATCCCTTATCATTAATATTGAACTCAATGGGGGTTACCTTCCTCATCAAATCCACCATTTTCATTATCTTCACATAATACCTTTCATATTTTTTAATATTCTCAAATGGGGATGGATGCAAAATCATTTCATTAATGTAGGGGAACGTTCCTTTTTACTGATTTCCATGTCTATCCATTATATGTATAATAATATAATATCATTCTTAGTCTATATCATAGAAATGGTTATATAATGTTTTAAACATAGTAAATCTTCTAATTTATTCATATTTATAAATAGTAGTGGAGTGAAAAATCACATTTCTTGACCAGTTTTAACAATTATTTTTGGGAAATTTAATGTTCCTTTTTTGTGAATATTTATTTCAAGATATTGTGGTACATATATATATTTCTCTAATTTCATCCATAAATATAATTTATTTGAATAATCAATGAAAATATTAATATGACTAACTTGAAATAATGTGTTAGATAATATTATTGATTCACCATCAATAATATTAAAATTAATACTATCAAATTATCAATATATATGAGAACACAACTAAATAATTTTTTTAATTCATTATTTTAGGTGAAAAATAATTCCCCACTTTTTATGGTGATTTTAGTTTAGTGGTTATCACCTTCTTTTTAATTTTGTTTATATCATAAAAAGTTCCTACTCGAGCACACATAACTCCATTTTGAGAATGATTGGTTATTGGGTTTGAAAATATGTGTCTGTTACCCATATAACACTAATAATAAAATGATATTATGAAGAAAGTATTTATCTAAATCAAATAAAATTTTATAGATCAGTCCTCAATCACTATTGTCTTTTAAAAGACTATAGATAAGCCCTTACATGTGACATCATTCCCTAAGAATGTTTTATTTTCAAAATAGCAAACAAAATTTAATATACTTTTCATATTACATATCCTCCCTCAATATATTAATCATAATATTCAAATAAACCTCGCATCCTTCCATTCAATTGGAATATATAAGTATATCACCTCTATAGAAAACCAAAAAAAATTATTAAGGTAATCTATAAATATTCCATTAATTATTTCAATGATGATCACTTGAGGTTTTGAAAGTCCAAAACTATTATTTCTAAAATCATATTTCAATTGTGTGGTATACAAGATAGTCTAGATATTATCATCCATCCTCGACTACAATTGATGATATCATGACCAATGGTTCACATTTGAGAATTATTTAGCCCTAGGTAGTTGGTTTAACATGTTATTGATCTATGGAATATGATAATTTTTCATTGTTTAATCTTTTTTAGTTCATGATAACCGATATTAAGATTTATGTAGTCATCCCTATTATTTTAAAGTAGGATTCATGTACCCAAAAGGGAAGAACATGATCATATGAATCGTATTTTGAAATGTTCATGTAGTTTCATCTTTATTTCATCATGATTAATGTGGGTTTTCAATATAGATTCTTTGATATCCTAATACATACAGGTATAAGTTCAATTGAAAAGACAAACTATTTATTTTATGGAAGCCCATAATATTATTATAGGAATAAATTTTTACAATCCCATAAGATGGGGATATCCTTAATATTTCCCATCTTATTTGATTCAATAATTTGAGCTTGATATTATTTATTCCAATGATTCAATATCCATGTATTTAAGGAAAATTTAAAAAGGGTGATTAAAATTTTCTCTTTACAAATTTTTTGAATCTAATGGAAATTCAAGTAATATAAGTTAATTTCATTCTTCTGATAATTCATTTAAACTCTATTTAAAGATGACCAGTCCATTCATAGTATAGAATCAAATATTACATAAGTTATTATGTCAATGATCACTGGGAGATTAATCACACAAATTTAAAATGGGAATGTGTTATTTTATTCATATTTATCAAATTATCCATCAAAAGTTTTCTCGAATAACATAACCTCCATGTTATTATGATATTTCAATAGTTCTATTAAACACTCCTAATTTCAAATACTTTGTAGAACTCGATTAAAATAATCTGGTTACTATTTTTTTATGAATTACTATTGTACTTATCACCACATTTATTCCTTTATTGATATCTTGAAATGTAATAGCATAAAGCCAATTGGATATCCTTGAAAACTACTATCATTATGTATTATATTGAATTGTGTCCAAATTCATTGATATTTAATAATTTTCCAAAATGATGTGGATTCACAATGACATTTTTTTCATTGATCAAAATAGTGGGATTATTTATATAATAGTTATATTTGTTTTCTTGATGTCCCTTTTTCCCACACGTGAACCATGTCTTAGTTCCATTGAGGGAGTTTCAAAAATGATAAAATCCAACCTTTAGAAAAGTGAGATATTTTATTTTCTAAATACCATGTGTATTATTTTGTACCCACCATTGTTAAAATCAATTTTCAACTTCTTATCTAAAATAAAACAAGGTCACTAAGAATCAAAGAAATACAATATCATCTTTGAGGGTATATCAAAAAATATCATTAATTATTTTAATTAAAAAATATCTACAAACTCTCAAAATTAGACAACTAAAAATGTCCAATTATATGTTCGATCTTAATGGTAAAACTTGAATAATTTCATGTAATCCTTTCGAAGATAACATATTAAGATATAATGGAATCACATTCTATTTTCTTGAATTCATGGAATTCACACTCTATTTTAATATAGAGAGTGTATGGGAAATATATATTTATAAGTAAACTCAATGATTCATCCCATTCAATATGTATAGTATCCTCCCTGATATTTGTATTCTTGATTAGTGTCACCAAAACATTCATAAAAAATGAAATGAAAAAAAAACATATAAATCATATAAATTTATAACTCAATGATTATTGAATCACAATATCCACTAAATACTGGAAGTATCTACCACATAAAGTTCACAACTACCAAATTCATTCTAAGAGTCGGTACCACATGATTCGTGTTATTATTGATAACATGAGTCTACTAGGTAAGTATTTTCATGGGGTTCTCAACTCATACTCCCGTTATGGTAGATATTATAATAGGTTAGTCATTATATAAACCAATGAACTTTTCTTTAACATGATTACTCTGAGGATATTCCATTTAAAAAAAATATTTTTATGTATGGGAATATATTAGTTTATAAATATATGAATGTTAACTCTATAAAACTAAATCTTACATGATATAAAAAACCCACATATTAATCTATACAATTAAATATATATTATAAATGGTCATTTAATTATTATGTCTTCTAAACCATTTTTTCAATAATAATTTGTAATCAAATCCCTCATAATGATTATACTACTAATATGAATTATACAAACCATATAACTCTAGCGTGTCAAACCAGAAGTGTTGTTAGGCCCCTATTTCCTACATCTTATAGTCATCTACATAACACCCAACATATGTTTTTTATGTTTTAACACACCATTTTTTAATTATATATATATATATATGATAATAATATCTGGTATATAAAATTTTAAACATAATATATACTTGTACTATGAAAATAATGTTACCTGTTATATTTTTTGATATTAAAAAAATATTTCTATACCATTAAAATTATATTTCATTGTATGATATTGAAATTTGATATTGTATGGTTCTATTTTTTAAAATTTAAAATCAAAATTTGTTAATTAACATTAATTACTAGGGTAAAAAATTATTTACCAAGGTAAAAGTAAATTATCATAAAAAATTAAAAGTTCACAGAAAATACATAAAAAAGAATGGGGTTGTCTACATAACATGATTATTTGAAAAATCTAAACACACATACTCCTCACAATTATATCTTATCGATTTTAGTGTTGTTTAAATTTTAATACTAACATTACATTACTAAAAATGTAATGCTTAATTCCAAAACCACCTTCACATCACTTTAAAAGGGTAACATTTCCCAAAATAATTGATTCTTCTCTATATCAAATTAATTTTTTTGATATATACCACAACACTCTATCTATTATACTCTATATAATTTAAAATATACTAGTTAAAATTATTTATCACAAGGCCTTCATTTCTCAGGCTAATTCCAGGTAAACATATTGTCTTTAATGTGATAAGTATCAATGACTTATATATTCTTCTAAATTGTCATCATTAAAATCTATTATTGAAAAAAATAATTTGGGGATATTAGTATAATTTATTAAAATTAATGCTATTACATTAATTCAATTTTTGTTATATATTCATCTTTCACATATATTTACTAATATGAAATTGTTGTTTGAATTTATGTTGGTACTACCACCTACATGTGCTATGAAATTCATTTTTCATTACCCTGGAAATTTGATAGTTTCTAGAATGAATTAATTAAGTATATATTATTGTTATGTTATTTTTAATCATATTCATATATCAAAATATCATTATCTATGTAAGTTCACTTTTTGGTTGAATAATTAAAAATTGTTAACATTTTTGATGATTTAACAACTTATGTAAATGATGTATTAATTTTTATAACATAAAGTATAAAATATTTTCATATTAAATTAATAAAATTTATTAATCAAACATTTATTAAGAATAATTTACTACAGTTTGGTGTTTTTTATTTTTTAATTTTTTATTAATATATCACGTATCAATCATCAAACACCTCAAACACTTGTTCACCACGATATCTATTCTCCACTGACATAGTCATGTCATCAATATAATGGAAAAAGTACATAATTAATCATTGTGAAATTACAATTATTCACTATTTTTTGAAAATTTATGGATTAATTTAAAACTACATAATTATAGTTGATCCTTCATTAGAATTATTTGTATGAAATAAACAAGTAAATGCTCTTACAAGATATGGAAAAAATAATAACATCTAATTACTATATTAATAATATTTTAAAATAAATGAAGTATATGGGATGTAATATTTTCTGAATATTCCTATCAAATTGTATGTTAGGATAGTTATTATTTTTTTATAGGAGGTTAAGTTTTTTTTATGGTATGTGAAAATAAATATAAGGGGATATTTTTCTCATATTTTATTTCAGGGGATATATTTTTAAGGTTCAACATGATAACATTATTATAGGGAGTTTAATGTATAATTAATATCATTAACCATGTTTAGGAGTTACAAGAGTTATATAATGGACATTATTGAATTATAAATTGATTCAAATAATACCCAATTGGAATTTATTTGATCGAATGATACTCAAAAAATTGATGGTTTGATTTCAAAATAACATGTACAAAGAAAGACAATATTTGAAATTTAAACCGTACTGAGAAATTTTATTCTTTATAAACATCTCAATATTTACTTTGTAGATTCATGATGTTTTATATGAGAATCCTTATGGAACCCAGCCTATTCTTATGAGTATATTAGGATGTGTTTAATAAAACCCATTTTCATAGAAATAAATCATTATTCTATAAAAGTGACCGATTATCATTTGGATTGTTTTAAAAATAATTTTTATTTCAACATTTTCAATATTTATGTGATAAATAACTAATTTTAACTAGTACATATAAGTTTGGATGATAATGAGTGGTGACCTATATAATTCACTAATGAAATATTTTACGGTTTATATCTCATGAGATAATTATTCAAGAGAAAATAAATTTTTTTTCAAAAGAGTAAGAACTCTATATGTGGATCATGAATCTAATGTACCCTATAATATTGATTTCCCCTAGATAAAATATATTATATAGTTTTATTATTATTCTCGTTTTTATGTTATTTTTTCATGGATCATGATTATTGAAAAAAAAATTAAACTCTTTTGAATAATATTTTATGCTATTATATTTCATAAGACATGATTTTTAATCTTTTCTTTACTAGGTATGAATTTAAATTTTTACCGTTATTAAACCCACATTATCCTCTTAGATTCACTTATGACATTCATTGTTTCTCTCTAATGTTTACCATTAATAGAAACATAACATCATCCCATTATTATGTTTCTATTAACCTAGTTTATGAATATGAGTATTATAACATCATAAGAAACTCTTTTCTAGATCTAGTATTAAGAGCATAGTGAATTATTTTTTTATAAAAAGTATCTTAAAATCATATTTTCATTATATACCTCAATATATTTTCTTCTCTTAGATTTAGAGAATTACAAAAATTCCTTACAATATAATGGAGTGTAAAATAATTTTAAACATAATAGCTACTTGACTTTACTCGCACATGCTATTTAAAAGAAAACAAAAAATTTCCAAAAAAAATAACCTTGTGATAAATATTTTAAAATGTAGGGTGAGCATAATATTTTGATGTAAGGGATTTTAATATTATTGAAAATTAATTAACATTCCAATATTATAAAACACATTTGAATTTTTTTTATTTCACTTAAAATTTAATAAAATTTGTTTTCATAAACATTTTTCCCAAATAATAATATAGGGCTTTCAAGAAAATAAATCGGATATTAATTTTCAAAACACATTAAAAGGTATAATATTTATCGAAAACATTTAAATTCAGAATAAAAAAAAATTGAAATAAACCTGGATTTATACTTCTAAATATTTTTAAATAATAAATTTTATGCATTTTAATGATACACAAGAAACCCTTGAGAAAATCACGAGGCCAATAAAAGTTCACATTTAGTACATAGACCCATTGAGGTTGTGATATCACCCCATTCCTCACCAACTCACTAGATACCAAAGAGATTAATTTTTTATAAAATTTTTTTGAGTCGTTTCGTTTTAATTTATAACCTATTATAAACCATTAAAAATAATCCATAAATTATATTTAATTAAAAAAATAATGTTAAATTCTAAAAATCATTAGAAGAAGATATATTTTTTAAAACATCATAAGGGTTATGTGAAATAGAAACTATTATAAGAAATTAATAAATTTAAGAATGAATTCATAATTTTTTATGAAAATTAATATTTACACAATTACATTTAATTAATAGTCATGGATGTTTTTTTACAAACAAATGGAATATACATATCAATTTTTGTGTCAAAAATAGATTATTTATAAAAGATATTTTATAATTAAATTGATATATTTATGATTTCAAAAACACATTTATAATTCATGATATATCTCTTAATTAGATTACATAATAATACAATAATATATTTTAATTCTTATATTATGGTTTAATAATACATCAATTTATAGAATATTAAAATAAAAATAGCTATTTAAAAATTATAATAACCTTAATAAACATTAAATTGATTAGTTTAAATTAAAAAACCATCATATTATGGTTATGTATTTATTAAAATTAAAACATCCCAAAATGAATATTTCATAATAAAATTTTAACAAAATGTTTTTTTTAAATTAAAATAATTATTAAAATAATTATTTATATTGAAGTTTTGAAATAAAATTTTTTTTTGATATAATATTCTTCAACTAAAATAATAATTTAAATATGATTATATCTTTGTAAGATAGGTTTTAAAAAAATTATATATTTATCAAAAAAATAATCCATTAGCATAAAATTAGGTAGGTGAACCTTATTAAGAAGACTCTCCCTCAACCTCTCTCTTGATATACGCTTATAGCTGGGTTATTTTTATGAATGAATCTTGATGTCAAGGGCCTTTAAATATACATTTTATGGATATATATATATATTACATCTATATTTTATCTTCCAAGGAACATAGAAGCGGATGTACACATCCACTAAAAGAGTACAGATAGAGAGATATCACAATTTTATAAAATAAGTGGTTCACAATCTTGGATTTTTGAAATATCCAAGATCATATTTAAATTCAAAAAAATAATATATATATATATATATATATATATGGTTAGTAACAAGTATAATAATATATTGGTCACAAGATTTTTCTTAAACTATAAATTATATTCAGTTTTTATTTTTTTTAATTTAGTTATATATATCATGTTTTTATCAATCTCTGTTGAGGAATATTCAAGAGGCTTTTTGAATCAAAATTACTATCCACTAGTTTTTTTTAATTTTAAAAATTACACCATCATTGTCTTGTTAAGATTATTTCATCACTAATGATGTGAAATTTAATTCTCTATAACCTGCATAAAAATTCTAAATATGATTTTTTATGTATGAGTAGACCATGGAGGATTCCAATGTGAGGTGTTTTATGGATTTAAAATTTTTCAATATTGTTGTTATTTATGAAATCACATGACAGTGGAAGATTATAAATCATTCTATGTATATGAATTATATCAATGATGGTGCATATCATTGAGAAAAAGAATATTACATTTGAATGGGTGGTAGGGATAGGGTGGATTAAGGTTGAATATGTTGTTGGGTTTTATCTACTGGTCGAGAAATGTTTATTAAAAAATCTATGATATTAATAGTGTATTTTGGTTGGGTGAAAACTACCCAAACTCATGCACCGAACATCAAAAATTCTAATGATTTAACAGTTCAATATTAGTCAACTCATCTAATTCATGTAGAAGATAGAATTAACAGGGTCCTCTCTTAAACAATAACTAGAACTGACCTATGTCGGTTCCTCCAACACCATGTTTCTGAACACGGTGGTTCCACTATATTTCATAACCACGGTTCATCCTAGTATGAAGTCTCCCTCATTAACTCTTGTCTGCTAGCTGAGTGACCTATATTCTATCCTTTAAATTTTTTGTATAGGTTCCTCATCTAGACTATGGTTTGGTAAAATTTTAATTTAATAATGTTATTAATAGTTTTTAATAATTAATTAATATACATGTTATTAATACAATTTTCTTATATTTTTCACACATTTAATTTCATTACTCTTCAGCCATCTAATAATTTGATAAATTTAATAATAAAATTATTAAATTTATTAAATAAAAAATATTTAAACATTAATTTGTTTCAAATTATATTATATCAAATTCTTATGTTCCTTAGAAAATATTAGTATATTAAATTCTAATAGTATAAAAATAATAGGTTTTAATAATTATTAGTTTCTGTACAAATATTAATTTTTATCATGAATAAAATAATTGTTTTTTGAAATATACTTCAAAATAATTGTTTTAATATTCCAGTAATTAAAAATAATTTAATTTCTAAATTCATATCAATGATTATTTTCTCCAACTATAAATACAATTTTATCATTTAAAGGGTATAATTTCATTTCCATAAACACCATTATGTTTCATATTTTTATGATGATTGTTCTCTTTAATCTCATTATTTTTTTTACTTTTTCTCTTAATGGATTAATTTATATATGATAGAAACTTTTTTTGAGTTGTTATATTTATTTGATCTTATACACTATTGTTAGAGATGATTATTTTGAGTTTAATATTAGATTTGGGAGTCTCAAACTTCTATAATTAGGTTTCCTTGTAATAATAATATTGTAAAAGGTAATCTGTCTAATTTTTAATTCCTTGTTCTGTATTATAACATTTATTTAAAAAGAAGTCATACTATAAAATAATGGGATTTTACGTCCCCCATATTAGATAAATCATGCCTTCTTAATTCCACTAAACATAAATAAATCCTATTTCTCATTTCAATGTTTTGCACATCAAATTTGGTACCCTAAAAAATTTAATTTATTAATATAACTAATTATTGAAATTATATATTAAGAAATTATAATAATAGGCCATTCCTTTTTGAAACCCCCTAATTTTGGGTTTCCTCGTGTAATAAATGTATCCTTTAATCCAAACTGAGAAAATTAGTTATTTTAATTTCTTCATTTTCTATTTCTCATATAAAACTTGTCGAATTTCAGTAATATCAAGGTAAAATAAAATAATAATTTTAATTTGATATCTGAATAATATAAAATTTAGAAATATATACTCAGACTATATTTTTTTAATATATCTTTTTGAATTATATTTTAAATTTAAAAATAATCATTGAAACATTTATAAAGAATAAATATTAAAATCAAATATTTATATACATGACATTGATATCCACCTTCTACTATTTCACCAAAATATTTTAGTGTTTAATATATGTAGGAAAATGTGAAGAACCTGAATAGTTCCTCACGCTATATACCTTGTTTTTTGTATTAATAATGTTGAGTCCAAATATTTTTCCAAATGAAAAACAAATAAAAATGATAGAATTAGGGTATGATAGGTTTATTAGATATCTTAGAGAGGTAATTGAAAATATTTTTAATATTTTAGATGATCTCAATGTCATTTGGGAATGAATGTTGAATAATATTATATATAGCATCATCTAGAAGAGAGTATATATATTTTTAAATTCTTCCACATTCCAATTTAGGTTGATCTGAAAAAAAATAGTATTGATTAATTTTTTAAATAATGAGGAGTTCAATATCTATTGACTGGTCAAAAAATCCAAATCTATCAAAACTAGTTCTGTAAAACAAATTAAAATACACTAGAGATAAGTACATTTAGAGTGAGTGTTGAAAATATCATTAAATTTTAATATTAAAGGTAACTAAAAATATATTCCTTGAAAGAAAAATTAATTTCTAGTTTTAAAATTATTTTAAAAATTATTTATTATATGTCATAGTATACACAAATTATAAATATAAATTCTATATGTATTCACTAACTATAGTTATTTAAAAAACCATAAACTATTTAAATTTATAGTGGGCATGTATGAAACATTTTAAAATTAAATGTGAGTATAAAATTTCAATATAATGGGGTTTAAAGGTAGTGGGAAATCATTTCTATTGAAATACTATACAACTATTTTGAAAAAAAATATTTCACTTAAAATAATAATAAAATATTATTCAAGGATTCTTTACCAAATATTAATTTATGTATTTCAATGATATTCATAGAGGAATAATATTTAGTAATCCCATTTATTTGAAAAGTAATTTACTATTAAAACAAGAAATTATTTACCCTTTATTTTTTTGGAAAATAATTTTGTTTATTGATTAAAAATATACATTGAAACAATTTATAAAATCATATTGATACTATTAGTATCACGTTATGGATATTATGTCTTTGAGTCCATGGGATCACCCAATTCTTCATAAACTCATTAAATTCTTATATTATGAATATTATGTTATGAAATATTTATTATCAAGTCTTACTTCCACATTTAATACCCATTAATATCCCTTAAAATGTATATAAATCATTCTAAAAGAATAAAATTATTTTATACCCTGTATAAAATTATTAAAATATATTTATCTGAAATCAAGATATAGATTAGGTAAAATCTATAATGTTCAAAGAAATTAATAAATTCAATGTAGAATTTTGGAACACTTGTGAAATCAATCATATAATAATTAATTTTAAGTAATATATAGGGATGGATTTCAACATACATAGTGAATGAACATAAATATTTTTATATGCAAAATCCATAATTTTTTATGGAAACAATATACATAATATTATAGCAATAACTTTTTAAAAACACTTTTTATATTCAATAAATATTTCTTAAAAAATTTTATAATAATATAATAAATAATTTTCCTCCATACATTTGGATTTATAACCCACTAATTTATGATATTTCTAAAAAATATGAATTAGAAAATAAAAATTACATTTTAAAATATTTATTAGAAAAAATTAAACATTCAATCACTCAAAAAGTGTTTTATTGTTCATAAAATATGAAAAAATGAAAAAGAATATGGTAAAAAAATTCATAAAGAAAATACGTTGTTAAATTGAAATTTGTATATATATAATATGTATAATTGAAGTTTTTATTAAAATAAAAAATATTTTAATAATGTTATTGATATAAAATTAAGATATACATACAATTATAACATTGAAAAGAGTGTTTTAATAGAATATAAGATTAAAATAAAAGAATGTATCCTTACCTATTACAATTTCAGAAGACCCCCTCTATGAAGACTCTCACTCTCCCACTCTCAAATCCCATGCTTATATCTTGGTTTTTATATGACATAATCATGAATATAAGGCCATTATAAATTATATATAGTATAATTCATTTATATAGTGACACATTTCATCTATTATCATTTAAGACACATGGAAGGAGCTATATAAATCCACTTGAATAATCAAGAGAGAGATATCTGGATTCTATAAAACACATTGACCATGTTATTGGATTTCTGAGTAATCTTGTATAGTATTTAATTTATAATAGAAAATATATGTATTTATATATATATATATATATTAATCTTAACTGGTATAAAAAAGAGTGATCAAATTAGTTTTTGATAAATTTTTTAGTTGATATTTAGTTTTTTTACATTTAGTTTTATATATAGTTTTCAATGATGTTATGTTGAGGTATTTTAAAAATCATTATTGAATAAAAAACATCCCCTAGTGTTTTTGACTTCAAATAATAAAACCTAAATCGATTTGATAAAGTGATGTGAAATTTATTAATTCTTGTTTTTGTACTCTATATTTGATAAAAATGGTTAAAATAATATTGTTGAATTTATAGGATAAGATGGATTATCACATAAAAGGATTTATGGATAAAATATCCTATAATAATGGTTTTTTAATAGAGAATGAAAATTGAGGATACTATATTCAAATGTGTCATTGTATTTGAGTCTTTGAGGAAAAAGAATATCATTGGGATGAATAATAATAAATGAGATGGTAGTTTTAGATAATATGGACTGAGGGTGATGATGATATGAGAGCAGAGTTGATACCCAAAATCATATTTTTCAAATGACTATGATATAAATATTTTTTATGTTAGTTTAACACTATTAAAATTCACAAATTCCAAATTATATGTTCTCCAGATTTCAATCTCTAATACTACCTTATTTATAATGCTTACTTGTAAGAAGAATGATAGTAGATCTAATCCCATACTAAAATTGGCACTTATTTATTATTATTCCCCCACTTCAATTCATCCTCTTATGGTGGTTCCATTACATTTCCTAATCACACTCTGGTTCATCATGTAGGCTACTTCTTACCTCATTTGGGCTAGATTAGTGACCTAATTACCCACCTATTTATTAGTTCCATTTGTTCCATGGATGACCTATGGGTTGGGAAATTTATATATTACTCATTTTGTAATTATTTTTTAATAATTAATTAAATTACTTATAATAAATACAACATTTAGTTATTTTTTACACCTTGATTTACATTAATGATCATTTAAATTATTATTAGATTCATTTATAATTTAAATTACAATTTTAAAAAATATAATTTATATTAATAATAATATTTTAAAAAATATATTATATCAATTACTTATGTTATCTAGGAAATAATAATATAATAAAATCTAAAATTATTAAAATCGCATTATTTTAATTCTCTAATATTTCATATCAAAATAAATGTGCATTTAAAAATTATAAAACTCACATTTATTTTAAAAATGCATTTATATTATTTTATTATTATATACCTTATTATAAAATTATAAGGTATATATTACTAACAATGGTTATAGTATAAATATATAAATCTTACATTATAAAATATAGATTTCAATTTCATTCCCATCAAATCTAACCCTTTGAATCATTTCTATCACCAAGATGGATTCTATTTATCAAATAAATTATGTCGTTACTCTCTTTTATTTTCATATGTTTATACAAATTTATGATCCTGTAGATGTTGTCTGTAGTTTTGAAACTATTATAATTATTATTTCCAATCCACTTTTATTGCTGATGTTTTTTCAAGGTTCAATATAAAAATTGAGAGTTTATGAATCTTATAATGAGGGTATAAAATATCATTGATTAAATAAAATTTAATATATTGTGATTTAAATACCATGTCTTGTTTTTAACATTTAGATGAAAATCATTCCAATGCTAAAATACTGATAGGTAACAAGTATAATGTGTAAGAAGAATAGAATAGTGTCTAATGTGGCTCAACTACAATTAAATAGTGAAATGTTTTTTATAATAAGTTTCATATATAGTTTATCCTCAAATACAATAATCTTTTTTTCATTCAAAGTGTTTATTATTTTTATGTTATAATGTAAGGGGTTTCTCATCTCACTCTCATTTCTGTGAGATTTTCATTGTTTTCCACATATTTCATGTATGTGGAATATATGTAAATAAAATTGATATATAATAACATGATTATATTTATATTAATGTTACTTAATTATTCATTTAAGTGTTATTTTGTTCTGGTCATAAGATTCAACCGATTACAATGTGGTAAGAGACATTGTCTCAAATACTATTTTGTTGTGACTTACCTTGTATGGTGCATCTAATAAACCAGATTTGGTGTACCTATTAACCATTTTAGATCACTTTACACTTGAAATTATATTTATATTAAATATCCATAATTTCATTTTATGGATATGTTTGTTGTCGCAACTGTATACAATTTTACAAACGTTTATTATTTGGAAAGTTGTTTTAATTATAGGAATATTGATAAATCCGTTTACACTACTCTATACGGATACTAAAATGTCATATTTATCTAATATTGAATCAATGTATAAAAAATTATTTGGACATTACGTGGTGGGTGGGGCCTGCTATTTCCCCTCTATGCATCGATAGGTCTCATGAGACCAATTAGTTGGCAACAAACCCTTCGAGCATGTTTCAAAAAATCAGACAGGTTTCAATGCTCAAAACGAAATTGTTTTAACGGTATTATAGTTTCATGTCCAAGATACAAGACATCCAATAAATAATAATTATCTTTATTCATTATCAGTTATTAATATCCATGAGGTATTCACTATGAGAAAATATATGGATGGAGATTCGTTCTATGTTTATTAATGGCATGATTTTTTCATTTATTCACCATGGCATGTTGATTATGTCTAATTGATTACAATTCAGTTATTATTGATTCAATATTCCACTATTTTTAACCCTTATTGAGAGTTTGAGCTTTCCCTTTTCATTATCTACCATTAATAGGTGATGAAGAGGAGATCATTAATTGAGTTCCTATGGATGTAGTTTTTAGTTTTTTTATGTATTATATTATATAAGCTTCTCGAATGTAATTTGAGATACATTTATGTATATATTTTCTTCAAGACTACTAAATTGTTCTTTACTATGTGATTTTCATTTATTTTAACCATGCCACTATAATATTTAATTCACCAGCTCCGGTCTAGGGTGGTGGGGTTATTAAATAATATTTTATCACATTGGTATAAGATAATAGGATTGTTTGAAATATGAATCATAACTACATTACATGAAAATTGTAGTATTATTAATGTAAAAGATCCTATCTAAACCAAATATGAAATATAATTTAACCCATAGAAGAATGAAATGATTTCTAAGAAGTATATTCTAAACAACATCAATTATAGAAGAATCATAGACTTAAAATGGAATTAGTATATAAATAAGAGTATTTAATTCTAATTCCTCATAGAATTGTTTTTGTGGGATTATATTAATATTAGAAAATTATTTGGATATGAAATTATTGTAATATCTAGAAGAAAATAGTAAATTATTCGTTCAAAATTAAATGAAATGTGTGTCTTTCATCACATTGTTATCTCACCCCTCGCCAAAAATAGTGGTCACATGTGATTTTCCCTTATCCCTTAGTTTAATACTAATCTGATTTTGATCATTATCACCATCCCCAGGGTATAGGCTCCATGTAGTATAATACCAATCTAACTCACACTTAATGAACTGATGTGTGTGTGGTGCATTTTGTGCATCTTTTCCACTATTTCCATCATTGAGAAACTTATTCATATTAGTATAAAAATTAATTACCCGATGTAATTTCATAATGCACATGAAATACATTATATCCCATAAAACAATTCCCTTAGTGTTTATTTTAACACATAGATTAAAAAAGGTGCATCTTATTCAATTAATGGGTTTTATGTTTTCATATGAATTCAATCATAATTATCGTATTAAAACCATCTGATTGATATGTAAATCCATTGTCCATTTCATCTTTAATTTTTCCACACACATTCCCTTCATAGTTACAAACTTTCTTATGACCATCACCCTTATGAGACTTTGGGACAATGATGAAAAAATAAATATTACATTTGGGTATGATGATAATTCCTAATAATACCTCACATGTCATGTGAAATTGGTATCATTGGTACCGACATATTTGTTATCATTTTACATTAACTCATGGAACTCTTTTTCTATATTCAGATAAAGAAAATGAGAAAAGAATATATTGATGAATTTGATCTTGTAATCATCCTAATCCATGGATTCAATCTCATCTCGCTTCCTTGTCTTATTAATAATAGTCTTCCACTTGTTTTTTTAAATGTTAACTAATAAATAAGAACAATGATATTCTCATGATATGAACTATGGATAATAGAGAATGTCCTTTAAATGGTACATATGCAGTGTTAAAAAAAATATTGGATCAAAATAAAATATAACAGAAGGTGTATTTTCCCACATGAATGAATCAACAGAAGGTTATTCCCTTCTTTTCTCATTTGGAGGCTCAACATGATTTATAGCCAGATAAATTTGTTTGATCATAGAAAAGTGGTTTTTTATTTAAAATACCAAAGAATTTGGATTCTCTTGAGAAAAATCATTACATGTTCTATCGATATAAAAATAATCACAGTTTCTTCGGGTTTCATCAATTGACTAAAAAACAATAGATTAAGAATCAAATGTAATAGTGTGGAACAATATAATCATGAAAAACCACATACCTGATGTCTAAATTATAAAATTGTCCTTAGTTTATGACACACTATGTTTATCCTAGGTTATTCATAGCTAATATAATTTTCTATACATTAAGATGTGTTTTGATGAGTTCATAAATTCCAAAAGTACTTCTCTAAGGAGTTTCAAACCATGTTTGTAGTAAGGCCCATTGTCGTAAAATAGGCTATGCTAGAATTAATTCTGGAACTCCTTTTTAGAGATGTTAATACATTTTAAATATGTGCTAGAACCATGTCTAATTGTAGTATCAAGCTATGTAATTTTGTTTATGAAACCACTTTCTCAATCCTTTAGCAATATTACTGGACATTTTTTTATAATTATCCTTATCCTTTCACAAATCCTTATAGATGTCATTAGAGTTGTAACTAAATCATTATCATCATAGTTTTCAATGGTTAAATAGAATTTTTCTATGATACAATCAATAATGTACTTTTCTTTTCATATACCAACATTACATCACTATTGTAGAATATATAATAAATCCCACAAACAGATTCCCAATGATAGTATAATCCTTGTGCCTTTTGAAACCTGGAATAAAAAATACCAGTACATAACTGAACTAATTTATCCACAAAATTTTTTCAATGACTATAATACTTCTTAGAAACATACTATATATTATATAACTATATTACCTAGGGAAGGGAACCTAAAGAGCGGTGATCTTAGATGATCAGTTAGGGAAAACAAGGGAGATCTATAAACATAAACAAGATAATATGGGTATTAGAATGCTATCATTACATTAGAACAGTATACCCTGTATATCAAAGATTATAATTTTAAAGCATGGAATATATATTGGTATTTCATAACACATGAATCAATATATAATGAAGATAATTATATATGAAATCACAACAATTTAATAAGGAATGGAATTTAAAATTACACATAAACATGTAATATCAATATCTATACGGCAAGAAAAATTTCTAGAACATATATAGTCACATCATATAGATAACACAAATTAGGAGGGACACACTAGAATCCCTAGTTATAGTTCTTTACCTGAAATGGATAAGGCATCCCCATCATCCTCATGTGGGCGATGTTTCCAAATCTTGTTATGGTGGACTTGGATTCCCCATATTCCCGTAGGGTATTTGGTTAACCCATCTTCCCATTATGGATTGTGCTTCCCCATATTACGTAGATGATCATTTATATTGACTTTAATGCCTTCATTATATCATGAAATATAAATATTTTATCAATTCATTAGATGTAGATATTTGTCTCATCCATATCATAATAAAATCATACATACATGTGCCCAAAATTCTGAAACAAACATATCATAACCCATGAAATGAAATTGGTATCATAAACATGTAATCCTATCATACCCTGTTAAAAAATAAACATGTTTCAAAATCATTTCATTAAAATCATAAACCATTAAAATATGAGGGTTTCATATATATATATAACCCTTGTAGAAGAAAAAAGTTTCCGAAATATGTTATCTATTAATGAAAAATGGATTTCATAAACACTATGCCGTCATAAAATAAACCATTATGAGAATGAATATAAATGGAACATGTAGATAATTTCCCTATAATAAAATTAGTAACACCAATTTATTTCATATTATATGGATTTTTTTAAATATCGTATAAAAATATATCTTCAAAAGCATATCCTTTCTTATTTGAAAATAATTTTTATAACATACAACATTTTTAAACATATATTATTGGAAATACAGACGAAAAACAATAAATAAGTATATAAATAATTTCAAAAACTTATTCTTTTAAAATACATTAAAAATGTATAAAAATTTGAAAACGATTTTGAAAATACTACGAAAACATAAAATGAATTAATGAAAAAAATTTAAAACTATTTAATTGAAAAAAATGAAAACATATAAATAATTAAATGAAACCATAAACCATTTTTAAAATCCATTTTACTTGAAAAGATTCATAAAATATCAACTACAAAAATATTTTTGAAAACAATTTTGAAAACATGGTTTTTGAAATTCATGGTATGTGTATCTAAGTTTTAAAATTGAGGCCAAACTAATATAACGATATGGTAAATGTTGAAACATATTCGAAATGAAAGTTAGTGTAAAAATTGGATATTTAAATACCATATATATAATTATACTTATTATAATATATATTCCTTATAAGAATAAACAACACAAAAAATAAAATGAGTGTGAATAAGGTATAACTGTCTTAAAAATAAAAGTGAGAAAAGAAATCCACATACATTATGTCTTTACTATTTCCGTACTAATTATAAAACATTTATAATAAATATATTTTTATTTTAAATATTCCATATAAGTATATTATTATATATAGTAGCTATAAGTTTTTATATCACCCTCTCATTAGAACTTCTATTTTATGGTTATGTTTCAGGTAATATTCTCTTTGTCTTCCATATGTTTCTTAATTTGTTATTATTTTGTTACTAATAAATATAGAATGATTTAAAAAATTTAAACCATGATATAAATATAATTTATAATCAGTATATATTTATTTATAATATTTTATTTAATATAATAAGGTGAAATGTAATATAATGTTTAAAGATACGATAGGTTGTACGTACAAATGGATATTGTTTCCATAATAATCATTCAGAAAGAATGAATGAATAAAACATATATGTTTATATATACATAATAATTAAAGGATATATATTATTTCATATATATTAAATAATTTTTCTTAACCCATCCATAATTCATTCCATGTAGTGTGAACAAATCACTTCGCATTGAGGTTGTGGTAGAACATATCTCCCCATACATAATTAACATTTTTATAAAAAATAGAAATCATGAAAGTTTGTTTATTATAATATTTATATATAAATAAATAAATTATATATATATATATAATTTATATAATACATTTTCTATCATAATTTCAAACCATGTTATGTGGTAAAGTAAAAACGAGCAATATCATTTTGTTAGGAGATAGTTCGTCGTAGACTAGAACAACTTGTTCTTTGATAATTCAATAGAAGTTTGTCTGAGTGTATGTATAACCTTTAGAATAAAAAATATCAATATATTTATGATTTTATGTAAATTTTATATTCCTATGTTAATTATATTTTAGGTGGTCAATGACAAAAATAAAACAAAAGAGCTTGAGGACCAATTTTGCCTCTTGTTTAGGAAACTACTTTTGATTTCTACCAAAGGGCATACTTGAATTGATTTATCAATAAATGGATGCTTATATTATTATGTTTTTGATTTTGGATGTATATTTTGAAATACTTATTCCAATAAAAATGGCTTTATTGGTGTGAATAAATGGCAGAGGTGAATGTCTTTTTCTTGTGGGTCCATTAAATATATGAAAAGGGAATTCCACCAAATTTTTTCCTTAAACATGTGGATAAATTAATGGAAAAATTTAGAAAATTGATGATACAGTCTAAATATTGACATAAAATTAGTTTTGGAAAATTTTCTAGGTAATTTTGGTCATTAAGTTTAAAGATTAGTCCTTTGTTAAGTTATTTTTTCTCTTCATTTCTGTAATTAATTTTAATCGATATGAATAATATTTTTTTGGGTAAAAATATAATTTAGTTTTGTTAGAAAATTTAATTGTTATTATTAAACATATGAAATCCATTTTTCTAAATTCCAATCATATATTTGGAATAAATTAATTGAAAATTAGTCTCGTAGACGTGTTGCAACATTAGGTTTTTTAGGGAAAAAATTAACTATTTGTTATGATTTTATATCCAATTTCAATTTGAAATATGATACAATGAACTAAAATGGTTTAATTTATTTAATAATAATATCATTAAACTTTAAATCCAAATAAAAAGATAAAAATAACATGTAAAGAAATTATATAAAAAATATGTTTCGAATTAAAATTTAATATTTTCAATTATTTACTTAAAAATAATGTCTAAAACAAAATTACTTAAAATTAATGCCAATATAATTCAAACATTATATGAAAATGATATATATTTAATCATATCCAATTTATATAATTGTATAAAATTAATTTTATTATTATTCAAATAAGGAAATTAAATATAGTTCATTTGAAAAAATATTATTTTTATACGTAAATAATCATAACCAATATTATTTGTTTTATTATAAATATATTTTATCTATATTGTAAAGACCCGTAAAATTCAAGGAAATTATTTTCTTAATTTTCTTTTGGATTTTACAAGAACGCAGTTTCAGACAACACTTGATTCTGAGGCCCGGTGTGCCAGTAATTTATATCCGAAGCTTAGCTCAGGTACGTTAAGTGAACGAATGAACATGAATTTCTAACATTTGAACAGGTGCTTGGAATCGAATTTCGAGGGCACCGATGGAACTGTAGCGCCGAAAATTGCTTAGGAACACCTGTTCAGGAGTTGCGTTTTCACGAGAGTTGATGATAAAAATTGTGGAAGTTTATTTTATAATTATTATTCAATTTTTTTTTACTCTATGTGTTTAATCCTTTGGATGGAAGTTGGGTAACTACCCAACATCCCTTGGGAGGTTATGAGGGTGGTGGGGCTCACACGAACCCCATCCCTTCATATCCTATAAACCCCTCAACTCACCATTAAGGTTGTTAACTTAAGTTTATTAATCTTATGGAATTAATGTAGTGAGTTTAATGTGAGTTTTTGAAATTTAAACCTTTGAATTTCAGAAGGCTTGTTGTGTTAATAAAATAAGAAAGGAGCTTATTTTATTTTGTTGTTAGAGTTTTGTCGTTGAGAGATTTTGGGAAGAACATCTTTCTCTTTGACGAAGAACGCGTAGAACGAAAGACATCCGACGTGGAGTGCCGAGCCCCTGGATGCCATCTTCCGTGACACTGACCCGCGACACGACGTCTTCTTCCACGAGGTTTTTCTTCTGCAAAGTCTTTTTTCACGACGGTTTTCCGCGACGAAATCTCCGTCAACGACTTTAAATCCTTGCTTCGCGACGCCGACGTTCGTCATCTCTTTAATCAAGGTAGGGGTTTATTTTTATTTAATTTTTTTCCGTTCATGAATTCTAGTTTTTCGTTCTTCGTGGATATATTACTAAATGATATCGATTAATGAGAGGGAGCCGGACCGCACAAACACGGCCGACCATCCTCTTTAACCTTCTTTTATTCTTTGTGGTTGGAACGGAATGGCGTGGTGCCATCGCACCATGCGGAATCGTACGACAAGTAAAGTGCGGCGCCGTCACGCCCCGCCAAGAAGTTGAAAAAGGACATGACGCCATCGCGCCGCATTAAAGAAAATAGAAGAAACCGTGGCCAGAGAGGGGCCGTGGCAGAAGGGCGCGGTGCCGTCGCACCGCACCGGAAGAACCAAGTCGCGGTCGGTTCCGGGCCGCAGCGGAGCAGGGTGACGGGCGGCCGGTTCCGGGCCGCCGGTGTCGGCGAAGAAGGGGACCGGTTGTCGCTGGTCCCATGGAGGCAAGAACCGGCCGGCCAGGGCGGGCCGGACGGACTGGTGTGTAGCTGGGGGTTCAAACGCCCGGCCAGCCAGCACAAAACGACCCCCTTAATTGGGGGGCTGCGGTTACACAGGGGGGCAGCCCCCCCCCCCAACTTGCTAAAATGGCTCGGCCGTTGGCTGAGCTGGCCAGCGCGCTAGGCGCGCTGTCCCTAGGCCGCTCCGACCTGGACCCGGGGAGGGTCGACCCGGTTTGGGCCGAACGGGGGGGGGGGGGGGTCTCGGGCCGGGTCGGTCCGGGCCCGAAACCCTCGTTTTCAGACCCTCTTTGGTCTTTTTCCCATATCATGGGCTACTGACCTCCGATCGACGCACCGTCAGTTGCGTAGAGATCCTTGAAATGAGACGGTCGTTTTAGTATATCACACTCAAGGTTTCGGATTACTTTGAGTTCGGCCGGGTTGGTTCGTACACGAAACCAACAGGGCCCTCAGAGCGGAAACACTAATATCTTGTGCTTCGGACGTCCGATTGACATGCCATTGACATTGTTGGTTTCCTCTTAGTGAGACAGATCTTTTGGATTACTCCGCATGAGGTTTGGATGCAGGTGGAGTACGGTCGGGTTGGTTTTGCCTTAAAAACCAACCGGGCCCCTGGGACGAAAAAGCCAATAACTCTCAGACCGAGCGTCCGATTGATGCGACGTCTGCGGCGTTGAGTTCCTGTTAGTGATACAGAACTTTTGGATACATCAACTCTGGACTATGTGTTAGTTGATGTATCATCCTCTCAGCTCATGGAGCAGACCCTCCCGAACGAGCTTGTTGTGTGCGGGAACCCTAGAGCTGGTTGCGACTGCTACTGTGACTACGACGACGACTGTGCAGAGATCCTCAGTGGATTTGACGACGACAACTACATCACTCATCGATCCTATGTGGATCAGTGCTACCAATCCTGTGTTGGTCCGATCCTATGTGGGTCAGCTCTCAGTGGTTTTGTTTGAGCCAGCGCCTACAGATCCTCTGTGGGTCAGATTCTATGTGGGTCATTGCGGTGGTTAGTTTCCAACCAATCATGTGTGGGTCATTGCGGGGGTTAGTACCTATCGATTCTTTGTGGGTCCGACGACTTAGATGGATTAGTGATCATATCTATCGCATTTCAAAGATGTATAACTGTGTGAGCTGAATCTTGTTTGCTTTTCTATGTGGATTGTATTGTGTTATCCCGTGTGGATTACGTTTTGCTTTCCTGTGTGGATTACGTTTTTCTTTCCTGTGTGGAATACATATGCTTTCCTATGTGGACTGGGTTGTACTTGGGCTCGGAGGATGGAGCGTATTGAATTGATGACTTAGGTATATGTATGGGAATATACCTAAGCATTGTCGGTTGTTAGTTCATGATTGTGTCTTTCCTTTGTGGTTTGTCTTTTGTGGATTTTGGGAGACCTTTGGGGGTCTCGGGGTACCTACTAAGTATCTTATACTCACCCCTGCACGGGCTATGCATGCACTATGATGTATTGGTTGAAGACGACGGACAGTGTTGATTTTGGTTGAGGCTTGCAGATCAGGACGGTACCTGGAGGTGGACCACTGGGCGGGACATACTCGGAGCGGACGGTGGGACCCGAGGAGTAGTGGAGCTATCTGTACCCACCCTTTAGGTGGAATTTCCAGTGGACGGCTCAAAATTGCGGCTTTACTTTTCTGTTGCTGTTTTCCCTTTCCAGATGTACATTACTTTCAGTTTGGGTTTGTATACTTTCCCACTTACCTTTCCGCACTTTCTCTTGTACCAGCTTTTACTTAGTGTTTACTTCTTCTTATTGTTTATTCTGTGGTGTTTGTTTACTTTACAAAGGCAATACCGTCTCTTTTTTCCGGGATTTACGCCTTGGTGCTAGTCGCCAGCCCCTTGACTATGGAAGACAGGCTTGGGGTAGTCACGGCACGAGCCCCGAGGACGGGTCGTGACAAATTGGTATTAGAGGAGTTCGATTCTACCGCAAAACTTGGTACTCTGACCGTTTTCTATATGAAGCAATAGTGTTTAGTGTATTGAGTGTGGTTATCAGGCCAGGGAGTCCAATGTTGGTGTGGCGGCCGACATATCCGTACACAAGGACCCGAACTTCTGATTTCTGACATAATGCACGAAAACATTGATTGCTTGTGTGTTTCACGTTTTCTTTGTGATTACTTTGTGTCAGCTTACCAGGTAGAATGTTCTGACCGTGGCGCATCTATTTCTTTTTCAGGATGGCCCCACTACAGCAGCCAGCTAGGGTTCTGAGAGTCGAGCGTGACGACAGCCCACCGAGCGACGAGGCCCCGGTGCAAGGCCCTTTGTCAGTAGTGGCACCGGCGGTAGCTCTACCCACCGAGCCACCAATGCTTCCAGCACCAGCCGCTGACGATGCACGTCGCCGCAGTGCACTTCATGAGTACCAGCCCAAGAAACCACCCAGCTTCCACGGGGAGACGGACCCCCTGACAACTGAGGATAAGCTGGAGGCAGTGGTGAGAGTTTTCAGGTTAATGAGGACACTAGTAGACCTCATGGTGATCCACGCAGCGAGTCTACTGCAAGCGGAAGCAGGAAGATGGTGGATCTTGATGCTCCAGGTGAACGATGAGGCATCTCTTCTCTGGACGGACTTTGAGAGCCTCTTCCGCTCAGAGTTCGTCCTAGACACCCTCCGTGTGGTGCACATCCAGGAGTTTCTTCAGCTGCGGCAGGGCAGCATGACGGTTGCCTAGTACTCGGTGAGATTTACCGATCTCTCCCGCTACTCGACAGACATGGTACGGGACCCATTATTCCGGGCCCATACCTTTGAGCAGGGATTAAGACACGAGATCAGGTCATCGCTGATCTCCCTCAGCATTCCGACTCAGACAGGAGTACTGGAGCGAGCCCTTTTGATCGAGAGCATTCTTGCTGAGACTTCTCTAGCAGCAAGACCCACCGCAGGGCAGCATGTAGTAGAGTCTTCTGCAGCATGCAGTCGATAGATGACTCATGGGTCCAGGCAGACCAGACCCTCAGGCACACGACCTCAGGACACTGGCTCAGCAGTGCGGGGCACACAGCAAGGAGCCAGTCTTTTGAGAGGCAGGCAGTGCTACTCATGCGTCGAGCAGGGCCACATGGCTCGTGATTGCCCGAACCTCCGTACCTAGGATAAGTAGATGGTTGAGGGACCACCGAGGCAGAGGCAGAGGGTCGACCGTGGCGGACCGTAGGGATCAGGCGGACGAGGCAGAGGAGCTAGCCGAACCGCAGGCTGTGGGCGACGCTTTGAGGCTTTACCACCACCACCACTAGGAGGTCTACCTCGACCACAGGGAGCTAGCGGGCAGAGATAAGAACAGCTCCAGGCAGCGGAGGCCTACGACTGCGGTGCACCCGAGATGATTCGAGGTACTATCTGTGTCTATTCCACCCTTTTTGCAGTTCTTACAAACAAAAGAGCGAGTCATTATTTCAAAGCCGCTGCTCTTGTTCGGAGCTCGGGGATTCCTACAGAGCTGTTGGCTCGATCCTTATGGCTAGAGACTCTTAAGGGAGAAGACTCGACGATTACGCACTGGTGACAGCAGTGTGAGCTTACTCTAGGAGGCGAGCGCTTCGGTTGGGATCTTGTTGTAGTGGTGTCGAGGCCTTACGATGTCATCTTGGGCATGGATTAGTTGTCTATGGTCCATGCACAGATTGACTGTATTAGGTGCACGGTGTGATGTGTACGCACAAATGGGATAAGTTTCACCTTCATCGGTGAGAAGGGAGCCTTTGCAGCACAGGATGGACTTCTGCAGAGGAGAGTACTGCCCATCACTCACTAGTTGGCTAGTCTCATCCTATGAGCAGTTGACATGTGGAGTCCTGGTTTTCCTGCAGTGGTGGATCAGTATGCGGACGTTTTTCCCGACGAGGTTTCAGGGCTACCTCCTCGCAGAGAGGTAGACTTTTATATTTACATGTACCCCGGGACATCCCCGATATAGACTCCTGCATATCGGATGTCCCCCACCGAGCTTCGAGAGCAGCGGGTACAGTTGGAGGACTTGCAGGGCAAGGGGTTCATCAGACCCAGTGTTTCACCCTGGGCTTCCCCGATTTTGTTCGCTAAGAAGGCGTACGAGAGCTTGCGACTTTGTGTCGACTATCGTCGCCTGAACCAGGTGACAGTGAGGAAGATGTATCCGCTACCAAGGATTGATGACCTCTTCGATCAGCTCAAGGGGGCACGGTGGTTCTCGATGATAGACCTCAGGTCAGGCTATCATCAGCTTAGTGTTCGAGACGCGGACGTGCAGAAGACGGCCTTCAGATGTTGGTATGGCCACCATGAGTTCTTTTTTATTCCTTTCAGTGTAACAAATGCTCCAGTAGTGTTCATGGGCCTCATGAATAGGATCTTTCAGCCATACCTCGATTGATTTGTCGTAGTCTTCATCGAAGACATTTTGATTTACTCGACGACTGAGGAGGAGCATGCCTACCACTTACGGGTTGTACTAGACACACTCCGAGAGCACCAGCTTTATGTAAAGCTCTCAAAGTGTCAGTTATAGATACGTGAGGTCCACTTCATGGGACACGTCATCTCTGAAGTGGGATTTTTAGTGGATCCCGAAAATATCGAGGTAGTGCTAGCTTGGGAGCCACCTAGGAGCGTGACAGAGGTGCGGAGTTTCTTGAGACTAGCTGAATACTATCGGAGAATTGTGCCAGACTTCTCCAGAGTTGAAGAACCACTCTCAGCTATTACGGAAATGGGAAACCATTTTTGTGGTCAGACAGATGTCAGAAGAGCTTCCAGGAGCAGAGACAGAGATTGACCAGCACACCTATCTTGATGTTTCCTGAGGAGGGAGTAGGGTACGTAGTCTACTGCGATGCATCAGGGACCGGACTCGGATGTGTCCTGATGCAAGAGTGGGCAGTGATCGCCTATGGATCACGTCAGTGAGGCCGCATGAGCAGAACTACGCTACCCATGACCTGGAGTTAGCAGCAGTGGTCTTCGCCCTGAAGACATAGCGACACTACCTGATGGGTGAGCGCTTTACAGTCTTTTCTGACCATCAGAGTCTCAGGTACATCTTCTCTCATAAGGACCTGAACCAGAGACAGCGCTGATGGCTTGAGTTCCTCCAGGACTATGACTTTGAGATAGTCTATAGTCCTGGGAAGGGGAACATGGTAGCCGATGCTCTTATTAGGGGGACGGGCATTCAACTACATGAGGAGGTGACATAACAGCTAGCCTCTTTGCATATATCTTTCGTGGATAGATATGGATCAGCCTTCCTCCTGTCTCTCACAGTCACTCCTCCACTACTGCAGTGGGTCAGAGAGGCACAGCGTGGGGACGCTGACTGTGAGACGCGACATGCACAGTTATCCTCAAGACAGGCACCTGATGGGTTTTCCTTTGGAGCATAGCATGACGTCCTTTTCAGAGGACGTACCTTGGTAACAGTTTCTTTACGAGAGGAGGGGCTGATTGAGTTTCACAATTCTCCTTTGGTGGTACATCCCGGAGTGGCGAAGATGTACCAGGATCTCAGATGACCGCACTGGTGGCTGGGCATGAAGAAGGATGTGGCAGAGTTCATTTCTCGATGCCTCACCTGCCAGCAGGTGAAGGATGAGCACCGGGTACCAGCAGGCTTGGTACAACACTTAGAGGACCTAGAGTGGAAGTGGGATGGGATATCTATGGACTTCATGGCTGGACTTCCACGCACTTCCAGAGTTCATGACTCCATTTAGGTGATTGTCGATCGAGTCACCAAGTCGGCTCACTTCTTACCCATCAAAGAGAAGGGCTCAGTGGAGAGCTTGGGACAAATTTATGTTCAGGAGATTGTGCGACTTCACGGTGTTCCATTATCTATCGTCTCCGATCGAGATGCTTGCTTTACTTCCCGGCTTTGGAAGGGGTTGCAGGAGGCATTATGGATGCAGCTACGTCTAAGCATAGCTTTTCACCCTCAGACGGATGGTCAGACAGAGAGTACCATTCAGACTCTCGAGTACATGCTCAGCGCATGTGTCCTCGACTTTTGTCATAGCTGGGAGTACCACCTACCCTTGGTGGAGTTCGCATTCAAAAACAGCTACCACTCCACCATAGGGATTGCACCATACGAGGCATTGTACGACCGTCCCTGTAGATCTCCTTTGTGCTAGACAGACCCTAGGCAGTCAGCACTTGTGGGACCGGAGATGGTCCAGGCCACGACAGAGAAGGTCCTGGTCATCCAGAAGCGGATGAGGACAGCTCAGAGCCAGCAGAAGTCTTATGCTGACAGGAGGTGGAGGCCACTAGAGTTTGAGGATGGCGACCATGTCTTCTTGCATGTATCACCTCGACGTGGATTACAGAGATTTGGTCGAGGCAACAAGTTTTCTCCACGCTTCATCGGACCCTTCCAGGTCCTCAACAGGATTGGCGAGGTGGATTATCGTCTGTCTATACCACCTCAATTGCACCCGGTGCACGACGTCTTCCACGTATCTCAGCTGAGAAGATACGTTCATGACCCGACGCATATCATTGACCATGGGGAGCTCGACGTTGATGATGGGGAGACTTTTGCGGAGGTCCCAGTGGAGATCGAGGATCGACAGGAGCAGGACCTACATGGATAGTCGATTCCAATTGTGCACATCAGATGGAAGCACATGAACCTCCAGGAGAGCACTTGGGGGTGGGAGGCTCAGATGCATGCTCAATACCCTCATTTGTTTCCCTAGTTTTCTATGCATCTTTACTGGGACGTAAATCCCTGAGGTGGGAGTAATGTAAATACCAGTAAATTCAAGGAAATTTTTTCTTAATTTTCGTTTGGATTTTACAAGAATGTAGTTTCAGACATAACTTGATTCTGAGGCCCGGTGTGCCCGGAATTTCTATCCGATGTTTATCTCGGGTACGTTCAGTGAATGAATGAGCGTGAATTTCTAACTTTTGAGCTGGTGCTCAGAATCAATTTCTGAGGGCACTGATGGAACCGTAGTGCCGAAAATTGCTTAGGAACCCCTGTTCCGGAGTTCTGTTTTCACGAGAGTTGATGATAAAAATTGTGGAAGTTTATTTTATAATTATTCTACAATTTTTATTTTTTTACTCTAAGTGTTTAATCCTTTGGATGGAAGTTGGGTAACTAACCAACCTCTCTTCGGAGGTTATGAGGGTGGTGGGGCCCACACGAACCCCACCGCTTTATATCCTCTAACCCCCTCAACTGACCATTAATGTTGTTAACTTATGTTTATTAAACATATGGAATTAATGTAGTTAGTTTAATGTGAGTTTTTGAAATTCAATCCTTTAAATTTCAAAAGGATTGTTGTGTTAATATAATAAGAATGGTTCTTATTTTATTTTGTTGTTAGAGTTTTGTCGTTGAGAGATTTTAGGAAGAACATCTTTATCTTTGACGAAGAACACGTAGAACGAACGACCTCCGACGTGGAGCGCCGAGCCCTCGGTGACCGTCTTCCGTGACACCGACACGCGACACGACGTCTTCTCCCATGACGTTTTTCTTCTGTGACGTCTCTTTTCGCGACAGTTTTCCACGACGAAATCTTTGTCAACGTCTTCGAATCCTCGCTTCACGACGCCAACGTTCGTCATCTCTTTAATCAGGGTAGGTGTTTATTTTTATTTATTTATTTCGTTCATGAATTCTAGTTTTTCATTCTTCATGTATATACGACTAAATGATATCGATTAACGAGAGGGAGCCAGACCGCACAAACATGGCTGAACCTCCTCCTAAACCTTGTTTGATTCTTTGTGGTTTGAATGGAATGGCGTGGTGTCGTCGCACCACGCGGAATCGTACGGCAAGTAAAGCACAATGCCATCGCACCGCGCAGAGAAGATGAAGAAGGACGCGACGTCGTCGCGCCTCGTCGAAGAAAATAGAAGACACCGCGGCCGGAGCGGGGTCGCTGCGGAAGGGCGCAGTGCCGTCGCACCGCACTACACAAACCAAGCCGCAGCCGGTTCCGGGCCGCAATGGAGCAGGGTGACCGGCGGCCGGTTCCGGGCCGCCGGTGTCGGCGAAGATGGGGACCGGCCGTCGCCGGTCAAGTGGTGGCAGGAACTGGTGGGCCAGGGCGGGCCAGCCGGACAGGTGTGCAGCTGGGGGTTCAAACCCCCGGCCGGCCAGCATAAAATAGCCCCCTTAATTGGGGGGCCATAGTTACACAGGGGTGAAGGCGCCCCCCCCCCCTTGCTAAAACGGCTCGGCCGTTGGCCGAGCTTGCCAGCGCGCTAGGCGCGCTGTTCCCAGGCCGGGCCGCGCTGGGCCAGGCTGAACCAGAACCGGGGCGGGTGTAATATCCCAAGTATGTAATGAATAATAGATATTTTTATCTATGTCTAATAATGAAATAGATAGTGTTTTAGAGGATTAAAATGAAAAAAAATATCAAATCTTATGCATGGAATACGCTAATATTTTTAAAAAATTCTTTTACTGCCTTTTGATGGAAAACCATTTTTATATCTATATTTTGAAAATTTTATAAGCTATGTTTCTCAGAATAAACTTTTTCTTTATTATTGGGACCTCAAAATTTACTCTGTGTAAATTTTTGGTATTTTTCTGACAATGTTCATTTTTTTAATAAATAGTGAAAATTACTGTATTTTACATCAAAACAGCTTTTTAATCTAATTTATTTATACGATTAGATTATATTTTGAATTGTTTTGAAGTGAAATTAGAATATATTTTTTACCATTTAATCTAATGGTGGTCATTGGAATCAATTTCACATTGAAATTGGAATTAAACTGGTGTCAATATTTTGATACTTATTATTTCATAAAAATAGGCTATTTGTCATGATAACGGGAATTAATTATTAAATTAATTAATGTAAATTATATTATTTGAATTTTGTAAAATAGAAATCATTTTGGAATTCAGAATATCAAATATAGCTTAGGGTGAAGTTTTGGTATCTTTTTGAAAAACTTCAATTTTTGATGAATAGTGAAACCACTAAGTGGTACTTATAAAAACTGATTTTCCATTTAAATGAAATTTTACCACCATTGTGTTTTGAATTTCTAAAATCTGACATACATGGTCATCATTAAGAAGTAAAATTTGGTTCAATGAGACTAAAATATTTCTTTGGTGAATAGTAACTTTTATGTTTTTAATCGCGATTAGTGGTAATTAGTGTAGTTTAAGATAAAAATAATGTTTTAATAATATTAAATGACCTAGACACATGTCCTAACCTTATTGGATGTTTCATGGCAGACCATGAAAATCCATGGGTCAAATTTGGGACCCCATGGAGCCACATTGGTTGGGAAATGAATTAAATAACATTTTATTTAATGATAAAGTAAAAATGACATAAACATAATATGTTTTACGAAAACAATTTTTAAATGGGGTTATACAAGTCATATTTTTGACTATAAATATTCATTGTAAATATAAATAGATATCCTACATCATAGTATATTTTTATAATTTTTAGACTTTAAATAAATTAAATTATTTATGACATCATGATGATGCAACGATTACCTCATTAATAAAGGCTTAAAATAAAATGAGAAGATAATGTATAATCTATGACCTACACTTGTACAAAACCTATTTGGATGGTATATTTATAACCCTTATCACCTTATCCTAGAATTATATCAATGTGGGACCTTTTAAATCCGAAACACATTTTCAAATAAAGTAATATTTCTTTACTTTCCATGAGTGCCCCTCCTCTCCTCTTATAAAAGTCCCCCAACTGTACATCCTTACCCACATATCCAAAGCCTTTGGATCGGCCAACCCCTGCCCATTTTGTCACTACACTTCCCTATATTACTCCTTGAAGCCTCAAGTTGGGAAGAAGTCTTCCCAAGGTAGCCTTTGAGCTCAACCCAAAGGGAGTTACCCGATTTTAAGGTAATGTCTTCTTTTGGGTCCTTTTGTTTTATTTTGCTTCTCCAACCCCCTAAACTCTTTTTATTATTTTCTTTTGTAACAACTCCAGTATCCTCAATATAATATGATGTTTTTATAAGATGGATTATATCTACACTTACACACACCTATATCTAATGGTTAAAGGACATACTGTTTCTGTGGATGGTGAATTTATGCCTCCCGAAACGATGATTGTTCAAAATTCTTTTAACTCCTTAAAGGTGGCCATTAAGATGACACTATATTTATATATGATATATAATATGTTCATGTTTTCCTTATGCTTTTGTATTTTTCATTTTGGTCATACCTTTATGGTTTCCATTATAGGTATACACGATATCTTCAGTTAAGGAACTGCGGACTACCGCCCCCTCAAAGTGATTTGATTCGTTAAATACCATATGTGGGATGTATAAAGGATGGAACTATGATATTATATATGATATTATAATGGAATTATAATATACCTTTATATTATTATGATTCCATTATTTAAAGTACAAAATAGAAATGAAAGTAGCGTTCATGCGTATGTACGGCTTACCGTCTCCATGAACGGTGCATTTTATTTCTTACCTCTAAATGATTATTAAATATTATAAATGCATGTATATACTAGATATATATGATTTATATGATATATACATCATGATTATAATTCTGGATATTATGGATACATGAACAACTTGTAATTATAAAGGGTTTCTTTTTGACTCAAGTACCAATGATAGTTAAAACGATAGTTATTAACATAAATAATTACATAGTGTTCATGACATGGTAATAAGTGATATAAAAGGAATAATGAACATAAATAAGGTTCTTAAGAAAATAGAAATTAACTCAAGTTTATTATTCAGGACATTAAAGAACGATCGAGTCATACCGGACCTGAGGTATGGGACTTGATCTCAATCTCCTTTCATTGAGGCATATTTTATTTTATTCACAACTTTCTTTTATACGGTGTATAATCCCCTTTTACTTTTATGTTTATCTAGAAGGAATATTTTTTATACGAAGCGTTTTACAAAACGACAAAAGGGAATGTTATTGTCGTACGTATGCGGTGACAACGACTTCTCCACCGATGGGACCATTACTTGAGTTTCGGCTTCCTCTACAAGCCATACCTTCTTTTTAAAAGAAAAATAAATACCATGTTTTACTTTTATTTTATTTTGGTATTGAAAATGGTTTTCATAATGTTTTTATATCAATGTGTTGTATTGATATCTTGTGATTGAAAAGTGGAAATGTTATCTTTCCTTTTTGCATGTTTTATGTGATACGATTATGTTGAGGTTCTTGGGCATTATTATGAAGACTGGTGGTTCTGTGATAAACTAAGGGCGGGTGAGCCCGATATATCTCTCCAATGCATTGGGTAATACGAAGGAGTGAATCTTTAAGGTTTCTCTAAATAGATTTTGGGAATATACTATGATTAGTATTACAAACGTAACCAAGTGGGTTACTCCCTACGTAAGACTGTTATGAATGCCTCAAGTTACCTTTATGTCTTATGATTTCTATGATTTATTCATGATTTGATGAGGTATGTTAAAGTGCTTATGTTTTATGGGTAAAGTATGATTTCATTCTTATGTATATATGTACCCATTTTTCCTTTCCATATATTTTTATATCCCTTACTGAGCTTTTTATGCTCATCCCACGTTTTTTTTGAAATGTTTTTCACAGGTCAAGGGAAAGGTACACGATATGATGATATTGTCAAGGAAGTGTCAAGAAAGAATCCATGTTTTATTTTAAATATGTTTCCATTGATGGGAAATAAGAATACTATCTTTATGTAACCACTTTGTTTATATATGGAATGTAATGCAGGCTCTATGATCTAATTCTCTAAAACTCTATACCCGAAAAGATCCTCAATGTGTAATCTTGTAATAACTCAAGATTAAGTAAGGTTTAAGGCTGGGGCATTATAGTTAGTATCAAAGGTCGGTTTAGATTACATTATGAGTTAGAATTTTATTAAATGATTTTTCAAATATATATATATATTTTTTAAATGATATAGCATTTGAAGATTACCATGTTCCTTCATCTAAGAAATGTTTTTTCAGAATGGTTTTCCACAGAGGAAACAGGGAAGTAGTGCTAGGAAGGCATGCAGAAAGAAATAACCTTCCGAATCAGCATTCTGAGATGGTCGGAATTGGAACTGAACAGTTTGTTGCAGTAATGTCGCAGTTGACTCAAGCGATAAATGGTTGTGGTATCCATGCACGAGATCATCCAGATCAACCGCAGAGGAACATGTCAGTGGTGGAACATTTCATGAGGCAACATCCCCCATCATTAAGAGGATCATCTGACCCTGTGTTATCTGAAGGGTGGATTAATGCACCAGAGAAGATTTTCGATGTCATGGGGTGTTCAGGCAATCAAAAGTTTAGTCTTTCTATTTACCGTTTGGAAGGTGAGGCAGATCAGTGGTGGTCTATGGTTAAAAATATCAGGGACGCCGATGATATTGATGCTCTTGACTAGGATGAATTCAAAGGTATGTTTCTTGAGAAGTATATTCCTAAGGAAGTTCGACTTAGGATGGAAAAGCAATTCTTGGAATTGATGCAAGAGGAAAACTCAGTGGCTGCCTACGAAGAATGGTTCACTCGATTGGAAAGGTATGCTCCAAATTTTATCCGAGACCTTGATAGTAAAATCAATCATTTTTGCTCAGGATTAAAGCCAAAATATCGAAGGGCATTAGCTTCTTGTGAGTTTAAAAGTTATGAAAAGCTTGTTTAATGTGATGAGAAGGCGGAAATGGAGTTTGCCTATGATCAAGTGTTCTATAACAACCAACAGAAGAAGAGACCGAGGTGGCATGAGAAAGGTTAGAATTCTTCAAAATAGTCTGATGGTAAGAAAACTAAGTTTCCAGTTTTTGATAAATGTGGAAAATGGAATGCTGGGGAATGTCTTTTGAATTCGGGAAAGTGTTACTGATGTGGTAAGATGGGACATAAGGCTCATGATTGCACTGAAAATGATCAGGGTGATGGTTAGACAAAATTTTATTTACAGTTAGTGAAATGTTATAAGTGCAATGAGATGGGTCACTATGCCAACGAGTGTCCTACAAAGAGCTTGAGTGATGGGAAGCAGTTAGACTACAAGCAGAAAGGGGTGGTGAAATCCTTTGCAACTACTTCAGTAGATGTCGGTCCATCAAATGAAGTTGTATTAGGTACTTTGTTTGTTTTTTCAGAATATGCCAGTGTGTTTTTTGATTCAGGGTCTACACATTCTTTCATCTCTGAAACCTTTTCTAGTAAAATGGGAATACCATCTCAAAAATGACTCTTGAACTTGTGTTAAAAACACCAGGGGGAAATGTTGAGGCAAAAATAATTTATAAGAATCTTCTTATCCTTATCCGTGGAAAGAATATACTTGCTAACCTTATTGTTTTACCTCTAGTAGAGTTTGATGTTATCTTGGGAATGTATTGTCTCTCTATTTTCCATGCTAAGATTGACTGTAGAGAAAAACAAGTTTCTTTTCAGAAAGACTTTCAGTTTGTGAACAAGAATGAACCCTATCTATTGATAACTTATCAAGAGGCCACGAAACTTGTAAAAGATGGAAATGAATGTTACCTTGCACATATCGTTGAAAATAAAGGAACTGTTCAGATTAATGATGTGCCAGTGGTAAATGAGTATCCTGATGTTTTTCCTGATGAGTTGCCTAGAATAATACTAGAATGGGAAGTTGAGTTTACTGTTGCCTTAGTTCCTAATGATAAGCCAATTTCAAAACCCCCTTATCGAATGGCTCAAATTTAACTTTTAGATTTGAAGGATCAATTGCATGATTTATTAGAGAAAGGTTTCATTCAACCTAGCACATCACCATGGGGTTCTCCTGTTTTATTTGTTTAAAATAAATATGGTTCTATGAGACTTTGCATTGATTATAGAGCCTTGAATAACATCACTGTTAAGAACAAATATCCTTTGCCTCATATTGATGATTTGTTTGATCAGCTCCAGGGAGCTCAGTTTTTTTCAATGATTGACCTGAGATCGGGGTATCATCAGCTGAAGGTAAAGGTGGTAGATATTCCGAAGACCGCGTTCCGTATAAGATATGGCCATTATGAACTTTTAGTAATTCCTTTTGGGCTAACCAATGCACCTGCTTTATTCATGGACTTAATGAATAGAATTTTCCATGAGTTTTTGGATAAGTTTGTAGTGGTTTTCATTGATGATATTTTGGTGTTTTCTAAATTTAAAGAGAATCCTGAAAGACATTTAAGGGTTATCTTTCAAACCTTAAAAGAAAAGAAACTCTATGGAAAATTCAGCAAGTGTGAGTTTTGGTTGCAACAAATTTCTTTCCTTGGTCATATTGTTTCTAAAGATGGGATAACCGTTGATCCTGCAAAAACAAAGGTTGTTGAAGAATGGCCAAGACCCAAAAATGTAACCGAGATTCGTAGATTCCTTGGTTTGGCAGGTTATTACCGAAGGTTTGTTAGAAATTTTTCATGATTATCTAGTCTAATGACTAAGCTAACTCAGAAGGTTGTTAATTTTATCTGGACAAAAGAATGTGATGATTGTTTTCAGGAGTTGAAAAGAAGATTGGTGAATGATCCAGTTTTGGCACAACCTTCCAGGAATGGGGAGTTTGTTATCTACAGTGATGCTTCATTGAAGGGACTGGGTTGTGTCCTAATGCAGACTGATCAGGTAATTGCTTATGTTTCACGACAGTTGAAAACACATGAGGTAAATTACCCTACACACGATTTTGAATTAACTGCTGTTGTTTTTGCTTTAAAAATTTGGAGGCATCATTTGTATGGAGTAAAGTGTGAAATATATACCAATAACAAATGATTAACGTATATATTCACTTAGAAATAATTGAACATGAGACAGAGGATATGACTAGAATTAATCAAGGATTATGATTGTACATTTCATTACCATCCAGGAAAAGCAAATAAAGTGTCCAATGCATTGAGTCGAAAAAGTAATGCTTCATCAGCAATGTTGCATTTAGAACATGATCCTTTGGTTAAGGATTTGATTAACTTTGGAATAGAAGTTGTTAGAGTAGGAAGTTCTTCTGTTTTGTTTCAGGTATCAGTGAAATCTTCTCTATCAGACAGAATCAATCAAGCACAGAAGCAAGACAGTGCGTTGTATAAAAACGTAGAGCTGGTTCAGAAAGGTAAGTTGCATGAATTCAACATTGATAGTCATTTTGTATTGAGATTTGGGAAGAGATTGTGTGTGCCTTTTGATTCACAATTGAAGAGAGAGTTGTTATGTGAAGCTCATAGTTCTCTATTTTCAGTTCATCCTGGTAGTACTAAGATGTACAGAAATCTGCGGGAGTATTACTGGTGGGATGGAATGAAAAGAGATATTGCTGATTTTACTATGAAGTGTTTGTCTTTTCAGCAGGTTAAAGCAGAGTGGTAGTTACCGAAAGGGATGCTTCAGCCTTTACCAGTGCCAGAGTGGAAATGGGAGAATATATCCATGGACATTGTTGTGGGATTACCGAAGACATCTCGAGGTAATAATGCAATCTGGGTTATTGTTGATCGCTTGAATAAATCAGCTCATTTCCTTACTATACGAGATACTTTTTCCCTAGATCAACTTTCCTGTCTGTATCTTAAAGAGATAGTCAGGTTACATGGAGTTCCTCTCTCCATTGAATCTGACCGTGATCCCAGGTTCACTTCTAACATTTGGAAAGGCCCCCATAAGTCGTTGGGTACTGAATTAAATTTTAGTACAGCTTTTCATCCTCAATCAGATGGGAAGTTAGAATGAACAATTCAGAACTTGGAGGATATGCTACGTTCATGCTCTATGGATTATCAGGGAAGTTGGGACCAACGTCTTTATTTGGTTGAATTTTCATATAATAAAAGTTTTAATTCCGGTATACAGATGGCACCATTTGAGGCGTTATATGGGAAGCAGTGTCGAACTCCAGATTATTGGGATGAAGTGGGTGAAAGAAAGCTGATGGGACAGGAATTGGTAGAAGAGTTGGCAGAAAAAGTTCAGCTGATACAGAAACACAGGAGAACAGCTCAGAGTAGGCATAAGAGTTATGTGGACAACAGGAGGAAGGATCTCTCTTTTTAGGTATGTGATCATGATTTTCTCAAAGTATCACCATGGAAAAGTGTGATGAAATTTGGTAAGAAAGAAAAGCTGAGTCCAAGGTTCATTGGACCATATGAAATTCTGGAGAGAGTTAGATCAGTTGCTTACTGAGTGGCTTTACCTATGAGTTTATCTCAGGAACACCATGTTTTTCATGTTTCGATGCTGAGAAAATATATGCCAGATCCATCTCATGTTTTGAGACCAGAGGTAGTTCAGCTGGAATAGAACCTATCTTATAAGGAACAACTGGTCCAGATTCTTGACCACAAGGAGAAAGTGTTATGAAATAATGTGATTAATCAGGTAAAGGTTTTGTGGAAAAACCACATGATGGTAGAGGCAACATGGGAATCTTAAAATGCAATGAGGTATAAGCACCCCCATTTATTCGATAAGAAAATAAATTGTAGGGACGCAATTTTCTAAAGGGGGGAAGGATGTAACATTCCAAGTAAGTAATGAATAATAGATATTTTTATCTATGTCTATTAATTAATTAGATTGTGTTTTAGAGGCTTAAAATGAAAATAAATCTAATCTTAAGCATGGAATACACTAATATTTTTAAAAGATTGTTTTACTGCCTTTTGATGGCAAACCATTTTAAAATATATATTTTGAAAATTTTATAAGCTATATTTGTAAAAATAAACTTATTCTTTATGATTGGGACATCAAAATATACTTTGTGTGAATTTTTGGTATTTTTCTGACAATGTTCATTTTTTTAATGAATATTGAAAAATACTGCATTTTACATCAAAACTGATTTTTAATATAATTTATTTATATGATTAGATTATCTTTTGAATTGGTTTTGAAGTGAAATTAGAATATATTTTTACCATTTAATCCAATGGTGGTCATTTGAATCAATTTCACATTGAAATTGGACTTAAACTGTTGTCAATCTTTTGATACTTATTGTTTCATAAAAACATGCTATTTGTCATGATAGCGGGAATTAATTATTAAATTAACTAATGTAACTTATATAATATGAATTTTTTAAAATATAAATCATTTTTGAATTTAGAATATCAAATATAGCTTAGGATGAAGTTTTGGTATCTTTCTGAAAAACATTAATTTTTGATGAATAGTGAAACCACTAAGTGGTACATATAAAAACTGATTTTCCATTTAAATGTAATTTTTCCACCTTTGTGTTTTTAATTTCAAAAATCCAACATATATGGTCGTCATTAAGAAGTAAAATGTGGTTCAATGAGATTAAAATAATTTTTTTTTGTGAATAGTAACTTTTATGTTTTTAATCACGATTAGTGGTAATTAGTGTTGTTTAAGGTTAAAATAATGTTTTAATAATATAAAATGACCTAGAAACATGTCTTAACCTTATTGTATGTGTCATGACCGACCACGAAAATCCATGGGTAAACTTGGGGACCCCATGGAGCAACTTTGGTTGTGAAAAGACATAAATAACTTTTTATTTAATGATAAAGTAAAAATGACACAAACATAATATGTTTTACAAAAACAATTTTTAAAAGGGGTTATACAAGTCAGATTATTGACTATAAATATTCATTGGAAATATAAAAAGATTTAATACATCTTAGTATATTGTTTATAATTTTTAGACTTTAAATAAATTAAATTATTTATGACATCATGATGATGCAACGATTACCTCATTAATAAAGGATTTAAATAAAATGAGAAGATAATGTAAAATCTATGATCTACACGTGTCCAAAACCTATTGGGTGGGTATATTTTGAACCCTTATCACCGTATCCTCGAATTATATCAATGTGGGACCTTTTAAATCTGAAACTCATTTTCAAATAAAGTAATATTTCTTTACATTCCAAGAGTGCCCCTCCTCTCCTCTTATAAAAGGCCCCCACCTCTACCACTTTACCCACACTTCCAAATCCCTGGTATCGGCAAAACCCTGCCCATTTTGTCTCTCCACTTCCCTATCTTACTCCATGAAGCCTCACATTGGGAAGAAGTCTTCCCAAGGTAGCGTTTGAGCTCAAAACAAAGGGAGTTACCCGATTTTAAAGTAATGTCTTCTTTTGAGTCCTTTTGTTTTATTTTGCTTCTCCAACCACCTAAACTCTTTTTATTATTTTTTTTGTAACAACTCAAGTATCTTCAATATTCTAGGATGTTTTTATATGAAGTATTAGAGCTATAGTAACACACACATACATCTAATTGTTAAAGGACATACTGTTTCCGTGGATGGTGAATTTATGCCTCCCGAAACGATGATTGTTCAACATTCTTTTAACACCTTCAAAGGTGGCCATTAAGATGAAACTGTATTTATATATAATATATAATATTTTTATGTTTTCCTTAATATTCTGTATTTTTCATTTTGGGCATACATTTATGGTTTCTATTATGGGTAAACGCGATATCTTCATTTAAGGAAGTGCGGACTACCACCCCCTCAAAGTGACATGATTCGTTAAATACCATATGTGGGACGTATAAAGGATGAAACTATGATATTATATATGATATTATACTAGAATTATAATATACCGTTATATCATTATGATTCCATTCTATAAAATATGAAATAGAAATGAAAGTAGCGTTCATGCGTACGTACGGCTTACCGTCTCCATGAACGGTGCATTTCATTTCTTACCTCTAAATGATTATGTAATATTATAAATGAACGTATATACTAGATATATATTATATATATGATATATACATCATGATTATAATTCTTGATATTATGGATACATGAACAACTTGTAATTTTAAAAGGTTTATTTTTGACTCAAGTACCAATGATCGTTAAAACGACCGTTATTAACTTAAATAATTACATAGTGTTTATGACATTGCAATAAGTGATATAAAAGGAATAATGAACTTAAAAAGGTTCTTAAGAAAATATAAATTAACTCATGTTTATTATTTTGGATATTAAAGAATGATCGAGTCAAGTCGGACCCGAGGTATGGGACTTCGTCTCAATCTCCTTTCATTGAGGCATATTTTATTTTATACACAACTTCTTTTATATGGTGTATAAACCCCTTTGACTTTTACGTTTATACAAATGAAATCTTTTTTATACGAAGCGTTTTACAAAATGACAAAAGGGAATGTTTTTATCGTACGTATGTTGCGACAACGATTTCTCCGCCGCCGTGACCATTATTTGAGATTCGACATCCTCTACAAGCCATACCTTCTTTTTAAAAGAAAAATAAATACCATGTTTTACTTTTCTTTTATTTTGGTATTGAAAATGGTTTAAATAATGTTTTTATATCAATGTGTTGTATTGATATCTTTTTATTGAAAAATGGAAATGTTATGTTTCCTTTATGCATGTTTTATGTGATACAATTATGATGAGGTTCTTGGGCTTTATTATGAAGACTGGTGGTTCCGCGATAAACTAAGGGCGGGTGAGCTCGATATATCTCTCCAATGCATTGGGTAATGTGAAGGAGTGAAATGTTAAGGTTTCTCCGAGAGATTTAGGGAATATATTGTGATGGGTATTCCAAACATAACCAAGAGAGTTACTCCCTATGTAAGAATGTTATGAATGCCTCAAGTTACCTTTATGTCTTATGATTTCTATGATTTATTCATGATTTGATGATGTATGTTAATGTGCTTATTTTTATGGCTAAAGTATGATTTCATTCTTATGTATATATGTTCCCATGTTTCCTTTCCATATATTTTTATATCCCTTACTGAGCTTTTTCTGCTCATCCCAAGTTTTTTTTGAAATTTTTTTCACAGGTCAAGGGAAAGGTACACGATATAATGATAGTGTCAAGGATGTGTCAAGAAAGAATCCATGTTTTATTTTAAATATGATTTCATTAATGGTAAAGAAGAATACTATCTTTATGTAACCACTTTGTTTATATGTGGAATGTAATGCAAGCTCTATGATCTAATTCTCTAAAACTCTAAACCCAAAAAGATTATCAATGTGTAATCTTGTAATTACTCAAGATTAAGTAAGGTTTAAGGCAGGGGACTTATTGCGGGTCGACCCGATTTGGGCCGACCGGTGGGGTCTCGGGCCGGGTCGTTTCGGGCCCGAAACCCCCATTTTCAGACCCTGTTTGGTCTTTTGACCATATATTGGGATAAAGACCTCCGATCGACACACCATCAGTTGTGTAGAGATCCTTGAAACGAGACGGTCGTTTTGGTATATATCATACTCAAGGTTTCGGATTACTTTGATTTTGACCGGGTTGGTTCGTACATGAAACCAACCGGGCCCTCGGAGCAGAAACGCTCATATCTTGAGATTCGGACGTACGATTGACGTGCCATCAACTTTGTTGGTTTTCTCTTAGTGAAACGGATCTATTGGCTTACTCCGCATGAGGTTTGGATGTAGGTGGAGTACGGTCGGGTAGGTTTTGCCTTAAAAACCAACCGGTCCCCTGGGACGAAAAAGCCAATAACTCTCAGACCGGGCGTCCGATTGATGCGCCGTCTGCGACGTTGAGTTTCTATTGACGATACGGAACTTTTGGATACATCAACTCTGGACTATGTTTCAGTTGGTGTATCAGCCTCTCGGCTCGTGGAGCAGACCCTCCCGAACGAGCTTGCTGTGTGCGGGAACCCTAGAGCTGGCTGCGACTGCTACTGTGACTGCGACGACGCCTGTGCAGAGATTCTCAGTGGATTCAATGATGAAGAAGACTACATCACTCAACGATCTTTTGTGGATTAGTGCTACTGATCCTATGTGGTTCCGATCCTGTGTGGGTCAGCGCTCAGCGGTTCTGTGTGAGCTAGTGCCTACAGATCCTGTGTGGGTCGGATCCTGTGTGGGTCATTGCGGGGGTTAGTTACCTACCGATCCTGTGTGGGTCATTACAGGGTTTAGTACCTATCGGTCCTTTGTGGGTCTGATGACTTAGATGGATCAGTGATCATCTCTATCATCTTTCGAAGAAGTATACCTGTGTGAGCAGAATCATGTTTTCTTTCTTATGTGGATTGTGTTGTGATATCCTGTGTGGATTATGTTTTGCTTTCCTGTGTGGATTACGTTTTTCTTTCCTGTGTGGAATACGTATGCTTTCCTGTGTGGACTGGGTTGTACTTGGGCTCGGAGGTTGGAGCGTATTAGAACTGATGACTTAGGTATATGTATGGGCATATACCTATGCAGTGTCAGTTGTTACTTCATGATTGTGTCTTTCCTTTGTGGGTTATCCTTTGTGGATTTTGGGAGACCTTCGGGGGTCTCGGGGTCCCTACTGAGTAGCTTATACTCACCCATGCACGGGCTATGCCCGCACTACGTTGTGTTGGTTGTAGACAACAGACAACGTTGATCGTGGTTGAGGCTTGCAGAGCAGGACGATACCTGGAGGTGGACCACTGGGCGGGACATACTCGGAGTGGACGGTGGGACCTGAGGAGTAGTGGAGATATCTGTACCCACCCTTCAGGTGGAATTTCCAATGGACAGCTCGGCGTTGCGACATTACTTTTCTGTTGCTGTTTTCCCTTTCCAGTTGTACTTTACTTTCAGTTTGGGATTGTATACTGGCCCACTTACCTTTCTGTACTTACTCTTGTACTAGCTTTTACTTAGTGTTTACTTCTTATGCTTGTTTATTCTGTGGTGTTTGATTACTTTAAAAAGGCAGTACCTTCCCTTTTTACCGGGATTTACGCCTTGGTGCTAGTCGCTAGCCCCTGGCCTATGGAAGGCGGGTTTGGGGTAGTCATGACACGGGCCCCGAGGACAGGTCATGACATATATAAAAATTATAAATAATACTTAATATATATAAATTAAAATTAAAAATAAAATTAAAATTATCGAATATATAGGTTATAACTATATCATTTAAATAATTATAACAAAAAAATGATGTTTTATATAAAATCGATGTTGCGTGTAACACAAGACAAGAATGTGCTGCGTGTTGTGGAAGCATATATAGATGTAGAGTATAATTCCTTTTTGACAATGTGAAGTGTTAAATGCCTAAAATAAACAGAAATAAATTTATTCAAAAAATAGTTTACAAAAAAATTGGGGTGTTACAGTCTAATAGGGTTACGACTCACACTATACATTAGAATCACAGTGCATTTATGTAATTCTTGAATAAGGATCTTGTTATGGGAAAGGACCATGTTTCTAGTGGTTGATCTAGATGTAGTGGGAATATAACTGTAGTTACTATGGATTTTGTTTCTTATTATGATATATCTTCTTAACAACCAACTTGTTTTGTAGTAAATGACCTATAGTCTGTTGGTTGATTGACTGTATCACAATATATATTTAATCAAAATAGTTTATTTTTTATCTTATATTTTTTATATATATTATTTTCTCATAACATAGACATTTTTATATAATTTTTGGTATCTATACATCGGTAATTGTATCAATATATTTTTTATTATGTCATTTACACTAGACCGTAGCTTATGACATATATGGAGAAGAGATAAATGTCATGTGAAACTCTAGAATTTACCTATACATTTGATTCAAGTTGATGAAAAATGGTATGAGATTCATCATTTTCTATAGTAATGAATTGGTAGTTTTATGGAATAGATATAAGCTAATTGGGACTCTAGTAAAGGAGTTACACTTATTTTAAGAAAAATCATGTATATAAGTCCTTCAAGTTACCAGGGAATGTGGGATTTCTACAATTGATTGTAAAAATACTATTTCATTTTTATTATAACTATTGTTATATAGATATATTTTAACAAATCTGGGTGAGTATGTTAAAAAAGAGTCATTAAATAGGAATTTATATTGTGAGAATATTTTCTTGTAATTAATAAAGGAATAAGAAATTATGTATAAGTTGGGATATATTATTTTTGAACCTTATATGTATTATAACTGACATAAGATTATTTTATCTATATAATACTATATCTTATATTATCCACATGATTGTTACTAATTTGTAGGTACTGGATAAATTCCATTAGTCCTTTTGTAATGGAATGTGTTGTGCATTATTATTATTAGAAACATTAAAAGATTATATGTGAACTGTTTGTTATGTGTGTTTTAGATAAATACTTATATTTTATTTCAAAAAAATTGTTATAAAAATATTAATATGTTTTTTATGATATATAAAATATTAGAACATTAATGAATTATTATGGGACCATATTGGGGAGTGGGAAAGGATTACCCAATAATTAGTCTTTTTGACCTGGTAGAATACCTACATCAGGATAGTTTCATTCATCTAATGCCTATTTGTGGTGTTAGAGGCCTCAGTGGAGGTCCAAAAATGGATTAATTTTTTATGATGAATTTTGTTTATTTAATTCCTAATAATTCAAGGGAACTAGAGGCCACATATTCTGTTGAATGGATTTAGATAATCATGTGTATTTTTTTGATCTTGTAGAGATTTTTAGTGTGGGTATATTGAAATTGGATTCATGTATGCTTATAAGACCCACTAAGAGATTCTGGAGTGGGATGAAACAATATTGGATACATGAGTGTCTAACATGGTAAACCCTCAAGGATTTCATTTTTATGATTTCTTCTAAAATATGATGAATTTGGTTAGAGATCAGGTTGTAAAAGTAATATATCTAAAAGTGATGATGGTGAAATAGTTTTGTAATCCATTATGGTAGTTATTTTGTTTTCATAATATTTTGTAAAATAATGACTTATATAAAACATAGATTTTTTCTATTGTCTCTGAAAAATTATTGGGGAAATAGGTGAGGAACTTTTAGCTGACTATAATCACATGTTCACAGTGCAAGACCCTTATAAATTTGTATGGTTTAGAGGAGTACACAAAGAATGATTCATTATAATCATTGGTTGAAAAGATACATTATTATTGAGTTCATATATTACTTCCCCATGAAATAAATAAATTGATGGAGGATAATTGGATTCACTAGGGTGGTGATATTTATCCCTATCGGGGATATGATTCCTTAAATGACATTGTGGAATGAAATGACCCTATTTAAATTGAAGGTGTAAAAATTAAACACTATCAAAAAATCCACCCGAATAATTTGAGGAGGATTCATAATTGTGATAGGATGTAATATCTCTAATGGTTCCATTCATTATAATTTTGACCAGGTTCATATAGTAATATTGTGTAGATAACCCATAAAAGGGAATGCCATTGACAAAAATAGACAAGGTATTAAGAAATTACAGTAGATATAGGCCATGTGTCAGACATGGGGCCTCAGTAGTAGTAACAAATGCCGAAAGATTGGGTGAATCATGTTAACTAAGGATCATGAGGACAAGCCTATGTAATTTATATTGGGATAGTCAATGCTATGGATCTTATTCAAATTGATGAGGAATATCATCTCATTAATTTATATATAATCTCGTAATTATTGTGTTTTTTTCTTGTCAATGGTTTACATTAAGTTTTTTCTCTTGTTACAGTTTTTTGAAAGATTATAAAACATGCATTGGTATTTATTAAATTTATTATATTGGTTTATGAATATATGTATTTATTTGACTACAAGGTTTTGGAATTTACATGTTTTGTTATACTCATAGTAATTGATTTGTTGAAATTTTTGAATTCTTGTATTGATTTTTATTATCCATTGATTAACATTACCTACCTAAAAAGTTAAAAGCATGACCTAACTAGATAATGTGTTTTAGGAGTAGGTATAGTGCGTTCAAACCTCAAATTGATCAGAACCATTATAGATTGGGCAGATGGAACGGTTTTTAAAACAGATTAGGTGATGACTCTAAAAAGATGTCTAGTATTTGTGGAAGGTTTTCAGGTGTTTCTTTATAGGAAATTTCCATGGAATATATACCAATTTAAGAATCATGTATTCAGATGAATTCATTCTTAGCGTGAAACCTATATTGATCCCACCGTATTATGTGGAACAATTTGATATTAATGAGTAAAAAGTGTATCTTGAATATATTGATACCAAGTTGTTTATATTTCCAAAATATACCCATGGGGTGTTCATGATCTATTTTCCAATAATAATTATCGAATCCTATGTTAATTCATAGAGTATTGAGAATTTATTTCGGTCAAATAATGAACAAACACCCATTTATTTGGATGAATGATTAGTATGATTAGTAGAGGGAAGTTCTATGGTTATTTAAAAATGATCTATAATCAAAATATCACATGTATCATGATATAGAAATTGAAATATCAATGATGTTATTAAATATTAAATATGGGTTACATGAGTAACTTGTTATGTCATTTTGGATGAAAAATTTTCAAGTAGTGTTCATGACCCCCATGAATTATTATTTTCACCCATACTTGTATTCAACCATTGTGATTTTTTTAATGGCTTGATGGAATATCCATGGAAATGATTATTTTATATGAGACATTTGAAGATATGTATGAGTATACGTTATGTTCATTAAATACGTATGAGTATACGTTATGTTCATTAAAACCCATGACTAGACAAATAACAATGAGTGTAAATTATTTAATTGAATAGAATAGATGAGGTGGACTTTTAAAAGATTAATTGGATGTCCAAATATGCAGTTATTCATGTTATACCAGTTACACAAATTACTTATATATTGCACTATAATACCTCTAAAGATCGTATGAATGTTTATTTGTCATTTAATGTCCTAGTAGTTGCTTATGGGTTCTTCCAAGTAATAACCATTTATAAAAAACAACCCTACACATGACTTTGAGTTAACTATTGTGGTTAATTTTTTAAAAAATTAATGTCAATTTATCTTCCAATACATATTTATTTGTTATATTTTCCACAATAGCATATGATATATTTTATACCATAGAGACCTAAATATTTATAAATATACATAGGTATCATATCTGAAAATCTTTTATATTAGGATAGCTCATTCTCCAGAAAAATAATGTTTTATTAATTTTTATTACAGAAAAACATAGCAGTTATGATCATGAACATTATAAGAAGTTTTTATTTTATTTAATCAACTTCCATGTTGGTGAGTGGGTATGTTTTAGAAGAAGTAGGTTATATCATTTATACTATATTTCATCATGCCTACTTTGATTGAACTATGATTTCTAGTTAGAAGACTTTCTTAAATTATCTAGTGATGCATGAGAGGATAATAGTATACAACATTGTTCCAGGATGGTCATTGATAGATAATTATGTGCTTTTAGTCTGTTTTATATTGGTAATTAATACATCTATTAGTGTATAATTGGTGAGGCACATAAACACATCAAATTCATTTAATAATGGATAAAATATATCAGGATATGATATATTGCATCAAGATGATAGGCATGAAAAATGACTTATAATGGTTCACCTCCCATTACCTCACTTTTAAGAGAATCATAGTGAAACATCATTGACCCATTGGTTTTCCTCAGAATTTTGGTATTCCCTTATGGTATTGGGATGGATTAGAGATGTTCATTTTCACAGTGTTTCATAGAACCATGAGATGTTTGGATAACATGATTTTTTTCATCTAATATGTTTTTATGGAATCACACATGTATCTCATTCAATAAACTCAAAACCTGTTTAAGGTGGGGTGTTTGTATATTATGGTGGTTGTGTTGTTTCTTATTGTTCCTCTGAGTATCAGGTTATATTATTGTTATTTCTTCATGTCACAGTATTATTAATTTTTATATTTTTTTTGTTGTTATAAATAAAGATGAATATTCCATATAACTCTCATACAAACATACATGCTGAGAGGATCAAGTAGATTTTAGAAGATATACTCAAGGAATATGTGATTGATTTTAGTTTATTATGGGATAATCATCATTTCTAAAGTGTTTTAAAATAAAAAAAATTCAATTTTGAACTTATATTATACCTTTCAAGGATTATTATTGTTAAACCAATCAATATGATTTTTTTAGCAAGAAGTTGGTTTGTCAGTAGTTATTATTTAGCGTTTACTGCTAAATACCATCAAAAGTGTGAAGTTAATTTGGAAAAAATTCATTACAAATCGATGTTTTAAGTGTTATTATGGATAATAATGGTAAATAAATTTGGATTTTACCATGGGATATTGAGTTTTCTAGAAAATCACAACATTTAAGGAATTATTGATTACAGAGGTGGTGGAATTAAGAATCATGATTTGTGGGACCGTTTCATATATTGGAAAAAATATGGACGGTGGATTATGAATTGGATATTCCTCGATGAAAAAATGTATTGATGATTTGTAAATGTGTTAGATATTATAATGTATGATCCAGACCCTTTTAATGATATTGATAGTAATGATGTTGAGACAGTGGATGATACAATGATCTAAGAAAATATTTTGTGCAGAATTGATTGGAGAAAAAGATATTATAAGGGAATATATATCCCCTTTTAAAGTTTCATGTTACAATGAACACATTCATGTATAAATAGTAGAGTGTGAATTAGATATCAAGGCTCATTTTCATGATTTAATTGACTATGATATCTTGAGAAAATTACGAGGATGAAAAGTACTTACATGGTAGATTTTAATGGATTCATATTTTCTCTGTGCATTATTTATATTTTTTAAAACTCTTAATACATTTTTTGTGTTTATAAATTTTTTGTGAAGTATTAGATAGCTTCTATAAAGATTTTATTAGTTTTAGATATATTTATATTAGATAATAATTTTTTGGATGCTTAGAAGAGTTTTAAAAATATCACTGGGTAACTCTACACCATAATGGGGTGGATAAGTTAGTAGAATGTTGATAGAGGAAACCCTGGAACATTTACATAGAATACCATTGTCTCATAAGAGAAGAAAAATTATGGGAAGTGCATAGTTTCCCAAACTGTATGCATAAAATGTCTAGATACCCTAGAGAGGTAGTGACCAAGACAGAATTGGCACACAGTTTCATAATCCCATGGACAATAATATTTTAATGGTATTAAATAATATTTTTTTAAAATTTTCTTCCAAATAAATCTGGAATCTCCTAATTATTTCTTTACGCCTAAGGATCATGAAGCAATAGACCTTTGAAGAATTGTATAGAAAATTAATTTCCTCATGAGATTTATTCAATTGAATATAGAGAATCTACGTGCTGGGATTTTTAGGTAGGTTATCTTTTGCCCTCATTTACCCTATTTATAACAAGATGATAACTCTTATCCTTGAAAAGGGCCCTATATTTGTATATTCATTATCAGTTATAGGATTATTAATAAGATGTAATGTAATTAAGTCTATATATTCAGTGGAATTAAAGGTAAATTTATATTTTTTAGATTAATCTCAATTTTCTCAGTATATATTTGACGGATCTTAATGGGTATGTGTAAAATGATGAAATAATATGATTCTTTCTTCTTCATATATATTTTATCTCGAATCGTCTTGGGGTTTGGAATTTTTAGGGATCATTGTTTTATGAGATTTATAATAATGCTGAGTTTTGGTATATTTTTTTGATACACATAATATAAAAAAGTTAATTACAATATTATAGAAAATATATAAAACTATGTAATATGAAATTCATGAGTGTGTGTGAAAACTACATCTTACACCACAATTTATATGGAATGATCTCGTATTTTTATAGATGAAATGTTTTCATTTTCATTAATTTTCAATGAATATATGTGTTAAAAACAAGGACTAATGATATATGAAATCAAAGTGATAGGTGGACCCTTCATGGAAAGTTAAATCCCTTATTAGGGACTTAATTAATGTGAGGTTTGATAATGATGATAGAGGTTTATAAAATGATAAATTGTAGGGTATGAAAATCTTGAGGCCTAATAAGAGACTGACTAGGGTGAATGATGGCATTGTGGTCTGACCTAAGATAATTTGGTTGGTATGATGTTTGTTCAGGCTGAAAACTAACAAGATGGCCTTGTAGAATGATCGAAATTTGGTAGTCTTGTGGATTATTATGAGATTCCTAGAAACAATATATATCATCTCTTTTAACATCATGTTAATTAAATTAGTGACTATGTTTTTTATAGATAAATAAAACATAATAACTCATCATGTGATTGTTTACATGTGGACATTCATTCCATTCATTGAATACAATTATATATATCTACTAATCCTATGATAATTATGTATTTTTGGATTCCCACTTTTTTTATATTGCACAATGTATTTTTATCTTAGGGTGAAAGTATATGTTATTGATATGGATACATTAATGGTAATTAGTCCTATTTTGGTGGTTGAGTAGGAGGGGTATGAAAAATCAACTGAGTTATGATAGAATTTTAGTTTTATGTTATGTATTATATTTTTATCTTTCAAAATTTTTAGAACATGAATTACTGGTGGTATTCTATTTTTTTAGGTTTTATATCATATCGATAGAACATGGTTTATATCAATTTTTAGTTAAATTGATCTATAATTTTAGTATCTCTCCCTAATGCGTATATTGTGGTCATATATATATACTAAGGGATTATTATATACATGGTTTGATTTATATTCTCTCCACTAGTCTCTAACCACTTGAAATTGGTGTGGTGTCCACAATGTTATATTACACATTGTATTGGCCCTTGTGATGTAGATCATGGAGTCACTATAACTTATGGAATGGAAAATATAAAAATAGTGGAGATAAAATTGTCAATAAATAAAATATTTTAATGAATATAAAAATTATTGAAATATTAGTAGTTTCGACATCATTAAGGAAAAATAATTCCTTCATTAATGGATTCACTGAAAAATAAAGGTTATCAATAGGATGTCATTAATTAAAATTTAATCTAAAAAATAGAAGATATATCAGGGTATAAGATAATGGAATCATGAGATAATAATCATGACATAGATATAATCCCATATGAATATTGTAAATCTAATAGGCATAAACATAATCATAGGAAAAATTAATTTTTCTCATATAGTTATTCTTATCTTATCCACTATCAATAATATATTAACAATATCAATTTCTTACTCAATTATATCAACATATATGAAAACATTATGTTCTTTATTAATACTATTAACATATATAAATGCATCATGTACTTGATAAATAAGGTGAAAATATAGGACCACAACATTTTATAGCAAAATCACGCAACCATCAATTTACCAAAATTACACCCATGCATAAGATTTTTGATAAATATTTTGGTTTCCTATCTTCTATAAATATGTTATCATGAATTATAATCGGTATATCTTATAATATAATTTTTTATGAATTCATATCATATGATCCACTTACATAGTGGGTAAGGAATTAATTCCCCTATCTTCCATAATATAGTGGATTAACAATTTGTTCCCACTAGCTCATATTATGTTTGGTAAAGACTGAAGGTCAATGTTTCCTTTAATTTATCATAAGATAATAAAATTTACCCAATGCATTATAGCATGTTATATGATCCACTAATCAAGTGGATGAATACAAAATACATATTTATTGTGTATTAAACCGTATTAAAACTATATGGTTTAATATGCAATACATAAATGAAATATTTTCACCAATAAATCTGTTATCTTGATGAATCAGAGAAGAGATAACAAGAAACTCTTATAGTTTTGGAAGTATTTGAATAAAATAACTATAATGAGGGAAGAATATTGATGTGTTAATCAAATTAATATCATTAAATAATTTAAAATTTAATTCTTTGGGTGGTATATTCACCCAAAAAACATAATTCACATAAGGAATATGGAATACGTCTAAAATAATACAAATGTAGATGGGAGTATCTAGACATTACACTCATATTCGATGATTTATCTTTATGATCCAGTATGAAATGAACAATATTATTTTATAAGGTTCAATATTCTTTCATATTTATAAAATTTTATACTAATTAATTATAATTTTTCATTATGCTTTCTTTAGTTTGTTATCATTTATATTTATCATAAGAAGTTAGTTATTTTTTATTTTTTCACACATGTTTTCATAATGGAGATGTGGAATTACATTCTATAATATCATGTTCATAATTAAAATATTATAAAATAGGATTAAATAATAATAATTTAATATTAATTCATACACATGTACATTTCATTTAAACTATGTGCATAATCTGTGAGAATGAATTCTGTAATGTTCTTTTTAGGTAATTTGTTAATCTGAATTGACTAATTATTAGGGATTGTTATTTTTTGGTTCATATTTTACAAAACATATTTCTGAAATATATTAATACATAATAACACACAGACACACAAACATACATATATATATACATTTATTAAATATATTGTAGTACAATACATGTTATGCATTGATTAAAACAAAAAATGTCATATAGAGAGTTGGTAGTCTCAATTTATTCAAAAATGGTGTGCTCATTTTTTAAAAAAATATCAAGGAAAAAAATGTTAAATATTTACTATTATATTTCCATAATATTCTAAAATATATAATATTAATTCATTAAAAAATCATCATAACCCTTTTTTGTGAGGAAGGGTTAAAAAATTTCATTCATCATTTATAGTGGATGTGGTCTAAATATACACACGAGGCACATTTTTATTTCCTAAACTGTTTAAAAGACGTTAGAAAACTATTAGACCACTAACATGATAATATTTATTTATACATATAAAGAAAATTAAAAAAAAAATTGTTATTCTTATAATATATTTGGAGGTGGTAGGTGAAGAAATATAGGAAATAAAATAAAAAATAAGTGATTAAGAATTTTTAACCTTATTCCTATGAATAACTACATATAAAATTGGTTTAATTATTTTAAGGGAGGAACATTGATGATAGAAGGGTCTAGGCTATTTTTAGATTTCGTTATGATGGATTAGGGAATTATTTTCAATCCATGAGGATAAATGTGAGATGATGTTTGAAGTGGTTATATAGATTTTATTGGTAAAAAATGATACATTATTCTAAATACTCACTATAATGTATTAAAGGTATATCATGTTCAAATTATGTCTGATCGAAAATTGAAAAATAATAGATAAGTGTTATGTTATGGTTAATAAATCCCTATAACACTCATTTGGAGAATTATTATTATCATTGTTTTGGAAATTTAACACTATATTTTCCCTTTTAATACTTTTGACTTTAATTATGGTATCTAATATTTTCCAGAGTAATTTAATTTTAATGATGATAAAAAAAGTGGAACATATTACTGGAATTATAACTTCAATAACAAATATAAAATTCATTTTATTAAATAAATTTTTTAATTACGGTAAAATTATATTCTAAATTAACAAATTTATAACACAATCTAAAAATATTTACTAAAAAACATTACCTATGATCTTAAATTTTGAATCTAAATATTTTATTTTAAAATATATATTTAAATACATAATTTAATGTATATAATATATATATTATAATAGAAGGGGTTTGAAAAAAATTATATAATGTGTATATCCTAAAGATTCATTATTTCTAAAAACGATACTTGTCAGTACTCAACTAATAGTAAATAATTTTAATAAAATAAAAAATTTCATCATATTATAATATTATTATTTGAAAAAACTAATTTAAAATTTTCAAATTAAAATTAATAATTATCGAAATTTTACATTATAATTGATATACAAAATATAATTATAAATTTTTTATACAATAATGAAAATTTAAAAAATTAATTTTTCTTGTTCTTATTTTCAACCATTCACTAATTAAATTTGTTCAATTTATTTTTATATTATTTCTAAAATGAAAAAATATTTAATTAATAAAATAATAAAAATTATGTTTATTTTAAAAAAAAATTGTGAATAAATTTGTTAAAAGCAACCCATTCATAATTATCATGGTAATTGAATTTAATATAATTGTAACTTTTTTAAGGCATAAAAATTAAATTTTATATATTATATTTTTTGAATGTTTTATTTTAAAATATAAAAATCATATTATATGATTCAATTATTCAAAGTGGTATAATATTATTATAATAAAAGTATTCATTGAATACTATTTTTCTTCTTGATATATATCTTATAACAATAAATTCAATTCAATATATTCCTAGTAATGAATATTGGATAGAATTTAATTAATTAAAATGTATATATAATTATGAAATTTCATAAAAATAATTATTTGACATTTATAAAATAAAATGTGCATATCAAATTAATATGAATATTAGAAAATTATATTTTTAATAACAAATATGTTTTTTTAGTTATTTAACTACATTAATTGAATTTTCTCAATGTTTCATTACTATAAATGAAGAATATTTTTAATTAAAAATATACTTCATAGTTCATTTTCTACTAGTGATACCATTTAATTCAATGAGTAGTTAACAAAGGTTGTGTTATTATTATTATAACTTTTCATAGTTAAATTTAGATTAGGGTTCTATCTTGAACTATCTATTCATTATTTTATTTATTTAATGTGAATTTGACATTAAAATAGTGGTCTATTACTGAATTAATGTACTCAATATTTCTATTGAATAATGAAATTACACTATCATATAACAAACTATTAATAAATCGATGTTAATAAATTAATAGCGTGTATCAATAATATTCTGTAGCATCATCAAACCTATTATTTGTTTTTTCATTATAACGGTGAAAAAATATATGTATGTAGAAAATAATAAATCCATCAAAAATATCAATTTTGTATTTTCATTGATATTCTTCTTGGGTCTACTTACTCTTCTCTTAATTTCACAACCTCATGCAAGCATCAAATTGTTTTTTCATAATAGTGCATAATACCTCAAATTAGTAAACATGAGTGATCCCCCATCATATCCTTCTATCGATGAAAAATAAAATTAAAAATAACCATAATAAATTATTATAAACCTATATCATAATTCAATGATACAAGACTACAAAGGATCACTTTTAATTATATTCAACTCATAGGATGTGAAAAAATAATTTTTGTTAGAATTTTTTTTCGATTTTGTAGTGTTTTCAATAAAAAAAATATATTTGATCAAATAACAGATTACTATTTTTTAACATGGAATATTTACATATAATAGAATATTTCCATTAGGTTTCATTGAAACTTATTCTGTTCAAATTCCTTATAAATTATAATTCATAGTTTTGAATATTCACTAATCATGATAATTAATGACCATATCAAAATCCCTAACTAGACTCACATATTACCCACAGAATTTAAAAATTTCACAACTTCATTTTGTTTAAACAAAATTCGACAATTATTCATTTATATCACTTGAAGAAATTAATGTATTTTACTATTCTTAAAAAATTTCTGTATTTCAAAAAACCCAAAAAATTCACCAAAACCATTATTCAATGTGTACAATTCATAAATGAACCCCACATTTTTAAATAATTTTCAAAATATGATTAATTTAGTTTTTATATAATTCCATTATATATTTGAAAAATATATATTTTAAAACAATTAATCATTTATATCACTTGGAAGAATTAATAAAGATCTCATTATATTATAACATCAATACAACACACTAGTAATATGATGTACTATTCATTATGATCATACTACTATTAATAAGGGTCATTTAATATTCAATAAAAAATAATTTTGTCTTATCGGACTCTAAATATCTTACCGAAGTAGCCGTGTATGTCAGTTTATTAAAATTCTAATCACAGAGGATGAAAAATTATGTTTACTAGCTAGGTTATAATAAAGTGGTATTTTTTGGAGATTAATTGTTTTATAAATTTATTTATAAATCATTGGGGTGCTATATTCTCCTCTCCATACACAAATTTCATCCTCAAAATTACCAGAAATATAGCCCACAAAATGATTAGGGTTATTTTTCATCATAATATCCTCAGACTCCCATGTTTTTAATTGGATATTATTTTTTTCATTGTATATTTACAAGTTGAGTAATCTAATTCCTCAACAACTATTCTTTAGAGTCTATAATTCGATTAGTCAATTCATAATATGATATGTATTGTTCTAATTCTATACTTTCAGAAGTGAGGACATGTGTTGGGTCTGACATGTACTTTCTCAGCAATGAGACATGAAACACATTGAGTACTTCAGATAGGCTAGGTGGAGTAACTAAACAATATTAAAGAGCTCCAATTCCATCAATAATTTCAAATTGGCTTATGTATATATGACTTAGTTTACCTTTATTCCCAAATCATATAACACCATTCCACGGAGATACATTGAAGAAGATATGATCTATCACTGGAAATTCAAATTCTTCCATCGATTATCAGTATAACAGTTCCTTCTTCTTTGAGGTGACATGATATTTTCTTGAATAGTCGTTATATTTTTTGTTGATTCCTCTACGAGTTTGGGGCCCACTTACTTCCTTTCACCAACTTCATTCTAATATGTTGGTGTACAACATCTTTTTCTGTATAATGCTTCATATAATACCATTTGAGTAAAATAATGGAAACTATTATTATATGAAAAAAACCACTAGAGGTAAATATTGATCTCACATAACATGAAGGTCAAGTGGACATGATCTTAACATGTCCCTTATGTTTTTTATTGTCCTTTCGAATTGCACAAAAACTTGTGGGTGTAATGCAGTATTCAAATGAAGCTCAGTATCAAAATCATTCTGAAAACATTTATAGAATTTAGATTCAAATCATGGATCATGATTAGAATCAACTAATAATGGTTATCGATATTGTTCTGAAACATCATTGATGTAGAGTTTTTCAAGTCTCTCTAGTAGAAAATTTTCTCATATAGAGATGAAATGTGAAGATTTTGTAAGTCGATAAAAAATTCCCCATACTATATTATTTTTTGTTGGAGTTATGAGTAATCTATTGAAAAAATCAATAGTGATGTAATACCATTTCTATGTAGGAATTAGAAGAGGTTGCATGAATCCTCTATGATTTTTTCATTCATCATTCACTTGTTGAGAGACTAAACATCATGTTACATATTCAAAAATTTACCACTTCATGTTCTCCCATAAGAAATGGTCCTTAAAATATATATAAAATTTAGTGCTACCATTGTGTATAAATAAATTTGAGCTATGAGCATCATCCAATATCTCCCTTTTCTGCTCGGGTATAGAGAGAACACTATATATCTTACAAAATTTCATAATTCCATCTTGACATCTGATGTCAGTCAACTTTCAATATTTCACACCATTAATTACTTTATTAATTTTCTCATCATCTAGATGAGTTCTTTTAATACTTTTTAATAATGATGAGTGGGAAACATGATGTGGCATTATTTTTTCACATTTTTACTACATCTTTTTAATTTATTTTTAACAGTTTAATTATTTATTTTAACTATTTTTAATATTTAATAGAACATTTGTATCTATATCACAAAATATACAAATTAATCATTTTTTATAATAAAATATGTGTTTTTAGTCTTTTAAATATTTAATTTAGTCATTATAGTTATTCCAACTCTATTAAAATACTTTTTATATTAATAATATTAATGTGGTTAATATTTTTGTAATTTTAATTTTTATTATTTAATCAATTGTTCTTATATTATTTAAATTAATCTAATTTAATTATAACTTAAATCATTAACCTTTTAATTTAGATTTATTAAAATAAATTATCTTTATTTATTATGTAGTATAAATTTTCTATTTATTAATTGTATAAAAATTTATGTTAATGTTTCCTAAAATAATGATTTTTTAATTTTTGGTTATCATTTTGACATTTAATTAATTAACATGGTTGTTTAAAATCTATAGTGAATTTTGATATTTTTTATTTTATGTTTGTGGTTATTTCATTGTATGTTTTTTTAATTTATTTTGATATTTATTTAATTAATCATAATATTTAAATTCTTAGTTAATAATTAAGTCACATTTTTTAGTTGGTCTAATAATTTAGTTAGTTTTTAATTATGTCAATGAATTAGTTTTTAGCAGTGTAGATAATTTTTTCTTTTGTTTTAATTAATTAATGTTTTAATCATTTTATTATATGCCTAAAATAATTTTTTTATTATTACATTTTCAATTTTGACTTTAGGTGAATCGCAACTCATTGATAACCTCCAAACTGTCAGGGTCGCCAATTGTTTAGGAGTCTGTCACTGATGTTGTGACTCATTGATGCCATGATGCCCCATTGTTATGACACACCGGTGTTTTTTTAACAATAGGTGAGTCATTTTTCAAAGATCACATTGAAATGGTCTCGGTCTCTTGTTTTAAACATTCGGTGACAAATTTTTATTACTATCAGTGAGTCATTAACTCACCATTCATTAATTTTCATCAGTTTCATGCTCACATCAGTGACTTATTAATTATTATTATTTTTAACTAATGGTGACTCATCTTTCATTTTAACTAATGATGACTTATTTTTATTATTATTAGTGATTCATTAACTCACCGTTAATCACCTTCTATCAGTTCCACACTTCCCTTTCAGTGACACCAACACCCTTTCTCTCTCTCACTGAAAACTAACTGTGAGATGCTCCACCAATCATGAGTAACTGATGCACCGATGATCCTCTTGCATCAGTCTCACTCTTTCTGCCTTTCTCACGAATGCGATACATTATTAGTCTTAGTTTCACACCATCCATCAATGCTTGTACTAACACTATCTCTTAATAGTCAGTGTTGATTCCACTTTTATCCTTTCAATCGGGACCTATAGTCTCTCTACTACCGACAAACTTCTTTTCACAGTCCCACCATTCTACCAATCTCCGACTCGATCAAACAAGATTAAACATACAAACTTTTCCATTTTCCACATTCCACAATAGAAAACAATAAACCCTAATGTAGATATTAATTTTTGAATTGAACCTCACTGTATTTCAAAATTGAACTTCCCTGATGGATTCCAACATTGTCGTCAATTAGAGTCTCATTAAACCTGTGTTTTTATATAATATTTTTCCACCCTGTACACAAATCCGGGTATATAATAATGCTGATCCACCATCACACCACAAGATATGGAGAAAAACCCATGTATAGGAGTCGAGATGGTATAATAGGAAGGCTCAAGAAACCAATTTTCAAAATGCACCACTTCCCGGAGTCTATGTATACTACTGAAGTACCAACCTGCCACAATTCCATGGAGAAGGGTGCGTTCGCAACTGGAATTGAGTGGAACATCCGCCACATCATATGAAGCCTTCTCCACAAGTCAGTGTTGGCAATAATTTATCTACTAGATCAGGAGCCACTATAGAGGAGGATTCCTATACAATATAAGAATTTCCAGTAGAGCCCAAAAATCTATGCATCATTATTAGAGAAGAAGACCTTATTCAATTAAAAGATAAAACATAAATAATAAAAGAAATATAAATAATTGATAATCAAAATATAATTATAATAAATTATTGTTAACTAAAAATATAATATTATTATATAATGATTAGAAAACATAAACATAATATAACATTTAATAATAAAATGAATTTTATAAATAATTATATAAATAAGAGAACAAAAATAACAATAAATAAAAAATCATTGTTTTTTAAATAAAATTAATTAAAAAAATATGTTAATTAGTAATGAATAAAATAGTAATTATATTAAATAAAAAACAATTATAAGATAATAAACTATAATGAATATTTTAATCAATACAAAAAATAATAGAAGAGAATCAATTTTTTATAATATATTATTAAAGTTAAATCAAGATTAATATGTTTAATATAATAATTAAACAAATTAATCTGTCAATTAATTAAATAATGTAAACTATTTTATTTAATGTTAAATGCAATATTTAATGATTAATTTTAATTTTTAAATATTATTTTCTTATGTTAATGACATTAAGTTATAAATTATTAGATCTGTTTTTTTAAATACAAAAAATATTAATTTTGTTTTAAATAAAATATATGTATTATAAAATATAATAAAAATAATTTAATTAATAACGAAAAATTAATAATTTAAACGTAATAATGTCTAATCATTCTTTAATTAATCATTTGTTTATTTATAAATGATTGAAATTTAACATTGATTGATCTAATTAATTTTTTGTCATACCTTTGCTGGTTCAAAACAAAGTCAAAATTATGTTCAGGTGAACTCAATAGACCTAATTGAATTTAGTTTTAGGGTAAAAGTTTGGGTGACATTTTCATTATGATAAAAATGCATGTGAATGGTGAACATGTGAAGCACATTTTTAGTCAGTGAAAAACAATGGGTGACAAGTAGTATAAGACATTTGGTACTTAAAACAAAGAAAACATCATATTTGAGTGGGGGGACATTTATTGGAGGAAACATTCAATCAAGAAACACATTGTAAAATCTCTCACACATTAGAGAATAGCAGATCTGAGGAGAAGATCCTGGAGACCCGGTGGCAACCCTAGAGTTGGAAGAGTATAGGAGAATAGAATTGTCTTGGGATTTATTCTTCCCTCTTAATCCTATTATTTGTACTCGGATTTAGTATTTTACAATTATTGTATTGATAATGAACAGTACCACTAAATAAATGATCTAGTTTGGTGATAAATTGAAATTTTGTTGGTTATCTTTTAATTTTATTTTTTACTTAATAATTTCGATGTATACAGTATTGATCAGTGAGATCAATATAGTATTAAAACTATTTCTTGTACCACTAGAACATAATATATAAATTTCACAGTCAATTGGAGAGATTGATTGTAGAAGCATCATTCAAAGTTAACAAATTCAAAATACTTCAGGACTTACGGTGAGTTTGGCATGTTTTCATTTTCAAATATTGACTATCATGGTTGATCTATTTTAGAGTTGAGAACTATTAACATTATAATCCTATCATATATAACTCATATAGAAGGAAGTACGTCATTCTGTTAAAATGGTAGAATTCTGCAACAATTTAAATGTTAACTAGAATTCTTTTAAAACCATTAGAATAGAGATTTTCCCCAATAATTTTATTATGTTATTCCACTAATCAGTGTTCTATAATTATTTTATTCACTAATTTTTATTTTTTTTCTTTTTCATCACAGTTTAGATAAAAACAAATTAACAAGCAGTTTTACATTACTAAATTCGAATGGAACAAATGAATAAATATTAAAAAAGAAAAAACAAATAATCTACTCCAATGCAGACAATAGTGGGGTCTTTTGAAGTTATTTAGAAAAGTTTGTGTCAAAGTTGCATTTTAAGTGGGTTCAACTCTACTTTCCACATATACAGTAGTTAGTATGATTATAAATTTTAAACTTTGACAGACATCAACGACGGTTTAGGTCATGTTTTTGGAACCATTTCTAGGGAAGGAATGAGCTAGTCTTCTTCTATATAAAGACACAAATTAAATATTAAATTTTTTTGAAAACTATAAAAAACATTTTTCTTTTTCTACCAAATTGCTACTATTTTTTTTATTGTTGAACTCATGTTCATTTATATTATTATTCTACATGAATAATTTTATACGTAGTATGATCACAATAAAATATACAGTTATTCTTGAGCCACTGAACTTAGAAATAGACAAACATTTAACTAGTCTTATAAAAAAATAAAAACAAAATAGAAATAGAGAACATAGATTATAGGGTTCCTATGCCTGAAATCATTCAAAATAATACAGAACTATTAGAATAAAATGAATGTTTTTGGATGAGGGAGTTCCAACATCATAAAGTTTCAAGCAATCCATCATTTATTAGGTTATCTCCTAGAGCCCAAAACTATCATCTTAAACGGTATCACATTTCACTATTTCATATATTCAATGAAATTTCTAATGAGGACACCATTGTCTTCAATAGATACTTTTACAGTAATATGCAACAATTACCTCTTCTTGGACCAATATATAATGAGCTAATCATGAGAGTAATTCTCTTTTTTATTAAAGGGAATAATACAAAGTGGTTTTTTATTATAGATGAGAATATATTTGAAAACTGGGATCTAGTGTACTAATCTTTCATAATGAAATTTTAATATCAAATACATAACGGTGAACTTAGAATAAAGATCGCCAATTTTTATTATTTGGATGGAGAATCTTTTCAAGAAGCATGGGATAGATTCAAGGATCTTCTTCGGTAGTGTCTCTATCATTAACTCCAATATCACCTTCTCGAGGACACCTTCTTTGAAGGGTTGTCATACTCTAGATAGAATATAGGTGATCAGGTTGTGGGGGTAATTACAATGATAATATTGATGAATATATGAGAAAAATCATTAACAACATGGCCCCAAACTCTCAACATAATAATTTAAGAAGGATAATAGTCAATATAAATGTTAATTCAAACACTGGTTCATGGAATAAAACTCAAGACCAACATGATTAAATAACCAACCAATTTCAATCTTTAATGAACTAGAACTCTAAGAAAACAGTTAATCAATTTGGCTGCCAAAACACTAATAAATCTTTAGGGGAACAATGTGTCTAGTGTGGTATGTTTGGGCATATTGATTACATTTGTTCTAATTTTGATATTCCATCTGAAAAATAAGAAAACTCATATTTTTTCAACTATGGTCCTTGAATTCCTCTTAATAAGGATATTTTCTATAAAAAATTCATCCAAGGCAATAGGCACCATCAAAACATGTCTTGAAAATGAAAAGGCCTAATTAAACAATCTACTAAACTTAATTACTCTAACGAACCATAAAAAAAATTAAAATCAATATATGGGTGAGTCTTAAAATACACAAGGAACAAATTATAATCAAATGTATTCTAATAATAATATAATCATCATAAAAATTAACTCCCCAGAAAAAAGATACATGACTCAGCTAACCAAACATAAAAATATATATGAGTTAGATAAAATGAAAAATTATGTTAGAATGAAAAACAAATAAACAGACCACGAATAAACTGCTAATGATTATTCATCTAGGAAAAAATGTAGGCTTCCATGCACAATTGAGAATAACCATAATGTGAATGCCATTGCAGCAGTAACTAGAAGTGGGCATAATTCTCAAATTTTTGTTGAAAAAGACAATGAAATCCCCAAAATGAAAATCTTCTTCATTCTGGTAATAAAAATATTCTATATCAACATGCTTTATATTCAATGAAATCTGTAGGAAATGATCAATATCTAAATTTAACATCAGAAACTCTAGCCAAAAAAATAATCTAAAAAGGTACAAATTAAAATAAAATGTTTTGGAAGTGGTGAGAGAAATTACTACTTTTTTAAAAAAAATTACCCACACATCGCTTTATCTAAAAAGAATAAACCTTAAAGCAATACAAGGGCTGGAAATCCTTAGTTCCTTGGTCTCTTCTCAAAACAACTCGTAAACATTCACTTAATTCATGCTTTGATTCAAATCGCAACGTATTTTACATCTCTTAAGAAAATATTTTCAAACAAAAAGACCGTAGAAGATTTTGCTACCTACAACATCACTGAGGAGTGTAGTACTATACATCAAAAGAAAATCCCTCCTAATCTGAAAGACCCTGGTAGCATTGTTATCTCGTGTACCTTAGAAAATTTTAATCAGCTCGGATATTTGTGTGACATAGGTGATAACATTAATATGATCATATACACACTGTTTCGACAGTTTTGGATGGGAGACCATAAAACCACCATAGTTGTATTGTAGTTAGCAGATATATCATTCACTCATACCATGGTAATAATAATGGTTTGTTAGTTGGGGTTGGGAAACTATTCATGCCTATATACATTTTAGTCTTAGATAGGGAGCATGATCACGAGGTACCCATCATTCTAGCTTGGCCATTCATGGCCACAGGTAGTGCTATTATTGATGTATCAAATAGTCAATTAATTTTCAAACTTAGTGAACAAAAATAATAATTTAATGTGTTTATGAACATTAAAGATCCAAATTATTATAAAAACTGTTCAAAAATTGAGTTCAATGAAGCTAAAAGTTCTTATAAAAATCAACATGAATACATTATAGATAATGATAGACAATCCTGTAATGAATCAGTTAATCTTGAAGTTGAAAATACTATTGTTTATACATTAAAAGATGAAAATTATGCTCAATCACTAAATCTGTAAAATTTCCCAGAACCGGACAACTGTCTAATTCTTGTTGTAGAAGAGTCCTCTATTTTATAACATTGGAAATTTTGAGTGAATTGGGATGTTTTTTTGATAACAACAAAATTTATGGACAATTTTATGATGTAGAGGGAGAACATATAGGACAACTTGATGATATTTCTTTAATTAACTCTTCAAATTATGATGTGTGAATTCTATAGAGTATGCTTCAAAATTTGGATTGAAAAAAATGTAAATATAGAATCTGAGTTATAAATTGGAAATATTTCATCATTTAATACTTGTTACAAGAGATATATTAAAGATTAAAGACCTCCCCAGACTACGATTATTACATCTTGTATTGAACCACCCACTATTGATCTAAAACCAACCCCTGCTCATTTGAAATACTCAATCCGTGGTGATAATTAAACTTTTTCTATCATAATATCTGTCGAGATCTATTAAAATCAAGAACATAGACTATTGACTATGTTAAAGAAGTTTAAATCTACTATAGGCTAGAACATAACAAATAAAAATGGTATTAGTCCCTCATTTTTTATGCATAAAATAAATATGGATCCTGACAGTAAGACTAGAGTAGAGTTTCAAATAAGGTTGAATCCAGACATGAAAGAAGTTGTGAGAGAGGAAGTGATTTTGTTGCTTGAAACTAGAATCATATATCCAATTTTTTTTGTAGTACTTGGGTCAGCCCTGTATAGGTTGTCCGCAAAAATGGTTGTTTCAATGTTGTTAAAAATGAAAAACTAAAGAAATACATATTCATAAAGCCACAAAATGGAGAGTCTATATTGATTATAGGAAGTTGAATGAAGCCATTAGGATGCATCATTTTAAAATGCGGTTTCTTGATCAAATGATTGAAGGGATTGCTGTAAAAGAATTTTTATGTTTCTTGGATGGGTATTCTACTTACAACCTGATTAATGTTTCTCTATAGGATGAGAAGAAAAAATTCGCATTCCCCATTTGGACAATTACCTATAGTCAGATGCCCTTTAGTTTGTGTAGAACTCCAAAAACATTTCAAAGGCTTTTAATGGAAATGGTTTCAGATATGATTGAAATGATCATTGATTTTTTCATTAATGAATTTTTTGTCGCGGGAAGAACATCCAATTATTTTCTAGAAAATCATGAGTTCATTCTGGAATGATGAACTGAAACCAACCATGTTTTTAATAATGATAAGGGTTAATTCACAGTCACATATAGTATTTTTTTGGCCATAACATGTCAAATAGAGGTTTGGATGATGATATATTTAGAATTGATTTCATTCAGAAAATTCTACCTATAGAAAATGTTAAAGGTATTAAATTATTTATAAGGAATTTCAATTTCTACCAGAGGTTCCTAAATTACGTTTTCTCAAATAACTAATCCCTTGTCTTCTTTGTTGGTTAACGATGTACATTTTAACTTTGATGATTAATATTTCAAATAATTTAATCAGTTAAAAGAAAAAATAACTACATAACCTATTATCACTTCACCTGACTAGAACCTACCTTTTGATGTTATGTGTGATTCTAGTGACATGGTTGTATGTTATGTCCTTGGATAAATGAATGATAGAAAATTTTATGTGGTGTATTATCCAAGAAGACTAATAGATGAAGCCTAAAATAATTATACAACCACTAAAAAAGAATTTATAGTTGTTTCTTTTTCACTAGAAAAGTTTAGAAAATATTTTTTAGGCTCAAAATTCATCATTTTTACTGACCACATTACATTGAGGTCTATTCATTATAAGAACGAAACACATCCTCAACAGATTATATGGATATTGATTCTACAAGATATTGATTTAGAGATTAGGGATAACCAGGGAGCTAAAATTGTTTTTTTGTCCATCTTTCTAAGAATACTTATACTAAATATGTAGATCATAGGGAGATAAAATCATCTTTCCCTAATGAAAATCTACTCACTATTTCTATTTAGAAATTGGCATGGTATGGAGATTTTTCTATCTTCATGGTAGTATGTTTCTTTCCCAGAAATCTATCACATAACCAAATAATTAAATTCATTTCATAGCTTAAATACTATTTCTGGGATGATCCCCTATAGTATAATAGATTTTATGATGTTATACATAGGAGATGTATTGATAAAGAAGGAATGCTTCCTTTTGTAGAGTGTTTCACTCCTCACCTTGGGGAGGTCACCATGGTGGTGCAAGGACTGTCCAAATATTTAAAAAATTAGTTTTCTATTGGACCGCTCTTTTAAAGTATTCTAGGAGGTATGTGGTTGGGTGTGATATATATTAGAGGCTAAGAAATGTTGGTAGGAAGCAAGAGTTTCCAATAAAATGGATTCTAGAAGTTCAAATTTTCGATTTCTAGGGTTTATATTTAATGAGATCATTTCCATCATCACATGGGAATGATTATATTTTTTTTCTGTTGATTATGTGTCAAAATGGGTTGATATAGTGACACTTCCAATAAATCAAGCCAATTATGTAATTAAATTTTCTAATAACAACACCTTTTATAGATTTTGATTTCCAAAACCATTTATCACTAATAATAGAACACAATAGAAGAACTACAAATTTAAATAACTGATGTAAAAAATATGGTTGTGTTCATAAAAATAGATCTCTTAATCATCCACAGTCCAGTGGACAAGTGGTAATTTCAAACAAGTAAATGAGATAGATTCTTGAAAAAAATGCTTCATCCTTTAGGAATGACAGGTCTTGTAAATTGGATGAAGAGTTATAGGCATAGAGAAATACTTTCAAGACCCCAATATATATGTATCTATATATGATTTTATTTTGGAAATGTTGTCATTTTTCATTGGAGTTGAAACATAGGTCATATTTAGAAGTTAAGGCTCAAAAATTTTATTTTCTAAGTGATGGAGATAAGAGATTACTTGAGCTGAGTGTGATGTATGAGATTATAAGATATATTTATGATAATTCAATGATTTATAAAGAGTGCAGTAAATTCATCCATGATTATATCATTAAAACCAATTAATATGAACCAGGATAGAAGTTCATTATATTTTATTTTAAAATCAAAATATTTCCTGGAAAACATATGTCTAAATGGTCTGAAAAATTAACTGTAGTGGGGGTTCTAAATAATGGATATGTTGAAATTGTGGGTGAAGAAAACAAACCCTTGTTGGTTAATGGACAGAGAGTGAAACCTTATTTTTAAAGACACCCAAAGGGGTTATATTTCTTCACTATGCTTTAAAACAGATCTTGAATAAAGTTTGGATGAATATATTAAAACATAGAGCTTCATGGGAGGCAACCCATGGTTTTGTTTGCCTTTGTTTCTTTTTAACCTCTAATAATGTTCTACTTTTGTTCTCTATTTTTGTCAATTTGTTAATACTCATTGCACTTGATTTTGATGATATGTTTCAGAGTAATCAAGAAGATGTTGTTGTTTCATTTAGGGTGATATACTACCATATTGAAGGGTAATTCACAAACCTATGCTGGAATGTTATTTCACATTAATTTTTATGTTATTTGTGCTCGTTTTTTTTATTAAAAAATTATCCTTCTACTGAAAGAAATCTTACCGCATGACTTTCTTTCACATAAAATTATTCTTTTATAAATAATTCTTCATGTTCTTCCTTGTTGTAATATTTAATTTCATTGATATATTAAAATATTATTTTCATTTCTTTAAACAAAGTGTGGTGGGAGTACAAGCTTGCTGGTTGTTTTTTTCATTGATACTTCCTAGACTTGGGGTGTTATTGTGAATCATCCTTCTTTATTGTACAATCATTTGAATCATTCTTTCTCAAATATCAAAAACCTTATTTACTGTGCTCCCACAAGTTATTTGTAAATTTTTTTATGGAATTGAAAATTAGTGTCACTGGACTTAAATGTTAATCTGTGTACATTGTTGTGAACATAGAGTAAATAAATCATTGGGGGAAAAAATACTTCTTCAACTTCATTGAGACCCTTTCAACATGACATAAATCTATTAAATTGAAAATATATTTTGATCTACAACTGTAAAATTGTTCCTCTTTAACTTTGAAGTCATATTTGGGGACAAATTTGGGTTGTAAGTGTGGGGGAGGGGGTGAATTATTAACTGTGCTAAACTAGGTTAATGTAACCCCTTTACTTCCCACCACAACATTGAATTTTTTTATCAAAAAATAATTAATTTTTATCCAATGTTTTGTACAATTTCAATATTTAATTCTTCTAAAATGGGTCTTTCTTATGGAAAATATTTTTTTGGCAGTTAAGTTGTTCTTTGAGTGTGAAATTAATGATAATGGATTATTGATGAGTGTTTATTACATATTGACTTAATGGTAGTTTGGTTTAGGTTCTATTTAGAGAGTGATATTGTAAACTATTTAGTGGAGTTATGATTATAACCCTTAGATCTGGAAATTTTTTCTTGATCCTAGGGGGCACATTTTTTTTCAATTATTAAAATTATCACCTTAATGATAGAATTTAAATTATTTTTAAATATATATTTTGAAACTAGTGTAGATTGGGAATCTTGGATCCCACTATGAATATCTAAGTCCCTAGATGTTGGGTGAATTTCTGTTTACTATAATACTTCTATACACCAGGAATAAGTGCACTATACCGTGCTTATCACATCATACCTGGCTTGGGAAAAATAAAATAAACAATCCAGGGTCAAAAAAGATTTCATTAAGTTGAGGAAAATGATGAACGCCAAATGAAGATGGGGAAAAAATTTTTATATGTGAGTCATTTAGGATATATCAATAAGGTGATTAAAATTGTTTTTGTTGGAACCTTACTGATTAGTCAAATTATAGGGTTCCTCTGTTATGTTTTTTATTCCTCTAGTATTTTACCTCTTGTCACTCTTGAACATTAGACTTGTGCCTGGATTGAAATGAATCATTATGTAGAGTCAAATATGATTCATGACACCTTCTTTAATGGATGATCTTTCATATATTAATAACCCTTTGAGTATTTGTTCTATGCATGACATTATATGAAAATTTCTTTTCTTGAGTCTAAACACAATTGACAGTCCGTTGTTTTTAAAATGTTGGACATGTTACTTTTTGCGAAAAATAATAAACACTTGATTGTTTTTCAATGATGATAAAGCATGGGATTGTATGAGGACAAAAAATACTCAAGCGTGGGAGAATTTGATGTGGCGTCATTTTTTCCTATTTTTTACACATATAATTAATGAAGTTTTAATTATTTAATTATTTATTTTAACACTTCTTAATAAATAATTTCACTTTTGTATATTTATCAATAAATCTATTAATTAATAATTTTTATTCTTTAATATGAGTAAAAATTCTTTAAAACTGTTAATTTAGTTATTCTAATTATTCAAATTATTTTAAAATAATTTTTAGTTTTATAATTGTAATCTGGTTAATATTTTAATAAATTTAAATATTTATTATTTAATTAATTGTTCATTTTTTTATTTTCATTAATCTAATTTAGTTTTCTACTTATAAAAGTTCCCATATAAATTAGATTTATTAAAATAAACTATCATTATTTATCAACTATTCTTATTAATATATTTATTAGTTAACTAAAAAATTTTAGTTAATGTTCAATAAAATAACGTGTTTTTAATTTTATTTTTTTCATTTTAGTCATTTATTTAATTAAATTAATTGTAAAATAATCAGTTAATTTTGATTATTTTAATTTCCTATTTGCAGTTTGTTGTTTTTTATGTGTATTTCATTTATTTAGATAAATATTTAATGAATATTAATAATTAAATTCTTACGTAATAATTATGATACTTTTATTTTTCATTTTTTTATAATTTAGTTAGATTATAATTATGTTAATTTATTATTCTTTAACAGTTTAGTTAATTTTTCATTTATTTTAACTAATTCATTAATGTCTTAGTTTATTATTTTTTTAAAAATAATTTTTTATTGTTGGCTTTTCAATTTATTCTATAGGTGATTTGCGACTCACCGATAACCTCCTAACAATCGGTGTCACTGATGGTTTAATAGTATGGAACTGATACCGCAACTCACTGATTCCATGACACACTGTTGCTATGACACCCTGATGTTTTATTAACTATCGATGATTCATGACTCACTGATAACTTTGCAATGGTGTCAGTCTTTCATGCCCATCAGCGTTAGTCTCTCGTTTTAATATTTCAGGGAATCACTTTTTTATTTTATGTATCGGTTAGTCATTGACTCAACCTTAATTTCATTTCAATGGTTTCATGCTCACATTGGTGACTTATTAATTATTTTTATTTTTAACTAATGGTGACTCATCTATTATTGTAACAACCCCATGTTTCATTAATGGAAAATCCATCTTGATCTTATTAAATGACTCTTTATATAATTTTTTTTAATAAAATGTCAACATCATTGGTTTTATGATAAGAATTGTGACCGTTATTTTAATAGTCGTTGAACAGTGATGACATGATTAGTATAAATATTAGGATTTAACATATCCAATTTTACTTATAAAAAGGAAGCGATGGCCTCATCCCGTAAAATTTCCCCATACGAATCCCATTTATCAGAGCTCGGAAAAGAGGTGGCATCCTTGGGATTCACGCTTGACCAAGCCCAAGATCAGCTTCAGCATGTCAAGCTCGAAAGGGACCGTCTACGGGAGAAGTGGAATTTGATAGAAATTACCACTCGAGTGATGTTATCCGAGGAACCCCAAGTGTCTGTCACCATCACACACCTTACCCTTTGATATTATGCTGTTGTTTTAAGGGGTTATTTAACTAATCGATGGTACTATGTTCATGTACATTATTTTTGTATTTAATAATGAATATAATTTCTTGTCATTATTGATATATTGTAAATTTTTTTTAAAGTACAAATGGTGTTTTTAGTTATTATTTAATGAAGAAATCAATTTTATCAAATTAAGGAATTTTTGAATTAAATAATATTTTTAAAAAATATTATTATTATTATTATTAGATTTATTTTATTGTATGAATGCAATTATAATATTTATTATGGTTTGAAATCCATTTTTGTAAAAACCCGTGAATTTTCGATAAATGTCAGTTTTTATTTTAAAAGTGAAAATTAACATATTTTGAAAATTATTTAGAAAAAATAAATGTTAGTATTGGAATCAGGATGTCGAAATTATCCAATGGTGATTTTTTCATAATTTTCTGAGACAGTGAAAATTTTGAGTAAAAATTAAATACTGTTTAAATATATAATGTGTTTTATGACATCATAATGACATAATGATGATGTAATAAAATTCTATAATCTTTATGTTCGGCCAATATATGTTTTACCATTAAAATAATGTGAATTTGGGTTTATTTGGCTTACTTTTGAAATCATTAATGGACCCCTCAAGACTTATTAAACACCTTGCCTTTTAAAATTAATTTACATGGGATTGTGACTCACCTCTACATAAGCAACCCTATTATTTTAAGAAATTAGGTCCTTGGACTTATAAAATATTTTTTTCCTTTTCCCTTTGCCAAAAACCATGGGAAAAACCATGGCATGGTTTGTGGTTTGGATTAATTTAATATAAGGGGTCCCAAACCTAAATAATAAAGAATTCCCTCACCTTTCGAATATAAACCCACCCATGATCCCACTTCCTTCTCACTCAAAGACTTTGTAGTTCATCCAACCTCTGCCCTACTCTCTCTAGAATCCTCCCAAGGTGCCCCAATATCCCAAGAAGCCTCTCACAAGCCTCTCTCTTTCCTTTGGAAGCACACTTCCTTGTAAGGGTTTTTTCCCTTTCTCATTTTTGTCCAATTTTCATTAAGTTGTTTTTCACTTTTAATTTAAATTATGAATGTTTTGGTATGGTTTCTCACCTACCTCTTACATTCCACTTTTTTTTTGAATGATAGGAGACCCTTTATCTTACATTAAATTACTCCCATGTACACCTGTTACTATACTGAAATTCCGAAAGGAACATCTCCCTCCTCTTTTACATTCAAGAAATAATTATGTATCATGAATCTAAATTCCATTACAATTGTTGGGGCATGTATCTATATGAACTAATTATAGTACATTACATGTAAATATGATGAGGAACCCCTTTCTCTCTCATCAACAATTTTTATGAATTCTTATGTCACGCTGTTACGCTGCCGAAATCACACCGATTTTCTAAGCCAATGACATTGTGTAGTGAATACCATGCCCATTTCACAATCAAGGGTATTAACCTTTATACACATTTACTTATTTATTGTAAATTTTCATGTATTAATTTCAATTCATGGAATAAATGATTATGTTCTATGAATTGATGTTTTATTATCCCTGGGGCACACATATGCATGAAATGAAATGTTTAAGAAGGGTTCGCCCTTATAGCGCTCCAATGCATTGGGTAAAGTACAGTATCATGATACGTCATGTGCAATGAGTGTTGACTCATTCTAATTCAAGTGCAATGAGGGTTTACTCGTGCTTTATGTGAAATGAGGATTTACTCATACTCTAAGTGCAATGTGACTTGGCTCATGCTAATTCCATGTTAAGTGTTGTTGCCACATTTCCATGTTATGATTATCATTCTTTATAATACCTTTATGTTCATGTCACTCTTGTTCTCTATTGATATGCCTAATGTCTAACATGTATTTTACTCCTCATGTTATTCAATGTGTATTCCCTTACTAGGCTTTATATCTCACCCTTTTCTTATTCATGTCCTCAGGTTATCCCATGCAATGCTAAGTATGAGAGACTGTAGTGGTCATGTAAAAGATGTTTTCAATAAAGATGTTTTATTTCATGTTTTAGTTTTTTTTGTAATGACCCTCATCCACAAAAACACTAAACATCTCGATCTTCTTTGTTGTATAAAGTGATGTTTTATGTAATAAATCATGAATAAGTTGTAATTAAAAGCAGGTTTGTCATCATTATTTTAACTCATGGTGAATTATTTTTATTGTTATTAGTGATTCATTGACTCATCGTTCATCTCCATCAATCAGTTACACAATTCCATTTTGCGGACACTTACACCCTTTCACTGTCTCACCGATAACTATCGGTGAGGCGTTGTACCCTTCATTAGTCAACGATCCATCAATGATCCTATTGAATTAGCCTCAATCTTTCAAAATTTGTCATGACACTATTACATTGTTAGTATTGGTTTCACACCTTCCTTCCTTACTTCTACTAACATTGTCTCTTGATAGATGATATCGGTTCCACCTGCATCAATTCTATAGATATCGACAATCTCTCTACTACCGACGACACCCATTCCACAATCCCTCAATTCCATCAGTCACCAACTTGGACAAACATGAGTAAACATAAACACTTTTTAAATTTCCACATTCACCAACAGAATGAATTCCACCCGAATGTATATCATAATATCAAAAGCAAACATCACCGTATCTAAAAATGGACTCACCGCATTGGATTCCTTCATCACCTTCAATTTGAGTTTATTTAAACCGATTTTTTGATATAATTTTTCACCGCCCTATATACAGATCTTACATGATTGGCATGCTAAGTCAATATCGTGTTACCAGATCAGGAGAGGAACCCATGTGCAGGAGCTGATTTGGTATATGACGAAGGCTCAGGACACCGATTTTAAAATGCATCTCTTCAAGGAGTCTATGCATACTGATTATGTACAAACCTTCCACCCTAACATAGATAAGGGAGTGTTCGTAGCTGGCATTGAGGTGAACCACCACCACACAATAAGAAGTTGTCGCCAAAAGCAGGTGTCGATGATCCTCCTTTAGTAGGATCAAGAGCTGCTAAAGAGGATGATTCCTTTATAAGAGAGGCATTGTCACTGAAAAACAGACCTATGCGCAACATGATTGGAGAACAAGACCTTTAATAGTTAAAAAATTAAAATTAAAAAATAAAAGAAATACAAATAATTATTAATCAAAATATAATTATAATAAATTATAGATAATTATGAAAATAATAATATTATATAATGATCATAAAATATAACAATAATAAAAATTTTTATTAAAAAATAAATTTTCTAAATAACTAAATAAATTAGCAAAATAATTAAATAATTTTTAAAACTAAAATAAAAAAAAATTAACACATCATATTTTTTAAAATTATATCAATTAATAAAATATTTTAATTATTAATTAATAAAATATAATATATTGAAATTAAAAAACAAGTATAAGATAAAAAAAGTTAATGAATATTTAAATCAATAGAAAAGCTAATTAATGATGTTCAGTTTCTTAAAATAAATTATTTATGTTCTATCAATATTAATAAGTTTTATATAATATTTAAATAAATAAATTTTTTAATTAATTAATTCATTAGAACTTTTTTCTATTAATGCTATCAATATTTCTTAATAAATAATTATAGTTTTTAAATAATTAATTAAAAAAATTAATAACATTATCTTATAAATTATTAAATATTTTTTTTAAAATTAAGAACATATTAATTATGTTTTAAATAAAATAAGTTAATTATCAAATAAAAAAAATAATTTTATTAATAACTAATAATTATTAATTTAAACATAATAATGTATAATAATAATTTAATAAATTTTTTTATTTATAAAATATAAACATTTAACATTGGTTGATCTATTTAAGTTTCTGTCGAAAGATTTCACGTTCATAACAAAGTCAAAATTATGTCATGGTTCACTCAACAGCCTTACTAGAAGTTATATATAAGGGAAAATTTAGTGTGTCATGTCAGTTATGAAAAAAATAAAGGTGTGTGGTGCACATGTGAAGGACATTTGATGTCAGTGGAAAATAATGGGTAACGAGTAGCAGAAGATAGTGGGTACTAAAAATAGAGAAAGCATCATATTGGAGTAGAGTAACAATGATTATTGGACACATTCATGAAAGAAACACATTGGAAAATCTCTCACACACCCGAGAAAAGGAGATCCGAGGAAGAGATCCTCGAGACCCAGTGGTAACCCTCGAGTAGGAAGAGTATAAGAGCATAACATTTTCAGAGTTATTCTTCTTCACTCTTCATCATAGTATTTGTACTCAATTTTTGTATATTAGAATTGATATATTGATAATGAACATGACTGTTGGATAAATAATCTAGTTTGGGAATAAATTGATGTTATGCCAGTTATCTTTTAACTTTTTTTCACTTAATAATTTCAATGTATTTAGTATTGATCGATGAGATCAATATTATATTCATTCAATTTCTTCTACCATAAAAAAATAACTTCACACTTTCACAAGGAATTGGAGAGAGTGATCGTGGAAACATATTTCAAAAGATAATAAATTAAAAATATTTCATGACTTATAGTGGGTTCGTCCTGATGTCATTTTCAAATATTGAAAATCACTCTAGATCTATTTTTGAGTAGAATTTCTAAACTTGATCAACCTGTCAAAAATGACTCCCTGTGAGGGAAGTAAGTTATAATCTTAAAAAAATAGTATTGTCAAACATTTTAAAAGTGAATTAGAATGCTTTTAAATCCAATATAATGAATATTTTTCCCTCAAAATGTTATTCTTGTATCTCAATTATAAAAATTCTATTTTTCTGTTGTCCTATGAATTAAAATTATTTTATAATTCATATTATTTCAGATAAAAAACATTAAAATAATTGTAACTTTATTGCATTTTATAAGAACAAAAGAATAAAAAATAAAAAAATTAAAAAAAATAGATAATTTACTCCACTACTGACAATAGTGGGGCCTTTTGAAGAGTTTTAGAATCATTTGGGTCAAAATTTCCTTCTCTATGGATTCAAACCTACTTTCCACATATACATCGGTTTGTACGATTATAAATTTTAAACACTGACTAACATCAATAACGGTCAGAATTAAAACCAATTGAAAAAGTAGTGATGTTTCACCTTTTATGATAATTCCCATGTTTGTCCATATTAGATCCAAGAATATAGGATCTCTTTATATAATCATCTTGATTAAAAATCCATGATCCTTCCTGATCAATGTATCATCTAACTTAGTTTCAACTCCTAGGGGATAGTGTATTGAAAAATCCAAATCCTTGAGTAGAATGATCGATCACCTTTCCCCATGTTGAGTTGTTTCTATGAGAAGATATGCATTAGTCTCATATTATCCATATATATCTCACTACTTTCACCATTGATATAATTTCCCCAAATTTTTAGAGCATAGACCAGTTATTTCATGATGATGTGAAGGAAAGTTTTATTCATGAATTTTTAACTACCATGATGCATATGAAAAAACTATATCATTTTGCATAAGGACACAAAAGTGAAATTTCATTGATTTATCACTATAGATCACAAATGCACCACTCGATGATGATAGATTTAGGATTAGAGAATTCACAAATCTCCTATTCAATTCGCCAAAATAGGCCTCGCATTATATTTTCCGTTACAAACATAACTCATTTCAATGTAATATTGGTTATTGGATTGGATAAATGATTGATGTTCTGAATGAAACAAAAATAGTAACCTACAAAACCAATAAAACTACATATCTAAATTATATTCATTAGAGTAGGACATTCATTAATAGCTTTTGTATTCAAAGGATCAATAGATATTCCATCCATAGAGACTATGTGGCCAAGAATGGATACTTATTGAAGCAAAAATAAACACTTTCTAAACATACTATATAATTTAGTTTTTCTATGAGTCATCAGAATATTTCGCAACTGATTTACATGATAATCATAGATTTTGGAGTATATAAATATATCATCAATAAATACCACTAAAAATTCCACATTATATTCCTTGAAAACTATATTAATTTGATCCCTGATGATATAGGGTTCATTAATCAGTCTAAATGGAATTACTATAAACTAGTAATGCACTTACATGATTTGGAATGTTGTCTTTTGAATATAATTCTTTTTTACTCACCTCTGATGATATCTATATTCAAGGTCAATCACAAAAAATATCCTTATAATGTTTAGAATATAAGTCATCAAGACAAGGTTTGGATACTTTTTATTTCTTGTTATAGCATTTATCTCCCTATAGTCAACTCACAAAATTATCTATCTGTCATTCTATTTAATGAAAAGTACAGGTGCTCCCCATGGAAATACACATGGAAAAATAAATCACTTATAACTCAATTACTCTAGTTGTTTCTTCATTTATACTAATTCTAGTGTGGCCGTTCCATATGTATTATTTGATATAAGCTTTGAACTTGGAATAAAATCAATAGAGAACTCAAATTGCCGCTTTGGAGGATGTCTAGGTAAATCCTATGGAAATACATCAACATATTCTTGCACAATAGGTATATCCTCTTTTCGAACATTCCATTCCTCACCCATAGATATAAAACTCCCCTCCACACCAATTATTAAATTCAGTAGAGCTTCTGGGGATGGATCTAGATAAGAATTAGCTCGTGTGGTTTCTACTGTACTGATAAGGGATTCAACATCGTTCTTAAAAATCATTACTTCCCACTTCGTGCAATAGATATTCTCATCATAATGTGAATTTCAACTCATACTATGGATTATATCAATGTTAATCATGTGTATGATGATAATTTTAGCAACAAAATACATATTATTTTTCATTAAGGGGACAAGTTGAAACATCTTTGATGCAATGATATATCACCCAAGAAGTTTTAACTAACAAATCCTTTAATAAATCAAATTGAACATATCAAATTTTTATGGCCACCAAAGAAGATAAAAAAGAATGTATTGATTCATAATAAAATTAAGTATTTTCCACGATCAAGAAAATTATAAAAGTACATATCACCATAACATTAGGAACTTCATCATAAGTAATTCTGAACGCAAAAGCATGGCCTTGATCCCTTGGCCTTCTTTGGGGAAAACATTCTTCACACCTAGTGAAATAATTTTCAAAATGTACCCCTCCTTGAAATTATATAACTAAATATTGGTATATTCATTATTCTCCTTACAATATCGGAATAGGTGGCCCTTTTCTCTACACTTGTAAGAAACCCACATACCCATCGGGTATGAACCAAGGTGTCTCTTCCCAAAATTATCACAGGGTTGAAGGTCAAATCACCCCTTCTTTTCCATTTCCTTATTTCATTTTCTATAGTTTTTAAAACCCCTCTTTTTCTCTCTCTTTCACTTAAAATTCTAAGATATAGGAAATTCCTTTTTGTCTTGATATTACTTGAAACTATATCTTCATATGATGAGAATGTTTGGGATAGCAGAGACCGTTAAAGGAATAGTTTAAAAACTTTATAGAATCTATCAATATTTATCTTTGGATTATGTATGTAGTCGAGGCAATTTATTTTTAGCCTTGTGAAGTTAGGTTTTAATGTTTCAACATTCTAATACTTTTTTTTCTTAAATTCATGACATGTTTTTCCATATCTTATCTCTATTCATGAGGGTAGTATTTTTCTAAGAAAATTTCTAAAAACCCCCCATATAAATTTTTTCATTCTATTTCATCCTCCAATTTTTTTATTTTGAATTAATGAGCTCAATTGATCCACATCTTTCAAATGATGATATACCTTCCTAAAAACCTTCTATCTTCTATTTCTTCCCAATGGGAGAAATATATTATATAAAGAACTTATCCACAAATCATATATGAATGGGTTTGTATTTGCATTAGATAATGTATGTTGTTCTCGTATGTCTCACATAGCTCCCCCACCTTTGGGATATAGATGCTCTATACATGTAAGATTTTTATTCTTAACCTCAGTTAGTTTTACTAGTATAGTTATAAGTTTCTCATCACCAGTCATAGAACCATAGCCAAAAACAATATATTGCGTCAAAGGGAAATCCCTACATGTGACACACATGGTCATGTAATTTTCATTTGTTTCACTAGAGGAAAATTTAGATATAATGGAATAAACTAGATTAGTTTATGAATCACAATGTATAATTTCAATTCAGATAATTACTTGGCATAAATTGAAAGTCTAGACATAGCTAATTTCATAATCGTAAACATAGTTTCATTGAAGAAAAATTCTACATTTAAATACATCAGAATTTATTTTATTGTAAATGTGAATTATCTTAACCATATCACAAAATATTGTCACACTAGATGTGTAGTAAGGCCTGCTGTCATGTACCCGGATACCTCAGGTGAAGTTCGAAACTCTTTGTCAGAGTTTTCACTCATATGTACAAATGTACTATAAATACGTCCACTTGTTGTATCCAAAAAAGGATGTATTTTTTAAAAGGATCCACATAATCTATTCTATACCAAAATTATATGATGTTATTTTATTTTTTTCCCTCAATTAATATATTATTTGTTTGTCAATTAATCTATATTTTCTAAATTTAGTTTCAATGTTTTCTACTAAATATCTTCTTATACCAACAGTAAGGACTCGATCCCAGTTTATTAGAATCAGTGCATTATTTGATTATATTGGAATGATTACATGAAATTTGAATCCTAATTTCATGTATAGTATATTTTTTTGAAAACTAGATACATACATAAGTTTAACAATGTAACATGAAAGTAAAAATTATTTTGAAACTATTTTTACACATTCCTTAACTCATAGGTTATTTATGCAGGCCATTCATTATATGCCTATTGAAGTCCTGGGAAAATGAAACATCAGAACAGGGTGAGCTCAAATTCTTATTAAGTGTAATTAATATACTATAAAATATCATAAACATAAAAAATAGGAATGGTGAATGACTAAAAACACATGTTTTCAAAAATAAACTTGAACACATTATGCTTGGAATAAGAGATGAATAAATAATTCAAAAATAAAGCATAATCATGGATATTATACTAGTAAAATAACCTCGTGAACATATGGATTCATGTTTCATAATAAGGTAATTAATAATTCTGTACATCATACTATATAATCAACGAATTAGGCCAAGACCATAAATAACCATTTTTCAAGGTCGTGTGCCAAGACCGCAGTTTGTCTAATGAGACCTACAGATGCATCAGGGGGATATAGTGGGACCCACATATCACTTACTATGTTAATTGAATTCTAAAAATGTAGTGGTATAAAAAGAACCAAAATATACATTAATATTGAATCTAACATATGAAATGTTAATAACTATCCCTGAACAATAATCATAAACACTAACCATTCAGAGTAAAATAGTGAATGTTTTAAGATAGTAAATCCACATGAAAACTAATAATAAAAAATAAAATTTAATATTAATTATTATATCATGAAATATTAATCTAAATGATATGTATGAATAGGAAAGAGTGTTGAAATAGATGAATATTCTCTTATAAAATAATCAAGTACTTCTTGAGACAAATACTCTTTACTTTGAAAAGAAGAGTTATTTTTGGAAAATATTTTCCTACAACCAGAAGATAAATAATAGTTTTTATCATAATATAAGTATTTTTTTAGAAAAATAATTGTTTCCTAAAACATATTATAGAGTGCCTTTGAAAATAGTATGGAATTTAGGGAATTCCTTGGAAAAGGGCATGTATTTCGTGATGATTTTTTGAATGATCATTTTAAAACATATAACTCCCCATAAATGAACATATGATTCTATTTTGTACCCATAAATAGAACATAAAAACATAAATTATGAGGATTACATATTATTGATTAAGATATTAATTGGTATAAATTGAGAAAAAAAGTAACCTGAAAGAAAATGGGGGTCCGGGTAAGAAACCCTTACCTTAAGTCTGAAGGTGTTCATCACATGATCTTAATAACCAAAATAATAAAATCTAGGTTCATAAATAAATGATTCCATAACCTACAATAAATTTAATTTATTTATTGTAATCTTATTAGGTTCATTCATGGATTTTTTATGGTTCAAGATATTCAATTTCATAATTTGGGAGCTTTTTCTTGCTCGCTTTTCTAGGCCGATTTATTTATATTCATGTACGAACAAACATGTATAATTACAATAAAATTACATAATAAAATTTATAAGTTATTATTGAAAAATTATAAGATTACATGGTTTTAAAATTTGTTTAGTTATTTAGATAGAATATGATTCATTATATATATCCTTAATGACAATATTTTGGGTTAATTGGTAGTTTTTAATCTCAATGAACTTATTATTATTTATTATTTATTATTATTTGTAAAAAATGATTACAGAACAATAAATAAGTTAAAGGAAATATAGTATAGTCTTTTTCAACCATAAAAATGGTATCATGACCTGAATTAAATATAGTAATAGAAATTGAAAACCCATCCTCCTTGAAAGTGATAAATTAACACATCTCGAATAGTGTTTCCATTTATATTATAAAATAATTGTAAAAGAGAGATGATGATTAATTAATAATATATAATATCTAAAATAATATAAATGTATGTTTTTGGAGTCATAAATATTTTTTGAAAGGTAGTGAGGAAGGGTAAATTAAAATAAAGGAATTTGACATAAAAGAAATGAAAAGAGGAATTTACCTCTTGAAGTAATATTAATTGAGAGGCACTTTTGTGGAGAAATTTTTTTCATTTAATGAGACAAATGGAAGCTGGTTGTGGGGGTGGACCTTTATATGGTATTTGATTAGAAATTACTAATGGTATAATTCTTTAGAGGAGTGAAGATAATAGGGAGTGGGCGGAGTGGGGATTATAGGGGAAGAGTGAGGTGATTTGTAAATATCGTAATCATTATTTTATTATTTACCTCAAGAAAACCAATAGTGGTGATTCATGTAAACAAAAATAGTAAGAAGTACATGTGACTTAGAACCAAGTGTTCTTATATCATCCATGATGCTGGGAATTGTGAATTTAACTCATAATGTATATATACGGTAAATTACCATATTTATATATTAATAAAAAATTTCGGTATTTCAGAAAAATATAAATAGTTAACTCCAACAATATTATAAGGTGTAAAATTAAAAAAATGAATCCATTTTTTAAAAATATTTTTTAAATATGGTTATTTTAATTTTTTAACAAAATCATCATTTATTCAAAAAATAAAAATTTACAAACAGTATTTTGTTTATATGACATTGAAAAATTCATCAAGATCTCATTTTCATATATCCTTAAGACAATAAAATTATAATATTACTTCTATTCATAAGGTCCATATTACTATTCATATGGGTTTGTTACTATTGGATAAAATGTTTGTTGGTCTAATTAGACTCTAAATATCATACTGAATGCAATTGTGTTTGTCAGTTTTTCAAAATTCAAATCACAGTGGTTGAAAAATTATGTTTATAGGAAATGATATAACAAAGTGGTACTTATTTGACTTAATGCATCATGAATTTATTTATAAATCCTCAGGGTGTTAAAATAAATGTTATCACACTTCCAAAAGGTGATAAATTATAGACCACAAATGAGAATAGAGTATCCAAAAAGTAAATTAGAAACATCTTAGAGTGTATTTATACTACTTATGGATTGTTTTACAATAACTATATGTTCAAAAAATGAAACATTACACCAATTTATAATATTTATTCTTATTTTAATAACTCCGGTGTCTTGTTCATATGAACATACAAGAAAAAAATCACAAATTATTCCTCTTCATATATTGTAGGCATTTTACTATATTAAATAATCCCCAACAACAAATAAGTGTGTTACTCCTTTTTCTGTTAATGTAATCATAAATACACACCAACCACTTTCCTCTTCATACTATCGTTCTTCTTTCGTGAGCGAGATATGAATTCATTAGTTCTATTTTTCTTTTTCGTTGAATCCTAGTATATGAAATATAAATTATAGTAGGTTTATCTCTGTGAATTAATATTCAAACTTTTTATTTTGAAAATTTTCATAATATTTCATGACACATTACTCGTCATTGACCTGTGATATCTATATACAACAGAATAGTTGAACCAATATTCTTCATATATTCTTTCCTAAAAATTATATTTTTTATTGAATATCTAATTTTGAATATCTTTAATAATTTTAATTCGATACCTACTCAAAAATTTATTATAAAAAATATATTTCAATTAAACATTTTGAAACAAAATGGCATATTTTAGTTATAATATCTCACATTATAAGGTTGTTTCCTTATATACCTTATTTCATTCATATTTTTGTTACTATTGCTTCAGATTTATATACACATCTCTCTCCTCATATCCTTTTAATTAATATTTTGAATTGTACTGTTATCATTTCTCTTACCAAGGAATCATGAAATTTGAATTCATTGAAATACACCATATTTGGAATCATCTAAATTAATTATAGGAAAACATTAATAAGTCAAATGACATTTGTATCTAAAAAAATTGACAATTTTATACATTTTTTCTCAAATTCATTTAGAACAATGTTATAAATAATAATAAAAAAGTCATATACATTCAATATCATATTTCCATGAAATTTAGTCCTTGATCAATTTTATATTACAAGAAATAAAAACGATATTTACTGAACGTATGACACACATTCCAATTCAAATAATGTTCCTCCATAATTTAATGTATATATAAATCATTATAATAACTTATTTATCTTTATTTCATTGAATAAAATCTCATTTATCTTCAACTAAACCCTTGCATATTTTAGATTAAACAAATTAATATTTCTACTATATCTTAATTTTGAATGTGTAATGGGATTTTCTAATCTCAAAAGTTATATAAATACAATATCATTAGTCAAGTAAAACTGGATAAATTGATCATAGATATAGAAATCCTCATGTTTATGAGGTATAAATGATCAAAACTGGTGTCAACTTAATTAAATATCAAAGTCATCCTTGGGTTTAGTTAATAATATGATCACATGTCTGATGATGAAATTTTAGAATTAATGCTAGGATATGTTCTACAGAATATGAATTAATTCTCAATTTGTAGTCTATTTAAATCTATTAGAGTCAGTTCTATGTAATTATTTATTCATTCCATCCCCAAAATTCACAATAATTACAATTTCTCCCTGATCTTGAACCACTATTCCCCTATCCATGCTAAACTACATTGATAGTATGATTTCACTATGGATGTTAAATTTCATACACAACATTTATGCTTGGTTTCGTGTCACTATGATGCCATGTATGATTATTTTCATGGGTTTTATCGAGTTGGAAATTTATTTTTCTAACATATATTGACTATGAAAAGGAAAATTAAATAATATAAAAATAATGAGGTCATACCACTATCCTATAATTTTATTTATATTGCATTAAAATTTCATCCATAATAATTTTTCATTTCTCATAACTATATGTGGATATTTATAAAACGTTACTTAATTATATAAATATATCATTATCATTATAAATCATCTATGAGATTCAAATCATAAAAAAATATTACTTCAATATAAGTCAATATTATAAACCTAAAAATGATGGAACTATCTTATTTCATTTGGATAATATGATGAAAATTAAAAATTGCATCTATGTTACTTCTACTCATTACCAAACACCAAATATAAGTTAGAACAATTCATGAAAATCATCATAGGATTATATATTAAATTAACAAAAAATATCTTTCTCCAAAATTTAGACATTATAATTCATCTATTTTTAAATTTTACAATATAGACAATGTGGGCTCAATATTTATCTCATTTGATTTAGTTATTATTTCAAATACTTCAACATAGATTATTATATTAATTTTATTTGTCATAATGTTTTTAAAAAAAATATTTTTTTTCACATGTCTATTAGGTTTTATAGATTTTTGAGTACTCAATTAACATTGAAGTTGAAATTTATTAATTAAAAAGAAAAGTGTTGTTGTTAAAAGATAAGATAAACCTAAATGGATTTGTAGGAAATTATAATTTTTAAAATTAGTTGTTAATAAAATAAATCATTATATAGTTCTTAATAATTCATTTTAATATAACATATTACGAGAATATACGAAACTATATTTGAATAAATAATTTTTAAATCACGTTCTCTTAAGACTTTTTTTGAATAGAATATCATCTCACTGATCGTATTCTCAAAAATAAATCACTACTTCCTCGAAACTGATAATATCAGTTTCACTTTTTTATAGTACTAAATTACATATATATTTCTGTGTGGGTGAAATTTAGTTCATTAATTTTTTTATTAAATATTCATATATTTACTTATAAAAAATATCAAATCCCCTTCAAAATATAGATCCGTTTTTATTGTGGGTTACATAATTTGATGTTTTGTGAGTGAAAAGTAGATATTTGATCTCATTGATCATGAATAATATACAATTATTTCTAATAATGTTTTTTTTTCATTGGAAATCAAATAAAATTTGGTATGTATATATAATTTTATAAATTGGACCCTCTAGACCCCACATGACTGGTAATACATATATTCATCTAGACCAAGAATTAAGGACAACACCTTCTATGATAGAGAAAACCACAAATAGAGAAGGTCAATGTATATCAAAGATAAAATAAATTTGGAGTCAAATAAAAATATTTAAAAGTATCTATATTTTGTGGAACTATTATAATTTAAACATTATCAGAATTTAATTCTAGTAATTTTTAAAATTATGATATGTAATGTCATTATGGTTCTACTAAAACATTTTTTGAAAATGGTAAAATAAATAAATATATATAATATTTGTTTTATTCATATATGTTATTGAGTAGAAATAATGATCTAAAATACACATATATTACTCCATTATAAATGGTTATAAAGTGTAATTTTGTTTAAATAACATAGGTCAGTATTTTTTATGAAAATATAGAAAATGAAAGCCTTCATAAAATAGTTATTGTTAATACATACTCAGATAATGATAGAGTATAATCCTCTCATTTTTTGAAATAAATCATTGAAGATATAGTTGATGGATGTGTCTTTAATGGAAATGTAAATGCGATTTCTATTAGAAAAAAAACAATGATGGGGAGTAAAAAAAACTTTAGGGAGAAATTAATTTTTTATAAAAATAATTAAATATGTCTACGTCAGTTAATAGTTGATGTTTTTATTTTTTATATCTGTGGGCTTCTGAGTGTTTTCATGGATGTGGAGAAGATAAAATTCTTTTTGTATGGGTTTCCACCAAACCCAAAAATGATGATTTTATTCTGAATCTATAAAAAAATATTATTTGAGAGGGGATGGTAAGACTCGTAAGGAATATGTTTGTTATTAATGGAAAATTCATATAAATGTAAATATGAAATCTTATAAGGATTAATTGAAGGATATTTAGTATAAATAGATTTAAACTATTGTCTAAGAAGAGTATTTATTAAATGTATCCATTGTAAAGAATATTAATATTTTTTTGTTATTGAATCTTTTCAAAAAAAAGTTATTTAAAAATAATATATAAAAATTGAATTCAATGATTTTATTATATACCATTATATGATAAAACTAAAATGTTATATGTATCAAAATAATGATGAAATGTATGAAAAAAGTAATGATTCATTTTTATATTAAAATAATTTTATCAACTTATGAATATCTATTCTTTTAATACTATATTTAAATTTCTTAAAAAATATATATATAAAAAAATATTTATCATATATGGCCTCAAGAGGAAATATTATTTTATTATGGGTTTTGTATATCGATGGAATCCTACCTATAAAAAATGGTATAACTATTTAAAATTATATAAATAAATGTAATGTAAAATTATTCATGATGATTGAAATTGGAAAATTTCTCTTCACAGTAGTAAAAAATTCTTATAGATATAGATAAAATAGGGTTCTTGGTCAGGTTTAAAATATATATTGGTATGGTGTTGAAGAGATTTTGTACTGTGTTCTAAAACAGGAGGGTAATTCTATATTAACATAGCATGAGATTTATTCATAATATTATTCTTTATAATAAGTTATAAATTTATCTCATGAATATGAATATTTATATTTATGTAATACGAATAATCATGTATGATGGGTTGTATACATCGTATAGGAATAATTATCCTGGTTTATAGCTATATTATTAAAATAAAATATAACATAAAGTTATTGGATAATCTTTTATAATATCATTCACAAATTTAGAATTACAATGCATATATTTTTGGTCATTAGATATGATAAAGATAATGTTGAAAAGAGTTTAAATAATCTTATATTCTAAATTGATAGAGAAAAATCTAGATCATTATAGAATTTTATTACTAAATGGTAGATTTATTAACAATAAATGTTCTATGCATCCTAAAATGAATGATGAGAAAAAATAGAGTAAATCAATATATTAGATATTGTAAATGAATTTTGTAGATAAATATTTTTGTCATTGAACTAGTGGTAATTCCTAAACTTTTTTAATAGTAGTGATCTATTGTGATAAAAATTAAGTTTTGCTTAGGATAATAAACTACGAGCCCATAAATTAAACAAATATATATATATATAAAGACAATATTATTGTGAATATTATTTTTATCCATGATGTATTAATTTTAGACTAGCTAGAAACAATAATACTCTATATATTTTTTGACCATACCATTATCCCAAAAAACATTATTGAAAATTATAATCCTTTATTACGTGAAACATTGGAGGAAAACTCTATTATTTTATTCTATTTAAATAAAATTTATAAAAATATTTTATCTTATATAAATATTTGGATTTACTACAAAAAATATATGATAGAACATTACATTATCGGTAATGTTTAATATGTTTTATGAAACTGTAACACATATAGCTAGTTTTCAAAATTTGTAAATTGAAACATTAAAAATGACTATAAAATTTAAAATTACATAATTTATACATATATTATTAAAAATAATATTATTAGTGAGAAATACGATTATTCATCATTGTTATAATAAAATGGTGAAATAGAGTACAAATTTTTCACAATAAGATATTAACTTCCCACTTAAAAAAAACCCATCCCCATGATAGAATATATTTTTTCATACCATAAAAAACCTTCCTTATGTGATTACCTAAATGGTAATTTTCATTTTCTTGATAAGTTACACAAGTTCATGGAATTTTTTCTATATCTAGTTTAAAATAACAAATAAATGAAATCTATATTTATGTGATACAAAAAAATGTTGTTATAAACACAACATTTAATTATTAATATTGAGATATAATATCTATTCCTCATGGATCAAAAATAATAATATTTTGGATTTTAAAATTTTGTGAGATGTGTTCATATAAAATTATATTGTATGTTTAAAATTGAAATAATTTTTCCAGATTATATTTTTTGGTTTATTATATTGGATGTAGATATTATAGTGATTAAAAAATATAATTTTTTCTCTTATATTTACCATAATTTATTCATAAATATATTTAAATTATTGAATAATATTGTCAATAATAATACCCAACATTGATTCTAAAATTTCTAGTGATAAAATATTATATTTTGTTACTAAAATTTTTTTTCTTCACATTAAAACGAAATATTAAATGTTATACAATATGATAAAAAAATTACATATTTATAGTACTTATTACACTAGGGAATTTAAATTTTTATAATAATGGAGATCACCATGTCATCTTCTGTAACGACCAATGATTTTTGTAAATATATTTTCTACAAATAAATATCATGATGATTAGATTATACAAAATTAATGACAAACCCAAAATAGAAATTTTAAAATATTAACAAGACAAAATTGTAAAAAAAATTTAATATATTATTTTTTTAAATAGTGTGCATAAATATATTTACACACCTTATGAAAACATTTTTAATGTTATATTAATGTATGTGTAATTTCTATTGGACAAAAATATTTTTGTTTAACCAATATCAATTTATGTATTAAAATTAATTCATGTCATGTTTTAATTTTTATTATTATGAAGTTAAATAAATTATTGATTTATGAGTTTTTAAATTATAATTTTTTATAATTGTGTACAATTTTTTTAAATAAAATATATTAAATTGAATAGTTATGATTCATCTTTTACAAAAAAACATAGAGTTGAAGCCACTTTTAAAAACATATTATAACATAATAAATTATAGACTTTTTACAATTATCAAACAAATTATTTTAAATAGTAATTATGAAATTTAAAAATTTATATTGTTCTTAGAAAACCCATGTTTGACATTTTTATGTTAAGAGAATATTATTCTAAAATAAAATATTTTTAGTCTCTCTGACATAATTTTATATTTTCTTCAAAAAATAAGTTTTTATATTTTTTAAATGTTACAAATCTAGAATTTGGTGAGTAATAATGTAGTAATTTTATTAGAAACAAAAATATTTACAATGGTTTTTTAAAAATTCATTTAAACATAAAAATACAAATTATTAAAAAAAAGGTTATCAACCATAACATTTTTTTGTTCAAATTTATTTTTCATACGAAAATAAACATATTATTAAAAAATAAATAGTATAATTGGAATCACTAGATTAAAAGATGGTAATATTTTTCATTTCATTTTTCTTCATTAATGATTAATAACATAGCTATAAATGAACTACCATAGTGAAATCGAGAAATTGTAAAATAGAAATATATGAGTATAAGATATAATTATTTATAAAAATTATTTAAAAATAATTAATTAAGGGACTATTGACAATAAAACTTTTGAAAATCAATTATTTTCAATTATTATATCAACTTGACCTCTATATAGTGACTTTAACATTATTATTTTTAAAAAATTCCACTTTTTACTCATATAAATGGTTTAATCACCACCCAAATTATTTTAAAACCACACACCTCTTATATTCAGATAAAATTCATAGAAAATAAATCCTTAAAATGCAGATACATTTTCTATTGTATTCGGTATTCTCAAAATACAACCTATTATGGCATTAATGCATTGTGCAATGGGGCACCTTTGAGTACATTAAAATACCAAAATACTACTTTTTATTCCTTTTAAATATTTTTCTTATTGGGACAAAATACATCAAGGTAACATATAATTATATTTGGGTACATTATGTTTGTTGAAAGATATAGATGAATATGAATCAGTATGGTTAGTGCAACATAAGAAGATGTGTAAGGTGGTCTAGTTTCCCTATGTTTTCCAAATTGTTGGGTCTCAAATTTGGAGTGTTTATTTTGTGGAAAAGGATAGTTTTATACAAAGGTCTTCATGGAGTGTTGTTCAGATAACATAATGCATAATTTACAGACAATGATGCATTGTTCATATAATACAAATTAGGAACACCAAACAATGTGGGAAAAATAGAAATGGATGGATTTACACAAAGAAGTGCTATGCAGACCGCATAGGGAAGAAAAATTTGTGGGAGGCTTGTAGTTCGATGGAGAATTAATGTTTACTGGAGGATAATTGTTTACAGTCAAAAGGTGGTGATTTTCAGAGAAACAAATTGTTTTTCATTTGCACAAGTTATCTACCACATCAATTTATAAGTGAACTATGAGGACTGCAGAACACAGTTCATTATTAAGATAGTACCACATTTATTTTTTGGGTAATTTAGTTTATCAACATTTTTAGATCTACATACCTATATGAAGAATCCAAATATGATCATTAAGGTGACATGACTTTTTCAGAAAAGAACATCTCTTTGGGGAGAATTCAAAGAACACTAAATTGGTTCTCAGGGAATGATTCCATTAAGGGTGGTCTAGTTTATGGGAATGATTCATGAAAGGGTTTTTCAAAGCTCAGTAGATCGTAATGGAAAAGGGACCATGTATTAGAGGTAGCCTGTAAGGAACCATCCATTCAAAAATCAATGAAGGCCTATGATGATGAATATATGACACAAAGCACTTGGGCCACATGGTGTAATATAGTTTGTAAAGGAATCAATGTATTTCATGAAGGGAGCAAGAAAGATCGCAAAATGAATAAAATAGTTCTCAAATGAATCTTATGAAAATATACATTTGATGAAAAACTGGATTTCATATACATGATAAAACAAGTCTTAAACAGAAAATATATCTACAAATGAGTATGTATTCAGTTGTGATAATAAATAGAACAATATGTCCAAAAACTATGTGTGGATCCTTTCCAAATTACTAATAAATGTAAGAGGAAGAAAGTGATCATTTTTATTTTATTTGATATATAGAAATAGACTCTGAAAGTGACCCTTGTGAAATTAGTGATCTTACCCTAATCCTTCTAAAGGTAGCAAGCATAGGTATATTCTTGATCTATCCCAAACATTTTAAATTGGATGTGAGGAAAAATTGATTTGGCACATCGAAACATTTTCATTGTATACTCTATTGAAATATCCTAGTAAGGGAAAACCATGTAAAATTCTTTTCTATCATGCATGATATCATTATATTCAAAAATTTATAAGGGAAAATTTATAGGAGTGTTTTGTTTAATAATGAATCAATATCTAAATTGGAAGTTGTTTTAATCTGTCATACCATGATTCACCCACATCGTTGGGTTTTAACCAAATTGGGATAACAATTTCTATACATAATCCAAATATAATCTATTATTATTAACATAGTTAAAAAATTATATGAATTATACCAAAAATAAAAAATATTTATTGGATTACCATATTCACCTTTCCTTCAAAATCATCCAAAAAATGATGAAGTCATCATGTATAGTTGATTACTACTTACTCCGTCAATGATGTGATTAAGTTAACTTACTATATTATAGTTGTATTTTAGATCGAATATTTAAATAATATTTATATTTTTTATAATGTTATTATTAGTTTCAAATTATAATCCATTACCTGTTATCCTTCAAATATATGGAAAATGGGTGTGTTGTTCATTCATATCTGCAAAATACCACATAAAAAATGATATATATTTTTAATCAGAGTTAAAAGTGTTTCCAAAGATATTAATACCTAATTGATCACTATAATAAATTTATAAAATTTTAAAATTATACTATAATAATGTTATTATGCAAAAGGATCCACTTTCTTATCAATACGGCGTTAGATTATATCTTCTTCTAAATTATGTATGTTTTACATCCAATGTAAAAAATTATATAAATTTATATCATGGATGAATTGGGAAACCTATTTAATATTAATATTTAATTTTTTTTTTGAAAATAATGATATTTTTGTTCTTTAATATAGATAATAATATCAAATAGATATTATGTAATGTACCCTCATTCGATAAAATTAAAAGAACAAGTTCATCAGCAACCTCATCATCTTGATCTATAACCAAAATATGAAATAAAATAAATTGTATCAATATATATAAATATAAAATATCTTTTGTATTACATAAATGTTTCTCAAAATAATGAAAATTTAATTTATTTAAAATGGACACAACCATTACAAATTTAGTGCAAAAAACTATCAAAACTAATAACATTTGATGATGAAGTAGAGTGTAGCTAGATAATATATTTACCGTAAAAGATTATAATTTTTATATATATATATATATTAAGTTACAAATATAAATATATTTAAAATTATTTTTTTGAAATTCATATGTATATATATGTTGGAATCTATAGAAAAAATGGTAAAGATTTTTCTAGATATAAAACAATTCTTAGGTACATAAGTATTTCAATTTGAATATTATTATTAAACAATTATATATTTTACTACATCATGATTCTATGATTTATTTCCGATTTTTAAATATAGAAAATATTTATTCCAAAAAATTTATATCCCATTAGAAGTACATTGTTACATAAAATTTTAGATTACTTAATAAGGATACACATGATTTTAATGTCTCTATTAAAATGTTTTTTAGATGTTTCAAATGTTTTTCATTTATTTTTTGGAAATCTAAAATTGATTATTTTGATTTCAACTATATTTTTATTTTGTGATAACTTCATGTAGATGTTTTAATATAATTTTTAAATATTCAGATTTAATGAATAATATTTTTTAAATATAATGAAATTATTTCATTTTATAATCGTTTAATTTTTCATCCACTAAATATTTAGTTTGTAATATTAATTTTCAATTATAGTCTATTATTGGGATCTATATTTAATTTAGTTTTTTAAAAATACATAAGTTCTCTTTCAATAAAATGGACTTATTTAATGGAGGATTAAAAATATTACTATAATGTTGATTATTATAAATTGATTGATAAGAAATCTATTTTCATGTTATAATATTCCTTTTCTACTCAATATATAAAATATTTTATATCATATGGAGTTGTGTTTAAATTTTTTACCCTTAATCATTATCTTATAAAGTAATTACTTTTGGTGATCATCATTTTTCTGTTAATTGATTAAATACGTGTTATAATTTTATACCATATATATATTTTATTCTTAACAAATTCATCTTATAGTTTATGTATGTAATTAAAAAAGAATGATTTTGATTTTCTCATTTTATGATTTTTTATAGGTTCATATTGATTTGGAGATTAAATGATTTTACCGGGGAACTAATGTTGACCGATTAATGATTTGGGAGGTCCTCTATGACCTTAAAAGAATTGGTTAATGTTTTATATCTGATTATAAATTTATATGTTGAAATAATACAACTGATTTCAACTGTGGGTTCATGTGAGTAACTTATCATAGTGATGTTTCTCTATGACTTTTCTTATTCTATTATTCTATTGGATTAATGAATTATTTTATTTTAAGATATTTTCATGAAATATTTTTATGTATCACACAATCTTATGTTAATATTTTAAGACACGTGTTTGTTGGACAATGTTTTGATTTCATGGTTATATATGCTTCATATTATATTAAAAAATATATATAATATAACATTTATCATATGAAATATTATGGGTTTGTTTCTCTTGTGTATGAAAATTATATAATCCCATAGTTACTATAAATTTATTTCAAATATAAAAAGAATAATATTCATTAAATAACATTGAGATCTTTGAGAGAATCACCAAGGTCTTTTTCCACTGAAAATATAGACACATAAAAAATAAATGATAAAGTATCTAAATTTCCTCTCACTATATTATTCATCTAAATCAACAATCATAGAAAAATAATATATAATATATTTTATCAGAACATGAGAAATGGAAAAAATAAGAATTGGTTAGCTCAGATGCATAGTAAGGGTAAAAAAAGGAGATGTAAATGATCACACGAGGATAGAATGAGAATTATGGTATCAAGAACATGGGAATATTATTTGAAATAATCCCCAAATTAACCTATATCAGGATATTGAGTTATGAAATAATGAATATAAATTCATAATACGTTAATAATAATGACATAAAAATAACATTATTCATGGTATAATAACATTCAAATATTGTATGTGTTTTTTGAACACACATAACCATAGAAAATAAATTCCTTAGTAGACCTAAATCACTACAATGACGGTCATATTTTTCTAGACTCACTCTCTAAACCATTATAATAGTAAACGTTCAACCCAAATATTATCAATGATGAAATAGTCTGATACCTAACATTCTTAAATCCCAATTCATTATTATTTATCTGACAAGATATATATCATTAAACAATGCATAGGAGGGATATATATTTATAGGACCACATAATATATAATGAGAATAATAAAGATATGTACCAAAGGTTTAAAAAACAATACCCATATAATAACTAATGAAAAATAAATATTTCCAATAGTCAATTAAACATAAAATAAACTATGTAAAATAATTGGGTTACATAAAAATTCTACAAATTCATTATTATATGAACCATGGATAGAAATTACTTTCATAATCATTTCATCAAAGCATAACTTGTTGAAATTTAATGTGTTTCATAAATACTTATTTATAAAAAATATAAACAATCCAAATAATGTATATGGATTATAACACTAAATCATATTCACATTAACAAATAGATGAAATCAAGCATTTTTGTCTATGATGTATATAAATTATATCACTAGAATAATAAAAATAATTTTTTTAAAATAACCACATCACATTGAAATTAAGTTTGAAACAACAAAAAATTCATAAAATTATGAGAAAATAATTCTCAAGTATATGGTCATAAAAAAGCTTTAATGGGATATTTAAAATATTTATTGGCCATGATGGCTGTAAATTATATTCCTCCATATAAGCTAAAAATCATTTACTTCATTTATTTGTAAAAAATATAAAATTTACCAAATTTGGGGAAAAATTAGACTACTTTTTTAAATGTATAAAGGGTACAATTGACTTTAAATTTTTTTAAGGATTTTATAAAAATACTTATTAAATTAATTTTTTGGAATCATGGATATAGAATTGAAATTATTATACAATAATTATGTAATTAATTTAGTTTTTAGTAAAAAATTTATTTTAGTATCATGATACATGAAAGAGTGAAAAATTAAAATTAAACATTGAATTTCAATAAATACCTAGAAGATAGTAAAATTGATTTTTTATTTGAAGATATATCATAAAAATTCATCATTGAAAAACTAATCCCAATAAATAATGAGATTGTAACATATAACACTTTCCACTTTGGTGATATTACAATTGTAATCCCCATGAAGGTAGAAAACATAGGTTAATTTTTAAACACCAATAAATTTCCTATTAAATATCATAAAATATATTCTTGTTAAGTATATACACCATATAAATGAAACACATTTTGACTATAGATTGTGTCTCAAATAAGTAAAAGTGAGATGAAAACACCTTACATTGATTTCTACTTTTAATCAAAATAACATTAAAATAGAAAATAATTTAATTTAATTTATTATATTATATTTCTATAATTGAATAATTTAAAAACATATATTATATTATATAATAAATTTATAATATTTCAACACAAATTTATTAATAACACCTTATTAAAATTATTGTTTCTATGTTTTAACTATTTTAATCATTAATAAGAAATTAAGTTCAATACTTATAATACATGTATGTAGATCATGGTAAATAATCCCTAGAATGAAAATAATGATATAAATAACATAAATATGAAATATATATATATATATATATATTATCATCCATAAAATACAGGGACATAAAAAAAGAATGACACTGTTTAGGAAGATGGTATGTTGTACATATGCATCGACAATTTTTAATCTTTTTGATAGATGGAGTGAAAAAAATTTAAAAAAATTACAATTTCAGAAAAAAAAATTATATAAGATATATGAAATAATTTTATAAAATATATCTTTCTTTAGTTTAAACTAAACATAAATTAAAAAAATCAGCATTGCTTCATGGAGGTGGTAGTCTACACCTAAACATGAGTGACATTATCATTTTCCAATGGATTTGATGGTTAGATGGTAGGAAATATATAAAAATTTTATAATTATAATTTTGTTAAAATACAATATATGAACAATAAACCCATTATAGTAACTATGTTTTAATGATGATGATTGATAAATAATTGTATTACTACATGGAGATAGTAAGTCATTCATAAATTCAAGTGATACTTCTACTTACCATTTGATATAAATAATGTAAATAGAAGTGGTTTCATAATAATATTAACATTTATGTAAATTTATTATATCTAATTTTTTATTTAATAAAGAATGTAATAGATTTATGGGAGGTAAAATAAGAATCCATATGATAGTGATTGGTTAAGAAGATTACCAGTTCTATGCATTAACCAATTTATATCAACTCTTTAGAATTCATGGGGTGGTATTTTGGAGAGACCTTTTACTATACAATGTAAAAAAAATTATATTGAATTTTGGAAGTGTATGGTCAGTATAGGAATCTCAACATGTGTGAATAAGTGATAAAAAGTGGTTTCCCTTTATAATAGAAGTGAGGATATATTTTGAAATTATTTGAATGATTAAAATATGACAATGACATTATCTTGACCAAATGCCTTGAAATGGATAAATAATTTAAGAAAATATTATATGGTGTTTAAAATTCATCAACAAATATAATAAATATATGTTTAGGTGAATTTTGTGGATTTTGAAACCTTAAATTTTGTTTTATTCTCATAGTTAACCTATTTTAATCATATCCATGATAACATATTTTTTACTTTTAATGTGTTATAATTTGACATATAATGTGAATACTGACTCATAAAGGGACATGAGGTGAACTTCTAGATAATATATTGTCCTACATGTCAAAAATAAATATTTTTATTATTTTTATTTAATTAACTGAAATATTTTTTGATAAAATATTATTATTTTATATTTTTACATTATTCAATTAATTTGAGATAAAATAATTAAAGTAAATGTTTTAATTAGAATGTAAACATTCCACATTTCAATAAAATGTTTTATTTATCTAAATATTCTGGAAAAACAATAAATCCTTCAAATCATATTATATTAATTTTTTTAAATCCATTATTTTTTATTATATTATTTGAATAAATACAGTATTTGAATTCCACATGTATTTAAGTTAATTATTTTATCATTTAAAATTATAAATAAGTTACCATAAAAAATATAATTTCATTATAACCAAAATGATTCTAAATAGTAATTAATAACTATATTTTGTTTCTATATAAACACATATTAGATATTAAAAACTAAGAGTCAAAAATTTTGTAATCATTATTTCATTAAATACCATATAGGTCATTTTAATTGAATAGATTGAATTATAAATTCCATTTGAATTATATGTTGATATAGGTCTAATTACATTAAATCAATAATAACCAGGAGGAAAATTATAGCCTTTTTAGATATTATATTTCTATATTAACTTGATTTATCCTTTATTGGGTTTATAAACTTTTCCATCGTGCTTTTTAATATTGATAAAAATATAAGTTGCATTTTTACTGAATTTCAACCTATTTATTCAAAATATATAAACCATTTTTATCCATTAAATTCTTAAAAGTTGAAAAAATTAACTTCATTCCAAAATAAATAATGTAATGATAAACTATTTTCAAGAGAAATTGTTTTATAATTTTAATAAAATGGGTCTATACTTAATTCAATCATAAAATTACTTCCAAAGAAAAAAATTTATTACTAATAACAAAGAGTGTTAATGTAATTTTTTTTATTTTTAAATAAGTAATATTTTTAAATTATTGAAAGAAATACTTTTGTATAAATATTATAATTTTTCTCCATTCACTAAAAAAATTAAACATTTCACAAAAATATCAATATTGAACCTTATGATAAATTTTATATAATGAAAACATTTATTTGTTAAAATAATTTTTACAAAAATAAAAAACAAAAATATGACGTTTTTTTTCTTAAAAATAAGTAAATAACATTTTTTAAGGAAACATAATTTCGAGGCATAAAATGTTGTCTATAAAAATTTCATTTTTATTTGAATATTATTAATAAAAAAATTATAATATAATTGGATATAAAATTCATGATTTTGTTACTTCTATTCATAAAATGAATTCAATTTTTTTACTATAATGGTCATAATTAAATTATAATAATTTTTGCAGATCATTTATGCTTAGTATTGTTTATCGTACACATTATTAGACATTATTTTATATTTTAAAATACAGGGTTATTAAATTTTTACCCATTAAAAAATTTATTCATTATAATATTAAATTAAAATTTATAGTCAATGGTATTTCACATTAAATTATCTTTTTCAAAACCCCACTGGTAAAAATGATTAGTAGAACACCTTGAATAGAGGGGAATAAAATTATGATGGTTTTCTAGAATAATAAATAACATAGTTTTTAATATAGAAAAAATAATGGGTAATTAAAATAAAGTCATATAATATAAACTAAATAACAAGGATAGATAACAAGTGATAGATAATATGGTTATTATAATTTTAATAATAAAATAATCATACATCTATGATATGTGAGAATACCATAATTTATTTAAAAATTATGTCAATGAAATTATATTTTTATTTAAGGAAATAATTCACAATCATTGAGAAATCATCTCACCAACTATACTAAGAAACTTAATTAACGATACCTTCTTGGAAAGTAAATTTTAATATTATAATAAATTTATTAAAAAGTCGTATATTTTATCAAATGATAATAATATAATAATAATTTTGTATACCAAAAGAAATAAAATTGAATTCACAATCTACAACATGTTTTTAAATTATTCCACATATATTATAATATTAAATATAAAAAAATTATTAACACATGTTAAGATATTATCAAAAGTGTATAAACATGCATATTTATCACAAAACATTATATAACAATTAAGGATCCACTTTGATGAATTTACAAATAACTCTATCTACCAAATAAAAAAAATAACATCAACATTAAAAACTATCTTCCACCTCAATCATGATCTCGTATATTTTATATCACATCAATATCTTGTCACATAAATGATTTAAAAAGTGTATTTGATGGATATAATTTTACTATTACCCTTAAACATAGAAAATCATGATGGTGTATATAAAATTCAGGTCCTATTTGTTTGAATTCATATATTATTCCATAAATATATCAATACTTATTTATAAAATAATATCCTAAAACAAGTCAATATATTATATAAATTAACTTTTTTTACAAACATCTCTTTATATGACTGAAATCATATTTTCTTAAAATCACTTCTCAATTTTTAGGCCACTAATTATATCCCATTATTTTCAATCTTCAATTTATCCTGTATAATCATTTCCACCATACAAAATCATATATTTTCATGGTAATAATATACATTTAACATATGGTTTTAAATCCAAAAAAAATTCAACTATGGAGTGATAGTTATATGATTCATGATTTTTATATCATTGACACAATTACTGAATTCCAATACATAATCAATCATATCATTTAAATTACTGGAATATTATACTTACTTCCCTAGTTCATGAGTTAACCCTTAGATTATGGAATTTTATAACATAATTCTCACATTCCTCACTTATCAGAAATTTTATTTTATATGGTACAATAAGATGGAATTAATTTTCTCCCATTTAAATCTTGATTTTTTTTGGAAATTACTAGCTCTATTCCATTTATTTTGACATTGAAAGCATCTTCTGATTCCTTTGAGGAATTCCAATTAGTGATTCTTATAAATTTCATGGCATATGGGAAGATAAATCTTATTTCTTATATGGTTTCATAAAACTGAATATTTCCTTTATAATATGTGTTAAGAGACACACCTAGGTAGAGGATATTAGTCATATAACATGATATCTAATTTATAATAATCATACATTCTATTATTCCATATCCCATTTCATTTGTTTTCTCATTAGGGTAATAATTTCGTTTTCTATTAGTTTTAATAAGAACCCTATATCTTCCATCTGTTTACTAAAAACCAAAAAATTATAGTGTGATCAACAATAGTCATAGTGGTGAGTCATGTTAAATAATTTATAGGGTCTCTAAATGATAACACCACATTTTCAATCATTGACACCTTAGTTTAAACCTATGTCACTCTTACTCATTTTCTATTCAAATCATTTATGATGGCTCATAAAAAAATGTTAATAAAAATAATCACATGCTCAAGGAATGTGAATCTAGGTGAGTAGTAAGTAACACTGAATTTGAATTTTAATTATAGATGAGGTATAATTAGTAAAAAAATTAGTGTTATTAAAGCTAGATGTGATTGTTTCAAAACCACACTCAATTGTATAATCTTCATTACAATTGTATTATAGGAAATTTTAATAATTTAATTATCATAACTTTTTATGTTATCATATTCATTGAATTATTCTATATTTTCTCGCAAATTGATTCTCATCATTGTTTCAATAATTTTAACTCCTTAGATTCAAAGGCTAGGTAAGAATTTCTGAGATAATAAATATAGGGATGCATACATTTCTTATATAGATATCATATATTAATAGACTAATATTCCTTATATAAAATCATGATGTACTCCATAATAATATAGGTTTTGTGAATATACAATTTTATACTCAGAAATAACCATTTCACATGGTTTCAAATCATATCCTATAAACTCCTTCAAATATATCACCTTTCTATAATATATCAAAAATAATACATTAATTCGAAACCTGGGATATTGAAATATTAAAATGGATCACAATATATACTCAACAAGAGTAAAAAAGTGATATATAATTGATCACATGTGAATGACCTATAAATAAGGGTCTTATAACCTGATCATTAAATTTTAAAACCATAAATAATATATAATAGATCATAATATTGATTCATGGAATAAATATTTGTATATCATAAGATTTTAATAAAAAATAATAAAACAACATAATTCATGAGATAATAACTATGTAATATTATATACGTTTTATTCATACACATAATCATAGATATTCATTTTATTAGTTTTCAAATATCACTATCATTATTATAATATAGGATTAGGTTCAATCCATAAACCATTATAAAATTGAATTTTAACTTGTAATAATTTCATAATATAAAGTGTCTTCTCCTGAAATGGGTTCACACCTATTTTAATCATCTTTATATAATGAGTAATTAATTTTTTTCCAATGCATTGAAGGGATATTTAATTGTGGACCCACATATTAAATAATTTAAATTATATAGATGTGTAACATAATATTAATAAAAAGTCATTATATTATATTCTATTAAAGTGGATTATGTTTTATAAACATTTCCTCTATGAAATAAACAATTGAAATGACTTAGGTTTCAAAAATATTTCATTAATATATCATTGTATAACAATTGGAATATAAAATTATTTAAATAATATTCATCATTTTAACATTTTATAACACATGAAAATGAATGAGTTTTATAGAAATCATGTTATCATATTACTAAACCACCTAAAAAAGAATATGGTTTATTTAAATTGATATATCCCCTATAAAAAATAATTAATATATAGATTTATTATTTTAAATAATAGAAATTCCAATTGAATATCAAATAAAGTCTTAATGAAAAAAACATTTCCATATTACAAATAATATTTTTAAAAAATTATAAAATATTTTGAAAATATTTCTCCTTTAAAATAACTTTGTATGCATTTAATGGATTCATTATAGTATTAATCTGTCATGATGATGGGAATTTTCTTTTCATTGGGTTTACATTAACAGAAAGCATTCAATTTAAATTTACTAAAAACTAAAAAAGAACCTTGTGTAGAAAATGATAAGAAGATTAGTTTTAAAATTAATACTAAATTTTTTTTATAAATTATAATAAACAGTACGAACAGAATAATAATAATATTTTTGACAAAATTATTTGAAAATATGAACATGGAGGAGATAGAGGAATTTCAACCATAGAGGGTATTGATGTTGGATTTCCTTAAATATATATTTTTCAATTTTGAAGGCATAAAAAGATGAAAATAATATAAAAAATTAACTAAAATAAATAACTATTAGAGGAGAATATTTTTTATTTTAGTCTAATATAGACTATAATATTTCACCTTCAAAATTTAATTCCTGATAAATATTGATATTGTAAAATAATACCTCCACCACATAGGTAAAATTAGAATCATATTCCTTGTGAAAGAAGGAACCATTGGAAAATAAGTAAATCCAAACAAATTTTAAAATAATTATCATAAAACACATTCATGGGTATTATATACACCAAATTATATAAACATGTGGTGTATATTTCATGTGTCTCATAGAAAATAATGTTAGGAGAAAATCTCATACATTAACCTCCAATTTCATTAAAATAAATCTAAAATCATCTATAAAAAATTAAATTCTACAATAATTTTTTTAATACTAATTTACAACATCATAATTTTTTATAACCCATTTAATACATTTAAATACACTTCTTAATATAATTCCTTATTATATTCGTTGTATCTGGGTGTTAACTATTTAATTATTTCCTATGAGTTTTGGTTTGAATTTTTTTATTCTTATGAATTCATTCAGTTACATCATAGAAATAATTTTAATCAGGAAATGAATTTATATTTATATTTACTATATATATATTCGTATTCTTCCATAAATGTCATGGATAAAAAGTTAATTACACCGTTCATAGAGATGGTAAGATGTATATAAGCATGAATGTTGTTTTAAAATTTTGATGTATAGAATGAAAGAGATATAAATATTAGGTCAAAATTTATATACTCACTACTATATTATATATATAGTAAAATTTAATAAAATATATCCTTATTTATATCCATGTAGAACTAAAAACAAAATTATTTATTCAGGTGGTAAACCACAAGTATACACGAGCAATGTTTTTTTCAATAGATTACAAGTTAAGAAGGTAGTTATTATATTATAAGTATTGAAGATTAATTATTCAATATATATAATATATTGAAATTATAATCCTCATGATAAACATCCAAGAATTTTATAGACAGAAACTGGATTTTATTAATACGTAGATAGAGAAATCAGTATTTATGAACAAGCAATACATTCTCATACTAATTGTTAGAACAAGGGTGAAGAAATGTTTTTTCATAATCAAATAATATTAAATATATAGATATTAATAAATTTTTTAATTTACAAATAATATAATATATTTTTTGTGGTAAAATACTCTGAAAAAGAATGTAACCAGTGATAGTGATTACCTATTTTTTGGAATAACTCAATTATACCATATCTTATGGTTCTGGTGATGATATTTTTGGAATAACAAATCTTATATAATGTGTTTAAGGATATTTATAATGGATTTCTCTAAGGTATTGTTGGGATATATGGTTCAAAATATTCCATGAACTAAGGGAAGGATGTTACTTTATATATTTGAGGTGTGGGGTACTTTTGTAATTTCATAAAAGGCTAAAATATTACAAAGTAATTATCAAGAAACAAATTCCTCCAAAAGGATATATATACTACGATAATATATTATGGGTTTTTAATTCCATTATAAAATATAATATTTCTAGATATATGATGATTTTTAATTGTTATTTTTGTGTTTATGAACATAGTGATTTTAACAAATATTACCCTTATTTTCTAATATCAATATTACATATTTTTTAAATCACTTATTGTTATTTGTTATTGATAAATAACATTACTGTCCATTTTGACACAATTCATTTAATTTGACATGAAAAAAATAAAGAATGGGATGGAATAATAATATAAACATTTTAAATAAGAATAATATGTTATATTTATAAAATAAATGTGTGGAACACTATAAATCTATAGAATATGTGTTTAATTTAATATTTTAAAATCATTTATTTTATTTTTCTATTAATTAAATAAATATCATACTTTGGTTGTAGAAGAATAATTTTTAATTATTTAATCAATATAAAAAAAATTAAATTATTAATAAAATTTAGTTATTAAAAAAATTAATATAATCAATAGATCATAAATAGTTTTTATATTTAGGAAAACATATATGGTATATTAAAAACCGATAGAGTGAAAGTTTGTAACATTCTTTACATTAATTTTTATTTATCTCATTTTCATAGAAAATTTTCAATTTATGAAATAAAATTCTAGTATAAGGTGATCAGGGTTAAATGATCTTCATAAAATAAGAAATATGATGAGAATAGTTTTTGTATCACTTCGTTTTATCCTTGATTAAAGTAGTGTACCCATAATTATGTTGAAAATTTTTACCATTATTACTATTCATATTGACCACATATAAAAGGGTCCAATTTAGATAATTTCAATTTATAATTTAAAATATATTATTATTTTTTAAATATTCATTACTTTCATGTAGTACATATTAATATTTATAAAAATACACATTGAAACACTGCTTTTTATAAAGATTTAATTTTAATTTTAATGAAATGTTTTTATACAATATTCAACCAAAACAAGTCGTCAAATAAACCTAATTAGATTAATAAAAATATTTTATAACTAAAGATACTTAAAATAATTTAAAAAAATAATGTTTTTTTAATTCTTTAAAAATATATTGTTTTCAATAAAAATTAACATAGTCACAATTCGTCGAAAATTAAATCTTTTCAAAAAATTAAAAAAAATTAACCTATTTTATTTTAAATATTCCAATGTTTTTTTACACAATTAATTAAAGAAAGATACCCAAATAAAAGATATTATTTTCTCACAAAAAATAATAAATAACATTTTTGGGGAGACATGTTTTGGAATAATAATAACAATTTACTAGAAAATGAATGTTCATTTATTATGAATAAATAAATACAATAGTATTGAGTAATATATATTTTTTATAATTTGGTTACTCATATTTATATCATTACTTAAATTAAAATGTTTTAATAGTCATTAATAAATTTAAAAACCTCTTGGTGTTTTTAAGCTCAGACTCATGTGTTATTAAAATTATTTAACAAAACATTCCTATTTTAAAATATCATGGTGTTATAATCATATATTATTTTTATTATTATGTCATAAAATTTTATTTATTTCTAAAAAATATTTTCCTCTGATTTATATATCCCATGTTTACCCTTACTGAGCATTTGAGATCACTCATTTCTTATATTTTTACCCTTCCCTTGGTTATGAAGATGAGTATTTAATAGGAGAAATTTATACCAATGTTTCATGTAGAATAATTATGGATAAAGGCCCAAGGGTATTGTAAAGTAAGTTTTTTATATAACTAATCCCTATAGAACGAGACATTTAGTTACTATGATTGTGTGTATAATTGAAATGTGAAAATATTATCATAGTAAAATATTCAAATTAGTGTATTTATTTGGTTTAGGTCACCTAAGTTCCTATAAAAGATTAAAAAACTTTTTTGGTGCAATTATAGTTATTTTGTGGATTAATATGAGATAATTATTAACCAAACCCATAGAATTTGTCTAATAGATATGACTATATGTAAGATAAAATAATTTAAATTTAGTAAAGTAATTACATGTTGTTTTTTATGGAAATTAAATCCATGTTGAGATGGTAGAAATAATATATGACTATAGAACATATGAACCTATGGGTAGTAAACTCAAAAAAGGATTTTCGGGCCTAAATTCGATCATTACATGGTGATCTATGGGTGGTATTTTGATTTCACACCTCTCTAGACACATCGTTGAGATACAGGTTGGTCCATTAACATTATTTTTAAAAACATTTATGGATGATTTAAATATTTTTATGTTAAGGATCCTAGTAGGAATATTAATATGGATGATATATATTAAATCCTAGACATTCATAACTTTGTGTATTAGCATCATTTTAGAAGTATTTATTTGATGATCATAGTTTTACCTCTATACAATTATCGATTTAAGTACAAAAATAAATTAGCATTATTTAATTTAATTTAATGGATGTGTTAATCAGGAACAATATTAAAAATGGATTTATGTAGAAATATGGTTATTTCTCTATTGAAATACCAATTGTGATGATATTATGTTAAAGAATCATTATGGTGATACTTACCGTACAACCATAACCTATGAATAATAATAATAACTAAGTTGAGATATCAAACACACAAATTACAAGGAATATTTTATTTTGAAATTTATTTCACATTGAATATCAGCATTCAGTGTATCATATAAACCACTTATTGTGGAAGAAATTTTTAGTGCAATTATAAGTGGAATTTTCATTCTCAAATGATAGACAAAAAATCATATTTTGTGTTTTATATCATTTGGAAGGAGAGGGTAGTAAATAGGGGGATATAATTAATTATAATATATAATGAGTGTAAGTAGACTCTATGTAATTTAATGAGTTAAATAAATTATTCATCATCATACATATTCATTGAACTCGTGACATGAAAATAGTTAAATAAATTCTATATTTTAATGAAATGGAAAATGAAGTAGGTGGATCCTATAAAAATATCAAGATACTCAAATTGTAAAACTCTGATTATATATTTAACTCTAAAATAAAAATTGATTGATTAATTTTGATATTAATATCATTTATTTTAATGGCATTACCAATAAGATACATTGGAATCAATGAAGAGTTTTTTCTATGTTCACTAAATGTTTAAATGAAAATGTGGGTCTATTATTATTATGTTGAAAAAAATAAATGTGTAGTATTGAGGAATATTTTATTATAATCTACATGGAAGTAAATAATTACCAATTTCAAACATGTAAAAAACATAGCAAGAAAACCTAATTAATTTTTTCACTGGATCTAAAATGTTTTTTATTTTTTCTAGACATTCCCACCAAGATTAAATTTTGTAGATAAATAATATATGGTCGAATAATCCCATGGTGAAAAATATGGCTCCATCCAATGTACCACATACACAAAAATTCATTAAATAAAATTATTTTCTTAAATAATGAAAAAGATATCATCACATATGGATTTTGTAGAGAATACACCTTGAAAATACCATTGACCAAGTGATAAAGGGAGATCATATGCGACAACTACCATAGGCATGGATCACAATAATAATGTTGTAAGTGGTACATATTATCTTCATTGATGAACTTTAAATGTTATATTTTATTACAGTTATTCAAATATCAAAAAAATTTTGGAATATTATTTTTTCAAACAATAATAAATTTATATTAAAATATATTTTGAAACTACTAGAGAAATTTTTATTATGTATGTGACATATAACTATTCTCTAATAAATAATTATAGAAATACATTATATTCAAATCATGTTCTTCTTACAATGGGTAGATTTGACAGAGTACTTTTCATGGGTTAGATTTCGTAATATAGGTCATATATCAACTATATTTATTAGGAGATCTCATTTCATATCCCAAATATTATTCTGATCGTATATCTATACATGTATGATCTTGATCCCCTATTAGAAGAAATATCTATTATATGGGTGTTCATTCCCATGAATTAGGTACTCGTAGATCAAATTAACTAGGAATAAATAAACATTTGTGGTATGATTATTATACATGAACAATTTTTTATTTTTCTAGATAAAATATTAATCTTATACTACAACACGAGGTTTCATTTTCAATTGAAATCAACCCTAAATACATGAATTTATCAAAAAATCTGTATTTATTGGCTCGAATTTTCTACTAATAATAATGAAATTTTTTGGAAGGGAATCTTGAAATGGGTTTTATCCACCCCAGATATTCTAGGGGGCTTGCTGAAACAATATTCATCAAATAAATCTATATATCAATGCACAATTTCATTATTTATCATGAGTTTGGGAATATAATAACAATAAATATGCATCTATCCTCTAAAAAAAATTATTTATTAAACCTGAAGGAACACAACAAATATTGATTATTGAACACTTATTTGTAAACCATCATATAATAGTTAGAAGGTGGTATATAGCAATTATTGGTTTCTATATATGGATTAGAATCTATGGATTTATTGTGATTCCATATTGGTTTATGTATTATCCCACTATATTTATATATCTATGAATATACTCTTTAGAAGATAAATTGTTCAGGTTTTGGTTATTTTTATAAAATATATCTCATATGTTAAAATATAAAGGGATAGTATGAACACCTATAATTGATCGTATAAATATCATTTCTATAGAAAAATTATATTACATATTTTTAAAGTCTAAATTTTAGATATAGAAGGTATCATTATTGGTCTATGTATTCATAAATAAGTGCATCTTAATAGAACCATGAAATGATGATGTTACTAAAAATGACCCAAATTGACCATTATTACAGAGACCATAGTTTTAATGGGATAGAGAGATGTTACTAACACATGGAAAAAAATTTCTCATTGATATTAAATCAATTTACCATTTGAAAAAAATGAGGATGGAGTTACTTGGATAGTATAATTTAAGGATTATAAAAATAATTATAAAAGAGGTTGTTCAATTCATGATAAATTAAAATAAAATCTAGTAGTGAAGGGTTTATAATCTTCAATGATGTTTCAAAACATTTCTTGAATTGTGTTATAATGTTGAATGAAAAGGAATTTCTACTAAACCTCATGAAAATAAAAATAATCATAAAAAAGGATGCATTATTTCAAAATCAGAGTAGTGATCATTGTATTATTAATTAGAATAATTATCACTATGGAAGAATGTTATATATATATATATTGATAAAAATGTAGTGAAATATATATTCTGGAAAAAGGAGTTGAGTTTATATTAATTAAGGTAGTATAACTTCATAATTTACAATGACAAATGAATACATAATGAAACCATGATGGATAATAAGTTTTATGATTCAAAAGAAGAAGTGATCATGAAATACTACCCATTATGTGGATTTAAAAAGACTAAAAACTCATGGATTTTCATAGGATAAATCATGAAGTCTAAAATTATGATTATAAATAATATCATGCCAAAAATATTACAAAATATAAATTTAAATGAGAAAATAATAATACTAATAGGTTGATGTTGAGATATATAAAAAGATATTGAGTAATCATGTGGTTAACATTGGAAAAAAGGGAGTTATATAGTTATAAACATTGATATGTGTCCCATAAAAACCATAATTGAATAAGGATCTTTGGACCGATTATTGTTTCACATATATAATTATTCATCTAGTATACATGAATTTGGAAATATATATAATGAAAAACTTATTGTGAGATAATATAAATGTGGGGGATTTAGAGTAATATCTTGATGCTTGGTATGCACAGATGTTAATGTTGGAAAATGAAATTCTAACTATAAAAGAAAAATATTTCTCATTATATATTGAAAATAAAAAAACATTACTCATGATTTTTTTGGGATATCCCAAGAAACATTAAATACATAATAATATATTGGTTGTAGAAGAGAAACATATAAGGTATTCTCATTTAATATCTATCAAAGAGTTTTTTTTATAAATAATAATTCATCAAAATAAAAATAATAAAAGTGGAAAATTTGAATTAATATCCACCCTCTATTATATTTAATAAATATTTGAGGTTTACATTGATATTAAAGGGAATATATCAAGAAAGATGGAGATAGTGATTACTTTAATCTCGTTCCTCCATCCTCATATAGATGGTGTGTCTGAGAGGACAATTTAAACTATTGAGGAAATATTGAGATCATTTATTATATAATTACAAGGACTATGGGTTCAATACCGTAAAAATTAGAGCTCCTATATAAAAATATCTTCCATAACATCATTCTAATGGAACCATATGAGCTTTTCTGGGATCATATGTATCACTCCACCATGTTCGGATAATGTAAGAGTATTGAAGATGATACAACATGACCTCATCTTATAAATAATGGCGTAGGTAAAAACTAATTAATAAAATATAAAAGTGGATCCGTGTTGATATAAAACCTACTTTTATTGTCTTCAAAAAGATATAGATATTGAAATTAGTCATAATGTGATACCTAGGACATCTCTATAGAAATATTTTATAATATTCGGGATGAAAGTAAATATTATCCCTAGTTAGACCATTCCATTCAAGATTTTTGAAATAGTTTATTACTCTTATTTACAACATCATTTTTATATAAAACTTTAATTATTTTTATGAACATTATGTTTAGGATTTTACATAAATATTCCTCTAAATATTTAAATGACATGTGTCATATAGAGTATTATTTTATATATGGGCCTATAAATTCACATATAATAATATTCTACAAGTTGATATAAATATTTTTAGGATCATATAAAACAATTTATCATTTGATATCTTCTGACACCATTTGAATATTATGTGACCAATAGTTATTTTATGATTTGTTTATGATTTAGTTTATGACTGTCTTCATTTAGTATATATATAAATAATATTTCATTATCTCATCATTGATATCAATAATAAACAAAGAATATACATTTCCGCAAAAAATATTGAATGATTTCATGAAATTATATAAGCTCGTAACTTTCTCTTTATCGACCATATCAATTTGCATATATGGCTTCGCACTATAACATCATTTGGGGGGAGATAAAACATAAGTAATTTCATATTTTTTCTATCTATATAAACTTTTAATATTCATAGACACTTTTAGGGTCATTAATTAATATTGTTCTATGAAATTTTTTATTTGTGTTTTATAATGAAAATGTATATTTAAGGTTTCTATCAGAATGTGGATTTTATATTTCACCAATTTTCTACTCCCTTCACTATCCCATGATTTTACACCATATCCAGGGTTTTCAGAAATTTATTATTCTGATAAGTATATTTTTTTTATGGGATATATATTTTGAGATATTTTTATTCATCATGTTTTTTTTCATTACTATTATATTTTTTGGATGTTGCACAATAAAAATTCAATAGTTTTTCATTCATTTCCCTTTCTTTGTGAATTTTCAAAATAAAACCATGTTAGTCTTGTGTGATCAATTTCTTTAGGAAATTTCAATGTGAATAGTGATCGTTGTACTTGGGTTTGAGAGGTGTGCCAGACTTTTGCCTCATAATATTATCCAATTTTGACGACACATACATTGTGGTTGTATAGATTTATCATATTTAGTAGTTATCTTTCCTTGGGGCTAACACAGTCTGAAAATGTAACTATTTTATTTCCTCATTTCACAATGTTTCCTCATCTGTCCTCTTTAAACTACATCATGTGTAGCTATTATACATGATGTTTTGTCTATGTTTTATAATATAGTTATATTATATATGATTTCATGTTGAATTATAATATTATTCCTATACTAAGGTGGTGTTGTTCTAGGAAAAGTAATGGTTTCTTAATCGATACATTTTTCATCATGGATGATTTAGATTCATAGCCAGTTACAATTTCCAATAGACCTTGTTTCACCATTCAATTATAATCATGATTTTCTAGTGACGGTGTGTCATGACCCATCCCCCGGGCCTATATCATGACAACCCCAAGCCCGCCTTCCATAGGCCAGGGGCTGGGGACTAGCACCAAAAGGCATAAATCCCTAAACTGGGAAGGAATTGCCATTATAATAGTAAACAAACACAACAGAGTATGAAAATGTAAGTAAAACACTAAGTAAAATTGTATACAAAAGATTTACTGGAATGGAAAAGGGGCCTGAAATACAATCCCAATAGTAATGTACATAGAAAGGAAAAATAGGTACAACTAAAAAGTCAAATAGTTGGAAGGTGTCAAGCAGCTCTTGGATCGTCAACCATAGATCCCACCTAAAGGGTAGGTACATATAGCCTCCTTAGCACTGCATTCCCATCCATCTCATTTGTTTATCGTCTCGTCGTGAGGTCCACCTATGGGTACCGTCTAATCCTCCTACACTCCGCCTTAGTCAACTATGTCTTTCATCTGCACCAAATAAAATGAGGTGTGGGCATAACCTGTGTAGGGTGAGTATAACGATATGTAGTAGGGACCCCGAGACCCTCAAGGTCTCAAAAAATCCAAAAAGGATAAACAACAACGTATGAATAAATGAATAACCATTACATAGTTATATGCCTATACATATATCAAAGATATCTAGTAACCCATCACAATCATGAGAAAAACACAAAGGTCATTAACTCAGCTCAAACCAGGATTTTCATTATCAAAACAATGGCTGTTGGAGAACTCCTCCACTGTCAAGAAAAATGGGCATGTTGTGACACCAATGCGCTCTTCACTAACCTTGGACTGCTAGGGTACTCCTCCTGTCGAGTAACGCGAGTCTGCTTCCAACTTCCAGGCGCTCCTCCGATGTCGGTATTCCGCACACTACTAGGAACTCCCCCAAATAGCTAGCAGAGGTACTCCTCCTGCCGAGTACCATGAGTCTACCCCCAACTACCAGGTGCTCCTCCGCTGTGGGTCTGCCGCCAACTACCAGGCACTCCCCACTTGGTTAGTCGAATCGGTCATGCTGTCGTCAAGTCTATCAGCTTCTCAGTCTTCATAAAATGTCTGCTCATCACTAGAAGGATCCACTCCCCGAGCTACTAGGAAAAACTCCAACTATTGTGACGTGTCACTTATAATTATCTCAATGGTATGTCTCATCAATGGGATCTCAACGCAACAGACGGTGTGTGATTCAGACACCCAGTCGGTTAGTTGTTGGCATTTTCATTCGAGGGGCCCAAATAGTTTGCAAGTTCAAACCAACCCAACCATACCCCTACTATGTACAAACCTGATGTGGGGTATCCCATAAGAATTGTCTCTCACTATTCTTTCTTTCACCATAGACAGTTCTTCGATCAGACACTCGTAGCCAATGATATGGGAGAAAATGTGTAAACATGCCATAGCGGGTCCGCGTCCGATCTGACCCACTCAGACATACCCGACATGAGGGAGCGGCCCGGCCTGAAGGCACAACCCAGCCCGAGGCGGCCTGGCCCATGGCTGGTTGGCTAGCCCGCGTGGCCTGGTTGGCCGGCCCACGTGGCTTGGCTAGCCAAAAGTGGGAGGGGGGTGACACTCCCCTCTGTTGTTGGGCAGAACTGACGCTTAACATCGGTTTAGGTGACCCGCGGGACACGTGGGGTCCCGCCTATTGTGCGCAACATCGGCCGACTCATCTGGCCGCCCTCTGTAATCTTCCACGGCCTATGGTCATGGTTCCCTTATTCCGTGTGATGCGATGATGTCGCGCCTCCTCCGTCGCGGCCCAACCTGGACGTAACCTCCAGCTCTTCCATGCGGCATAATGGTGCCGCACCCACCATGTGACCGTCACGTCCTTTGTGGTTGCAGCCCCATTCTTCCGGAGAGGTGTGATGGAACTGTGTGCCTTTGGATCCATCTTGGCCTACCTTGGCCGCAGCTCGGTCCTCCATGCTGCATCGTGGTGTCTTGCCCTTGTGGTGACCCGACGGCCTTGCACCGCCGGCTTTCTTCACGGTCATCTCATTTTCAGTCACAGCGTGTACCACCTCCATCATCATCCAACATGAAGCAACAAAAGGGGAGGTTCGGGCCGTGTTAATATAGTCTGAACCCTCCTTGTTACAGTGATATCATTTGGTGGTCATAGTACTCAACATACGATGGGGTATGGAGGGAAACCTTCAATCTTAAAAATAAACCCTACCTCTATTGTTGCTCGTTGGTGGCGAAAAGAGGTGACGTCGTTGTTGGCGACGTTATTCTTGGGTAGCAACCTCTCCCTTGATGCGGATGAAGTTCGTTAGATATGTTTTTGGCATTCTTTATGGGCGTCTCATCCCTTTCATGCCACAGTTGATGAAGGAAGAAGATCTCGATTGCTCTTCATGTTCATAATTGAGAGGATATTCTATCAATTATTCCAAGGCTCCACCCAAGAATTATGCCAACCAAAATAAAGTAATAGCATAACCTTTATTATAAATGGTTGGAATGAATTTAAATGGATTCAAATAATTAATTATTGAACCATTAATTAATTTATGTAGAGTGGCAAACTTATGAGGGAAGGTGAATAGGCTCCACAATTAATTGAGAGTTCTAAGGGGATAAATGCATATATAGCCCATGTGGGCCCCACCTTAGTAATATAATCCCAGGGCAGGTTATGTGTGGGTGGGTCCCACCTATAACCATCACTTGGAGGATTTAAACACCAAAAAATAAAAATAAGCTCACATTATTTTTATTTAATTTTATTTAAAACCCCCCAAAACTAACTTCCATTCACAATAGATTGAAACTATGGTGAGGGTATCGCTATGAAATCACTGATGTTGGGTGTTCAATGGTGCCCTCAGATTTCAATTCCGAGCACTGGTTCAAATGATATGAAACCCCACCTGCACATTTACTGAATGTGCATGAAAAAAAGTTTAGAAAATTATTATCTGTCTCCCATGACTCACTAAGTTCAAGGTTAGGCTCTGCCTAGGTGAAACATGCCCCAAAAAATCCAACGGTACTCTCATATTTTTAATACAAGTTATCGATTATATGTTATGGATTTGAAAATAAAATAATTGAAACTTAATTATTTTATTTGTGCCCAAAACTAATGTTCTCTAGTGTCTCTCGCCGACCCAAGTTTGTATATGCGTAAAGAAAGTGTACCCTCACAAGTTCAACATTGGTCTCAGATGTTTTATCTGATTTACCATTTGTTAGTTATAATCATTTGAAAAATAAAATAACTGTATTTAATTATTTTATTTACGGTGTTTCCATTTTCAGTTTTTCTCCTAGGAGGCCCCCGCCAAGTAAACTTAAATCATGCCTAGGGTAAACTCGTCATCCCGAGTGCAATGGTGGCCTCAAATTTCTGATGTGAGTAACCATTTATGATTTATTCCACTTTTTTAGGAAACAATTATAGACACGTTAACTTAATGTTAACAAAAACTTTGACGGATCATTCAGGGCACTCCAGAGCTCGAAATCACATGCCGTTAGATTTTGCGGACTCGTAAAAATCCCATGAATTTATAAAAAAAAATCCATGGAATTTCCATTTCTTTACATTCTCCCCAACAAAGGGTTTTACATCCTTATAAACTACAACTCACAACTAAGGGAACAAGTGGAAGTACTGAGCACGTATCTAAGCATCCTGATCCCCATTTTCACTCATGGAGGCTCTCATGATGCTAGCGAACACACACCAGAGGTATCAACCATCCACGACGTACCTGATCCTGTCAATCCTCAACCTATACTGCAATATCCGTAAAAGTTTCCCCATCTTCAATATCCAGCTTGCCATGGTCGATGAGGTATGAAGAGTCATGTTCGTATCTCCTCGGTTGGGATGCGTGGAATACATCGTGAACCAAGTGCAACTGACTTGGAAATGGAAAACAGTATGCCTCCTCTCCAACTATATTGAGGACTTAAAAAGGTCCCATGAACCTCAGATATAACTTGTCTCCGCAACCAAATCGCCTTAGTCTTGGTCGAGGTGAGACAAGTAGAAAGATGCGGTCTCCATCCTCAAACTCCAGTGTTCTCCATCTCCTATCACCATATGAATTCTATATGCTCTTTGTGGTCTTCATCGACTTCTGGATGGCTTGCACCTTCTCCATGGTAGCTCGTCCCATCTATGGTTAGTAAGAAGTTGGTCGTCTTGGTGAGTCGGTGGATGATCACCCAAATAGAGACATGTCCCCTGGACATACGTGGAAGACCTGTCATGAAGTCCATGGATATATCATCCCTCATCCACCTTGGGACCTCTAAAGGCTGAACCAAGCCTGCTGGTACCTAATGCTCTGCCTTCACTTGCTGAAAAGTGATGCATCGAGAGAAAAACTCTGCTACCTCCTTCTTCATATATGGCCATCTCTTCTGTCGTCGAAGGTCCTAGTACATATTTTCCACACCTATATGTTCCGCTAGAGGGGATGTGTGGAACTCCCTCAACACATCCTCCTAAAGTGATACTGGTACAATGGTACATCCTCCGAAGAGAATGACATGATCCCCACCATCGAAAAATTCATTAGGTGCATGCCCTATGGATATATGGTAACATGATTTCTCACAGTCAGAGTCTCCACACTGCACCTCCCTAACTCATTGAAGAAGTGGGGGAGTTACTATAAGAGAATGTAGAAAGGCTGCTCTGTTTCTATCCACAAAAGATATCTATAAGGCAGCCAACTGCTCTGTCACCTTTCCTTGTAGTTGTATTCTAGTCCTCCTATTGAGTGCATCTATAATAACGTTCCCCTTCCCAGGAGTATAGACTATCTTGATGTCATAATCCTGGAGGAAGCCAAGCCATCATCGATGTCTTAGGTTCATGTCATTATTAGAAAAGATATACCAGAGACTATTGTTATCCGAGTACATGGTAAAAAATTCACCCATAAGATAGTGCTGACACATCTTCAAGGAGAAGACCACATTTGAAAACTCCTGGTCAAGGGTAGCATAGTTCTACTTGTGCTTTCTAAGCTTCCAAGATACATATAAGATCACTAATCTCCCCTGCATGAGGAAACACCCATGTCTGGTCCCAGATGCATCGCATTAGACTACGTACCATATGCCTTCATTTGGATTCATCTAGATGGGGGAACTAGGCGGTCTCTTCCTCAGCCACTGAAAGCTCTGCAGGCATCTCTCCGATCACATGAAGTGTTGTCCCTTCATTGTCAAGGAAGATATTTGTGCTGCAACTATGGTGAATTCTAGAACGAATCTCCAGTAGTATCCAGCCAAAGCAGATGTCCCTCCCCCATTGGGGGGGGGGGTTATCCTTTAACATTTTTTGGAATGATATCCCCGTGTTTGGTCACTCTTGTTTGGAACTAAAAACTGAAAACTCCTACTGCCACTACGGTAATGATGGCCGACTCACGAGTGATTAGCTACACCCTCCTATGCATGATTTTAATCCAGGCAGTCTGGGTTCCCTTTTTTCGTCGACTAAGGAAACCTCATCCCAACATTGTAGATAAAAAAACTCTTTTTTTCTAATACAGTAAATCTGTGTATGAACTGTGGTTTCCCAGTCCATACAAAAACTAACATCGTAAGGCCTCGACACTACCACCAAGTGGTTCTAACTGAAACTCTCACCTCTAGGGTCAGATCACACCATCGGCTTAATTGTGATTACAGAGTCTCCTCCCAGAGGAATCACCAGACGTGAGGGTCAAGTCAACGGTTTACCTAGAAAATCTAGTTCAGGGACAAGATTCATCGAAGGAGGGAATGATTGGTACATATTTCTATTGATATGACAACTAGTAGTAGACACAGTCCGTACCTCTAATCATTCCTAGAGACCTTCGGTCACACCGATTGACCACATGCAGCTACTCTCTTCCCCTTCCCTCCTACTCCCTGATCCTGATGGGATCCACAAAAGGGGGTGGTTGTATCATGTTGAAATGTACACCACCTCATGCTGTTCTCCTAGACCTGCTTCCACATATGCAGCTCTACAGATTCCTATGTCCTGAACACTTCCTCTTTTTGAAATAGTTTACACGCCGAAGTCTCTGTGACTAGTGCTAGTTTCCTGATTTCCCACTTCTAACATTCACTGGTTGTATCCGCTCGGCCAAAGAACATTCAACCACAATGTTTCTCTCTAGAATACTAACAAATGTAGTAATGAACAGAGGAAAAAGTGATGGCTCAGATGTTCCTAAACACACCTCACTAAGTGGTACAAGCTCTGATGGACTGATCATATCATATTCATCATCTACCAGGAATGATTGGTTTGCCTCTATGAATACTCAGCTACAAACATGTTGTCATGTCAAAGCTATAGAGTTCTAATGAACTGTCAGCCACCACATGATGCCAGTCCTCAACCACCTATAAGTGAGGCTAACCTCAGAACCTTAGGGGAATCTAATGCTGATACACATGATAGGAACTATTTCTATATGTTTCATCTACCAGAACCACCGGTTGAAACACTAGACCAATAGGCAGTCATATAGCTGATATACTACCGGAATGTAAAATCTCTGGAAACCATCAAACTACTGAAACCTCATCACTATGAAGACTATCCTCATGGTCACTCGTGGAAAAATACTAATAACTTTGATCAATATCTTCTCTATTAGTTTCTCAAATAGGCGGAAAACTTTAGTAATCGCCTCCATCTAGTCCTCTGCTACCTGAAAATATGTCACACCTCGTAACCTCATAGGGCTCTGTCTCAGGAACTCGTGCATCATGGTCAGTCGAAAAGCATTGTCCGCTAGTGTGACTGGTGGCATATACTACCCAATGGGTGGTGGTGCTGCTATTACACCACCCGAAGGTTCCAATATAGTAATAGGGCGCAATCATTAGAGCCTCGTCGCTCAGTCAGTCTTCATGGTGTACTCTCTCATAAATCTAAATAGCTGTCAATAGAGACCCATAGCTTAATGTACATGGACATTACATGAGTATTGTATAATACATAATACATAACAAAAAATTACACCCATGGACCGCAATAGTTCAGGGTCTTTGGAAACTTGGAACATAATCCTCTAATCATGGAGAAAGATCTTCAACGTCTCTCATATAGATCTTCCACATTTTTTTCCTTACCTAAAACCTTTCTTTATATCCTAGCGAAAATGAAACATATAAAGTGTGAGATCAAATTCTCAGTAAGGGTAATCATGGAGGAAATAAAACAAACCATCTACATTTGAACATAAAAATATGAACATAAAGTTTAAACATCAAGATATTGAGTTGTGAAATAAATCATGGAGAAAGTAAGTAATAGATCATAAAGGAACATTAATCATGATAAAATAACATGGGAATAAAACATGTAATTATTGAAACCATTAATCACATGATATTATTTCCATATTAACTAAATCATTGCTTCCAAGACCATCATAGTGGACAATTTACCTTTCTCAATCGAGTTCACTCCTCGTTTCAGTCCTGTATCACTTAACTGGATAAACTTGTCATTCCAGCCATGTATATCTCATGAGATATAAATATTTACCCAATGAATTAGAGGGAGATATAGGTCCCACCAATCTCATATTAAAATCATTCTTACGTATTCCAAAAAACAATCATAATTCATTCCTCATAACCCGAAGAATTAAATGGGTTTCATAAACATCATCCCATCTTAACATAATTAAAATTATAAAAAATGGATATCATTTCATCATAAGAAATCATCAAACAGTGTAAATAATAGATACATTATAATTGAAACATAAACATAATAGATAATGTTGTCTTGGATGTAAAATAGTTTTGATAAAACACTTTAAATGAATTCTTGAGGTAAATATACTTTCTTCTTCAAAATCAATTTCTTTTCACAAAATGCCATTGAATTTTAAAATAAAATGATTTTTATGAAAATAATAATGAAATATTTTAGAGGAATATTTAGAATAATTAGGCATTATGAAAACATAAAAAACTGTTAATTTTTTATAAGTTAAAAAATACATTCTCCTCGTACTTTTTTTGGAAAAGACAAAATGTTCCTCCTTTGGTAAACAAAAGAAAGATTCCTTCCATAACACATTGTAAAAGTCAAAGCGGGGTAAAAATGGCTTTAAAAAGAAATGGATGAATATTAAAAAATTTATGAAAAACCTTTTTATGAAAAAGGATGGAAAATATAACCCTAGTAAATACTTATATATAAGGAATCTCGGATAAAAATGAGATTTGAAAATTTATCCCTTAACTTATGTCCAATTTCATTCGTATGTGTCTGAGACTTTTCTATATTAGGTTTCAACCTGTTATAAACTTGTAACATAACCATAATAATATTTATGATATAATATATGATTAACTTATGATTTTATATTAATCATTCATTTGAAAATTCCATGTTAATGCACCGTTTTGGGTAAAATTGTTTCATTTATCGTACCTATTTTGACTTGTTGTTCTTGAAATTATTACCTATATTCTGATTTACATAATTCCAGAATAAAAAAAAGGATTTATATATAATATATTTTCACCTTATAAATATATATGATAGATGGATAAATCGAATGAAATACACCGTTCAGGGAGACGGTAGGTCGTACGTACCCATGAACGTTGTTTTCATTTCCTTATTGAATTTAATGGAATTAAGTAAATGAAACATATATGTACATAAATCCAGTATCATTATTATGTAATGTAATTCCTGATTATTTATTATATATACTTCAAAATAATACATGAATTGTTAATTATTTAAAATGAATCTCATCGCGTTCATGGAGACGATAGTCCGTACGTACACACAAGCGGCAATATCATTATTTTGATATTAAAATCATATTTAATTGGATGGTATATCATATATAAAGAATCATCATAATGTTATATTTATTATTTATATCATTTATACTCATTATTATACCCATCCAAATGATGAAATGTTTGAATAACATTCTACACCACGATGTGGAGATGGTAAGCCGTAGCACGCACGTGTGGTGACATTTTCATTCATTAGATGAATAAAATAACTAATATGGTTGTACAATTTTCATAATAACATCACATTATATATAATATACTAGATTTAGTTTTTTATAAAGGAGAAAACAAATAATGAGGATGTGGACGAAGAAAGGAAATTAATATAGGTGGTGAGATATTTAACTCTTCTTTGGGTTCTTCCTTTTTATTTGATAATAAGGGCTCCTTAAGTTGGAATTATAACATATGGAAGGCCTCTAGGATAAAGGTAGGATAGTTGAGACGGTATTTAGGCTGGGTTCGGCCATTCCAAATGGCTTTGAAGGTGTGAATTAGAGAGAAGGGGGAGTGTCCTTTCATAAGAGGGGTGAGGGGGACCTTAGGAAAAACATAGAATATTATTTTATAATAAATTTATTTTCGGTTTACAATGGCTCCAAAGTGTCTTATTTCGAGTCGAGGTGTATATGGGTCAAAATTCTCTAACCCAATTGGTTTTATAAATGTTCATGTAACCATTTTAACTATATCATTTAGATTTTACTCTATGTTCAATAATTTTACTTTTACCGTGTCTTCTTGTATTCTTACACTATATGTTAAATAAACTTATTCTAAACTAACAATAGTACCCCAATGTGTTAATTAATATCATATATATTATTTTATATGTATTTTTTCCAAACCTTAATTTTTTAGGACCATTATTAAATTAATAATATAATATTTGTTTTAAAAACTCTTTTATGTCAATTTTGACAGTATTTGTTATTTAATTTCTAAATTCAAAACATCATTATTACTTTGAAAAGAATTAATCTAAGAGACACTAATATTTTATATTAACCTATAAAATTAGTGTAATTCAAAAAAATCTTAAATTACATTTATCTGGATATTTATAAAATCAATTATGTTAATATTTCATTACTAAGGTAATTACGGCATCATCATTGTGTCATAAATAAATTGAATTATTTAAGGTAAAAAAATTATTAATAAAAAACTATTATTTTTGAAATATTTTTATCTTTCTAATTAACTTTTTAGTCAAATTTATCTTATGTATATCCTTATATTAAAATTTTTTTAGTTATTAAACATTGATTTAAACTATTTTAACTCTTCTTTAAATAAAATAATATTAAATGTCCAATTCAAATTCAAGTGAACTTAAAGGGTAGTATATTATTCCTATGGATTCATTGGTCTAATTAAACTTATCCAATAGAATTAAGACATATGGTAGGGTAATAATAATATCATTTTTACCCTTAATTACCCTATTTACTTTTAACCGTGGTAAATAAAAGTTATCAGATACTATTCACCAAAAATAATTTCCATCTCATTGAACCACATTTTACTTATTTATATCAACCATATCTGTTGGATTTTTTAAATTCAACTCACAAAAGCGGTAAAATTATGTTTTATGTAAATTTCCAAATGCTCATTAGAGGTGAGAAAAAGATAGTAAAAAGTTCATTAAATTTTTCATATATCTAAAATTATTATAAAATGCCTCCAATGAATTAAATTAAACATATATAGGTATTATGTATATATTTTTACCTAAAATAAAATAAAATAAAATAAATTATTATTTAAATAAAATGAAGGTTTTTACCAATAACTCAGTGTTTTCACTATTCATCAAAAATTAAATATTTTCAGAAAAATACCAAAACTTTCCCCTAGGCTAATTCCAATATTCTGAATCCAAAAATGAAGTCCATTTTCAAAGATAAAATTTATAAAAAATTTAAAAGTTTTTATTAGTATTTATAATGGCTACATTATATAATATTTTTATAACATATCATTGATTAGTGAAAGTCGATATTGCGTACAACTAAAGATATTGAGGAAGGTTTCTCTTTAGTGTAAAGCAAGACAAGAATAGTGTTGAGTATACTACAAGCAAATACGATGTTGCATATAGCACAATATAACCTTGTTGTAGCGTATAACACATGAAATCAAAAAAGGTAATAATATTTCTCATAAAATCCACGTATGTTACATTCTACCCCCCTTAAAATTAATTTTTCCATAAAAATTCATTGGGGTTATAAATTGTTTACAACTTGAAAGTTTAATTCATAGAAACCCACCACGTGAAAAGGAATACTAAAATATAATTTTAATAAACAAACGTATGAAATGCAACAGTTACCAAAATTAACTCATCTCTTAGTTACCACATATTGAATCATTAGTAAAAAAATGGATATGGAAGATAAATCTAACAATCAAGTTCTGATGGAGAGTGGTAGAGGACATGGCTATTAAAAAGACAACAATCACAAAGCTATAAATTTGTTATGATATAAGGTACCATATGATTCATCAGATATGAGAGAACTAGGACAACATTTTTGTTTTTCAATATCATTTCCCTAAGGATGAAGAATTAAAATAAATACTTACATTATTTTGGTACAATCTCACTATTGTTTGTGCCTTGAACAATTTACACATAATATCATAAAGAAATTAATTTGAATTTGTCTTTCCTGAAGTGTTAGCAGATCATGTGATATAATGATAAGTAATTTCATATGTCTCAAACATAATGATAGAAAAATTTATATACTCAAGTACATTTTATGGTGATAGTAACCGTATAAGATTCCCAAAATGGACTTATACTTCAACTATCATATTTATTAATAAAATAAAAATAATTTCTACTAACTATGGACTTCTTGTAGGCCATTAGTAGGTGATAAATGATTGTCGAACTCCATTGTGGGTTTGATTCCCACATCATTGTCCAACACAACAGGTTGTTTCCAAACCTACAAGTTTTCCTTTTTCTAAAACTATATTACTATAAAATTTCAGAAATAAAATCAAAAAATTATAGCCTTATGCAATACTATCTGATGTCTAAATTAATCCATTCCAATCATTAGGCCTATCGAAAATACTTATGTCCAATTTCTAGAAATTTCATCTACTGAGCATGTGAATACCTTCATTTATACCCCATATATCATAAGATTTTTCTTGTTGTTGGTCACATTCCAAAAATGTGAATACCTTAATCATGTATTCTATTGAAAAATGATTACCCATTGAACCTTAGTGAAAACATGAATTCTGTCAAATTTTAACTCTTTCCACATACCAAAATCCAAAAAACTTATATACTCAAACCATGATATCACATTGTCCTCATATCAGTCATGAACTTATTAATACTATCAAACATAGTATTTCTTGAATATCCCTTCATTATGCGCAAATCATAATCTGTCAATAAATATTTCAATCACTTTTCATGTTTACCAGAACCATATAATTATTGAAATACACAACAAACCAATACATAGATATTCCAATATTCCACGATACTAATGATGTGATTCCACAACACTATTTTGGAATCCTGTTACAAAAACACATAATCATTCCACCAGTTCATTTCTGTATTCAATATTAGTAATTGTGATCGAATGTGAATTCCATTTGTCTTTTTCCTTGAGAGGTTTTTGATGTCGACCATCATTAACCCTTTGATTAGGGCTTTGGTTAACATGATGCCCCATTTCCATTCACATGAAGCATTGAAGTGTGGGTGGGGAATTCTCTGTAGTCGGTTCTCTATTCTCATCATTAGCTACCTTTTTTCCATTACTTCGCCACTGAACTTCTCGATGAACTTTTTTCCACACATAAAACATTCTTTATTCGCTATAAGAAAATCTCCACCATGATTCCTTCCACACATTGAGCATAACAAAACATTCATGTTCTTTTCATCATTGTATAGAGATTTTTCCTTGAACTCCATCTTTAGTTTCTTGTAAAAACTATGATATATATATATTACACCAACTTCCAGTTCTACCTTTATAGAACAACTCACAATTTCTTCATATCTACTGATGTCTCTTATAGCTAATACCCTTCGAAGACTTTCTTTTAAGCCACTGAAGAATCGATCAGCATTACTTTCTTTTTGGATGATAAATCTAGATTAATACTTTTCAAGCCTTATAAAAATCACCTCATATATATCAACAAATTCATCATCCTTTTGATTATGCTCTTGGAACACATTTTCCATCTTTGTTCAAGAATATGAGGAAATTACTTGTCGAAAAACATGTACATGAACTCATCCCATTCCATGGATTCAATTTCATCGTGGGGACTTGTATTCTTAATTTGAGTCCACCACTGGTCTACTTCACCATCTAAATAGTAAACAACTAAAATGACATTAACATGCTCTGAACCGAGACGTATGAAAAATATCTTCTCAATGGTACAAATCCATTGTTCAAAAACATGTGGATAAGAAGACACACTGAATTAAGGTGGATGTATCCACATGAATTAATCAATATAATACTGTTCCATCCTCGTCTCATTTGGATGTCTAAAATGATTCATAGATTGTGTAAGTATAGAAATAATATTTTTCACTCCATCTCCCATAACATTGGTTTGGACAGGATTAAAATCATTGCATCATCCATTATACTGATCAACACGGTTCCATTGGGTTCCAACCATCATCTAAAACCCCAAATGAATAGTGTGAGAGGTAAAAAATAATACTAGGAAAAAATATAATCAAGGGGAGTACATTCAGTCTATAACAACTTAGGTTTAATTCTATGATTGTTACCATAATTATACTACTATTTCCTATACTTATACATAAACTTAGAGACAACCGTAGACATACCTTAGAAATATCATTAGGGATTTCACTAAATTTTCAACATCCGTGTTTCCGAACGTTAACTGAAAATTTTTTCAGATAAAAACTGTAGAAACCCATAGCTTGACGTACATGGAAATTGCATGAATATTTCATAATAATTAATACATAAAAAAAATTACACCCAAGGACCATAATTGTTCAGTGTCTTTAGATACTCAAAACATAATATTCTAATCAGGGTGACAGATCTTTAACATCTCCCATGATGATCTTCCACTTTGTCTTCTTACCTAAATCTTTTCATTATATCCTGGGGTAAATAAAACATATAAAGGGTGATATAAAATTCTCATTAAGGGTAATTATGTAGAAAATAAAACAAACCATGTACATTAGAACATAAAAATATGAACATAAACATTAAAATTCAAGATCTTGAGTTTTGAAATAATTCTTGAAGTATGTAATGAATATATCATAAATGAAAATTATTCATGATAAAATATCATGTGAAATATCATGTAATTGTGGAAACCATTAAGCGTGTGATATGATTTCCATAGTAACCGAGGCATTTCTACAAAGACCATCATAGTGGACAAAGTCCCTTATTGAATCGAGTTCACTCCTCATTCTAGTCCTATATCACTGAACCAGATTAACTTGACATTCCAGTCATGTTTATCTCATGAGATTTAACTCTTTACCCAATGCATTGGAGGTAGATATAGGTCCCACCAATCTAAAATTGAAATAATTCTTATGTGTGCCACAAAACAATCATAAATCATTCATCATAACTGAATCAATAAAATGGGTTTCATAAAATTCATCCCATCATAACATAATCCATATATAAAATTGATATAATTTAATCAAAAGAAAAATAAAACAATTTAAATAATATAGACATTATACTTGAAACCTAATCATTCTAAATAACTTCATCTTTGATGAAATATAGTTTGGAAAAAACACTTGAAATGAATTCTTGAGGAAAATATACATTCTTCTTCAAAATCATTTTATTTTCAAAAAATGTTGATCAATTTTAAAAGGAGAGTATTTTGTTGAAAATAATCATGAAATATTGTATTGTAATCGTTATGAAAATTTGGTGTAATGAAATTGTAATAATCTATTCATGCCGTATAAGTTAAAAAACATTCTCCTCATACTTTTGCTAGAAAAGTCAAAAAGTTCCTCGTATGGTAAACAAAAGAAATAGTCCATCCATAAAACAATGTAAAATTCAAAGAGGGGTTAAAATGAAATTAAAAATAAATGGATGAATAATAAAAAATTTATGAAAAACATTTTTATGTACATGGATGAAAAATATATCCCCAGTAAATACTTCTGTATAAGAAATCTCAGATAAAAATGAGATTTGTAAAAGTATCCCTTACCTTATGTCTAATTTCATCCGTATGTGTCCGAGAATCCTGTATAGTGGGTTTATACATTTTATTAACTTGTAACATAACCATAATAATATTTATGATATCATATATGATTTACATATAAATTTATATTACTCTTTCTTTTTTTAAATTCCATGTTAAAGCAGCGTTTTGGGTAAAATCGTTTCATTTATCGTTTGTGTTTAAACTTTTTTTTCATTATATTACTACTTATATATTTATTTAAATAATACCAGAATGTAAAACATGATTTACATATAATAAATCTTTAGCATATAAATATATATGATAGATCGATAAATGGAATGAAATACACTATTCATGGAGACGGTAGGTTGTACGTACGCATGAACACTTTTTTCATTTCCTTATTGAATTGAATGGAATAATGTAAATGAAACATATATTTACATAAATCCAGTATCATTATTATGTAATATCTTTTTTGATTATTTATTATTAATAATTTATAATCATACTTGAATGGTTAATTATGGAAATTGAATATAATCGCGTTTGTAGAGACGGTAGTCCGTACATACGCACATGCGACAATATCATTCATTTGATATTAAAATTGTATATAATTCCATAGTATATCATATATAAAAAATCGTAATATTGTTATATTTATTATTTATATAATATATACTCATTAATATACTCATCCAAATGATGAAATGTTTGAATAATAAACTACACCACGACGTGGATACGGTAAGCCGTACGCACGCACGTGTGGTGACTTTTTCATTCATAGGATGGAAAAAAAACTAAGATGGTTGTACAATTTTTATAACAACAACACAGTATATATATGATAATGGTGTTATTGGTTTATAATAGAAACAACAAATAAGGAGGAAGTGGAAGAAGAATGAAACTTGAAATAGGTGGTGAGATATTTACCTCTTCTTCGGGTTCTTCCTTTTTGATTTGATCCAAAGGGCTCCATATGTTTTAATTATGAATAAAAAAAGGACTCCAGGATTAAGGGATCATATTTAAGTGGGTATTTTGTTTGGGTTTGGCTGAGAAAAATGGCTTTAGAGAGGTGACTTAGAGATATGGTGGAGTGTCCTTTTATAAGAGGGTTGGGGGGCACCTTAGGAAAAACATAAAATATTATTTTATAATAAATTAATATTCTGTTTAAAATGGCACAAATGATACTTATATCATGGATAGGGTGGGGATGGGTCTAAATCCTCTCATCCAATAGGTTTTAGGCAATTTTTGGTTACCATTTTATCCTTAAAATTTAGATATAACTATAAGATAAATAATTTAACTTTTATCGAGTCTTCATTTATTGTTACACAATATGGTTAATAAACTTACTATAAACTCCTGATCGAACACCAATGTTTCATTAATGTCATATATATTATTATTAATGACTATTGGCTGAACCTTATATTTTTGGACCATTATATCAATTAATAATATAATATTTGTTTTAAACACACTTTAATGTCAATTTTGACACTATTTGGAATTTTGTTTTTTCTAAATTCATAATACAATTATTACATCGAAAAAAATCATATAACAAAGAAAAATATGTTATATTAACCTATAAAATTACTGTAATTCTTAACAAGTCTCAATTTACATTTATTTGGGTATTTATAATATCAATTATGTTAATATTTCATAAAAAAGGTAATTACTTCATCATCATTGTGTCATTAATAAATTAAATTATTTATTGTCTAAATACTGTAAATAAAATATGATTATGTATGAAATATTTTTATATTTTTAATGAATATTTATAGTAAAAATTATCATATGTATAACCCTCTATTAAAAATGTTTAAGTTATTAAACATTGATTTTAACTATTGTAAATATTCGTTAAATAATATAATAATAAATGTCCTAATCTAATCCAAGTGGACCTAAACGGTAATATTTTATTACTAATGTTTTTTTTGTCGAATTTCACTTATATAATAGAATTAGGACATGTTTTAGTGAAATAATAGTATCATTTTTACCCTTAATTACACCATTTACTTTTAATTGTGGTAAATGAAAAGTTAAAGGTTACTATTCAACAATAGTTATTTTCATCTCATTGAACGAAATTTTACATATATATATCATCCATGTATCTTGGAATTTTGAAATTCAACTCAAAGAAGCCATAAAATCATGTTTTATATAAATTTTCAAATGCTCTTAGTAGGTGTGTAAAAGACGGTAAAAAGTTCAATAAAATTTTTATATATCTAAAATTATTATAAAATTTCTCCAATGAATTACACTGAAAATATATAGGTATTATGTAACTATTTTAACCAAAAATAAATTTAAATAAAATAAATAATTATTTAAATAAAAAGTCGGTTTTAACAAATAACTTAGTGTTTTCAATATTCATCAAAAATTAAAAGTTTTCAGAAAAATACAAAAAATTCACCCTAGGCTAATTTCGATATTCGAAATCCAGAAATGAAGTTCATTTTGAATGATAAAATTTTGAAAATTTAAAAAATTGGGTATTACTATTCATAATTTCCAATTTATATAATATTTTAATAACATATCGTTGTTTAGTGTAACTCGGTATTGCATACAATGCAAGTTATCGAGGAAGGTCACTCATTCATATAACTCAAGCCATGAATAGTGTTGCATATACTACAAAATAATACGTTGTTGTGTATAATGCAAGATAATCTTGGTGTAGTGTAAAACACGAGAAATCAATGAAATTAATAATATTTCTCAAAAAAATTATGTGTGTTACACTATATGCGAGGAGGCATCATGAACAGATGCGACACTATCATAATATTATACCTAGTGAGCTGACCAGGTTCAGATGTCTTAAAGAAAACTTTTGGAAACACAGACCCAATCAGTGTTTTCATGCACCGAGTAGGAAATCATAAGTCGCGGTCCTGGTGTATGGATATGATGGCCACCGCACCAACACTGGACTCTATAAACTGATAATCGCACTCACTACACTGAACACTATTGCATCACAAGAAAGATCAGTGTTCGATGTTCTGCTGTAGAACCGACTCCTCTGATACCAATTTCTCACAACCCATCCTCTAGGGCCCGTATTGTGACTACCCCAAGCCCGCCGTCCAAAGGCCAGGGGCCGGCGACTAGCACCAAAAGGCATAAATCCATAAACTGGTAAGGAATTTCCTTTATAATAGTAAACAAACACAACAGATTGGGTAACTGGAATTTAAACACTATGTAAAACTATATACAAAAGATGAGTGAGAATGAAAAATGGGCCAGAAATACAAGCCCAACAGTAAAGTACAAGGAATGGAAAAATAGGTACAACTAAAAAGACAAATATTTAGATGGTGTATATTATCTCCTAGACCGTCCACCATGGATCCCACCTAAAGGGTAAGTACAGATAGCCTCCTCATCACTCCACGACCGTCCATCTTCTCCGGGTACAGTCTTGTCATGAGGTCCCCCTCCAGGTAGCGTCCAATCCTCGTACACTCCACCTCAGTCATCACTGTCCATTGTCTACATCCAACACAACAATGTGCGGTCATAAACCATTTAGGGGTGATTATAACGATACTCCATTGAGAACCTAATACCCTCAGGGTCCCAAAAAATCAATCAAGTATAAAAAACAACGTATGAATCAATAGATAACCATTACTTAGGTATATGCCCATTCATATACCTATGTTATCTAGTATCCCATGTCAATCATGAGTAAAACACAATGTTCATTGACTCCGAAAAAACCAGGATTTTCATTATTGAATCCACAACTGTTTGAGAACTCCTTCTCTGTCAAGAACAGCGGGTCTGTCACGACACCAAGGTTCTTCTCACTAACATTGGACTGCTGAGGTACTCCACCTATCAAGTACCACAGGTCTGGTTCCTACTACATGGCGATCCTCCGCAATGAGTCTACCACAAACTACGAGGTGCTCCTCTTCCATGGTTCTGCAACCATCTACCAGGTGCTCCCCACTGGGCTAGTCGAATTGGTCAAGCAGTTGTCAGTTCTGTTAGCTACTAGGTCTCGGCACTATGTCTTCTCATCACTGGAAGGATCCACTCCCCGAGCTACTGTGAAGAATTACAACTGTTATGGAGTCTCATCTATAAGTACCTATATGGCCAGTCACATCAATGGGATTTCAACACAACAGACGGTGCACCATTAGGATGCCTGGTCTATCAGTTATTGGCATTTTCGTTCCAGGGGCCCAATTATTTTTCAAGTTCAAACCAACCCGGCCTTACACCAATATTGTCTGAAACTCCAGTAGGGTGTACCATATGAATTTTCTCTCTCTATGATTTATGTCTCCATAGACGGTTCGTCGATCGAACACTCGTAGCCCTAGATATGGTTGAAATGGTGTAAAAAGGCCATAGTGGGTCTGTGTCTTGTCTGACCCAGTCAGACTAACCTAGCCCGACCCCTTTCACCTGTCTGACCTGACCTGAGGGGAAGGAAATGCAACTGTGTGGGGCCCGGGCCGAGGGGGCACCCCAGTCCGAAGGCACAGCTTGGCCCGATGGTGTCCTGGCCTGAGGTGTCCTGGCCCGTGGCCTGGTGGCCGGCCCACGTGGCCTGGCGGGCTAGCCCACATGGCATGGTTGGCCACGTATGGGAGTGGGATGCCGCGCCCCTTGTTGTCGAGCGGAACATGTGCCTTGCACTGGTTTAGGTAACCCGTGGGACTCAAGGGGTCCCTCCTATTGTGTGCATCAGCATCAAGCTCAGCCAGCCACCCTCTGTTGTCTGTCGTGGCCTATAGCTGTGGTACCCCTGCTCCGCGTGGCGTGACGGCGCCACACCTCCTCCACCATGTCCTGGCCTGGCTATAGCATCTAGCTCTTCCGCGAGGTGCGATGGAACCGTGCCCACCATGCGACCATCATGGCCTTCGTGGCAGTGGCCTGCTTCTTCCAGTGCGGTGCGATGACACCGCTCCCTTCCAGATCCGCCATGGCCTGCCTTGGCCACGCGTCTGTCCTCTACGAGGCACGGCGGTGCCTCACAATTTTTGCGTCCCGGCATCCATGCGCCACAAGCTTTCTTCGTGGTTGGCTCATTGTCAGTTGCCACGTGTAGCATCTGCGTCATCACCAAACAAGAACTAACAAAATGGGAGGGTTGGGTTGTGTTCGTGCTGTCTGAACCCACCTCATTACGATGATATCATTCGGTTCTCAAAGAACACAACATACGACGGGGTATATATGGTAATATACAATCATAAAAATAACCCCTACCACAATTTTTGCTCATTGGCGGAGAAAGGAGGTTACATTATCATTGATGATGTTTTTCGCCGGCGGAATCTTCTCCGTTGACGCGGATGAAGTTCGTTGGAGATGGCATGGGTGTTCTTCGTGGGTGTCTCTTCCCTTTCATTCCCCAGTTGATGAAGGAAGAAGATAGTGATGGTTCTTCATGACCTTAATTGAGTGGATATTCTCTCAATTCATCCAAGTCTCCACAAACGAATTATGCAAATCAAAATAAACTAATCGCATAACCTTTATTTTAAATGTTTGGCATGAATTCAAATGGATTCCAATAATTAATTAATGAACCATTAATTAATTTATGCAGTGTGGCACACTTATGAGGGAAGGTGAAGAGGCTCCCCAATTAATTGGGAGTTCCATTGGGTTAAAGGAGTTTAAAGATCATGTTAGCCCCACCTTGGTCGAATTATATTTATCCAATAGAATTATTACTAGTTTTAGTGTAATTATGATATTATTTTTACCTATAATTACCCTATTTACTTAAAATAGTAGCAACGAAAAGTAAAATGTTATTATTAACCAAAAACTATATTCATCTTATTGATCCACATTATACTTACTAATATTAACTTTTTCTCTCATATTTTTTAAATTCAACTCACAGAAGTAGTAAAATTATGTTTTATGCAAATTTACAAAAGCTTATAGGAGGCTGGTAAAAGACGCTAAAAAGATCAATAAATTTTTTATATCTGTAAAACTATTTTTAAATGACTCTAATGAATTACATTGAACTTATATAGGTATTATGTATCTATTTTAACCTGAAATGAATATAAATATAATAAACAATTATTTATATAAAAAGTGAATTTTAATCAATAACTTAGTGTTTTTCACTATTCAAGAAAATTGAATGTTTTCAAAAAAATACCAAAAATCAACCGAAGCTAATTTCGATATTTCAAATCCAAAAAGTATGTTTATTTTGAATAATAAAATTTATAAAATTTTAAAAAATGGGTATTACTATTCATAACAGCTAGTTTGGTCATGGTGTGTTAGAATCTCAAAGATGCATACAATGAAAGTAATTGCGTTATTCAAAGGGAAACATATCATGGATGATTGGGTGTTACATTTTACCCACTATAAAATAATTTCATTCATGAAAATTATAGAATATTATTGCACAATAAGAATCAGGTGGTTGTTCATTATAAGTTCCTTGGATTCCCATGTTGCCTCTTCCATCTTAAGTTTTCCCCTTAGAACTTTTTTCAGATGAGTTTTCTAGTTTCTCAGCACTTGTTCTCTTGTATCAAGAATATTGATAGGCTCATCACAATAATACAGATCAGGTTCTAGTAAAATTTCCTCACAGGGGAGTATATGAATTGGGTCAGGCATGAATTTTCAAAATAGTGATACGTGAAAAACATCATGAAATTTTGACAGACATGGAGGCATTTTCAAATGGTAAGCTACAACCCAATTCGTTCTAAAATTTAGTAAGTACGATGTACATGGTACTTAATTTTCCCTATTATATAATCGTATAACTCCTTTCCATGGTGATTAATTTAAGAAAACATGATCTCCTCCCTAAAATCCAAATCCTTCCATCGGTTGTCAGCATAGCTCTTCTTCCTACATTGACCTACTATGATGTGGGTTTGGATAACCTTCACCTTTAACATCATTTACTCATCATGTTTTGGCCCTACGAGTTTTCATTCAACAACAACATCCTAACATGTTGGTGTGCGGCATATCTTTCCATATAATGCTTTATATGGTGCCTTCTGAATACATGAATGGAAGCTATTGATATAGGAAAATTCAACCTGAGGTAAATTTTAATCCTACATACCTTGAAAGACATGTGAGATGGATTTCAACATGTCTTCTATAGTTTGAATAGTTCATTCTGATTTCCCATCGGTTTGAGTGTGGTAGGTAGGGCTCAAACGTAGTTCAGTATCTAGGCCCTTCTGAAGAATTTTCCAAAACCATGATGTAAAATGGGGATCATGATCGGAATCAATAAATAGGGTTGCTTCATGAAGTCTTAAAACTTCATTAATATAAAATTTATCCATACGTTCAAGTGGTAAATCTTCTCTTATAGCAAGAAAATGTGTTGAATTAGTATGACGATCGACAATGACCCATATTTCATCATTCATTCTAGGATTCTTTGATATCCCCATGACAATGTCAATAATAATATTATCCCATTTCCACTCATGTATGGGAAGAGGTTGCATGACTTCTTCTAGGTAGTTTCCTTATAACTTTTACTTCTTTACAAACCCTACATCTTGACACCAAATTAGAAATCTCCCTCTCTGTGTTGTCCCACCAAAAATGATCCTTAAAATCTCTATACATCATAGTGCTACTAGGGTGTATAGAGAAATTGGATCTATGAGCATCATCAAAAAATTACCTTTTTAGATTTGTTAAATCGGTAACACAAAGTCACTTCCCAAATTTTTAAATCCAATCATCAAATATGAAGTCCCTCATTCTCCCATTATTCACATATTAAATATTCTATTAAAACTCCTCATCATCAGTTTGACAACTCTTTATCCTCTCTAGTAATGATGGGTTGTCAACCATTTGAAAAGCATTGAGGTTTCACATTCCTAGGTTATTATCATATCCATCTTTACCAGATCTATGAAAATATGAAATCATAATTCTTGAGTAGTTAATGCCATCACATTTTCTACATGTTGACTTCTTTTTTTTGGAAAATATACTTAAAACTATTGTGACCAATATAAATCTCACATTTTTCACCATATAAATAGTGTCTCCATATCTTCAGAGCAATGATTATAGCTGATAACTCAATATCAGGACGAGATAGTTTTTTCATGAATTTTTAGCTTCCGTGATGCATAGGCAATAATTCCATCATTCTACATAAGGGAAAAATCATGTCCATTCGTCAAATCATCACTATAAATATCAAACCCATCATTTTCGGATGGTATAGTCAAGATAGTAGAAATGAATATTATTCTCTTCTATTTATCAAAACATTTTCACACACTTTTTTCTAAACAAATTTAATCCCTTTATGTGTGAGCATGGTTAATGGGTTATCCAACAAGGAAAAATTCATGATGAAACGTCGATAATAAACTGCTAAACGAATAACACTGCGTACCTCAGTTATTCTCATTGGTGCTGGATATTATTGGATTACCATGGTCTTTGAACGATCAATAGAGATTCCATACATAGAAATAATATGGCCGAGGAATGAAATCACCTAAATCCAGAATTCACACTTTCTAAATTTCCCATATAATTCATTTTTTCTAAGAGTCCTTAGGATAATGCGTATGTGATTTTTATGATCATTGTATCTTTTTGAGTATACCAAAATATCATCAATAAATACCACTATAATGTTATCATGATTTTCCTCAAAAAAACTATTCATTATATCGATAATGTCATAGGGTGCATTAGTCAATCCAAACAGCATTATTGTAACCTCGTAATGCATGTACCTGGTTCGATATATTGTTTTTGGAATGTCTCCCTTATTCAAACACAATTGATGATATCCATATTGAAGGTAAATCATTGAAAAATATTTAGCTCCATGAAGATGGTCAAATAAATAATCAATGAGAGGTATGGAATACTTTTTATTTATTGTTATAACATTGATCTCCCTATAGTCAATGCACAACCTTATAGATCCATCTTTCTTCTTAACAAAAAGACCAGAGGATCCCCAAGGAGAAACACTAGGGAAGATGAATACCTTATTACTCAATTAATCTAGATGTTTCTTTAAATCCACTAATTCCACATTGTCCATTATATAAGGGGTCTTCGATATGGGCCTTGAACCCGAAATTAAATCAATGGAAATTGAATTTCTCGTTCTGTAGGATGTCCAAGTAAATCCTCGGGAAACACATCAACATATTCATGGAAAATAGGTACATCATCTATTTGAACATTTATTTCCTCACCCATTGTTATTTCATTCTCTTCCTCCCCAATAATTGAATTTAGTTGAGCTACTGGGGATGAATCTAGATAAGAATCATTTGGTGATGTTTTTTCTCTAAAGATATGGGACTCCTTATCATTATCAAGAATTATAACCTCATTCTTCTTAAAATAAATTTTCGAATCATGGTCCACAAGAGAATCCATACCAAGGATTAAATCAAATTCACACATGGGTATGATAATGTGATTAGAAGATATAGAACATTTATATGACCTAATGGGAACTGATTCACAAAACATTGTTGTAACGATACAACAATTATGTGTTTTTACTAACAACCCACTTGTCAATTCGAATTGAAAATATCTAATTTTTTTAGAAAACTGGGAAGATATGAAACAATGATATGATCCAGAGTCAAATAAAGCATTGTCTAAACTTGAGGAAACCATTAAATTACCTGCCACCATGTCATTTGGACCTTCATCCACAGCAGCAGTGATCATATGAGCCTGGCCTTTCTCCCTTGGCCTATTATGATGTAAGTTCCCTTGGATCATGAGATATTGATTAGCATAATTCCCCCTTTCTCTACAATTGTAGCATTCAATAGCCTCTTTCTTCCCCATGAAATCACGAGCTTAGCGGCCTTCTTCACCGCACTTGTATCAGGCTCCCATTACCTTCTGAAAAGCATTAGGGTGTTTCTTCGCACATTAACCATAGGATTGATATTTAAACTATTCTATTAATCCCCTTATTTCCATTTACAGAGTGTTTCTAAGATCTCTTCTATTCCTGCTTTGCTTTATAATCGCAAGACATAAATAATTCTTTTTTTATCTTGATAGCACATGAGACAATATCTTCGTATGATGTGAAGGTTTGTGAGACTAATGCTTGATGAGGAAATGGTTTTATCCAATCAAATAATTGATTAATATTATTCATTGGGTTAAATATATAATTTTTTGCATTCCTTGCTAATATTGTAAAGTTAGCCTTATATTTTGTGAAATTATCATCCTCCTTTTTGTCTGAGACTCAGAAACTTCCCATCCCTATCCGCTCGATGGTCATAAGGAAAATATTTTTAAAAAAATATCTTTTACCTACCTCCATTACAAACATGATACTTCACTATCTTCCTTTGTATTTTTAATCATTGACAACCATTGATCTGTATCTCCCATGAGGTGATAAACTGTAATTACAACTTTTTCTATTTCACTACTCCGCAAAGCGTGAAATATTTTCTCTAAAGAATTTATCCCTTTCTCAGCTACTAGTAGATTTTTACACCCATTAATTATTGGTGGTTGTTACCTCATGAATCATTATAACATTGATCCATTATGTTCTGGATCTAGGTGCTCCATATGGGTAAGGATATATTTAATAACCTGAGTGAGTTTCACTAGTATGCTGATAAGCTAATCAGCACCAATTTCATTACCACCTCAAGTATAAGTATATTTAGTAGGAAGGAAATCCATACATGGATTATGTGGATTGATATAGTTTTTATTCCTTCAAATAGGCTCCATTTATTAAAAATGGCATACAATATATTAGTTTATGATTCACAATACATAATACCAATCATGTAAAACAATTATGATAAATAGAATAGTTTATGGATATAATCCATAAACCTAAAAATGTTTTTGTTGATAATGTAAATCCTCATAAAACCTGCATAATGGGTTTTAATGAAAATGAGAATTATCCAAAACATATCCCCAAGGTGTCTGGTAACCAAGTGTTAAGCAAGGATTGTTGTCGTGCACCAGTTATTGTTCGGTTCTAGCTCAAAGATGTGTTTTTAGGTTTTACCCCTAGGTATATCTGTGCCAGAGCTCCCTCTACCAGATCATATCCAAACATAGATGTATTTCATGTAAAAATCACAAAATATCTATGGTACCAAAATTCTAGGAATGTCTTCTATACTAATCATCAATGTAGTTCTTAGGGTAATGTTCTCTTGCCATGTTTTTTCTAAATCTAGCTTCCATGGTTTGTAGTAAGCTTCCTCTGATTCCAACTATAATTCCCTGACCCCAGTTACCAAAATTCATTGCATTATTAAATAATATTTTCATGATCACAAGGGATGAAATCTGGAATGACTAATCTTTTTGGTATCCTTGGAAGTACTAGAAAAATTCATAAGTTTTTCATTACATCATGAAATAGAAACAACATCAAAATTTTGTCCCCTGTTGACTCACTAATATCATTAGCATATCCCTATAGGTCAACCAAAATATACATCTTCACATCCTAGGAAAAAATAAAACATATTAAGGGGGTGAGCTTAGATGCTCAGTATGGATAAAAATATAAGCAGAATCATTCATAAATAAGCATAAAATATATAACGCAATGTATAAGACTAAAACAAAAGCCTTTTAAACTTATACATCTGCATAATATGGAAAAGATAAAATCAAATAATTCCATTTTATTATTCAAATGGATATTCTACTAATCGAATAATCACATGAAATATCAATGGCCACACACATAGTGATGGAATGCATAATACCAGACTTCATAACCACATTGTCAAGGCCTTGTGCCAAGACTACAAATAATATTTTGTCATGGCCATGTTCCAAGACTAAAAATTTTATTTTTTAAAGGAATACTTCCAAGATAATAGTTTTTCCAATGAGACCTACGCATGAATCGAGGAGCAATATCAGCCTCAACCTATTACTTACTATGTCTAATGCATTCCTCATATGAATACGTTTAAACATAACATAAACATTCATATGAAAAAAATCATACAAAATGTCAGTACTTTATCCATAAAACATGAATGGTGTAAAAATTACAGATCTATAGTCAAACATATAACAAAACCTTCAATAAAATATGTATTTTTTGTATCATAATAAATTAACTGCAATCAAGCTTAAAATCCATTAAATGATGTTGACAGAGATGAAATCAAATTTCTTTTTGAAAAATATCTATTTCTACTTTGAAATCATTTAAAAGTCATATAATTATAAAAGAAAACACATATTTTTAAAATATTATTATAATTTTGTATAGGATTCATTGATGATGACATAAGGGAGGAAAATAGAAACACCCACTGTATTAGTAAAAAAAGTCATTTGTACCTTAACTTTGTAGAAAATGCCATAATGTACATTCATTGGAAAATGACAGAAAGATTCATTTCAAAAAATATATTATCAAATAAGGGTTAAATGAGTTTAATTGATATTATATTAAATATTAAAAATGGTTTGAATTAATTTTTAATAATACACGGATGTGGATGATAAAGAGGTCGCAGTATATACATACATAAAAACAACATGAGAAAATAAAGTGATTGTGAAATTAACCCTTACCATGTAGTAATCTGTTTTTTTGGGTATGTTAATGTCCTGTATAATAGTTAAATCATAGTTATTAAATTATAATATATATATATATACATAAATATGATATCTTATATGACTATATAATACTTCATTGTTTACAATATTTAATTAGAATCATCGTCGTGGGTGTTTAACTTATTTGTTTTCCCTTATATGATTTGTTACGTATGACATGTTTTTTATGAATAAGATTTATTTTATTTCTATACATAATTATATTATATTATCAATCATTATTTTGAATCATAAAATGAAAATTATTCTTGAATGATTACAATGGGGATTGAATCTCATCGCGTTCGTGGAGACTGTAATACCTACATACGCATGAGTTAAAATAAAATTATATATGATGGTTAAATCATATGTAGTTGGATAGAATATCAACTATAATAAATCATTATCTTTTTATATTTATTATTTAAATTAGTTATATTCATTTTTATACCCATCCAAAATAATGACGTGTTTGAATAACAAACTACACCATGAATTGGAGACGGTAAGCCGTAAATATGCACATATGATGCCATTGTCATTTATAGGTTGTATAGAATAACGAATATGGTTGTACCATATTTATAATAATATCATAGTGTAAGAGGATACTGAATTTATTATTTTTGAATGGAAAAAACAAAGAAAAAGTTTGTGGAAGAAGATAATAACTTGAATGTGGTGATGTAATATTTACCTCTTTTTTGGGTTTTTCCTTTTAATTTGATGAAAAGGGCTCCTTAGTTTTACTTTAGAACCAAAGGATGTTCTCAAGGATGAAAGGTGGAAATTTTGGAGGATATCTGGGTTGGTTTTGGTTGAACCAAAGAGATTTGGAGTTGTGAAATTTGTTGAGTCAATAAGGATTTCCTTTGGACTTTTCAATTTTTTCATGTTTGGGGGAGATTGTTGAGTCATTATGGTCTAATTATGACTTTACCATTCCTTCCTGTTTTGAAAATCACAAACACCTTATCTTAGCGAAAATCACATTTTACCCTGTGTTTTACTTCTATAAGGAAAATTTCTCATCCCAAGGAAATTTATCCTCACCATGTTTTCATTGTTTATATCATAATTTTTATAAGTGTAAAATTCAGTTTGTAGCCAAAACCTTGGATTCCTATAATTACATAGATATGAAGAATTGTGTCTTTAGACATTGAATTCAGACTCTGGGTTCATTGAATTCAGACTCCAAACTCTTCTGAGTTCTGACTCTGAGTTCTCTGAATTCAGACTCCAAACATTTCTGAGTTCATACTCCGAATTCTAATGAATTAAAATTTTGAACATTGTATGTTATGACCCTTAAATATTATGAACTCTGACTCTAAAATTTTTAAGATCATGTTCCAAATTCTTGTGAACCCATACTCTGAATTTCCTTGAAATTCACACTCTGGAATTCTATAGACTTCATGCTCTAAATTCCATAGAAAATAGAATCTGTATATCCTTTTATTGTAGACTCTGAATTAATTTTTTGTTAGACTCTGAACATTTATTTTCTTACAAGCTGAATATTGGGTTTTTGTAATGTACCAATATTTCTGAATACACTTGTGTTTTTTATAAAATGATATCATGCAATACGTTACCAACATACCATTGTTTGAGTGACACGTGTACAGTTCCCTTAGAAATTCAAGGAAAAATATGACCATTGGAAGAGAGATCCAACCATTAGTGATATGCCTATAAATAAGAGCCCATTATTAAAGAGCTCAAGACTGTTCTATGACTCTATAGATTACATACTGTTGAAGTGATTTCTAGAGAGATTTTCTCATGCTTATTGTGTACTGATATTCTTTTTCTGATTTTCTTCGTGCTACTCTGATTTTTGCAGTGAATAATCAAGTGTTTCCAGGGATAGGAAGAAAGAGGTGCTGACTACATTGAAGTTGAGGTCTTGCGGGGATAACAAGACAGACTCTGATCTTCTTCTCGAGGGCGTACCCTGGTATGGGTAAGACATACTTTCTTGAAATTATAATTCAAGGTACCTTTATCAATGGTTGTTGGATACCCTTCTCTTTGGGTTAAAATACTTACTACTTATTACTTGTTTGTTTCATGATATTCGCTAAATTTTATTTATTGATGAAAGTATAACTATCTTATACTTCCTTATTCTTGTACTCTAATTTGGAGAGATTTTATATGCATTAAGGTAGATTTTTATTATTTTAAACATTGATTAAGTCTCATTTTATGGAACCATATTTTCATATTCACATTCTCATAATAATATTTCCGGAATCGAGAAATTGTTTAAAACTAGAGGCTTTGTGAATTACCTTTATTAACCATGTTAAACATAAGCATCCTTAAAAGTTCCAAAGATGATTTTTAAAGTGTACAATTCACCCTCTTGTTTTTTGAGCATCACTAGATACTACATACAATATCAATCTTATTTCAATCATAAATTAAGTATTATAGAGTATATCATACTCACATACCATCTCAATAATTGGTATCATAGGGTTGGTTAAATATGAATTAATCTCAAGATTATATTTAGAAGAGAATTTTTCTTCATCTACTTATTTTCGGAATCATATTTTCATAATCTCATGTCTGGATTCATTTAATTTAAAGACACACTTATTCAATATTTTTCATGCTGGGGAATATTTTCCTAGTTAAAAATCTTTTTCTATTTACAAGTTTTTGTGGAAATATTTTCCTTAAGATGGCAGGAATCAATGTCGAATCCATACACAATCTCAATCAAACAAGACCACATATTTTTGATGGAAATTATTATGTGTATTAGAGATATCCTATGAAGTCATTTATTATCAATACTGGAGTAGTTAATTTTTTTAGGCATACTGGAGGATATAAAATCCCTGAGTAGGAGGTTAGTACCTTTACTAATCAAGAAAAGCATGAATATCAACTAAATTATAAGGTTCACAATACATTTATTTATTTGATGACCAGAAATATATATAGTCAAATTTCATCATGCGAAGTAGAAAATTGTATATGGAAGAAACTTGATGTTACGCACTCTGTTACATCCAATGATATAGAGACAAAAGGAGCTATGTTGAGATCTGAATTCCATGGATTTAACATTACTTATGGAGAACCTATAAGCAAATTTCCGAAAAGGATTATGACTATCATGAATATTTTATTGTCTATGGGAGAAAAAGTTGTGGATGATGTGGCTCTTGTAGATAAGATCTTAGACATCATGCCAAATGAGTGGGAGTCCAATAGAACTGCTATTGATGAGAACATAAAAGTTACATAGATTTCTCTTGATGAACTTTTTGGAACTCTTCTTTAACATGAAACCAGAATGAAGAGAGATGTTGATATCATTAAAAAGAAAAATGGGAATGGAAGTGTTCCTTTTACTACAAAATCAAATCATATGAAATCCAAGACTCCTGGGAGAGTTGAAATATCAAAATCTATGTAGGTTATTATATAATTTAAATCTAGTGGAATTGAATCTTCATGAAATGAGATATAAAATCTTTCTTGAAGTATGAATAATATTTTCGGAATGAAGAACATTCAATCTATATATAAGAAAAAGTAATGGAATGATAAGAATGATTTGGAAGTCACATGTTATGAATGGACGATAACTGGATATATAAGACCTGATTTTCATATGCTTAAGAGAATAGAAGGAAATGAAAATCATTTTGAGAGAAACAGAAAGAAATAGAACAAATCTAATGATAATAATGTCTTGAAAGATAATGAAAATAGAGTGCCAGTGGTGGTGACTCTTCATATGAATCATCAGATTATGAATCTTCTGGACAGAAGAATGTTAGTCTAATAGCCAGATTACCTATTGAAAATCATTTCTTGATGTCTAAGGTACACAATGCTGAATCAATGGCCAATGTTTCATTAAATGGAAATTATAGTAATGATAAATATTATGAATCATAGGATGAAGTGTCTTTTTCTGATGAAGATAATATAATACCTACTTATAAAGAAGTTTCTAGGTTTTCTAAACTCCTTCAGATTGAGAATTCAAAACTCATGAAAAATGTTGATAAGGAAAATTCAAGGAATATTATTCTTACCAAATAGATATCAGATCATTATAATGATCTTGATAAGAAAAATTTTGATTTTGAAAGTATTTCAAAATATTTTGAGTAAGTAAATTATGATAAGAATAAAAATTCTAAGGATCTAGAAAATGTAATTTCTAAGAAATTTTTTTTCGAGCCTTACTCTAGTTCCAAATCAGATGATTATGAAGACAAGGAAGTAGTTATCAAACTAAAATATGAAATTTTTTCATTGAGGAAGTTTTTTTCAAACATTACCTTAGGTATGGAAAATTTTGATAAAATGTATTCTCAAATATGAATTTTAAGAAATAATCCTGGATTTGGTTATAGGAGTTCTAAACCATCTTTTAGTAATAATTATTTTATCCCTCAAAGTGCTCCATTCAGTACGAAGTTTCAGTGTGGTGGTCACTGGGCAGTGAATTTTTCCTTAAAAAAACTCAATATTTAGCATTTTATAAAACCTATTTCTCTAAGAAAATGTGGGTACCTAAAATATTTCTTTCCGAAATTTCCGGATCCAAGAATGTTTGGGTTTCGAAATACTAAATCTAATTTTTAAGAAAATAGAGAGAGTACCAACAACAATAATTAGTACATGGATAGTGGATGCTCACGACAAATGACTGGTACCAAATTCTATTTTAAAAAGATTATGAAGACAAAAAGAGGAAAAGTAACTTTTAGATATAATGCTCAAAAAAAATTATTGGTATATGTAACATAATTCTTCATAGAAAGACTCTGATTTCAAAAGTTTTATTTGTTAAGGGTCTTAAGCACAACCTCATCAATATAATCCAATTATGTGATTAAGGATACCTTGTAAATTTTAGGAATAACCAGTTCTTAGTAGAAAATTCCAAGTTATTTCTATCCATAGGAAAGAGAATGTATACACACTAATCATAGAATACCATATGAGCCAAGATCTAACTTTCCTTAGTGCAATTTAATATCATTCTTAGTTGTGGAATAAAAGGTTAGGACACTGTAATCATAAGAACCTATGTAATCTCTCAAATAAAAAAATATTTAAGAATCTAACGGAGCTTAGATTTGATTATTCAAAAGTTTTTGATCCTTGTCAATATGGAAAGAAACTTAAATCATGTTTTAAATTAATCGCTGATGTCTTAACTATTGATGCATTAAAGTTAGTGCATATGGATCTTTTTTTCCCACAGATACTGGAATCATTGGAGTCAAGTATTATATATTTGTTTTAGTTAATGATTAAATAAGATTTACATGGATCTATTTTCTAGAAAATAATTCTGATGTCTCCTCTTAATTCCGATGTTGTAGACATCATGTTAAAAATAAAAAAAACCTTCCATTGAAAACTATCCTAAGTGGCCATGGTGGGGAATTTCAAAATTCATAATTTGAAATTGTTTGTAGTTTAAAAATAATTACTCACAATTCTTCAGCACCGAGAACTCATCAATAAAATGGTGTTCGTGGGAGAAGAAATATAATTATTCAAGAGATAATAATAACCTTGTTGAGTTAATATTCTATTGCAAGGCATTTTTGGGCTAAAACTATAAGTACTTCTTTTTATTCTATAAATCTAGTTTTAATTAGTCATTTTCTTAATAAATCTTATTATGAGTTATGGAATGTTAAAAAACATAGACTTTCCTACATCAAGGTTTTTGGTTGCAAAGTATTCATACTGAATATGAAAGATATTTTAAACAAATTTTCACCAAAAATTGATGAAGAAATTTTCTTAGGAAACATTATAACTTTTAAGGCTTGTAGAGTTTTCAATAAAAACACTCGTATTATTGAAGAGACAATACATGTGAAATTTGATAAAACTGAACCTTTTGTTCATAAAAAACCCCCAAAAACATCTTCAGATGTGTTTTAAAAAACTGATTATCAACCCTTGATAGAAGATCCTTCTGATAAGGAAAATTCACAAGAAAATGTTTCTATGGAATTTACCCCTGAATATTTTCCACCCTATGTTGATGAACATGTTTTAAAAAACCAAAATTAGGTGCTTCATAAGAATCATCCCAGTGATAGAATCATTAGTGATGTGAATCAACCTATAAGGACTAGAAGTTCCTTAAAAAATGAATTAGAACATCAAGAATTTCATTCCCAATTATAACCCAAAATCATTAATGAGGCTTTAGATGATGATGATTGGATTAAATCAATTCAATATGATCTAGCTAAATGCAAAAGGAATAATGTATGGACAATGGATGAAAAACCTAATGAAACTTCTATTATTGTAGTAAAATGGGTTTTAAGAAATAAATGAGATGAAAATGAAATCACAGTTAGAAATAAAGCTAGACTAGTTGCTAAAGGCTATAGTCAACAAGAGGGAATAGACTATAAAGAAACCTATGCTCTTGTAGATAGAATTTAATCTATTCGTATCCTACTTTCCTTTTCATCATTTTTCAATTTCAAACATTTTAAAATGGATGTTAAATGTTCATTCCATAATGGTTATCTTCTATAGGATGTTTTTGTTGATCAAAATCTTTTCTTAGAAGATAATAAATATCCTAATCATTATTATAGAATTACCAAAGCATTTTAATGGACATATGAAAGCCCCTAGATCTTGGTTTGATAGACTTACATGATTTTTGATTCAAAATAATTATGTTAGGGGAACTTATGATCCATCCATTTATATGAAAAAAGATAAGAAAAATGTTTTCTTTGTTCAAATTTACGTTGATGGCATTATATTTGGTTGAAATCAACAATCTTTTACAGATTCCTTTGCAGATCTAATGAAATCTGAGTTTGAAATGAGTATGATGGGTGATTTAACATTTTTCCATTGTTTTAAAATATCTCAAAAAACAGAATGAATCTATATATCTCAATATAAGTATATTAATTATTTTCTAAAAAATTATGGACAAACACACTTGCTCTTGATGAAGCTGTTAAACCAGTAGATCAGACATCATTTTGAGGTATGATAGGAAGTTTACATTACTTAATATCTAGTCATATAGACTAAATTTTTCTGTATACTTATGTGCAAGATATCAATCCAATCCTAAGTAATCTCATTTAAAGGTAGCGAAATGAATTTTCCGCTACATAAAGGGAACCATGGATTTATGACTTTTCTATATTTATGGAAATGATTTTATTCAAAAAAATGTATATGATGCTGAAATTGGTGGATGTAGAATGGATATGAAGAGTACATATGTAAGGTGACATTTCATAGGCAATTCATTAGTTTTTTGGGTCTTGCAAGAAGCAACACTCAGTAACACTTTCCACTGCTGAAGCTGAATATGTATTAGTTGGAAGTTGATGTGCTCACGTGTTGTTGATGTAACACACACTCTCAGAATATGGTATGAGTTTTAATAGATCACAAATTTTGTGTGATAATACAATTGCCACTACCCTTAGTAACAACCCTGCACATCACTCTCATGCAAAACACATGTATATTAGGCATCACTTTCATAGGGATCACACACAAACGGGAGATATAATTCTTCTATTTATAGGATGGAATGATCAAATTGCGGTTGTTTTCCCAAAATTCTTACCCTCTGATAGATTTGAATACATTAAAAATAAGTTATGAATGATTACCATAAGGAAATTTTCTTTGTTAACTACTTGTTGAATCAATCTCCTTACAGTAATAATCTCCTTTTAATAGGATGAGTACATTTGATTGTTAGTTTTCAAAATATTTCTTAATGAAATTTTAAAAAATGGTCATAATGAAATTTTCAATATTTTTGGTAATCATGTTATAAAAAAATTTCATAATAAAGTATTCTAGATTTTTCTTAATGAATTTTTAAAAAAAATTGTAATGATGTTTTCAAAAAAATTCATAATGAAGTTTTCAATGTTTTTCATTTTTGACTTTTTCATTTTTTTTTCTTAATGTAGTCTTCAAAAATTTTCATTCCTGAATTTTCATAATGAAGATTTTCATACTTGATATTTTCATAATGAAAATTTTCATAATAATGATTAATTTAATGATGATTTTCGTAATGATGATTTTCATAATGACGATTTTCATAATAAATATTTTCCTACAGAAACATTTTTTATCGTAATAGAAAAATTTTTTTCTATAATCTAAATTTTTAGGATTTAAATTTTTTCAAGAAGAAATTTTCTTCAATTCAAATAATCTTCCTTGTAATATGAAAGGTATGATTTCATTCTTATGTCTTCATAATAATCATTTACTTTCTAGTATTTTCTTTCGAGTTTTAAATTTTTCGGTCTCTAGTTTCCTTAAATCCAAATATTTTCTTTTAAAAACCTCAAAAGATCAGATCCTACCAAATTTTCCTTGTGGCTATCATTTAAACTGTCAGATATGATAAAAAAATTTCTCAATAGTTGGATTGAGATGAGAAGATGAACTGTCACATCAAACACCTCTTATAAGACCCCGTGATTTTATGATAAAGATTATTTGTAATTTCTTTCATATCTTCTATTATACGCTATGGAAAGATTATCTTGTACTATACACAACACTATTCTTGGCTCATTTTAAAAATAATTTCATGTTTGTTTGGTGGAAATTATTCTACAAAACATTATGTATAGATTTTGTTAAAGGTATAAATAAAATAACATTTGATTATGTTATATAAAACACTAAACGGGGCTTTCACTACACACTCCACTAACTTGGCTGGCATTTCACAAAATCAAGACCTTCTTCGATAGCGTGTGTAGTGCGCAATACCAAGTTTCACTAAACGTGATATTATTATAATATTAATATGAACTGGACGTATTGAATAGTAATACCTACTTTTTTAAATTTAATAAATTTTATCTTTCAAAATGGACTTCATTTTTTGATTCATAATATCGAGATTATGCTAGGGTGAATTTTTGGTATTTTTCTGAAAACTTTCAATTTTTTACGAACAGTGAAAACACTGGTTTACTATTTAAAAATTGACTTTTTATTTATATGAGTATTTATTTTATTTCAATTTATTTTATGTCAAAATTGATACCTAATACATATATAAGTTAAATGTAATTCATTGGAGTCATTTTATTATAATTTTAGATATATAAATAATTTTATTTAACTTTTTACCGTCTTTTACCCACCTCCTAGGAGCATATTCAATTATACATAAAACATAATTTTACCGCTTATGTGAGTTGAATTATGAAAATCCGAGAGACACAGTTAATATCAATGTGTAATATTTGGTTCAATAAGACAAAAATATTTTTTGTTGAATAGTAACTTTTTACCTTTATTTACAATGGTTAAAAGTAAATAGGGTAATTAAGGGTAAAACTGTTATAATTATTACCCTAACATTTGTCCGAATTCTATTTAATAAGTTTAATTTGACCAAAAACAATGTTAGGAATAAAATATTACCCTTTAGGTCCACTAGGATTAGATTAGGACACTTATTATTATTTTATTTAAAGAAGAGTTAAAAGAGTTAAAATCAATGTTCAATAAGTAAAATACTTTTAATATCAGGTTATACATAATCATAATTCGACTATAAATATTCATTATAAAGATGAAAACATTTCCTACATAATTATATTGTATTTATAAATAATTTGACATTAAATAATTTAATTTATTTATAACACAATGATGATGCATCAATTACCTTATTAATGAAATATTAACATAATTGATGTTATAAAAACCCCTATATAAGTATTTAGAATCTTTTTATAAATTAAACTAATTTTTTCGGTTAATATGACATGTTAGTATTGATTTAATTAATTTTGTTCTGACTAATAATGTTGTTATGATTTCTTCAAAAATCAATTACCAAATAGTGTCAAAATTGACATAAACTAGTTTTTAAAACAAATATTATATTATCAATTGTTATTCTATTCCGAAAAATCTAAGTTTTTGAAAAATGACTTAGATAAGGTTATATATATTTATAATTAACCAATTTTGGTTCTTTTTGCTTGAATAGTATGTTTCATAACCATATAGTGTATGAAAACAAGAAGACACGGTAAAAGATAAATTATTTAACTTAGAGTAAAATCTAAATGATAAGGTTAAAATAGTAACCTAAACTTGTCTAAAACCTATTTGTTGAGAATATTTAGACCCATACCCACATTATAATCTATTTAAATTAATTTTGAGCTATTATAAACCAAATATGACTTTATTATAAAATAATATTTTCTGTTTTTTCTAAGGTGCCCCTCTCCTCCAATATAAAAGGGAACATCCTCCCTCTTCACTTTACAAAATTTTGAGCATTCAAGATCGGCCAAACCCTGTCCATTTCCCTAAAAAACTTCCCTATAAACAATATATATGTTCATGTCTCCTAAAAATAATAATCTAGTGCATTAAGGGGAAGCATAAAAGAGGTGCATCGAAGAAGAGGTAATCTCTTCTTACGATTGTTTCAAGTTTCTTTCATCTTCAACATATTCTTATTTGGTTGTTTCATTATAAAATAATAACTTATGTATCAATAATATACTTATATGATATTATAAATATGAAACAATTCCATTTCACCTTCAATCAATCCTACTTAAAACGAAATCACTACGTGTGTGTACGTACAGAATATTGTCTCCACACCGTGGTGTAATATGTTTTTCCACCACAACATTACTTGGATTGGTATAACTGTGTAAAGAATAACTATATATAGTTATTATAAATTCATACTGATTATGATATATTATATCATCCTCCACAATTATAGTCAATAATTATGGGAATGATATTATCGCTTGTGTGTACGTACGGACTACCGTCTCCAAGACGCGATGAGATTCATTCTCCTTGTTAATCATTCAAGAATGATTATAAAGTATTTATATTGAATATTAATGAACTATATGACATGATAATTCTACTCTATTTATATATATATATATGTAATCTACTTACTTCCATTCAAGTCAATAAGGAAAGGAAAACAACGGTCATGCATACGTATGACCTACCATCTACATAAACTGTGTATTTCATTTCATTTATCTATCTATTATATATATATATATACATAATATAAATGATATTTAAATCATGATTTACATTCTGGAAGTAATTGAATCATTATATAAGTAATAATAACATCAATAACAACAATTCCAAACACGTACGATAAATAAAACGACATTACACAAAACACTATTTTAACAAGGAATTTACAAATGATGTGGTAATATTAAGTCATATTTAAACCATATATGATATCATAACAGTGTATATGATTCTATAAAAAGTCAATGACATTAATTAAATCATTATAAATGAGGTTCGGATACGTACAAAGCATATTGGACCAAAGTTAAGGGATAACTATTCCAATCTCGTTCTTATCCGAGATTGTTTATTCATAAGTAATTACTGGGGTTATATTATTCATCCACGTCCATAAAAAATGTTTTTAATAAAGTTTTTAATATTTCTCCATGTATTTTTAAAGTCATTTTTACTCCTATTTGTCTTTTACATTGTGTTATGGATGGAATCATTCTTTTGTTTACCATATGTGGCACTTTTTTACTTTTCCTTTAAAAGTATGAGGAGAATATTTTAAACTTATACGAAATTAACGGATTTTTTATGGTTTTATCATGCCTTATTTTCGTGAAGTTTACTCTACAATATTTCACCATTATATACAATAAAATTCTTTTCTTTTAAAATTTTATTGCATTTTGTGAAAAGAAAATGATATTTAAGAAGAAATGATATTTTCATGAAGCATTCTTTTCAAGTGTCTTATCAAAACAATTTTCCATATAAGATGACATTATTTCATATGTTTATGTTTGAAGTATAATATCTCTATGAGTTACATGGATTCACTTTTCTTATGATGAAATTATATCCATTTATTTAATATGAATTATGTTATGATGGGATAATGATTATGAAACCCGTTTTTATTCATTAGGTTATGATGAATGATTTATGATTTAGTTGTGGCACAATTTAGAAAGAAATCATTATGAGATGGGTGGGAACTATATCTCCCTTAAATTTATTGAGTAATGATTTATATATCATGATATAGACTTGGCTGGAAATGTATGTTAATCTGGTTCACTGATACAGGACTGGAATGTTGAATGAACTCAATTTAGAAAGGGACTTTGTCAACTAAGATGGACTTGGCAACAATGCCTTGGATACTATTGAAATAATATCATATTCTCAATGGTTTACCAAAATTAAATGATTTATTCACATTCTATTTTATCGAGATTGTTGTTTCTTTATGACATATGCCTTATGTACTACCATGATTTATTTCACAACTCAAGATTTTGATGTGTAAACATTATGTTCATGTTTTGAAGTTCAAATGTATATGGTTTGTTTTATTTTCACCATGCTTACCCTTAATGATAATTTGAGCTCACCCTTTATATTTTTTCTTTTCCCCATTACATAAGTAAAGGTTTTAGGTAAGAAAAAAAGGGATGATCTATATATGAGATGTTGAAGATATTTCACAAAGATTAAAATATTATATTCTGAGTTTCCAAAGACAGTAAACTGTTAGGTTCCTTTGGTGTCTATTTTTTGTTATGTATTAGGTATTCCGAAAAAGTAATGTAATGTACATGTATGTCAATATTGGGTATCTACAGTTGGTATCAGAGGAAAGATTTATTTGACATTTGGAAACTAGGATGCACAATCTTTAGTGAGATCCCTAGAGATATTTCTAAGGTATGTCTAGGGATGTCCCTAAGGATAAGTATAAATATAGGATATAGTTCTAAAAGTAAGGTGATGATATTAGAATTGAACATATGATGTTAGATATTGAAGTCACTACCCCTTTATTATGTTGTTTTCCTATCCTGATTTTTGCCTCTCATACTATTCCTTTGGGGTTTTTAGATGATGGCTGGAACCCGAAGAAACCTTGTTGATCAATGTAATGGACAATTCAATGATTGTACTCATGAAGAAACAAATGCTATGGGATATGGAGTGAAAAATAATATTGCTATACTTACATAAGCTATTAATCATTCTGAACATCGAAATGAGCAGAGAATGGATAAATATTCTATTGAGTGCTTCGTGAGGAAACATCCACGTTCATTCAGTGGGACTCCTATTCCACTTATTGTTTAACAATAGATCAGTACCATTGAAAATATATTATCCACAATTTGCTGTTTGGAACATGAAAAAGTCATTATGGATTTTTACTGTTTAGAAGGTGAAGTAGACCAATGGTGGACTCTAATTAAAAATACGAGGCCCTGAGATGAAATTGAATCCATGGATTGGATGAGTTCATGAACTTATTTGTCAATAAGTAATTCCCTCGTATTCTTCAAATAATGATGTAAAAGGAGTTCCTTGAGCTTAAAAAAGGATGATGAATCTGTTGGTATAAATAAGGAGAATTTTACAAGGCCTTGAAGGTAAGAATCATACTTAATCATCCAACCTGAAAGTAATGTAGATAGATTCTTTAGTGGTTTAACACCAAGTCTTCCAAAGGAATTAGCTATAAGATATTTCAGTAGCTATGAAGAAATTGTTCGTTGTAATATCAAGGTAGAACTGGAAGCTAGTGTTACATATCCATCTCTTTGTTTTCACAAGAAATGAAAGATGGAGTTCAAGGAAAAATCTCAGAAAAATGATGAAAAGAAGATGAATGTAACTTTATTCTCAAAGTGTGGAAAGAAGTATGGTGGAGATTGTTTAAAATGTACTAGAAAATATTTTAAGTGTGTAAAATAAGTTCATCGAGCAGTTGAGTGTTGAAGTAATTGGAAAAAGGTAGCTAATGATGTGAATAGAAAAAATACTATAGAGAACGCTCCACCAACACTTCAATGCATCAAGTTCAAGGAATTGTGTCATTATGCTAATCAATGCCATAATCCAAAGGTTAATGATGATCTATGTGAGAAACCTCCTAAGGTAGAAGATAAAGGGAAGTCACATGCAATCACTAATTGTAATATTGAGTATGAAAATGGTAATGTGGAATGATTAAGTGTTTATGCAATGGGATTTCAAAATAGTATCATGGAATCTCATTTATGGCATTGTGGAATTTTGGAATATCTATGTATTGGTTTTCAATAATTAGGTACTGTTAAACATGAAAATTCAATGAAATATTTTTGGGAATGAAGATGATATGCGCATAGTGAATGGATAAAGAGAAAATTAAATGAGCTCATGACTGATATAAGGAAAAAGTTATATCATGGGTTGAGTATATAGAAATTTTGGTATTTTGGTATGTGGAAAGAGTTAACTTTTGACAACATTAATGTTTTCACTAAGGATCAATGAGTATTCATTTTTCAAGAGATTACATGATTAAGGTATTCAAATGTCTGGAATGTGACCAAGAAGATATATTTTATGATATATAGGGGATAAATGAGGGTATTCACTTGCTTTTAATGTAACATTTCAAGTAATCGTATTATTTATACTATGTGATTGGACATATGTATATTGGATAAGCCTAAATATTGGAATGGATTATGATGGACATCAGATAGTATTTTTTAAGGATAGAACTTTTTTTCGATATTATTTCTGGAATGTTATAATAGTGTAGTTTTAGAAAAAGGAAAACTCGCAGGATATGCGACAACCCATCACATCGGACAAGGATGCGGAAATCGAACCCACAACCGAAGTTCGACATGCCATTATCACATACCACTGGCCTACAAGATGTTCATGTTTAGTAGAAACTAGTTTTATTTTATTATGCACTATGATAGATGAAGTATAAGTCCCTTTTTTGGAACCATATGCGATTAATCCCACCATAATATGGGATTATAACTTTTGCTAACCTTATGTTTGAGATAGATGGAATGACCTATAATTCTATCACATGATCTACTAACAACTTGTAGAAGTCAAATTCAACTTCATTTATTTATGAGATGAACTGGAAATTGTTCAAGTCAAGAGAAACGGTATGATTGTACCAAAATCAAGTAAGTATTTCTTCTAATTCAAATTCAACATCTTTAGGGAAATGATCTTAAATTTTTTTTTCCTAGTGTACTCATATCCGATTAATTATATGGTACCTTAGGTCATCACAAATTTATGGCTTTGTGATTGTTGGCTTTTTCATAGCTGTGTCCTCTACAAATCTCCATCAGAAAATCATGGTTAGATTTTTCTTCCAAATCCATATTTTCACCTATGTTCTCCTTTTTGGAAACCCAATGATGTGTTAATTTAGGTAACCAATATGTTTCATAATTTAGTTTTTAAAATTATGTTTTAGTACTATTTTGTATGATGAGGGTTTCTATGAAAGAAACTTTTAAGTTGTAAACAATTTATAACTCCAACAAATTTCGAGGGAAAAATTTATTTTATGTGGGGTAGAATGTAACACCCCGAGATTTAATGAGATATATTCTTTTTAATTTCTTTCATATCTTATGTTGTATGCTATTCCATGATTATATTGTAGTGTACACAACACCTTATTATCTTGCAGTTTATACGACATTATTCTTGGCTCGTTTTACACACAATCTCAAGTTCATTTTGTAGAAATTATTCTACACAACATTAATTATATATATTTTTGTATGTATAAATAAAATAAGTTTTGATTATGTTATATGCAACACCAAACAAAATTTTCACTACACTCTTCCCTGACATGGCTTGCATTACACGCAATCAAAACATTCTTCGATAGCGTGTGTAGTACACATTACCGTGTTTCACTAAATGAGATATTATTATAATATTATTATAAACTAGCTGTTATGAATAGTAATACATACTTTTTAAAATTTTTTATATTTTATCTTTCAAAATGGACTTCATTTTTGGATTCAGAATATCGGGATTACTCTAGAGTGAATTTTTTTTATTTTTCTGAAAACATTCAATTTTTGATTAATAGTGAAAACACTGGATTGTTATTTAAAAACCAACTTTTTATTTATAAAAATTTTTATTTCATGTAAATTTATTTTATGTAAAAATTGATACATAATTCCTATATAAGTTCAATGTAATTCATTGTAGTCATTTTATAATAATTTTATATATATATATAAATTTTATTGAACTTTTCACTATCATTGACCCACTTCATAGGTGCATTTGAAATTGTAAAAAAATATATATACTGCTTCTATGAGTGGAATTTCGAAAATCCGAGACACACGCTTAATATGAAGGAGTAAATTGTGGTCCAATAAGATAAAAAAAATTTGATGAATAGTAACTTTTTTACTTTTATTTACCACGGTTAAAAGTAAATATCATGATAAAGGGAAAAACTTATATAATTATTACCCTAAAACATGTCATAATTAAGATGGATAAGTTTAATTCAACGAAAAACAAACTTAGGAATAAAATATTACCCTTTAGGTCCAATTGGATTGGCATATGACACTTATTATTATTTTATTTAAAGAATAGTTAAAGGAGATAAAATCAATGTTTAATAACTAAAACAATTTTAATATAGGGTGATACATAAGATGAATTCAACTATAAATATTAATTAGAAAGATAAAATGATTTCCTACATAATGGTATTTTATTTATAATTTTTTAGACCTTATATAATTTAATTTATTTATGACACAATGATGATGCATTAATTACTTTATTAATGAAATATTAACATAATTGATGTTATCAATACCCCAATAAATGTATTTGGAGACTTTTTATGAATAAAAATAATTTTATAGGTTAATATGACATGTTAGTATTGATTTAATAAATTTTTTTGTGATCTAATCATGCAGTTATTATTTTCTCAAAAATCAATTACCAAATTGTGTCCAAATTGACATAATCTAGTTTTTTTAAAAATATTATATTATTAATTGTTATTCTATTTCTAAAAATATATGGTTCGTCCAAATGACTTATATATGGTTATATATATTAATAATTAACCAATCGGTGTTCTTTTGGCTTGTTATTGTATGTTTATTAACCATATAGTGTAAGAAAACAAGAAGACACGGTAAAAGTTAAATTATTTAACTTAGAGTTAAATCTAAATGATAAGGCTAAAATAGTAACCCAAACTTGTCTAAAACCTATTGTTTGAGAGGATTTCTACCCATTACCACTTTATCTTATAAATAAATCAATTTGGAGCTATTATAAACCGAATATGTCTTTATTATAAAACAATATTTTATGTTTTTCCTAAGGTTCCCCTCTCCTCCCTTATAAAAGGGCACATCCTCCTTCTTCTCTTTACAAAATATTGAGCTTTCAAGATCGGACAAACCATGACATTTCCCTTCTAAACTTCTCTAAAAACATTATAGAGGATCTTGTCTCCTAAAAAGACCAACGTGAGTGCATTAAGAGGAAGCTTAAAAGAGGTGCGTCGAAGAAGAGATAATCTCTTCTACCGATTCTTTCAAAATTATTTCTTCTTCAACTTCTTCTTCTTTGGTTGTTTAATTATACAGTTATAACATAAGTATCAATAATATGAAGATATGTTATTATATAAATCAAAAAACCTCATTTCACCTTCTATCGATCCTACAGAAAACGAAATCATCGCGCATGCATACCTACGGAATACCATCTCCATGTCGTGGTGGAATCTGTTTTTCCACCACCACCTTACTTGGATGTGTATAATATTGTAATGAATGAATATATATAGTTATTATTACATCATTCTAATTCTGATATATTATATTATCTAGTATAATTCTATTCAATAATTATGGGAATGATTTCATCGCTCGTGCGTACGTACGAACTACCGTCTCCACGACGCGATGAGATTAATTTTCCAAGTTAACCCTTCTTGAATGATTATAATGTATTTAAAATGAATATTAATGAAATATATGACATGTTAATGCTAATATATTTATATATATATGTGTGTGTGTTTCATCTACTTACTTCCATTCAAGTCAATAAGGAAAGGAAAACAACATTCATGCGTACGTATGACCAACCGTCTCCATGAAAGGTGTATTTCATTTCAATTATCTATATATGATATATATATAAAGAATATATATGATATATAAATCATTATTTACAATTTTTAAGTAAATAAATGATTATATATGTAATAATAATATAAATAACAACAAGTCCATACACGTATGATAAATAAAATGATTTTAACCAAAACGCTTATTTAACATGGAATTTACAAAAGAACGGGTAATATCAAGTCATACATAAACCATATATGATATCATAACAATGAATATAATTTATTAATAACTCAATGACATTATTTAAATCATTATACACTATTTTTGAATACGTACGATGAATATCGGACCAATGGTAAGGGATAACTCTTTCAATCTCATTCTTATCTGAGATTGTTTGTTCGTAAATATTTACTAGGGTTATATTTTTCATCCATGTCATTAAAAAATGTTTTTCATAATGTGTTTAATATTCCTCCATGTATTTTTAAATTCATTTTTACCCCTCTTTGACTTTTACTTTGTGTCACGGAAGGAATAATTCTTTTGTTTACCATATGTCGTACTTTTTGACTTCTTTGTTAAAAGGACATGGAGAATGTTTTTTTATCATATACAGAATTAACGGATTTTTACAGTTTCATAGTGGCTTATTTTCATGAAGTTTACACTACATAATTTCATGGTTATTTTCAATAAAATTCTTTCCTTTAAAATTCTGTGGCTTTTTGTGAAATGAAAATGATTTTTTAGAAGAAACAGTATTTTACTTAAGAATTATTTTCTAGTGTTTTATCAAAACCATTTTCCATCTATGATAACATTATTTCATATCTGTATATTTCAAGTATAATATCTCTATAATTTACATGGATTCACTTTTCATACGAGGAAATTTTATCCATTTGTTGTATATGGATTATGTTATGATGGAATGATGTTTATGAAACCCATTTAAATTCTTTGGGTTACGATGAATGATTTATGTTTATGTTCTGGCACATGTAAGAATGATTTCATTATGAGATGGGTGGGACCTATATCTCCATCTAATGAATTGGGTGAAGATTTATATCTCATGATATAGACATGGCTGGAATGGTAATTTAATCTGTTTCAGTGATACAGGACTGGAACGAGGGGTGAACTCGATTCAGAAAGCGACTGTGTCCACAAAGCTGGTCTTGGAAGCAATGCCTTTGATACAATGGAAATCATATCATGTTTTTATTGGTTTTCCAAAATTAAATGTTTTATTTCCATTAAAATTTATGATGATTGATGTTACTTTATGACATATGCCTTACATACTACCATGATTTATTTCACAACACATGATTTTGATGTGTAATCATTATGTTAATGTTTAGAAGATCAAATGTATATTGTTTGTTTTATTTTCTCCATTCTAACCCTTACCGAGCATTTCAGCTCACCATTTATATGTTTTTGTTTCCGCAGGATATAAATAATGGTTTTAGGTATGAAAAAGGGGATAAATATTTATGGGAGATGTTGAAGACCATTCAGCAAGATTAGAAGATTATATTCCGAGTTTCCAAAGACACTAAAGTATTACTGTCCTTTGGTGTCTGTTTTTGTAATATATTAGGTATTCTGAAATAGTAATGTAATGTCCATGTATGTCAATATTGGGTCTCTACACCTATATACTAGGCCTTATAAGGGTTTTCCCACATCGGTTTCAAACCTCTACATGACAAAACTCTGCCCCCATACAAAAGATCATTCTGAACTTCTCAGAGTTTTCCCAAGTCCAAATGTCTGTAAAAGAATCCTCTTAAAAAGATATGTCTACTGTCAAGATGATTCCAGAGTGGCACATATATAGAGAAAGGTTGTTGCATCCTAATTTCTTCAATAAATATATATCTATAATCTATAAGAACATAATGAAAAATGGATGGGAAGGTGTTTGCATATTGAAGCCAGGGGATCAACACATGGTGTATCTGTATCTTCTTATCGAGTTTTATGATTCATTTAGTTTCATTATGGAAGAAGGCAGAGATAAATTTTCATTAATGATCTATGGAAAGGCATAATCTCTATCTTATACAAAGGCACCTAGTTTGGTTGGAGTTCCATTTAAAGGAGAAGTAGAATTGTATTCCCATACGTTCCTAATGTCCAATGATGTCTTTTCAACGTAGAATCTATGCTGTGTCTTGGTTATAAAGATGATATGACTATGAAGATTTCTCACCTATCTAAAAATAATAGGATCCTTGAATTGTGGGTTTATGTTTTTATCATTCCAAGAATGGGTGAAAATGACACCTTAAAGATGAGTGACATGTATATCTCGGATTTATTATCAAACTAAATAAAGATCAACCTGATGAATTATATTCTCATTATGAATGAGAATATTTAAAATGGTAACATTAATGCTTAGTTACATATTTACCCGACCATTCTTTCTAATATTATTATTTGGTGCTTGATGTCTTTCAAAATCCCTTGCAGTTCAATGTCGAGAAATTGTAATGTCATGCTGATCAAAGATTATACTCTCTAGAGGATGAAAGGTGGTTTTTATAAGGATTCGAGAGAATTCTATGACTTATGGGAGGAGGAAACTAAAGCTGTTCTGAAGGAACAATATGTTTTGGAACCCTCGAAGAGAGGAGGAAAGAAGAGGATGTTGAATGGATTGGATGAAGAAGATAAAATCCCAAAAGCTAAGGAAGATCAATCAGCACATCCAAATCCCAAGAAGTAGAAATCATATCAAGATGATGTTTTAGCTATGTAGAGGGAAGAAAAAAAATCAGAAGGATGGATATCTGCAGTTTGGCTTGGATCCTATGGAAGACAATACATTGAAAGAGAAAACAGTTGATGATCTTGATAAGCAAGACAAGGAAATGAAGCAGAATCAGAAGATGTCTAAGGCTGAGATAGTTCAATCCCTTTTGAGGGATACTGAAATAGCGTATGAGAATATTCATGTACCAAAATATTTCTTGGTTGAGGCTTTTCCTGAGACTCCGGGTTATAAATTTCTCACTCCGGAAAAAATACAAGAAAATATTGTTAATGAAAAAGATGTTTTTTAAAGATGTAAAAAAAGAAAGTAGTGGTGACACTAAATATATTATAAAGAAAGTTGGAGATTATCATGAAAAGGAAACCCCTTCCGAGAATATATCAATCCGAACTTCTAAAGCATGGTCTTTAAAGCTCCCAACTCCTAGGAAGGATGAGGAAGGTGAATATGAGAAGGTTGAAGAAGATGTTAATAAATTGTCTGAGAAAAAAGGTTCAAACGATGATTTCATACATCATGAAGATGCTAAGGCGATAGATGAGAATGAGATGATAGATGAAGATAAAATTGTTCAAATGACTAATAGTGAGCATTAATCTCTAGATGAAGAAGCTGTTATGAGAACCAATAAGGGCAAACATGTGGTTTTTAGGACTACAACTAAAGTTGTTTTAAGGAAAAAAATGTTGGGGGATATTATAAGAAGAATCTTGTCTAGAAAGAGGAAGAATGATCCCCAGGAAAAGTCTCAGATTCTGAATCATCACCTCTATGACATTATTTCTTCATTCAATCGTTGAATAAGCTTATTTACACCATTATGATCATTCCAAGCATTGACTATTGATGTTAGAAGCCCCAACACAGCTTGAATCAAAAATTGGATTTTGTATCCTTGCTAGTTGAGAAGTGTGTAATGATTGAGTCTAATTATATGAACATTCTCATTATCTACAATGCCCACAAAAATCTTGTAAAAAAGTGGTCAGCTACTGAAAGAATAAATTATAAGATTTGAGAGAGCTTGATAAGTTTCAAGATGATGTTAATGAATATTTTGATATTGAAAATGGTAAAATGAAGGATATCACAAATAGATTTAATGAAAAGATAAATCTTGAGTAGAATACTCAAATTTAGGAAGTCAGGGATTTCAATTGGAAGTTGTATTTTGTTTCCCAATGCTGGAAGAAGGAAATGGATCTTCAGATTGAGATTGAAGAGAAGTTATTCAAGCAAGATGAACAGATGAAGGCTTAGGCAGATGCTCTCAAGTCTCAGGATGATAGATTCAAATCATTAGAGAAGAAATCTAATGAATAGGATCAACTCCTTAAGAAAGTAGAGGAAGACCACAAGGAACTCAAAAATATGTAAACCATTGTGAATAAATTGATATCCCAGGAGAATGAAGGAAAATATATCCAATCCAATATTTTGTTGTATTATCTTTCTTGTAAAAATTCATCCTATATTAATGATATTTTGGTTTCTTGTTTTAGTTTGGATTCTTTGTACTAATATTTCGTGTACATTAATTTCTTTTCCATTCCATAAAATTCTTTTTGAAAATCACAAAGGGGGTGAAAGGAAAAATAATACTATGAAAAGAAGAAATATCCCTATGTAAGGGCGAGTTTATCCAAGGGGGAGTTTTCATTACGAATATTTTCATACTTAAGATAAATGAAAATATCATTCCGGATATATAGAATATGATCCTTAGAGTTCCAAACCCAAAAGGCGGGTTAGACGTATTCATCATTATCCATGACTAAAGGGAGATAAGTTTTACTTTCAAAATCTAGAAAAATATTGTATAAGACCATTTATTCATTACACTTATGGATGTTTTTGCTTTCCAAAATGGTGTGGATTGTTTGGTCAATAAGGTTTTCCTTATGAATTTTCCATTCCTTCATGATTGGGTGAGATTGTCGAGTCAGTAAGGTCACCTTAAGACATTAACATTCATTCATTTTTTGAAAATCACAAACACCCTATCTGATGGGAAATCTCATTTTTCCTATGTTTGACTTCTATAAAAAAATTCCCATCCCCATGGAAATTTATTCTTATAATTTTTTCATTTTTTATATTATAATTTTCATAATTTTAAAATTCGGTTTGAAGCCAAAAACATGGAATCCTATAATTACCTTGATATGGAGAATTCCGTTTTCAGACTCTGAATCCAGACTCCGAGTTCTCTGAATTCAGACTCTAAACTCTTCTGAGTTCTAACTCCGAGTTCTATGAATTCACACTCCAAACTCTTCTGAGTTTTGAATCTGAGTTCTCTGTATTTTGACTCCAAACTCTCCTGAGTTCTTACTCTAAATTCTAATGAATTCAGACTCTGATCATTGTAAGTTATGACTTTGAAATATTATGAACATTTAATCCAATCATTGAATGATCAGGTTCCATATTCTTGTGAATCCAGACTCCGAATTTCCCTGAAATTCAGACTCCAGAATTCTATAGAGTTAAGGTTCCGAATTTCATAGAAAACCGAATCCGAATATCCTTGTAATGTAGACTCTAAATTCATTTTTGGTCAGACTCCCAACATTTATTTTTCTACATTTTGAATAATAGTTTTTGGTTATGTAACCATATTTCTACTTACACTGGTTTTTGTTATAAAACAATGTCGTGCATTTAGTTACCAACTAACCATTGTTTGAGTGACATGTGTACATGTCCCTCTAACATTGAAAGAATAATATGATAATTGGAAGAGGAAGCTGACCATTGGTGTTGTGCCTATAAATACAAGCTCATTTTAAAATATCGCAAGACTATTCAATGACTCTAGAGATTATTTGTTTTTGAAGTGATTTCTAGAGAGATATTATCATTCTTAGTGCGTACTGGACCTCTTGTTCATATTTTCATTGTGCGACTCATATTTTTGCTTGGAAAAATCAAGGGCTTCTTGGGATAGGAAAATAGAGGTGCCGACTACCTTAAAGGTGAGGGATTCAATGCTGAGGAATATAGAGGTGTAGACTACCTTGAAGTTGAGGGCATGCGGGGATAACAATACAGACTCCAATCTTCGTATCGAGGGCATAACTAGGTGTGGGTAAGACAACCATTCTTGAATGTATAAATCAAGGGAGCTTTATCCAAGGTTGTTGGATAACCTTTTAATTGGGTTAAAAGACTTACTACTTGTTACTTTTTGGTTTCATGTTTTCTGCTGAATTTTATTTGCTGAGAAAATTATAACTATCTTATACTTTTTTATTTTTGTACTCTTATTTAGTGATATTCTATACGTTGTACGATAGAATAATTATCATTGTAAACTTTCATTATGTTTCATTTTCCAGAACCATCTTTTCTGATTCACATTCTTAGAATTGTATTTCCTTAATCGAGCATGTGTGTAGAACAAGAGGTTTTGTGAATTACCTTGTTTAACCTTGTTAAATATAACCATCTCTATAAGATGAAATGGAATTTTTTAAAGTGTAAAATTAACCCTATCTTGTATTTTGAGAATCACTAGATACTACATACAGTATCTATATTATTTTGATCCTAAATTTTTATTTTAGAGTATATCATACTCACATTCCATCTCAATAAAATTAAGAGATGCGGAAGTACGCTTTTATAATAGTGGTGAGGGTCCCTTTAATAAAATCTTGAAATATTATTTTATAATACTATCATTTTTGGTTTCTAATGGCTCAAAAATGACTTATTTCGAGGAAATGGTGGGTATGGGTCAATAATCTCTCAACCAATATGTTTTATACAAGTCTAGGTCATCATATTAACCTTATCTTTTAGATTTAACACTTAATTAAATAGTTTTACATTTACCATGTCTCTTTGTATTTTTATTTTTTATGGTTAATAAACATACTATAACATATCAAGATAACCCCATGAGGTACATTTTTAATACATATAACCTTATATATTTCCTTTGTATGAACTTTATATTATTAGAAATCGAATATCAATTAATAATATAATTTTTTTAAAAAAACTCAATTATGTCAATTTTGACACTATTTATTTTTGATTTTTTTAAATCCATAAAAACTTTACAACTTCAAATAAAATTTAATTAACCAACAATAACATTTCATATTAACCAATAAAATTAGTGGAATTCATCAGAAGTCTCAATTTACATTTATTTAGATATTTATAATATACATATTTTTAATATATTATCAATAAGGTTATTACGGAATCATCATGGTGTCATAAATAAATGAAATCATATAATGTCAAAAAATTATAAATAAAATACCATTATGTAAGAAATAATTTTACATTTGTAATGAATATTTATCTTCAAATTTATATTTTGGGTAACAATATATTAAAAAAATTTAGTAATCAAACTTTGAATTTAACTCATTTAAATCTTCACTAAATTAAATAAAAATAAATGTCCTAATCTAATCAAGTGGGACAAAGAGGATCAAATATTATTCCTAATGTTTTTTAGTCGAATTATAATTATCCAATAGAATTATAACTTGTGTTAGGGTAATTATGATATCATTTTTACCCTTAATTACCCTATTTACTTTTAACCATGACAAATAAAAGTCAAATATTACTATTCACCAAAAGTTATTTTCATTTATTGATCCACATATTACATATTGATATTAACTATGCCTCTCAGATTTTTGATAATTAAATTAAATATGTTGTAATATTATGATTTAATGCAAATTTGGAAATGCTCTTAGGAAGAGGTTAATAGACGGTAAAAAGATTAATAAAATTGTTATATATCTAAAATAATTATAAAATGACTCCAATGAAATAAATTTAACTTATATAGGTATTATGTATCTATTTTTATTGAAAATAAATTTCAATAAAACTAATAATTATTTAAATAAAAAGTTGTTTTTAAACAATAACTCGGTGTTTATCACTATTCATAAAAAATTGAATTTATTTAGAAAAATACCAAAAATTAATCTTTTACTAATTTATATTTTCCGAATCCAAAACTGAAGTCCATTTTAAAAATTAAGATTTTTTAAATTTTTAAAAGTGGAAATTACTATTAATAACGGCTAGTTCTATTAGTCGTGGTGTGTTAGAATCTTGAATTTGCATACAATGCATGTTATTTAATTATTCAAAGGGAAATGTATCGTTAAAGGAAGGGGTGTAACATGAATTTTCAATTTTTACGTAATTAATGAATATTTGATTTATTTCATGCCTAATTTGGTTTAGTAATCAATGATATTTATTACTTATTACATCAAATACATTATTGTCTGCCCCTTTGTGGCATTGTATTGAGAAATAATAATAATTTAGTAGAATGAGTTGATTTTTTTTTCATATTGAACACTTTATATGAAGTAATTTATTTTATGTTTTTAGTATCCATGAATATCTTATATATTTCATCATAGTGATAATGACATGATATCCTCAAAGCAATGATTACACCTAATAAGTTAGGATAATGGGTTGGATAGTTTTTTTTCATTAATCGTCAATTTCCATGATGCATATTCAATTGCCTTCTAAATTTTCCTTATAAAACTACAATGAAGATTATTTGATTCATTTTTGTATATCACTATCCCATCATTTACAAATGTTATAGTGTAAAAATCATATAATTTACCCATGTTTTCATCATTTCATAGAAAAATTATTTTTTTTCCATTTTCCAAAAAAAACTTCTCCGCTATCCATGTAATCAAGGTAAACACGTATGCCTATTGGAAAAAATTACCAATGATTCGATAATAGTAACCGGACAAAAAATGAAACTATGTACCTAAGTTATGTTTATGGTGTAGAGAATTTTCTAATTACATTTTTTATAAGACTGTCTAACATTAAATACAAGGAGAAAATATGGCCATGAAAAAAAACTTCTTCAAGAAATGAATCACACATAATAAATTTCCAATATAGAAATTTCCATTTATGATTCTCATGAATGTTCCACAAGCGATTCTCATTGTCCAAAATTCGTTTATAATACACCAAAATATGATCATTAAATTCCATAAAAACCCATCATGATATTACATTAATAATCAATTCTTTATATCCACTAAAAATAGATGGCGAGTTATTCAATCCAAAGAAAATTACTATAAACTAAAAATTTACATACATATTTTTGTAAGGATATCATAAGATATCATTCGTTTATTAATTGAAACTTATGATACCTAGAATGAAGGTTAATATTTATAAAATATTAAATTTTGTAGATTTTATTAAAGAAGACAAAAATGAGAGGGTTGTAGTATTTTTACATTGTATTTATAATATTTATTTTGATATATTAAATTCATATTATCAATAATTCATTTGTATTATCAACAAATAGAATGTGGTCTCCCCATGATAAAACACTAGGGAAAATAAATCGATAATAAAAAATTCACATACTACTTTCACCAACTCCACCAATTCAATAGTGTCTATTTTACCGGGTGTTTTTAATTTTGGTTTTTTATGACAGATTTAATCAATTGAAAACTCGACATAATTATTTGGGGGATGTCCAGGTAATTCCTCAAGAAATATATCATTATATTCATGTACAATGGGTTCATCCTTACATGGAAGAATACTTTCTACATCCATAGAATTTTTTTTCTCTTATTCCAGAATAGATTCATTTTGTAGATCTAGTGTATCGGGGTATTGAAATGTCTTTGATATAGATAACTATTCTATAATGATAACTAATTCTATATATTAATCCAAAATAAATATTTCATTCTTATTGTATTTTTTTATCATATTTTGAAATATATTCAACACCAAATATAATATCATAGTAAACCATAGATATGACAAAAAATTCAACAAATAATATTTTTTGGTAATAAAATAGTGAATTCCTATCACATTATCAATACAATGACAGATAAAATAAGTGGTATTACTAAAAACTCAATTATTAAATTTATTAGAAAATATCTATTTTTAATGGAAAACAACGAAGATATAAATGTTTCCAATGATATATATCCAAATAAATAATTATCTAAAGATTAATATATAATTAATGTACCAACCAACACATCATTGGGTACTTCTATAAAAACTATAGTGATCTCATATGATTTTACAAATCCCAATATCAACTTTTTTAGTATATTCCATTGATTATGGGGGAATTCATTTTCACAGTTCCCCATCCATGTACGGATGAATAATTAAAAACTATTTTTCTATTTTTTACCTTTATATTATTTCGACTGGTAAACATTATATCCACTCTTATAAGAAACTCAAAATATATTCCAGAGTTTTTATAGATGATTATTTTCATTGTTCTCACATTGTATAAATTGATGTGTTTTTTATTCTTCATTATCAAAATATTCATTTTGTCTTAGATCTCATTCAACGTATTATTGTCATGATTTGTCTTGATCATTTTGGATATTTACAATTCCTTATTTATTTTGATGGGACAAAAAATTATTTCATCTCATGATGGAAATGTATGAGAGACTAGTTCCCTTTCTAGGACTTGACTTATTCCCTTTAATGAAATGGTCAATATTTTACTCTATATAGATTATTTAATCTGTATCATAACATCAAATCACGGTAGGGGTATCCTAATACACAAAAACACTTTATTATTCAATTTTATAAAATATAATAATCTTTATAATTATTTATATATATTTATCTTGATGGAAATATTTTGCGAATAATGACTCTTTAAAATCATTCCATAACCTGAGTTATCATTCCTCTTCCTCCTGTGTATTCTAGATAAATGATCATAATTGATCATCATCAACATTAGGATAATACACATAAATTGTAAACATTTAATTTTTATTAGTTAATATGGAAGAAAAATATATTCTATATGTACTTAATTTATTTCTCAGATACCATTGGATTATAAGTACCACTTAATGATGGGGGATTCTATTGATTAAAGTTGTACAACATTGGAGAACCGCACAATGGAAAAATTGGTTTGCCAATCCGGGAATAATTATTTTTCAATACATGATTAAGATTCCATAATATATATGTGATATGATCAGTTCCAATACAACCAATATTGTATTTCATGGGAGGGTAGTATTCACATTGTCCATGAGTATTGATACCCTACTTCCTTCATATCCCCATTCTTAAACAATGTAATATACAAAATTAGATTATAAAATTGGTAAATTTATATCTTGAATTATTATTTTAAATGTGGTCTGACACATAATATAATTTTTATTAATTTATGATATATTATCTTTAGAATCATAAAATGGGATTCTATGGTTATGTCATTATTTTGAAATCCATCATAATGGTTTGTAATGAATATCAAAATTATTTGAAGCATATATCCCAATAGTTTCAAAATAGGTGAACATTAATGGTTTTTTAAAAAAATTGGTGATTTAAATCCCTTGAAACTATTATCTTTCTAGAGTAATTACACCTTGGTACCTTTGTGTTAAATCCATATCCACTTGTAGAATCTATATCTAGATGTATTTCTTGGAAAGGCCACACAATTTCTTCCTTACCAATATATTAGTATGTTCTTTTATATATATTTACAAATTCAATCATAGTTTTATGTTACCCATTATATGTTTTCATTAATTTAGTTTTTAATGCCCAGTGTTTTTGTTGATTTTTTTTAAAAAATTATATGGAATTATTTCGAGACCACACACTTTGACGACACATTATTTCGAGGCACATGGTTCCCAGAATTTAATTTTAAACTTATTTTAATATATTTTTAGTAAATGGGTGAGTGTGTTTCTCTTTGTTTTTAATCACTGCATGGATCAAAAAATTTAGGTCATCGTTGAACACTTAATGCTGGGATTCACCTATAAAGGACATAATATCAACGAAATAGGGATTGACGAAAAAGTTATTTTCATAATTTTTTAAAAACAAGAAAATATCATTAAGGGGTTATTTTTTCATTCACACCATTGATAAGAGGACTATGAAACTATGGTGCAGTGATGAGGCAATGACGAGGAACATTAAATGAAGCCCCATAATGACTAATTATGTCATAGAGTAATATCTATATTGTTTCATAAATGAAATAGTGTAATAGAAACACAATGAAATATTCACTTTTTAAATAGCTGACATGTTAAAGATTGTATAATTAAATCAGGGAATATGTCTTGACGAACATCCAGGGAATTTCCTCTTCAATGAAGAACAATGAACACCAATGGAACATCATCGACTTCGATGTGCATTGAGGATAGAATCATGGAATAGATAAATGAAATTGACATCTCGAACCCTCAAGGATAAATAATTTATGTTTATGAATGTCAATCGAGGTTGGGGTTTGAAAAATTTAATGATTCTCAATTTTTTTTCTGAAAAATATGAACAATGATCAACCCATGAAAAGTTTGATCCACAAATTTTGAATTCATACAAGATGGTGACTTATTTTATGATTTCTTTATATGTGATTAAACTACCACTTTTTTTATGGACTTTCAATCCCAAAACCTCTCTGCGGCTTAAAATTTCTTACATAGAGTGCACGGGTCGACACAAATAAGGCATGTGCCCCTCCTCGTGTGATTTCTTCATGGATGAATTCCCTGAATGGTGAGAAGGGGAGATTTAGGTCGTCATAGTGAATTTTATATCCTTATTTCCCAATAAGAACTAATGGATCGAGAAATGGGCCACTAGAGAAACATCGGTGGCCTGCAATAGAAACATTTGGCACACTGGAAATGGCCCGCATCGGCGGCCGTGGGTAGTGGGAGGGTCGGAACCTATTGGAACACCATGGAGGCAGGGAGGTGTGGCACCGATCGCCATTTCATTGATGTGGAGGCCCAAGTCTATGCCGCCCTGAGAAAGTGATGTAGGTCGCGACCACTATGTCTACGGTGCTAGAAACACACCGCACCACACTAGATCTGCGTTGACAAGTCACCTTGTGGACTTGGTCCGCGGGTGACATGTTTATAACAAGAATCGGTGTGCATGACCCCAGTCCGGCATGTTGGACCCCTTGCTAGCGATCCAGAACCCACACCAGTAGGTCTTAACCTACACCAGCGGGTCGAAATTAGTCTGGTCGGGCCTTGGTCTGACTGGGGCCAAACTCCAATGAACCCTGCTTCACAAAAACACTCGTATCTCACAAAATAGACATCAAATTGACGGTCCATCTACGTCATGTAGACCCTTGTGAAGAGGTGGTTCTTCTGAGATACTCTATATCACCTATGGTAAAGGTTGGAATACACCTAGGTTGGATCAGACTCGAATCCAAACAAACCACTTTTCTATAAATGCCTATATCTCACAAATTGTGCTTATGTTCAATGCACCATCTATTGAATTTGGAACCTTATAACAATAAGGTAAATTGGGTTATTATATATGGGAAATAATGGTTGTTGAGGTACAAATGATGTATTGATGAAAATACTCTCTAAAAATCATGTATGCTAAGTGTGGGAATCCAGTGGCAATTGGTGACGTGAAGAATAAAGTGCAATATTTTGTGGATCAAAATAAGAGAGAAGCTTCATGGATGAACATATGAGTGAACCTTCATAGATTAGAATAAGAGAAACCCTCATGGATCAACATCATAGATACCCTTCATGGAACAATACTAGCATGACCCTTTGTGGATCAGTCGTAGAGTGAACCATCGTGGATCAATAGTAGAGTGAACATTCATGGATCAGCAATAGAGAGACCCTTCATGGATCAATAGTAGTTCCCCTCAACAGAATAATATTATCAATCCTTATGAATAATCATATTTACTTGTTTACATAAGTTATACGTGGTGTGAGATATGCCTTTTTCTTTGTAATTTACTTTGAGAGCTTGATTTTTGTTATTTTCTTTTGTGGATTACTATGAGTCCCATGTTGGTCTATATGTACCTACTGATTATTATTGTATTCACCCCTATAGAGGCTTCTCCCATACATACAGTGTCTTGTGTTACTGATAGACAGTTTCGATTAGATCTTTGGGGAGCCAGATATAGATAGTTCTTGGAGGTGGATCGATAGACATGGTGTGTTTCATAAACATTCAATAGTGAGATATAGCTACCCTTCTAGTAACCCCATTAGAGGATGACCACTAGAGACTCTACATCATTTGATATACTTTCCTTTTATTTGGGCTAGTATTTGAGAAAAATTTACTTTAAATTTATACCTTTTACTATCAGTAGTGGTAATTTGTGGTGGTTTTACTACATTATTTCCTTTGTTGTTTTCTTTATGAAGCATGTATTTTCTGTATATATACATGTTTAAAAGAAATGCCTTCCATTTTTGAGATATGTCTTTCTGGTGCTAGTCACAAGCCCCTGGCCTATGGAAGGATAGCTTGGGGTAGCCACAGTAAGGGTTCTAGGGGAATGAGTCATGAAAATGTGGTATCATTGGGATGTTGGTTTTTTGGAAAAACTATAACTCTTTATTTTTTATGGGAGAAGCAATTTTAAGTGTATTATGTTTAGCTGTCATTCTAGGGAGTCTAGTGTTTGTGCAGAGACCGACATATCCACACACTAGGACCCTATATTTTTTACATCTTACTCGGTACATAAAAACATCAGTTTCATGTGTTTTGGAAATGTTTTCCAATTGATATATTTTGAGTCCTCTCACATGGTATTAATTACTAACCTTTCCAAATCTATTTCTCTACATTATGACTGCATGAAGACATCTAGCTTAGATTCTAGTAAAGGATCTCTATGATGGCCCACTAAGTGATGAGGCATCAGTATAAAGACTACTTATTGTGATACAAACTTCTTGTGGTGTACCAGAAGAACGACCACCTAGAGAGAAACAATTTCTACCAAACCTCGAAACATATATAGAACATCGACTGATCATGATGCAAAAGTTACAAGGATAGAGGCCTCTGATGTTTTGAGGTGAGAAAAATCATCAGTTAGCTAAGGATTGGCTGGATATAGTTATTTAGGTGTTTTTATCTATTAGATACACCAACAGACTAGATAGTGGTCTTAGCCTCTATCCTTTTCAGGGAATGATATGGAGATGGTATAGCTACATGATCCTCATACACTAGAAGGTGACCCTTTCCTGGTTGGACTTGAAGGGACTCTTCAGGGTGGATTTCATAAAATTGACACTATGCTCTGTGAGTGTTCCAAAGCTACAACACATACAGTTGGGCATTTTATCACCCGAGAATTTTATGTTATATAAATCATCAACGGAATCTTTTTCTACACACAACACGTGCTTGGCTTACATTACATGAAATCGTGACCTTCCTCGATAGCTTGCGTAGCACGCAATACTGAGTTTCACTAAATAATGATATGCTAATAAAATATTATTAAAACTAGCCATTATGAATAGTAATAAACACTTTTTGAAATTTTATAAATGTTATTTCTCAAAATGGGATTCATTTTAGGATTCGGAATATCAAAATTATCCTAGGGTGAAATTTTTGTATTTTTCTGAAAACATTCAATTATTGATGAATAGTGAAACCACTAAGTGGTAGTTAAAAAACTGAATTTTTCATAAAACATAATTTTACCGCATATGTGAGTGGAATTTCAAAAATCTAAGAGACACAGTTGATTTCAGTAAGTAAAATGTGGTTCAATGAGATGAAAATAATTTTTTTTTGAACAGTAACTTTTTACTTTTATTTACCACTGTTAAAAGTAAATAGGGTAATTAAGGGTAAAAATGATATTATTATTACCCTAACACATGTCCTAATTCTATTGGATAAGTGTAATTCGACCAAAAAAATACTTATGAATAAAATATGACCATTTAGACCCACTTGGATTAGATTAGGACATTTATTATTAATTTATTTAAAGAAGGGTTAAAATAGTTAAAATCAATGTTTAATAAGTAAATAATTTTTAATATAATGTTATATATAACATAAATTGGACTATAAATATTCATTAGAAATCTAAAAATATTTCCTACAAAATGGTAGTTTATTTTTAATTTTTAGACATTAAATAATTTAATTTATTTGAGACACAAAGATGATGCAGTAATTATCTTATTAATGCAATATTGACATAATTGATGTAATAAATACCCAAATAAATGTAATTTGAGACTTTTTATGAATTCCACTAATTTTATAGGTTAATATGACATGTTATTATTTATTTAATTAACTTTATTAGAACTAATCATTCTGTTATTATTTTCACAAAAATCAATTACTAAATAGTGTCAAAATTGACAGAAAATAATATTTAAAACAAATATTATATTATTAATTGTTATTTTATTCCTGAAAATATATGGTTCGGCCAAATGACTTAGATAAGGTTATAAATATATTAATAATAAACAACTTGGGGTTCGTTTGGATTGTTATAGTACGTTTATTAACCTTATAGTGTAAGAACACAAGAAGACACGGTAAAAGTAAAATTATTTAACTTAACGTTAAATCTAAATGATAAGGTCAAATAGGATCCTAAACTTGTCTAAATTATATTGGAGGAGATTAGTTCTACCCATCCCCACCTTAGCTTCCAAATAAATCAATTTGGAGCTATTTAAAATCGAATTTGGCTTTATAATAAAATAATATTTTTAGTTATTCCAAAGGTGCCTCTCTCCTCCCTTATAAAAGGGCACCTCCTCCCTCTCTTCCTCACACCACATTGAGCTTTCAAGATCGGACAACCCCTTCCAAATTCTCCTCTACACTTCACTAGAGACATCATAGATGTCCTGGTCATCTTCAAATACCAATTTTATTATCCTAAAAGGAGGTCTCAAAGAAGCACTTCAAAGAAGAGGTAATGTCTGTTACCGATTCCTTCATCTTTATTTCTTCTTACACTTCTTCTTCTTTAGTTGTTTAATTATGAAGTAATAACATCAGTATCACTCATATAATGATATGTTATTATAAGTATTAAACAACCATATTTCACCATTTATCCATCCTACGGAAAATTAAATCACCGCGCGTGCGTACGTACGGAATACCGTCTCCACGCCGTGGCGTAATCTACTTTCCACCACCACCTTACTTAGATGGGTATAATGGTGTAAATAATGACTATATATGATTTTTTTAAAGTGATATTGATTCTGAAATAGTATACATAAACTCCAATACAATTCCATGACCATGGGAATGATATCATCGCTCGTGCGTACATACAGAATATCGTCTTCACGATGTGATGTGACTCGTTATACATGATCATCATTGCAGAATTATTATATAATTGAATTTAATTTATTAATTTGATATATATTACACTAATAAAATTATTTAAATGAGGTATCTATAACCTAAAGCAAAGAAGAAGAATTTATTTGACAAAACACGCATAAGAACAAAAAGTAATAAACAGCTGAATAACAAGTTGTAATGAAATATTACTAATAAGAGGATAAGAATATGACTATATATGATATCATAACAATAATTATGATTCTGTAGGAATTCAATAACATTATTAAATCATTATACAAGAGGATCGGACACTTACGAGGCAAATTGGACCTAAGGTAAGGGAAATATCACAATCTCATTTTTATCCGAGATTGTTTATACTTTGGCATTTAATGGGGTGTATTTTATCATCCACATCCATGTTTCCTAAATATGTAATATTATTTCCATCCACCTAAATTTGTTTAAATCCAATTTTACCCTTCGGTGAGGTTTTAGTAAAGGATATGAAAGGAATCTTTTGTAGTTTTTAGTACGAGGTACTTTTTGACTTTTCCGAGAAAAGTACGAAGAATGTTTTTTAACTTATACGGCATGAATGGATTTTTAAAAAATTATTTCCAAGAAGCTTCCTTTACATGTTTTCATGTTTATTTTTAATCAACTTATTTTAGTTTATAATTCTATGACATTTTAAGAAAGGAAAATTGTTTTTGAAGCAGAAAGGATATTTTCCTCAAAAATGGAGTTCACGTGTTTTATCAAAATTATTTTCCATCTAAGATAATAAAGGGTTTTTTTATCCCTATTATTACATTGATTTGACTATGTTGTGATGGAATTATATTTTTATGAATTCCTTTATCTTATATGAATTGTTTTATGATGTCACGATGTTTAAGATTCCCATTTTTATTACATGGGTTATGCTATGATATATGGTTTTCTGATTTGGTGGCACACATAATAATGGTATCATTATGAGATTGGTGGGACCTATATCTCCCTCCAATGCATTGGGTAAAGATTTTATATCTCATGATATAGACATGGCTGGAACGACAGGTTAAACTGGTTCAGTGAAACAGGACTGAAACGAGGAGTGAACTCGGGTCAAAAGTGGACTTTGTCCACTAAGATAATCTATGCAATGTGTCTTGACTAACAAGAAATGATTCTCAATGATTATGTGTGTATTCCACAATGTATCATGTTTTATGTTATGATTATTGGGATTACATTTAACTACTATGATTTATCCCATGTTATGAAATTATGATCTATTTTGCAGGTTATGATTTCCAAAAGTTATGTGCTTATGTATATGATGTGATTGATATTTATTTTTTTTACTCTTACTATGAATTTGATCTCACCAGTTTTTATTTTTTATTTCCCCATGTCAGGAAGAAGGATATTAAGTATAATATTCCAAAAAGGGACTCTAGATATGATGAAATAAATGGGAGGAAAAGTAGATGCTTTATCAAGCAGTAGTTTATGCTTTGCAGTTTCTAAAGACACTATACCTATATGGTCCTTTCATGGTTTTTTATATGTTGTAATAAGTGTGCTTCAATTTTGATGTAATAACAATGTATGTAATGTATGGGTCGTTATAGTTGGTATTAGAGGAAATGTGTAGTCAACCTTTGGAAACTAGGATGTGAAAGCCTTAGTAAGAACCCTATGGATAATTATAAGCATAGAACACAATATTAGTGTTTTAGAAATGACCATGAATAACCTAGGATATGACCTAATGTTTGAAATTTTATTCTTGATTATGTGGTTTTCCTATTATAATTAGTGTTTCTCACTCTATTCTTCTTGGTTTTAGTCAATGGCTGGAACCCGAAGGAACCGTGTTAATGCGGAATGCGACGGGAAATGCAATGATTGTCCCCCAGAGCAACAAAACGTTATGGGATCCGGAATGAAAAATCTTGTAGCCATGCTCACACAACTTTCTCAAGCTATGAATCATGCAGGACTTCCAAATGAGCAAAGGAAGGAGAAACATTCTGTTGAATCCTTCATGAGGCATTGTCCAACTTCTTAAAGCGGGTCAACTTATCCATTAGTTGCTGAAAAATGGATTAATACTACTGAAAAGATATTTTCAGTTCTTCAATTTTCTGAACATGATAAAGTCATCCTAGCAGTGTATCTTTTGGAAGGATATGCTGATCAATGGGGTAATCTTATTAAGAATACTAGGCAAAGGGATGAAATTGAGTCCATGGAATGGGACGAGTTCAAGAACTTATTTTTCAATAAGTACTTACCTCGTATTCTCTGAACAAAGATGAAGAAAGAGTTTATTGAACTAAAGAAAAAGGATGATGAATCTGTGGGTACTTATGAAGAAAATTTTACAAGACTTTCAAGGTACGCTTTTGGTATTATTATCAAACCTGAGAGTAAGATCGATCGATTCATTTGGGGCTTAAAACCAAGTCTTCGAAGGGAATTAGCCATAAGGGACTTCAATAGCTATGAGGAAATCGTTCGATGTGCTCTCAAAGTCGAGATGGAGATTGGAGTAACCCATCGGTCATATGGGATTGATAAGAAGAAGAAAATGGAATTCAAAAGAAAATCTAAAGAGCACACTGAAAAGAAGATGATCTTTCCCTTATGCTCAATGTGTGGAAAGAAACATGGAGGGAGTTGTCTTAAAGGGACAAGTAAATGTTTCAAATGTGGAAAGGAAGTTCATCGGGCATTTGAATGCCGAAATGATGGGAAGATGATGTCTAATGATTAAAACAACGGAAGGGATACTCAGAATGACCCTACTAAACTTCAATGATTCAAGTGCAAAGAGATGGGGCATTATGCCAATCAATGCCCAAATCCAATGGTTGATGATGATGGTCGACGTCAACAAACTCTTAAGGCTAAAGGCAAAGGAAAGTCACATGCAATTTCTATCAGCGATGTGGAGTACGATAACGATATAGTGAAAGGTACACATACCATCCACTCTAAAGTAGAAAATGTTTTATTTGATTATGGATCCACCCACTCCTTTATTTCTGTAGAATTTTCCAAGGATATCACTGCATTACATCAACATTTAGATATTGAGTTAGCTGTGACAACCCCTAATGGCACAACGGTCGCATCAAATGTTTATAATTCTTCTTTGATTGATTTTTTTGGGAAAGTGCTTCCGGAAAATATTTTGATCCTTCCTATTGTGGAATTTAATGTGATTCTTGGCATGGATGGGCTTTCTCTACATGGATCTCATATCAATTTCCAAATAAGGGAAGTCACATTTCATATTCCAGATCAATATATGATCATCTATCGATGCAAGGATGAACATAACCTTCCAGTGGAAATTTCTTCCATTTTATGGGTATTGATTCCACTAAATGAACGTTATTTATCTCAAATGGTGGGTGAGAAACTCAGGATTAAGAATATGCCCATTTTACGGGAGTTTGATGGTGTCTTTACAGAGGAATTACCGGGTCTTCCACTAAATTGTGAAGTAGAGTTTTCAATAGAACTCGTACTGGATGCTTTTCCTATTTCAAAGACAACTTATAGAATGGCCCCAATTGAGTTTCAGGAATTGAAGAAGCAACTCCAAGAGAATCTTGATAAGGGGTTCATACGCCCTAGTGCGTCACCTTGGGGAGCACCTATTTTGATTGTTAAGAAGAAAGATGAATAAATGAGACTCTGCATTGATTATCGAGAACATAACAAGATCATTATCAAGAACAAATATCATCTCCCGCACATTGATGACCTATTTGACAAAATACGCGGAGCTCAATACGTTTCCAAGATTGATCTTCATTTAGGGTATCATCAATTAAGGATAAAAAGGGAGGATATACCAAATACAGCTTTCCGTACAAGGTATAGACACTATGAATTTATAGTGATGCCATTTGGTCTTACTAATGCCCCTGATATATTCATGGATCTAATGAATAGAGTCTTTAGAGATTATCTTGATCAATTTGTGGTAGTCTTTATAGATGATATTCCTGTCTATTCAAAGAGTAAGGAAAAACATGAAGATCACTTGAGAATTATATTGATGGCCCTGAGAAAGGAGAAGCTTTATGCCAAATTTACCAAGTGTGAACTTTGGCTTCAAAAAGTTTTATTTTTGGGTCACGTAATCTCAAAAGAGGGGATATGTGTGGATCAAGCAAAAACATAGGTTATCGAAAGACGGTCGAGACCAACAACAGAAACTGAGATCCAAAGTTTTCTTGGTTTGGCTGTATATTGTCGATGTTTTGTGAAAGATTTTTCATGATTATCTATTCCACTCACCAAGTTGACTTGGAATGGAGTTATGTTTGTTTGGACGGAGGAATGTGAAGCGAATTTCAAGGAGTTGAAAAGAAGGTTATCCAGTGCACCTGTGCTCACACTGCCTTGTAGTGGAGAAAGGTTTGTGATCTACAGTGATGCATCCAAGAAGGTATTGGGGTGTGTTCTTATGAAAAATGAAATGGTGATAGATTATACCACACGACAGTTGAAAATACATGAGAAAAATTAACCATCTCATGATTTGGAGTTAGCTGCGGTAATCATTGCATTAAAGATTTGGAGGCATTACCTTTATGGTGAGAGGTGTGATATTTATACTGATCATAAAAGATTAAAGTATATTTTCACTCTAAAGGAGCTGAATATGTGCCAAAGAAGATGGTTGGATCTGATTAAGGATTACGACTGCTCAATTCATTACCACCCTTGGAAAGAAAACAAGGTGGCAGATTCATTAAGTCGACAAGACCATGCTAGTTTATCCATGATGAGGATAAAAAAGATCCAATATTTATGTATTTACAAAGGATGGATCTTTGAATTATAATGATAGGGGAAAAATCGTATCATTCTCAAATGATTGTTCAACCATCTATACATGTGAAGATTAAAGAGGCACAGAAAGAAGATGTCGAGTTACAAAAGAAGGTGAGAAATGTTCCTGAATTCAACCTTGATAGTGATAGGATAATAAAGTTCAGGAATCGGGTTTGTGTTCCTCCCATCCACGAATTAAAGAAGGAGTTGCTGGATGAGGATCATAGTTCTTTATTCTCTATTCATCCTGGAAGCATGAAGATGTATATGGACCAGAAAGAGTACTTCTCGTGGGATGGCATGAAAAGATATGTTGTTGAATATGTCTCTCGATGCTTGGTTTGTCAACAAGTTAACGCTGAGAGACAGAATTCTAAGGGGATGTTACAACCATTACACATAACCGAATGGAAATTGGAAAACATCTCTATGGACTTTGTCACAGGACTTCCTAAAACATCCAAAGTCAATAATGCTATCTGGGTCATAGTGGAACGTCTTACAAAGTCTGCACACTTCATTGCTATTAGAGAGGATTTCTCTCTGAATCAGCTTCCCATGATATATGTAAAGGAAGTGGTAAGATTCCATGGAGTACCACTTTCTATTATATCTGATCGGGATCCGAGATTTACCTCGATGTTTTGGTGAATTCTTCAGCATACTCTGGATACAGAGTTGGGTTTCAGCACTGCTTATCATCCTCAGACAGATGGTCAGTCTGAGAGAACAATTCAAAATCTAGAAGATATGTTGAGAGATTGCTCTATAGATTTCAAAGGTGGTTGGGATCAACACCTACCTTTGGTGGATTTTTCTTATAATATTAGCGTTCACTCCAGTGTTCAGATTGCTCCTTAAGAAGCTCTCTATGGAAAGAAATGCAGGACTCCAACATGCTGGGATGATGTTGGGGAAAGAAATCTATTAGGACTCGATCTCATTGATGAAATGGCAGAAAAGGTCAGATCTATTCAACAACCCATAAGAGCAGCTCAGAGTTGACAAAAAAGTTATGCCGACAACCGAAGAAAATACCTAGAGTTTGAAGTGGGTGATAAAGTGTTCTTAAGAATATCTCACTGGAAGAGGGTCATGAGATTTGGAAAGAAGGGGATGTTGAGCCCCAGATATATCGGTACATTCGAAATAATGGATCGTGTTGGGAAGGTAGCTTACCGATTGGCGCTTCCACTGAATCTTTCTCAAGTTCACGATGTGTTCCATGTATCTCTCCTGAGAAAGTACATACCTGATCCTTCACATGTACTCAGCTCAAAAGTTGTACCACTGGAGCAGGATCTTTCTTATGAAGAACAGCCGATAGAGATTCTGGATCATAGTGAAAAAGTCCTACGAAACAATACCACTCAATTGGTGAAAGTTTTATGGAGGAACCACCAATTAGAAGAAGCTACATCGGAGCTTGAGGATATAATGAGGGAGAGGTATCCTCATCTGTTTGTTACAATGTGACGAATTTCGATGGAGAAATTCATTTTAAGGGGGGGTTGAATGTAACACCCGAGACTTTTATGTTATATAAATCATCAAAGTAATATTTTTCTACACACAACACTTGCTTGTCTTGCTATACACGAAATTGCGACCTTCCTCGATAACTTGTGTCATACGCAATACCGAGTTTCACTAAACAATGATATGCTAATAAAATATTATTAAAACTAGCCGTTATGAATAGTAATAACCACTTTTTGAAATTTTATAAATTTTATTTTTCAAAATGGAGTTCATTTTTGGATTCGGAATATCGAAATTACCCTAGGGTGAAATTTTGGTATTTTTCTGAAAACTTTCAATTTTTGATGAATAGTGAAACCACTAAGTGGTAGTTAAAATACTAATTTTTCCATAAAACATAATTTTACCGCTTCTGTGAGTGGAATTTAAAAAATTCGAGAGACACGGTTGATGTTAGTAAGTGAAATGTGGTTCAATGAGATTAAAATAATTTTTGGTGAATAGTATCTTTTTACTTATATTTACCACGGTTAAAAATAAATAGTGTAATTAAGGTTAAAAATGATATTATTATTACCCTAACACAAGTCCTAATTCTATTGGATAAGTTTATATCGACCAAAAACAATCTTAGGAAAAGCATATGACCATTTAGGCCAACTTGGATTAGATTAGGACATTTATTATTAATTTATTTAAAGAAGAGTTAAAATAGTTAAAATCAAAGTTTAATAAGTAAATAATTATTAATATAAGGTTACATATATGATAAATTCGACTATAAATATTCATTAGAAAGATAAAAAACTTTCCTACATAATGGAATTTTATTTTTAATTTTTAGACATTAAATAATTTAATTTATTGCTGACACAAAGATGATGCAGTAATTATCTTAGAAATGAAATATTGACATAATTGATGTTATAAATACCCAAATAAATCTAATTTAAGACTTTTTATGAATTACACTAATTTTAAAGGTTTATGTGACATGTTATTATTGATTTAATTAACTGTTTTCAAACTAATCATTCTGTTATGATTTTGGAAAAAATCAATTACTAAATAGTGTCCAAATTGACATAAAATAGTTTTTAGAACAAATATTATATTATTAATTGTTATTTTATTCCTAAAAATCTAAGGTTAAGCCAAATTACTTAGATAAGGTTATATATATTAATAATAAACATCTTGGGGTTCGTTTGGATTGTTATATTATGTTTATTAACCTTGTAGTGTAAGAACACAAGAAGACACAATAAAAGTAAAATTATTTAACTTAATGTTAAATCTAAATGATAAGGTCAAAATAGGAACCTAAGAATATCTAAATTCTATTGGATGAGAGTATTTATACCCATATCCACCTTATCTTCGAAATAAATCAATTTGGAGCTATTTAAAACCGAATTTATCTTTATAATAAAAAAATATTTTTAGTTATTCCAAACGTGCCCCTCTCCTCCCTTATAAAAGGGCACCTCCTCCCTCTCTTCCTCACACCACTTTGAGCCTTCATGATCGGACAACCCCTACCACTTTCTCCTATCCACTTCCCTAGAGACATCATAGAGGTCCTGGTCTTCTTCAATGACCAATTTTAGTGCCCAAAAAGGTGGTCTCAAAGAAGCACTTCAAAGAAGAGGTAATGTACGTTACCGATTATTTCATCTTTATTTCTTCTTCCACTTATTCTTCATTAGTTTTTTCATTATGAAGTAAAAACATTGGTATGAATCATATAATGATATGTTATTATAATTATGAAACAACCCTATTTCCCCATTTATCTATCCTACGGAAAATGAAATAACCGCGTGTGCGTACGTACGGAATGTCGTCTCCACGCCGTGGTGTAATATACTTTCCACCACCACCTTACATTGATGGGTATAATGGTGTAAATAATGACTATATATGATTATTTTAAAGAGATATTGAATCTGAAATAGTATACATACACTCCAATAAAATTCCATGATAATGGAAATGATATCATCGCTCGTGCGTACGTACGAAATACTGTCTCCACGATGTGATGCAACTCATTCTACATGATCTTCATTGCATAATGATTATATAAATGAATTGAATGAATTAATTTGATATATATTACACTAATAACATTCTATAAATGAGGTATCTATAACCTAAAGTGATGAATAAGAATATATTCGAAAAAACATGCATAAGAACAAAAAGTAATAAACACCCGAATAACAAGTTGTAATGAAATATTATTAATAAGATGATAATAATATGACCATATATGATATAATAACAATAATTATGATTCTGGAATAAGTTAATAACATTATTTAAATCAGTATACAGGAGGTTAGGACACTTATGAGGCAAATCGGACCTAAGGTAAGGGAAATATCACATTCTCATTTTTTTCTGAGATTGTTTATACTTTGGCATTTACTGGGGTGTATTTTATCATCCACATCCATGTTCCCCAATATGTAATATTATTTCCATCCAACTACAATTGATTAAATCCAATTTTACCCTTCGGTGATTTTTTAGTAAAGGATATGAAAGGAATCTTTTGTCGTTTTTCGTACGAGGTACTTTTTTACTTTTCCGACAAAAGTACGAAGAATGGTTTTTTTAACTTATATGGCATGAATGAATTTTTAAAACATTATTTCCAAGAAGCTTCATTAAAAATTTTTCATGTTTATTTTTAATCAACTTCTTTTAGTTTATAATTGTACGACAAGTTAAGAAAGGAAAAGTGTTTTTGAAGTAGAAAGGTTATTTTCCTCAAGAATGGAGTTCAAGTGTTTTATCAAAATTATTTTCCATCTAAGATAATAAAGGGTTATGTTTTTATCCCTATTATTACATTGATTTGATTATGTTGTGATGGAATTATATTTTTATGAATTCCTTTATCTTGTATGAATTGTTTTATGATGTCATGATGTATGAGATTCCCATTTTTATTACATGGGTTATGCTATGATATATGGTTTTCTTATTTTGTGGCACACATAAGAATGGTATAATTATGAGATGGGCGGGACATATATCTCCCTCCAATGCATTGGGTAAAGATTTTATATCTCATGAGATAGACATGGCTGGAACAGTAGGTTAAACCGGTTTAGTGTAACAGGACTAAAATGAGGAGTGAAATCGGTTCAGAAGTGGACTTTGTACACTAAGATAGTCTTGGCAATGAGTCTTGACTAACATGAAATGATTTTAAATTATTATGTGGGTATGCCACAAAGTTTCATGTTTTAAGTTATGATTATTGGGATTACATTTCACTACTATGATTTATCCCATTTTATGAAATTATGATCTCTTTAGCAGGTTATGATTTCCAAAAGTAATATGCATATGTATATGATGTGATTGATATTTCTTTTTTTTACTCTTACTAAGCATTTGAGCTCACCCTTTTGTATGTTTTATTTCCCCAGGTCAGGATGAAGGTTATTAAGTAGAATATGCCAAAAAGGGACTCTAGATACGATGAAATAAATGGGAGGAAAAGTAGATGCTTTATGAACTAGTTGTTTATGCTTTCCAGTTTTTAGTGACACTATACCTATACGGTCCTTTCTTGGTTTTGTTATATTTTGTAATAAGTGTGCTTCAATTTTGAAGTAATAACAATGTATGTAATGTATGGGTCGTTATAGTCTTGACTATGTCCTAGTACTAGGTGAGGTTTAGTGACCTATCCCACAACTCCAACAACATGTTATTAGACCCTTTATTTATGGATCAAATCTTTAAGTAGGGACATCGATGGAATATCATGGAATCGGTGATTTTTATCAGCTTCCCAATGAAAGAAGTAGTGCTTGAGTGATCACTAATGGTGTAGAGCTTCCTAGCCAAGAAGGCACTGACAGTGAGATCCACCACTAGATGAATGGGGGTCTAGTAATTTGTAATAGGTAGTAGGCATATTGCGTAGATTCCCAAATGGTCCTGACCATCTAGAAGATGACCCTAGGATATAGGGTTAGATGTGCGGATCCCACAAGGATGAAGATGTCAATTGTGGGATAGAGTTTTTTACTCTTGTGGAAGATGGGGGAACATAGATCACGACTCTCTTAATCCCCACAAAAATGATTAGCAGCAGTTTGAGAGACAGTCGTGATAATGAAAGAGGATCGAGCGGGAGGTCTACAAGGCGGGAGATGTAGTAGGAAAGAACGAAAAGTGGTATGAGGTGGATGACAGTTCTAGGTACTATCAATACCACCCCCAAGTGCTGCACTATGGGATTAGTGAGCTAGTAGATAGTGGTGAGGCTAGCATTAGGCGATGGAGGCCTATGAACATGGAACTCAAAAGAATATTAGATGTATGTTCTATGTCAACTCGACCGTAGATATAGTTCTTTTAGACAGAGGTTCTAGTCACTCATTCTGTTCCATGTACCTTGTTCGAGGCTTAGAGATTCTTGAGGAGTCATTGGATAGATCATTACGATTAGAGACTCCTATGGGAGGGGATTCAATGATTTCACACTAGTGCTGACAGTGTGACCTTACTCTAGGAGGTGAGAGCATTAGTTAGGATCTCCTAGTAGCAGCATTGAGGCCTTACAAATTCATTTAGGGTATGGACTTGTTATATACATCCCTTGCTCATTATGAAATTTGTTGGTGAAATGTTCAGTATGTTTGTGAGGATGGGACCATGTGTTTTCAATGGTGGAAATGGAATCATTGCATCACATAAAGAACATTCTTAGAGGAGGGTGAAGCCAATAACTGACCATCGGGATAGCCTCACCCTTGGTGAGATGGAAGATAGGAGTCTGATCTATCATATAGTGGATGATGAGTATGATTATGTATTTAATGAATATGTGAAAAGACTACCACCTCATAGATAGGTCGACTTATCCCTTCACTTATTCCGAGGGAACTTACCAATATCTACTCATTCATATTGGATGGCTCTCGTGGAGCTCTAGGTGCTAACGGTACAGTTGGAAGACTTGCATAAGAAGGTGTTCATTAGACCTAGTGTTTCTCCATGGTAAACGCTGATGTTGTTTTCCAAGAATTAATACAGGAAAATGAGGATATGCATGGAATTCCATCACATGAACATGGTTATCACAAATAACATGTATCCATTTTAGATGATTGATGACCTGTTTGATCAATTTAAGTGATCGGGGTGGTTCTAGAAGATGAATCACATATCCATCTATCCATAATTTTAGGTATGAGATGAGGACATATTGGTCAGAGTGGACACTCAAGAGGGGGGTGAATTGAGTTCCAGTTAATATTTCTGTTAAAATATTGTCTAGTTAAAATCCTCCGATTTATAAAATAAGTTAAACTGCAGTGAATATATACAGATTGTAAATGTTCACTTAGCTTCTCAAAGATTTATTAGGTCTCATTTAATTTAACGACAAGGTCAAAAAAACTTTTGAAGCTAACCTATTGATTTACAATAAGGGTAAACACCTACTAATTTAACTATCAAAGTAGCTTCAAAATTGTTTTGTATTTCAATGTCATAACAACGGAATAAATAATATATATGTAGTATACATTAAACATAAATTAAATATGCACTACATAATATAACAAGAGGTTCAGTCTCAAGCTGAGACTTAGTCCTCTCAAATATATATAAATTTGATCCACACCCCAGATCTGGGTTAACAATTGTTTACAAAACTGTCCAGGCTACGCAGGGACCTCTACCACTGCTCTTCGTGGGAAAAAAACAATGACCAGGTCACACAAGGACTTCTTCCACAGTTGACATCTGCAAATAGGAGTTAAGTGAATTTGAGGGAGTATTTTGATATCCTGTTGTTCAGTGCAGGAGATAGTGTGTGTAAAAGATATACAGAGTACACCACACTGCTCTAATGTTAATAAATAAATCACGTAGAGAATATAGATGAGAGTTTAGAAACATCTACTGATTATCAATGTAGCTCTGGACTCGTTTGATTTAGTAGGAATTCTTCTGAGTCCTTCTCTAGTTTTTCTGTTGAAAAACAGAGTGTCGTAGTTTAGCTTGTCTTCTTTAAAAGTGAGAAAGGTCTCTTGATTAGTCGTGTGTTTTTCAGCAGTATTGTATTTCACTCATGAGAGTTCTCATAAGGTCTTGCAATCTCCTTCTTGTCCATGATTGTTCTCTGATGTATGTATTTTTTTCTCATTGTATCGTCACACTTTTGTTGCTTTTCAACTAGCACTTTGCCTCACTTTTTGTGTACTGCATCTCAGTCTTTCTTATATTCCACGAGTTCTTGCAGTAGGAATGATTCACTTTTCATAGGTACGAGATACAGTTTCCTGACATGCCAACAACTAACATTATACAACTTCAAATGCATTAAAAACTACAAATATGGCCGTAAGCATTATTTAAATAATATTGACAAAAACTTGATAAATGGTGTCATAGTGATTAAGTAAACGGTGTCTTCTTCACGGTGTGGGGTTTACGGTTTTTCCTTCACAATGTGTCCTTCACGGTGTCTGGGTCATGGTGAGTCCTTCACAGTGTCTGGGTCAAGGTGAGTCCTTCACGGTGTCTGGGTCACGGCGAGTCCTTCACTGTGTTTGGGTCACGGTGTGTCCTTCACGGTGTCTGGGTCATGATGAGTCCTTCCCGGTGTCTCCATACTTAGAAAAATATCTATATTTGGACATAGACAATAATATGTTTAACATGGATTGAGTTTAATCACTAGAGAGTAAAAGAGCTTGAATCATAAATATAAAGGTGTGATAATATATGTGACAATTGTGATCATGTATAAGACTTGTAAATAATAAAAAGTGTAATTAACATCCATATGATTTTTTCTCTTTAAAACATGATGTGTAGCTATTATTGATATTGAAGATCATTAGAAATATGTGCAATTAAGATTGAGATTAATTAATAGTAATAGGATTTGTGATCATTAAAACATGATTAACACATGAGGAGTCAAACAATCTCCCCCTTTTTGATGATCACAAATCAGATATAATTAAAATATAAATGAAATGTAACATAAAAGAAAATATCATATTAGAATAGAAAAAATCATTATAGAACATACATTATAGGTTTTCTCCCCTTTTCACTCTTGTTGTTTTTCTCCCCCTTTTGGGATTATCAAAAACTAGAGAAAATGAAATGAAACACTGAATTTGGCATTAAATAAAGGGTTCAGAATACAATAAAACATGAAAGAACAAAAGAAATCCCATAAAAAAGTAAAACAGTCCATGGAATCTTAAGGGATCCACTTTGTCTTTTCCATTATCAGTAGTAGGAGCTGGTGCTGAAGTAGAAGAAGACATAGATGTGGTAGACAATGAGGGTAAGGGTAGACCATCAAAAATATAGGGAGCCAAAGTAGGAGAAGTAGAAGATCTAGGGTGTGGTTGGTCAAGAATGACTAGCCGGATCTGAGAAAGAGCTTGGCTAACTGTCATGGAAGTTGAGGCTAAGGTAGGTAAACCAGGTCTATGGGGTGCAGCAGCTGGAGCAACTATAGCAGCACTCCGCACATTAAAATACAACTTCAAAAGATTGATGAAATCAGTAATGATTTCACCACCAATTTCATAGCCTTTTCAAAATCATCCTTATTCTCCAGAAATATGTCCAACAATCCGGTGAACATTGTATGATTCTGATCTTGAGCTTTAAAAGCATGAGTCACTGGAGGGATTCTTAAATTATCCACAAGATATCTAAAGTGATCTGTCATATCACTTTTATAGAAAATCCAGGAGAGATACAAATATATTTTCTTGGTTATCTGTTGTTGAGCATCATTGGATATCTGAGAATTCATTCTCACCAAGTCCAATGCTCTATCACTATTCATAATCACTTCTGACAAAGAAGATAGATCCAAGCCATTGAAGGCATTATTAAGATCTTCCTTTAATATGGATCTCAGCATAGAATCATCCAATGAAGGTGTGAAGGTCTGAACAGAAGCAGGTGAAGCCTTGACAGTTTCAGTTAGAACTTTGAGCTGTTTCAGAACTTTTTGCAAGCATCCAGTGTATTCATCTGTATGCTTATTCAGAATTTCCACAATCTCTCTCATGCGTTCCAGCATTTTTGTGTGACTTTTTCCAATATTTTCATCAAAATATAGTAAGTATGGATTAACATGAGACTCAATCTCCCTAGTAAGGAGGGAATAAGAAGACTCACGAGAAACAAAAACAGGTGTAGGGGCATAAATTGGAAGGGCTCTGATCTCAAAGATAACTCATTCTGCAGACTTGCTACCATAATTTTCCGATTTGCAACATCAGCACTCAGGAGCTTATTCTCTACACTGACTTCATGAATTTCTCGGATCATCCTTTGTTGAATACGCAAGATAATATTTTCCAAGAGAATTGATGCACATTATTGACTGAACTGAGTCACTGGGCGAGGTTGAGTGGAGACAATTTCCACAACTCCAGCTAACAAAGTCTCTCCAAAAACATTCATATCATCTTTGGTCACAAAAGAGTGATGCTCAGGTAAGGATGTAGGAAAGGTAGTGGTTCATATTATAGTTGAGGTTTAGAGTCATCTTTAGACTTTGATTCTGGTTCAGATTGAGGTTGGGGCACTGGTTCTGGTTATGGATGAGCTAAGGACTTCAGCTGAAATAGAGAAGAAAGATCCATTCCAGTTGTAGTCACTTGTTGTGACTCATTCATATCATAAAAGCTTGGTAACTCATACTGAGAGAAAACAGAATATGTGATAGATGTTTGAGAAGCATCAGTAGATCTAGCTTCCACAATATCATGGTCTTGAGGTTCCTCCCCCTCAACTTGTGCATCCCTTCCTGATTATTGAGGTTCAGGAACATGGAAAAGATCCCCAGGATCATCCCTAATCTCTTCAGCAAACTCTTGCCTTGATAGCTGAAAGTAAATTTCTATCCATTCTTCAGCAGATGGAATAATCTCATGAACCGATTGTTCCACTGGAAGAGCTCTAGACTTGCTTCTTTCTCAACCGAAAGATTATCTTCAACAAGATCTGGCTCTAAGGTTGCTTCCTCTTCTGAAACAGGAAAACCAATTTCCTTATAGCATTAGGATGAGCTTTTTCTTCATGAAGAACAACTGAAATATCCATAGTCATTTCCTTTTCGACAACAACTTCCTCTCCTTGATGTATTTCAGGTTCTTCTATTTGTGGTACTTCAGTTGTTACATCTTCTTGTTCTTCTTCTTCTGAATACTGAGCCACTTCATCTGGTTCTAAAACAGGATCATCTAGGTTCTTAGTCCTTCATGGATATTCAACAACATTATAATTTTTTTAAAGATGATCACTATCCTTAGCCCACTATTTTTTCTAGGGATTCCAGCTAATCTTCATCCTTCTGATGATATGCATGGATATGCAGTAATCAAGGTCCTATAATTTTTTTTCATTCAGTCCAACCATCCCTTTTGCAAATAACATAGCTGAAATCATCCTTGTATAAAATAGGGATGTGGATTTGGAAGTTACATAGATCAGCTCACAGATATGGTTGATACCATACTTACAAAGATTGATCATATGGCCATTCTTCAACAGGTGAATTAGAAACACATCCTGATACTTCATCACAACAAAATCCCCTTTTCTTGGACTAACCAAATTCTGAACAAACTTTAACAGAAGTCTTGTCTCCCCATCTAGTTCAGCAGCTATGGCCCTTCTCATGGTGCCATTTCTAGTTAGACTTTCCAAAGAATTATCTAGGAAAAAGATGTCGATTGTTTGAGGAGGGTCTCTCTAGTAATCTTCAAAAACTCCTTCATGTGGAATTAATAGGCATGCAGCCCACAACCATGAAGAGAAAGATCACTTCTGACCATCGATCCAGTTGGTCACCAAATATATTTCTCCAAATTAAAAAGTTAACATCACATACTGATAGAATTGAGATACAATACTTGGTTAAATCGGTCTATTCAGTGAAGTGAACCATTCAAGCCATCCTTGTTCTCTTAAAAAATATAAAACTAAAGATCTTCTAGACAACAACCATTCAGAGAAAATGTCTTTTTTAGGTACAACAATACGGCTTACCCGGTTTGGGTTTAGAGGTCCTTCGGGAGCTATCCTCGGTATACTCTTTTGTTTCTTAGACCGGTGCTTCTCCGAAGAGGGTGAAGATGGACGCTTCATCCTTGGGATTCACTGAAGGTTCGGGCGAGAGGGAAGAGATGGTTCAGGAGAGAGTTCGGGTATGGAATAAAATGAAACCCTTATGTTTTATCCTTTGGGACTTTCAAACGTCATAAAAACAAAAAACGAGGTAAATCAAATAGAGGTGAAATAAAAATTACCGTGATACGGGGTAAAATAAAAATAAACATAATTCTCATGGTGAGACTGTGAGTCGTTATTACGATGAGACGGAAAACAAGTCACCACGGTGAGACAAGTTTATAGTCGTCACGGTGAGACAGTGAGCATTTTATATAGTCACGGTGAGATAGTGAGTTGTCAGACCGTGAGCATAAAACAGTAACATATAAACAGTAAGTATGAAACTGTAAAGTATAGTATAGTAAAGTATTAAATGTTATGATCATTAGGATATTTACATATGGTTAATCATACCAAGATCAGGTATGATGTAGTCTAATCATTCAGAATTTAATGGTTTAGTGAATATATCAGCAAGTTGATATTAAATACCAATGACTTCCAAAGTGATATCACTTTTTTTATAATGATCCCTCAAAAAGTGATGTATTACAACAATATGTTTTGTCCTAGAATGAGAAACTATATTCTTAGAAATATTAATAGCACTTGTGTTGACACAATTTATTGGGACATGTCTGAATTGATATCCATAGTCTAGTAATGTGTTTTTCATCCACAAAATTTGTGCACAAAAACTTCCAGCAGCTACGTATTCAGCTTCTGCAATTGATAATGCAATAGAATTTTGTTTCTTACTACACCAGGATACTAGTGACTTTTCTAATAGATGACATGTTCCAGAGGTGATTTTCTATCTAACATACATACACCAAAATCAGCATCCGAATAACTAACTAATTTAAATGATTTTCATTTGGGATAGAACAGTCCTAAATTGGGAGTATGCATGAGGTATTTGAAAATGCTATTTACAACATTTAAGTGTGACTCTTTAGGGTTTGCTTGAAAAAGATCACACATACACACACTAAACATAATATCAGGACAACTAGCAGTCGAGTAGAGTAGACATCCAATCATTCTTCTATAAGTGGTTTGATCAAAAGATTTACCATTTTAATCAAGATCCATCTTACTGGTGGTACTCATTGGAGTGTCACTAATTTTTATGCTATCCAATCCAAAACTTTTTAAAAGATCTCTAGTATATTTACATTGAGTTAATATAATTCTATCATCAATTTAAAAGATTTTAAAACCAAGAAAGAATTTAAGTTCACCCATGAAACTCATTTCAAATTCATTTTGCATCATTTTAGAAAAATCAGTACATAATGTAGTTTTTGAATATCCAAAAATAATATCAACTACATAAATTTGTACAACTAAAAAACCTTTATAAATACATTTTATAAACAGGGTAGGATCAGATATTCCTTTTGTAAAACCATTATAAATTAGAAAAGTACATAATCTATCAAACCAAACTCTTGGAGATTGCTTTAAACCATAAAAAGATTTTGATAGTTTGAAAATATGATTTGGAAAGTGAGGGTTTGAAAATCTTAGTGGTTGTTCAACAAAAACATCCTCAGTAATATATCCATTTAAGAATTCACTCTTGACATCCATTTTATATAGTTTAAAATTTAGATGTGGAGCATAAGCAAGTAAAATCATAATAGCTTCTAATCTGGCCACTAGAGAAAAAGTCTCCTCATAGTCAATACCTTATTCTTGACTATAGCCTTGTTCATATAGCCTATCTTTATTTATAACTATATTTCCGAATTCATCTACATTATTTCTAAACACCCATTTAGTGCCTATTGTGAAAGTGTCCTTAGGTATTTCAACAAGATTCCAATGTTTATTTCATTAAAACTGATTGAGTTCTTCTTGCATTGCAATTACCCAAAATTCATCATTAATAGCATCATCAATGTTTTTAGTTTCATGCTGTGACAAGAAGGCTTGATGTTCAACCTGATTTCTAAGAGAATCTCTAGTCTGTGTCCCTCTATCAATATTTCCTACAACAACATCTAAAGGATGATTCCTTAGAATTATAGTTGATCTAGTAAATGTAGTACTAGAATCTTCTGGTTCATCAACAGGTTGGGAATCAATAGAAGAAGGTTCTGGAAAATTTCCTTAACTGTTTTTCTTTATAGCAGGTTCATTTGATTTTTCATTAAGGTCCAGAATAGATAAATATTCTTCATGATTATCAAGAGATGTTTTAGGCTCATGTGGATCAGTTTCATCATACTTGATGTGAATAGTTACTTCTGCACACTTGGTTCTTTTATTGAAAACTCTATAGGCATTACTAGAAATAGAATAACCTAGGAAAGTTTCTTCATAACTCTTGGATGAAAACTTGTCTAGATTGTATTTGGTATTATGAATAAAGACATTGTGGCCAAAGACTCTGAAATAGTTAACCATAGGTTTTATATGGTTCCACAACTCATAAGGGGTCTTCTTAAGAATAGGTCTGATCTAGACTCTATTGATAATATTACATGTTGTATTCATAGCCGCATCCCAAAAGTAAATAGGCAGGTCATACTCATTTAGCATGGTTCTGGAAATTTCTTGCAGGGTTATATTCCTCCTTTCTACTACACCATTTTTCGGAGGTGTCCTAGGGGCAGAAAAGTTATGACTATAGCTATTATGTGAGCAATAGGATTCAAATTCATGATTCTCAAACTCACATCCATGATCACTTCATAGAGTTTTAATCTTTATTCCACTAAGGTTCTCTACAGATTTGGAGTATTTAACAAAGTAAGAAAAACTTCACTTTTGTGAGTTAAGAAGTATACCCAAGTATATCTAGAAAATTCATCTACTAAGACATAGACATAGTTCTTCCCATTTAAGCTAGAAACTCTGGATTGTCCAAACAAATCCATGTGAACCAACTCGAGAGGTTGGGAAGTTGAGACTTCTTTCTTTGGTTTGAAAGAGATTTTGTGTTTCATTACCTTTTAATAGGGAGTACACACTTTGTCATTTGGAAACTCAAGTTTGGGTAGGCCTCTCACTACGTTCGTCCTAGTAAGTTTTCTAAGTGAAAGTATATTGCAGTGTCCTAATCGTCTGTGTCAAAGCCAAGTCTCTTTATTAAAAGAATTTAAACATGTAATATTTTTCATGGCAAAATAATTTAAATCAACAGCATAAACATTTTCATTTCTCAAGGAAGAAAATACTAAAGCATTTTTAGAATTAAAAACATTGCAAGAATCATTTTAAAATTTAAAATTAAAACCATCATCACATAACTGAGAAATACATAAAAGATTATATTTAATTCCATCAAGAAATAAAACTTTTTATATTACTACCGAGTCATTATTACCAATATGGCTTAAGAAGATGATTTTCCCTTTAGAATTATCACCATAGGTGAAAAAGCCTCCATCAATTCTGACTAATCTTTTAAAGAATGAGAAGTATCCTGGCATATTTCTTGAACATACATTGTCCAATTACCAAGTCTTCCTACATGATCTCTTTAAGAAGGTTCCCTACAAAACAGATTTAGATAGGAAATGGGTTAGGTACCCAGATTTTCTTGGGTCCAGACAGGTTTGCTTACAAAACTTTAGGTGCACAAATTTGTCTTATGGGTCTCATAAAATTTGTAGAATCAAGAGATTTTGAAAGATAAACCTTATTATATCTGTAACTATGAATATAAAAAGTTTAAGCATATAAATGTCTAGAACTAGAACTAGCAGTATTCTGTCCAAATTTAGGAATAAATCTAGTCTTAGTAATCTGTCTCTGTCCAGGTTTGTAGTCTATTCTAGTAGTGTATTTTGGTGCAACTTGCATTCCTAGAATTTGAGTTAGTGTATCCTTTCAATTTGTGATCTTCTCTAAATTATTTCTAAGTAGCTCATTGGACATTTTCAGTTCAGTGTTCTCCCTTAACAATTGATCATTTTTCTATTTTTAAATAGTATGTTGGTTTTTAAAAGTATTACTGAGAGCATGCTATTTCTTTAATGATTTTTATTTATCCTTAAGTTCATTTAATGTCTCTACCAGTATATTATAATATTCATACTATTCCTCAGTAGTCATGTTTTCAAAATCAGAATCAGATTTTGCACTATCATCAGAATAATAAGAATTCAAAGCAGGAGTAACTAGGGTTACCTCATATGTGTTTATCATAAAACACATGTTATCTTTATTTCTAGTTTCAGTCTCAGAAGCTTTAGATTTGTTGGAGATATCCTCAGAAGTTCTCCAAGTAGCCTTTATAGCCTTTTTGTACTTACTATCCTTGTAATCATATTTATTCGTGAATTATATCTTTGGTTAGTCTTCTTTAATATATCTTTTTCTTTTGCACTCATAACAGACAACTTCATCACTTTTATCTGGTGTTTTCCAATCCTTCTTCCAATATACATTATTGTTATACTTTCCTTTAGAATTTGATTTTATGATGAGTTTATTCTTCCTATAAAATTTCATAAACCTTCTGGGTATCTGAGCCATTTTATCATCACTATCTGTGTCTGAATTTTCACTGGTTAAACTATCAGTAGGTAGTTGAGCTTTATCTTTGTCCTTGATCTGTGAAGTAGTATTCTTGAAAGACACTGATTTTCTCTTAGGTTCATCATCTTCCTCTTTATTCACCTAGAGGTCTCCCTCATACATCATAAGCTTACCAATGCGTTCTTGGACAGGTAGTGAAACAATGTCACATGACTCTCGGATTGAGACAGAGGTGCCTCTCCATCGTTCATGTAAACATCTCAGGATCCTCATAATTTGTTCCTTTGCTAGAATAACTTTAACAAGTGAACGCATTGTATTGAATATCTCATTAAACCTGATATACACATCAGAAATAGTTTCATCAGTCTTCATTTTAAAATGATCATATTTAATAGTATAATTATTTAATCACTTCTCATTAACATTGGTTGTTCCTTCATGAGAAACACCCAAAGTATCCCAAATTTCAGAAGCAGTTTTACAAGAAGAAATTCTGTTAAACACTTCATCTCCTAAAGAACAGTACATGGATTTCATAGCCTTAGAATTATTATTGTAATCAATATTTTTATGTTCATCCCAAGTGATTCTAACAGTAGTGGGAAGTTTATATTCTGATTCAATGGAAGTCCAAATATCAAAACCCATGATCCCTAAATGAACATTCATTTTCAGTTTCGACTAAGCATAGTTTGTACCATTGAAGAAAGGTGGAATGTTAGTAGCAGCACCATCTAGTATATTATCCATAACAAGATTTTATAAAGATAATTTAAAGAGATAAAAATTTAGAACTAACAGGAATTTAAGATTCATAAATATGCAACTAAAATCACAGTTGAAAAATAGAGTATCTTGAAAATCCATAAACAAAAACTAATCCTTTGATACAAAATTTTGGTTGGATTGGACACTCAAGAGGGAGGTGAATTGAGTTCCAGTTAAAAATTCTGTTAAAATATTGTCTAGTTAAAATCCCCTCATTTATAAAATAAGTTAAACTATAGTCAATTTAAACATATTTTAAATGTAAACTTAGCTTCTCAAATATTGATTATGTCTCAGTTAATTTAACCACAAGGTCAAACTAACTTTTGAAGCTAACCTATTGATTTACAATATGTGTAAACAATTTCTAATTTAACTATCAAAGTAGCTTCAAAATTGTTTTTTATTTCAATGTAATAGTAGAGGAATAAATAAGATATATGTAGTATACTTTAAACATAAATGAAATATGCACAACAGATATAAAAAAGGTTCAGTCTCAAGACGATACATAGTCCTCTAAAATATATATAAATTTAAACCACACCCAAGATTTGGGTTAACAACAGTTTACAAAAATGTCCAGGCCACGCAGGGACCTCTACCACTATTTTTCGTGGGAAACAAAACAAATACCAGGTAACACAAGGACCTATTCCACAGTTGACGCGGGTAAACAAGAGTTAAGAGAATTTGAGTGTGGATTTTGATATCCTCCAGTTCATTGTAGGATACATTGTGTGTAAAAGATATACAGAGTACACCACACTTCTCGAATGTTAATAAATAAATCACGTTGAGAAGATACATGAGTGTTTAAAAAGATCTAGTGATTATCAATGTAGCTCTGGAGTCGTTGGATTTAGCATGAATGATTTTGAGTCCTTCTCTGGAATTTCAGTTGAAAAATAGAGTGTAGTAGTTCATCTTGTCTTCTTCAGGAGTGAGAAAGGTCTCTTGATTCTTTGTGTGTTCTTCAGTAGTATTGGATTTCACTCGTGAGAGTTATCTGAAGGTCTTGCAATCTCTTTCTTGTTTAGGATTGTTCTCTGATGTATGTATTTTCTTCTCATATTATCGTCACACTTTTCTTTCTTTTCCACTTGCACGTTGCCTCACTTTTTGTGTACTGTATCTCAGTCTTTCTTATATTCCACGAGTTCTGGAAGTAGGAATGATTCACTTTTCATAGGTACGAGATACGTTTTCCTAACATGCCAACAACTAACATTAAACAACATTAAATGCATTAAAAACAAAAAATATGACCGTTAGAATTATTTAAATAATATTGACAAAAACTTAAGAAACTATGTCAAATTGATTAAGTAAACAGTGTCTTATTCATGGTGTGTGGTTCACAGTTTGTCCTTCACAGTGTGTCCTTCACGGTGTCTGGGTCACGGTGAGTCCTTCACGTTGTCTGGGTCACGATGAATCCTTCATGGTGTCTCGGTCACGGTGAGTCCTTCACGGTGTCTGGGTCACGGTGAGTCCTTCACGGTGTCTGGGTCACGGTGAGTCCTTTACGGTGTCTCGGTCACGGTGAGTCCTTCACGGTGTCTCCATACTTAGAAAAATATCATTATTTGGACTTAGACAATAATATGCAAAACATGGATTATGTTTAATCACTAGAGAGTGAAAGATCTTGAATCCCAAATATAAAGGTTTGATAATATATGAGAGAATTGTGATCATGCATAAGAATTGTAAATAATAAAAAGAGTAATTAAAATCCATAAGATTTGTTATTATTAAAACAAGATGTGTAACTATTATTGAGATAGAAGAGTATTAGCAAGATGTGCAATGAAGATTGAGATTAATTAATAGTAATAGGATTTGTGATCATTAAAACATGATTAACACATGAAGAGTCCAACAGGACGTACCAAAGATAATCATTAGATGTTGGTACGACCACTACATATTCTTGGTGATTCCCTTCTACATGAACAATTCCCCATTAGTGTTTGTGAGACTACTGAACATGATCTTACAGCCTTATATCAATCATTTTGGTATGGTATTATTTAATGAAATTTGGGTGTACTCGGTGTTGGAGGGGTAGCATGCTACACACCTATTGATATCCTTGATACACTCATAAGGAACCAGCATTATGGAATTCTCTTTAAGTACCACTTCTGTAATTGATAGGTCCACTTTCTAGGACACTTCATCTCATAGGTTGGATTTATAGTGGACCTTATTAAAATAGAGGTAGTTCTTGCTTGGGAGCCACCAAGAAGCATGATTGATGTATGTTTTTTCTTATGGATATCTGGATAATATGGTATGTTTGTTCCCAACTTACCCAGACTAGAATCACCTTTTAAAATTTTTATGAAGAAGGGTAAAGCATTCTTGTGGATAGATAAATTCCAAAAGAGATTCTATCAGCTGAGGAAGTTCATGAATGCTTCTCCCATTATGAGGTTTCCAGAGGATAGAATCAAGTACGTTGTATACTGTGATGCATCAGGTACATGACCGGGTTGTGTCATGATTCAAGAGTGAGTATTGATCATCTACATCTTATTGTAGTTGAGGTAGCACGATCATAACTACATGACCCATGAAAAAGAGACAACATGAGTGGTATTTTTCTAGATGATCTTGCAGTACTACACGATGGGTGAACAATTTTCCATATCCTCCAACCACAAGAGTCTAAGGTATATCTTATAACATAAGGATCAAATCATGAGATAGTGGTGATGTCTTGAGATCTTCCATTACTATGATTTCAGAAAGACTATACTCCTACGAAGGGGAATGTGGTGGTAGAGACAAATAGTTGGATGTCTGGTTTATAGTAGTTGGGTGAGGTGATGGAGTAGCTAGTCGTGACGCAACTATCATTCATGGACAGTAATGGTGTAACTTACATTTAGTCAATGACTATCACCCCTACAATCATATAGAGTGTTAGGGTGGCATAACTAGTGGACGTTGACTATAGGGCACAACTTTCTCAGTTGTCCTCAGGATAATATAATGATGGATTATCGATAGGTTGGGAGCATGTTATCCTTTTCAGAGGAAACACTATTGTACCAGTGATGTTATCGAAGGAAATACTAAGGGAGTTCCATACATACTCTATGGAGGTAAATCCGGGTGTGGAAAAAAGGGCAAGGCCCTCCGACGACAGTAAAGGTGGACATGGATAAATAAAGTGGTGGAAGACATCATTTCACCATGCCTCACTTTTCATCATCAGAAAGCTGAGAATTAGGTCCCACTAGGCTTGGCACACTAACTTGAGGTACCAGAAGAGATGTGTGAAGTTATCACGATCGACTCATTGACAAGGTTACCATGCACACCCATGGACCATGATTCTATATGGGAGATCATTGATCGAATCACCAAGTAAGACCACATTCAATAAAGAAGGGATCAGGGATCATCAAAGGTATTGGGAGGCCTCTACATCAAAAATATACTACAAAATCATGGAGTGACTTAAATTTCATCTCAGACCTCGATGCATTCTTTACATCCTAGTCATGGAAAGAGTACAAGGAGGTGTTCAAGGATTTTCTATGCCTAAGAAGAACATTTCACCCACAGACAGATAGTCAGTCATAGCAGACCATACAGACCAATGAAGACATGCTTTGTGCTTGTGTCATGGATTTTGGTCATATTTTGGAGGACCATCTACCATTGGTCGAGATTTTTCACAACAATAGCTATCACACCACCACTAGCATGGACTATTTGATGACTTGAATGAGGGGCCTTACATATCACCTCTATGATGGATAGACCAAGGGGAGTTAGAACTCATGGGGGAAGAGTTTGTACATGCTACCCCTATGAAGGTGCAGATCATAGATGGGTGGATGAGGACTACACATAGTAGAATGATGCCTTATATTTATAGGATATGGAGACTGCTAGAATTCAAGGTGGGGGACTTTATTTTCCTTCGAGTCTCAACCCAATAGGGATTGTGGATATTTGGTAGGGGCATCAAGTTACCTTCCAAGTTCATTGGACCTTTCCAGATTCTCAGCAGAGTTGAAGAGTTTCCGTACTTCCTAGTTATTAAAACACAGATGCACCGGGTGCAAGATGTCTTTCACGTGTCATAGCTAAGGAGGTATGTTCATGATCCATCACTTTTCATCGAATGGGGATAGATTGACATTGATGATGAGGTGATGTTTTTGGGGTTCATGATGAAAATAGAGAATTGAGATAAGCGAGCCCTTTTTGGATGGTTTATTCCTCTAGTGCACGTATGGTGGAAGCATGGGTAACTCTAGGAGATCACATGGTAGATGGCGGTTCAGGTTCATTCTTAAAACCCCCATTTGTTTGATTAGCCTTTGATTTATCTTTCACAAATGTAAAACCCTATGGTGGTAAGAATATAGTGTCCCAGAATTTCTGTTAAAAGTTTCTAAATTATATGGAATTAGTCTAAGACTGCAGGCTTTGATGTCATAATTTTTAAAGGCTCAGGTTGCACAAAATGTAATTTTGAACTTATTTAATTTATGTTCAGTAAACATGTGAGAGGGTTTTTATAACTATTGATGTAGTGCTTGGATCAAAAATCTTATGGAACTGTTGAAACCAGAAAACCAGGATTCTTCTATAAAGGACTTAAAATTGACCAAAAATGGGTTGACAGAAATTTTATTTTATGGACTTTTCATTAAATAATAAAATTAATTTAAAAAATATATTAATTTTCATTAACACCATTGAGAGGCAGAAGAAGGTGTTGAAGTGCTGCAACGAGGCGATAAATGAGTCAGATTAAAGGAATCCCCTTAATAGATTGTTCATTCACAGTTGAATAGCATAAATATGAAATATCTCAATGTAATATAAATCGTGTGATGTGTTCTTTTTTAATTAGATAACACATTGGAGAATGGGGAATTAAATCATTGGTAATTCCGTGACGAACCACTGATGAGTTTCCTCTCCAATGAAGATTTATGACTCCCAGAAGAACCTCCAAGGCTTCAATGTTTCTAGAATAATGAAGACATGATTCAATGAATGTTATCAATCTATTGAACCCTCGTTGAAAAACTTCTACAAAAACGAAGGTCAATCAAGGTAGGGGTTTGAATTATTTATAGTATCCGAATTCTTTTTCCAAAAAAAATGAATGCTAATCAACCCACAAACATGATGATACAAGGAACATGTATACTCTCATGAGGGTGACTTATTTTTTGATTTCCCTATCTGGTATTAAATTATCACATGTTTTGATGTAATTTCAATTTTCGATCCTACACAGTTTTCTATACTTCTAACACAAAGGTAGCGGGCCGACACAGACACGGCCTAAGCACCTCTTCATGTTTGTTCTTCTTTGATGATTTCTAAAAATGGAAGAAAGGGGAAATAATGTCCCTTCATTTGAATATGAAAAACATGAAATCTTGTATTCACATAAAAATTGATAAACGGAAAACTAGTGAAACTTCGGTGGCACTTAGAACAAAATGTTTGTGTGCTGGAATCGGTGGTAGTCAGTGTAGGCTGATGGTGGCTCGTTGCAGTGGCCAAGGGATGAGGTAGGCGGCACACCTGTCAGTATGCTATGGTGGTAGAGGGCCATGACTGCCTTGAGGTGCAGTTTCTACTGAATCTGCATGGAGGTGGAACCATGTGCCCAGGTGGCCTGAGCAAGCGATAAAGGCTTTGGACACTATGACCACAGTGCTAGAAACCTACAACGCCAAGTCGGAGCTGAATTGAAATTCCATAATGTTGACTTGGTGCACTAGTTATGTGGGGGGAAATTATGGCTCGGTCGCCTTGAAATCCACATGTGTTGTGGAATTAAATAGGCCATGGTCACTCGAATGAGGTGCAAGGGAGGCCCCACATCTCTGGGGAAGCAGAGAAGTTGGATGTGGCTCCAACTTTGTCCCGACCAGGCCGAATGAAACAGTCCGCCTTTTGCAGACTAGGTAAGAGGTGGGTCGAAACCCACCCCAGTGGGAGGGACCCACCCTATCAGAATTAGTCAGACCATCAACATAGCAATCCTATCCCAACAGGCTACACCTAGTCATGTCGGGCCCAGGTCAAACAGGGCTCGAACCCCACTATCCCTCATTTCACTATAATGCTTGTATCTCAAAGAAGGAGTTTTTGATTGACGCACCATCTGTGGAACACAGATCCTTGCAACGAGGATGAAATTTTAGGATAGTCTATGTGAGTTTTGGTAGATCTTAGAGTATGGAAGGGTTGGATCAGACTCGAATCTGACCAGGACCTTTTTAAAAAAAATTCCCACCTATCATAGACCGGGTGTCCATTCGGCAAACCATTTGTTGCATTAAGACCCTAATAATGAGATGGTTCATTGGGTTACTCAATGTGGGAATTCCGGGATATTGAGGTCTGAATGATTTCATTATTAAAAGATTATTGATGAGGTGGTCCTTTAGGTTACTCTATGTGGGACTTCATGATAATTGAGTTATAGTATATGACGTGTGAAGTAGACTCCTCTAGAGTCAAGCATGCTAATTGCGGGAATGTAGTTTCTAGATGCGATAGGGGGAATAAATAGAGACACATTATTGATCAGCATAAAATAGAGCCTTTTTGTATCACCAGAAGAGTGACCCTTCATGGATTATCATAAGGGAAACACTTCGTGGATCTGTGTAACAGAGAATCTTCATGGATTAGTATGAGAGTGACCCTTCATGCATCAGAAGTTGTGTGACCCATCGTGGAGCAGCTGTAGAGCGACCCATAATGGATCATCAATTGAGAAAACCTTCGTGTATCAACAATAGATTAATTTTTTGGGGATCAGCATCAGAGCATCTTAGTAGAATAATATGATCTTTCTTTATGCCAAATCATCTTTACTTCTATATTAAGTTATACATAGTGTGAGCATAGTGTTCTCTTTTCTGCTATATATTATGATCTTTATTTCAAGTATTTTACATTGTGGATTATTGTGAGACCTGTGTTGGTCTCATAGCCATACTAATTATTTTTATACATACCACTGCACAGGCTTCACCCACTCCTTTTTTGTCCTTTCCCAAATAAAAGTACATCCAACTAGGACTTTGGTGTTCCAGCTATTGACTGTGCTGGAAGGTTGATCGATAGACATGATGCGCTATATTGATATCTGACAGTGAGGTATAACTACCCTTCAGGTTGGATCCTTGGTGGATGACCTCCGAAGCATGTACTTAATTTACTTTATGTTTCTTTCGTATGGTCATGTATTCTAGCCCTTTTACTTTTAGTTTACAAATTTTACTCTCAGTAGTGGTACATGGTGGCTATTGTACTAACTAAATTCATTTTTTCTTTTTTATAAAATATTCCATGTCTGAGTGTGTATTTGATTAAAGGCACTGCCATCCATTTTTTTGGGATATTCCATTCCGGTGTTAATCACCATCCCCTGACATAAGGAAGGCTGGATATGGGCAGTCACGACATGGGGCCCGAGGGGGCGGGTTGTGACATAGTTCCCAATGATTATACTAAACATTCATTGATACCAACTATAATGGACTCAACACTATAAACACAGGGCAGGTGCGTATTTTATTACATTGACTTCGATACAAGGGGCCATTCCAAAAATAATGGATTAGTTTTTCTGTTTTAGAGAAAAATCTAAATAAAATATTCCAATTTTACATCAGGAATGATAAATAAAATAGAATAAAAAAATTATAAACATCCTTGAAACTAATTCATTATATTTATATTCATAACATAAGTAATGTAAAAAAAATCAGGGTGAGCATAACATAATCGACTAGAGAGACATATAGTGAACGATATCAGGAATCAATAACGCATAAAAAATATGGAATGGGAAAAAACTCAAGAAACAATACATTTAATCAGTTTAAATATTATCATAATTAGATAAGATATATAAATATGGAAAGATATATAACTAAAAAAAATCATTTAATCAACAAATTGAGAATGAAATGGATCCAAAGATAATATAATATCGCTAATCTGATAAATATTATAATAAATGAATTCTCAATAAAGGAAGTACATAATTAATGTAATTAATGATATTTGGATTCAGTATATATCTACTATAAAGTACATTCAAATGATATATTAAAAATACTAAGTAAAAACAATTTTATTTTAAAAACTAATTTGTCTTGTGAGACCTCTTGATGCATCAAGTGATCTATAAAACTGGGATCCATAGGTGAAAACATGTCTAAATAATTTATAATATATTGAAATATATTTTTTATTCATGAATAATAAGCCTTATTATAAATTTACCCATTTAGTAATTAAAGTGTATTTATCAAAATTGTCCTAGTTAATCCAAAAACCATCAAATTAAACACCATATTTAATAATGGTATATTATTTTTCAAATATTTATATCCATGATACAAATAATGTGGATAAAAATGAATTCTATAATGAATAAATTTTTATACTCGTAAAATTCTACAATGGATAAGTATACACACCCCCAAAATAGGAATAGGTGTATATTAACAAAAATGTCTCAATAAAATAAAAATTGATATAAAATCATAAAAAATGATGATAACATTGATGTGAGAATTAATAATTGAATGGAATATGCATAAAAATTTAAAAACACATATATTTAGTTGAACTTGAAATAATAAAATCCAAATTTAATACACAAAAAATCATATATAATCAATGAAAAATAATGAAATAATTTAACACAATGAAAATTAAATGAGTTATAAATTCATTACCACTATGTAATATTCATGTCAAACTAAATTAGATAAAAAATAAAATGTAAAACATAAAACCCCATGTATTTTTAATTAATAATTATATTTCATTTCAAATTGGATTTATATATACTATTTAAACGAAATTAAGTTCAAATAACTACAATAAGTCATAAGCAAGAGAAATTAATATGTATTCACTTACCTCGAGATTTTATATTGTTGAAAAATGATTTAATCACATGTATAATGTTTTTAAGAATTTTATTAATTAATAAAATAAAATATAAATTTTTATAATATCATATTTGATATCCTTATAAGGATTTACTCTCTATTTGTCAAAATGAATCATTATTTTCATCATTAGAGATGATAAATGCCTTAGTTTCTCAATAGTGTTATAAAATAGATGATCTACTTCCTGTATATAGGATATAAATTATCATTTAAATAATCATAATAAATTTATAAATATCATATTTACATATTAGATACATTAATATAATAAATCATAAAATTTGGTAATGTAAAACGAATCACATCTCTTTGTAGAGATGGTAGGTCATAGGTACAAACGAGCGATGATATCATTCACTTAACCGGTAAAATGTTCAAGAAGAGGGAGTGATATTAAATTAAAATAATCATTATCATTTTAAATAAGTCAGATATATTAATTAATTTTATCATTATGACATTCAATGTAATGAGTATGATAAAAATGATTCCCATCGCTTCGTGAAGCAGTAGCCCACCACACAAATGAGAAACATTATCAAATTTTAAAAGAATTTTAATGAGATATTTTATATTTGATATTTATTTTATTGAAGAATATTAATATTATAAATATTATATATTAAATTTAATACCATCATTATATCCAACTGTCAGAGGTTTTTATGGAAAACGAGTTACATCAGTTAGTGAGTTTATAGTCCGCCATACTCTCCATTGATGATTTTCTTTTCCATTTGATAAATGTAGGGATGGATAAATATTATTCCATAAAAATAATAAAATATATTTATATGTAGGATAATGTTTTATATATATTTTATATATTAATACATAAATCAAGATGAAAAAATGTGAAATAAAACAAAAAATCTTCGTTAAGATAATTACATTGTCTAAAAGGAAACTCTTTTGGATCTCCTCAAAAGAGCCCTTGTGATGGCCTATTTGGTGGAATAGTAGATAAAATATATGGATATGGATTTTTGGGAGATATTTTTATATGGTTGTTTTAGAAAAGTTATATGGGAGGTGGTAATATGCAAGGGGATGAAGTTCCCATTTATATGTCAGGATTTGGGACGTCCTTGGGAATTACATAGAAATTTCAAAAAATAATCTTCAATAATAAAGTAATTTACCTTAAAAAAATTCTAAACAAACTAATTATATATTTTTGGACATTAAAATGTTTTAATATTTCCATCCAATAATATCATTACATGTATTTGGTTCTTTTAAACCCTTTTTTTGTTTGTATAATCAAAGGTGAACCAATTTATTTTCACCGTGATAATTAATTTTTTAATATTTTCTCTATTAATTTTGGTAAAAAATTATATTAATATTATATGATAATATTAATTATTCTAATATAAAACTTTTAATCTATTTTTGAGATTTTATTTCATATAAGGGAAAGAATTTAATTTAATATTATACTCGCAAGCCTGAGGAAAAAGCATGATTCCATAGAGAAAATTCTAATATGTGTAAATTGTTTCGTTGAAACAATTCAATATGACGTTAACTAAAAATAAATAATTTCTTTTATCATAATATATTGTTATTAATTAAAAATAACATTTCTCTTTTTAAATAATAAAAATGAAAAATATGTTTTTAAAAAAAATACTGTTTTTTCACTATTATTTAAAAAAATGAATTGATTTTTAAAAAAACAAAAATTTAACCTCAAATAATTTTTATATCTTTCATTCATGATTTAATTCCATTTTGTCAAATAAATTTTAAAAAAATCAAAAATATTAATTTTATTTTACGTGTTTTTGAAGGTATTATATCATTTTCTTTAAAAGGTAGTTTTTTTTTCAAAAACATTTCAAATTGTTTCTAAAGATTATTATTTCATTTAAATTTAAAAGATTACAATTAAATTCATTTTATAAATTTATAGAGATTAAATTTTTTATACCTTTTTTTATAATTTACAACATAAAATTTAACAGTTAGGTTATTATGGTAATGTAGAAATTGTATTTAAATATATTGTTTTCAATTAACATGGTGTTGTGTTAGTTGCAATATATCATAGATATTGAAATTAATATAAAGGAAATAAGTAATAATGTCTTAGGGTTTTTTCTATAATATTCCCAATAACTATATTGGTCTGATACTCTCATAATAAAACCCAGTATATAAATTATGCAATAAAATCAGTGTGCATCCAATTATCCCGACATACATATTTAAATTCTATATATGTGTACCAAACTACCACTAAAACAGGTTATGAGTAAACCTAAATAGGACACCAATTATTTTATGTAATTTTCTAGAGTATGTAAATATACAATTATTATTATGCAGATAAGATAAATTTAAAGAAACATTATAAATAAATCATGTTATTGTAAGGTTTCACATGGGATTTAGGGACAACCATACTAGTGTTAGCCTAAGTTAGAATGTCTCTAAATTCTATAAATAATATAAATAATTATTTGATATAATTTATATAGAGAAATACTAAATTTAAAATTATTACCATATGTGGTTCACCATATTGTGTGGAATTGGATACATAACAGTCGAGGATAATCCAATGTGGGTTGTCCATTCTATTTAGGTAACACCCCAACCTCATATTCTCATAGGCAGCACCTTACATTATTATATTGGAAAATACACAAGCTTCATATCCAAAGGTACAGAAAAGTTTAGTCATTCTGGAAGACGATATTACAGAAATAATACACATATTACATTTGTAATGAAATTAAATCATAAAAAAATTAAAAAATCAACATCCTTGAATCTCATTCGAATGACTCCTCTTCATTTCTTGGTGAAAGGACACAAAAATTAGGTGATCTAAAATGCTCCTAATGGTTATGTACAATACATGAAATATTGAATCAATGAGTATAATAATCATTAAAAGGTAAATAATATAAAAAATATTCAATATAAATATCATTATAATGTATAACCAATATGGAAGGGTAGATGATTTAATCACATGCCAATTAATCAATAAAATGACTATTGTATTCATAGATAATCATGTTAAAGAAAAAATATCATGGATAAAATAATAACTGAATTCTCAATAATGGAAATGCTTAATTATTATACATAATGTTTCCTAAGATCATGATACCTTTACCATCAACATTTATTATCATGAAAGATTAAAATATTCTAATTTTTCCATATAATTATTCTCTTGAGACAACTGATGCATTGAGGGACTTACATTAATCGACTACCAACCCATATAGTGAATTCCAAAATCATTCCTTATATATCGAATAATCGTTTTAAAATTAGATTTCAAATAAAAATTTCAAATACCACTTTGAAAAAATTTAAATATAATAAAAAAAATTATTCAGGACCGAATATATCAATAGGGTAGTATATAATCCACCCCAAAGGAGTAATTTGTGAATATGAAATTTATTTCATAAATATAAAAGGTGAGATAAATACCCCTTACCTTGTGTTTCTTTTTTGGTAAATGTCCAATAACATATATTATGCGGTTTTTATGGATTATAATAACTTATAAAAGAACCATACTCATGTTTATAAAATAATATATTTTCTTCTTATAATATCTCTTTTCCCATTTGTAAACAATCTTTCATTATTCTCACTCTTTCATGTGTTAATTGTCTAGTTTTTCAACATTGCTTTGACATATTATTTTTTGTTCTGATTAATTTGAACATGATTTCATCATATCCAGAAAGTTAATCATGATTTATTTATCATATATATTCATTACATATGTATTTATAATTATGAATAATATTTGGTCATGTGAAATGGAGAGAACCCTTCCTGGAGATGGTAAACCAAATGTAAGGATGAAAAATATCAACTTCCTTACCGTATTGAAATATTTAAATGTAAATGATATTTATAAAAAATTATACTTTTGATAAAATATTTATTAGATATATTCCAAATAGGTTCATTAAAATCATCGATTATTATATTCCATTAAAAGTGTAAATAAATGACATCACATTGAGGTTGTAGTAGACCACACATCAAAAAATGATGTTATAATATTTACCAAAATTGAAAAAATGATTGTATGAGTTATATAAAAATAAAATATTCATAAATTAATAACAAATATCATATATATAATTTATCAACTATAAATGCATCATTATTCCTTCCATAAGATGTGGTAAATGGGGGAACGATTGACCTAAATCCGCAAGGCAGTTATCTTCCATAAAAAATAATAATGATTTCTTATCCCATTTGATGGAAGAGAGTGAGTGTATGTAGAACCCTTTATAAAACAAAATATTATTATATTAAGGATACTATGGTTATTATATAAACACTAAATAAAAAATAATTTAATTTTTTATGGAATAAATAAAAAATGATCATTGATGAAAGTTTCCACTTCATTGGGTTACTCATTTTTATAAGCATAAAAGACTTATTTGGTTAGATTTATTCAAAAATTGAGGAGCCTATGATATATACATGGATGTCTTGAGGGTAAATGGACCATATTTTGTCGAGATATATGGATCAATGTGACATGAAGAAGTGAGGAGGAGGTTCTGTTTTATAATTGAGGAGTGTGGTACTTTTGGAAACACTCATAATATTGAATAAATATAAATTATTATCCAATTCAAAATGGATAAAAAGTGATTAATTTATGATTTAAAAAGAGTATGGGTAGAAATAATATCAACCAATAATTTTTATGCAATTTTAGTTCCCATTTATACCCTAATGTTTTGGCATTAACCATTAGTTTTTCCCCTTAAATCTTATGGTGACCACATGTATTTTTACTCAGTAAAGTTTAAAATAGTGGCTATATGATTCCAGAAAAACATAAATGAGTCATTGATGAAATTTTCAACTGTATCCCAATCCTTTTTTATAAATTTTATAGGTTTATGAATTTTATATCATTTAAAAAAATAATTAATTTAAAAGTTACTACTGTGAATTATGAAACTATTTATTTATTGAATTTTTAGGAAACCAAAATACACTAGATAAATTTGAAACAAAGCCATTAAAACATCCTCAATAAGTATGGAAAATCTATAAAATTCCTAAAGCATTGTTATTATATAATGAGAAAATTATATAAGTATAAATTCTATTTATATAATTACCTGATATAGTATAAACCACATAAAATCTCATTGAGTAAGAATACAAATATTATAAATAAATAATGAATTAAATAAGAGGTATTTCTAGAAATAAAGCATCCCATCCTGATGAAATGGTACCATTATACTTGTAATAGAAACATGAACATTATAAATTGTAATCTGTCCAATTTAATATTAACCTTATTTATGAATTTATGAATAAAATATAGGAATCATACAAATGATAATATTATATAATTATTTCTTTATATAAGTAAATAAATATTCTAGAAATTAAAAATAAACTATTAGTATTATTATAAAACTTAACAGTTTTTATAATTTTATAATTATTATAATTATTTTTTGTAAAATCCATTTTCATATAATATATTCATTAAGTATCATTATGATGTCTCATGATTATAAGAAAATTTTATGTGTCGTTAATTAATTTTTCAAATTGTTATAAAATCAATTATAATTTTGAAATCATTATTTTCCATGTAAATTATTATTTTTGAAAAAAATTAAATTCCACATATTTAGAAAATTACATTAATATAATCAAGTTAATTTTTTATATTTACATATCCAAAAATGGTTTGGGTGAATTATTGTGATTTTTAAAAGTTGTTAATTTTTAATAGTGAAATATATTAATTTATGGTATTTAACAAATACATGAATGTTTTTTTTCATATATGATGTATGGATAATGATTTCACGATAATATTGAACCCTAATTTATTGTGTTAGTATATTTAGTGATATGGTTCAAACTAATCATCGTATTGGGAAAAATAATTTACTAATGAATAAAATAAAAAAAATTGCCCTCTCCTCTCCTATATGTACTGCACATTAATAGATATTGTCCTCAAAACTCCATATCCCGGAACCTTGTAATATTTCTTGCATATACTCTTTCCAAGACTCATCCAAACATCAAATGTCTTTTTTCTCTACAATATACCAAAAACATTCTCTTTATGGGGGATCTCAAGGATGTGAAAATCAAGAAGAAAAGTCTTGTTTCTTTTTAATTTTATTTATATTATGTTTCATTTATTTTATTATACTCTCCATAAATCCACATATCCATGTAGAATGATAACTCTGGAATCTTTTATATAGTGTAATTTTATCATGTTGATGGATTAATTAATCCTTAAATATCTTTCATTTTTATTTTATCTTAAATCTGAAAATATTGTACGTCGTGTGTTGATTTACTACCACCATGGAAGAGGATTTTCATTTTTCAATACCACCATCACGGATGGTCATGAAACCCTTATAATCGTTGAAATAGATTTTAAAATGTATTTTATATCCTTTTTTATCCTATAGAACTAATATATATACCTAATAACAATTTATAATACCAAATGAATTCAAATCGATCGAAAACTGCCTTAATAAAACCAAATGCTAATCCTTAACATTTTATCAAATTATCTATCATAATAATTTGAAAAAAAAAATATATAAGATCAAACAACATATTTATTTCTATTAATAATATATAATATGAAATCTGAATAATTAACCCATTTTACATTACCATCCATTGACGTTACAAGTGAACTGATCATGAAAACAATGAAAACGAACACTATAAAATGATGAAATTGAACACTATACCTTATAAAATTACACATAAATGTTTTTAATAAAATAATAATTAATCATATAAATGTGTAATTAGGTATCTAATTATTAATAAATGTGTCTAATTTTTTAATGCATGATATTAAAGTCGATAAACCTTTAAAACCTATGGTTAGGGTAATCTCAAACAAAATTTCATTTTTAGGATTTTTTTTCTTTCATGTGAAATATCAATGTTGTTTTTATTTAATATTACTAAAATAAATTTTAATACATAATACCTAATCATTTAGTGGATATATATGTTTCTAATCAGATTTTATGAAAAATGAAAGGATTTTCAAAAATTACTCTTCTTTCTAAAAACACATGTTGTATTTATCTTCACATTGTTTCATCTTTACTGATTAATGATTATTCTTATACCTAGTCTATCATTGACTATTTATTTTTTGAACCACGTGTTTTATTCATGAATGTATTATTTATTAAATTCTCATGAATCCCATTACATTCCATTAGTTATTTAATGTCCATAATTGATATACATTCTATGTGGATAGCATGGTTATGTAAATGCTATGATGTGATTGGTGAGCCTATAATTTTATAGCACTCCAATTAATTACGTAATGTGATATATCTCATAACATAAGTTTCAATATGTTTAAACATTATCATTGTCCAAAATGGTGATTTTATGATGATTAACATAAATTATGCATGACTGTGTTTCTAGTTTTTTTCAAAAATATGTGTGGTATTTGACACATAAGATATGATTTTTTATTTTTATGCATTTTCACATTCCATTAAATTATATTATTGTTTTATTATTATTATGATGATTATATTATACTACTATTATGATTATTATTCATATTCTCACAACATGTTTTATAGATTCATGTTTTTATTTATCCTCTTATTGGAATTTTTTCTCACCCCTTTATTTTATGTATATCCTGAGGTGACTACTTATAAGAAAAAGAACATGATGGTAAATAATAATATATATAAAAAGGAATTGAAATTATTATTACATTTTATTATGTAAATATTAGGTTAGGCCGTAATTTTCTGAATACCTTATAATTTTGTATCCTTATTTTGTAACACTATAATATTAATTATTTTCAAAATCTGGTAATAATAGTGAAAGAGAAGAATGGTCTATATTATTGTTATTATAGATTGGTTTAGTTAATTTAGAAATTATGATTAGGGAACATTAGTGAAACCCCTTATTATAGGACTATGTAAGCACCCAATAAGATTTGTTTTACAAATGTTCAAAAACTAGGGATCACATAAGAGAGGAATTTACAATTAATTTCAAAAACTAATAAATTATTTATTCTGGAAATGTTAACTTATATTTTTTTAAACCGTTTTAAATTAATAAAATGGTATTATCCATGAGAATCTAGGAATACAACACATTCAAGGGATAATGTAGTGACAACATAAATGAAATCTCTAATACATTGGAATGTGGAGTTCAAAATTTCATGGTGTTGCTTACCCATGTGTCTTAGGATATAAAAAATAAAACAAATAATGTGGAAAATATTCATTTACCTAAGAGGGACCAACATGAAATCAATTATTTTATGTGGTAATTTCCACCGATGTTTTTTTATATTCCAATCCACTAGTTTTTGAATAATGGGTCAACACAATGGATAATAATTTTTTTGTGATTAATTGTTCTTAGATAGAGAGAAAGATTATTAATGATTATCATTAAAATGGATTGGTTGATCAATGATGGGAGTTATTATGAAAATTAATATTAAGGATAAAATTGAACAGAGATATTAAAAATACTTTATGAATTTTTATAATAATTATTTCCCTCAAACACTTCGTAAAAATAAATAGAGGGAATATATAATGGTGATGAAATATAAAGGCGATTCTTCCATTTAATAGGAACCATGCATTACAAGGATTTTAATTAATGATTTTGGGTATTTTTATCAATAGTGATTCCATAATTGATAGATTATTTATTGGTTTAAAACCACACCTTAGGAAGGCTATAGAAATTTTAGAATTTAAGTGTTATGAATAAGTTGTTAGATGTAATCTCAATGAAAATATGGAGTTTGTATAGTGGACACATTTTTATAGCGGTATGAAATTAATGATGCAGTTTCATGATAGAAGATATAATAAACATTTTGTAATGAAAACACAACCACCGATATATGAAAAGGGAGGGAAGAATAATAATAAAAATTTATTCAAAGGGATGGGGAAATGAATCATGTGTGGGAGGGAATTCATCCAAGATCGTGACTATCAGAGGGCACTAAGGAAGTTGGATAGTGTGGTGGAAGAAAATGTAAGACGAACTATAGTTCACTGATTCAACTATAGGTAAAATGGAACTAGTAAAACTACATACTAAATAAAAATTCCTTGATGGTAATCAGGGTCACCAGCCACAAAGTGAAATGAAAAAACTAAATCATTTTACATTACTACATTTTAGGTGGTGTTTGAAAATTATGTTGTGATAGGTACACTGGTTCTTTATTTAGGAATAATAAACATACTATTTTATCCATGATTAATGCATTCATTTATATTTTTCATGTTTAGTATAAATATTCAATCACCACCTCATAACTATGGTGTTTATTTATCATTGAGAGCACCAATTTCGGGGAATTTTTGCATCAAAAGTATATAACTACTCCCTAATTAATGATTGTTTACTGATCCTCCTAGAATATATTGTCATACTTCCATTAGTATATTATAATGCTATTTATGGCTTTTATTAGATATATTTTTACAAATCGAACACAAACTATTTAGAATGGGAGATCATCTTTATATACTAAGGAATCCACCAATTATGTATTTTTTTATGGAATGTGATTAATATTATTTGGGTCCATCATATCAACTGTGCATAATATTGCCTTCGGAGTAAGACTATATAGCATAAATTGATGAAAAAAATGAGATACTATTGATCAATGACATTCCCATTATGATGGACTAATGTTATTTTTTCCCTGAAGAACTATTAGCTCTTCCTCTTGATCTAGATGTTTAGTTCTGAATTTAACTTCTTCCATGATATATGCCTATATCAAAGACACATTATATAATTTCCATGATTGATATAACAAACATAATAAGCAGTTACAAATGAACATGAACATTGGTTTCATATTCCCAAGTTCTTCACCATGGGGTGCACTAGTCCCTTTTATAAAGAAAAAAGGATGGATCAATGTGTCGTTACATTTATTATCTTAGACTCAACAAAATACTAATAAATAATAGGTATCATCTTCCCAATATATGATATATTTTATTATTAAACACATTGGTCTATGTATTTTTATATGCAATACCATTAGTTAGGGTATCCTAAATTAAATGCGAGGAAGGGTGAAATTCCCAATAATTTCTTTTGAATATGGTATTGTCACTATGAGTTCATAGTGATAACATTTTACCTAAATAATGCTTTTGAAATATTCATGTACATAATGAATAGAGTCTTTATATATTACATTGAAAAATTTATGGTAGTCTTTATTGATGATATTATGATATAATCTATGACTATGGGGAAAATGAATAGCATTTGAATACAATATTATGTGCATTGAGAAGTGAGAAACTTTATGAAATGTATAATAAATCTGAGTTCTTTTTGGAATAAGTATCATTCATGGGGAATGTTATCACTAAAAAATAATTATCAATGGACCCTTATAAGTCAAAGGAAAACAAATATTGCCCCATTAAAACATCTATCATAATGATCTATATTTTCCTTTGTATATCTATGTATTATTAGAATTTTTTTAAGAACTTAAAATGACTGTCAAATCCATTAATCTATTTTAATCGAAATAGAGAAAAGTTTGTCTGGACTAGTTTATGTGAAGACTACTTCAATGATTTAGAAATGAGTCTTATCACTATTCCATTACTCGCACTATTGATAATTGGAAAACTATTTGTGGTATAAAACAAGATTCTAATATGGTATTAGGTTGTGCACTGATTAAAAATGTAAATATTAAAACCAGAATCTCAATGCTGTTGAAAATTCATGTGAAAACCCATCCCACACATAAACTAGAGTGGCAAGCAGTGATCTTCATTTTAAAAATATAGAGACACTATCTATATGGACATAAGGGTGAAATATATTCTATTCATAAGAGCTTAAAATAACGATTTACATATAAAGAGAATTATATGATACAATAAAGATAGTTAGAGTTCATCAAGGATAGTGATTGCACAGTCCACTACTGACTTGGAAAATAGAAGAATGTGGAGGTTCCTCTATGTATAAACTTTCTTTTGACATTATAAATGTTGAGAAATTAGAGGGATAAAATCTTAATATATTCTAAAAGGGTGTTCATTTCACTTATTAAGGAAATATCATCATCAATCATTTCTCAAATGATTTCAGAACAATCCCTCATGGGGAAAATAAAAGATGTTCAATGAAATGATGTATATATTCATAATATGGTGGAATATCTTAGAAAAGATAAATCATTAGAGTTAATAATGGGTGAGGAAAATTTTTTAGATTTAGTTCAGGACTTTTTGTACTATCCAATCCAATGGAAAAAAATATCTTCTTAGTGATGCACATTGCTCAAGCTCCTCTATTCACCTAGTGAGAAAAATGTGGTATCATGATATATGAGAGAACTATTGTTGGTATAATATAAATATAGATATAACTGAATATACATCAATGTTTTTGGTATGTTATCAACGGGAGGATGAAATAAAAAATTATAAGGTGATGATGAAACCATTAACGTACTAATATAGAAATTTGAAAACATCAATAGGGACATTTACACTAGTCATCCGGATACATCTAGTGTAAAAAATGACATACTAGTTGTTGTGGATTATTTCACAAAGAAAAATAATTTAATTTCAATATGATATTATTTTTAATTGGACAACCTTACACATATATACATAGGAGAAGTGGTAAGGCTATATGGATTACCACTATCGATTATATTCAAATGATATCCATGATTCAAAAGGACGTTCTTGAAGAGTCTAAAACATTCTATAATCATTGAAAATATATTCAATACCACATTTTATTGTCAAATTGATAGAAAATATAAGTGGAAAATTTAGAAGGTAGATTAAATGTCCAATGAATATCTAACAACCTTTTATAGAGGATGAGAAGAATATCTATAACTGGTTTATTTTAATACAATAATAGTTTCCACTTGAGGGTCCAAATAGCCCCTATAAAGATATTTATGGGAAAAGATGCAAAAAACCAACATGATGGGATGTATTTTATTAACAGAAGCTGGTGGAACATTAAATGGTCTATGAAATAGTAGAAACTGTTAAACTATTAAGCTGCATACCCAGGAAACCCATAGTCAATAGAGTAGCTATTATAATTATCATTAATGGGACCTATATTTTTAGGTTAGTTACATGGTATTATTTCGCATATATCCCTTGAATAGGATCATAATATTTGGGAACAAGAGAATGCTATGACATAAGTACACCGACCACTTCAATATTCTAGATATTATCGAAGACATGGACTATCAACTCATACTTCCAACTACTAGTATCAAGTTCACGATGTGTTATATATATCATTATTTATAGAGTACATACTCGTTCACCCAAATGTGTTGAATGAATATGTGGTATAGTTATAAAATTTCATCTATTTGGGAGATAAGATGGTGAAGATCCGGGACCAAACACATAATGTTCAACACAAAACACTACTCAGCTAGTCAATGTATTGTGGAAGACTCATAATCTCGATGAGGAAACATGGGAACTAGAGTAATCAATGATGGATAAGCACACTAACTTTTTTCACTATAGTTTTTAAATTGGAAATTTGAGTGTTAAATTTCACAAGGGGAAGAATTTAAAGAACACAAATTTTATCAATTGAAATTACCTTCTTATAATTATGTCTCAGAGTATAAACAACATAAATCAATTTTATAATATATTAAAATATTTATAAATATATAATGAATGAATAATATGAATATATATAAATTAGGGATCCTATAATGATATAATAGTGACATTATCCATGGAATTGTAATATGAACATTAGGAATAATAATTTGGGGAATAAAATTGTAACCTTATCTATGAATTTAGAAAAGTATTTATGAATTTTTATATCATGGTAGATATAAATAAAAATATTAAAAATTGTTAATTAATTGTTGGTATTTTAATAAGACATAAATGGTAATTTATAAATTAATAGTTAATATAATTATTTATAATTTTATTTAATTTCATTAAATTGGTTCATAAATTATAATTTTGTTGTTTTATGATTATAAGTTAATTTTCTGAGACCATTAATATTTTTCAAAGTTTTATTAAATAAGTTAGAATTTCATAATCATTATTTTCCACGAAGATGACGATTTAAATTAAACATAAATTTCTCAAATGTAGAAAATTATTTAAATAAAATTGAGATCCTTTTTTAATTTTACATGTATAAAAATGGCCAGATTGAATTTATTTTATTTTTCCAAAATAGTTTATTTTTTTGGGGAATAATAATATAGGGTAATTTATAGTATTTAAAAATATAAATATTTCTGAGCCATGTATAATGTATAGAGGATGTAAGAACTAAAATATAGAAAAATTATTCATCATTTTAATACATTTAATGATATTGTTTAATCTATTCACAATATTGAGAAAAAATGCTATACTAATGAATAAAATTTTCTAAAAAACCCCTCTCATCCCCTATAAATACCACCGCTCACCACCTATTATCCATAGAACTAAAATGACATTATGTTTTTCTGATTTATACACAATAAACATTATAATCCAATTTCTCACTTTAATGGGATTTTTGTCTCAACAAATGTCCAAAACCATTCTCCTCAAGGAGGTTTTCTAGGAGTAGATATTGAAGAGGTAAACTCCTCTTTCTTTTCCTTTTTTATTTCATTCCAATTCCATTTATTTCCATTTTCTCTCCTCTCCTCTACTTATCCAAGTATCCTGTCTACTAAAATATATATTATATTGTGTAATTTTTATATCCAAATGGAATAATTCATCTTCCAATATCTTTTTTCATTTTATTCTAAAAAAGAAAATATCATCCGCGGGGTGTTGATTTACAGCGATTACGGGCAATGCATTTTCATTATTCACTACCACCTTCATTGCTTGTGAAAAAATTATAATTGTTGAAAAAGATTATAAAATATATTTTATAAATAAAATTTTAGAACAAACATATATATATAATTTTTAATAATAGTACAACATAAGTTATGTGAGATCAAAAAAAATAAAAGTGAATCTAAATGATTATCATAAACTTTTTATCTAATGATTCATCATTATAACATATAAAATCATAAATAAGTACAACTAAACTTCTTTATGTTATTTAATAACATATTATATCAATTTTGAATAATTATCCTCATTTTACATAATTATGAAATGATCATGAAATCTAAAAAAATGAAAACTCCCGAACATTGAAATAGAACTCTATAACTCATAAAATGTAAATAAAAAATATATTTAAATTATAACGAATTAAATACATGTGTAATAGTTTCTAGATTTATTAATTAATGAATATAATTTTTTATCATACATATTAATGTGATGAAATCATTTAGACATAAGGTATGGGGATTGTCAAACCCAATATCCCTTTTTTGTTTATTCACATTTAATTCCAAATTTCATTTTGGATGTTACTTAATATCCCTATAATATAATTTATTTTTTCTTAACTATTAATTTATGGGTTTTACATGTTTTTAATTAGAATTTATGAAAACTAAAATGATTTTTACAAAAAAATATTTTCCTAAAAACACAAACTTTACTTCTGCTGATATTGTTTATTAATTACTAACGATTGATGATTCTTATACCAAGTATGTTAGTCCCTTTTTTCATTTTAGAACTATTTTTTTTGTTATGAATATATGATATATTGAATACTTATAAAACTCATTCCTTTCCATGGTTTATGGAATGTCGATGTTTGATATATGTTCATTGTAGTAAGAATGATTATTTAAGCTATATGATGTGATAGGTTTTGCCAAAATCATATATTTATTAAAGGTAATGTGTAATGTGATGTATCTTCTGAGGTAATGTGAAATATTTGTAAACACAATTCTATATTGTTCACAATGCTGATTTTATTATGACTCACATATTTTAATCATGAACCTGATTCGAGTTTTTTACAACTATGTGTGGTATTTGACCACTAAGACATGATGTTTCATTTTTACGCACTCCCATTTTCCATTACATTTTGAAATATGTCTTCTAATGATTATGATATAGATATAATTCTTATGTTATGTTGATGATTATTATTATCACCCCGTGTTTTGTTCATAAATGATTAATCTATCCTCTTACTGAGATTTTACCTCACCCATTTCATAAATTTATATCCACAAGTGAATACTTATACTATGGATAACATAGATTCCAACAAGAATCTTGATAAGAAGAAATTTAATAAATGTTAATGTTTTATTATTTAATATTTATGTTTGGTCCTAATTTTCCCAAGACGTTAATGCTCTGCATCATGGTTTTGTAACACTGTTACATTGTTTATATTCAAAATAACTTAATATAAACTTATGAAAAATAGGGTCCCTATAAATTATATAAAATTATATTTATTTTTATATCTCTTCATAACATATTTTATATGTCCATTAGTTAAATAATAACTAAATAATAACTATGAAACCCTTAAATTAAATTATATGCTCTAAAAATGATAAAAACAATTTCTTGGCGAAGATGAAATTTTTTTCTATAAAATTACTAAATATTGTTTAATAATTTTCAAAAATTATATTTAAAATATGTGCTCTCTTAAAAGGATGTAAAACTGCATTTATAAAATTATAGATTTTTTTTGTAATATTGGTTTTATTGTTATCTTATTCTGATAAAATATGTTGTTTGAATGTCAAAATATTTGATTGGATATATGAAATATAAATTGACAATAAAAATAATATAATATTTTTATAATTTAATTAACTATGAAAAATGTGACTGTATGGTTTTTTCATTAAACTCGATGTTGCATGCCTTGTATGTTTGAAAAAAATTAAATTTTTACAAAATCAAAATTATATGTTAAAACCTGGGGTGATATATTCTTCCATCCTAAAAAAATTTCAACCTTAAATTTTGAGGGGTTTCACTTTCTAAATTTTTTTTTGTTATTACTCCTTCATAGAATACTATTTTCTGCATGTTTCCTCTTCCATTTTATGATTTCCCTTGAAAACAATTACCAAAAAAGTCATACAATCCCTTAATAATTTATTTATCTTAAAAATAATATATATGAGTTCTTAATAATATGAATATTTAGTTTTTAGATCTATTTCATTATTGGTGAGCATATTTTTTGGGTGAGTCATGGGCTTCATTAGTAGTTATATCTAAGAAACATCATGAACTATTATGATATATGTATTCATTACAATAGAATAAAGAATTAATCAAACACATTTAATAATATCAAATGGTCTTATATACCAGGGAATCAATTTCTATTTATTATCAGACCATATACCACCTTTCCATTGTGATAGTTTCAAGGAACATGATCTCTAAATATAGAATACAAAATTTCCTCATATTACCATCATGAATATTTTTCCAACAACAAGTTGATTTAATATAAGTCTAAATAATAGTTACCATTATCATCATCTCATTAAACTATTCTCAGCCTATAAGTTTCCATTCTCCAACATTATCCCAAAATGGTTTTGTTTGAAACATCTTTCAATAATTCTATATATTGTGGAATTTGAATAAAATAATAAATATTATTATTGTAATAAAAATCTATAAAATATAGGTATTGATCCCATGTAGCTTGATAGTCATTTGATCATAACCTTAACACGTCTTCCATTGTTTGAAATTTTTTTCATACTGTCTATCAGTGTGTGGATGGTAGGTACTACTAAAATGATGCTTAGTAACAAGATCCTTCTAAACAATCTTCTATAATTTTCATTTAAATCACAGATCATAATCAAAATCAATTGATAGTGGTGTGGCATAAAGCCTTATAACATAGTTAATTTAGATCCTTTTTTGGATATCAAAAGGCATGCATTCTCTTATATAAAATAAATGTGTACATTTTTATATGATTTCAACTATAACCCATATTTCATAAATGATTATTATAGTAAATGGTATTAGCATGATAAATTATAGAGTAATTTCATCATATTTTCACTCAATAATTGGAAGAGGCTACATGAATCCTTTAAGATTCTTCATATGTGGATTCACTAATTAGAAAACCAAACATCTGAAGACATAATGTACAATTTCCCATTTCATGTTATCCTGCTATAAATGTTCCTTAAATTCCCAATAAATCTTTGTTCAATAAGGGTTTATACATAAATTTGATTAATGAGAATCATCTAATAATAATTATTTTTTATTTCTGGTATAGAGGGAACATATAGACTCTTTCCAAATATTAGAAAACCATATTCACAAAAAACTTATTCTAAATTTCCTTTATTAATACCATTAATTTTCATCTAAATTATATCTTAATAATATTGTAAAATCATTTGTATATATATTAATTATAGTTTTTTGATCATTTAAAAAATTATTTATTTCTCCCCTTCCATATAAATTTTTAAATCCGTATTTAATAGCTCAATGAACATAAGATGCTTTTCAATTATCATTTGGGTTAGTACTCCATGATCTTTCTAACTCAATGTATCCAAACCCTGATTTGATTTCCCCTTGTGGGTTTTTATTGATAATTCATAATCCTTGCATTTCATAAGCCATAATCATTGTCTCATGATGAGATATTTCAACGAGAATATGTATTTCATACTTTTATGATCGGTGTATATCATAAATATTACACCATAGAAATATTGAATATGTATATTAAATGAGAATATTATAGCCTCTGGCTCAAGATGGAGTGTTGGAAAGTATTATTAACTATTTTTTAATTTCCCTGATTCATATGATATACAATAATCATTTTCCATAATACTGAACCTAGTCCCTTCTTCTTTATATCTATATATATATAAAACTCATCACTTTCAAATGGGTGGGTCATAATCAGAGCATTGAATAATATTTTCATGCGCTCATCAAAATATTTTTTACAACCCCATATCCACAAAATACTAACCCCATTATGTGTATTCTTAGTAAACATGATATGAAATAAAAAAAAATTATGGAAAAATTGTCAACATTATCTTTCAAAACAAATCACTATATGTACCATTATTATGGATGTTGGTGTAGTCCATTTTCTGAATGACTTTATATCTATAGGTTAAATTGATAATCAATAATTAGAGAAAGTAATTCAAAGAAAACGAACCTATTGGATCTATAAATCACACGTAATAAATTTAACATATAATTACTACCTTGTGGGAGTCTTATGAATGATTGGAAGTTGATTCTTATATTCCTAAAGTATTTTAGGATACCCCAAAATATCATCAATGAATACCAGAAAAATATCATCATGTTATTCCTTGAATACTATTTTCATTAAGACTATAAAAATATAGGGGTCGTTATTTTTTCAAAATGGGATTACAATATACTCGTAATGTATATACCTCATCTGAAAAGATATCTTTATAATTTCTACCTTATTTATATGCAATTGGTGATACCTAGAATGCATATTAATCTTTGAAAAGTATTAAAACACATGATGTAAATATATAATGTCATCAATGTGAGGTAGAGGGTCATAATTCTTTATCCCAGTAATATTGATTTCCATAGAATCAATGCATTACCACATCGAACAAATATTATTTTTAATGAAGAGATCATGGGATAACCTAGTGAAACACTAGGCAGATTTAATTCGTTCTTACCAAATAATATTATTATTTAGGCAAATCCACTAATTCCATGGTGTCCATTATATAGGTATTATTTAATATTTTCCTTGCATCATGGATTAAATCACGAATAAATATATCTTCATGCTCTGTTGGATGTTTAGGTAACTTCTTTGGAACTAAAAAATTCATTCCCTCACAATAGGTAAATCCTCTATTCTGAGAATAAAATCACAAACACTTATTATTGTTTTCTTTTCTTCACTAATAATTTTAATCACTAGAGTTAGTGGGGGAAGAATTATATAAGTATAATGTGTGGAAGATTTTTCTCTAATGAAAATAAATTTTGCATCTTCCTCATAATGTGTAATTAATTTCATCGTCAAATTAATTATTACATTATATTATAAAAACCACTTCAACCAATGATAATATAATATTTTAGAATAGGTATGATAAAAATTTTAGCAAGTAAAAAATTTAAATGTGTCCTAATTGGGATTTCCAGACACATATTTTTTGCAATGATAATTCTCTTTAGCGTATTTATTGAAAAAATCTATTATTAAATAAAAAGGGAAATGCCTAATTTTCTTAGAAAACATGGTTGGCATATAAGATTTGAGATTATGCACAATATAATTAGGTATTGGAATAATTTTAATATAGGAGTAAATACCTTCATCCACCACAAACTATACTTCTACCTTAATTATAGTGATTGCAAAGCTTGGCCATCTCCCAATGGCTTATTTTGTAGTATATTCCCTTAACACCATAGAAATTCATTTGAATTGTTCCCCATCTCTAAATAAGTGAATAAATGGACACAATTTTCTTCATTTTCCCCATTAATTCTTCAATATGATTAATGTTTTCTACATATTTATATAAAAACATAGCACCTTAAATAATTTCCTAGAGTGATTTTCCCACATTTCTCAAAAGAGGGAAATTTATTCATTATTATATTATTCATTTTCACATTCCAATTTTCGTGGTGTTCAAAATAACTCTTCTTCTCTTGGATTTATTTGAATATTTCGGATCATGGAAATTAAATACCTATTTTTATTAAACATAAAAAAAATCACATCAAATGATGAAAAAGATTGAGAAACAAGGTTCCTTGGGATATTTTATATACGAAATTAAAATAAGTGGTTAATCATGCAATCCATGTGGCATATGTAATCGATTGCGTACCTAGATAAACTTGTAATTATAGATTCATACACTACAATACTCCATGCTTCAATTTACTGTACGTCACAATACATTATTTACATGTTAATTTGTTGATTACAAGTGAATTATTTATTGAATAATGTCTCCTTAAATGTTATCTATTCCATGAGTAGAATTCTTTCATCCCATTTGGTATTGGGAGTTAATGACCTCCATTGATCAACATCTCATTTGAGACAATACACTACATGTCTAAAACATTCCATTTAACTACATTCCATGTTTATTAATATCATCCCCAAAGTCATAATCCATTACTCAGCTACAATTAGATTACTAGTCACACTAAATGTGTTGGGCTTCTACTAATAATGATATCAAACAGAAGAGACTCTCTCTATGGAATATGACTACCCATTCAGGAAAAGATATTTATCATAACCTTTTTATGTTTCCCTTGTATCTATATAATTTATCCCATTTTAATATGAACTGTATTGGTTTATATAGATGATAAATCTATATACTTTCCATGATAATTGATTCCATTTGTAATTCCAAGATCTATTTCTAAATAATGGAATATACTTGATTATCTCATAAAGTTAGAAATATAAAAAATGATATATGTATCATCATAATTCAAATATTTATCCCTCATAAATAAATGATTTTTTTAATTTGGTGATATATTTAATATTAAATCCTTAATAATAGTAGTTAAATATATTTTTAATTATCTAGTGTGCATCCTCTTAGTGTGTCAGACATTGTGAATTTTAATGCCCATTTTCATGTACTAGTTTACACTCATGTCATGCCTAATGATCCTTATTGGACTTCTTACCCCTAGGTAATTTTTTTTCAGAACCATTTCCACTTGTAGTATCCTTACATGTATATAATTACTGGTATAACGACATAATATATAATATATCAAAATTTGAGGTCATTCTTCCCACATTATTCTTAACATCTATATTAGGGTTATGTTAAATAATATGAATTTTCTAAATCTACTTTACGCGGATTATAATAAACATTAACTGATAGAAACAGTAACTCCCTGATCCTAGAAACCCAGACCCAGTGACATAAATTATTAAATTAGAATATATAAAACCGTCAAATCCTATGGGACTGAAGAGTATAGTAGTTTTGGAAAACAAGATTACATGCAATATACATATATTAAATTTAGGACATTAAATAAATCATAATGAAAATAAAATATTTTTAACCTTGAGAATCATTAAATGGATTATTCTTTGTAAACTAGGGATTGGAAATAGAAATAAGGTGAGCTCAAAAGCCTTTTAAGTGTTAGTTCAACAAATGTAATAAAAAATAAATGAGTATAGTCCTCATGCAAAAATAATATAAATGACTACACATTATATATAAATGAATCAATAATGAATAACTAATATTTAATTGTAGAAAAATGATTCACATTACCATTAATCAATAAAATGGGAACAAAATGAATCCATATATTCCTCAATAACAAAAATATCATGGAAAATAATAACAATAGAAATATTAATAATGAAAATTCATAATTATTGCACATAACAATCCAGAATTATTATGAATTTTTTTTATTATTCTGATTTTCCAAAGCGATTCATCTAATGAGACTAGTAATACATCGAGGGGATTAGATTAACTAGTCCCCACCCCAATAGTGCATGGTCAAAGCATTCCATGTATATCAAATATTGTATTTAATAAAAGATATTTAAATAAAATATTTTCATAAAACATTGAAACATTTGAATAAAATGAAGGTAAAATAATTCATTATACAATATATTCAAAGACTTTATTAGAAACAACAAGTAAAATATGTAAGTGGTTAATACAACATTTATCTCACATGTGTAAAAAAATTAAATGAGAATCTCATTCCTTAAATTTCCTTTTCATGTTCATAATTTAACCTACTATATAACTATAATAATCATTTTTATCTTATAAAAAAATACATATATTTATAATATAATATACTAACTTAGTAAAATATCTTATTACCCATTTTTCGAAAATCATTCCATATTTTCTCTATTTTGGGGTCAATTATATATTTTTTCGAGTATGTACTGACTAGTTATATGTTATTATTATAATATAGATCATTATTTAATCATATTAAGAATGCAACTAATGATTTAGCTATCATATATAATTAGTATATATGTAATAATAATAATCCATAGAATTTTGAGATAGTAAATGAATTACACCAATCATGAAGATGGTAGGCTATACATATGCATGAATATTAATTTAATTTATTTTACATAATAAAATAATGAAAATTAAGTGATATATATGTATATTATAACTATAGTATAATATTAATTTCAAATATATATGATATTTTTATTAAAACCATCCCTAAATAAATTCCATATATATCGTTAATGTATTAATTCTCTTTGAAGAGGAGATAATCCACATGTCCTGAAACGAAATTACCATATTCCAACAAAATGGAACACATTAAGGTATGTTTTGTATAAAAATTAAATAAGAATAGAAACATAATAAATATCATTTATATCATTTATAAACTATAATTACATCCTTACTAAAACCCTAAATAGTGGAAAATAGAAGAACATATGTCATTAATTTGTGTGGTAGTAGTCCTCCGTATACATGAACGAGGTTTGTATTTACAATTTAAATGATGTGTGATATTTTAGGAAGAACACATAATATCCCCACTTCCCAGTATATTTTGGATTCTGATTTTATTATATATATTTAAAATAAAAATAATTCAATGTGTTTAAAGAAGATATAAAACAAACATGTTCGTTGATGACCATTACCTATTCTTTATGTATCACCATTTTAATTAAAAAAAATTACTTCATTGGTTGGATTTATACCAAATGTTAGGTTTATTTTATTAAACTATGGAAATTATAAGGTAAAATGGGTAGGTTTGTTTGGATATAAAATGCTAAATGTGGAGGGAGGATGTGAGGGAGGATGTTTATATTTATAATTGAGGTAACAATACTTTTAAAAAATCTCATAATATTATATTAATATAACTTATGTTTGAAGACAAATTTTTATATAGTACTATAATTAAAATATAATATTATCAGTGTTGTAAATCTAATTAGAAACTCATTTTAGACAAGTTTATTTAACATTAATATCCGTATAGTTTGGATTTAACCCTTATTTAATCCCTTTTTCTCCTACCATTTCAACTTGTATTTATACCATTAAATGGTAAATATTTCCAATATAAGATAAAAAATAACCATAAATGAGTGGTGGATGGAATTTTAAACCTTATCTATTTATGTATTATAGAGTAAATATTTTTTATATATTTAATATAATTTATCGGTATATTATTTATTTAAAATATTAATAATGTCAATATGGTCATTATTCTATTCATGACTTTATTAAAAATATCTATACACAAGTAAAATTGAACCAAAGACCAATAATACATAAAACATGTGTATTCATAATCGAGAAATTTTTTGTGGAACATTATTTATATAAAATTATATTTATTTTGATGTCTATAATAAAATTTATTTGATATGTCTGTTAGTTAAAAAAGTACTACATCATCATTATGAAATAAATAAATTTAGTTATATCATAATTAAAAATAAATAATAACATGTCATTACTAAAATAAACATTTTTACTTTAAAATGAATATTTATAGTCTAACCAATCCCATATATTACTCCATATTATAATATTTTACTTCTTAAAAAAGGATGAAAAAATTGACTTTTCATTAAATAAAACACATTAAATGGAGTAATGACATGAAATTGGATACATGAGATCCAAAAATAATCCCAAGGATTATTAGGTTGAAAATAACTAATATTATAAAATTATGTAATGTTTAGGGTATTTTTATAATATTATTTTTACTCTTTATAACAATATGTATCCTTAACTGCGGTTATAAATATTAGTAATGTTTAAAAAACATGTATTGATGTAATTAAAAGATTATGAGCTTATTATTCTAAATTTGGAATATATTTTTTAAATTTCAAAACACATCATTGGCTAAAATCAATTTAAAATCAATCTTGTTGGTGGAATGATAAAGTAGGCTTTAAAGGGAAAATGTTCAAAATATTGAATAGTTTTTTTATATAATTATTAGAAATTAATTCCAAATACCTAAATTAGAATAAATAAATAACTATTGTCTAATTACCCATTTAAAACAATTAGAAATTCAATTTTTCAATATAAAATGTATTGATAAAAAGGACATTTTTGATAAAAATGAAATATTTTGTCACTATTCAACAATAAAAGAAACATATCAGAAAAAATAATATTAATTTATGTATTACGATTTATAAGAAAAATATTATTTTATTCCAATAAAATATATAAAATTTTATAAAATTTATTTAAGGTATATATCCTTTAAATTTGCGGTAAAATTTCTTTTCTAATAATATAAATTGTGTAATCTGTAATACTATGATTATTATTTTCTAAATTATATGAAATATATTGGATGAGTGTAAATTTATTTTATTGGGTATATAACATATAAAATTACTATAATAATTCTCTAAATGTGATGTAATTTAATTAACTATTCAAAATGTGACTAAATTGCTTTCTATTTAAACCCAATGTTGTGTAATTCATAAGATTTTAGAAAAATATATTAGTTTAAAAAAGACAAAAATATTTTAATGTGATAGGGTTATACAAAATCACTCATGGGGTCTTTACCTCATTCCTAATTAAATTTACTAGTAATGTTTATTTCTATACTTCATTGGATCCTGTGGAGATAATTTATGGTGATCATTAATCATTAAGAAGAATCTAGAGAGATAATAAAATTAATTCTATCCATTTATGGAAATAAGATAATTGGCAATTATATGCAATGAAATAAAGTATATAAAGAACTAACCAAACAATAATGTGTTATTTTATTTATCTTTTATATTGATTAATTATCAAACACATTATGATCTGATAAAAGGAAATTCATATTTAAATTCTATGTATCAACTAAGGCATGGCGTTCCTTTAATGTGATCATGGTGCAAAACCATATAATATAATTCCAATGTTTCTATTATCCCACCCATGTAATTATAAATTAAAATCTTTGTTACCCCAAGTAAAAATATAATTAATGATCATTATTAGTTAGATTCAATTAAATTTGTCATATGAGCCCATCAAAAGAATTATAATTGGAATCCAAGTATCTCTACATGCATTATATATAGAATGAAGACTATAAAATGTGTTATCTACAACACATACAATTCTTTTAAATTCATATAATCATTTTATTCTCGAGAGATTATATAATATAATATCAAATTGGATGCCAAGGGGCTATGTAACATGGTCTTACTATTAACATTTATTTTATATTAATCCCATTTAATTAATAGATAAAAAATAAGAAATACAAAACACCTCCAAAGGTGGTTTAATAAGAAGGTAAGAAATATAGTAGAATATCATTTAATCAAACCCACCCAATGTGGTGGTTAGTATGAGTTTGTTAGTCTCTGACCATGTAAAATGGTGTGGAAATACTTCTAGGAAAATTCCAAATTATTTATTCAATAGAAATTTATTTTATAAGAAATGAGATGAAGGTAATTTATGTAGGGTAATAATGAACGAAATAAAAAACAAAACTTTTTGTGAAATTTATAATAATAAATACCTTGTACTATAAGATTAAACATAATCTGTTATCAGCATCATATTTTTAAATGAATAGGGGGAAAAGAAAAATCCTAACAAAGACACTTAAAATATTGTGTATAACCCTACATGTCAATAAAATTCAGTATGTTGATAAAAGATGATAAATATTGTTAGATTACTGAGAGACTAGATGAGATTGATCCAATATAACTAACATAGTTCTAAGTGAATTTTAGAAATAGGATGTCCAAAAAAATAAACTACGTTAGGGAGAGGGGGGCACTAAATGTGGGATTATATGTGTTTGAGAGAGGGGGTGGGAGAATAAGACTTAAAGGTTATGAGGAAAAAATCATAATTCCATAATTTTTAATGAGATGCATGAGTTTTCCAAACTTTTTTCCAAACCCATTACCAATTATTCATAGGACACAACCCATGATCTCCTTCCTCACAAGGTCTAGGCGTACTGTAAGTCAATCCCTAGTAACATAATGCATGTCTAATTTCCAACACCAAACCCCTCAGATGTATTAGAAACACAATTATAAAAACCAATAAAAATAAATGTCAATACCATTTTTAAATAAATTGTATGCTTTTCACAATCAATCAAGCAATGTTTTACTATTTGAAAAAACATGTACATCCATTTTGGGCCACATATTTGTGACCCATTTTTAAAAATAACCACATTCAAATAATTGCCCTCATTTTATCACTTTATAAACAAGTACTATGTGATCTACAACATTTCTTAATGCTCCTAAATCCTATATAACATTTTTGGAAAAACTAAATAGATAAATCGTGGGGATTAAATTTAAAATTGAAAGGATTTATACTCTATTGAAATTAAGGATCATACACAATTCAATAATACCTACTAGAAGAGGATTTTTAGATATTAGAATTATAATATGAAATATGGTAGAAATTGAAACTATACACATGATGATTTCATTGAGGAGGTTACATGATATTGGTGAAAAATAAAATAAAACATTATGGTAGAATATCCAATGATAAAATATGTTATGACTTATGATAAAAAAGGATATAAAAATAATATTCCTTGAAATAATTATCGAGTTCATAAACAGTTTTTTCTAGTGTATTCTAAACAATAATAGACTATTTTAGTGAGAAGACTAATCTTTGTTTTATGGCTACTACAGCTGAGGTTCAATTTGAAACCTCTTATTTATATAATAGTGAACTTTCAACTAGACACCTTTATGAATAGAGAATAATTATTTGACTATTTATCAATTATTGAAGATAAATCTTGTTAACTAAAGGAAAAATATTATAATATAATGAAAACCCATTTTATTACACTTTCAATAAATTATGATTTTAGTATTGGATAATATTTTGATGGGATTATATTAAATGAAAATAAAATTTAAAATTTGTAAATGAATAGTTGAAAATGTATATTTGGGATTTCACAAAATAAACTAGAACACTCAATAAATATTTTATAATTCATTATATAGAAATTTTTGGAAAATTTTTTATAATATTTTATGATTAAAAAAAGCTACTCAGAAATTATTTTCTCCAACATTCTAATCTGGTAAATAGACTCCTATTATAAAAAATAGTAGGAACCTCTATGTATGGGGAAATCCAATAATGACCTAAAATTTATTTATTTATAATTCATTTAAATAATTTAACAACTAATTAAATTATGATTTTGAATATACATGGTTTCTAAAATAATTTTTTATAACATAATTGGACTTAATAAGATCAGGGTAATAAGGAATTCTATGTTGTGATTATTTATTTTAACCATTCATTAAATGATCAAGAAACAGATTATAATATTTTGATAGAAGATTAGTTAGACAAAATTCCACATATATTTTAACAATCATTAATATAATATTGGTATATGGTTGGAATGTAATTTTTAGTGATAGTGGATTATGAAAAAAATAGACTGGGTCAATTTGGTAATAATGAATCTACTATATTTTTAAAAGTATTATTTGTCCATTTCTCACTATAAAATAAAATTATAATTTTTCAATTATCTGATCATAGTTTTCATGTTATTTTTGGAAATAATAACTCAATGATTTTATTATATATATATATATATATATATAAATATATTACTTTAGCCGACAGGGGTTGGCTTAGTGGTATCGTGTAAGGCGGCCACTCCCTGGCAACGGAACTGGCGCAGATTCGAGTCTCGCCACTCTCGAATTTAGCTAGGGACGACCGGCGCGTAGGTGGTGAATGGGGACCAGAATTAGCGCGGCGTGGCAATCACCAATACCTCGTTACCCACAACTCATTTTTAAAAATCATTATGTTTGGATGGGTCCGTAAGGGGAACTGGAACCCTTGGGCTTCTCCCTACCGCCGCCTCCCTTCTGCCTCGGATCGGCTCGGTTCTCCTCCTCGGCGTAGATCGGAAGACATTCGGTGGCTCTCTCTCTCGCAGCGACGTCGTGCGACCTCATGGTCTCGTCCGTCTCGGCCATTCTCATCACTGCTGGCCTTCCTCTCACCTCATTCCACCTTTGTTGGATATGGCTTCTCTAGGCGGCACGGTGGAGATCCAGTGGTCGAGTTCCAGTTGCCATGCCTGAGGGCTGCTACTGCGTCTTCGGTGTATGCATTGGGTGGTCTGATGTCGTCTTCGTGTGGGTTCTTTGAATGGCGGAAATGGGTTCTAGGTTTTGGATTATGTTTTCCAGCAAGCTTCAGTGCATGGGTGGTCTTCGGTATGGCGATGGGTTCTTGATCTCTATATTTTCCTTCTATTTTTGATTTTGGATTTATTTGATGCTGCTCATTGGTTGTTAGGTTCTGCATTTTGGTGTTGGATGTGCTTTGGAAGAATCTTCTCCACAAATCTCATTGATTACGTTGCACGATGGTTCTCAGCAAAGCTCATATGGTGAATTATGGAATGGTTGATAATCTTCAAATATTGTTGGGTTGCTTTCCAATTCTGGATCTGGTGTTGTGGCCTGGATTGTTTGGTATTCTGGGATTTTGATCTTTGTGAAGTTTAGATGTGTTATCCTTGAGTTCTGGATGTTGTGTTTGGTTTTGGGGGAAAATTAATGGGGTGTGAAATTTGATATGTTGTTCTCTTATTGTGGTTGGGACTTTTGTTTGGATGTGGGAAAGTTGTTCGCTCTCATCCATCTTCTTGTTTGCTTGTCTGCTGTAATTATTCTTTTCATTTAATAAATGGTCAGGGGTTTCTTCCTCTGACTAGACTTTCCTGGTATATATATATATTACATTATTGATAAATCATAAAGTATTTTTATGGATTTTGATCATTATTTTATCAGAATAGTTCTAGTTAAAATTACATTCAAGGAGATTATTGGATATTCAATAAAAGGATAGGCCATTATAATGCATTTTCTCTTGAAAATATTATTAAATGTATTTTAGGCATGCAACAAGCCATGCTATAATTCTATTATATTGATTCTTGAAATACATTTCAAAATGGGAACAAATGAAAAATAGGTTTCAAATAAAATAAATAGGTTTTTAAATTTCATTGATAATAATTATTTATAAGGATTTATTTTATGCATATAGAGTACATATTATATTTTTAATGAATGATTATTATATTATTTTTTATTATTAGTCTATATTCATATGGGTGTATTTATTTTCACTTTATAGTGAAGTCTTAGAATGGAATGTCACTTATGAAAAGTTTGTTATGAATCATAGTGGCCTTACCATACAAAATGTATGTAGTGATTGTAATTATGAATTCTAAAATCAAAACATTGACATATAAGTCTCAAAATATAGAAAGATGAAAAAATAAATTTAGCATAGATATCCTAAAAATATATTGGTTGAATGATAAAATTGGAACCTTCATGAAATTTCCCAGATCATGCTTATTTAATATGTCCCACATTTATTTCTTGTGATTAGGATATAAAAATAGTTTAATAGTTAACTAATTGACTCCAAATGAAACCACTATTAAATAATAATAACTGTTTTTTATAGAATGGATGAAATTATATATTGAATTAATTGGATGTTCTATGTTGTCATTTTTTCATTCATAGTAAAATTGATACTTTAGAAAAACTTCAATGAAAGCGTGATGAATTAATTTTTCATTATGATTAAAATTTTAATAAAACATGAGGAGTTTTTAATAAAATAATTTTATTTATGGAATTATCTATTTAATTAAATTTTGATTAAAAAATCCAAATGAACATAATGTGACAACCATAAAAACTCACTCTAAAATTGGTTTTTGACGTAATCTGGCATATAGACGAAGTGAGTTCTCGATACCAATGAGATGGAGACTAGCACCCACACATCAAAAAATATAGGAAATTATTTCTCCCAACATGGAGAAACCAAATGAATGATATACACATATTAATAATGAAACAATGGAAAAACCCCCGAGTATATATATATATATATATATGTCATAAAAGTGAGAGAAAATAGAATTGATAAAACATAGAATGGTAGAAAACAATATCCAAGTAACATGTCCAACAATATGGGAATAAAAAATAAAGCTACTACCCCAATTTATCCATGTGATAATAAGGTAAAAATCCCACCATATCACCACCATCTACCGAAAAAATAGCTAACATAAATTATTACACCATCACAATGCTGCCTTTCTTTTCCCACTACCAAAATACATAAGTTGTTCAATGCACCAAAAAAGTGGTATGCAGTGTGTGAGATATTTGGATAGGCAGGGTCTTTAATTTCTTTTCTATATCAATTATTTGAACTATAATTTTAGCATGAGCAGATTTAAACAAAAAGGCATGATAATAATTTAAATGTTTTTATATCAAATTCATGGAAAACAATTTAATTTCTTATTTTTCAAAAATTCCTAATATAAGAGGGATATTACCATCATTTCATTTCATATCCTTATATATTTCAATAGATAAATCATGTCAAAAAAAAATCATCACATATCATATCATATCCATGGATTAATAAAAAATAGTACTAAATAAATAGACCAAAGTGGACGAGAATCCACATAATTAACATCACTATAGAATGAAACTATAACAATATTTGTTGGTAACTAAAATGAAACATAGGTAGTTTTATGTGCATTATTCCCCTATAAATATTACATGATTCTAAATTGAAGTGAAAAACACCATCAATTGAATACCCCAATAAGCCTAACAAGTCCCCCGAACAACATACCAAGGGAGAATAAGAAATCTGAATGAGACCCCCCCGAACAAGTATGTGACATATTACTATACATTCTACCATAGTACCCATGTTATCACATGACCTCTATTTTCAAAATCAATTAATGAAAACATTATCATCAAAAAAATTATTTTAAAACCATTACAAAATGCATTGAATACTGTTTTCATTATCAAAAAATTAGGGAAAAATTATTTACAAAGAAAATAATATCATAACATGTCTTTTAATATAGGGATTTTTTATATAAAAAATATAAAAAATGATGTTCACTATCCAATTATATTAATGAAACCACGTACCTCAATACTCCAGCATTACACACCCATAGAGAAATTAAACAGAAAGAAAAAAAAGAAAAATCAATAACGGAGGACCATGAAAGAATATAAACATCTCAGAATAGAATCAATTTAGAAAAGGGATGGAATAGAAGAAGGAGAAACACATGCCTAAAGAACATACACCCAACTTCCCATAACCAAAAATAAAATAACTCCCACAAATAAAATAAAGTAACGTAAATATTTACCAATAGTTTTATTATAAATCCAAAACATTTCACCCTTAAAATGTTTCAAATAATTTTCTTCAAATATGAACTCATTAGGTTACCTTTTACAATTAAATGATTTTTATAAAATCCCATTGAAATAATAGACAAATTATTTTAATAGTGTGAGACAACCAATTCATATAATTTTTATATTTAAAATGACACTCATGCTTATAAATTGTGTAACAATTACAATTACACATTAAATAACAATCGTTGTTGTATTTATAATAAACATCCCCATGTGTTATGAAAATAACGTAGGATAAGCATAATTATCCAACATTATCCCGGTACAAAATTCATTAGAGGGTTATAACGTAATCACCTAACCATAATTTTCAATGAAACCTCTATTACAACTAAAAAATTACAAATAATAATAACGTATAAATATCTTTATTCTAATTATAATATTTCTAAAAACAACTGTTACTCCTTTAATAACTTAATTATCCCACGAAAAATAATCGGGTTCAATATAAATTACATTGATGAAATCCTGATTAATTTAAAGAATGAATAAATATGGTATAGATATAAATTACCATTATTAGAGCATATGTTACCTTGAGTTTTTTTTTGTCGATTAATTAAAATACAATTAAATGATAATTTAATTCATTATTGTGGAAAACACCTTTTACCTCTAAAATTCCAATTTAAGATGAAAATACCTAAAAATTATTGTGAAAATTATTTTTCATTAAAATAACCAAGTAATCATATTAATTATGATTAAATGAAAATAAGTTCCATTTTTAAGGAAAATATGTTCATGTAATATTCATTAGAAATAAAAAAACCTTTCAATTTTTTTAAAGAGAATAATATTACACACATAGAAACTGACAATATATAAATATTGTAAAATAAATTCATCGTCAATAGGAAATAGGATTATGAAATAATTTATGTATAAAATAGAACAATTTTTCATACATTTAATAAAACATGGTCATGGAAGAGTTAGATTTACATTCTAAATGATGATATAAGTTCAATATTAAAGTAAAAATAACTTTTTGATAATTTATTAATTAATATAAGAAAAATATGAAATAAAAATTATTAAAAAATTTCATAACACATGGAAAATAAATTTATGTTCTTAGGAAAATTATATCATATGATTCCCCACAAGGATCCCCAGGCATAATTAATCACTAAATGAAAAGAGATGGTATCATAGAGCCTTTTCCAAATTGGTAACTCTCCAACCATATGGCCCATGAAATAAAAAATTCTAATGAATCATTAAATATAATTAAAATATAGAGATATATTATATAATATTCTTAATGGGTTTTATATACACCTCGAGGAATTATTTAAGTGAATAACTTCAACTTATGTCTCAAAGAAAGAGAATTTGCGGCGAATGAATTTTACAAAGAACATATATTTAAATTAAGATTTAATAAATGAAGGGATTATGTGTAAAAATATATAAATCCACAATAATATGTGGATGTTACACCATTCAATGATCAATTTACACATAATTATTGAATAAAAATCCCAATGAAGAAGAATTATAATCCCTCGAATGGAAAATGAGTTTGGAAACCCATTATTACCTTGTAAAACTCATGTAAAATATGATTGGATAAAATAATTACAACCACCACATAAAATAAAATATATTATAAAATATTCATTATATGACATGTAAATTAGGTAGTATATACATAATATAAAATATTTATCGTGCATAACATTAAAATATTTCTCAATGAAGGGAAATTTATGAAAAAATCTATAGCCTTATGTCTATAATTTCAAGGTATATCAATTAAAACCCATATAATATACTCATATAAATTATTAGATTATATAAGAATTTTTTTAGTATTAATACCTTATCATTAAACAATTTATTTCATTTATTTTAATTAAATATTTAACTCATTACTCTATTAAATCCACATCATGTATTTTGAGGACGTTCAATTCAAAAATTTCCAAATAGTTTAAGTATATTGATCATGAGAAATAAGTCATCATTATTTAATTTCAAAAAAAATAATCATGAAATTATTATATTTTTTATACGTTAATAATAAATTAAAAACCAAATATTATATATGGATATAAAATTTACTAGTGTTACAATCATTGAGATGGTTGGACACATGTACACATAAATAATGGTTGTATTTTATTTAAACTATTGTTAAAAAATAAGGAAACAATTATTTTATCATATTATTTTTATAAACACTGTATTAATTCCATTGAATAACTTATGTATCCCATCAATGTGTTGTGGTGATGAAAAACAAATCACATAGATTAATGGATGTGGAAGTCCACATATATGCACAAATTATGGTACTATTTTTCAATAAAAGGAATTGTATGAATAGTATTTATATTTAATGTATTAATAATGAAAAATAATTCATTAATATAATATTTAAACATTAATTTCGTCATTATAACCTTTTGTGGGAGGTGGTGATAGATAAAAATTATATCGGTTTATGAGGAGGTAGTCCACCATAAACACGATAAATGATTTTGTTTTCCATTTAATATTAGAGGGGATAGATATATGTTATGTAAATATAGTAATAATATATAATGTTGTGTTATGTAATATTTTTAATATATCATTTATAAGGAACATTTGAATGTGTTGGAAGAATAAAAAAACAATAAAAGTTGATTAAACATTATACCTCTTCTTCGGACAATATACATTTCATTATACCTTATGTCCTCAATGATATGTATTATGACTAAAATATGGAATCTATAATGCGAAGAGAGGAATTATTATGATATTTGGTTAGTTTTTTACTAAAAAATTTATTATATGTGTTTAAATTATGATAATTGTTAACCATTTATAAGAATGGGTAGGGGAACTCATTAAATTTAATAAAATACAAATTTAATATAGAATAATTTTTCCCTCAAAATAACTCTTAATTTATAATATTATAATAAAAGATAATTTTGATTTGAAATAATCTCATTAAATATTTTTTACAAGTTTAGAACATATTTTATTTTTTATCTTTTAGTTTTAACCCCTCATTAACACTATTCACACTTACTATGACAACAATGTTGTTTTACTATTTTTGGGTAAAGATAGTTATTGTAAATGAATAAATGGTAAAATAGAGAGAATATATATTTAAAACAATATAATAATCACTTTGATGATCATTTTATTTTTCATAGTTTTTTATAATATAATAATATATTTTTTAAAAAAATATCTATAATATCATTTTTCAAACAGTTATTTTACATTTATTTTCATAACATAAACAAAAAATTAAATTTGATTGATTTTTAATACATCCATATCATGATATGCTTGTCTATAAAAATCATGTTCTCTATTATTGATTTCAATTTATAATTTCTTAACAATTTTTAATAACATTTATTTTTTTTATTAATTTAATAAGTAATTTTTTTTAATGTTTTGTTAAAATTTATGTTAGTAATATCCTCTCAAAAATGTAAAATTATATTTCCAGTATGAATTTATATATTTATTTTTTCTAATTACTACATAAAATGAACTCAATTATATTAATGATCATGTTAAAAATATATTAGTAACTAAATATAATAATGTTGCATTTTAATATTTATTTACATAATATATAACTACTTTTATAGTAACATAAAAATGGGAAAAAAAGATAAAATATATTCTACCATTTGATGATTTTAGACATTATGAGTGCATCCAATAAAATGGGTAAAAGTGGTAGGGTCAATGGTTTTTTATTTATCATTCTATTTTAGACCTTAATTACATATTTACCCTTTATTGTGGTAACAAAAATTATCAAGGTTACTATTCATATTTAATAAAAATAAAAAGTTCCTTTTTTAAGAATTTATCAATCCTAAATAAAAGAATTAATCTATTTTCTAAAATTCAGAACACATATATTGTATAATAAAATTTAACATCATATACAAAAAAATGAAAAACAGGTTCTTATAAAAATTCCTTTAAACATATAATGTTTAACTGATCTAAATTAGTGTTAAAATTATTTTCAAAAAAAATAATTAATTTATATTCAATCATAAAGAACAAATTAGTTTTTATCATAAAATATCAATTTTAATTTTTTAAAAATTTTAAATAATATAATGTTCGTAAAAAAATTAATTTGTTTTCACTGTTCAGTATAAAATCAAACATTTAATAAATTTCCCAAAATTTCACCACAATATAATGTTTATAATATTATTTCAAATAATGGTAATTTTTTAAAAAAAATCTTATTATATATAAAATATTTAATATTATTTTATAACAATGGGAAAATTAAATCCTTATTTCAGAAAATTGAATATTTATTAATAATATGTAATTAATAAAACAATTTTTTTTATATCCTATGAATTAAGAAATAAATTTATTTGGAGTAGGAAATTTATTTCAATTTCATAGTGTTTTTAATCCTACTTATACCATAAAATTTAATGGTTTGGTAATATTAATTATATTTAATAATAATATGTCCAGGTTCATTTGGTCTCTATGTTTCTTATCTTGTATGATATGAAACAAATATTTGTTTAATACATTTTGATATTTTAGTTCTCTCTATCTATATTTTTTCTTATAGATGACTTATTGTTGTACTTGTTGTTAATTTACCAGTAACTTCGATTATAAGAAAAAGAGCAGTACTAGGAGACTCTATTTTTTTGAAATTTGTTATCCAATGATTACTAATTTATGAGGTTGGAAATATCATGGAATACCATATTGGTAACAATGGCATTAAAACCTGATACATGATATGTATAAATTTAATTCTAAAATAAAAAATTCTTAGTATTCGGATATAGTAAGGTGTAGATTACTGGACTCTAGCATGGAATTTAAACACTGATATTTAAAATTACACTATTTTATTTAGATTTTCATGCACTTTTTAAAATATATTTTTATTTAACATTATATTTTAAAATTAAAAATTATATCATATAAAAATAATGTTTAGTGAGTAAATTTTACTTTAGAAGTAAACATTTAATCAATAAATATATATACAGTTTATTTTTTCAAAAATTAAATAAGTTTAAATGATATAGTGAATTGAAAATTTTTATCAAGTTATTAATAATTCCCCTAAGAAATAATTTTTAAATATGAAAAATACAAGTTAAAAGGGATAAATTAAATTGGGATGCATAAAATTAATTTTTTAAAGTAGATTATGTTATTGAATCAAAAAATAAACCCCCTCTGTAGCACTTTACGCCAACCATATAATTTTTTCCAAACCTAAATTGATTGAATGTTAAATTTATTTAGATAATGTATATATTAATTTTTACTTTAATAATTCCACTCCTAATATTTATTCTTATTCAAATACATCTCAACAATTTATTTTAAATGATTATTCAATTTTCAATCTACCATTGAATGACTATTTTATCATTTATTACATAGAAGATTTAATTTTTCAATGTTGTAAACATTAATTTCACATAAAAGGTAAAATAATGATTTAAATAATTCTCTTTCATTAGAAAAAAATTATTTATAATTTGTTAATATGATTTAATTATAGTGGATAACATTTAGTTCATAGGTTTATCGGTAATTACGAAAAATAGTATATCATTTAAAATATCAATTTAAAATCACAATATATGATAGATATTAAAACATAGTGATGATATGTAACTTATGTAATTTTATCATTAATAAAAATTATCTTACCTTTTAAATGAAAAATCAGTCCCACCCTAAGTAATCCTTCACCATGAATTTCAATTTTTCTAATTTTTTTCATTTTTTTATTTATATATATTTTCATAATTGTATTGTCATCAATTTTTCCATTTGTATAGAACAAAATTATTTACCCTTATATTCAAAATAATGATTACCCCTTATAAAAGACAAATCCCCATACCCATCAAAAATATTTTTTCACTTAATAATGAGAAACCAAAAACAACATTTTACCTCAAACTTTGATTAGAAATATGACAATGAATCAAAAGTGACTAGATGTTAAGGAAATAAAAAATTATAATATTTCACATGAGTTCGAGCATTAATTTTTTTTAAGGGATTTAAATGAAGTTTAATTGTAAATGAGATTTCAGTAGACACTCTGGGTCATTTAATCAATTAAGTTCCTAAAAATATCAAGAAATAATATTTACTATAAATTATATTTGAATTGAATATTAAACATTTATCAATGCTGAATCATGTCTCATGTTCTCTGAAGAAATTAAGGATACTTCGAAAACATATGAATTTTTTTTTATGAATACAAACAATGATAGGAATTAATGTCATTTTTTAGTCACATTATTTACTTACCATTTAAAATGTATCAAAAAAATACAAATACTTCAAATGAAATGTAAATTATTTAATACCCAAATCCAAAATTATTTATTTCATTAACATTAAAAATTTCCAAATTACACAAAAAAACAATATAATCAATAATAATTTAAAATATTAATTTTATCGTAAGAAAAAAATATTCACCAAAAAATCAAAAATATAAAATAAAAAAACATATCAGAATGTAATAAAAAAATTATTGATAAATTTAGAAATTTTTCTATACAATATAACATACTTACATAATCATACTTATTGTGGTGATAGTATGAATAATAATCAAATGTAATTTAAATAAATTTCCTAGAACAAAGAATATTTATATAGATATAGAAAATTATCTTCTATAAATATATAGAATGAATGATTTAGAAATCCCCCATATTTTCTAACACAAATTTTCCTGTAAAACTCATATTCATAGAAAAAATCATCAAAAGATCACTTTTTGAATTCCCACGTTAGGCACACTACACTGAAACATGATAGTTTAAAAAAAATAAATTATTTTAATTTAATTATAAAATTATAATCATATGAATAAAAATATGTTAATTATAATCTTATGATATATAAGACTGAATTATTTCATTACACTGAGATATACATGTGAATCTTTCATCAACACCTTTTAATGTAGATAACAATCTTATGCTTCTACCATTAACCCATTAAACATTTTCATCTAAGACATTATTTTTTTGTCCAAATTTACCACTTATAAATATATTTATAATACAACTCTATAGGAATTATGATCATACTGAAATGTTTCATGACACATATTCAAGGAAATGGTATTGGTAGAGTACATACCAAAAGAAATTTTATGAATGTTGTTATCTTTTTATTGGTAATCCTCTAACTTCAAAATATTATATTTATAGCTTTGTTGAACAGTCTTCCACATATTACACTATACCTCATACTATATTACATGTATTTTTTATTTCACTAATGGATATTATGGTTTCAATATTAGATGGAGAAATCCAAATCTCTTCGTTAGTAATGGAATAAATTTAATATAAAATTCAGTTTATTGATAACATACAATTTCCCAAAGTAATCCCAACTTGAAAAATATATCAATTCCATAAATCAACAAAAAAATATATGAATCACAAGTTATATAATATTTTCACACAAATGACAACAAATTATTGCAAAAATGAAAGGAAAAATAATATTTCAAAAAAATTACTGTAAGTTTCCACATAAAAATTATTCTATAAATAGAAAAATATCTAATTTAGGTTATTTTATCAATCTACTAGATATTCCAAAAAATAATATTTTTCATAATTTTTGAAAAACACATAGTAATATAAAAAAATATTAAACTATAATATATTTGAATATATCATAATTTTACTTCTTCATTGAGGACTAAAATTCACCTATATTTATGTTCATCAACAATATAATTAAAAAATTAGAATCAACCTAATTTCTAAGAAAATAAAAGTGACATGGTAACTATAAATATTGTATAGGTACTCATATTCATAAAAAAATTCAGATTTTTTAGTTTAAATTTTTTTTCATTAAGTAGTGGAGAAGCATTTCAATTTACCTATCTATTTATAAAATAATGATATAGCGGATTATTACCTGACCCAAAAATAATTATTAATTGAATTGGAATTTTCCTAATTAAATAATTACTACATTACTTTTTTTTATTTAACCCACTTGGGTATATTATATTTCTTTAATTAAAATATTATTCATTATGGTTATTTGTTATAGACAATTATTATTTTTTGTTCACTTTTAATATTTAATCCAATTAATTTTTATAACTCGTTATTATTTTTTAATTTATTATTATTGAATATTTTTTTGGATTGATCAATTTTGGTTGACATTAAATGTTATATATTTTTCCCAAAGTTAGGTAGTTAAAAAATCATATATATGATAACTATATTAATGATAACATATTTTCTAAAATCACATGGTATTAAATATTTTTATTGGGAACTTTCAATATATTAATATTTATAAATCTATAAGAATTTCTTGCAACAATATAAAATTAAAAAGCTCAACGACATAAAATTACTTACATATGGAATATAATATATGTATATTATAATAACATTATGGTTTTAATGAATAAATATATATTTTTTGTGAATAATATATTATTTATTATCAAAATTAGTGAAATTAGCATATAATTATCTTTTCATATATAGGAAATATATTATATTTTGGGAATAAATATTACTAATTGAGAGGTGGTCTTGGAAAATATATTCCTACTCAATGAAATATAAAAAATAAATTATCTACTAGAATTAGGTGAATTAAATATTTTTTATACGAAATATTTCTCTCAAATAATTATGTTACACATCTAGTTAGTGTTTTAAATTTTTATTTAATATATTGTTTTCCATTAAGTAAATATATGTAACATGTATAGAAATAATTTAAAATATCTGGTTTCATCATGTAATTAAATATTTTATTAGAGTATTCATTAAATGTTAAATATAATTAAATATTTATTTAGATGTTAACATTTCCCATTTATAGTTTTGAGTTCTATCAAAATATTAATTTTATATATACTCACGAAATTGTTTTTATAATAATAGTCATATTATACAAGGAAGATCATCATGATATGAGTAAATATTATTTAACTTATAAGATACGGTTATTTTTATTCCTTATGAAATGAATAAAATATTTAAGGGAGTTAATATTTGTATTTCATTGTTGATGTACTCAATGTGTATAATGATAATATTTATAGAGGTTTTAAAATTTGATTTGAAATATTGATAATATGGGCATTAATAGATGTGTGTAATTTTCATTCATGGTTTAATTGTAATAAAACTGTGTTGTGTTAATTATGATATCAGTGATATATTATTTATTTTAATAAATATAACAATTATTAATTTATTGGTTATTAAAATCTCATTTAATAAAATAATATAAACCTAATGTTGTGATAAAAAATGATACCAAACTTTTTGTTTGATACTTATTTTTTTATGAAAAAAATTAATCTTTACACAGAAATTTTTTAGATTTCACATTAATTTTACATTTAATATCTATTATTATCGATATAAACATTAACTTTCTACACCAATATATTATTTCAAATTCATTCCTTGGTTTCATTTTTTTAAAACAATTTTAGTGTATCAAATGTTTGTTTGAGTTATAATCAGTCCTCTATGTCACTGTTATACCATTAATATATGATAATTATGTTGTATACTCTTGTGTATATAAAAATAATGCACAATGTTCCTTCTATTGTAGTATTAACAAGTATTGGGTTTTAGTTATTTCAGGACTAGTTAATGGCTTGGTTGATTCTACATCCGCTATAAAAAAGGAAGATTATGGGATTATGTGACAATGTGTTAAAAAGAAGGGATGTGTTTTGTCACGACCTGTACCCTGGGGCCTGTATCGTGACTACCCCAAGCCTGCCTTCCATAGGCCAGGGGCTGGAGACTAGAACCAAAGGTGTAAATCTTTAAACTAGGAAGGAATTGCCTTTATAACTATAAAAAACTCATCAGAGTACAAAACTGGAAGAAAAAAACTAAGTAAAACTTGATAAAAAAGAAGTCATGGAGAGAAAAATGGGTTGTAATTATAATACCAACATGAAAGTACACGTACAACTAAAAGGAAGTACAATGAAAGAAAAGTAATGCAGCTACTGGGTCATCCACCAGGGTTCCGACCTGAAGGGTAGGTGCAGATGGCCTTCTCAGTACTCCCGTTTGTTCGTCACCTATGTGTACCAACACTTCGTAAGGTCCACCACCGGGTGTCATCTAGTCCTGCTACTCTTATCCTCAGTCAGCATTTTTTTCCATTGGCATCCAACACAATGTGGTGCAGGTATAACCAATGTAGGGGTGAGTATAATGATACTCTGTAGGGACCCCGATACCTCTCAAGGTCTCACAAAAACCAACAAGAATAAACCACAAAGTATGAAATCAACATATAACCCACTTATGTATATGTCCATAGATATACCTAAGTAATCAGGTAATCCATCTCCATCATGAAAATGTATAAAGATACTGACCTAGCTCAAACCATGATTTTATACTACGGGTATAATCAAGTAACATCCCCAGTCAAGCTATCGAAACCTCAACTGCTGGAGTAATCCTCCCCTATAGAGTACTGTGGGCCTGTCACATCACACAAAGGTGCTTCCCTCTATCTTGGACTACTGTGGTACTCTTCCAGTCGAGTATCGTAGGTCTACCACACTCACTCAGAGGCGCTCCCCACTGTGGGTCAGTCGCGCTCACACAGAGGAACTCCCCCCTAATAGAATACTAAGGTAATTCTCCTATAGAGTATCATGGGTTTGCCACATCACAAAGAGGCACTCCCCACTGTAGTTCTACCGTGCTCCCATAGAGGTGCTCCCTACTTGGCTAGTCAAAACACTCTGAGTCAAATCGGTCAGTAGTCGTTATGTCTCAACGAGCTACTAGGTCTCAATACCCCGCTTGGTCGTCTTCGGGAGGGTTTGCTCCATGATCCACATTTAAATTCTCCAACTACCATGAAATCCAATTTAGAAGTATCTCAATGGTCTTCTTCATCAAAGAGGTCTCAAGGCAACAGACGGCGCGTCAATCGGACGCTCAGCCTGTGAGTTATTGGAATTTTTGTTCAGAAGGGATGGTTGGTTTTAGGTTCATTACAACACAAACATACCCTAACTATTTACAAAACTAAAGTGGGGTGTTTCAAAAGAACCACCTTGATCCAAGATTTCCATCACCGCAGACGGTTCAGCAATCAGAAACCTGTATCCCATGTTATGGGCGAAAAGGTGAAATACAGTCAAACGGGTACGGGTCCAGTCCGACAGAGTCATACAAACCCGAACCAACCTGGGTCTAGACTAGGGTCTGACCCGGTCCTTGGGTCTTACCCAGTCTATGGGTCCAACCAATTCCACAGGTCCGACCCGGTCTGCGGGTTCGACCCAACCCGAGGGGGCAGCCCGACCTGCGTGTGGTCCGGCCCGACGGCCCGCCCTAGCCCCATCTAGGGGGAGGCCACGCACCCCCTGGGTTCCTAAATGGATAAAATGTTCTGGTGAGAGTTAAAACAGTTCCAGGTGGTGCCAGTCCATGTCTCACGGGACCTAATGGGGTCCTACTCCTCCATGCTCGCCGGGTGGCCAGCCTCTCCTGCTTCACCGGTGGTCTGCCCAACCTGATGCCTCTGCCACACCGCCACAGCCCACCATGGACAAGGCTACTTCCTCCACGCGGTTCGATAGTGTTGTGCTCCTCTGGGGGCCTGGAGCCTGCCCGTGTCTACCGCCACAGCCAGGGGCTGCAACCTCTTCATTTGAGCTGTGCGACGGGGCCGCACCCTTCCGGTGACCCGGTAGCCCTGTAGTGCAGGTTTCCTTCACAACCAGACAAATGCCAGCTACCGTTTCTCCGCCCCGGCCCATAATCCGTGGTCCACTCCTCTGTTAGTGTCGTTGTGCCACTTCCCTCGTTAACAAGAGAAGAAAAAAGGAGGGGTGGTCGAGATGTGTTCATGCAGCCCACAGACTCCGCATTATGATGATAACAATTAGAAAATCATTAACCAAGATTTAACAAGATACATTGGGAAAAAATTCAATTTCAAATCCCTCACCACTTATCATAGTTCGTTGATGATGTCATGAAAATGTGTATGTCTATTCATTGATGTTGGAAATGAAGAAGCTGAGGATTGCGTCGTCAGTATTCTTCAAGGATGGTGCTCCCTCTTATGTTCTGGTTGAAGAAGAAAGATGGTGTTCATCAATGGAAGATGAAGCGTTCTTCATTATTCTGGGGTCGTTCTTTGTTGGAGAGTTCTTTCCACCTCAATTATCGTTTCAAAAAAAATGAATGATGCCCACACATATAAAATAATAGATTGTCTATTATTTTAATTTTTGTCATGAATTCAAATGGAGAAATAACATAGGGGGGCTCCATTTAATTTATTATTGTGTGTTGGAACAAATTAATTAAGGGAGTCCAAGAGATTTCATGGAAGGTTCTCTTTAAATGGGGAGTTCAAGGGGTTTCATCCTCGGGTGGTCCCCACCACATTAATTGATAAGAGGTTTTTAGACCTCGCGAGGGACCACCCACCATAACCTCTCATGGGTGGTTGTGGTGTGGTAGACCCCACATCTAACATCTTCTTGGAGGTTTTAAAAACCAAATAAAAATAGTCCACACATTTTATATTTATTTTATATTTTTTTTAAAACTCCAAAAACTAACTTGCATTCTAGACCAACTGTCGTCGAGGTGAATTTAATCTTAAGAGAATATCGGCGCTGCAATGTTCAATGATTCCCACATATTTATATTCCGACCACCAGTTAAAATGTTTTAAAATTTCAATCGTAAGATTACTGAACGTTCCAGAATAAAACATCAGAAATTGATTCTGGGCACACCAGGCCTCGTAATCAAGCACCATAAATTTCCGAAGAGTCATAAAAATCCCATCTATTTATGAAAAAAAATTCCATGGAATTCCTATGTCATTAAATTATTTCCACCATAGGTCTTTACTTCTATTTAAGATACAACTAAAACTATGTGAACAAATGGTGGTACATATCATGCATCTGAGCGTCCCTCTCCCATGTGCTCTCCTGGAGGTTCCCGTGCAGCCAGCGTACGTGCAAAAGAGGTATCAACCGTCTATGTAGGACCCACTCCAATCGATCCTAAATCTCAACTGGAACCTCTGTAAAAGTATCCCCATCTTCAACGTCCAACTCTCCATGGTCGATGATGTGGGAAGGGTCATGCACATATCTCTTCCTCTGGGATACACGGAAGACGTCATGCACATGGTGCAATTGAGGTGGAAGAGTTAAGCAGTAAGCCACCTTGCCTACTCTGTTGAGGACCTGGAATGGTTATATGAACATATGAGATAGCTTACCGCCTCGGCCATATCTCCATAGACCTCATCGAGGTGAGACTCGTAGGAAGACATTGTCATCATCCTAGAACACCAGAGATCTTCGTCTCCTATCAAGATATGGCTTCTATCTACCCTGTGTATTCTTCATCCACTCTTGGTTGATCTGCACCTTCTTCGTAGTAGCTCGTACCATCTCTGGTCCCACTATTGATAACTCCCCAATGTCTATCTAGAAAAATGTTATCTGTAAGGTTTCCCATACAACTCTTTTAAAGATTCCATCCCTATGGTGGAGTGAATTCTATTGTTGTAGGAAAAATCCACCAAAGGTATGTGATCCACCAAGCTGCGACTGATGTTGAGGACACAAGCAAAAATCTTGTCCACAACGGTCTAAATGTTTCACTCAGTCTGACCATCCATTTGAGGATGGAAGTGGGTGCTCAAATGTAGTTGTGTACCAAAGCTTCCTACAACCCCTTCCATAGTCGTGAAGTAAAATTGGGCATCATGATCAGAAACAATAGATGAAGGTACTCCATGTGGCCGCATAATCAATTGCACATAGAGGTCTCCCAAGCTCTCTTTTGAACACTACTCTCTGATCTGTATGAAGTGAGCCGACATGGTGAGTTAGTCATTGATCATCCAAATCGAGTCGTGAACCATGGATGTACGTGGAAGACCTATCATGAATTCCATGGATATCCCATCCCACTTCCACTCTGGGACCTCTAAGGGCTGAACCAAGCCTACTGGTACCTGGTTCTCTGTCTTCACTTACTGATAAGTGAGGCATCATGAGACAAACTCTACTATGGAATTCTTCATACATGTCTACCAGTGATGTCATCGAAGGTCCTGGTACATCTTCGCCACTTCTGGATGTAATGCTAAAGGCAAAGTGTGGAACTCCATCAACACATCCACCTAAACTGACAATGGAATCATGATACGTCCTCTGAAGAGGATGACGTTCTCCGCACCATCATAAAATCCATAAGGTACCTACCCTGTTGATATCTGATCACACCATGTCTCGCAGTCAGCATCCCCCTGTTGTGCCTTCCTAACTCACTGATGAAGTGGAGGAGTGACGGTAAGATAATGAAGAATGTATTCCCAATCTCTATCCACAAAGGATATCTATAAAGTATCCACCTACTCTATTGCATCTCCTAGTAGATGAATACTAGATCACCTATTGTGTGCATCTACAACAACATTCCCCTTCCCATGAGTATAGAATATCTCAATGTCGTGGTCATGGAGGAACTCAATCCATCGCCAATGTCTCAGGTTTAGGTCCTTATGAGAGATGATATAACTAAGTATCTTTTGATCAGAGTATAAGGTAAAATTCTCACCCAATAGATACCGTCGTCACATATTCAAGGAAAATACCACTTCTACTAACTATAGGTCATGGGTAGCATAGTTATGCTCATGATGTCTCAGCTACTGAGAACCATTTGTGATCACTACTCTCTCTTGTATCAGGACACACCCAAGTCTGATCCCTGATGTGTTTTAGTAGACTACATATCCTACACCTTCCTTTGGAAGCCTCAAGATGGGGGCACTAGTCAGCCTATGCTTCAGCTCTTTAAAGCTCCAATGGCATCTCTCCGACCACACGAAGGGTTCCCCATTCTTCTTCAAGGCTGATGGAGGTGATGAAACTCTATAGAAGTCTGGAATGAACCTCCGAGAGTATCCAGCAAAACACAAGAAACTATATACCATTTTCACACTCGTAGGTGGATCCCAATCAAGTACAGTCTCGATCATTGCTGGATCAACTACAACTCCAGCCTCTGATATGACATGTCCCATGAGGTGAACCTCTCGAATCCAAAACTCTAACTTCAAGAGGTTACCATAAAGCTGTTTCTCTCCTACTATGTCGAGTACTACCTGAAAATGGTAAGAATCCTCCTCCTCAGTAGTCGAGTAGACCATAATTTCATTGATGAAGACTATGACCAAGTGATCGAGGTATGGATGTAAGATCATGTTCATGAGACTCTTGAGAACATATGGATTTTTTGTTACATATAATGTCATAACTAAGAACTCGTAGTGGCCGTACTGACACCTGAAGGTCATCTTCTGCACATCTTTGTCTCGAACACTGAGCTGGTGATAGCCTGATCCGAGTTCTATATTTGAGAACCATTGTACTCCCTTGAGATGATCAAATAGGTCATCAATCCTTATATGTGGGTACTTTATTCATCACGGTCACCTGGATCAGGCGACGGTAGTCGACACAAAGCCGCATCCATCCGCCTGCCTTCTTGGCGAATAGAATTGGGGCTGTCTAGGGAGAAACACAGGGCCGAATGAGTAGCTCATGAAGCACAACAGGGGACATATGATATGCTGGTGTAGATATCGGTGTTGTCCCGGTGGAAAAGTCAATGTAAAAGTCCACCTCTACGTGAGGAGGTAGTCCGAGAACATCGTCAGGGAAAACATCTGCACACTGGTCCACCACAACAGGATAAGTCAGACTCTCCACATCAACTGCTCCAAGGGTAAGGCATGCCAACTTATGAGTGATCAGCTGCACCCTCATCTGTGTAATTCTATCATGTGCTACAAAGTCTCATTCTCATTGGGGAAGGTAAACCTGGTCCCATCTGTGTGGACTTACCGCACTTTGCGCCTAATAAGTCGATCTGAGCATGGACTGTAGATAACAAGTCAATACCCATGATGATGTTTTAAGGCCTCAACTCTGCTATGATGAGATCCCAGCTGAATCTCTTGCCTCCTAGAGTAATCTCACACTGTCGGAACCAGTGCGTTATTATTGAGTCTTCTCCCATAGGAGTCTGTAGCCACAATGATCGAGCCAACAGCTTCGTTACAATCTCCAAGCTCTGAACGGGGGTAGTGGCAATGAAAGAGTGACTAGCAGCAGTGTCTATAAGAACTGATGCTAAGGTGTAGTAGACATAGATCATACCTTAAATAATCTCTAGATAGCTATGGTCATATGCCTCAGTTTCCAGAAGCTGAGCTCTCCCTATCCACCTGCTCCCTGCGATCGGGGTGCACCTCCTGGTGGCGGTGGCGGTAGCAACTTGTAACATCATCCACCACCAGCTGCTTGAGCAGGTCGTCCGCCACATCCACCTTCTCCCGGTAGTCGCCTAAATCAAACCTCTATCTTTGACTGGGATGTCCCTCAACTGTCTGCTGATCATCCTAATGGTAGGTCAGATAGTCATGAGCCATGTAACACACCCCACCGCATGTGTAACACTGTCTTCTCCTAGAATTCATGTCACTACCATTGGTGCCCCGCACATCTGATATTGAGTCATGCAGTGGTCCACCAGTGGGCCTAGTCATCTTGGACCTCTGAATCATCTATCTTCTTCAAGCTGTAAAAGATTTCACTGCTCGTCGACTAGTAGAGGGTCTCCCTGCTGGTGACTGCTCAGCAAAGAAACTCTCCACTAAGAGGGCTCTCTATATCACCCCCACCCACATCGGGATGCTGAGGGAGATCATCGGTGATCGGATCTCACAGATGAGCCCTGGCTCAATGGTCCAGGCCCTGAAGAATGGGACATGTACCATATACATGGAGTAGCGTGAGATGTCGGTGAACCTCGCTTAGTACTGAGCTACCAACATGCTACCCTGCTGGAGATGTAATAGCTCCTATGTCTGTACCACTCAAAGTGTGTCTATCACAAACTCCACCTAATACAGTCTCTCGAACTCTACCCTGAATAGTGTCTCTTTGTCATGCACCTGGAGCATCAGGCTCCACCATCTGCCTACATTAGCATGAATAAGAATCACGACAATGATCACCATGTAGTCTGCTGGTGTCCCTACTAGCCTGAAGACTCTCACAACAACCTCTAGTCAATCCACAACCGCATGTGGTTCCATCTCTCCCTTGAACCTAGGTGGCACTGGAGTTGGAACTCCTGAAATGTGCTCAATTGGCGTTCATTTTCTGTTACTTGGGATGGTGGCATTGGTGGACCAATGAGAATTAGTACTGCCGCTACCTCCACTAGTAAAGGACCCTACGCCGAATCCTCATCGCTCGGTGGGCTATCAGTACGTATGAATCATGGGGATCTAACTGGTCATCTGTGGGGGAGGCATCTTGAATGAAACAGATTTGAAATGGTCAAAAGATTATACCTAATGAGCTGACCTGGTTGAGATGACTTGAAGAAAGCTTTTGAAAACATACAGGCAATCAGTTTTTTCATTATCTGTGTAAAAAATCAATAGTCAAGGTCCTGGTGTATGGATACGTCGGTTGCCGCACCAACACTGGACTCCCTAAACTGAAGACCACACTTATTAACCTTAACACTATTTCTTCACCGAAAAGAATGATCAGAGTCATATGTTTTGTGGTAGAACTGAATCCTCTGATACCAATTTATCATGACCCGTCCCCCGGGGCCTGCATTGTGACTACCCCAAGCCCGCCTTCCATAGGCCATGGGGTGGAAACATTCACCAAGGGCGTAAATCTCTAAAATTTGCGGGAATTACTTTTATAACTATAAACAAACTCATCAAAGTACACAACTGGAAGAAAAACACTATGTAAAAATATATAAAAAAGAAGTGGTTGAATGAAAAATGGGGCAGAAATAAAAGCCTAATTAGAAAGTATAATTACAACTAAAATCAAGTACTACTGAAGAAATGAAAAGCAGATACTGGGTCATACTCTGGGGTTCTTACATTAAGGGAAGGTACATATGGCCTCCTCAGCTCTCATGTTCGTCCATCTCATCCATGTACCAACTCGTCATATGGTCCACCTCTGGGTGCCATCCAGACATACTAAACTTGGCTTCAATTAGCGCTCTCCATTGTTTGCATCCAAAAAAATGAGTTGCGAACATAACCCGTGTAAGTGTGAGTATAATGATACTCAGTATGGACCCCAAGACCCTCAAGGTCTCACAAAAACCAACAAAAATAAAACAAAAAGTATCAAATCAATAGATAACCCCGCATAGATATATGCCCATACATAAACCTATGTTATCAAGTAATCCATCTCAATAATGAAGAAAGCACAAAGATACTGACTTGTCTCAAACCAGGATTTTATTCTAGGGGTAGTATCAAGTAACATACCTAGTTAAAATGTAAAAAGCTTGGATACTAGTGTAAACCTCTTCTATAGAGTTCTGTGGGCCTGCCGAATCACATAGAGGTGCTTCCCACTATTGTGGAATTCTGTGGTACTCCTGTTGAGTACTGAAGGTCAGCTGCACTCACATAGAGGTGCTCTCTATAGTGGGTCAACCGCGCTCACAAAGAGGTGCTCCCCATAATAGCCTACTAAGGTACTCCCCCTATCAAGTACCATGGGTCTTCCGCATCACACAGAGGTGCTACCCACTATAGTTCTTCCACGCTCACATTGAGGCCCTCCCCACTAGTCTAGTCAAAACAGTCCGAGTTGAATCGGTCAGTGGTCGTCAGGGCTCAGCATGCTACTAGGTCTCCGTACACCCCTCGATTGTGTTCGAGAGGGTCTTCTTTAGAAGCTATAGGTCGATTATCCAACTTCCATGAAATCCCATGTAGATTTAACTAAAACGTCTGCCTCTTCATAAGTGTTTCAACGCAATAAACGACACGTCAATCAGACACCCAATCTGAGAGTTATTGGAATTTCTGTTCCAGGGACCTAATTGGATTTAGGTTCAATCCAACCCGACCGTACCCCAACTGCATCCAAACCTCATGTTTTGTATTCCAAAAGAACTATCTTGCTCCAATATTTCAATCGTCGTATACAGTTTATCAATCAAACACTTGTAGCCCAAGATAGCAGTGAAAATGTGAAATCGAGTCATACTGGTCTGGGTCAGGTCTGGCCCAGTCAGACTGACTCGACCGACCTGGGTCCAGACCAGTGTCGGACCCGGTCAGAGGGTCGGACCCTGTTCGAGGGTCTAACCGGGTCCACGAGTATGACCTGGTTTGAGTGTCCGACCCGGCCCGAGGGGGCAGTCCGACCCAACCCGAGGGGGTGGTCTGACCCGCCCTAGCTGTGTCCAGCAGGGAGGTCGTGCGCCCCCTGGATTCACGAACATATGAACCATTTGGATGAGAGCCCAAATAGTTCCATTTTGTGTCAGTTTAAGTCACATGGGACACAGTAGGGTCTCGCTCTTCCCAGGTGGTAGAGCGGCCCGCCGCTCCAGCTCCGCCGGTAGCCGGCCCACCTAGCCACCTCTACTCCTTCGCCGCAGCCCACCCTGTCCGCTACTCCTTCCTCCATGTTGCGCGATGGTGCCACAACCCTCCATCGGTCGGGCGACTGCCCATGTGTACCGTGACGGCTAGGGGTTTTAGGCACTTCCTTTGTGCAGTGCGATGGTGACACACCCTTCCTGTGGCCCTACGCCATCGGTTTCCCTTGCGGCTGGCCCGACACCGGCCGTCGTTTCTCATCCACGGACTATCTCCCGTCGTCCACTTCCTTTTGGTGTCATTTGACTACCGCCATCATCAACTACGGAGGAAAAATGGAGGGGGGGGGGGGGGGGGTTCGGGCCATGTTTGTGTGGCCCGCACCCTCAGATTTATGATGATAACAATTGGATAATCATAAACCAATATTTAAAAAGATAGAACAAGAAAAAAATTTAAATTTAAATTCCCCTACCTCGTATCATTTTTCGTTGATGATGTCATGGAAATACATAAATCTATTCTTTAACGTCAGAAATGAAGAAGATGAGGATGGAGTTTTCAGTGTTTTTCAAGGATGGAGCTCCCTCCTTTGTTCTAGTTGAAGAAGGAAGAAACTGTCCATCGTTGAAGAATGAAGTGTTCTTCGTTCTTTGTTGGCCATTCTTCATTGGAGAGTTCATTCCTCCTCAATTCTCTTATACAAAAAATTAATGATGGACAAACAATTTAAATAATATATTGTATATTATTTTAATTTTTGGCGTGAATTCAAATAGAGAAATAACTAACGGGGGCTCCACATAATTAATTATTTTTTGTACGCAAAAATTATTTAAGGGCATCCAAGAGGTCTAATGGGTGGTAGACCTATAAATGGGGAGTTCATGGGGTTTCATCCTTGGGTGGTCCCCACCACATTAATTGATAATATGTGTTTAGACCTTGGGTGGGCCGCATCACCATAACCTCTCATGGGAGGTTTTGGTGTGGTGGCCCTCACATATAACCTCCTCTGGGAGGTTTTGACGACCAAATAAAAATAAACCACACACTTTGTTTTTATATAATTTATTCTTAAAAAACTCAAAAAAAATTCATTCTCGACAAACCTTCGTCGAATTGAAAGTCTTCTTAAGAGAATACTGACACTGTGTGTTCAACGGTGCCCTCATATTTCAATTCTGACCACCAGTTCAAAAGTTATAAAATCATGCTCGTACATTGACAGAATGTACCAGAATAGAACTTCATAAATTCATTCTGAGCACACTGGGGTTCAAAATCAAGCATCGTAACTTTTTTCAAACTTGTAAAAATCCAATGTATCTATGAAAAGAAAATTATTCAGAATTTTAGGGACTTTACATGTTTGTCCCATCATGTTTAAAAATATATATTCTAAATTGTATTTATTCTCAATTTAATATGATGTCTAATTTTTAAAATAAAATACCATCCAAAGTGAAGAGGGGAGTAAATTATTGATGAAATAACTTTTTTTCCTAAATAGATAAAAATTATTTGTCTATCTCATGTAAAGTATTATTCTTACAAAAATAAAACATACAATAATTATTATTTTTTCTTTAATTATTTATTCTTATTAAAAACATATACATCATTAACATATACTTCAAACAGATTATTATATGATATACAATTTCCTACACCTTTTTTCTATTTCTAACTTCATCTTCTACCAATAAAAACTATCAGAGTCTACACCATTAATTTTTTATAACTTGTATGGTATATGATGTTACATTAATTTATTTTAAAAATATTAATTATTGGATATATTTATCTTGTAAATTTTTTTCAATAAATAACACTCAATATAAAATATAATTTTATAAGGAATGTTATGGGTTTAATATTATATGGATCTCACATAATATACCATTCATTAATAGGAATTACAATTGTTATTGGAAATTTGGATAGAACCGATCCTCAAGAAATGATGAATTGAAAATTGGACCTCAATGGTAAAATAATATGATATATTAAAATATGATCCCAATACACTATGTAGTGATCATGTGAAAAAGTACCTTTATAATTATATGATAATGAAAAATTGTTGTTGTTCTATCAGATGCAGTTTTTTATCATGTTTATATATTAGTAAATTATCATTAAATTAATTTAAAACATGATGTTGCACATTATTGAAAATATAATGTTAATACCAATAAGCCATATATTTATAAAAATATATACCGAGAATTCATTTTGGGAGAAAATGAGAGTGTCAATAAAATGAACCATAAATAATTATGTATTGAAGAAAGGATGATCAGTCTTATAAAGATACTTAACAACACTATTATTTGTGAACATGATCTTACACCAATAACAATTAAGTAGAGTGATATGAATATTTATATTGATGAAATCAAAAATTTCAGGGAATAAACATTGGATGAGCATAATAGTTCACCTTTATAATATGAGAATGATTTTAATATAATTGATAATGTTTATTTTGATGAAATAAAAAATATTATATTAAAATTTATTATAACATATTATATTTCTACTGATGATGATTAAAGATTTCTAATTGATGTAAATAAGATGATAAGGATGTGGATAGAATAGGGAAATAGGTAAATATTGAATGGTCCAAAAGATAATATCATTTCAAAAAATGATGATATAAGGTATTAAAAAAATGTTTTTCCAGTTGTGAATTCAGATATAACATATTATTAGTGTTGGAATACAAAATATATCATACCTGCATTTATCAGGTTGATGAATCAATAAAAATATCATAATACATCGTAGAAAATATATAAATATATAGTTTCAAAGATAAATAGTGATGTTTAAAATTAATGTGACTAATATAGATGTGATTGGGAAACCAATAATCTATTTCAAATATATAAATATTGAATGAATATTTTTTCACCTTCCCACTCGTGTTATTATAGTGTCATTGATGAATTTTCAATAAAGACTTGTAATGTATATTTGATGAATAGAGTGTATCTGGTTGGAAATTAAATGTATAAATTTTCTATTTCTCAAACCATGGCTATATGTTTATATATTAAATATATTGTTGAAAATTCATAAAAAATTATGAGCTATAACATAATATAGCCACCATTGTTGATTCTAATAAGATAGTTTAGATAGATAAGAGATGTATGATAAGTGATGAGAATAGCGGTGATTTAGATTTTTTGATGATAAAATAGAAAATCAAAAGTTTAATGGAAGATAATGTGTAGTTTTAGAACACTTCCTTAAACACTACTAAAAAATTTTGATCAAAGGGATTACATTAAATACGGATTTTTTAAAATGAAATTTTGTATCAAATATTATATGATGAACATATATATTTATAGATAAATATATATAAAGAAAATTTTTCCATATCATTCTAAAAAACAATCAAGGTTATATTGGGTTGTTAACCATGTTGTTATAAATGATTTTTTATAGGAAATAATAATTTTATATCACAATTATATTATTTTTAATTTGGTTATTTTCACAATAATACAACAAGCTATAAATTATTATTTATTCATTCTCTTATTTTCAAAAATGTTTTTTCTTAAATCTCCCTTCAATATAAATGTGCATAACCCTTCCAAGGAATTAGTTCCTGATGTTTTGATTTTGATGACTATTATAAAATATGTAGATATCATACATAGGTAAAATGATACAAATTTTTAATTTATAAGCCTCTATTTATTTTATAATCTCTTTTATGGGAATTATATTATTTCAAAATTTCTCCATATGATCCCAATAAATTCCCGTATAGTATTCAACTTTTGTTTACTAACATGTATATATATATAAATGATTTCTTTTTTAATTCTCTAAATTTTATTAACATATTTTTAATTATCTTTCTAGTCATATTTTGTTTCTATAAAACTAATTCAAATAATTTTTCTGCGTACATAAAATTATATAAGAGATATAATCTTTGATTTAGGGTGTATATTTACTGTTTGTATTACATATTTATATACTTTAGAATTTATATGTATTTTTATATTCATTTATTTATGGGAAGTCCTTATTTTTAACAATTTATATATATTAAAGATATTTATTATATATATTTTTCATTTATTTCACAATTTTAACACGTCGAGGAATATTATTTTAGTTAATACTCTTATAATGTAAGAGAGGTTATTATGAAAAAATAATATTTATCAAATACATATTATTCTAAAAAATGGAATAATGATTTTATTATTTTATATAATGGGATATTCTAAATAACTATATATCATGACCATGATTTCATTTTATTATCATTAACCATTATATTGGGTTTTTACATTGACTACACAATATTATTCTTATCATAATGATCATTATAAAAATAGGTAGACTGTCATTGTGTTTTACAAATTTATAATATGGGGAGAATGTTGAGTTTTTCTTTTAACATTTTTTATTATATTTTTATATTTATTTATCCATATTATATTGATTTATTTTATTTTATAAATCTTTTATTCACTGATGTCATCACTTATTCACTTTTATTATATGTTTTCAATGTTAATATTTATCCGATTGTACGAATATTATAAATTCACAATTATCCATTATTAATTATTAATAATTATTTATTTTTATTATTAATGAAATATTATTATAGTTTGATATATTACGTTATGTTATTAATGTTATATTGTTCTCTAAAATTTTCCATTGTATGCACCTATACATATGAAGGCAGTAGTAAAGTTTTGATATGTATTTAAGTAATATGATATTAAGTATAATTCAATAGTACATGAAATATTATATGTAATCTATTTTTTCAAGAATAAAACCATAAATTTGGACAATGTAAAATTTTCTTTAGTATAATTTCATAGTTATGGAAGAAAATCCTAATGAATTGGTAGCATAAATTTTTCTCGACTTAAGATTTCTTAGATACTAGAAATTAGATATTATGTATCATTATATGTTTTGAAAATATCATTGGTATTGTTAAATATATTTATATTTTATCTTATATATTTTAAAAAAAAATGTATACATCAAGATGTGGTCTTGAATATTCATACATCCTTAGTGGAATTATAAAAACATATCATATATTGGATTTTTATAATGAATATATGATACAAATTCAATATTTTAAAAGGGAAATTTGGTATGAATTTAGTCAGAGGTATTATAATATATTATAATACTTATTTCAGAGAAATTATTTATGCTGTGTTGAAAAATAATCTTATGTATTCACTTTAGGAAAGAATTGGATATTTTTGGTAATTTACTAATATAATGTAAAAAAACACACATATTGATTCGTAAAAGTGTTTTTTGTTGTCATAAGTTTTGTAATTTATGAAGAGTTTCATTTTATATATCATAGTATAAATATATTTATCATAACAGTCATGATGTCAATGTAAAATATTGACACCATGGTTACAAATTCATTAACAAATATTATTAAATTTAGTCATTCAAATTCAAATTAATTGATTATTGAATCGATATATTTTCAATGATATATTAATGTATTTAATGTGAATTTTAAATTTTTTTGATGTTTTAAATTATAATTTGAATAACATATAATATATATATTAGTTTAATTTTTGAATAACCATTAATCAATAATTTCAAAGAAATTCATTTTCAAAATTTTTAAAATATCTTTATTAGTATTATTTTACCTGTTTCTAAAATTATAATAAAAAATAATACTAATTTAAGTCAATGAGAAACACATGACGTTGAATTTCCTTCAGATATAAATGTTCATCTAATATTAAAAAATATATTATTAATGAACTTCCTTATATAATTATCTAAATCTTTATAATTTTTCATTTAATATAAATGGAAGAATTATAAAATTTCAATGCCAAAAAACATCTAATATAGTTTAATTTTTCATGAATTTTATTAATTGTTTGTAAATTTGTTTTGTGATATATTGAACAATAATGTTTTAATAACTGAACTCACTCATTGTTATATGTCTTTTAGTGGTAATGTGGGAGGGTTATGTTTGTCAAAAAAATCATATACAATAGCTATTCCATGGGTCATGTAAAAAGTTAGGGTTTTAGAAGTTGAATAATTCATTTAATATCAGGGTAGGTTATTCTACAAAATGAATATTATGGATTTGTTTCTGGGCATCTATGTTTGATAAATGTTTTAATTTGAGATTTTTCATAAATGGTAAAAAATTCAAGTTGTCAATTTTTCAACATCACAATTAAAAGTGACATATATTTTCATTTATGCCACATCTATCAAGAGGTATAGGGGTTTTAATAGTAGGAGATGACAATTTTTGATCATGAAATCTATAAAAATCCATTAAATATTTCATTAAATCTAATCTACATTCACTCTTAAAACTCACTAACCTCATTTTATATTCTTGAAATATTTATTTTTATTATGATACGTATTCATCATTATTTGTTAATTTAATCTAAATATATTAAAATATATAATAAAATCAACATCATTTCTCTTTATATCTCTATATATGACTAAAAATTTCATGCACTGGAATGTCATCAGGAGAACCTATTACATACCAAACACATAAGAAATCTCAAATTATACCTACATCTAAAGCAAACAGTTACTCTGAAATTTATACAATCCCCCATAAATAAACTTATGTAAAATAAATTAATATAACCAAAACATACTATCTGAAATGAGATATTAATAAACCCACTCACATCTCAATACTTGAATAAAATGCCTTTCTAAACACTATGAATATATTTTTAAAATTTTGATTTTCAAAAAAATCATTAACTACCCCAAAAAATGAATACTTTTAGGACTAACAAACATAGTAATATTAATAAATATTATACAAGTGTATTATTACTAATATGTGTGAAGACATTAAACTTGCTGGAGAAATGATAATCAACTGTTATTATAAAAACAATACATCATAAAAAATATTCAACAAGATTCACATATTTTGTTTAGTATTTATATTTTTCATATCCCTAGGACTCCCCATAGTCCCCATCCAAGTACAAAATAAATAACTCTTATAAATTATATAAAAACATATCTGAACCATGATAATTTTTGAATCCAAATATATATATATATATATTTCTTAATAAAAATAATCATATTTAATTGAATAATAAACAAAAATGATTTAATCCATTTATTTCATTGATACCGAACCCTCAAACACCTTTCCACCTACAATATTTGGCATCATAAAATGCATTTCACACCCATTACATTCAATCTGGTTATTTCCAAAATAAATTTGGATTTAAAAAATAACATAAATGATTTTTTACTCAATGGATATTTTATAAAAAAACTCACAAAAACTTGTGAGGAAACTACACATTAGTGGGGTTACCCAATCAAAACATTATTAATGTGATAAATGTAGGACCCCGATACACCCTGAGAGGGGAGGGGTGAATCAGGGTGAAAATTTTTATTTTAATGTGATGGATCTTGTTCACACATTGGTAGGAACATGTTAGACCTATATGATGAATATGATCATAAAGTAAACATTCAGATGAAGAGAGATGACACAAAAAATTTCACTTGGTTCACCAGTAAGGGATACGTCCAAGGAGCATATGCTGATAGGTTGTCAGTCATACCAAATACCAATGAACTTCACTAGATGTGGATTACAAAGGTTCAGACACTGTCACTCTGTCCCAGGCTCACTACCATTACCAATGTTTAGGGATAGCTCCATGTGTCCCTCAGGTCGCTTCCGTTGACTCCCCTTGGCTCACTAACTTTGGTGAAGTCACACTCAGTTTATAGAAGTGAAGGTATCATTATCATTGCAAAAAAATGAATTCTATGTTGTATGTAGACTCTTTGTTGTAGTCCGACTTCCACCCATAGACTTATCTCATTGTACCACAAAGTATCGGGAAAACTACCAGCTTTTGGACTGCCCTAGAAAGACTGGTGTGCTTCAACTACATCTGGTGCGCTTTTCTAAGCCTGATGCGCAAGTTTTAAGAAGGTGAATAGGTCACTGCATGAAAGTCCAAACTGGTATGCAAGTTCACCTCAACCACTTGCGCGACACTCACTTCTTCAACTTCAAACTTGCGTGATTCATCTCTTTTTATACCCAAACTATAATTGGAATGCAATTGTGAACTATCGTGCTACATCAGATTCCGGTGCGCAAGTGTCCCCACACCACATGCACAACACCTTCTTCAACAGATCCAAACTTTCCCTACTATCCTCCTTTCTCGCCCAAATGATCTTGGACTCTCATCAAAAAACTGTCATGCAACTACTACTTGCACTACCGACCACTACTTTCTTGACCACTACACCTGGGCGGTGGGAGCTCTGAAGTTTTCTATGTCTTAATTTCATACCAAATGAAGAGGGATAGACCTCTATTTATAGGCATTTTGTTACCCAGTGCGATGGCACACAAGTCTCCCCTCAGTATGCATGTTTTCGCACACAAGTCTCTGCCCCTGAAAATCTCTTGTGAAACCAAGTTCCAAACATGGGCAACCTTCTCCCTTTGCCATATTTTCATGTTTGGATCTTGAAAAAAAAATGTGTGAATGTTTCCATGCCTCCATGTAATCGGAGCGCAAGTATCATTGACAAAAACCACTTTTCTCCATTTATCAATTTTTAGACACAAACATTTTACAAACACTGGAAAATGGTGCCATCATCAACATTGTTATCTGGTTATTCTGTATGATCACTTTTCTGGAAAACATTTTGAACATTCACTGAGGATCGACATCAAACAAAAACCATACTCTAAATCAGTCATAGAACAACCATGGTTCCAACAGTCTCCCCCATTGGGTTTGTTGGCAATCATTAAATAAATTCAATAGAGAACCAGCCACAGGAAAACCTTAAATGTAAGAATAAACTCAACCAATACTCTAAGTCTACGAGAGAAATGCTCGGTGTAGAAAAAAATAGAGAAAGCTTGAATTGGGTTTCCGTGTTCAAAGACGCCGAAGAAATTATCATACACCCTGACATTCATTTACACCAATAAATTCTCATACAGTGTCACAGAAGCATTAAATGACTAATGTATTCCTTCTCACCATTCACATCCCATTACTAAAACTGAATCGCATCATCTCACAGAAGCATTATATGCCTGAACATGCCTGAATTTATTCCTTTCTCCCCCATTGAAAATAAACCCAATGAATGGTAATAGTTCCTTGTTCAGCTCAATTCAGACTCCACTTGTATCGTATCTCCCCCACAAACCATCATCACATCCATAAACAGATTAAAAATAGTTAACAAGACTATGGAGAGAGACAATTTGTAACCACATTATGCATTGGGATGTGGCTAAACACTGAGGTTCAACCGATTCTTCTCAAACACAACCACTGATAGTGGCTTGGTCAGAATATTAGCCACTTACCCATCAGTTCTCACATGATCCCTTATAATTAACCCTTTCTTAAAATTCTCGCTGATAAAGTGATACATGATTTCAATATGTTTCATAAGAGAATGCTGAACAAGATTCTTCGTAAGATCAATTTCACTCTTGTTATCACAGTAAATCACCATTGTTAGTTTCACCACATCACCAATACATGTTAGTTGTTTTTTCATCCATAACAGTTGAGTGAAGGCCTTTATGGAGGAGTCATACTCAGCTTAAGCCATACTAAGAGAAGTACTTTCTTGTTTCTTGCTCAACCAGACAACACATTAATTCCCAATATAGAACACACCACCACTAGTGGAATTTCTATCCACAACATCGCCAACCCAGTCAACATCATAAAATGTTGATAATTCAATATTCCTTCATGCACCAAAGTATAAGCCATAATTGTGAGTACCATGAATATACCTCAAGATTTATTTTACTTCTATCATATGTTCCTCCTTTTGATTACACTGAATGTGAGATACAAGACATGTGGAAAAGAAAATATATGGCCATGTCGCTTATAGGTAATGTGGGCTCCCAATGATCCTCATGTACAAGGTGGGATCTACAGAGGTCCCATCCACATGGTTTCTAAGTTTAGTTCCAACTGCAATAAGAGTTGAAATTGGTTTGGAGTCTTGCATATTAAACTTCATATGCAGCTCTCTTGCATACTTTTTCTAAGAAATGAAAGTGTATTTCATCTTTTAATCCATCTCCAGCCCCTTCAAATATGTGTGATTCCCAATTATATATATCTCAAATTCTGATTTCATATGATTATAAAATTCATCCACAAATGTATGCATGCTGCCATAAAATATGATATCATCAATGTAGAATAGAACCATGATCTGATCTTTTGGTGAATTATTCACATATAGATTGTGGTCTACTCTTCTTCTGAATTCCATCTTTTTGATATATAATTCCAACTGAGAATTCCATTCTCATGGTGCCTGCTTCAAACCATATAGAGATTTCTTTAGTTTTAAAAACCTTTGATTCATCAGTACCAAGAACAAAACCCACTGGTTGTTCAATGTAGACTTATTCTTCGAGTACTCCATTCAAGAATGTTGTCTTTATGTCAATTTGATATTCCTTATATCTTCTTTGGAGTGACATGTCAATGAAAATCCTGATTGACTCCAGTCTACCCACTGGGGAAAAGGTTTCTTCAAAATCAACGCCTTCAATCTGGGAGTATCCTTTACATACCAGTCGTTCCTTATTTCTAATTACATTTCAATACTCATCAAACTTGTTCTTAAAGGTACATTTTGTACCAAACACAGTGTGACCATTGGGTCTATGTACAAGATCCCTTGTCAGATTCTAGTCAATATAATCTAACTCTTCATTCATGGCTTTCACCCATGATCCATATTTTGCAGTTTCATTAAATGAGGATGGCTCCACAACTAGAGAAATGAAAATTGCATGTTATTAATCATCCTCATTGTTTTTGTGGGTGCACTCTTGTCCCCAATTATGTTAGATGGATCAATCTCAAATCTATGATTTCTCATGTGCGGTTTAGTTGCATTCTCTCCAGCCACAGTTTCTTCTTCAGATTCTTCTTCTAAGTCAACATCTTGATGTGAATGCTTAGTATTTTTTACAGCTTACTCTATTTCTAAATTTTTATTTTCTCCTTGTTCACATTCTTCCTCGCATTCTATCACATTAGCATATGACGTCCATGAAGCATTTGTGGTTTTCTCTTCAATTATAATAACATCACTACTTTCCACAATCCTTCCTAATTGCTTGTTAAAACACTTGTATGCTTAGTTGTTTATTGAGTATCCAAGGAAAATTCATTTTTCTGCATTATCGCCATACTTCCCTTGATTTCTTTCTCTGTTTCTGATGAAGCATTTACTTCCAAAAACACGAATGTATTTCAAATAGGGATTCCATCCATGAAATAATTCATATGGTGTCTTCATCTCAAACAAATATATTCTTATTCGATTTTGAATATACACTGCGTCTTGAACAACCTCTTTCCATTACTATCATGGAATATGAATCTTGATCAACATAGTCTATGCCATGTTGTACACCTGTTGATTCCTACGTTCAAAAAATACATTTTTTGTGGAGTTCTCACAACAGCTACCTCATGTTGTATCCCATCCTTCTCTAGGTAATTTTCGAATTCAATGGACAAGTATTCCCCTCCATTTTCAGATTGAAATACCTTGATGGTTCATCTACTATCATTCTCAATGATCCACAGAAATGTTTTCATGCAGTCAAGCCCTTGCCATTTCCTGTGAATGGCCATTACACATGCCATTCTACTGTAATCATATATGAAATGGAAAAAGTACCTTTATCCATGAGTTTCGACAACATTTATCGTCCCACTTACATAGGAATGGATTAGATCAAGAAGTTGAGATGCCCTTTTATACTTTGGATGATATGAACTACAGACCATCTTTCTACGAATGCAATAATCACATGATTTTTCACACTCACGTTTCAGGTTGGGAATGTCCATGTCAATTTTCAGTTTTGATGTTTTCTCAATTTTTTTTGATTGATGTGTTCCAGTCTTCTGTTACACCAATTGTTTTCTTCTTCAATAGTCATGTAACACACATTTTCTTTACAATAAAATTGATATAAGTTTTTTATGTTCTGTATACCTTCATAAGTTAATTGTTTATCATTCCCTTGATAGTGTAGCCTTTCTGATTATAAGTTAATATAATTCCTGAGTCATCGAGTTTACATATGATGAGTATATTATGACGTAGACCATATACATAAATGACTTCAGTCTTCTTTATCTCTACATTAACTAATTCATCACTTCCACTACCTTTGATTTTTAGAGCTCCATCATTACAAAATCGTACTGTACCATCAACCTTCCTTTTGATATCTGTTAACTGGCCAGCATTACCTATCATATGAGATGAACAACCACTGTCCATAATCTAGGTACTGTTGGAATTTGTAGATTTGAGGGCCACCTCTGTAAGGGTAGGATTTCTCAATTTTCTTACTTTCTTTCCATGAGACATTGGATTGAGTATAGATCACTGATAGTATTTAAATTATATCATCTATGTACAATGGTTCTTTATAGTTGAAGTCTTCCTCGGGAGGAGAAAACTTGTTTGTAAGAGAAAAACTATCTTGTTGATGAGATATGACTTGTATTGAACTCTGGTGTTAGGTGTCCATGTCCCTTCTCTGCCTGCAATTAATAGTCTAATGACCAAAGTTAGAATAATGAAAATAGTATCCATAGAAACTATTTCTTCTATAAGATGGAGGATATGGATTCAATATCATTTATTGATGTCATTGATCTTCCCCATTCATGTATCTCCTTTTTTCATCGCAATATGAGATGGTACAACCTATATAGCCCCAGAAATGACACTTCATAAGAGGAAATGCCTTCCCACTTGAATTTCCCCTCATACCTTCTTCCTTGGGAGAATAGTTGGACTACCTGTTATTTCTGAATGTATGAGGATAATTTTTAGTTCTCCTTTTAGTTTTGATTGAGGGTTTCTTTTTCAACACTTCAGGCGATGTTTCAACATGTCCAACTTTTATCTTGACATTATTTTGGATCCTTTAACTTCCAGCAGTTTGTGTCTCAAATTAACATCCAATTCCACTCTTTCACATGCATGCAGGTCTTTGATAACTCAATATTTTTCCAACCCCATCTGTAATACACTTGGATCTTTCCAGTAATTCTACATTTGAGAATCTTCCAAACTGTATTTTCTTCCATGATTCTTTTAAAATTCATTTAGTCTCATGTTTACTCCTTAGAGTAACTAATTCCTCCTCAAGACAATAACAACCCATACATTACATACATGGTAATTAATTAAGAATTGAACCATGATTTTTACAACATATATAAAACCCATTATAGGACCATATAGGTAGAGTATCTTTAGAAACTGGGAATCATAAACAACTAGTTCATAAATAATCTACATTTTCTCCCTTTTATTTCATCATATCTAGAGTCCTTTTGGCATATCCTACTTAATACCCGTTTTCCTAGCCTGGGGAAAAGAAAACATACAAAAGGATGAGCTCAAGTGCTCAGTAAGGGTAAACTAAATAAATATAAATCAAATCATATTCATAAGAACATATAATTTTGAAAATCATAACCTGCAAAAGAGATCATAATATCATAACATGGAATAAATCATAGTAGTGAAATGTAATCCCAATAATCATAACATAAAACATGAAACATTTCGGAATACACACATAATTATAGAAAATAATTTCATATTAGTAAAGGCTCATTGCCTAGACCATCATAGTAGACAACTTCCTTTACTGAACCGAGTTCACTCCTAGTTCCAGTCTTGTATAACTGAACCAGATTAACTTGTCGTTCCAGCCATGTCTATCTCATGAGATATAAATATTTTCCCAATGCATTTGATGGAGATATAGGTCCCACCCATCTTATAATGAAACCATTATTATGTGTTCCACAAAATAAAAAATCATACATCATAGCATAACCCATGTAATAAAAGTGGAATTCTTAAACATCAAACCATCATAACATAATCCATATAAGATAAACGGACATCATAAAATTAATTCCATCAATAACATAATAATATCCATGTAAAAATAGGTATATAAACACAACCCCATATTATCTTATATGGAAAATAATTTTGATAAAACACTTGAACTCTATTCTTGAGGAAAATATAATTTCTACTTCAAAAACAATTTTCCTTTCTTAACATGTCAGACAATTGTAAACTAAAAAAAGTTGATTAATAATTAACTTGAAAACATTTAATGAATTATTCATGGAAATATTGTTTTATGAAATCATAAAAATCAATTCATGCTGTATAAGTTAAAAAAACATTCTTCTCATACATTGGCCGAAAATGTCAAAAAGTACCTCATTCTAAAAACAACAAAATATTCCTTTCATATCTTTTACTAAAAACTCTCCAATGGGTGAAATAGGATTTAAAATATTTTATGAGGATAGAAATAATATTACATATTTTGGAAACATGGATGTGGATTTTGAATATACCCCAGTAAATTATGATGTATAAACAATCTCATATAAAAATGAGATTTCTTGATTTTCCCTTACCTTATGTCCAATTTTCTTTGTACGTATCCGAACCTCCTGTATAATGATTTTAATAATGTCATTGAATTATTATAGAATCATATTCATTGTTATGAAATCATATATGGTCATATTTTTATCTCTTTATTAGTAATATTTCATTGCTACTTGTTATTTGTGTGTACAATTCTTTATGTTCTTATGCATTTTTTGTCGAATAAATTTCTATTATTCCTTTTAGGTTATAAATACCACATTTACAGAATGGTTTTAGTGTAATATATATCATTTTTATTCATTAAATTTATTTATATAATCATTATTCATTTAAGATCACGTAGAAGGAGCCGCATCACATTGTGGAGATGGTAGGTCGTACGTACGAACGAGTGATGATATCGTTCCCATGATCGTATAATTGCATTGAAGTGTATTTATACTATTTCAGAATAAATAACACTTTAAAATACTTATATATTTTTACTATTTAGACCATTATACCCATCCAAGTAAGGTGGTGGTGGAAAAAAGTTTACACCACAATGTAGAGAAGGTATTCCGTACGTACACACGCGTGATGATTTCGTTTTCTATAGGATGGATAGAATGTGAAATAGGGTTGTTTCATATTTATAATAACATATCTATATATGAGTGATACAGATGTTATTACTTCATAATGAAACAACTAAAGAAGTGGAATTATATGAAAAGGTAAATTTGAATGAATCGGTAATAGATATTACCTCTTCATCGACACGCCTCTTTGAAACCTCCTCTTAGGGCACTATACAATTGGTCTTTGAATAAGACCAGGACCTCTAGAATGTTTCTAGGGAAGTTGAAAAGGGAATTGGGCAGGGGTTTATAATATCTATAAATTGATTGATTTCGAAGATAAAGTGGGTATGGGGCGCAATACTCTCTAACAATAGGTTTTAGACAATTTTAGCTTACTATTTTAATATTATCATTTAGATTTAACTCCAAGTTAAATAATTTCACTTTTACCCTATCTTCATTATTTCATACACTATATGGTTAATTAAATTACTATAACAAGACAAAAGAACCACAAGTGGTTCATTATAAATCTATATAACCTTATCTAATTAATTTGGTAGAACCTTAGAGTTTTAGGAATATATTAACAATTAATAATATAATATTTGTTCTAAAAACTATTTTATGTCGATTTTGATACTATTTGGTAATTTATTTTTTTGAAAATCATAAAAACATGATCAGTTCGAAAAAAGTTAATTGAATAAATACTAACATGGAATATTAACCTATAAAATTAGTGGAATTAATAAAAAGTCTCAAATTACATTTATTTGGGTATTTATAACATTAATTATGTTAATATTTCGTTAATAAGATAATTACGACATCATCATTGTGTCATAAATAAATTATATTATTTAATGTCTAAAAATTATAAATGAAATACCATTATGTAGAAAATCTTGAAATCTTTCTAATGAATATTTATAGTTGAATTTATCTTATATATAACCCTACATTATAAAAAAACATTTTAAACATCAGTTTTAACTATTTTGACACATATTTAAATAAAATAATAATAAATGTCCTAATATAATCCAAGTGGACCAAAAGCGTAATATTTTATTACTAGGTTTGTTTTTGGTCGAATTAATCTTATCAAATAGAATTAGGACATGTGTTAGAGTAATAATAAAATCATTTTTACCCTTAATTACCCTATTTACTTTTAACCATGGTAAATAAAAGTAAAATGTTTATATTCACCAAATATTATTTTTATCTCATTGAACCACATTTTATTACTTGATATAAACCGTGTCTCTCGGATTTTTGAAATTCCACTCACAGAACTGGTAAAATTATGTTTTATGTACATTTTTAAATTCACCTAGAAGATGGGTAAAAGAGGGCGAAAAGTTCAATAAATATTTTTATATCTAAAATTATATTAAAATAACTATAATGATTTACATTGAAATTATATAATTATTTTTTATGTATTTTGACCAAAAATAAATTTTTATTTTTATTTAAATAAAAAGTCAGTTTTAACCAATAACTCAGTGTTTTCAGTATTTATAAAAAATTGAATGTTTTCATAAAAATACCAAAATTTCACCCTAGGATAATTTCGATATTAAAAATCCAAAAATGAAGTCCATTTTGAAAGATAAAATTTATAAAATTAAAAAAAATTGGTATTACTATTAATAACTGCTAGTTTATATAATATTTTAATAGCATATCGTAGTTTAGTGAAACTCGGTATTGCGAACAACACATTCTATCATGGAAGGTCGTGATCACATGTAATGAAAGAGAATATAGTGTTGTTTGTAGTGAAAGATTCCATAGATTTTGTGTATAACTGAAGACATAATAAAAATATACTTCTCATAAATTATCAGGGTGTTAAATTCTACCCCCCTTAAAATGAATTTCACCCTCGAAATTCATCACCTCATAACAAACAGATGAAGATAATTCTCTCTCATAATATCCTCAAGCTCCTGTGTAGCTTCATCTTATTGGTGGTTCCGCCATAATACTTTCACCAAGCGAGTGGTCTTGTTCCATAGAACTTTTTTGCTACAATCCAGAATCTCAATCGGTTGTTCTTCATAAAAATGATCTTGGTCCAATGGTACAACACCAGAGCTTAGTAATTTCTCAGGAACAATACATGGAACATATCATGAACTTGATAATGATTCGGTGGAAGCTCCAATTGGTAAGCTCCCTTCCCAACATGATCCAGTATTTTGGAAGTACCGATATACCTAAGGTTCAGCTATCCCTTCTTTCCAAATCTCATTACTCTCATCCAAGGAGATATTCATATGAACACATTCTCTCCCACTTCGTACTCTAGGTCTTTTCTTCGGTTGTCGTCAAATCTTTTTTGTCCACTCTGAGCTGCTCTTATGTGTTGTTGAATAGATCTATCCTTTTCTATCATCTCGTCAACAAGATCAGATCTTAATAGCTTTATTTCCCCAACTTCATCTCAGCAAGTTGGAGTTCTGCATTTCTTTCCATATAGAGCTTCATAAGGGAACTCTGAATACTAGAGTGAAAGATATTATTATATGAAAATTCAACCAAAGGTATGTGTTGATCCCAACAACCTTTGAAATCCATATAGAAAGCTCTCAACATGTTTTCTTGAGTTTGAATTGTTCTCTCAGAATGACCATCTGTCTATGCATGATAATCAGTGCTGAACCTGAAATCTGTATCTCAATTATGCATAAGAATTCGCAAGGACATTGAGGTAAACATCTGATCCCGATCAGATATAATGGAAAGTGGTACTCCATTCAATCTTACCACTTACTTTACATATATCCTAGAAAGCTGATCCAAAGTGAAATCACCTCTAATAGAAATAATGTGTGCCGACATCGTAAGATGTTCAACAATGGCCCATATATCATTATTGCCATTGTATGTTTTAGGATGTCTAGTGACAAAGTCCATAGTGATGCTTTCCCACACGGTAGTGTGAGAACATGTGCACTAGATAACCTTCATTTTAAATCTTTGAAATTCTCTTCACACTCCTCTGTCCACATGAACATAACTCCTTTTCGAGTCTACATGGTTAATGGATTAGATAACCTTGAAAAGTCATTCACAAAATGTTGATAATACCCAGCCAGACCAAGAAAACTTCGGATCTCAGTTACTGTCATTGGTCTCGAAAATCATTCAATAATCTCTATTTTTAATGGATCCACTAATATCCCCTGTTTTGAGATTATGTGACCCAAAAATGTATCTTTTTGAATCCAAAATTCACACTTAGTAAATTTGGCATAAATCTTCTCCTCTCTTAGGGACTTTAATAAAATTCTCATGTTATCTTCATGTTCTTCCTTTCTCTTTGAATAGACAATAATATCATCTATAAGGACAACCAAAAACTGATAAAGATAGTTTCTAAAGACACTATTTATTATATCCATGAAGATAGTAGGGTCATTAGTAAGACAAAATGGCATCAATATAAATTCATAGTTTCCATACATTGTACGGAAATCCATCTTTGGAATATCCTCTTTTTAGACCCTTAATGATACCCTAAACGAACATCAATCTTGGAAAAGTATTGAGATCGATGTAGTTGGTCAAATAAGTCATAAATGCATAGGAGATGATATTTGTTCTTGATAGTGATCTTGTTAGGTACTCGATAATCAATTCAGTGTCTCATTGATCCATCTTTCTTCCAAACATAAAAAATAGGTGATCCCCAAGGGGATGCACTAGGGTGTGTGAATCCTTTATCAAGGTTCTCTTGGAGTTTCTCCATCAATTCCTGTAACTTAATTGGGGCCATTCTATATGGTTTCATTGAAATAGGCATAGAACCCGATATGAGTTCTATTGAAAACTCAACTTCACGATTTGGTGGAAGACCTAGAAATTCCTCTGGAAAGACATCATCATACTCTCATACAATGAGAATATTCGTAATTGTAATTTTCTCTCAAACAATTTGAGATAAATAACCTTAATTTATTGGAATCAAGACCCATAAGATGGATGAAATTTCAACTCGAAATTTACATTCATCCTTGCATTGATAAATGATAGTAGATTGATCAGGAATATTAAATTAGATTTCCCTTCTTTAGAAATTGATATGAGCTCCGTATAATGAAGGCCAAATTTATTCCATGAATCACATCAAATTCCACTGTAGGAAGGATCACAATATTTTCAGGAAGCACTTTCCCACAAACTTCACTCGAAGAAGAATTGTAAACTTTTGATGTGACTATTGTTCCATTAAGGGTTGTCACAGGTAACACAATATTTAACTGCTCAGGTAATATGGTGATAAACATAGAAAATTATTCAGCAATAAAAGAGTGGGTGGATCCCGAATCAAATAAAACATTTTCTACTATAGAGTGTATAGTAAGTGTACCATTCACCACTTCATTATTATACTCCACATCGCCAATAAAAATTGCATGTGACGTCCCTTTGTCTTTGGCCTTAAGTGTTTGTTGATGTCGATCAACATCAACAACCCTTGGATTAGGGAATTGATTGGAATAATTCCACATTTCCATGAACTTGAAACATTGAAGTGTAGGATGTCCATTCTGTGTATCCCTTTATTTGTTCACATATTTAGATATCCTCTTCCCATTATTTCGACATTCAACAGGTCGATGAACTTCTCTTCCACACATAAAACATTTAAATGTCCCTTTACGACAATTCCCTCCACGATTCATTCCACACTTTGAGAATAAGGGAAAACTCATCTTCTTTTCAGTGTGGTCTTTAGATTTTCCCTTGAATTCTATCTTCCTCTTCTTATCAAACCTATATTATTGATGAGTTACTCCAATCTATATTTAAACCTTGAGAGCACATCAACAAATTTCATCATAGCTATTGATGTCCCTTATGGTTAATGTCCTTCTAAGACTTGGTTTAGGCCACTAAATGATCTATTGATATTAATCTTAGTTTGGATAATAATTCTGGAAGCGTACCTTGAAAGTCTTGTAAAATTTTATTTGTAGGTACCAACCAATTCTTCATCCTTTTGGTTCAGTTCAAGAATCACATTCTCTATATTTGTTTGAAGAATATGAGGGAAGTACTTATTGAAAAATAAGTTCTTGAACTCATCCCATTCAATGGACTCAATTTCATCCATTTTCCTCATATTCTTAATAAGATTCCACCACTGATCAGCTTCACCTTCCAAATGATATAATGCTAAGATGACTTTATCATGTTAAGAACATTGTAGAACTGAAAATATCTTTTCAACGGTACTGATCAATTTTTCATCCACTAATGGATCTGAAGACCCGCTGAATGAACGTGGACGCTGCCTCATGAAGGATTCAACAAAATGTTGCTCCTTCATTTCCTCGTTTGGATTTCCATCACTATTTATAGCTTGAGAAAGTTGTGTGAGCATGGATACAATATTTTTCATTCCATCTCCCATAATGTTTGGTTGCTTAGTTGGACAATCATTGCATTTCCCATCGCATTCAGTACTAGCAGGGTTCCTTCGGCTTCCATCCATTGACTAAAACCAAGAACTATAGTGTGAGAAACACTAATCATAACAAGAAAAACACATAATCATGAATAAAATTTCACACTTTAGATCTTATCATAGGTCGTTCATGGAAATTTCTAAAACACTAATATCGTGATCTATGTTTATACATATCATTAGAGTTCATAAAAAGGAATTCATATCCTAGTATCCAAAGGTTGACTATACCTTTCCTCTGATACCAACTATAATGATCCATACTTTACACACATGGTTATTACTTCATAATAGAAGAATAATTATTAAAACATATAACAAATCCATTATAGGACCGTATAAGTATAGTGTCTTTAGAAACTGGGAAACATAAACAACTGGTTCATAAATCAACTACATTGTCTCCTGTTTATTTCATCATATATAGAGCCCCTTTGGTCATATATTACTTATTCCACTTATTATTGACCTGGGGATAAGAAAACATACAAAAGGGTGAGCTCAAATCCTCAGTAAGGGTAAACAAAAGAAATATCAATCATATCATATTCATAAGAACATAACAATTTGAAAATATTAACCTGCAAAACAGATAATAATATCATAAAATCGGAAAAATCATAGTAGTGAAATGTAATCCTAATAATCATAACATAAAACATGAAACTTTGTGGAATAAACACATAATAATAGAAAATAATTTCATATTAGTCAAGGCTCATTTCCTAGACCATCATAGTGGACAAAGTCCCTTACTGAACCGAGTTCACTCCTCGTTCCTGTCTTATATCACTGAATCGGATTAACTTCATGTTCCAGCCATGTCTATCTCATGACATATAAATCATTACCCAATGCATTGAAAGGAGATATAGGTCCCACACATCTCATAATTAAACCATTATTATGTGTTCCACAAAATCATAAATCATACATCATAGCATAACCCATGTAGTAAAAATGGGTTTCTTAAACATCATGCCATCATAACATAATCCATATAAGATAAAGGGAAATAATAAAATTAATTACATCATAACATAATCAAATAAGTGTAAAAATAGGGATAGAAATATATCCCTATCTTATTTACGAAGGAAAATAATTTTGATAAAACACTTGAACTCCATTCATGAGGAAAATATCGTTTCTTCTTCAAAAAGATTTTTCTTTTCATAACATGTCATACAATTTTACAATAAAATAAGTTGATTAAAAATAATCATGAAAACTTGTAAAGAAAGTTTCATGGAAATAATGTACTATAAAATCATAAAAATCCATTCATGTCATATAAGTTGAAAAAACATTCTTCTCGTACTTTGGAAGGAAAAGTCAAAAAAATACCTCGTACTAAAAATGACAAATGATTCCATTCATATCTTTTACAAAAAACTCACCAATGGGTAAAATTGGATTTAAAAAATTGTATGAGGATAGAAATAATATTAAATATGGATTAAACATGGATGTGGATGATAACTATTCCCAAATTAATTCTAAAGTATAAACAATCTCAGAGAAAAATGAGATTGTGAGATTTTCAATTACCATATGTCTGATTTGCTTCGTACATATCCGAACCTCCTATATAATGATATAATTAATGTCATTGATTTATTAAAGAATCATATTCATTGTTATAATATCATATATGTTCATATTATTATCTTCTTATTATTAATATTTCATTTCTACTTGTTATTCCGGTGTTCATGGCATTATGTTCTTATGCAAGTTTTGTCGAATAAATTATTATTCTTCTTTTTAGTCTATAGATACCTAATTTCCCAAATTGTTTTATTGTAATATATGTCATATTTATTCAGTCAATTCATTTATATAATCATTTTTCAATGAAGGTCAAGTAGAACGAGTCGCATCACATCGTGGAGATGGTAGGTCGTACATACGCACGAGCGATGATATCGTTCCCATGATCGTGGAATTGTATTGGAGTGTATGTATAATATTTAAGATTAAATATCACTTTAAAATAACCATATATAGTTATTATTTACTCCATTATATCCATCCTAGTATGGTGGTGGTGGAAAACAGTTTACACCACGACGTGGAGATGGTATTTCGTACGTGCACATGCGTGGTGATTTCATTTTCCATAGGATGGATAGAATGTGAAATAGGGTTGTTTCATATTTATTATAAAATATCATTATATGAGTGATACTGATGTTATTACTTCAAAATGAAACAACTAAATTAGAGGAATTAGAAGAAAACGTAAATTTGAAAGAATCAGTAACTGCTATTACCACTTCTTCGACATGGATCTTTGAAACCTCCTCTTAGGGCACTAAAGAATTGGTCTTTGAAGAAGACCTGGACCTATAGTATGTTTATAGGGAAGTTGAAAAGGGAAATTTGAAGGGGTTTTCCGAGCATGAAGTCTCAAAATGGTGTGAGGATAAGAGTGAAGGGGTGCCCTTTTTATAAGGGAGGAGAGGGGCACCTTTGAAAAAACATAAAATATTATTTTATAATAAATTCAAGTCGGTTTATAATAGCACCAAAGTTGGGATGGGTCTAAATAATCTCAAACAATAGGTTTTACACAAGTTTAGGATAGTATTTTAACTTTACCATTTATATTTTACTCTAAGTTAAATAATTTAACGTTTACCATGTCTTCTTGTTTTATTACACTATATGGTTAATAAACATACTGTAACGAGCCAAACGAACCACAAGTGGTTCATAATTAATATATATAACCTTATTTAATTAATTTGGCAGAACCATAGATTTTTTGGAATATTATAACAATTAATAATATAATATTTGTTTTAAAAACAATTTTATGTCAAATTTGACACTATTTGGTAATTAATTTTTTGTGAAATCCTTACAACAATATGTTCAAAAAAAATTTATTTTAATCAATAATAACATGTCATATTAACCAATAAAACAATTTTATTGCATAAAAAGTCTTAAATTACATTTATTTGGGTATTTATAAAATTAATAATGTTAATATATCATTAATAATGTAATTACTGCGTCATCATTGTGTCATAATTAAATTGAATAATTTAATCTCTAAAAATTATAAATAAAATACCATTATGTAGGAAATATTTTTATAATTATAATTAATATTTATATTTGAATTTATCTTATGTATATCCCTACATTAAAAATGTTTTTATTTATTAATCTTTGATTTTAACTATTTTAACACTTCTTAAATAAAATAATAATATATGTCTTAATCTAATCCATGTGGACCTAAAGGGTAATATTTTATTCCTACGGTTGTTTTTTGAAAGATTTAACTTATCTAATAGAGTTACTACATGTGTTAGGATAATAATAATATCAATTTTACCCTTAATTACCCTATTTACTTTTAACTGTGGTAAATAAATGTAAAAAGATACTATTCAAAAAAAATTATTTTTATCTTATTGAACCAGATTTTACTCATTGATATTAACTGTTTCTATTGGATTTTCAAAATTACACTCACAGAAACGGTAAAATCATGTTTTATGTACATTTGCAAACTCTCCTTAGAGGTGGGTAAAAGATGGTGAAAAGTTCAACAAAATTATTATATATCTAAAATTATTATAAAATGACTCCAATGAATTAAATTAAACATATATAAGTATTATGTATCTGTTTTGACCTAAAATAAATTTAAATGATTATTTAAATAAAAAGTTGGTTTTAACCAATAACTCAGTGTTTTCACTATTCATTATAAATTAAAAGTCCTCATAAAAATACCGAAATTTCACCCTAGGATAATTTCGATATTCCAAATCCAAAAATGAAGTCTATTTTGAAATATAAAATTTAAAAAATTTAAAAAAGTAGGTATTAATATTCATAATGACTAGTTTATATAATATTTTAATTGCATATTATTGTTTAGTGAAACTCAGTATTGCGTATAACACATGCTATCGTGGATGGTCGTGATTGTATGTAAAGCAAGTCAAGTTAGTGTTGTGTGTAGTGATAGATTCATTTGATGTTGCGTATAACATAAGACATAAAAAAATATAGTTCTCATAAAATATCATGGTGTTACAAAGACCCTCATCAGTCTTGGAATTTTCTTCCAGTCTGGATGTGAGGTCATTGTTGACCTTTCCCTGCTCTTCAATTCTCAGCTTCAGATCTACTACATCGTCATTACTTTCATTGATTTTAGATTTTACATTCCAAAATTCTTCTAGTCATTATATTTTAGATTCATGTTGATCAACATATTCAGTTGATTCTTCTACAATTGACTTCCACTTATTACAACTCTTACATTTAATATTTATCTTACTAATATCATCCATAAGTTCAAACTCGGGATTTGTACTAGTTTTAAATAGATTATCTCCACCAGTGTCTTCTAATTTTTCAATAGTTTATATCATGGAAGCATGGTACCCAATCTTAAATTCTGGTTATTCTTCATCACAGAATTCATTATCATCTTCTTCCTCTTCACAGAAAAAACTCTTCATCAGAACATTCATTCTAGATTTGTAGTCTCGTTTCATGAAAACATTTCCTGAGGATTCTCAATGTTTTTATCATCACTATCATCATCATCGATCTTTCTTAATAACTAAGAAGTAATGTGCCTGACTTTTCCACAACGAAATCAAGCTATAGGTAACTTCCCTTGGAATTTCCCTTTTTCAATCTACAACTTCTGGTCAGTGAGAGAAATAATTTCTCTTTCCTCATCGTCTTCACCACTACTGTATTTTTAAATTTTCATTTTCTCTAGGTATTTGAAGGAAATATCATTTATTACTCAGGTTGCAGCATCTTCTGGTTTGACTCTCATTTCATATGCCACTATGCTACTCAATAGATCATCCAATGGATGTTTGTAAAGATCTCTTTCTTCAAGGGTTGACATCATTTCATCTTATAGGGGTGGAAGTCCTCATAAAATTTTCTTTACAATGTCAACATTGTTGATTTCTTCACCTAGACCCCAAATTTCTCTTACAACTTCAATAATTTTATTGAAGAAGGAGTCTTTATTCCCATCAGGATGCATCTTAAAATCATCAAACCTATTGTATAGGACATGTAGTTTTTCCTCATTAAAATTTATATCTACTTCATAAATATTTTCATGTTTATTCCATATGGACTATACTGAGGTGAAAATCATCACATTTATATAGATCAGATCAGATAGGGCTACGTTGAGATCATTCTGTGGTTTAGCATTAGCATTAAGAATTTTCACATCGGCATCAATCATAGCCAGCCCTGTTGGATCAGTAACATGATTACCTTGCATAGTGGAAAACCAAACATACATTCCAAGGTATCTTAGATGAGATCTCATTCTATTCTTCCAAATCTGAAAATTACTTCTATCAAAGAGGGGAACTCCAATAACATTGACTGCATTCTCCATGACGAAAAAGTACATATTTAACACCAGCAAAATCTCTCTGATACAACTTGTAGGACCCCGGGACACCCTATGAGGAGAGGGGTGAATCAGGGTGACAAAAGTTTCTTTTAATGAGATGGTTCTTGTTCCCACATTTGTAGGAACTCGTTTAACCAATATGATGAATATGTTCAGAAAGAAAACATTCACATAGAGAGAGATGACACAAAACTTTTTACTTGTTTCACAACTAAGGGCTCCGTCCATACAGCATATGCCAATAATATGTTGGTCATACCAAATACTACTAAACTTCACTAGATGTAGATTAAAAAGCTTCAGGCACAGTTACTCTGTCCCAGGCTCACTTCCTTTACAAAAGTTCATCGATAGCTCACTGCGTCCCTCAGGTCACTTCTGTTGACTCCCCTTAGATCACTGTGTTTGGTGAAGTCCCACTAAGTTTATAGATGTGATGGTCTCTTCATCATTTCAATATAATGAATCCTCTATTGTATATAGATGCTCTATTGAATTCAGAATTCCACCCATAGAATAATCTCACATTACCCCAAGGTTATTGGGAAAACTTCCAGCTTTCGCGCAGCCCCAGAAATACCGTCAAGCATCAAATACACATGGCCCACTTCTCTATGCATGATGCACAAGTTTCAAGATGGATCAGAAGTCACGACGTGCAATTCTAAACATGCACACACGTTCACCTAAACAACTTGCGTTACACTCACTTCTTAAACTTCAAACTTGAGTGACTCCACTCCTTTTACACCCAATCCTATTTTGGCACGCAACTATGAACTGACGCGCTTCTTCAAATTCTGGTGTGAAAGTGTCACCACAACACTTGTGCAACACTATCTTCAACATCTCCAAACAATCATGACTCACCTCCTTTATATCCCAACCAGTATTGGACTCGTAGAAAACAACTATCGCGAACCTCTACTTGCGCGACCCACCACCCCTTGCGCGACCACTACACCTGTGTGGCGGGAGCTCTGAATTTCTCTATGACTGATGTTCATACTGAATGAAGAGAATTGGACCTCTATTTATAGGCATTTTGATACCCTACGCGATGGCGGATAAGTCTCCCCTCGGCACGTATGTTTCAGCCGGAAAGTCATTGCCCGAGAAAATCACATGCGTGACCAACATCAAAACATGGTCACCCTTATACCTTTCTATATTTTCATGTTATGATCATGAAAAACAAAAGGCGTGCATGTTTCAATGACTGCAAGTAATTGGTGTGCACGTCTCTTTGTGAAAAACCAATTTTCTGCATTTGTCGATTTTCAAACCCGAAAATTTGGCAACCACTGGAAAATGGTGCCACCTTCCACATTTTTATCTACTTGTTCTGTATGATCACTTTGCTGGAACACATTCTCAACTTCCACTAAGGATTGATAACATACATGAACCATACTTCAAATCAAGCATAGAACAACCATGGTTACAACAATAAACCCCCCATATAAAAGTGGTGTTTCCTAAAAGTTCATTTCATTACATGATGAATCACCTATACACATGTGGGGTATAAAAATTATTCATAGGCATCACTAAAAAATATTAAATATGGAATAAAATAAAAATAAAAACTCATTTCAATATTTTTTATAATAGAACTACTAAAAACAACACGAAACTTCAATGCACTGAATTTTCTAATTCTCACATATTATTAAATTTACATAGGACAAAAGAAGATAATAATTTATTTTCCTTATAATTAACAAATAAACATAAAACATAAGCATCAATATAGATTTAAAATACCAAAAAATTGATTTAAAATATCTATTTTAATACTAATAATGAATCTAAAAAATCATCACATAATATGGAGTATTAGATCTACTAATATTATTTAAAATAATAAATTGAAATAAATCATTCCTTAAAAACTATTTTACCATTTCTCTACTGTAAATGAAAATTTAAAAAATATTTACTATATGGAAACTTTTAAAATTGAATAATCCAACCTCAAAATAAATAGAAACAAATACCTTTCACTAATCAGATACAAAAACCACCACTACTGAAAAAATAGACACCATAAAAAATGTCACATCAATGATTCAAAAACATGAACATTAATTTTCGGGTCATCATACACATTCCAAGCCCCTAAAACCAAATCATGTATTCTATACATGGAAATAGAAGGAAATGAAGTATACGATTGATAATAGAAATAAGAAATACATTTGATATCCATACTAAGAGCACATATAAATATTCCATGATAATTAAAAATTACATAATTTCACAATATTCATAGGTGGGGTTTAAATGGGGGAGGAAATGGAAATTAAAGGGTAAAAATGTTTCCTATAGGACACATAAAAATATATTATATCATTATATTTTTTCCATGATTGTGTAGAATATAATTCAACCGTAAATCCATCTAAACCTTTAAGCACACCAAATCTATATTATTTCCAAGATCATAAAAAAATAATTTCATTTTCCACAGATTCCAATTTCACGGTATATTCCACAAAATAACCCTAAAAATTACTTTTACAAACAATAATTAAATTCATGTCGTTAAAACACATTATAATTACTTATTCACATAGTAATAAAATGCCAAAATCAATCAATAAAATTTAAAACTTACACCAAATTTTAAACATAAAATTTTCTCAAAACATAATTAATAAAATAGTTAACTTGTAAAAATATCCAAAAACACTTCCCAACACTTTTCAATTGTTTATGAAAAAATATATAATATCAGAACAAAAAATAAACAGTTGTTGTATCTTTTGACATGTAATATATGTTCATAAGATTTTTCCACATTTATAAATTATCATCCATGATAAAGTATAAAAAATTCTATCCATATGAAAAATGGATGAATCATTTTGTTTGAAAACACAACCCACCTTAAAAATTTTCACCTTCAATATAACGTAGGCCTTATGAATCCATCATATAACTTACCTAGAATAAGATTTGTATGTGCACCCCACACCGGTAGGGATCCACATACACAATCTAAATCAGTTAATTGGAAAGTTACTACCTTCTCATTTCATGATATATTGAAAAAAATATTATTCTACTTTTCACATGGTAATTCAACACCATGTGTTATTAAATTGATACTATAATACATTTAAACCAATTCCATAAATTGAACAACAAAAATTCCAATCCAATGGTTATTTTTTATTAACACATTTCCCTCCACCTAAAATAATAAACTGTAACCATCTAAGGTGAATATAATAAAAATTGTACACCATAAATATATGTTTATGAAAAAATAATAATTAGTAATGAAATTACAAATCCATACCTAGATGTTAATATTCATGTATATAATTAAAAAATAACTTATAATTTCTATATCTCTATATGAAAGCTAGTTTATACTAGTCATAAAAGAAAACCAAAACTATTTTGGTCAATATAATCACCATAAAAATTTAATTGAGGGAACAAGTCAATAATTCTCATTTGAATATTGTCCAAAAATATTATCCATACATTATCCACACTATCTATATTAATTTTGATCATGAATTCCATCATATGTATACTTTTTGAAAAGTACCACAATACTCTTCAACAAGATATTTATACATTACAAAAATTACTTCTCAACTGACCAAGCAATCATTTTAGAATTTATTGATCCTAAAACCATTGTTCACACTAGAAACACATTTATAAATATTTTTTATACTCTAAAAATCGAAATTACCTAAGTCCCCCAATTTAACTTTGAATTCCAAATATTTTTAAATGGAAAGTACATAATGAATCATTGGATCCCTACATATCAAACCATTCATTTTAGATACTAAGTCCTTCAACATAAAAACACACAAACTATAAACTATATATGTTTATTGTGTACATAATACGAAAAGAAAATATTAATTAATTTTTAAATTATTCAATATATTGAAAAATTAATCATAACTATATAAACCATTACCTATTTGTAAAAATAAATACACAATAACTATATATACTCTTTCTAAACCAATAGATCAGTACATAAAAATACACTCATATTATTAACATTAAATAGAAGATACAAACATCTACCCTACTACATATAGGAACCTGTTAGGTATGAATTTGAATTCATGTTATACTGCCCATTAAAAAATTCTTGTTTCTATAATTCCCTATACGTAAAAAACCACCTTCACCACAAATTAGTAAAAAAACAAAATAAACTATTATTCAACTTCATGTAAACCTATTCAATTATAAATAAAAACCATAATAAAATCATTCATGTTACATAAAAATATTCTATTAATATAATGAAAGGTATTTGGAAATAAATTCATAATATATCATAGGTTCACTAGACATGCATCAGTAATGATAAAAAACCCTAAACTCACAATTTATTATATCAAAAATCCATTATGAGTGAAAAAATGACTGTACTAAACCTTCCTCAGAGGGGAAAAAATAGATATGAACTACCAATATGTCAAGATAATTTTATAAACTATCTGGAAAAAAGTTTTAGTAATCATGTTTGAATATATAGAAAATAATCCCTTCATTTCCCATTTTTTATCTTCCCAAAATTTATTTGTCCTTGTGTGTGTACAATATATCTCAAAATGATTAACTATAAAAACCATACAAAAACCCTAATGAGAGAAACAACTATTCATGGGTAACCCACGCTTTAAAAAAATATAATTATTCCATATAAGATATTATTAGTAAAAACATCTTTTTATTTAATTCACATTAATTTAATTATGTGTCAAAAAAATTTTAAAAGGCCCATTTTCCCCAACACAACTAGATTCTCAATAATCTATAAAATAATTTATTCGACATATTTATAATTATTTAAAAATTTGAGAAATTCTTAAAAATAAATACACTAATTTCTTATAATGAAAAATTTACTTAATTATAAATGTAATTATTATTAAATCCCTTCATTTTTATTCTTATTTATTCACAAGTATTAAAAAACTATCATCATTAAAACTATAAAAACCCATTTAAAACATAAAAATTAAATAATAATCATTAAAAGAACACCTTCATTATAATAGATTGGTCTAATGAAATCCTATGTTGGATTCACCTAGATGATTTGTATAACGAATTATAAATCCAAAACAAAAACTACCAAAAATATTAAAACGCCATTATAAAACTACATGATGATTTCAAAAATTAAGTCATAATGAAAATATTTCTTGGGAAAAATATTCTTTTCACAGACCAGAATAGGTTTCTATTTAAAAAAATTGAATATAGGTCATACACATCTCAATGTAATATTATCTCACTTCCACATAAATTAGAATAATGTGGAACAACATTACATGTATTTATTTTATCCTAAAAATTTAATCTGTCACAAAAATGATTTAATTAATCAATGAATAATTAATTTAAAGAAAAATAAGAGACATAAATTTATAATATGAATTAATTGACAAAACGTGAAGAATATTTTTTTTTTCAAATATAGAATAAACTAATTGAAAAAATTTTCATAGAAAACATTATTCTTAATAAAATTTAGTAATATATTTATTTTTAAGAAATCTATATAGAAATTAATCTAAATAGTAAAATATTTTTATAATATAATCCACCAATAAAAGCACCCTATTTTTAAAAATATGATAACAAAATATACTCAAATATTGTTTTTTAAAACAAACTATTTATAATCATATATAATATACATTATTAAATTGAACCATTTTATTATCATTTATTTTTATGAAATCATATCCTCAAAACTATAAAAAAAATATTATCAATAAGTATAACAAATAGTAAAATGAAAAAACCAATCTATGAAACTATAAAAATCAATAATTAAATATACATAATAACCCATAATTACTATGTACACTTCCATATCTAAAAAGTAGAGGACTCCAATATCATTAAAGAAGTGGTTAAATTTAAAATTATCTATATATATATGTTAAATCTTATCCATATGGATCAAATAGTTTTTGGGTATCAGAAAACCAGATACATACCTAAAATTTACATTATATTATCAAACATAAAATTAACCAAATTATTTTTAAAAAATATATAATTATTTCTTAATTAATATATTACATTATGTTGCCTCCTTAAAACAAATTTTTGTATCCTTTATAATTTTCCATTTATAATAAGGTGGTTTGTTGGATTTTTTGGACTTGATATCGTTTTATGTTAAAAATAAACTAATATTTTTGGATGTATGTTTTTTGAATTATTATTGTTTTTTGTAAAAGGGAAAATGAATTATGAGGATTTCATTTTTGGGATTAGGTTGACCTAGGTCCTTATTTAGGTATTTCAAAATAATCTTTTTTCTAGATATATTCACAATTTCAAAAAGTTAGGCAATGTAAATATTTTACTAGGGTGATTCCATGAACTAGTGCAAATTGGGAAACATTAACATGCTTTGAAACTAGTTCACATCACGAGACAATTTTATAATTGTTAGTTTGACCACAGGTCCAATGTTTTCTGATTTTGTATTATAAATAATGAAATACACAATTTGAAACTACTTCAAATAATTAATTATTTGGGACTAGTGAGTTTATCAAATCTTCACATAAGATTTTTTTTCATTTTATATGCATACATCTCTCTCAAAACTTGGGAACATTTCTATGAATTTTTTATGTTTTTTGATTCATTTAGATTATTCAATTCTATTATTTCTTTTCATTTAGGTTACATTTCACCTCTCCAAGTAAGTAATATTTATACATATTAGTTTTATTTTGTCATAAAAATGTCATTTATCTAATTTTAGATTCTTTGTTCTTTTGGTGATGTACTTCATGATTCATTCTATATCAATTCAGAGATATTTTTATGGGGGGCAGTTCCTTGTCGGTTCGGTTGGGACTTGTGTATTTTCTATAAGGTTTTTTTTGATATAACCCCAAATCTTACATTGGTTTCTATTGACACCAATTATAATCTATTTAAATTATAGTTCGGGACACTATCTATTTTTTTCAATCCAATTAATATTTTTATCCATTTGAGGGCAGGTGTAACTTTATATTGAGGTAGAATATTTTTTTTGAAGACAATTATGGATGGGCCTTGATCTCACATGATTTGATAGAATAAATAATAAATAGAATCCCTTTATTGTCTGATTGAATTGGGTTTTTAAACATGTTTTTTAGAGAAGTAATCCCCCCCAATTTGGTAAAATATTTTCAAATAATTGTGATATGGATTAATGAATGGTTTTCAAAAAATGGTTATGATGAAATTCCATGTAAAATGTAGTACAATAGAATCCTTGGATACTTTAGAGGATGGTGTATTTATATGATTCATTCACTGATAATATCATGGGGTTCACTCATGTGGTGTTCTTCTACTCCCTAAGATCATTCTTTATGGACATATTATAAATGTGAAGTTCACTTTCCATATGTTTCTCTGTCATCTTGTTTCAATTAATATTTCTAGAGACATGATTCATGTGACTGGATAGGTATATATATATATATATATGAATTTTTTGAACTATAATGACATGTAGTGATCCTTTATGTAATATTACAGATGATTTTGTGTTATACATCTAGAATTATGTTTACCTTATTTGATATATGTGATATTCTTTATAAAATATTTACCTTTATTTTTTATAACTATGGAAAGGGGGAAAGTTTTACAGTGATTTTTATATGAAAACTATATAATGGATTACCATTCCATGTTTTCATTAAATATGGGAATATTTAGATTTTTATATAGAGACTTCTTATAAAACACCTCAGTGGGATCCTGCTGATCCTATTATGATCGCCCCCTAGGTAAACCATCAGTAGTGTGTAGACCTTATTATGTCTTTTATAATATTGGAAAGGATAGGTGTGGGAATATCACATAAATAAATTTTTAGCTACTTTTGGATATTTAGTGGTTAGATAGTGGGATTTTCCCCACACTATAACTTAGTGTAGTCAGTTTCTTCGTTAATTTTATTATGGGGTTGGAACATTTTTGTTGGGTTGTTTTGACTACATGATATGTATCATTTCTGTTTTCTTCTTTTTTATGTCATATATATTTAATATGATCACATTAAATGATTCTCTATAATATGTATATATATATATATATATATTAGAGGTTTTCTATATACGGATGATAAAAAATCATTCCCTTTATTTGACGGTTGGTGTCTGGGTGCTAGTCTCTAGCCTGCGGGGATCAAAAACGCCCATCAAGAATGTGAGAAACCAACAAGGGTTCCAGTTTTTTGGGTCACCCTAGTTAGTTTATCATATTTTGGTCGAATAAAATGGTTGTTATTAGTTTTGGTAAAATATTACATTATAGATTGGATTTCCCGGAATTGATATGTATGTTTTTCGGAGTGAATGTCCTTATCTTGTTGTTAATAGACTTATGTTACTATAGAATATTAGGATGTCTGTTTTTTTAGTTCATGAAATTAATATCAGTATTTTGTTATTTTTTCTTAGTTTTGACTTATAATTTCTAGGTTAATTATCACTTATAATATTTTTGGTGTGTATTGAAAAACCCTTTAGGCATCATCTATAGGGTCCATAAGAGTGTATAATGGGAGATCCTAAATAAAATATTCATTTTCACTAGAACATTATAGATTCTATTGTGTGAGTAGCCTGTGTCATGGACCAAATTATATTTCAATATCAGAAAAACGTTTTTTTGGGTATATCCATGAGTTTTAAGATAAAAGAATCAATAATTAGAGTAATTACATTAAAAGGGACTTTCCATTAAAGGTATGAATGAACATAAAGTGGTTTAGGAACAATTGGAAAATATTTAAAAGATAAGTGAGATCTTAGATGCATCAAACAATATCAAGGAGTAGTGTACAATGTCAAAACTCTAGTTTTTGAACTAGTGATGGAGGGATTCCTTGTTATAGGAAGATAAACGTGTGAGATTTTATAGATATGGTATTCAGGTCTCACTTATTCAAATATTTTTTCCAGGTTTTATGATGATTGAAAAGTCTCTATGAGTTCCTCACATTTAAGTAGTAAAATAATTCAATTCCAATGTACACATATTAGTTAACATATATTTCTCATTTTTCACCATAGTTGGAAAGGAATAATTAGTTTATGGATCTAAGTGATTTCATGAATTGTTTCCAGATATTAGATATTATGTATTTATATTGAATCATTATAATTATGCAGATATGGTAGATAGATCTCTGATTTAAGAGATATATATGGTAGGAGAGGTTGTCCATTAAACCCCTTCACTTCCACAATGAAAAACTAATGTTCACATATGGAGTGAAGAAAAAGTGGCATGAGAAAAATAAGATAAGTGGACGTATTTCTCATCAATTAGAATAATCAGAATATTTAAATACAAGAAAAAGAATTCCCCATACTAGATATCACTATGTGAAGGTTTGTCACACCCTATGTTCATGTCATGTGCCTTTAATGATGTGTAATGTTTTCAGATTATATGTTTATCTACAAATATTATCTTTTTTTATATCTACAACTCATTATTATTAGGTATCATCAACTCTAAATTTTAGTACAGCAAAGTCACATTCTACATTGACTATAATGATTTATCTATATTCTTCAAGAGATTGGTACCTTCATAAGGTATATTATTTTATTATGGATGTTGAGATGGGTCCAATAGTATTTAATGTCACCATATTTAGTGTATCTTTATTTGCGACTATTTTATTTGATTCTTATTGTCCCCTACTCATTTATTTCTTCTTATTTTGTTAATATGATTAATAATTTAACTGAGATCATTTCAGTTATTTTGAAGTAATAGGGACCTCATGGGAATAAGTGTTAATAGGGGTTTTTGATTTATTCATGTTCACAATCAATTGATAATGTAGATTGAGTCTAGTATTTCATCATTCTTGATTTGGACTACTTTAACATCCTCATTGTGATGAATTGGATTATTTATCAAAATGATGACACTGATTTTTATCATTAGTATATATTTTTCTTCAATCCTATGAGGGGATTTAATGTGCTTCAGTGAGAGTGTGTTATAAGGTGGATATTCTTATATATTTAGTATATGTTTTATGTTTTCAATTATTGTTTATATCTAAAAAGTTTCATCTAATATTCGACTTAGATCTATTTTTGAAAAATATCCTTAATTCGTCTTGGATAAATTCTCTAGTTTTCTTTTATTATTTTTGGTAGAGTTCAAAATTGATCAGGTTCCAAGTACATGGCCTTTTTTTATTCCCTCCAATCATATATAACCATTAGAGATAACATGGATCAAGATTAAGATGGATAATCTAACTGAGAAGGATTTTTTTCACCCCCAATGTATCTCCATGGAAATACCTTATCATATTTTTCATGAAGGTTTATTGTTTATTTCAATTTTGTATAGACTATTAGATATTGAATTAGGTAAATATTGAAATAAAATTCAATTCCACATTTTGATTCATTATTTGATTAGTCAAATGGGGAATGTATGTTCTTAAATATCAATTTTTGAGGACGTTATCCTCATATCAGAGTTCGATATTTTGATATAAGAATTACTATTTTCTGAATAATTAATTACCACAAAACAATTCATGTGATTATTTTCAGTGCAATAAAACCATTTATAATTTTTATATTGATGATTAAAAGAATATTCTATCAATATCCTCATAGTTTTTAGGTTTTGTTTATATATTATATTTTATATGATATCCTTGTATGATCTTGACAATCATCTTAGTTTAGTTATAAAATTCCTAAACAATATATATATCATAGAAATCATTATAAATGATGTTTATTGATCCACGAAGTGAATGTCATGGGGAATGTGATTTGTAAACATGGTCATAAAAATTATCAGGAGTTGTTTAAGGATATCTTGTCATGTGAGGTAGCACATAATTTCATTAATATACGAATATTCCTTTGTCGTGGAGGATACTATTGATGGTTCATCAGAGACTTCTCAAAATTGACATCAACTTCCACCACTCTTATATCTAATGTGGTAAAACTCATATGGGATAAAATATTTCAGCCATATTTTGATGATTTGAAATGAATTATGTTGTATGATCCTATTATAGCATTAATTAATCCATGTATTTGGCATGCAGTGTATTTTGATGCTTCTGGTGTTGGTCTGGGTTGACTACTTATATACGATGAACATTTTATGGGTTATGTGTCTCGTCATATTTGGGTGAATGAAATGAATTAATTAGCTAGTGATTTAGATATTTATATTGTTATACATGAAATTAGGTGTTGGTGACACTATATTTTATGGGATATGTTCATAGATATTTATGATCATAAGGGATTTATATATACTATTTTTTATTAATCTATGAATCTCATACAATTAATGTGTGTATAGTAAATTCAGATATTTCAATATTATATCACCTACACCCATGGGAATTGGACTATAATTATGGGTGCTCTAATTTGGAAATTTCTTTCTCAATTTGTTCTAGAAATTAATGTGGAGTGGTACCTTATAGAAAACATTAATTATTTCATATAAATTTTCATGAGGATGTTTCATACATGGTTCTAACCATTATTTAGTTAATATTATCCCAACATGTTTCTATTATATTGGTTTGTGATTATAGTGATTAATTCTTTATAATTAGAAAAATATTTTATGGCGGGGAGAATAATTTAGGTTGGTCGCTCCTTTTGGATGATATTCTCTAATTTGAGGAAACATAATTACCTCAAAATCCTAGTGGATATATATTAGGTTTGACTATAATATTTCATTTTTTACCCTATTATGAGAACTATGAATATGTTTTAAGATAGTAAATGGTGATTAAGGAACTCAGGTATAAACAATGCCAATACATTTGAGGTTTCCCACTATTATAGTTTCTTTAAAAATTAGTGAATAGTATCTAAAACATTATACATTTCTCCACCATATTCCAGTTTATATTTGAAAATGGAATGAGGGTTCCATTATCTTCATTATTGATTTACCACAAAATCATTGTGGTAGAGAAACTATTTGTCTGGTTATTGCTTGTTTGAGAATGAAACTTTTTTTCATTTGGATCATATACACTACTGAACATGATGATATTGGTAAGATGTTTATATAGGATAATGTGAGGATGCCTGGGGTTCCCTCTTCTATTGTATTGGATAGGTAGACTAGGTTTTCTTTACTATTGTGGTGGAATATCAAATAGAATATGGGTACTTAAGTCTGCTTTTTAAAAACTACTATCCGTATTCATATAATCATATAGAGAATGTTATTCAGATCCTATAGGATTTTCTCTATGCATGATTCTTGGATTTTGGTAGAGAGTGGGATAAACAACTCAAACTTGTTTACTTTTCTTATAAAAATATTTATATGTCATTGATTAAAATGAATTCATTTAATGATTTACATGGTTATTATTTTAGGTCAAGATATTGTTGGGAAGAGTTGGAGAGACCTATATTGAAGGATCATGTATCATTTACAATATTCCAACATGGATTAAATATATAAATTGGCATATGATTATATCAAATAGTTGAATGTAATCATATGTGGATCATCAAAATCATCCTTTATATATTTGTATTGGTGAATAAGTGTCATTTATTGTTTATATTTAGTTGTAATGCCATTATTTTGGAAAAAAGGGAAGATGGATCCAGGGTCTATTAAACCATTTGATATAACCATGATTATTAGATTGGTTTCTAATTTTTTTCATATCTAGTTTAGTTGATGGGTGTACATGATGTTTTACATATATCATAGCTCACAAAATATCATTTCAGTTGCTCCCATGTTTTGAGTTTGGAAGTGAATGTGGTAGATCCAGACATATCTATTATAGAGTAGATATTTGATATCATTAATTCTTAAGTAAAAGTTCCACATGGGATGTATTAAACATTAGTAATATTTCAATGGGGACACATATCATATTCATAGAATAATGGGAGAATGAAATATAATTGAGGGAGTGGTGGCCTCACAACTTTATGGAGATCTATTTTCCCCCAAGAATGATTGTGGGTGGAAATTCACATGGGGGTGTATTTGTACCATCCCATTACAAATTTTCATATAAAATTTTTCTATCACCTTGTTTTATATTTATAATTTTGTGTTTTGTGGGATTTCTGGGGATAGAGAGAAATTTTTATAGAAAATGAAAAAAAATTTATGGATTTATTTTTGTCTGATTTAATTGATTACATGTATAAATTCTAAAATGGATTAAGAGGGCGTCCTTTATGGTCTTATATTTCCCTAGTATTTTTTTATTTCTATATATTTTTCATAATGGTATTGTACACATTGTTTATGGGTAACATGATATGACGACTTTCCTATGAAGATAATGTAAACTAGTATAATGCTTTAAATCATTACTAATCATTGAAAAATATTATTTCATTAAAATAGTTAATTGGTATTATTTTAACAATTGGCCATAGGTATTAAGAATATCATTCATATCATAAAATTTATATATTGATATTGGTTTATGTTGGTAATATTTTTGGACTGTTGAGTTTTACTAGGATGTAAGTATGATTTTAATTTCATTTGACATGCACGCACCTCCCTCAAAACCTACAATATCTCCTAGGTGATTTTTGGGATCTTCGATCATTCTAGATCATTTTTTTCAGATAGTGGTATTTTTTTTGTTGGGTTGTATCTATATTCATATGTGATAATTATTCTTCATCATTGTCATTGGTTATATATATTACATTAAGATTAAATTTCAGATCATTTTGTGTTATTGTTATTTTATTCCTAACACATTATAGATCCAATATGTGATCATCTTATGGGGGATTAATCATGGTATATTGTGGTGTATATGCAATAATTTTCTAGGATATATATATGACCAAACCACTCTACTGACCATAGTTATTGTGTAATCACATTTTTATGTGTGGGAATCATAGACAAGGCCCCCTATATAATTCTATGTTATTTTCAATGTTTTTTGATCCATTTGTAGGTTTGTGTGACCAGATATTAAGGTATACAGTTTTATATAGAGAATTTGTTGGATGGACCTTGATTTCATAGGTTTTTTATAATTTTTTTATAAATTAATTGTGATAATTTATTGATTTATTTATATGTGTGTGCAAATGGGGGTTCAAAAAATAGTTTCCCCTTATTTTCTTAAAGAAAATATTATTTTCATAGCATTGTAAAATTGATTTATAAAATTGAATACATTTTACGGTTTTGAGAATTTGTTTTTAAAATATTGCACAAGGGTAGCCATGAGAACTTATTTGAACAATGAAATAATTTTCATCATCCATAGATAGTAGTGGTGGGGTATACCAATCGAGGGTTCTCTCTAATCAAGGAAATTTTTATCGGGATGTGTTAGAAATTTTTGGGACATTCACTTTCATGGGTGTTCCTATGGTATATAGAATATATGAATATGATAAGAGGCAAGATGTGCTTAATTTTCTATGTTTATGTATGATACTTCCAGCTAGACTGACCTCTACTGATCCATGGAATAAAGTTAAAAATTATTTTGAGTTATGATTTTTGGATCATATTTCAAATTTTTATATATGTGATATGCTTTAAAACCTTTTTACCTCAATTGTTTTAGCCATTGGAAAAAGGGAGTGTTTTACAATGACTTTGATACACAAACTATTTAACTTAATATCATGAATCATTTTATTTAAAGATGATCCTGTTTTGATTTTTAAATGGAGACATTTTATGGATCGCCTATTTGGTCTTAATGGGCAGGATTAGCTTTCACCTCTCTCACCCCTTCAGTAGTGCATATACATTGATATCGCTTTTGATGCAAGGAATATAATAGAACCAAAATTATTCAATTAAATTTACGTTGGTTGAGTTTGGGTAGTAGGTTGGGAGGTGGTTGATTTGTCTCATGTTATCAAATAGTGTACTAATTTTAATTTTTAGTTTTCATTTTATGATGGTCTTGTACATTGTGTTGTTCAGACTACATGAGTTTTATTGTGTATAATGTATTCTATTAGTTATGGAATATATATATTTCTTATTTTTTATTTTACATTTTGATCTATAATTTGTAAATATATGGTAGTTTTTACACTTATGGTAGGGTGAAATAATTCAAATTGGTTGTTAGTTATTTCAAGTGTGATTGTTTTAGGCCTGTGTAAATAGCGATTTCTCTTTTGGTATGTGACTAATCATGTCGGGTTCCAGGTTTTAGGGTGAACCGAGTTAGATCAGCACCACAAAAACATATATATTAGTCAATGAAATATCATGATATCATAGGGAAAGAATCATTAGGATGAAATAACTCTAATTAAAAATAATGTTATGCAGACAACATGTGATAAAAAAGGATGAATAATTTGACAAAAATAAATAATGATCAATTAGTTCAATATAAGTAATCACATGTGATAAAAATTAATCCATGGATATTAAAACTAATAATATAAGTATATTTATATAAATAAGTAATATTATAATTTGGTAATTATTAATTTTAAAAATTATACGCATATAGTCATGGCCTCATGACAACACATCTTATATAATAGGATAAGGCCTCATCATATACCGAAAGTAGTTAGTGTCACGAGGCCTATCGATGTATCGAAGGGTTATAGAGCGCACAACGTGACAAATTCTATGTCCAATTAATTAATATTTTGAATTTGGTAAAATGTAATTTAAAAAAATTATATCTATATAATCATAAAAAACATTAATAAATACCCAAATCAAATAACATAATCCTAATCAGTCATGAGTAAAATTAAAAAATGGTATGAAAATCGTACTTGCCTAGAAAAAATTATCACTATCAATCAAAAGAAAAAGGGTTAATTGTAAAATAAGAGAATTTCAATATTAAATCATAATATTCAATAATATATGGGGATATATATTTGAACAATTTTAAAATATTATTTGAAATATCGTAGTTAAAATGATATTTTCCATTTGATATTACATATTTTAAAATATTCTCACTTATAATGAAAAAAATAATTTTAAAATAAAATTGTCTACATCTAAATAAAAAATCAAATAATACATTATCCTTGATTTATGAAAAATTTTATCATTTCGAATGAAGTAGAAAAACATTTCCTTAATATTTTTATTACAACAGTCATAAAGTAAATCTTTTGGAGAATGAAAAGAAGATTCTATTTTTTTAATTCTATCATGGGTACAAATGACATTAATATAATCAAATATTTTAAAGATTATTTATTAATTTTTTTAAAATATGTATTTAGATGAAAAATATTTCATATTGGTGACTTAATCGTAAACGATCTCAAATAATGGAGGGGTTCTGAAATAAGCCATTTCCTCAGGTTAGATTTCCAATGTATGTGTCTAAACATTCTATATAGTAAATAATGAATTTAAAAAAAAAATTATAGAACCATATTCATATATATAATAGCATAAATTATATACATATTTTATTTTATCATTTATTTATTAATAGTTCTTTGTTAAAATAAATTTTTCAGATAATAAATACATTTATTTTCTTGTATGTTTTAGTATGGGAGATTTAGTCTTCGTACAATAATCAAGGTTCCAAAATTTAAAAAAGGTTAAAAATTTTATAAATATACTATATTTTTATTATATATATATATATTTATATTAGTATTTAATAGTTACATATATAAAATGAATTACAACGTTTATGAAGACGATATTCCATACATACACAACAACATTGGTTCTTTTTTTGGAATAATATAAATAATGTTAAATTACAATTCACTAATTTGGAATTATTATTATTTAATATAAATAATATATATTTATCAAATATATCTTCATTACAATCAATATCATATTCCAAAAAAAAAGAATCACATCACATCTTGGAGGTAGTAGTCCACATGTATGCATGAGTAACATTATTTATTTTGAATAGATTGGTATGTTAGAATATAGGTAGGTTATTATAATTCACATTTATATATATATATTTTTAATATAATATATATATATATATATTAATCCCATCATAATTTCCATCCATAAAATATGGTTATGAATTATCAATTATGTCACTACGTGGAGATGATATGTATAAAGAAACATGGTTTTCATATTTAGATATTACATTTTATGAAATTAATCTTCATTATATCACAAAAACATATTCCTATGGACCGTAATGGAATATTTAATTTATAATTTTGTAACCCAATTAACGTATTTCTTCAAATATCTTCATCAGTTCCCTTAATGGTCATCCAATATAGTAACCTCCTTAGATAAAACCTACTTCAAAAAATTATTTATAACCTAGATAAAGGTAACATAACAATATTAAATACTTGATGCTTCGTTAGGGGAAACTAGGGATATATTGAATAATAACATAGAAATAAAGTAATTAGGACAATATCATGTCATTTTAAAATCATACCCTTCATATCCAAAAATATAATCATTAGGAAGGGAATAAATATTTGTAGTTCAGAAGGAAAACCATATTTGAATCAATAAACATAATACTTGAGAGAATACAATTTTTTTTAAAACCGAATTTTTTTTCATACACATAAGAATAAAAAATCATATTTCATGGACACCCTCTACATAATTCATAACATGTTAGTCCTGGGATGGTCACTAGTATACCTACTTTGGGCTTCAGATGACCTCTCATGTACTCGCTTTCAAGATTTGGATAACCACTAGTGTACAGTCTTTTGAGATTGGGATAACCTATCATGGCATGGTATAACATCATATATACCATTTTATGACATATTACATTTATAGTTATGCAATTCACTGGAGGGAGATATAGATCCAACTAATCATAGAATTAAAATCTTAAAAAAATGTGACACAAGATCATAAAATAGTCGTTACATAATAACCCATGAAAATAAATATGTTTCAAAACCATATGGTCATTTCACAAAATCATAACACATTGAAAATGTATAAGGTTTCATTATAATTTTATCACGCTATAATATATCTAATAGAAACATGTTTATAAAAATATTTCCATCATTAAAAACCATTCATCCAGAGGAAAACAATTGTACTATTCGATAATATTATAGTAATCCATATATAACATCAACATATTTCATATTATGTGGAAACTTATTTTGAAATATCATGTAAAAACATCATAATTAATTTTCTTTAAGTAAAATTTATAAACCATAATTTCTAAAACATTTATAAAAGCCATTTTTTATAATATGAATTATGATTTATAAAAGAAATGATCAAAAAGATATTAAACTTAGATTACGAATATAATATTTCAAATATGATTTTCTGAAGTAAGAAACATTTTCAAAGTCGATTACTTTGAAAATAACCGTGGAAAAATTTAATGGAAGTTTAAGAGAAAATAATTATCATGTTGTCAAGAAATTCTATTCATGTAGTATACAATAAAAAATTATTCCATTCAAATTTTAATTAAAAATGGAAATTATTTGTAAAATGACCTGAAAATTCTATTAAAAACCTTTCTAAAAAATTAAGACACTTGTAAACATATATTTTAAAATCATTCATGGAATTATTAAAAAAATTTGAAATTATTTTTTAAAAACACAATTTTGTATGAAAAACAGTTTATGACATAAGAGAGAAATGTAGATGTTATTTCTTAATACTATTATTTTAAACAATTGAGTACATTATGTTACAAAATATAATATTGAAATTATATTATCATGTCAGAAAACTAGGATAATAAAACCCATGAGTTTCATAAAACATGTATCTAAACAATGAATCATCATAATAATAGAAAAATAATTGATCATGAAAAATGATGGGATTGTATCAAAATACCCTTACCATGTTGGTTAATTTTGAAATGTAATCCCAATGAAATCTATATCATTGACTTGATATATAAAAATAATAATTTTTATGAAAATTATCTTATAATAAATTCATAGGTATTATATACAACAAATAGATGAATTAAATTAATAATATGGTTTGTGTCTCATAAATAATAATTGTGATATTGAAATATCATAATTATGTATTAAATCCTCAGGTTTTATATAAATTTGTTTAAAACTAAACTATTATAGAACTATACCCATATATGTAGTAAAATATATGATTTATTGATGATAATTCGTTACATGTTTATTAATAATTCAATTTAAAATTACTGTTTTGGGCATTAACATCAATTTTTAACATCATCATTTATTTTTCATTTTTTCCACATTACATTGATCATTTTTCAATATTAAACATAATTTTAATAATGATATTGATATAATATATATTCATTAATCATGTATTTATTATGATTAATAATATTTATTTATAGAAACCAAAATAAACTATTTATGGAGATGGTGCACATATATATATGATTGAACGTTGACTCTGTTTATTGTAGGATTGAAAGAATGAATGGTAATTAATATATTAACATTAAGGAATTATTTTTATGTTATATATAATTTCTCTCTATTAATAACATCCATATTACCTTCCATGTAATGGGTTAAAGAACCACATCATTTCCCTTTGTTGTATTCTTCCGTACACATGGATGACATTATCATATTTCCATAAAATGAAATATAAGATGAAAAAAGTGATTACATGATACCTAAAGAATAATAATTTCATAAATACAATATGATAACTATAAATCCAAAATTATATCAAACTACTATAGGTGGTGAAGGAAAAAACATATGATCATGGGGAGGTTGTTTTTCAAACACATAAAATATGAGGTCTTAACCCATTTGATGTTAGAGAAAATGGTTTTATAGAATTCACATAACATTAAGAAATTTATATATGTGGAATATAATACAGTTGTTATATCATTATTCCCTAAAAACATATGATTCTGTTCAGGAATTAAATGGTTATAATGGGTTAAATTGTGTCCAATTATTTATGACAGATCCACTATATCCATATGGTTACTAATGGATTTATTCATTAAACCAGAAATACACAATGAATCTACATCCTTAAGGGGCCTACATTTTAAATTTATGTATTCCTTCTAATGTTTCTACATTTTTTTCTTAACAAAACCGCATTTTTAGGGGATGGGTGTTTGGGGTCATCAGATGCTTTTGGGGGGAGGGGGTCGCCAACTCTGACACTATTATATATTTTAGTTATGTTTATTAATGATTTATTAATTTCCATATATGTTGTGAGTCACCCCAAAATTAAAAATAGTTTATCATCATTTATTGAGTTTGGAATCATTTGTATTAATTCTGGGTTCCTAATCAAATTATATATTAGTATGTATATGAGGATACTCATTAATGGTGTTCTCCTATTTACTGATTATAGATTCTACAGTCGTTGTTATTAAGATGCTGGTTTTATTGCCACAAAGTTTGGTTCTCTTTAGTGTATCATCATCCAGGGATATGAGAGTTATTTTGATGTTGAGATTGGAATCATATACGGGATTCCTAAAAATCTTTTTTAAATGAGTCACAACCCATGTTGTTCAGTTCCTCTTAATAGGGAACATCATTCATTTTATCGTCATGTGGTAATGAACAAGACATGCAGTTTATCATCATGATGATATGACATAAATAAAAATCTTCCTATTGAATTCATAATTTGGGACATACGTCGAAGCATTCCATGGACCTTATAAGATATATGGATTCCCTTTGTTGAGTTATACACATCTGAGAGTGTGGATCATATTGAATGTGGATGGATTTAGGTGTTCTTTTCATATCAAATAGTGATCCTACACATCCCATCTGGATGGGAATCAATGCCTACGTAGTTTGATGGGAAGGACACATGATTTTGGTGACCCTATGACCTATCAGAGGGTAGTATTTTACTATGAGAGGATTAAGGATGGGTTCCTACTTAAAAAATTTGAATAGTAAAAGGGGTCATGATATATTTCTCATCTTATAATGATTTTGAGGCTTGTTTGGGACATAAACCTATGAATGAGGCTAATATATGAGGGGTTCTATTATTAGAGATAACTAAATACGATGAATCAAAATGATTTTTTTGGTTTTTGGATAACTCCATAGAAGGATTACCATTTATCTTGGGTCTGAGTTAGGCTCTCTATTTGTCTTGATTAAATAAGTAATTAGGGTTTTCATAGATCCACACAATTTAGTAATTTTGGTCTTACAAGTTAAGAATTTGTTTGGATATGAAATCATGTGGAAGTCATGATTTTATAAACCTCTATTCTCAAGTGATTAATGATTTTTTTATGAAAATAGAGGATTTAGAATACATGTGAAACCAAAAAATTATTTTTGAATCGAGGCTAGATTGATTCCCTTGAGGAACCACTCATAGATAGGCACTCTAATAGAAGATGAGACAAAGATCCAAAATAAGTTTCTCTACCAAAACTTGCATATAAACATGTGGGTGATGTCATAATTCAAATTATATAATTCCATAATAGTCATGAGTATTAATTCTTGAATGTGATAAATAAGAGGAACTAAAAGATCCATCAAACAAAACACATCTGGTCCTAATCAAGTGTAAGAGGATTGGGTGACCTGGGAATAAAAAGGGACATGGGTGTTCCGGTTCCCTATCTTATTTCATATTTTTAATAGTCATTTATGAATACCCATATCTATATGGACATTGGGGAAAATATGATAAAGAGTGAAACCTCCCTTGAGAAACGATAGAGGCGTATTCTTTGAGGGATGCACTAAAATTTGTTTTCTAATGAAGACAAAATGATCTTATTCCACATTGAATTGTAAAGAACATTTAATCCTCCCCTTCTATTATGGAACTATATTCTACATATTTTAGATATGATATGTGTAGGGCATGGTCCTTACGCTAATTCATAATACTTATAACTAAATGACATTATTCCTACGGTTAGGGTCCTCATGAATATGGGAATACATATCCATAAGCATCTTAAGTATCCAGAAGATCTATAATTACAATTGTGGGAAACCTATGACCATGGAAATACACATCCAAATGGAAGACACACTGGTATTCAAGGTACGACATATCCCGGGGCCATTGTGGAAGTTTTTAATTAGTCCACCTCATGTTATGGATCAAAAAGAAGAGGTGTCGTGTCATACATTTCATGGAGGATGGAAAAATTGTGGCCTCATGTAGGTCATATCCTAAATAGTGGATGTGGGTTATGCATGGACTTGGAGGATGATGAAGTGATTCATTTAGGTGGGATAATTCTATAAGTTCTTGATATTTCTTAGGAAATAGACCACCTAGGAAAAATCATGGGAGAGTTTTTATCATATACAACATGATTCTCCTCAGGTGTCTCTGGATGAGGCTCTCATATGTTTCTAACAAGGTAAGGGTCCGCATGAAGGTTGTTGTACACTAGTGGAAAAGTTGTCCCTGTGTTGGTTTCTTGTGCTTCGAACATTAAATGGATATTTATCTCACTTATCAACAGTAATTCTCATTTATATTGGGTTTTAGAGGGATACCTATGAAATATTTAGAGACCTGAGCAAAGCGGATGCACTATCAGAGCTTAGGGATTCTTCCATGTTTACCATTCATGTAAATAAGAATCCTAATGGTATATTTATAAGAATATATGGGACCTTGGATGAAGGAGTTAGTCTATGATGGTCCATGAAATAGGTTCTCAATATAGGTGTACCATTATGGGTTGAGCTTCTCTTCTGTGTTTTGTTGGTGGGTTTCACAAGTGCCACGTTTAGGGGTGGTTGCAACATTTAGGAAGCATAGATGGGGTAGTCATGTTATTTGGACAATCTAATACTCCATAACAATGTGTATTACCTCTAAAACTCTTATTAGTATTAGTTTTACACTATGGTCTGGGCCCTTTTAGTTGATCCCATCACTACTATTACTGAGCCCCATAAAGATTGGAGACTCGCACCATGAAATTTTTGGGCATTGTTGAATACATTTTCAGTCATGACACATGGAATCCAATTTTGATCCTCTTTTTATTTTTAAATATTTATTTCAAAATAATAAATAAATTTTGTGTTTAATTGTGGTTAAAATCATGAATTATATGGAAATGTCAATGGATCATGATTCGTGGTGTCAAAAAATGCCCCTACCCCTATAGAATTTGAATCATTCTGAGGGAAAATAATATAGTCTAAAGGTAAATTTCGGGAAATGTAACAAGTTCCAACATTAGATGGTAGGCTATAGAGGTATCTAAAATATCCATATAATGTTTTATTTTTACCAATAAATGGAGACTAGAGGGCATAGCTTTACTTTTGATATTATTATATGGAAAACACTGCAAACATTCTTCTCTTCCATCACAACCCAATTTTTTTTCTAAATTCAGAAATAAATAAGACTTATGGGGAAAACCAAGATTTTTCTTTGGATTACCTTTTCACATTTTCATTGTAATGATTTTTTTTCATCTGTTAATTTTATTGCTTGTTTTTTTTCATACAACACATTAGGTGTACGGACAGTGAGATGAGGGTCAACTATTACCAATTCCCCATTTTTATATTTTCAATTGAGTATTGCTTGTATATTTTTTGGGACATTTGATATTATGAAAGCTAGAATAATGATACTAGTGTTTTAGGATAAAAATCATTGACAAAAATTTAGGAAATTACGACCCAACAAGGCTTCTGGGTGATAATATTTCAAAATTATTTAGATATATGTTGTGGAATCATGATCAATAATAATTTTTCCTAATTCTAAATCTCAGTATATGTTAGTAGAGTAGGTTTATCCCATAGATAATGTTATCGATGGTTGAAAATCTTATATTATGGGATACATTATGTAATGATATTTGGGGAATGTTATTAAAAAGAAAAATGGTGACATCTTATAAATAATGTCATTGTGTTCTAGGAGACTTATGAAAATCTGACTACGACATGTTATAGAATAGTCAAGAAAAGTAGTTCTTAGGAATTCGGACATTATATTACTGATGTCCAATATATTTTTATGGATATTTAGATTTCCTAGGACCATAATGAGTGGATTTTCAAAATGAAAGTGATTGAGAATGACGAGATAGTTTGTATTGGAATTTAGAGATGAATGGGAAACCAATCTTACATGAATTTGATATATTATAATGGGGGAACATTTTTATTAAAGAGTGCCATTTGGGGGAAGGAACCTTCTGGGAATGTGATTAAGTATCATTCAGTTTTATTTCATTTAACCTGAAAATTGAAATTGTAGTTTTACATCATACAACATTAATGTTGTTGTGTAGTTATTCATATTTTGACTAGGACATTTTCAAATGCAGTTTAATTTCATAAAACAATGAAATTATGGAATGTGGTTTAAATTATCACACTATTGATATTTAGGGGGTCATTATATCAGTTCCTTATCATTTCTAGATATTTTAATTAATCTCCCATCCTTGGTAATGTATCTAAGAATGTACCACAATATTCAGGTATTAGGAAGGGAATGTTGTAAGGTAATATCTAAGGATTTATCAATTATAATGAGTGGCATAAGAAAAGTGATCATGGAAATATAGGTGGATTCTCAAGAGGCCAATGATACTAATAGTTGACTAACCCATTTTATGGAATAATTTATGCGAGGTAGTGTTATATCATAGTCAATAGTTGCATCATTTGGCTAAAACACTCGTTTGTGGTCTAGATTATAAAAATTCAAATAGGTCTTGTTACTATATAGTTAGTCATATATGTTTTTAAGAAGTTCAAAATGAAATCACTGTTGGTCGAAGGATGGTTATACTGTTTAGGATTTACCTTTCTAAGGGTTTTTGTATTGGAGAATGTAAATACATGAACACAAAAGAAGAATTCAAATTCCAAATAACCAATGAATTTGTTGAATCTATTCACTATATAAGCATTATCCAAGTGTGGGAAATGTAGTTTTATAAGTTTCAGCTTTTATTCTCAAGACTATAGAATTATGGAATATACATGCAATTGAGACATATTGGACCTATTCGATTATAAAATAATTCAGATAGTGGGGATGAAATTGTAAACCATTATTTCTGAGGTCAATGGATAAAAAGTACAAATATGGGGAAAATATTTTAGGTATGAATGTAAACTGATTAAAATCATAGATTCTGATATTTTTTATTCAAGTCTTATAATGATATTAAAGGATTATCCTAAGGGTGAAGTTAATACTTATTAGAGAACCCATTTTGCGGGCCTTTTTTCAAAAGGCCCATAGGGGTGTATTACAATATAGTTTATAGTGGAATAATATGGATGAAAACACATTTTATGCTATTTTATACAAATCCATCAGAACCATATTATAGAATAGTCATGAAAATAATATTTTTGTATCAATCATTTTATTGAAAAAATATTAAGGAAAAATTATGTAGATCATACTGTTCTAATGATTAATAGTATAACATATTGAAATGATAACATCCGAGAAAAAATGAATCATTTGGAAAATTATCGACCATGATGTGTTTTGTATGATACATATATATATCACATATATAGGATTAGAACATCATTAATAACGTGATAGACCCCTAATGAGGGATCCAAAATTAAAAATCTCCAACATTGATCTTTTCATGTATATATTGGGGGTGTATATTGTTATTTAATCATGTCTACATCTAGGACAAGAGGCCAATGATTTAATTCATATCTCACTAGAATTAAAATCAAAGCACATGTAGTTCTAGAAGTACCATGAAATTTAATGTCACAAAGTCATGATGGTACCTATGCAGTTGAATGTCACATAGTAAGGAAGAAGGTGATTTGATGTGATTCCTAACTGACCAAGGTATATTGTCTGGGCATCACTAGGTATCATGACTTAATAAGAGTCATGCGATAAGTAGTTCTAAAAACAATGACACCCGCCCGATTAAATTCATGAAAGGGGGAAGGAATGGTTTTTTGGATCATGAGATCACACATAGGATGAGAACCAATATATAATTATATTATATATATTTGACTCGTATATTGGATAATGAGATTATTTGTCATAATTTTTTAAATATTCCTAGAATAGAGGATCTTGAAATCACTATGTATCTCAATGGAATTAAAATGAAGCCACACATAGTTTATGATATCCTATTCATTTCAACATCTTTTGGTGAGAATGAAGATGAACCTATAAGGAAGAGGTATTATTTTAGGGCTTTTCCCAAGGATATAATTTTGGAATCACGACATATCATACTAGATTGATAATAATTCCAAACATACTTTTTGAAATACCATGCAGTTTAATGTCATGCTATAATGAAAAAGATGAATGACCATGAAAGAGGGGAAATTTTCAGTTGGGCCCAAATATGGAATCTTGAAGTGAATATGTATTTCACTAGAATGATAATCAAGACACATGTAGAAAATAAAAAAACATAGGGTTTATTACTATTCTACGAGGACATATAGTGTTCTTATTAATGTCATTATCTAGGACCGTGATAAATATAATATGAATTGTTATGATCTACCTACATAGGAAATTCTTATACCAGTCCTCCTATGATAATGTGGTCTATGATCAGTATGATAAGAAATGGATGGAAATTATATTAACATGATATAAAGGAATCATTAATGAATGATAGTGGTGTATAATATTTTGTGGTGCCTGGCCCAGGAGATTTGATCCAAGTGTCCTATGTATATCTTTTTAGAGAAAATACAGTGACATGTGGTTCTTGAATGATTCATTGTTCATCTCTAGACCATGTATATGAACATGTATTTTTCACATATTCTCGTGTATGGTCCAATGATTTGATAACCAAGAATCCCTATGTATCTTTATAGAGAATGAAACAATACAAACATAGTTCTTTAATTCCCCATACTAGTCTGATTCATTCAAATGAAAAGGGGTTTATTTTTCATCATTGGACTAGATATTGGAGACTCTAGTGTCACTATATATCTAATTGAAATTATAATCAAGAACCAAAAAGATCATAAAAGTTTTGATGTGAAGATATGATTCAGACACTGGGAGAAAAGGTGCATCTTCTTTTTCTTAATAGTGGTTGAACCTAGGATGTGAGGTCTGAGTGTCACTACATATCAAATCAAAATGGAAAATTAGCCTCACATAGTTCTTGAAAAGTGTAATGATGTTTATAATCATGAAATAATGTTGTTAAATGTTGGGGAATACACTAATAAATGGGTTCCCATGTGTTTTTCCCATTTATGGGTTTGACTGATGTGATTGGACATTTTAATAGAGATAGAGGCCCATATGTACGGGACTATAAGGTTTAGCTATCTTGGATCATATCATTATGTGGACTAATTAATATTGAATTAGGGGGATTTTAACTGTGTTTTTTAAATTCATGTCTTAATAAAAAATGTTTTCTTTTAGTTTTAGTTTATATTTATATAATCACATGACATTTAGCATATCATCGTGTGACAAGGATGATGATGCCACAAAATTTAGTGTCATTTATCATGGATATTATATAATTTCTTTTAAGATCACATGAACAGACCTTCTATGTATCTTAACGTCTTATAGCTGAGAAAACATTCACATGGTTACCCAAAATATTTCATTAATTATATTGCAATGGTTGGGGTTGTATGGATCTCTCCATCCATTTATATTATGAAATTAGCTCTGTCAGAGTAGACCTTGTGTATTATGTAAGGACCCTACCACATTGGTTTATGATTTTAAGGGATTTTTATACAATCATTATAGTTGTAAGGAATAATATAAGTTCTCCTCACATGAATGAGTGTAGGAGGATCTTCATCTGAAAGTATATCACTCATCGATGTTGATCTTCCTCTATGTGATGAAAGGTATGAAATTGTTTCTCTATCGGTCACTCTAATTATTCATGTTATTTTTTAGATTTATCATCTTTATGTAAGATGTTCTATATGTGAACATAGTGAAATGGGAACTACACATCAATAAGAAATAATTATTCTATTCTATATACCAGTGCGACTAATCATTGATATATCCTCACCTTGTACTCAACGCCGGTGATAACCAGAATTGAGGTCAATCTTCGTGAACCACTATACCCCATATAACTAATAAAATTGGCCATCAATCCTTGGTAGTGGATACTTATTCGTCAAGAACTTGGATCAAGTAATAGAGGTCCACACATAACATCAAGCTCCCATATACCTTCTTGTAATCCAAAATTGGGTCTTCCATGTTTTAACCACTATGACTCACATAACCCTTCCTCTATAAGTCCTTCAACTGTACCTTCATCTCTCGAGGTAATGCAGGAGCCATCCAATATGATGTTTTATATATCAGTAAAATGATATGGTATAGATCAATGAAGAAGTCATCCTATTTATACAAAGGTAATCTTGGAACATCATTGGGAAATTTTTTATTGTAATCCTCCACCTTAGTCGAAAAAAATTGACTCATATCATCAACTCCACCATGGGTATGGCTAGATAACTAATGAGTGATCTACTGCACCCTCTTATGTGAGAGTCCATCCTATACTTCTAGGGTTCTATTTTCTCTAGTGATGGAATAACTGGTTCCATTACTATTGACTCACTGCATTCCTATCCTTAAACAGTCAATCTGAGCATAGACTATAGATAACCAGTACATTCCTTGAATAAAGTCTTAATGCGTTGTGGCTACTACCAATAGATCACGATCGAAAATATAACCTCCAAGAGTATGGTAACACTATCGTTAATAATGTGGGATCATTGGATATTCTATCGTATGAGTTTCTCAGTGTAAAGGTCAAGTCAATGCTTTTACTAAAATATCTAGGTGTCGAATAAGGTTCATGGATAGAAAATAATGACTATAACATGTGTCATTAAAAACTATATCAATAATGGAAAAGACATAAATGATACCTCTAGTAATCCTAGGATCCTTGGTATCAAAAGCCATAATTTCCTGAAGCTAGCATCATCTCTATCCATTATCTCCCTAAGCCTATCATTAACCACCTAGTGGTGGTGTTTGTAGTATATATAACATCCTCCCACACCCTAATTTTTTCTATTCCACATTCATCACAAATCAGACCACCCTACATCACTCTCTTCTTCTACCTCAGCGGTCCCTTGACCATCTCTTGATCATCTGTATATTTGTTTGATAAATCTCATGTTAGATATCCTCAAACACCATATGTGTAATATAACCCAACCCTCTATTGATATTTTTTCACCTTTGGAGCCCCGCACCATTGATCCTATGACATGGAATCACTTGTGATGTTCCTAACATGTTAGGGTCCCATAGACTGCCATTAGCTACCTACTACAGAGGTCTCAACTACATGGTGTGTACTAGTAGCTCCCACTAACAGATTATTCACTTCTAGAAAACCCTCCACCAGTATAGATCTCTCAATTACACCAGTATAAATGAGACTTTTGAAGGATATCATGGATTCCATTATCTCTTATCATAAACCCTTCTCAAAGGTTTTACCCCTGAATAATTGGTCGGAAACCTTATCCATGGTGTATTATGAACGATCATTAATCCTCACCTTGTACTCCACTATAGTCAGACGTCCTGGTAGTATATGCAGAATGTCTTTTGTGCATAATGATCTCAATGTAATAGAAAATAACTCACCTCTAATGATATTATAATAGTATTCCAATGAGATACTCATCTCATCATGTGTCTTGGTCTCTATGTTCCAACATCACCCTACTGAGCCATTAAATAGACTCACGATATGGACTAATATTTGGTCAGAAGGATTCCTCACAAGGAGGAAGACACATGTAACTACCTCCTACCAATCCTCGAATATTGTGGAGTCTATCCCACCCTGATACCTAGGTGGCCACTACCTCTGGACTCACAAAACACATTCATTCTTCATGCATACTTAGTTTATAAGGATGGTATTCACTGATAATTTACGGGCGGTGGTACCACTGGAAAACCACCTGGGGATTCTTCTCTTGTATAGGGCCCTGTACTAATGCCTCGCCACTAGGGAGATCATCATAATGATCATGAATCAAAATCTTGAATGGATGTCTATATGGATTCGTAAAATAAAAAAATAACATCTTCCATGGTCAATAGAGTATTTATGGAGAGAAAAATCAAGAAGGAAATGGAAAACACAACCCATTCCAATATAATGCATGCACCATTATGATTTCCCTAAAAATAGTTTTTAGATATTCCGTGTTAAGAATATGAAATAATAGTCCCAGTGTATGGATTCATTGGTCACTATATTAATACTAGATTCCTTATCCTGAAAGCCGGAAATGGATTTGCTAACACTATTTCCCAAAACAATACTCACAAACTCTTGGTCCTATGTTAGAACCGACCATCGCTCTAATACCACTCTGTCTTGAGATATCCCATCAAGGCCTATTCTGTGACTACCCCAAGAAAGTCTGTAATAGGCTAGGGGTTGGTGACTAGCACTAAGATGAAATTTCCTATAACTGGGAGTCATTTTTCTAAGTACATGTACACAAAAAAATTCTCCAAGAAACAAATTCTAAAATGTAAAAACCCCTACATCATAAATTCATGCATACATTATATCTCATCCAATAGAGAATGGTAGGAATGTAAAATTCACTACACAAAACATGGCTAGAATACAAGCCTACCAAAAATTATAGTCTGTAATCCCACATTTCCAACCTATAGACAATGGTATTGTGACTGATACATGAATACATAGGAAGACCACAACCTTTTATAACTCATAAAGCTCTTTAAAGTCCAACTCTACCTTATACAATGTCAAAAAGGTGCTTTTTTTCAGAAGACAAAACACATACTGGAAAATCCTATGCATGAGTGAGTAAAAAAAATTTCACCATGCCACCTCAGTGCCATATTGGAATACCACAATGGAAATAATACCTAGTAAATACAACGATGGAAATACCACATAGGGTATACCACAAATAAATTTCCACATAGGAAATACAACACAATACATACCACACATGAAATACCATAAAAGAAATCCCACATAGGAAATACCACATAGGAAATACCACATAATAAATACCACAAAGAAATTGTAAAGTCAACTTCTTAAAGGGAATCTCCCATTACTGATATGTCACAAATATCTATATATACTAAATACAATGAGTCACCTAGTCTCTATGAGAAACTGTGTCTTCATGAGACACACAATCTCAATAAGACCCAGTGTCTTTGGGATCCCCATAGTCTCTATGGGACTCATATTACTTCTATGAAACCCATTCATGGGGGGTCAGAAAATATCTATATGTCACGCAAACATTGATAGTCATGTGGTCTTTATGAGACACCCAGTCAATTCATCACAAACATTCACAAGATTCCTCTCACAACATGCTCGTTCTGATATAACCTACACCTCAATCCATTAGGTTGTATGATGACTTATAAAAATCCAATTTAGTATTTCTCTAAAGGAATGTCTCAAGAGTCCCAACATTGTATACGATTCACCAAACAAACAAATGGTGTGAATGTTAAGGGTATTTAAAAATTAAGATGGGGTCCATAGGTTCATGGTCCGATGTGGTAGTTAACCACCTACTATATCCTCCCCCATGGTCGACTGTGCCATAGAACCTCATGTTTCCACAGTGGTTGACCGTAAACAAAGCTAACTTGTTGTCAACCATGGATAATAGTCAAATTAGATGGTTGATCATGGACAAATATGAATGCCACGGTCCGATTTGATCTGGGGTTCTAGCTTTCTCAGCCTGGTTGACATGAATCGCTTTGCCCGAACCCCATCGACATGCCCGATAGTAATTTTATTGGGTCCATCACACATAGGTTGGAACATCTCATGATTTCTGGACCCACTAGGATGGCCAACCCCACACATCCCTCATGGTCTATATGGCTTGTGCACCACGACTGCACCATATAGTTGTTACCCTGCAGTGGATGCTGCATCCCACAACGACCACATGTGGCCTATTCCAATGTCCCATAACTGGCTTTTTCAGCTTCTGTATAGCCTACTCTTACAGCTCCACACAGACGGGCCACTACCATGTGCTCAGTTGGCGCACCGGTTGTCCATTCCGTGGACCACTGGGCCTCTTATAGTTATCAATGATCTGAAAAACCCATATATACAATCATTGGGATGAGTTTTACAATGATCTGTAATTTGTTTCTTTTTTCCCCAAATTTGGGGGTATAATCAGGTTCAAATCCTCCTAGCAATTCGAGCCCCAACTAAGAGGGTCCAACAATATTGATCCCCACAAACGGGTGAAGGGAAAACCACTAAGAACACCATAGGAATGAACCACTTCCTTTTTGATCACCATCCATTCATTCTAATTAGAATTATAGGCTATTTTCAATGATTATAACAATTTTCTATCTCCCATTAAAACCCTATATGAAATTTACATCCTACAAATGATCGAACCATGGATCAGCCTATTCCTTTGTTGGTCTATGTTCATAATAGAGATTATGAATGGGGAAACCAATATGGAAGATTAATTCCCTACATCGATTTGAAACGTTCATTGATGGTGAAATGTTTCATTGTTTTCGTTTACAAGATCTTCTAACTCCATTAGCAAGATGATGCATCATTGGATCTATGATATGTCGTTGTTATTTGGAGTGGGTTATTTATCCTAGATTTAGAGAAATTCCAGGTTATGGAAATAAAAATAAATTATTCAAAATGGATTATTAAAAAGCAAATGGCACTTCAAATTTCTTTATTTTCAAATAAAATAAAACATGATTTATTTTATTATTAAAAACCACCAAAATTTACATTTCACTACTGACCTGAGCTGACTGATGTAAGGCCTCAATCGAGTAAAACACCACATTAGAAACTCCATGGTGGTCTCATATATCAAATATGAGTCATTTTTCATGAGTTATTATTTTTAAAATAAAAATAATTTTATTTAATAATTTATTTTTGGTTATGTTCTTACTGAATTTCCCTTCAGATGAGCCACGCCAACCAATGAATGGTTGTACCTAGAGTAATGCTTCCATTCTTAGTTCAAATGTTCCCTCATATTTTTTATTCAAGAACCTGTTTAATAGATATTAAAAATTTTAAGAAAATTCGTGCACCAATGATTTTAAAAACATAAAACTATTAATGAATTATTTCGGGTACACCTGTCCTCGGAATCACACATTGTCTCATCTCCTGGTTTAAGATGTTAACCAAATAATTTTTTAAAATAAAATCAGGGAAATAAAAGAAATCATTGTAATCCTCATAATTAATATTTTCTAATAAAGATAAATTATATTTTGAACATTATCAATAGTATCAATAGAAAATATTTACTACCACGATATAAGAAAAATAGTTTCCCTATGGGTAATAATAATATGACAATGGCTAGAAATATATAAACCAAGTTTTTCTGAATATTTTTATTTAATTTTCATAGAACGAAGAATTATATTTAAATTATATTTTTTTACTTTAATAATGCTTAAGCATTCATTTTGGTGAAAATTATATTAGGATAAAATAAAAAAACTTTTATTGCTACGTAATATTAAATTTCACTTAAGACATTCCTTTTTATGGATTAATTTATTATCGATATTTATAATAATTTAGTAAAATATATTTTCATAATAATTCATGTTGGACATGAATTATCATATTGTTCTTATGGAATGAAATAAATATTTATAATTATTCAAAAAATGTTATTGTAAAAATAACCCATCATTTCTAAATAACTCTTGATTATGATATAAAATGATAAAATATATTAATTTTAAAAATTATATCTATAAAATGGTTACATTTTTTAGAATCGCCACATTGAAATTATCATAAATTGAATTTTCTTAATTTTTCCCTTTATTCTAGTAATTGGATGGAAATAGGGGGAACCCTGTAATAACCCATAATTATGTGAAATAAGATAAATACAAAAATGAGATGACTAACATTAAAAGAGATTAATTAATACATATTTTGATAATTCCCAACTAGATATCTAAAATCACAATTAAAAACTACAAATATTTGAACATCGAAAGACATCAATAAAGAAGAGGATGAAATATCAAGATATAACATAAGATAATCTTGTCAAGGGATGAATATTCAATTTTCTACATTTCAAAAATAGGTGAAGCACCACAAATGGAATTACAAAAATGAACTCAAAATTGTTTTATGTGTGTATAAAATATGGCACAATGTATCTAGTTTCCCTAAAATTTTAAAAAAAATTGAGGTAACGGGAATAAGTATCATCTTATAACACTCATTTTTTTCTACTGGCTTATGTGTGGAAAATATAGGAATTATGCGAGTCAAATCTATAATCCAAGGGTAAAATTCTATACTAAGGACCCTTTCCATGGAAATCAGTGAATAATAAGTATTAAAAAGATTATACATTGATATATTAATTTTATGTTTAATATGTAGTTTATAAATGAAATTTCTATTATATGAATCATCAACTATATAAAGACTATTATGAAATAGTTTTTCTCTAATGATTTTAAATATATATTTTATGGTTCTAATTACCTATACTTGAGATTTATTAATAAGCTGTTATTTTATAAAATGAAATATTAATGGATTAATAACACTTAATAGGTGTTTGATTTTGGGATAAAGCTAAAGCTTTTATCAATAATTTTTATAAACTAAACCATTGAAATCATTGATTTTTTTTGATGATTTATGTGATTATATGTTTTTTAGGGAAAATATATTACAAGATTAGATATTTTTTATTTCTATCTGATTAGTGATATTTTGGGAGATGTATTATCATTTTAAATTATATATATCAATTAGGATTATTCGATAATAATTCTATGATGTATTTGGTGGTTTATGATAAAGGGTGTGAAATATAATTTGTTGTTAAAACATTCTTTAATTTTGAGGATAATAGTGTAACATAAGTCAATTTATTTAAGCAATGATCTAGTTTAAACCTATGGGTTTAACTATGTAATTTTCGTTATTACATAATTAATGTATTATCTTACATTAAAATAATTTATATATTAATGATAATAGAATAGATTGATATACATTATTATATTATGTGATTCCTTATAAGTTTATTCTATTTCTTTATTTTTAAAAAATATTTCTTGAGTATTAATCATATGGAGAAATATGTGATTATTGTATATATTGAATAATGGATTAAATTTTAAATGTTAGGAATTAATATTTCTTTATGATCGTAGAGTAGATAAAAAACAAATTTTTAACTCAATGAATATAATTTTAAGAAAAAAATGATTCCATATTATAATAATTTTCAATAAAATGACAATATTTTTACTAGTCATGAGATTTATAGTTTTGTGAACATGAAATTTCTATTTTAAATGTTCCCAATCACACTATATTAGCTACTTGGTTTTAGTTTTTTTCTTTAATGTCTTTGATTTCACAACCCCCTACTGTTTTCCTATATTAAAACCCATTTTTGTGATAACCATTATACATCCATTTATCTCTTTTTTTTATATATATATTATCATCTTTATTTTTGATGTGAGTATTCAAAGAAAAATAATTTATAGTTTCAAAAAATTTCCTACCAAGTTAAAATTTATATTTCAATTAATAAATTTTATTAAATGGGAGGAATAATATAGAACCCTATGTTTTTAAAATATAATACAATTTTTTATAACATTTGAGATATTATAATCAATTCCTGAAAAGTTAATGGTTATTTAAATATGAAAATTTTAATCATTCAATTAAATTTCATGTCATTATAAATATTTTAAAAAATATAAAATATATATTTTTCATGAACCATCTTCAATACTTGGTTGACGTGAAATTGAAATAGTATTGACATATCCTAAAGGGAATTTTTGATCTATAAGGGTTTTTGAGTGGCACCTGGAATTTTAAAAAACAGATATGGGAAAACATACATCCATATACATTGTTGATGAAGACAATAAAGATAGTATGTATTCATAAAAAACTCTACAGGGATTAGTGTAGTAGATTTAAAATAGGTAAACAACCCAAAATTACTACAATAATTATGCTGAAAATAATATAATTACATAAGTCCCAATAGAAATAAATTTCCAAGACCTATTGATCAACATAAAAAACAACCATGTGGAACCATACCCTTACAAAATCATGGAAAAAGATAATTTAGAGTCACATGAATACACATATTGGGTGTGATGAAAATTCCTAGTAGGGTATCCACATATATTCCATAATAATATTATAACATTTAATTAACGAATTAAAAAATTTAGGTTAAAAACTAGCAACTGGATTTTAGATATTAGTTAAAATAATTCATGATTTACATTTAAAATTATGGAAAAACCTTAAAAAATGGCTTCACTAACATTTTTTACAACCTCATTAGTCATGTAAAATAGTTTACCAACATTGGAAGACATTTATATTTAATATATAATCAAGTGAGTAATTTGGTCATATATTAAAGGTACGATTTCTCCTAGATGTGATATCCTCACACACAATAAATAGATCATGTAAATATGTGTATACACATTTCCTCGAACACTGGGCAAAGGAGTCTTGTCACCATCACATTGGGGATGCGACTTACTACACACGTTCTATTTTTATTGTAAATATTAAAAGTGTGTTATCCAAATAACTTACAACCTAATAAGGATATCATGTTCTCTAGTACAATAAATTAATGGAAATTTATTTTACATGTATTTGAAAAAAAAATTATCCCATTTAGCAATTTTAAATGTTCCAATTATCTATTTAAAACTGAAAACACATGTTTTTAATCAATACAAAATATTTTCAATGATAAAATCCCCTAGTATTTATCAAAACCATTTCACTATATTTTATCAAATACAGGCTTGAAATCAATTTCAAATTTCAATTCTATTATTATAATGAAATAATAAAAATTATACAATTTTATCAGTTTATCAGACGCACTCAAATTTAGTGGAATAATGCTTTTTCACAATTTCATTACAAAAATCCAAATTTCACAATCAAATTTCTAAATTCAATAGAATTGGGGTTTAAAAAGACTAATTAAAATCAGTTAAAGTAATTTACTTTAAATCAATGAAATGAATTTGAAATCATTAAATTCATGTATAAATATTTTTTCCATCACAATAGAGCCACATAACATTCTTAGAGGAACACAATGCATGAAAAAGAGTCCCCTGACCAGAATGAATGCACAAAAGACCTAATAAATCATTATATAAACAATATTGGATAACATAGAATTTGTATCTATCAATCAACTTATGTTCTATCAAAATTCTACAAAGAATAGTGACGGAGTTAAAGAAACATGCTGAACACTAACCTTGTGAGTCACCCCTCAATAAAAATGATGGTCAGTCCACGATCGAATCAAACTAAAGATGTTTTAGGGCTTCAAAATCACATTATTATGGCTCTTGGGTTGTGTGTAATGAAAATTGATGGGGATAAAAATAATAATAATCCAAGATACCTATTAAAAAACAACTATAAACACTTTATATGATGTATAACCAAATTAAACATCATGTAATTGAATAATCCAAAAAATCACCAAAAAACCCCATCACCATATGATAAAATTGTATTTAATTAATTTTATAGAATTAATAAATTGTGTTACCCTTACATTCCATAAAAATTAATATAGAACTACAGAACATGGTGATTTTAATTGACAATTAAACAAATATCTAACTTCATCAATATATGTATCCTTCCAAATCGTTCTCAACCCTACCATGGAAATTTAAAAGGAAATATGCATATAATTTTTTATATTGTACTTTATTTAGATGGTATCATCATGTCAAATTCTCCACATAATAAAAAGTTTCTTCCCCATGAATGCCTATCAAGAATCTTCTATATCAAAAGGTCAGTCCTCTTTTCATTCATCAGTTACTTGCACTCCCATGTATCATAAAAATGAGAATTGTGCTTCTAGAGAACTAGTACCAAATGTATTTCCCTCCAAATAAGTAAAATGGTTTATAAAACAACAACCTAGACTACTAATCCAATCCTATATAATTTAGGATCTAACTTAGGATCAATCCATATATGAATATATGATTTATAAGACAAATACTTCAATAGCTAAGATACAGGGAACATGTAATGTCTTGACCATAGTTGTGAGGGAAGTTAAAAATTGTATGAAAATCTCCCCACATGATAAGAAACCTAAATTTCTCTAACAAAATTATGTATATATATCCTCTACCTTTAAAGACATTGAAGACCCAACTATGGTAAATCTTACTAGAACACATGGTTACAAATTAAATTTCCTACATCGTGTGATAAAGATCAACATATGATCTATATCAGCTTTGTGTCAACAATATCCTAAAATATATCAATTAAATATTTATTGTTATATATTGATCCAATATTGGTCAAATAAATTAACCTCAAATAGTATCCAACCAATACAGTAGAGATATATAGGTCCTGTTATTCATTGTCTCAAAAGGATCCATTATGATCACTAATTTATAACTATTATTATAAAAAACTTCAACCAATCCAATATGGAATCCCAAGATCTACCAAGGTCAATAATAAAAGAACATATCATATATTCCAGAATCAATATAATGATTTCTTTTTGGGTCATTTGAATGAACATATTATTCCAAACTCAAATGGATATGATATCCCAGTTCCCCTTGAAGGCCTCTCCAAAAATGAGAAGTTAACTAAGGATCCCTATTAGAGTCTATAACATATGGTACCCTATGAAAATCATGAATCTATTTCACAATTATATTTTCCAACTCCTCAAATTTGGGTGTATCACAAATGGGTATAAAGTGGGATATTTTTCCAAATGATTGATCATAAAACATCTGATGTTATTCTTCCTCTAGGTATGTGGAAGCCCAAACACAATTTTTATTTAGATATGTTACAACTTACTAGTAGGATCTTGATGTTGATGAAGAGAAACTTATGGTTTCCAATGCTCGACCATGTCCTATTGGCGCGTATAAAAAAGAGATAAAAAAAATCATAAATGCCTTATCTCATACCGGACCACCAAAATTTACATTGCATGATATAGAATATCATCATGGTTTCTAGGTGCATTTTCAATATGGGGTTATTGTAATCCCTCATTACATTTTATCATACTTCTAATGAAATAAAAAATCGATACTCATAAACACTAATTACCTCTTTGGATAATATATAATAAAAAATATTCTGAATACCATAAAAATAGTATCTAATAGTAAAAAATATTATCGTGATTCTTATCCTGGAGAGTTTATTTGAGAATAGTGGTGACCAATTGATATTTTTCAAATAATCCACCACCCATGATTCCTGGACTAAAATAAATAAATATACAAAGAGATCCCTCACATTCAACTCTTATGAAGACACTTTTGTGGTATAGGTCACAATATTCATATACAAAGCATCCCGGATTAAATTCCCTTTCCATTGAGGTATATGTGACGTCGAATTCAAAATACTATAGGTATTGTACCCAATTTCTTTAGTAGAGAATCAATAATTTTTTTTGATATTATATATCTCATCGTTTTGTGGTCTAAAAATATGACAAACATTTCTCCATAAATGTAATACTGTCAACTATGAAGAATGATCATCCCTTCTATAAATTCAAGGTCACGAGTTGAATAATTATTATCATGTGGCATTTGATAATGATATTTAAACGAAATTATATGATAATCATGCATTATAATTAAGCCCAAACCTGAACCAAAAGGGTCGCAATACAAAACATATCCCTACTCATCCTCTCAGAGTGTCTACACTAGAGTTGTAGATATAATATATTTTAGCTCACTAATTTTTTTACATATTTCATACCAAGAATACATTATTACATTCCATGTTATTGTAGGAATCAGAGATCCAAATTGGAAATGATATTATATAAAAATTTGTAATACCCAAACTAGAAAAAAAATATGGTTCTCAAAAAAATATGGTTCTTGCCCCCGAGTAAAAAAATCATTCTAAGATAAAAATACAATATTTGGAAACCATTTACCCCATGAAATTTACTTCCAAAATCATGAAATCCCATTTTTGAATTCTTCTAATATAGGTGGGGATTTCTCAATAATTACATCACTTCAATTAGATAGCACACATGATCCTCCTCAAAGATAGAGTAAAGGAGGATTTATTTAAAAAAATATTACCACAAAACATAAGGATTCTCCTAGAAAATCAATTTAATTAATGTTATGAAACCTAAATCATAATTGATCTAGCCAAATTGCATGACCTGGTATTTATAATGGATGTACAAACTCAGAAAGGTGGTTTTCAGAACATCAAATTTTTTTCCTCATATTATGGTAACTAGATCAATGCTAGATTATCAAGAACCATTTTTAAAAATTCCACTAATATAATAATCTTCAAAATGTTAAAATGAATACATGTTCTTTTCTATAACTCTGCTCAATTTTCTGTAGTCAACATAATGGAGAAGTGAAACATCATCCTTCATAACAAATAAAATTTACGCTTCCCAAGGTGAAATAGTCTGAAATACAAATTATTTATTTATAAGATATCATATCTGAATTTTGGAGTCATTTATTTTATATATTGATAGTAGGTTAAAATTTATTCACATTGGTTCAGTACTAGGTATGATTTTATAGAAAATTATACCTCTCATACTTATGGGAAACTAGAGAAGACAGAATGAAACATATCATGAAACTCAATGGAAACTTGTGATAGATAAATGTTCTATGATTATTGATCAAGATAAATATAATTCAATTATATTAAATTTCCCAAATCCAAATAAAAATTCCCGGTTCTACACTACATCGGTTCCCAGTCTCCTTGAATGATTTGAAAAACCCCATTGGCTTTAGTTAATGTGACCCATTAGAGATAAAAATAAATTTCAGATATAATGGGTTTGAGATAGTATATTAAAAATATGATGTCAAGAGTTTCCATATCTGGAAACAAAAACACTATGAAAGTTCAAAATTATTTATGGACAAATCAAAATAGGTACTATAGAGACCCTTCTCTCTTTTTGTTCCAAGGGTTTTACTAACATCAATCCTATAAAAAAATCTTTGTAGATAGATTTAGTATATCAAAAATATAGGATGAATGAAATGAATGAAATAGACAACAATTAAATAAAAAAGTCTCTCAAGAAAAGGATACAGTAATTGTACCATTCACAGTCATAGGACCCATATGTGATTACTTTAGAGACTCTTCCACTATATTAATAAGAATATATCTTGATGGATCTTTCTAGAATACTTTTATACAATCATCATATGATTTTATAATGTTTTTGGAGGATATTATGATATTGTTCTACTGTACATTGTAAAAGGTTATGGATAAACATATAAATGGTTCTTCAACATCCATAAGTGACACAGTTATTCTGTGCCTTATTAAAAACATTTGTTGAGTTCCTAGTGTTAATACACTAGAAAAAAACATGAGAGACTCTCCCATGCACAACATGAGTTTTAGAATATCCCATCCATTTATATATACTATGATAATCAGCACTCATCCATTTCCGTGAGAGGAAAACACTTTTTCACAAGGATGAAAAGAATCTGCCACCAACTCTTACTTTCCATCCATTTCCATTTCAACCATAACAATTCATCTAGAACATAAACATAAAGAGAGAAAGGTATTAATAAAATATGAGAATGAATATCAACCTGATGTCCTAACAATAACCCTCATGTCTTCATCCTGTCATTTGGTACTACCTCATGTGAAAAATGTACTATTTGAAAAAAAATATACATACTCTGTCATAGTTTTGTCATCCTGTACAAGTTTGAAAAAAACTAGAACCATAGATTACAACATAAAATCCTGATATACATGGTCAGTGAAAATATCCTTGATGTATTTCCATTCTAATACCTCATATTTATTCATCATCACTAATGCCTCCCACTATCACCTGGTTAGTACCTCCATTATAAGGGTAGAGCACTTCACTTTTATATCATTAGGTGTCACCAATATATCCAAAATATGCTCTATCTGGCTTTAACGTTCCCCAGACTATTGAGGATAATTGGATCATTTGAATACTGGTGGATTCATGTGACAGAAATCTATATAAAATTTCTAAATAACATCCCTATGAGGATCCACAACTATAGCATCAATGGGAACTGGTGCAGGTGCCTCTCCTAGATCTTGGATAGTACGCCTGATCACCTCTACCTGACTTCTGTCCACGTAAGGATTTTTTCACAATAGTTCATCATAAAGTTCCTCCCTGATCTAGTTTCATGTCTTCTAAATAGAATTATTGTACACAACATCACTAGAAAATGACAATGACAACATATTAATACTCAAGATTGAGAAACACTAAATTTGAACCCCAGTAGACATGATCATAAGATATGAATTTCTATCTATCCAAATAAATATCATAGAAAAAGGTAATATGAAATACTCAAGATATATTTCCCAAACCACATATAGTAAATAAAGAATATTTTAAATGAGAGATGACCAAGGTTTCAATCACAATTAGCTCTTATGAACCAACATAAATACACAATTTCATATTAACCTCAAGATGAGAATATAAACCTAGACATATGATTCAACATTTTCTTGAACCTTCCCAGGTACCTGGGTAACATGAAAACAAATCTAGTCCTAACATCGCATAAAGGGAATTCCCAATACACATAGGTTGGAAACTATCATATGAAATCATAAAAAACAATAGTTGAAATTATTTTTTCAAAAAAAATTACATAAGTAGATAAGCATGTCAGTATTCATTCAAAAGGGAAACTCCACATGTATATTTATACCAGAAGACAAACACATAAACAACCAATCTATACCATAGAAAATTACCCAAAAATAGTATAACTACCAATGCCCCAGTTGACACAACATTCAAAGCCCCTAGGATTAAAATATATGACCACCAAGTGGCACCCAACCCTTACTTTAACATGTAAGAAGATAATCTTCAATCACAAAAATGAATAATTCGACTGTGATCTTAAATCCCAGTGGGTTCTAACCAATGATTCCATAATAGGATTACAACAATTTATTAACCAATTAAATATTTCAATATGAAAGTAACCTGTATTGTAGTTCATATAATAATTAAAATAAATCATTCTTTATATTTCAAATGATGTAAGAACATTAAACAAATAGATTCACAATCAATTAATATAAAACATTATATATAAATTCATTATTAATTTAAAATAGTATACAATTATTAGAACACTCATATTTCTAATATATAAATAGGTGCTCAAAATTGTTATTTTACAAAAGCTATGATTCTTCCCTGCTATTAGATCCTCAAACATTTTAATGTGATCACGACAATATGTGTGTACACACATCCATCTCACACTAAAAAAGATTATTCTTCACTATCCTAACTTGGATGTGACTTGCTACAGTAGGTTTTTTCTGTTGTACAATTTCAAAAGGGTATTATCTACATTACTAAATAGATACCTAGGATTTTATGTTCTCCTGCATAATTAATTATGGGAAATTAATTTTGAAAACTGTTTAAAAATTAAATTAATCCCATTCCCCCATTTCAAAAGTTCATATTTTCTTTAAAAACTGAAAACCTTGTTTTTAAATAAAACACGAATTTTCCATGATCAAACAACATTGATCATATTATAAAAATTTAATACAATCTCTCAAATAAAAAATTGAAATCGATTTCATCAATTAATTTCCATAATATAAATTCAAAATTTTAAATTTTATAGTTTTCCACTAGTTTCTCATAATACCCTAATTCAACCAAATTGGGGGTTTTATTTATTTCATTTCAAAAAATCAAATTTTAAATTCAAATACCAAAACTCAATAGAATACGGTTCTAAATAAAAGAATTGAAATAAGTCCATGTAATTTATTTAAAATCAAATAAATGAATTTAATTAAAAAAATTCATGGGTAATAATATTTGTCCATTATAACTGAACCAACTACGTATCTCATAGAAACACCATGACCACAACATAAAAAAAAAATATTGAAAAATGAACTAAAGATATAATAATTCAACATACTTATTAATAAATAACAATCCAAGAATTGAATGATGTGTAACCCATTTACCCAATGTGTAATTTAAAAAACACAAAATCACTGAAAAACACGTATAAATTTGATGAAATAAGATTTAGTTTTTATTTAAGAATGTGTAAATTATTAAACAATATTACGCAACAAGTAAATACCTAGTATACTTCAATAGAAGTAGTTTTTATGGACAATCCAATAAATATATGACTTCACAAATATAAGAATCTTGCCAATCCATTCCCGACACTAAGCATATAAACAAAAAAGGAAAATAATGACATGTTTTTAAATAATAAAATTTAAAAAGGTGAAATAATGTTACACAATATATATATTTATTAAATGTATTTTTAAATTAATTAGAAATAATCATTCCTTTTGATTAATTCTAATTGACATATCAAAAATAAATTTTAATCAAAAATATGTTTTCCTATAGAAAATAGATTATAATTTATTTCAATAATATTTATAAATTTTATTTGAAATAATTTACTCTATTTATTATATCATATTATCAATATTAACTTACGGTGAGATTTTGAGTTTTTTTAGATAAAATAATTTTTTTCAGTGGATATTGACAAATAAAATTTAATATAAAATTGTATTTTCTTTGTTTAGATTAATTTAAATAAAAGTACTAATATTCTTTTATTTTTAATTATTAGTAAAATAAATAATATTTATTAATATTAACTTCAATAAATTACCTTTAAATTATCTTTATACTATATTTTTCGATATTTTTATTATTAGGATTAAAAACAAAATTTTATGAAAGATTTTAAAAATGAATATTGATCCCTATTTATATTAATTAAAATAACAAATAATGATAGATGATATATATAAATTTTATATATTTTATATCTAACTTTTTGAATTTAGATCTATATAAGGAATAATACTTGTAATAGTGTTGAAATAAAATCATTATTTCGTAAAAAATTTTTTTAGAGAACTACATTCTATCATGCGTGCAAGTATTATATTAAATTAAATTATTGAACCTATATGAATTTATTTTGATAAAATTGATTCCATATATATACTCAAAATAATTAATAATTTTCTATAAGGACAATATAATTTTTAATCAAAATGAATATAAATTTTAGTAAATAGGTATTATAATTTAATAGTGAAATATTATATTTATGGGTAAAAATAATTTAACAAAGACTATAAAATGTTCTATCTAATAGAATGAGTATTTATATTAAATTTTAATATAATCTATAATTATATTTATTCCTTATTGTTTTTAATTTATTAATTATTTGTAATCAATTTGTTAATATTTATATTATTATATGATAAAAAAATAATGTTATTATGTAATATAAAATTTTGATTAAAAAATTTATTTTTAATAATTAATGGTTAGTATATATAAATAATATTTAAAAAAATAATTATTAATAAATTATATTAAATATAATTTTTGATATAATTTTTTTTAAAGTCAAATTTAATTTTTACATGGGTTTGGAAATTGTTATTGTAAAGAGAATAGTATTTCTAAAAAAATGTAGATTATATTTTATAAGAACAAATTTTTATAATTAGAAAATTTTTATTATAATGTGACTATTATTTTTTGAATAATTATATTGATATTATCCTACTGGATTATTTCCTAATTTTTTGAGAGAGTCAAATTTTCGGGTAAAAAATAAAAATGATATAAATATATAGTGACCATTATGAAATTATAAAAACCATAAAATGATGTAATAATTTTTATAAAAGGAATAATTTACCAAATATATGATTATATTTTAAAATAATTATATATTTACTTTATTTTTAAAATCTTATAAATCCTATATGGATCTTCCAATGCCTATAACATATTTTTTGGTTCTAAAATCATATATTAAAGACATGAATCACTTCCACATCAACAACGATATTATTTTAATTATTTAAAGGCATCAAATAGTAAAATAATTAAATCCAATCAACTTGGGAAGAATCAATTTTTACAAAATAGGGATTTGTTTGTGGTTATAATTACATTATTATATGGTGTCCAAAACCTATTTTTGGGAAATAATAAAGTATTACCCACTCATTTACAATATATCCCACCCAATATCCCATTATTCGTCACTAAAAAACCATGGATCACATCCATATGCTTCAATCCCATCTACAGGGTTCTCTCAGTCTTCTCGTAAACTCTCATGAAAAACCTTCCAACTTTTGGATTCGCCTATTCAATGTATGTTACCACCCTCTTATGCTATTAATTGATGTAATTTTTTTTAAATTGGTATTTAAAATTTGAATTCGTTATATTTTAATTCATTTATTTACATTAAATCAAAGTAAAGTTTATTTTTTAATTATATATCACTACTAAACCCTCATTTTTTTCATTTTCTTAAGTCGTTGCAATAAAAAAACTTTTGTAAGGGATCTCCCACCAGCCTATTTATTCAAGAAACAAAAATATGGTATATATCTGAATTTTCAATTGTTTATGTCGGGATATTTTCATCAATATACCCATGTTAATTAATTTATAAAAGAGATACCTCATTAACAGTCATTAATCCATCCCATGTATCTTTATTTCCACTAGTTACCATGTTGAAAATTATAAAGGGAACATCTACTTTTCTTATTTGTTCAATTATCTTTTTTATATTCCCACATTATGATGATGAAATTTCCCCACTATTTTCCATGACAAACTAGTTTATATTGAATAACCATATAAATTTCTTATTAAGGTATAAACCTTTTTGAACATATTCCTCATTATAGGGGTCTTACATGTATCTATTATACATTCCATGATCATTTAATGAAATATAAAAATGAACAAATCCATGTTGTTTAATCAGTGTGGAACACATAAGCATGATAATTAAATAAAAGTGAAATGTGCAGCAAAATTTTTATATAACTCCTTTGTATTCGGTAATATTTTAGAATCATGAAAGGTCATCCAAGGGATTAGTGAGTTATCATAATCAGCAGAATATTTTTTTTCGTCATGAAGACCTAGATGTTACCCTTGACCCATGTTTTTGATGATGTGTTTTAGGATGTTTCCACATTTTCCATTTTTCCTTTATGTTATCATAAAATATCATTCCATAGTTTTCTGGTTTATATTTCTCAACGATTTTATGTCTCATTGATATTCATGTTTTATCACATGAATTACTTTATTCATGATATTACTTTTGATTACCTTATTAGTCTTTACAACTCACCCCATTCATTTTTATGTCCCTAGGTTACCCAATGGAGTTTTAAGTACAATATAATAACATTAAAATTTAAAGTATGTTTTCAATAAATTTTTCATATCCAAGGATTTATGTTGTTATGTAATGTACCTAAATCCCAATGAAACAATAATTCATGAACATTCAGGTTTAATTATCTGTAATGTTATGTGATAAATCACAAATTAATGTGTAATAAAGATTTGTGTTGTCATAATTCATTTTAAAAAAATCCACCCATATTTGGTGTGATTGATAGCTTGAACAATAATATGTATGGTTTAATATGATGAAATATATAATTAATTTTCATTGTACCCAATCAAAGCTAAATATGATGTTTACAACCAATATGATTGATGATATAGAATTATAATAGAAGGATTTGGATGTAAAACCTGAATTGGATGAAGGAATTATAAGTGAATATTTTTAAGAATATTTAAACCAATGATTATATCCTCACATATTCATAATACTATTACAACACACTTCATAAATTTTATGTAGGTGAATATTTATATAATAAACTATGTGGATAAATCATTGAATGTAGTCTGATTTTCACTAAAGGTTGTTATAAATGTGTCCTTGAAGGAATACATATTAAATTTTGGGTTAAAACAAAATATTCTATAAAATATTATTGTACTTTTTTTAAATAATTATACACAGATGTTTCCTATACATGTAGTGAGAAAAATAGACAACTTGGAAATCAAGGTCTATGGAACCATGATTATTCATATGTGAAATAGTGGGAACTGTAATGATGGAAACAAGGGAAGGTAAGACATCTATTCTTAAGGGGGTGATATAACTAAAATTAGAATGTTGGATTAGTTGACATGCGTCACTGACCGGTGAGTAAACATGTATTTTTTAATTGTGGTTCTTAAGAATACATAAAATGATATTTTACCAAAACATATATAGAATGAAATAATTGAATGTTTTGGGAAATTTTTTTCACTATTTTCACATTCTTCTATATTAATGTTCTATGGAAACATCTCATGATTTTTATGAATCATATTCTTAAATTTTATTAGAGATTTAGACAATTTATCACTAATAGAATTATGTAATACATAGTGATTCCAAGAAAACCATGAGTCCTCTAACTGGTATAATATACATATTGTTGCAAAAATCGAAGTGCGATGAGTATGAAATTTTATGGAATTGGAAAAGTGATCGTATATGATTAATATGGAAATTAGTTCATTATTCATAAAATTCTATTTAATTATAAACTTATTGTATTTATTGATATGATCTCATCCCATTCATTTATATATTCTTGTGTCATTAGTATTTTGGATTTACACGTTGAGATGATTCCTTCTATTTTGAAACTAAAAACACCTTTGGTAAAATGATAGTATCAAGAATTTAAATGATCACCATGTTCAATAAGAATATATTTGAATAATTTACTATTGGATTTAACTTGGATTGATATATATTTTTATGAAATAGGTTTGAGAATGGATTGGATGGAAAAAATTTTGTACCAAATTGGTTGTTAGGCATGGAAGGTGAGTTATGAATCTTTTTGTGGTGTTAGATATCTATATAATGGAGATTATGATGTAGATACAAGAAGGGAAGGACACTATTACTGGTTTATAGAATTATATCATATGAGTTAACATTGTTTTCTTTGTCATATATATAAGATATTTAAAGAGGGAGTTTTCAATCATATCAGACTCGTTATTGTGTGTTTTTAATAATTTTTTTTGGATTAACAATCCACAAGTGGTTCTAATTTTACAATTTATCATTAAATATAGACTATTCTTATTTTAATATCATATATTTATATGAAAAAATAGAATTTATAGAATTGGAGGATCATTTGGAAGAGTTATAATATAATCGGTCATCAAATCGAGTATGTCTATTTGTGCATCCCAAATTCCATTTATGAAGAATAAGTGCAACATTTGATTTTTTTAATGGTAATTCCTCTTCATATATTTAAATTTTTCATTATGTAAAATGGATATATAAAACATATCCACTTTCTATGTTTAATGTTTTTGTAATTTTAAATACCATTATGGATTTTTGCTATTACTAATATATCTATTGAAAAGAGATCACATTATTAGTATAAATACAAGGCTTTAACAAATCAAATTTACTCAAAAAGTTGAGGTGATAGCATCATCAAATATAAATTTTTAATAACAAGACCATTTTTTTGATCTTGGAATGTATGTAGCATCATTGGGATTAACTCTTGACTAATTCGAATGTGAGATTCAACACCTTAAGCTTGAACGGAACCACCTACGTGGGAAGTAGAAGTTGATAGAGATTACAACTAAAGTGATGTTATCTGATCCACCCCAAAGAGTCCATCACCATCGCATAGGTTTCCCTTAGGCCATATTCTACTGTTATAATGTTTTATGCAATAATACCGTAACATTATGATTATGTGCATTATTTATATATAGAACAATGAATATAAATTCATTTTATTATTGTTACTTTGTTATTTTTTTAATGTAAAACTATTATTTTTAGTTAATATTAAACTATGAAATATATATTTGAATTAATGTAATTTTAATTAAATATTATATTAATAAAATATTATTAATAAAATAATTTTTATTAAATATAAATGATAGTATATAATTTATGAATTAAATTGTTATTTTATTTAGGTTCGAAAGATGTTTTTATCACACCCATTAAATTTAAATAAAAGTATGTATTTATTGTAAAAAATCACATATTTAGAAAAAAAATTAGATCAAATTAATATTATTTTTGGAATGAGGATTTCAAAATTACAAAACATATAATTCGTCATAATTTTCTGAGACAATCATATTTTTGGGTATAAATTAAATTTTGTTTAAATATATATTGTGTATATTAAATTTCAATAACCCAATAGTGATTTAATAAAATACTAAATATTATATTTTTAGAAATTATATGTTTTAACTTAAAAATAATGTGATATTAAGGTTTATTTATTTATTTTTCAATGCTTTAGTGGACCCCCCAGACTAATAAAACATTTTAACATTTTAAAATGATTCCCTTAAAGGTGTGACTAACATCCACATATGGAAGCCTAATATTTTAAAAATCCCAAACATTTGACATATAAAATAATTTTTTCCACTCCCATTTTTTAAAAACCATGGGAAAAAACCATTGGTTGGTTTGTGGTTTTGATTAGTTTAATTTGTGGTGTCCAAAACCTAAGTAATATAAAATTCCCCCCTTTTCCTATATAAAACCACTCAAGATCCCACTTGTCTTCAATAAAAACATTTTGAGCTCAACCAGAACCTTCTTTCATGTCTGTATAATCCTCTCAAGGAGTCCCAAGCTCCCACAAAGTCACTCTCATGCCTCTCTTAAGCCATTGGAAACACACATCCAAGTAAGGGATTTCTTCCTTTCTATATTTTGTTCAAATTTCATTATATTGTTATACAATTTTTTTTTCAATAAAAAATGTTGGCGTATTATTTCACACCTTCCCCATACTATAATAAATATTTTTGAATTATGATATACCTTTTTCCTATCATTAATTACTCTCAAACACCCATGTTACCATGTGTAAATTTCGTAAGAAATTTCTCTCTTCTGATTGTCTTTCATGAAATTCATCTAAATTTTTCATATAAATTACATTAAATATGCTGGGATATATAAACATATTTCCCCCTTACGGTCCATTCTTTTTACATATGATGAGATACACCTTTATCTCTCATCAAACATTTTTATGAATTCTAATGTCAGGTCATTGTGCAACTGAAATTGCTACATGATTCCTCAAGACAATGTCATTTTGTAATGAATACCATGCCCATTTCAATATCTATAGTATTAACCTATAAAGTAATTTTCATATTGGTTAAATAGTTTCATGTATTAATTTCAAATTACTATATCATTGAATAAGTGATGATGTTTATAGAATAGATTTTGTATAATCTATGTCGCTCACTTATGCATGAAATAAAATTATTAAGAAGGGTGAACCATGATAGTGCTCCAGTGGAATGAGTAATGATTTGTATCATGATATTTAAATTAAAATGAGTGTTTACTTTTACTAATTTAAATTAAATGAGGATTTAATCATTCTCCATGTGTAATGATCCATGGCTCATTCTAATATCATGTTAAATTTTGTTACCACATTTCCATGTAATGATAATCAGGATATATCATGCATTTATGTTCATGATTCTCTTGTGCTCCATTAATATTTCTATTTCCTACCATATACATTATTCTTCATGTTATGATTTGTTTACTCCATTACTAGGCATTATAGCTCACCCTTTTTTATTCATTTCCTCAGGTTATCCCATGCAATGCTAAGTACGACGAAATGTTGTGGACATGTAAAAGTAGTTTTCAATAAAGTTGTAGTGTTTTATATTCTATGACTTATGTAATGTTCCTAATTTCCCCAGAATATAGACCTCTCGATCCTCATAGTTTTATTAAGTTCATGATTATGTAATAAATCATGATTATGTTTGTAATAAATAGTAGGGTTGTTAAATTGAGGATGGGTATCTTTAGATTTATAGATATTATAGTAGTTTTACCATGTTACACTGTTGGATTTTTATCCTATTCAAAACATTACCGATCTATTGGATCAACTAAGGTGACAACAATGTTTCTATACAATTAAATTTAATTGAGGATATAAACAACTATGAGATGGGAAAGAGGATATTCCAAAATAATCATCCTAAATGTAGATATTAAAATTATGAGTTATTTTTATAGCTTCTTGTCTTACTAATTCACCAGTTATCTTCATAGAATTGACGAATATGGTACTTAAAAGGCATATACATTACTTCTTGTTCATGTTTTTGGATAATTTACAAGTTTTTTCTAGTAAAAGGGTATATCTTTAGTATCACTTGGATATATAATTTAATATATTATTTGATAATCTTCTTGTATTACCCATTATGAAAATGTTATTTTTGGATACATGAGGTACATTAACCTGGACATTTAATTTATTTATAATGTGTTTCTATATATTATAAAATAATTGATCTTATTATCTATTAGAATCCACTAAACAATGCCGTTAAGATATATAGTTTCCACAGGATGGAAGGATATTATAGATAATTTATATCTAAATTATCATGTTTGGAAGAAATGATGGATTTGGAAAGGAAATGTTTTACATTATAGTGGAATGTTGTATTCTAGAAACCCTTACAATTGATTACAGTTAGACATAAAATATCTTCTATTCAATTATTTCTAGAGTCTGGATTAGGATATGTAATATATGTTAATGAATTGAGATCGAGGATTATATTTTTTTCATGTTAGGGGATCATGTTGGTTATTATGGATCAATGTAGTTTTATTTTGATAATATTATCTAAAAACACATGATTTTTAATAGAATATTGTAGTACATGCAAAAATGTCAGGGCATCATTGTCTTTCTAGTAAAAAATTCATGGTTTTTATGAACTATAAAATCCAGAATCACATTTTCTGACAAAGAAATATTAATCAAAGGAAAATAAGATGGATGAAATAAAATGAAATGTATGAAACTGTCTTGATATGAAAACATGGTTACAGAAATTATGTGGAAGATGAATTCAGAAGGAATTTTTATTATATGTTGGCTAAAATGGATTTAGTACAGTGGTGATTAATGCTAATTATTGCAGAAACTCACCTAGATTGTGCTAAATATGGTAAGGCTAACACATTAATCCTAACATTATATGTTTCTGATTTGGTTTATCACATGTAATTGGTGTAGAAATATAATCCTAAAAAAGTTTCTATGTGGTTAAAAATCAATAATGTGGATATCATTAAGGGGTGGAAGTTGCAAGAGAATTTGGGTTTACAGTTTTGAGATGGTTTCGTGGTACCATTTGAATCCCAAAAGAAAATTTTATATATTTACCACCATTTTAATTGTCCTTTCATCGAATAATTAAAATAATGTAGATATAAATTCATGAAAATATTAGGTTGTTTGGCCTAAAAAGTGTAGTGTTGGTTTTTTTGAGATGGATCACATATTTGTTGTAAGAGGTGGATCACCAATATCCAGAGATAATGTTGTAGTAGATACTAATTATCATGTTCAATTAGGATTATATGGACATGTTTTATAGAAAACTTCTACCAATAATCTTTTTAAAACAAGATTCCATATGGGTTACAATGGATAAAATCGTGAATTCACATCATTTTATCTCTATTTTTGAATCTCATATGGTAGAGGACACAACCAAATTCTATATCTGAGAAGATGTAAACTGATATTTCATTACTATCTCTATATTATAATAAAAATACACATGTTTAACATCTAATTTATTTAGAAATACGTACATAAATCCATTTGGGAATAGTTGAAAAGGCTCATTGATTATCATCCTCAAATGAATAGTAATTATAAAAGGACAATCAAATAATTGAATGACATTACTATTGGTTGTGTAATAGATTTTTCTTTATAATTTTTTGACAAAAAAACATAGTTAGTTCTCTTATTTAAAATATTTTATTACGATTCCATACATATAGATCAATTTGAAAACTTTAACTAGAGTCTTTATAATTTGTTCAATTGTTGGGTGAAAACTAGTGAGGCTTCACTGATCAAAAAAATACATTTTTAATAGATAATTGAAAAGGACCAATTGATCGTGAATAGGATGGAGATGAAATAAACTCATTAGAAATCATTTTCAGATCACAATTAAAATTCATTTTCTTTTTAGGAGAGTTCTCACGTATTTTTGATAATATCACCATGGCATGGGATTCATAATTTTTTTATAGATGTAGTTTATCGCCATGGTTCAAAAACATTTTTTAGATACATGAATGAGTTTTTGAGGATGAATATAATTTTTTCCTCCATGATTTTGTTTTGTGGTAAATGTGTTTCATTTATCTCATTGAGTTAGTATCAACATTATCCAGATGATGTGATTTGATGAGAACACATTAATCAGGAGCTGGATTCTTCATGGGTTCATGCACCACTAAAAATTATGGATCTCCTATAGGAATTAAATCATGGGTAAAACATCAGGACAATTTGAATTTAATTGAAACTTTCCCGTATTATGAATAAAATGTGGGAGTGTGATGAAGAAATGATAGAGCAGTGGCCTGAAATCTTCCCTGAAAAATATGGTCTTCTACTTTTTAGTGGTTGAATTTCTAGTGGTCGGTGTAATATATAGAACCCCCATTTCTAGGTAAATGAAAAATATTTTATATTTTTAATATATATAATGTTACCATTTTTATATAGTTTTGTCTGTATTTTAACCTGCTTTGGAGGCTGTCATAGAGGATCACAATTTGAGTACATTTACTATAAATCACTAAAAAACGTTATGAAAACGTGCAAGGAAAAAATTGATCATTGGTTAAGAACACAGTTTAGGATAATCCAATAGATTACGAGGATAAATAGTTTTCATTTACATGGTGAATAAATTCATGGATGGTGCATAGTTTGTCAAGCTGTGTGAGAAAACATTATGAGGTGTGGATATAGATAGTATATCATCATTGTTTGAATAACTATTCTATTAAATAATGACATGTTATATATTTAATTTTAATAAAATTAATCTAATTCTAATTATGTCTTTAAGATATTATTTTTTATAAAAACTCTATAAAATCAAATACATTTTCCCCCACTGCTTGTGGTTAAATTCTATTTCGTCTAATAGATAGTTTTAGATGGTATAATGGAAATTGGAGATCGTTATTCACTAGTAAGTTTTCATTCATCATTATTTTCCATTCATATATTATCATACTCTATCTCAAATCCATATATATAATTCAATGAGGATAGATCATGGTTAATTTTTGATTTTTATAATGAGATTTTGTTGAAATTGATGAGGGGAACAAGATTTAAGTTATAATGTTGGGTATTTGAGGTTCAGGTTCTACTCTTTCTATTTTACCAATGATTGAGAGGTGGTGTTTTCTCTCTGGACTCCACTTGACAAGGTCAGGAAGGATTATTTTGAAATATGTTTTATTCATGAATTTATTGATAAATTTATGGGTTATTCTTGATGGAAAACATTTATTGTGAAGGATTTTTAAAATTTTATAAAATAGATTTTTTTCATCAGAAAACCACATTGATGTCAATTTAAAAATGGGTATTTTAAAAATATGTTTTTTAATAGGAAAATATTTATTGAAATATTTTAAATAATGTTAATTGGAATGGTTTTTTATCTATGGATGAAGAATTAATGGTTTCTGTGAGTTTATTTTTATTAGGAATGACCCTATTGAAAATGTGTGTACATTTTGGGAACCAGGTATTTATTACCCTATGAAGACATGGTAAATCATTGGGTGACATCCCATGAGGATGGAAAATTCACCTGGGTACTTATGTTTCGATGTGTTGAGGTGTGGAATCATGAAATGTGTCTTCCATGTTGAATTGAGAATGGTGTTAATGGGTTGTTTTATTTCATTACATGAAATACTTATTTTAGATCTAAAAGTGATTTTTTCATTGGCATAAACTGAATTAATAAATTTAATCTATTTTATATTAATGTGATAAGTAGTTTTTTTCCTAGTGGAATGAGTAGGGAACTCATTGGGGAAATACTACTATATTTATTGTCTCCTCTATATGAAAAATGTTGTGAATTTTCAGATATAATATATCAAGAAAAAGGTAATGACTTGGTATATATGTTATTTAGTGACTCATCATGATACCATATGTATGAATTATTGATTTGAATTATAGATTAGGTTAAGAGTTAATGTGTTTATGTCTTTAGTGTCTGAGTTTTGCTATTAATGGTTCCCACTTTTTGCATTGTTATAATTGTGGGTTCAGTAATAAATTTAGTTATATTTCATAATAATCATGAATCATATAGAGGTTAGTTTTGTTATTATTTTTTGGTTACATTGTTTCATCTTAAATGTTAAAAAAAGTCACAAAAACTTTTATGAGTACGTTATCATTTATTTATATAAATTGGGGTCTTGTGGATGTTACACAAGGGTAGTAGCACAATAAGTACTTCCTATGATAATGATGAAATGTGTGAAATTACACTAGATTAATACTTTTGGGAAGACCAATAAATTTATAATGTGTCTATGGAAGTTGGTAAGATACTATAACACCCCATGAATTTAATATATGAACATCATATATGACATCTTGTATGACACTCAACACCAAGTATAGAAGAATATATAAAACCATGATATTTAATGTTATATTTATAATTAAAAATATTGAAAATATCCTAAATATCAATAATCACATGAAAATATTATTTTTCTATAATTACATGCAACAAAAAATTTATATTTCGTTACACCTAACCCTGAGTTTATCTTGTACTACACACAAAACAGAGTTTAAATAAAACATGAGATATTATTAATTGAATATTATTTAATATGATTATTACCTCCTACCCATTATAATATAATTTTATGAATAATAATAATAAAATTACAGAAATTATATTCACATACTGATGAGATATATAATTAGAAATATTAAATATTAATTGAAATATTTTATGAAATGTTGTATTGTTTCTAAAAGACCATTTTTATTCCATTGAGATCATAATATAGAATTAATTTTTTCAAATTTTTTAAATTATAATTGGAAAAATTAACTTCATTTTATAAGTAATAATGTTCAATTAATCATTGGTTAATTTTTTGGGATTTTTTTGAAATATTTCTTTCTTCCATAAATAGTGAAAAATATTGACTTTTAATTGAAAACAATCATTTCCTTTAAATTATTTCTAGGGGTAAATTTTATTTTAAAATTTTTATAATGTAACATTAGTTCTGTTAGATACATACTAAAAAAATCTATCATTGGAATTAGTTTTATATTGAACATTGATATTTAATCTTTTTAAACTTTTAAACATTTTCTTTTCTAAAACATTCTTTCTCATCATATCTATGAGATTAATTTTGTATTTCAATTATCTAATTTTTTTAATGCAACTTGGAAAAACAGATTCCATAAATTGAATCAGAAAATTTTATATTATGAAATATGTTTATATTAATTTTTATTATAATTAATAGTGAAAATTTAAAAATTAGTTATTATGTTTAGGGTAAAAAATTGATCTCAATGCGATTTAATCGAAAATAGATAATGGTTAAAATGAACCAAAAGATTTCCCAAAACATGTGTTCAAGATATATATCTAACATATAATGATTATGGATTAATAATTATCTTTTTATTTACACTTTTTTATTTGAAAATATGGATACAAATTTTCTTCTAGAAAGACCATGTTTTCCAATCACCCCACACACAAAAGGCCACCCTAACCCACTTCTTAACACCATAAACCCATTTTTTGTCCACTACCTACCAAAATAAAATCAAACAGAACTCCCCACATTTTATAAACCTTATATTGTTCTGAAATCTAACCTAGGAAGGCTTTGATGCAACCCAAGGAGGATACCCAATGTAAAGGTATCATTTATCAATGAACATTTGTATTTTATTTATTTAGCATAATATATTAATTATTATTAATACATGATAAAATAATAACATGAGTATATTTCCTATAATATTTTTTTATGTTAATATAATGACCTATAACTATTCCCACCTCCATAAAATTGGTCATTAAATCATCATTCACATGTACAACAGACTACCACCTTGCAAACTGATGTCATTAATTTTTAAATTATCAATTATCATTATTGGTTATTATAATTGATCTAAAATATTTATATGATATTTAAAACATATTTATCCCTAGGGAACTATTATTTTATATATACAACTATACATTCAATTATATTGTGAAAATGATAATGTTTCTCGTGTTTGTGGAAGACTACCACCACAGGAAGCGATGTGATTCGTCATGGAATGATGCTTTAAATAAATGATGTTAAGGATAATGATGTGAACATATACAATATATATGATATGATTATAATATTAATTATTTATTTATAATTCTTAAACATAATTTATCATTTTAAATTTTACACTTAAAAATTATAGTGTTTCTCGAGTATGTGTCGACATCTCACTTAATGATGTGACATGACTCTCTTCTGTCATCAAACTACATGGATGATTTGTATATATAAGAAAAAATAATGAAATAATATATAATATTTATTATATTATTATCTATATTGAAATATAAAATATTTTTTACTTACTTTCCATAATGATCATTAAAAAAATTAAATGTTACTAATGCGTAAGTACAACCTACCTTCTCTAGGATTTTATCGTAATTCATTTTTCAAAACCATTATTCATGATTTTTTAGAAATTATTGTTTATCTATAAATATGATGTTTATTTCATCATAATTAATCTAGAGATGTTTTTATAAAAACCTTTATGACCATATTCAATGTTCTAATGTTTTTTAGGAAATATAATTCAAAAACTGTAGAAACATCCCACATAAACCAAATTGACTATGTAATCATATATGACGCGGTTATATGTTAAATAATTAGTATAATTAATTTTATTGAGTTTATTTTTATTTAAATAATTAACATTATTTATTTATTCAGTATGATAATGAATGTATAAGATGAGTCATACTCGAGGTAAGATATTCTCGTCTTCCATTACATCTGTGAGGCATACTCTATATTCATCATCTATTAATATTTTGTGGTGTATAAACTACCATTTTTTTATATTATATTAGTAATTAATGTATCTTTATTGTATTTAATGATTCATATCATTTTATTTTATTCACGGGGATATTGATTCCAAAGTTACCTTTGTGGTACGAGATTACATCAGAATATCATCATTATTCAACATTGTTTTTGTTTAAGTATTTCTTTGGAAAATTATTTGGTATTTATATCTAAAAATGAATTTATTTTATTATTATAAAATTAATAATAATTTTTTTCGAAGTAACTGAACCTATTTATTAATCTTTTTTACGCAAAATGATTTTGAATTTTTTTTGAAAATCTGACTTCAATTATCGGTTTGATTGAAAATCCATTTTTATCAAAACACATGATTTTATAAAATGAATCCAAATTTTTTTTGAACCATTTAATAAATAATTATTAATATTATTAGAAACATTATTAATTTTTATTTTGATTAAATGAATCTTCATGTTGTTTTATAAACAATGCTCATTGAGATTTTATCAAAATGTTGAAAGAAATATCTTCGAATCAAACTCACCATATATGTAATTTTCTTCCATCATGAAAACATAATGTTGTAATAATTAATTTATATTATTAAATTTTTATATTGAAATAAATTTATTTTTTAAATATTTTGTTCACTTTTAGTTTTAAAAGGTGATTTCCAAATAATAGATTTTTTCAATAGATGATTAAGTAAATCATTCAAAATAATTTTTTATCTAAGAAGTAATTATCTGATGATATATATGATTTAGAGTTGATATAATCTTGTAATATTATCCCTATTTTATTTATTGATGGTTTATGATCCATTTGGATTAGGAATTACTTTGTTGATACCATTCACATTACTTTGGATTTTTATGGTTTTTACTGATTGGGAGAAGTATTTAAAAATTATATAATATTTTAATTATGAAATTTAATGTGAATTATATTTCAAAAATAAAATAAAATGAAGATTGAATTTGACTTTTTATGAAAAGATAAAGACTATTTATTTTTTATCAATACAAATTTTGGTCTCATTGTACCAACTAGATAAGGTTTTCTTGATTAATTAGGCTTTTGAAAATTTGTATTGTCATGATGCCTCAACACTATTATATGTCATGGAATTATTACAAAATAGTACTAGATGTATTATAATAAGGGCTTAATGGTATGATTCATATTTCAATCATTATGAAATCAGTGTTTTATATTTTATTTATTTATTCAATTAGATTGAATATTCATGGTGAAGAATCAAGGATATAGAATTTTTTATATGGAATTATTTGATTACCTATTATTCTTCTAATATTATTCTCATTTTATTGATTAAATGTAATATTTTATTATTTATTAAAATTTATAAATTGATTATTCCCTATTTATTTATAGCATTAAATATATTACCATACTTATTGACCATATGAGATAACCCTATTATTTTGTTTTATTTTTCCCATGATAATATGAAGTACATTGTGATCGATATGTAGTGATTTTCTAAAGGGAATACTAGAAATAGAAAATAAATTTACTTTGGGAAATTTATGTTTTCAGATGTAATGGGAATTTCACATTAGTATATAGTTTATATAGACACTAAACTACTCTATTCATTAGGATTATATTCCATTCATAATAAGCTAATGTGATTAATTTGATAGTGGTTTTGAGATGCTAGGGTTGGCTTAGTACAGTTATAATCATAAGATGATTAGTACTATCTTTTTGAAAAATATTTATAATAAAAAATATTAGGGATCATAACTATATGATATTAATTTTGAAATTGTATAGATGAACGTCCCAATGTTTTGGAAATTTTGAGATTATGTGGTTTTTTCCTAGAAAGGTGTCCCTCTCTAGATGTTAGAAGTGGATGTAGTTATAGAACAAATGTATCTATGGTTAATAACTTTTAAAATGAAATAATATAATATACCCAATTGTCAAAGAGATTATTATTATAGGGATTACTATGAATCTGGTTTGGAACACCCATGGGGATATGAAAATAATAATTCTCATACTCTTATAAAACTATTTTAAAGGATATGAAAATAATAGTATCCCTAGAAAACCTTGCTCATGACTATGATATTAGAATTGCATATTTTTTCAATTTATGTTAAATATATCCATAGTTTTGGATGATAAAATTTGTTTTATAATAATATGATCAAATATAGTGTATCAAATAACTTTGAAATGGTAGGTTGTAGAAGTAATTAGAACCATATTAACCCTTGAAATCCAAAATAAGAATTATAATTTATTTAGATTGTGTAATATAATCATTTGAAGGGAATGAGTCTCCCAATCATTATTATCAAATGAGAACATAGTATCATATGATAACAATATATATAATGAATTGGTTTCAAATGGATGTAAGAGAATAAAATTATAAAAAACAAAAAAGAAAATAATGGGCAGAAGGGAAGGAATTATTTTCTCACATGTGATACACATGGAATGAATTACCCTTGTAATATCATAAGGGAAATGGGATATTTCGGTATTTGGTGATATAAATTCAAAATTGAAAAGAATTTTTTTGGAATGAAAATAGTATCCAATGTTTAATGCTTAAATTTTAAGAAGATGTGGAACTATGCAATTAAATTCCCTAACAATTAATGGAATATATATAAGGCCCCAGCCTTAAACATTACTTAATATTGAATTAAATGAATAATTAATATTGAGGATCTTTTCAAGTTTAGAGTTTTAGAGAATTAAGACATAACTATTACATCTCAAAGGATTACAAAGTAGACACTTCTACTGAGTTTCCATAGAATAAAAAAACTCTTAAGAAGAAACATGAAGAGTTCCATGTTTTATATAGCATGACTTTCCCTTGATCCCATCCTTGACCCTATTCCACATTAAGTCCTGTGAAAAACATTTCAAAAAAACTTGGGGTGAGAATAAAAATCTCAGTAAGGGATACACAAAGAATGAAAACTGTTAGTTTTTCCAACATCAAGTAAACCATGTATACTTTATAAAAGTAATACCTTCACCTTCATGAAGTAGTAAAAACTCTTCACTGAATAAAATAGCATTACATACCCTTTTGTTACCAAAGGATTACCATAAACCCATATAAAGAACAAATAACATATAAAGGTAACTTGGGAAATAAACATACTTAAGTGGAATAACCATACGGTCGATATCCACACATATCACTTAATGGAATAGTCATACGACCAACTTCCATACATACTTAATGGAATAGACATAAAACCGACTTCCATACCCAATACATTGGAGGTTATAACGTAACCACCTCTCCTGGTATTCATGGCACCACCCGTCATATGGTTTATCACGTAACCACCCGTCAAATGTCCAAGTACCATTATAAAAATCATTTGACATAAATCAAATATAATGGAAAGAAAAAATTTCCACACTTTGATCACAATATATCACTTAACAATATTGACATAAAAAATCCATTATAAAAACCATTTTCAATACCAAAATACATAAAAGAGTATACGGTATTTATTTCATTTAAAAAAATTATGGCTTTTTCAGGAAGCCAAAGACCAAATAATACTCGCGGCGGCAGAAAAGGTTTTTGTCACCACATATGTTAAAAGAATCATTCCTTTTGCTCATTTTGTAAAATGCATCGTAGAAAAAGATTCCTTTTGTATAAAATTAAGATTCAAAGGGATTTATACACCGTATAAAATAATGTTGTGTATAAAACGTAATATGCCTCAATGAAAGGAGATTGAGACGAAGTGCCTTACCTCGGGTCCGACTTGACTCGATCGTTCTTTAATGTCATGTATAATAAACATGAGTTAATTTCTATTTTATTAAGAACCATTTTCATGTTCATTATTCCTTTTATATCACTTATTTCTATGTTATAAACATTATGAAATCATTTAAGTTAATAATGTTTGTTTTGTAGATATTTGGTTCTTAAGTCGAAAGGGGACTTCTTACAATTACATGTTGTTCGTGTGGTCAAAGGTTCTTTATATCCAAAATGACATTCTTAAATTGGATATCATATATATCATATATATCCAGAATATACATGTATTTATAATATTACATAATCATTTAGAGGTAAGAAATGAAATGCACCGTTCATGGAGACAGTAAGCCGTACGTACGCATGAATGCTACTTTCATTTCTTTGTCATATTAATGAAATTATAACTAAATGGGAGGTATGTATATTTCAATTCCAGAATTATATTCATCATTTAGATGTATCATTAATCATATATATCCATTATATACATGTAGTTATAATAGTACATTACATTTGGGGATAAGAAATGAAATGCACCGGTCATGGAGAAGGTAAGTCGTACGTACGAATGAACGCTACTTTCATTTCTATTTCATATTTTTATAGAATGGAATCATAATGATATAAAGGTATATTATAATTCCAGTTTAATATCATATATAATATCCTAAATCAATCCTTTATACGTCCCACATATGGTATTAACGAATCAATTCACTTTGAGGGGGCGGTGGTCCACACTTCCTTAATTGAAGATATCACGTTTACCTATAATGGGAACCATAAAGGTATGACCAAAATTAAAATTATAGAAGATCAAAGAAAAAAATAAAAATATTATATATCATATATAAATATAGTTTCATCTTAATGGTCACCTTTTAAGGTGTTAAAATAATGTTGAACAATCATTGTTTCAGGAGGCAGAAATTCCCCATCCACGGAAACAGTTGTTCTTTAACAATTAGATGTAGGTGTATGTAAGTGTAGCTCGATTACTTCTTATAACAACATCCTAGAATATTTAACATACTGTATTTGTTAAAAAATAAATGAATAAAAAGAGTATAGGGGGTTGGAGAAGCAAAATAAAACAAAAGGACTCAAGTAGAGACATTACCTTAAAATCAGGTAACACTCTTAGATTTGAGCTCAAAGGCTTCCTTGGGAAAACTTCGGCCCAATGTGAGGTTTCAAGGAGTAAGAGAGGTATGTGGAGAGACAAAATGGGCAGGGGTTGGCCGAGCCAAAGGCTTTGGAAGTGTGGGTAAAGAGGTAGAGGTGGGGGCCTTTTATAAGAGGAGAAGAGGGGCACTCTTGGAAAGTAAGGAAAAGATACTTTATTCTAAAATGCGTTTCAGATTTTAATGGTCTCACATTGATGTGTTTCGAGGATAAGGTAATGAGGGTTAGAAATACCCCCATACAATAGGTTTTGGACATGTTTAGGTCTTATATTTTACATTATCATTCCATTTTATTTAAATCCTTTATTAATGAGGTAATCGCTCCATCATCATGATGTCATAAATAATTTAATAAATTTAATGTCTAAAAATTAAAAAAAATATCATGATGTAGAAAATCATTTTATCTTTCTAATTAATATCTATAGTCTAAAATATAATTTATGTAGGAAATATTAAAAATATTTTACTTTGGTGATACATTCTTTTTAACATTTAACATTTTTTAAAAATAAAAATATAAAAAGTCACTTTCTCACAAAAGTGATTCCATGGGGCCCCCAAGATTGGCAAAAGGCATACCATAGTTGGACATGAGACAAAAATTAGCCTTAGGACACATGTTGTGGTCATTTTATTATTATTATGATATTATCTTATTATCTTTAACTACCTGATTACTCATTAATCAAGATAATTAAATATAATAACCGTCGTTACTATTCATAATGTCCAAAAATAAAAGAGTCTTAAATACATAATTTTGACCTTCTGATTCCAAATATGTAATCCATTTTACCAAATTACAAACACATAAATTGAAAAAATTAATTTAAAAATAATTCTCGTTGTCAAAACAAATAGCGGGTTTTTTAGAAACAATATTTTTGAAAAGATTGGCATTACTAAATGCCCAATTCCAAAGTGAAATTAATCCCAATGACCATAATTGGATTACATGGAAAAAATATATTATAATTAAACATTAAAACAAATTAAAAAGGAAATATAAGCATATAACTAAATTATATGAAAAAGTAGTTTTGGTGTAAAATGCATTATTTTTCACTATTCATTGAAAAATGAACATTGTTAGAAAAATACCAAAAATTTACCCAAGGTATATTTCAATGTCCCAATCCTAAATAATATGTTTATATTGAAAAAATAGAGCCTATAAAATTGTCAAAAAGTGGATTTAAAATGGGCTCGCCATCAAAAGGCAGTTAATCAACCTTTTATAGAATATTAGAATGTTTACGCTTAAAAACTGGATTCATTTGCATTTTTACTCCTCTAAAATTTATTGAAAAAAAGTAAAAATATTTGACAAACATATATAATAATTTTATAGTTAGTTATGTTCATTCCCTCCATTACAATGGCTAGGTGTTAACTACCATTTAAAAATAATATTATTTTATTACTAGTGTGCAACGAAAGATTTTATTGAAACTCTTTGTTGTGTATCTGGTACACTATCGAACATAGAAACCATTTTAAATTAAAATTAATATTTAATTTGTAAATATTAATAAATATGAAAATGTTTTATTCATTATTTACCTAGGATGTTACATCCTTCCCCCCTTTTGGGAATTGCATCCTCACAATTTTATTCACTTATCAAAATAAGTGGGGGTATTTATCCCTCATAGCATTTTCAGATTCCCAGGTTTCCTCTTCAACAATATGGTTTTTCCTCAAAACCTTTACCTGGTGAATTACCTTATTTCGCAATACTTGCTCTCTTCGGTCAAGAATCTAGACTGGTTGTTCTTTATAAGATAGGTTCTCCTACAACTGAACTACCTCTAGGCTCAAAACATGAGGTGGATCTGGCATATACTTCCTCAACATCGAATCATGAAAACATTTGTGTACCTAAGATAAACTCGGAGGTAAAGACACTCGGTAAGCAACTGATCCAACTTTTCCAAAATTTCATATGGACCAATGAACCTTGGACTCAGCTTTCCTTTCTTACCAAATCGAATCACACTTTTCCATGGAGAAACCTTGAGAAAATCATGATCACCTACCTCGAAAGATAGATCCTTCCTCTGGTTATCCGCATAACTCTTCTTCCTGCTCTGAGCTGTTCTCATGTGTATCTGAATCAACTGAACTTTTTCCGCCATCTCTTCTACCAATTCTGGTCCCATCAGCTTCCTTTCATCCACCTCATCCCAAAATGCTGGAGTTCGACACCGCTTCCCATATAATGCCTCAAATGGTGCCATCTGTATACTGGAATGAAAACTGTTATTATAAAAAAACTCAACCAAAGAAAGATGTTGGTACCAACTTTCCTGATAATCCATCGAAGAAGCTCGTAGAATATCCTCCAAGGTCTGAATTGTTCGTTCTAACATCCCATCTGATTGCAGATGAAAAGATGTACTAAAATTTAATTCAGTACTCAACGACTTCTGAAGGCCTTTTCAAAAGTTAGAAGTAACCCTGGGATCACGATCAGACACAATGGAGAGAGGAACTCCTTATAACCTGAATATCTCATTAATATACAAACGGGAAAGTTGATATAGTGAAAAAGTATCTCTTATAGCAAGAAAATGAGAAGATTTAGTCAAGCGATCAACAATAACCCAGATTGCATTATTACCTCTAGATGTATTTGTTAATACCACAAATAAATCCATGGATATATTTTCCCATTCCCACTCTAGCACTGGTAAAGGCTGAAGCATCCCTTTCGGTAACTACTGCTCTGCTTTAACCTGCTGACAGGTCAAACACTTCACAGTAAAATCAGCAATATCTCTTTTCATTCCATCCCACCAGTAATACTCCCACAGATCTCTGTACATCTTAGTACTGCCAGAATGAACTGAAAACAGGGAACTATGAGCCTCACTTAACAACTCATTCTTCAACTTTAAATTACAAGGCACACATAATCTCTTCCCAATCCTCAAAACACAATCATTATCAATGTTGAATTTAGTAAACTTACCCTTCTGAACCAGCTCTACCTTCTTCTGTAACTCACTGTCTTCCCTCTATTCTTGCTTTATTCTATCTGATAGGGATGATCTCACTGATACATGAAACAAAACAGAAGAACTTCCTACACCAACAAATTCTATGCCAAAGTTCATCAAATCAAAAACCAAAGGATCTCATTCCAAACGTAGTGTGGTTAATGAAGCATTAAATTTTCGACTCAAAGCATTTCCCACTTTATTTTCTTTTCTCGGATGGTAGTGAATTGTAAAATCATAATCCTTGATTAATTCCAGACATCTCCTATGTCTCATTTTAAATTATTTCTGAGTGAATATATACATTAAACATTTGTGATCAGTTTATATTTCACACTTTACTCCATATAAATGATGCCTCCAAATTTTTAAAGCAAAAACAACAACAGCTAATTCAAAGTCATGTGTAGGGTAATTTACCTCATGTGTTTTCAACTGACATGAAGCATAAGAAATTACCTGATCATTCTCCATAATGACACAACCATGTCCCTTCAATGAAGCATCACTTTATATAACAATCTCACCATTCCTAAAAGGAAGGTCCAAAACTAGAGCATTCACCAATCTTATTTTCAACTCCAGAAAACAATCATCACATTATTTTGTCCAGATGAACTTAACACCCTTCTTAGTTAGCTTAGTCATTGGACTAAATAACCGTGAAAAATTTCTATCGAAACTTCAGTAGTAACCTGCCAAAACAAGAAAACTACGGATCTCAGTTACATTTGTGGGTCTTGGCCATTCTTCAACAACTTTTGTTTTAGCAGGATCAACAGTTATGCCATCTTTTGAAACAATGTGACCCAGGAAAGAAATTTGTTGTAACCAAAACTCACACTTGCTGAATTTTCCATATAGTTTCTTTTCTTTTATGGTTTGCAAGATAACCCTTAAATGAATTTCATGCTCCTCTTTACTCTTAGAAAACACCAAAATATCATCAATAAACCCAACCATGATTTATCACCTGATTCAACTGAGCCATCACTATAGTAAACTACTCAATTCTGATTCTGACCATCTCAGTATACTGATTTGGAAGGTCATTTCCCTCAGTATGCCTTCCCAAAAAAAATTCTATGTTTCCTCTACGAAAAACCATTCTTAACACTAAAATACCTTAAGTGAAGCAAAATGGTAATCCGTAAATGCTATATCATTTCAATCATACCATAAGTTAATTTATAATTTAACACTTTTCTAACTCATAATGTTTTCTAAACCGACCTCTGATACCAACTTTAAGTCCCCAGCCTTAAACATTACTTAATATTGAATTAAATGAATAATTCATATTGAGGATCTTTTCAGGTTTAGAGTTTTTGAGAATTAGGACATAACTGTTAAATCTCAAAAGATTACAAAGTAGACATTTCTACTGAGTTTCCATAGAATAAAAAAACTCTTAAAAATAAACATGTCTAGTTCCATGTTTTATATAGAATGACTTTCTATTGATCCCATACATGACCCTATTCCACATTAAGTCCTGTGAAAAACATTTCAAAAAAAACTTGGGGTGAGTATAAAAATCTCAGTAAGGGATACACAAGGAATGAAAACTGTTAGTTTTTCAAAAAATCAAGTAAACCATGTATACTTTATCAATGTAATACCTTCACCTTCATGAATTAGTAAAAACTATTCACTTAATAAAATATCATTACTTACCCTTTTGTAACCAAATGATTACCTTATAACCCATATAATGAACACATAACACATAAAGGTAACTTTGGACATAAACATACTTAAGTGGAATAACCATACGATCGACTTCCACACATATCACTTAATGGAATAGCCATACGGCCAACTTCCATAAATACTTAATGGAATAGCCATACAACCGACTTCCATACCCAATACATTGGATGTTATAACGTACCCACCCATCCTGGTATTCACAGCACCACCCGTCATATGGTTTATCACGTAACCACCCGTCAAATGTCCAAGTACCATTATAATAAACATTATACATAAAAAAATATAATGGAAAGAAAACATTTCCACACATTTATCACAATATAACACTTAAATATATTGACATAAAAAATCCATTATAAAAACCATTTTCAATACCAAAATACATAAAAGAGTATATGGTATTTATTTCATTTAAAAAAAACATTACGGCTTGTTCAGGAAGCCAAAGACCAAATAATACTCACGATGGCAGAAAAGGTCGTTGTCACTGCGTACGTTAAAAGAAACATTCCTTTTTGTCATTTTGTAAAATGTTTCGTAGAAAAATATTCCTTTTGTATAAAAGTAAAATTCAAAGGGGTTTATACACTGTATAAAATAAAGTTGTGTATAAAACGAAATATGCCTCAATGAAAGGAGATTGAGACGAAGTCCCATACCTCGGGTCCGACTTGACTCGATCTTTATTTAACGTCCTGAATAATTATCTTGAGATAATTACAATTTTCTTAAGAACCTTTTTCAAGTTCTTTATTCCTTTTATCTCACTTATTTCCATGTTATAAATATTATGTAATCATTTATGTTAAAAATGTTTGTTTTGTCGATATTTGGTTCTTAAGTCCAAAGTGGACTTCTTACAATTACAAGTTGTTCGTGTGGTCAAAGGTTATTTATATCCAGAATGACATTCCTGATTTGGATATCATATATATAATATATATCCAGCATATACATGTATTTATAATATTTCATAATCATTTAGAGGTAAGAAATGAAATGCACCGTTCATGGAGACGGTAAGGAGTACGTACGCATGAACGCTACTTTCATTTCTTTGTCATATTAATGGAATTAAAACTAAATGAGAGGTATGTATAATTTAATTACAGAATTATATTTATCATTTAGATGTATCACTCATCATATATATCCATTATATACATTTACTTATAATAGTACATTACATTTGGGGATAAGAAATGTAATGCACTTTTCATGGAGACGGTAAGCAGTACGCACGCAAGAATGCTACTTTCATTTATATTTCGTATTTTTATAGAATGGAATCATAATGATATAAAGGTATATAATAATTCCAGTTTAATATCATATATAATATCATAGGTCCATCCTTTATACATCCCATATATGGTATTAATGAATCAAATCACTTTGAGGGGGCGGTGGTCCGCACTTCCTTAAATGACGATATCACATTTACCCATAATGGGAACCATAAAGGTATGCCCAAAATGAAAATTACAGAAGCACAATGAAAAAATACACATATTATATATCATATATAAATATAGTGTCATCTTAATGGCCTCCTTTGAAGGCTTTAAAAGAACTTTGAACAATCATCGTTTCGGGATGCAGAAATTCACCATTCACGGAAACAGTATGTTCTTTAACCATTAGATGTAGGTGTGTGTAAGTGTAGCTCAAATCCTTATTATAACAACATCCTAGTATATTTAAGATACTGGAGTTGTTACAAAATAAATGAATAAAAATAGTTTAGGGGGTTAGAGAAGAAAAATAAAACAAAAGAACTCAAGTGAAGACATTACCTTAAAATCGGGTAACTCTATTAAATTTGAGCTCCAAGACTTCCATGGGAAGACTTATGCACAATGTGAGGCTTCAACGAGTAAGATAGGTATGTGGAGAGACAAAATGGGAAGGGGTTGGCTGAGCCAAAGGCTTTGGAATTGTGGGTAAAGAGGTAGAGGTGGGGGCCTTTTATAAGAGGAGAGGAGGGGGCACTCTTGGAACGTAAAGAAAAGTTACTTTATTTTAAAATGAGTTTCGGATTTTCATGTTCCCACATTGATTTTTTCGAAGATAAGGTGATAAGGGTTCAAAATTCACCCATCCAATAGGTTTTGGATATGTTTATGTCATATATTTTACATTATCTTTCCATTTTATTTAAATCCTGTATTAATGAGGTAATCGCTGCATCATCATGATGTCATAAATAATTTAATAAATTTAATGTCTAAAAATTATAAAAAAAAATATCATGATGTAGGAAATATTTTTACATTTATAATGAATATATTTAGTACAAAATATCATTTATGTAGACAAAATTAAAAATATTTTACTCATGTGATACATTCTTTGTTACATTTAACATTGTTTAAAAATAAAAAGATAAAAAGTCACTTTCTCACAAAATTGATTCCATGGGGCCCCCAAGTTTGGCACAAGGAATCCCATGGTCGGACATGAGACAACCAGTAGTCTTATGACACATGTTGTGGTCATTTTTTATTATTATGATATTATCTTATTATCATTAACTACCTGATTACTCATTAATCAAGATAATTAAAGATAATAACCGTCATTACTATTCATAATGTCCAAAAATAAAAGAGTCTTAAATACATAATTTTGACCTTCTGATACCAAATATGAAAAAAAATTACCAAATTCAAAACCCATAAATTGAAAAAATTTATTTAAAAATAATTCCCGTTGTCAAAACAAATAGCGGGTTTTTTAGAAACAATATTTATGAAAAGTTTAGCATTAGTTTATGCCCAATTCCAAAGTGAAATTAATCTCAATGACCATTATTGGATTACATGGTAAAAATATATTCTAATTACACTTTAAAACAAATTAAAAATATAATATAACCATATAATTAAATTATATGAAAAAGAAGTTTTTCTGTAAAATGCAGTATTTTTCACTATTCATTGAAAAATTAACATTGTCAGAAAAATACCAAAAATTAACCCAGGGTAAATTTCAATGTCCCAATCATAAATAATATGTTTATATTTAAAAATAGAGCCTATAAAATTGTAAAAAAGTGGATTTAAAAGGGGTTCTCCATCAAAAGGTGGTTAATCGACCTTTTAAAGAATATTAGAATGTTTACGCTTAAAAACTGGATTCATTTGCATTTTTACTCCTCTAACATTTATTGAAAAAAAGAAAAATTATTTTACAGACATATATAATCATTTTTTAGTTAGTTCCGTTCATTCCCACCATTACAATGGCTAGGCGTTAACTACCATTTAAAAACAATATTATTGTATAACTAGTGTTCAACGAAAGATTTCAATGAAACTTTTTGTTGCGTATCTGGTACGCTATCAAGCATAGCAACACTTTTAAAGTAAAATTAATATTTAATTCATAAATATTAATAAATATGAAAATCTTTTATTCATTATTTACCTGGGATGTTACAATATACCTCAAATGTAACAAATTGATCATTGTAAATATTATTGTATTACCACTTAAAATGTGAAATGATTACTTTTATTATGTTTAGATTAAAAAATTATATCATTTGATTAATCTATAAATGATATACTTGTTAAAAGAATTATGAATTGTATAAGGATTATAAAGATGTAATTTTTCACTAATCATTTAGAATATTATATTAAATATTGCTCATAAACATGAAAAATGATTTAGTGAAAATTTGAATTTAATGGATGAAAAATTATTGGTGGAAATAAAAACATTAATATGTTATTTATATATGAATAATTATTTATTATTAAAAATATTATTTATATTGATAAATTAATTTTTGAAGTAATTACTACAATGAGACCAAATGATTATTTTTTTGACTAGGTGGTCTATAATATCAATGAAAGATTTAATGAAATATTTTTATTTAATTAATATATACAAAAATATATGATTTACAAAATAAATAAAAAAATAATTCATGTTTTCAATGAGGTATTATGGTATTTCATGTTATTTCCATTTTTGAAGAGAATTCATGATAAAGCAATTAACTTGTTTCACGTGTGTTGATTAAGGGTTCCAAAATGTCTAATGATGAATTAATGAATTTTTTTTTGAAAATTCAAGGATCAATTTTTGAAAAAAAATTATTAATATTTTTTAATGATTAAATTTTCGACCAATTATGAAATATTTTATGTTAAAACATGGATGATTTTATATATAATAATGTATAACATCACTATATATAGATTTATGCATATTAGGTAATTTGTGAAAATGATTTCAGATTGAAGTAATGACTTATACTTCTGTTTTGGATATTATGATCAATTAATGTTATATTTTAGTGATTTATATATAAATAAATTAATTTGGGATATTCATTTATTTTAGTACACGAAAAATTATAAATTTATTCAAGTGAATCCATAAGATGAAATGATGATTATGAAATAAATAATATAATATAAGTATATTAGTATATTGTAAAATAATTCCTCAACATTGGAAAAGGGTTTTGAGAAAAATAAATATAATTATATATATATCCAATGTAATAGGTAGTATTTTAAATCCTCACAAATTTATAGATTTTCAGTCCTTCACATTACATTTATTATTAAATTTCATGTGATTTATTAATTCTATAATTATCTAAAATTATTTATTCATCCATTCCAAGTGCATACCTTTATTTATAACTAATTTTTTCTTTGGTATAAACATAGTTATCTATTATTTTATATGATCATTATTCTCCCACTTTGTATATTATCAACAATTTATATAATAATAAAATTTTCAATGAGGGGTTTTTCAATAATGTTATTTCTAAATAATAGGCCCATGATTACAGAGATCATGTTCATATCACAAGGATTTTATTAATTTAAGATGGTGAGAATTTAATACAATAAGATTTTAAAATATTAACATCATATTCGATAGAGTGTGTGATAATCAATACTATGATTCAAGGAATATATGACAGCAAATAATTTATTATATATATATATATATTTAAAATTAAATCCATATAATATAATTCATTGTACTGAACATTGAGTATCACATGAGTTACAAAAAACATTGTGGTTATATTACGTTACAGGAAACCCTCATATTGTTTTGTCTTACAAGAAATGATGAGTTTAAATGAAGCGTTTTATTTTATTAAAATAAAATTATTTTATATGATAGTAATCACCTATTGACTAGTATGACATCAATTTTTTTTTCAATTTGTATCTTTTTAATTAAATTCATTTTCCATCTATAGGTTATATTTTATACAACACTATGCTTAAACAAATATTGAAATGTTTAAAAATATTAACATGATTATTGTAATAGTAATGTGACAATTGAAAATAGTAATTGAGAAATATTAACAATAAAATATCCTATGAATGTATAAATAAAATTTAGGCATCTTATTAATGAATATATGATATATTTACATAATTTAATAATTAAATAAGTGTTTGAAAAATGACTACTTGAGTCATTGTATTTTTGTGAAATATAATTTTTTATTTACAATATAATAAATTAATTAATCAATAAATGAAAAATTAATTTAAATTATATTTATTTATAAACTAATATTTTTTTATTAAAATATGAAGATAATTTTACGATTCCATAATCAAAATTTTTAAAGTGTCATAAAATATATTATAATAATAAACTGATATTTTTCGCATTATTGAATATTTTATTTAAAAAGTATTTTCACATAATTATAAAATTATTCTTTCAAAATAGATTACATTTTTGAAATCTATTCATCCAAAATGGTTATGCTGAATTTTCTATACTTTTCTAAAATTGTTGAATTTTCTATGAATAGTGAAATATAGTAATTTCAAATATTTAACATTATATGTAATGAAATGGATTATTGAGACATGGATGATGTATGTATTATGAAAACCCCATAATTTTTTAATCAAATTATCCAAATAATGTATTTCTTATGGTAATTAAGACTATTAATAGTGTTGATCCAAGATGTTAAACTTATGAATAAAATAATCAAAAACACTCCTATCCTGCCACTATAAATACGACCATTAACACTCCATGACCTCATAACATCTAATAATTGAATATTATCCATAATATTCAAAATTATATTTCCAATCCTCTTCCCCATATCCAATAATTTTTTGTCATACCAAATTTACAAATCCAAGTGTGCTAAGGAGGGTCCGAAGGAGATGATATTGATGATGTAAAACTCTACTTATTTCTCATTAAATTTCTCTTCTTTTCTTATCATCGCATAACTACCCTCGTCCAAACTGAGATGATAAATATAGTAACATATTTACACAATAATTTTCTTATTTTAATAGAATATACATCACTAAATCTATTCTATTTGACATTTATTACAAAAATGAAAACATCATATGTGACTTGTTGATTCACGGCCTTTGGGACCGTGAGTTTTCATTTTCCATTAACATATTCGAGGGTAATCATAAAATAATTATTATAGGAAAATAATATTTTAATATACATATTATATAATATATCATGTTTTGGAAAAAAAATATAAATATATTATTAAATAAAATGAAACAATTTTGTGAAGGTCGTAAAAATAAACAAAATAAATTAAAACATTTTCATGAACATTTAATCTAATGAATCATTCTAATTACATATATCCAAATGATATATAAATCCATTTAAACTTATATGTGTTCATTAAAATTATTTTATTTTAATTCTGTTGTTTTTCTTCCAATTTATAAGAACTCCTATAATTATATAAAGGGAGCCAACCATAAAACCAAGGAACAAAAACTCCTGAAAAAACAAAACTAAAAATTATAGATCACATAAATGAAAATAAATGAACATATTAAAATTATAATAAATAAAATATACGATTAATAGGTTCTTAATTAAGTAATTATTATAAATAATGTTATTATCTATGATATTACGTACAAGTGCATAATTATTTCATACATAATGTAATGGTTTTCTCATGTCACTATGCTTCGATGAGATATATTCCTAATTCACCACCAATTTCATGTGTGTGGTTTACATAAATGAAATGGAAACATAATATCATGAATATATTTATCATTATAGTATTCAATGTTCCATTTTATGATTATTAATTAAATTAAGAATAATATTTTATTGATCACAAGTGGAATGGGACTTTATCAACACATCCATTTCGTTGATAATTTTATGGTATTGTACGCAAAATAACTTTTATGTGGTGTACCTGCTACCCCTTTCAGAAATTTTTTAATTTCAAATTATATTTTTCAAAAATATTAATATTATTTTTATGATATGTGTGAGTATTTCCTAAACCATATTCCATTTTTTTCATATTATGTTTACATTTAATGTTATTTAATTAACTTGAGAAATATTGATAAATATGTATCATAAATTCATTATTAATAATTCCATAGGAAATATTGTTAGTGAATTGAACATATATAGGATTAATTATTTGTAAATGTAGTTATTTGTGGGGCATGAAATTATATAATCTCATGATGTATCAAATGATCTAATTAGACAATACAGTTTGAGAGAAACCCTTCAAATTTTTTCAATGATGATTCAGATGGTATTCGACCCACCAACAAAAACCATATTATGAATGGTCTTCATATTAGTGGTCCATGAACCTAATATATAAAATCCAATAATTATGTATTTTATTCCTTTATATTTCAGTCATTATTATACATGACATTTTTAATATGAAAAAATATATAGATACATTTTTATTCTCAATTTATTTATTAAAAAATATGTTTATTTGTTATTTACCTTTACATATTGATTATTACAAATTTATTAATCTTATATTATTATTGATTCATGTTTTTCATATATATAAAACTTACTAAGAATTTTATGTCACCCTTTTATTTTTTTGAAATAACGAGGTTATGAAGAATAAATATTTGAAATAAAGGAATGTAAGCAGTTTATTTTCCATTGTTTTTTTCTATGTATATATACAAATTTAATAAAGGAACCATGTATTTATCTAGTTATTTAAGACTATTATACTAATCAATCCTTGGTGATTTTACCTCTTACATATATGTAATTATAATAAAATGTCAATTGAGACCTAAAAAAATGCGTTTTGGTTATTATAGTTAGTATCATAGATGGTTTCATAGAGATCATGGGAATTATATGTTAAATAAACATGAGAATTATAATAATTAATTACATTGAATTTTTGTCTCAATAGTCATGATGATTATTGGATAAATAATTGTGTTAAATTATTTAGTTATGGAATCTAATGGAAGAAGGTAATCAATACCCATAAATTTTTTTTGGATTTCCCTGCTGATAAAGTCAACATAGGTAGTGATAGAGATGATTACATCATGACTATATTTGCAAAGCATAATAATATTATGTAAAATAACCATAATAAACCAATTTTGGATTATTTCATTGGGCATAATCCCCCATCTATATTGAAAACATCTAATATAGTGGTAGTTGAGAAATAGATCAAGTCCCATTAAATGTGATCTCTAGAAATGGGATGTGAATAGATGGAAAAGTTGTTACTAGAGGCATGATATCTCAAGGGAGATTTTAATAAATAGTTTCTTTTTATATTGAATACCAAAGAGTACTAATAAATAGAAAACATAGAATGGAAATAGTTTAATGAATCATTCCATGAAAAAAACTTCCTTTGTGAGCCAAAAACTAAACTAAAGAAAAAAATTAATAACATAATTATAATGGATGAATGATTTGTGGTGGATAATGAGGTTACGTACACAATACTAGAATGTTTTTCTATATATTACATATATGATTTGAATTAATGATCATTTTATATAAGGTCTTAAAAAAAGCCTATGAATGTCAATTGCTTCTCAAACATTGTCATTAGGTGATGAAATAATATTATGTTTCATCATAAAGGATTTGTAATTTTCTGGATAATATATGTTCAATGTAAATCAAAGGAATATGTGTTCTTCTAGTAACCTTGAAAAGGGTAAAGCATCAATAATTAATAGGGGAATTAATAAAAGAACATTATTTTAAATGTTTGGATGGAATTGTCCAGGTCAATTCATTAAAGTAATGGGAAATTGTTATAAGTGATGAGAAATGCTTCATCATGTTTGGGAATCAAAGGTGAAGAAAAAATAAATGATTATCAATGGTTAAAAATTTAATTATGGTGAATTATTCAAATAAATGTCCCATGTTCCTAGGGATTTTATCATTGAAGAGGAAACATGGGTATGGATAACAATATATGATAATTACAGCTAATTTATAATTACCCAATGATGTTGTGATTATTACATTAATCATATAGTCAAATTTATAGATTTTTTTTATTCTGGATCATCTCTAACTTATATATGTACCCAATTTTCCATGAAAATTAGACGGTTTCTTTTTTGGTAAATAATGGAGTTGAAAGAAAAACATTATAACAGAGGTATATTTGAAACCAATATGTGTTGATAAGTCCCCATTATGAAATATAGAGATGAATTATTTGTGGAATACATCTTGATAACTGTGTTTTAATTTTAAATAATTTTCATCATGTACTGGATCTCAATATATGAATCGAAAATTTGTAGAAAGAAGGAAATTACAATTATTATGTAAGATGTTGAGTTCCTTATCTTTAGAGAATAAAATTCATCATCTCATTCTTATCAAGATCCACCCCAGTTGCTATACAAAATAGAATTGTCTAGGATAAAGAGAATAAAACATAAATGTCTGACTAATGTAATCATAAACTTTTATATGTCCCATTTCTATAGGAATCCATTTATGTATTTTCCGAGGAATTACATGGACACCCCATAGAAGGTGAAGTTCATTTTATAAAAAATTTAATACTTGATACAAGACCAAAGTATATTAATAACTCTAGTACGATACATATAATTTTTTTTATTTTCGTAACTCAATATCTATCAACATATCTCTTATCCCATCATTTTTTTTCTAAAAATGAAACATCACCTGTGACATGTTGATTCATCACCATCGAGGATGATAAGATTTCATTTTCTATCACTAACTACAAGGATGTTCATAAATCAGTTATTATGATAACATAATATTTTAATACACATATAATAAGTTATATAATGTCTGTAACCAATATAAAATAATAATATTAACTAAAATTGTATACATTCATAATGGTAATTGAAATCACTGAAATAAATTAAAACATTTTCATCATCATTTTATCTAATGAATCTACAACATAATATATAACCAAATGATATATAAGACGATTTAAAAATTGGGAAGCTCTTTAATACTATATTTATTCACTTTTGTTGTTTTGATTCTATTTTAAAATAACTCTCATAATTAAACACTGGGGAACCAACCATAAAACCACAAAATAAACACTCCCAAAACAACGAAATTAAGCATTATAATCACATGAATTGGAATAAATGAACATAATAAAATTATAATAAATAAAATATATATTTAATAAGATATTATTTAATTTATTGTTGAATTTAATTTCATTATCCAAGACATCATGTACATGTATATAATGATTTGGTATATATAGTAAGGGTTATCTCATATCACACTTACATTTATTATATATATTCTTTATTCAACCATTATTTCTTACATGTGGTGTAATTGAATCCCATTGATATATTATATAATGAATCAATTTATCTTTATTATATATGAGGATTAATTTGATGATTATTACATTGTTGTGGCATATGATTCGACTGAACACAATTTGTAACAGACATCATCCAAATATTCATTTTATTAAGATATACTTGGTAATGTTCAAATAATTATTTTTATGTGTTGTATATAATACCATGTGAGATAATTTTTCATTTAAAATTTTGTTTCTCATTAATATATATGTTATTTATATTATAAATAATAGTATTTAATAAACTGTATACAATTTTTACATACGATGTTTACATGGAATTGTATTCGATAAGCAGGGGAAATATTGATAAATCCATATCCCATAATAAATTAGGATATATTGATAAGATCTGTAATTTTGGAATTAAATCTATGTAAAAAAATAATCAATACAAGAAATTGTGGGTGAGTCCCAAAATTATATATCCTCTCGATTCATTGTCAGGTCTCAGGAGAAAAGAAAATTGATAAAGAAAACTCTTTCTATTTATATCTAAGAAGAATTAGAATTGTTTCTACACAAAAACCAAATTTTTTTAGTAAATATCTTATTGTTGGAGGTTCATGTTCCATATTCATGATTCAAATAAATCATAATTTTCTGGTATTCCATATTCAATCATTACTATCCAAGTAATTTTGACATGGATAAACTTTACAAACATATAGTCATTGTTATTTTGATGATTAAAGTGAAAGTGTTTTTCTTTTATTTAAATTATCATATTTATTATTCATTATTTATTGTTCTTCATATAATATTGATTCATGTTTTTGTTCATTGTACCCTTTCGGAACATTTGTCAAAACTGTTTTACTTTTTTTCAATCCCCGTGTTATAAAGATGAAATCATTGAAAAAGTGACAAGGAAAATGTTTATTTTCTATTTATATTTTATACATCTAATTAAAAAGGTTTTAAGGGAACTATTTAACTATCTTATTCTTCAGTTCTAAAAAATGATCGATCCAAGGTGATGTGATCTCTTGTATCCACGCCAGTGAAATAAAATAACCATTAAATCTGGGATTGTGGGTGAAGGTTGTCATAGATGTATTATTTGGTAAAGAAGAATAAGAAAATAAATTATGAAAATTATTGTAATCTATTTATTATAAATAAAATGAAAATCAATTAAATTATTAAAATGGTCTAAGAAAAATCATATTTTCTCTAAAAGACGTTTTAGACATACTTTGGGAACATAATTTAAAATTATTTTTTAAAATTTCATATATATTATTTAAAGAAATGAAGTTAATTTTTTAAATCATAATATTAAAATTATTTTGTGGATATTTTTTTTGAATTTGATTAAAATATATCCCTTTCTATAATAATAAAAAATAATAAAATTTAATTGAGAAATGAATTTTCATTGACATTCTATTTAAATTTAAAATATATTTTAAATTTATTTTAAAATATATTTATTTAAATTTTATAAATATTAATCCATTATATGTTATGGGAAAAAATATATATTTAAAATTTACATGAAAATATTTATATTTTTAGAAAAAAATTTCTTTGAAGACAGATTTAATATTCGCATATCCAGAATTACATTAAAATAAAAAATTGATACTTATATCAATTAAATTTAGTAATTTATATTCTATATTTTCAATTAGAATAATTTATATTATTTTATAGGGTCAATGTTAGTTTTTCATAATAATAAATAGTAATAACTGTTAAAATTATTTACCACTATTTTTGTATAAAATGATTTATGTGGGGATTAAACTAATAATTTGAGGTTTGAAATGAAGTATATTTTTGACCGAAATAAATTATATAGAAATTTTTAGAATATATAGTGTGTGATAATTTATAATTTTAAATATTTGACTCTTTATTCAAGTGAAAAACATAAGTGACATTTTTTATTTCAGAAATTATATGTCTTTCGCTCACCACAGTTATATACATCCACCACTATCTATCATAATTTTCAATTTAAATAACTTTTGTTTAGAAAATAACTAAAAATATCAATTTATAACTACACTCATATCACCTTGAATCATTATTTTTTGAAGAATACTATCATATTAATGATTTTGTGCACGCCTAATGTGAATACATAGAGAATATGTTATGTTTTTTAACAAATATTTTAATATTTTTTCAAGATCCATCGTTTTAAATATTTATTAAACCATAATGATATAATAACCTACCTAACATTTACATACTACCATTTTTATGTTTTTATGGACTTTGTATAGACCCACGTTTGTTAAATGGGTTACAAAATCATCATTCAAGTGTATGACAGACTACAACCTCAAAAAATTGTCTTAATTTTTCTATATAACATCTATCATTTTTGGGTGTCAATATTGATATTATATATATAAATATATGTTTTACATTTAAAATACTAATACCAATAGAACTAATATATAATATACACCTTTTTACATTCCATTTCATTGGGGGTATGATATTATAGCTTCTGTGTGCGGAAGACTGCCACTTCAAGAAATGTTGTGATTTTTCGTTCACTAATGCATTAAATTAAAGGCGATAAGGAAACTTTTAATTAAAATATGTGATTTAATAGAGACCCTTGTGTAACATGAATTGATATTACATAAATATTTTTAAATTTTAAGCACATTACAAAAGTAAATGCCCGATGACCATAATAGTTTATCTTCATTGGAAAATTAGAAAAAAACATATTTTATTATAGAGAAATACATTCAATGTTTCCCAGAAAGGCAGTATCAATTATTAATTCTATATAAAAACTTTATAACTATCATGGGGAAAGTAAAAATAATAAAATGTTGATATCGTATGACAAGAAAGTGTAAACATGGTAGTGAAACAAGAGCATTAGTTTTTACGAATGTGATAAAAACATTATAAGATCTTACCCTATATATCAATGATCATAAAAATGAATAATGGAATAAATGTTAGCTATTCATAATACATTAGTCATATTGGAATTAGGATAATGTGCTAGAAATAAATAATATAAGAATATGACATAGATTTAGTGGTAGACACATAATCATATAAAATCATCAGTCAAGCATACCAACCATGACCATCGTACCATGGTATTCATGGGATAATTAACTACGTACGTACTTTGGGATTTTAATTCCCTCCTATATAACCTCTTATTTAGGGATTTGGATGCCCTATTATATACCCTATGATTTCGAGATTGGTATTCTCTAGAGTGTTTCACATTTTTTTCATTCATTATATTATCATCATGTACCCTTTTATTTTAGGAAAATGATTCCATCTTCTTTTTGTATTGGTATTCCCTCTTGTGTAAACTCTTATTTTGAGAATATGATTCCATTTTATTTAGGGATTAATATAACCTCTTGTTTTGGGCATGTGACTCCCTCCCTTGTACCCTTTTGATGAAATAAAATATTTAATTTTACCAACTGTATTAGAGGATGATATAGGTCCCACCCATAACATAATTAAATAAATTAGTAATGTGCCACAATATTATGAATCATTAATTATATCTCGAACCATAAGAAGATACATATTTTATTAACATCAAATCATAATCCATGAAATGAAAATGGTATAACTAAAATTTCTTCACATTATATCCCATGTATGAGATATGGGTTTTATTATGTCATATATATCATATTATTTCACTAAAAAAACCTTAATACATTCCATGTATGTTATGAATGAATCACATCGTTTTGAGGAGGTGGTGGACAACACATCCACACATGAAGTTATCGTATATACAAAAAATGGAGAACATGAAATTATGTGTTATATAAAAATAAATAGGAATTAATAATTAATATTTATCCTATAAATCATATAAAAATATACTCTACATCATAATTATGAACTATGAGATGTTTTAAATGAAAAAAACAATATCGTTTCATGAGGCAGTAGTTTTCCATAAAAAATAATGTTAAGCTCATTAACCATTATATGGATGTTAGTATAAGTGTCGATAAAAAATATATGAAAAATATATGTAATTATATTTAGTATATTGATATTATTATATAATAATTAATATAGATGATTTTAGGGGATTGGAATGATAAAAAAAAGAAATAATTTGACGAAGGATGTTTCCTCTTCATTAGGTAGATCCTTTTTTCATACAATAATGGGATTCCTTGGATAGATTTATTACAAAATGAAGGCCCATATGATTATGGTATGGTTTCTTGGAGGATATTTTGGGAATTTTTTTCATTGAAAACGATCTTGAGAGATGTAAATAAGTGGGAGAGATTCGATCCGTTTATAGTGGAGGAGTGGAATTCTTGTAATAATTTTAAAAGAGAGTTCCACACACATTTTTCTAATACCACGTGGCTCCAAAAACTGTTCTAAATAGAGAAAATGTAGGATAGGGTGTCAATATTAAGATAATATAGATTATGGACATGTTTATAGGTTATTTTGGGCCTCATGATTATTGTTTAGTCCCCTATGAAGGCAATCTATGTATTAATCACTAAAAATAATTTAATCAATTTCACTATTATTTTTTGAGGAAAAACTATTTGGAAATAATTATAAATTATAAATTATTTGGATTAAAAATATTAAATCAATTTTTATTAATAATAATCATATAAGTGTTATAAATTATTTTAATTTTAATCCCGATGGCGTGAAGACCAATTGAGTTTTAAAAACAAATGTTCAAAAGTATGAAAAATTATTATAGCCAATTTCATTGTAGAATTCATTATAGTTAAATTAATTTTATATATTTATTTATTATTTATTTTATAAATATTTTAATATATCTAAAAATTTTATTTAACCTAATAAATTATTTGGATGAAAAATCATTTTTGTAATAAAATTCTGGGGTTTTTAACTTTTTATCAAAAATAGAAAATTCTCAGAAAAATTCAAAAAGTATCCAAAATTTATATATTTATATTTATATTTAAAAAATAAGTTTTATTTATTGTCATATAAATTATAAAATATTCAAAATATATATTTAAATTGGGTTCTCTATTAAAATGCATTATGATTACTTTTTGAAAAAAAAATATGTTTTTTAACCAATTAATTTGTTTATATTTATCTTATAATTGTCAAATTAATTTTTCGATCATGGAAAATTTTAATTGAATATATAATATATTAATATTATTGAAATCATTTATCTTATGCTTTATTTAATTTTATGAATTAGAATACTATCTGTAGACCAAAAAAGTCTTTACCTAGGTTAGTAATTTCCATATTTTCAAATGGTTCATAAATTTACTTATAATAATTCATAACCAAATAACCATCATTATATATAAGTGAAAACAATATTCCTGCAACATATTCAATTATATTAAAAACATAATTTCAAACGGTTGTGTGGTAGCTATAATAATATTTTTATGATAATATTAATATTATATTTTTGTTCTTTAAAATTTAGCCTTGTCTGTAAGACACGCTATTGAGGTGAATATTTATGGTGTATTATAAATGATAAATGTAGTTTTGGGTTTACCAAATTATTATATAAGTTTTTTTATCACATGCTCTTCTTGGTTTTTTATAACATAATCAATACTTATTTCTTCTTTATAAAATGGTTATATTCAGTGTTCTGTGAGATAAAAAAATATCAACAAATTTAGGTTAATTTTAATCAATCGCAAAATAAAAAGGGGTAACATTATACCCTTATAAACATAAATGTATCCCTAAAATTGTTTTCTATTTTATCAATGGTTTAATACACCAATTTTCCATTCATATAAACCAGCATCATAAAAATTAATAGAAAAAAATCCTTTAAAAAATGAATGATGGAACAATAATGGTTATGCAAAGTTAGACATAAATATGATTCCACATTAGAGAATATAGGTTGGATTCTAATATGTTTACTTGGATGAAAATATTAAATTATCATTTTGATTTATAAAGAATACTGATCCCATGAAAGAAAGTTATCCAGAGAAATTTTACAATCGAAAAACTATAAACTGAAGATATGTGAATGAGTAAATTGATATCATTGAAATTTATTATAATAAAATATAATATATTATTTCAAGAAAAAATTACTAAAGTTGAATAATTTTATTTTTATTTCTTACTTACTTGATATCTATAGAATTTCACCCCTTTTTGTTCCTTGATCAATTTCTATAACATCAATTATTCCATGAAAAAAAGGTCAGTTTTTCATTCCTCAATCATTAGTAAATCCATAGATCCATTAATAGAATTATATACAATTCCATCCATCATTATTAGAAAAAAAGGTTATCATATGTAATCTAATATGAATGAAACCTTCTATGAGAGATAATACATTAATCTATAATTCGATATTGAATTTTAAATTAAACCATTCCGTAAATGGTTATCCTTGTAACCCGTGAAAAATATATTTCACCATTTATTTATTAAATAAAATATTATCTTATTCCAAAAAAAATTCCTTCGAATCATGGGTCCATCCATGTACTATGAGAATATCCAATATTATTTTATTATTCTAGAATCAATGATGATGGATATAATCACATGAATAATCAATATGTGATTATCAAAAATATTTTCAAAGGGCTTAATATTACAAAAAAAAAGATGAAACTCCCAACTAAAGAGGGGAGTACATGTGTTCCCAAATTACCATGATCCACATCATCCTTTGTGATTGAGTATGGTTTCCATTTTTTCGTAACAGTTATTTCATTTTATCAAAAACATTATACTTGGATCTAGGTCATTTTTATCAAATTAGAAAAATCCATGAAATTTAAACACTAATGTTTGGGAGGTGAAGTCTATGTGGATTATTAATTATTCTCAACATTACCTAACTTCTTCCCATTAAAAGGTAATTTTTTCACACGATTTTTATTCCATGTATGCTTAAAACATAAAATAGTCTTCTTAAGACAACAAACTCTATGTTTCTTCCAGCCCATTGTGCATACTGGAATGTTGTTTTTAATTTATCCATGGTTTTCATTGTATTATTTGAACATCATATTAAATTTAATTGTTAAAACCATGAGATTAATATGAAATTTCCACCTAAATTTCCACTATTTTATGCCATTGAAGAAAAATTTATACGTTATAATGTCAATTTTAGATAGAGAATTTCAAATACTAGGTTTCAGTCCACCAATGAATCGATCAAATTTTCAACCTGTTTGGAATGATAATATAGAAATAATACCTTTAAATAGTGGTAATATTTTGTTTTATAGACACTAATTGACTACTCATCCTTCAAAATACGCTCTTTAAATTTTTTTTATCTTTTTACAAATAAAATTAAGAAAGGACTTATTTAAAAAATATTTTCTTGAACTCATACGAATAAATAGAGTCAATTTCAACTTGGCACCTAAAATTATTAATATCATTATGACATTGATATGTCTTACCTTACCAAATATAGACCAAAAGAAATAATTTTTCATAATCTAAATAGTAGACAATGGAAATGTTTTTGGTAAGTAATCCATTGATGAACAACAAATTGATCATCAGTACCACTAAAATAAGGGTTGTTTCCACTTTATGGACTCAAAATATTTATATTCCATCAATTTTTAATTTTTATGTAAACCTTGATTCATATATTCGTAAATTTGTTTGAGAATAGTGATATATTTTTTTATTAAATCTCCTATAACATTTGATTTCATAGGAGTAAAATTATTTCATTTCCCATTATATTCATCATTAACATGATTAAATCAGGTTTCATCCAATAACTAAAATAATGAAGAAAAGGGGGAGCAACATATATCATAGTGGAAGGCCACAGGTGGGGCCCACACGAGCCCCCACCTTTTCAAATTCCCTAACCCCTCTAAACCCCCTCTTAAATTATGTGGCTCTCCCCTACATTAATTCTTGCCAACTTATCTCTTCAATTTTTTTTGACAACTCTAGATTTTAATTAATGTAATGAATTCAACTTTTGAATTTTGAAAGGTTGGCAAAGTGAAAATAAAATAAGGTGTAGCTTATTTTATTTTGGGAGTTGCTGTGTTGTGTGGAGATTTGAGAGAAGAAGAGTTCTACACTTTGAAGAACTTCATCTTCCTCATTGAAGAACGCGAAGAACACCGACACGACGTTCTATCTTCTCTCCACGTCAAAGGAAGGGAGACACCACTTCCTCCTCAGTTTTCCTTCGTCGACTTGAGAAGTTTCGCCAACGACGTATCGCATCGGACGCATCCCTTCGTCAACGGATTTGACGAACGACGACCGTGACGCCCGACCTCCGCGACGTCGTCTTCCGCGGAACGTAGACAAATCATCGAACCTTATACCAAGGTAGGGGTTGTTGATTTCTTTTTGGTTTAATTATTTTATTCTTGATCGTGAATTTAGCAAGTCTAACGTGTGGCTTTGAATTATTTAAAGTTGCGTTATTATTTTAACGTGAGGGGGGCCGGACCGCACGAACACGGCCGAACCCCCTCCATCGTTCTTGTTTATTCTTGCGGGTGGAAGCAAGTGGCGTGGTGCCATCGCACCACGCGGATAATCGTGCAAATATTTTGCGTGGCGCCGTCGCGCCACGCCGAGGAAGAATCTTCAAGAACGCGACGCCGTCGCGCCACGTTAAAAGGAATCAAGGCACGGCGAAGGGGCGTGGTGCCGTCGCACCGTGCCGGACGACGAACACCGCGGCCGGTTCCGGGCCGCGGCGGGATGAGGAGAACGTGGCCGGTTCTGGGCCGCGGCGGGATGAGAAGACCGGCGGCCGGGCTGCCGGCGTCGGAAGCCGATGAGGGGACAGGAATTTCCGGTCCCGTTGGAGAAAACCGGCCGGCCGGATGACGTTAAACCGGGGGAATTTATCCCCCGGCCAGCGTATCAAACCCCCCTCTTTAAAAGGGGGGCGGTTCCATGAAGGGGGGGCAGCAGCCCCCCGGTTTACTTCTCCAAAACCGGCCCCCACGTGGGGGCCGTTTTGTTGCAAAGGCGCGGCACAAAGGCCGCGCCGCCTCTCAATCAGCGGGGGCTTAGCCCCCCACGTGCCCACCTCGTGCAGTGCCAGGCGCCAGGCCGCCGCGGCCGCCGCGCCGCCGGCCGCGCCGCCGCACCGCCGGCCGTCCGTCCGGGCCGCCCCAGGGGGGGGGGGGGTCGGGCCGGGTCGGCCCGGACCCGGACCCCCCCGTTTCGAACCAGTTCCGGTCTTTTGGCCATATCTTGAGCCTCGGACCTCCGAATGACGAACCGTCTGCGGCAACGCGATCCTTGGATCGAGACGGTCGTTTCTATATATCGCACTCAAGGTTTTGGTTTACTTTGAGTTCGGCAGGGTTGGTTCGTTCACGAAACCAACCGGGCCTTCGGAGTGGAAACGCTCATATCTTGAGTTACGGACGTCCGATTGACGTGCCGTCAGCTGTGTTGTGTCCCTCTTAGTGAGATGAATCTTTTGGAATACTCCGCCCGAGGTTTGGACGCAGGTGGAGTACGGTCGAGTTGGTTTTGCCTTAAAAACCAACCGGGCCCCGGAGACGAAAATGCCAATAACTCTCAGACCGGGCGTCCGATCGACGCGCCGTCTGTTGCGTTGAGTTCCTGTTGACGATACGGAACTTTTGGATACATCAACTCTGGTCTTCGTGACAGTTGATGTATCAGCCTCTCGACTCGTGGAGCGGACCCTCCGAACGAGCTTGCTATGTGCGGGAACCCTAGTGCTGGCTGCGACTGTTCTACTGCTACGACTACTACTGCTACTGTGACTGCGACGACGACAGTACAGAGATCCTGTGTGGATTCGACGACGACGACTTCAGCACTCAGCGATCCTACGTGGATCAGTGCTACAGGTCCTGTGTGGGCCCGATCCTGTGTGGGTCCTTGCGCTCAGCGGTTCTGTGTGAGCCAGCGCCTACAGGTCCTGTGTGGGCCCGATCCTGTCTGGGTCATTGTGGGGGTTAGTTACCTATCGATCCTTCGTGGGTCCGACGACTTAGATGGATCAGTGATCATCTTTATCGTCCTCTGAAGAAGTATACATGTGTGAGCTGAATCCTATTGCTTTCCTGTGTGGATTGTGTTGTGCAATCCTGTGTGGATTACGTTTTGCTTTCCTGTGTGGAATACGTTTACTTTCCTGTGTGGACTGAGTTGTACTTGGGCTCGGAGGTTAGAGCGTATTTGAATTGATGACTTAGGTATATGTATGGGCATATACCTAAGCAGTGTCGGTTATTACTTCGTGATTGTTACTTTCTTCGTGGTTTATCCTTTGTGGATTTGAGAGACCTTCAGGGGTCTCGGGGTCCCTACTGAGTAGCTTATACTCACCCTTGTACGGGCTTTTCCCGCACTACGTTGTGTTGGTTGCAAACGACGGACAGCGTTGACCTTAGCTGAGGCTTGCAGAGCGGGACGGTACCCGGAGGTGGACCACTGGGCGGGACGTGCACGGAGCGGATGGCGGGACCCGTGGAGCAGAGGAGCTATCTGTACCCACCCTTCAGGTGGGATTTCCAGTGGACAGCTCGGTGTAGCGGCTTCTACTTTTCAGTTGCTGTTTTCCATTTCGAGTTGTACTTTACTTTTAGTTTGGGTTTGTATTCTGGCCCATTTACTTTTCCGCACTTTCAGGTGTACTCTGCTTTGTTTAGTGTTTACTTTCCGCTTGCTTACTCTGTGGTGTTTGTTACTTTTCAAAGGCAATGCCTTCCCTTTTTACCGGGATTTACGCCTTGGTGCTAGTCGCCAGCCCCTGGCCTATGGAAGGCGGGCTTGGGGTAGTCACGGCACGGACCCCGAGGGCGGGTCGTGACAAATTGGTATCAGAGGATATCGGTTCTACCGCGAACTCTGATCTTTTCTATGTGAAGCAATAATCTTTAGCGTATTGAGTGTGGTTATCAGTCCAGGGAGTCCAGTGTTGGTGCGGCGGCCGACGTATCCGTACACCAGGACCCTGACTTCTGATTTCCGACATAATGCACGAAAACATTGTTTGCGTGTGTGTTTCAAAGTTTTCTTTGTGATTACTTATATCAGCTCACCAGGTATACTGTTCTAACCGTGGCGCACCTGTTTCCTTTTCAGGATGGCCCCACGACGACAGCCAGCTAGGGTTCCGAGAGTCGAGCGAGATGACAGCCCACCGAGCGACGAGGCCTCGGTGCAGGGCCCTTTGCCAGTAATGGCACCGGCGGTAGCTTTACCCGTCGAGCCCCCGATGCTTCCAGCAGCAGCCGCTGACGATGCACGTCGCCTCAGCGCACTGCATGAGTTTCAGCACCAGCGACCGCCCAGGTTTCGCGGGGAGACGGATCCCCAGGCAGCACAGGACTGGCTGGAGGCAGTGGTTCGAGTGTTTAGGCTAGTGAGGACACCAGCAGACCTCATGGTGATCCTCGCTGCGAGCCTACTACACGCAGCAACAGGACGATGGTGGAGCTTGATGCTCCAGGTGCACGATGAGGCATCTCTTCTTTGGACGGACTTTGAGAGCCTTTTCCTCTCGGAGTTCGTCCCAGCCACCCTTCGTGCGGTGCGTATCCAGGAGCTTCTACAGCTGCGGCAGTGCAGCATGACGGTCGCTCAGTACTCGACGAGATTTACCGATCTCTCGCGCTACTCGACCGACATGGTACGGGACCCATTCTTCTGGGCCCGGACCTTTGATCAGGGTTTGAGACACGAGATCAGGGCATCGCTGATCTCCCTCAGCATACCGACTCAGAAAGGAGTACTGGAGTGGGCCCTTCTGATCGAGAGCTTCCTTGCTGAGTCTACACCAGCACAGAGACCCACCGCGGGGCGGCACGTGGCAGTGTCATCTGCAGCAGGCAGTCGACGGATGACTCAGGGGTCCAGATAGACCAGACCTTCAGGCAGACGATCTCAGGGCACTGGCTCAGCAGTGCGGGGCACACAGCGCGGAGCCAGTCTTACGAGAGGCAGACAATGCTACTCGTGCGGCGGGCAGGGCCACATGGCTCGCGACTGCCCGACCCGCCGTGCCAAGGAGCAGCAGTCAGTTGATGGACCACCGAGGCAGAGGCAGAGGGTCGACCGTGGCGGTCCGCAGGGAGGAGGCGGACGAGGCAGAGGAGCTGGACGAGCAGCCGGTGGAGGGAGACGCTTTGAGGCTCTGCCACCACCACCACCAGGAGGTCCACCCCGACCACAGGGAGCTGGCGGGCAGCAACAGGCATAGCTCCAGGCAGCAGAGGCCTACGACCACGACGCACCCGAGATGATTCGAGGTACTATCTGTGTCTATTCCACCCTTGCTGCAGTTCTTATAGACACAGGAGCGAGTCACTCTTTCATAGCCGCTGCCCTTGTTCGGAGCTCGGAGATTCCGACAGAGCCGTTGGCTCGATCCTTACGGCTAGAGACTCCTACGGGAGCAGACTCGACGATTACGCACTGGTTCCGGCAGGGTGAGCTTACTCTAGGAGGCGAGAGCTTTGGCTGGGATCTTCTTGTAGCAGCGTCGAGGCCTTACGACGTCATCTTGGGCATGGATTGGCTATCTACGGTCCATGCACAGATTGACTGTTTTAGGCGCAGGGTGTGATGTGTACGCACCTACGGGAGCAGGTTCGCCTTCACCGGCGAGAAGGTAGCCTTAGTAGCACATGATGGACATCCGCGGAGGAGAGGACAACCCATCACTCATCAGTTGGCTAGCCTTATCCTTGGAGCAGTTGACATGCGGAGTCCTGGTTTTCCTGCAGTGGTGGATCAGTTTGCGGACGTTTTTCCCGACGACGTTCCAGGGCTACCTCCTCGCAGAGAGGTAGACTTTTATATTGACTTGTACCCCGGGACAGCCCCGATATCCACTCCAGCATATCGGATGGCCCCCGCCGAGCTTCGGGAGCTACAGGTACAGTTGGAGGACATGCAGGGCAAGGGGTTCATCCGACCCAGTGTTTCACCCTGGGCTTCCCCGATATTGTTCACCAAGAAGGCGGACGGGAGCTTGCGACTTTGTGTTGACTATCGTCGCCTGAACCAGGTGACAGTGAGGAACAAGTATCCGCTACCGAGGATTGATGACCTCTCTGATCAGCTCAAGGGAGCACGGTGGTTCTCGAAGATAGACCTCAGGTTAGGCTATCATCAGCTCAGATTCAGAGACGAGGATGTGTAGAAGACAGCCTTCAGATGTCGGTATGGCCACTATGAGTTCTTGGTTATGCATTTCGGTGTAACCAATGCCCCAGCAGTGTTCATGGCTCTCATGAATAGGATCTTTCAGCCATACCTCGATCGGTTTGTCGTGGTCTTCATCGACGACATTCTGATTTACTCTACGACAGAGGAGGAGCACGCCTATCACTTGCGAGTTGTTCTTGACACACTCCGAGAGCACCAGCTTTATGGTAAGCTCTCGATGTGCCAGTTCTGGAAACGTGAGGTACACTTTTTGGGACACGTTATCTCTGAGGCGGGAGTTGCAGTGGATCCCGCGAAGATTGAGGCTGTGTTAGCTTGGGAGCCACCCAGGAGCGTGACTGAGGTTCGGAGTTTCTTGGGACTAGCTGGATACTATCGGAGATTCGTGCCAGACTTCTCTAGAGTTGCAACATCACTCACATCTTTGACGAAGAAGGGGAAACCCTTCGTGTGGTCAGACAGATGACAGCAGAGCTTCCAGGAGCTGAGACAGAGATTGACCTGTGCACCTATCTTGAGGTTTCCTGAGGAGGGAGTAGGGTACGTAGTCTACTGCGATGCATCAGGGACCGGACTCGGATGTGTTCTGATGCAGGAGTGGGCCGTGATCGCCTATGGATCACGTCAGTTGCGGCCGCATGAGCAGAACTACACTACCCATGACCTGGAGTTAGCAGCAGTGGTCTTCGCTCTAAAGACATGGCGACACTATCTGATGGGCAAGCGCTTTACATTCTTTTCCGATCATCAGAGTCTCAGGTATATCTTCTCGCAGAAGGACCTGAACCTGAGACAGCGGCGATGGCTCGAGTTCCTCCAGGACTATGACTTTGAGATAGTCTACACTCCTGGTAAGGGGAACGTAGTAGCCGATGCCCTCAGCAGGAGGACGGGCATTCAGCTACTTGAGGAGGCGACGGAGCAGCTAGACTCTTTGCAGATATCCTTCGTGGATAGAGATGGAGCAACCTTTCTTCAGTCTCTCACAGTCATTCCTCCACTACTGCAGCGGGTCAGAGAGGCACAGCATGAGGACGCTGACTGTGAGACATGGCGTGCACAGATATCCTCGGGACAGGCACCTGATGGTTTCTCCCTTGGAGCAGAGCACGGAATCCTTTTCAGAGGATGTACCATGGTACCAGTTGCTTTGCGAGAGGAAGTACTGAGAGAGTTTCACACTTCTCCTTTAGCGGTACATCCTAGAGTGGCGAAGATGTACCAGGACCTCAGACGACAGCACTGGTGGCCGGGCATGAAGAAAGCTGTAGCAGAGTTCGTTTCTCGATGCCTCACCTGTCAGCAGGTAAAGGCAGAGCATCAGGTACCAGCAGGCTTGGTACAGCCCTTGGAGGTTCCGGAGTGGAAGTGGGATGGCATATCTATGGACCTCATGACTGGACTTCCACGCACTTCCAGAGGTCACGACTCCATCTGGGTGATTGTTGACCGACTCACCAAGTCGACACACTTCTTACCCATCAGAGAGCAGGGCTCAGTAGAGATCTTGGGACGACTCTACGTTCAGGAGATTGTGCGTCTCCACGGCTTGCCATCATCTATCATATCCGATCGAGATGCCCGCTTTACTTCCCGGCTTTGGAAGGGGTTACAGGAGGCATTCGGGACGCAGCTACGTCTTAGCACCGCTTTTCACCCTCAGACGGATGGTCAGACGGAGGGGACCATTCAGACACTCGAGGACATGCTCCGCGCATGTGTCCTCGACTTTGGTCGTAGCTGGGAGGACCACCTACCCTTGATGGAGTTTTCGTACAACAACAGCTACCACTCCACCATCGGGATGGCACCGTACGAGGCGTTGTACGGCCGACCATGTAGATCTCCTTTGTGCTGGACAGACCCTGGGGAGTCAGCACTCGTGGGACCGGAGATGGTCCAGGACACGACAGAGAAGGTCCAGGTCATCCAGGAGCGGATGAGGACAGCTCAGAGCCGGCAGAAGTCATATGCTGATAGGAGGCGGAGGCCACTGGAGTTCGAGGATGGCGACCACGTCTTCTTGCGGGTCTCACCTCGACGTGGTATTCGGAGATTTGGCCGAGGCGACAAGTTATCTCCGCGCTTCATCGGACCCTTCCAGATTCTCAGCAGGATTGGTGAGGTGGCTTATCGCCTGGCTCTACCACCTCAGTTGCACCGGGTGCACGACGTCTTCCACGTATCCCAGTTGAGGAGATACGTGCATGACCCGACGCACATCATTGATCATGGGGAGCTTGACGTTGACGATGGGGCAACTTTTGCGGAGGTCCCGGTGGAGATAGAGGATCTACAGGAGCGGGTCCTGCGTGGGCGATCGATTCCTCTTTTGCGCATCAGATGGCATCACGTGAATCTCCAGGAGAGCACATGGGAGCAGGAGGCTCAGATGCGTGCTCAATACCCTCATTTTTTTCCCTAGTTTTTGATGTATCTTTACGGGGACGTAAAGCCCTGAGGTGGGAGTAATGTAAAGACCCGTAAAATTCAAGGGAAATCTTTTTTTTCTTAATTTTCTTTAGAATTTTACAAGAGCGCGGTTTCAGACGGCACCTGATTCCGAGGCCCGGAGTGCCCGGAATCAATTTCTGAAGTTTGGCTCGGGTACGTTCAGTGAACAAACGAGCGGGTTTTCCTAACTTTTGATCCGGTGCTCGGAATTGAAATCCGAGGGCACCGATGAACTCGCAGCGCCAAAATTCGCTAATTGAGACCTTTTCGGAAGTTGCGTTTGTTGCGGGTTGAAAGTTAGTTTTGGGGATTAAATGATAAGTAAAATAAAATTGTGTGTGAATTTTATTTTATTCGTGGTGGTTAGACTCTCTCATGGGAAGTTGTTGGTGGGGCCCACAAACACCCAACTTCCCATGTGTGGTTATGAGGGAGGTGGGGCCCACACGAGCCCCCACCTTTTCAAATTCCCTAACCCCTCTAAACCCCCTCTTAAATTATGTGGCTCTCCCCTACATTAATTATTGCCAACTTATCTCTTCATTTTTTTTTGAAAACTCTAGATTTTAATTAATGTAATGAATTCAACTTTTGAATTTCGAAAGGTTGGCAAAGTGAAAATAAAATAAGGTGTAGCTTATTTTATTTTGGGAGTTGCTGTGTTGTGTGGAGATTTGAGAGAAGAAGAGTTCTACACTTTGAAGAACTTCATCTTCCTCCTTGAAGAATGCGAAGAACACCGACACGCCGTTCTATCTTCTCTCCACGTCAAAAAAAGGGAGACACCACTTCCTCCTCGGTTTTCCTTCGTCGACTTGAGAAGTTTCGCCAACGACGTATCGCATCGGATGCATCCCTTCGTCAACGGATTTGACGAACGACGACCGCGACGCCCGACCTCCGCGACGTCGTCTTCCGCGGAATGTAGACAAATCTTCGAACCTTATACCAAGGTTGGGGTTGTTGATTTCTTTTTGGTTTAATTATTTTATTCTTGATCGTGAATTTAGCAAGTCTAACGTGTGGCTTTGAATTATTTAAAGTTGCGTTATTATTTTAACGTGAGGGGGGTCGGACCACACGAACACGGCCGAACCCCCTCCATCGTTCTTGTTTATTCTTGCGGGTGGAAGCAAGTGGCGTGGTGCCGTCGCACCACGCGGATAATCGTGAAAATATTTTGCGCGGCGCCGTCGCGCCACGCCGAGGAAGAATCTTCAAGAATGCGACGCCGCCGCGCCATGTTAAAAGGAATCAAGGCACGGCGAAGGGGCGCGGTGCCATCGCACCGTGCCGGACGACGAACATCGCGGCCGGTTCCGGGCCGCGGCGGGACGAGGACACCGCGGCCGGTTCCGGGCCGCGGTGGGATGAGAAGACCGGCGGCCGGGCCGCCGGCGTCGGAAGCCGATGAGGGGACCGGAATTTCCGGTCCCGTTGGAGAAAACCGGCCGGCCAGCTGGCCGGCCGGATGACGTTAAACCGGGGGAATTAATCCCCCAGCCATCGTATAAAACCCCCCTCTTTAAGAGGGGGGCGATTCCATGAAGGGGGGGCAGCAGCCCCCCGGTTTACTTGTCCAAAACCGGCCCCCACGTGGGGGCCGTTTTGTTGAAAAGGCGCGGCACAAAGGTCGCGCCGCCTCTCAATCAGCGGGGGCTTAGCCCCCCGCGTGCCCACCTCGCGCGGCGTCAGGCGCTAGGCCGCCACGGCCGCCGCGCCGCCGCCGCGCTGCCGCAGCGCCGGCCGGCCGTCCTGCCGGGCCGCCCCAGGGGGGGGGGGGGGGTCGGGCCGGGTCGGCCTGGACCCGGACCCCCCCGTTTCGAACCAGTTCCGGTCTTTTGGCCATATCTTGATCCTTGGACCTCCGAATGACGAACCGTCTGCGGCAACGCGATCCTTGGATCGAGACGGTCGTTTCGGTATATCGCACTCAAGGTTTCGGTTTACATTGAGTTCGTCCGGGTTGGTTCGTTCACGGAACCAACCGGGCCTTCGGAGCGGAAACGCTCATATCTTGAGCTACTGACGTCCGATTGACGTGCCGTCAGCTGTGTTGTGTCCCTCTTAGTGAGAAGAATCTTTTGGCATACTCCGCCCAAGATTTGGACGCAGGTGGAGTACGGTCGAGTTGGTTTTGCCTTTAAAACCAACCGGGCCCCGGAGACGAAAATGCCAATAACTCTCAGACCGGGCGTCCGATCGACGCGCCGTCTGTTGCGTTGAGTTCCTGTTGACGATACGGAACTTTTGGATACATCAACTCTGGTCTTCGTGACAGTTGATGTATCAGCCTCTCGGCTCGTGGAGCGGACCCTCCGAACGAGCTTGCTATGTGCGGGAACTCTAGTGCTGGCTGCGACTGTTCTACTGCTACGACTACTACTGCTACTGTGACTGCGATGACGACAGTACAGAGATCCTGTGTGGATTCGACGACGACGACTTCAGCACTCAGCGATCCTACATGGATCAGTGCTACAGGTCCTGTGTGGGCCCGATCCTGTGTGGGTCCTTGCGCTCAGCGGTTCTGTGTGAGCCAGCGCCTACAGGTCCAGTGTGGGCCCGATCCTGTGTGGGTCATTGCGGGGGTTAGTTACCTATCGATCCTTCGTGGGTCCGATGACTTAGATGGATCAGTGATCATCTTTATCGTCCTCTGAAGAAGTATACCTGTGTGATCTGAATCCTATTGCTTTCCTGTGTGGATTGTGTTGTGCAATCCTGTGTGGATTACGTTTTGCTTTCCTGTGTGGAATACACTTACTTTCCTGTGTGGACTGAGTTGTACATGGGCTCGGAGGTTAGAGCGTATTTGAATTGATGACTTAGGTATATGTATGGGAATATACCTAAGCAGTGTCAGTTATTACTTCGTGATTGTTACTTTCTTCGTGGTTTATCCTTTGTGGATTTGAGAGACCTTCAGGGGTCTCGGGGTCCCTACTGAGTAGCTTATACTCACCCCTGCACGGGCTTTGCCCGCACTACGTTGTGTTGGTTGCAGACGACGGACATCGTTGACCTTAGCTGAGGCTTGCAGAGCGGGACGGTACCCGGAGGTGGACCACTGGGCGGGACGTGCACGGAGCGGACGGCGGGACCCGTGGAGCAGAGGAGCTATCTGTACCCACCCTTCAGGTGGGATTTCTAATGGACAGCTCGGTGTAGCGGCTTTTACTTTTCAGTTGCTGTTTTCCCTTTCGATTTGTACTTTACTTTTAGTTTGGTTTTGTATTCTGGCCCATTTACTTTTCCGCACTTTCAGTTGTACTCTGCTATGTTTAGTGTTTACTTTCCGCTTGCTTACTCTGTGGTGTTTGTTACCTTTCAAAGGCAATGCCTTCCCTTTTTACCGGCATTTACGCCTTGGTGCTAGTCGCCAGCCCCTGGCCTATGGAATGCGGGCTTGGGGTAGTCACGGCACAGACCCCGAGGGCGGGTCGTGACAACATAGTCAAGAGAAATTAATTATTGGATGCCTAAATAATGAAAAATACACTTAAATCTTTAAATCCTTATTTTTATACTTATATAAATCCTAAGAAATATCCTTACATTTATTTATAGGAATCCCATAAATGATTCCCATAAATGTTTCCAATGGTGGACTAAAATATATCTTTGATACAAACTATAGGAAATCAGCTAAAACATTGATGTATATTAAATAATTTTAGATGAATATTCGAAACACTAAAAAACATGCATAATGTCTGTAATAGTATATTTTTATTGGAAAATTGAAAAAATTAATTCAAACACAGTTAAAGACCTTCAATGTTTTCCAAAAATATATTAATCTTTATTAATTATACTTAAAACCATTCTTACTAATAGAGGGAAAGGTATCATAAGAAAGCAGTTGTCATAGATTCTATGTAAGGGTAAACAACAGAGATGCATGTGGTCATAAGGGTAATAGACCATGATAAAATCCTTGTAAGATCATACACTCCATATCAAATATCATAAAAATGAATCCTGGTAAAATGATTGAAATTTCATAAGACAAAAATCATAAAGGAAACAATATAATAATCTATAAAATATTAATATAGTAATAATATAGGGAATTGGTTGTAGAAACATAATCATATAAAATCTTATGTCAAGGCTACCTATGAAGACATTCATAACAAGATTTTATTTGGCTAATAACCAGTGATCCTACTTCAGGATTTGGATTCCCACCTATGTGCCCTTTTGTTTCAAGCATGTGATTCTATCATGTGTTTCTTCTTATTTTAGGTTTGGGATTCCCTCTTATATACCCTATTGTTTCATGAATGGGGTTTTCTACTATGTAACCTCTTATTTTATGACTATTATTCCCTCTTTTATTTCTTCAGATGCCCTCTTGTGTACCATCTTATTTTGGGTTTATGATGGCCTTTTTTTGCTTAAATTCCAGGTCAGTTTGGGATTCAATTTCCTTACCATGTACCCTCTTTATACCATAATAAAATTTTCATTACCTTGAAAATTGAATGGAGTTATAGGCCCCAACCATCACATAATTAAATCATACATGCATTTTCCACAAGATATCAAACATTCATCACTCCCAGAAACATAAAAAGAGATGGTTATTATAAATGTCAACTAAAAATAATTGAAATTAAATCTGTCTCATTGACATTTCACCACATCATAAACTATAGAATGTATATAGGCTTTTTAGTCATTTTATTAAAGCATAACATGTTAAAATAAGTGGTTCAAAAAAAAAATCACCCATTAATGTGAAACGAGTTTCCCAAACATCATTCCATTAAAACATAAACCATTAAAAAATTACATGAATAATATTCTTAGATCATATACGTAGATAATAATAAATTCTAACAATGTATTATTACTTATATGAATATATATTTTTAAATATAAAATGTAATTTTTTTATGAAAAATAGAATTTATTTGAATATCCGTTTTCAAAAAACCAATTAAAAAATCCATTTCATTAAAATAATTATTTACCATTTAATTTAAAACATTTCTTGTGAAAAATATCATTTCTCCATTGAAATTATTTTTGAAAAATATAACCTTTGGAAAAATAGTTTACACGAAAATTATCTTGAGAACATATAATGGATGATGGAAAACATTTTGAATACATTTTTCCTTGAAATCATATAAATGAAGCTCCGAAAATGTTTTCAATGTTTCTAGATTTCAATAATTATAAAATAATATTGAAAATCTTAAAAAATATATTTTGAAAAAAAATTTGAAATCATTTTCATTGAAAATAAATTTGAAAGATAATAAATTAATCTTTGTAAATCATTTAAAGCACTCCTTAAATCATAAAATTATTTTTAAATTATTTTTTTGGATAAAGTATTTAAATTAAAAAATAATTATATATATTATAAATATTTTTTTTTTTACAAATAAACATTTAAACTTATTAATTAATCTTTAACGAATTGACATTCATGATGCAGGGTAAGTCTGTACATGACGAACATTTCATTTAAACCATAAAATGATTGAAGATGTTTCTTGATTGGAAAACAATAAGAAGATTCCATTGAACGATTTTTTTTAAATCTTAAAACATGGGTAATAATATTTCCTCATTAATAATTGTATAATTTTAAAAAATGGAAATATTTTTAGAAAACAAGGCTTTGAAATACACGGATTTTTGACAAAAAAGATAAATAATGTTAGAAATCAATAAAAACCTTTTAGTAATAATATAAAGTGCCAATGAGTATAAAAATTTAAATAGTTCATGAACATATTTTTTAAAAAAAGGTACAAAAAAATTAAATAGTTTTATTTAGATATTGATCATTATATTTTATCGATGGAAGGATAATGGTGAACATTTCTAATATGTGATATGATTATAGCAAAATATTTTTCCACTTTGGTAACATTGAACCACACTCTACATGAACGAATAAAATTAAATTAATCTTATAATATAACTAATTAAGTATATTTATTATATAAAATGTTAAATGGATGTATATATTCCCCATAAAATCATAAAGGTCCATAACATGGCTTGTATACCAAAGAAAGCAACCTCGGGAAGATATTACTTTAAGGATTTTGATACTTTTGAACATTGAACGCGAGGAAATAAATATAATAAAATGGTTAAGTATGTACCGATAAATTTAATTATAATAATAATAGAATATATTAATGGTATTTATATACACCACTATAAATAAATGTTTGGGTAATTAATCTTGTATCTCATAGATATATAAAGTGAGATGTAAAAAACCTTAAGATACCTCTAAAATTTGTTTGTGGACATTAAAACTACATTTATAATAAATATATAGTTATTATAAATATAATATAGAACCATATTCCAAATATTATACCATCTATTATTCATGTATGAATTTATGTTACCCATTTATTTTCAATTTCATGTTAAATAAATCTTTCACACATCGACCAATTTATTTATCAAATGTTATTTGATAAGATATTCACTATCCTCTTAAATAGATAATGGGTTTTTATTTATAAAATTTAAAACATAGAATTATATGACATATATATTTAATATGTAAATAATTATAATAATATATTTACGGATTATATATAAAATGAAATACACCATTCATGTAGATGTTAGGCCATATATATACATAAATGTTGTTTCTGTTTTCTTATTATTATGAATTAAATCTAAATGATATATATTTTTATATTAATATAAAATAATTATTTTTTCATATATATAATATTTTATCATTAAACACATACTTAATACATTCCATGTATTGTTTGAACGAAGGAAATTTCATTGAGGAGGTGGTAGTCCACTCATTTACATACAAATAAATCATATTAGAAAATTTTAAATCATGAAGATATTTTTCATAATATAATAAAATGAGCATAAATACATAATTAAATATCATATATATCATATAATAATTAGTTTTAATCCAAATTCATCAATAATTAGTGGTTGTAAAGGAAAAAAATGAACAATATCATTTCATGAGTTTATAGATATTTGCACACAAGAACATTAAGTACATTACCAATTAGGTGGAAATGTAAATAACTGTATATATATTCCATATAATAAAAAAATATTGATATATTGGAGATACATAAAAATTAAATAATCATGGAATAATAGTAGTTGAGGGGTTGAAAGAGATAATAAAAAAAGATCAAGAGGAAGGAGGATTCCTCTCGTTTTGGTGACTTATTTTCATTTTCACCCAGGGGATCACTTAGATGGATTTATTCATAAATTTATTTTTTGTAATTGAATTTATTGTTATTGATAAGATATATGGGCATATTTTTTATGATAAAATGTTCCCTACGGGTGTGAATAAAAGGGATAGGTGAGTGCCTTTTAATAGTCGATGCGGAGTGTTATTCTTGTGAATTTGTAAAAAAGAAATACCACCCACGTTTTTCCCATTTAATGTCACTAAAATAATGTTCATTCTCATTTAAAGGGATTATATTGTATAAAAATGTTCATTATACTACTTTTTGAGAATTTTATAGGACTTTTGGCCCCTAATATGAAGGTTTAGACATTTGTTAAGTTGGTTTTTTTCTTAATAGCTCAAATTAATTTTAATCACATTCACTAATATTTTTTTAGAAAGTAATTTGAAATTATTTATAATTATAAATTAATAGGTTTCAAAATAAGGAATCAAGTTTATGAATTATAATTAAATAAGTGGTAGAAATAAATTTATATTTAGTATTAAAGAAGGGATGACAAGGACCGTTTTTGAAATAAAAATATTAAAATGTTTTTATATCAAATTTCAATGATGAATTCTCTAAAACAAATCAATTATATTAATGGATGTAGTATTTATATAATTAAGTATCAAACCAATTCAAAATATTATTTATCCATATAAAATATCTATATAAAAATTAGTTTTTAATTAAAATTTATTAATTTTTTCACTAGTAATAAAAATACAAAAAATTTGAGAAAAAAAATGTTCTAATAATGAAATTTATATTCCTATTAAAAATTTAAAAAATATTTTTTTAAATAAAATTTTAAAATTTCCAAAATTTTATATTTAAAATGTGTTCCCCATTAAATGGCTGTAAAATTACCTTTTTGAAAAAATATTTATTTTTATTTATAAAAATCAATTTATTTTTATCTTATTCCTTTAACATTTCATGAATGAGTAGAGTAATTTTTATTGAATATATATATATATATTATTGATAACATAAATCATTTTTTTTTAAATTTCAACAGTTAATATTATGTTTGAAAATAAGAAAAATAGTATTCGAAGAAAATTAATTTCCATATTTTCAAATAGTCTATAAATTCACTTCTACTAATTTATTTCCAAATGATTCACATTATATACATTTTTAAATAATATTTTAACAATTTATTTAATTTTAATTGTAAATTCCACTCCAATTGATATATGGTAGATAAATAATATTTTTTTAATATTATTTATAGTGTATTGTAGATCAGTACGACATGGATGTGAATGTAATGAAATATATAGAAGGGACATGGTAGTTTTTTTAAAATAATCCACAAATGGTGTTTTAGGTACCTCAATCTAATTTTTTTTCTTATTGAAATATTGATTTGTGTTGCGCCTATCGTAAGCCACACATAGTGATTTTGTATAAGAGAAGCTATATTCAATGTTGTGTGAAACGAAAAACATATATATATATATATATTAGATTTAATCAATAAAGGTAATTCACCATAACAATATTATACTACATATGTAAATTTTATTATTATGAAATTAATAAAATATTTATCATTCTTAATGATAAATATTTCATTTTCTTCATTAAACTAAAAAATGATAAATTGAACAATGACTGTGTGGACAAATACCTTCACAAAGCAATGTGATTATAATTTAGTCACCACACCACACTAATTAATTATATAAATATATTTAATTAGATAATATGATTTCTTTATTATATTATTATCATTTATGAATGAAAAAATATTACTCTCATTTATTCTTTAATAATAATGAAAAAATTGAAATGTTATTTACGCTTACGTTTGACATATCATCTTCATGATTATAAAAAAATTAAATATCCAAAACTATATATTATGAAATTTTTAAATACCATAATTCATGTTCATATATGATAATTATTTCAGGATTATTTTTATAGATATTTTTAAATAATAACTTCTTTGAACTTTTTTTCCTAATAATTTCATATCAGATACAATATAAAAATATCATTGAAACTTAAAATATAAAATTAAATGAATAATTAATCATTTGTAACATTGTATAATGTAAAATAAAGTAAAAACATTAAAATGGTTTATTTCACCATGATAAAATTAACCTTAGTTAAATATTCTTGAAGATATAGAACTAATGTGATGATTTAGACTCATAGAATGGATATCTCAACTCACTTTTTCCTCAATGAGACATACCAAAAATTCAAAACTTATTTCTCTAGTGTGGGGAATATAATAACATTGTTGTGTTGTATATAATCAATTTATTCATATTTATGGTAATTAATGTTTCATTTATTGTTTTTTATTTCAATGGGGTTTTGATAAAAATGTTATGAATGTGGTAAGAGTTTATTTCACATTCTCATCATTATATATGGTTGTTAATGTATCCCTTTGGAAAATAATTTTATGTTTATATGTCAAAATCAATTTATTTTCTTTATAATATGGTTATTAAATAAATTTTTTATGTAATATTACAATTTTTTCATTTCTATGGTAATTAAAATTTATTTGAATTTTTTCATTAAAATTTTATGTGAATTCCCTATTTAGTTAGAAATCATTTTTTCTCTAAAACCATGTTTTATAAATATCTTTTCAAAAAAATTTATAAAATTTTCAAAATTATTTATTAAATAATTTTATAAAAATTTCTTATTTTTAATTTTAGTTAAATGAATAGTGATTTTTATCTAATTAATTTACATTTCCCAATTGTCAAATTTTTTGAATGAATCGTTATTTAAACTTATATGGAAGGAAAAAAATTTCCTTCCACTAAGAAAAATATATTTATCAATTATTATATTATATTTATAAAAAAATTTGATGTAAAATAATTCTAAAAATAATTTGGTATGTTTTAGATTAAAAGGTTTATTTGCAATGAGAGGTTATTTATTTCATGAAATTCTCCATTAGATCATTAAAAATAAGTTTCCATCTATGAATAAATTATTAGATATTACCAACTATTTAATGGGTATGTACACCAATGTTACCATCCTTTTTATTTCTACGCATGTTTTATTATCCTTTTTCATATTGACATACTATGTTGATATAATTTACTTTTATCCGAATGAAATACAAATATGTTTATTAATTAGTGTTATAGTTCAAATTTCATATGATTGGTGATGTATTATTTATTTTTTGAATTATGATTCAATACAATCATATTTGGACTGAATTGGACCTTGTATGTGATGAGAGGTGCTCCATATAGACCCTTAATGCATTAGTGGTTCTCATGAAGAAAACTAGTTATGGTTTTGGATATGGTCGTACCTAATAATATGAGGGTACTATGGAACATAGTGGTAGCCGATGGGATAGATATTTTGAATTTATTGAACTAGAACGATGTAAAATTTTGGTCTCCACTGATCTGATCCCCTAATATAGGTTCTAAAATTTAATGCATAAATAAATGGGAAATTATAAATAACTAAAATTTTATGTTGTATAATTGAGAAACACATTCATATATATCTCATCATCAATGATTGTTTCATGATGGATCTGAAGCTTAAACCATCTATATTTTCCTGACATTCTTCAATTTTTTTTGAAAAATTCGAATGTCCAAATTTTAAGTCCTCGCCTAGAGCTCTGATGACTGGTTCAACAGTAATACGATAACCTCATTTTTATTCCTATGATCCATGAAGACATCCATGGATTTATTTCTTATATAGTGACTTTATCTATCAAGTATGTTGGAGGATATAAGAGCTCTAAATATATTAAAATAATTTATTTATACACATGAAATGATATCCTCTTATACTTATACAGTGGATTTGAAAAATACCCAGTTAGGATTCATGTCCCTAGTATATACAACATCCACTACAATTTAATAATGAAATAATTATGATGTATTAAGTACGTAATAAATATTATTTATATTTTTTCACATACATGTATTATATATTATATGCATAACATTATAATCCTGAGTCATTAAATCAACTTGGAATTTGTGTTAATATTTAATGAACCATGAATATTTTATATAATATTAATTCATAAAACATTATTCCAGGTAATTACTTAAACACTTATAAATAATTTTATTAAATAAATTCAATCTTATTATTAAATTCATGAAAAATTTTATATTTATTTATTTAGTGATCATTCATACATAATGGGAAATTTCCGACCTCAATGGTTTTTCGCATCATGTCATATACAACTATTGATTAGATTAATTAGTAATATGAATGTTTTATTATGTGTGACGCAATGTTCCCATATCAAAATATAATTGAATAATATTTATAGAACAATAGAAAAATATAAAAACCCCTCATATCCCTTAAAGTGATAATTATTAATCAAAGCAATGGTAATTAACTAACAACTATTTATTATGCAATATAATCTATTTGTCATGTGTTATATCATAATGTAAGATATACCCTTGTTTCATCATCATTTTTTTATTTATTTTATTATTGTCTAACTAGATGGAATTAATTTAGAATACAATATCCATGGATTTAATAAATGATCAACCATCTTAATCAGCTACTCCGTATATATCACTTCCTTAACTCATAAGTAAAAAAATCTATCTTGAGTATTTAACCGATGTTATATGACCAATAAATAGTAAAAAAACCTCAGTAATACATTATTATCATAGGTTTCAATATGAATCAATCTATGTGATCAAGTGGAACTCATTTTTTATGATCAAATGTCAGGAGACCAATACACAAGTTTGTAGATATGGATAACCAATTTTCACCAATAAAAGTAGTACCCTTATTGGTGGGTTTGTCCTAATGATCTCACAAACCAGTGATCACCCTGTATATAAATCATGAGAATAAATATCAATGCTAATGACCCCAACACCTAATTTTCTAACCTGAATTCTTTTCAGTTAGTGTGATGAATTTGAACATATTACATATATCTATGAATAATGTCATGGTATCTTGTGGTTCTTATTATATCATAATCTACTATTAAAATTTTATAAACATCTATTCTAATGAAATTACCATTTAAATAATAGAAACAATAATTTCTAATCTATCGTGGTACGTATACATCATTCATTGAAAATATTATACATATTATGGTAATAAAATGTACAGATAAAATTTTTACGAGGGAAACAAAACTTATAACACTCCCACATACACTAGACCTAACATTTTAAACATCCTTATTAACTATCACATGACTAGAATAAGTTTCTATATATTTATGGATTTATATTGGGCCTTCAATGTTTCCACTATGAAGAAATTTGTTTATCAGTTAATAACCAGTTCTTCTACTTCAGGATTTGGATGCCCACCTATGTGCCCTTTTGTTTCAAGCATTTGATGCTCTCATGTGTAACTTCTTATTTTAGGTTTGGGATTCCATTTTATATACCCTATTGTTTTAGGAATGGGATTCTTTATTGTGTAACCTATTAGTATATGACTAATATTCCCTCTTTTTTTTGCTTCAGATGCCCTCTTGAGTACCATCTTATTTTGGGATTATGATGACCTATTTTTTTTGCTTATATTCCAGGTCAGTTTCGGATTCAATTTCCATACCATGTACCCTCTATATACAATAAGAAAATTTTCATTACCTTAAAAATTGAATGGAGTTATAGGCCCCACTCGTCACATAATTAAATCATACATGAATTTTCCACAAGATAACAAAACATTCACCACGTCCTGGCCCATAAAAAGAGATGGTTATTATAAATGTCAACTAATAATACTTGAAATGAATTTTGTCTCATTTAAATTTCACCACATCATAAACTATGGAGAGTATATAAGATTTTTAGTCATTTTATTAATGCAAAACTTGTGAAATTAAGTGGTTCCAAAAACAAATCACCCATTATTGTGAAACGAGTTTCACAAACATCATTCCATTAAAACATAAACCATTAAAAAAATAACATGAATTATAATTTTAGATCATATACCGAGATAAGAATAAATTCTAAGAATGTATTATAACGTATATGGATATATATTTTTAATATAAAATGTAATGTTTTTTAAGAATAATAGAATTTATTTGAATATCCTTTTTCAAAAAACCAATTAAAAAATAAATCTCGTAAAAAATATTATTTACCATTTAATTTAAAACATTTCTTGTGGAAAATATCATATCTCCATTGAAATTATTTTTGAAAAACATACCTTTGTAAGACTAGTTTCCACGAAAATTATCTTGAGAACATATAATGGAAGATATATAACATTTTGAAATATTTTTACCTAGAAATAATATAAATAAAGCTCAAAAAATGTTTTAAACACTTCTATATTTTAATAATTATTTAATAATATTGAAAATTTTAAAAAATTATATTTTAAAACTTGTTTTGAAATAATTTTTTATTGAAAAAAAATTTGAATGAAAATAAATTAATCTTTGAAAATCATTTAAATCACTCATTCAATCATAAAAATTTTTTAAAATATTTTTTTATATAATATTCCAAATAAAAATTAATTTTATATATTTGAAATATATATATTTTTACAGTTAAACAATTAAACTTATTAATTAATTTTTAATGAATTGATATTCATGATGCATGGTAAGTTTGTACATGAAGAACATTTCATTTAAACCTTAAAACGATTGAAGATGTTTCTTGATTGGAAAACATTAAGAAGATTCCATTGAAATAATTTTTATAAAATTTTATAAAATGGGTAATAATATTTCCTCATTAATAATTGTATAATTTTAAAAAATAGAAATATTTAAAAGAAAAGGTTTTAAAATAACACAGATTATCGACTAAAAAGATAAATATTTTTAGAAATCTATAAATACATTTTATTAATAATATAAAGTACCAATGAGTATAAAAATTTAAATAATACAATAATATATTATTTTAAAAATAGGTAAAATAAAATTAAAGAGTTTTATTTAGATATTAATCATTATATTTTATCGATGGAGCATAATGGTAAGCATTCCTAAAATGTGATAAGATTATAGAAAAATATTTTTCCACATTGCTAACATTGAACCACACTCTACAGGATAGAATAGAATTAAATGAATCTTATAATATAACTAAATAAGATTATTAATTATATAAAATGTTAAATGGATGTATATATACCCCATAAAAACATAAAGGTCCATAACATGGCTTGTATATCAAAGAAGGAAACCTAGGGAAAATATTACTTTAGATCTTTGGATACCATTGAACATTGAACCTGAGGAAATAAATATAATAAAATGGATAGGTATGTACCAAAAACTTTAATTATAATAATAATAGAATATATTAATGGTATTTATATACACCACTAAAAATAAATGATTGGTAGTTATTCTTGTATCTCATAGATATGAAATGTGCGATGTGAAAACCCTTAAGATACCTCTTAAATTTATTTGTAGACATTAAAAATAAGTTTATAAAAAATATATATTTATTATAAATATAATATAGATCCATATTCAAAAATATTTTTCCGTCTATTTTTCAAGTATGAATTTATGTTACCCATTTATTTACAATTTCATGTTAAATAAATGTTTCACACATCGACCAATATATTTATCAAATGTGATTTGATAAGTTATTCATTATCCTCTTAAATAGAAAATGGGTTTTTATTTATAAAATTTATAACATGATTTATATGAAATATATATTTAGGATGTAAATAATTAAAATAATATATTTGCGGATTATATATAAAATGAAATACACTCTTCATGGAGATGTTAGGCCATACATATATATAAATGTTGTTTCTGTTTTCTTATTATTATGAATGAAATATAAATGAAATATATTTTTATATTAAAATAAAATAATTATGTTTTCATATATATAATATGTTATCAATAAACCCATACTTAATACATTCCATGTAATGTTGGAAAGAAGGATATTTTCTTGAGGAGGCGGTAGTCCACTCATTTACATACAAATATATCTTATTGAAAAATAAAAATCATGATGATATTTGTTATATTATAATAAAATAATCATAAATACATAATTAAATATCATATATATCATATAATAAATATTTTCAATCCAAATTCTCAATAATGAGTGGTTTTAAAGTAAAAAAATGAACAATATCATTTCGTGAGGTTATGGTTATTCGCACACAAGAACATTAAGTACATTACCAATTAGATAGAAATGTAAATAATTGTATATATATTTCGTATAATAAAAAACATATCAATAAAATATATATATATATAAATTATATAATCATGGAATAATAGGAGTTGATCGGTGGAAAGGGAAAATAAAAACAAAATATCAAGAGGAACGATGATTCCACTTCTTTGGGTGACTTATTTTCATTTTCACCCAAGGGATCACTTGGATGGATTTATTCATAAATTTATTTTTAGTAATTGAATTTATTGTTATTGATAAGATATATGTGAAAATGTTTTATGATAAAATGTTTTTTATGGGTGTGAATAAAACGTAGAGGTGAGTTCCTTTTAATAGTCGATGCGGAGTGTTATTCTTGTGAATTTGTAAAAAGAAATACCACCCACGTTTTTCCCATTTAATGTCACTAAAATAATGGTCAAACTCATATAAAGGTATTATATGGTATAAAAATGATCATTAAACTACTTTGGGAGAATTTTATAGGAAGTTTGGGCCCTAAGATGAAGGTTTAGTCATTTGTTAAGTTAGTTTTTCTCTTAATAGATCTATTTAATTTTAATCACATTCACTAATATTTTTTAAAAAAGTAATTTGATATTATTTAAAATTATAAATTAATAGGTTTCAAAGTAAGGAATCAATTTCTCTGAATTATAATTACGTAAGTGGTATAACTAAATTTATATTTAGTATCAAAGATGGGATGACAAGGACCGTTTTTTAACTAAAAATATTGAAAGGTTTTTTTTATCAACTTTCAATGATGAATTGTCTAAAATAACATAAATTATATTAATTGATGTAGTATTTAAATAATTAAACATCAAACCAATTCAAAATATTATTTAACCTTATAAAATGTTTATATAAAAAAGAGTTTTTAATTAAAATATATTATTTTTGTCACCAGTCATCAAAATACAAAACATTTGAGAAAAACATAAAATGTTTTCCTAATGAAATTTAAATTCCTCTTAAAAAATTAAAAATTATTTTTTGAAATAAAATTATAAAGTATCCATTATTTAATATTTAAAATGGGTTCCCCATTAAATTGCTGTAAAATTACCTTTTCAAAAATATATTTTTTTATTTATAAAAATCATTTTATTTTTATCTTATTCCTTTAAAATTTTATGAATGTGTAGAAGAATGTTTATTTAAAATAATATATATATATATATTATTAAAAACATTAATATTTTTTTTAAATTTCAATAGTTAATATTATGTTTGAAAATAAGAAAAATAGTATTCGTAGAAAATTAATTTCAAAATTTTCAAATAGTCCATAAATTCACTTCTACTAATTTATTTCCAAATGATTCACATTATATAAATTTTTAAATAATATTTTAACAATTTAGTTAATTATAATTATAAATTCCACTCCAATGGATAGATGGTAGATAAATTTTTTTAAATAATATTTATAGTGTATTGTAGATCAGTAAGACATAGACTTGAATGTAATGAAATATATCGAAGGGACATGGTATATTGTTTAAAATAATACCTAAATGGTGTTTTGGGTACCTCAATATAAGTTTTTTTGAAATATTGACTTTGTGTTGCGCTTATCATAAGCCACACATAGTGATTTTGTATAACGGAAGCTATATTCAATGTTGTGTGAAACGAAAATTATATATATATATATAAGATTTAATCAATAAATATAATTCACCAAAACATTATTGTACTACATAAGTAAATTTTATTATTACGAAATTAGTAAAATATTTATCATTCTTAATGATAATATATCATTTTCTTCTTTAAACTAAAAAATGATAAATTCACCAATAAATGTGTGGGCAGCTGCCTTCACAATGCGATGTGATTAAAATTTAATCACCACACCACACTGATTAATTATATAAATATATTTAATTAAATAATATGGTGTATTTATTATATTATTATCATTTATGAATGAAAAAATATTACTCTCATTTATTCATTAATAATAATTAAAAAATTGAAATTTTATTTATGCCTACATTCGACATACCATCCTCATGATTATAACAAAATTAAATTTACAAAACTATACATTACAAAATTTTTAAATACCATAATTCATGTTCATATATGATAATTATTTCAGGATTATTTTTTTAGATATTTTTAAATAATAACTTCTTTGCCCTTTTTTCCTAACAATGTCATATCAGATACAATATAAAAATATCATCAAAACTTCCAACATAAAATTAAATGAATAATTAATCATTTATAACATGGTAGAATGTAAAATAAGATAAAAAATAAATTTATAATGGTTTATTTCACCATAAAAAATTAACCTTAGTTAAATATTCTTCAAGATATAGAACTAATGTGATGATTTAGACTCATAGAATGGATATCTCAACTCACTATTACTGTAACACTGTAGGTAAATAAAGAATATGCAATTTTTATATTTATCCATATTTTTGAATAAAATATTAATATTACATTAAAGGGGATGCTATGCTCGATGGCATACCCAATACGCAACAACGAGTTTCTTGGGAAGCTTACGTTGCACTCTAATAATAAAATAATATTATTTTAAATAGTAGTTAACGCCTACCCGTTGTAATGGTGGGAATGAACAGAACTACCTAAAATACTATTATATATGTTTGTCAAATATTTTTACTCTTTATAATAAATGTTAGAGGATCAAAAATGCGAATGAATCCAATTTTAAGCGTAGACATTCTAATATTTTTTTAAAGGTCGATTAACCGCCATTTGAAGGCGAACCTCTTTTAAATCCACTTTTGACAATTTTATGTGTTATATTTGACAAAATAAAATTCTTCTTTTTAATTGGAACATCATAATTTACTTTGTGTAAATTTTTTGAATTTTTCCAAAAAAAAAATATAATGAATACTGAAAGATGTTGTATTTTAATTTAAAACCTCATTTTAATCTAATTTATTTATATGATTAGATTATATTTTTAATAGGTTTTAAAGTGTAAATATAATATATATTTATTATTTAATCCAATGGTTTTCAATATAATTAATATCACTTTAAGATTGGACATAAACGATTTTCAATCTTTTGAAAGATATTGTTTCATAAAAACACGCTATTTGTTTTAACAGCGGGATTTAATTATAAAATTAATTACTTCAACTTATATGTTGTGAATTTGGTAAAATGGAAATCATTTTTGAATTCAGAATATCAAATATAGCTTAGGGTTGATTTTTTAGTATTTTTCTCAAAAACTTCAATTTTTGATGAATAGTGAAACCACAACGTGGTGGTTACAAAATTTGATTTTTCATTTAAATGGGACTTTTCCACTTATGTGATTTGAATTTCAAAAATCCAATTTAAATGATTTTAATGTTTAAGTAAAATTTCGTTCAACGGGATGAAAATAATTTTTGATGAAAAGTAACTTTTAAGTTTTATTAATCGCGATTAAAGGTAATTAGTGTGATTTAAGGTAAAAATGATATTATAATAAAATGAAAATATCCTGACACATGTCCTAACTCTATTTTATGAGTTATGGACGACCCAGGCAAACCCTGGGTCGATTTTTGGTACCCCATGGAGCCACTTGGGTTTGATAATGACATTTATGCCTTTTATTTAAAGATAAAATAAAAATGTCACAAACATGATATGTTTTACTAAGAAAATTTTTACATGGGGTTATAAAAGTCATATTTTTGTCTATAAATATTCCATAGAAATCTAAAAAGATTTCCTACATCGTGATATTTTTTTTATAATTTTTAGACATTATATATAATAAATTATTTATGTCATCATGATGATGCAGCGATTACCTCATTAATAAAGGATTTAAATAAAATGGAATGATAATGTAAATTCTAAGACCTACACATGTCAAAAACCTATTGGAAGGGCGTATTTCGAACCATTATCATCTTGTCCTCGAAACACATCAATTTGGGACAATTAAAATCCGAAAAACATTTGAAAATAAAGTAACATTTTATACTTTACCAAGAGTGCCCCTCCTCTCCTCTTATAAAAGGCCCCCACCTCAACCACCTTACCCACACCTCTAAAACCTTTTGTTCGGCCAATATCTGATCATTTTATCTCTCCAAATCCCTCTCATAATCCTATAAGCCTTAACTTGGGCAGGAATCTCTTCAAGAATACCTTTTGTTTCAAACCAAAGGGAGTTACCCAATTTTAAGGTAACGTCTTCACTTGTGCTCTTTTGTTTTATTTTGCTTCTCCAACCCCCTAAAATCTTTTTATTCATTTCTTTTGTAATAACTATAGTATCTTCAATATACTAGGATGTTGTTATAATAATTATTCGAGCTACACATACACACACCTTCATCTAATGGTTAAAGAACATACTGTTTCTGTGGATGGTGAATTTCTACCACATGAAACGATGATTGTTCAACACTTGTATAAAACCTTAAAAGGTGGCCATTAAGATGTCACTATGTTTATATATGGTATATAATATTTTTATGTTTTACTTAAGCTTCTGTATTTTTCATTTTTGGCATAACATTATGGATTTTGTTATGGGTATACGCGATATCATCATTTTAGGAAGTGCGGACTACCGCCCCCTCAAAGTGATTTGATTCGTTAATTCTATATGTGGGATGTATAAAGGATGGATTTAAAGTTATTATATATGATTTTATAATGGAATTATAATATACCTTTATATCATTATTGTTTTCTTTCAATTAAAGTTTGAGATAGAAATGAAAGTAGCGTTCATGCATACGTACGACTTACACTCTCCATGAACGGTGCATTTCATTTCTTATCCTCAAATGTAATGTACCATTATAAGTACATATAATGGATATATATGATGTATGATACATCTAAAGGATGAATATAATTCTGGAATTCAAAATATACACATCTCTCATTTAGTTTTAATTCTATTAATATGACATAGAAATGAAAGTAGCGTTCATGCGTACGTACGGCTTACCGTCTCCATTAACGGTGCATTTCATTTCTTACCTCTAAATGATTATGTAATATTTTAAATACATGTATATTCTGGATATATATAAAATATATGATATCCAAATCAGTAATTTCATTCTGGATATAAAGAACCTTTGACCACACGAACAACATGTAATTGTAAGAAGTCCACTTTTGACTTAAGAACCAAATATCGACAAAACAAACATTATTAACTTAAATGATTACATAATGTTTATAACATGTCAATAATTGATATAAAAGGAATAATGAACTTGAAAAAGTTTTTAATCAAGTAGAAATTAACTCAATTTTATTATTCAAGATGATAAAGAATGATCGAGTCAAGTCGGACCCGAGGTAAGGGATCCTACTCCTCTCTTTCTTTTTAAGTACGCTCTTTAATGTCATTAATTTTAAATATCATATTTCGTGTTATTGGGATGTTATTTTATATTACTATTACTGTAATTTTTATGTTCATATGATGAGAGAACCTATTCTCTCTCAACAATCCATTTTGGATGTTTTGAGTGGCAACGTTAGGCTGCCGAATTTTCGAAAGAGATCTAACCTCTCTTTATTTTTAAGTACTCTCTTTTATGTTACTTCTTTTAAGCTCCTCTTTTTTATGTTGGGGGGTGTTCTTTTAAATTACTCTTTCTATAAACATTATGTTAATATGATGAGATACCCTATTTGATCTCATCAATCCATTATTGTTAGTTTTATGTGGCGTCATTAGGTTGCGAGTTTTCGTAAGGGATTTTTCATCTCACTTTTATTCCCGTGGGATTTATGCTACATTTTCCACAATTTCCTTTGAGTGGTGTATGTACTGCCCATTATTTTACTCATTGTGTAATATGATTTCATTTTTGAGTATTTACATCAATGTTGTATTGTCCTTCTTTCACGGGGTGTATGTTTCGAAAGATACCCATGTTGGTAAGGGAACCTTTCACCCTCCTCTTTTTAAAAGACTTATTTTGTTATATCTTTTAATTCACAAACTATTATGTTGGGATATGTTCTTATATATCCTTCGGTCCGACTATTTTATATAAATCATGTTTAATCAGATGTTTTGGAATTATATGTCATACATGATTATATTCCAAAACTGTTTTTCTGTGAACACCCGTATGACCCATGTTGTACAAGGTGTATTTTGATGGAGGAAGCAAATTATTTTGAAGGATCTCTAAATCATTTTTGTAATGCATGGAACTTCTACCTACATGAGCAGGATGACGATGAAACCGAGTAGACTCCATGATCAAGGTATGATGTTATTCATTTTGGGAATCATTTTATTTTATCTTATGGTGGTGAAATAGGACTTCAAGAATAAAGATGCTGAGACAGAAATGAATTTGGATAAAAACGAGAGGTATAAAGAAACTATTATGGTTAAAACATCTTAGGGTTATTTTGGAGTTTTATAAAAAGGACAACACACAGTCCCTGTGACAACCCGTCGCGTTGGACAAAGCTGCGTGAATCGAACCCACAAGGAAAGTGCGACTGGTATTTATCTCCTACCACTAGACTACGTGAAGTCCCTAGTTAGTTTGAATGATTATTTTTAGTTAGTTGATTTTATGAATTAAGAGTAAGTTGATTTTGGGTTATCTATGAAAATTTATTAACCTATCATGGAGTATATGCGATTAGGTTAATTACTTTTCAATACGATACATTAAGAGCAACTGATGTTGTTTGGAGATAAATGTTATGATTTAACTTGGAAGACTATGTGACTAAATCTTTCAAATATTTGTGTTTCAATCATAGTTTGGTTTACATTGAAGAATTTTATAGATAAATTTTTTATTGAATGGTCCTCGTTGAACATTGGGTTTTATTGGACAAATTTTGGAGATTAAGAATATATTTTCTTTTTATAAGGGGTTATCCTTTTCTGGATTATTGGATCATGTACTAGCCTTTTTAGTTTTAGTTATTGTTAAAGTCTAAAGACATGGGAAATATATAGTTATCTTTTGTGGATTAGGTGGTTCTCTATAAGTTGATTATAATACTCTTAATGTGAACAAGTCTTCCTAAATACTCATCTTTGGAGAAAACATGAGTTTGATTAATGAATCTAGTAAAAGTTGGAAGTCTACGAGACAAGTAAGTCTGTTTCATTATGGGTTAGTTAGGCTCAAAAATAAATTCCTCAATGTAGAGTAACTTAAAAAGATGTTGTCTATTAACTTATCCAACTGGGGAATCGAATACCATTTAACCCATCTAAAGTTTGTGATTTTCTTATGGTTAACATTCTCCTAAACATGTTTTTTATCACTCTCCATCAGAACATGACCCTATGTTTTCTCCTCCATGTCCATGTTTTCCTACATGTAATCCTAGTATGGGTTTACTCGGGTGACCTTTGTACTTATCTTTCTTTATTTTAAAGTGAATGTTTTACTGACTCTTGTTCCGATGTGGGAATTTCAAGTATATTTCCAAGCCCAATTTTAAAATTGCGAGGATTCAATTCCCAAAAGGGGGGAAGGATGTAACACCCCAGGTAAATAAAGAATATGAAATTTTTATATTTATCCTTATTTTTGAATAAAATATTAATATTACTTTAAAGGTGATTCTACGCTCGATGGCGTACCCAATATGCAACAACGAGTTTCTTGGGAAGCTTACATTGCACTCTAATAATGAAATAATATTATTTTAAATAGTAGTTAACGAATAGCCGTTGTAATGGTAGGAATGAATAGAACTACCTACAAAATGATTATATATGTTTGTCAAATATTTTTACTCTTTACAATAAATGTTAGAGGATTAAAAATGCAAATGAATCCAATTTTAAGCGTAGACATTCTAATATTCTTCAAAAGGTCGATTAACCACCTTTTGAAGGGGAACCTCTTTTAAATGCACTTTTTGAAAATTTTATGTGATATATTTGACAAAATAAAATTCTTCTTTTTAATCGGGACATCAAAATTTACTTTGTGTAAATTTTTGGTGTTTTTCCGAAAAAGTTCAATTTTTAATGAATTGTAAAAAATGTTGTTTTTTAAATCAAAACCTCTTTTTAATCTAATTTATTTATATGATTATATTATCTTTTTAATTGTTTTTGAAGTTTAAATAGAATATATTTTTACCATTTAATCCAATGGTGTTCATTGTAACTAATATCACTTTAAGATTAGACACAAACGAGTGTCAATCTTTTGAAAGATATTGTTTCATAAAAACACGCTATTTGTTTTAACAACGGGATTTAATTACAAAATTAATTTATGAAACTTATATGTTATGAATTTGGTAAAATGGGCATCATTTTGGAATTCGGAATATCAAATATAGCTTAGGGTAAATTTTTGGTATTTTTCTGAAAAACATCAATTTTTGATGAATAGTGAAACCACAAAGTGGTGGTTACAAAATTTGATTTTTAGTTTAAATGGGACATTACCACTTCTGTGATTTGAATTTCCAAAATCCAATTTAAATTATTTTAATGTTTAAGTAAAATTTTGTTCAATGGGATGAAAATATTTTTTTATAAAAAGTAACTTTTATGTTTTATTAATCGTGATTAAAGTTAATTAGTGTAATTTAAGGTAAAAATAATATTATAATAAAATAAAAATATCTTGACACATTTCCTAACCCTATTGTATGAGTTATAGAAGACCATTACAACCCATGGGTCTATTTTTGGTACCCCATGGAGCCACATTGGTTTGATAATGACATTTATGCCTTTTATTTAAAGTTAAAATAAAAATTTCACAAACATGATTTGTTTTACTAAAACAATTATTACATGGGGTTATACAAGTCATATTTTTGTCTATAAATGTTCATTATAAAGCTAAAAATATTTCCTACATCATGATATTTTGTTTATAATTTTTAGAAATTATATATATTAAATTATTTATGAAATCATGATGATGCAGCGATTACATCATTAATAAAGGATTTAAATAAAATGGAATGATAATGTAACTTCTAATACTTAAACTTGTCCAAAACCTATTTAATGGCGGTATTTCGAACCATTATCACCTTATCCTCGAAAAAAATTAATGTGGGACCATTAAAATCCGAAAACCATTTGAAAATAAAGTAACATTTTATACTTTACCAAGAGTGCCCCTCCTCTCCTCTTATAAAAGGCCCCCACCTCTACCACCTTACCCACACCTCTAAATCCTTTGGTTAGGCCAATCCCTGATCATTTTGTCTCTCCAAATCCCTCTACCTATCCTAGAATCCTTAACAGAGGCAGAAAGCTCTTCAAGGAACCCATTTGGTTCAAACCAAAGGGAGTTACCCAATTTTAATGTAACGTCTTCACTTGTGCTCTTTTGTATTATTTTTCTTCTCCAACCCCATAAACTCATTTAATTAATTTTATTTTGTAACAAATAAAGTATCTTAAATATACTAGGATGTTATTATAATAATTATTCTAGATAAACTTACACACACCCTCATCTAATGGTCATGGAACATACTGTTTCTATGGATGGTGAATTTCTGCCTCACGAAACGATGATTGTTCAACACTCATATAACACCTTCAAAGGTGGCCATTAAGATGTCACTATGTTTATATATGATATATAATATTTTTATGTATTACTTAAGCTTATGTATTTTTAATTTATGGCATACCTTTATGGCTTTCATTATGGTTATACGCGATATCTTCATTTTAGGAAGTGCAGACTACCGCCCCCTCAAAGTGATTTGATTCGTTAATGCCATATGTGGGATGTATAAAGGATGGATTTAAAGATATTATATATGATGTTATAATGTAATTATAATATAGCTTTATATCATTATTTTTTTCTTTCCATTAAAGATTTATATAGAAATGAAAGTAGTGTTCATGCATACGTACGGCTTCCCGTCTCCACGAACGGTGCATTTCATTTCTTATCCTCAAATGTAATGTACTATTATAAGTACATATAATGGATATATATGATGTATGATACATCTAAAGGATAAATATAATTCTTTAATTAAAAATATACACATCTCTCATTTAGTTTTAATTCCATTAATATGACATAGAAATGAAAGTAGCGTTCATGCATACGTACGGCTTACCATCTCCATGAACGGTGCATTTCATTTCTTACCTATGAATGATTATATAATATTATAAATACATGTATATGCTTGTTATATATGATATATATGATATCCAAATCAGGAATGTCATTCTGGATATAATGAACCTTTGACCACATGAACAACATGTAATTGTAAGAAGTCCACCTTTGACTTAAGAACCAAATATCGACAAAACAAACATTATTAACTTAAATGATTACATAATATTTATAACATGTCAATAATTGATATAAAAGGAATAATTAACTTGAAAAAGGTTCTTATGAAAGTATATATTAACTCAAGTTTATTATTCAGGATGTTAAAGAACGATCGAGTCATGTCGGACACGAGGTAAGGGATCATACTCCTCTCTTTCTTTTTATGTAAGCTCTTTTATGTCATTCCTTTTAAAGATCATATTTCTTGTTATTGGGATGTTATTTTATATTAATCGTACTGTAATTTTTATGTTAATATGATGAGAGACCCTATTCTCTCTCATTAATCCATTTTGGAAGTTTTGAGTGGCGCCGTTAGGCTGCCGAATTTTCGTAAAAGATCTAACCTCTCTCTTTCTTTTTAAGTACTCTCCTTTATGTCACTTCTTTAAGCTTCACATTGTTATGTTGGGGGATGTTATTTTATATTCCTCTTTCTATAAACATTATGTTAATATGATGAGATACCCTATTTGATCTCATCAATCCATTTTTGTATGTTTTATGTGGCGTCGTTAGGCTGCAGAGTTTTCGTAAGGGATTTTTCGTCTCACTTTTATTCCCGTGGGATTTATGCTAAATTTGACAAAATTTCCTTTGAGTGGTGTATTTAATGCCCATTATTTTACTCATTGTGTGATATACTTTCATTTATGAGTATTTACATCAATGTTGTGTTGTCCTTCATTCAGGGGGTGTATGTTTCGAAAGATACCCATGTCTGTAAGGGAAGCATTCACCCTCCTCTTTTTAAAAGACTTCTTTTGTTATGTCTTTTAATTCACATACTATTATGTTGGGATATGTTCTTATATATCCTTATTGATTTAAATTTTATTTCCATGTGATGGGATACCCTTTTTTATCTCTCATCAACTCATTTTCTGAATTTTTTGGTGACGCCATTAGGCTGTCAAATTTTTTCAAGGGAACTTCTTAACCCAAATTTGATTCTTTGGGATAAACTTATACTCCTAGAATATGTCATTCTATGAATATGTGTGAATAACCTCTGATTTTTTTACACTTAATATCCACTTATATATGGTGTATTCGTTTGTCACACATAATTATGTAATTGATTTATTTTTAAACCAAAGATACTGTCTTTGTAAGGGACTTCATCTCAATCTCCTTCATTAAGGAATATTTTGTTTTGTACACAAAATTCTTTTATATGGTGTATAAACCCATTTGACGTTTAATTTTATACAAAAGGAATATTTTTCTACGAATTTTATTACAAAAAGACAAAAAGGAATGTTTCTTTTAACGTACGCGGTGACAATGGCATTTTCTGTCGTGGCGAGTATTATTTGGTCTTTGGCATCCTGAACAAGCCGTAATGTCTTTTTAAAATTAAATAAATACCATATACTCTTTTATGTATTTTCGTATTGAAAATGGTTTTTATAATGGATTTTTTATGTCAATATATTTAAGTGATATATTGTGATCAAATTGTGGAAATGTTTTCTTTCCATTGTATTTGTTTTATGTCTTATGATTTTCATAATGGTACATGGACATTTGAAGGGTTGTTACGTGATAAACCATATGACGGGTGGTGCCGTGAATACCATGATGGGTGGTTACATTATAACCTCCAATGCATTGGGTATGGAAGTTGGCTGTATGGCTATTCTATTAAGTATGTATGGAAGCTGGCCGAATGGCTATTCCATTAAGTGATCTGTGTGGAAGTCGACCTTATGGTTATTCCACTTAAGTATGTTTATGTCCCAAGTAACCTTTATATGTTATGTGATATTTATATGGGTTTTATGGTAATATTTTGGTTACAGAAGGGTATGTAATGAACTTTTAATCAGTGGAGATTTTTTACTACTTTGAAAAGGTGAAAAGTATTACTTTCATAAAGTATACAAGGTTTACCTGTTGTTTTGAAAAAATAACAGTTTTAATTCTTTGTGTATCCCTTACTGAGCTTTTTATGCTCATCCCACGTTTTTGAAATGTTATTCACAGGACATAACGTGAAATTGGGTCAAGGATGGGATCAAGGGAATGTAATGCAACCTAAAATATGGAATTGTACATGTTTCTTTTTAAGAGTTTTTATTTTATGGAAACTTAGTAAAAGTTTCTACTTTGTAATCTTTTGAGATGTAATAGTTATGTCCTAATTCTCTAAAACTCTAAACCTGAAAAGATCCTCAATGTGAATTATTCATTTAATTCAATATTAAGTAAGGTTTATGGCCGGGGCCTTATATTTACTTCAATGAGACATAACCAAAATTCAAAACATATTTCTCTAGTGTGGTGAATATACTAACATTTTTGTGTTTTATATAATAAATTTATTTATATTTATGGTATTTAATGTTTCATTTAATGTTATTTATTTCAATGGGGTTATAACAAAAAAGTTATGAATGTGGTAGGGTTTTATTTCTCATTCTCATTATTATATATGGTTTTTTATGTATCCCTTTTGAAAATAATTTTATATTTATATCTCAAAATAAATCTATTTTCTTTATAATATGGTTATTAAATATGTTTTTGATGTATTATTACAATTTTTTATTTCTCTGGTAATTAAAATTTCTTTGAATTTTTTCATTAAAATTTGATGAGAATTCTCTATTTAGTTGGAAATCATGTTTTTTCAAAAAAACCATGTTTTATAAATATATTTTCAAAAAAAATTATAACATTTTATAAATTATATATTAAATAATTTTTTAAAAATTTCTTATTTGTAATTTTAGTTCAAGGAATATTGATTTTTTTCAAATTAATTCACATTTCCCAATTATCTAATTTTTTTAATGAATCATTATTTAAATATATATGGCAGGAAAAAATTTTCCTTCCACCATGAAATATATATGTATGAATTGTTATATTACAATTAAAAAAATATTTAAGTAAGTGTATCCTCAAAATAATTTGGTATTTTTTACATTAAAAGTTTATTTTCAATGAAATGTGATTTTTTTCACGAAATGCTCCATTAGATCATTAATAATAAGTTTCCATATAAGAATAAATTATTTTATATTATCAATTATTTAATGGGGATGTACACCAATGTTACCATCCTTTTTATTTCTACACATGTTTTATTATTATTTTTCATATTAAATTACTATGTTGATAAAATTTACTTTTCTCGGAATGGATTAGGAATATGTTTATGTATTAGGGTAATAGTATAAATTTCATATGATTGGTGAAATATTACTGATTTTTTGAATTATGATTCAATACAATCATATTTGGATTGAATTGGACCTTGTATGTCATGGGAGGTGCTCCATATAGACCCATAATGCATTAGTGGTTCTCATGAAGAAAAATAGTTATGGTTCTGGCTATGGTCGTACCCAATAATATGAAGGTGCTATGGAACACAGTGGAAGCCGATGGGATATAAATTTAGAATTTTCTGAACATGAATGGTGTAAAATTCTCCACTCCATTGATCTGATCCCCTAATATAGGTTCTAAAATTTAATGCATAATTAATTGGGAAATTAAAAATAACTATAATTTTATGTTGTCTAATTGAGAAACACATTCATACATATCTCATCATTAATGATAGTTTCATGATGGATTTGAATCTTAAACCATCTATATTTTCCTGAAATTCTTCAATTTTTATTGAAAAATTCGAATTTTCAAATTGTAGGTCCTAGCCTAGAGCTCTGATGACTAGTTCAACAGTAATATGATAACCACATTTTTATTCCTATAATCCATGAAGACATCCATGGATCTATTTCTTGTATAGTGACTTTATCTATCATGTATATTGGAGGATATAAGAGCTTTAAATATATTAAAATTATTTATTTATCCACATAAAATGATATCCTCTTATACTTATACAGTGGATGTGAAAAATACCCAGTTAGGGTTCATGTCCCTAGTATATACAATATCCAATAAAAATTTAATAATGAAATAATTATGATGTATTAACTATATTACAAATATTATTTATATTTAGTCACATACAAGTATTATATATTATATGTATTACATGATAAACTTGAGTCATTAAATCAACTCGGAATTCGTGTTAAGATTAAATGAACTATGAATATTTTATATAATATTAATTCATAAAACATTATTCCAAGTAATTATTACACACTTTTGAAAACTTATATTAAATAAATTCAATCATTTTATTAAATGCATTAAAAATGGTATATGTATTTATTTAGTGACCTTTCATACATAATGGGAAATTTCTGACCTCAATGGTTTTTCACACCATGTCATATACAACTATTCATTAAAATAATGTGTAATCTGAATGTTTTATTATGTGTGACGCAATATTCCCTTATCAAAATACAATGGAATAATATTTATAGACTTATAGAGAAATATAAAAACCCTTCATATCCCTTAAAGTGATAATTATTTATCATAGCAATGGTAATTAACTAACAATGATGTACTATGCAATATAATCTATTTGTCATGTGATATATCATAATGTAAGATTAACCCTTGTTTCATCATCATTTTGTTATTTATTTTATTATTGTCTAACTAGATGGAGTTAATTTAGAATACAATATCCATATATTTAATAAATGGTCAACCATCCTAATCAGCTACTCCAGATACATCACTTCCTTAACTCATATGTAAAAAAATATATCTTGAGTATTCAACCAATGTTATAAGACGAATAAGTAGTAAAAAACAACCTCACTAATACATTATTATCATAGTTTTCATTGTGAATCAATCTATGTGATCAAATAGCACACATTTTTTGTAATCGAATGTTAGGATACCAATACACAAGTTTGTAGATATGAATAACCAATTTTCACCACAAAAAGTGGTACCCATATTGGTGGGTTTGGCTTAATGATCTCATAAACTAGTTATCACCCTATATGAAAATCATGAGAATAAATCTCAATGCTAATGACCCCAACACCTAATTTTCAAACATGAATTATTTTCAGTTAGTGTGATGGAATTTGAACATATTACATATATCTATGAATAATTTCACGGTATCTTTACTTTCTTATTATATTCAATAATCTACTATAACAATTTGATAAATTTCTATTCTATGTAAATTACTATTTAAATAATAGAAACAAGATTTTCTAAACTATAGTGGTAAGTATATATCATTCATTGAAAATATTATACATGTTATGGTAATAAATTGTACAATACATTTTTTACTAGGGAAACCAAACTTATAACACTCCCCCTACACTAGAGCCAATATGTTAAACATCCTTATTACCTATCACATGATCAGAATACGATTTTATTGAATTATGGATTTATATTGGTCCTTAAATGTTTCCACTATGATGAATTGTTTTATCACTTAATAACAACTGATTCTACTTCAGGATTTGGATGCCCACCTATGTGCCCTTTTGTTTCAAGCATGTGATTCTCTCATGTGTATCTTTATATTGTAGGTTTGGGATTCCCTCTTATATACCCTATTGTTCCAGGAATGGGGTTCGTTACTATGTAACATCTTATTTTATGACTAATATGTCCTCTTTTTTTAGTTCAGATGCCCTCCTGTGTACCATCTTATTTTGGGATTATGATGACCTATTTTTTGTTTAAATTCCTGGACAGTTTGGGATTCAATTTCCTTACCATATACCCTCTTGATACCATAAAAATTTATCATTACCATAAAATTTCAATGGAGTTATAGGCCCCACCCATCACATAATTAAATCATACATTTATTTTCTACAAGATAACAAGACATTCATCACGCCCCAACCCATAAAAAGAGATGGTTATTATAAATTTCAACTAAAAATACTTGAAATGGAATCTATCTCATTGAAATTTCACCACATCATAATCTATGGAATGTATATAGGATTTTTATTCATATTATTAATGAAAAACTTGTTAAAATTAGTGCTTCCAAAAACAAATCACCCATTAATGTGAAACGAGTTTCACAAACATCTTTCCATTTAAACATAAACCATTAAAAAAACAACATGAATGGTATTCTTAGATCATATAGCTAGATAATAATAAATTCTATCAATGTATTATAACTTATATGGATATATATTTTTAAATATAGCATGTAATGTTTTTTCAGAAAAATATAATTTTCATGAATATCCTTTTTCAAAAAACCAATTAAAAAATCCATTTCGTAAAAATAATTATTTACCATTTAATTTAAAACATTTATTTTGGATAATATCATATCTCCATTGAAATAATTTTTTAAAAATATAACCTTTGTAAAACTAGTCTCCAAGAAAATTGTCTTGAGAACATATATTAGAAGATAGAAAACATTTTAGAAAACATTTTACCTTGAAATCATTTAAATGAATCTCAAAAAATGTTTTGAACGCTTCTAGATTTTAATAATTATAAAATAATATTTAAAATTAAAAAAATATACTTTAAAATATGTTTTGAAATCATTTTCATTGAAAATAATTATCAAATAAAATAAATTAATCTTCGAAAATTATTTAAAGCACTCCTTCAATCATAAAATATTTTTTAAATATTTTTTTTCATAAAATATTAAAAATAAAAAATAATTATATATATTAGAAATATATATTTTTTACAAATAAACATTAAAACTTACTAATTAATATTAAAGGAATTGACAATCATGATGATGGGTAAGTATGTACATGAATAACATTGAATTTAAACCTTAAAACAATTGATGAAGTTTATTGATTAGAAAACATTAATAAGATTCCATTGAAAGATTTTTTTTCAAATCTTAAAACATGGTTAATAATATTACCTCATTAATAATTGGTTAATTTAAAAAATTGGAAATATGTTTAGAAAATAATACTTTGAAATAACACATATTTTCCACCAAAAAGATAAATAATGTTAGAAATCTATAAAAACATTTTATTAATAATATAAAGAACCAATGAGTATAAAAATTTAAATAATACATGAATATATTATATAAAAAATAGGTAAAATAAATTTAAAGAGTTTTATTTAGATATTTATCATTATATTTCATCGATGGAAGCATAATGGTAAAAATTCCTAATATGTGATAAGATTAAAACAAAATATTTTTCCACTTTGGTAACATTGAACCACCCTCTACATGATATAATAAAATTAAATGAATCATATAATATAACTAAATAATTATATTAATTATATAAAATGTTAAATGGATTTATATATGCCCCATAAAAACATAAAGGTCCATAACATAGCTTGTATATCAAAGAAGGAATCCTAGGGAAAATATTTCTTTAGAGATTTGGATACTTTTGAACATTGAACCTGAGGAAATAAATATAATAACATTGTTAGGTATGTACTAAAAATTTTAATTATAATAATAATAGAATATATTAATGTTATTTATATACACCACTCAATATAAATGATTGGGTAATTAATATTTTATCTCAAAGATATAAAAAGTGAGATGTGAAAACCCTTAATAGAACTCTTAAATTTATTTGTAGACTTTAGAAATACTTTTATAATAAATATATATTTATTATAAATATAATATAGATCCATATTCAAAAATATTGTACAATATTTTATTCCAGTATGAATTTATGATTCTCATATATTTACAATTTCATGTAAAATAAATGATTCACACATCAACCAATTTATTTATCAAATGTGATTTCATAAGTTATTCATTATCCTCTTAAATAGATAATGGTTTTTTATTTATAAAACATAAAACATGATTTATATGACATATATATTTTGGATGTATATAATTATAATAATATATTTACGGATTATATATAAAATAAAGTACACCCTTCACGGAGATGTTATGCCATACAAGTACATAAATGTTGTTTCTCTTTTCTTATTATTATGAATGAAATGTAAATGATATATATTTTTATATTAATATAAAATAATTATTTTTTCATATATATAATATGTTATCATTAAACCCATACTTCATACATTACTTGTAATGATTGAACGAAGGATATTTTCTTGAGGAGGCAGTAGTCCACTCATTTACATACAAATATATCTTATTAAAAAATATAAATCATGATGATATTTTTTATATTATAATAAAATAAGCATAAATACATAATAAAATATCTTATATATCATATAATAAATGGTGTCAATACAAATTATCAATAATGAGTGGTTGTAAAGGAAAAAACAGAAAATATCATTTCATGAGGTTATATTTATTCACACACAAGAACATTAAGTACATTACCAATTAGTTGGAAATGTAAATAATTGTAGATATATTCCATATAATAAAAGCATATCAATATATTGGAGATACAAAAAAATTATATAATCATGGAATAATATGAGTTGAAGGGTGGAAAGTGAAAATAAAAACAATAGATCAAGAGGTAAGAGGATTCCTCTTCTTTGGGTGACTTATTTTCATTTTCACCCAAGGGATCACTTGGATGGATTTATTCATAAATTTATTTTTAGTAATTGAATTTATTGTTATTGATAAGATATATGGGCATATTTTTTAGGATAAAATTTTCCCTATGGGTGTGAATAAAAGGGAGTGGTGAGTGCCTTTTAATAGTCGATGTAGAGTGTTATTCTTGTGAATTTGTAAAAAAGAAATATGACCCTCGTTTTTCCCATTTAATGTCACTACAATAATGGTTAAACTAATCTAATGATATTATATATAATTAAAATGAGAATTATCCTACTTTTCGAGAATTTTATAGGACTTTTGGGCCTTAAGATGAAGGTTTAGTCATTTATTAAGTTAGTTTTTCTCTTAATAGCTCTAATTAATTTTAATCACATTCACTAATATTTTTTTAAAAGTAATTTGAAATTATTTTAAATTATAAATTAATAGGTTTAAAAATAAGGAATCAATTTTTCTGAATTATAATTACATAATTGGTAGAAATAAATTTATATTTATTATTAAAGAAGCGACGATAAGGACAGTTTTTTAACTAAAAATATTGAAATACTTTTATATTAAATTTAAATAATGAATTTTTTAAAATAACATCAATTATATTAATTGAGGTTGTATTTATATAAATAATCATCAAACCAATTCAAAATATTATTTATCCATATAAAATATTTATATAAAAAAGAGTTTTTAATTAAAATTGATTATTTTTTTCACTCGTCATCAAAATATAAAACATTTGAGAAAAACAAAAAAATGTTCTCCTAATTAAACTTAACTTCATCTTAAAAAATTAAAAAATATTTTTTGAAATAAAATGATAAAATTTCCAAAATTTTATATGTAAAATGGGTTCCCCATTAAATGGCTGTAAAATTACCTTTTCAAGAAAATAATTTTTTATTTATAAATATCAATATATTTTTATCTTATTCCTTTAAAATTTTATGAATGAGTAGAAGAATTTTTATTGAATTATATATATATATATATATTATTGAAAACATTAATCAATTGTTTTTAATTTTTAACATTTAATATTATGTTTGAGAATAAGAAAAATAGTATTGGTAGATAATTAGTTTCCAAATTTTTAAATAGTCCATAAATTCACATCTACAAATTTATTTCCCAATTATTAACTTTATATAAATTTTTAAATAAAATTCTAACAATTTAGTTAACTTTATTTGTAAATTCCACTCCAGTGGATAGTTGGTAGATAAAAAATATTTTTTTAATAATATTTACCGTGTATTATAGATCAGTAAGACAAGGACGTGAATGTAATGAAATATAACGAAGGGATATGGTATTTTATTTTTAAATAATCCACAAATGGTGTTTTGGGTACCTCAATATAGTTTTTTTATTTAAATATTGACTTTGTGTTACGCCTATCGTAAGCGACACATAGTGATTTTGTATAACGGATGCTATATTCAATGTTGTGTGAAACGAATAACATATATATATGTGTATATATATATAAGATTTAATCAATAAAGATAATTCACCAAAAAAATTATTGTACTACGTACGTAAATTTTATTATAATGAAATTAATAAAATATTTATCATTCTTAATGATAATATATCATTTTTTCTTTAAACTAAAAAATGTTAAATTCACAAATAAATGTGTGAACAACTGCCTTCACAAAGTGATGTGATTAAAATTTAATCACCACACCACACTTATTAATTATATAAATATATTTAATTAAATATTATGGTGTATTTAATATATTATTATCATTCATGAATGAAAAAATATTACTCTGATTTATTCTCTAAAAATAATTGAAAAATTAAATTGGTATTAATTCTTACGTTCGACATACCATCCTCATGATTATAACAAAATTAAATTTACTAAACTGTATATTATAAAATTTTTAAATACCATAATTCATATTCATATAGGATAATTATTTCTAGATTATTTTTTTAGATTTTTTTAAATAATAACTTCGTTGACCTATTTTTCCTAACAATGTCATATCATATAAAATATTAAAATATCCTCTAAACTTCCAAAATAAAATTAAATGAATAATTAATCATTTATAACACGGTAGAAAGTAATAAAAAATAAAAAATAAACATTATAATGGTTTATTTCATAGTAAAACAATTAACCTTAGTTAAATATTCTTGAAGATATAGAACTTAAGTGATGATTTAGACTCATAGTATGGATATCTCAACTCACTTATACTTCAATGAGACATACCCAAAATTCAAAAATTATATCTCTAGTGTGGTGAATATACTAACATTGTTGTGTTGTATATAATAAATTTATTTATATTTATGGTATTTAATGTTTCATTTAATGTTATTTATTTCAATAAATTTATGATAAAAAAGGTATGAATGTTGTAATGGTTTATTTCACATTCTCATCATTATATATAGTTTTTTATGAATCCCTTTGGAAAATAATTTGATATTTATATCTCAAAATCAATCTATTTTCATTAAAATATGGTTATTAAATAAATTTTCATTGTAATGTTACAATTTTTTCAATTCTCTGGTAACTAAAAATTCGTTGATTTTTTTCATTAAAAGATGATGTGAATTCTCTATTCAGTTGGAAATAATTTTTTCACAAAAACCATGTTTTATAAATATGTTTTCAAAAAAATTATAACATTTTGAAAATTATATATTAAATAATTTTATAACAATTTCATATTTTTAATTTCAGTTAAGGGAATATTGATTTTTTTCAAATTAATTCACATTTCCCAATTATAAATTTTTTTGAATGAATCATTATTTAAACATATATTTCAGGAAAAAAATTTCCTTCCACCATGAAAAATATATCTATCAATTATTATATTATATTTATAAAAAATTGATGTAAAAGTATTAGAAAAATAATTTTCTATGTTTTAGATTAAAAATTTTATTTGCAATCAAAGGTTATTTATTTCACAAAATGGTCTATTAGATCATTAAAATTAAGTTTCTATATAAGAATAAATTATTTGATATTAATAATTATATAATGGTGATGTACACCAATGTTACCATCCTTTTTATTTCTACACATATTTTATTATCATTTTTCATATTGACTTACAATGATGATACAATTTACTTTTCTCCGAATGGATTACGAATATGATTATATATTAGGGTAATAGTTTAAATTTCATTCGATTGGTGAAATATTATTGATTTTTTGAATTATGATACAATAAAATCATATTTGGATATAATTAGACCTTTTATGTAATGAGAGGTGCTCCATATAGACCGTTAATGAATTAGTGGATCTCATGAAGAAAACTAGTTATGTTTTTGGATTAGGTCGAACCCAATAATATGAACGTACTATGGAACATAGTTATAGCCAGTGGGATTGAAATTTAAAATTTTTTGAAGTAGAACGATGTAAAATTTTGGTCTCTACTGATCTGATCCCCTAATATTGGTTATAAAATTTAATCCATAACTAATCGGGAAATTATAAATAGCTAAAATTTTATGGTGTCTCATTGAGAAAAAAATTCATATATATCTCATCATCAATGATCATTTTATGATGGATTATAAGCTTAAACCATCTATATTTTCTTGACATTCTTCAATTTTTTTAAAAAAAATTGTATTTTCAAATTATAGGTCCTAGCCTAGAGCTATCATAACAGGTTCAATAGTAATACGATAACCTCATTTTTCTTCCTATGATCCATGAAGTCATCCATGGATTTATTTATTGTATAGTTACTTTATATATCAAGTATTTCAGAGGATATAAGAGCTCTAAATATATTAATATTATTTATCTATCCACATAAAATGATATCTTCTTATACTTATACAGTGGATGTTAAAAATACCCAGTTAGGGTTCATGTCCCTAGTGTATACAACATCCACTAAATAATTAATAAAGAAATAATAATGATGTATTAACTAGATTATAAATATTATTTATATTATGTCACATACATGTATTATATATTATATTTTTTACATGATAAATCTGAGTCATTAAATCAACTCGGAATTCATGTTAAGATTAAATGAACAATGAATATTTTATATAATATTAATTCATAAAACATTATTCCAGGTGATTACATAAACACTGGTAAATAATTTAATTAAATAAATTCAATTATATTATTAAAATTATTAAAAATTGAATATTATTTTATTTAGTGATCATTCATACATAATGAGAAATTTCCGACCTCAATGGTTTTTCTCACCATGTCATGTACAACTATTGATAAGAATAATGTGTATTCTTGAATGTTTTATTATGTGTGACGCAATATTCCCTTATCAAAATATAATTGAATAATATTTATAGACCTATAAAAAATTATAAAAACCCCCCACAGCCCTTAAAGTGAAAATTATTAATCATAGCAATGGTAAATAACTAACAAAGATGTACTATGAAATATAATCTATTTGTCATGTGATATATCATAATATAAGATTTACCCTTGTTTAATAATGATGTTATTTATTTTATTATTGTCTAACTAGATGGAGTTAATTTAGAATACAAAATCCATGGATTTAATAAATACTTAACCATTCTAATTAGCTAATCCAGATATATCACTTCCTGATACTCATAAGTAAAAAACATCTATATTGAGTATTCAAACAATATTATATGACCAATAAGAAGTAAAAAACAACCTCACTAATATATTATTATCATAGGTTTCACTGTGCATCAATCTATGTGATCAAATGGAACACATTTTTTATGATCGAATGTTAGGAGACCAATAAACATGTTTGTAGATATGAAAAACCAATTTTCCCCAATAAAAGTGGCACCCCTATTGTTGGGTTTGTCATAATGATCTCACTAACAAGTGATCACCCTGTATGAAAATCATGAGAATAAATCTCAATGCTAATGACCCCAACAGCTAATTTTCTAACATGAATTATTTTTAGTTAGTGTCATGGAATTTGAACATATTACAAAATATCTTAGATTAATTTCATGGTATCTTGAGGTTCTTATTATATTCTATAATCTACTATAACAATTTAATAAATATCAATTCTATAGAAATTACCATTTAAATAATTGAAATAATAATTTCTAGTCTATAGTGGTAATTATACGTCATTCATTGCAAATATTATACATGTTATGGTAATAAAATGTACAGATAAATTTTTTACTCGGTAAACAAAACTTATAACACTCCCACCTACACCAGAGACAACATGTTAAACATCCTTATTAGCTGTCACATGATGAGAATACGTTTTTATTGATTAATGGATTTATATTGGGCCTTCAATGTTACCACTATGAAGAAATTTTTTTATCAGTTAATTTACCTCCTTGAGTAAATCATCTATGTAGATGATATCACTAATTATTTCACCATTTTAACACTAGTAAAAGATAAAATCATGGTTTTTAAATGAATTAAAATTTTTATAATTTATTTTATAATTGAAACTTCTTTATAGGTACGATTCCATGAACTGGGAAAAATGTTTTATAATATATATTTCTTAGTTATGTTTCATTGAAGCTAAACCACACATGGTATTTTAATATTTTGATACCACTAGAATTAATAATATTTTACTACTCATTATAGTAGTATAACTGTGATGTTAAATAATTTTAACCTAAGGAAAACCATCTCCTTCATAAAAACTAGTATCCTTCCTCTCCAAATTATAAGAAAATACCTCTACAATTCATCATGTTTAGTTGAATAGTTCTTACAACATATCATGAAATTAAATTGCATAAAACTAATATTTTCCAACAATTATTTATATATTAGAAATACAATTCTTGAAGATAAAATGACATCAATGACTGATCCACCATATGATAATATGGAATATAACTCATAAATCTATTATAGTGTGATGTACATTTCTTATATGAGAGATTTATGCCACTTAATGATTGAATAAAATATCCTAGTAATTTTTTAAATTTTTATTTCTTATAAATTTATAGTATATATATAATTGATTATGTATAAGAAACTGTTAGATCTACCTCAGTAGATACTTTTCCCATGAACATTGGATACTACATTAATTCAATATCTAGAATATTTCTTTTTCTACTCTTTTAAATAACCACAAGACTATTAGTTTTATATATATTTTACCAAACAATATATTTAATGGAAAACAATGGGACTCCCACTAAATACTAGTAGACACCTAGTAATGATTAAATATAAATAAATATTCAATGATATTGTTGATTACATCAATCCTATATTTTTTTTCAATTACATCCACCCCGTACTGAAATTATAGGCTATCACCAACCATATGTAGTCGCTTCATATAGATAACATACATGAAAGGTGTTATTGACATTGAATGAATAATAAAATTAACATATAAATTAGATTTAAATGTAAAATATTTAAGGGATTTAGGCATAATGAATTAGTATTACCAATTGATACTTCTTGGTATGAATCTTATACCATCATTATGCTATAACAATTGAATACCTAATATTGTATTTGAAATAATATTCCCTGTTAACATAGATACATTGAATCCATTATTTAATTTTAATTAATCATGGAATGTTTAGCTCGTTCATATATTCTTTCTACTTATAAGTCTTTTAAATCACAATTAATAATGTCTCGTTGGTTGAAGTCAATATAAAACTAGATCTATATTATTATCCTTGATATATGATATATATATTTGGAACATCTCCAAACCTCTTTTGGAAGTTAATAATTTTCCAACATTTTGTGCATCTCTATAATTCACTCAAACCAATAAATTTTTTTCCCACTATATCATGTAGTAATGTGCACCCATTTTATAAAAATGCGGTGTATCAAATGATTATATATTTTCAATCATAGGGATTTTCTATATAATCAAATTTTGTTTTTCATGATGAAATTTTGTTTATATCTTAACAAACACTTTGAATTTATTAAATAATCGATTGTTACTATATTATAACACATATTATATCCATTTATCATTATTTTTGACTTGTTATAATGGCATAGTGTTGTTATTTTTAGTGAATCTCTCAAAAAATGGAAGTGTCAAGAATGAATGAGTTTTTACAGTTATTATCAATTTATATATATCAAAACCTTGATGTGTAAATCAAAATTAGAATTTTGGAATCTCTACAGGTTAAATTTTACTAAATAATGAAAGTAGGTATAAATCATTATCAATAATCCTTATTTTTAGAAATAACATGATGTGGATAAGGTAATGTTAACTAAGAAATTATTCATGGTACATTATATTGATCAATGTTAACATGTAATAAATATCATGGAACCTCATAATTTTTATCATTACTGTAGTGTGGATAAAGTAATGTCCATTTTGAATTAATCAACTCAAAATTTTATTGATCAATGAATTCATGGCCAATATATTCATTGGAAGACAAGGACAACACATCCAACACCTTCATATCATGTATATATCACAATTCACTTTCTAATTAATCAATAAACCATTATATGATTCTAATGAATTATATATAACATTATATTATAGATTGAATATATCACTATCAGAAGATGAACTAATTCTGAAAAATTGAGGATTTTATTTATTTCTAATGGATTATTTGTCTAAAACATAGTATGTAAAAGTGTAAATAATAACTACGGTATTTAACTCTGAAGAGTCTAAAAAATACATAGAATTTCTTCAAAAAAAATAGTTTCTCTTAATGATATATTCTCTATAATAAAGACGATATATATGTCTTATAATTTATATTCATTGAGTTTTTCAAATTATTAAAGAATAACTGACCTATTATTTGATTATTAGACACTAAAAATCCGCAATTTTTGAAACTAAATTTTTTTTTTTCAAAAGTACATGTTCCGTATTTTTTTAATACATAAAAAATAACACAATTATCCAAAAAATAAGGAATTAGATGTTTCGGAATTCTTGCCTCTAGGTGCGGAACAATCCTTTCATAGCTACTTGGAGAATACAATCCTTTTAATGTAACATTTCCGTACATACTTAGTTACTATCTCTTGGTATCCATATTAGATTAGGATATTTCTTTTTTAATATCCGAAATGTAGAAAAGAAAAATACCCTTCTACATTTTGTATTATATATAAACCAAAAGTAGGAACCTCTATCATTAATTATGGTCAATGAATTTAAACATCCATATTTTAGTTTCATGATATGAAAATAAAAAAACCTATTTCTTAAAACCTCCCATATATAAAAGATATTATGAAAGATACTTTTGTGTCGCTTTTAAATTTTACTTTTATAATTGTATTTCAAATTGATAACCATATGAACTTAATATTAACTTTATTTAGGTTCTTATTTACATAGGGAGCCTTTATCTTAAATGTAAAGAAGTGTTTAATCAATTTACTATTTATTTTGTAAAAAAATAAAGAATATGGTTGAAAATGATATTATAAAGGTATATCATGAATGATAACAACTCAACATGAAGATATACTTGGATTGATATCATGGAAAGGTTCTATTAATCTCAACTATTAAAAGTAGAGTGTAGATACCAGTCTATTTGGAATGAGTTCCTTGTCCACATTAAATTAGCACCTCATTTACGTGTATAGTGGATATGAAAAATTCCAGTTTCGGGTTCCCAAATCCTATAAATTTGAAATTCACTAAATAAGTGTTAAATAAATCATTATTAAAAACTATTTCTCTTATAAATATTAATTACATCATATTACATTCATGTAATATATATTAAATATATTATGTGTTAATATAATTATATTAACTCAAATAAATATTCCCTCTAATATTTTTTGATAATTTATTATTAAATATAATATTGGTTTTTATAATATTAATAATCATATTATCTTAAACACATATAGATAATTTAATTAAATAAATTAAATTCTATTATTATATACTAAAATAATGATGAATATAAATATTTTTTGCTAATCTATAAAATCTGAAGAACTTTCAGACACTATGGTGGGGCCACCATGTCTTATATGACAATATTGTAGAATATGGCAGAATCATGAATGTGTTGTTGTATTTGATCTTATTTAGTGAGTAGAGAATAATATTAATAGGAATTGAGCTGAATATAGAATCTAATCATGGAACTAAATTATATTTTTAGTAGTCTTAAAAATAACAACCAACCTATGAACACATACTCTGTAACGTAATCCATATGTCATACAATATCTCATTAATGCGGAGAAAAAAATCTACCATCATCCTTTCCATAATTTTTAATTATTTGACATAACTAGATGTATTTAACATGACCACCTTCGAAATTTATTTAATAGAGGTTTTATCAATGTGGTCAACAAGTGCACAGATATAACATCCTTAACTCAAAAGTGAATAATTATATCATGATCATTCGTCCAATATCATTCTATTAATGATGCACACAAAACAAAATACCTCACTAGGAAATAATTTTTTTTGGTTTTGTCCTTATATAATATTATGAAATCAAATTGAACACATTGATAATGATCTCATGTCAAGAGACTAATTCACATGTTCATAGATTAGAATATCCAATAACACAGAAAATATGTGGTGTTCATATTGGATCTTCTATCCTTATGATCTTTAAAACTATAGATCACCAAGTGAAAACATCATGATAAGTCTAAATTGTTAATATCCCCAGACCCCTTGTATTATTACATCATCCATGTCTAGTTGGTATGATGTATATAGTCCATAGTAAATATATTTCAAATTAAAGTCATTGTATCTTGACGATATTATTAAAAATGGAATCTTCTATATCATTTTGATAAATATACTATTATATGGACATTAAATTTTAAAAAAGGGATATAGAGATGTCTTAACTATAATTTGAAGTATACACCATGCATATCTCATTGTACAGATGGTATGGTTATTAAACATGCATATAATGATGGGTATATGATATATACTTTTAAAATATTATATAGATGTCTTGGAAAGGGTCCTTGATGTAATTAGATGGTGTGGAATGTGGTATTGACTGGTCTCGCCTAAATTTACCCTAGATTTTAGGTTTAAGTTGTCACTTCTAGTTTATCTTGGGTTATAGAATCCCCAGAGACCAAAGAAGAAACCTATTGAAACATATATTCTATGGATTGTTTTTTCTATGATGTATCCAATAGAGGTTGATCTTATATTGTTTTAAGTTAACTCTAATAGAATTGATTGAATTCAATTTAAAATAATTATTTGATCATAGTTTATCACTTATGGTGGATTGGATGAATTCCTTTTTCAACTATTATAATTTATTATATATGATATTGGATCATTTAATAAGATAAAAAATCATCATCACTACTTAGATTAATACCTATAAAAATTACTAATAATCACTTATAAACTTGGAGGATCAATTTTTTGAGCACTCTTATGTAAAGGATCTTATTATAACTTGATGTGTGCGGCCTTAAAATTCAATAAGGATGAAGTTGTTTTAAAATCTTCAAATGAAATTATCAATTAATGAAATTGTTTAGAATTTAATAGAGTGAGAAATAACATCCAACCCATACCCTTTCATCTCCCTTCTATCAAACCATAATATAGTTTTCCCTCCATTGATGACATGCTCTCAACTGAAGTGGAATGTAGACTTATGTGGGTGTAATTGATGAAGTAAAAACAACAAAATAATGATCAGTCCTCCATTATGTGATTAATTTCAGAACGTATGGTGTGAATAAATTAACACCAAAAAGAAATGGTATCAAAGTGATATTGAGAAGAACATAATAATACAAGATGATGAACTTTTTTATGAAACTAAAGTGAATTGAACAACATACACGAGAAATAAAAACCCAAGGCAACAAAATCATAGCATAACATTACTATTAAATATTCACCATAGAAGATTAAATCATACAACACAACTTCTTCAAATAGACATTTTAAGAACCTTTTTCGACCCTATAATAGTTAAATTCCTCCCACTTGAGTATGGTACGCTTAGGGTGGTGGAAATCTTGTGGAACATAGACTTTTCCACCCTTGACCCGAAGAGGAATCCAGCTAGCATCCACCGAATAGAGGCATCTAAATGACCATCTACATATCTTTATTATAGTGTGAAATAGAATAAAAAAATGTATCCATGTATTACTACAAACCACCTATAAATTTCAGCATAATAATATTTACAATTTATCAGGTATGTGTAAAATGATGCGATGTTTTTCAAGGCAGCAGAATCTGGATCTTAATTTTATCCCCAAATTGGGCCGCCTATAATTCCATTAAAACAACCGAATTATCTCTATTAAATAATATATGAAATGTTATACATGATTTACTCTATCTGAAGCTAAATTTTTAGAATTATTAGGCATATATATTGGATACTACAGTCTCATTATTGAGATTTTTCTCAGTTTACTTTTCCCAAAATGTGTGGCCATGAAAGCCTATTTTGGTGGTCTTCCAATGTAAATCTTTAAGTGCCCCAAAATAATTAATTTTTCCATATAGAATAGGATTCCTGAAAAAAATGAAAATTAAATCAAAAACATTATGTAACATTGGATGTGTTAAAAAAATTTCCATCTAATAGTGCATTTTAAAAAAGAATTACTATCATAATGTGAAATAATGTTCAAATTGTAAAATGAACTAAAAATGGTGTTTATGAATAAAGAAGATCTAGAATATTATAATATAGAAAATGAATATAATCCTATTTCAATATATAATCATTTAAAGTATTAGATGTCTTGTAATAAGGTCATGATGGTATATTTTATATATCCATTATTATACTTCACATCATTTGGAATTGGGTAATTGATATTTTGTGAAATTATATTATGATTTAGAATATCCAAGGCCATGTGTTAGGATCATGTGGTTATATATAGATAACTACTTTACAATCATTTATTCTTGTCATATAATGCTTATGATATTGAAAGAATGGAATGTGTTTCATTTATTTAACAATCCATATTGATTATTTCGTATTTATTCATAGATTTTGGTGTACGTTAACCCTTACTGAGAATTTAATATCATCCATTTCTTATGTTTTATTTCCATTATCATTCCAAAACCTATTTTGTGACTGATATACAAGGATATGATATAAGAAATTATATTATTATAGAATAAATTTCATTTATATTATGTTTTAAATGACATGAGAATTTCTTAAAAATATAATGTTTATAAGGAATATTAAACTATTCTACACATAGGCAATAAATTACATTTATCTTTTGAATATGAAATAATGTAAACACTAGACTCAGGTTATTGGGGTCAGGTTGATATTTTTTTGAGGGAGTTTTGATTTGGAAGGCTTAATGTTGTATAGATATGTGAGGGATGATATTCTCTTTTATAATTTTATTTAGGGGGAATATTAGAATTTTCAAAAAAATAAAAATTTAATTAGAATAGTCTAGATCCAAATTCTTAAATGTATAATAAAGTTAATGAAAAAATGGTTAGGGGTGAGAAAACATCATCCAATTACGTTTATAAATGTTTTGAAATCATATTAATCATTGTCTTTTTTATTAAACCCATGGAATTTTTTTAGAATTATATGTTGAAAAAATATTTTAAATACTAAGGGTTGATAATATTAATATAAGTGGAAAAGTGAAATATATGTGGAAAATGGATGCTATCTCTCAACCGTATTCATTTTACATAGACTGTGATAATATTAATATAAAGTATAAATAATTGAGTAAAATATTAATTTGACAAAATATTATTAGTTTCAATTTTACAATATTCATTTACTTTGACATTAAATTCTAAAAAATAATAATTTAAAACATCCCAATGTTATAATGTATATATATAAAACTCATGGTACATATTAATTCATTCAAATTATATAAGATTAATTATTTATAAAATAATTTATTTTATTTTACAATTATTTTTATACATGATGAGTCGGTGTTATGCAATAATTTAAGGTATTTATTTAATACCACAAAATTAGAATAAAATTACCATCAAAAAAATTATTCTTATCATTCGCAAAATAAATATTAACATTTAATTAATCGATATTGTAACTCACATATATGTCATGGAAACTTATATAATAGGTTATTTGGTCTTTTTTCCTTATCACAATCATTGTAGATTATTTTTGATAATATATTTGTTATTAAACACCCAACCCCATTTCTCACTATAAAAAATACCTAATATTTAAAAAAATTTGAATAAGGAATAAGTAAATCTCAAATATTATGTTTTAGATACCAAATTTTACCCTTTCATAGATTAATTGGTTTTAAAATGATATTGTAATTGACTTTCATATTTATTATGGAAAAATTATAATTTATATTTTTTTAATTATTATTTTAAGATATTTTAATTATTTTATCATACATTATTAATTATATATTTCTCAAAAATTTTGGTAATATTTTTATTTCTTTGTTTATATAATAAAAAATATAACATTTCATGAACACATTATTTTTATAATTCACAAAAAATATTATCATCTTTAAAAGAGTTCCAAGAACAGAATCATAGGATAAATTTTATATTATAAATAAAAAGTTATTTCCTTTTTATAAAATATCCTTCAAAAATTTAATATAAATTATTTTTTATATAATATAAAAATTTCAATGAAAAAATATTCTATTAAAATTCTTTTTATGTATAAGTATATTTTTACAAAAACATCAACCATGGAAATGATTCCAAAAAACTTAATTTTACTCCACATAATATTATTATATATTTTTTCTTTTCCTCTTAAAAATGGATCCTATTTAATTCTTGAATAAAAAAATACATATTTTAATAAAAATATTCAATTATCATAATTTATAATAAAATAAAATGACCAAAAATTCCAAAAAATTACACAAATAGAATTTTGAGATAGTTTTTTCTAAAATAAAACTATTTTTGATGATAATTTTATTATATGATCAATAAATATATTATAATATTTTATCACAAAGTAAATGAAAAACATTTTAGAAAAAAACATATTTCTAAAGCATATATAACATTACAGAAAATTGAGTAATTATTTCTTTTTATTTGACTAATTATTTTGTATTGAGTAGTTCATTAATATATATTTCATAGTTTGGATAATTATATTCACCAAAACTAATTCAACAGGTATGATGAAATTTTCATATTGAGATAAGTATTTTTTTGGATTAATTGGTATTACTATTTTGTGTGATACATACTATCGAACATAGTGTTTCCTTAAAATCTTTAGGTGTTACAAAATCCAAGTACATACCACTAAAAATTTATTTTTATCCATTATCAAGATTATATTGTAGTAAATTAATTATATAAACCTATTATTTATCAAATTAAAAAAAATAGAACATTTTGTGGTGTGGTATAACATTCACTTCTAATAAAACACCTAAGTACTCATTAAAATTCATATATATTTCATTAAATACATATAATGAAATTATGATATGTACATTTAATATTTTTTATAAAATTATAATATTTCTATGACACCTTACTGGAAAAAATCTAAAAAATATAACAAATTATCACTCAACCAACAACATAAAATTAATATATTTTCCCTGAAATGTAGGTCATAATAAAAAAAATAATGTAATTTGGATCATCATGTATTCATGGAGGTATATGGAGAATTAATGAATATTTATCATTTAATTTCAACTAATGAACAACATTCATAAAATATTAATTTCATTAAAATGATTAATTTTATCCCATTCCAATAACTATAAAAAACACATACATGGTGGGAATAATGAATTTAAAAAATTCATCACTCAAATTGAATGGTTACTCATTAGATTGATCTGGAAAAACTAGAGATCACATGATTCAATAATCATCATATATATATGAGATGTGTTTATGAATGAAGATGTGCTACATAAAATATATTTTATAGTTGATGTGTTTTTCTCCCACAAAATCATAAAAATGGACTCAACTATATATAGTAGGATGAACTTGCTTCTATTGTTTAAAAATTCATAACTTACATATCAAAAATCAGAATCACAATTGATGGAATAAATCACTGAATTTCATAATAAATGAATAATAATGGAATAAATCACATAATTCATGATACAATATTATTGTAATAAGATATGGAATTTTTGAATACACATACTATTTTATCCTTAAGAACATTTAAAAATTAAACCACTGTTTCTCGTGATGTTACGGTAATAAAATTCATCCCAAAAATAAATATTTAGAAATGAAACTAGTTTAATAAATAATATTATTGACATGAAATCCATGTAAATTCATAATCATATGGACATTGAAAAAATATCCAAGAAAAAAATTATTGACATGAATTAGTGGTACATCAAAAAAATATTGAACATGAATTAATTTTCTTGAAAAATAAATTTAACTCTTTTTTTATCAATTTTAAAAAAAATTAATGGTATAATGATATGGTTCAAACCTATTACATCACAATAATTTTAAACATATATACTATATGATAATTACATACTCAATGTTCATAATTAATGGAATTATATAGATTTCACAATCATTTCACAAATTTATAATTCATGGAAAATGGAATGGGTTTTACAAACATATTATAGACATAAACAAAAACAATCTAAACAAATAATAATAATTCTATACATATAAAATTTCCCTCGTAAAATATAGGTGAAGACACCCAAATCATGAAGTAAATAGAAATTACATTACTTTTTCGTAATACTTAATACATAACATAAACATACACTCAAGGATCGTAATAGTTTGGTGTCTTTGGAAACTCGGAATATAATCTTCTAATCATGGTTGAAGATCTTCAACATATCCCATTAGATCATCCCTTTTTATTTTCGTACCTAAAACCATTATCTAAATCCTAGGGAAAAGAAAATATATAAAGGGTGAGCTCAAATGATCAGTAAGGGAAAACAAAGTGAACATAAAACAATCCATAAAAATTTGTAAACAAAAACGTGACCATGAAATTTAAACATCAAAATATTGAGAAAAGTCATAAACCATGGAAGTACGTAAGACATATATCATAATTTAATATCAATCATGATAAAATATAATGTGAATATAAAATTTAATTTTGGCAACCATTCATCAAATGTCATGATTTCTATAGTAGCCAAGGCAATGCTGCCAAGACCATCTTAGTAAACAATGTCCCATTTTGAATCGAGTTCACTCCTCGTTTCAGTATTGTAACACTAAACCAGATTAACTTACCATTCTAGCCATGTCTATCTCATGATATATAAATCATTACCCAATGCATTGGAGGGATATATAGGTCGCACCCATTTCATAATGAAACCATTCTTACTTCTGCCACTAAATAAACATAAAACAATCATCATAACCCAATGAATAAAATGGGTTTCATAAACATCATACCATCATCTCATAATCCATATAAAATAAACTGACATTTCATCATAAGAAAATTCAAACTATGAAAATCATAGGGACATTATACTTGAAACATACACATATTAAATAATGTCATCTTAGATGGAAAAAATGGTTTTGATAAAACAGTTGAAATGAATTATTGACGAAAATATCCTTTCTTCTTCAAAATCAATTTCTTTTCACAAAACTTCATGAAATATTAAAAGAAAGATATTTTTTTTTAAAATAGTCATGAAATATTTTGGAGGAAGCTTTATGAAAATAAGGCTTTATAAAACCTTAAAAATCCATTCACATTGTATAACTTAAAAATAACATTCTCCTCGTACTTTTGTCCGAAAATTCAAAAATACCTCATTTGGTAATAAAAGAATGATTCCTTACATTCCATGTAGAACAAGTCAAAAATGTTTAAAAATGACGTTAAACATACATTAATCCATTTTCTAGAAACATGGAAATGGATGATAACAATAACCCCAGTAAATACTTACGAATAAATAATCTTACATAAGAACGAGATTGGAATAGTTATCCCTTACCTTAGGTCCGATATGCTTCATACGTATCCAAACATACTGTATAATGATTTAAATAATCTCATTGACTTATAAAAGAATCATATTCAATGTTATAATATCATATATGGTTCATTTATGACTTTATATTACCCGTTCTTTTGTAAATTCCAAGTTAAAGAGCGTTTTGGGTAAAATCGTTTCATTTGTCATCCGCGTTTTGACTTGTAATTATTCATATGATTACTTATCTCATGATTACATAATCCTAGAATATAAAACATGATTTATATATAATATATATTTAGAATATACATATATTTCATACATCGATAAATGGAATGAAATACACCATTCATGGAGAAGGTAGGTGGTACTTACGCATGAACATTGTTTTTGTTTCTTCATTGAATTGAATGGAATTAATAGGATGATAGAAATATATATATACATAAATCCAGTATCATTATTATGTCATATATTTCATGATTACTTATTATATATACTTTATAATTATTCATTAATGGTTAATCATTGAGAATGAATCTCACTGCATCGTGGAGATGGTAGTCTGTACGTACGCACGAGCGATGATATCATTCCCATAATTATTGAATTGAATTGGAGTGGATGATACAATATATAAGAATCATTATGATGTTATAATAACTATGTATAGTTATTATTTACACTATTATACCCATCAAAGTAAGGTGGAGTTCGAAAAACAGATTACACCACGAAATGGAGATGGTATTCCGTACGTACGCACGCGTTGTGATTTCGTTTTCCGTTGGATGGATAGAAGTTGAAATTGGGTTGCTTCATATTAATAATAAAATATAATAATATTATTGATACCTATGTTATTATTTTATAATTAATCAACTAAATAAGAAGAAGTTGAAGAAGAAGGGAACATGAGGGAATCGAAAGAAGAGATTACATCTTCTTTGACGCACCTCTTTTAAGGATTCTCTTAAGGAAGTAGAGTTGGTATTTTGAGAAGACAAAACCCCCTAGAATGATTCTAGGAAAATTTAGAAGAGAAATTGTTTGGGTTTGGTCGAGAGTAAAGTCTCAAAAGGGTGTGAAGAGAAGAGGGAAGTGGTGTCGTCTTTATAATAGAGGAGAGGGGCACCTTTGGAAAACTTAAAATATTATTTTATTATAAAGTCCTATTAGGTTTTTAATAGATATAAATTAACTTATTTCAATGATAAAGTGGGGATGGGTCGAAATCCTCTCATCCAATATAATTTTGACAAGTTTTGGTTACTATTTTAACCTGAATATTTAGATTTAACTCTAAGTTAAATAATTTAACTGTTACCCTGTCTTCGTGTTTTCTTACACTATATGGTTAATATGCATAAAATAAAAAGACAAACGAAACCCAAGTGGTTAATTATTAATATATATATCATTATATAAGCCATTTCACTAAACCTTAGATTTTTAGGAATAAAATAACAATTAATAATATAATATTTTAAAAAAAACTATTTTATGTCAATTTTGACACTATATGGTAACTCATTTTTTTGAAAATCATAACTGAATGATTAGTTCGAAAATAGTTCATTAAATTTATACTAACAGGTAATATTAACCTATCAAATTATTTTAATTCATAAAAAGTCTCAAATTACATTTATTTGGGTATTTATAACATCAATTATGTCAATATATAATTAATAAAAATAATTATGGCATCATCTTTGTGTCATAAATAAATTAAAATTTTTAAGGTCTAAAAATTATAAATAAAATACCATTATGCAGTAAATCTTTTTATCATTCTATTTAATATTTATAGTTGAATTTATCTTATGTATAACTCTATATTAAAAATGATTTAGTTATTAAACATTGATTTAACTATTTTAACCCTTCTTTAAATAAATTATTAATAATTGTCTTAATCCAATACAAGTTGACCTAAATAGTCATATTGTATTCCTAAGCTTGTTCGTGGTCGAATTAAACATATCCAATAGAATTAGGACATGATTTATGGTAATAATAATATCATTTTTACCCTTAATTACCCTATATACTTCTAACCGTGGTAAATAAAAGAAAAAAGTTACTATTCACCAAAAATCATTTTCATCTCATTGAACCACATTTTAGTATTTCATATTAACCATGTCTCTTAGATTTTCTAAATTCCACTCATAGAAGCAGTAAAATTATGTTTTATGTGAATTTCTAAATTCTCCTAGGAGGTGCGTAAAAGACAGTGAAAAGTTCAATAAAATTTTTATATATCTAAAATTATTATAAAATGACTCCAATGAATTTCATTGAAAATATATAGGTATTATGTATCAATTTTGACCTAAAATAAATTTAAGTAAAATAAATAATTATTTAAATAAAAATTCGGTTTTTAAATAGTAACCGAGTGTTTTCACTGTTTATCAAAAATTGAAAGATTTCAGAAAAATACCAAAAATTCACCCCAGGCTAATTTTGATATTCCAAATCCAAAAATGAATTCCATTTTTAAAGATAAAATATACAAAATTTTAAAATTGGGTATTACTATTCATAACTGCTAGTTTTAAAAATATTTTAATAGCATGTCATTGTATTGTGAAACTCGGTATTGCGTACGACGCAACCTATCGAGGAAGGTCGTGAATGCGTGTAATTAAAACCAAGTCAGGGTTACGTGTAGTGAAATCTACTTTTTTTGTAGCATACAACATAATACACCAATAAAATTAAAAAGAATATTTTTCATAAATTGTCGAGGAGTTACATTCTACCCCCTTGAAATGAATTTCGCCTTAGAAATTTGTCCGGGTTATAAATGGTTTACTACTCGAAAAATTCTTTAATAGAAGCCCACTTAGTAAAAAGGAATACCAAAACCAATATTTAAAAACTAAAGTATGAAACGTAACGGTTACCCAAATTAACTAATCACTGGGTTTCTACAAAGGATAACATAGGTGAAAATATGGATATGGAAGAGAAATATAACCATCATTTTCTGATGGAGAGTAGTAGAGAACATGGCTATGAAAAATAAAACAATCACAAATCCATATATTTGTGATGATCTAATGTAACACCCCAAGATTTCATAGTGTGTTATTTCTTCAAAATAATTCAATAACTTGCACTACACGAAACAACGAGTTCAATCACACCATGAATTACAAAAAAAATCCATTCAAAAGAGGTTATGGATAGTATTATCTAAATTTTAAACTTTATATAATCATTATAATTTTAGAATCCATATTATGAGTTTCTTAGATATAATGCAAGAACAAATTCATTTTCAGTATTGCAATTTTATCAAATTTTAATAGTGAACCATTTTTAAATACAATATTTTAAACTTTTTGACTTAATGGGGACATAAAAAATTTAAAATGAAACATCCCAAGCTTCCACGGTACGCTTTCTTTGAATAATACAGTAGCGTGTGTTGTACGCAGCCTTGAGTTTTAACACACACCACAACCAATCAAACTAGCCGTTATGAATAGTAATACCTACTTTTTGAAATTATATATATTTTATATTTTAAAATGGACTTCTTTTCTGGATTAGGAATATCAAATTTAGCCTAAGGTGAAATTTTGGTACTTTTCGGATAACTTTCATATTTTGATGAATAGTGAAAATTACTAAATTTTAATTAAAAACAACTTTTTTAATCAAAATAATTAATAGTGATAAATTATGAATTTGAGTGGTTTTAAAGTATATTTAGAATAAATTTTTACCATTTAATATAATTTTGGTCATTGTACATAATTTTACAATTAAACCAAACATAAACAAGTGTCAATCTTTTGATAGTTATTACCTCTTAAAAACACGCTTTTTGTTTTCACAGCGGGAATTAATTTTAAATTAATTTCTTCCACTTCTATGTTTTGAATTTAGAAAAATGGATTCCATATTTTGAATCATGATTTCCCAATTGTGTAAATAGGTAACTTTTATTTTTAAACATTTTGAATAATTACTATGGTAAATATTTTATTTACCATGGTTAAGGGTAAATCCAGTAAATAAGGGTTAAAAAATAATATTATAATAATAAACAATTAACCTAAAACGTGTCCTAACCTTATTGGTAGACACATACCCGACCATGAGCATCCTTGGGTCAATTTGGGGACCCCTTGGATCCACTTTTATGTGGTAGGGACACTTTATATTAATAAAGTTAAAATAAAAATAAAAATGGCATAAGCTTACATCTTTTAGAAGAACAATTTTTACATAGGGTTATACATGTTTGATTTTCGATTATAAATATTCATTAGAAAGCTAAAATGATTTTCTACATAATTATATTTTATTTATAATTTTTAGACATCAAATAATTTAAATTATTAATCACACAATAATGATGAAATGTTTACCTCATTAATAAATCATTTAAATAAATAAGATTATAATGATTAAAATATTATCTAAAACCTGTCCAATTCTTATTGGTTGATGTTATTTAGAATATGAGTCATCTTATCTTCGACCTCAATGATTTTTGGTCCATTATAAACCGAATATAATTATATTATAAAGTAATACTTTCACTCTTTCCTAAAGAGCCCCTCTTCTCCCTTATAAAAGGAGACCACTTCTACTCATTCCTCACAGCTCTCAAGCCACTTGGCTCGTCCAAACTCTGCCCAACTAAGCTCCCCACATCCCTCGCCTCCTCTTTGAAGCTTTCCCTTAGGCAGAAAGCATTTCAAGAAGTCCTTTGGTTCCAACCAAAGTGAGTTACCTAAATTAAAGGTAACGATTTCTCTTAAATTATTTTCATTTATTTTGCTTCTCCAACCCCCAAACTCTTTTTATTTCCTTTCTTTTGTAACAACACCAGTATCCTCAATATACTAGGATTTTGTTATAAGAAGGATTCAAACTACACATACACACAACTCCATCTAATGGATGATGAACATAATGTTTCTGTGGATGGCAAACTAACGCCTCACGAAACGATGATTGTTCAAATACATCTTACCGCCTCTCATGGTGGCCATTATGATGGAACTATAATTAAATATGATATTAATGATATATATTTTATATATAAGCTTCTGTAATTCCATTTTATTTCATACCATTATTCGTTTCATGTTGTATATACATAAGATAATTTCATTTGAGGAAGTGCGGACTACCGCCCCCTTAAAATGATATGACTCGTTCATACCACACATGGAACGTATAAAGGATGGTGTTAATGAAATTAAGTAACATATATAAAATATTATATTATACTGGAATTGTAATATACCTATGTATCATTTGGATTCAATTCTTTTAAAATAAAAATTAAATGGAAGTAGCGTTCGTGCGTACGTACGGACTACCGTCTCCACGAACGCGGTGAGATCCATCCTCCATCGTATCCATTCAAGTATTATTCTCATTTTAGGTTAAAAATAATGTTAATATCATTCTGGTAATGAATAAGATATAATCTATCCATTACAAACATGTCTTACGTAACCAAACATTTAAGAAGAACGAATCGATTATCACCCGAAACGACGATAATACTAAGATATTATTAATAAAGCAATGTTAAAAGAACATATATGATATCATATTAATGTATATGATTCTTGTATAATTTAATAAAAATTATTTCACCATTATACAGGAGGTTAACCTACCCAACCCAAGGAAAAGTACAAGGTAAGGGATTTTTCTTATCTCACATTCAATTCTGTGAGATTTCCATTGTTCGCTACTAAATTATTGAAAGTGGTGTATTGTGTACTTCCATTTGATATATATTATCATGATTCACTTTGTATTCATGTTATTCTGTAAATCATTTGGTGGTTATTAACTTTTGGCCATGCGACTCAGTTGATTAACGTGGTAAGGTGTTTTCATCTCACTCCTTATTCCCGTGAGATTCATGCCATATTGCCACCATTACCTTTTGTGTGGTGTATGTACTGGCCATAATTATATTCTTTGTGTAATACACTCTAATTTATGTGTACTTACATATTCATTGTATGATACCTCTTTCATGGGTTGTATGTTTCATAAGTTACCAAACTGGTAAGGGTTATTTCACAATCTCTTCATTATCCGAGGTTGTTTATACGTAATAATCTACTGGGATCTCGTTATCATCCACATCCATGTTTCTTCAAAATGTATTTCAAAACATTTTTAATATTTAAACTAATATGGGTTAAAGTCATTTATACCCTTGTTTTACTTTTTATAAGAGGTTTATAAGGGAATCTTTCCGTCATTTTCCAAACAAGGTGCTTTTTAACCTTTTCGACAGAATTAAGATAAGAATGTTTTTTTAACATATACGGCGGGTGCGGTTATTTTCCGCCGTTATAAAATCTTCAAAGCTTCCCTTAAAAGCTTATAAGATTATTTTCAAAGAAAATGTTTGATTTTATATGGATCTTAAATGATTTCAAAATAAAAGAAGATATTTCTTTAAAAAGAATTTTGATTTCATCTATGTCAACATCCTTTGATGGGTTTTAAGATTATTTGAAGTTGATTTATTATGATACAAAACTTCTATATTGTTTTGAAGGTTTTGTGATATGTTTGACTGTGGATGTGCTATTTTTATACCATTCATAGTTTATGGTGAATGTATTGACATTTCGTATGCTAGTTCCAATAAGAATGTTTATGTTATACTTCAATCTTTACTTCATATGAATGTGTTGGACAAGTATGTTCCAGGTTGGGGACTGGTTAAAGTAAGCCCTCCAGGTTAGGGACTGGTAAAAGTAAGCCCTCCGGGTTGGTGTCCGGTTATTAGAGGCACTCCGGGTTGGTGTCCGGTTATTAGAGGCACTCCGGGTTGGTGTCCGGTTATTAGTGGCACTCCGGGTTGGGTTCCGGTTACAGTTAGCCCCAAGGTCTTGGGACGAGGCCTTGAAAAGTAATTAAAGTTTAGCATTATGCATTCCAACATTATGAAAGTGGTTATTGATTTTGCATGTGATTATTCGATTAGTATAATATCCATGTGAATAAGTAAATGGCATTATATAATTTTATTTATGCCATACTATGTTAAAAGTTCAAGTTTAAAAGGCTTTTGTTTTAGTTATACATTGCCTTAAATGTTTATTCTTATTTATGAAAGTTTCCGCTATATTGTTATCCTTACTGGACATTTGAGCTCACCCCTTTTCTATGTTTTATTTTTCCCAGGAAGTGAAGAAGTAAATTATGAATGACCTGCAGGGATATTATGAGGGGATTATAGTGTGGACTGTGGAAACATTATTTTGTTGTAGTAGTTTTTCATTTTATGATGTAATGTAAAACTTATGAATATATCTAGTGTTTCCAAGGCTACTAAACCAATCGGTCTTTCGAGATTTGATCTTTCTTGTGATCATGCCAATGTTATGTAATAATGCACCGACTCTAGGCAACTAGGGTCGGGGCGTTACAGTTGGTATCAGAGGAAGTTTAGTACAAACCATGGAAGCTAGATATAGATAAACTCTGATTAGAGCACGTAGACCTAAGATGAACTTTGAGGATTAGTATAGAAGAACTTCCTAGAATTTTGGTATTGTAGAGATTTTGTGAGTTTTCCGAGCAATACATCCCTGTCTGGATACGAGCAGGTAGAGGCGGCTCTGGCACAGATGTACCTAGGGGTAAAACCCGAAAACACCGCTTTGAGCTAGACTCGAATGGGAACTGGTGCACGACAACGGGCCTTGCTGCACTCTTGGTTACGACACTCCCGGGGGATATGCTTAGGATAACTCTCATTTTCTTTACAAATCATTTTTAAGGGATTATGAGTATATACTTCTCAAAGAAAACATTCTTATGATTATGGATTATATCCATAAATAGTTCAATTTATGATAGGTGTTTTATAAGTATGGGATTATGTATTTTGATTCATAAACTGATCTAGTTTATGCCATTGTATAGAAATGGCGCCTAGTAGAAGGAATGAGAACTCCAAAAATGCACATGATCCAAAGAGAAGGAAGGATCATATTTTTCATGGTCTTAAGCTAGAATTTATAAGAGAAATAGTCTCCCATGTATTATCATCATATGAAGAAATAATATCATGTATTTTACTGAGTCCTATGGATTTGAAGGGAAGCAAGAGAAGAAAAGGATAGAAGAGAGAAAGATGGACAAAGGGAAAAGGGAAAAGAAGAATTTTCCCATATGTGGTAACTGTGGAAAGAAACACCCTGGAACTTGCCGGAAAGGAATGGGAGTTTGTTATAAGTGTGTAGGAAAAGGGCACAAAGTACGTGACTGCAAGGGTAAGAAAATGGTTTTAAATATACAATGCTTCATTTGCAAGGAGTTTGGACACTACGCGAACCTATTCCCCAGTCATCAGACTATGCCGCAAATGATGCTATTGGATAATAATCAAGTTATGATACTACCACAGATGAAGAGGAATGATTAGAGTTCTTATGTTGATTATGTCAATTGAGTGTTGTATCAACAATGTACTTGTTATAATAATTATGGAGTATATAAGGATTGTACTACAGTACTATTTCATTAAGGACTTGAGATTGTGTGGAACAAAGAAAAGTGACTCAATAGCAGGATAAATTTTTGGAAAATATATGGTTGAGGGAATGATAAATCATAATATAGTTCTGATACTGAGGTAGTGATTTTGGAATAATATGTGATTGTTTTGGATAAATTATATTGGATATTCTTGACTACCCTGGAACTGATTAATGATTTGTATATTCCATCATTGTTGGGGTTTAAAACATTTTTGGATTAATGAAGTATATCCAGCTTTCTATATGGATTAAGGGAGCATGAATATAATCAATAAGGAATATGGTAATTCCGGATGTTTCGGTGTATTAAAAGAATACATGATGAAGGTATTCATATGCTATTACGGGGTAAAAAGGTTCTACATTATGTTTACCTTACTTATAAATGTTGGACTATGAGTTTGGATAGAAGTATTTTGGATAGTTCTAGTTTGGATTATTTTGGATTTCCATAAAAGGACAACCCGGAGGTCGGGCGGCAACCCGTCGCGTCCGGCAAGGCTGCGAGACTTGAACCCGCAACCGAAGGGCGACAAGGGTGTATCACCTACCACTGGCCCATGAGATGTCCTAGATTAAATAATGTAGTTTTTATTAAATGATCATGTAGATGAATTATAAATTCGTTTATTTTGGAACCCTATACGAATAGTGTAAATAGAATTTTTTTTACATTCTATTATCTTTTAGAGTGAAAGATGAGTTTGTGGTAGAAATTTATTAATGGATAAAACACTAATTATAAAGTAAGTATATCTCCTTATGATCTTATCCAATCTCATAAATAAATTCCTCAACATTAAGAAAAGAAACTTATAACAAAAATGTTTTCCTAGATGATACCTTAAATCATCACTAAATAATGGCTTTGGGATTGTTGGCCTTTTCATAGCCATGTTCTCTACCACTCTCCATCAGATAATTGATGGTTAGATTTTTCTTCCATATCCATATTTTCCTACATGGAACCCTAGTATGGGTTATTTTCGGTAATCTTCATACGTTCGACTCTTTACTTTAAATAGAGGCCTCATTAATTCATTTTTTGATGTGGGATTTCAACTAAGATATTTTGAAACGTCAAAAATGTGTTATCCTAATACCCTATGTTTTGTTGAACCGATGGTATTTCAAATCATCATAGATTGATGAATTTAAGGACCTCAATTATACACTTGTTTGTGATTGATGATATCAATCACTACCTATAAATATTTACGTTTTTCCTCCAATTATATGTCTCTAATTGCCACCAATGTTCTCCTAATCGAGATCATAATTTGGTGTTGACTCTTTCATTTCTCATTTCCTCATATTAAGACTAAATTTTAGTAACCTAATTTCCAATGTGGGTTTTCCCACAAAGATATTTTCTATTTTCAACCTTTTATTTTTGAAGAACAATTTCAAATTGCGAGGACGCAATTTATTGAAGGAGGGGAGAATGTAACACCCCAAGATTTCATAGTGTGTTATTTCTTCAAAATAATTCAATAACTTGCACTACACGCAACAACGAGTTCAATCACACCATGACTTACAAAAAAAGCCATTCAAAAGTGGTTATGGATAGTATTATCTAAATTTTAAACTTTATATAATCATTATAATTTTAGAATCCATATTATGAGTTTCTTAGATATAATGCAAAAAACAAATTCATTTTCAGTATTGCACTTTTATCAACTTTTAATAGTGAACCATTTTTAAATACAATATTTTAAACTTTTTGACTAAATGGGGACATCAAAAATTTAAAATGAAACATCCCAAGCTTCCACGGTACGCTTTCTTTGAATAATACAGTAGCGTGTGTTGTACGCAGCCTTGAGTTTTAACACACACCACAACCAATCAAACTAGCCGTTATGAATAGTAATACCTACTTTTTGAAATTATATATATTTTATATTTTAAAATGGACTTCATTTCTGGATTCGGAATATCAAATTTAGCCTAAGGTGAAATTTTGGTACTTTTCGGATAACTTTCATATTTTGATGAATAGTGAAAATTACTAAATTTTAATTAAAAACAACTTTTTTAATCAAAATATTTAATAGTGATAAATTATGAATTTGAGTTGTTTTAAAGTATATTTAGAATATATTTTTACCATTTAATATAATGTTTTTCATTGTACATAATTTTACAATTAAACCAAACATAAACAAGTGTCAATCGTTTGATAGTTATTACCTATTAAAAACACGCTTTTTGTTTTGACAACGGGAATTAATTTCTGCCACTTATGTGTTTTGAATTTAGAAAAATGGATTCCATATTTTGAATTAGGATGTCCAAATTGTGTAAATAGGTAACTTTTATTTTGAGACATTTTGAATAATTACTGTGGTAAATATTTTATTTACCATGGTTAAGGGTAAATCCGGTAAATAAGGGTTAAAAAATAATATTATAATAATACAAAATTAACCTAAAACGTGTCCTAACCTTATTGGTGGACACATACCCGACCATGAGCATCCTTGGGTCAATTTGGGGACCCCTTGTATCCACTTGTATGTGGTAGGGACACATTATATTAATAAAGTTAAAATAAAAATAAAAATGGCATAAGCTTACATCTTTTAGAAGAACAATTTTTACATAGTGTTATACATGTTGGATTTTAGATTATAAATATTCATTAGAAAGATCAAAATATTTCCTACATAATGATATTTTATTTATAATTTTTAGACATCAAATAAGTTAAATTATTAATGACACAATAATGATTCAATGTTTACCTCATTAATAAATCATTTAAATAAATAAGATTATAATGATTAAAATATTATCTAAAACCTGTCCAATTCTTATTTGTTGATGTTATTTAGAATATGAGTCATATTATCTTCGACCTCAATGATTGTTGGACCATTATAAACCGAATATAATTATATTATAAAGTAATACTTTCACTCTTTCCTAAAGAGCCCCTCTTCTCCCTTATAAAAGGAGACAACTTCTACTCATTCCTCACACCTCTCAAGCCACTTGGCTCGTCCAAACTCTGCCCAACTAAGCTCCCCAAATCCCTCTCCTCCTCCTTGAAGCTTCCCCTTAGGCAGAAAGCATTTCAAGAAGTCCTTTGGTTCCAACCAAAGTGATTTACCTAAATTAAAGGTAACAATTTCTCTTAAATTATTTTCATTTATTTTGCTTCTCCAACCCCCAAACTCTTTTTATTTCCTTTCTTTTGTAACAACACCAGTATCCTCAATATACTAGGATGTTGTTATAAGAAGGATCCAAACTACACATACACACAACTCCATCTAATGGATGATGAACATAATGTTTCTGTGGATGGCAAACTAACGCCTCACGAAACGATGATTGTTCAAATACATCTTACCGCCTCTCATGGTGGCCATTATGATGGCACTATAATTAAATATGATATTAATGATATATATTTTATATATAAGCTTCTGTAATTCCATTTTATTTCATACCATTATTCGTTTCATGTTGTATATACATACGATAATTTCATTTGAGGAAGTGCGGACTACCGCCCCCTTAAAATGATATGACTCGTTCATACCACACATGGAACGTATAAAGGATGGTGTTAATGAACTTAAGTAACATATATAAAATATTATATTATACTGGAATAGTAATAAACCTATGTATAATTTGGATTCAATTCTTTTAAAATAAAAATTAAATGGAAGTAGCGTTCGTGCGTACGTACGGACTACCGTCTCCACGAACGCGGTGAGATCCATCCTCCATCGTATCCATTCAAGTCTTATTCTCATTTTAGGGTTAAAAATAATGTTAATATCATTCTGATTATGAATAAGATATAATCTATCCATTACAAACATGTCTTACGTAACCAAACATTTAACAAGAACGAATCGATTATCACCCGAAATGACGATAATACTAAGATATTATTAATATAGCAATGTTAAAAGAACATATATGATATCATATTAATGTATATGATTCTTGTATAATTTAATAACAATTATTTCACCATTATACAGGAGGTTAACCTACCCCAACCAAGGAAAAGTACAAGGTAAGGGATTTTTCTTATCTCACATTCAATTCTGTGAGATTTCCATTGTTCGCTACTAAATTATTGAAAGTGGTGTATTGTGTACTTCCATTTGATATATATTATCATGATTCACTTTATATTCATGTTATTCTGTAAATAATTTGGTGGTTATTAACTTTTGGCCATGCGACTCAGTTGATTAACGTGGTAAGGGGTTTTCATCTCACTCCTTATTCCCGTGAGATTCATGCCATATTGCCACCATTACCTTTTGTGTGGTGTATGTACTGCCCATAATTATATTCTTTGTGTAATACACTCTAATTTATGTGTACTTACATATTCATTGTATGATACCTCTTTCATGGGTTGTATGTTTCATAAGTTACCAAACTGGTAAGGGTTATTTCACAATCTCTTCATTATCCGAGGTTGTTTATACGTAATAATCTACTGGGATCTCGTTATCATCCACATCCATGTTTCTTAAAAATGTATTTCAAAACATTTTTAATATTTAAAAGAATATGGGTTAAAGTCATTTATACCCTTGTTTGAATTTTTATAAGAGGTTTATAAGGGAATCTTTCCGTCGTTTTCCAAACAAGGTGCTTTTTAACCTTTTCGACAGAATTAAGATAAGAATGTTTTTTTAACTTATACGGCGGGTGCGGTTATTTTCCGCCGTTATAAAATTGTCAAAGCTTCCCTTAAAAGCTTATAAGATTATTTTCAAAGAAAATGTTTGATTTTATATGGATCTTAAATGATTTCAAAATAAAAGGAGATATTTCTTTAAAAAGAATTTTGATTTCATCTATGTCAACATCCTTTGATGGGTTTTAAGATTATTTGAAGTTGATTTATTATGATACAAAACTTCTATATTGTTTTGAAGGCTTTGTGATATGTTTGACTGTGGATGTGCTATTTTTATACCATTCATAGTTTATGGTGAAAGTATTGACATTTCGTATGCTAGTTCCAATAAGAATGTTTATGTTATACTTCAATCTTTACTTCATATGAATGTGTTGGACAAGTATGATCCAGGTTGGGGACTGGTTAAAGTAAGCCCTCCAGGTTATGGACTGGTAAAAGTAAGCCCTCCGGGTAGGTGTCCGGTTATTAGAGGCACTCCGGGTTGGTGTCCGGTTATTAGAGGCACTCCGGGTTGGTGTCCGGTTATTAGAGGCACTCCGGGTTGGGTTCCGGTTACAGTTAGCCCCAAGGTCTTGGGACGAGGCCTTGAAAAGTAATTAAAGTTTAGCATTATGCATTCCAACATTATGAAAGTGGTTATTGATTTTGCATGTGATTATTCGATTAGTAGAATATCCATGTGAATAAGTAAATGGCATTATCTAATTTTATTTATGCCATACTATGTTAAAAGTTCAAGTTTAAAAGGCTTTTGTTTTAGTTATACATTGCCTTAAATGTTTATTCTTATTTATGAAAGTTTCCGCTATATTGTTATCCTTACTGGGCATTTGAGCTCACCCCTTTTCTATGTTTTATTTTTCCCAGGATGTGAAGAAGTAAATTATGAATGACCTGCAGGGATATTATGAGGGGATTATAGTGTGGACTGTGGAAACATTATGTTGTTGTAGTAGTTTTTCATTTTATGATGTAATGTAAAACTTATGAATATATCTAGTGTTTCCAAGGCTACTAAACCAATCGGTCTTTCGAGATTTGATCTTTGTTGTGATCATGCCAATGTTATGTAATAATGCACCGACTCTAGGCAACTAGGGTCGGGGCGTTACATCTAAGGTACCATTTGATTCATCGTATATAAGGGCACTAGGACAACATTTTTGGTTTTCAATATCATTTCCCTAAAGTTGAAGAAATTGGAATTAGAAGAAATAATTTCTTGATTTTGGTACAGTATCAACGTTGGTCGTTCCATTGACAATATCCACTTCATCTCTTAATGAAATGAAGTTAAATTTGTCATTTGTGAAGTGTTAGCTGATCATGTGATAGAATGATGGGTCATTCCATCTGTCTTAAACAAAAGGTTAGAAAAAGATATCAAATATACATAAGTCCATCTATGGTGAAGTTAAACATTTACAATTCAAAAAATGTCCTTATACTTCATCTATAATACTTCTTAATAAAATAAAACTAGTTTATACAAACCTGGGACTTCCTGTAGGCCAGTGGTAGGTGATAAAGGCCACTCACACTTCGGTTATGGGTTTGATTCCCACAGCCTTGTCCGACAGGACGGGTTTTCATCTGTTCTTCATGATATCCTTTTTCTAAAACTATACTATCATAACATTTCTGAAATAAAAAGTTATATCATTAACCAATACTATATGATGTGTATTCCAACCTTTAGGATTATCAAAAGTATTTCTGTCCGATTACTAGAAATGTCATCTATCGAGCATGTGAATTCCTTCATTTGTCCCCCATATATCATAAGATATATCTTTTTGGTCAAATTCCAAACATGTGAATACCTTAGTCATGTATTCTTTTGAAATATGAATTACCATAGAACCATGGAGAAAACATGAATTCTGTAAAAATCTAACTCTTTCCACATACCAAAATCCCAAAATATCGATATACTCAAACCATGGTATCACTTTGTCATTATATCAGTCGTGAGCTCATGAATATTGTCAAACATTTCATTTTCTACTTATCCCTTCATTATGCGCATATCATCTGCTTTCCATAATATTTGAATCACATTTCATGGTTACCGGTACCATAAAATTATTGAAAACCACAATAGACGAATATAAAAATATTCTAATACACCATAAAATTACCTCAACAACATTATTCTTGAATACCAATACATAAACACTTCAATCCATTATATTCAATTATTTTCTTGAAATAAGTCCTTCCATGATTTAATAGTAACTTTTTAGGATAGGGCATTAAGTTAGGTAATTCCCATGTTCTTCACAAATAAGACATTGAACTCCATAACAGTCTGTCACTCTATGACCCTTTTCTCCACACAGATAACATATGACCCTCCATTTGAGTTATTCCTCAAGATTCTTCTTCCCTTATTTAAAAATCTCAATCTTCCTTTCTTTATGCTCCTCACCATGCGAACATGCATAAAATTATATCTTCCTCTTATTTGAGGAATTAGGCATACCACTAAATTTCACCTCATTAATCATATATCATGATGACTTATTTAGCATAATCACAATATCTTTATCTCAAGGAATTACTCAATTTTGTTGCTCATTGTCACCAATTTATCCATTGGATTCAATGTTAGCCTAATTCCTTCTAGTTCCCTCCATTGACAAAAAAGAGAAAAAAAATTCTATGAGAGGTAAAAATCATTCAAGGAAAATAACATAATCAAGTGGGAGTACCATAAACATCTATCATCTTAGGTTTAATTCTAATATCGTTACCGTAATTCTAGGACTATAACTTATACTTATACCTATCCTTAGGGATATCCCTAGACATACCTTAAAAATATCTCTAGGGATCTCACTATAGTATTCGCATCCTAGTTTACAATGGTTGATTAATCCTTTTATCTGATACCAACTGTAGAGACCGAAAGGTTGACATACATGGAAATTACATTACTTTTTCAGAATACTTAATACATAACAAAAAAAAGACGGTCAAGGATCGTAATAGTTTAGTGTCTTTGGAAACTTGGAGTATAATCTTCTAATCTTGGTGAAAGATCTTCATCATCTCCCATAAGATCTTCCCTTTTTTGTTTTCATACCTATAACCTTTCTTTAAATCCTAGGGAAAAGAAAACATATAAAGGGTAAGCTCAAATTTTCAGTAAGGGAAAACATAGTGAACATAAAACAATCCATAAACATTTGAAATCAAAACCATGAACATGAAATTTAAACATTAAAATCTTGAGAAAAGACATAAATCATGGAAGTACGTAAGGCATATATCATAATGGAACATCAATCATGATAAAATATAATGGGAATAAAACATGTAATTGTGGAAACCATTCATCACATGTCATGATTTCAATAGTAGCCGAGGCATTTCTACCAAGAGCATCTTAATGGAAAAATTCCCTTTATGAATCGAGTTCACTCCTCGTTTCAGTCCTGTAACACTAAACTAGATTAACTTACCATTCCACCCATGTCTATCTCATGAGGTATAAATCTTTACCCAATGCATTGGAAGGATATATAGGTCCCACCAATCTCATAATTAAATCACTCTTACTTGTGCCACAAAATAAACTTAAAATATTCATCATAAGCCAATGAATAAAATGAGTTTCATAAACATCATCCCATCATCTCATAATCCATATAAAACAAAAGGAAATTTCATCATAATAAAAGTAAAACCATTTAAATCATAGAGACATTATACATGAAACATACACATATGAAATAATGTCATCTTAGATGGAAAAAATGGTATTAATAAAACACTTGAAAAGAAATCTTGAGGAAAATATCCTTTCTTATTCAAAATCGATTTCTTTTCACAAAACAAAATGAAATTTTAAAAGAAATATATTTTTTTGAAATATTTCCTGAAAAATTTTGGAGGATTATTCATAAAAATAAGGCTTTATAAAACCGTAAAAAGTCTTTCATGCCATATAAGTAAAAAATAACATTCTCCTCATACTTTTGTCGGAAAAGTCAAAAAGTACCTCCTATGGTAAAAAAAGATTCCTTACATACCATGTAGTAAAAGTAAAAAATGGATAAAAATGAATTTAAACATACATGAAACCATTTTTAGGAAACATTGACATGGATGATAACAATAACCCCAGTAAATACTTACGAATAAACAATCTCGAATAAGAACGAAATTAGAATAGTTATCCCATACCTTAGGTCTGATATTCTTCGTACATACCTGAACCTCCGGTATAATTATTTAAATAATCTCACTGACTTATTAGAGAATCATATTTGTTGTTATGATATCATATATGGTTCACATATGAATATATATTACCCATTCTTTTGTAAATTCCATGATAAAGAGCATTTTTGGTAAAATCATTTTATTTGTCGTCCGCATTTTGATTTGTAATTATTAATATGATTAATTAGATCATGATTAATTAATTACATAATATAAAACATGATTTATATATAATATATATTCATAATATCCATATATATCATAGATCGATAAATGGAAAGAAATACAAAGTTCATGGAGACTGTAGGCCGTACGTACGCATGACTGTTGTTTTCGTTTACTCGTTGAATTGAATGGAATTAATGGGATGACATATATATATACACATAAATATATTATCATTATTATGTCATATATTTTATGATTACATATTATATATATATTATAATCATTCATGAATGGTTAATCATTTAGAATGAATCTCATCACGTCGTGGAGACGGTAGTACGTACATACGCACGAGCGATGATATCGTTCCCATAATTATTGAATTCAATTGGAGTAGATGATACAATATATCAAAATCAGTTTGATGTTATAATAACTGTTTATAGTTATTATTTACACCATTATACCCATCCATGTATGGTGGGGTTGGAAAAACAGATTACACCACAGCGTGGAGACGGTATTCTGTACGTACGCACGCGTAGTGATTTCATTTTCCGTAGGATGGATAGAAGGTGAAATAGGGTTGTTTAATATTCATAATAACATATCAGTATATGATTTACACTGATTTTATTTCTTTATAATGAAACAACTAAATAAGAAGATGTTGAAGAAGAAAGAAACTTGAGATAATCGAAAGAAGAGATTACCTCTTCATTGACGCACCTCCTTTAAGGATTATCTTAAGGAAGTAGAGTTGGACTTTTGGGAAGAAAAAAACCTCAAGAATGTTTCTAGGGAAGTGTATCAGAGATATAGGCATGGTTTGGCCAAGATACAAGGCTCAAAATGGTGTGAAGAGAAGAGGGAAGGGGTGCCATTATTATAATGGAGGAGAGGGGAACCTTGGGAAAACTTAAAATATTATTTTATTATAAAGTCAAATTCAGTTTTAAATAGCTCAAAATTGATTTATTTCGAAGATAAGGTGGGTTTGGGTTGATATCCTCACATAAAATAGAATTTGGACATGTTTTGGTTAATATTTTGTCCTTATTATTTAGGTTTCACTCTAAGTTAAATAATTTAACTTTTACCATGTCTTTTTGTTTTCTTACACTAAATGGATAATAAACATACTATAACAAGACAACATAAACCAAAGTTGTTTATTATTAATATATATAACCTCATCTATGTCATTTGGCCGAACCTTATATTTTTTATAATAATATAACAATTAATAATATTTTATTTGTTTTAAAACAATTTTATGTCAATTTTGACACTATTTGTTAATTGAATTTGGTGAAACATATAACAGAATTATTAGTTGGAAAAAAGTTAATTAAATAAATTATAACATGTAATATTAACCTAGAAAATTAGTGTAATTCATAAAAAGTCTCAAATTACATTTATTTTGGTATTTATAAAATCAATTATGGCAATATTTCATTAATAAGATAATTACTACCTCACCATTGTATCACAAATAAATTAAATTATATAATGTCTAAAAATTATAAATAAAATAACATTATGTATGAAATAGTTTTATATTTCTAATTAATATTTATAGTAGATTTTATCTTATGTATTACTATATATTAAAAATGATTTAGTTATTAAACATTGATTTTAACTATTTTAACCCTTCTTTAAATAAATTAATAATAAATGTCCTAATCCAATCCAAGTGGACCTAAATGGTCATATTGTATTCCTAAGGTTGTTTTTGATTGAATTACACTTATCCATTAGAATTAATACATGTGTTAGTGTAATAATAATAACATTTTTACCCTTAATTACCCTATTTTCTTTCAACCATGGTAAATAAAAGTAAAAAGTTACTATTCGCCAAAAATTATTTTTATCTCATTGAACCACATTTTAGTCCTTGATATTAACCGTTTTTCTCATATTTTCTAAATTCCACTCACAGAAGCGATAAATTTATGTTTTGTGTGTATTTCAAAATTTTCCAAGGAGGTGGGTAAAAGACAGTGAAATGTTCAATAATCTTTTTATATATCTAAAATTATTATAAAATGACTCCAATAAATTTCATTGAACGTATATAATTATTATGTATAAATTTTTAAAGAAAATAAATTTAAATAAAATAAATAACTATTTAAATAAAAAGACGGTTTTTAAATAGTAACCTAGTGTTTTCACTATTCATCGAATATGGAATGTTTTTAGAAAAATAACAAAAATTTACCCTAGGCTTATTTCGATATTCCGAATCGAAAAATGAAGTCCATTTTTAATGATAAAATTTACAAAATATCGAAAAGTGGGTATTACTATTCATAACGGCTAGTTTTAATAATATTTTAATAGCATGTCATTGTTTAGTGAAACTCGGAATTGCGTACGACACAAGCTATCGAGGAAGGTCGCGATTGCGTAGAATGCAAGCCAAGTCAGGGATGCATGTAGTGAAAGATCCTTTTTGTGTATCATATAACACAAGACATAAAAATATTAAAAATAATATATTTCATAAAATCATGGGGTGTTACAGTAGGATACATTATAGTGGGTCATCATAGATGGGATTTTTTTAATGATCAGATAGAATAATTGTTGAGGAAAATAACCTTTGAATTATGAAATAACATTCTCATTAAATATTTAAACAATTAAAAAATTGAAATATAATTGAAAATTATTCATTTAAAATTATAATGGAATAGTAAAATAAAATATTATTCATGATATTTGGAAAAGTCATTCATGTATAGTAGGTTAAATTATATTAAATTTGTATTTTTTTAATAGCCAGAAATTATGTAGTATGGAAAATAAAAATAATAATACATCTGATACATTCGGTAATAATTAACAAATGGGTAAATAATAAAATAAAAATATAATACAAAATGATAAAACATTTGTTATAAATTTTTTATAAGTAATTTATATGGAACATAAATAATACGCAATAGAGTATAAATGTAAGTAATCCCAAATAATTATGCGATTTTGAAATAAAACACTTCAAAATTTTCTAAATTTTATATAACAATCCCCATTTCTTGAAAAAAGAATTAGATGGATATCTAGAATGAAAAATTTGTTTTATAAAAAATAATAATAGATATTTATGTAGAGTATTTACCCTACAAAAAGAAACTATTAATATATATTTTCTAGGCCAGATACAAATATTTATGAGGTGGAAATCCCTTACATTCTCTTCCACTCATCATGTATTATGTTTATCTTCCAGAAAAATATATTTAGGATAATTATTTACTTAATTAATAGTTGTTTTCAAATATATTATATAATTTTTCTCACATAATAACATGTTATATTAATAACATGATCATTTATTTTCATGTAATACATTCTCTTTTTATTTTTTACGTAAGTCAAAAACGTATCTGGTAGGTTGCCTATGGTAAAAGAAATAATTATCAAAATATATATAAAATAATAATGTTGAAATATTTAACATTAAGAAATAGATACAATACTTTTAAATTCATCCATTAGATGTTTTAAGGAATAATAAAATACATTACAATCATGTAGATAGTAGTTCATACGTACACATGAAAAACATTTGAATTTTTCAATGATTGTAATGGAAATAATATATGTAAAATTTTATATTTTAATAATAATAATAATATATAAAAAATTAAATAAAATATTTTTGTATACATATAATCATCATCCATGTCATGTGGGGATGAAAAATGAATCACATCATTTCATGGAGGTGGTAGTTGACACATACTCAAGATCGACATCATCATTATTTCTTCAATGCAATGGTTAGAAGAAGAAAATATATTATGATTTAATATTGATAATTATATATTAAATATAATATATTTATTTTACTTTCATTAGAATATTCTATATATAGGAGATGGTGATGGAAAATGAACTACATCAATTCATGAGGAGGTTATTCACCATACACATGAATAACGAATTCCACTCCAATTTGATAGTTTTTGGAGATGGATATATGTAATGGTATTAAAATAATAAAATATATTTATATGGATGATACTATTTTTATATTCTAAAATTGGTTTAATAATATTTTATTGATCTATATGAATAAATATAATCAAAATTGTGGATTAAAAACATTACCACTTCTTCAAAAAATCTCTTTTATACAACATATTAAAACACCTAATAATGGGTTTCTACATATGTAATAACACTATAATTATAGGATGGATGATTTTTTTGGTTATTTGGATAGATATTGGCCCATTAAAAATGGATTTCAAGTGTGAAATAATTGGATGATGATATTTACATATATAAAAGATGGGAGAGGTAGTCTTATAATATTTAAAAATATTAGAATAATATATATTTACATTTCAATTAAAAATGTCTCCAAACATATCTATTTATAATATATAATGATAATGAGTTAAAATTATATAATATAATAAAAATTATGAGTATCTTGGAAATTTTTTGTATCCTTGCTAGTTGATATTAACCCCTCCTAAACCCATTTTAAAGGTACCATAACAACATGGTTTTTACTCTCCGAGGGTCATGATGTTAATAATAAATGGAAAAAAGACCATAAATGGGAAAGAAATGATATTATCAAAATTATTTACTTTTTTTAAATATAATATTTTGAAGAAATTTATATTATTTAATAAAGAATTATTTATTTCTAAATGTCAATAATATTTATTTTTTAGAACTATAACTTACTTTTTTGTTAATATTATAAAAAAAGTGTTATACATAAAAATAATACTTAATTTTATCTATAATAGTTCATGGTAATCTATAATTTTTTTGAAAAACATTATTAATCTCCATTTCTATTGCATTTATTATTTTTAATATGATTTATTTAATTTTTATAATAACTATGTAATTAACAAATCAATATTTTCTAAGAATTTTAGATAATTATTTAATTATAAAATATTAAAATTAAAATAAAATTTTTATGATAATTATATTATATTGAAGATAATTATATGTGAACAAAACATATGGTTATGCTCTTATTGAAAATATAATAATTATTAAAAGAAAGAGTGTGACATGTTTTGCTATTTCTAAAAGAAAAATTTATAAAGGAAATAATATTCATCCAAAAGAAAAAAAAAATCCATATATGTGAATCATGGAAGAGCATGGATGAAATTAAATCATCATAAAACATAAATAAAAATTTTAGTGTCATTTCGTCATCATTAACATATTATTTTTTAGTATTAATTATATAATATAGCATTTACTATAGTAACAAAAATATTAAGGTTTCTATTCATATTGACCAAAGATTAAATACGACATATTAAAAAAATATGCATCCATTTTATAAAAAAATATAATCCAAATTTAAAATTTAAAAAATTAAATGCGGATATATTTAATTTCAAACAAAATCGAAAATGATGAAAAAAATATTTTTCAAGAAATATACCCTTTTAAAATATCTAATGTTGTAATAAATAATTCATGTATAAAAATTACATAGAAAACATAATTTTATTATATTACATAAAATTTAAATAAATTTTTATTAAAAAAATAGAAATGATATTTTACTATATAAATATATTTCAAGAAAATACAATTTTATATTGAAATCAAAATTTCCACTAATAATTTAAAAATAAATTTTTATCGAAAACACTCAAAATTTAAACATAGTTTTATTATTATATAATGATATAAAATATGAAATTATTTTTTCCAAATAAGTTCTTTAATATTTACAAAAATTATTAATAGTATTCAGTTTGAAAATGGAAAAAATCAAATTTTGAGGAAAACCTATTTTGATCTATAAAATATCATTACTAAAAATTGAGTAATTTTTTTATGAGAATTAATAAATAAATATTTATTGATTAGGTACATTACATATATTTCAGAATTCAATTAACAGTATTCACTCATTCTAATATAATGACTATATTATGATTAAAATATTTATATATAATACATTTTTTGGTTGGCTCTGTAAGTCATATATGCAATCCAACAAACTATTCTCATAAGTTATATTTTTATAAATATCCTACCCATCAAACAAAAAAACTATTCTCAAAAAAATTTTAAGTAATTTTTTATTCATAATATACTTAAATTTTAATTGAGTCAACATTTATGCTATATTTATTTTTGTAATGTATAAGGAATTATGTTTTTGGAAAAAAGTCATATTTTCTATTTTTTTCTTCACAATAACATCATCATTGGTTTTCTAAAATATTAATAATTATTTTTCATGTTCTTTATAACATATATATTAAATCAAAATATCATTAACAAACACAAAGTCAAACATATCCAAACATTCCTAGAATGAAATGTTATAAGATATATGTATACATCGGTAGATTTCAACCACCCAATGATCAATACCACAAAGGCATAGTCCCCATCCCTAGATTAAATGTTTTTGTCTAAATATAACCCACGATGAAATTATTCAAATAGTACTGATACTATTTCTCAACCATAATGTGTTTCTAATATCCCTAAAGCTATTCAAAAAAGTTATCAATAAGAGGTAGTAGATTCATATTCATAATAGTAATGTTATTCAATAATGTATAATCAATTAAAAGTCATGTAAATATCATTATTTTGAAAAAATAAATCATGATTATCTCATACAGATGTCCTAGGATGAATGAAACGATTATCAGCTTACTCTAGTAACTTTTTTTGATATCCTGAATCTCTAAATATAATAGTAGATAAGGGGGTTTCAAATTAGTTTTCTAAAAGAACTATGTTAATAGTAAACTCAAATTCTTGATTATGTATAACATAACGAAAAATCATAATTAAAAAAATATATAAAAGGTTTTACTAGAATAATATAATTTATTTTAAATGATCTCAAATTCTCAAAAATATAAAAAATGTATCATTCATTTACATCTCTTAAACGTTTCATACCTTGGGAAGAGGTTATCACTGGGATGAATTTATTCTTATATAAAAATAGAAATATATTTTTCAAAATATATTATTGTGCACTACAATCTCTCATAGGAAGATAAAATAATAATAATACACAACCAAAATATAATAATATCTATTATATGAATCAAAATAAGGTTTATAATTGAAAAAATTCAATAAAATATCACCTGAAGGTATTTATAAATTATGGTTTCCTTAAGACTATCACTATGTGTTTTTACTCACATTTAATACTTAATTTCATATTCAAAAATTTAGATTTTTATTAAAAATGAATTTTTTTTAATGGAGTAGATCATTAATTTGACATGATATTTGATAAATTTAGTTAAAAAAATACTTGTTACAACATCATTCGATAGCCCGACTTTTAATGACGTCATTTAAAAGGATTTCATCACAACCATATTCTTATATTATTTCTACATCCCATCTCTCATTCTTTTCTTCTAGAACACAAGTGTATAATGGTGTATATAATTATATTTAAAACACCTTAATAACTACATATCATAATTTCTCTCACTATACCAACATTTCTATTTAGTAGCTATTTAAACCACCATTAAATCATTATATGGTGGTTTTATAAAACCACAACAACATCGTGTGTCATGAAATAATTAGTAGAATGTTTTTAAAACCATCGTTGAACGATTTGGCACTGGTTTAAAACGTCGCTATTTGTTTTTAGTTTTTTTAATTCTTTTTATTTTTTAATTTTTTTAAAGTATCTAATTTTAATTTTTTATATTAGTAATATATTTATTACTAAATTTTTATTTTTGTTATTTATTTATTTATTTATTTTTATTTGCGTAAATTATTTATTTATTTATTTAGACATTCAATTATTCAATTATTCAATTATTTATTATTACCACACACATTCCCACCTCCATACATATGTCCATGTCCAAGCACAAGTCTATGTCCATGCACATGCCTATACTATATATTGAAATTCTACGTTGGGTGAGATTTGACCCCCTCATCTCTTATTCTCCAAAGACATTACCACACTAGTAGGCTCTTTTTGTGGTCAATAAATTCAATTTAATATATTTATACATATTTATATTAATTGAAAACTTGTAATACATAATAAATAGATACACACTAAATAATTATTAATCAGTAATTATTAATAAATAATCATTAATCATTAATCAATATTCAATAATATATAATATATAATATATAACAACTAATATATAAGACATAATTTATAATATATAATACGTAATACATAATTCTAATATATAATACATAATATATTATATATTATATATTATATAATGCATAATCGATAATATATAATGCGTAATATATAATAGATAATAGAAAATATATATTATATATTATATATTATATAATATATAACATATAATATATAAGTAGTTTATAATTAATAAATTAATTAAAAAATAAATTTATATACGATAAATAAATGAAAAATCAATAATAAATTAATAGATAATAGATAAATAAATAAATATTAACTAATAAATAATAAATAAATATTTAAAAAATAGATAAAAATAATATATAATTAATATTTAATAATTAATAATAAAAAAAATATATTATATATTAAAAAAATAAAAAATAAATTATTAATAATTAATATTTAATAATAACTAATAATTAATAATTAGTTATTAAGAAATAAGAGTTAATAATTAATAATTAATATTTAAAAATATATTGAAAATTATAAATTAAAAAATAAATTATTCGTAAATAGTGAATAGTGAATTGCTAAATAAATAAATAAAAAATGAATAATAAACTAATAATAAATTAAAATTTATTAAATGAAAAAATTAGTAAATATTAAATATTAAATATTAAATATTATATAATAAATAATACATAGATAAATAAATACATAAATAAATAAATAATTAATTAAATAATTAATAATAAATAATTAATAATTAATAATAAATTATAATTAATAATTGATAATTATAATATTAATAATTATTAATTAAAAATTTACATTTAAATTTAAATTTTTAATTTTCAATATTCAATTTGTAATATATAATAAAAATTTATTAATTAATTAATATTAAATTAATAAATTATAAATAAATAATCAACATGTGATAAATAAATAAATAAATAATAAATGAAAAATAAAAAAATTAATAAATTAGCATTTAGTAAAGAAAAAATAAATTAATAGATAATAAAGAATAAATAATAAATAATAAATAATAAATAAATATATATATAAAAATATATATAAATAATTCATTAATAATAATTAATTAATTAATTAATTAATTAATAATAATAAATTAAAAATTAAATAATAAATAATGCCTAATAAATCAACAAATAATAAATAAATTAATAAAATGATTTATAAAATTATAATTAAAAGTAAATAATTATTTATGTGATAAATTAAAAATAAACTAATATTTAATGAGTGCAAAATAAATATATAATAAATACATAAATAAATAAATATTTAATAAATATATAAATAAATAAAAATATATAATAGATAAATAAATATTAATTAATTAAAAAATTAATTAAATAAGTAATAAATAATTAGTTAATTAATAAATAAATATTAAATAAATTAATAAATAAATAAATTATAAAATGTTAAGAACCTATAAAACCCCTAGAAACACTGAAATAACCATAAAATATGATCTGAGACTACTTTTTGGGCTCCAGAGCTAGTCAAATCTATGATCATGAAATGAGATTTGATGTGGTATGTGGTACAGGCTGAACAAACACCTCGATCGAATGTTATAACCGTTTGAATTTTTAGAAATTGTGGTCTGTATCTAAAACCTATGTTTCAAAGGCCTTCTAGGCCTTTCAGACATAAAAAATGGGTACAATACATAAATATTTGTTACCAGACCTATGCGGCATCGAGCTCGTCGTACGCTTCAATTTGATATGTGGCAGAGCCCCAACAAAAACACGTATTTAATTTTATCGTCATCTGAAGTTCGATTTTGATTTTTACTTTTAAAATTTTAAAATTTTTTCCCTTTTATTATCAGATGATTTATAACTAACTCGGTTTGTTCTCATTTGATAATAATCAATTTGAATGGTTGTAGAGATAAAATGGACTCTCAGATCAGATGTTATGCTCATTTGATGTCGAAGTCTGTTATACTACTTTTTGAAAATAATAAATAATAAATAAATAATCTATAATAAATAAATAATAAATAATAAATAATTTCATTTTAAAATTTATAAATATTGTTTTCTTAAATTTTTCAACAATTTTCAAAAAAATACCGCTATTTCACGATGGTTTTTTAAACCGCCATTTAAAAAATTGAAATTTTATTGTAATATATTTACAAAAATTAAAAAAATAAAATAAAATTAGTGGTGGGTTATTCATGGAGGTTTTAAAAACCATCGTTAAATTTTTTTTATCGAAAACAATTTTGCAGCGGTTTTTAAAACCGCAGTGAAAAAACCACTACTAAAACACTATTTTCTTATAGGTCATAACACAAACAAGATATTTTTTTTATAATAACAAGATTTTTTACACTACATACGATAAGAGGAGTATTTAACATATTTATATGATATCCCCAAGGTTCTTTTCACTATACCATCACAAACTAAATACATGATTTTCTTATAATTAGATTTCATAAATGGAATCATCTCATTTTCTAGTAACATGGATGTCTTTTTATAATTGTTTACATAAAATACAATATAATCAGAACAATATTTATACCTCCTCATCACTGTGAGAATGTTTCTAATAATTTTAAAATTTATAAGAGGGCAATGATAAGCGATATTTTACTTTAAATATTTATTAATAAAGAATAATTTAAATAACTATTTTCCAAATAAAAGTTGGTGTTTGCCCTTCAAATGTAGTGAATTTTTCATCAGCATTTCTGCATACCCTTCCTACATCTAACTCGAGGACCTGGATATATATTATGCTTGATATAAAAACAAATTATAATAAAACATCATTAGGAATAAATTTATAAATTAATTTCATATCACAATTCAAATATCATCCTATTAAAAATAATTCTTAACCCTACCCCTTCATTAATTTTCATCCCCTTCTAAATGGTAAATTTAAATAATTAACTTTTGATGATTTGAACAAACCATGATGTCAAATATATTTTCTTCAGAATTAATCCACCCCTCATCTAATACTTATTTACAAAATCCATTGATTTATGTAGGGTGATATGTATAAAATGAACCACTATCAACATGTTCCTATATTGTATATTTGGTTACACTCTATTATAGATACCAACACCATTTATTGACAATGTTAACATACTCATCATAGAAATAAACTACGCAATTCCAATTCTATCATTTCCATGGTGTTGATTTGTAAGGTTATTTTTCTCTTTATTCCTTTCTACATATGATTATTTATTTTCTCTCTGGAAATAAATCTGAATATACATTGATTATATGGAAAAAATTGTAATATTCAAATTATATATCACAAAAAACATATATTAGAATATAATATGGGTATTTAATAACATTATCATGACATCTAAATTTATATATACCTTTTCATTGATACAAATAATTAGGAACCATCCATAAGATATCCAAAACATAGATAATTTATATAATATATCAATTAATTTTCTTCATAAAAATTTTATATTTAGAATTAAATATAGTTAGGTCATAACAATTACATAACTATTTATATTATTAGAACGAATAAATTACCAATTAGTACACATTTTCTCAACAATATAAATATTATAATATAAAACTAGTCTTCTTTTCATTGTATATCATCATAATTTTCATCCTCACATAGTCTATGTCCCTAAATATCATTGACTATAATAAATCATCATGCTATATTTGGAATCAGTAAAAAATCATGACTATTTAAACATTTCCCACTTCAAAAGTAGCATAAAATACATTTAATCATAAACTCAATAGCATAAATTATGGATTAATAAGATTTCAAAAAAACATATAAATAAAATATAAAAAATATTGTAACTTATGACATCATATTCATATAACATATAATGTCACTTTTACAAATATAATATCATACCCAATAAATTCGAATAATCTCTGAATATAATACAATCCCAATCCTTTTGATTTACCCAATTCATTAGAGAGATATATTGTTGTCACCCATCATCATGAGTAATATTAGGCTTAACTTTCATCATGATCTATATCAGGCTCACCCAAAATCATAAAAAATTCCAAAGAGCAACGCAATTATCAAAAGAGATGAAATAATTCATTTAAATTATCATAGAGAAAAAATTAGATAATTCCATTTGAAATAATTTCTTAATATTGAACCATTATATCTGTATGAACATTTTTTTAAAATATCGATAAAATAAATTTGAGTTTTTAATAAAGTAATGTAAACAAAGTCCAACAAAAAATAATCGTTACAGTGGTAGGATAATCTGTTATCATTATATAAATTAAAATCAAATATCCATGTTTTCCCATTTCATCTATGAATTCATATATAAAAATGTAAAAGTATTGTATTTGGTGAAAAAAATAATTAAATTTAAAAAGAACAAAGAATTATCTTTAGAATTTATTTATATCTATATAAATATATCCATGTAATTATTTTCATTAAATTTAAATGGAAGAAAAATGAATATAAAATTAGTATTTAAATCATTTAAAACAATGGATTTATGGTTAAGTGACCCTTTACTCGTGATTTTTTCATAACATTTATTCTATAACTTCCTAAATTATTTAATAATGTTAATTATTTTATTTCTTAATATGTCATATATTTTAATAATTAATATTGTTTTTTATTATAATATATTGAATTAAATAATCAATTATCATCATGTCACATGGTTTGATTATATTCGGCTCATATATCCAAAACATCTTCATTACAAAGATAATTAATAAAAAGATCATTATTATATCATCTAAAAATAATAATTTTTAAATAATTTTCTTATTTATTAGTGAATTAATTTTTTAAAACTATCTTTTATTGATGGTTATGAAAAACTAATTATCTTACAAGCATGGAGAATACATTTCATATGTATACATGAGTATTGTTTTCATTTTTCAAAGCAAATGAGAGGAAAAGGTTAGTACAATATTATTATTAATGAATTAGTATTATATCATATATCTTATATTATATATTTAGGTATACAAATATATAGTCTCTATGTGATATGGTCATGAATAGGGAATCACATTACTCTGTGGAGCTATTAGTCCATACACATTCACAAAGAGTGATACCATTTATTAGTGGATGGATTAGTTTGAATAAAAATTATATATTACCCAAAAGTACTGATACTAATTTCATGAATATTATAAATATATATTAAACCCATAATTATTACATGTTATTTGAGGTGGTGATGGAATCAAATTACATCAATTTCAGAGGTGGTTGTCCACCATATACATGAATCATGGTTTTGTTTATAATTTGAATGAATGTGTTGAAGAATATAACATAGTTAATTAAAAAGAAGAAAATCTATGTATATGTAAGACAACAAGTTTATTTTTCAACTTATTTAAAAAAAATTGTATGATATAGAGGAAGAAATAAAATAAAAATGATCAGTTAAGAAATATAAAACTTCTCTAAACAACCTATTTTAGTTTATCCCTAAATCATTACTAGGATTATTTGTTATTAATATAATGAATCTTGAGATAAGGGAAATATGTTTATGATGGTCTTGGGTATTCATTGGAAAAAACATTATCATAAAACATGGATATGATAGATGATGAGTATCACTATATAGGTGGGGGAGAAGACCATATTGGACTTTTTAAATAAAATATATTAAAATATTAATCTAAAAATATAGATGAATAACTATCCAATTATAAATATTATATTATATTGGATTTAAATATTCCCATGGAGTATAATTTATACAATTTTATGTGTCTCTTTAAACTATGTCACTTATGATTCACCCCTTGTAATTGTGTTTTAACTATATCAATGGAAACCAGTTTCTATATTTTTTTTCTATTAATTATTACCAAAATTTTTTTATGATGTATCACATTATTTTTATATAATGATTATAAATTTTCAATACATTTTATCAAATTAAATTAGTATTAGCGGATTAATTTATTTTAAAATTAAATAAAAAACATGACGAAAATGGGTTCTTAGTGAAAAATCATTATGGTAAAAAAATAATTTTATACCATGTTCAACTAAAAAAATAATTTAGAATAAATATTTTCTAATATTAATAATATAAATGAAATAATTTTCAATGTGAATTATTATGACATAGAATATAATGTTTCAAATTTTTTAAATAAAAAGGTCAATTTCTACAAAAATCTATATTTTGCACTAATCATTGTAATATAAACCTTCTTAGAAGAATATAAAAAATTAATCCTTAGATTATTTTTAAGTAATTTGTCAAAAATAAATTTTATTTTGCGAAATTTGAATTATATTATTTTAAAATAAATATTTTATTATAAATCATATAAGGAAAAAACATAATTCAGTTCTAAATAATTATTTTTCTAGTTCACTAAAAACAACCTAATATTATTATAATGATTATAATTTAATAAAATATAAATAATTAATATTAAAGAGGAAATGAAAAACAAATTATCATACCTTTACCAGGATTATTAACATATGGTGAATAAAAATATTAGAATATCGTATAAAATTCCATAACAAAGTCATCCATTATAATTTGCAACTATTCATTAATTAAATTAAACTCCCAATATAAATATTATCAACATTTATAAAACAAATTCTAATAAATATATTTTTTATAAACCAATAATTATAATAGAATATATATATAAGAACAGATGGTATAGTTTACTATATAATAATGGTTTGAAACTCTCATCATCATCCTCACAATTTGAAATTCATCTTTGGGAAATAGCGTGGTCATGTTATCTGGTACTTTCTCCGTGGTTGGAACAAGACATACATTCATTAGACCTTAACCATATTTTCAATTTTTAATATATATTTTATATGAGTACATTGATCAATAATTTTTATTATATTACATTATATACTAATAAAAAATTTATATTCGCATCCAATAAGAATTGGAAATCTAAATTCAACCATGAGAAATTCTCATTTAGTTCTCATCAATATAAATGTGGTTATCTCATTAATTACACCAACATATAGTACTTCCATTTTAGTTGGTGTAATAAATCATTACATAATAATGTTTAAAACACATATATATCACTATAAAAGACTAATACACCAAAAGTTGTCCTCCTTACACTAGCACATCATTCTGAATCCACAGTAATAAACCCACATAAATATAATTTCAGTTTAATATTATATATATAGTAAATCAATTATATATTTTATAGATCATATATTATATTTTATTTGATGAAATAATATTTATGATGTCGACATGATAATAGGAACACAATGTGAAATCATTTTCAATATCTTATCTTAGAGAAGTTAAATACAGTAAACAATTGATATGTTTTTAACCTTAATATTATTTACAACATTTTAGTAATAATATTAAAAATAGTTTCCCACTAAAAATATAATATATAATTCATCAATTTCCACCATATCCAATACCATTAACTATTAACAACACAACTACATTTATAAATATAATCTTAAATACATTTCATTTGAAATTTAATAACACAAATAAAATTTAATCTATTTCAAAATCAATATATAAAATGACTAATTAATATTATTTTGAATCTCCATGGATACCATGAATCCATTTTTTAGAAAATTATACCAATACTATTGATAAATCAATAAGTGAAACCTCTTCATATATTGATATTAAATTTGGTGTTCATTTTCCCATATCTAAAATTTACCGCATTTAATAATTAGTCATTATGTGATTACCATTCCCTTGGATCCTTTTATAAGATATTTTATTTCATCCTCAACATAAAAATTATTTTTATTTATTCTATAAGAAGGAATCCTTTGTTTTCTTAATGTTAACTTTATCAAAAATCTCATCCTTATGGATATGGAACATTACATCAATTTTGAAAAAAATTTATCACTATTGAGCATCAATCATAATGAAGATATTTATAATCCCAAAATAATGACAACTAGGGTTATTACTTTATCAATTTTTATTTTTTTAATCCTATAATTACCATAATTGATGAGTCTTTATTTACTCCTCATTAATTCAAAATTTTCTTTCATGTTGTTACTGAACACCCACATTGTTCCTATAACAATATTTTGGGTTTTGTTACAAATCACAATTGCTATTATTTTTGGACAATTGTAATTATTAAATCATAGAGACTATTCATTTTGAATTCAATAAATCATTATTCTCATTTCATTATACCAAATTTCAAAATTAGTATTCTTTTGTTTATTATCTATTATTTTTTTATTTAACTACCTAGTCTTAATAATAATGATATTTGTGACCACAAATTCCATTATCAACCGTGGATAAAATGAATTTGATTATTCATAATCCCTTGAAATGGTATAATCATGGTGTTATTATTAAAAAAACTATAAAATAAGTACAATTTATAACCTTTTATGTTTACTATAAAATAAATTATTCTTCATCCCCATTACATTTTTAACATAATCATTATTTTCTTGACATTTATTTAACATAGATATTCATATAAGGACTCACAAGAAATTATATTTCTACAAGTTATAATAGTGATATCATGTTATCTTAGTTGTATAAACAAGAAATACTCTCTTAACCCCTCTCTTCTAAAAATATCTACCAACTTTTCATTTCACCAAGATAATCCAACGGATTCATACATCCTTTATTGAATTCTGTTCGGATTCTTCTGGTATAATTTTTTTATAAAGATATGTAATGTTTATCAACCTCGATTCTTCACTACCACATACAGTTATATTTCATATGAATTTCATTTATTGAATTTCTGTTGCTTAAGGTGATCTATGTTATGAAATGAAAAATCTAAAATATCAAAAACTGATATCGAATTATTTATATACCAAAGGACGTTATAGTTATATAATTATATAAGATAATGGAAATTTTAAAAATAAACAATACATATTTTTTTGATTGAGAATATCCCTAACATAACCCATATTTTATAATTCAAAATTATGTAATATTCATCATATATATTAAAATACTTATGTAATAATTCATTGAGAATCACATTTGATAGCCTAAGAAAGAGGAAACATAATATGGGAAAGATGAAATTATCTATAAGGGTAAATTTAAAAATTATTAATTAAATATCATAAATAAGTATACACAGATCATTAGTGTATAAAAACTAATAAAATTAATTGATCAAAGCATAATAATATTTATACCCATCATCAACAGAGTCATCAATCATGAAAACATTGTAAAAGGTTTTAATAACGGAATTATTCATTGAAATCAATAGTCAAGGGACATGTAATATCAATTTATAATAAGGACAACAATTTATAAACCCTATCACGAATAATGAAAACATGTTTTTAACATGTGCAATTTTCTTCGTATCAATATTGATAATTTAAAAAAACATATATTCATGATTAGTCACATGATTACCCAACACACTAGAGGGATTCCACCAACCAACTTGTTTTTTGTTTGTCACAAAACCACCAATCCTTGGTTTACCAAGAAAATAATCAGACATGGTTAATAATTTAACAACCCTCCAATGGTTTATAACTAATCGAAACATCATTTTTAAAAATTTAGAAGATCATTATCATGAATAAATAACTTGTATCTTTTAATTAAATAAAAAACTCATAGAATGTATAATTATTCTTTTAAAAATATCATTAACTCGTGTAAAGGTAATTAGTTCCATGAACATATCTTGAAGCAATAATAATTCATCAAGATAAATAATATGTATGGTATTATTTCTATATATCGTATGGTTATAGTAGTAACATAAAGGGTTTTTGACATAGACGAATGTATATTCAATTAAAAATAAATAAAAATCATTCATTAGGGATATGACATTTTAATTCTAAAAATATCTTTTATAAAATAAAAAATAAATTATAAATTATAAAAAAAATTTCTTTTGAAAAAAAAACTGAAACATATTATGAAATATTCATGGATAATAACAAACATGATGGTGGGAGAATATATTACTGTCCTAAATCTGAAAAATAAACATTGTTTTAAATTTTTTTGAAATGAAATTAAATAGAGACCTTAGATAAAAAATTAACAAATATCATTATAATTAAATTTTAAAAAAGATAAAAGATGGTGAATTATATTTAATAAATAATTTATGTAAAGAAAATAAAAATATTGAATTTTATTTATACAATTTTGATATTGAATGGAAATATTCCCAATATAAATAGAGATACAAGATCAATATAACATAAAAATTACATTCATGATGTTTTATATATGTATAAGGGGGAAATAGTAATTAAACTAACAAATAAATTCAAAACTAGAGGATAATTAAAAAGATATAGAAAAATAAAATAAGTTTATATGATTTGAACATAACCAAATATGAACATAATAAATCTTAAAAATAAATTAAAATTATAACATAATACCTTTTCCATTTCTGTAACTCAAATCAAAGGAAAAGTCAAATATCACAAACATAAGAATATTCATGACATTATGAATAGTGGGGGATGTATATAAACATGATAATATAAAATACATGCATATAATAATCATATGAACTATGGAATGAGAATGTGAGATGAATAACCCATATAATGATCACATCATTGAAATGAAAATTGAGATATTATGAAATTATCTGTATAAATTTTATAATCACACAAAATAAGTGAAAAATAAAAACAAAAACATTTTATAGATCAATTCACACCTAATCATGGAATAATAAGGTCAATTTAGAAGTGTTATAACATGATGAATGAGAACCGATTCATGAATCCTTTTACGACCTGGTAATTTTCATGTAAAATATATTTTGAAAAAATAATTAAATTGGAAACATATGATATCATAATGTATATAGGATTTATGATATAAATTTTTAAATAGTTATTATACACACTATATAAAATAAATTGTTTTATAATGTCGAAATATTCATAAAATGGAATAAAATTGTTAATAAATCACTTACCTTATGTTGATAATTTTAATGTATATCCTTTAGAACTTTTATAATAAATTAAAATATATATTTTTAATTATTAAATAAATTTTCATTGTTAAATACGTCAATTTTAGATCATGTATTTCATATCTATTAATTCATTCTTTATTATTTAATTACATATGTTGGCGTTATGAGTTTCAAGGAATTTCCATTCATAAGAAGAAAATGACTTCTGTAGATTGAATAATTTCAAAGGGGTTATTATTCCATTACATATAAAATAATAATCATGAAATATTTACAATTTTTATATGTAAATTATAATTCAAACCCCATATATTGAATAGGTATGTAAAACGAGAACTATCTTATAATCATATCAATGGTAGGTCAAACGTAAAGTTGAGTAACATATCTATTTTTGAATGATCGCCATACAAGGAAGGTATGTATTATATTATCATTCAAGAAAAATAGTAAAATCATAAATGAAATACTAATTATTTAAATATAATTTGTTATATAATCAATTTTATTTGGTGATGAAAAATTTAATACATATTTTAATAGAGGTGGTAGCACTCACATACACATGAACAAAGTTATCAATTTTTAATAAATTGAAACGTAACAAAATAACTGGTATACTATATTTTATAATGAAAAATATTTCACGAATATAATATACATACATTAATTCCATAATTGGAAATATATTTATCATGTGATAATGGAAAAAAATTACATCTTTTTAAGAGGCAATAATCTGTGGTACACACGAATCAATCGATTTGTTTCAAATTTGATAGAATAATTTAATGATGTAGGTTGTGATATTAACATAATTAAATAATAATATATTTAATATGTAGATTTTATTATTTTATCACGGTTGATGAACATAATATATATGTTTTATAATAAATAAAACTATATCATGTGGTAAAAACTATAAATATTCATTAGTAGGACTCTATATATTATCCCCTTAATCCCTTTAAGGTCGGTATTCTGCATCAACGCAGAGCACTATAATTATTGGAGGGAAGAAAACAATTTATTCTCTATGGTATTATTTGATTATTTTTGTTCTTATGTGTGAGAAAATGAGATGAATTGGTTGTCTATAATAATATAAGGGAAAGTGACACTTGGAATGTCAGAAAATATTTAACACTAAAATTCATTTTTAATTAAAAATGACACTAAATATATTTATTTATAAGATATTACGACTACACGTTTAAATACTATATTGCTATAAATAGTATATAAGGGATGATAAGATTTTTATCCATTTTCTAACCCATCATTAACACTTATATCATTTACGATGACAACAATGATTATTAGTCTTGTTCGGTCAAAATAGTTAATATAAATAAACATATTAACAATTAATAGAAAATCATTAATATCTGAAATTATATCATTCTAACCTCATAGAATTATTTTTTAGAAATTTTAAATATTTTAGTAAGATGTTACTTATTATAATATATTAGTAAAGTCAATTTTTTGATATTTTTATGCCTTTGATTTTAATAAAATCATGAAAATAAGAAAAATTCCAAATATTTATTTAACACATCCGTAAAATTTGTTTTTATCTAGAATTTTTTTATCATATTAATTATCTAGATTTTTATTTTTAATTATATTTAATATAATTTATCTAAATTTTTAATTAAATATAAATTACTTATTCAGTGATGTGTAATATTTTATTGTAAAAATTTCATCACTGAAAATAAAAAAGAAATTAACACAATTAAGATAAATAATTTATAATTGTGAATAGTTATTTTAGAAAAACATGGACTCTTTTAATATTTATATTAAAAATATTTTTGTTATTAAAAATATGAGTGGCACTTTTTTACTGTTATTTTAATAAAATACTATAAAATTTATCATTGAATTTAAATGGACAAAAATTTTAATTTTACAAAATATTGGATGAGTATGGATGAAAGGGACTGATAAAAAAGATTTAATTCAATTGTTAAGATTATTTTATCATCCATATCATCTTATTTTTAACTTTAATAACACACTTTAACATTTACCATGGTATAAAAAACAACTAATTCTAATATTCATATTGAAAAAAAAATATTTACAAAATTTGGTCCCACTAATTAAAAATATGAATCACGTTCTTCAATATTTAAAATTTATATTTTTCAGAACATAATATAAAATTAATCCAATAAAAAATGATGATTTTTTTAAAAAAATCAATTTTAAATATACATTTTTTTTATGAAATTCATGTATAAAATCAATTTGAATATCAATAATTGGATATTTATTATAATAACTTTTTCATTATATTTTATATATAATAAAAAATATAATTTTACTTTTTACATATATAAATATATTTTTTTTAAAAAAATTATAATTTTTCACCATTCAATGGAAATCAATCGTTTCTTAAATTTTAAAACTTAATCAAAAGATAATATTGAAAAGATGAGTTATAAAATTAAATTAATATCATTGTGTAAATTTTCAAATGGTTAAAAAAATTAATTATAAAAAATATTGATGAAAATAAATAGAAAACAATTCTTAATAAAACCTAATTTTGATGAATAAAATTACAATAATAAAAAAGAATGATTATTTATAATTAATTTATCAATAACATTTCTTTGAGTAGGACAGAAATATATATTTATATATATATCATAAGATATTTAATAATATTTATACCATCCAATTTAATGAATTGGTTATAATGGTAATAATTTCGGTAGGTTGTTTATGCTAAGTGTTTCATTTTGAAAATCCTTTTGAAAATAGTATTCCCTTATAAAATATCATTGATTTATGTCATATCAAAATTTTATAAATTGCATCCTATCAAATTGAATATTTTAACTATAAGAAATGGTTTTAAATATTAAAATACCACTGTTGGAATCCCACATTGCAAAATTGGTAAATAATGAATCATCCCCAATGGAGAAAAATGGATGTATTATGGTCATCATCAATATTAAATACTTAGGGTCCCAAATAAGAGAACATAGGTGGGATGTTAATACATAGACATTTATGAATAAAAGAATGAATATTGGTGGAATGTGATATGGATCATTAATAACTAGAATGAAAATGATATAGATAATATTAACTGTCAAAAAACCATAATCAAAATAGCTATAGAAAAGATCATCGATTTTATCAAATATATGGTATATATGACATTTTTATTCAAGATCCATTTCAAATAGTTTAGAAAATACACTAACATATATTCTAAAATAATAAGTATAAATAATTTCTTGGTGGATATAATTTCATCGATTTATCAGTTTCTATAACAGTATAATCTTTTTCTCCAAATGATCAGTTTTAAAAAAAATTCCCATGACTGAAGCAGAAAAATAAACTTCTAAAGGGTCGCATAACCAAAAAATTGCTGATAATCTTATTCCATATTTCCTTATAAATTTACCAAAACCAAAATTTTAAGAACATGGTATGATAATTCCTAAAATGAAAAAATATTTATATGTTGAAAGAAAATAGTAAATTCTAAAATTCTAAAATAATTATCTATGAAAACACTATATAATTAAAAAAAATGTTGAACAAATATTATAAATAACCTCAATAACATCAACATTAATGAGTTTTTTGACATCAAATGTTATATCATACCTTTCATTGAGTATTTCAATAAATATAGAATCCTTATTTTGAATATACATTAATCTATTGGTCATAAAATCACTTTTCAATCCAGTGGTCATCTATATAAAAACCTATATCTTAATAATTACATAAATATCTGGGATAATATAAACAAATTTTTTTTTCAATAATCGAATACATCCTTCTATAAAATTTAAATTAACAATTTATTTTCTACTAAATCAATATATATACTCAAATTCAACGAAATGTCTCTTAAGGTGGAACTCATCACATTAAGATCTAATTACATAAAACATGAAATGGGGTTTCTATGAATTTATATCAAATGATCATATATAATCATATATACCTAAGATGATATGCAATAATATTTAGATAACACCACATGAAAACAATATAATCTCCAAATTTATCTAAACCATATTCTAATACCAACTGTAATATCCCTGAACCTGCTCTTATAGATCCACTACTTTAATCATAAACCTTAATCTTTTGGATTTTATACTGATAATGTTATGCCAATTTTCCCCATATAAATCATGAAAAATCAAAAGGAAATACAGTATCAATTCCAGACACAATGACCATTTAGTTTTGTAAATTAATTTTTTTTGGAAAAATCATTAATAAACTACAAACATGTCATTAAATATGTATTTAGCCCCAAACACCTACTTTTATATCAATCAATTAATACACATCATCATCCGAACAAAAAACTTCTAATCATAATTCAATTAACATCATTCATGATAACCTTGGAAAATTGAAACATAAGAAGCATGAGCTCAAATCATCAATAAGAGATATCATTATTATCCAAAATTTGATATAATCAATGAGTATAAGTATGTTTCAAAGGTATTATTAAATAATAAATATTTATGACATCAAAATAATATTATTCATACCCATCAATACCTATATCACAAAACATGAAAACACAGTATATATTTCATAAAACAATATTCATCAAAATCAATAGTCATGAGCCATTATATATCAATGATAATTAATAGAAACAATTTGTATTCCATATAATGAAAAATAAAATATATTTTTTTTGTATATTTGGACATTGTCGTCATATCACTCTTTTAAATAGAATAACCAATATGGTCGAATTCCATATATTGAGTACCTAATTATAAAGACTGGGATTTCCAATGAATAATTTTTAAATACATTTGAATTTTACGAGTCAGATGTTTTTGACGGTGCTTGATTCTGATACCCGTTGTGCCCGTAATCAATTTCAAAGGTTTTTTTCGGGTACATTCGGTAAACGTACGAGCGGGTTTTTATAACATTTGAACCTGGGCTAGGAATTGAAATATTAGGTAACCTTTGAACTTGTAGCACCTGTTTTCACTAAATAAGACTTTCACCACAACGAATGATGGTTGGGAATAAGTTAGTTTTTTGACTTTGTAAAATAAAATAAAATAAAGATTAGCCACCCTTTATTTTATTTTAGCCGCCATGTGAGTGCGGGTAGTTGGAACCTCCACTAGGGAGTTTGTGGTGGGACCACCACACCCTAACCTCCCATGAGAGGTTATGGTGGTGGGGCCTACCCAAAACCAACATCCCATGCGAGTTTAAATGTGGAGGGGACCACATGAAGCCACCCGACCCCTCTTTAATGTGAGGAGACCATTAACTCTCAACTCTCCCTCATTAATGAGGGATAGTCTCTCCACTTTTCTCTACCTTAACAAACCAAATACCATTTTTTATTGTTCCAATGCAAGTTATTTAATTGGGTGGAGCCGGGTTATTAATTCACCATTTGTAATTATGCGCCAACACATAAAATAATAGGAAAACTATTATTTTATTTGTGTTGGTATTCTCTTCTGGTAGGATTGTTGGAAAATGATCTCAACAGAGAACTGTTCTTCCAACGAATAATGTGAAGAATGGGAAGAATGTGAAGAACGCCGGTGAAACTCTTCATCTCCATCCATCTTCCTCAGACCCCCTCGACGTGAGATGTGATCGTCTACAACGAATTGTCTGCCATCCTTCAGCGACGTCAATGATCGACTACCTATGGATAAAAGTTAGTGAGTTTTGTGTTATTTTTAAATTTATTATAAACTACGTTCATCGTTGAATAGTGATATGGTATGATAATTGGAAATTTATATCACCGTAACAAGGAGGGCTCGGGCCACACGAACAGGGTCCGACCATCCACTTGTTTGTTCTTGTTCGGTGTCGATGGCTTGGAAAAGAGGAGACGACGATGAAGACCAAAAAAAATCCAAGATACACGTAGCCTCTGTGAACCATGCACCCCCCCCCCCCCCCCCCCCCCGCACGGCACCCCTACGCGCTTCCCGTGCCTCACGTGCTGCCTAGCACCCTCGCGCCCCATCGACGCGCTACCCGGGGCCCCCTCGCACCACCGATGCACTGCCTGATGCCCCCGCACTGTGCCGGCGTGCCGCTCGGCACCTCCGCGCCGCGCCTGCGTGCTTCTGGGTGCCCCCTCACGCTGTCGGTGCGCCGCTTGACACCCACGCGACACTTGTGTTCCGCCAGGCGACCCCACATGTCGCTGGCAAGCCACTCTGGCCCCCGTGCCCCGCCGGTGCACCCCCCCCCCCCCCCCGTTCCCCATGCCCCGTCGGCTCGCCGTCCCAAGCCCCCACACCCGTCGGCGCCCTCGCGCCACACCGGTGCCCTCGTGCCATCCAGCGTCCCCGTGCCCTGCCGGTGCCCCCGCACCCCCCGACGACCCCCTCCCAGCCTGTGCCCCCGATCGCCGGCTGGTGCCCCTGCACCATGCCCAGTTCCCCCGCTCCCCATTGGCGCCCCACCTAGCTCCCCCGTGCTTCGTTGACGCCTTGCCTGACACCCTGTCGGTGGAATGCCCGGCACCACCACACCCTGCAGGGGACCTGCCCGGTACCCTAGTATGCTTTCCAATGTACCAGTAGTCTGCTAGTGACCGACCGGCCTGCCCGTGCCCCGTGCGGCCTGCCTATTGGCCTCCCGGGCACCAGCCTCCCGAGCTGACCAGCGGCGTCCCTCGTAGTGTCGCTGGCTGAACCAGCCTAGTCTCCTAGGACGAGTTACCGACCCACCAACATGGCGACTACCGGGCCAACGACCCAGTGTACAGGGTCAAAACATTGCGGGCTGGCCCTCCGAAATGGGCCGGGTTAGACCTAGCGAGTTTGACCGGGTCATCCCAGCCCATGTCGTCTTAGACTGGGGTAGGCTGAGTCGGTCCGACCATGTCGGATCGGAACCGGGCCCATTACTTAACTATTACCTTCTTATGCCTTATATTTAGCACCAGATGTCTATTTGAGGAACCTTCAATGGCACCGGTATTCATGGAGCATATCCTTCGCATTGATTATATCCCACTGGAGTTTGGGGTACAGTTGAGTCACGATTAGGTTTGTTCATACACGAATTTAATCGGGCCTCTGAGACTAAAATGTTTATAACTAAGAGACTGAATGTCTGATTGACGTGTCTTCTATTGCGTTGAGACCCTTATGACGTGGTCGTACATTTTGATACTTCTACATGAGACTAATGACACTTGGAGTATCAAAAAGTAGCTCATGGATCAGATCTTTTTGGTAATGTGCAGAAAGAGTGTGGAGACCTAATAGTTGTAGACCTGACAACTGCTTGACTGATTTGAATTGGAGAGACTCGACTAGCCCAGTGGGGAGCGCTCGGTATTTGGCGGAAGACCCATGGCGGATGGAGCTCCTGGTAGTTGGCAGCAGACCCGTTGTACTCAATAGGAGAAGTACCTATCTAGGATATTAGTGGGAGTGACCGATATTTGGAAGCAGACCCATAGCAGACGGGGTGCCTGGTAGTTGGTAGTAAACATGTGGTACTTGACAGGAGGAGTACCTCAACAGTCCAAGGTTAGTGAGAAGCGCCTCTAAGTCGCAACATGCCCACTATATTTGACAGAGGAGGAGTTCTCCAGCAGCTATGGTTTCGACAATGAAAATCATGGTTTGAGCTGAGTCAACGACCTTTGTGCTTTCCTCATGATTGAGATGGTTTAATTTATAACATAGGTATATGTATGAGAATATACCTAAGTAATGGTTATATGTTGATTTCTTACATTTTGGTTTATCTTTGTTGGATTTTTTTAGACCTTGAAGGTCATAGGGTCCCAACTGTGTATCGTTATACTCACCCTTGCATGGGTTATACCCGCACCTCGTTGTGTTGGATGCAGACGACGGACAACGCTGACCAAGGAGGAGTGTGCGAGGACTGGATGGTACCCAGAGGTGGACCTTACGATGAGACTGTACCGATAGAAGATGGATGGATGTGGAGGGATGAAGAAGCAATCTATACCTACCCTTTATGTAGGATCATTGGTGGACGATCTATGAGCTGGTAGTCACCATCCAACTGTTTATATTTTTGGTTGTACCTGTTTGTCCTTTGCTTGTACTTTACTGTTGAAGTTGTATTTATGGTCCCTTTTACATTCTAGCACATCTTTAGTTATACAGTTTTTACTTAGTGTTTGCTTCCACTTGTACTCTGGTTTTGTGTGTTTATTATTTAAAAAAGTATTGCCTTCCTAGTTTTAATGGAATTACACATTTTTTGCTAGTCACCAGCCCCTGGCCTATCGAAGGAGGGCTTGGGGTAGTCATAATACGGGCCCCGGGAGACGGGTCGCAACAAATTGATATCAGAGGATGTCAGTTCAACTGAAAAACAAAGGAAACTGATATTTTTACCTGGAAGCAACAGTGTTAAGGGTACTAAGTGTGGTTTTCAGTTTATGGATTTTAGTGTCGGTGTTGGAGGTCGACATATCCATACACCAGAGCCATGACTTAAAATTTAAAAGTCAGTGCATGAAAAAACAGATTGTGTGTTTGTTTTCAAAAGTTTTCATTATGTCTGCTCAAACCAAGTCAGATCACCAGGTTTAGTGTTTTGACTATGTCACATTAGTTTCCTATAAGATGACTCCCCATGGATGACCACTTAGAGCCCAGAAAGTTGTACGTACTGATAGCTCGCCGAGTGACGAGGCCTCAGTATAGAGCCCTCTCCCAGTTGAGGCAACAGCGGAGGCACCAAAGGTACTACTCCCTGTTGGTCCACCAATTCTACCAGCCCCAACAGTAGACAGTGCACAACACATGAGTGGGCAGCATGAGTCCCAGCACTAGAGGCAACCTAGGTTCACGGGAGTGATGGAACTGCAGGTGGTTGTGGATTGGATGAAGGTCATGGTGAGCATATTCAGACAGGTAGGGACACTAGCAGACTTCATAATGATCCTTGCTGCCAGCCCCGTTCATGCAGAAACAGGCAGATGGTGGATCTTAATGCTCCAGATACCTGAAAAGGCAACACTTCTATGGGCAGACTTCGAGAGCCTTTTTTGGGCGGATATTGTTCTAGAGACCCTATAAGTGGTGCAGATACAAGTACAATGTCATCTGATGTAGGATAGTATGATGCTGGAATAGTACTCAATGAGATTCACCAACCTCCCATGCTACTCCACTGATATGGATTGAGACTCGTACTTCAGGGCCTGAACCTTTGAGAAGGGACTCAGGTGAGAGATCAGAGCTTCAGTTATCTCTCACAGCATTCCGACATAGACGGGGTTGTTGGAGCGAGCCCTCCTAGTGGAGCGTTTTTTTGCTGAGCAGTCTACAACAGCGAGACCTACCAATAGTTGACTTGCAGCAGAGTCTTCTACAGCTGGCAGTAGATATATGATGTAGAGGTCCAAGTGGACCAGACCCACAGGTGATCGACTACACGACTCAGGATCGGTTGTGCGGGGCACCCAGATTGGAGAAAGATCCAGTAATGCCCAGAGCTCTTGAGGATAGTGTTACTCTTGTGGTGGGCTTGGTCACATGGATCATGACTATCCAACATGCCACACTGATGATCTGCATATTGTTGAGGGATCTCCCAGGAAGAGGTAGAGGTTTGATCGAGGTGTGGTCCGTAGGGCGGAGGGGGACGAGGCAGAGGATTTGGACGTATAGTTGGTAGTGGACGAAGATACGTCTTTCTTGCGCCACTACCACTAGGAGGTCCACCCCGACCATAGGGAGTGGGTGGATAGGGGAGATCATAGCTTTAGGAAGCTAAGGCCTATGATCACGATGCACCGGAGATGATTCGAGGTACGATCTGTGTCTACTCCACCATAATTTTTATTGTTATAGAAACAGTTACAAGTCAAACTTTCATTTCGACTTCCCTCATATGGAGCTTAGATATTCTGAAGGTGCTTCTGGTTCAATCCTAATTTCTATAGACTCATACGGGAGATTATTCGACAATTACGCAATAGTGCCAGCCATATGAGCTTAGTCTAGCAGGTGAGATCTTCTTCTGGAATCCCCTAGTAGTGGAATTGAGGTCTTGCAACATCATATTGGGTATGGACTGGTTATCTACAGTTTATGCTCAGACGGACTGTATTAGGCGAGAAGTGCAGTGTGTCTGCATAGATGGCACCATATTTACCTTCACTGGCAATAAGGGATCCTTTGCAGCATAGGATGTACTTACATGGAGGAGGGTGCATCCAATCAATCACCAGTTGGCTTGCAATACCCTCGGAGCAGTTGATGTGGAGTGTCTGACTTATCTTGTATTGGTGGAATAGTACTCGGATGTTTTCCCTGACGATGTTCCATGACTACATACTCATCGAGAGGTGAACTTCTACATTTACCTATACCTCAAGACGACACCGATATCTACTCTAGCATATTGGATGGATCCCACTAAGATTCACAATTTGAGGGTACAACTGGAGGACTAGCATGGGTAGGGATTCATCTGGCGCAGTGTTTCTCCCTAGGTAGCCCCGATTCTATTTTCCAAGAAGGCGGGTGGGATCTTGAGGCTCTATGACGACTATCATCTCCTGAACCACGTGTCTTTGAAGAACAAGTACCCACTCCAAATGATTGATGAACTCTTTTATCAGATCATGGGAGAATGGTGTTTCTCGATGATAGACATCAGATCAGGATATCACCAGCTCAATGTTCGAGATGAGGATGTGCAGAAGACGGACTTCAGGTGTCATTATGACCACTACGAGTTCTTGGTTATGCCCATTGGCGTAACCAACACTCCAGTAGTGTTCATGAGTCTCATTAATAGGATCTTCTAGCCATACCTTGATCATTATATTGTAGTCTAATCGATGACATACTACACTAATCGACTACAAATGAGGAGCATACCTTCCATTTTCATGTAGTACTGGAAACACTTCGAGTGAACCATCTTTATGGTATTCTCTAGAAGTGCCAGTTTTTTATTCAAGAGGTTCAATTTTTTGGACACGTCATCTCTTAGGCTAGAGATGCAGTGGATCCATCAAATATTGAGGCAGTGCTTTCATGGGAGCCACCTAGGAGTGTGATGGAGGTACGGAGTTTCCAGGGCTTGGCTGGATACTACTGGGGATTCATTCTATATTTCTCCAGAGTTGCAGCACCACTATCTTCTATGACCAAAAAGGTATAACCCTTCATGTGGTTTGAGAGATTCCAGTAGTGCTTTCAGGAGCTGTGGTAGAGGCTGACCAGTGCCCCCATCACGAGTATTCAAGAGGAAGGCATAGGGTATATAGTCTACTGCGATGCGTTAGGGACTAGACTCGGTTGTGTCCTGATGCAGGAGAAAGCAGTGATCACATATGGTTCTCAGCAGCTGAGACAACATGAGCAGGACGACGCTACCCATGACCTGGAGTTAGTAGCAGTGGTCTTCGTCTTGATGATTTGGCGACACAATCTGTTGGGTGATCATTTTACTGTGTACTCTGAATACAAGAGTCTTAGGTATATCTTCTCTTAAAAGGTCCTGAACCAGAGATAGAGGTTATGGGATGAGTTCCTCCATGACTATGACTTCGAGATAGTCAATTATCATAGGAAGGGGAACATTGTTCGAAATGAACTCTGCAGGAGGACTGGTATAGAGATGCTAGGAGAGACGACAGAGTAGCTTGATACTTTACAGATATCCTTTGCAGATAGAGATGGAGCAGCCTATGTACAGTCATTTACAGTCACTCCCCCACTTCTTCAGTGAGTCAGGGAGGAGGAACATGGGGATGCAGACTACGAGACACGACGTGCTCAAATATCCATAGGTCAGGAACTTGATGGATTTTATGAAGGTGGGGAGCACGTTATCCTCTTCAGAGGATATACCATGGTACCCATTTCACTTCAGGAGGAAGTGTTGAAGGAGTTCCACCGTACCCCTCTAGCGGTACATCCAGGAGTGGTGAAGATGTACTTGGAACTTCGACGACGACATTGGTGTCTAGGTATGAAGAAGGTTGTAGTAGAGTTTTCCTTATGATACCTCACTTTTCAGCAAGTGAAGGAGGAGCACCAGGTACCAGTAGGATTGGTTCAACACCTAGAGGTCTCGAATTGGATGTGGTATGGGATATCCATAGACTTCATGACAGGTCTTCCATATACATCCATGGGTCATAATTCGATATGGGTGATCGTCGACTGACTCACCAAGTCGGACCACTACATACCATTCATAGAGAAGGGCATAATTGAGAGCTTGGGACGCCTGTATGTGTGGGAGATAGTGAGTTTTCATGGGTTACATTCTTCTATTGTCTCTGACCATTACACATGGTTTACTTCCCGGCTATGAAAGGGGTTTTAGGAAGCTTTCGGGACACAGCTTCACTTGATCACCACTTTTCATCCTCAGACAGATGGTCAGACCGAGATGACCATTCTGACCCTTGAGTACATGATTCGTGCATGTGTCTTCGACTTTAGTGACAATTGGTAGTACCACTTTCCTTTGGTGTAGTTTTCCTACAACAACAGCTATCACCCAACAATTGGTATGGAACCGTTTGAGGCTTTTTATGGAAGAACTTGAAAATCACCACTGTGCTGGATAGACCTAGGGGAGTCAGCACTAATGGGACCAGAGATGGTACGAGCTACCTTGGAGAAGGTGCAGATCATACAGGGGTGGGTGAAGACTGCATAGAGCATTCAGAAGTCTTATGATGATAGGAGAGAGAGACCTCTTGAGTTCGAGGATGGCGACCATGTCTTTCTACGGGTCTCACCTGGATGAGTTTTGTAGAGTTTTGGCCGAGGTTTTATGTTATCTCCTCGATTCATCGGACCTTTCCAGGACATTAGAAGTGTAGGTGAGCTGGCTTAGCGCTTGGCCCCACCACATCAGTTGCATCAGGTGCATTACGTTTTCCACGTATCTCAGCTGAGGAGATATGTGCACGACACATCCCACATCATCAACCACGGGGAGCCGTACATAGATGATCGGACGACATTCATAGAAGTTCCTTTGGAGATTGAGGATTGACATGAGCATGTCCTATGTGGAATGTCGATAGCTCTAGTGTGTGTTTGCTGGTAGCACGTGAACCTCCAGGAGAGCACCTGAGAGCAGGAGGTTCAAATGCTTACTCAGTACCCCCATTTGTTCCCATTGTTCGAGTTATATATTATGGTGATGTAATGCCCTGAGGTGGGGAGAATGTGAAGTCTCAGATTCCCCATGGATATTTTTATAAATACATGGAGATTTTACAATTCCGCAGTTTCTGTCACTACTTGATTCCGAGGCCTTGGGTGCTCAGAATCAATATGTGATGTTTTTTTCAGGTATGTTAAGTAACCATACAAGTGGGTTTTAAAACATTTTGAACTGGTGCATGGAATTGAAATCTAAGGGCACTTTTGATATCAAAGCACCTGTTTTAGCTTATGAAGACTTTCACCTCAACAGAGGATGGTCAAGAATAAATAATATTTTTTCCATTTTTGAAAAAAAATAATAAAATAAAGTGTATGCACCCTTTATTTTATTCTAGCCACCATGTGGGTGCTATTATTTGGAACCTCCACATGGGAGTTGGTTGTGGGACTACCACATCTTAACCTCCCATGAGAGGTTATGGTGGTGGGGCCTACCCAAAACCAACCTCCCACGTGAGGTTAAATGTGGTGGGGAACACAAGAGGCCACCCGACCCCTATTTAATTGGAGGAGTCCTTAACATCTCAACTCTCACTCATTAACGAGGGATAACCTCTCCAAATTTCCCTACCTTAATGAAACAAACCCCAATTTTTTTGTGACAACGAACGTGTTTTAATTGGGTGGAGTCGGGTTATTAATTTAAACTTTGGAATTATGTTCCAACAATAACATAATAAGATAAATATAATTTTATTTGGGATGGCATTCTCATTTGGTGGGATTATAGGAAAAACTATCAATGGAGAACCATTCTTCTAACAAAGAACGCGAAGAACATGAAGAACGCCAGCGACAATCTTCTTTTCCAACATTCTTCCTCAGACCCCTTCGACGTGAGATGTGACCATCTACCAGGGATTATCGGCCATCCATTCCTGACGTCAATGATTTACTACTGATGGATCAAAGGTATGGAGTTTTCTGTTATTTTTAAATTTGATTATAAACCTCATTCTTCATCGAACAAAGATATGGTATGAGAAACACCAATTTCTATCACTATAACGAGGAGGGCTTGGGCCGAACAAGCGTAGTCCGACCCTCCCCTTGTTTGTTCTTATTAGATGAGGACGAATTGGCAAGGAGGAGATGGTGATGAAGACAACAAACAAATGCCTTGCTACCCGTGGCCTCCACAAACTGTGCCACCCCTACGGCGCCCCGGCGCACTTCTCGTGCCCTCACGCGATGCCCAGCTTTGTCGGCACCCCACCGGCATGGTTCCCGGTGCCCCCTCGCCCCATCGGCACGCTTCCCGGCACCCCCACGCCTTGCTGGCGCACTGAGTTGCACCCCTGCAGCCCGTCGGCCTGCTTCACGACGCCCCTATGCCCCGCCGGCGCGCTGCCCGGCTCCCCCATGCCACACCAGCATGCTTCTCGGCACCCCCGCGCCCCACTGGTATGCTGCCCAGTAAACCCATGCCCCACCCCCCACTGGCATGCTTCTCGGTGCCCCTTTCTTTGTCGGTGCCATGCCCGGTGCCCCCGTGCCCCATAGACGGCCTGCCCGGTGCCACCGCACCTCGCCTAAGGCATGCCCACGGCCCGCACAGCCTACCTGCGGGCCTCCCAGCCGCTGGCCTGCCGATCCGACATGCAGCGTCCCCCATAGTGTCGATGGCCGAACTGGCATGATCTCCTGGGCCGAGTTACCGAGCCACCTACGTGGCGAATACCGGGCTAAACTGCCATCACGGTCTGCTGGGCCAGGCCCAGCGTGCTGGGTCAAAACATATAGGGTTGACCCGCTCAAATGGGTTGGGTGAAACCCAGTGAGTCTGACCGGGTAGACCCATACCATGTTGGCCCAGATTGGATTGGGCTTGGTCTGTCCGATCGTGTCGGACCGATCTCGGGCCCATTACTGACCCATTACCTTCTTGGGCATTATCATTGGAAAGGGACATTCATTTGACGAACCGTAAGTGGCAAAATAATTCTTGGAGCATAGCTGTCCCTTTGAGTGTACCCCATTGGAGTTTGGGGTATAGTTGATTCACATTCAAGTTGGTTCGTACACAAATCCATCTGGGCCCCCGGGACTAAAATGCTAATAACTCACATACCGAGTGTCTGATTGATGCGTTGTCTCTTTCATTGAGACCCCTATGTTGTGGAGGTCCATCAAGATTCTTCTACGTGAGACTTTGTGACACATTGAGTATTGACTAGTAGCTCATGGAGCGGATCCTTACAGTGAGTAGCAGACAGAGTGCAGAGACCTAGTAGTTGTAGACCTAACGACTGTTTGACCAATTCGACTCGGAGAGACTCGACTAGCCCAGTGGGGAGCGCTCTGTATTGGGTAGAAGACCCATGGATGATAGAGTGCCTGGTATTTGGCAGCAGACTCGTGGTACTCTACAGGAGGAGTACCCTTATAGTCTATTCGAGAGAGCACCCAGTATTTGAAGGTAGACCCATAGCAGACGGAGCACCTGGTAGTAGGCAGCAGACCTGCGGTACTCGACTAAAGAAGTACATCATTAGTCCAAGGTTAGTGAGAAGCCCCTCAGAGTCGAGACATGCCCACTATACTCGACAAAGGAGGAGTTCCTTAGTATCTGTGGTTTCGACAATGAAAATCCAGGTTTGAGTTGAGGCAATGACCTTTGTGGTTTCCTCATGACTGAGATGGGTTACTTGATAACTCAGGTATATGTATGGGCATATACCTGAGTAATGTTTTTACGTTGATTTCATTCTTTGTGGTTTATCCTTGTTGGATTTGTTTGAGACCTTAAGGGTCTCTGGGTCCCTACTAAGAATCCTTATACTCACCCTTGCATGGGATATGCCCACACCTCGTTGTGTTGGATGCAGACGATGGACAACTCTGTCCGAGGCAGAGTGTGCGAGGACTGTACGGTACCTGGAGGTGGACATCATGACGAGATGGTTCCTAGAAGAGACTGATAGAAGTGGAGTGTTGAAGAGGCTATCTGTACTTACCCTTCTGGTAGGATAACTGGTGGGCAATCCTAGAGCTGCTAGTCACCTTCCAACTATTTGTCTTTTTTGTTGTACCTCTTTGTCCATTCCCTATACTTTACTGTTGTGATTTTATTTCCTTCCCCTTTTAATTTCCATCACATCTATTGTTATATAGTTTTTACATAGTGTTTTTTTCGCTTATACTCTGGTTGTGTGTGTTTACGATTTATAAAGGAAATGCCTTCCCAGATTTTATGGAATTACACATTTGGTGCTAGTCTCCAGCCCATGGTCTATAGAAGGTGGGCTTGGGGTAATCACGATATGGGCCCTGGGGGAATGTTCGTGACACTAATGCATTAGAGGTTTATTACAGAACCACTTGTTCTTGGTTTATAATTGATCCACCCATCATCTAAATAATTTTACATGTTCTATATTCTAAATATATTACATTTTTCTACAATTTAATTTTAAATCTCACAGAATCAATCAATATTCATTTCACACTTTCATTAAACCATGGATAATAAATTGTTTCCATTAATATGACAAGAAGAAATCATAATCCATCGGTTAAAGAATAATGATGGTATCATTTTAACATATTCTTATAAATAATAAAGAACATCAAGGGTATCTTATGTTGATGAATGAAAATTACATTTATAAAATCATTAAAAATATATTTACGAAGAAATAGTAACTTTGAAAATAACATTTAAAATTTAAAAAATTATAAAATAGTAAGAAACCCCATTTATTTTTAAAATAGATTTTGAAATATATAATGGAAATGTTGAGGAAAATATTGTATGTGAAAGAATTAATATTCATTAATATAATAAGTGTTAAAAATCAACATTGATTGAAAATATTATGAAAATAATGTCAGAAAAGACCCATGTAGAAAAAGATAAGATGTATACATTAAAAAAACACGAAGAAAAAATATCCTTAAAAATATTATTAGTAAATAATTTCTGTTTTTAAAATAAAATTTTGGAATAAAATTTATAATGCATGGATAAGGAATAGAAATACACATTAATTAAATGATGATACAAGATCGATATCAGTTATAAATGACTTAGTTTATGTTTTATTAATCAATAAAAGTGGAAATGTAAATTAAACATGAAGACCAAAATAATAAAAAAATGTTAATATGAGAGTTTTGGTTCATAAAAACAATATCATATGATTTCCCCCAAATAATATTGAACATAATCAATCTTGATTAAAAACATATTTTAATAAAAAGTTGTTTCTACTTTGGTGACACATCAATTGTAAGACCCATAAAATAATAACATAAAATGAATCATTAGATATAAATATAATATTAATATTTTGTATATTAAAAATAAATAGGGTATAATATAATCCGTATAATATAAAATAAGAGAATATCATATGAACATGTCCCTGTAAAGGGGATTATGTGAAGAATACCTATTTATCATATAATATAATTTAATTGGAAATTAATAAATGAAGATATACTATGTAGAAAATTTAAATCGACACAAAAAACCAATTTATAGAACAACATAGGTTATAAATAACCACAAAAAAATAATTGGCATAATAAAGTCTATTAATTAGAGTAATAGCCCATTAAAAAGGGTTTTAGATAAGAATCCATTTACAACCTGATAAATTCATAGACAAATAATCTTGGATAAAATAATTTATCATGAAAATTAAAACATTATGAAGTATTTATTATTCATGATATGAATGTTCGAAGGTATTATTTTTTCCATATCAATGTAATTACTACATAATATTAAAATATTTCCTTATAAAAGAAAATTTATATAGAATACCTTACATAGATTCTATAATATATCATTTAACTCATATATAATAAACTCATATATTATTTTTTATATATTAAGAACATTTTATAGGTTAAATACCTTCTCCTTTATCAATTTATTTTATTTTTCCTAATAGTGTTATTACTTACTTATAATATTAAGACCATGTATGGTGTTTGGAGGATGATCGTTTCATAAGTTCAAAATGACTTATATAGGTTTAATGATTTCACAGATATAATTTTTGTAACAACACCTAATTTTGAAATGAAACATTATGTCTAATGTTATAAAATATTTTATAATTCCCTCTTAAAGATTTAACTACATATTATTACAGAAATGATATTTTTTCATCTATCCATTGGAATGGTTGGAATGAATGAAATTAAATAAATTATGAAAAAATAGTTTACACTTGTTTATAAAATTAATTAATTGGTAAACAATTAATTATAAATAGATTTTAAAAACATTTTAATACAATGGATGAGTTTTTTATAATAATATATTATAATTCACATGATGTAATTTAATCTTTAAAATTTATATAAATCACTAGTAGTGTACTATCTTAATTATATTGATGTGTTATATATTCAGTAATTTTTTCTTAAATTCATATAATATTTTTTTAAGAATAAAATAATTAAAAAAAATTATCCAAAATATTTATATATTATTTCTATAGTGATTTTTTATCCTTTTGTGGGGACACAGGTTTGAAAACTAAAATTTGACACTTTAATGAAATTTATTTAAAAATAACAGTATTCATTTTTCATCGTGTAATGTAAAAAATTATCTTTTTATAAATGTTTGGTTTAGTTTTGAGATGTTTCATTTTTTTATGAAAAATAGAAAATAGTGTTTTTCAATTGGAAACTAACTTTTCCCCTATATAATTTATAAATTTTAATTTTATACTGAATTTTTTTAAAGATAAATTTTTTAAAATAACGAATCATTTTAAATTTAATAGTAGGATATTATAATACCAAAAAACTATGTCATTAAATGTGTGGTTGAAGTGTTGTTATACCAAAACTAGAATTTAAAACATTGATTATCAATATATTTCGATTGGAAATTTCATGACCTCTCATGTAGGTTGGATGAGATTTGGGGCTTCAGTGACTAGAAGATGACAGCCATGGGTAGAGGCTTTTATCATGTGGACTTTCCCTCTAATGAATGTAAAAGGAGCACTTGGTGCTTGGGATCTATTCCCCTACATCCTGGATTTCTTCAGGTTCATGAGTGGGATCGTACATTTATCCCAGATTGGTTAAAAACACATTTGCCCAGGTATGGATACGTATCCTTAAGTTAAACTGGCTTTATTGGCATCGACAAATTTTGTGGGATATTGCTTCCTCTGTTGGTAACCCTATTAGACTTGATAAACAACCAGATTACCCTAACTTTGGGAACTTTTCTAGGCTTTTAATGGAGGTTGACATGTCAGCTACCTTAGTGGAAGATTTAGTCTTTACTAATAGGGATGATAGCATCAATCTTGAAATTGGTTATTTGAGAAAGCCAAAATTCTGCCTCAATTGTCAAATATTTTGGCATTTAATTTCAGAATATTAGAGGAATAATATTTGTTCTTCTTGTAACTATAGAGGGCATGATTCTTGGAGTTGTCGAAGAAGGACAGCTGATCAGGGTCAATCAAAACTCGACACTGTCACTATCATTGGACAAGAAGTGATTGATAAGGTCGATGCTCAGAGATCCAATGTTGATGTTGTATCTTCTGATGAAGAAAGGAATCATAGTCATGAGAACCCACCACATGAGGTGGCCATTGTAAAGGTGGTGAATTCTGTACAGGAGGTGACCACAATGGCTGATGCTCACACTGCCAATGAAATGAGTAACAGTCTGGACCCTCAGCATGAGGGTGATGTGCCTGCAGGTCAGGTGGCTATTGAACATGACTCTGCTGGTATACGAACACAAGCAGGTAAGGGATGTCCATCTACGAATAAGGGCTCTAGTGCTCATATTTCCAATGAAATGAGTAAGAGTATGGACCCTCATCATGATAGTGATGTGCATACTAGTCAGGTGGTTATTGAACATGATTTTGTTGGTAAACGAACAGAAGCCGAGAAGGGATGTCCCTCTGTGGATGAGGGCTCTGGTGATCATAATTTAATAGACTTAGTGAATCATGATTCCTCTTTGGGTGGAAGACTAATGGCACAGACCACTGTGGACTTAGAAGAAAATTTCCCACAAGTACCTTCTTCTAAAGTTGCAAGAAGGAAGTTACCGACATCTTTTTCAATGCCTATTGATTCAGAAAACAGGTTTACCTCTCTGTCTCTAATGATGAAGCTGGAGTTGGAGATGACTCTAATGATACAATAGATGGGAATAAGTCAGACCCTATGGAATGCTTAGCTTCAAGCTATGCTGGACCCTGCACTAGACAGAGGTCTTTTAATCAATTAGGATTATTTTCTGGAACTGCCAGGGTCTTGGGAACTCTCCCATGGTCAGAACCCTGAAGCATATTATTATGAACAACAAACAAATGTTAGTAGGTATTGCTGATCCAAGAATGAATTTTGAAAGATTGATGGCTTTTAAGTGGAGTAATATAGGCTACTCACTTGTTTAGGCTAATCAGCATGTGAATGGGAATGAAACTTTATGGGTTCCAAAACACAATATTGTTAGCTTTGATTCAATTCAGATTGATCAACAGTCGGTTACTTTATCTTGTTTCTTTCAGGAGAATAGTAGTTGTGTGACCTTTGTGTATGCTTTCAATCAGTATATTAGAAGGAGAACTTTATGGGAATCCCTTACTACTATCTCTGATATCATGTCTGCTAGATGGATTCTGATTGGAAATTTCAATACCATTCTGAGGCCAGAGGACAAAACAGGGAGAAACTTTTGTAGAGTTTTAGCTAAATATTTCTCCACATATATTGATCAATGTAGGCTACATGAAGACCCAATCTCAGGTGTGGATTTTACTTAGAGCCTGTATACTCTGAATGGTAGGCGGGCAAGAAAGTTATACAGATGTCTAGTTAAGTTGGATGACAGCAGTGACATGATTGAAGTCTCTGGGGTGACTCTTCCCAGGACTCATTCGGATCACAATCCCATTCTAGTTGATATACGTTTCAGTTTTCTATGGTATGCACCCTTACCCTTCAAGTTCAATAATGCTTGGCTGGGAAATAATCTCAGAGGCTTGTAAAACAGATGTCATAGGTAGTTCGTTGTTCATCCTGAATACTAAGCTGAAAATTGTGAAATCCAGACTCAAAGAGTAGAGTAAATTGAACTTCTCAAACATTGATAATGATATTAAAGAAGCTGAGACTCATTTGTTGAGCTGTCAAAAAAAGGAACATGTAGTAGGAAAGTCCATCACAAGATGAGGTGGAAGCCGCTTCCAAGCTTGATAGTCTCTGGTCCCGTAAGGAGAATCTTGACCGAAATCATCTCAATGTTAAGTGGCTCAAGGATGGGTATAGAAACTCAAAATTCATTCATTGTGTGCACAAGGAGAAAAAGTCTAGAAGAAATCTCAGGGCCTTAAATATTGATGGTAATATGTTGACTTTTGAAAATTACATTGTCAATGGTGCGACATCCTATTTTAAAAATTTATACTCTGGCTCTCGTGTGAACAGTCTTGATAAGATTATCAGATGTGTTGAATCCAGTGTTGATGATAATCATAACAGAAATATTATTGAGACTCCTACCCAAAAGGAAATTCATCATGCCCTCTTCTCTTTAAATATGGACAGTACTTCTGGCCCTGATGGCTTCACAAACATGTTCTTTATGTTCTACGAGGATATTATTTACATGGAAGTAATTAGTGATGGCAATGAATTATTTCATCACTCCTATATGACATTTGGGATGAATTCTAACATTATTTCATTAATCCCTAAAAAGGATAACGCCTTGGATATTAAATATTTCCGGCCTGTTGCCATTGGGAATATGATTCCAAAACTAATCAGCAAAATCATGGCTTCCCGATTAGGTGATGTTGCTAAAAGTCTTGTCTCTGATAATCAGTTTGGCTTTATACCTGAAATAAGGATTCAGAATTGTCTCTTCACCACTTCAGAATGCATTAACATCATGAGAAACAAAGTTCCACGTGGTATCATGGCCATGAAGATTGATATTGGAAATGCATTTGACACTATAAGGTGGGACATTATTTTTTCAATTCTTAAGATGCATGGCTTCTCAGAGAAGTTCATTACTTTGGTTCATGCCATTTTGAAAAGTGCTAGACTATCCATTCTTATTAATGGCTCCCCTAGGGGATTCTTTCAATGCACAAGAGGGGTCAGGCAACGAGATCCTTTATCTGGGTTTCTGTTTTCCATGGCGGAGGACTACCTGAGTATTTGTCTTTCTGATCTTGTCAACACTTGTATTTATCAAAGAATGAGGTCAAGTAGGAATTTATTTTCCCCATTGCATTTATTCTATGATGATGATATACTTCTATTTTGTAAGGCTCAAAGGAAGACAATTTTGTGCATCAAAAGTATCTTCTCGCACTATGAAGAGTTTTCAGGTTAGGTGATTAGTTGGAATAAATATTTTGTCATCTTTGGGGAAGGCATTAGAATTTGGAAGCAAAATAGGGTTGCTCGTAGGCTCGGTGTCAGAAGAGGCACACTGCCCTTTAATTATCATGGGGTTCCATTATTTAGGGGAAGGGTGAAACATTCCCATTTAGAGGACATTGCGTTAAAAATTACCAATCAGTTAGCAAGTCGTAAAGGGAAGACAATGTCTCAGGCTGGTAGAATTTTCCTTGTCAATTCTGTTATTACATCTATGTTTGTCTACTCTTTTTCTGTGTATATATGGCAGGCTCTTCTTCTAAAGGAATTGACTGGAATGATTCGAAATTTCATTTTGACTGGATCTATTCATCAGAGGAATCTTGTTACTGTTGCATGGAAGGAGTGTATAAATCCACTCAAAATGGAAGGTATGGGGATCAAGGATACTAGAATTTTCAATAATGTGATTCTTTAGAATTTCACATGGAGGCTTCTCTCTATGACTGGATTTTCTCTTGATTTTCTAGTCGGCAGGTTTGTGGACAAACTGCAAAACAGTAGGTGCAGATTTCTGAAATCTTCTGCCTGGCCTTCAATTAAGAGTGCTTTTGCGTCTATTATGTCTCAGTCAATTTGGTTGGTTTCTTCTGACTCTTAGCAAAACTGCAGGAACACACCATGGTTGTCCTCTCCTTTGAATGGTCATGTTAATATTCCCCCTCCTTGGGAAATCTCTCCATTTCTGATCTATAGGAAAACTTAATTGCTCATGAGCTTATTCAAAATAATCTACGAATGGAAATTTTCTATTATGTTTACGTTGATAGTGATATTTTGATCTAGAAACCTACCCTTTGTGGTGATTTTTCTAGAAGGGATTATTACAGTATGCAGTGTGGCACTCTCTCTGTAATTCCTTCTTGGTTGTCAGGTTTTCATCAACCATACATCTCTCCCAACGATGCTATGTTGATGTAGAGGATCTGGAAGAACAGAAAGCCAATTCAATGTTTGCTGCAGCGTGCTGGACTCAACCTGGCCTTAGTATGCTACTTCTGTTTCAGGGGAGATGAGTCCCTTACAAACCTGTTCCTTCACTGCATTTTTTCTGTGTGTATATGGAATTATGTGACTTCAATTTTTCACTGCTGCCTTGATTGTTATTCTCTTGAATCGGTTCTAATCTCACCCTTGAGAATCGAGTTCAGTGATCAACTGCATTTCTTGTTTACTGCTTATATTACTTCGGTTTTTCCCTACATATGGAAAGCTCGGAATTCTGTTGTTTTTAACAATGAAAAGCCATCATTCCAGGACGGTGTTCTGCATATACACCAAAATATTGCAGGTACATACATGATCCAAACTGGGTCTATGCATAATGATATTTCTGACTTTTTCATCTTGAGATCCCTTGGTGTCAGTGGCAGGGAACGAAAGCCTAAAATAGTCAAATATATTAGGTTGATTCCACCAATTCTTGAGTGGCTGAAAGTGAATGTTGATGGGGGCGGGTGAAAGTGGGTCGGGTCCTGGTAGATGTCGTGGAATTTTCATAACTCATCGGGGCTTTGTGAAATGATTTTTTTCCATTATATTGGTTATGCTCATGGTATTGAAGCTGAGCTATGGGTGATTATCAAATCTATTAGGTATTCAGTTCGTTATGGTTGGCATAATATATGGTTGGAGTCGGATTCTTCTCTTGCTATGCAGATATTGAAGGATAGGTCTCAAAATGTTCCTTGGAGGATGATTCCTGATTGGATCTCCGGTCTTAGGCTTGCCGACAGCTTACGTCTTGATGTCTCTCATCCATATCTTGAAGCCAATCAGGACGCTGATGCTCTATCTAAAAGTGCCATTGTGGAGGTCAATTCCAGCTGGTCGTTTGTCTTGCCTTTCTATTGTGAAGATCTGAGTAGCAATGATAGGAAAGGGGTTATGTACTCAAGGAATTGTGAAGCCTCTTGTTCTTGAGTTGTACTATATTATTTACTTCATCAGTTATTAATTTTAATGGGAGTAGGTTTCTGCCTACTTCCTGAACCTTCTGGCTATTTAAGAGCTAATTTTCACAATGAACCACTCTTATTTTCACATCATATTCAATTTTCCACTCTCCTTAATTATATGTAATAGAATGACAACACCAAAATCATGTATATACACATGTTTTATGTATTTAATGGAATATATGATATCCTTTTCATTTATAATGAAATATTATTCAAAGAAACAAAATGATTGACCAAAATATGGTGGTTATCCACTTCTATGAGTAATGATTTTTGTTTTCCATTACCTCATTAAAACAAAAATAGTTCATGGTGTTCAAAAACCCATCAAAGAAACAAAAAAACATATCATTATCATTATATAAAATGAATTACAACATCCGTTTTTTTATTATTTCATTAAGAACATAGAAGGATAATACTTAGACCTAGAGACATCCCCATAATTCCAATGGTTAGTAATAAATACTGAGGGCTTCATTTAGAATTTGGGGGATGATTTTCCCTTTGAAAATAAAATAACTAACCAAACAACTCATAAACAAATAAACCACTACATGATACATGATATCGATGAAAGACAACTAAAATAAAATCATTGATATTAAAATCCCACCAAAACCAAGTACCATAATAGTATTCTACAATATCAAAGAACATAGTGGATGAATAAAAACAAACAAAAGCCAAAGACTGCTAATCTCCAAAGCTCCATACTTCTCCACGATCCACTCTACAAAAAGACCAAAATTTACTAATATCTACTAGAAATGTGTGATACATTTTCTTTTCCCACGCACTAATAAATAACACATGAAAAATAAACAAAGTGCCAAAGCAGGGGTGAGGAATAAACTCAATATATTTTCCCCAAATGACTTCTATACTAATACGTAAATGATAGAACTTTTTAGTGAATTTATATTGCTTGTGTATAAGAGAAACATCAAAAATAGTTTATATTAGATTATAAAAAATTTTATAACAATTATATTTTGAAAAAAATATCTTGTTACAATGAATAAAAACAAAAAATTATCTAAAACCATTTTACAAAATCCATTTTGGGTTAATCCACTCAATTCCACATATTTAACCATCCATCCTTACATCAAACCATGACATCCATATACTTGAAATTGGTGAGTTATCCTTTCACTAACCCATAAATTAGTGAACCATTTTGATGGTGGTACATCATTCCCATATTTCTCCCAAATAGTTGATGGAGACAATTCACATTCTAATCCATCCTAATTCACACAAATACACACCACACAATCCTTCCAACCCTTATAAAAATCTTGTGTGTCAAAACCATTTCAATAAAACATATTTTTGAACTATTACAAAAAAATACTTTTTCATAATAAATATAAACAAAAAATATTAATATAATCATTTAAAAATCCAAACACAAACTATTTTTCAAAATTATTCCACAATTAACATAAATACTCATAATCATTATTAATGATGGTTTCCTACATGATTTTCACTCCAATTCCAAAAAAATCATGTAAAATAACCAATTTGAAATCATGATATTATATTCTAAATAATGGATTAAAGAGTGAAGGAACAAACCTCCAAAAATATGGTTAAATTGGGAAATTAAATGAAACACTAAGAAATTGAATTGAATCTCCAAAAAACATAACTTTTATCTCTTTCCATATAATAATAAATACAAAACTCATCCCTTGTTTCATAAAATACCTTATATCTATAAATAATATATGTATATCTAAGAATCCAGGAGTGAGGGAAAATATAATCAGTGGAAAATCATGAAAACATACCGAAAATAAAGACTTTATATAATAATATTGCTTCAATAAACCAATAAAAACCTTTAGATATCCAAATGAAGAATGGAATATTCCTTTTTAACCTTTGAGAGGAATAATGCCAATGGTTGGGTTGGTTTGGGGAATAAAATATAGGTGAAAACAAGATCCCAACCTAGATCCACTTCATTTGGATCCTATTTCCAATCATTCATTGTTAGGAAAAATGTTTACTAACAATGCACCAAACACAACATCAAGGATAAACCTCGCATGGTTTTCTTAGGTGATATCTATACCATGTTACAACCATTACAATGGTTACAATCTAAAAATTTGGGTTTCTCCTATGTAGGTGAACAGTTTGGGGAAACCATGCACTATCTTTATGCCTTCTCCTTATCATATGTCTCAATTTTCATGGATTTTTGTTTTAGTTTCATAGTTTGGGCAGACCAAGCTCAAGTATATTCACCTGAGGAAATCCCCAGAAATATTTTCCACATTTTCCAAAATCTCCCAATCAATACAGAAACTCTTTATGAACATAGAAATAAATAAAGGGTTATTATCCTGAAACAAGGGGTGAAACACTCTCCCAACCATTGTTCATTACATATCTAGAATGTGGAAGACCATTATTTTACTAAAAGAGTTTGATCCAGTTCACAATCATCATCTTGTATCATTCGCACATCTCGTCAAAAATATGACCATATTCCCACAAAACCAACAGTAGACTAATTGTTTTTCCAATAATGAAGTTATTTATCCTATCAAAAATCCACACTAATATTTGTACCAGTGAAGCATCCATATATAGGTCAATATGATATACTCTAATCATTTAGTCAGGTTCAAGATAATCAATATTCAATTGAGATGTGTGGAACATGTTATTCCCCACACTATACCATACAAACAATGATAACGTATATTCCACCTCAACAACCCATTACAGATTCTCAAAAAGGAATATGTATCAAGGGGATTACATTGATACTTCTAAAAATGATAATGTACTCACTAAAAGGATATATTTAAGACCGTATTATCACTCACCATGAATGAAAATTCCTATATATTATGCTATTCATACAATTTATTATAACTATATTCCATATCCAACTATTTTTTGATCAGCTAAATCATTCCTATTGTCTCTTAGATAAGGCATGGATCAAACAGTAAACTCTCAACTATTTCAACCCAAAAATTAGAGAATGGAATGTTCTCAAAAAAAAATGTTTCAAATTTATCCATATGTATTAATGCTTGACAATTATTGTTATAAGAGAACTTTAATAATGATACATGATCTCTCAATGCACAACAAAAATCTATTACATTATAATGCAACATGTCTTCCAATGTTTTCATATATTGTTTGGATTATCCATCAATAGAGGATGATATTCCATAATCATATACATAAAAGTCCCAAGGGATTTTTGTTAGGATTTCTTAAGAATATAGGTAAATCATGTATCTCTATTCGAATCTATCAATATTGGTACACAGTTTCTATTTAAAATTTTTGGATATTAATTTTTGATAAGTCCTCCATGACATTATATTCATGAAATGGAATAGAATGATCTTAATTTGAGAGATGATACACTATCACTCATATGGATTAATTTTTTAGAATCATTATAGGGAGGCATGTTACAAAATTTTAAGTTATTTTCTCCAATTTCTAAAAGGGGATAGGTAAATACGTCAATATAACTATTGGTGACTAATGTCATCCTTGAAATGTGGAAAAGTAAAGAATCTATAAAAATCATCCACCATCCTTTTCGTACTGACCCACAAAAACCAAGCATTGAATTCCAAATACATCTTACGTATTCCTTGAGAAATATCCAATTTCAAATGGTGTTAAGAATGAAGTGGATTTCCAAACAAGATATTGGCACCCAAATCATTTTTCTAAACCAAAACACTAAACTCCCATCCAGACACAATCATTTAATGGTCTCCCAAACATTATGTTTTTACTTCATAACAATGCTTTCTAAATCAGATCATTATGACTCACTAAAATTATATGTGTATGTCACATTTGACTTTATAATTTTATATCATCAAGGACTGACATGAACTTCCCTTCAACTGATGCTTCTTCTAAAAAAAATGAGAAAATGACTTTTTTCATAACATATCAGCCACCAAATTGACATAACCTATGTATACATCATGTCAATATCAAAAATATGGAATTACTCCATACAACCTATTTGTCTAATATTGAATTCCCTTTGTGAGAAAACATGTTTAAAGAATATTTGATGTGTAAACACTATGAATTTCTCACCAAAGAGGTAATGATTCCATGTATTCAATGAATAATCTATGAATACTAACTACAAAAAATGTTTTGGGTAACTAGTTTCATGTACGTGTAACTTCCTTAAAAAATAATCATCAATATGAACTACATATATGAGAAGACATCCCAAAATAGAACCCAAAGCTTTACAACACATCACCTACCCTTGTCCTCATTCTAGAGAAATCAATATTATTTCTAATTTAAGGAGAAAATTAATCTCTTGAAAAGATTTCAGGAATTCCTAATTGCATTTCAATGGAATATTTCCATTTCTCATTGCTATAATAGGAGAAAATATTTATGAAAAATCCAAAAAATATCAGTAATAACTTTCTAGACTGTGAAAAATATATATCTCAATGACATTCTTTGAATGTTATTAAGATATAACAACTCTTGTATTTCTTTAGATCCACAAAACCACCTTATTCATAGACTAAATGGATAAGGAATCATAGTTACTATATCCCGAAAATTAATAGTTTGATAATTTGTCATATAAGATATGATCTATCAAGATCAACAACATTTCCTCCAAGTGTTTCACATTCTCATCCATTATTCTTGAATACTCAAATTTGTCATTAAAAACACAACTACAAAATAATGCGGGTATCTCTAAAATATATAATTAATAAATTCAATAAAAACCACATGGTAATTTTTTAGAAAAAAATTCAAAACCAAATATTCATAATGACTATATCTTCTCTGAAAATGTTTCATGAAATATCTTCCATCCAAACTCACAATTGGAGATATCTTGATCAATTATTAACTTTAGTGAACCATTGAGATCACCTTAACTGATCAAACATATCTTCAATGCATTAAAGTGGATAATTTCACTTTATCATAACTTATTTATGATTATGATAATCCACACATAATTTAAGAGTTTCATCCTTTATTTTGATAAACAAGACCAATTATTACCATAGAGACGTGCTTGGCCAAATAATTTTTTTTTACAATCTCTTACAACAACACATTAAATTCCATTAATTCTGTTGGTTTTATGTGTTATGATAGTAGGTAAATCTATTTATTCCCGAGATGTAGATAAATCGACACCACTATATCTCTTATTGGAGGTAACCCTAACAATTTAATGAAGAATCATCTAACAATTGATTAATCACTACTGGAAAACTATTATGCTCAATCTATTCCATAGATTCCCACCAACTGGCAAGGAACTCTTCTAACTACTAGTTCAAACATGATTGTTTCACATGATTTTACATATTTTCTTCTCAGTAGGTAATATAGATTCCATCAATAGTTATAATATAATATTTTCAAGTATTATTGTTAAATTGTAATTTGAACTTTGTCAAACTATCCATACCATATATTATATTATATTCGTCCATCCCATGAATAGATAAATATCATTTATTTATAGTTCTATAAATATTTATAGAACATTATATGGACATGATGGCTCAGAATTATCTTTTAATAAGAAGAGTTAGATGTTTTTAGAGAATTAGTCATCTCAATTTTTTAACTCAGAAAATTATCAACATAAAATATATAAATTAATGGGATATACCCATAACAAACATAAATTTTATATTGTTAGAATTTAAAATAAAATGACCTCCCACTATAGATGGGCCATACTGATCATTCTCAATAACCTATTTAGCATCATATACATCTGCCATTCTACAGATTGTTCTTGGTGTCTTTATTATGATTAACCTTACTGAGGATCCCTAGTATTCCTTGAATAATTGTTTCCATATCTAATCTAATGAAGAGACTGATTCTGAATGCCTTTTCCCATCTAAAAATATAATACATGTGACCGTAATATGGGTTTTCAACCACCCAACCTCAGATAATTGTGAAATTAGTGTGAAGATGCCCCATCTGATTGCAATTATGGCATACTCTATGTTATTCCATACACTTTCAATTTATGTTATAAAGAAAACCACATTGGAAACAACCTGCAATGCTCTAGGGTTGTGGAGGAATGTTTATGGATCTAGCTATATGTTTTCGATTCATTATCTGACATTGTAAATAGGTTTTCCTCTTACACTTTACCTCATAATAAATCTTCCCACAATTTCCTAGGGTTATCAACATGATATCTTCTCCCATATATTCTGAGTTATCCCTTTAATCTAACTTCTTGATATTGACCATATCCATATAATCTGTAACAAAGGTAATAGAAATCATCAAGAGAATGTCTTACAATATCCCTAATTCAAATATACTTGCCTTAAAGGATGCACTATAAGAAACACAGGGTTTAAATATCATAAAATTTGTGAATATATATATATAATCCATGAAAAATAAATTTTCCTATTTCAATATTTAAAAATAAATTGTTCTTTGATTTCTAGACATATGGGGATAGAACTTTTTATTAAACATTTCCTCAAAATCACCCCATGAAATGTTGTGGTCCCATTAAGCATAATTAGTTAAATACCACCAATGGAATTTATGATCTTATAGGAAATAAGATTCCATCTTTACTTTCAGCTTTACTAGTGTGTCAATGAAATCAAAGGTAAAATTTATTCTATTTAGCCACACGAATGCCTTTTATTGTCTAAAATCACCATTAAAGATTGTTGTATTCCACTTCTAGAATTAGATGTAATGGACCACTTTTCATTTTTCATCCCTTCTAATATTCATATCCACAACATGAAAAATATTGAACTATACTCTAATGTAGCTATTAGTTCACATGTGTCTTCGATACAACCACGTTCTTAGAATCTTCATATTGTTGGAATCTATGATTCCTATATGATTCCATTTTCTAAAAAAAGAATGACTGACATATGTATCACTTTCTACCCACCCGTGGCATAACTTTTCACCATTGATCAGATCATACTACCATAATATTTTTTCAAAAATCAATTTTTTCCATGTTCAAATATATTTGAGAAAAATTTCCTTAATAAAATCAATCCATTTTAAAATTAAGATAATGATTACCTTTTTTAAAATCATGTATTCAAAAACTAATTACGTTTTTTTTAAAAATTAGCACATTGCTGAAAATCATAAATCATTACTAAAAATGAAATATTCAATACTCGTGTGATGTCATTCCTCTATAATTCATGTCATGTTCATATCAATAGATAAACCCATGATAATTATTTTTCAAATACAATATGTTTCTTCAATACAATTATGTAATGAAATATACAGAAACATGAAGATCATCATTAATAGGTTATCTGTATCTTTTTATAATCAAAATTCCAAGTCCCGAAAATCGTTATGATCGATAATAACCATAATGAATGGTCAAATCAAAGAAAAACAAACAATATATTATCAAAGACCACTTATTCTACAAATAAGAAAGAACAAATCTTATACCACTTGCAACATCACTCCTTTTATTGTTGTATTAAGAAGGTGGATGGACATTATTTGGCTTTATGTGATATTTCAAATATGTCAATGGATGGAAATAAATATCAAGGAATTAATTTATAATTTGGGGGATGATTTTATTTTGTTAAATAAAGCAACCAACCCAAAAGTTCATAACCAAATAATCCAACACATGATGAATGATATTGATGAAAGATAAATCAAATCAAACCATCAATATTAATATCCAACCAAAGAAATGTACTACATAGGACCACTAAAATATAAAAGTACACAATAGAGGATTGTAAAACCAACCAAAATCAAAAAAAAAACCAAAAGAGGAATATATAACCATCTCTAAACTGTTATCTATAAAACAGCCCATGTATCAATAAGAACCACCAGATATGTGTGATGCATTAATCTTCCCAATTTTTGGGTAACTAATTTTTTTGAAAGCACCAATAATTAAAAGTTCATGTGATTAATGATACTCATTAGGTTTTCTTCAAATTACTTCCCCACCCACACCTCAAGGGTAGAAAATGATATATCATTATTAAAAATAGTACGTATAAAAAATTATAAAACAATTTATTTATAAATATAAATAATTCTATAACAATGTGATTTTCACTCAATAATATAAATTTCCATTGAAATTCACCAAATAATTCTCTAAATATTTTTTACCAATTATATTTCGGCATAATCTATCATATTCCACATATATACACATCATACCATGAATGTGAACTATACATTCATATACTTGTGATTGGTGAGTCCTCCGTTCCCTAAGATGTCACCTATTGAGCCATTTTGACAGGGGTACTTCACTCCCATATTTTTCCCAACCTTTTTTGGGCTACATGACATTATTAACCATATAAATTCACGTAAAAATACATCACAAAACCATATAATCCTATAAAAATCCCATGTGTTGCAAAATGATTTCAATAAAACAAAATTTCTATTGAACACTATTCTATAAAACCATTTTCATAATCAAAATAAACAACTAATTTTAAAATAGTCATTTCAAATTCAAATCCTAAAACGTTTTACAAAAAAATAAAAAAATTTATATAAAGATAAAAACCATCACTAAAGAGGGTTTATACCATGATTTTCATACCAATTTCACAAAAAACAACATGTTAAAAATCAATTTTAAATTATGCAATCACATTAAAAATAGTGGATTCATGAGTGATCTACCTACCACATAAATCTTATTAAAAAAAGAATACAACCTGAAAACATCCATATAATCAGTCAAAAATCCAAAAACCTGATGTAGATCTCTTCACCTATCATAATAAATAACCAGTATCTTCATAAATGGAAAAAATACCTTATATCTATCCAAAAAATAATATCAATGAAATTGAGATAGAGGAGGAAATACATTCCTGTAAAACAATGAAAAAAAAATCTTGGATGAATGATAATGGTGAAAATATGGCTTTAATGCACAATGGTAAGGCTTTGAATTACCTCCGCATTGATGGGAGAAGCCCCCTTGGACTAACATTGAATTAACCATGCTCTAGAAACTACCATAAGGTTGAAACCCACACATTTGGAATGGGTAATTTCCAAAATATTCACCTACCATTCCAAATCCTTCTGTCTCAAAAATCACGGACTCTACTAGTCAGCTGCCTGGTTTGGACAAATCGTGTGCGGTCTATGTGCCTTCTCATTAGCCTATGTATCATTGTAAATTTTTTCATGTATGTGTTTCACAGATTCCCCAAAACCAGAACATTTAGTTAAACTCGTATGTGATTAAGATCTTCATCCAAACTCTCCCCAACATCATCCACACACTTTATGTAATTTAAAAGAATAAATTAATGGTTGATTTCGTGAAACAATGGGATCTCCATGAAACACCATCATATAATAAATTAAAATTATATATGATACCATTTATAATTCTAGATTTGAAATGATACTATTTAATTTCACTTATATATTTTTAATCCTATTTTTACATGAACATTCATTATTATAGACAAATGAACCAAACATAAAACCATTAAATGAATGATCCTGAATCCTTTTAAAAATGAAATATTATTAAATCATCGGTTAGAAGATGTTATAAAATTATTACTTTTTATATTATATAAATAATTATATTTTTATAATTAGTTAATTACATTCTATAAACCTTTATAATTTTGGTTAGTGTATGAAAACCTTAATAATAATCAAAATAAATTGTTTCTCAGCTGACAATTAAATACATAAGATATATTCCTTAGAAAAGAATTATTTCTTTTGGGTGTATATAATTCAATTTGACATTTCATATCAAGAATCTCATTGTATTCATGGTATTAAATGTTTCATTTTATAATTATTATATTTATGGTGAATATGATGTTACAAATTATACATTATAGTTGATTTCATTACCCAATTTCCACTATTTGTGTAAAACATCAACTACATAGATGATGTCTCTCTATGATTATCTAGAATGAATTATCATTTTCATACAATTTATTTCCACTTGATTTTCTATGGATTTAAATTGGATAAAAATAACATATTTGTCTTATTAAATCCCACTATATTAATATGATAATTATAATTGTGTTTCTTTTGTAACCCCTATTTGGAAGTTCCTTCTTCAGAAACATTGTTTTTTATTATATATATTGATTGAATGAAACTTCACACTTCTATTCACAATTAATATTTGAATTATAACATATATTTTAATATGGTAACATTAAATGAAAATGTTTTCCATTAAATGTGAGATGCTTTTTAAAATTTAAAATTTTAAAATTAAAAGTTTATATTCTTTAAAGTGTTTCATTATGATGAAGTACTTAAAGATTTTTGTTAATGTAATTATTCTAGGGAGTTTTTTATAATGACGGGTCGTTAAATGATAAAATAGTGAATTAGGGTTAGGTGATAAACCATTGATGGTAGGTTACATGATAAAAAAATTATGGGTGGTTCCATGATAAACCAAGAATGGGATGTTACATTATCCAATCTAATGAATTGGATTATATAGATATGGAGGTTTAATATATTTTTTCATCAATTTACATTAAGGTTTTATCCCCATTATATCTCATTGGTGAGCTTGAAATATCTTATATGAAATTTTGAGCCCCATTATAGCTCATCAAATATGAATAAGCCAGATAAAACACATAATAACGGGGACCCAATTATAGATCATAAATACATTAGGTACTGATTATATTTGATGTTGGTCATTTTTTATTCAAGTATAAATTGGTATTGGAAGGGTTTTTTAAAATTTATTATGTATTTTTCTTTAAAGGGGTATATTTTATTTTATTTGTTTTTTAAAGACTTCATTTTAGAAAAAAGTGTGTATGTTATAATATAAAATTGAATAATTTCATTTTGATGAATAACACTAAAAAAATAAATATTTCATAGGATTTCATATATTTCACAACATCACATAATATATTCTCTCTATGTCACTTACTGAACATTTGTTCTCATTCAATGCGTTCAAATTATTTAGAAGTGATTAAGGAAGAGTACTCACAAGGATGTGATCAAGGTGAATATGTGAATATTTTTTTAAAGACATTTGTTTTATGGAAAAAAATACTATATAAACTATTCCACTTATAATGTATGTGTTTACTGTGTAAGGGTATATCCAAATTATCTAACAATATTAAACTAAAATATTCACATGAATTTATTAATGTGAATTGTAGATTAAATTATATATAATATGAAATGTTTATGGATGTATCCTTATATTTGGTATCAAACCATGATGTAGATATTTTAAGAGGTTTGGATATTGTTAAAGAAAAAGATAAAGTCATATATATCCACAATGGGTAGAATTTTATGGAGATTCATAGTTATTTTTTTTAAATTTAATGAATTTTATATAACATGAATTATTATATATAATTATTTATCTTCCTTATAATATTGTATATATTTATTTTACTGATTTTTACAGTATCCGTTTTTATTCATGAAAATGGACGGATATATGAGGCAACAAAGTTCAAATGGATATGAATGAAAAGGTGGTGGTTGTATAAATGAGATACCGAATAAAATGTGAGATATAATAAAAACATCTATGGTAATTACAAAACAACTATTAGGTGTAATGATTAACCACATGATGCATGGGGAGATTAAAAATTTATTAATTTGAGAGAAATGAATCCTTCTACTATTCCAGTGATAATGGTCATAAACCTAAATATATTTGATGGATGGTGTGTTAAAATGTAGAGTGATGCACATTATAAAAAGAATTAAAATGGTGGTAAAATGGTTTTTATGTTTTAAAAGGTTTTATAAAGTAATAAATTATGAAGTGAGAAATAAATATTACAATTAAAATCTTGAATGGGGTATATATTCTATATATGTTTCAAATTTTATGTTTTAAATTGGGTGAGTATGGTCAATATTCTCATCGATGAACTTGGAAGAAAGGTAAAAATCATTTTAGCAGGATAAAAAATATAATTTTTTAATGATACCAAATTCTATTACATTTTTAGGTGGGGAAACTTTAAATGACAAATATAAGGTGTGGATGGTTTCATGGCTCATTTTTATCATTATTTAATCCTATAGATATGATTCATATTTTTCTCAATGTAATGATATATTGGAAAATAATATGGAAATTAATTTTTTAAATAAACAAATGAATAATGAATAATTAAGATTATTATATATATGTTATTCAAGAGTTATGGAATATTTATGGATGATGGAATATTTAGATGTTTCAATACTCTTCTGATTGTGGGTGTACATTCAGAGGAATTTTTTTGAGATGAAGTAATAGGTAACCCTTCTATTAATCATTTCAAAATTTAATTTGAGGGAGAATTATCATTTTAATTCTGGATGTAATTAAAATGGAATTGTTAATATTTATGGATTATATGATTAGTATTAATTTTGGTAATTATCAGTTATTTGTTTTCGGGGTGAAAATTGAGTGGCATGATACAACCTTTGAGGAGAAAACATTTATTTCCAATTAAAATTAACAAGGTCATTCGTGATGATAATTATATTTATTTTGTAATTTTATATGGATTATATTTATATAATTTTATATGGATTATATTTATATAATTTTATAAAAGGGAATCTTGTAGACAATATGATAACGCATAACATCTAATAATCTTATGGGAATCAAAACAACTACTGAATGGAGAAAAATATCTATCACCTACCACTAGCCTATGTGATGTCCAATTTAGTATGAAAATGTTTCTCTTTATTAAAATATTTGGAGGATAATTGATAAATTTGGGAACATTGTTTTATAATATTTATAATAATGGGATTATAAAATGATATGATGATAAAATTAATCATGTATTTGGTAAAGATTCTAAATATTTTGTTACCCATATATAAAAAAGTAAAATTGAATAATATTTTATTCATTTTAAAATTAAATGATGAGTTATATTTGGGAAACATGTATTATTTGTAGTGATTCATATTATTTAATGAAAGAATTATTATATCATGAACATTATGTGATTATTGATATTAAATTTCATAATGATTTATTAAAATTGATTGCAATTAATTAATGATAAATTGTAAATTTATCTTGAAGGACAATTTGATCAAATCCTTCTATTTTTTGTTCTAATTATAGTATATATTCTTTTTGTGAGAAATATTAAGATAATTACTTATAGAATGATCTATGTTGAAGATTAAGTATTACTATTTTTTTGATTAATATAATTTTTTTTATAAATTTTTAATATTTTTTGGTGAATTCAGTTACCTTGTATGAAAAAATTAGAGTTTTTATTTCCTAAATATATGTGTAATATATAGTTATACTTTATGACTTTTAGATCCATGTAAGTTGATTCTGATGGTTCAGGTATAAAAAAATAATCTTGAATACTCATTTTTTGGATAAACTATGTGAATGATGTTAAAATTTTCATATAATAATATCTAATTATTTTATAAATATTGTTAGTAAAATAATTTATTATTTGATAAAAATTATTTTTACATAAATAAATTATACATTTACATTTTTTACTGAAAAAAACAATGAACTTTTAACTAATCCTAGATTTATTGTTTTCTAGTGGTTAACATTATCATTTACATGTTCTATATCACCCAATATTAGTACACGAACATGAGATCTCTCTTCCATTAACATGTTTTCTTACATGTAATCAATGTTTTTATTTTCTTTGGTGACATTCATAATTTCTTTTCTCTATTTTAAAGTAGAAGTTTTGTTGAACCATTTTACGATGTGATATTTAAACAAAAGTATATATATAATAGAAACCCCTAGTATTTTGATCCCATGATCATATTTCTAGGATTAACTTTTTAAAGTTAGGGATTATTTAATATAATAAAATTTTAGAATGAAACACTATGTTCAATTTCATCAATGGTACATCACATCGAGCTTAAACAACAGGCTAAATATTATTATTTAAAATGAGATAGTTATCACATATCGATTGGAATATAAGAGAATAATGAGAATATTTAAAATATGAAATTTTTATTTACACATATTTATAAAATTAATTCATTAGTAACTAAGTAATTAGAAATGAAAATAAAAAAAATTTGAATATAAAGGATGTGTTTTTTATAAAAAACAATTTTTATGCCCAAATTTTTTATATCTTAAATATTTAAATTAAACACTATTATTGAAATATAATAAAGAATAATATGTATTATATATTCAATAATGTTTTTTTAAATTCAAATAATATACTTTATATTCTTATGATATACATTAATCCAATTTTAATTATTAATGATATATGTTTTTTGAAAGTAGTTTTTCCCTATTTTGATGGAACACATGTTTTAATACAAAACTTTTCCACTTAAATAAATGTTATTTAAAAAAAATTCATAATGTAAAAATTAACTTATGGATAATTTTTGGTATTTTTATGAGATGTTTCATTTTTTAATGAATAATAAAAAATTCATATATTTGATTCAAAACTGTCTTTTGGTCTAAATATTTTACCGTGTGAAATTTTATTTTTAATTTTCCATGATTAAAAATTAGAAAATTTTGAAATATATTAATACAATTAATGTCATACTATTATTATTAAGTTCAATTTAGATATATAAACTCTGAAATCAATCGAACATTTTCAGATTAAAAATCCTCTTTCTCATCAGTTATGCGACATTAATTTTAAATATAATTTTTCCAATGCTACAAATTAAAGATAGAAAATTTGATTCCTTATTTATAATCAAAAAAAATTTATATTATATGTTATTTTTTATTTTTAGGAATAAAAATGATACGAGGGTGAAATATTATTTACCACTATATAGGAAAAATGATGAAACATGTTAGAGTTGGAAGGTATGAGATAAAAACACAATAAAATTAAATTTTAAATTGGTGGTTGATTTATTTATTAGAAATAAATATAATTTAAATTATTAATTACTAATATAATTATATGGAATTATTTCAAACTCAATTTTCTTTGCTTTAAATAAAAATTAATCTTTATTTAACCACTTAAAATTATCCCTCATCAAATATAAATACCAATCCTCATGACCCATTATTATAATCACAAGTTTTGATCTACCTACAATATCATAGACACCAACACATAAATACTCTACAAATAACCATGAACTTATTTTATCATAAAAAACCAATCCAATATTGTTAAGGGGTCCTTCATGGAGGTGATATAGAGGAGGAAATTTATTAAAGAACATCTCTTATGTTGTTTTTTTCTTAAACTTTACCCTCAGCTACATCATCCATAAAACATTATATATCCATATCCATGTATATACTATAATATTTCTATTTCTAATTAAATTAATCATTTTAATTGAATTTGAAATCTCCTTGTATTAAATGAAATAATACCATTATCTAAATTATGGCGGATAACTATCTCTGTGAATAATGATTTTTCATTTTTCATTACCACAATCCTTGAAATTCATAATAGTGTAATTTCAACTTAATAATAATTTTATAGATATATTGTAACATATTTAATCATTTATAACTAATATATACTAATTATAATAAATTAATACAACCTATTTCATGGAGTTCAGAAAATTAACTAAAATAAACATAAAATTTTTCATTAATAGTTTATCAAATAAATCATCCAAATTTAATATATAAAAATGATTTATTGGTACATTTATACTTATGGAACTCAATAAATATATTTTTAATCAAATTTTATCATTTTAAAACCATTTTATAAGAAAATAAATTATTTTACACAAATGAACCTATCATGTAACCATGAAATAAATTCACATGAAGCCATGGAAATAATTTATTATTATTAATTAATTATTCTTAATATGTTACAAAATAAGAAAATAAGCTATTATAAATATGAAAATTGTTCGTTCATGAGTTAATACAATTATTTAAAAAATTATACATGAGATTAAAGTACATGAAACAAGTAGGCTTTCAAGGGGTAAGGGCTTCTTATCACACATTTACTTCTATGTGGTATATTCCTTATTCACCACTTATTTATTTTTTGTGGTTTATATAATACACATTGATATATAATATCATGAATTAAATTTTATTCATGGTATTAAATGATTCATCTGATAATTATGACATTTATGGTGCATATAATTTGACTGATTAAAATGGTTAGAGGAATTCTTTACAAAATTTTTATGCTTTTGGGAAATCATAAATTTAATTGATAATGCATTACTAATATTAGGTGTGAAATGGATTTTTTATTTAATTATGTATTATTATCATATTTTCAAGTGAATTGAAAAATTATACACATAATATAATCATTTTATTAATTCTCACTTTAATGATATTATATTTGTAATTTACTTTCACTTAAAACATCTATTTTAAAGAATGTTTTTCTAAAATAATGTCTTTATTATATATATTTAAAGATCTAAATTTCATAAATCCTTGTAATTTTAATATTTTTAATCACTCTGTATAATTTTATATGGTTAATTCAAATAATTTTTTTATTTTATGTGTTAACCTTCAAAAAAATTGTAATTTCAAAATGAAATTATCATTTTATTCAATGAGTTTTTTTTGGGGAAATCATTTAAAAACAATTTTTATGATATCAAAATTGGTAAAAACAAATTAATGAAGGGTGGATAAATAATAATATGATGATGTGTGTTTACATTATAAACCCATGATAATTGATTTTGTGATAATGCAATGACATGTGTTTTCATGATAAACCAATGATGGGTGGTTACATTATAACACCCACTTCCTTTGGTACTCCAGATATTGAAGTTAGAAATATTTATTATTTAATTTATATAAATGTTTTAGACCTATCATAGATCAAGAGTTAGATAGATATAGCTTATAAAATTGTTTTATCCCCCTTAGAGATCACGAAAAATGTGTGAGCCTAATATTTCTTATAAAATGGGTTGATCCCCATTATATGACATAGGTGAGACCAATATAGCTTATATAAAATGTAATCTCGATTATAGCTCCTTAATACACTTGGTATTTTTTATATTTTAGGTTAATATTATGATTATTCCATTTAAAAAGTGGGGCTAAAAGGGATTTAGGAATGTCCTTAACTATGTTTAAAAAAGGGGTTTTATTTTTCTCTCTATGGATTTGATTGTCTTTTTTTTGAGAAAAAAAATTTATATGATTCCATATAAAAATTAATGAATTAAATTTCTTGAATAAAATTGAGATAAATGTAAATATTTTATTTCATTTTACATTTTTACAGGACTAATGTATTTTCACATTTGTCGACCTTTACGATGTTTTTTCTCATTAAAATTTTAAATTATTTTCCATAGGGTTTAAGAAAGAAGTTGGACAAGGATGAAATCCAAGGGAAAATGTGAATATTTATTTATTTTTAATTATTTTGTTTAATGGAAAAAATGGATAAAATATAGATATTTCCACTTGTAATGTATTTGATTTGTAGGTAGTAAGTTTCCAAATTTCTATAAATTCTTATTTAAAAAGATTCATGGAAATTTAATAATTTGAATTATAGTTTTAATTATCTCAAATATGAAATGTTTAAGGTTGTGTCCTTAAAAAATTATATCTCTGAAATATTACACAATAAATAATTATAAATTTATATACAAATCATAATTATAAATCCATCCCTTAAAATGGTTTTGAGAAATTATCTACATTAAAATCCTTGAGATGGTAGACCATGCCATCATATGTGTAAGGATTCCCTTATTCAACAGTTGTTATGGATAGAAGTTAAGTATTATATTATAATTATCAAAGTATAATAATATGATAAATATCCTATTAATTCTATATATATAATTATACATATCATTAATGTGATGTGGTTTGGAAAATAAAATTTCATTGCTTTGTGGAGGTGGTTATTCTCACGTAAATGAAAATGACATTACACTTTTTCAAAGAATGAAAAATTAATATATTAAATGATATATTTAGTTTAAAAAATAATTTTTTTTATTAATATCATATTTTAACATTAATTCAATCATTAGAAATATACATGTGAGGATGTGATTGAACATGAATTAAATTGGTCTGCGAGGCGATAGTCTACGATACACTTGTACCAATGAATTTGTTTCTAATTTGATGAATGTGTAAATGGATGAATTTTACAATAATAACATAATTAAAACTATTTATACATATTATATTTATACTATTTTTAATATTTATTGAATATTATTTTCAGTGGTCAGAGATTAAATGAAATAAAAACTTGTCGTAAAAAACTACATATCATCTTTGCAAATACACTTCTGATTAACACATTAATCCCTCTAAAGATGAGATTATGTCTATGAAATTTCCTATGGGATTATGAGATGTATTATATTCAAGAATTTCGGTTTGTATTTGACGAAAAATAGTTTCATATGTTTGAAGACACGAGAATAATGGGTTCCCATTTATAATATAGGGAAGGCGTAGTAAGGGAATTCCTCAAAATATGATATTAATAAAAAAATATTTTTTCTTCAAAATGGATTAAAACATATATTTTTGTAATATATTGGAATATTTTAAATCAATATCCCCCCTTCTAACTAATATTATACAATTTTCGATTATTTTTTATCCTTATCGATTTTTTGACCACCACATTATCCTCTTTCAGATATACCTTAACAACAATGAATTTTACAGTGTATGGGGAAATTTATATCCTATAAATTGAAAAAACGACCCCAAATAATCTATTACTGAAATCATTAACCATATGATAATCGCATGGCTTGAAATATGTTTTTTATTTTACATCATTTAAAAAATATTATTTATTATAATATATAAATATTGTAAATTATAATATCGATTCAATAAATTGATTTTAGTAGTGTCAATAAAATACGTAAAATTCTAGAAAATTATTATAAGACATCCCTTACATGTCATTTTAAAATTTAATTTATTATATCATATTAGATATCTCATATTTTATTACATATAATATTATTCATGATAACATTATAATAGCCATATATTTCATTGGTTTTTTAGGATTTTTATTTTTTTTTGAATACATTATCAAACATATATTTTTTAATTAAATAATTGAGAGTTAAGTAATGACTATTCTGGACTCCATTTGGATCATTTCTTAACATATTAATCACTTTACATTTGTTACCCCTCCCCATATTATCGGGGTTACAAATTATTTGTGGGGGATTAATTGGAAAGTTGGAGAGACAATAACTTATTTATTAGAGTAGATAAACATATGCAAGGAAAATATATAATAAAAATAAAAAATCATAAGTTAAATTAACAATTCCTAAAACTATGTAATTACACAAAATATGGTGCCATAAAAATGGTAAATAAAGATAATGTGTTATATGAAAATGAATACTAATAAATAGACACAATTGATAATACCTAAAATGGGTGCCAACATAAATCATGGCATCCTCATCCAAAATACATTCCATATATCCCAAATCAGACAAAGTAATCATGCACATTCACTGGACTTGACATATAGCCATGAATTAATCTGAAATAACATCTTCATCCTGAGAAGGGTTAATGTAAAACTACAATGTAACCACTAATGATCTTTATGAATTATATATCATAGAAAATGTATTATAATGTCAAAAAAATATAGGCATGAAAATAATAGAACTAAAATTTTAACTTTAAAATATTATTACCAATATTATTATTTATTTATGTTTTAAAATGAAATATGTGGTAACAAAATCTCCTTCAGCCTAGGCCAGTCAGATAATCCTATATTATCAGCGATAAAAACACTAGGAAAGTAAAGGTAGTTTAGCTCCAAAGATAATCAATGCATATCACATACTATGATGAATTCCATGTAATTCAATAAATATCAGCAGATACACAAACCATGAATGCAGATATTCATGTCCAACTTCTTAAATCGTAGTCTGGGAATATATTTTCCAATGAGATAAATGGTTGAGGAGGATTGTTATTTTAAAAATCAGTAGTCATTTTTTTGGAGTATCATATACAAGATTATAAACCATACCATCCATCAACAATTTCCATGGTACAAAATATTTTACCATTTAAAACAACATGATAAATAGGATGTACTAATTTAATGATTCATTATTTACTAAGGGTTATCATGCTCAAACCCAATTGAAAAACTTATACAATTAGTAAGTTTCATTAATTATCCCTACATAAAAACAATTAAATGTTATTTAAAACCATTTGAAAGGATAAAAATTCAGCTTTATCTATATTATATATCATCTTAATATTATATCAAAATAAATTTAGTTCCAAATTTATTAAAAATGATCCCTTATAACATTATAATAAGTTATGTAACCTTTTTAATTGGGTTATGTTCAAAAACCATCTATTTCACACAATAATCCCATAAATTATCATTTACGAGGAACTAGAACACCCATTGGGTCGAAAAATTCCTATTCTTGTAGTCATCAACACGGTCAAGGAGTCTCATGAAGTGTATAAAGAATCAATTAAAATATTATGCTATTTATCATATCAATGAATGTGACTATGAAAAATTTTGTCCTCATTACAAAGAAATAATACATCTGAATGACAACAACAATATTAGAAAATTCCAAATTTCATTTTCTTGTAATCCTAGATAAACACTAACTATCATAAAAATTTGATTCAACCTAAATAACATGAAAAGAAAAAGAAAAAAGCACACACAAAAAAGGGTGTATGTGACATATAAAATGATGTATTACTGAGCAATGAAATATCCATGCTATATAATGAAATATATAGTAAAACATACAAGGGGAATCAAAAAAATCACTAGAAAATATTAGACATGATGGATTTCCCCCCACTGATAAAGATGAAGAGTTTAGAGAACATCATTGGATATTATATGTGAAATAAGGGATAATTGTGATTGAGTGTGTACAATGGTGGGGAAGAAAGAAAATAAATTTTTCACTTTTTATTGAATTCAATGGTTAAGATGAATTATTTTCTAATCCGTACACCAATGGATGGAGTTTCTTTGTCCATAGTAATCTCCACATGAATAGTCTCCTAAGACACATTCATTATTTGGCATACTATGTGGAAGTTATTCCAATGGATTTAGATGCAACACTCATAGTAACTAGGTATGCACTGCACAATTTTCAATAATGTACTTCCACACTAACTAATTTAATTAATAGTGATTCATAAATATATCATAACAAACAACTTATAATTTTTGACCCATATTCATCATTTTAAAATCTTGAACACCAGAAAACTAAATAATAACCTTCCATACTCTTAGGATTGATTTTCTTAGGCCATTTGGAGGGAGTTCAAGAAAAATTTAAATAATAACATACCATGCAACATTTGAGATATTACAATACAACATTCAATCCCATTATTGAGAACATGAAATGGATTATAAGAACTCTTATATATATCATGTTTCAAGTCGTCAATTAATACATTTTAAATAAAACATATCACAATTATATCTTATATTCCACTGTGTAATTAATATAGTTTTGTTTTTTATGAACTAAAATAATGTTATATCCTATAATATTCTAAATAAACATAAAATTTTATTCTTGTGTACGTAAATCCATTATCATTTTGAATTATCTTAAATAAGAATCTATAATCATTTTTAATGTTTCTGTTGACAGTTTTCAAAACCTACATGTACAATTTCTTTTTCTTCATGAACATAATACATTTAATATTAAAAAAAGAAATCATGAAATGTTATACAGTATATATCTATATCATATTTTTTCCCTTATGTGGGATGATTTATAAATGAAAAAGCTATGTTATATGATATTATTTAATTTCTACTTTTTAATATGATGAAAAAAATAATTTCCCATTTTTTCTGGTGGAAAAATTAAAATCATTATCACTATCCACCATATGAATATCATAAATATTTTATCCAGGAGTAATACAATTCATCCTCTATCAAATGGAATGAATGTTTTTTAATATTTCAAAAAATTCTCCTCTTTTAATCTAAACGAGTTATAATTTATAGCCTCTCTACATTGAAATTGACTATTTTTTGGTCACTATATTCATGAAACAATTAGAAAAGTCCTTAAATTTTTTTATCAAGAAACATTATTTTAAAAAATTAAATTCATTCCCTTCATTTCAAATTTTTTAAACACCATGAAATTTTTAATTCAACCCATCAGCATAAAATGTATTTATCAACTTAAGTATGTTCTCCCTCCACCTTGTTTTTCCAACTCCTTTGATTTTGAGTAAACACTCATTCCTAATTGTAAATACTAATTCTCTATACTATTTAAATTTCATAAAAATCATAATATCATATCTGTTAAGTGATTAACATCCACTATAAAAAATATATTAGAAATTAATTTTGATTAATTCATAATAAACTAAAAAAGATGTTATTTATTATTTCATTTATCATTAATATTTTAAAAAAATTTATAATTTCACTTCTCACACATTATATATTGAATTTTAGTTGGATTAATTTTAGATTTATTGCGATATTCATCACATATTCTCCATGGTTTAATCAATAATAAAAACTATTAATCTATCATAATTTATAAAATTTATACCAACATCAAATATTGTATTCATTTATAAGGTTATCAACTCCTCAATTTATAGATTCTATATATTCTATATTCATATAAATTCCCTTAAATAAAGTATTATTTTAATTTAATATATCTGAAACTGTAACAACACCTAAAATTACCATAAAATATGATTCCTCTTATATAACCACATTACTATTTTTAGCTTTTTTCATTCATTTCATCGATTTATTAACCAAAAATTTAATTTATTTACATTAAAATAAATTTATTTTTGAATAAAAAAATATATTTCCAAGTAAAATATTTTATATTAAATTTTCAAAAAAAAAATTATACTATTCTTCGTTGATGTTATAATTTTCATAATTTATAGATTTATAGGGAATCTTTTGATTTTCATAAAATATTCATAGAATATTCATTCAATATAAAAATAGTAAATATTTCACGCATAAAAAATGTTTATTCTTTTTGAGTGTGTTTATCATTTATTATTACAATCACTGCTCATGATTTTACTATTAAATAATTATCCAAATTATTGAATATATTTATTGAGGTCAACCATGAATTTGTAATAGTGAAATGATTATTTGAATACAATTTAATTAAAAAATTAGTTAATTCTGATTAACATTAACCTTAAAATCCATATCTTCGATTAAATTATTATCATTAACACTTTACATAATCAAATCATGTGACTATTTTAAAAATATTGAATCATTTTCAACCTTTAGATATTAAACATCATCCGAGAAATGAAAATTATTCCACCATTTATTATTATAAATTTAGATAATTGAGTTCGTTTGATGAAACTCACTCAATTAATATTTAATCATAAACTCTACAATATCCTCTTATTATTTTTTTTCTCCATCATCTACAGTAATGGATAACTAATCATCATTATGTTGAGATTTAAAATTTTAATCCATTGAATTATTTTAGCATATATTTAATGACCAAAATGTTTAATAAATTAATATGTTTAATGTCTGTATTATCATGAAACACATTCAAAAAAATAGAACATGTTATATTATTTTAGATAAACTATTTAAAATATTTATATAGATAAATAAATTATATAAATGAAATATGGAACATTATTTGTGAAATTATGAGAGGAATATAACAACATTTAATATATAGAACATGAACATGGAATTATAATTAATGTCTTTTAATTGGAAGAAAATTCATCAAATTATTGGAATATTAAGATGACTAGTCATTTGAAATATAATATAAATTTTAAATGGAAAATAAATGAATTAGTTGAGTGATATTTATAGAATTATTATATGTATTATATATTGGAATGTATCATGATCATTATTTATATCGTCATTGGATATATGGTCTTAGAAATATGGTCATTGGATATATGGTAATTAGAATATATGTTAATGAGTATTCATGTATCTAATAAAAATACTGATATTTTAGTAGTAATTAATAAATATGTTGAGAAATACAATATATATGTAATTTAAATAACATAAATACTTTTTGTATGAAATAAAGAAATCACAATTTTTTTAATAATATAATTTAATAAATTTGTATTATGATACATAATGTTTTAAATATATTACTTTTAATGAATCATTTAAATAAAATATATTTAAAAATATAAAAAAATATTTTTTTAATATAATTAAATAATAGTAAATCTTAAGGAGTTATGGAAATTAATCATTTATTGATTCATGGTTAAATGTTTTCAATTAAATAAATTGTGTTTAATATAATTAATATATTAATTTTTAAAAAATGAGATTAACATAATATGAGTATAAAAATTATTTTACTATATGGTTTTATTATTCTATGAAATAATCATTAATTAATTGATTATATCATATAAAAGAATAATAATATGGTCACTTTATGCTTCAACAATGTGAATTTTAAAAAAATGTATTTTCATTTATTTATTAATTTCTTTTAATTAATTTTATAAATTAATGAAAATATGTTTTTAAATCATTGAATTAGAATTAGTTTATATGCTAAATTATTTATTAATTTTTTTTAAAATGGTTAAAATTGAGTTACTATAGTATGAGTAAAATGAGTTCAATGCATTTCAATTGATGGTAAATTCCTAGAATAATACATTAAATATCATGAAAATATGGTTATAAGGGTTTATCTATCCATATAATTTTTAATACTTTGGATCCAAAAACTGTGTAACAAATCAAAGTTACACATTAAGATAAGTATATTTTTTAAAATGTCTCATAAAATTTTGTGTTAATAAATACTACTTCTACTGACTACAAAAAACATGTTACTTCATTTTCCCATATGGTACCTATCAAAATTACCTCACATGAACATGTCTTATCTTGTTGGTAGATTATTTTCCATAATGTAGTCTTAAGTCTTGTATTCTGATGGAACCCCTTTTTTACAGTGAATTCATAAATGTATCTAGTTCTATTATATATTTTTAAATTACATTATCTTAAAAAATTATTAAAAAAATTATTCAATACTATAATGATATCTCTTTAACATCACTATTATATTTTCAAAAATGTTATTTATATTTTAAAAATATTTTATCTTTCACATTTCTTTATATATCATGTAATTTTTTGTCTTAGTTAAACAACCAACATGAATGATGTTATATTATAAATATAATTTCTTACATTAAGAAGTACCATGATATTAATATATGTAATGTATGATACTATGTTTTAACATTTGTAATCAATATGGTTCTAAAATGGCGAGATTAAAGTTATTAGTCGTTATAATATATATTTTTTATTATCATTAAATGAATAAAAACATGTTTATCATATATTTCATTATTATAGAAAAATATCCTAAATTATATTAAATTAACTAGGTTAAATATAAATCATTTTACCCCATTGATTTTTATATATTTAATAGTCTTGAAAAAATGAATTTGATATAAATGAATGAAAATATACATCACCATGGAGAAGAATTCAAAAAACATTAAAAACCACAAATATCTAATTATAAATATTTATATAACTAATATATATATATATATATTATATTTATATAAATTAAAATTATTGAAATAATTTTCTTTTATAATGAATCAATATATTTATTTTTAATATATATGTGTTTTATGTGATTTCAATATAGTCAGGATTAAATGTATGGGTTTCATTTTTTAGTTCCCTTTTTATTGAGATATTCCCTATAATCAATTTTTTTTTCATTTTTTGGTGTATGTACTACACCCTGATTTCATTTAGCACAAATTTAATGAAATTAAATTGTTTTTGAAATCCATAATTTTTTATCTATTCTAAACTCTTTTGATTCAATAAATACAAAATTTGTAAGGGTTTCATTTCAAATATCACATTGAAATTGATAATATCTATGTCAAAATTCACACTAGGTGATATTATATAATATTTTAATATTAAAACTAAACTACATGATTCTCTTATTATTATATTGTTGGTTTATGTTATGTATAGAATTTATCAATACAATGATTTAAAATTAACCTGAAATTATTGTTATATATTTGACAATAAATTTATCTACATTTTAGTTGTTGTTATTATTATTTCATTTTCATGATTTCTGCATTTTTTTCCTTTTCTTTATACCATATTATATTATTTATAATATAAAATTAACATTATATTTAGTTTTCAAAAAATTTCATCACAAAAAAGTTTCCACATCCTACTTAACATTTTCTACTTGAAAATGTCTTCCCAATATTTTCTTTTAATGTTAACTATAATGATTATTTCCTTATATTTATAATTATATAATGTAATTTTATTTATTTTATCATAATATTTCAGGAAATATATATTTTTTAATAAATATTTTTAAAATAATATTTATCCATAATGAAAATTATATTTCATAACATATTATAGGACAATATATATTATTCATCTAATATATTTTTAATATATTTCAACATTATATAATGTAAATTATATTTGACTAATGGTTGTTAATAATTAAATAAGGCAATTTTTTTCTTGGGTTGATTTATATTTTTATTTATGAATATTTCCATGAAAATAAGTTATTTTTAAAGGATTATTTAAACTATAGTGGACTTATAAACACGGTCATTTTCATGTGGATTAAATATGTATATTTTTTTCTTTGATGGGTGGGACCAAATTAATATTCATGAATAGTAAATTTGGTGATCTGAATATCTCATTATGTGATATTAAAGATAATGTGGAATAAATAGAAGCTATTATGTTATAGGAATCTTAAAAGTATGTAATAATCCTCATAATAGTGATCTACGTAACATGGAATGGTTTATATATATATATTTTGCGATGTATTTCAATTTCATTAAATATTTAAATGTTATAATTTCGTGGATCATGATTAATGACTCATGTTTCCATGTTCTTACCACATATTTTAGACGCTATAAAATACATACTATATTCTATAACATTTACCAAACAGTGCACCCAATATAAGAAAAGAACAACTCATTATGAAGATATTAATATCAAATCATTAATAAACACTACTATTTTAAACAATTTAATATTATTACAATTAGAGAGTCAATAATTATTATATGAAAATATTGAATAATAATATTTTTTAATTTTTTTTAAATATTCTATATTTTATTTTCACAAATATAAATTTACAAATTTTTGATTTATAAGATATTGATGAATTAATTTTTTTAACTCCTCAAAATAATATTATCGTATAATATATTTAAGATATTTTTCAGTAAAAAATTATTGTAATTCTAAATAAATAATTATTTTATCAATGTCATCACTTTTTGAAATATATAGGATGTTTTGAATTATTTTCTTAGGATATTTAATATTATAAAATTTAATAATTATATTTTAAAATAAAATTTATTATTTATAGTCAAATTCTAAAAACTTTTAAAATTTATGTAACATTTTTATTAAAATTTTCTTCAAAAAGTTTGTTTCATTTATTATAACATGAAAAACTACAAGTTTTTTAATTTTATTTATTATTAAATTAAAAATTATTGAAATAAATTAATTATTTTAAATTCATTAGAACCAATGTAATTTATAATTATATCCTAATCATAAACTGACTTCCATGCAACTAATTTTTTCCAAAATATAGTTATTACATGTTTCATGTGCTAACGTTGACATACATATTTATAAACATGAAACACTATTTTGAAAAAAAAATTTATATTTAAGATAAAATTTTAAAAATAATTAAATATTTATTAATTCTTTTTTAGGTATAAACATTCAATTATAAAAATTAATTAAAATTTCCCTGATAGTGATAACAATATTATTTTTAAAATATTTTTTTATATCAAAAAATTATATCTAATTAATTAGTTAGAAATAAATTAAACATTAAATCATATTTTATTTATAATAATATAAATGAATATATTTAAGTATATTTATTTAGTAATAAGAAATACATATTACTAATAATATATAAAGTTAAAATTACATGTTTACACTTAAATTGTTTTTAACTTGTTATATATTTCTATTTTAATGATAGTTTAATAATAAATATAATTTTAGTTTAATTAAATTGATGAAAAATAAAGCCCCATTAAACCCAAATATTTTTATATGATTAATGGTATTTGTTTTAAAAAATAAAATGACATAGATAAAAACTATCTACCTTTTTTAAAGTAAAAATATTAAAATGTAAAAAATACAACGAAAAATAATGTATAAAAGATTATATCATGTGTGGAAAGACATTTTTTTTGTAAATAAATCCTCACACAACTAAAATTAAATAATTTTGATACTATTTAACCATTGAAATTGTGATAATGTCATGGAATTATTGAAATATAAGGAGGGTATCCAAAAAAATTCGTTCCATATATTATGAAGGGGATCATGGAAAACTATTCAAAAAAATGAACACTATTTATAACTATTCGTTAACAATATTCTATTTTACCCACCATTTATTCATATCTTAAAACCATACTCCCATGGTAACTCATTTTTATCCTAATAAATTTTTATTTTAAGAGATCCTCTATGGGAGAAACCAAGTATTTAATATAGCTATTACCACCGTTATATAATTATTTTTTATAATAATCTAAACATATTATCTACATACAATTATGATACCATTAATATCATTAGTATGATGAAATGTTTTTATATTTATTTTTTACCCCTTATTAATTATAATCCTCATAAAGAAATTTACCATGATTAGTTCGTTCAGTGTTCTACCACCTCTATGAAACGACAAACAATATTTTTTTCATCACCAAATTTCATATATGGTTATAATGGAGATAATTATTATTTAATATGATATATATTTAATCATGATCTATAGATTTCATTTTCATATACACCATCACAGCCTAAAAATTAATGTGGAAAGATAATGAAAATTTTTCGAACGTGATGAATAACACATCAATGATGAGATTTTTTATTTCATCATTTATATTTTCATACATTATCTAAAAAACAACAAAAAAATTATGATAAAAAATACAAAATACCATTTTTATTATGTTATAATGATATTATGTTAAATGGTAGTTATACTTATTAATAGTGTCCAATGGACGAAAATCATATACATATATGGGTTTTTTAATTCAAAAAATGAGAAATATACTTTAAAATATGAATATTAATTACTATCAAAAAATTAAAAAATATCATTATAAAAAATTGATAAAATAATAATTAGTATATAGTTATATAATTTTATATTAATTATTTTACTTATTATTATTGAAACGTTTTTTTCAGTAAAATTAATGAAATTAGTATTCATGTATTTATTTTTTACAAAACTTAATCAAACCACCTATAAAAATAAATAAGAACATTTTATAAATATTTACTATAAATTATAGAGTCTAAAATGTTATTTCAATAATTTACATGGAATACAATTAGGTGTAATGAGATCAAATTCATTAAAAATATGAAAAATAGAAATATTTATGAAAATTAATGATCATAATATGATATTACCTATTAATGTTATCATGATAATGAAATATAATAAATATTATAAATTGGTAATATTTAGTAGTAATGTTCAAAAATAAGTTAATATGTCAGATATAGTTTCATTATAGGATGACATATTTTGATTAATTATTAATGGGAATAATAGTACACTATTTAAATTTTTATCATTATTATATTGTATTTCAAGATATTCAATATTATTTAATTGATATTCCTCTCTAGAGGTTTTTATTCCAATGTTAAAAAGGATGTTTGAGGATTTTAGAGATTAGAATATTTTACTTGTGTCAAAATAACTCGTATATGGATATATTCATAAAATATTTATTGATTTATAATATGATGTTGTTATTTCTAATATACACCTAATATTATAGGGAAATTAAATTTCATACCAATGTATTTTTCAGTAATGATTATATTGTTTCATTAGAACAAATTTTGTTATGAATAATATCAATTATTTTATTGTAATTTTAATTCATATTAATGGGTTTACTTACCACTAATATTATACCTTACCTAATGAATTCTCAATTATTTTGATATCATGTTATCAATTTTTCTATAAATTTATTTTAATATAAAGGTTTTATTATAATTTTATTAATTTTATTTTTAAAATAAATTTTACATTTTATTTTAATTTTTTTTTATAAATTTAGTATATAGAAATTTTATTATGCACTAATTAATATATTTTCATAATATTTATGACATTTTTAATTTCATAGTAACAAAAAATATTATTAATGGTTAATGTTTTCCATTTATTTTAAATATGTATTTTGAAAAAATATGTACTTTTCATGATTCCATTGATAAATATCCTATTTAACACTAAAAATTTATAATGGTTTTCTTCTTGTATTATTTATATTTCGTGTTTCCATTATTAAATATTCTTTTTAAATATAAATAGATTTCATGTATTTACGTTTATGTTTTATTTATTTCATATTATTTTTATTAATGAACTTTTTATGGTGTATATTTTTTAAAACTGCTTCCACATCATTAATCAAATAAATTATATATTTTTCATGTTATTATTATTAATGGATATTTTTAGATGTAAATGTTATCAAAATATTTTTAGATAATTTATTGAATATATTATTCATTTTGAATGTTAATATTTATAATAATTCTCTTAAAATAAAAATTTTTCTATATAAGTCCACCTATGACTTTTAATCAATTTTTTATTTTAAAATTACATTTAACATGAATTAATAATAATAGGGGTTTTAGAAATAACTTCATTACCATCAAAAAAAATTAATTTCAATGTAAATATATCATTGTTGTAATAAACGTTTTTGTGAAATTTTTCATATTTAATGTTATATTTGTGATCAAAGGATTTATTTTATGATATTATGTTTTTATATCGCAATACATGTTTCTATGTTTTTATTAATTTGGCTAAATTAGAGTTATTATATTCTATGATTTCTTATGTTCGTGTAATGTATTTTTTTGAAGGTTTTAGGACAACCATTATTTTTCAATATCATTATTGTGCAATGATGCTTGTTTGAATTTCATGTGTCACAACAATATATTGCTTACGTGAAATGGGGGATGTATATATATCACTAATTAATTGGGTAATGGATCATGTTTCATGAAATATAACAATTATTTTAATTCGTTTGTGAGTAGGTAGGTCCACAGAGAGTGAGTGTGATCTTGTTAATATCTTCTCACAATTTTACATCTCAATATTTTAGTAAGTCACTGTGTTCAATAATTGTGAGAGTGATGGTATTATGATCTACCAATAATTAAAAATGTTTATATGTTATATAGTAGGTACTTTCACAATGAATGTGTGTGATGGAAATAATATATTTTTTCTCTTAAATAAGTTAGTCAGATTATAGGTTCAGAAAAGAAAAATGTAGTGTCTTGAAGAACTACAGACAATTTTATATATCAATATGATAGTGAGAATATATGTTCTCAATGTATCTATGTGATGGAATTAATATCTACTTAAAATTTTACAAGTTATTAGGATATTGAGTATCTAGGTTCACAATTATAAAGAGTCATATGATTATGACTATGCCACATTTTCATGTGTTTTCATTGTGTATCCATTTTCCAGGTTTGTTACACATTTTTAATATGCTATACACTTTAATATAATGGTCACATGTATTATAAGTATTGACATTTTATTTTATGTAACATCCTTTCAATTATGGTTTCTTAATGATCTTATTGAAATATTATGTAGCACCATCACGATTTATGATTACCACCCCTTGAATATTTTGAATTTTTTTATGTAATTTAAAACTTTCTTAGATTTTATATAATTATTATGATCTAATATATTATGACATTTCATTTCTATTATTCAGTGATTCTGCTCATCACTTTCTTTTTTTATATCCCCCTGTTATGATGATGATACAGTCATGTGAGATTTACCTAAAAGTTATAAAGGGAAACAATTATAGATATTGTTTTTTGTGTGTTGTTAAATAAGTTATATATATATATATAAACTAATGTGGGAAAAAAAATTTGTCCTTGGGTTGTGCTCTTTTTCTGATATATTATTTAAATGATCTAATAAATTTATGATTTATTATATGTTAATACCTTGTTTCTTTATTTACTATTATCGGAGGGTATAGATATTTTTGAGATTACTTTAAATATTTTTGGTGATTTATTATGATTCCTTCTTTGTTAGGGTTATATTAACATAGTAAAACCACTATATTTGAGCATTAGTCTAGATTTATATTAAAAAATATTTATAATGTAATGAGTAAGTGTTTTTACTATAAATACATCTATACCAAGATACATCAAAGTGGATGTGAATGTGGCATAGATGTACTAAGGTGCAATCAACACTAATAAGGATGGTTTTTCATTTACCTGATCATCCCCCAAATGCAAGATGAGTTGATGTAAGACCATATACATTTATAGATACTCCCAATGGATATTCCTTGGTTTATCGTATTGTCTTATTGAATCACAAAAAATGAGTTATTTCCTTATTAGTTTTATGAGAGTAATATATATCAATATAAATTAACCATGGTGGATCAAGGAATATTATATTAATAATTTTTGATGAAATTTATTAAATGAATGTTCCATAGGAATAAAGAAAGGTTTCACTAGATAATTCTTATAACGATTGATGTTACATATTTATGTACTATAATTCATTTGGATATTATCCTATTTTTTTGTATTTTGTTAATTAAAGAACAATGAAATGAATATTTTAATGTCATGTCCCTATGAAATACTAGGAAGAATATTTTATATATATATTTATTTATTATTTCTTGCGATAGCGAATAAGATGTCTTATTTGATGTTATATGATCAGTTTCTTGTGGATATTTAGATTCTATAAAAAGTAAATGATAAGTAAAATTATGTGTAAACAATTTATTTAATGGTGTAGAATGTAAGGAACTGATATTTAGGCTCTATTAGTATAAATACTATGTTCTATACATTGATCAACATAGTACACCTTATATTAAGAAACAAAAATATTAATAATATTTTGATAACATATCTACATTAAACAGTAACATTAAAACCATTAATAGTTATTTCATTTTGAATTTAAATATTAATAGTATCCAATCATAGAGATGATATTTTTAATAAATGTTGTTTTATTTATATTATATATTTTATTAAAATAATTAATATTTAAAAATATTTGGAATAAAAGTTAATAAAAATATTATTTATTAATTCTTAATAATAAAAATGACTTATGATAAAATATTGAAATTTTAAAAAATAATTTATATTTATTTTAAAATTAAACAAATAACAAATTCATTAATAATACAAATTTTATAAATATATTCATTTTTTTGAAAATAATTTATATATATTTTTATAATATAAAGTATAATAAATCAATTTAATTTTCTATATTAAAATTATATACTCATTATCATGATATATAATACTTTATATCGTTTTAATGAAAACAGATCAATTATTTTCATTATTTAATTTTGATATGAAAAATGAATTATTATTATTATTATTTTATTTTTAAATTTATAATATTTTAATGTTAATATCTATTTAAAATTAATTATAATTAAACTAATTGATAATTCTGTCTTAATAATTAATGATTATTTATTAATATAAATTTTTTATAAAATAAAATTTTAACGTATTTGGTTTCGAAATGTTAAAATTAAATTCCACACTCATAAATAATTAATTTTTTGAAATATTTCAAATATTTGAGGTAATAAATTAAGTATTATTTAATATTTTCATTTTAGTTATTTGTTATAATTTTCATATTATTATGAATAATGCAACTTACCAGGATAATGTTGAAAATATATATTCAAAATTATGTTTTATTAATATCATTGTTTTTATATTGAATCAATTAAATTTTACATCATTGAATGAAGAATATATTATTTTTTATAAAATATTAAATAAATAAATTAACTCTTATTGTTCAACTAGCCAAATTTGATTAACAAAAAATGTATCCCAAGAATTTATGCTATAGAGGTGAGTTGAAATGAAACAACCTAGAAGGCCTAGGCATAACAAAGAGAAGCAAAAATATCATAAAAAAATATAGAATAAAAATATAAAAATGATATATTCAATGTAAACCTAGTTAAATAAACTATAATGAAACAGTGATGTGATTAAAAATATCCACAATGTGACAATATTTCAACACCATATAATACTAGTCTGAAGATGAAAATGGCCAAGAGAAGTCGATGAACTACATGACTCTCAAAACATTACATGTGTCCTGTAATACAACATAAAAAAACACCCAATAGAAAACTATAGTGTATTGATAAATCATATTAATCAGGTTAATATATCTAAAATCGAGTCTTGTTATAGTCTATCGATATCAAAAACCTTTTATGGAATTAGATACACTAAAATAATAGGTTAATTTCTCAAAGCACCCAAGGTTCCCAATGTGATTTTCATATGAAAACCATGTGAAAACCATGCTCAAATTTTATAAAACTATTTTCATACTAAATACATACCTCTTTCAAGATTGATAATTTTATTACAAGAAAATCATCCTTTAAGGACGTTTATCAAATCATATTGTGCAAGGAAGACTATTTTAATGAAACCCCAATTTAAAAACATGAGTCATTTTAAAAAAGGAAACTATTATATCATATAAATGTATCAAATAAAATAATACAATGTAATTGATAAGACCATCATAAAATTCAATAATTTAAATAATTATATATAAACTCTTATATCAATAACAGATAAAAATTCAAATGAATTGATCGCAAAAATACTATGGTTGAACATGATCAATAAGGAGAAATACAGTATTTGGAAAACATTATTTGTCCCACTTGTATATGTATGATCCCTGATTCTTATTTTCAGGTACGATTTTCTTCGATTCCTTTTCCTTGAGTTATTTTTGACGAAATAAGGGCAGACTATGAAAATTTTTCATTTTAGTAGAACATACCATGCCATCTTATATAAATATCGTGTCGTATGGGGGTGTAGGATATGGATACAAGGTGTGTGATCATTTTGGAATATGAGTTAAGATAAAGCCACTACACGTAGTGTACGTCATGATACACACCATGTAGTCATGTTGATAGGTTGGTGAGGGGCGCGTAAAGTATGTCAACAAAATTATGAAAAGTAAAACAATATGCACACCGTGATTATGGAATTACATGGCATGTACATCTACTTTTTGGAAAAAATGGGTAATAGCCTTGTTCGTTCATCTTTACGATAGAGGATCTACCATGTGAAGAACAAGAACTTCCAATAGTTCCTTCTCCTCCCATTTCATCATCTGGAACCTGATTCGAAGGTCGTCAATATCATTGGGGTCTTTTCGGTAAGAGATTCTTTCTTCTAGAGTTGATCTTCTAGATTTATGTTCATAAGGAGGTTATTTATGGTTTATTGGGATCTCCTTTTTCATAGATATACTCTATTAATGTTCAATTCAAGGGCTGGAATCAGTATTTATCTAATGTATTGAATTGAGATAGGTGGTCGTCTTCCATTTCCTAAATGTTGAGTTGAATATATTTTGAAAAATTCCACGATCTCATTTTAGATTGTTTAGGGTTTCTTGAATTGGACCGTGTTAATACCTAATTATGTTTTAGTAATTGATTATATCTAACTTAAGCATGTTATTTCTAGTTGATTGATGTAGGGACGCCCATGGTTGTGTTTCCATTGGATAGCTATTTGTTCAAGAATGTAGTTGAGTCTTGTATTGTTTTTCCCAATTGGATTTGATAAAAATGTATTTTTGGTTATATGAATTTCCCATGTATGATATTTATTTTAATTTCATGTGATATTTTAATTAACACAATATTTTTTTTGAAATGGAATGATTAAAGGAGGTAATTAGAAATGGGAGATTCATAGTCTCAGTTAAAAGACAAGGTTGGGCTCAGGAAACTAATTTTACATTGTTTACTATGGGTGAACCATTGTCTCTGTTAAAAGACAATGGATGGTCTCAGGAGGTTAGTTACATGAAGGCTGTGAGTGAGATATAGTCATGTTGGTTAAGCTCACTAAACCCTCTTTAAAAATGTCTAGTGAACCTTGATTCTATTGAGGGATGCCTTAGATAGTCTCAATTGGAAAATGTTGAAATGATGATATATCTGGTTTGACCCTGACTATTTATTTATTCCTGTGGTAGTGTCTTCATTGTGCATGTGGGTGAGATGTTGATGAAATAATTAATGAAATGGAATTACTTATGACATGCTTGTGAACCCATCACACGAGCATGGATTCTATCTTCACATCTACTTATCTAGATGGTGTTCTAAGACATCTGTTGTGTTTACTTCTATATGGGGGCTTGGTAGGCTATGTAAGGATCCTAATATAGTTATATATATATATATATATATATGAAATTGAACTGCTAGTGAATGTGAATCGAATAATTGTATAATAAGGCTAAATGGATATTATATTATTGATAACTTCCTAGTAACGATTTTCCTTTTTTCTATAGTTTAATATATTCACTGATAGTCAGTCACAGATCATTGGTTTTCTCCTACTAGGATTAATTTTAAACAAATTTATTGTGTAATGTTGTGGGGCCAAATTGATCATATTCTTGCATGTGTATGTCAGAGAATGGCCCCCTATACAGCTACATGGTTGTTGCCTACGAGTGGGAAATAATGGAGCCGAGACAAGGATTGTGATGCTACCAAAATTCATTTTCTTTTATCGTACATTGGTATTGTATTGTACTTGATTATAATATATCATGTTTTTTTTGTTTCCTTAGAACATGTGACAAGATTCATCATTTTGATACTATATGCCTATTTGTTAACTTTATCTTCTAGACTTCAGTTGATTACTTCGGATTCATGATGTTTATTTATTTTGGTATTTCATATTAATTTTATGATGTTTTACAAGCTGTCAATGAGGGAATTGTTTACCCACTATCACACCTTAGTCCATTGCTACTAGTTAGTAGCCTCTAGAATTTGGGGAAATGCACTGGGGGCTATGTGGCCAACCCATTATAGGGCACCATTTAGTGGCATCTAGATCTGGGACCTTAAAAAGAAGTGCTAGTGGATTTTTATTTTCTACTTTGTCTTATTATTTGGAGATTATATAGAGGGATATGAAGTAATAGGTATTTGGTAAATAGGTGTTTCTTTGGAGTAACTACCCTATATATAGGAAAAATTCTAATTTTCTAGAATTGACTTGTGTTCTTTAGATTTTGAGTTATTATAGTTGATTCGATTTCACCATTGGGTGACACACATGATTTATGATATTACTACTGATGCAATTATTTGTTATATTTTAGTTTCTACCCAATGAGATGAGGGTGTTCCATCTCATGCATCATATAGTCACTTGATAGAATTACATTCCATTTATTATAACATTATATCTTTGATGTACTGGTTATCACATACTGTTGTGATTGATTATGTGATAGCTAATCATGTTTTGGTGATAGGTGTATTGGTATGTGCTATGTTTTGGATCAAATGGACACCAATAATTGGTTCATGAGGTTTATGGGCCCTCTTGGACCAGATTTTGGCAGATAATGATTCAATATTTATTTATAATTTCACTATGATATGTTCTTCGTGGGTTCTAAAGATTGATTGGTGTGGAGTATGGGACTTCAAGGATCAAAATTTGGCATCTAGCTGGGTGAATTTCCTTAAAAAGATGGGGTTTATTGGAAATTTAGAGTTTCAGTCTTGAACAAACTAGTATACATGGTATGTAGTCTAGCCTTACACAATGTGTGTTCTTCCTATTCAGGGAAGAATGTGTTCCTTAATATAAGAAGAACATGTTGAGTACCATATGCACAAGATGTGTAGTAACTAACAATGTAAATAGTCATGTGATTGGAAAGACGAGCTGGGGAGTTTGGATATGAACATGACATGTACCATGTGTACACACTGTATATCCCTTGACCGTGTATCCTATCGTGTGGGAATAGAACATGGGTTATCGAGTTGTGTGCATGACACACAATGTTATGGGAGAACACACCATGTGAAAGCAGACCATGTATCTGACTGTGTGACTAATGCCATTAGTGGATAAAAACATAGTTTTACATGCGTGTCGTCTGACTATGGAAGAACAATGTTGATCTAGCTATGTACAAGGGATTAAAATTCATGTACACATCATGTCTTAGGAGGAACACGACATGTGTGAGGTGTGTTACATGACATTGTTAGAAAGAATTACACGCCCATGTAAATACCTAAGATAACACACTGTGTACAGGGTTATACATGTGCTGTACCCATATTTTGGAAAACATGAATGATTTACTTTACATTTTCTGTTCTTTCACTTCTGAGTAACAACATAATTTTTCAATAAGTTAGTACTAAGGCATGGGTGTTGAAATTTTTAGATTCATTCCCCCACCACTACCAAAAGATATACGATAAGTGTGTGACAATTAGCATAGACTAGAAATGGTGGGACATGGGATACTAATGGATCATCCAGTTGTGCCAACTAGGGAACAAGCTATTATACTAGACACTGGTGCAACCACAATGTTCTGAGAAGGTTTTGTGTGGTTCATGGGGACCTTCTAGGGAGCACCACATGATGCCACATTTCTGGTAGAGTTGATGTGTATATTAAAACTATATTATACACCTACTTTTTAAAGTTATGGTTGAACCGAGGCTGCATAATCATGGCTAGAATCAGTGTTGACTATCTTCGATCATCTAGAGTCTCCTCTAGAATGAAGGATAAAGATGAAGAACAATATGATACATTATTCTTCAAAGATATATTGGGATGTTATCAATCAGGAAGGGAATCATTATGATATGACATGGGAAGAATTTTATGTGTCTTTATTTGATTACTATTTTTCTGATACGTTGAGGGCATATTCATCCCAAGAGATCATTCCCCTTGAGTAGAACACACTTTCAATTATGGATTATTCTTCCTATTTTATAGAGCTTATGATATTCTCACCAATTATATTAGGTGAAGCCGTATCTAAATCTCGACAATTAGAGGAATGTCTTAGGTTTTAAATTTGATCATATGTGAATGTATTTAGGTTGCCTTAAATCCCTTCTATTTTGAATGATGTCCTGATTTCTGAGTACAACCTATAGGAATCTAGGGGTTCAGCAATGGAAATTTGACCCTGAGATATGGTACTATCAAAATATGAAGAAAGAAGCATCATATGTAGTTTTCTCATGGGGATATGAGAGTTTATAACTTAACCTTAGTTAGATAGGTGATGTTCTTCTACTGAGGAAGGATCAGGAATACTATACCTATGTTCCCAAAGGACCCAGCTGAGTGCAGAGATTTCATAAATATGGGCCATCTATGACATTTCTATAGGATGTTTATAGTAGTGGCTAGTCAGAGAGGATCTGTAAAGACACCAATTATAGGAGCAGCGTCAGTATCTTCTCAGCTATCTAGAAACTGGAATACGTTTGGACTTTCTTTCCAATGTGTTGGGCATGGTCATGGTAGCAAGACCCTAGGATCTCAGCGACAGTAGGGCGGGTCAGTTAATGGTTTCCATGTAGTGTCTCAGTGCCGTAGAACAAATTAGAATTATATAGTCCCATAGGCCCAATAAGAGCAGGATCCCAGATTTCAACTATCATAAGAACTATTATATTGACCTTTGTATTATTTTCTAAATATTTTGATATATAACGACCACATAGTTTTATATTTTCCACTATTGTAGATATCCGTGGGCACTATATTTTTATTTATTTTGATGTGATGACAATAGAAACTTAGTTATAAATCATAATGACAGGTGTGCTTCAATGGATGGAGTTCCCCTTGAGCTTAGTTGGTGTCACATTCTATAGAACCTTTATGTCTTAGAGATTGTGAGATTTGATGTCTTTCTCACAATGAACTAGTTTGTCTCCTTTTGATCCATTTTTTATTGATATCGTCATTGGGTGATTTTCACATCCCCGGGGGCAGAGAGATCAACATAAGGGTGAATGGGATGTAATGGTGGTAGATGATGGACCTGAGCATCATTGGATGGGTAGGATGATAGTCTGGATTATGAGTTATATCTGGATGATTAGGGAACATGTTTAGAAAATTTCCCTCCAATGGTTGGTCATTTTTTAGACAACTTTCCTAATTAACGTTCATTATAAACTATAATCAAAGTGTTGGAGTTTGATATGGAGTTAGTGATAGGATCTGCACCAGTATCCATTCCTCCATATAGGTTGGCTATGACGGAGTTTAAAGAGTTTAAGAGGCAGTTCGAGGATTTGGAAGCTAATTTTTTTATATGAACATGACCTTCTCCTTCAGGTTCATCCGTCATTATTGTGGAAAAGGGGGGTGGAAAACATAGTCTATGTGTGAACTATCAGATGCCGAATCAAATGATAGATAAAAACCGATATCACATTCCATGGATAGATGACCATTTTTATCAACATTGAGGATCTTGAGTATTCTCAATGATGGATCTATGGTCAGTATATCACCAGGTACATGTTTATGTGGTGGACATACCTACGATAGCCTTTCATAGAATTTATGTTGTCAATGAGTACATGGTTAGGCCTTTTGGTCTCATAGACTAACCATCAGTTTTCATAGTGTGGATGAACCGAGTGGTCCATCATTATATTGATTATTTTGTGGTGATTATCGTGAATGATATCTTGGAGTATTCTCACAATCTTTTTGACCATGATAGACACATTGTGATCATTTTGAATACACTAGGTTTTCATCCATTATTTGATAATCTTGGAAAAATCCACTTATGGATGTATCATATTCACTTCCTGGGTCACATCATTTCAGAGACAAGACTATTAGTAGACCCATCGAAGGTGAAAGCAGTAGTTTTCTGGGAGCATAAGAAGAAAATTTTTTTAAGTATGAATTTTCTTGGGGCTATCGGGCTACTACGTGGATTTTGTATAGGAAATCACATGCTTAGAATCACATATTATAGACCTAAATAAGAAAGTTGTGATGTTTGATTGGTCATATTCTTATGACACAACCTTTTAGTAATTGAATCGATGTTTGACTTCAGCATTGATATTCGTATTTTCAATGCTGGGAAATAGTTACAGTGTATATTTTGATGCATCATGTATTGGTATGGGAGCAGTTCTTATGGAGGGGATCATGTTTTTGTATAGGGGTCTTGACATTTGAGGCCACATGAGATGAATTTCCTGATGCATGATCTCGACCTCACTATTGTTGTTCACGGTTTTCAATATTGGAGGAATTATTTTTTGAGAGATTATTTTGTTGGGTACAAAGACCAGAAATGTCTCAAATATATCACTAATCAGCATGATTTGAATTTAAGATAAATTTTTTTGGGGGAATACCATCAGTATTTTGGTTAAGAACTTTCTTATACACCTGGAAAAGGCAATGTAGTGGCTGACGCACTAGGAATGAGTACTCTGATACAGGCAGTGTATGAGGCCAGTGGTGAGAGGAAGCTTGTGGCCATTTTCTTTGACATACATTTAGAGGTGCATCAATGTTAGGTTAAAACATTTCTTTCATCATTGAATGTTAAATATACCCTAATGGACAAATTGAGGATGTGGAAACTATTTGATTCAGAAGGCCTTATTCTACAAGAGAGTGTTGTCGTTGAGGACACTCCTTCTGGAAGGATGATAGGCAAGGAATAGGTTCTATGTATCTATCGACTTGTTTTGGTTCTAGGGGGTATAAGAAATGAGATAATGTTTGAGTTTCATGATTCTTCTTGGGTAGTTAATTCAGAAGACACCATGATGAACAGTGACATTCACTGTCAGTACTGGTGGACAAGTATGAAGTGAGAAGTACCTAGTTTTTCAATGAGAGTTTCCATGTATAAGCATTTGAATGCGGTGAATCTGTGGAATCATTGAATTTTTGAGGCGTAACCTTTTCTAGAGTGGAAATGGATTTATGTCGTGATGGATTTTATGAAAGGTTTATTGAGGTATCATATTAGCAACTATTTCATGTGGGTAATAGTTTAAAGGATTACAATGGTCACTCAAATATTGTCGATCAAGGATACCATTGGTTTTGATGATCTCAGAATGACGAATATCTGAGAGGTGGTACAACATCATAGAGTCCCTTAATTTATTATTTCAGATAGGGAATCCTACTTTACACCTCATTTCTGGAAGATTGGTTAGATGGAACTGGGTACGCAGGTGCTTCTGAGCATAGCATACCAATTTCAGACTGATGCCCAATTAGATCATACGATACATGTTCTAGAGAAAATGTTGTTGTCATGCATCCAAGACATTGGTTGATCTTGGGATAAGCATATACCCCCAATAGAGTTCAACTATTATAATAGATTCCACTATACTATTCATATGGCTCCATATGATGATTTTTATGGTAGGCTATGATGATCACCCCTATGATGGATGGTGGTAGGACATGCAGTTATGTTGGAACCTCATCTTGTCTAGGAGACTACTGAGTAGGTTCGCATGATTCATAGATGGATTGTCACTACACAGTCTCATCAGAAATCTTATGTCGATCCCCATAGATGAACACTGGTGTCTGAGGTCGGGGATCACATTTTCCTACATGTCACAATGTGATTGGGACATAAGAGTATCAGGATATTGGTTATGCTTTCTTTGAGATATGTCGACTGTTTGAGATTCTGGAAGGATTCTGTTTGGTTGCCTATCAATTACAATTTCGCCTATGGTACTAAGGCTTGAATGATGACGTCTAGGACCTTTATCTGTACCACAATCACTTAGACTATGAATGATGAACATTATTTTGATGCATCTTCTGAGGATCATCCTATTTGTATATTTAATAAGAGCAAGAAGGTTCTCTGAGGCTGGTCAGATCCTCTCGCATGGGTGCCATGGCACCATGATTGAGTGCAAGATGAGACATGGGAGAGGATGGATGATGTACTTGTTCATTGGATGAAGATACTCTCAGATATTCCACCTCCACCCTTCGAAGGAATATTTGGTGATGAATTTCTTTTTGTAGTATTTTTGTAATAAAATATTTCATATTTTGGGTTAAAATCTTCATCTATTCCTTTTTCTTGAGATATTTTTGAGAAAACAATGGGAGAATGGGAAAATGTTTGTTATAGGAGAACACGTTGTATAATCTTATATACACGCCATGTAGTATGTCCATGTAGGATAGTGATACATTGTATGGGATAATGTTGGCATAGGGGAGAAGAAAAATCAACTTAACATCATATACTTCCTGATACATGTTTTGTAATCATGTCGTTTGGTCAAAGTGAGATGTGTAAAGTAAGTCAGAGAAATTATGAATAGTAAAATTATATTCACGCCATATACATCTAATTTCAGGATTAAAAATGGTATTAGACATATTATTTCCTCTTCTGGATAGAGAAGCTACTTGGTTAAGAACAAGGATCACCAAGAATACCTTCTCCCACCGTTTTGTTTTTTGGAACCCGATGTGAAAACCGTCAATCTCGATAGTATCCTCTTGGTATGAGCATCCTAATTTTAGAGGTGTTATTCCTAAATTTTGTTAATAAGGATGTTATTTAGGGTTGAATGTTTTCACATTTTTTTATATCTATGTTTTTCTAGCACGATTCAAGGGTTAACATCAGAGAATATCGATTTTACGACATCGGGGTACGTGGTCTCATGCCTTTCGCTAAATGTTGAGCTGAATAAATGTTCCTAAATGACATGACCCTATTTAAGAGTGTTACATGGTTATTTAATTGGACCATTTTGATACCTCATCATGATTAAGTAATTTATTAAATTAAATTGAAGAGTGTTATTACTGGTGGATTGATCTGAGGACACCCATGGGTGTGTTTCTCTTATATAGCCTTTTGGTCAAGAATACTTTTAAGGGTTGTATTGTTTTTCATAGATGGGGTTCATAAAAATGTTTTATTGGTTATATGAAATTCCCATGTGAGGTTTTTATTTTAATACCATGTGATAGATTAATTAAAATGAGTTTCTTTGACATGGAATTTTTAAAAGAGGTAATTAGAAATGTGAAATCCATAGTCTCTATTAAAAGACAAGATCGGTCTGATGTGACTAATTACACTATGTTTACCTTGGGTTAACTGTTGTCTTGGTTGAAATATAATGGGAAAACACAAGATATTAATTACGTTATTTCTATAAGAAAGCCATATTCATGGTGTTTGGTCTCAATGAATCATATTTATAATTTTCGATCAATCCATGAATCTATTGGGGGATACATAGGATGAGCTCTACTGAAAAATGCTGAAATGTTGAGATATCAGGTTTGAGACTAACTATTTATTTATGCTTCCAGGAGAGTTTTATTTATTCCTATGGTTGATATGCAAAAATGATAATTAATTAAACGGAATGACTTATGACGTATCTTCCAAGCCAAAGAACCATCAGGGATTCAATCTTCACTTCTACTTATCTAGATGGTCATCTGAGACATCTATTTTGTTTACATCTATACGGTGTATTTGTAGGATATGGACGAATATCAAGATAGTTATATATGAAATAAATTGAATTTCTAATGAATGTGAATAGAAAAGATGGATACTAAGGCTAGATGGATAGTTTACTGTTGAGAACACCCGAGTTTCTGTATTAATTTTTTCAGTTGTTGAAAATATTCAATGATAGTTAGGTATAAATCTTTGGTGGTTTCCTATTGGGATGTATTTATCAGACCCTATTTGAGGGATGTTGTAGGCAAAAATAGACTATATTTTTATAAGTTTAGGTAAGTGAAAGGCCCCTTATACAAGTACTTGACTGCTTCCTAGGAGCAGGAGAGCATGGGACCAATCCAATACTTGTGATACTGTTGATATTCTTTTTATTTTACCGTAATTTGATATTTTATTTTATGAGATTTTATTGTATCCCATTTTTGTTTTTTCAGAGAACATTTGACATGCTTCATCATTTTGGTACTATATGCCTCATGTTTAAATTATTCTACCAATCTATAGTTGTTTACATCAGAAGAATATTTTTTATGGCTTCATCTATTTTTTATTATTTATTTCGCCAGGATTCACTATACCAATCAGGGGATAGTTTCCCCACAATAGCTCTTTAGTCCCTCACTGATATTCGGTATCCACTACTGTTTGTGGAAATGGATTTTAGATAATGCGGCCAACTAGGTACGGGAAACTATTTAGTGGCATTCGGATTCGGGACATTACAATATATGAGAAGAGGATGGTAACAAATTTATTAATGGTGGGTAAGATTATTTATATGTATTCTATAAAAATATAAGACCACTATTGAACATTAAACTCCAAAACTAAGGACGGTAACCCACATCATAGAGTCACACACCACTAAATAATGTGGTTAATAATTTAAGGATTATAGTAAATTTTGAGAGACTATTATACAAGTTATCTAGTCAAAAGGTATATATTATTTTATTTACATAGAAATGGGAAATTGTGAAACAAAATAGACCATGCAAAAAATGTCAAAAAACAAAAATTAACACTACTCAATATAAGACATTTATGCCATATAGATACTGAATTTATAAGAAAATAATCTAAAATTCCCATATGCGATGTGGGTGATAAATTTTATAGAACCAAAAAAAATCCATGTGAAGACCCTTACATCGTAGACACCCTCTTAACAAAATAGTGATCAAAATTCCTTCACCATTACAAAAATCCACATCAAATAAATGCTAAATATGGATGAATCTCCAAAATCAATCAATTTACACATCCATGTTTCCCATGGCTTAGAGAAAATATAAACTACACCACATATCCCTTCTATTTAATAGTCTAATATAGAAATATATGATCCTAAATAAACCATGGAACGAGAATTAAATAATATTATACACTAAAAAGATTGATAACCACCAATAAATTGGCATAAAAATCTTCCATAGTAAAATATTTTTCTCCCTAATATATTCTCATTAATCTAAAATCAAAAATAAATAAGGACACAAATTCCATACCAATGATTAAAACACCCATGTCTCATAGAAATCCCATCTACACTACAACATTAAATGAACAAGGGAAATCATTTTACCTTGGAACATGTTTTCGGGGCGATACATAATAGGAACAAGTTTCGTTTGAAAAGTGGTGTTGAGATCGAGAACAAAAAATATAATTGAATAACATAGCATGGGTTGGTGTGATACTTCCTCAAATATGAAACAAGGGACATATTTCAAATTAATGATAATATATATTGTATGTAAAATTGATACAACAAAATTCCAATAAGTCAGATGATATCAATTTGAAAAAATATCACTACCAACCTACTCTACATACGAAACTGATTTTTTCCCAAGTGAGGTGAAACAAAATGAAAAAAATGACCCCAAGTATTAAATTATAGATTCCAATAATGATTGTCTTTATATGATATTATATGATTCTGGGAAATGAACAATCTCTAACATGTCAAATAAATCTTTTTCATTATTTCCTAAGATAATAATTTGTCCAATCAAGGACCACAATCCCTATTATTCCAAAAAAATATAGATCTATAAGAATTCCCAAAAAAAATCATTAATAAGTTATATCATTATCAAATTATCATAAATGTAATTATAGGAATTTTATACTAGTGGATGTTATTTTTAATATGATCCATAAAACCAGTCAGACGTTATCAAAGTATATATGTAGGTATTTTAAAATAATTCCTTCTACCCACGAATATATCGATGATAGAATTTGGTCAATATAAATTTCGAATACATTGCCATTTCAAATATTTTCAAAAACCAATAATTAAAACCTATGATCCTATAAAAAATAATCACAGTGGGATATTTATCATGTTTAATAAACTCTCGATAAATCATGACATGGATATGTTCTACATTTTTTCATATCCTTTATAGGGATAAATGATCTTATTCATTTACTTGATAAATGATAACCAAAATTTATTCCCTCTTACTAAGAATACATGTAAAAATAATGTGTAATTCCATAGAAATATCATCACATGTCTATACCATAATTGAAAAGGGTTGTAATAAACCAATAGGACTCTGGTACACTACATTATTTTATTGTAAGAAATTTATTATGACATTGAATCTCCAATCAAACACTACATATTTAAAGCCAAAAAATGAAATCATATATCGTGAATCCTCTTGGATTTCCATTATTGAAAACACTAGAAATACCTTTTCCATCTTCCATTAATTACTACATTATACATTTAGGATCAACCCCCCTTTCTTAGAAACAAACAGTTCTAATGGAATACCAAGACTACTCAATTGAGGAGTCACATCCATTTAGGATATCATTAGAGAGCTGAAAAAATGTTTCGAAAACATTATCATGAAAACCATTATCATCAAATTATTAATCATACTTTAGTAAAGCTGTGGAAAACATAATATAATCCACCAATACTCAAATTATATTATCAGTGAAAAATCTCACCATAGACCACTCCTACACTAATTCCATTATGTATTGAGTTGGTATTTTTTTACTCAATTCATTAGTAACCACAACATATTTCCTGAGAGTATTGGAAATATAAAAATCAATGTTTGCAGGTAGTATACATTGATTCATTGATTCATGTCTATATACCTCTAAGTAAAAATATAATTAAATCTCTTATGAATATTATATACAATAATCCACCCCTTAAATGGATTGATAAGACACATATTGGGTGCATGCATAACTACTTCCAAATCAAGATCATAATAATAATAATATTTCATCTCGTGTGGGAGTAAACGAAAAGGGCCATAGGCCACCACATCCTTACCCTACATCAAGACACACCCCAATCATTGACCTAAAGTATAGTATAAAAAATTATAACCTTACCCAGATCTGTAAGATTTATAATTTTACATAAAGTCATCCTTGGAATTATTTCCTAATAATATCTCAATCATTTTTATACCACTCATAGTTTACACTCTTTTTGGTTAAAGATCTCATCATATAAGCATAATTGGAAATATATTTCCGAAAATGTATGTAGTATCCTTCCAAACCCAAGAAACACTGGATTTGAACCACATTTATAAGATTCTCCTAGAACATTACCAAAAATATATTCTCATTTTCCACTTCGAAAACTCTCAGATATAACATTTCTATGATTAATCAATTCATAGATCCAAAATTTAAAAATTGAAATATTACCAAACACGAAATATTCTATTAAGATTAGTAGGATAATATCCAAATTATCCACATGAACTTCCCCTAACAAATAGTACACCAAAATATCAACCAAGAACATAAAAAATTAAAAGTATATGAGTAGATGAAAGATCTAGTTCAATAACAATATAAACACTACAGAGATATTAGTGAGACTAACTAGAATAAATAGAAACTAGAAATTTCCATATGAGATCCTAAATAAAATCATACGTATATCCTCCACTTGTACTTTTAGATGATGGTACACTAATAAACATTGAATAATTTAAATCCAATGAAATCATCTGTGTTGATCTATTTAGTAATCAATTGTACTAAATGGACACCTTTTTGTAATGTTCACTTGATTTATATTTTAGTATCCAATGAAATTAATGGGTCCTCAATAGTTTTAATTTTATAAGAGAATGTGTGAATACAAAGGTTACATGCAAGGATTAATAAATCCTTTCACCTCATGTTCAGCAAGTTATACCTTATTTTTCTCTAACTCAGCAGGTTATTGTAGATAAGGGGTGAAAAATGGAAATTATACAAGGGTGTAAGTTAATAGTTATATCAAACTTTCAAAATAGTGTTAACAAATAAAATTCATCCATAGTGAGGTAATTGAATAATATATCCACTAATTGATGAGAAATTATCATATGAGTGTTAATGGAATCTTGGTACACCTTTGAAAATTTGAATTAAATAACTCCATCACAAGGAAAAACATGCATATTCACCTTAATATAGAATCCCACTCACATTGTAGAAGTTAACTAACTCAATGGGGTGACATAAACCAAACCAATGATTATAACATATAATTTCGATCATATATATGATTACCTAATTCATGCTAATGATCTTGTCAAGGATATCAAGACCAATCCCAAATAAATTCACAAGTATAAATCATTACCCAACTTATTGTATATTTTAAACATTGTTTGGAAAACATTATAAAAGGAATTGAAAGTTCCAACAAACATGACATGTTTTATGAATTCAATACAAAGAAATCATCATTAATTAATGATATAAAAAATTGTGTAACATTTCTATCAAATTAATGTATCATCATAGAAATGAAATTAACACATTATATATAAAAGTTTCCCTACTTACCTGAGAATCCTTTGTCTCATAATAGAAAGAATAAAGAAAACTATTCATAGGTAATACCCATGACATATCAGTTCCATGAACATCATCGATGGATTGAGGGTAATACCCATTACCCTTGGAATCCTCATAACAGGCCTATGATCCCTTGGTGATTGGGGGTCCATCCATAAATACATAGTTCATCCTTATACAAAGCAACATGTGATGATATGGTTGTCCACATTGATGAAATATATGTGGTTCCTAGATATAGTTAGGATTGATTTGTCCAAACCCTCCACAATGATAGTAAAATCCCTTATTAGGTAATTATTATGCCCAAAAAACTAGTCCAATGGAAAATTAAGAACCTTTTCATTTCCTTTACTATTTATAATACCCACCATAGCTAATAGATGAACCAACTAATGTTTCAAAAAACCTATTATTACAGTTATATCAACTTCAACAATAATAAAATTATATACCACCTTTAAAAACCATAGAATACATAAGTTAATAATCAATGATCATATATGTACACTAAAGCGCATATTAATCCTTCTGACCATAATGCATCTATCTTTTATAATAATAACTTATAATTTCACTTACTCATGAAATTTTTTTATATAAACTAAAACAATTTGATCCCTATTATATATGGATAGAAATTCTAATGTAATCATAATATTAAATGTTTTATAATAAAAATAGGATTATTTATTTCTATTAAATAAGTCTAGGTAATATCCTTATGAAACATAACATTCATGATGGAGGCTAAACATATCATTCAATGACCATCATGAATATTAGGGGAAGGACCAGCCTTAGATTCCACCTGATTTTTAATATATATTTTTCCATTCAATAATCAACATTCATTTTTCTAAAATGTAGGGGTCTTTTTCAAAAAAAAAACATATGGGTGGATTATTCATATTACATTCTCAATCATGATCCACCTCTAATCCCTGGTGTCCAATACCTTCTGGACTCTGAGTCTGATTAGTTTTTATAAGAGACTATACCAAGGAACTGTTGAATAGATGCTTCACCTATTTAACAAGACTGGAATCATCTTCAATTAGACTCAAAATGGATCTTGTACGATGCACAATTTAATGAATACTTGATAATAACCAACCAGTTTAAGAGAAAATTCCCAAATCAGAGGTCTAACATCTATAATCCATATAAATTACATTAAATAATAATAATTTGAGGCCTACATAAATTATCTTAATAAAATAAAATCATAAAAGGTTTAAGATCATTGAAATACACCCCCAAATAATTTTTCTTTGATTTAACATAAACACCAATAATGGAAAATATTCAAGACACCCAATGGTAACTAGACAATATTTACTAATGTCATGTGGCTAGGATCATTTATGTAGTTACTACATGAATTCTAAGAATCATATCTACTGGAGCCCAATGATCCTGAACCAAACTCTGGCTGCTTCAATGCAATTCTTCCTATGTAATGAACCTACTACAATTTTTTAGAAAATTTACATAGGTTAACTAGACAATTATCTCAATAAGGTCTTCAATAGAATGATGGGAAATGAAAAATATAACAATTCTAATGTATAAGAAAAATATTTCAATAAAATTATTACAAAGTGGAATAAACAGATAACAACATGATACATATAATTTCAAAAAATATAGATATTCCTAAAAGAAACCAAGATAAGACATAATTATCCACAATGTCATCATCCATCCTCACCAAACCATATAAAAATGATGATGATGAAAAATAAGACAATATCATAGACTACATGATGCCCTTTCTTATATGTGTTTATTGAAAAACCACACCTAAGACTGACCTAAATAAAAATTATTTTTTTGGAATATATTCACAAATATCACATGAATTAAATATATATCATGATATTTCATACTATATAAATTTCAAAAACACCATATATAATTCCACACATTAAAAAATGTCTATATCCCAACTCACCCCAGATTGTTATTGTGGTATGATTGTAAAAACATTTATAAAACAACACTCAAATTTTATAAAGTCATTTTTACAACTTTTCCATAATTAATTCATCCTTGAATACCTATTTTGGGAAAAAATTGTCCCTTCATCCATTTCATCGATTCACATATTATATATATAGCCGTTTATAATAAGAAATACATTTAGAAATATATAAAACTATAAAAAAATTAAATTAAATATAAAATCAATTAATTTTACTAGATAACCAAACCAAATTCCAGTAACATCGTGAAATTAATGAGATTTAACCTTTTTATTGAGACATGTATGTAAAACATTAATAGAATCTCCCACAAATGTTTCTCCCAATGTCGAGGGTTTAACATGTTTGAATGAGGATTCAACTAATTTGAAAACAGATCTAGAGTGCCAATGGTCTGAGAGAGAATTTTGGGTGAATAATTTTTTGAGTGGGAGTTTATTTTATTTCATGAAAAATAAAATAAAGTAGTAGACAATGGGATAACCTTTAATAGCATAAATAATGTGGCTAGACCACATCACAGCTTCTTGAAAAATATAGTGCAGAAAAGGGGTAACACTGGAGGGAATATGATGAAATGTGAAGGAACATTCAATAGAACATATGTTGAAAAATATGTCACATAAACATGATTAAGATCTTATTTTATAGCATAGTGGTTATGAGATAGTGTTAAGGACCACACCATATAACCAAGAAACCAGGTTTGGAGACTACACCATATTTTATATTCACACTATAGGGTTTCCAAATTTCATAGAATTGACAAAATTAATGTGATTAGGACCCCTTCTTTAAAAAAAAACTCTTCAAGGTTAATTTCCCAACTGACCAACTCTAAAATGTTCCACAACAATGCATCTTCAAAAAAATATAGCATTACCACAAAAAACCACATCCCAAATACATATACAACAATTGGATTTTCCACACTATAGTGAGAAACTCTATTTCATAACATCCCATTTCCACATTGTTCTTCCGTATATTAATATAATTAACTCCAAATTCCATAAAAATATTACTACAAACACATTAACATTACATGGAGAGTTCAAAATATTTTAAAGCGTGTCACACATTTAATTGGTAATTAATTGAAAATAATATTAATTATCCATAATCATATATATATATATTTCTCAATTCATATATTAAATTATTCAATTATTATCTATATAAAACCATAACACAGAATGATATAACCTTTTTCACTCATATTTATCCAAAAACCAACAATTGTAATGAGAATCAAAAATAAAATAATCATGTATACATTATATGAATTATCCATTTCATTAGATTATTTCTATATATTACACATGAAAATATATAATTAATATAATAATATAATGAAATGAATATCATTAGTCTATAGATACACTTTTATATTAATTTTAAAATCCTTTTTTAAACATTTAATGCATTTTTAAAAGCGAAAGAACATTTTTCAGACACTCTGTAGACTACCACTTTTTTGAAGCGATGTCATCTATTATATTGATTTAAAAAATTTAGTAGTTGGTAATAATAAATATAATGAGCTTTAAATGTTAATGAATAATAAAATTATGACCCTAAATTTTAATTTTATATCAACCTTCACCCAACCTTCACCCACTACTACACACCGTGAAATAGAAATGCTAATTGTGATTATATTTGGAATTCCACCTCCGGGATGAAATACTTTTCATTTTCATTTTCAAATTTTTTAAATTATATAATCATCTTATAATATATTTAAATATCATAAAATATTAAAATATTATTATTATGATTTTTATGGTTATATTTTGTCAAATAAAATTCTCCTTTAACCATAATCACATATCAAATTAATGTGTGATCATGTTGGGGTTTGTTTAACTATCTATAAGAGCAATGATATGAAATCTAATTGTAGATAACTAAAATAAAAATAAAAATAATATTTTTATTCCATAATAAAGTAATAATTAAAATATAGTTTTTTGAATAATTATAAAATGTATTTTAATTATTTTTAATGTTACACTTTAAATCAAATAAGATACCAGAATAAGTCATTATCTGATCATAATTCATTTAATATATTTAGGACACATATGGAATAAAATAGAATCATTTTAAAATAATACTAGTTATATATTATTAAATCAGAAATTATATATAAACAGTGATTTTGGTATCATATAATTGTTATCAACATCAAGACTACAAAACTTGTAAAAATAGTAATAGTTATTAACAAATAACGGTATTATTTCACTTTAAATACTTTATATATTTATAATAGATAATTGTAATAAAGAATAAATACTTTTAATGTCATTGAATAATATTATTAAATAAGTCATGAATATTGATATTATTATTGAAAATATGGTATATTTTCAATATGTAAAAACGAAATAAAGATAAGGGGTTCATTATCTAATGTTTGAATCCCTTGAGTCAAGTTTATGTTATACACCATGTTTCCAGTTAAATGGTATAAAAAATACCATATTGTAAATTCTTATTAGGGTTATTATTATCATTCATGTAACTCCATTTTTTTGTTTATACCTATTATTCTGTTTTTCCTCAACTGATATTAATGTTTCCAGGGGCTTTCATGACTCAAAATATTTTATATGGTGTTTACTTACTCTTCATTGACTACTATAATTATAGATAATTTCATTTATCTTTTGAATATTTTATAAAAAATTTAGGATATAATTTATTGTGGTATTAGGTTTCATAGTAAAATATTCAACCCAGGTGATCCTAATATTTCACTAAATTCATTTTTCATGAATATTTTTTTGTAATTTTGTTTTATTTTTCTTCTTTATTCATATTTTTACATTATTCAATTTTATCTTTTACCTAGTAGGATTTCAATTTTTTTATAACAAATGATATATTATCCCTTATTTAATTTTAAAGAAATATTGTTATATCCTTTGAATATGTTTGGTTTTCAAACAAATAATTTTCAAAAGTCATCAAAAGGAATTTCATTTTTTTCAACATGAAATGGGTTTGTCTCACCTAAATATTTCTTATAGATATCATTTATTCTCTTATCAGTTTTCTATTGATAAATGGGTTAATCCATTTATTTCATTACCAAGTTTCATTATTTAATAAAAAAATTTAAATAAAAAGTATTCAAATTATTTTAATTATTTTCCAATTTTATGTTTCCAGAACAAAATATTCATTTTGAAAAAAAATTAAATTTCCATGTACATCAAATTTTTTACTAAAGACAACATTATTTTTCTTAACTCTATTTTTAATGAATATCCTTGAAGTTAAATGTTATAAAATTTTTTTCATTTCATTTATTAAAAAAAATTCATCTTTTTCATGTTCAGAATAATGAAAATGTTCTTATAATTAAAACTAGTCAATGTATTAAACCTCTCATTTTGATAACATTATTTCCTTTTAATGTATTTTTATTATGTGGTTCATATAATAATTTCAAAAAAAATATTCTAGTTAACTTCAAATTTATTTTAATGAATGTAGTTTTCAATTCAATGTTTTTAAAATATTTTATAAAAATATTATTATTCTAACTTATATTTAACCATCTATATTTTTCCTTTAAGATGTGAATTCTTTTCACCATTTTTATAACTTTATTATTAAATAAATTCTATTCAAAAATAAGAGTAATGATATTATAATATTTATTATGTTCATGCAATAGGGTGTATTTTATTATTTTGAAAAACCTATTCTTTGTTCTCTGGGTTCACTATGAGATGTCGAGCCATTCATTTTTAAGTGGAAAAAAGTATGGTTTATAAGATCATTGGTGACTATATCTTCTTTAATTAATTTATTTAATGAATTATATGTAATGAGACTGAAATATTATGAGAAGTGGTTAGTTTTTAGTTAAATTAATTATATGTGACTATGATTGTATGTATCCTTACACAAAATTGTACATTCAAAAAAGATAGTGAGTAGCTATGATCATAATTTGTGTCTGTTATTTCCTTGTTCTATACTCACAATTTTAAATATGAACTAGTTAGAGAGTATTTTGGTTCACAAAGGTTGAGTGTGACATAGTTTTGAACTAGTTATAATTTTATATGTGAACATGATACAAATTATCTACATTCATAATTGGTGGGGGAAATGGAATTAAATTTGGCTCATTATTTTTCATGTGAATAGGTTAGCGAGTATCTAGGACAATAATTTGTGAATACGATGGTGTTATCTTATATACTCAATTTTAAATGTTAATAGGTCCATGATTGGCTAGGTCAAAAATTAGAATTAATCTTATATCTATGATTCATCCATCATTTATTGTTTTTAGATTTTTTTTATATTTTTAATATTATGCTTTATTTGGGAAGTATTCTACAATTTTATATCATCCTCACATGTGTTGTGATTATTTGTACCATCCTAGGTAATTATACAAAAATGTATTTTAATATATATTAATATTTATGAATAATATATTAATTTTATATTAAAGGGGATGTTTTATATGATATTATACTTGACATGAAACAACAGGTTTCTCTGTAAACACAAATTGCACATAAGACTGAGTTATACTGAAAAATAGTATATTATTAATATTATTATTTAAAATGGTAGTTAACGCCTAGCCATTGTATTTTTGGGAATAAACCAAACAAACTATATTATGTTTACACAAGTTTTTCAATCTCTTTAAAATCATCAATTTTATTTTAGAGGATTAAATTGAAAATTAATCCAATTTTATGTATAAAATACTATAATATTTATTCAAAAGGTAGTTTACAACATATTTATTGAAAATAATTTTTAAATAGAGTTTTTTTAAAATTTTATTTGTTCTATTTGACAGTATAAACTAATTTTTTGGATTGGAGACATCAAAGTTTACTTTTGTAGAAATATTTGTATTTTTATGATAAAATTGATATTTTAATAAATAGTGACCAAATACTACATTTTAATTCAAAACGACCTTTTCCTATAATTTATTTAAATTTTTATATTATCTTTTGAATTGGTTTTAATGTATATTTAGATTAATTTTTAACATATATTCCAATTTTGTTCATTGGAGGTAATTTTACACTAAAATTTTATATAAAGACATGTCAAGGTAAAGTTGGTTTTGTATATTAAAAAACATATTTCTCATTTTAAGTACATGATTTAATTTTAAATTAATTAATAAAACATATATACCTTGAATTTAAAAAAATGGATTCCATATTTTAAATTAAAATGTCAATATTATGTAAATAAGTATATTTTATTTATGGACATTGTGAATAGTAACTTTTGTAATAATTATTATTTACTAGGGTTAAATGGTAAAGTAGGTAAATATTGGTAAAAATAAAGTTATAATTATATAAAATTACCCAAAAACTTGTCTTTATACTATTGGATCATTTATGGATGACCAATACATCCAATTGGACAAAAAACATTCCTTTGTAAGCCACTTGGGTGTGATGACGACACTTATAAAATTTAATTTAAAGTAAAAGGAAAACATATTATAAACATATATATTCTTCCTATAATAATTTTAATGTGGTATTATATAATTTAAATATTATAATAAAATTATTAATTATAAAGATAAAAGTATTTACTTTATCATGGAATTTTATTTATAATTTTTAGAAGTTAAATAAATAAAGTTAATTATGACACAATGACAATGTTGTCATTACATTATTAATGAATTAATCAAATAATTTATATAATACATATTAAAATCAATATAATTTTAAACAATTCATGTAATACAACAATTTTCAATATTAATATGACATTTTAAAATTCTATTAAGTTATGCTATTTAAATTTGTCTATATCTATATGGATTTTATTTTTAATAAATAAAATGAAAAGAGTAAAAATTTACAAAATTGATATTTTATAAAAATAGTAATTTATTAAATTAATTAAAATTAATAAAAATATTTTAAATTCACAAAGATACTATTATATGGTCAAAATTTTAATTTAGTGTCCAATTCGATTAATGTTACCACATATAATTTAAATTAATAACTTCTTAATAATAAAAATTATTTTAACAAAATTAAAATTAAAATATAATAAAAAAGGGAAAATTAAAAATATAAGGTTAAAAATAAAACCAATAAAAGTCTAAAAAATATTTTATGAGATGATTTAGAACATTCCCTATATTATCTTTAGCATATCACAATTTTTTCCATTTTAATTAATGAAAATTTAGTTATACTAAGTTACTAATTTAAGAGCTTCTAAGGGTTCCCCTTCCATATATTACAAAATGAAACCCTCTCTTCTCTAATACTCATTCATCCAAAACCTTTTTTTGGGCAAATACTATGCCAATCATATTCTTAGAATCCCTCACCTCAACCTTAAATAATGTTATTGGATAGAAAGCCTCCCAAAGGAGACATTTAGAATAATTATAAAAATTATAACCGATTAAGATGTAAGGTCTTATCTCTTTATTTTTTATTATCATTTACATTCCCCACTCCATAAACTCTTATTATTATATGATTAAATAACAACACACGTATCATAAATATAGTGTGATTTTTTATTAAATGGGTTTTATCTACACTTACACACACATCCATTTAATGGGTAATGAACATATTGTTTTTATGTACGTCAAACTACTCCATCACGAAATAATGATTGATCAACATTACTCTACCACCACTGATGGTGGCCTATATAAAGGAAACTATTTTTGAATATGATATATCATATATATATATAATTACTCTATTATTCTGTAATTTTTATTTTGAATATACCTTTATGCTTTCCATGTTTTGTAAATATTATATTTTTGGTTGAGGATGTGTGGACTACAACACCCTTATTGAGATATGACTCATTCCTACTATACATGGATCATATATAAGATTCTTTTATAAAACCTAGGAGAAATATTTGAAATTATAAAATATTTCTGATAATGTATTCATTTTTATCATTTACAGAATAATATTTTAGTATGATAATGAAATGAATGCAACATTCATGCATTTGTATAACCTACCATCTCCATGAGTAGTAAATTATATTTCATAACTAATAATATTATATATTTTTCTAAATACATATATAAATGATATTTATGATATTTAAATAATGAATAATATTATAGAGATGATGAATTTTTGACCCCATTGACAATATACATCAAATCAATGTCATTTTTTACTGAAGTACCAAATATCTAAAAAACGCTGGATATGAACATAAATAATTAGGTTATTTTTTTAACATGGTAATATGTTATATAAAAAGAATAATAATCAAAAAAGAATTTTCTAATTAAAATATAAATTAATCTATGTTTACTCTTTAGGAATAATAAATAACATACAAGGCAAGTTAGAATCAAGGTAAGGGTCTTCGTCTCAATCTTCTTTCATTGATGCATATTGGAATAATATACACCTCCTTATTTAATTTGGTGTATAGTCAACCATTTGAATTTTAATTTCAATCATTGGTTTTCAAAAAAGAATAATTATTATAAAATGTGTTTTAATAAATGTTAAATGAATTGTTTTTATCATATTCAGTTACTATGACTACTCCGTCGTCAGAACCAATACATGTTATTTGGATTACACTATAAGACATAATGTTATTTAATGGAAATGGAATCCCTTATTCCATTTATTGTTTCGGTATTTAATTGTTTTTTCAACATCAACTGACTATTAAATATCTCAAAATTATTTCTTGTGATTACAAATGAAATTTATTGGGTGATATTTTAATAATTTAATTACATTATGTGTTGTGATTATATAATGGTTTATAGACATTTTACAGGTGGTTATGTGATAAAACAATGAGAGGTGTTTCTGTGATAAACCATGGATGGTTGGTTATGTTGTAACCTCCAATTAATTGGGTATTTAAGTTGGATGTATAGTTATTCCATTTAGTGATATGTGTGGAAGATGACTGTATGGTTATTCTATTTAATTATTATTATCTCCTATGATACATTTATATGTTATATGTGATTTATATGGGATTTATCATAATATTGTTTTACAGAAATGGTAATTAATGAGAATATATCCAATAAAGAGTATTTACTGCTTTATAATAGTGAAACGTATTACTTTATGATAATGAATTCATATTTCACATGCTTTATAAATACTATTAATTTTCTTATTTCTGTATCCCTTACTGATATTTTTATGCTCATCCTATGTTTTGAAATATTTTTCATAGGAGTTAAAGAATAATGGTGTCCATGATTTGATCAAAGAAAATATATGATGTTTATTCCTTAAACAGAACCATGATTCTTTTGAAGATTTTTTCATTAATGAAGAAATGGATAGTGATTAAAAGTGTTTAATTTTAATATTTATGTTGTTATGTATGGGTTATGAATTAATTATCTAATGATCTAAAAAATAAAGGATCCTTGATGTGAATTAAGGTAAATTTATAATATTATCTCTAGATTATATAATATTTAATGTTGGGGCCTTATACTTGGTATTAGAGGATGGTTTAGAAAACATTAGGAGTAAGAATATTGTTTACAGAATATCTATAAATTATTTATAAATTAAGGGGAAAATGAAATGAAATATAATTTGAAGATTACCATTCTTTTCTTCTAAAATATTTCACTTTAGAATGATTTTCCATATAGGAAACATGGAAGATATGATGAGATGACATATAGAAGAAAACAACCCTCCAAATTAGCATCCTAATATGGTCAAAATATGGACCAAACATTTTGTTGTAATGATGGGATTGTTGACTTAGGAAATACATGGTTGTGGTTTCCATGATGGAGATCTACCAAATCATCCGTAGAAGATTATGTTGGTAGTGGATCAATTTATGAGGCAACGTCCCCCATAATTAAAGGATCATCTAACGCAGTTCAAGACGAATTGTGGATTAAATAACAGTAAAATATTTTTTGATGTAATGCAGTGTTCATAAAATACAATGTTATTTCCTTCTATTAATCATATTGAAGGTGATTTCAATTAGGGGTGGTAAATGATTAAAAATAACAGAGGATTTATAGTGATTGACACAATGGAAGTGGACAAATTGAAGAACATATTCCGTGTGAAATATTTTCATTAAGATGTTAAACATACTAAAGAAAAGAAATTCATGGAATAGAGAAAAAAAGGGGAATATTTTTTGGATTAAAAGGAATAAAATTTCACCCAATCTTCATGGTACATCCTAAATTATAGCGGGGATTTTTATAGTCTTATAAATAATTTTTAATCACTATTTAAGCCAATATATTTGAAGGGATTTTCCCTTCATGATTTCATAAGCTATGAGAAAATTTCATGATTTTATATGAAGGTATAAATAGAGTTTTTATATGATAAAGTGTTCCATGATAGTAAGAATAAGAAGAAATTTAGTTAGAAGGAAATGGGGAAGAATTCATAAAAGTATTTTGGATGTAAGAATAATAAATTTAAAAATTATGAGAACTGTAGTACAAAACATCCTGTAGAATATATCACATTGTATTGAAGTACTTCTTATGTGGTAAGATAGGCCATATGGACCATAATTTTAATTAATATTATTCTACAGGAAATCAAAACACTGTGGTATGATGCTTTAATTGTAAGGTGTTAGGTCCTTATGCCAATATGATTCCAAAGTAGAATACTAGGGAGGAGACCAAGATTATCAAAAGAAAAAGGTTTTCAGAAAATATTTTTCTACCACTATAGTTGATGTAGAACTATCAAATGAAATGGTGATAGGTATGTTACATGCTTTTTTAATCTTCCAATACTCTATTTGATTCTCGATTTTCACATTATTTCACATCAAAGTTCTTCTCAAGTAAATTTGAAATTAAAACACATTAATATGATTTATAGATATTGGTAAAAAATGAACTTGGAAGTATTAAAAATCGAAAATATTTTTATAAATGTTTTGATTATCATTGGTTGGATAATTTTCCTTCAAATATAGTTGAACATACATTAGGGTAATTTTTATATGATTTTGGGTATGGAATGGAAATCACTTTATCATGCTAAAATATATTGTAAAGACAATAATGTTTTGTTCAATGATTTCTTAATGTTGATAACATAAAATGAAGCTGAGGTATTGATTGAATATGGTAGTGAATGTTATCTAGTTAATTTTGTTGAAAATAAGGAAATAGTTTTGATTGGTCACATTATCGTAGTGAATGAATTCACATATTTTTTTCATTATGAATTTCTAAAATGGTTCCTGATTATATTTTAAAATTGATTTAGTTCCCAGTCTGAATCTTATTTCTAAACCCCCTATCAAATGGATAATATTTAATTGACGGAATTGGAAGAAACATTTTCATGAAATCCTTGAAAAATGATATATTTGATCTCACAATTATTTATGGGTTGATCATAATTTATTTATGAAAAATATATATGGTTCTATGAGAGATCGTAATGATTAAAGAGCCTTGAATGTCTACACTATTAATAACAAGTATCCTCTATCTCATATCTATTATTTTTTTGATGAGCTCCCAGGAGCTCAGTATTTTTTTATGATTAATTTGAAGTCCAGGTACCATCAACTGAAGTTGATGACAGATGAATTTCCAAAGACATCATTTTGAATTTGATATTGGTAGTACGAGTTTGTTGTAATTTTTTGTGGGTTATCTAATTCCCCTTATTTATTTATGAATATCATTATTTTATTCTGTGATTATTTTTTTATTAATTTGTAGTAGTGCTTATTTATAATTTGTATTTATAATATAAAATCAAGAAAGAACAAGAATGTCACATAAGTATTATTCTTCAAATAAAATATAATAAAAATCACTACTATGAATGTATAGTAACTATGAATTTTGGTTGAAAAAAAATTAATTCCTTGATCTTATTATTTCTAAAGCTGGAATAACTATTGACCCAACTAAAAAAGTTGTTAATGAGTTGCCAGGACCTACCAATATCAGAAATATTCATAGTTTTCTTTTAATAGTGGGTTATTAGTGAAGCGTTGTTGAAAATTTTTCTTGATTGTATATCCTATTAACTAAGTTAACATATAAGGGCCTTATGATAACATGGAAAAAAAATCATGGTGATTGTTTTCAAGAACTAAATAATAATATTGTTAAATTATCTACTCTTGAAACTTCCTTACATTAATGTGTAATTTTTTATCTACAATAATACATAATTTAAAGGAAATGGTTATTTCATAAATCATAATTATTAGGTAATTGATTATTCTTCATTTTGGATGAAACCACATGAGTTAAATTTCATTACACACGATTTAGAATTAGCTACTGTTTTTTTTTTTGCATTAAAAATATAAAGGAATCATTTGTATTGAGTATATTGTAAAATATATTCTAATCAAAAATATTTAATGTATATATTCACTTATAAATAATTGACCAATTTATATATTATATGGTTGTAATTAATCGTGTAGTATGATTTAAATATTAATTACCATTTTGGAAAGGAAAATAAAATAGATTAACATTTGAGCTGAAAAAGTAATGTTATATTAACCATGATATATTTGGAATGATTTACTTTGGTTACTGATTTGATGAATTTGGATTAGATACTTTTTGTGCAGTTACTTTCACTATTTTATTTTAGGTGGTAGTGGAATCATCTTTCTGAAGAAAAATTATGAAAGTTCCAAAAGAAATAGTGAGTTGTTGGAAAAGTTAGAATTGGTTCAAGAGGGGATTTTACCTAAATTTTACATTGATAATGCCTAATTTTTTATGTTTTGAAAGATATTATTGGTGCCTTGTGATTCACAGTTAAAGAATGAGTAGTTTGGTGAAGCTAATTGTTCTTCATTTTTATTTAATCTAAGTTGTACTAAGTTGTTTAGTGATCTTTCGGTGCATTACATGTGAGATGGAATGAAAATAGATATTGATAACTTTACAACGAAACGATTGACTTGTCAATATGTTAATGTACTGAGACAGTTACCAAATTTGATTCTTCATCCATTTATAATACTAGAGTAGAAATGATAAAATATATCCCATGATTTCATAGTGGTATTAAAAAAGGCATAACTAGGTCACAATTCAATCTGCGATATTGTTCATCGATAGGCTAAATCTTGTCATTTTATACCTATTCAAGATACTCTATCTAGAGATCAACTTTATTAACTATAGCTTATAGTTGTAGTTAGGTTCTATGGAGTTACCCTCTCCATTATATCTAATCATGATCCCAGTATTACTTTTAACATATGAGAATTCTTTCAGATGTCATTTGGTACTGAATTAAATTTGAGTACAAAATTTTATACTAAATCAGATGGTTAGTCGGAATGAATATTTCCGACCTTGGAGGATATGCTATGTTTTATTCAATGGATTAACAAAGAATCTCAGATCAAAATCATTATTTAATTGATTTATCTTATTATAATATTTTTTATTCCAGTATAAAGATTGAAAAATTTCAGGCATTATATGGAAAGTGTTGTCCAATACTACCTTTTTGGGATGATGTTGGTGAAAGGAAGTTGGTGGGACTAGAATTGGTAGAAGAGATGGAAAAATAAGTTCAGTTTATTTAGAATCATATGAGGAGGAATCATTTCTGGTTGAAAAGTTATATGGATAACCATAGAAAGGATATTTCTCTAGAGGTAGGTCATCATCTATTTATAAAAGTTTCACTATAGAAAGTTTAATGCATTTATGTCAGAAGCGGAAGCTGAGTCCACTATTCATTGTACCCTATAAAATCTTGGAGAATGTTGGTTTAGTTTCTTACCGTGTGGATTTACCTCCGAGTTTATTCCAGCTAGAAATTTTATGTAATGTTATAATGATAATAATTTATATGTTGGATCCATATCATGTATTCAGTCCAGACGTAGTTCTGTTGAATCTGTATCATTTTTATGATGAACAACCAGTCAAAATTCATGACCATTGGGAGAAAGTGTTTTAGAATAAATTAATTTTCCATGTAATGGTTTTGTTGAAAAAAATATGGTTAATGAGTAAACATGGGTATCTGAAAATTATATGAAGGTCAAGTACCCCCACATATTTTATATGTGAATAAAATTGGGTGGAAACAATTTCCAAAATGGGGGGAAGGATGTAACATCCTAGGTAATTATAGAGTAATGAATTTTTTAAATCTATTAATATTTATGAATAATATATTAATATTATTATAATGAGAATTATTTATCTGATAGTGTACTCAACACCCAACAAAAGGTTTCTCTTAAATCTTATATTGTATCAAATTCTAAGTAATACTAAAAAACGAGACATTATTATTATTTAATTTTAAATGATAATTAATTCCTAAATACTGTACTGGATGGAATGAAAATTATTGACTAAATTATGTATACACATGTTTTTCAAATGTTTCTACATTCATCGAAAAAAATTTAGAGGCATAAAATTAGAATAAATTCAATTTTAAGAAAAAAATACTGATCTTTTTAAAATGCAGGTTTAACGCCTTTGGATGGAAAAAGAATTTTTTTAAAGTGATAGAAAACTAATTTTAAATGTATTTTTTATAATTTTATATATTATATTTAGTAGTATAAACTTCTTATTTTAGAGCAGAAAATCAAAATTTTCTTTGGTTGAAATTATGATATTTTTCACATAAAATTAATAAATTAATGAATAGAGACAAACTACTTCATTATAATTCAAAACTACATTTTTGTTTAATATATTTTTATTATTACATTATCTTTTGTGTTTTTAAAATATATTTTGATTTTTTTTATCAATTATTCTACAATTTTTCATAGGATATAAATTTACCTTGATATTTGATATAAATACATTTCAATATTTTTATGGTTTTTACTTTCAAAAACTCATTTTATCTTTTTGGAAATTGGATTTAATTTTATAAAAATTAATGAAAATTTTGTATTTTTAATTTGGAAAAATTAATTCCATATTTTTAATCATAATTCCCAAATTAATTATAAGTATATATTTTTTATTTTTGGACATATTGAATGTTATATTTAGTAATTATTTTTATTTTCCACTATTAATGGGTAAATCATGTAGATAAGGAAAAAAATAATATTATAATAAAATAATACAACTTTAGCAGCTGTCCAAATCCTATTATATGATCTATGGCTGACCAATACAACACCTGGGACGAAAATGTGGCATTGAATTCTACTTGGTTGAGATTATGACACATCATAATTTTAATTTAATATAAAGTAAAATATTTTATATACATTTATTATAAGGCCCCAGCCTTAAACCTTACATAATATTGAATTAAATGAATAATTCACATGGAGGATCTTTTCAGGTTTATAGTTTTAGAGAATTAGGACATAACTATTACATCTCAAAAGATTAAAAAGTAGTCACTTCTACTAAATTTCCATAAAATAATAACTCTTAAAAAGAAACATTTCTAGTTCAATGTTTTAGATAGCATGACTTTCCATTGATCCCATCCTTGACCCTATTCCACATTAAGTCCTATGAAAAACATTTCAAAAAAAACTTTGGGTGAGCATAAAAAGCTCAGTAAGGGATACACAAAGAATGAAAACTGATAGTTTTTCAAACATCAAGTAAACCATGTATACTTTATCAAAGTAATACCTTCACCTTTATGAAGTTGTAAAAACACTTCACTGATTAAAATATCATTACTTACCCTTTTGTAACCAAAATATTACCATAAAATCCATATAAGGAACACATAACATATAAAGGTAACATGGGACATAAAAATACTTAAGTGGGATAACTATATGGTATACTTCTACACATATCACTTAATGAAATATCCATAAGGCCGACTTCCACACATACTTAATAGAATATCCATACAGTCGACTTCCATACCCAATGCATTGGTGGTTATAACGTAACCACCCATCCTGGTATTCACGGCACCACCCGTCTTATGGTATATCACATAACTGCCCATAAAATTTCCATGTACCATCATTACACATAAAATATTTATAATATAAAAATTTCAATAACAACATTTAATTTTCAATGAAAATAAATAATTCCAAGATATTGAATTAATCAATCCATTTTCAAAAATCATTTAAAATAGATTTTTGAATCGAAGTGTCCCATACCACTTTGAAACATTTATTGTAATTATAATTTTAAAACATTAATGTCCATATAAATAAATACTGAAAACCATTTTTAAAACATGGACATTAAAGATAAATATTTAGAATAATAAATCTTTAAAACATTTAAAACGATATTTTTGATTAAGAGTTTTTAACAAATTGAGAGAATATTGAATAAAAATAATAGTGGAATAACATTTATTCCGAATTTTATAATATCATGAGAATAAAGGGATTCATGATATAATATGTCAAAGGACAATATACACACTATATAAAAGTGAATTGGTGCATAACAACAATGAAGTCTCAAAAGAAATGTAAAATGAGATGAAATCCATTATAAAGAAGGTATCTTTAAATTAAGGATAAATAAATCTCATAATTATGTGTGAAAAATATAAATACACCCAATATAAGTGGATATTAAGTGTAAAACAATCAAATGTTATTCACATATATTCAAAGGATGACATATTCAATAACTACATGTTGAAGCCAAAGAAATCGAAATTGTGTTAAGAAGTTCCCTTAGTAAAATTTGACAGCCTAATAGTGTCACATAAAATTTTACAAAAATGGTTGATGAGAGAGATAAGGGGGATCTCATAACATGGACATAAAATTTACATAAATAAGGATATAGAAGAAAATATCCCAACATAATAGTATGTGAATTATAAGACATAACAAAAGAAGTCTTTGAAAAAAAAGGAGGGTGAAAGGTCCCCTTACCGAGTTGGGTAACATTTGAAAAGTACACCCCATTGAAGAAGGGTCATACAATGAAGATGTAAATAACCATAAATGAAATTATATGACAAAAATTGTATAGTAATTTGATGTACATACACCACTCAAAGTAAATAGTGGAAAATGTAGCATAAATGTCATAGGAATAAAAGTGAGATGAAAAATCTGTTACGAAAACTCGGCAGCCTAACGATGAACCTTAAAACATCCAAAAATGGATTTAAGAGATCAAAAAGGGTCTCCCATAATATGAAAATAAAAAGTAAAGTATGATTAATATAAAAGAACTTCCCCAAACATAAGAAAAATGGGCTTAAAAGTAATGACATAAATGAGAGTACATAAAAAGAAAGAGAGAGGTTGGATCCCTTACGAAGATTCCGCAGCATAACGGCGCTAATCAAAACATCCAAAATGTATTTATGAGAGAAAATAGGGTCTCTCATAATATGAAAATAAAAATTACAGTAAGAGGAATATAAAAGAACATCCCAATAATATGAATGATGAGCTTAAAAGAAATGACATAAAAGAGTGTACTTAAAAAGAAAGAGAGGGGTAGGATCCCTTACCTCAAGTCCAACTTGTCTTTTTCATTTCGTTATATTACTGATTAATAAACATTGGTTAATTTATAATGGCTTAAGTACCTACTATAAAAATTATTATTCAGTTCATATCACATATTTTAATGTTATAATAATTGGTTAATAATAAGAGTTCATATCAGATGTTTTTGTCGATGTTTGGTACATGAGTCAAAAATTGAACTTGGTGGAAAATAGTTTTCCATGTAGTTATAGGTACATAATATCCAGAATAGTATTTTAGTTTTAAATATCATATATATCCAGTATATATTCATTTTATACTATTCCATATAATTTGGAGATAAAAATTAAAAGCACCGTTCATGGAGATGGTAGGCCGTACATACGCATGAACGCTACTTTGATTTTTTTTCATATTAATGGAATTAAAACAAAACGAGATATATATATATATGTTATAAATCAAGAATGATATCAATAATTTAGATGTAATATATTACATATATATCCATTATATATATGTTCTTATAATAGTACATAACATTTTGAGATAAGAAATGAAATGTACCGTTCATGGAGAAGGTAAGTCGTATGTACGCATGAATGCTACTTCCATTTCTATTTCATATTTAATGGAATTAAAACATAATGATACATAATATTATTTTAATTCTAGTATGGTATCATATATAATTTCTTTAAATATATACATTATACATACCACATATGGTATTAACGAATCAAAACACATTGAGGGGGCGGTAGTCCACACTTCCTTAAATGAAGATATCACGTTTACCCATAATAAAAACTATAAAGGTATACTATAAATAAAAAATACATAAGCTTAAGTGAAACATAAACATATTATATATCATATATAAATATAGTTTCATCTTAATGACCTCCTTTGATGGTGTTAGAAGAATATTTAACAGTCATCGTTTCGTGAGGCCGAAATTCACAATCCACAGAAACAGTATGTTCTTTAACCATTAGATGTAGGTGTGTGTAAGTGTAGCTCGAATACTTCTTATAACAACATCCTAGTATATTTAAGACACTGTATTTGTAACAAAATAAATTAATAAAAAGAGTTTATGGGGTTGGAGAAGCAAAATAAAACATAAGAACACAAGAGAAGACACTACCTTTAAATCAGGTAACTCCTTTTGTTTTGAGCTCAAAGGATTCCTTTGAAAGACTTTGGCCCAATGTGAGGCTTAAAAGAGTAATAGAGGTATGTGGAGAGACAAAATTGGCAGGTGTTGGCCGAGCCAAAGGCTTTGGAAGTGTTCGCAAGGTGGTAGAGATGGGGGCATTTTATAAGAGAAGAGGAGGGGCACTCTTGGAAAGTAAGAAAATGTTACATTATTTTAGAATGTGTTTCGGATATTAATGGTCCCACATTGATGTGATTCGAGGATAAGGTCATAAGGGTTCTAAATCCACCCATAAAATAGGTTTTGGACATGTCTAGGGCTTATATTTTACATTAACATTCCATTTTAATTAAATCGTTAAATAATGTGGTCATTGCTGCATCATCATGATGTCATAAATAATTTAATTTATTTAACATCTTAAAATTATAAAAAAAACCAATGATGTTGGAAATATTTTTATCTTTCCAATGAATACTTATAGTAAAAATATTACTTTTATAGTCCCATGTAAAAATTGTTTTAGTAAAATAACTTATGTTTGTGACATTTTAATTTTAACATTAAATAAAAAGGTATTAATGTCATTTTCCAACCAATGTGGCTCCATGGGGTCCCAAAGTTGACCCATGGATTTTATTGGTCTTCCATGAGACATACAATAAGTGTAGGACATGTGTAATGTTCATTTCATATTATTAAAACATTATTTTTATCTTAAATTAAACTAATTACCTCTAATCGTGATTAAAAACTTAAAAGTTACTATTCACCAAAAAATTATTTTAATCAAATTGAACTACATTTTAATTCTTAATGACAACCTTGTATGTTGGATTTTTGAAATTCAAAACACATAAGAGGTAAAATTTCATTTAAATGAAAAATCAGTTTTTTATGTACCACTTAGTGGTTTCACCATTCATCAGAAATTGAAGTTTTTCAAAAACATACCAAAAATTCACCCTACACTATATTTTATATTCCAAACTAAAAAATGATATCTATTTTAAAAAATTACAAACATATAAGTTGCATTAATTAATTTAATAATTAATTCCATCTGTCAAAACAAATAGCGTGTTTTTAAGAAACAAAATGTATCAAAAGATTGACACTAGTTTAAGTCCGATTTTAATGTGAAATTAATTTCAACGACCACTACTGCTTTAAATGGTAAAAATATAATCTAATTTATCTCTAAAACCAATTAAAAAGATAATATAACTATATAAATAAATTATATTAAATAGAGGTTTTGAATTAAAATAGAACACTTTTCACTATTCATTAAAAATGATCTTTATCAGAAAAATACCAAAAATTTACAGAAAGTAAATTTTGATGTCCCGATTCTAAATAAGAATTTTATTTGGTCCAATAGAATGTATAAGAGTGACCAAAACTATATTTAATTATGGTTCTCCATTAAAAGGTGATAAGTGGACCTTTAGTGAAAATTAAAGTATATATGCCTAAAATTGAATTCTCTTCATATTTTAATCATTTATCCTTTATTGGATAAATGTAAAAACATTTAACAAACATATAAATTAATATTTTAGTTATTTATATTCATTCCCACCAATACAACTTCTATGTGTTAACTACCATTTAAAATAATATTATTTTATTATTAGAGTGCAACATAAGATTTCAAAGGAACTTGTTGTTGCGTATTGCGTAAGCCATCGAGCGTAGAGTTCCCTATAAATTAATATTGGCATTTCATTCACAAATAGGGATAAAATAAAAATTTCATATTCTTTATTTACCTGGGGTGTTACATCCTTCCCCCCTTTTGGGAATTGCGTCCTCACAATTTCAAAATTGGGCTCCGAAACATCATTGAATTTCCCACATCGAAACAAGAGTCGGTAAAACAATCACTTCAAAAGAAAGGGAGAGAAGTACAATGGTCACCCAAGTTAACACATACTAGGATTACATGTAGGAAAATATGGATATTGAAGAAAAAACAAAGGTTCATGTTCAAAGGGAGAGTGATAGAAAACATTTTTAGGAGAATGTTAACCACCAGAAAATCACAAACTGGGGATGAGTTAAACGGTGTTTGATTCCACAGTAGTAAAAGTTAATAGACAACATTTTTTATTTAAGATACATTTAATTGAGGAATTTATTTTTGAGATTATCTAAAAAATAGGGAATCATACTTACTTGTCATGATGACTATCATGTTTTACTAGATTTCTTACACAGACTCATAATTTCTCCAAATGATGAGTATTTAGGAAGACTTTTTTTACATTAAGAGTACTATAATCAACTTCTCTAGAATCACCTAATCCAAAAATTAGAACTATATACATCCCATATATTTAGACCGAAACCATAACCAAAACCAAAAATGTTAGTACAATATCAGATAATACCAAAAAGGAAAATCCTTTTTGAAAAAAAAATCTATTCTTAATCTCCAAAATTTATCAAACAATACCCAAATTTCAACAAAGACCATTCAACAAACATATTTTCCATAAAATACATCAAAGTAAACCAAACTAATATTGAAACCCAAATATTTGAAGTATTTAGTAACATTTCCTTCCAATGTAAAAATTAACACTTATCTCCAAATAACATCAGTTACTCTTAATGTCTCATATTGAAAAATAATTTACCTAATAACATATCCTATATGATAGGTTAATAATATCCATAGATAAACCAAAATCAATTTACTCTTAATTCATAAAATCTCCAAACTAAATATAATAAGTCATACTAACTGGGGACTTCACGTAGTCCATTGGTAGGCGATAAATACCAGTCACACTTTTGTTGTGGGTTCTATTCCCGTAGTTCTGTCCGATGTGACGGGTTGTCACATGGTCTGCACGTTGTCCATTTTATAAAACTCCAAAAATAACCCTAACATGTTTTACCACCAATAGTTTCCTTATACCTCTCATTTTCTTCAAAATTCATTACGATCTCAATATCTTAATTCTTGATGTCTTATTTCTCCACCATAAGATAAACTAAAACGATTCCCAAAATGAATTACAGCTTTCCTTGATCATGGCATCCACTCGGTTTCATCATCATCTTGTTCACTTAGGTAGAAGTACCATGCATTACAACAATGATTTAGAGATCCTTCAAAATCATTCACTTCCTCCATCCAAATACACCTCATACAACATGGGTCATATGGGTTTTCACAGAAAAACTATTTTGGAAAATAATCATGTATGACATATAATTCCAAAACATCAGATAAAACATGATTTCTAAAAAATAGCCGGACCAAAATTGAGTTGAAACATTCTATAATTGGTCCTTTTAAAATTCCAAATGTATGTGTTTTGAGAGTATATTTTAAAAGCAAATATAAATAGGTTGTGCAAGGGTCTCATTCCTCAGCACCATTTTTGAAATCATAATATGCTTCAAATTATTGTGAAAATGTAAAATATTTGAAAATACCCTAATAATATTTACCTTTCTTGAAAATATGATAATATTGTGAAAATAGTATTTTTTTTAAATACAACCCATGATCCACGAAGATAAAAGGGTATAGTGGAGGTGTTTGATATCTCAAAAAACTGCATGCAAGTGAGTTGTAGGCTAGAAAACGTTTCACAATCATCCGAACATGACGTTGCAATAATTATTGCAATAATGTCATCAGGAAGAGATATGAATATCGTGTGAGATCCTCCTCCTTCCATTCGTAACTGACATTAATTGACCCGAGAAAAGTTATAAAACAAGGATTTAACTGAAATAATAGATATAGGGACTTACCATGTATCTTACAAAAACTCATAATCCCTAAAGTTGTCTAAACCGACCTTTGATACCAACTATAAGGCCCTAGCCTTAAAGCTTACTTAATATTGAATTAAATGAATAATTCACATTGAGGATCTTTTCAGGTTTAGAGTTTTAGAGAATTAGGACATAACTATTACATCTCAAAAGATTACAAAGTAGTCACTTCTACTAAAATTCCATAAAATAAAAACTCTTAAAAAGAAACATGTCTTGTTCCATGTTTTTTAAAGCATGACATTCCCTTGATCCCATCCTTGACCCTATTCCACATTACGTCATGTGAAAAAAATTTCAAAAAAACTTGGGGTGAGCATTAAAAACTTAGTGAGGGATACACAAAGAATGAAAACTGTCAGTTTTTCAAACATCATGTAAACCATGTATACTTTATCAATGTAATACCTTCACCTTTATGAAGTAGTAAAAACTCTTCACTGATTAAAATATAATTACTTACCCTTTTTTAAACAAAAGATTACTATAAAACCCACATAAGGAAGCCATAACATATAAAGGTAACTTTGGACATAAACATACTTAAGTAGAATAACCATACGGTCGACTTCCACACATATCACTTAATGGAATAGCCATACGGCCGACTTCCACACAAACTTAATGGAATAGCCATACGGTCATCTTCCATACCCAATGCATTGTAGGTTATAACGTAACCACCCGTCCTGGTCTTCACGGCACCACCTGTCAAATGGTTTATCACGTAACCACCCGTAAAATGTCAAAGTACCATCATTACACATAAAATATTGAAAATATAAACATTTCATTTACAACATTTCATTTTCAATCAAAATAAGTAATTCCAAGTTATTGAATTAATCAATCCATTTTTAAAAATCATTAAAAAGAGATTTTTGAATCAAAGTGTCCCATACCACTTTGAAGCTTTTATTGTAATTATAATTTTAAAACATTAATGTCCATATAAATAAATACTGAAAACCATTTTCAAAACATGGACATTAAAGATAATGATTTTGAATAATAAATCATTAAAACATTTAAAACGATATTTTTGTTAAAGATTTTTTAACAAAATGAGAGACACTTGAATACAAATAATAGCGGAATAACATTTAATCTGAACATTATAATAGCATGAGAATAAAGGGATTCGTGATATAATATGTCAAAATACAGTATACACACCATATAAGAGGGAATTGGTGCATAACAACAATGAAGTCTCAAATGAAATGTAAAATGAGATGAAATTCATTATAAAGAAGGTATCCTTAAATTAAGGATAAATCAATCTCATAATTATGTGTGACAAATATAAATACAGCCAATATAAGTGGATATTTTGTGTAAAAAATAAAATTTTATTCACACATATTCAAAGGATTACATATTCAATAACTACATGTTGAACCCAAAGAAATCGAAATTGGGTTAAGAAGATCCCTTGGTAAAATTTGGCAGCCTAACGGCGTCAAATAAAATTTTACAAAAAGGGTTCATGAGAGAGATAAAGGGGGTCTCAACTCTTGGAAATAAAATTTACATAAATAAGGATATAGAAGAACTTATCCCAACATAATAGTATGTGAATTAAAATTCGTAACAAAAAAAGTCTTTTAAAAAAAGGAGGGTGAAAGGTCCCCTTACCGAGTTGGGTAACATTCGAAAAGTACATCCCATGGAACAAGGGTCATAAAATGAAGATTTAAATACCCATAAATGAAATTATACTACACAGAGTGTATAATTATGGGCAGTACATACACCACTCAAAGGAAATAGTGGAAAACGTAGCATAAATGTCACAGGAATAAAAGTGATATTAAAATTTCCTTACGAAAACTAGGCAGCCTAACGACGCCACATAAAACATCCAAAAATGGATTAATAAGATCAAATAGGGTCTCCCATAATATGAACATAAAAATTAAAGTATGATTAATATAAAAGAACATCCCCAAACATAAGAAAGATGTGCTTAAAAGAAATGACATAAATGAGAGTAATTAAAAAGAAAGAGAGAGGTTGGATCCCTTACGAAATTTCGGCAGCATAATGGCTCCAGTCAAAAATTCCTAGATGGATTTATGAGAGAAAATATGGTCTCTCAAAATATGAACATAAAAATTACAGTATGAGGAATGTAAAAGAACAACCCAATCATAATAAATATGATCTTAAAAGGAATTACATAAAAGAGTGTACTTAAAAAGAAAGAGAGGGGTAGGATCCCTTACCTCAAGTCCAACTTGTCTTGTTCGTTTATTTATATTCCTGAATAATAAACATTGTTCAATTTATAATTTCTTAAGGACCTACTATAAAGATTATTATTCATTTAATATTGCATATTTTAATGTTATAATAATTTGTTAATAATATGAGTGCATATCAGACGTTTTTGTCGATGTTTGGTACATGAGTCAAAAATTGAACTTGTTGGAAAATTATTTTCTATGTAGTTATAGGTACATCATATCCAGTATAGTATTGATGTTTTAAATATCATATATATCCAATATATATTCATTTTATACTATTCCATAGCATTTGGAGATAAAAATTAAAAGTATCGTTCATGGAGACTGTAGGTCGTACGTACGCACGAACGCTATATTAATTTTTTTTTCATATTAATGGAATTAAAACAAAATGAGATATATATATATATATATATGTTGTAATTCCAGAATTATATCCATCATTTAGATGTAATATATTACATATATATCCATTATATATATGTACTTATAATCGTACATAACATTTTGAGATAAGAAATGAAATGTACTGTTCATAGAGACGGTAAGCTGTACGTACACATGAATGCTACTTCCATTTCAATTTCATAGTTAATGGAATAAAAACATAATGATACATAATAGTATTTTAATTCCAGTATGGTATCATATATAATATGATTAAATGTATCCTTTATACGTACCACATATGGTATTAACGAATCAAATCACTTTGAGGGGGCAGTAGTCCGCACTTTATTAAATGAAGATATCGCATTTACCCATAATGGAAACCATAAAGGTATGCCATAAATGAAAAATACAGAAGCTTAAGTAAAACATAAACATATTATATATCATATAAAAATATAGTGTCATTTTAATGACCACCATTGAAGGTGTTAGAATAATGTTGAACAATCGTCGTTTCGTGAGACAGAAATTCACCATCCACAGAAACAGTATGTTCATTAACCATTAGATGTAGGTATGTGTAATTGTTACTCCAATACCTTGTATAAAAACATCCTAGTATATTTATGATACTGTATTTGATAAAAAATAAATTAATATAAATAGTTTAGGGGGTTGGGGAGGCAAAATAAAACATAAGAACACAAGAGAAGACGCTACCTTTAAATCAGGTAACTCTTTTTGATTTGAGCTCAAAGGATTCCTTGAGAAGACTTATGCCCAAAGTGAGGCTTCAAGGTGTAATATAGGGATATCTAGAGACAAACTAGGTACGGTTTGGCCAAGCCAAATGGTTTGGAAGTGTGCGTAAGGTGGTAGAGGTGGGGGCCTTTTATAAGAGGAGAGGAGAGGCCCTCTTGGAAAGTAAGGAAATGTTATATTATTTTAGAATGAGTTTCAGATATTAATGGTCCCACATTGATGTGTTTCAAGGATAAGGTGATAAGGGTTCGAAATCCTCCCATCCAATAGGTTTTGGACATGTGTAGGTCTTATATATTACACTATCTTTCCATTTTATTTAAATCGTTAAATAATGAGGTCATCGCTGCATCATCATGATGTCATAAATAATTTAATTTATGTAATGTATAAAAATTATAAAAAAACTATGATGTAAGACATATTTTTATATTTTCAATGAATTTTTATAGTCAATAATATTATTTGTATAACCCCATGTAAAAATTGTTTCAGTAAAACAACTCGTGTTAGTGGCATTTTAATTTTAACATTAAATAAAAACGTATTAATGTCATTTTCCAATCAAAGTGGCTCCTTGGGGTCCCCAAGATGACCCATGGATTTTCGTGGTCGGACATGAGACATACAATAAGGGTAGGAGATGTTTAATGTTTATTTCATATTATTAAAAACTATTTTTATCTTAAATTATAGTAATTACCTCTAATCGCGATTAAAAACTTAAATGTTACTATTCACCAAAAAAAAATTTAATCCCATTGAACTAAATTTTACTTCTTAATGACAACCATGTATGTCTTACTTTTTAAATTCAAAACATAGAGTTGTTAAAATTTCATTTAAATGAAAAATCAGTTTTTTAAGTACCACTTAGTGGTTTCACTATTCATCAAAAATTGAAATTTTTCTGAAAAATACCAAAAATTCACCCCAAGGTATATTTGATATTCCAAACTCCAAAATGATATATTTTTTACAAAATTCAAAAAATATAAGTTTAATTAATTAATTTAATAATTAATTCCCACTGTCAAAACAAATAGCGTGTTTTTAAGAAACAAAATGTATCAAAAGATTGACACTAGTTTAGGTCCGATTTCAAAGTGAAATTATTTACAACGACCAATATTGGTTTAAATGGTAAAAATATATTCTAATTTCACTTTAAAACAACTTAAAAATATAATATAACTATATATATATGTTATATTCAAAAGAGGTTTTGAATTAAAATACATCAGTTTTCACTATTCATTAAAAAATGATCTTTATCAAAAAAATTCCAAAAATTTACCGAAAGTAAATTTTGATGTCCCAATTCTAAAGAATAATTTTATACAGTCCAATAGAATGTATAAGAGTGACCAAAACAATATTTAATGATGGTTCTCAGTTAAAAGGCGATAAGTGGACCTTTAGTGAAAAATGGAGTATATATGCCTAAAATTGAATTCTATTCACATTTTAAGCCTTTATCCTTTATTGGATAAATGTAAAAACATTTAACAAACTTATATAATCATTTTTATGTTATTTATATTCATTCCCACCAATACAACGGCGATGTGTTAACTACCATTTAAAATAATATTATTTTATTCTTAGAGGGAAACATAAGATTTCAAAGGAACTTGTTGTTGTGTATTGGGTAAGCCATCGATCATAGAATTCCCTTTAAGTTAATATTTATATTTTATTCACAATTAGGGATAAATATAAAAATGTCGTATTCTTTATTTACTTGGGGTGTTACATATATCTTCTTACTATTTTTTTAATATGATTTTATTTATGTGATATCTTCAACAATAAATATTAATTAGAAATCTAAAAATATTTTCAACAACATCATGTTTTATTTAGGCTGTTTACATAAAAAATAATTAAATTTACTTATGATAAAATGATGATGTAGGAATGCAATTATTAATTTGTTAAAGAAATAAATAATATTATTAAAATAAAAATAAATATTATATGACCTAATTTATATCATCCGTGAATTTTATAGGAGAATATGAAATGTTATAAGGCTTTAAAATTATTTTTTAGAAGTTATCTATTAGTTTGAATTTATTTAAAATTCAATAAAATGAGTAGTGTAAAAATTGATATAATTGTTGTATAATAAAAAAGAGTAAAATATTAAATTATTAAAAAATACTAAAAATATTTAAAAATTAAAAAATTAAGTTTATAATGATTCAATGTTAATTAATATTACAATTTCTTGTAAATTTAACCAATCAAATTAATGTTAATAACAACTTAATAATTATAATGAGGTTACAAAAATTATACCAAGAAGGTCTTCCAGGGGAATAAATCCCCTGACCATTTATTTAATAAAAGAAAAGGTACAAAATGAAAGAGTGCCAGCTATTTCAACATCACAACAACAATAAAACCCAATACACCACATTCAACGAACAATTTCAACTTTTAAAATTAAAAAAGAACACCATAAACCACCTCGAGTCACGAGCAAATCCATCGCAAATCAGCCATCTGCATCCAGGTTTCAACAACACATTACCACCATCATGGGAGAGAACCACTATACTCCATGAGAATCACACCATCACCGGTGCATAAGCTCAGAAGACATTCCAAGGGACACGCGATCACGCCATCATCACCAAGACTGGATAGTCCAACATTATATCAAAGGAAAGCCACCGATGGGAGGATCCAAGTCATCATGAACCAGAAACGCCACCCGGGCATAGATCTGTTCCAATCAGACCACGGATGAACCCTCACCGGGTTCCGAAGCAGGTCGTATGTGAATTTGATAAAAACATGATGAATACAGAGGAACCAGCGACAGAAATCCTCAAAAATCCACCAGATTCAAAACCAAATGACGGGAACCTAAATCACCAGAAATAAACAAAGCAACCCAAACGAAGAATCTGCAAAAGCTCACCAAATCCGCAGCCCAAATCCTCCCCCTCCGGAAACGCAGAATCGACGTCGAACAACACAAGGAGCCTGCCGAAAGCGAGGCAAGGTCACGAAGGACTCACCGAACTGAATCCACCGTCAGCACTGAGATCCGAGACGCTCCAAACTGAGACCATGCCAATCCACGACGTCAATAGCCACACCGGGACGGAAGCCAGAGAACCACGCTTGGAAGCGACACATCGAGCCGAGCGACGACGCCGAGAACATGAGCCAGAGAACCTCCGGATGCAGACGCTCACCCCCGATGCCAAGACTCACCTACGACGAGCCGAGGCCAGATGTTGCGGCGAGTAGATCCAAGCCGGAGGGGGAAGAAGACGGAGGAACGATGGGAAACCCTAGCTGCTGCGGAAGAGAAGCGAGACGCCGCTCAGAGGCTCTATCCTATCCATGACAATATAAATTAATCCTATAGTCAGGTTACAACAATTATAATTTATAAAGTATAATTAAGGGTAAACCGAATCAATAAAGTTTAAAATAAAAACAATAAATATATAAAAATAAACTTATGAGTGTATTTATAAATATTTTAATCAATACATAAACATAAATAAATTTTGGGCCATTTGAATTTAAATATTTATTTAATAATTTAGCAGTTTCTAAGAGTGACCTATCCCTCCCATGTAAAAAGGTACCCTTTCTTCTCTAATAATAAAAAATAATGAACCATTTTGTTATATTAAAAATAAATTAAAAATAAAAAATTAATATATAAAATTTATTATAAAATAAATTTATTCAATTAATTATTATTTTCGTTCATATTACAATAAAATGAATGTAGTGGTCATGCATACATATGACCAACTATCTCCATAAAAATCGCATTTTTTTCTTATCTAAAATTATTTTGGATTATTATAAATACATATATAATGTAAATATATTATCATTATGTCATGAATAATGTTTTAGAGATGATGTAAAAATGAACCCATAGACAATTTAAATAAAAATTATTCTCTTTTGACTGAAGTAACAAATATCGACCAAACTCCTGATTTGAACATAAATAATATTGTAATTTTTAATGCATGGTATTCAGTGATATAAAATGAAAAATGAAAAATAAAAAGGTTATCATGAATTCAGAAAGTTATCTATGTTTATTATTCTAGAAGAACAAGGAACATAGAAGACAAGTCAGACTCAAGGTAAGGGACATCCTATCAATCTCCTTTTAATGAGGCATATTTTGGTAATACTCACCTACTTCATTTATATAGTGTATAGGGAAATATTTGAATTCGAATTTCATTAAATGGAATTTAGAGGGAAATATTTTTATATATGAGCGTTTAACTAAATGAAAAAAAAGAATGTTTTCAACATATGAGGCAATAACGACATCTCTGTCGTTGTAACCATAATTTGTTATTTGGATTCCCCTATAACACTTCATATTTTTAAATAGAAATGGAATATGTTATTCCCTTTTGTGTGTTTTGGTACTGAAAGTGTTTTTCAATGTGATTGAAATTCAATATTTAGAAATAAATTTCTTCTGAATTTAAATGAAATGTTATGGGTAAAATGTTGATAGTTTTAATATTTTATTTGTTATGATTCTATAACCCTGCATTGAAATTTTATAGGTGTTAAATGATAGAACAAAGACATGTGGTTTTGTGTTAAAACAAATAAGGGTTTTCCATGATAAACCAAGGATTCATTTGATGGGTGGTTCCATGATAATCTTAGGATGGGTGGTTTCATTATAACCAATAATACATTGTGTATGGAAGTCGGCCATATGGTTATTACATTTAGTGATATGGGTCGATGTAGGCCGTATGATCACTATATTTATGAATGATTATTTACCAAGTTATCATTAAATTCTATATGTGGTTTCAATAAGTTTTATAGTAATCTATTTTTACAATAACTGAAAGCAACGAGCTTAGATTCCATGAATAGTATTTTCTAAATCATAAAGGGGAATAGTATTACATTATGATAATGTGTTCATCATTTAAATGTTTTTCCAAGACTAATAGTATTCCTTCATCATGTATCCATTGCTGTGTTTTTAATGATAATACCATGTTTTAATAGTTTTTCAAGGTATTTAAAGATGAATAGAGTAAATTATGAGATCAAGGAAAAGTTATATTATTTAAATATGAAATGAAACTAGGTTTATTTTTAATGGTTTTTGGTTTATAAGAAAATTTTATTTTATAAAAGTTTATACTTTTAATGTATTTGTTGTTATGTATGAGTTATGACATAATTCTCTAAATATCTTGTCCGGAAAAGATACAAGATGTGAACTAAAGCCAAATTATAGACTTATCTCGATATTATGTAATAGATAAAGGCATGTCTTTGTATTATTAATATTTTAATTTAATCCTAATAATTTCCATTATGGCTTTGTAATTATATTATTAAGATAATATGTTTATCCATCAGGTTTTATGATTATTTTACATGGTCTTTGGGGATTCTATAATGATACTTATATCATTATTATATACACCATAATGTTTCAAATAAAATAAAATATGATATTTGATTTCAATAATTAAAATTTTGAACTCATCCCTTAATTATTTTTTCAATAATAAGGTTTGGAATATGATTGTATCATGTGAGTTGTCTATAATGGGATTAAAGGGTCATAATTACTAATACATTTTCGCAAGTGTTAAAAATAAATTATTTTTATAGATAATATCCAATAAATTAATCCATTATATTCTTAATTTGTGAGACTATTTGTGAAAATTATTAATTGTATCATTAAATTAATTTATAATTTAATTCATTTTAAGCCTATTTATAATCATTCCATATTCATATACATTATTTCTAATGTTTTTTATGAAATTTTTTATCATGATTCATGATTCAATATGTTTTATTCATTATGTATTATATCATTATAGTATTTATATGTAACTGTAATATTTTTTCATACCTACAAGGTGATTTTATGATTACTTAAAATATTCAATTTGTATCACTTATGTTGACCACTTAATAAAAATAAATCCTAAAACCATTTTGAGGTTTCCATTTGAAGGATAATGAAGAGGATTATTGTGTATAATATTTTTATAAGGATATCTAGTGTGGAGATTATTTTAGAAATGTTGAGGCTTTACTACTAGAATAAATTTGTTCTAGTAGGTAACTACAAGAAAAATAACTACATTATATAGTGTGTAATTTATTTTTAGATATAATAGTTAATCCTGAAAAATGATTTAATATGTTTCTATGTTATGCATAGGTCATATCAATTGAGACCCGCCAACATGAATCAACACAATGATGAATAGACCGGTGTATTTGTGAAAATATTTATTCATTAACATAAATATTAAAAATAGTTATATTGGATATCCTTAGAACAGAGTAAAAATTTACAAATAATATATTTGAAAAGAAAACTACCATAAAAAATCTACTCTATGTATGTGGATAATCTATATATGGAATACATTCTTTGAAAAAATTTCAATGTAACTAATATTCCATGTTAAGGAATAATGATGTATATACTAGAAAATAAATCATATTATATTATTGATAAAATAACATAAGGTATAGGTGAATCATATAGAAGATTAATGGCACAACCGACCCATCCCATAAGAATAGAAGAAGACAAATACACAGTTATTGTATCACTTGAAATCCTATTTAATATTTAGACATGTGAAATATGTAAAAATACTATATAAAACATAGTATTTATAGTTATATAAATCGAAATTCTCAAAATCTCTATTTATTCATAGTTATTATGAAATATTTTAATAATAGTAATAATTGTCCATGATAAAAAAGACATGCCTCAAAAAGATACACTAGAAAACATATCAACTATGACAACCTTGTATATTGTGGTCATGTACAATTTAAAATATATGTTTTTATTAATTAATTGGAAAAATATATGAAAATATTTCTTGTTTTTTATGTTGAATAGAGGTATTTTTTTAATTATGGGATTCATAAATAAAATTCGATGTTTGAGGATTGAACCATTGTTTTTTAATGGCATTTGGTCTTATTTTTTAGAGTTTTTTTATAAAATTGTGGTAGAAAAAATTATTTTAAAAAATATGGGGGACTATGTTTCTAGAGAAGAGTATTAGTTACCCACTGTAGTAAGAGAGTTGAGGTGATTCTAGTGGGACAAACAGGTACTTAGTGGACTTGTGGTAATTACTTATTCATCTAAGGCCTTGTTCTGTCAATTTAATTTCTTTCGAACAATTTATTCTTAAAATCATTTATCTCATTTTGACACCCCATAGATTTTATTAAAATTAGCCACACGAGATACAATATATGGATTTATATTTCCATCACCGCAAAATATTTCTTATTAATTCATTATTGTTCCCAGGGTGTTATTCATTATAAATTTGAAGTAAGACATTCATATTAACATCATCTTCAAGGGTTTTCTCTTTACCTTTATTTTCCTCGCCCTTAATTTTGGAATTTGATATTTTATTTTATTATTCCATGAAGATATCACTAAATTGAATCCAGATTCCAATAACTACGTATAAAAGAAGACTTAGTGAGGGTTTCCAAAAAAATTTCCCTATTTCAATTCAAGGTGACTATTGTGGGATTTAAATTATGATTTATTTTATTTTATAATTAAATTAAAGTACATAATGTTAAATATAAATTTTTCATTATGTTTCAATCTAGAATAGTATATTTTCATAAATTATCTCCCATGTTTTCTTTTAAATTGCATATTTCTTAATTACTAAAAATATTTATTTTCGATTATTTGGTTATATAACCCCTAGTGTATAATAGGATATTATGGTAACTATTTTATAATGTATTATATATTTTTAGAAATTTTATTGATATAAAATAATTATAGAAGATCATATATGACCACTATGATAAGTTTTGTGTTGTACATGTGACATACATGTCAATTTTTTTACCAACTAAAAGGAAAGTTTAAATTTTATTTTTAGCATCACAAATGGATGTTATTTCAATGTAATTATAATATAAAAAGATTAATATTATAAGTAATTATATAATTAATATATAAGATATAAATGATTTAGTCAATAAATTTTTATATGTAGTATTTAGGATTTAAAAAGAATGAATATTTTAATGATCATAATTATTTTTTGTAATATTCAATTTAAATAAATATAGTTAGTAATGCATATTGATGGTTTGCACTAGTTACTTTATATACCCTTCCATGCACATTTATATACGTAGTCTTATATGCATCATTGTTTTTAATCTATATAGAAAATTCCTCATTATATTCATTATAATATCATTTAAAATTAAAGTTCAATCATAAATTAAATATTAGATGATGTGTACCATTAATCATATTTCATAATGGCACATAGGAAAGCCAAGAACCCATCCCTAGACGTGAATCTTATTACATTCTTATAGTCTTGACACATTCATCTATTATAAGGTTTAATTTGAAAAAATATCGAATAATTTGAACCCACAACATACTAAATCAATAATTTATCATGATACATACATAATCAAGTGAAATGTGATTATACCAATAGAGGGATAATGGGTATTTTATCATTGTGGATAGAAATGAAATTGGGAAAATGTACATTGTATTTATATATAAAAATCACAAATTGACACACTATTTTCATATATTTATTAAATGTTGTGTTTAAACTTTTATTCACACAATAAGAGTTATTATATAAAATTTATCATTTTTAATTTATTTACATTAAAATTACATTTTCTTCTAAAAAATTTATTTATAAAAATTCAATTATTTAGTATAATTATTGAACCATTGTAAAAGAAAATATAATGTATCTTTTTAATTTACTTATATTTGGGGAATTAAATCAGTTGTGTTAAAATAAAATCATTTCATTAAATGGATCCATTTTAATTTATTGAAATTTTTTGAAATGTAAATTTAATTACATGAGTTACATTACACAATAATGGACATGTTCATATCTATGTTTTATTATTCATTGAAACGTTATTATTTGGTATAACAATATATTAGCTATTATTTACCTCATTCATAATATGTGATACATGTTATTACTAATAAAAACTTGTTTTTTTAACATGTAGGGTTAATATTTGGATAAAAAAATTATTAGAACATATTGAGTAAGCACATCGTATTTTAATCTTTGTCTGACATGCTACTAAAACACCATATAAGGGATATTAATAAAAAATGCTTTCAATTATTTTGTAATTGTTTTTATTTTTATTTGGATTCAACAATAAAGTATTTGTTTATTAATAATGGTTTATGGAATTATTATCTAATAAATATATTAATAAAATATTGACATAAAAGAAAATATATAAAATATAATGATATATACCTTCCATTATTTCATGAATAATAAAAAATTTGATAGAAATTAATCATGATAATTATTAATACTCGAATATATTATTCAAGTAAATTGATTTAGAATTTTTAGTTATGTTTTATCTAGAATAATTATAAATATCATAAGCTGGTATATATAATTAGAAAAATGTAAATACAATTAAATATCATAACCCTTCACCAATTATCATGGGAAATATATAACGTGATATTACTATAATATACACTATACACTTTCATATATGATTGATATTAAGTCTATACTACCTTCCGTTATATTTTTTAAAAGGAATCATGATTTCTCAGACTACATCATCTTATATGCTTTGTGATAATTTTGAATCATGTATGTATTGTATGGATCATATCTATAAATCCCTTTTTTTTATATTCCTCAAAATTAATAATTTATTAATTATATTGACTGATGGAGTTATAATTTATATGATTATGGAAGGTTTTATAAAGATTTATGTGGTACAATGTTTGAGTACGACTAGTGAAAAATGTGCAAAAGACTATTGGAAACTATGTCAATGGTTTAAGGACATTGTGATGTCAAATGGTTGACACACGTACTATAAAAATCATGAATATAACTATGGAACATAATATTCCTTGGGACAGTGCTAAATTTCATAGTAGGTACTTGATTTATCACACCATGTGGCCTATATATGATAATTATAATAAATTGTTCCAAAACATAGTATATAATTTAAAACATGTCTAAAAATCAATATTTTTCATCTGATAACTTCTGATATTGATATTAAGGGTTCCCTTTTGAATTTTTTTTATATTAAAACAAAATAATGTGTTTTATATGATAAACTAAGTGGTTGATCTTAGGAATAAATGTTAAGAACTCCATTATTCCTGTATATTCTTTATCTACACTTTTTATCCTGAAAAAATTCACAGACATGGGATTACATTCCCTAATATATAAGACCAGTAATATTTTTATTTCATTTTCTTATGATTTATCATAAAAATAGTAGAATTATATTATATATATGGATTCATAGGGAGTTGGAAGCACAAAATAAAGATTATGTAGTTTCATTTTCCCTATTGAAAAATTTATATTAATGTAATGAATATTCTATTTATTAATTGAATTATCATATACTTTTAAATTTTATTATCATATTTAATCTTGGATGTAATTTAAACTTACTAGATTCCTCTGATTGAATTTCTATTAGGGTTATACATATGAATAATGTAGTCTGTGATTTAATGGTCCCCATAATATTACTCTTTATGAAAACCCCATAAAAAATCAGATCTCTAGAAACTTTTTGTTTATGTATAGAGTTATTGTTTAAGAGTAATTTGTTAATGATCATTATTTCCAAAAGAAATTGATTAATTATTACTTCACCAATGGAAAACGGGACTTGTGAATCAAATATGATGTGTGGTAGATAGTGGTGGATGAAACACAATAGAGTTAATGATAAATTTTATTATGGTTTTATAGTGATACACATTCTTATATAAATATTGATAACCATATCCTTGGTAGAGATATTTTCATTAATTAAAATCATCACAGGAAGAATTCAGTTATGTCTGATGTGGTTTGTGAAGGAGGATTTCCACGAATGAGGAAGTTCGATGAGAAATTTAACATAATGTGTTTATGGAGTACCATGACTCAAAATTTAAAATGGTTGATGAAGTGTAATCCTTTTGAAATTAAATAGGGTATTTCATTCAATTTCACTATATGGCTCATAGATGTTTGTGAATGGACTAACAGTTGTTTGTGAAGGAGATGAAATTGTTCACGAAATTACTTGATGCATGGAAAACATCACACAGTGATGTGTACTTAATACATTCAGAGAAAATGATCTCCATGGAATAGTAATGTGTGAAACATTACAGACATGATACGAATCAACAAAAGAATTATTCTAGGTAGCATTGATCACAATTCAGTTGATAGAGTGTACTTTTATTTTAATTATTTTATATTGAATAATGATGGAAATTGATTTTCCTATGAACCTTATATTGGTGTGGAGTTGAATTAGATTGGTTACATAGGCACATTAGATGAGTTTTCTCCATTGAAATATCCAAATAAGTGTGAATTGAGTAATTTTTTCCCCTTGTACTAGTTTTTTGTATTATATTCTCCTATCATATGGTGAAAGAAGTTTGTTTTGTATGACAATGAAACAAGATCTAATATGTCATTTGTTTTAATATATCATTCCCTAATTCACCCATTCCCCTCAATCATGGTATTTTACCCATCTTGGCTAATAGGGTGTCAACCTCAACATGTTTTCTTAGTAGTGAACTAAGAGTATATTTAACATTTTCCAGAATAATGTTGGGTTTTATATGGATTTGTGGAAAATTTTGTTTTTGTGTGTTCATGGTGATATTGAAAAAATTATTTTCATATGTCCCTCCATCATATATATATATATAATGGGTCACTAATATATGTCTTGGTGAAAGGAAGAATCACTAAACATGAGTATATGAATGTTTATGTTTACATATAACTGTGTGTGAGAGTGAGAATGCATGGGTATATTTTTCCAAAATGAAAGAATAAAATGATCTTTCTAGATGAAATAAAAATTTCATCAATTTTGGCCTTATTGATTTTGGAAATTTATTAATACAATTTAATAAAATTGTTATTACTATTTATATAATTTTGAATTTCCTCACATGTATTTAATAATCTTGTGTGATAACCTATTTATGGTTATAGTAGTATAGAAAAAATTATGTAGGGGTTTCCTATTGGGTTAGATTAATGTCCCCAATATATTATCTATGGTTCCAATTCATTGGTTGTTTTTCATGAAATCTGAATGGGAAATGTTTCTTACATCTCATGAAAGGTATTAAGATGTTTTTTTCATAGTTTTTGGAAAGAGTTATTCGGATGGTCTACATCATGGTTTCCATTGGATCAACCCTATATATAAATCCACAAATATATTGGAGTCGTATTATTTTTATTTAGTAATTTGTTTTATTGTGAATCTTAAAATAATATTTTTCATGTATTTAATTGAATTTAATTGTGTATAATTTTAATCAAATATTTTTTTTTGGTTTTACTCATAATTAAGGGAGGAAATATTAATTTAAAATTTAAAATCATACCCTAGTGTTTTGGTAAGACACTTGAATTTATTTCTATCTCTGTTGTCTGATAGATTTTCACAATGGTTAGTGGATCCTTATCTCACCCCAATCAAATAGTTATTGTCGATATGTTTCAAATTGTTTCATATTTTCAAATCATTCTGTTGGTATGTTATAAAAGAGACTGCACATGTTTGGAATTGAAATTTATAGTGTATAAAACGATTCTATCCATGTTATTATGAGCATCATGTTTCTAGGGAAGTCAGTGTAACAAAAAGTATTATGATGTACATATTGTTTTGTTGTCAACTAATCCTCATGGGTTTATCCAGTGAGTGATAAGTATAATGAATTAGTATGTATTATTTCCCATTGTAATTGAATTATCTAGAATATTACATTGGTTTTGGAACTATGATATTATGATTATATATATATATAACACAAATATGAAAGGGAAAAAAATAATTTTGTTTAATAATTAACTTTTGAAATGGTTTTTTAAAAAAAATCAACCGGAATGTAGAAAATGAAACCAGTGAGAGTGGGAAAATGATAATGAGTATTCACCAAAACAATGGTGATTTTGGAATGTGTACATAGATCTGTTCAAGTTTTTCATGTTATTGGTGTTGGAACTAAGATAGAGGGGCCAACACATATGAGTCACCCAACACAATATCTAAATCCAAACCAACCTTTAGTTCATGATCATTTAAGTCCATTGAAAAAATTGGTATGACTAAGCTGGATTGTAACACCCCAAGCTTTCATGATTCGTTTCCTTTTGAATAATGCAATAGCTTATATTGCATGCATCTTCGATATTCTAACACACATAGCTAATAAAAATATCCATTATGAATAGTAATAACCACTATTTGAAATTTTTTCAATTTAATTTTTCAAAATGGACTTCATTATTGAATTTAGAATATTAAAATTATCATAGGGTGATTATTTGGTATTTTTCTGAAAACATTAATTTTGTGACAATTAGTGAAAAACACTAAGTTATTGGTTAAAATTGAATTTTTTAAATAATTAATTAATTATATTATTTAAATTTATTTTATGTCAAAATAGATTCATTATAACTATATATGTACAATTTAACTCATTAGAGTCATTTTATAAAAAGTATATATATATATATATAAAGGTTATTTACCTTTTTACCGTCTTTTACCCACCTCCCAGGACCATTTACAAATTTGCATAAAACAATATTTTACTGCTTCTCTGAGTGTAATTTCAAACATCCGAGAGACACGATTGACATCAGTTGGTAAAATTTGGTTCAATAAGATGAAAATAATTTTTTCTGTGAATAGTTACTTTTTTACTTTTATTTACCAATGTTAAAAGTAAATAGGTTAATTAAGGTTAAAAATTAAATCGTAGTTACCCTAACACAAGTCCTAATCCTACTGGATAAGTGTAATTTGACCAAAAACAAAATTAGAAATAAAATATTATCCCCTTTGGTTCAAATAGATTAGATTAAGACATTTATTATAAATTTATTTAAAGAAGAGTTAAAAGAGTTAAATTCAATATTTAATAACGAAATCATTTTTAATATAGGGTGACACACAATATAAATTAAACTATAAATATTCATTAAAATGGTATAATGTATTAGTACATAATCGTATTTTATTTTTTATTTTTATACATTAAATAATTTAATTTATTTATGACACAATGATGATGCAGTAATTACCTTATTAAAAATGATTAAAATAATTGATATTATAAATATCCAAATTAATGTAATTTTAGACATTTGATGAATTCCAATAATTTTAATGGTCAATATGAAACATTAGGGTTGTTTAAATAATTTTTTTTCAAAATAATCATGCAGATATTATTTTTCACAAAAATAAAATACTAAATATTATCAAAATTGACATAATTGAGTTTTTTAAAAAAATACTACATTATTAATTGATATAATATTCCTAAAAATATGAGGTTCAGCCAAATGACACAGATAAAGTTATATATATTTATAATGAACCACAAGGGCTTCGATTTTAATTTTATAGTATTCTTATTAACCATATAATATAAAAATAAAAAGAGACATGGTAAATGACAAACTATTTAACTAAAAGTTAAATCTAAAAGGTATGGTTAATTTGGTGACCTAAACCTGTATAAACATATATGAAGAAAGGTTTTGAACCCATCCCCACCATAGCCTTTAAATAAATCATTTTTGATCCTTATAAACCTGAAATTATTTTAATATAAAATAATATTTCAAACTTTTCCTAAAGTAACCCTCGCCTCTCTTATAAAAGGGAACATCTCCTTCTCTTTATTTCACATCTCCAAAACATTTTGGTTCGGACAAACCCAACCCCAATATTCTCCCAAACTTACTATATTCTTTATATAGACCATTCTTTGATACTAATCCTTCCTATGGAGCCCTTTTGATCAAATCAAAAATAAGAACCCGAAAAAGAGATAAATATTACATCACCTCATTCAAGTTCATTTCTTCTTCCACTTCCTTGTTCATTGTTGTTTCCATTACTAAATAATAAATCTAGTATCCTATATATACATTAATGTTATTTTAAAAATTGTAAAAACATATTCAGTATTCTATCCATCATATGAATGACAAAGTCACCATAAGTGCGTACATACGGCTTACCGTCTCCATGTCGTGGTGTAGTTTTTCATTCCAACACTTCATTTTTTGGATGTGAATAATAATGAGTACAAATAATATAAGTAATAAATATAAATTCTTAATTATTCTTTATATATGATATACCATCGAATTACAAACTATTTCACCATCAATATAATGATATTGTTGCTCGTCCGTACGTACAGATTACCGTCTCCACGAACGCGATGAGATTCATTCCCTATCGTAATCATTCTTAAAAAATTTAAAATTTATGATTAAAAATAATGTTTATGAACATAATATTATTTTTTATATGAACCAAATACATCATATCCATAACAAACATGGCTTACATAACAAATCATATAATGGGAAATAAACCAGTTAACACCATAAATGATGATACTACTGAAATATTTTCAGCAAAGAAATATTAAGGGATCATATAAGATATCATATTAATATATATAGTTATTTTATAAATTAAACAAATGTTTTTACTATTATACAAGAGGATAGCATACCATATACAAAGTATATTACAAGGAAAGGGTTAATTTCACAATCTCTTTATTATCCAAGGTTTTTTTATGTAATTATTTATTGGGATGTCTTTATCATCCATATCTGTTTTTTCAAAAAAAATTAATTCAAACCATTTTTAATATTTTCTATACTATGGGTTATGTTTTTTTATACCCTTATTTGACCATATATTTTTTGAAAGGAATCTTTCCATTTTTTTTCAAACAAGGTACATTATGACTTTTTCGACCAAATTAATGTAAGAATATCTTTTCTTAACTTATACTGTAGGTGTGGCTATTTTTATTCCTTATATCATCGTTGAAAAATACCCTAAAATCATATATTAATATTTTAAAAATAAATGTTTTCTTTTATATTTATATGACTTTTAAATGATTTCAAAATAAAAAGATATTTTTCTCTAAAAAAGTTTTGATTTCATCTATGTTAACATCATTTGATGGATTTTAAGATTTTTTGAGTTTGATTTTTCATGATACAAAACATCCAGATTGTATTGATGGTTTTGTGATAAGTTTGACTCTATATGTGTCATTTTTACACCATTCATGGTTTATGGATAATTTATTGACTTTTCGTCTTCTAGTTTTAATATGACTGTTTATGTTATGTTTAATGCTTTTCATACGAGGAATAAATTAGACTTAGTGAGTGAAGGGTGTAGGCCTTTATAGATCCTCCATGAATCAGTATATATCATTAGACAAACTAGTTCCTTGGCATAAGGCATTGAAAAAATCATATTTTTAGTCTTGGCACATGGCCATGACTATGTGGTTATGATGTATTGAATTATACCTTCCATCATTGTGAAAGTAGCTATTGATATTTCATTTGATTATTCAACTAGTAGACTATACATGTGAATACGTTAATGGAATTATTTGATATTACCTTTTCTATATTATGCTGATGTTTATGTTTAAAAGGATTTTTTTTCTTATACATTTGCTTAAATGTTTTTTCTTATTTCTGAAAGGTTCTTCTATATTTTTATCCTAACTGAGCATCTGATCTCGCCCATTTATATGTTTTATTTTTCCCATGATGTCAAGAAGTTTTTATGGTTGACATATATGGATAGGATAAATATTTAAGTGTGTTCAAAAGGGGAAAAATGTTGTTGATGCTTTTATTTCACGATGTAATGTAAAACTTATGAATGTATCTAGTACATTTAATGCTACTAAAGTGATCAACCATTCAGGATTTGATCCTTTGGGATGATGAAAATGTAATGTAATAATGCACCGACTCTGGGTAACTAGGTTCAAGGAATTACAGTTGGTATTAGAGGATGTTTAGTACAAACCATTGAAGCTTTTTTTTAGAAAAAACAATGATAAGAGAACAATACCCTAAGATTGAATTTTTGGATTTTTATAGAAATAACATCATAGAATTTTGGCATTGTAGGTATTTTGTGATTTTTACAAGAAATGCATCCCTGTATGGATACGATATGGTAATGTTTTCTCTAAAAAAGATGTACCTAGGGGTAAAACCTGAAAACACCACTTTGAGCTAGACTTGAACGAGAACTGGTGCAAAACATTGATCCTTTTTGCACTCATGGTTATGACACTCTCTGGGGATATGCTTATGAAAATTATCATTTTAATTACAAAAAATTATGAAGTGTTTATGAGTATATAAATTCTCAAAGAATTTTTTTTATGGATTATATCCCTAAACTGTTCATTTTTTATTTATATTTTACAAGTCTCAGATTATGTATTTCAATTCATAAACTAATCTAGTATACTCTATTGTTTAGAAATGGAACCTAGTGGATGCAATGGAAACTGTATCAACACACGTAATCCATGCAAGGATTTCCCACCTACTCAAGATTAATATATTAGAGCTGGTGATGAAACCGGTGATGATCATTATATCACCATACTAGGATAACACACTCAGGCTATGAATAATAACCTTACCCGTATGGAGCACACTTATCCACAATGAAAAGGATAAATGTTATACCACTTCTTGTGGAAACAACCACCTAAAATAAATGGTAGTAAAAATACATTAGTATCTGAGCAATGGATAAATAATTTGGAAAAAATATTTCATGATTTGTGGGGTAGAAAAATGGAAAAATTTGTAATGGAAGTTTATCGCCTCACGAGAGATGCAGATCAATGGTGGTCATTAATCATGAAAAAAGAAGTTGAAGAAGTATAGAACATGGAATAGAGGTTGTTTAATTAAGTTTCATTATAAAATACATTCCTTGTGACCATAGAGGTGATATGGAAATACAATTTATGAGTCTTAGGAAAAAGGAGGATGAGAATTTTGAAAAGTATGAGGCTAACATTACAAGGATAGCAAGACATGCAGTTGAGTTTATATGTAACCCACGGACTAAGATTGATCAAATCTATGATGGGTTAAAGCCTTTTAATAGTCGATCATTAGTCTCACAAAAATTATCATTATATGAATATATTGTCTCATGCACTATCAAGAGAGAAAAATAAGTCTCTAAGTCTTACGACTTAATAAAAAAGTAAGAGAAGAAGAGATCAGTTGAAAACTCTAGAAATGAAAATTAGGGGAAGAAGGAAAATTTTTAATTTACATCCTACAATATATATAGGAAGAAACACCCCAGTACATTCTTGAAGGGAATGAGTGTCTGTTACACGTGTGTTGAATAGGGAAACCAAACTCATGATTGCAAGGGGAAGAAAAAGGCTATTAATATTGAATCATACTATTGTAGAGAAAAAGTGAATTATGCAAATGAATGTCCTAACTGCCTGAGGAAATTACATTAGAAAAGGAAAGGGGAGAAATGTGAAGCTTATATGATCCCTACTTCTGAGGTTGAAGCTTCGAAAGACATGGTGGCTGGTAATTTAATGGTTTTCTCTAGTTTAGAAAATAATTTATTTGATTTGGGATCATGGAATTGTTTCATATCTTCCTAGTTTTCTAGGAAAATTAGATATTTTTAATTTTACATAACAAGGGAGTTGTCAATCAAATCACCTAGGAGAAGTATCATTGCAATATTTTTTTGTGAAGAAATTCCCATTAGAGAATATAAATGTTATTTTTTTACTAATCTCATCATCATACCCATGATTGAATTTGATATAATCTTCAGTCTGGTTTGGATTTCGTACAATAATGCGAAACTTTATTGTAAGAAGAAGGAGGGTACAATTTCCAATGATGATAAAGAGTAACATATCTTTTGAGAAGAAACGTCACCACCTAATTTCTTTCTAGATCCACCCCAAGTAGCTCTACTAAATAAAATTTTTAGGAATGAAGAGAATAAAATAACTATGGGTGTGGAAAATAATTTTCGAATAGAGGATGTACCTATTGTGCAAGAATATGTTGATGTTTTCTTGAGAATTTACTTAGACGTCATCCAGAACGAGATATTTAGTTTTCCATTGATTTAGTTCCTGGTTCAATGCCTATATCAAAGACCCCTTATAGAATGGCCACTGTGTAATTAGTGGAACTAAAGAAACAACTAGTGGAATTTAGTAACAAGGGATTTATTCTCCCTACTGTTTCTCCATGTGGAGCCCAAGTTAATTTTCTTAAGAAGAAAGATGGATCTATGAGGTTGTGCATTGACTATAGGGAGATCAATGATATAACAATAAAGAAAAAGTATCCCCTACCTCGCATTAATGATTTATTTGACAAAATGCATGGAGGTAGATATTTTTAAAAGATTGACCTTCGATCATGATATCATCATTTTTTTGTGAAGAAGTAATAAATTCTTAAAATAGCATTTCGAACCATGTACGAGCAACTTGAGTTTATAGTAATTCCTCTTGGATTGACTAATGCACCCTCTGTCATCATGGATCTAATGAATAGTGTTTCAAGGAATATCTTGATGAATTTCTAGTTGAATTTGATGATGATATTTTTGTATAATAAAAAGGCTAAAAAGATGATGGAAATAACATGTGCATTATCCTAAGGATTCTTATAAGAAATGAATTATATTAGAAATTTACCAGGTGTAAATTCTAGCTTCGGGATTTTTTTTCTTTTACATATTGTCTCTATTGATGGAATCTATGATGATCCTTCATATACCATGTCAATCAATGAATGGCCATCACTGACATGTATAACTGAGGTACGTAGATTTATTGGTTTAGCAGGTTATTATCGACGTTTCATCACAATTTTTCCCGGTTGGTTATTCCATTAACCAAGATCACACGTAAAGGGGTTAAATTTGTTTACACAAATGAGTGTGAAGAAGGTTTTGATGAACTGAAGAGAATATTAGTCAAATGATTTTATCTTGACTCTACCATTAGGGAATGATGGGTTTGTTATTTATAGTGATGACTCAAAGAAAGTACTTGTTTGTGTCCTTATATAGAATGATAGATTTATTTCATATGCAACCTGGAAGCTAAAAAAAATGAAAAATACTATCCCACTCATGATCTTGATTATGCAGCAGTTATCATTGCACTGACCATAAAGATACACTATCACTATGACAAAAAATGTGAGATTTATACTAATCATAGGGGATGGAATTATATTTTCTCACAAATAAACTCAACATGATGCCAAGGCGATGTCTTGAACTACTCAAGAGTAATGATTTCACTATACACTACCTCTTAGGGAAGAAAAATAAGGTGGAATATTCTTTGGGTAGAATGGATATTGGAGTTCTGAAAAGATGAGAATTGAAAGGTATCCTATTTTCATCGATCTAGTAAAGTCCGATATGGGATTTACCATGGATGGTGAAACATAAAATCATTTTCAAATTTTTTCAATTCATCATTACTAGAAATGATAAATATTCACAAACTGATGATGAGATTTTTCAAAATATGATTAAATCTGTGAGTGACTGGAGATTAAAGGACATCATACATGAAAATGGGATTTTGAAAATTTGGAAGAGACTTTGCGTCCCTGATTTACCTTATCTAAAAAATAGAATTTATGGATTATTCTCATAGATTCAATTTCTATATACACCCTGGTATCACTGAGAAGTATAGATATTTAAAGGAACGTTTTTGGTGGAACAACATGTAGAAGGAAATAGCTGATTTTATTTCAAGTCGTACGGTTTGTCAAGCTGTGAAAGCTATAATGAAATATCCGAGAGGTTTCATGGAAGCTCTACCAATACCATAGTGTAAATTGGATAATATTATGATGGAATTTTTCATGGGGCTACCAAATACTTCTAGAAGGAATGATCCATTATGGGTCATTTTTGATTGCCTTACCATGTCAGCACATCTTCTTACTATAAGAGAAGATTTACAACTTGAATGAATGGAAAGACAATATATTAGTGAATTTTTAATACTTTATGTAGTACCCCTATAAATTGTTTCTGGTCGTGATCCCTATTTTACATTAAGATTCTAGAAAAGTCTTTAGAAGGCCATAGATACTGAACATCGTTTCAGCACTGCCAACCACCCTCAAACTGATGGACAAATAGAATGGACTACTCAAAACATAGAATACATTTTGATATCTTTCTCACATGACTTTCAACATATGTGGGATCAATATTTACCTCTGGTAGGATTTTCCTATAAAAATACCTTCCATTCAAGTATTCATATGGAACCATTGAAGCATTATATGGTAAGAGATTCCGCACACCAACTTTTTGGGATGATGTTGGTGAAAGAAAACATGTATACATAGAACTTGTTGGTAAAACAATGGAAAAGGTGATGGTTATCCAAATCCTCATCAAAGCAACCCAATGTTGGAAATAGGTCTATTCCGATAACCAATGGATGGATTTCAAAATTTCATGTTGGAGACCGTGTTTTTTTGGTGAAATCTCCATTGAAGGGTGTTATACGTTTCAGTAAGAAAGGGAAAATTGAGTACCAGGTACATTGAAACGTTCAAAATTCTTGAAAGAATTGGATTTATAGCTTATAGTTTGGAAATACCTCGAAATCTCTCCAAATATCATGATGTGTTCTAGTATACTGTAGAGAAAATACATGCCTGACCTAACGCTTGTACTCTCCTATGAGGAAATTGAACTAGATCATGATCTATCTTATTGTGAAGAACCTGTCAAAATTCTTTATACTAGAGAACAAGTGTAGAGAAACCGGACGACTCGCCTGGTAAAAGTTCTATGGAGAAATCATAAGATAGAAGAGGAAACTTGGGAACCCAATGAACTTATGATAAAGAACCCCCAGAATCTTCTTATGCAGAAATATTCTAGAAATTTTGAGGATGAAAATATTTTAAGGAGGTGATAATCTACCACCCCAAATGTCTATTGTACATTTCCCATTGAATACTGAAATAGCTTGAATTGTATGATACTTTGAGATTCTAACACACCGCAACCAATAATACTATTTTTTATGAATAGTAAGTCCACATTTTTGAAAATTTATGAAATTTATATTTCAAAATTAGATTAGTGTGAGTTTTTTTTTATTTTTTTGAAAACATTTAATTTTTGATGAATACTAAAAAGCACTACTTTATTGGTTAAAACCAAAATTCTTATTTAAATAATTATTTATTTTATATAAATTTATTTTTGGTAAAAATTGATACATAATACCTATATATGTTCAATGTAATTCATTATAGTTATATTATAGTAAGTTTAGATATATAAAAATTGTATTGAAATTTTTATCGTCTTCTACCAGTCTCCTAGGAGCATTTGCAAATTTGCATAAAACATAATTTCTCTAATTCAATGAGTTTAGTTTCAAAAATATGAGAGACATGGTATACATTAGTATGAAAAATGTGTTTCAATAAGATGGAATTAATTTATTGTTAATAGTAGCTTTTTATTTTTATTTACCATGGTTATATGTAAATAGGGTAATTATGGGTAAAAATGATATCATAATTACACTTACACAAATCGTCATTCTCTTATATAATTTTAATATGATGAAAAACTACATTAGGAATATAATATGATCCCCTTTGGTCCACATGGATTATATTAGGACATTTATTATTATTTTATTTAAAGAATAATTTAAAGAGTTAAATTCAATGTTTAATAACTAAACCATTTTTCATATAAGGTCACACAAAATATAACTTGGACTATAAAAAGTATTTAGAAATATATAAATATCTCCTACATAATGGTATTTTATTTATAAATTTTAGGATTTAAATAATTTAATTTATTTTCAACAAAGTGATGATATAGTAATTACTTTATTAAAGAAAGAATAAAATAATTTATACTATAAATATCCAAATAAGTGAAATTTGAGACATTAGATGAATTAAACTAATTTTATAGGTTAATTTGACATTTTATAATTGATTAATTTTTTTTCGAATTAATCATCATGTTATGACTTTCACAAGAATCAAATAATAAATACTGTCAAAATTGACATAGTTGAGTTTTTAAAACAAATACTACATTATTAATGGATATAATATTTATAAAAATATAAGGGTCAGGAAAAGGACATATATAAGGTTATATATATTAATAATGAACCACTTTGTGTTTTCATGGATGTTTATAGTATTTTTATTAACCATATAATATAAAAATACAAAGAGACATGGTAAATGACAATCAATTTAACATATAGGTGAATGTAAAAGATAAAGTTAATATGGTTACATAAACCACTATAAAACCTATTGGTTGAGTGATTTTAGACCCATCACCACCTTATCCTATAAATAAATAAATTTGGAGTCATTAGAAACTGAAAATGGTTTTGTTATAAAATAATATTTCAAACATTTCCAAAAGTGACCCTCACCTATCTTATAAAAGGGAACTTCCCCTTCTCTTATTTCACTCCTCCAAAGAATTTTGGCTCAGCCAAACTCTGCCAAAATATCCTCCCAAAATTCCTCTCTACATCTTATAGGCCTTCCTTTGGTAATAATGAAAACATAAAGATCACTTTTGATCATATCAAAAGAATGAACCCGAAGAAGAGGTAAATATTTCATCACATCTTTCAAGTTATTTTCTTCTTCCACTTCCTTGTTCGTTGTTGTTTCCATTCTAAAATATTAACTCATGTATATATTATATACTATTATTTAATTATAAAAATTGTGCAACCATATTCATTGTTCTATCCACCACATGAATGACAAAGGAAACAAATGTGCGTACGTTAGGCTTACCATCTCCACGTTGTAGAGTAGTTTGTTATTCAAACACATCTTTATTTGGATGGGTATAATAATGAGTATAAATAATGTTAATAATAAATATAACATGTTAATGATTATATATATATGATATACTATACAGTTAAATATTATTTCACCATCAATATAATAATATAGTCGCTCGTGCGTACGTACGGATTACCGTCTCCACAGACATGAAAGGATTCATTCCCATTCATAATAATTATAGAATAATTTTCATTTCATGATTATAAATTATTTTTTTGAACATAATATCATTTTTTATATGAATCAAATACATCATATACATAAAAAAATGGCTTACATAACCAATAATATAAATGAAAAAGAATTAGTTAAAACCATATACGATGATACTACTGAAATATTATTAACAAAGAAATATTGGAGGATCATATATGACATAATATTTATGTATATAGTTGTTTTAAAATTTAATAACAATGTTGTAAATATTATATAAGAGGCTAACATACCTTATATTAAGTAAAAGTACAATGTAAGGGTTAATTTCACAATCTCTTTATTATTAGATGTTGTTTTTACGTAAGTATCTACATGGACATATTTATTATCCACATCTGTGTTTTCTTAAAAATTTAATTCAAAACATTTTTACGATTTACTATACTATTTGTTAAAATAATTTATACCCTTATTTGACCATATATTTTTTATAAGGTATTTGGCCATCATTTTCCAAACAAGGTACTATTCGTCCTATTCGATAAAATGAAGATAATAATGACTTTTTTTAACTTATAATGTGAGTGTGGCTATTTTTCGCCATTATTCAATCGTCGAAGCTTCTCATACAAGCTTATAAAAACATTTTCAAAATAATTGTTTTCGTTTATAGTTATTTTACTTTTAAATTATTTTAAAATAAATTATATATTTTTCTAATTTTTTTTGATTTCATCTATGTCAATATCCTTTGATATATTTTAATGTTGTTTGAGGTTGATTTATTATGATACAAGAAATCCATATTTTTTTCATTTTTTTTTGATATGTTATAATATGGTAGTTTAGTTTTTAAAACAATCATGGTTTATAGATAATGTATTGACATTTCATATGCTAGTATTAATATGAATGTTTATGTTATGTTTAAACTATTTCATATGACTAATGCATTGGACATATTATGTGACAGGTGGATCCCACTATAACTCCTCAATGCATCAGTAGGTATCATGAAAAAAGTTAGTGTCTTAGCAGAAGTATTTGATATAATATTTTTTGTAGTCATATCACAAGGAATTGACTATGTGGTTATGAAGTCTGACATTATTCAATCCATCATTATGAAATTGGTTGTTGATATTGTATGTGATTATTATACTAGTATAATATTCAGGATGATAAGTAAACAAAATTATCAGATTTTAGGTATTCCATATTATGCAAATGATTAGGTTTAATAGGCTTCTATTTTATTCTTAGAAATTGCCATAAATGTTTATGCTTATTTATGAATGTTTCTTCTATATTGTTATCCTTAATGAGAATCTGAGCTCACCCTTTCTATGATTTATATTTCCCCAGATTTTAAAAGTATTTTATTGTCGACCTGTAAGGATATGATAAGGACATAAGTGTGATCAAAAGGGGACAAAATATTGTTGATGATTTTATTTCATGATTTATTGTAAAACTTATTAATTTATCTCTTACTTCCATTGCTACTAAACTAATTAGTCTACTAGGATTTGATCTCTTGTGATCATGCTAATATTATGTAATAATGCACCGACTCTGGGTAACTAGGGTTGAGGCATCACATGGATGAATATAATTTATGACATATTAAGAACTCAAAATTAAATAACTTTCTATCTTCAAATGTATATACTTAATGACCCTAGTAATATAATGTCAATACATAGTTATTTCATAAAATATTTGGGAAATACCTCAATTAAATTGGATTTTTAAACTATTTATAATAAATAAATTCCAATATCCTCCAAATTAGTGATTATGACATAATGTATTATAATATAATAGGGAAATACGATATTGAATAAACATGTTTATAACACTCTTATATTGTTCACCTTTAGTTGAATGTTTCTAATAATAAGAGATAGAAATATAAAAAATTTCATGGTGGTCTTCGATGTGATATTAACTCAATGGTGTTAATGTTTTATATAGAATATATAAAAACAGTAATTAAATGATTTTTTTGGAGGGGGAAATATTTTATGAAAACATAGTGGAAGGGAACATTTTTTATTCTTAGTTTTGATTGAAAAATTCATGTGTAAAATATAAACACAGTGTTGGATTAGTCCAAAGGTAGTAAAAAACAAGAAAATAAATGTAAATGATCAGTCTCATATATACCGCATCATAATGATGAACATGGTTGTTTACTTTGTTCCTTGCATATTCTTAAATAAAACAATGTACTCTCTCGCACATATATTTCCACCACTACATAAGTAGAGATCGTCTAAAATATTATTTTCATAAACATTTGAAAATAATGTGCAACTATCTGGATTTAGAATCAGGATTTGTATGATCATATTGAACAACCCTATCAGACTAATTCAAATCTATAGACTTGGGTGAACCACAATATCCTTGGAAAACATTATTTTTCTTGTGAAAAAATTCATAGGGTATTATGATTTAACCAATTATAGATGGTCGCTTATGATACATTGAATAGAAAGTTAATACATGTGGGAAAATATGTCCCTCTAGTGTTTTAGTTATCACATTTTTAATCTCAACTCATATTTGTGTCATATTTGAAATAGGTGCGTGAAATTATTTTCATTATTAACATGTAAATAAAAAATTCTGAATAAACCTTGAAATAATTATTTATATATAACGTCCCATACTTTACATGAATGGTTATTACTTCAGAATTGAATCATACTTATTACAACAAATTACAAAACAATGATTGGACCATATAGGTATAGTGTCCTCAGAAACTAGGAAACAAAAACAACTGGTTAATAAATCATCTACATTGTCTCCTGTTTATTTCATCATATCTAGAGTCCCTTTTGGAATATCCTACTTAATACCCTTCTTTCTGATCTGGGGAAAAGAAAACATACAAAAGGGTGAGCTCAAATGCGAAGTAAGGGTATAGAAATGAAATGTCAATCATATCATATTCATATGAAAATATCATCCTGAAAATCATAACATGAAAAAGAGATCATAATATCATAACCTTGGATAAATCATAATAGTGAAATATAGTCCCATTAATCATAACATAAAACATGAAACTTTTTGGCATACACACATAATCATAGAAAATCATTTCATATTAGTAAAGGCTCATTATAAAGACCATCATAGCAGACAAAGACCATTACTGAACCGAGTTCACTCTTCCGTCCAGTCTTGTATCACTGAACTAGATTTACTATCCATTCCAACCATTTCTATCTCATGAGATATAATGCTTTACCCAATGAATTATAGGGAGATATAGGTTCCACACATCTCATAATGAATCTATTCTTATTTGTGCCACAAAATCATAAATCATATATCATAGCATAACCCATGTAATAAAAATGGGATTCTTAAACATCATGACATCATAACATAATCCTATAAGATAAAAGGATATAATAAAAATAATTCCATCATAACATAATCAAATCAACATAATAGTGATAGAAATAGAACCCTATATTATCTTAGATGGAAAATAATTTTGATAAAACACTTAAACTCCATTCTTGAGGAAAATATCCTTTCTACTTCAAGAAAATTTCCTTTCAGAACATGTCATACAATTTTAAACTAAAATATGTTTATTAAAAATAATATTGAAAACATTTAAAGGATGATTCATGGAAATAATATTCTATGAAATCATAAAAATCCATTCAAGCCGTATAAGTTAATAAAACATTCACATCGTACTTTTTTCAGAAAAGTCAAAAAGTACCTCATATGGTAAACAAAATAAAGATACCTTCCATATGTTGTGGTAAAAGTAAAAAAGGGAAAAAATGAATTTAAACATACATGGAGGAAAATTAAACATTTTATGAATATGTTTTGAGAACATATGGACATGGATAATAAAAATAACCCTAGTAAATAGTTACGAATAAACAATCATGTATAAGATTGAGATTGGAATAATTATCCCATACCTTAGGTCCGATTTTCTTTATATGTATCCAAAACTATTGTATAATGATTTAAATAATGTCATTTACTTATTATAGAATCATATTTATTGTTATGATATGATATATGGTCATATTCTTATCTTTTTATTAGAAATATTTCATTTCTACTTGTTATTCGGGTGTCCATTGCACTATGTTCATATGCATGTTTTGTCAAATAAATTCTTATTCTTCTTTATAAGTTATAGATACCTCATTTCCATAATGGTTTTAGTATAATATATATCGTATATATTCATCAATTCATTTAAATAATCATTATTCACTGATGATCATGTAGAACGAGTCGCATCACATCGTGGAGATGGTAGGACGTACGTACGCACGAGCGATGATATCATTCCCATGATAGTGGAATTGTATTTAAGTGTATGTATACTCTTTAAAAATAATTATCACTTTACAATAATCATAGATAGTTATTCTTTACACCATTATACCCATCCATGTAATGTGGTGGTGGAAAACAGATTACACTATGGCGTGGAGACGATATTCCGTAAGTACACACGTGTGGTGAATTCGTTTTACGTAGGATGGATAGATGATAAAATAGGGTTGTTTCATATTTATAATAACATATCGGTATATGAGTGAAACTGATGTTTTTACTTCATAATGAAACAACTAAAGGAGAGTTATTATTAGAATAAATAAATTTCAAAGAATCGGTAACAGATATTACCTCTTCTTCGACACGCCTCTTTGAAACATCCTTTTAGGGCACTAAAATTGGTCTTCAAAGAAGACCAAGACCTCTATTATGTTATTAGGAAAGTTGAGAAGGTAAATGGGCAGTGATTAGAAGATATTTAAGGCTCAAAAGGTATTCAGGAGGAGAGGGAGGAGTTGTCCTTTTATAAGGGAGGAGAGGGGAACCTTAGGAAAAAATTAAAATATTATTTTATAATAAAGTCATATTCGGTTTATAATAGCTCCAAAGTGATTTATTTTTAAGATAATGTGTGTATGGGTAGTAATAAGCTCAAACAATTGGTTTTAGACAAGTTTAGGTTACTATTTTAACCTTATCATTTAGATTTAACTCTATGTTAAATAATTTAACATTTATCGTGTCTTCTTATTTTCTTACACTATATGGTTAATAAACATACTATAACAGGAAAAAATAACCCCAAGTGTTTCATTATTATTATATAAAACCTTATCTATGTCATTTAGCCGATACTTAGATTTTTAGAAATAGAATAACATTTAATAATTTAATATTTGTTTTAAAAACTATTTTATGTTAATTTTGAAACTATTTGATAATTTATTTTTTTGAAAATCATAACTTCATTATTAGTTTGAAAAAAGGTAACTAAATCAATACTAGAATGTCATACTAACATATTAAATTAGTTTAATTCATAAAAAGTCTGAGATTACTTTTATTTGGGTATTTATAACATCAATTATGTTTATATTTCATTAATAACGTAATTACTGCATAATCTTTGTTCCATAATTAGATTACATTATTTAATGTCTAAAAATTATAAATAAAATACCATTATATAGGATCTGTTTTTGGATATCTAATGAATATTTATAGTCTAATTTATCTTATGTATAACGATATATTAAAAATGTTTTATTTATTAATCTTTTATTTTATCTCTTTTAACTCCTCTTTAAATAAAATAATAATAAGTGTTCTAATCTAATCCATGTAGCCCTAAAGGGTAATATTTTATTTATAAGGTTTTTTTGGTCGAATTACACTGATATAATATAATTAGGACATGTTTTAAACTTTTATGTTTTATTTACAATTGTAAATTCTCCTAGGAGGTGGGTCAAAGACGGTGAAAAGTTCAATAAAATTTTTATATATCTAAATTTATTATAAAATGAATCCAATGAATTAAATTGAACATATATAAGTATTATGTATCTATTTTGACCTAAAATAAATTTAAATAAAATAATGGATTTTTTAAATAAAATGTCGGTTTTAACATATAACTCAATGTTTTCACTATTCATAAAAAAATGAAAGTTTTCAGAAAAATACCCAAATTTCACCTGAGGCTAATTTAAATATTCCGAATCTCAAAATGATGTTCGTTTTGAAAGATAAAATGTATAAAATATCAAAAAGTGGGTATTATTATTCATAACGGCTAGTTTATATAACATTTTAATAACATATCGTTGTTTAGTGAAACTCGGTATTGTGTACAACACACGATATCATGGAAGGTCACAATTGCATGTAATGCAAGACAAGCTAGTGTTGTTTGTAGTGAAAGATTCCTCTGATGTTGTGTATAACATAAGACATAAACTAATATACTTCTCATAAACTATCAGTGTGTAACATTCTACCCCACTTAAAATGAATTTCACCCTCAAAATTCGTCACTTCGTAACAATAAAATGAGGATAACTCTCCCTCATCATATCCTCAAGCTCCCATGTAGCTTCTTCGAATTGGAGTTTCCTCCATAAAACATTCACCAAGCTAGTGGTCTTGTTCCATATAAGTTTTTCTCTATAATCCAGAATCTCTATTAGTTGTTCTTCATAATAAAGATCTTGCTCCAGTGGTACAACTTCTGAGCTTAGTACATGTGATGGATCAGGTATGTACTTTCTCAAGAGAGATACATGGATCACATCGTGAACATGAGAGAGATTTGGTGGATGTGCCAATCGGTATTCTACCTTCCCAATATGATCCAGTATTTCGAAAGGATCAATATAACCGGGTCCCATCTTTCCCTTCTTTCCAAATCTCATTACTCTCTTCCAAGGAGATATTCGTAAGAACACATTATCCCCCACTTCAAACACTATGTATTTTCTTCAGTTCTCGGCATAACTTTTTTTTCGACTCTGAGCTTCTCGTATGTTTTGTTGAATATATCTTACCATTTTTTCAATCTCAACAACAAGATCAGGTCCTAATAGCTTTCTATCCCCAACTTCATCCCAGCAAGTTGGAGTCCTGCATTTCTTTACATGGAGATCTTCATAAGGAGCCATCAGAATACTGGAGTAAAAGGTATTATTATAAGAAAATTCAACCAAAGGGAGGTTTTGATCCCAACCACCATTGAAATCCATAGAGCATTCTATTAACATATCTTATAGTATTTGAATTGTTCTCTCAGACTGACCGTCTCTCTACGGATGATACGTAGTGCTGAAACTCAACACTGTATCTAAAGTATACTGGAGATCTAAAGGAGGGGGAAATGCGGGAGAGCTCTCGAGAGGTGATTCCTCCGTGATTTGTACTCGGTGATTGATGGCGGCATTGTTGGATTGATATTTTGATCCTAAGGATGTCTTCGTTCCTCCCTCGAAGGTGGTCGCTCTGGGTGATGCTTTTGATTTGGCGGCGAAGGATTGTCTGCTAAACCCTAGGCGGAAGGATGATGGATTGGCATCCTGAAACAGGTTTTTCTCTGAATCCATATCTGATTCAGCCTCTCTAAAGAAGAGGATCACCAAGAATGGTTCGATTGATTTTGTTGAAGATAATCCGAAAGTTCTAGAGGATCGCATTGAGGAATGTAGGTTCTCACTGCTTGCTAGATTGTCGAGAACTCGTAGCGAAGCTCCTGTGACGGTCGATGAAGTGCGCAATTGCTTAGCCAGAAGTTGGGGGTTCTCAGATTGGCATATGATTTCCATCGGAAGAGGTATGTTTCATGTCGTTTTTCCTTCGAAGGAATTGCTAAATATAGCCTGGGGCTTTGGACCTGTTTCTTTGAAGCCTGGCTATATAATGGTACAACAATGGGATCCTTTATCGCATCCCCTTGCCACTATGAACTCTTCCACTCAAACATGGGTCCGCATTATGGGTTTAAACTGGTTTTTTGGCATCCTTCAGTCATATGGGAAGTTGCCTCAGCCATTTGGAGTCCAATTAAGGTGGATAAGGAGACTGAACACCCTAGATTTGGCCATTTTTCTAGGGTCTTTGTAGAAATTGATCTAGAATAGGTCCTGATTGACAAAGATTTTCTAATTGCTGGGGAGTTTAAGCTGGAACTTGCTGTTCAATATGAGTGGTTTCCTATCTTCTGTAAATCGTGTCTTTGTATTGGTCATACTTCTATGCAATGTCGTAGGAAATTGAAGTGTACACTTTGTAAGTCGGTGGGTCATACCTCTGAGCAGTGCAAAATGATTTTGGCAGTGCAGGCTGGTTCTAAGTTGGTTTCTAGAGTAAAGGAGCCTCCAAAGGTAGGCCCTGCCACATTTGCTGAGGCTGTCCAGTTTGGTTTGGGTAAGCAGTCTGTTGGCCAGCCGGCTGCTGCTGGTGACCGATCAGTGGATAAGGCATTGGAACCATCTGTTGTTGGAATTACCAGGGGTGATGCTTGCAGGTCTTGGGATGATATTGCTAAAGAGGAGGAAGGGTGTCATCTAGTGCATACGGATGCTGCTACAATGGTTACTAAAGTTCAGCAGGAGGCTGCGGTTGATGCCCAGCAGGGTGAACATATGCTTGTTGAGGAAGAGGACGAGGTCCAATCAGAGCATGAGGTTGTTGTTCAGGATGATGTCAATGCTGAGTTTGATTGTGCTGCAGTGGATTCGGCTTGTATGAAGGGTAAGATGAAGATCTTTGATGAAGATGGGTTTCAATTGGTGATGTCGAAGAATTTGAGGGCTGATCCAACCCAGGTAACTACTGTGGGAGCGCGACCGGATGGTGCTGTGATGGTGGATAGTGGTACTGTAGGAGAGGATGTGGTCCAACAGGTTAACCATTATGATTTATTATTGAAGGTTGATGCTGATATTGGGACAGAGGATATTCTGGAGAGTTCAACTCTGCATGTTGCTGATATGGAGGCTGCTCCAAAGGATACTTTGAGGGCTGAGCCGAAATCTCCAAAGCCAGGACTTAATTTCTTTTCTATGTTGGAGTCGATTAATACTCCGGAGTTTGATATGATTAATCTGGAGGGGATTAAGAAGGCAGGATGTAGCAATAATCGAGATAGCACATTGATACCTTCTGCTGATAAGGGGATGGAGATCCCAGTGGTAGTGGAATCCACTACTTATAATACTGCTTGCTCTTCTTCTGAGATGTAGGTGGTCCAGGATACATAGGAGGTTCGGCTAGTGCATGAAGAGTATCATGCTGCTGCGGATCACAAGAAGGACACTTGCACTGATGTTGGCCTGCATGGGGAAGCTTCCCCTATGGAAAATAATGAGGAACTGATTATGGCAATGGAAGCTGGACAGCAGAGTGGGCGTGGTCGCCTCCCGGCCAGTCGGGGGGATCTAGGGGTCGAGGTCGTCCTCGAAAAAGGTGATCTTCTGTTTTCTCTGTTTGTTCTTGTTGGCGTGGTCTGTTGGACTGTAGCTTTTCCCCCTGTTTGTTTGCTGCAACATTTATTTTTGTTTGAATAAATTTTGGGGTCATGGGTTTTATGCCCATGATCGAGTTTTCATGGTATACTGGAGACTTCTCCATAACTTCAAGGTAATCCTCGGATCCCGATCAGATATAATGGAAAGTGATGCTGAATGCAATATTACCACATCCTTTACATATATCCTGGAAATATGATCCAGAGAGAAATCTTCTCAAATAGAAATGAAGTGTGTCTACTTTTTAAGACGATCAAATATGACCTAGATATCATTATTGCCTTTGGGTTTTTTTGGAAGTCTGGTGACAAAGTCCATAGTGATGTCTTCCCATTTCCATTCATATATGGGTAATGGTGTTAACAACCCCTTACACTTCTGTGTCTTAGCTTTAACTTGCTGACAACCCAATTTTCGAGAGGCATATTTAGAAAAATATCATATCAAACCATCCCAACAGAAGTACTATTTCAGGTCCCTATACATCTTCGTGCTCCCATAATGAATAGAGAGTGAAGAACTAGGAGCCTCATCTAGTAGCTCGTTCTTTAATTCTACGATGGGAGGAAAAAAGACACGATTCCCGAAAATTATTATCTCATCACAATCATGGTTGAATTCAGAAACATTCTCACCTACGTTTGTAACTCTACTTCTTCTTTTTTGGCCTCTTTAATATTCACATGTATAGATGGTTGATCATTCATTTGTGAAAGATAATATTTTCCCCTTCCATTACAATTCCAAGATCCATCCATTTTAAATCCATAAATATTGGATCATTTGTGATCCTCATCATGGATAAGCTAGCATGGTCTTTTTCGGCTTAATGCATCTGCCACCTTGTTTTCATTCCCAGGGGGATAATGAATTGAGCAGCCGTAGTCCTTAATCAACTCCAACAATCTTCTTTGGCGCATATTCATTTCTTTTTGTGTGAAAATATACTTTAAACATTTATGATCAGTATAAATATCACTCCTTTCAGCATAAAGATTATGCTTTCATATATTTAATGCAAATATTACAGAAGCTAACTCCAAATCATGAGCTCGGTAATTTTTCTCATGGATTTTCAACTGTCGTGATGCATAAGATATCACCATATCATTGTTCATGGGAACACACCCCTGTCCCTTTTTGGTTTCATCACATTAAATAACAAATCTTTCTCCACTACATGGTAGAGTGAGCACAGGTGCACTAGATAACCTTTGTTTTAACTCTTTGAAATTCTCATCACACTCCTCCGTCCAAACAAACATAACTCATTTTCAAGTCAACGTGGTGAGTGGATTAGATAACCATGAAAAATCAGTCATAAAACGTCGATAATATCTAGCCGTAATAAGAAATCTTCGGATCTATGTTACTATTTTTTGTCTCAACCATCTTTCGATAAACTCTATTTTTTTGGATCCACAGAAATCCCCTCTTTTGAGATTATGTGACCCAAAAAATGAAACTTTTCGAATCCAAAATTCACACATGGTATATTTGGGAAAATAATTCTCCTTTCATTGGGTTTTTAATACAATTCTCAAATAATCTTCATGTCTTTCTTGCTCATTAAATAGACAAGAATATTGTCTATAAAGACTAACAAAAACTGATCAAGATAGTTTATAAAGACTCTATTCATTAGATCCTTGAAGATATCAGGGGAAATAGTAAGACCAAATGGAATCACTATAAATTCATTGTGTCAATACCGTGTACGGAAAGCCATATTTGGTATATCTTCATTTTGACCCTTAATTGATGATACCCTGAATGAAGATCAATCATGGAAATGTATTGAGCACATCGTAGTTGGTCAAATAAGCCATCAATTAGTGGGAGATGATATTTTTTCTTGTTAGTGATCTTCTTATATTCTCGATAATCAATGCAATGTATCATTGATCCTTCTTTCTTCTTAATAAAGAGAACAAGTGCTCTCTAAGGTGACACACTAGGGAGTATGAATCCTTTACACGATTTTCATGGAGTTTCTTCTTCAATTCCGGAAACTCAATTTGGGCCATTCTATATAGTGTATTTTAAATAGGCATAGCACCCACTATCAGTTCTACTAAAAACTAAACTCCACGATTTAGTGGAAGACATGGAAATTCCTTCGGAAGGACATCATCAAACTCCCATACAATGGGCATATTCTTAATTGTGAGTTTCTATCCAACAATTTGAGATAATAACTTTCATTTATTGGAATAAAGACCCATAAGATGGAAGAAATTTCTATTAGAAGGTTATATTCATCCATGCATCAATAGATGATTGTAAATTGATTGGGAATATTAAATTTGATTTCCCTTATTTGGAAATTGATATGAGATCCATATAAGGAATGAAAATACATGCTAAGAATCACATTAAATTCCACTATAGGAATGATCACAATATTTGTAGGAACAACTTTCCCGCAAACTTCAATCGGAGAAGAATTAAAAAATATTGATGTGACTATTGTGCCATTAGGGGTTGTCATAGATGACAGAATATCTAACTGCTTAGTTAATATGGCAATAACCTTAGAGAACTCTTCAGAAATAAAAGAGTGTGTGGATCCAGAATCATATAAAACATTTTCTACTTTAGAGTGGATGGTAAGTGTACCTTTCACCACTTCGTTATCATACTCCACATCGCCGATAGAAATTTCATGTGCCTTTACTTTTTCTTAGGCCTTAAGAGTTTTTTGGCGTCGATCATCATCAATAACACTTGGCTTAGGTCATTGATTGGCATAATGCCCCATTTCCTTTCACTTGAAACATTTAAGTGTAGGAGGTGCATTTTGTGTATCAAATTCTTTGTTCGCATCATTAGAAATCTTCTTCCCCTTATTTCGACAGTCAACTTCTTAATGAAATTATTTTCCAAACATAAAACATTTATTTTCCTTTTTAAGACAATTCCATCCCTGTTTCTTTCCACACATTGACCATAAGGGAAAACTCATATTCTTTTCACTGTGGTCTTTATATTTTCCTTTGAATTCCATTTTTGTCTTCTTATCAAACCCATATGATTGATGGGTTACTCTAATATCCATCTCAACCATGAGAGCACATCAAACAATTTCCTTGTAGCTATTGAATTCCCTTATGGCTAATTCTATTCGAAGATTTGGTTTTAAGCCACTAAATAATCGATCGATTTTATTCTCAGGTTAGATAATAATTCTAGAATCATACCTTGTAAGTCTTGTAAAATTTTCTTCGTAGGTACCAAAAGATTCATCATCATTTTCCCTCAGTTCAAGAAACTCCTTCTCCATCATTGTTTGAAGAATACAGGGGAAACACTTATTGAAAAATAAGTCATTGAAATCGTCCCATTCCATGGACTCAATTTCATCCCTTTTCCTCATATTCTTAATATGATTCTCCCATTGATCAGATTTACCTTCCAAACGATATAATTCTAATACGAATTTATCATGTTCAGAACATTGTAGAACTAAAAATAACTTTTCATTGGAATTGATTAATTGTTCAACAACTAATGGATCAGAAGACCCACTGAATGAAGGTGGACGCTGCCTTATGAAGGATACATCATAATGTTTCTCCTTAATTTCCTCTTTTGGAAGTAAAACATGATTTATAGCTTGAGAAAGTTTTGTGATCATGGCTACAAGAGTTTCCATTCCAGCTCCCATAACGTTTGGTTGCTCGGGGGTACAATCATTTCATTTCCCGTCGCATTCAACATTAACACAGTTCCATCGGGATCCAGCCATTGACTAAAACCAGGAAGCATAGTGTGAGAAACACTAATCATAATAGGAAAACCACATAATAAAGAATGAAATTTCACACTTTAAGTCTTACCATAGGTTTTTTACGACCATTACTAAAACACTAATATTGTGTTCCATGTTTAGACATATCCTTAGAGTTCTTACTAAGGCATTCAAATCATAGTTTCTAAAGGTTGATTATACCTTTCCTCTTATACCAACTATAACAGTCTAGAATTATTTCTAGTAGACTAGAATTGATACCTATCAGAGCACTCAATGGGAGGCTACACCCCTGGGTGGGACATAACACCATCCCCAATGGCAGTCATTTCCTCATAAAGCCCTTGGGCGGAGATCCATGCATCGTCCAACACTCACACGTGAGAGTTCCCAAGGATCAGATTCATTTCTACCTCCTTTTACTCTGATACCAACTATAATGACCCAAACTTTACATACATGGTTATTAATTCAGAATTGAACCATAATTATTACAACATATAACAAAACCATGATTGAACCATATAGGTATAGTTTCTTTAGAAACTGGGAAACATAAACAACTGATTCATAAATTATCTACATTGTCTCCCATTTATTTCATCGTATCTAGAGTCCCTTTTAGAATATCCTACTTAATACCCTAGTTGATATCCTATGGAAAGTAAAACATACAAAAGGGTGAGCTCAAATGTTCAGTAAGGGTTAAAAAAATAAAAATCAATCATATTATATTCATAAGAACATAACATTTTGAAAATGTTAACATGCAAAAGAGATCATAATATCATAACATGGGATAAATCATAGTATTGAAATGTAATCCTAATAATCATAACATAAAACATAAAAATTTGTGTCATACAAACATAATCATAGAAAATCATTTCATATTAGTTAGGGCCCATTTCCAAGACCATCATAGCGGACAAAGTCCATTACTGAACCGAGTTCACTCCTCATTCCAGTCCTGTATAACTGAACCAGATTTACATACCGTTCTAGCCATGTCTATTTCATGAGATATAAATCTTTACCTAATGCATTGAAGGGATATATTGGTTCCACACATCTCATAATGAAACAATTCTTATGTGTTCCATAAAATCATAAATCATATTTCACAGCATAATCCATGTAATAAAAATGGGATTCTTAAACATCATTCCATCATAACATAATCCATATAAGATAAAAGGGCATCATAAAATTAAATCCATCATAACATAATGAAATCAATATAAATATAAGGATAGAAACAGAACCCTATATTATGTTGGATGGAAAATAATTTTGAAAAAACACTTTAACTCCATTCTTGAGGAAAATATCCTTTCTACTTTAAAAACATTTTTCCTTTCATAACATGTTATAAAATTTTAAAATAAAAGAAGTTGATTAAAAATAAACTTGATAACTTATAAAGGAATATTTATGGAAATAATGTTCTTTGAAATCATAAAAATCCATTCATGTCATATAAGATAAAAACATTATCCTCCAACTTTTGTCAGAAAAGTCAAAAAGTACCTCGTAGGGTAATTAAAAGAAAGATTCATTCCATACGATGTGGTAAAAGTAAAAAAGGGTAAAAATGAATTTAAACATACACAGAAGAATATTAAAACTTTTATGAAAATATTTTGAGAACATGTTGACATGGATAATAAACATAACCCCAGTAAATACTTATGAATAAACAATCTCGGATAAGAATGAGATTGGAATAATTATCCCTTACCTTAGGTCTGATTTTCATCGTATGTATCCGAACCTCCTATATAATGATTTAAATAATATCATTGAATTATTATAGAATCATATTAATTGTTATGATATCATATATGGTCATATTCTTATCATCTTATTAGTAATATTGCATTGCTACTTGTTATTCGGGTGTTCATTGCTTTATAATCTTATGCATGTTTTTTCAAATAGATTCTTATTATTCTTTTTAGGTTATTGATACCTCATTTATAGAATGTTATTAGTTTAATATATATCATATTTATTCATTCAATTCATTTATATAATCATTATTCAATGAAGATCATGTAAAACGAGTTTCACCACATCGTGTAGACAGTAGGCCGTACGTAAGCACGAGCAATGATATCGTTCCCATGATCGTGGAGTTGGATTGAAGTTTATGTATACTATTTCAGAATCAATATAACTTTACAATAAACATATATAGTTATTCTTTACACCATTATACACATCCAAGTAATGTGGTGGTAGAAAATATATTACACCACACCGTGGAGAAGGTATTTCGTACGTACGCACGGGCGGTGATTTAATTTTCCATAGGATGTATAGAAGGTGAAATAGTATTTTTTTCATATTTAGAATAACATATTAGTATATTATTGATACTGATTTTATTAATTCATAATGAAACAATTAAACAAGAGTAAGTATAGAAGAAATAATTTTGAAAGAATCAGTAACAGATATTACTTCTTCGTCGACACGCCTCTTTGAAACCTCATTTTAGGGCACTAAAATTGGTCTTTGAAAATGATCAGGACCTCCAGTATGTTTCTAGGGAATATGATAAGGGAAAATGGCTGGGGTTAGCCGAGAATTAAGGCTCAAAATTTTGTGAGGAGGAGAGGGAGGAGGTGCCCTTTTATAAGGGAGGAGAGGGGATCCTTAGGAAAAACGTAAAATATTATTTTATAATAAAATTATATTCGGTTTATAATATCTCCAAATTGATTTATTTAGAAACTAATGTGGGTGTGGGTATAAATCCCTTAAACCAATAGGTTTTATACATGTTTAGGTTTCTATTTTAACCTTATCGTTTAGGTTTGACTCTAAGTTAAATAATTTAACTTTTACCGCGTCTTCTTGTCTTCTTGCACTATATGGTTAATAAACATACTATAACAAGCTATAAGAAACCCAAGTGTTTAATTATTAACATATACAACTTTATATTTGTCATATTTCTGAACATTATATTTTTAAGAATATTATAACAATTAACAATATAATATTTGTTTTAAAAACTATTTTATGTCAATTTAGAAACTATTTGGTAATTGATTTTTGTGAAAATCATAACAACATGTTTATTTCTAAAAAACTCAATTAAATAAATACTAACATGTCATGTTAACCTATAAAATTAGTGGAATTCATAATAAGTCTAAAATTACATTTATTGTGGAATTTTTAACATCAATTATGTTAATATTTCATTAATAAGGTAATTACTACATCATCATTGTTTCATAATTAAATATAATTATTTAATATATAAATATTATAAATAAAATAACATTATTTAGGAGATCTTTTTATATTTCTAATGAATATTTATAGTCCAATTTATCTTCTGTATTACCCTATATTAAAAGTGTTTTCGTTATTAAAATTGGATTTTAACTCTTTTATATCTTCTTTAAATAAAATAATAATAAGTGTCCTAATCTAATCCAAGTGGACCTAAATAGCAATATTTTATTCCTAAGGTTTTTTTGATCTAATTATACTTATAAAATAGAATTAATACATATTTTAGGGTAATAATAATATCATTTTTACCTTTAATTACACTATTTACTTTTAAACGTGTTAAATAAAATAAAAAAGTTACTATTCACCGGAAATTATTTTCATCTTATTGAACCAGATTTTACTCTTTGATATTAACCACGTCTCTCGAATTTTCAAAATTCAACTCACAGAAGTTGTAAAATTTAGTTTTATGTACAATTATAAATGCTCTTAGGAGGTGGGTAAAATACGGTGAAAAGATCAATAAAATGTTTATATATCTAAAATTATTATAAAATGACTCCAATGAATTACATTTAACTTATATATGTATTATGAATATATTTTTACATAAAATAAATTTGAAATAAATAAATTACTATTTAAATAAAAATTCAGTTTTGACCAATAATTTTGGGTTTTCACTATTCATCAAAAATTGAAAGTTTTCATAAATATACCAAAATCTCACCCAAGGCTAATTTCGATATTTAAAATCCAAAAATTATAACCATTTAGAAATAAAAAATATATAAAATTTCAAAAAGTGGGAATTACTATCTATAAATTCTAGTTTATATAATATTTTAATAACGAATTGTTTTTTAGGGAAACTCGGTATTGCGTAGAACACACGCTATCATGGAAGGTCATGATTGCGTGTAAAGCAAGACAAGCTAGTGTTGTGTGTAGTGAAAGATTTATTTGATGTTGCATATAACATAAGACATAAAAAAATATACTTCTCATCAACTATTATGGTTTACATAATATCATCTATCTTAAGGTACCACATGAATAATAGGAGTGAAAAGCATCAGGTGATGATCATGTTTTGTTAAAATTGATGTCATGTAGTTTCTATTTGAATTTGAAGACAATGACAAGGTTAATTATTATTTTAACTTATAATTTAAATCTAGGATTGACTACTAGGATATGAATTTGGGATTCACATAAACATATGGAACACATCAAGTATTCAATAGGGATTATGATATAAATCTTAATAGAGTGGATCCTTTAATCTTAGCTCATGGAACAATATCTATCGAGTTAACAATATTAAACATGGGTGATATGGATAAATATTGAAATTGAAATATAACATCCATATTTGACTGATACATGGATGTATTTTCATATTATTTATATAGGTAACCACCCGAGTGGGAAATATGATTTTCAATTGACTTACTTTTTGGAAAACCCCCAATTTTAATTACATAATATATATTGCCTCTCATAATGTCTTGTGAGTTATTTAAAATTCTCAAATAATAATCTATATATAAATTATCTTTCCTAGTACATCACCTTGATCTATAATAGTTATATTCATGAATAAGGTGGGTAGATTCCTCAAATTATGTGTTGACTATCATAATCAGAATAAAGAAAAATGGAAAAATCCATTTTCGCATTCTAAAATCTATAATCTATTTTAACAATTAACTATGTATAATTTTTTATCTAATAATTATATATTATTAGTTAAAAAATATATATTTTAAAAGATGAAAATATTTTTTTATTTTATAGATGACACATAACCTCACGTTTAAGCATCACCTCAAATATATTATTTAAATTTGACAGATTTCCATAGATTATCACATTACAAATTCTATTTTTATTATTCAAAACCATCACAAATAACTTCATTACATCCCGACCAATAATCACCTAGATTTATATACATTATCAAATACCCATTATATGAAGAATATATATATAAATAATTAATTTATCCATAAAATATTTGTAATTCTAAAACATTTTACTTCATTTTATTTTATCCTCTAGCCACATGAAATTTTCAAAAAAAATGCTAAAATAATAACTCAAATATAATATATATATTTAAATATTACATATATTTATTTATTATATATAATTATATATTACATATATTTTAATATTATTAAATTATTTTAAAAATATATATAGATATTCTTTTCAATTAAATAGGAATTAAAAGAACTAATTGTGTGTATTCCATGCCAATTACATATGAACCAATGTAATTATTTTTCCATATCCATCCATAAATTATTAATTTAACGTTGTTTTTAATATTTATATATGTTATTTATTAAATAATTATAAATTATAAATTATAATAAAAAATATAACTTCATAAGTCCACTTGATTTTTAAAACACTATCAACACTCTTGTATATGTGGGGACATCCGCCTCTAAGCAACGATGTGACTTTTTTGTAATTTTTGATTTACATGGATGAAAATAATGATAAATAAATTGGTTAACTTATATATATATATATATATAAAGATAATATTTTAATAAAATTGTATTATTACATATCATTCAATTATTATATTTTGTAAAAAAATTGTAAAATAATGTTCATTCATGCATAGGACATACTATATCAATATACGATGTAGCTCGCTTTTATGTAACTATTATTCACATAATCTTATAAATTATTAAATATTTAATATGTAATATATTTGAAATTTTTTTACCATTTTATATATTTTATAACCACTATTTATTTATATTTACCAAAACAACCAAACAAAAAAATGAAATTCCAAGCTGTAATCATCCAAGAGAGCGATTCTAATAAACAATTGTTAATAAATAGGTGATAAAAAGATAAGATTAAATAATATATGCTATTATATACATGTATATGATTCAAAAATATATTTAATATAAATATAAATAAATTACACTATATTTTATTATACATATGAATAAAATTAGTCCAATGTTCTAATGGTTTATTTTCTCACATATATTTCAATGATATAAATTCCATATTCACCACGTATTTCAATAAAAATGTTATATAATTAGACAATTAATATTATATCATGAATATATTTGTCTTTATGTTATTAAAATATTCATTTGATGTTAATTATTACATATGGTTTATGATTTATTAGTCACAAATGTGGTAAGGATATGTTTCACAATCTCATCATGATACGATATATTTTATATTTCAATATCACTTGGTTGAATTGATTTATATTTATTTATTAACCAAAAATATATATAATATTTCTATATTTACTCATAAAATTATAAAATAATAATTCAATATATTTACTTTTTTAAATAAAATAATTATATTTTTTCATGAAGAGCCAAATAAAATCTACATTTCGGTTGGAAATTATTTTTTCTTAGTTTTCCTTGTAATAAAATAAAATAAAAGTTTCACCATTATAATATGATTTTTAAAATTAATTTTCACCCATGTTTTAATTTTTCGAATAAATCTTATTTAAAATTTATAGATATTTTTCCAAAATATTTATATTTTTATATAATAATAAATATTTTAAAGAAATACTTGTTTTAACATACTCAACATGAAAAGTGTTTCTCATTTCCATGAACATATGTTGATTTTAAATTAAATTTAAAATATTCCATGATTATTTAAAGAAACTATTAAACTTTTTTAAATTTTTAGTTTTTAAATTTGATTTTAGTTGTTGAATGACTCTTTTCTTCAAAATTGATTTCAGGATATTTTAAGAAATTTATATTCATTTATTTTAAGAACCCTTAATTTAATTATTGTACATACGGTATATTCTGTATTGATACCATCCTCATTAATTTACTAGTTTGTTTAAATTTATTTTTGTTATGGATACTCTCTTTTGATATAATTATCCATATTACTCTTGATAGATTATGATTATGTTTAATGATTGGTAAAGTTACTAACATATTGTAACCAATATTTTCAATATGATAGTTTGGGTTTATTATGTTCTCCCATTACCCATGATGAATTAATTTGACATACTATGTGATTGATATGAATCGTTATACTCCCTCAAATCATTAATAGGTATGATTTGACAAAGTAGTTTTGTTATTTTGAACAGGCCTTATTCGTTTATATAACATTTCTTGGCATGAGGATTTGATGGTATAATTATGATGTCCCATATTATGAATATCCTTATTATAATTTTAATTATCCATTTCAATGTGATTTTATTATTAGTTATGATATCCATGGATTAGATTCAATGTTATATTATTAGTTATATTGAATTTTTTGATTAGTATTTATTCATTACATATTATTATTTATGATAAATTTATTGATTAAATGAATAATGTTATCAATTATTTAAAATTACATATTGATCATTCTTTGTTTTTACGATATAGATTCCATTGTACTCAAACATTTATTGAGAATCCATGATAACCATGTTCTTAGGATTATAATGCTATTATGTGTTTTATGATTGATATGTAGAGATATGTTAAAGGGAATAATGGTGTTCACAATGAATATAATATATTTTATATCATGTATGTTTCTAATCATATAATATATCCAAAATAATGGTTCATTTTGAATTCATTCTCACATATCTAGTTCAAATGTAACAATGTAACCACTAACTCATCGATATAATGGTTGGGGTCTTTCCAATTGGTTTTAGAGGATTTTTTTATAAAACTTATATTGCTGATTTTTAAAACATATATTAGGGTATATATTAATATGATTTAATTGGATGGGAATTTGAGGTATACAAATAAAAAATATATTTTTTGGTAAGACCATGATTTTATTTCATTCCATGAAATACATCCCACTATAGACAATATAAGTGGGTGTGGCTATATAAAAATTATACCAAGGGGTAGTAACTCTAAAAAGGGAAAATTTTGATTTGAACCATTCATAAATTGCTTATGAACAAGTATCCTTTATATATATTGGGTTTGATACTGTCATGGGATTTTATTGAGTTCATTCAAAAATTTTTTATGGACTATGACGATGATTTTGAATAGTTGTTGACAATGAATGTCTTATTTTAAATGTAATGTATCTTATATTGTGAAGAATATTTTATTATTTATTCATATTATAAATGATTATATGGTTTTATAGTATGTTTATGTTTTCTAATAGTATGTTTGTTTGTTTTAGACAATGCTCAGATCCCAAATAAATCATTTTAATATTTAATATGATGGAAAATGTAGAAGTTTTGAGAATCTATATGGGATTATAGTAAGAGTTAATGATATAATGATTATACCTATCTATTTATCCTAATATATGATTATAACCATATAACATAACTAAATCTTGTACATTCCAATGAAGAGAAAAATGGTGTTTGCAAATACTTTAAGTGGTGGAGACCACAGAGGAAAACTTATCTATTTATTTATTTTTGAAATGTGGAAAAAGATATTTAAGATAATGTATAAAAGGAATAAGAAAAGTTTTATGTATTCAATATAATGGAATTAGGAAATTAATTATCAAGGAAATGTGTATAGATTTGTAGATATAAATAAATAACTATTAGTAATCCATTTATGGATCATTTTCATATGTATGGTAATACTGGTAATTATCCATGGCAATTAATTCTTCTAAAATTTTAAAATAATGTCAAGATTGGGGTAATATTATTTGCATCATTTAATTTCAATTATTTTTTAATTTATGTATTGATATTCAAAAATTAATCTATAGAATTATTCCTATTAGTGTTATTTTCATTACAAGAATAATGAAACATATGAGGATTATATTATTTTTTGTAATATATATATATATATATATTCATATATGATTAACTTTATTGTTATGGAAACCATTATGGGTTTTTGTGTTTAGGTTTTATCATTTGTTTAATTTCATACACAAATTTTTTTCAATTTTCATTTTATGATAATTTATCATTAAGAATATAAGTTTTGGATATATGTATGGAAATATAACCAATATGTTTAATATATGTTTTATTTAAAAAAATTAATCAAAAATTTCGTTAATTTTAGGACATAAGGTTAACAGTATCGGTAACAGTCAAGGATTATTTTATCCTTTCTGTTATGATAATTATAGTTTAGTAAAATTTGGGAGTGTTATGTAATTTTATTAACATAGTTGTGGAAAAATGTTAAATCACAATCTAGGAGATAAAAATTCACATCCTGAATGGTTTTATAGATTGAACACACAAATGATATGTGATAATGATTAAATTCCTTCAACTGTTCAATATTATTTCATGGATAGTATTCAATTTAATTATTTAATATGAGAGTGATAGATATTTTGTTTTATTGTAATATTTATTTCTTGTACTGATAAACATGGGACTAGAAGATAATTTCGTAACTAATATTATTTTAGGTCGACATCACTAGTTTGGGAACCATATATGTGATTAAGGTAAAAAGGGTAAAATTAATTTTATACATTTAATAATGATTGAATTTTATTTTAAAACTAACATAATTGTAATATGTATTAAAGGAAATTTAGTTTATTAATGGGAATGATTACGAAATTTTAAATATTTTATGATTTAAAAATATTCATTTTTAGCATGAGACTTTCAGAATGATTGATGTTATTATGAGATAAATATTAAATTTAGCAAGAAATAATATATGATCAAATCATTATAATATTAAGGTATAAATATTTTTTAGGAATATTTTGATGATTTCAAATGCTTCTTATCGGTTAAATATTCTATGTTGAACTTTGAGAGTTATTGTTGTGATTTTAAATATTAATGAATTATATTGGGTATCTTGTGGTAAAAAACTATTTCTTAGAGAATATTTAGGGACAAATGGAAAAAATATTCACATTTTATGTATCTTATGATCTATGAAAAGTCAATATTAGTTCATCATTCAAATAAATTCACCATGAAAATTCAATTATTGGATTAAACATAATATTACAAATAGATTGAAGCATAACTAGAGTATTAAATTATTCATATGAAATAAACATATATCATGTAAGCATATTATTTGGTATTCCCTATCATGATATTAAAAAAAATACACAGAATTTATGAAACTTATTGATAATAATTAATTTATATATTTATCTTCATTTTTTAGGAATCAATGGCCTTTTTCACACCTCATTAGTCTACGGTTTTTTTGTCATTAAAATTTCCTTGATCATTAAACTTCTTGTGATCAATGGTCTATATCAATATTTATAATTATTTGATATTTTCCAATATTTTACACAAATTGTTTCTATTTAGGAATCACATATATATGTTATTCTAAATGAAAATCCACTTCCCTATTCCATATTATCAGAACAATGTTTATTAAGTGTTTTTATGATTTTGGTTTTGAACAAATATATTTTCATATATAAAAGCATTTATTTATAATAAATAATCACATTTCTAGGAATAAATGTATTGAATTTGGTGATAATATGACACCCTGATATTTTAAATAATAGAAGTGTGATTTATATTATATATTATAGTCATCATTGGGTATATTTTAGACATTAAATATATTATTTAAATATGTTTATTAAATAATTGATGTAAAATTGTTTGGTATGAATATGACATACAAAATGAAGAATATTAAATGGTTCACACATGTATAAAAAATTTAATTTCCTATTAAACTATATAAAATTAAAATTAAAATTAGTTGAATGTAAAATAGATGTTTTTATAAAAATACTTTGTATCCATGTATTGTATTTTTATCATAATAAATTAAATTAGTAACTATTGGTGAACGTTTTAACTAAATTATTTTATTTTATATGAATTAAAAAAAATTATCTCCATTTTTTTCAATCATGAGATAGTAAAAAATATCGTTTTGTGTTTGATAACAATATTTTTTAAAAAAAGTAGTGTTTCAATTTTCATGCTTATTTATAAAAATTAATTTTCCCAATTGAAGATGATATATATTAATAAATGAAAATATATTTCATAAATTATCATTTTAAAATTATGATAGATATAGATTTTGATAATGTTATGAAAACATTAAATTTTGAATGAATAGTGAAAAACTTACTATTTTTAAACGGTCTTTTTGTTTATGGAATTCCGGTGATGAATTTTTTTTATTTTATATAAATTTAAAATTAGTTAAATAATATTAAAATTATTTATATTTAGATGAAATTAATATATTATGTTTTGAATATTTATATATAATATTTTAATAAATTTTTAATATTTTCTTTTGAATATATTTTTTCATCACATATGTGGGTTTAATTATACATTCAATTTTACCACTTCATTGAATTGAATTTCATAAAATGTATTCCATATTTTGATTCATAATAACTAATATTATATAATATAATTATAATTTTTTTTCACTGTTAGTAGTCAATGTTAAAAAAATTAATTACAATGCTTAAGGTTAAAATATACTTTCTATGTTATAAAATAAGAATTTAATAGTTACAATGGAAAAAAAATTTATAAAAAAAATATTTTATAGAAAATTTTCAACATTATATCATCAAATTTTCAACAGTGATCTAATTTTTAGAGATTTTTCATTTGATAAATATGGTTATAATTCATTTTTTCCACAATTAATATTATGTATTCTCCTCTAATTATAAAATGTCACCCCGATAATCTTTATATTATATATTCAAAGACCATTGGTTATTAAAATGATATCAAAAATAAATTATTTACACCCATAACCATATAAAACACACTATGATTTTATTATAAAACATTTCTATAAGTTTTTAGGTTAAAACATAATGAGTTTCTTTCAATAATGATATATAGTTCTTTACCATGAATCATTATTTTATTTCATCCTCTTCCGCATAAAATCCTTGAAAAATATTTTAAAATAATAAACCAATTATCTTCAACATATTTAATGTTATTATTTTAATTGAATAACCTATATCGATATCCTCTTCCCAAAAAATTGGAAACGATGTCTTTAATTTACTGTACAGATGATCTACTGTCACTATGAACTGTGAACTCATTTTTTGTCAATTTTTTTAAAGAATTATAAAAAAATACAATGAATATTTTTTATATTTATATCATTGTTATTTGTTTTGATATGATTGAACCATGACCAATATACACCTTCTAAAACTAAAAAATCAAAACACACTTGAAAATGATGCAATTATCACTTAGGATAGTAATTTCAATAATGAATTGTTTACATGCATTCGAAAAAAAATATTTTATGTAAATAGTATATATTATGATATATATGAGTATGTTAGTGTTATATATATATATATAATATATATATTTATTAAATATGAGTTTTTTACAAGTTATAATGAAATTATAATAAAGTGGAATGTGTTTATCTTCTCACTTTTACTTCCATGGAACATATTACATATTTAACAATTATTTATGTTTTGGTCTACATTCATAAAAATTGAATTTTATATCTTGATTTTATTAATATTCAGGATATTTTAAGATTTATTTGATTTAACTTATTTCATGGGGGTTAAGATTAAATCATTACAAAAATAATTAGGGTTTATTTCATAATTTAATCTTTATTCGGGACTGAATATGTTTTTATCTTCCTTGGGAAAATTATTTAATAATTATGTATTAAACCCCTTATATTTTATCCTAATATATATATTAATGATATTTTTAGGTAGTAGTACCATTTAATCTATTTGGTACACAATATTAATATGATAATTGTTTTAATTATATGCAAACTTATTCCTCTTTTTGATCAAAAAATATATTTCTTACTTATCAGTATTTTCTAAAAAATATGGTATTTTTTATCTTTTATCATATGAATGTTATTAGTCATTTTAATACATGTTTTAATTTGTATGAATTTTTTTGAAATAAATATTCCAATCAATTTTTGAAGAATGTTCTTTTTATAATTTTAGAAAAAATATCAAAGGAATCATTGTTTTAACATACTCAGCATCAAAAAATCACAATATCAAGACCCCTCATATAATTGAAAATTTCATTATCAGTCTCCATGTTTATTTTAAATAGAATTTATTTCCTAGTATTTTGTAAAATTTTAGTTCTTACAAGTAATTCTGAATGTAAAAATTTTATATTCCATAAAATTAATTTAATCAAATTATAGGGAATTTATTTTAATCAATGATAGAAAACATTATTTTAATTATAATACACTTATGATATTATGTAATAATACCTTATTTATTATTTATTTTGGTGGATTATGATCAATTTTACTGTGGTTGTTCTATATTTGGACCTATTAAAATATTACCCCAAGATGATTTATGATTAATTTTAGTGATTATTGAAATTATTAACATCGTTTATCATATTTTTTTCATTTTGAATTTATAAATTTAATATGTTCTCAACATTCATATATGGAATAATTTGAAATTATTAATTACTGTGAAGGTCCCTCTACATCTCCTGGTGTATCAGTAGGTATTAGGAGAAAAACAATATTGATTTTTGGGTGGAGAAATAACACATTTCTGTAAGATGTCATGCAATGTGGAATTTATGGTTGGTTAATATTGCACATATTATTGAATAATTTAATTATGATTTTACTTATTTATCTACATGTGTCTATTTTTTTAGTTATGATATATATATGTTTCAAGCTTATGTGGTTTGAAACATGTATTTATTTTATCATCATTTACTCTTCCAATTCCATTCTTCATACTCATCTTATCAGTTAAATGGAATGATCCTTGAGTTGTTAACATTTTACATATTGATTATGCCTTATATATTCATGATATATATAGTTTTATGAAAAAAATTATTATGAATTTGATGTGACCCCTTTACTTTATTTCCATAGCCTGCTATTATAGACCGTGTTTTATGGATCCTTTAAATTATATAATAAACATGGTAGTGGTATACTGAATGAAAATACAATATGTATTTTATGTTTTCAATTATAATTTTTGATTCTACTATAATTTTTTCTAGCACTATTATTCTATTAAGTCATTTGGGATTCATTGCCTTATATATATAACTTATTTAAAAAAGTAATAACTAACTCTGGTATACTTGGGTTGGGGTCTTTACAATTATGATAAAATAATATTTTGTTTGAAAAAATTGGATATTAAAATATAAACATTATAGGGAAGATATTTTCATTATTAATAAATAATTATTATATTGGTTCTGAACATTTCATCATTATTCATAAAATTTTTAGAGAACCTTATCATCCAAAAAATTCCTGAATTCTTTTATTATCATATTTTTCGGGTATATAGGTTATTCCCCTTCAATTAATTTTGATGAGCAGATCCTAGAAATTTTATTGGGAACATTTTGTGCTCATTAATTATATGAGATGGTTTTCAAGTGTGACTTTTAGATATAAGAAGTTTATTTCCATTAGAATGTAATTATTGAAAAGGTATTCCTAGTTGAACACATGAAGAATGAAAAATTTATCTTCTAACATCCAACAAATAATTTTTTTTCATATACATATTTTTCTAGCATTAACAAGATAATATAATATATGGGTTTTAAATTTATAAATTCATACCTATCCTATGAATTCACTGGTAAAAGGGGTCTTCCATTCACATTGTGTGATGACTCATAAAAATATTTTCTAGAGATCTATGTTCATATAAACATTAAACCCATCATAATCGTTCTATAACCATCTAATAGAAATTATTCATAATTTAATTTATTGTGAACTAGTGTGGGTATTTTTCACATGCATGGATATAATATCTTCTCTTATGATTTAATGAAATTGTGAATTCTTGTGATTAACTATCTGGTGAATGATTATTAATTAGATGAAACATTCTATACCATAAAAAATTATATCATTGTCTCCATAGTGAAAATTTCCTAATCATTATTAATAATCAAATTTTGTAAAATATCCTTCCTAAAATATAAATGAACTATAGGAAATGATAATGCAAGATGCATTTAAATTTGTTTTAATTGATGTTCGCATCTATATAAGTGAATTTTCTGGTATAATAACGTTTTTACAAGTCATGTAATTAGGTTTTAGTGCACCTTACGACCAATGGTCGCTAATGACCATTATTAAAGACCTGCATCGGGATTTAGATGAAGAGAATATGAATGATATTTTATTCATTGTTATCAATTTTCCAAACATGATTGATTTAATAAGAAATTCTAAAATACAAAATCCTAATTTCACCAACATATTGTCAAACCCAAATTGTTGGAAATTTTTTAAAAATGACATTTGATTAAATCTCATTTTTATTCTTTCATAACTGAATATGGGTTTATTAGTCTATCTATAAAGATACTCTTATGACATATCACAATTAAAAATTTAGAATTCATAAATGTATTTTGAAAATGTAAACATCAAATAATGCTGATTTTGTGGGGGAAAATTTTTATGAAATTCTAATACCCTAAAACAACACATTGATTCATAATATGTACACTAGAAAACAATGAAATTTAATAAACCATTAAATATTATATTTTTATAACAATTTTTTCACATGCATAAAATTTTATTGTGTGAATCGATATAAAAAAATTATAAAATAACTATAAGTGATATTATCAAAATAAGTTTATTGTTATGTTCTCTCAGAATATGCAGTTAACTTTTTATTAAATTCTTTTCATTTGTCAAAATAATTTTAATTTCTTTTTGGTTTTTAAAATTTAGAATTATTTATAGAATATATTAATATTAATTTTTAAAAAAATATCTTATTTACAATAAGAATATATGAATTATTATAGGGTGAATATTTGGGTTTTTCTAGAAAATCATTTTTCCAGTAAATAGTAAAAAATAATGATTTTAATCGAAATGTGTACTATTATCTAAGGAATTAAAAATGTACTAGTGTTTTAAAATAATTTAAATATAAAATTACTTTAATTACATGATAAATAATCAAAGTATGTTTTTTGGAATAAATTTAATATTTTAATTTGGTATAAAAACAATTTTATACATGAAGATATTTTTTAAAAAAATATGTTTTTAATTTTTTATTTTTTATTAAATTATTTTCATCCACTAGTTTAAATTGAATCTGAAGAAAAAAGAATTATAATGAATTTTGATGTACAAATTTTTTAAAATAGTCCATTTTATTTATAGTCATTATGATTATAACCACATTAATTTTTTTTACCACAATATAGGAAACAGTAGATAATTAAGGTTAAAACAAATGTGATAAGGATATAAATTCATAAAATAAATTACATTATATAATTTGATGAACCTATTTCATCTTTATTAATCAAAATGTCAAAAATATAAACTCATGTTTTCATTTAATTTTGATATGGTTATTTATAGTATTTCAATAAGATATAAAGTGAAAAAACATCACTTTATTGCATTTAAAGTCAATAATATTTTTTGATTGTGGTAACACATATTATGTTCAATTAAAAATGATAATAATGTATAATACGAAAAAATTCATTTTCATTGATTTTTTTATATTTTTTTCATGAAAAAAAATATAATAAATGGTTACACATCACACATATAGTTCATTTGAAAGAAGTCAAAAAGCTTGTAAATGTTTTAAAAACTCTAAAATATATTTTTTGGGATTTATAAATTTTCCCAAGCAACTGGAAGATAGATATATTATATTAAATAAGCATTAATTTTTTATACTAATTTTTTTTAAAAATCACATTTAGTTTATTTTCTAATTATATCAATACTTCCTAAAATTAAATTAGTTTAAATTAATGTAAAATATATTTTTTAAAATTATTATAAAATAGCACAAAATAAACAGAGAGTTATGGATAATTAAAGGTCTAAAATTTCATGTCTTATTAATTTATTATCCTAGTACAAAGATATAATAAAAATTATAACCTCGAAATAGTGAAAATCTCATTATCACAACTAATTTGATAACTCACTACACAAAAAAATAAACTAAAATATAAGGTATAAAATTACATGTAATGATATATAAAACTAATTAGGTGACTATTATAAGAACATTTCTTCATTCTCATGTATGATTTAAAAATTTTGTACCATTTTTCAAGAGTTATAAACATATATATATTATAAATTTATATGTGTGTTCCAATAATGTAGATAATGATATTATATAATAAACAATATATTATTAGTAGATATAGAATACAAAGAATTAACGTATCATTTCATTTTAAAGTTATATATTCTAATTGAGTAAAATATTGAGGAAATGTTGGAATAAATGTAAAACATATTTCTTTTCTAGATGTTATGATATATGATGAATGATTAATGATACCATAGAACACATATTAAAGGATTTAAATTATATAATGGGTGGTCAAGTAATTATATAGCCCTATAATGAAATGGGTAATGTTTAATATCTTGTGAGATAATATGTACTAGAAGGTGAATTTAACATAGTACACCTGTAAGGGACTCAGTCAACTATGATAGTGCAGTGAGTGATCCGTGGCAAAAAATATGAAGGAATGTATGTAGAACACATTACACATAGATATTCAAGTAATGTATCCTTCACTAATTTTTTTATTTTCGGTAATATCCTAGGTAAATTTTCTATTTTTTTTTATTATTTTCATTGATATATACTCATTATAAAAATATTTAAAAAATTAGTCAATAAAAAGATGAGTTTTTTTACCAACTAGATTATTATGTTTTATATTATTTTTTATAAATGAATTATTTCTAAAAAATGTAGTTTTATTTTCAGAAAAATGTTTTCATTTTGTTACTCTGCATATAAAAATTAACATAGAACGATATATTTGGATTTATCTTATTTTTTGATATTAATAATGAAAAATATGTATATTCATTTTAAATGATATGTTATTTATAAAGAAAAATTATGTTTAGGATTTTTTTTAAATTTCATCATTAAATTTTTATTTAAATTAATGAAATTATTGGTTTTTAAATTAATTTTTTAATTGAATTTATAAAACAAACAATTCATCTCAAAAAATATGATTTTTATGAAAATAAAAATTCAAAATATTTTATGATGATTATTTTTAATTAAAATTTAAATTGAAAATATTTTTAATTTTAATAAATCTGTTCCATATTTAGAATTAATAAGTCCAAACTGTGTATTTTTTTTTGTTTTTGGAAAATGTTAATAAAAACTTTAGTGATTTTTTTTACAATGGTAATGGGTAAATGAAGTAATTAAGGTTTAAAAAAGAAATGATATGAACTATAAAATGGTCGTAACACATGTATTCATTTAATTATATTTTTATAAGTCCTCCATATTCATACAAAGGTCAAATATATGACATTTATTCAATTAATTAATGATTATTATAATATATTTAATGAAATGTAAAAAATAAAAAAATATTTTTTAATTAAATATATTACTTTATAGATTTATTTAACGAGAGGAATTGTTTTTATTATAAATATACATTTAAAATATAAATGTTTATATTCATCATGGTAATTTATTTTTAATTTTTAGTGAATTATTTATTACATAAAATTCTTACACAACGCTAACACAATAATTATTTAAAAAATGGAAACACTGAAAAAATGATATTAAAAATATTTAAATAATTTCAATTACAAATATTTAATGGTATCAAAAAAATTTCCATATGACCCAGACATGATTGAGATTTGATAAAATAATTTATCTAAATTCTAACTGTTGTATTTGTATTATTAATGATTATTTAATGAGTACATATAAAAACTATCATTATCTATATTTTATAATAAATAAAATTATATTAATTAAAATAATATTCATGAAAAACATATAATTATAAAAGATATTATGATATGGTTTACAATACAATTCATGGACCATTTATAGTCTATTAGTTCATTTATATTAAAAATATTTATAAAAAAAGAGTATAACTCCTTATTTAATGTCGATGTAAAATATGATACTCTGGGGTTAAAACCAAAAAACATTAGTAAAACAAATTCAAAACATGGATAATATTTTGTGAGAGTATTTTGAATCATATAGAGATTATATTTGAAATAAATTATTTTGGACCAATTTTTAATGGAAAAAACATAAATTAATTTAACAAATTGAAAAAATCCAATTGAGCCCCACCCCTCTCTTATAAATGGGAACCTATAATTCTAATTATATCATAATTAAAAACCATATTTCATCCAATACATTAACCAATATACACCATGAATACCTCCCCTCATTCTGATTGTCTTTTTTTGGAATTATACAAACATTATAAGGCTTATGGTCTTAATCAAATGAGACTTTTGTATATAAAAGGTATACTTTTTAACCACATGTATTAGTATTATTTGTTTTGTATATAATATAGATCACATTAAAAAATGTTTATATAACAACACCATTATATTATATAAACTAATGTGTTTTTATGATAATGTTAAAACCTTTATCGCTTTTATCTTCTATCATATGGGAAACAAATCCATCATTTTTGCAAATAGAGAACTATAACTTCATTAACATATGTAATTCATTTTTTCATCAACATCATTAATGATTTTTCATAATTATGGATTTCTGGTTTTAAATTAATATTAATTAAATATATATAATTATTAAATGGAAATATAACACATATTTTATTACATTTACATACAATAGAAAATAATAACCTCATTCATGTGTGTGTAAGGAATACCACATCCACAATGCCAGGATAGTTTTTTTGTCATCACCACATCAAATTGATAATACATATAATTATCCTTAAAAAAATAATATGATATTTATTATATAATTATTATTGTGGGAGGTAAAAATAATACTTACCTTCTCTATATAATTACCATCAAATTTAAATATGATAATCATGTGTATATATGACCAACCATCTCGTTGATTATAACATCGTTCAATTTTTGTTACCCCATTTAATTATTGTAATAAAATATATAATTAATGTATAAAAATGATAATTATTACATTATAATAATTTTGAATATGATTGAATAATAAACATGTTGACAATTTTTAACATACATAATCTATTTTGAATATACGAAATAAATATCTTGAAACTGTCAAAAAAGAATTTATTTATTTTAATAAAATTTAAATATAGCGATGTAATAGATAAAATAGAAAGAATAATAATGATAAAAAAATTTATAAATATTATTTAAAATTACCCTATATTAATTATTCTAGATGACATATAAATCATGTGGACATTCAGACTCCTTTTAAGAGACTTTCCTTTAAAACCCATCATCTAAAAATTGCCATTATACTATATTTTTTTTCCATATACATATTTTCAAGAAAAACATTATTTAATGTTAATACTTTATTAATCTAAAATTATTTTGAAGCATCCAATATGTTTTTACAAGTTTATTTTAAAATAATATTTTTCCTTATTAATTACATTTTTTTTATGTGTGATTACAATATTTAAATGATATAATCCTAAAAAAAATTGAGTGTAATGATGCAACTGAAAGCTCTCATGTTTTTTTATTATGTTATGGTTAATAGAAAGGTTTTTATTGAGAGATAATTTTTTATTAATCCATGGATGAGTGGTTATGTAATTAACTAATGAATGTTGATTCATTGAAAAACTAAGGATTAGTGTCTCTCTAATATCAAACCAATTTATTTAGTATGGAATTCAACAATATGATTATATAATTTGTATAAGTGGTTATAAGAGTGATATAGAAATTTATTCAAAAGTTAAATATATGTTTTATCAATTACTGTATGTTGGTATTATTTTAATATTATGATTTATCATGTTGTGGTCATAATGATTCTATTAGATAAAAGTACATGGAAATTTTTAAGGATGAAATATTAATTATGGGGAAAAAGATTTTTTGAGATACTCAAAATTTCAAAAAAAACCACTATGAGAATTATTTTAAAATTAAAATTTATTATGAAATGTTTAAGGAAATGATTTTCATACATAATTTTATTAAAAATAAATTTTTTTTAAAAAATTTGAGTCCAATTATTTTTAAATAAGGGAAATTTTTTATAATTTTTCATGGACATAAATATTCATTCATTATTTTTATGTAATATAGTGAGATTTTTTATGATCATCTTGTGTTATGAAATGATTTTCAAAAGTATTAGGTATAGAATATGAAAAATAATAAATCATATTAAAAGTCAAGATGTATTTTCATTAAATTAAAATATATTTCATTTTTAAATTTTTATTTCCAAAGAAAAATTGATTCTAATTATAGTATTTTAGTTTGAAATATATGGGGTTGATAAGAAAGGGTTATGAGCTAACTCCCTAAATAATTGAACATAAAATATAAATGATAAAGAAATTTAATTATAATTAAAATATAATAGAATATGTGATATTTAATGATTGATTTGTAAACTTTCTATGAGGACAATCTTTTTTAATAATTAAGAGTATATGAAAATGTTAATAAAAAACCCTTTAAAATATTTTACATATTAGTTTTGTTCGAATGATATAGAATTTTATGATTAAAATTTTATATTGTCTAAAATATTTTTTCTAATAATAATTATCAAAATAGTGATTTTGGAATTTGAATGTGGAAAAAATCAATAGGATTATAACATTATAAATCAGTAACCATGAATGTTTTGAAATTAGGCTAGAGTTATTGTTTATATTAATAGATTAGTTGAAATATGGTTAAAGTGTTCATGGTATCTATGTAGATGATCATCCATGTCACGACCCCATCCTCTCAATGTGTACCCCTCTTGTACCAAAAATGTGAGAAGAGAGATAATGAACCCTGAGTCCTACCTCTAATAGGCCCCAGGTTGGAGACCAGCACTAAGGGAATAATAAACACACAAATGGGAGGAATTCCCCTCTAAGAGAACTCATACAGAAGAGATTGATAATATTGAAACCAAAAATTCCAACTAAGACTAAATATAATAGAAAATACAAGTACACATATGTAATGTCATGAAAATTAATACAAAAGAAAGGTGGAAATTGTATGTACCCAAAAGAAAGTAAAAACTACCGCAACCAAAAAGACAAAACAGCTCCGGCAACCCCAAGCTAGTATTAACCAGCCTGATCTCCAACCTACTCTATTTGACAAGAAAAACAGTATATATAGACATAGGGTGAGTATAGCAGTATACTCTATAGGATCCTTCATTAAGCCTCTCAGACGAAGGTAATGAAATCATGCTAAATCTTAGTGAAGAACAAGGTAAACTAACTCGTCAACTAACTAGGTATACTAAGTCCCCAGACTGAACGTGGATACTCCCACCATGTATCACATACATGACTATATAATATATTAATAAATATCATGGGTACCCCGCTACTACTTCCCTACTATTTTGCCACATTTTTCCAACGTCACACGTCCTAAGAATCTCTCCCTAAAAAGGCTTTCTCACAAACACCTGGGTGAAGTACCACAATATGCACCTCATGCAACAAAACCACCATGTCCACATATGCAAGGAAAACATGTAGTTTTTGGGAGCCACCATATCTTTCAAAACATGTATCATACATTGGGTATTGTACCTCAAGCAATTACATCACATACACTGAGTAAGGATCCTCTAGCCATCCCAGCCTATAAATGTTATACCTATAGTAGTCCATAATAAACAATATCCATAATTTATGTGTCCGAAGAAACCAAAGCTGTTACATCCCTCTACACACATATATGGGGAAAAATATCCACTTTTCCAACTCGCACATGTAACATCTAAGAGAAAATACTGGGGCCAAATGGGTTAATCAGCCATCCATCCTCTCACTGTAATGTTAGGGAAAACACCCTTCGGGGAACAACGTCCCTGGGGTGCTTGTTGACAAAACTAACTGAGTGGAGTAGCATATAGAAACACCAAGTGTATAGAATATAATATATCTCAATACCACACTATGGTCATAACCTAGTCCTAGTCACAACTGCAACTAACATCTCTCGGACTCCCTACATCCACTTCTACGACTAGGTATCCTTTAAGAACAAAAGTATTTAATGATCTTTAACACATTAATTCATTCCATTTTTATCAGTTTCACTTTATGTTAATTAATTCTTTAATCATTAATTAATTATTATTAATTTTGTCATTATATTTCATTATCATCACACCCCAACGTTCATTGTTCCTTTCAATTACAACCACGCCATTATGCCCCATCATGCTCCAACACCCAGATTTAACATCATTTATTCAATTATATATTTACAGCATTTCTTTCCTATAATCCAAGGAATTATAGAAAAAAATTATATGCTACTAAACACCAAGGATCTCAACATGGTGAGTAGATGAACATCCCATTGAGACTGTTCCACATATAGTATGATTATAGACCCATCCTCCCTTAAAAAGCATAAAACAAAAAGCACATGGCATAACCCAAACATATTCACCCATTTCAAGAGAAGGGTATTCAAGACAACCTTCCTCAAGTAGTGGGGAATGTAAAGAAGATAAAAAGTCAATAATAATAAAAAAGAATCTAAACATTTACATCCTACCCATTTCATCTTTCCTAGTGTCCTCCCTGACACCCACATACATAAACTGATGCATCTCGTCACTTTAGTCATCAACTGATGCCACAACCAGTAGGCCTACCTGCCCCCACATATCACAAAAACCATCTACTCTCCCATTACAACACATGAATTAGGAAAACCAACATCATGTCTATTGGGTTCTTAGCCCTTAAACAAGCTAGAGGTCAACTCAGAACCCTACAAAAAATTAACATTAATCAAACAACCGGTTCTTAAATCCATCTTGGATTAATTGACTTATTATTCAAAGGTTCAAACTTCATGAAACCTAAATTGTATGATTCCTCAATATTATTAAACATTATTACAGTATCAATTTGATTTACATCATATTACAATTACAACCATTGAATTTATTCACAATGCCTCTTTACCATTATCTAAAAAATTATCATTTAATTATAGCTTTACGTTTGTTTCCAACTTACATCAAGAACAAAAGTATAATCAAATAAACCATAGAAATCACACTACCTAGAAAATCAAGAAGAAATAACATGATATTGAGGTAAATTTATTTATCTAGTTCAAATATTTATTATGTCAATTCTATTTTGATCCGTTGGGATGAAACAAGCTTACTATATAGTCGCACGTAAAAGAAGAGATAAGAAACGAATTCCCTTCCTCAAACAGTTTTTGACATTCTTTATAAAAGAATGGTCTACACAACAGATCATGATCGCTTCCTCACGTGACAATTACATCCTCCCAAGGATTCCATGGTATGACTGCACCAACTGAAACCTAAGAAACCTCTATTAGAGGCATGGATATCAAATACCATTATATGTCATGTAGTAAGAGTAGAAGATGAACCCAAAAGGACTATGATAAATCATACCTTATATCGATTAAGGATCAAACCTCGATACTTACACCAATGTAAGAGGTGCACATGTAGTAGGAATAAACATCAAGGGGAAACAATCTAAAGATTAATGTTTAGTCACACCGCTCTTATAGAAATAAATAAAGGGTCGAGCCTCTCGCAAAAGGTAGAATAAGGACGAAGAACAATGGAAGATATATCTCATCCCATTATAATATTTAACAGAGCCGCAATTTAATATACAAAGGATTTTACCTATAAAGTGGATTGTATTAAACCACATGGTTTGACCATGTAATTACTTCCCAAGCCTTAGAAAAATTAATATAGGAGTTACCAGATTTTATTTCTCATTAAATCCCATATAAAAAGGCCTAGAACACATTTTATGTCAAAGAAAATGTCAATGGGATGAAATTGTAGGAAGCTGGAAACACTGTTCCTGATCCTGGAATCAATGTACACTTACAGATCTGGTAAATAGTGTACAAGATTATAGAAACACTATAGAAACACCCATACTAGACTCCCTGATCCTGTAAACATTGTTTATAGAATGATTCATCGATCCTAGACTCATCGATCCTAGACTCACTGATCTAAGAAATACTATTCACAAAATTACTCACCAATCCTGGACTCAATGGTCTGGGACTCACCGATCCTGGAAACACTATTCACAAAATAACTCATTGATCTCAGACTCACCGATCATGGACTCACCAATCCTATAAACACTATAAATAGATTGAATCATTGATCCTGGTCTCGCTGATCCTGGAAACACTGTACAAAAAATTACTCACTAATCCTGGTCTCACTGATTCTAGACTCACCAATCCTTGAAACATTGTTCATAGAATCACTCAAAGATCCTAGAATCACTGATCTGATGATACTATTAATATAATGAAAAACCTATCTTATTGTAATGTTCACAGAATGACAGACTGATAAGATGGTATTGTACACAAAAAGACAGGCAAACCTGATGGTACTATTCATAGAATGATAGACCGATCTGATTAAACTCATCACATCGTTCTCACCTTTGAAATTGTTCACATCTAACACACTGATGGTGTAAGCACTCGAGATTTTTGGAAGGGGTCAAAATTCTAACCCTGTTTGAAAATTTTACTAGTTCCTGCTGAAACTGGTGAAAATGGGTAGTTTTTAGAAATTTCCAGACTACATGCATTGTACTTTTAAGTAAATGCCATGTATATGTTATGTGAGAGTCATTCGTGTGCTCGCCAAGTACATGCTGTTTTGTGAGTGTGTATAAATTTATTACATCACGACATGTAGTTTTAAACACGCCGTGTAACCCCGACAATGTGGAGGCTATACATGGCATGTAGGCCTATTGGCTGGATAGAACTAGGTAAAAACTATGTTCTCCTTGGACACGGTGTGTAGTCTAGTCGTGTATGAGGAATATACATGGCATGTGGGTAAGTCGGCAAGGAAGTGAAGAGAAACCCGGTACACACCGTGTACCCATAGGTACACGCTGTTTACTCATGTTGAAAGGTTTAGAACGTAAGTCGGTAGATTTCCAGCTGCCAAATGAATAGTTATATGATATAAAAGGCGAGTAGTCCAAAAGTACAGGCCTTGTAGTTTCTTTTTTCGTTAAAATGGGCAATAGCCTCATATTGAGGCAGAACACAATTCCTTCACCCAGTTTCGCGAACCGAACCAGCCGAACCTATTTCTTTCTCCCAATCATCCATCTGAGACCCATTTTAAACTCATATTTATGTGTTGTCACCCCCTCGGTAAGGCCTCGATTCCACATTGGTCGTTTTGTTTGAATTTCGTTCAAGGAAGAGTTATTGGCATTTGAGAGGTTTTGAATCTTTTGTATATTTAATGCATTTTAGACAAAATTGCTGGATCATACAAGAGGAGTAGTGTCATTTGAGTCTCAGGTAGGTGGTGCATACCTCATTTTATTTTTTCGTGGTTGTTTGTGTGATGCGGCCTTCAGCGCGTTTTCGGGTATTTTGAGCATGACCTATTTTATCTGTTGTTTCATATTGAATTGCTTGTGGGACATATGGTATTCCTTTGGGTATTCCCTATTACTAGTATGTATGAGTGGGGCTGGGTGAGGTGCCATTGATCATCGGGGAATTTTTTCCGGACAAACTAGAATGCTTTCAATTGAAATTTTAATGTGTTAAACTATTATTTTAAAATATTAAATCCTAATATCATTGCTAGAGTCATTTAAGACCTCAGTGCTGGAATGGGGCAGAACCATGCATAGTGTAATTCATGTTCTTGGTTTGTTTTTCATTTTTATGTTTTCTATTTAAATATGTTATATATGAAATTGCTGAATTGCATTTGCTGGAGCCTTTGGGTTGTGTTTGGCTTGGACCCATTATGCTTGAGTGATGCTGAGCACAGGTTGGGCCTGGCCCAGATTACATTGGGTAGTTTTGACCATGGGATTGCGCATCATGGATGTCGGCTTGAGGTAGTATGACTGTGAGGTTGGGCATGGCCCTAGTTACTAAGATGGCGATGCCATCAGATTTGAGCGACAAGGTCACAGAGACATGAGGTGTCAGATGAGTTGCTGGATTAAGTACTATTTTGGTGATTACCGCTCACCCGGGACATGAGTAGTGTGAACACAAAGATACTTCATGATGAGGTGGTTTTGACCACTCGTGTGGGTAGAGGAAACCATAGTTGCGGTTAGGTATTTTAGTTGGGGTGCTTGCCGTAGAAAGCCACATGGGAGGTGACGAGCCTTCAGGGGTTGGGCGTGACTTCAGGACATCGGTACTTGAGACACAATGTGTCAGGAGGAACACTGTTTCGGGTTACAACTTTTTGGTGTGCCTTCGGGATGTCATTACGTGAGACACAAGGTCTCAGGAGGCACATGGTGCCAGGTTACTATTATCGGGCAAGCCTTCGGGATGTTGGTAGTTGAGACACGAGGTGTTAGGAGGCACAAGGTGCTGGGTTACACGACATAGATTTCGGAGATGGCTGAAGCAGGTGACACTCCATGGTGGTTGTGGAGCACCATAAGAGTTTGTGTTTACTTGTGCACTGTAATGTTTACTACTTTCCTTGTAAATGCACGAATTCTTAAACACATATATTTGGTTCAAACCATTGGGTGGTATCCTACTGAGAATTGTCTCACACCCTGCACGGGCCCTTCGGGACTTGTGTAGACTTTATGGATTTATGTTCCGGAAAGAGGCTAGCATCAGGATATGGGATGCGTTAGTTGTTACATGTATATGGTATGGACCTTCAGGTCATACCTAGATGGAATTTCAATTGTTTTGTTTCCTTAACTTGTATCAGTATGATTACTTGTTTTTAGCTACTGTTGGTTAGCCATTAGTTCCCCTTTTTTTAGTGACTTTCTATAGAGGCATGTTTGGTTTGTTTAGTAGTTACCTATAATTATGTTGTTGTTGTGTTTACATTCTACTGCTGCTGTTCATATTTACTACTTCGGCAGTTATCTAAATTGATTATGCTTCCGCTCTGTGAGTCTGGTTCGAGTCTACTGAGTCTTTCTTTCCGCTGCATATTTATTATTATTCTCGGACCAGTATACTTATTATGATACTTTGAGAGGGTATAGTCTCGCCACTATACCTAAAAGACCCTCACTGATATTCGGAAGCCATTGTTGTCCGGGGAGGTGCGCCTAAGGTAGTAACATCCAACCCATTTGGCACTATTTGGGTGGTTGTCTGGGTGCGGGTCGTTACAAAGTGGTATCACAGGCAGGTTCTTGACAAGGATTTAGTAGCAGTGTTTTTCTAGATACTAATGAGATTGATACTTCTCTATTTCTTCTATTTTATTATTTGGGATATGGTAGACTGGAGATAGGTTGTTACTGGGAATGGGTTTCTAGCCTGTACTTGGGTGCCTACAGCCCCAGGTTTGAGGGATGGACCTAGTTTCCACAGGTGGGAATTGTTGTTTTCTCTTGCTCAGATTATAGTTTATATGATTTCCACCTCGGTGGCTCACTTGTTTTTTGATGTTCATGATTGTGATTTGTGACCCTTGACCTCATATGGTAAGGGATAATTTTACCTTGTCCCGGTATGGCAAGGCTATTTTGCTTGCCTTTTGTTGGGCACATTTTAGGGAATTAAATTTCATAATTGCATGTATTATCTATGGAGTGATAATGCCATGTGAAGGAAATATCAATTTACATGCATTATACGAATTGAAATGTAAAATATGAAATTATTGATATAATTGTTTGTATATTTCAATGTGTTAGTACATGCATAGTATATATTGTAAATTGCATGCTGCAGGATTTTGGGTCTTGAACTTATGATAGCAGGCATGAATTATGGTCGCGGCAGTTTAACTATCAGGATTGGGCGACTCGATCGTTGGGTTTGAGGCAATGTGAGTTGTCAGGACGGGCATGACCCGAGGTAATTTTTGATACTTGGCTCTGTTAGGGATGTGTAAGGAGGCAATGAGGTGGGATGTCGTGGGGCATGGGTTATGGTGTGGGGGAGTAAGGGTAGTTGTTATTCACGGCCTTTTACTGCATTCTTTATCTACGTAGAATTTATTGTTATATATATATGGGAAGACTAGACATTTATGGTATTCAGTGGGTTACTCCTTCACGAATCGATGGAGTGTCAGGCAAGAGACGGGACAGTGCCGCAAGATCATGTTGATGATTCAATATAGGCAGAGCACGAGCCACAGGTACATGCTCAGGGACAGGAGAAGGTCTAAGATTCAGTCCATGCAGGACATCATCCGGGTTTGGCAGTGTTCAAACCATGGCTTGACGAGCATCCCCGAGCTAGCCAGGTATGTGTCTTGTAGGGGATTGACAGAGGCGTACAGGGTACAGAGCCTTCTATGACATATCTGATGCGGGAGTTCCAGTCATAACACTCGCCTCTTTTTCAGGGTGAGGGTGGTCCGCAGGTGGTTTAGAACTGAATAGAAAGTATGAAGATAATCTTCGAGCATCTCGAGATGCCCCCAAGGTAGAGGGTCATGTTGGCGACATACATTTTGAGAGGACTTGTGAACCGCCGGTGCGATGTATAGGTACAAGCTCATATGCATGAGGTACTGGATTGGAAGGACTTCAAGTACATGTTCTTTGAGCACTTCTACCCAGAGACACTGAGGGCAGAGAGAGCTCGTCAGTTATTGAGTCTTCGGCAAGGGGATATGTCTTTCATGGACTACGCAGCTACCTTCACATAGTTGTCTCTCTTTGCACCTGGTGTTGTAAGTGATGACGTGTCCAGGTTGAGGTGCTTCGCGGACGACTTACGACATGCCATTCGGGTCTAGGTGAACATCAGTAGGCTGGGTTTTTTTTCTCCGAGGTGGTGAATCAGGCACTCATAGGTGAAGGAAATGAGAGAGAAAAGTCTTTCATGGGCAGGATGAAAACATCAGGTGACAGTTCAAACAATAGTTAGTGAGGACAGGATGAGTTCTAGCAGGGCAGTCAGGCTAGGGATTCTACAAGACAACCTCGTGGTAGTTCTACAGTGATTTGCTTCCAGTGTGGACAACCATGACATGTTCGGGCTCAAGGCGATAGGCCTTAGAAGGAGTGTCAGGCATGTGGAAAGGATGAGCATCTAGATAGGATTTTCATGCAGCCATCTCAGACAGCCAGCAGATATGGACCAGGACAGACTGTAGCGTCTGGAGTTGTTTCAGGTTTGGTACCCGAAGAGGGTAGTTTAGGTTCAGCTATGCGTGGAGGTTGTGACGGAGATGGTAGGACCCAGCTGAGGGGTTAGTGGCCAGTGACTAGAGTAGCACCACTGGGAGGTCAGGCGCCAGGAAGCCGTGTTTTAGGCTAGGTGCACACTATGGAGCTTCCATAGGATGAGCATGCTAGTGAGCCGATGACGGTTAGAGGTACACCGCATTGTGGCCGTGATCTCCATGTTTCCTTTTTGGCATGTCCTGTAGTGGCATGTATGTTTTGAGTGCACGTGGTGCATATGATCTATGTAGACCGACTAGATTCTACTTAATGGGATTGGCACCATATCTGGTGCATGATATATTATATATATGTATGTATGCAGTTTGTGGCATCGGGTCATCGAGGATGCAAGTTACATGAGATGCCGTGGGCATCAGGGCATCGAGGATGTGGGATATGTGATGTGTCATCGGCAATGGGGCATCAAAGATATGAGTTACGTGAGGTGTTAGGCACCAGGACCTCGTAGAGGCGGACACTGATGCGGTGCGGGATACATTGGGTGTCTGAAGTGACACAAGATGGCCAATGGTGTGTAGGGGTGATGATTCATCATGAAAGGATTTTTCCTCCGAAAATAGGTTAGTAATCCTTTTTTGCTTTATGTTTTTTTGGATGAAACAAGGTTACCAACTCCTAATGTGGGGAGCCCCATGGGGAGTTTAATCATGACCATTGAGGCCATGGAACTCTGGGATACATTAAACAGAGTGGTATGTTTTTTCCCATCTTCGGGTTTCATCTGATTGCTCTGAGACGAGCTATGTTAATGTGGGGATATTGTAAGAACCCAGGTTTTTTGGAACGGGTCAAAATCCAGACCCTATTTGAAATTTTGACTAGTTCTTTAGGAAACTGGTGAAAATGAGAAGTTTATGGAAATTTCTAGACTACATGCCATGTACTTTTAAGTACATTCCATGTATATGTTATGTGAGGGTCGGTCGTGTTCTCTCCAAGTACGTGCCATGTGGTGAGCGTGAAGAAATTTCTTACTACATAGCTTGTAGTTTTAAACACGTCATGTAACCCCGACTCTCTAGAGGCTATATATGGCTTGTAGGCCTGTTGGCCGGAGAGAACCTGGTACACGCCATATTCTCCATGGACATTCCATGTAGTCTAGCCATGTATGCGGAATATTCATGGCTTGTGGGTTAGTCAACGAGGAATAGAAGAGAAACCCAGTACATGCCATGTGACCATAGGTACGCGTTGTGTACCAATGTTCCCAGGTTCAGAATGTATGTCGGTGGATTTACAGCCTCCAAATGAATAGTTTAATGATATACATGGCATGTAGTCCTAATGAGAACTCCATGTAGTTTCTTTTTTTGTTAAAACATGCAGTTTCCTTGTATTGAGGCAGAACACAATTTTATCGCCAAGTTTCACAAACCAATCCAGCCAAACATATTTCCTTTTCTCATTCATCTGCCTGAGACCTGTTTCGAACTCCGATTGATTCATTGGAACCCACTCATTATGGCCTCTATTCCTCTTTGGCCGTTTTGTATGATTTTCATTCTAGGTAGAGTTATAGTCATTTGAGCGGTTTTGAATATTTTGTAGATTTACCGCGTTTTAGACTGAATTGGCGGCTGTTACCCAAGGAGTAGCATCGTACGAGTCTGTGGTAGGTTGTGCATACCTTATTTTGTGTTTTTTTCTTTGTTTGGGTGACGCGGCCTTCAGCTCAATTTCAGGTATTTTGAGTGGGATTTGTTTTATCTAATGTTTCATATTGAATTGCATGTGGGACCTATGGGATTCCTTTCAATATTCCCTCTTACCAGTTTGTGTGACCAAGGCCGGGTGAAGGGTCTTTTCTCATCGGGGTATTTTGGCCGGGGAAAGACGGAATGGATTTAATTGATAGATTAATTTGTTAAACTCTTAGTTTAATTTATTAAAGCATGATATGATTTCAAGAGTCATTTAAGACCTTAGTGCTGGTATGTGAGAACACCTTGCATAGTGAAATTCAACTACTTTGCTTGTTTTTCCTTTTTATGTTTCCTGTTTTAATATGTTATATAAGAAATTACTGAATTTCATTTTATAGACCCTTTGGGTTGTGTTGGGATTGGACTTGTTATGCTTGATTGATGCTCATCATAGGTTGGGCTCAGCCTGGGTTACATTAGGTGGTTTTGACCACGAGATTGGGCGTCATGGACATCGACTGGAGGCAGTATTACTGTCAGGTTGGGCATGGTCCAGGATACTAGGATGTCAATCCCATCGGACATGAGATACATGGTCATAGGGACACGAGGTGTCAGATGAGTTGGTGGATTAGGTACTATATTGTTGATTACTTCTCACCCGAGACTTGAGTAGTGTGCACACATAGATACTCCATGATGTGGTGGTTTTGACCACTCATATAGGTAGAGGGCCCCATAGTTGCTGTTAGGTATTTTGGTTGGGAGTGATTGTCATAGAGGGACACATGGGTGGTGAGGAGCCTTCAAGGGATAGGCTTGCCTTCAAAACGTCGGTACTTGAGACACAAGGTGTCAAGAGGCACACCGTGCTGGGTTACTATTTTTGGGTGTGACTTCTGGATTTCGGTACATGAGACGCAAGGTGTCATGAGTTAAATGGTTTTGGGTCACAATTCATGGGCATTCCTTCGGGACGTCGGTAGTTGAGATATGAGGTGTCAGGTGGCCCATGGTTTGTGGTTACATGACAGAGATTTCGGTGTTGGACGAGCATGTGACACTCAATGGTGGTTGTGGATCACCAAAGGAGTTTGTGTTTACTTTTACACTGTACTATTTACTAATTTCCTTGTAAATTCATGACTGCTAAACACATATATTTGGTATGCATTGTTGGGTGGTATCCTACTGAGATTTGTCTCACACCATATATGGGCCCTTCGGGACGCGTGCATACATTATGGATTCAAATGTTGGAAAGAGGCCATCATCAGGAGATGGGCTATGTTAGTTGTTTCATGGAGATGGTATGGACCTTGAAGTCATACCTAGCTGAGGTTTAATTTGTTTTGTTTCCATTACTTGTATTAGCATGCTTACTTGTTTGTAGCTACTGTTGGTTAGTCATTAGCGCCCCTTTGTTTAGTGACTTGCAATGGAGGAATGTTTGGTTTGTTTAGTTGTTACACGTGATTTGCATGTTATTTTGTTTACATTCAGCTACTGTTGTTTATATTTACTTATTTCCTTGTCATCTATATTGATTTTGCTTCCGCTCTGCGGGTCTGGTTCGAGTCTACTGAGTCTTTCATTCTGCTACATATTTATTATCATTCTCAGAGCAGTACCCTTATTATGATCCTCCTAGAGGGTATAGCCTCATCACTATACCCAACATACACTCACTGCTAGTCGGCAGCCTTTGGCATTTGGGGAGGTGCGCCTAAGGTAGTAACACCCAACTCGTTTGGCATTGTTCTGGTGGTTGTCCGGGTTCGGGTCGTTACAGATGGAATGAGTCACATCGGTCTCCTGATGAAACTTCTCACATAGGTCTCACTGATGGAAGTACTCGCATCCTTCTCACTGATGGAACTGCTCACATTGATCTCACTGATGGAACTGTTCCCATTAGTCTCACTGATGGAACTCTTCACATTGCACTCACTAATGTAACTGTTCACACTGGTCTCACCGATGGAAATATTCAAATAGGTCTCACAGAATGAACTGTTCACATCGATCTCACCCATGGAATTGTTTACATATGTCACACCAATAGAACTATTTATATAATTGGAATATTGGAATTGTGTTTGGGATAAGACACCTCTACCTCCAGATCACCTAAAAACTAGATTTTTGTAGAGGGATGGAAGAGAAAGGTATTGGAAATTACATCTGATAGCTCTCAAAACATCCTCATACTCGATAATTCAAACCCCACCGAATGGGAAAATGAAACAGGGTCCAAACAACCACGCCTCATGATACCTCTCAAATGAGAGCAACGCACAAGAAGAAATCATTGAAATCCATCTCAAAAACAATAAAGGCCTACAACCAAAATGCGAACATTGTCACATGAAAAGAGACAAACATCAAACAACTCTGGGTACGGAGCATGAATTTGTGACTCATGTTCTGATTTACTCTCCACCACACCACTATGTCACCATTAGATATGAACCAAGGGAATAAAATGCCCAAAAAACAAATTCTCTATGAAGTATCTGATCTCCAAAGGTCTCTCCTCGAATGATTTATCATCATCAACATCGATCACTTCCCAATCGGTGATGTGAGAGTCATCATTAAGATAATAAATAATTGGTGACACATGAAAAACATAATGTATCTAGATCATCTATGAGAGATGTGCAACTCGATACACCAGGACTCTAATACTATCAAACACCTCAAAATGCCCAAAAAACAAGGGAGAAAGCTTTCTCCAATGACCAAACCGTCACTGCCCACAATGGGGAGTCAACATCAGAAACATGTGATCCCCAATGTCAAACTACAATGGTTTCCTCCTTTGATGGTCATACGACTTCTGACAATCCTTCATTGTGTTCATCCTTTCACAAATCACTTAAACCATCTTTGTTGAATTTTTCACTAGTTCTAGTATGATAATTGCTTACTCTTTGACCCTTGTCTAGCACAACATATAATGGGAAGGCTGGACATACAAGGCTTTAAATTAAGACTTATCAATGGTGGAGTGAAATATATAATTGTAAGAAAATTCAAACAAGGGTATGTGCCTCATCCAACAACCTCCAAAATCGAGGACACAAGAGTGTTATTTGTCTTCCAAAGTCGAGATAGTCCACTCAGTCTGACCGCCTGTCTGGGGATGAAATGTAGTGCTAAGGCATAGTTGAAAACTGAAATCAAGTTGGAAGCATCTCTACACCATGGAGGAAAAATAATGATCTAAATCATAAATTATCAACCCTGGGAATCCCTAAAGTGTCACTAACTATTTCACATGCTTCCTCGACAAAATATCCACTCAGCTCCAGTCCATGATCTCTATAAATTAAGCTAATTTTGATAAAGGATCTACTACCACATTAATAGAATCATTACCTATTGGGGATCAAGGTAAAATAGTAACAAATTCCATTGATATGTCTTCAAACATACAGTGAGGAACAACTAATAGCTGGAGTTGAGCCCGAGGATCATGGTGTTTTGCCTTAACCTTCTGGGAGACCAAACATTGAGAAACAAACTCTAAAACAACACGCTTTAGCCCAGGCCACCAAAACTGACTCTTCATGGTTGGGTACATTGTATTCATGGTAGGATTCTCCACTAAAAGTTAACTATGGATCTCTCTGAGAACCGTCTCGTTCATCTCCAATGAAACAAAAAATCCTTCAATGATACAACGCTCAATGTTGTTCATCTGTTGTGCAATCCTCATGGGCCTCACCAAAAGAAACTCAGTCTTTCCAGACCACCACATCAAGATCCCCCAACTCAGAGTCTTCCACCTGCTACACTAGAAATGACTGCACAATCATCTGAAAAAGAAAACATCTTCCCCAAACTTCACTAATATCAAGATGTAAGGCTGACTGCTATTCCATTACTTGCCTGAAATTACCTGATTCACACACAGCTTCACTACATGACTTTCGAAAAATTTCATCATCTACAACATTCAGCTTTTCAGTTTTGTACAATATTTTGAGGTCGTATTTCTATAAGAACTCCATCCACTAAATCTTTAATATGTTATTGTCATGCTAGGAGAAAACATACCTCAAACACTTATGATTAGTGAAAACCAAAATAAACTCTCAAATGAGGAAATGTCTCCATAACATTAGAGAAAACACCCTGGCTTGAAATCAAGATCATAGGTGTAATATTTATGTTTATGGGGATGAAACATCAGAGACCCATATGAAACAACTGATATCTACTACATCAGAACACATCTTATCCTCCGAAGCCATGCATCATAGAAAAAGTAAAACTGAACTTCTTCTGATGGAAGACAAAGATCTGGGGAACATAATAACTTCTCCATTATATACTCAAATGCAGTTTGACACTGATCATTCCATATGAAATCCCGATCCTTATTATTCAATGCTATCAGAGGAGTCGCAACTCAAGATAAATCATCTTCAAACTCGGGTAGTAGCCTACGAGACTGATGAAATATCGAACCTCTAACACTATCTTTGGGGATTACCAAAAAAATTATTATATATTCAATGGATCCACAACTACTCCCTATTAGGACACAATATTCCCCAAAAAATGTACTTCTCTAGCAAACAAATCACACTTAAACAACTTTCAAAAAAGATGATGTTGACGAAGAACTCCCAAAATATCGTGTAGATGCTCTCCATGCAAATCCTCGAATGTGAAGTAAAAAACAAATTCTTAAATGAAAACGAACACAAAAATTTCTAGGAACACGTGGAACACAACATTAATAATTCACATGAACACTACTAGACCATTCGTCATGCTGAACGACATTACAACGAACTCATAATTCCCATGACGATAACGGAATATAGTATTTGGTATATCCTCATCCTTCACTCACATATGATGATACTATGATTGTATGTATATATTTTAGAACAAAAATTCATCATTCAGTTAATCAAATAAATCATCAATAAGCATAATAGGATAGTTATTCTCCACTGTCACTTTGTTTACGTGACGATAATCTACTCACAACCACAAACTACTTTTTGACTAGTCCTGATCAAAACTGGTGAACCCCATGGTGACACACTCAGTTGATCAAAACTACACTATAACAGACCACCAAATTGTATAAATATCACTCATAACTTTGAAGGGACCATCCTTTATAGATACATAGTGATAAGAGACTCTCCTAGATGTAGCTTTATCCCAAACTTAATCTCTCGTCGAGGGGGTAATACTACAACCTCTTCTGGAAAGTTATCAGGGTACTCTTCTATAACACTAGGAAACACCAACTACTGAACCTTTGAAATAATCAGCATCACCTCAGCCATCATGGATGATAAGGATAGAACATGCCACTATCCCATTCTAGGGCTTCACTCACCAATGAACACCACAAGCCCTCTATCTACATCGAGGAACACAACCAAAATCATGAATAAATCCACGATAGCCTCCACCGAATACAACCTATCCATGTCAAGGATGACCTCATATGGTATTATTCATAAACATAGTAAATTTCCCCAGGAGTGGTGTTGCCCCATCACTAGCTCATAGTCTTTACACACATCAAACATGTTAGCGAGACGTCCAACTAACGTAGTTAATGCCATGGGCACTTGAAGCCTCTCTGACTCAAGTCCCAAATTTTGTAAAGGGCATGGTGATGTGAAACAGTGTGTTGATATTGAATCAAATAAGGCATACAATAAGGAATAAAATAAGAAATGGGTAATTTGAACGAAATCTGGCTCATCTTGTGCTGGCAATGCTAAAGCATGAAGCCGACTATGACCCCGTCCAAGACCTCTCTAACCCTGATGAAGACTACCACCATGGTCATGCTCTACTCTCTGATGATGGGGAGAATCATAAGGATGTACTTTTTTGGCCCTATCTACCCTCTACTAATCTAAATATGGTGAAATCTATTGTTGTTGACACATCTAGAACTTTACAACTAAAGAGCCTATAATAGAACTCATGGTGGACAAGACTGATCTGAAAGGTCGGGCACTCTCACTACTGATGACCTCGACCACCACAAGGAAAATATGCACATGATCAGATGACATAGGCCTAAGAGCTGCTGCCCCAAAAGAAATGAGATTCTGAGGGGTGGGACTTACCACCGTCTGAATAGAATCTCGTATGCCCCAATAACCAAGAACCCCAAACCACAACTCTACTTTGTGAGGAATCATGATTACCCCCCTCTCATGATGATATAGTTCTGGATAATGTCCTCTCGATGACCTCTAACCACTCCAACAACTCATTATATGTCTTCATCATAAATGGGGTGACCTGGTACGTGATCTATGGATGCAAAGCTTCCTCAAAACGCCTCGCCTTTGCCTCCATATCTGGCAATATGTCTGAATCATATCATAAATGTTTCTTTAAACAGATTCATATCACTCACAAACTGTAGCTCCTATGTCTAAGAGTAAAATGCTCCTTGCTATGGGATTCATTCGTCGTCATAGAATGAATCATGACACTAAATATGCATCATAACTCCTCCGATGTGATAACTGACTCCTCGTGATCCCCGATGAACACGAACCACCACTACCTCACTACTCTATGCAGGATTGTCACAAAAAAGGACACCCAGTGCTCTTTTTGAGCATGGATTAAACTGAAGACTATCTCGAACTTCTCTAACTAGTCTTCTTTGAATACATCTGAAACGGATCCCTCTTAATTCTGAAAACTCTTGCACTAAAACTCACAGAGTTTCCTCCTCCATGTGTCATCGTCGTCAGCCTCTACCCAGCGGTGATCTTCTATCACAGCATGTTAGACGACTAATATGAAATTCAAATGAAGATGTCGACCTAGATCCATACCTATAAAATAACAAACAGTTAGAGCTCTTATAAGTGGAATATAGAATACTCATAATTAATTAATTAATTGTTTTCATTTATTCATTTTAGGTTTTCCTATCCCAAGGTCTAACTATTAAAACTCCTTCACAATGATGAATGATGCATGATTCCTTCCTAGGACTCTACTCTACATCTAATATCACCTCATTTGGATTCCCTTGTAAATATAATGGTCTGTAAATTAGATCCTAAGGGGTCCCAAAACGCCCATGTTTTAGCCATTATCCAGCGTTTACATCAATTTCTAAACATGACTAACACTGTTTCCCTATGATCCCATGCAACCTCACCTGTTCCTAACACTAAACTCCATCCTATCTCTTAACTAGACCTCTAATACCACACTTTCACGACCCCTCACCACAATGTGTACCCTTCATGGGTTGGTAATTCGATATAGGAGATAATGACCCTCGAGTCCCACCTCCAAAAGGATCCAGGTTGGTGACTAGCACTGATGGTATAGTAAACACACAAATAAAAGTCATTACCCTCTAAGAGAACACAAACTAAAGAGAGAGATAAGATAAGAACCCCTGAACTCCAAATCAGATAGAAATATAAATGAAAACCCATGCACACATATTTAATGGCATTAAAAAGTACTACAACTGATGGGGGAAAACTACAAGTAAACATAAAAAAGTAGAAAGATTAGTAACCACGAATCCGGAATAGCTCCTACAACCCCATCTAGTTGTTATTAGCCTGATCTCGAACATACTCCATGTGATCGGAAAATAGTACACATCAACATTGTGTGTGTATAACAGTATAATCTGTAGGATCCTCCCTGAAGCCTCTCATGAAATGGTTAGTAAATCATGCTAATGCACAATGAATAACAAGTGAAACTAACTCGTCGTCAAACTAGGTATACTAAGTTCCCACCCTCACCATTGTCACTCTCACTATGTATCTCATACAAAATTATACAATATAATAATTAATATCAAGGGTACCCCGCTACTACTTCCCCATTGGTTTTCCGCTTTTCCCCAATGCTACACGTCCTAAGCATCATTCTCTAAAATGGTTAGCCTGAAAACACTTGGGCGAAGCACCAAAACATGTACATCATGCAACAAAACCCCCACGTCCATGCATGCAAGGTTACCCGGTAGTTTCTGGGAGCCACCACAACTAGCATATTGTGTATCATATGTCTAGTATTATACCTCAATCCATTAAAACCCATACACCGTGTAAGGATCCTCATGCCATCATAGCCTATACACGTTATACCTATTGTAGTCCATAGGAAACTATATCTAGAATATATGTGTGTAAATAACAACAACCTATTACATCCCTCTACACACATATATGGGGAAAAGTAACGGTTGTGCCTCCCAGTAAAAGAAACTACAATGAGAAGAGAGTTGTGACAAAGGGGGTAGTCACCAATCCATCCTCTCATAGGAATGTTGGAGAAAACACCCTCCAGGGCTCATATTCCCTAAGATGTGACCAGGAGGAGTAGCATTTAGAAACACAAAAGTACAAAATATACAATATCTCACGACCACACAATTGGTATTACTGAGTCTTAGACTCAACTACATATAATGTCTCTCAGACACCTGGCCTCCACATATAAGACAAGGTATACTATAAGCACACAACCATTTAAATAGATTTAATACATTACATCATTCCCTTTTTATCAGTTTCACTTTATGTTAATTAATTATTTAATAATTTATTATCCATCAATAATTTCCACATTATATTCCCTTAGCATCACACACCAATGTTCACTTTTCCTTTAGATTACAACCAGGAAATTACACAACAGCATGCTCCAACCCTAGGGGTTAACATCATTTATTCAATTATTTAATTATAGAATTGATTTCCCATATTTCCAAGTATTCTAGAAAAATAGTCTATATAACTAAATGCAAGGGTGTTCAACAAGGTGAGTAGATGAACTTCTCACCGAGTCTTTGCCACCAATAACAATAGCATAGACCCATCCTCCATTAAGAAGCTAAATGCCAAATTCACCGGGCATACCTCATGCATCTTCACCAATTTCGGAAGAAAGGTAATCAAGACTAGTATCTTTGAGTAGTGGGGAATGTAAAACAGGTAAACAACCAATAAGAATATGTAAGCATCCAAACACTCACATCTAACCCATTTCACCATCCCTGGTGTGCTTCCTGACACCCACATGCATTAACTATAAGGCCCTAGCCTTAACCATAACATAATCTTGAGTTATTATAAGAAAACACATTGAGGATCCTTTCAGGTTTAGAGTTTTAGATAATTATATCATAATTCATGCATTACATTACACATTTAAACAAGGTGGTTACATAAAAGACAATAATCACTTTTCCCATCAAAGGAATAATATTTTGAATAAAACATGGATTCATTAATGACACTTACTCAACATTATCATCACATCATGTACCATTCCCTTGACCTGTTAATAAAATTTCAAAAACATGGGATGATTGTAAAAATCTCTATAAGGGATATAAAAATATGGAATGAAAACCATAGTCAATGTATATATAAGAATAATTGAAATCATACATTACTCATAAACATAAGCACTTTTACATACCTCATTAAAACATATGTTTTTTCAATAATTCATAGAAAACATAAGACATAATGGTAACTTGAGCCATTCATAACATTCTTACGTAGGGAGTAACCCTCATGGTTATGTTTAGAATACCCATCACAGTATATTCCCTAAATTTATTTGAAAAAAACTTCTAATTTTACTCCTACATTTTATCCAATGTAGTGGGGAGCGATCACGTGCTCACCCACCCTTATTGTACCACGGAACCACATGTCTTCATAAACAATTCTCATGAACGATAATATAATCGTATCACGTAAAACATTCTAAAGGAAACACAACTTGTCCACATTTGAATCACAAGTTATAAAGAACATATTGATATAATAAAAACATTATAAAAACTATTTTCAATACCAAAATAAATGAAATTTAAAATTTGGTATTTATTTTTCATTTAAAAAAAGTAATGGCTTGTAGAGGAAGCCGAAACTTAAATAATTTCCCTGGCGGTGGAGAAGTCATTGATGCCGCATACGTAAGACAAGACATTCAATTTTGTCATTTAGTAAAAAAAATTGTATAAAAATATTCCATTTGAATAAACATAAAAGTAAAATGGTTTTATACACTATATAAATGAATGTTGTGTATAAAACAAAATATGCCTCAATGAAAGGAGATTGAGATGAAGTTTCTTACCTCGTGTGTTACTAGAATCGATCGTTAATTAATCTCTTGAATAATAAATTTGAGTTAATTTATAATTTCTTAAGAACCTTTTTTGAGTTAATTATTCCTTTTATATCACTTATTACAATGTTAGGAACATTATGTAATTATTTAAGTTAATAACTGTCGTTTTGTCAATCTTCAGTACTTGAGCCAAAAATAAACTTCTTATAATTACAAGTTTTTCATGTGGTAAAATATCCATTATATCAAGAATTATATTCATGATTTAGATATCATATATATCATATATAAATATAGTATATAAATGCATTTCTAATATTACATAAAATTTAGATGTAAGAAATGAAATGCACCGTTCATGGAAACAGTAAGTCGTACGTACGCATGAACACTAATTTCATTTATATTTCGTATTTAATGGAATTAAATCACAAATATATAAATATATATTATATTAACAGTATAATATCATATATAATATAATTATGTAAATCCTTTATACATCCCACACATTGAATTAACGATTCCAATCACTTTAAAGGGAATGTAGTCTGCACTTCCTAAAATGAAAATATCACGTTTACCCATAATGGAAACCATAAATTTATGCCATAAATGAAATATACATAAGAATAAGGAATAAATAAACATAATATATATCATATATAAATAGAGTGACATCTTAATGGACACTATGAGAGGTGTTAAAATATGATTGAACAATCATCGTTTCGTGAGGGAGTAATTCTCCGCCCACAGAAACAATATGTTCTTTAACAATTAGACGGATGTGTGTGTAAGTGAAGCTCTAATATTTCTCATAACAACATCCTAGTATATTTAAGATACTATTTTTGTTACAATCTAAATGAATAAAACTTGTTTATGGGGTTTTAGAGGAAAAATAATATAAAATAACATATGTGAAGTTATTACCTTTAAATCAGGTAACTCCCCTTGGTTTAAACCAAAAGGGTTTCTATAAGATATTTCTTCCTAAGATAAGGCATCTATGATAAATAGAGGGATGTGTATAGATGAAATGTGCAGATTTTGGCTAAGCTAATGGCTTGAGAGGTGTGGTTAAGGTGGTAGAGTTGGGGGCCTTTTATAAGGGGGATGTGGGGAAGTCTTGGAAGGTCATGAAATGTTACAATATTTAAAAATGAGTTTCATATTTTAAAGGTCCCAAAATGAAATATTTTCAGGATAAGGTGATTAGGGTTCGAAATCCACTCTTCAAATATGTTTTTCACAAGTGTAATTATTAGATTTTACATTATCATTTCATTTAATTTAAATCGTTAATTAATGAGGTAATCCCTGCATCATCATGGTGTCATAAATTAATTAATTTATTTAAATTCTAAGAATTATAAAAAATTACTATTATGTATGAAATTTTTTTATCATTCCAATGACAATTTATAGTCTTAGAGACCATTTATGTTGACAAAATTTAAATTGTTTTACATGGGTATTAAATACATTGGTTATACATTCCTATTAAAAAATTGATATAATAAAAGGTCACTATCACACTAATGTGATTCCATGGGGTCCCAAAGTTGGAAAAAGGCATACCATGGTCGGCCATGACACATCATGTTACATTAGGAAACATTTTGGGGTAATTTAATATTATTATGATATTATTCTATTAAAATTAACTGCATGATTACTAATTAATTGTGATAATTATAGATAATTATCATTGTTACTATTCATAATGTCCAAAAACAAGAGTCTTAATTACAAAATTTGGACCATATGATTACAAATATGGAATTAATTTTACCAAATTCTGAATATAGAAATTGTAGTAGTTAATTTAATAATAATTTCTGTTGTCAAAACAAATAGCTGGTTTTTTAGAAACAATATCTATCAAACGATTGACACTTCTTTATGCCCAATTCCAAAGTAAAATTAATTAAAATGACCAAAATTGGATTAAATAGTAGAAATATATTCTAATTAAACTTTAAAACCAAATAAAAGGACAATCAATCCATATAAATAAATTAGATGAAAATGCAGTTTTGATGTAAAATGCAGTATTTTTCACAATTCATTAAAAAATGAACATTGTCCGAAAAATACCAAAAATTTGTCCAAAGTAAATTTCAATGTCCAAATAATAAAAAATAAGTTTGTTTTGACAAATAGAGCTTATAAAATTGTCAAAAGAGATATTTAAAAATGGTTCGCGATCAAAAGGAGGTAAAACAATCTTTTAAAAATATTATAGAATTCTATAATTAAGATTAGATTTATTCTCATTTTAATCCTTTCAAACACTTTCGAATTCATTAATAGTAATAGATATGAAAATCCATAATTATTTACTTACATGGGATTTTAAATCCTTCACCCCTTTAGAAAATTGTGCCCCCGTAATTTATTTACTTATCAAATAAGTGGGGGTATTTATCCCTCATTGCATTTTCAGATTCCCATGTTGCCTCCTCAATCATGTGGTTTATTCTCAATCCCTTTACTTGATGAATCACATTATTCTGCAATACTTGCTTCCTGTGGTCAAGATTATGGACATGTAGCTCCCCATAAGATAAATTATCTTCCATCTGATCTACCTCTAGACTCAAAATATGAGATGGATCCGGCTTGTACTTCCTTAACATTGAAACATGAAAAACATTATGTACCTGAGATAAACTCGGAGGTAAAGCCACTCGGTATGCAACTGATCCAACTCTCTATTGAATTTCATATGGTCCAATGAACCTTGTACTCAACATTCATTTCTTACCAAATCACATAACTTTTTTCTATAGTGAAACTTTGTGGAAGACATGTTCACCTACCTCATAAGAGAGATCCTTCCTCCTATTGTCTACATAACTTTCCTGCATGATCTGAGCTGTTCTCATGTGTTTCTGTATCAGCTGATTTTTTTGTAGCAACTCTTATACCAATTCTGGTCCCATCAACTTCCTTTCACCCACTTCATCCCAAAAAGTTGGAGTTCGACATAGCTTCCCATATAATGCCTCAAATGGTTCCATCTGTATACTAGAATGAAAACAGTTATTATTAGAAAACTCAACCAAAGAAATATGTTAGTCCCAACATCCCTGATAGTCCAACGAACAAGCACGTAGCATATCCTCAAATGTCTGAATTGTTCGTTCTAACTTCCCATCTAGTTGAAGATGAAAAGCTGTACTAATATTTAATTCAGTACCAAATGAATTCTGATAGCCTTTCCAAAACATAGATGTAAACCTAGGATCACGATCAGATACAATGGAGAGAGGAACTCCATGTAACCTTACTATCTTTTTAAGATACAAACGAAAACGTTGATCTAGGAAGAAAATATCTCGTATAGCATGGAAATTAGCAGATTTAATAAAGAGATCAACATTAAATTAGATTGAATTATTACCTCGAGGTGTCTTCGTCAATCCCCCAACAAATTCCACAATCTCTTACCAAATCTCAAAACCCGACCATTATCAATGTTCAATTAAGGTAACATACCCTTCTAAACCAGCTTTACCTTTTTGTACAGCTCACTATCTTGCTACTGAGCTTTCTTAATTCTATCTGATAGAGAAGATTTCACTGATACCTGAAACAAAATAGAAGAACATCCTACACCAACAACTTCTATGGCAATGTTCTTCAAATCCATAACCAAAGGATGACGTTCCAAACATAACATTGTAATGAAGTATTACTTTTTTCCTTAAAGATTCAGCCACTTAATTTGATTTTCCTAGATTTTAGTGAATTGTACAATCATAATCGTTGATTAATTCTAGCCATCTCTTATGTCTCATGTTAAATTCTTTTTGAGTGAATTTATAATTTAAACATAGTTGATTAGTATATATTTCACACTTTACTCCATACAAATTATTCCTCCAAAATTTTAATGAAAAAACAACCACAGTTAATTACAAATTATGTGTAGGGTAATTTAACTCATGTGTTTTCAACTAACATGAAACATAATAAATTACCTAATCATTCTGCGTTAGGACTCAACCATGTACTTTCAATGAATAATCTTTGTAAATAAAAAAATCAAAATTCCTAGAAGGTAGTTCGAAAACTAAAGCATTCACCAAATATCTTTTCAAATCCTAAAAACAATTATCACATTCTTTTTTATATATAAAATTAACACCCTTCCGATTTAGCAATGTCATTAGACTAGATATCTATGAAAACCTTTTTAAAACCCTTAATTAATAGACAGAAAAACCATGAAAACTAAGAATCTCGGTTACATTTGTGGGTCTTGTCCATTCTTCAACAACCTTTGTTTTTGCAGGATCAACAGTTATTCCATATATAGACACAATGTAACCAAGGAAAGAAATTTTTTGTAATAAAAACACATGCTTGAAAAATTTCCCTTACAATTTATTTTCTTTTAAGGTTTTCAAAATAACCCTTAAATGACTTTCTTTATCCTCTTTAGTTTTAGAAAACACCAAAATAACATAAATGAAAACAACCACAAACATATCCAAGAAGTCATGGAAAATTCAAATCATAAGGTCCATGAATACATCAGGTGCATTGGTTATCCCCAAAGGCATTACTACAAATTCATAATGGCCATATCGTGTACGAAACATAGTCTTCAAAATTTTTTCTTCCTTTACCATCAACCGATGGTACCCCGATCTCAGGTCATTCTTGGAAAAAACTGAGCTCCTTGGAGCTCATCAATGAAATAATCAATATGAGGAAAAGGATATTTTTTCATAATAGTGATGTTATTCTAGGATCAATAATCAATGCAATGTCTCATTGAACCATATTTATTTTTAAAAAATATGATAGGAGCACCCCATGGTGATGTGCTAGGTCGAATGATGCCTTTCTCAAATAAATCTTGTAATTGCTCCTTCAACTATAAAATATCATTTTGATCCATTCTATAAGGGGGTTTTGAAGTTGGATAAGCATCAGGAACTAATAGAATATTAAATTCAACTTCTTGATTTGGTATTATTCTAGGAAACTCATCATGAAAATGATCATGATACTCATTTACCACTGGAACATCATTAATATGAACGGTTCCTTTGTTTTCACAATATGTGCTAGGTAACATTCATTTCCATATTTTATATGTTTCTCAGCCTGTTGATATGTTATTAATAGTAAGGGTTCATTTTTTTACACAAACTAAATGTCTTTCAGAAAAGAAACTTCTTTATCTTTACAATATATCATAACATGGTAAACAGGGATAGAATCCATACCCTGTATAAAATCAAACTCTACTAAAGGTAAAAAAATAAGGTTGTCTATTTGGTTCCTTCCACGGATAAGGATAGGTAGATTATTATAAATTATTTTTTCCTCAACATTTCCCCCATGTGTTTTAACCACAAGTTTAGGATTCATTTCTTGAGATGGAATTCCCAATTTACTATAATATTTTTCAGAGATGAAAGAATGTGTAGACCCCGAATCAAACAACACATTGCCATAATCTGAAAAAAAAAACGAAGTACCTGATACCACTTCATTTGATAGCCCAAAAACTACTGAAGTAGTAGAAAAGGATTTCACCACACAGTTCTGCTTGTAGTCTGACTGTATCCCATCATTTGATCTCTTTGTCGAACAATCATTTTCATAATGATTCATCTAATTGGACTTGAAACTTTTCACTAACTTGTAAATCAAATTAGGTCTTACCATCACCCTGATCTTTTTAGTGCAATCACGAGTGTTATGTCCCATCTTACCGGATTGGTAGCACTTTTTAGAATTCAAAATACATTCCCCAGCATGATTTTTACCACATTTATCGCATATTGAAAACTTAGCTTTCTTACCATAAGACCTTTTTGAAGGATTATTCCCTTTCTCATACAACCTCAGTCTCTTCTTTTGTTTGTTGTTATATAACACTTGATGATTAGAAAACTCCATTTCCACCTTCTCATCACATAAAACAAGATTTTATTAACTATTGAACTTGAGAGAAGCTAAATCCCTTCGATATTTTGGATTTAATCCTGAGAAAATATGATTTATTTTACTATCAAGGTCTCGGATAACATTTGGAGCAGACCTTACTAATCGAGTGAACTTTTCGTCATAAGCATCCACTAAGTAGTTCTCTTACCTCAATTCAAAGAATTGTTTTCCCATTCTATGTCGAACAACCTTAAGAAAATATTTCTCAGGAAACATACCTTTGAATTCATCCCAGTCAAGATCATTAATCTCATCAGCATCCCTGATATTTTTAACCATAAACCAGCACTGATCTGCTTCACCCTCCAAACAGTAAACAAAAATACTATCCTTTTGATTGTCTTAACACACCATGACATCAAAAATCTTGTCTAGTGCTTTAATCAACCCTTCAGCTATCCCAGGGTAAGATGATCCTTTGAATGATGGGGTATGTTTGACTCATGAAATTTTCCACCACTAACATGTTTCTCTGTGGTTGATCTGGATGATCTCATCCATGGATCCCACCACCATTTATCGCTTGAGTCAATTGTTCCATTACTGCAACAAACTATTTAGTTTCAATTCAGACCATCTCAAATACTGATATGGAAGGTCATTTCCTTCTGTATACCTTCCTAGAAATTCTTCCCTATTTCCTCTGCAGAAAACCATTATGAACAAATATGTCTTAGATGAAGCAACATGGTAATCTTTAAATGCTATATCATTTTCAATTTTACCATAAAAAATATATTTCTGGATAATCATTTAATAGAATTCCAACTCCTAATGTTATCTAAACCGACCTCTGCTACAAACTATAAGGCCTCAACCTTAAACATTACTTAATCTTGAGTTATTACAAGAATACACATTAAGGATCTTTTATGGTTTAGAGTTTTGTATATTTATATCATAAATCATGCATTACATTCAACATTTAAACAATATGGTTATAAAAAAGACAATATTCACTTTTCCCCTTAAAGGAATAATATTTAGAATAAAGCATTGATTAATTATTGACACTTCCTCAACATTATTATCACATCATGTACCTTTCCCTGGACCTGTGATAAACATTTCAAAAACTTGGGATGGGCATAAAAAGCTCACAAAGGGATATACAAATATGGAAATAAAACCATAGTCCATGTATACATAAGAATCATTGAAAAAAAATACTTTACTAAAAAACATAAGAACATTAACATAACTCATGAAATCAAAAGTATTATGAATAATTTATAGAAAATATAAGACATAAAGTTAACTTTAGGCATTCATAACATTCTTACGTAGCGATTAACCCTCATGGTTAAGTTTGAAATTCCTATCACAGTATATTCCCTAAATCTCTTTGGAGAAACCATAGTGTTTAACTCCAACGTGTTACACACTACATTGGGGAGCTATCATGGGCTCACTCGCCCTTAGTTTATCACGGAACCACCCATCATCATAAAAAATTCCCAATAACTATAAAATAATCGTATCACATAAAACATGCATAAAGGAAAAATAGCATTTCCACATTTCAATCAGAAGATATGAAAAACATTTTGATATAATAAAAACATTATCAAAATCATTTTCAATACCAAAATAAAATAAAATTAAAACATTGTGTTTATTTTTCATTTAAAAAAAGTTATTCCTTGTAGAGGAAGCTGAAACTCAAATAATTGTCAGGGTGGCGGAGAAGTTGTTGTCGCCGCATACATAAAACAAAAACATTCCCTTTTTTGTTTAGTAAAGCGCTTTGTATATAAAGATTCCTTTTGAATAAAATTAAATGTCGAAGTATTTTAAACACCATATGAAATAAAGTTTTGTGTAAAATAAAATATGCCTCAATGAAAGGAGATTAGGACGATGTTCCTTGCCTCATGTCTGACTTGACTCGACCGTTCATTAATATCCAGAATAATAAACTTGAGTTAATTTCTACTAGAAAAAGAACATTTTTAAAGTTCATTATTCCTTTTATATAACTTATTAACTTTTTATGAACATTATGTAATTATTTATTTTAATAACAGTAATTTTGTCGATCTTTGGTACTTGAGCCAAAAATAAACTTCTTATAATTACAAGTTGTTCATGTTGTAAAATATACATTATATCCAGAATTATATTCATGATTTAGATATCATATATATAATATATATCCAGTATATACATGCATTTATAATATTACATAACATTTAGAGGTATGAAATCAAATGCACCGTTCATGGAGTCGGTAAGCTGTATGTGCGCATGAACGCTACTTTCATTTCTATTTCGTATTTAATGGAATGAAATCATAATGATATAAAGGTATATTACACTTACAGTATAATATCATATATAATATCATTATCTCCATCCTTTATATGTCCCACATATGGAATTAACGATTCAAATCACTTTGAGGGGGCGATAGACCGCACTTCCTAAAATGAAAATATCGCATTTACCCATAATGGATACCATAAACGTATTCCATAAATGAAAAATATAGAAGCATAAGGAAAACATAAACATAATATATATCATATATAAATAGAGTGACATCTTAATGGACACCATCATAGGTGTTAAAAAAATATTGAACAATCATCGTTACATGAGGCATTAATTCGCCACCCACAGAAATAGTATGTTCTTTAACCATTAGACGAAGGTGTGTGTAAGTGTAGATCGAATCCTTCACATAAAACATCCTAGTATATTAAAAATACTGGTTTTGTAAAAAAATAATGTAATAAAAAGAGTTTAGGAGGTTGGAGAAGCAAAATAAAAAAAACATAAGAGAAGACATTACCTTTAAATCAGGTAACTCCCCTTGGATTGAAACAAAATGGTTTCTTGAAATAATTTCTGCCAAAGGAAAGGCTTCTATGATGAATATATGGATGTGGAGAGATCAAATGAGCAGATTCTGGCCTATCCAATGGCATCATAGGTTTGGGAAAGTTGGTATAGGTGGGGGCCTTTTATAAGAGGGAGGAGGGTCCCTCTTGGAATGTAATGAAATGTTACATTATTTTAAAATGATGTTTTTATTTTAAAGGTCCCACAATGATATATTTAGAGGATATGGTGATACGAGTTCGAAATCCACCCATCTAATAGGTTATTTACAAGTTTTTATCTTATATTTTACATTATCTTTTCATTTTACTTAAATTATTCATTAATGTGGTAATCACTGCATCATCATGGTGTCATAAATAAATTAGTTTATTTAATGTCTAAATATTAAAAAAAATAGTATGATGTAGGTAATATTTTTATATTTACAATGACTATTTATCATCTAAGAGATAATTTATGTAGACAAAATTATTTTTTTACTTGGGGGTTAAATACTTTGGTTATACTTTCCTTTAAAAAAAGATATAATAAAAGGTCACCATCACACTAAAGGGATTCCATGGGGTCCCAAAGTTGTGAAAGGAATCCCATGGTCGACCATCACACAACCAGTAACATTAGGACACATTTTGTGGTCATTTTATATTATTATGATATTATTCTATTACCCATAACTACCCGATTACTAATTGTTCATGATAATTAAAGATAATTATCGTCGTTACTATCCATAATGTCCAATAACAAAAGACTCTTAAATAAATAATTTGGGCATTATGATTCCAAATATGGATTCTATTTTACCAAATTCCAAAGATAGAAATTTTAGTGGTTAATTTAAAAATAATTCTTATTGATAAAACAAACAGCGGATTTTTTAGAAACAATATCTATCAAAAGTTTGACACTTGTTTATGCCCAATTCCAAAGTGAAATTAATTAATATGACAAAAAATGGATTAAATAGTGAAAATTCATTCTAATTAAACATTATAACCAAAAAAAGAACAATCTATCCTTATAATTAAATTAAATGGAAAAGTAGTTTTGAAGTAAAATGGAGTATTTTACACTATTCATTAAAAAAATAAACATTGTCAGAAAAATACAAAATATTTATCCAAAGAAAATTAAATGTCCCAATCCTAATGAATAATTTTATTTTTACAGATAGAGCATATAATATTTTCAAAATATAGATTTAAAAATGTTTCTCCATCAAAAGGTGGAAAAACAATCTTTTACAAATATTATAGAATTATATGCTTAAGATTTAATTTATTCACATTTTATGCCTTTAAAATCTATCTAATTCATCAATAGACATAGATACGAGAATCCATAATTATTTACTTACTTGGGATGTTACATAAACGGATGCATCTCGCCACTCTAGACATCAACTACTACAATAAGTATTAGGCCTCCCTTCCCCCACATATCAAAACATCCATCCAGGATGACATCACAACAAAAGCAGCATGAAAACAAACATCATAGAAATTGGGCTCTTGGTTCTTAAATAAGAAAAAGGGTAACTAAGAACCATACATGTAATTAACTATAATCAAACAACTAGTTCTTTAATCCATCTTCGATTAACTTAATTATTAATCATTGGTTCCAACATCAGGAAACCTAAAAAGAAATCTTCTACAAATTGATGAATCTTTCATACTACATCAATATAATTAACATAAAATTACAACAACCATAGAATTCATTAAAATGCCACTTTATATTTATCCAAACTATTATTATTTTATACTGGATTTATGTTGTTTAAAAATATCCTTCATGAACGAAAATCTAAACAATGATATCATAGATATCAAACTATCTAGAAAATAAAGAGGCAATAACAAACGATCGATGTCAATTTATTTATCCAATTTAAATATTTAATATTTCAATTCCATTGTGATATAGTGGGATAAAACATGATATCTATGTTGTAGAACATAAATGAATGACATGTAATGAATCAGCTACCTCAAACAACTATTTAATTTCTTTATACAATTTTTATTTAAACAATGAATCATGATCGCCTCCTCTCATGATAACTACATCCACCAAAGGATGCATGGTACGATCGCTCCAACCGAAACCCATGATAAATATATTAGAAGCATAGATATCACATACCATTACATGGAATGTAGTAATAGTAGATGATGAACACAAAATAACCATAAAAACATACCTTATATCGATGAAGTATCAACCCTTGTTGTCATAACCAAAGCAAGGGGTGCACATGTAGGAGGAATAAACGTCAAGGAGAAATTATACATGGATTAAGGTTTGATCACACCGCTCATATGGGAAGAAGGAAAGGTTCAAGCCTCTCATACATGTTAAAACAACGAGGAAGAACATGGGAGAAGATAAATTGTCCTTCTAGAAGATTTATCAAGAAAAAATTTAAGATGCGTTGGATTATACATTAAAGGTGGATCACATTAAACAACATGGTTTGAAAAATTAAAGACATCCCATACCATAGAAAAATTAATATAGGAGTTTTAAGATATGATTTGGACTTAAATATCTTAAAACGAGTCATTAAATCTATTTTACATCATAAAAAACATCAAAGTGGCGAAACTGTAGGATGCTGGAAACACTGTTCAAGATACTCGAAAAACTATACACCTACTGATCTTCTAAACACTGTAAATGATTCTGTAAAAATTGTAGACTCACCAATCCTAGACTCACTGATCTTGTAAACACTATTCACACAATGCCTATCCAATCTCGAAAACACTATTCATAGAATGACTAGCCAATCTTGGGCTCACAGATCCTGGAAAAACTGTTCACAAAATGACTGACCGAACTTGGACTAAACAATCCTTGACTCACTGATCCATGACTCACCACTCCTAGAAACACTGTTCATAGAATGACTGACTGATCCAGGACTCACCGATCATGGTCTCATTGATCCTAGAATCACTATTCACAAACTAAATCAACGATCTTGGACTCACCGATCTTGGAAAAAAAATTCACAAACTGACTCACCGATCCTGGACTCACTGATCCGATGGTAGTTGTCACAGAACGAAAGACTGATCCAATGGTACTATTTATAGAATGACAGTACAATTTGATGGTAATTTTCACAGAATGATAGATTGATCTGATGGTACTATTCCCAGAATGACAGAACAATATAATGGTAATGTTCATAGAACGACATACCGATTCGATGGTTCTACTCAGAAAATGACAAACTGATTTGAAGGTACTGATCCAAGAATGACAGACCGATGTGAGGGTATAGTTCACTATACGACGGACCGATCCAATGATACTGTTCATAGAACCCCAGATAGATCTGATGGTACTTTTCACAGAATTACTCACCGATCTAATGGTACTGTTAATGGAATCACAGACAGATCCGATGGAACTATTCACATCCTTCTCACCGATGGAACTGGTCACATTGTTTTCACTGATGGAACTGTCCACATCCGTCTCGCGGATGGAACGTTCACATCTGTCACACCAATGGAACACTTCGCATTAGTCTCACTGATTGAACTATTCACATCAGTCTCACCGATGGAACTATTCACATAGGTCCTTATAGATTGAACATTTCACATCGGTCTCATCGATGGAACTCATCAGATCAGTCTCACTTATATATATATTTACATTGGCCTAACCGATGGAACTTTTCACATCGGTCTCACCGATGTAACTATTTTTAGAATGGGAAAATTGGAAAAGTGTTGGGGATAAGTAACCTCTACCATCAGAACACCTCAAGCACTAGATTTTCACAAAGTATTGTACCAGAGAGTTCTTGACCATTACAGTCTAGATCTATAATAATGTAATAGGATGATAGTAGATAATTTTATGTGAACCATCAACCATTCAGTGGATCTTCAAATTCCATGATAAATTAAGGATAGAATATGACTTTGGATAATATCTTTTTTGTTATGAGTTATTCAGATCATAAAATTGTATGACTCCCTATTTGGAATTTTTATGCTGGTACCGATAAACGATGAACAATGGTTAATAATAGTAATGAAATTTATGATATTGATTACATGGAATGGGAGTACATTATAAAATATTATTGATAAATAATCTTCTATGGATTATCTATATATGACTGAAAAGTAATTATATGAATTTAGGAAATGTTTGGGCAATTAAATGGTTGTGTGCGAGGAAAACTTCCCTTTTATGGAAATATTCACACCAAATATTTTCCAAGCACGTTATAGTGGTATTAATCAATTTTAATCAACATTTAATACATTATATCTAAGGGAACTAGCTCCCAATTAATTAAAATTCTATGAAATACATGTTCGGTGTGTTGAGCCATTATTAATGGTTTTTTTGAAATAACATGTATTTATATAAATCAAATTAATTAAATGTTCTAGATCTTATGAAATAGAGAAGCATTAATTAAATAATTTCAAATGTAAGAAAAATAAAGCTCCCATCCTACGATAAATATTGAAAAATAAACCATAAGAATTGTCTTTTTAAAATTTGAATGTTCTGTATATGTAGAATTATTAGATTCTTAACTCAAGACTACAAAGAAAATGATCATTCAAAAAATGAAATGTATAGATTAAGATTTTGTAGATGCAATTTTTTTTGGAAATTTTGAAAACATGATCCCAAATTCTTAAAATTAAACTATAAATCAACATGATTGAGTGAAAAAGGGAACATATTTTTTTCAAATATTATAGTCGATGTTGGGATGTCAAATGAATTGGTGATATGCATGTTAGTTTCATATTTTGAATATTCAATTACATTGATTAACTATGGATCTTTTCTTTCATTATTTTTTCAAAATATTCTAGTGAATTGATAGTAATTCTCCAAAAAATAGGATGAATCAATTCGTTAAAACTCATGATGTAAATAATAATGAATCCAATATTTATTGGAGTCTTCTTATTATTATTAGTTGAAAATTTTTTGTTATAAATATTGATAAACATCCAAAGATTGATACTGAAATATTTTTGGGCATTGATTAGATTTCATTTTATCTTGATAATATCAATTAAATATCTATGATTTTTTATTGATTTCATACTATTGATAACAGGCCATGAAGTTAGAAAATTGGTTAAAAGTGGAAATGAACATTCTTTTTTATATATCATTGAAATGAAATAAAATATATAGATTACTGATTTCATACTACTAAATAAATATATGAATATCATTTTATCGATATTATTAATGATAAGTTTGATATAATAATTGTTGAATTAGTGAATTAATTTAATACAATTTGAAATTACATTTTCGAATGGATCATATATTAATATTTTAGCAAAAAAAGTAATAAGACGAGTTTCTAAATAAAGTTTTTTTGATCTACCACATCACCCTGGGGTGATACTATCTTCTTTATTAAAATAAATATGGTTTAATGATACATTCATTAATTGTATTTTTTTAATAAATCACTTTTAATATTAAGTACCATTATATCAATTTGATAATTTCTTATCAACACCTGGGAGAACACCAAATTTTCTATATTGATATCAGATCAGGGTACCACTAGATGAAAGTGTTATAGGATTTCATATCATACACTATGTTTTTTACTATCAATATTCACTATATGTTTGTTTTTATGCTGTTTTATTTTTTTAATTCACTAGTTGTATTTATGAATCTAATGAATAACATTTTTCACAGGTTCATGGATAAAGGTTTGGTTTTATTAATTAATTGTATAAAATTTTATTCTAAAAATTATGAGTGGAAAGAAACACAACTTTGAATTTTTTTTGAGAAATCCAAAAATAAAATTTATTGTATGAAAAATATACTATGTTTCAATTTTGGTTGAAAATTTTAATTCATTGTGAACATTATTTCTAAAGATGGAATAACTATTAAACCTAATAAAATAATTATGTTAATTAACTGTCAAGTCCTAAAAATGACACATGGATATTTCTAATTCATGTACTAGTTGGTTAATATATGTGTTTTTTAGAAAAAATTATCATGTTTTTATTAAATTAATTATGTTAACTTCAATGGGGATTAAATTCTTCAATATTTAAGATATCAATTATCGTTTTCATGAAAATAGAGAGCTGTGTATGCTCCAGTGTTTTACATTCCCTAAAAAAATGGTTATTGTTTAATCTATATTGATGCTTCATTTATGGGACATGGTTGAGTTATAATGATGAGTGATAATATAATTTCTTCTCCTTCATGAAAACAAAAACCTCATGGGCTAACTCAACCAATTCTATCTATTTCAATAATTGCTCCATTTGATTTATAACTGATTAGATAATAGTTGAGTGAAGCTCATAGATCCACATTATCCATTCATCACCATATCACTATGTTGTACAAAGATGTCCAAGATTTTTACGTTTTTTATGAGATGAAAGGTTATACATTCGGCAATAAATGAAATTTTTTAGTTTCCTATAGGATATAGATGATAGAAAATTATCGAATAGAATACATCATTTATTATTGTATCATAGTGAATATGTGAAAATGTATCCATAGATTTCATTGTGGTATTAGAAAATAAATATCAATGTTACAATGTGGTTAAGGTTATTAATGATCTAGTATGAAAATCTATGCATTCCTTTCATATTCAATATAATATGTTATTAGTTCAAATTTCATGATTTTATCACTATGATAATGTAAAGATACATGAAAATCATTTCTCCATTATAACGTAATATGATCTTAGGATAAGTTATATTTCATAAAGAGAACTTAGAAGCTATTTCCCATAGAATTAAGCATTATTTCATGTTATGATACACCATTTAATGGACATTTTGAATAAAATATTCAGACATAAGAATTCCTTTGTTGTGTTTACTAAATTTAATTCAATGAAGGATGAGATCAATATATTTTTTTAATTAGAGTTTTCATATAATAATTGTTATAATATTAGTATACCAATAGGATCTATTTTGGATTTTTTTTGAATGTAATGTTGAACTCCATCATTTTGGGCTAAATTCTATGAAAGGAAGATAATGGAACAAAAAATAGTAAAGGAAATTTTTGAGAAGGTTTCTGTAATTCAGTAACATATAAGTATATATCATAAAAGATAGGTGAATTTATGTATATTATTAGAGTAAAGATCATTCCTCTAATGTTAATGATCATGTTTTATTAATGAATCTCCCTAGAAAAGTGTTATATGATTTAGTAAAAATTGGATGTTAGATGATAATTCACTAGACCATGAGATTTCCTAGAGAATATTTTATCATTTTCCTAAAAATTGTAAATTTCTCAAAGTATATACCATGTATAAATTTTTCTTCTTTTCATAATGTTAAGTAAGTATGTTCCATAATCATATCAGGTTTTGAGCCCTCATATATTATAGTTGGAAGTTAGAAATTCTTTCAAGGAAGAAACTTTTGTAATTTATGACCAACAAGATAAATTATTGTGGAAAACGGTAATTATCATGGTGAATGTTTTGTGAAACTGATATTATTGAATAAGCATCATGGGAATATGAAAATGCTACCAAGAAAAGGAATCCCCACTTTTTTATTAAGTAAATAATATTTCAAGGAAACAATTTCCAAAATGTTATAAGGATGTAAAAAACTAGGTAATGTTCGTTTTAAACAATTTTCATTTATTCATAGAGTTGTGATCATTAAAATCATATAAGGCAATTTTCATTAAAAAGGAAAAACATTATTTATTTCCAAATTTATTTATTTTTGTTTAAAATATTTTAAATTAGAATCCTAATTCACAAATGATATAATATTAATTTAAAAACATTTATTTCATTTTTTTATTCATAAATTTGGAATACCATTGGATGGATGTTTTATAATTTTATAAAATTATTGATTTCTCTAGAAATAGTGAAAATACAGATTTTTAATTAAAATATTATTCTTTGTACAAATTAAATTTATGTTTTGGAATGTTTAATAATTTTTTTAATTGATTTCTATTTAAAATAAATAAATTATTGTTCTTAGAAATGGATTTTATAAATCATTTTAACATCAAAAAATTATATACCTAAAGGGAATATATCTGGAAAGCGGGATTTCATCATGAATATTTATAAGTTAATATCATTCACTTCTATTTTTTGAATTATACAAAATTAGTTCCATATTTGAAATCAGTGTGTCTATACTTATAAAATATTCACTTTTTTGTCTAAATTAATAGTTACATTAAATTTTTTACACCTATTAATTTTGAATTGGGTAATTAATGGATAAAAATGATATGATAAGGGAAATAATAGAAAAGTAGCACAATAATAAAATTTACTATATTATTATAAATTATCCATAATCATCCAAATATATAATATACATCCTCTTATTCCAAATTTTGTGTGATTTTTCCATTTATAAAATTTTATTTAATGTAATGTTAAAAATATCACACTCTTGTATTTAACAATGATAAGATATTTAAAATTTGATAAACATGATGGAATGGTAAATTTTAAATATTATTTTGAGCATGAAATATTTTATCTTCAACGTGGTAATTTTTTTTAATTTTAGTGAAGAAATAATTGCCTTCAATGTCTTCACAATAATGATGCAGTAATAATTTATATAATAGAAGAAGTAAATAATTGATATTAAAAATAGTAAAAAAATTAGATAAATAATGCAATTAAAAAATTTATTAGATGATCAAGTCATCATGGGTATGTCAACAAAGAATTTGTTTGAAATATATATGTTTAATTGATATTATTAAATTCATTGATTCTAATATTTCTTAAAATTTTCATTATTGGAGTTTTTTAGTAAATAATATTTTATTAAATGATATAAAAAAATTTATATTCCATCATAATATTGTGATATATTTTATAATATTTTCCATGGTCCATTTATCTACTGTTTACCCATTTATAATAAGTATATTGTCCCTAAAAAAGAAAAACTCATTCATTCAATGATAAGTGTAAAAGGGTTAAACATGGTGTTAAAATACAAATATCATAGTAGAAAAATATTATAAACACATATAATATTTAAAATATAGGATTTCAAACAATAATAATAATATCATCTAAATTTATCTACATTGATCGATTTTGAATGGTAATTTATTGTACAATAATTTAATATTTTTTGGAATTCAAAAAGTGTCACTCCCCTCTATTATAAAGGAATCCTTTTTTATCATTAAATTAAACTCCCTAACACATGTGGTTAATGTAAAACATTCCTCAATACCTCTCTATAATTACTAACAGATTTTAATGGTCATTTTTAGTTATAATAATAGCATTATATTGAATATGGTGTAGTTTAAAGTGGTATTTTTATTGATGGTGTACAGTTTTTAGACACTTGTTTTAGATTTATTTATTCTTTCACCCCCTTATAATATTATTAAATTATGGAAATATAATAAAAATTTTATCATAAATATACTACATATTTTTTCATTAATTCAGAAACCATTAACCATCCCATCATGTATAAAAATAGAAATGTAACCATCATTAGTGTGTATAATAGACTAAAACTTTGTGAACTGATGTAATTCGTTTCATATAACTACATCTAAAAAATTGTAATAATTAAATAATTAAGATATATATAAATATTTATATTATATTAATTAAATATTAATCTTTATGGTAAGGTAATAGACCACATGTTTTCTAGAATTTCAAAACACATTAATACAGGAACAACATTCATCCGTATGTTTGGACTACCGCCTCCATGAAGTGATGTGATTTTTTATCCCCACATCAATTGAGGATATATATAAGAATATTTACTTAATTAATTTTATATTTATTATATTTTTATCTTTATATAGTGATAAAATATCACATTCTAACATTCAGTAATGACTGTTTAAGAATTGAGACGTTAATCGTGCATTTGTATAGCCTACTATCTTCATGATTATAACAATGGTCATTTTTCATAACCATATTTATGAGTATGATATTAATGATTTATTAATGTTTCAAATTGAAAATTAACCCATTATTATTATTAATTAGATGATGAAATATTGGCATCTTTGATCATGGTTAGCATATAAAATCTATTTTTGATTTATGAAATATATTTTGTCAAAACATCCTATAATAATTTTATTTAAAAATAAAAAATATAGTTATGTTAGATAAAAATAAAAGGAATAATGAAATTAAAAAATTTTATTAATCATTAAAATAATTATCTTAGCTTTATATTTCTATATTTCAAATAACGTATATGATGATTCAGACTCATAGTAAAGATATTTTTTCAAAAAAAAAACATTTTTAATATTTACTATAAAAATATATTATTCTTCGATATCCTTATTTTCAAAAAAAAATTTATATATGATTCTTATTATTCTAATATTATTGATTGAATTCATTTTTACAAATATTTTATATTTTACAAAACTATTTTAATGTAATCTTCATGTCATTTTACAAGTGAGGTACATTGTGACTCCATCGAAAAATAATTGTATAGAATTTCTTTTTCCATTACGTATAATTATATTGTTTTAATTCCACAATGAATAACCTATTAATTTAAAAATACTTTTACTTTTTATTGTGTTATTTTTTTTTAAAAAATCCTTTTGTAATTTATAATATTTTTTTAAAAATATTATAAAATTGAAATGTTAATTTTAAAAAAATAATTCAATGAGTATAACTATAAAAATAAATGATTCAACATTTTTAAAATATTTAATGGTTTCTGTAAATTTTTATTATGATTTTTATTACATTTTTAACTAATGACCTCTTGATATATTATAAACAAAGCATAGGTTGGTCGGTGATATCCCATCAATGCAATGGTTATGGAAGTTGATAGTATAATTATTTTATTTATAAGTCTTATTGTAAGGGTGGTGTTGAAGTGATATCACATATAACATACATATTTTATCAATTATAGTTGTAATTTTTTACCAGAATATTATTAGATATCAAAGTAATATATTAATATTATGTGTGTAAGAATTTTTATGAAAATATTTAAGGGTGAAAATTAAAAGATTATAAAAAGGTTCTTCTATGTGTTTTATGATTTCAAGAAAACCTCTATAAGTCATATTTCATTAATTTTATGTATATTATACAATTTTAGGAAAATAGTTAGAAGAAGAAGTAAATTATTTAGTATTACAATTACTATTATCAGCCTAATTTTTTTTTGAAAAATATAATATTTAATTTCTATTCATACAGTACCACCTTCATTCATTAATTTTATATATCACACTGAGATTGAATTATATTATAAAGACACTAGATTATGTATTATTTATGTTTAAATACTAACATATTCTATGATTATGAGTATGAAACAAAATTAGTTCTTATTCAAATGTTATTCACTCTTAGAACATGTTCATTAATTCTGTTATGGTTCATGTCTTATTAAATCTCACTAATTATACCATGATTAGATATTTTGAATATTCTTATTTCGGGTAATATTTCACAATTTTAATCTAATGGTCACATAACGTTTTTCTTATACATTGTTGATGTTATCTTTGTTATGTATCATTCCTTCCATAACTAGTCATATAATCTAAACCATAATTTATTTTCCCTTGCCTAGGTTAAGAGGGTTCTTTTCAATATAGATTTTGTAAGAAGAATATTTTATGGGATGTTCTTTTTGAAATATGTTGAAAATCATTCATGATATAAGAATATTGAATATTTGGATTCCAAATAAACTAACCCTATTCGGTTTTAATGGGGGTAAAAATATTAAAATTTTAATGTTCGGTTAATAATATGTAATATTAATGTATAGATGTTTAGGGTCACTATAGATTGTATCAATGTTGGGTTTGGTCATTATTGAGATACTCATATTAGATAATTTTTTTTAAATACTTATAATAAACCCATTTATATTATAACATCATATCTATATTTTAAGATTGAGATTATAAGATTATCATAAAAATAAATCCCATATTTGTAACTACATGTGGATCAATTTTTTTCAGAAAATGCATCTAGGTGTAAAAATATAGATATTATAATTTTTTGTACATTTGATCCTTCTTTCTAGTGTATGTTGACTTTTTTTTTCTACCCATATTCTATCATACTAATTGTGGATATACTTTGGTTAAGTCACATTTTCCTTATAAACTATTATGAATAATTTCAAAAGATTATAACTATGAATGGAAGGTGAAACCTTTGGTATAATAACTTTCAATAAATTATTTATTATTTACATAACAAAATAATTAATTTCATTGATTATGTGATTTCTCAATATAACTAATACATCTCAATATTTACATATTGTTTGGAAAAAAACCCAGGATGTTTGTGGATTTGTGTTGGTATTAAATATGAGATATAATAGAAATATTATTCTCATGATAAACCAAATGGAATGGTAGGTTGACTGAGAAAATTATTGATTATGCTTATTCAGCTATCTAATTATAGTAGTTTCAATTTTATATATGGGGAGTTTTTTACACACTTAATAAGATAATAATGGAGTATCATAAATTTATTGTATAAACTAACATCCGTCTTCCTACATGAAATTATTTGTGAAGAATGTCTCATGGAATTTTATTAAAGGACGGAAAAATATATTAATTTTCCAAATTAAGGGCATATAGAATGTTATTTTACTATAAAATTATGCTTTTTGATAGAGGGATATGATGTTCATTCTCTGGTACCATTTTTTGAAATGTATTTTGTGTGGAAAATATTAAAACTATATTTGTCAATGCCAAAATCTTATGGATAACTCATGGACCAATGAATGGATTATGCCATTCCAATCATTAATGTTAATAAAATGAAGTTTTATGTTTTGGGAATCAATAATTGTATTTCAAACCATTTATATAAGAGATACTATGGATATAACAATCATGAAAAATATAAATATTGTTCAACAATAGTTTTTCATTTAGTATTTGAAAACATTATTACAGATATGTGATATCTTTGGGAGTTATAATATTTATGACTAAATAAATAATAATATATGTTGGATGTGGAGATATGAATTATTATGAAATAAAAATGGATGGTACTTCAAGTTAGAGAGCATTGATGACATTATAATTTTTTATAGATTTGATGAAAATTTTATTTTTGGTAATATTTAAAAAAAATTAATATATTTATATATATAGAGTATATTTGATAGTATTTATCCTTTATATTTTAATTGAGGTTTTTTGTGATTGGTTTTTGATGTGATGTGAAATGTTACCAAGATTTTCAGAAAGTTACATTATTTTGTTTTATGTAACTCTTTTTTTTATTATACTATTTATTTTAAAGTTAATTATCATATATTTGATAGTGTGAGTAATATAATTTTGATTATTGAGATGTTATTCACTATCAAGGTGACATTTTAAATGTTATTTATGGTCATTCTAAGGATTACATTTTATGTATGTATCTAAATTTGATTATGGGTATATTTTTCGAAGTACACTAAATTATAACATTATCATAGTGATTAATTTTACTTTTAGAGATATTTCATTAGGTTTTGTTTTATGAGAAAATAATGATTTACATTTCATTTTAAATGAAGGATTATTTTTTGAATAATATTAATAAAAAAAATTGGAGAGATTAGATGAAATTTTTGAGATATCATTTAATGTTAAATAATTATTCAGTATTGAGGATATTAATGCACTTTGGGATGTATTGATATTTAATTATTTAATAATCATTGTTGAGACTTCGGTTTTATGGAATAATTCTTTACTAAAAAGTTTTATTTCATCACATGAAATTTTATAAATTTTTATATTATTATATATTGTGGTAATCTCTATAGTCTTATTTAATGTTTTATAAATGGGAGGAAAAAGTTTATTTTCTATTTTGGATTATTTAATAGTTTATATGTTTATTTTAGTTCTTTATGACTGGAAAAACATCAAATTAGATGGTAATTGTTTAGATAAAAATGATATTATCAAAGAAATTGATTAAAAAAATATACTATTTATTTAATCATTTTACCTAATATTTTTTGTCAAAATGGAATGGTAATTCTTATAATATAGGGATTGTATCTTGAAACAAACTTATTTTCCTCTTACATTCATCTCTAATGAATGAAATTTTTTTCACAACTATGTTATATATTGCATTGTTTTCATTAACATTATCATGCTCATTAAATTTCAGGTTATTTGTTTTCTCTATAGATCTATTCTATTAATTTGACAATTCATTTTCATCAATATCTATATTTTCATATCCAACTAATGCTTCCCACTTTCGAAGCTTTTTTGTGTAATTAATGATTACTGTAGTATATCCATTTCCCACTTTTTTATGAAGTTGTTTTATTAAAAGAAAGTAATATGGGTATCAAATAATGAATTTTCATGTGAAAAACACTTGATTTAAAATGAAATTTTCTCATTGCCAAAATAAAATTTATCTACGGTTGTATAATGTTACTCCTCAATATCATGTAATTATAATATTTTTCATAGCATATTCCAATTCAAACACTGATATTTTACTAACTATGTTATATTATAATTTAATGATGACTATAAGATATATATTAAATACAATAGTATAAATAGATGTAAACCGTCATGATATATACATATTTTTCAAAATAAATAAAAATATATTGATAAATTCAGATGAAATAATCACTCAATTCTTTAATAATATCATTTTGATCATTTTTATTAATTTTTGTTAGAAAATATGATAAATTAGTTCAACAAATTAAAAAAATATAGTTAATTTAATTTCTAAAATATTAATATAAAAAATACTTTAGTTTTAATTATTTTTTAATTTTATAAAAATATTTATTTTTTAATATATAGTAAAAATTTATTATTTCGGTTAATAATTATATGTGTGTTTCAATTATTTACATAGTACCATTTTTTAAAATGGCTTAAATTTGACAATAGATATATTATATAATCAATATTATAATTATGTTCAATGGAATAAAATCCTTTCATTAATTTCACAAAATAAAAATTTAATACATTTGAGATAATATTTCAAAAAAATTACAATGTTTTGAATTTTTTTCATAAATTAATTTTTTTCATCTTATATAAATTCAATCCATAAAAATATATTTAATTTTTTTTAATGAGGAGGTCTGGATATGGTATATTAGGTCCACTTATTTTGAATAATAGAATCCTCAATTTTTTTATTACCATAGTGAAGGTAAATTGGGAAAATTTGATTTCAATAAATGTTATAACAATTGATTTTTATTCACACACTTTCACTTATTTCAATTTATGAAAAAATATCATCAGTAATAATCAACACAGATTTAATTGGAAAATTTTGTCAATTTTAATTTATTTTTACCATTATAATATTTGATTAAAAGATAATGTTAAAAAATATAACATTAGTGATTTTAAAATATGTACTTTATTAGTGGGATATAAAAACATATAACTATTTCTAAATAGTTTCATATATGAATAATAAATTTTTTTTCTTGAAATTTATTTAATTTTTTATTCAATACATTCTTTTAATTCTTATCTAATACTGACACAGTGCTTATGAAATTAATATACAAAATTAGGTAAATTTTTTAAAAATTAAAAAAAAAATTTGTCAGTTAAAGTGTCTCCAATATTTTTAACAAAAATATAACATGGTATGTATGTTTTAAAGTTTTATATTTGAAATACATTAATGTCACATTTTGTGGAAGATAAATTCTGTGAATAGTTATTAAAACAACATTAATATGATTTTATGTTATATATATTTTATATAATTATTTATAAATCATTAAAATATTGAAATAGGTCATGTTAGATGATAACTGATCAAAAGATTCTTCTTTTGGTTATATATGATGCAATTGTCACATTATTAGTAAAATTATGATCTTTTAGTTGTAAAAATGTCCATATGGAGGCTAGGGTTAAAATATGGCTAATAAATGGATTTCAACAAATTATAATATTTAAAATTATTTAAAAAAATTTAAATTATACTAGATGACATTAATGAGACCACAACCTTATTATCTTCAATTCAATTTTGTTTTTAAATTATTTTACATTTGTTAAACATATATTAAAAGATTATATTTCATGTATTATTAAAATACAATAATAGTAGTTTATAATAAAAATATTTTTACAAATGACTAATAGTTCATAAAAATCATATATTTTGACATTTTAATTAAATATGGGTTAAAATAATAACCATACTCAATTTAGGGGTTAATTTTCATTTTATTTTTATTTTTTGGAACTGTAATGGCTAAAAGGACTAATATAATGATTGAAAATTATTTTTTTATAAAAAATAGTACACTTTTAAAGGGGGATGGGAACCCCAAATGACATCAAATATTAAGAAAAAATTCAGGTCCAATGTTCCAAACGTTTAAGATAAAAAATCAAAACTAAAAGAGAAGACCCCCTCCCGACATCATAAAACATTCAGACTAGATTACACATTCACATTGTAGATTGGGAAGCTAACACATGAAAAATTGGATGGCCTTGGTACCAATTGAGAAATCCATTCCCTCTTAGACATCCAATTCTAAAAATTTGTGTAAAATTGGAAACTCATGGCATTTAACCTCCTATGGAGTATCCTCTTGAAGAAGAACTAATTGAAGACCGTTGAACCACTTGTCAAAGAGCCCGGAACCCAAATCACTCCATCTTGAATAAAGAGAAATAAACCATATCTACAAGCATCAGAAACACCTCGATGCTAGATCCAATCCATAAACCATGGCGCACTAGACCCCTATCCCACCCTTCGTTGAGAATGTAGTAGAACATGGGAAGGACACACAACAACATCAACACCATGAACATAATGGTCATGTGATCAGAAATAATCAACACAACATGAAAAAAATGAATTCAAGGGAATAAAAACAAATTCCATCACAAAAAATAAACATCATGAATATTATATCTCACTGGAAGAAGCCCTAAAATCTAGTTTCCACCTCCACAACCGCACACGGAGACATCTACACCGGAAGAAGCCTGCTGCATAGGATCTGAGCCAAGCCCTATCTCCACCCATGCTCAAGGAGACTCTAGATCAACCCAAATCACACATGAAACACACACGATTGAAACACCAGACTAAAGAAAACTAGAACTCGACCACATACTTAACTGTACCACCATGGACTCCGAGCACAAGAAATATCATGAGTCATCGATGACATAGAGGCCATATGTTTACAACAACCCATAATGCCACCGAATTACCAAAAACCCTAAAAAAGGAACCTAAACCACAACAACTCTGAAAACTAGAATCAAACCATTACATCGCCACATCAATAGAAGCAAGTCGTGAACTCACTGAGAACTAAGGAGCGGAGCCATAGCTGACCGGGAGATGAAAGGTGGTGATGGGAAGACCCTAAAACCATAGAGAGGCCCTTTATTGGCACATCTAATCTCCCATATGGTTTTCTTCTCTCTAAACTAATATAATGTAAATTGTTATATTAGTTAACGAGGGTTTCAAATAAGTAATATTGATAAAATGATAACCAAAATATATTATAATTTTATAATATGAGATTATTTCAATGCATCAAAAAATTACAATCAAATTATATCAATTTAGAACATTTTTTGAATAAGAATTAATTTACCTTATGTAATTCCAATAATTCACATCCACTCACTTATAAAAGGGAAAATCCTATGTGTTATTTTTAACATTATATGTTCCTTCTAAATCATAAAATTGAAATCATAATATAATTTTATATTCCTTCACCATATCTTATTGATTCCTTTCATATCGACAAAAAAATAATTCAAGGATTCAGTTGTAATCTAAAAGAGGTTTCTCAACGAAGTGGTATAACCCTTAACCAATAAATTCTAATTTTATTTCTTCTAATACATCATATCAATCCATTGTATCCATTTTAAAATAACTAATTTAGTATCTGAAATATTTTTAACTATTATTATAATGATGGAAAAACAATTAACAACCTTCTTTCAAAAATATAGAATGTGAAAATACTACACTTTTTTACATACAACTCATAGACTCCACAAATATATTTAATTCATTTTTCATCACCACATTACATGAATTGTTATAATAAATGATAATATATATATATATATATATATCATGATATTAATATGATTATGTACAAAATTATTATTGTTTACCATTCATTGAAAAATAGAAATAGCATTAATGCATAAAAAAGATGTACCCTCTCAATAAATGGTGTAATTAGTTTTTTAGTATGTACATGTTCTGTATGAGTATAAATATATATATATATATATATAATGAAAATATATGATATTTATATAATATATAAATTTTTACATTTGACGAAACCACGACTAATGAACAAGAATTAGAATTGTATAACTATAATATCTATGAATAATGAATAAAATAAAACCTAGAAATGAATATTATAATAATGATTTATTTACAAATTAGTGTCACAATTTTATAATTGGAAAAAATATGATATTATAATATTTTACATTAAACTGGTGTAGAATTATAAAATTTTAAAAATTTATAATAAAAGTGGTTAGATCCCATTTGAAGAAGTTGAATCTTGATATAAGGGAATCCAGTCTCAATTTTATTATGTTGAAAAACATGAATTATTCACCACTTTTTTATTTAGTTTTTATTATATTAGAAAATGTAAATTATGATTTTTTTTCATGAAAATAAATTGGATTTAAAATATATATATGGTTATCTTTCTAATTATGTTTTTATTTGATTATTTTTATTGTATCATGGTTTATCGTATAAAATTGTTTTCTTTATGACATATGTTATGTCATAATCCTATTTTATTTTATGAAGTGTAATTACATTATATTTAAATTTTTTATCACGAATCCCTTTATGTTAATTATATTTAATGTTTTAAATAATTTTTTACATTAATGAGGATAATATTTAAAAATGTATAGAAGTGATAATAGTTTTATGTTACAATCTCATTTTTTATAGATATTGTTAAAGATTAAGTTAAAGATGATTAATTATAATTATCTTAAACACAAATATATTATTTTATATCATATACTATAGTTAATAATAGAATTTTCAGGTATGTTTACAATTTTCCACTATTGGTAAATAAAATTATTTTAAAATGATTAAAAAAACATTATTTCTTCTTTGGTTGGTATATTTTTATTCTAGGATTTCTTTAAAATTGTTTCAATAATGCAATAAGTATATTCCCATGAAATTTTGAATTTGTTTTTAACTATGATTTATATTTTATACAGTTTTTTAAATGTATTCTCCATTTAATTTTCTAAATTGGTGACTTTAAATTTTTTGAAAAATATTTAAGTAATATTAGTTTTAATTTATGTTGAATGAATACAATTTCTCGTAGTAATAACCACTATATCCTTTTAATCTTCCATTATATGCTTCCAAGGATATTAAAAAATAAAATGTTTACATAACATTTTTAATTATTTTATATTCTAATGATGTGATTTCAAATTAAATTTTTTTTTGGTTCGGAAATATATCATGTGATATTTTATTGATATTTTCATCTGACATGAAATCATATGAAGTAAATTATGACATATTAGGGTTATAATCCAATGATAAAATCAATATTAATTATATGGATGGGTAATTGTTATGATGATGAGATTTTTAGAAAACATGTTTATTTTCTACGAGTTATTAATGTTGAAATATTTATATTTTTATGAAACATGGTTTATTTCAATGGGATATAATATATGATGATTTATTTATGATTATGCGGAGAACATGAGAATATTTTATGATTTTTTGATGGTTGTGAATTGAATGATATGAACCTTTATTTTTTTGGGTAAAGATTATTATCTTATGTGATAATAATGACGACAATGGGCACTGGACCAAGACTAATATGTGGCTCTATACACTATGATTGTCTTGGGAGTGATCCATAACTAAGGACCTTATTGGATGGTAAGTAATCCCAATCCAATATAATATACTTTGTAATGATCCTTGACTATGGAGTTTATTTTCATTGAGTATTTTTAGTCCATTTAATTATGTCTTATGCTAATGTAGTTCCCTAAAGGTACATATTCACTGATTCCAATATGATTCTTACCGTATAAATATCCAAACCTTTTCCCCACACTCAAAATGATGATATTTGATATATTTTATAGGGTTTTAAAATGTTAATCACATGTTATCATAATATTATTCTCTTGTTATTTTTATGATATTATTGATATCTACTTGTCTACCCTTACCAAGGGAAAACCATTTATTATATTTTTTATTCCTTGAGTTATGAAGAAAGGTTTTATATTCAATTAATCAAATAATATTACTATGTAAGAATGCCATTATGATATATTCGTAATATCATTCATAGAATAAAAATATTTTGCATCTAGTATAAAAATATAAGAAACATTTACAGTTCTAGAATGTGAAACATTATTTTTTATTGAATATTTATCCAATGAGATGTAATATTTATATATGGTTTTTTTGGATCACAATATCAACAGAAACTAATATTATAGACTATGTTATCAAATATACAACATCTTACTGTGTAATAGATATTCATTATTTACTAGATGATATGATGTAATCTATTCTTACACCAGTATGGAAGTAGGAATAGATTTAAATGAATTTTTTTATAGGCATATAGAGGATTACAGAAAATAAAGATGATAATTTAGAGATTGGGTGTCATAAAAAACCGTTGTAAATCTCTCTCCCAATTAGTGGTTCCAACCTTGAATTGTATTTTGAAATGTAATATTTTTTATAAGTGTTCTAGTTAAATATAGTTGTAGTTGTGATTATTTTTAATAGAGTTAATTGATTAACTTCTCTATTCTAGATTACTATGCAACTGGATCTTAGAAATCAATTGACATTTATAATGACATATCATGTATATATTTTTGTAATGATAGAACATAAAATTTGGATGCTATATTATATTCTCATATATTTGTCATGTACACTAGAATATCTTCAAAAGAACATAATCCGTTAGTGGAATTCCCAAATAATAATAGCTAATAAGTGATAACTCATCTGAACATGTTTAATGAATTATTTGGTTGTTCTTGTTATTCAATATTATATTGGGTGGAGACACAATAAAAAACACAAATTTTTTTTAAATATATTTTTCTAGAAAATTTATAATATCATGATGATTTGCATATGGAAGGACCACGATCTAATCTAACATAAATCCTATACAATCATCAACCTAATACATTATCTTTAAATGTGTGTAATAATTTACACATTATGGTTTCATAGAGACAACATTATAAATTATTGATAGTGTAAGGGAATTTATTTCAAATTAATTTTTTACTATTTGATGTTTTTGAATAGATTTGTATTTTTTCATATCTATAAGAATTACTTTTGATATTCAGTGTTATGTATAATTTCATTCGCATCTCTTAAAAAAATATGAATCACATCAATCCAAATCATAGGAACTATTGAGACGGTCTTACTATTGATTTGGATTCATTTTTTCTACATTTACAAGTTGGATTGTGGATGCAAAATAGAAGATCCAAAAGGTTGTGAGTATACCCTTAGTAAGGATACAGTTGATGCTTGGAAATATTTTAGAGGAATCCTGGTAATAATAAGATGATTATTTGAGAGTTATTGCTAAAATTATATATATTTTTAATGATAAAAACACAAATAATGGGTAGAATTTAACACCCATGTTTTGAGATATTTCCCCAATTCAATTCTTATTTTAAAATTATAGAATATTTTTCTATTAAATTGGAATTTTTAAGAAGGTCCTAGACTGCGTTCTTATCATTTTTTCATGTTCATAGTTTGGGAATAGATAATAGAGACAATGATCAAGACTACAGGAAAACATGAGAAGTATAGAAGGGTTGTAATGGTGTTTCATAGTTGGAACACAATGTGGAAAAACAATGCATATAACCTTGATAAGTACTATTAATTGGGGAATAGACGAATCCAATGTTTGATGCACAATAACTCATACATTGAATCATGACCATGAAAATATAATTAAATTTATTGAAAAATTATTTTTATATGATATATGCCCAAAATGTTTCATTCATCCCCCACTGAACTCTTCTCTTGTCTTCTATGGTTTATATAGATAATTCATTGAGATCATTGATTGATATTCTCTTATTTTAATAATCCTTTGAGAGGATGATCTTGTAAATCAAATATATTAAATGTATTCTTCTTATATGTTCTACATCATATCATTTTTAATTAAATAAAAAAAATTAATGTATTACATAAATAGATCATTGGGACTGAAAAAGAAACAAATGGGATCAAATTATGATTTATTATTAGAAATGTAGAACGAGCCTCTATCTATGTATTTAAGAAGATATTAGTTTCATGAATTAAAGGTGAGGTATTACAACATACCCTCTCTCAAAATATTTTTGAATATGAGGCCTCATAGATTTAAGTAGTAATTTTATTTTTTAAGTGTATATACATCTTTAAAACTAGATAGAAATTTACACATACTATTTTTCTTACGCAATATACTTATGGTTGTTACCATTAATATGAATGATAAATTGAACGAATGTGTTTCTCAGTTATCTATGTTTTATAGTACAGATTGTTGAAATAAATGGATTTTATGTGTTTATGTTATTATGATTCATATCATGGTAATAAGTACCAATGATATGTATTTGAAATATGAGATTGATCAATTTTGTAATTATAACTCTAGAATTAAGATACAATTCTATGTCTTACTGAAAGGATGACTCACAACATGCATGTATAGGGATGAAAATGTTATTAACATTTGTGGGAATTTGAATAAGAAACCGTGCCTGGATTATAAAAAAATCATTTAATTAATTTATTCTACAAATTTAGATAAAAATTCTCATGTTTTGTGGTTTTATTTCATAGGGAATTCTATTCAACTAAATTATTTAAAATAGTGAAATCCCATTGTCTTATTTTGTTATTATTCATAAATGTTTTTAACCATGATGGATAATTTTTTTTTGATTTATTCAGATTGCGGTAAAATATAACTAAGTGTTTTCTAATGGGTATTATTACTCAACCCCTTCATATTCCCCATGGATTATATGATGTTTGTTTTTCCATGATACGATAATGGGCCATGTTTTTTACTTTAATAGTGGCACTCCAGGATTTCATTTTTGTAGTTTTGGATATTGGAATTTAGTTGGTATGCATCATAATCTAGAGTGGATCCCCCATGGTTCTATAATCCTTACTAAAATGAATTAATAGTATTTATTTTCAGTAATTTAATTCATTGTTTCTAGGATATTGTTTTTTATTATAATTTTTTTAGGTGAACGTTATTTTCCACTATGATCATATTGATTTTTGTTATTTCACATTAAATTTGTGTGTTATTTAAATAATCAAAACCACAAAATAATATTTTGGTTATCCAATGGAATTGATTTCTATCCATTGGTGTCTAGGGGATATCACCCAAATTTAGTGGAACCTTGGATGTTCCCATGATAACAGCTAGGTTGAAGAAGATACACATTCACTAAAAGTAGATACTTTTTAATGATAGATCAATTAAAATAAATATTAATTTATTATTGCTATAATGTTATATAAACTAAATGTAAAACAATTTTATTAAATTGAAATAAATATGTTGAAATTTTTTAGATATAAATATATATATATATTCAATAATGTGTCGAGTAAACGTTTTGGTTCCCTATATAGTAAGTATTTGTTATAACATATACAGAAACTCTAATGGACATAGAACAACACATGATCTATTTCATGTATGATCTAATACATAGATTAATTTGGGATGTTTTAATAGTAAATTAGAATCTAGTGAGTGTTCATCTTGTTTGGACACATGTGGAGTTAGAGGCGGGAGACTTATTTTATAAATGATATGTGACAACAACACATATTCCTTGAGTTATATTGAGAATATCTTGTTGATATTGACCATATTGTTATATTTCAAATACACTAATTTAATTTTTGAAATTTATTCATGTTTATAATACATATTTGGATGTTATTTTTAGCTATTTTTTGCAACCTATTTATTTATTTGTCTTCAAAACATCTAATGTACAGATGAATTAACATTGTACCTGAGGATAATACCAACATGATTTATCATTATAATCAACGTGTCAATATCAATACCTAATTTACATATATGATAAAAGGATATTGTACCCATCCATTGTGGGTGTGATGACTCACTTTTAGTAATTACATAATGATTCTGTAAAGTAGGGGGTATCCAAGTAGATAACATTAAAATCTGTATTAGAGATTTATTTTGAGACATTTGTGGGGGTTTTGTATTTCGATGAAACAGATAATGTTCTATGACAATGAATATGCATGATGTAAATGTCTGGACAACATTTATATTATATTAACAAATTTTACATATGGTATTTGGGGTTTTGGTTTATGAATTATTCTAATGGGTGAGGCACTATTTAAAATATCTCAATATAAAATTTCGAATAACATGAAAATGAGGATATAAAGGTCAGTAGGGTGATACCCCTTACATCAGTAGATGTATAATATGGTGTAATCACACTATATGATATATTATTTTCATTTATATTATTATAATTTTAATCGAGTGTACTCAATCAATTAAATAAAAATGAATAATCTAATGTTTTCTTCCAAGAATACTTTATTATTTGTTATTTAATTAATTATGGTCACATTCATATAATACATTGTTATGACGTATGGTCAATTTCACATTAACCAATATATTATAGAATAGTCATATTAGATATATTCTTGATCATTCCACTTACACAGGGGTTATAGTAATAATATATTAACGTAGTGGAAGGTGAATTAGTGAAAAATATTTCATTCTTTATTTTACGATTTCTTATGAAATAAAACTCCATAAAATGATAAAATGAGTGAATTCATTACTTAAATAACAAACACTAAGGAATGTAAATGAAAAAAGGAAACCAAATATATATAGGTCTCTAGTAAAAATTGGTAGAAAATCTATTGCATGATCTGGACTCTCCTAACACCATACAATCCTATAGAATCACATGGTTCATTAAATGATATCTTAATATCAATGAACTAAATTTAAAAAACAATAATGAGTGAAGTCTCTCAAAAATTATCATGATTAGTTAAAATATTCTCTTTAACTATAATCATGTATTAAATATCTTTCAAATTATTAATATTATCTAAAAAATATATAAATGTTTTCTCAAATATCTTTACTATATTAAATAGTTTTTACAAAAAACATCATTATCACAAAATATCTTAACTTTCATGATCACATGCTTGAACCAATAATATAAAAATTTTATTTTACATCTTATAGTTGTACTCCTATATGTAATATATCCATTTTCTCTATTATTGAAAAAATAATAGCAGTATACACACTCATCTTTCATATATTAATCCTAATATTTTATTCAATAGGGAAAAAAACTTCCATTAAAAACCTGATTGTTTTTTTATCTTCTATAAAAACACCAATTCTTCTTCCTCTATGATTTTCAATTTCTAATTCATACTGAAACATGAATCAACTAACAACAACTTCAATATTAATTAATTACGTTTATAAATTATTCATCAAGTTTCATTAAAATATAGTTTGTCATTGACTATATCTATTTCTCATTGCATAAATGTATAGTTCAAATTAATATACATTAACATATATATCATTTTGTTTTCTTCTGATCATTACACATGAAATAAAACATTGTTTTTATTATTTTCAAGGGTTTCCTATCATATAATTACACCATTAAATTAATCAAAACATATTTATTAATTTTTAAATATCCCTTGTGTAATATCACACAAAATTACATCATCATGTGAATCCATCTTGTTATATTTTATTTTTAATCATTCAAGACAAATCATTCCTGACATGGTATGAAAATTTATAAAAATATATTCTCATCTTTACAATCTCGTTTAAGATTGGATTTCATATAATTATGATATTCATCCTCAAAGAATTCTATTTTTATTAATTTAATTTTAACAATATAATTTTGTGATATTTACAACATATAAGATCTACTTTTTTATGATAATATTTTATGATTTATCTATTGTTTTAAGAAATAATTCCTAATAAAACGCATATTTAATTTGTAGAAAATCCATTATAATGTTTTTTTATCGTTTATAAATTAACTAGTTAACTTCTACTATTTTTTATATCAAAAAACTATTGTATTCTTTAGTATCCTATGATTGCATTTATAAATACTAGAATGACCCAATTATACTTCTTCTATATTAGGTTGACATTTACATTCTACAAGATTAACATAAAATTATATCCCCATATATATTTTTAAAATGAATATGTTTTACTATTGAATATTCCTCAAATGGAATTACTTATAAATGGTTTCTTGGTTACCATAAAAATATTTTAAAATCTCTACATTGTGTTAATCTCAAATACCAGTAGAGTTACTTCCACCAACGAGTGTATTGATTTTTTCAAATTCATGACATTGAGAATTTCAATATTATATAATTTTTCCCCAGGAATAAAATTATCAATTCAAGGAATGTTACTCTTCTGAATTTTAAAGCTTTTTAATTATAATTGATTTATTAAATGTTAAAATTATTCAAGGACGGTTTAACAATTTACATTTATAATTTTTACCCATATTGTTACTCAAACATAACATGTTAAAATACTATTATATATCAATTACATATAATGATATGTGATCCTAATCAATACTAAAGAACAAGTTTAAATGAAATAAAATGTCTCCATACATATTTATAAATGCATCAATCAATCCAAAATAATTTAATGAACCTCAATAGAATTAATAATAATAATTTATTTGGATTTTGAACATAATTACTCTCATGAATATAAAATACAAACCCGTATCAATATCAAATTATTTTCCTTAAAATTATTATTCTCTACACAAATTAAAAATTCATAGTCGATTCAACTAGAATACTAGATTTAAGGTTTTATATATAGAGGAATCACCTATTGGGTAGTATAAAATTTGAATTTTATCCTAATTGATGGATAATAATAGTTTTATATAATAATGGTTATCCAAAAACAAAAAATAATGATTTAATAATTAATGGTAAAAAATCCATAACCAATAACAAAGGATCATAAAATATATTTTAAAATAATTTTTTTCAATAATCAATAATCAATTAGTAGATTTCTTTTTTGATTAATAAATTAGGTAAAGCATTCACATCGTGCCAAGATTTTATTATAGGATTCATGGGAATAAACTCTTTATAAGGTACCTAAACAAGTTCTCATTACCTATCTATATAGATAAATAAATCATTTTATTCAATAATAGAATATTTTAACACCTGAAAAATACAATTTGAATTTACACAAGAATAACATTAAGGTAGAAATTTTTTATTCTGTTTATACTCAATAGTGTAGAAGAGGGGAATAAATAAACATTATTAAGACCATTCTAGAGTAATATAACTATATCTCATAGAAAAATTCTCTCCAGGTTTTCATTGTGTGCGATGATGGTTGGGGTTGATAATGACCTAATCCTGATTAAATAGTGGTGAGGATAGCAAAGAACAAGTTCACATAGGCTCTTCAAATTTTTAAAATCCCCCCAAAACCTCATGTATATAATCAAATATTATCATTATTATTAATTTCATTTAAACCACAATAATCAGGTGTAAATAAAAATCATATTGGAATAAAAAATAAATTTTACTTCAATATAAATTTATTTTTTCATTTTCGCAGAACCGTGAACTCGACCAGTAATTCCCCCTACTTATTTTATAGAATTTGAATAACAGATATTTTTATAAATAAAAATTATCTTCAAATTATTCTCAAATATATTAATAAATAAATATTTTATTAACTAAAAGAGTGAAAATAAAATTTTTTAATATTCTACTCACTTATATTAAATTATATAACTTTTGATTGAATATTTATGATGAACTAAAAATAAAAATATTAACAAAATATATTTGGGACAAATATTTAATCTATAAGATTTGTTCATATATAATTTAACGTTGGTTTTTAGTATACTAATTGTGTAACCCTCTTGGAATGTTTCCTAGTTTCACTTGGTGGAACTACCTAAAGTCTAAGGATACAATTTTGTAGAATACCAAAGAAACGAATCATAAATAAAGAAATACAAAAATATAATTCAAACTAATTCATAAATGAAATATGTTATATAATCCCTTAAATATTCAAATCCGTAATCAATAAGGTTTCATACTGGTTTCATCATCCTATGTTGTTGACATGAACATCTAATGAAATATGAATCTATCATGATGAGTAAAATTCCATTGACATTGACATAAATAGGATGTTCTAAACACAATAAATGGAATGTGATATCATTACCACTTAAATAATTTGAGGTAACAATCCATTAATTAATAATTAATTTCTCCAATATATCTCATGATTTACCAACTATAAATAACCTCACAGTGATAATATGTCATCATAGAATTAATTAATACAACAACGATGTAACACATGATATTTATTAACAGTGATCATTAAATCTAATGAAAACTAAAAAAGTCAATTGAATGGAATATCTAATGAATCATATTAATGTTTTTTATAAATTGGTTGTTCATGCTCTCATAAAAACCTTCTCGTCGATATTACCAACAAAAACATCATTAAAATAAATCTTAGTGTCTTACGACCCCTATCATAGTTAACCAATACCCTTTATGCATAGTAAAATTATAACATATTTATATAAAAATTATTTTTATGAATACCATCATTTAACTACACAGTTCTCATCATGGTACGGAACTAATATTTCATTTTTATTATGATAATTATCCTTAGTAAGTTATAAAATTAATTATATCCCACATAACAAAAACCATCATTGGATATGATTATAATTAAAAAAATAGTAAAAATATTTTCTTATTAAAATGTACAAATTTTTTGGTTTTTTAGAAAAAAACTCAAAAAAACTCCCCCATAAATGAGATATAAATTCTATCAACTCATCCAGTTGACCTAATTTAGTTAATATTCCTCATATAAGGTATGCACATAGTTTTGAATACCACTAGCCTATATATGGTCGATTTATTTATAGAATCATCATCTCCCAATGAAAATTTATCATTATATTATGTCATTTAGTATTTTTTTCATATATAATACATAAAATATTATAGACAAAATTTACCATGAAATGAAATAATTTAACGATCTACATATAATAATATAATTTTTATTGAATCGGTAGAAGAATTTCTTTGAAAAGTACTTCTAAAGTAACAACATACTATGTTATATATATATGACAATTAATAATTGTGATATTATTTACCCTTTCATATTACCATATACACAATAGGACACCTGATAAAAAAAATATACCAAAGACTTGTTTAATATCCCCTGATAACCTTGTATTCTCATTTCTCCAATTTCCATGAACTCGTCCATTTTTATCATTTTTAAAATGTTATGACTATCATCCTATGATGTTCTCCTGTTATTATTTTCTATAATCATTCTATATATTTATCATAAGAAGGATCAACATTATTTTCACATTATATAATGTGAGATATATTTCTAAAGTACCCTTATTTATATGAATTTTATTCATCAAAAGATATTTTTTTGTACTATGATATTATTTGGATAAATTATACCATATTGAGTTTTTACATATGATAATGTCATTGTACAATGAATTTCAATAAAAAAACTTCTCTCACTATGTTAATATACCTTGTAATTGAGTACATTTTTTAATAATGAAGTCATTTTTTATAATCAACATTCACCTGTATTAATATATTACTAATTTCATATTTTTATACGTTTTTATATATATTTATCTTTGAAATATATTTTGAATTCACTACCATATTTTAAAAGCATGAGAATATTTCATATATAATTATTATATTATTTTATTTTAATTATATTTGATAAAAATTTGATACAATGACCACTCTATTGAAATTTGAATTTATTTAGGCTCCTAAACCTTTAGGTCAAATCACATAATCAGGTTCCCTAAAGTTACCTCCATGGAAGGTGGACCTATTGTATTATTCCTCTAATATTGATAATAATTTCCTAGATAAGTGTAATTAAAATTAATTTAAGTATATATTTTTGGTAGAAATATTCAATACATATTGGTATCATATATTAACTGTCACTGTATAGTTTCTATTCAATACCCACTAATATATTTACATCAAATACCAATATATAAAAAAAATATTTCAAGTTATCCATTGTAAAATAATATTATTTTTCAAATCATATATAGTTTATAATTACACACATATGTGGATTTTATATTCTTATAAAACAATATATAACCAATTATAATGAATTTAACTCCACAATTATGGTTTTAATTGCTTTATATTGTATGTGTCACATTACCACTTCCTCAAAAAAATTGGTGAGTTTAATTAATTTAATCTATCTTGTGTTAATGGATCCAATAATCAATTGAGGAGGGCGTTTCTCCCTCAAACTAGAAGGTGATGTATATCACTCATAGTAATAATATTTTTCTAATTATAATTTTCTAAAATATTTTGTATGTTAGTATATTAAGTGCTAGTAAGACCATCAATAGAGATGTTAGAAGTGTTTTTATGGTGTAAATTTAAATCATTAACCCTTATGAAGAATGGATTCTACAATCCACCGAGGGTAATGAAATTGTTTTGTTAATATATGATGGTATGTTTAAGGGATTAGAAACATATATGGGTTCTTTTATCTATAATAAGGGATATAAATATCGACATACCTTCTAAATACAAGTTATAATAGGTTTTACTATCTAGTTATTACATATAATGCACAACTGTATAGAGGATGGGAGTTTGTGATCACAGTAAAATTAATGGATAAATTATTACTTAATATGAGAAACATTGATTTATTTAAAATTTAATCAATTATCCATAACAAATTCCCCATATGGGACAGGTTCTCTATATTAATACTTTTTTAACCATAATTTATGATAAAATATTTATGAGTCATAGGTTATAAAAGTATTGTAAATACTGATTAGTGATGTTAAAAAATATGGTATTATGGTAAAAGTAAATATGGCTAGGATCTCTCCTGTTAAACCCCATTTACGGTTGTATTATGTTTTTATGGTATTAATACTGGGATTTTGATAAATGGATACTTATTTATCTTTTTAAATGGATTTAAAACACACATAATATTATATCATAAAATTGTGAATGTTATTCCTTTTAAGGCTATTTGTAAAAGACCAATGTAGGTAGTTTTATTATATTTGAAAATGATAACATGAGAAATCTTCCTAGTTATAGTTTACTTGGGAATATCACACTTGTGGAACTTTTTGGTATACATTTATGGGATTATGTCATTGTGAGGTTGGATATAGTCACTACCCAAAAGAAATTTGTATATTTATGTATAATCTTATGTCACCAGTAAAATATACTAATATGATATATATCATTTTAAATTCAGAGAATATGAAACTCTTAGAAAGGAGGAATATTTTCATGAGGTGTATGATATAATGAGTCCATGAAAAAACATTTGAAAAATATAGACCATTTAGGATAGATATAAATGGATTCATGGTGAATATGGCCTCATGATGGTATTTTTGAAATTTATATGATGTTAGCTATTATCCTCAAGGAGGTGTCTGACATATCCTTCTAACATGAATGAAAGCCCGCATTATTTGAGGTGAACAGTTTATGGTAATGTATTATTATTGTGATAAGTTTTTTAATATCTTGTAGAAATGTTGTTTTATTGAAATTTTACATAATAAAAATAGGTTTTCTCCAATATAATTTAAAATCATTATTACACCAATATATTGAATTCAATAAACTAAGGCCAATTTTCAAATAAAAATATTTATTTTAAAAAATTATATATATATAAATTGTTTCTAAAACATGGTGAATAATTGATTGAATGGAAATGATGGATATTCAATTATATGGGAGATACAATGTTTCATGTATCGTTTATTAATCATAATATTTTATCATAGTAATGACTTATTGCATCAGTTTTTGTGTGAAATAAATTGACGGTGGATTTGGGACATTTTATATAATTTGTATTGCTACTGCATGGAGAATTAATTATGGAATGGAGAAAATTTGTGGGATTGGATGCTCTATTTTTTATGATGGTAATTCGGATGTGTTTACATTCCCTAGTTTATAGGGTGTCATTTATATTCACAACATATATTCTAGACACAGTTTTGACCATGAACCATTATGGTGTAAACACATTATTCATGCAATATTTTTTTATTTAGGGGACCCTTTTCAGTGTATCAATAAGTGTGGTTTTATTATAGTTGTATTTCTAGTTTTCATATATAATATTTATGCCCCTAAAACCATTTAATATTATTTTATTTCGTCTCAATATTTTGTAAACTCAATGTTATCAATACGATCATAGTTAAACCCAAAGCCCCTAACAAAATATCTAACATTAGATGATGAACTCGTAGTGATTATTGTTTATTATCCTTTATATTATACTTGTTTTAAAACCATTATATATTGAAAAATATCATATCTAAGAATATTTTACCATTTCATTTTGGATTCTGGTTCTAGAATATATTTTTATTATTAATTTTTTAGTTCTAGGATCTTTCCTATACATGGCTGTCCAGGTTAGTGCACACTCATCAAATGGGGCCATATTTATGAAATAATTATAATTAAAACTAGGTAGGATGTTGATTATTTTATAATGTTTTAGAATTTAGTTTTTTTTATGCTTGATTATGTGTGAAAATATATCCCTTGGAAAATGATCTATGGTTAGATATTTTTTCCATTCATGTGTAGCCCATGAAACAATTAATGGAACGATAGGGAAATGGGAATGTGTATTTATTTATAAGAACATTTACATAATACAATATTCTTATGATTTTATATATTGTAAATTCTTTTCTAATTTTCATATATTCTATAAATATTTCTTATGTTATCTAGATATAATACTATCAACTATGATTTATTGAAAATTTTCATTACAATCATGTGTACATGACTAATGACAGACAACTAAAAGATGATATTATGGAATTATTCAAAGTAAGTAATGAATTTTTGATATTAATTGGAAAAAATATGATCTTTTGAAACATGGTGAAAACAAATATGGGGATATGAATCAGGTTGTAATCTTAATGGATGTTTTTTACTATTCATAGGGAGATGCAAATTTATTTGATTGTTAGATTCATAAGTAACACAACTGTCCCAATGGGGGATTTAACCGACTACATTGAGATAGTTATTATGAGTCGTAATGAGACTAGGGGTATACCTTATATTAATAAGATAACCATTTGACTATGTCTAGTTGGATGCGATATGGGGATGGTCCATAATGATTGAAAATGGTTATCTATTAATAGAATGTGTGGATTTTGAATTTAAGGTGCATTGTATTCCAGATACTAAATGTTTAGTGAGGGGAGACATCTTTGACTTCTTTTAATGATTTAAATCATGTGACTACTAGTTGTGACTACTCTTTTTAAATAGTTCCAACGTTGGTGTGGTTAGGGTTCGTGGTTACCAGGTTTATGTTTGATCAGTCTTCCATTGAATAACTATTTTATAAAAAAATTCATTATTTTCATAGAAAAAAAATACAACCGAGAATATGTTTTAGGATTTATTAATTTATTTATACTAGGTTAATACTCAAACCCTTTAAGACCATCTCAATTAATTGTAATAATTTAGTATCATTGATTTTGGAAGGGTCAGGTGTCCAATGATAGGGAGATAAAGAGATGATGACTAGGATCAGAGGAATTACTATGGTAGAATATAGAATATTTTAAAAAATGAATAATTTAATATTCTTGTATCTTTTATATAATATTTTTTACCTCTTAATTTATTATACAATTCTATGGGAAAGGGGATCCCCTCTTCGAACTCTATCTATCCCCATCATATATTACGTGAATGGTGATTCCCACACCTCCTTTTATGTGACGTGTGGAAGAAAAAATGTACTTTGTCCAACTACAATGCTAAGGGAAAGGGGAGCCTCTCTTAACTAACCCTGCAATGTATATATAATGGTTCAATTAATCATTGATATGTTTTGATTCCACATCTAACTATCTAAAATCTATATTTTAGGGACACCTTCTAGAACAAATGGACTTTTTACTCAAACTAAAAACAAATTTTTTATTCTTCCTGCATTGGAAATATGTTAACTCTGTAGTCCTATTATAATAATATATTATCTATGTCATCCCTATATAAATTTTAAACAACTTTGGACAATTGTGTAAAGAATCTCTTAGATCAGTCAATTATAGTGGTGACCTGTACGGTTTCACATGAAAAAATTGAATGGTTCCAAATAGAGGCTGGAATTGAATTTTTTTGTATGAAAACTACACCAAGGGTATATGTCCTCATAGTTATGACTATTGTTAAACATGAATGTTCAATTAAATAAGTTTAAAACCTAAATGTTCCAATCATTGTTGCTTTCAATCTGGGGGTGAAACATCTTAATCATTTAAAATTTAGTCCGAAAGGCCAGAAATAATTATCCGCATAATCATGATGTGAAGGAAGAAGAATAGTCTGAAATTATATTCAAGGGAAATCCAAGGAGATAGGTAATAACCTTCTCATATTATTATTCCATTAATTATACTAAACTTTAGTAGATGATAAAAAAGTGGTGTGTAATTATTCATAGTCCATCTACCATCACCCAGATGACATTGTTTCATCGAAATGACATTGAACAACTCTTAATTAAGTCCATATATATTGAATATCACTTCAAATCTTGTATCTCTCGGGGTTTAGCTAATCCAAGTGGAACCTGGTCCTCTGCCTTCCCCTACATTAAGATGAGGCATCCAATGAAATAATAATCAACACACTTCATTAACCCTAGTTCCAAAACTGAATGAAGTACAAAACACCCTTCCCCAACCCAATATCTAAAGCTAAAGGGGTTGTACAAAAACCCCCCATAACCTCCTCCCTCCTTATCACTGGTTATATAGTATTTCCTATGAAAGTGATTAAATGAATACATCATTTAGAATGTCTATTCCTAGAAGGTCCATTTTTGTCGGAGAATGCAAGATATCTTAATCATAATATCCATAAAATCCCCCTAAAAATATATAAAAATTGTTGGGATACCATCATAAACAATATATATGACCCACCATGATTGTCTACAATGGACAACTACAATGTGACTAACCATTCCAAGTCCTCAGATAACAATTATAAACAAGATATCCAATAGATAGATTCTATCAATATGTTCTCCTTCGTAAGATTACAATGTCTACTAGTGATTGACTCCTAGAGGAACTCTATACATGGCCTTTATATTAGGTTCAAATTTTATGAGAGATGATTTACTTATATCTATGATACTCAAAGTATATAATAAATCGCTCACCCATAAGATATTGTTTCAATATCTTTAGCTAGAAGAATACATATACCAACTCAAGATATTTGGTGGTGTAATTATACTCACACAGTCATAATTTTCATAGACCATATGAAAAAAACCTACCTTAATTTTTATATAAAACAATGTATTTTTTGAGGAATCATAGAATAATTCAAACTCTGTACCTGTATTTGAAAATTTTAAATGTGGGATCTCATCAATCTCTATACCAACAACATAAATTCTTATTGGAACCTCTCTATCCACATGAATGTCTTCAACTTTTTGGTCAAATAAGTCAATGGTTCTAATATATTTCACTGAATCTCATGTATTAGACAACCGAAACAATAAATCTCCACACATCCACCACTTGACTGGCAGGATCCCAATTTTAGACACCATTTTCATTTTTTAGTTTTATTAATACAAAATCAATCAATATGAAATTTCCATAATTTCAACCTCTTGAACTGTGAATTACCACTTTAATGTAATCCCATAGAATGGGTTCTCCAAGAGTATTACATGGACCATCATCAAGTGTCTTGTGTTCTCTATACTAGATGTCATGTACAATATAATGTAATCAATTAATATCTTAAAGAACTTATCAATGAAATTAACGATGATTCAGTTATTGGATTCAGTGAAAACTATAAGATAATTCATAATGATTAAATGTATCTTAATGTATGCATTATGACCATTGTGGCATTATAATCTCATCTTCAGTCTATCATCAATTTTATACTCGATCTTGTTCATATCTTAATCTGAGATCAATATTCAACAAACATATCTCCCCTATCAAATGATAAAATATTTCATCAATCCTTTTTAGTGTATATTTATTCATTATGGTCACCTGAGTCAATCAATGTTAATCCACACTCAACCTATTAATCTTATTTACCTTCTAAAAAATAATACTAAGTCCACCCATATTGAAATATTTGGTCAAACAATGAACTTTATTTGCAAGACCTCTAATTATACCCAGAGCTCATGAAGCTCTATTTCATACCTATAATATTGAAGAATATATATCAGGGCTATGATATGGAGTAACTTCATGAAATATTCTATCTCTTAGTAGGGAGGTAACACATACCCTTCCTTATGAATGGAATATTCATAGTCAACTTCCACTTATGTAATTTGAATTCATATAGGAAACAATTTTCCATGGGTGATACTTGAAAAATAATGAGTTGTCAACAGTACTCTCATATGAATGATTAATCATTCTATTTTTAGGAGTTCATCTCATCTATGAATGAAAACTCGGATCTGTCTCCATATATAAAACACATCCTCCACTTTAAAAAAACATCATATAATGAATTGTGTTTACTTAATATATACCTATGTTGAATTTTTACGGTCTCATCACTACTGAAAGGAGACCACCTAAAAATGTCTCACATCCAATGTTCAGTTCAAACAATTTGTAGAACTAAGTTATCACTAAGTCACAACTACTATGAGTATCTATAAATAAGGACTGAGCCAAAAAAAATAACATAGAATCAACTAATATCATAAAATAGAAGTGGAAAGAAAAGATTCGATCACACACATGTCTATAATTACTAAAAATACTGTTTATAACACATAGATATTTTATTGAATAATCTCAAGAGTCTCAGGGTTGTAGGTCTCTACTAATTGTAGAAATCATTATCCCTGACCATCATATCAATGCCGGTGGTGTAGAAAACCATATGAAGATTGTAGAAATAGATAAAAATATATTTCACCTCCATTTACTCTATATGATCATCTTCCACATACACTTACATATAAACCTATCTAATCCCAATGATTCATATGTCTGGGTTGTCCATCAACTGACTACCTATCATCTATATGAGAAGTACAAAAATGCAAATAAATATGTCCAGACCCATTGCTATATAATTACCACCTATATCAAGGAGAATTTGATAAATCATAATAGATACGAAATTTTAAATATATTTCCAAGGATCATATCTATAATGTTGTTATCCCCCATGTTCATTAATACATTCATTTTTAACCTACATCAAAAGAATCATTGTTTGTGTGTCCACATACAGCACCAACTACTAATGCTTTATCTACCATGATGCTCTCCCCTATATTGTCCCTCTCAATCACAGAAGCATTGATGGATAATCAATCATATATGACTAATTATGTGATTACATAGGGGAATTTCCTCTAAAAAACTTCTCAAACGAAAAAAAACTCAAACCATATCTAGAGAGTATATTGAATGTACAGTAAACCTAGCCATAAACTTTATCATTGTCAAGATAACCTACAAAAACTACATAATCATCTACATGTGAAATGATGGAAACATGTTTATATAGAACTTTTCCCAATATAGGATAACTAGGAATGAGATTTTTCATTATTTTATGGAGTTAATAGACTATACCATCTTCTAGGGGATGCTTGAACAATGATCACTACCGGGACATCTATCTGATCGTTATTTGTCTTTATAAGGTTGAAAGATATGAAGACCACCTTTATCTAGTCCATAGCATCCAATGGGTATAGATAACCCAAATCCAAGGTGGTAACTACCTATTCAACATATGTGGTGAAATTATCCTCATTCCATACGTGGTAGGGGTTGCAGACTCAATCTATATCTTATTTGGTGGTTCTATAACTAGAAAATGACATGGTGTTTTTAACTTATTTACAAGTCCTTGTTATAAGGCATAATCACTTGGTGGATCCTCCTCATGAACTCATAAAAGAATCTCAACTAGCATTTCTTTATAGGAATCCTGAAATAAATAATACACACAATGGTTAATGAGTAAATATATGTATCTGATATACAAATAAAATAGACACCAAAAAATACTTATAATATTCATTACTAATATTTTCCTTATAAAAATTGCATACATGTACCAAATCACATTTTTTATTAACTGTTTCAGGACACAACCCACTAGGGATTAATTTACTGATGGTTAGCTAAATGTGTCTATCCCATGAATACATCCAATAGGCCTGGGGATAGAGACTTCCACCAAATTATAATTACTATCATATGGGGGGAATTTCCATATATACATGAACACAATTAGTCATATGTATTCCCCGAAAATTATAAAAAACATTCAAAATAACTGATTCAAATTCATGCATACACCAAAATCCCACTAACATAGTACCACATATTATAGACAAAAAATGGAAAAATAATGGCCTCCAAAAATAAAATAAAGTGTTCCACATTGTAATTTGGATTTGATTGCTATCATATATATCAACATTAAAAACTTCTTACAGTTTAACATAATACTATTATCCTCCCACTCATAGTCATCTTGGGAAAACATCAAATTCATTTTCATCTATATAAGACACACCATATGTTGATAGATCCCATTGAATTTTGAGTATTATAATATATAGTTGTACACACGAAAATAATAAATCCTATAAAATGAAGAGTATTTATCTCATCAAGACATATGTATTTCAATCAAGAAATGGTATAGAGAAAAAATATAGAAAACATACAGATATACTCAGAATAGAAAAATAGTCTAGAATAGTATTGACTAATACATCAAGAAACTTGATTCTACTCTATGATTCATGGTAATGGTCATATAGGGTAGATTACTCCAGGAATAATGTTGTATATTTATACTCTATCCTATGAGGTTGTTCTCATCTCACATATACATGTTGAGTTTCGAGGATCTTTTAAAATCATACATCCTAGATACTGTAATAACCAAGAGAACAGGGGGATTCCGAAAACCCTAACAGATAAATATTCATGAGACAGCATTGATAACCTATTCATGTTGGTCATGCCGATACCATGGGCCACATAAATGAATGATATAGTAAAGGATCCCACCCGAGTCCTCACATAGGGATATTACGAACTCAGTATGTAAGATAATACATGTAAGAGATTATAATCTAACATTTGGGAATTAATTACATACAGTTTAATCTTTAATATTTACAATGAATAAAATTCAACTTAACTATGTCTATAATAATCACATGCTGGGCTCTAATCCACCTTGGAGTATGTACACAATGATTATAGAGGCTACATGGCATCTGCTTCTTATACCATTCATTATAATGTCCATACTCATGTTCCAAGACTCATTATCATATAAAAAAACAATCTTTCGTGAATTTTCAAATTCACATGAAAACCATGTCATGCACCTATAATATGGAGATGACTATGTACTTGGTCATGTCTGAGTAGAGAGTTGTTTTGTTGCACTCAACCCCTTCATGGGTTCCTAGCCCTTTTCATGCTCTTGTATCCACTAGAATACATAATGAGATGGAATCACAGTGTCACATGGCCCACGTTATTTTTATTTGTTAATAAAACCAATAAGTCAATCTAGATCCCCACATTTCATTCTTTATTCCAGGTACACATTGGGAAACAATAGATTTTACAGAATCTATTTGTTCATCATACAATATTCATATTTTATTAAAATTATTGAAAAATATATTCAGAATAAGAAGATGGGGGATAGATAGGCCCTAACCCCATCATTCATTGAAATTATGAATTTTTCATTCAAAAATAAAACACATTAACTACTCAACATCTCCTCTTGTATTAGAACTGGTTAAATGGGAATCTTCGGTATTATAAAATTCATCATAGATCATCCACTATAATTGTACATTGACCGAAACATTGACCAGGAACTAAACCCATGGTATAAATTGTATTTAAAATAATGGTCTCATAATTATTTAATAATAAATATTATTAAATCCAAACTCCGAAGTAAAATATAACAAATAACATGTAAAGAGACAAGAGACATATGAAAAAATCAAAGAAAATGAGGAATCATCCTTTGGATTTCTTGGGATGGCCTATATTCATTATCATTAGATATATAATTTGAGTGAAATTAATTAATGATTCAATTCCATTAGTAACAGGATGATAAAAAAGAAACCATATAAAATAATAAAATATAAAATAAATATATTTTTGGATTTTATTTTTGTTACACATGGGAAAAAATATATAGAAATAAATAAAAAACAATTCCCTAACTAGAGTCAAATCGATCTCTAATAAAGAATTAATATATATCAGTATATTTGAAAATATCCTTGTACTATATTAGCTTGAATGATCATCTATACACCATCAATATTATACATGTCTTTCACAAAAATTATCTCTCAATCCAAAGGGTTAGGTAGATAACCAATGGGTTTTTCCCTATGAACATATTAATATATGATATCAATGTTATTATCATCAATAAAACAATTAAATAAATATTTTTATTTATTTGATTGGTTCTCCGATGATGGTTCATAATCACAACACCTTACACTAACCAATAATACATAATTCCTATGATAAAACACATGTTTTAGATAGAATCATGTTCATTTAATTCAGCTCTTATACCCTATTCATGAGTAAATTAATTATTTCCTGAAAAAATGTGTGTTTTTAATTTTACTAGATGTAATAATTTTATAATATATTTACTAAGCTCATTGAGACTCACAATCTCATGATGTCTCTGCTTATGGATCTTAAAAAATTAATAGAAATATATATATATACTATATATATTTATGTAAAAAATAGATGTTAAAATATATAAGCTTACCATATTTTTATATTCTAAATGTTTTCATGGAAATGAATTTTTGATCAAGTTATTTAAGGAGTTTTTATCATGTGGCACAACCATGGGTTATAAGTGTTCTATCCCTATAGATTTATATAATTTCATATTTTAGATTCCAAATATAGAAATCTGAGGGGCTTTATAATATTCCAAATGATCTGATTCAATGTCATTTTTTACATTTATTTGATAACTAGTTATTAGGAACACATCCACTAAAATCAATGATAAGTATCCATTACACTACAAAATTTATAGAGGGTTTTTTGACCAGTGAATGGTATTTTGGATGAGGAATTACATGAAAAATGTGAGAGTTTTTTTTATCAATTATAACTATTCTAACAAGCTTGGTACTTTCTATAAATCATGAAGTAGTTCCCTCCTCTTTTCTTCTTGTGGTGGGATTTTTTTAAGACGGATTCCCAAGTAATTTCGTTTGACATCCTTATGATATAAGAATTTTTTTGAGATTAAACTAATTATAGTAGAATAAAGTATATAAATTTCTCAATATATTATATCATCTAAAGTGTTTTTGGATTTCAAGGAATATATATTGTAAATAGTGGGAAAGGGGTTTAATATACCTAGAGCATCACTATGTCCTTCAATTATTATTCTTAAAGAATTTAGGTAGATTTATTTAGTTGTGTAATGACCATAGGATGCAGAAAAATTTTATAATGAAAAATACATACCCATATAGGAGGATTGATGACTTGTTTGATCAGTTTCAAGGATCATATTATCTCTTTAAAATTTAATTATGAAACACATTCCACCATATTTGGGTTATACAATAAGTTATTTCATCAAATTTTTTTCTGAGTAGATATTGAAAATTTTGAGTATGCATTCATTGAAATTTTATAGGAAATTGAACCATTTTTTATGGATCAAATGAATAGGATCTTCCATATATATAATGAAACATTCATTGGGGTGTTCACTGATGAAACCCATATATATTTTTAGACCATGGAGATGATTTCAATAACCATAAATAATGTTTTGATTATATTATTATAACACAGTCTCTTTTCTATGCTCATGAAGTTCCACTTATGGATAACGAAAGTCTATTTTATTGGGCATGTAATCTCTAATGTAGAAATAAATATGGTCGAGAGAAGCTATACATTGTCATTTATAAAAGAAATTCTAAAAATTTGATTCATAGTAGAAGAATTATTTGTTTATATAGGAATTATACATTTTTTATTTAGTAAGTATACTCGTTGAATATACATACAATTGGGATTTATTATATAAATTGTAACTTATCAGTTCAAAAAGGACATTATAAGGCTAATGAGAATATTGACATCAGATCTGATTCTCACCGTACCTTAACCCCTAATTGGATATTTATTCAAATGTGATTCTCCTGGTTTTGGTTTATGATATGAGCTAATATATAATGATTTGGTCATTCAGTATGAGTGTAAAAATCTATGAACCAACAATAATAACTATGAAAAAACTAATATCAAGACATATGATGTGATCCATGCACTACTGTAATGGATCCTTTTTTTATTTTGGTGATAAATTTGATTTATATAAGGTCATTAAAACCCTATGATTCATTTATCTATTTGTGGTACATAAATTTATTTAAATACATTGAGTGAACAAATTATAGGTATTTTATATTGAGATGGTGTTTTCTCAAAGAAAATCTCATAACATTATTGATTCTCTGTGAAAGAATACATTAGATCATGGAGAGTGTCCTTTAGGGGGAAATGTAATTATTGATCTTATTATCCATCCATTTAGATTATGAATGTATAATTTAGGGATGAAATTATATCCCTTATTAATCAGATTGATGTTGGTGGACATAGTAAATAACACCAATTAATAATAATCCAAATTATTAGGGAGGAGTAATATTTTTATAGGATGTACCAATGTTCTAGGTTAGTCATTCGATAGTGAAGACACGATCATTAATAATAAATTATTTTTAGTTCCTTATTACCTAATGGTAGAGCTGATGGGGACTCCAATACTATTCATTGGTTAGTGAAACCAGGATTCACAAAATTTTATCATTGTATTAGGTAAATTTTTATGTAGTCTGGAATAAAGAGATATGTCACTGCATATGTATCTTGTTTCATTACAATTATAAGGGTCGAGGAAGAGAGTCAGTAGCTATGAGAGTCACATGAGAGATTTATCTTACATATGTGTAAGTGAGATGAGAATATACTTGACATTATGGTGGTGGTTTTGAGGACGTTGAGAAGTCCATATGTTATTTAGGTGTAGTTTATATGTTTAAGAATGTGTCAAACATTTTATGAATTTGATAGGATTGCTGTATTTATGAGTATGGGATTATTTATTTTCTAATGATTCTAGGACTACATAGAGTGCCTTACCATTTCATATTAGAAAGGTAATTTTCTAAATAATGGTTTTGGGAATGCTTTTGTATGTTTTCAGGGACATTTTTAACATTGATTATGATTTATCTCTATTTAATAAAACATAGTTGGAGAGAAAAATACACATCATAGAGGACATCATTTTGGAATACAACATTAACATCAATGAAGAACCGGCTAATACCTATACTTTTGGAGTTCTGGTACAATAATAATTTCATGGATTCAATTAAAATGGAATATCTTTAGGAATTTATGCCTAGAAATGTCCATTACCATTGTATTAAAAAAATCCTAACACATCTATTGTTGGGATAATTATGGTATTGGAGACCTCGATGAGGGTGCAATAAAAATAGGAACTATTTCATATAGATCCAAGTAGAAAATGATAATATATTAGTTAGAGGATATTAAAATTGGTGTTTGATATAGGAAGTCATCATTTCGAATAGGTGTCACCTCATTTTAGGATCATTATTTGTAAAGGTGTGGGAATCTCTCACCATATATTGTTAGACGGTTTCTATCAAAAAAAATTAGATTAATGTCTTATAGACTAGATCATATGATATATATCAAGTCCTTCATAATGCTATTGAAATTTATAATATTTAGAGTTATTGAACGCATATTTCCCATAGGATTAAATCTAAAAATTTTATTTCAAATCATATACACCATTTTTGGAGTTCCTAATGTAACTTATGAACCATAATTAAAATGTTTTTAAATGGAAGTGAATAAAAATTGATCTACTCATATGAAATCACATATGGATCCTAGTGAAGACATCATTGTGGGAGTCTTAGGCTTAGGATAAAAATCCTGATTTCTGTGAGAGGAACTTCTATAATAACCTCTTGATAATGTGATGTTATTAGAGTGGATTCTTAATAAAACTGATGGTTTAAAGGAATAATGTATAGGTATATTCATAGGATAAATGGTTAAGTTAGACTTTATTTCTAGGTTGTACTAGATTCCATAGCATGGTATATGTGTTGAATAATAGAGGTTGTGACCATATTGTAGTTGGGTATTGAGGTGTTATAACCCGTTTTATGGTTTTTTTTATTTTAGAATAGTGATATTTTATAATTTTGTAGGTGTAATAAATTTATTTAATACTGGTTTGGGATGTCCTACACAATTTTAATAGCTTTATTAGCTAGTGTTGGATGTTGTGTAGTAATCTGTTGATGTTGGGGAGGCTATGGTATAGAGATAGAAATTCTATAATATCCCATTTCCCCAGTTAATAAGATCATACATTTTACCATGTTGTGGAATCTAAATATGATTTCGTTTGGCTATAATTTTGTTATGGACATATCCGTCCTGAAAAAAAATTCATATTATCCCCCCAATATGGTGTACCCTAGTATTTTTTGGGTGAAACCTATTTTTTAGTCTTAATATGAAATACAATGGTCCCAAAATTATGAAAATTATTCTTTAGTTCATCTCAGTCTTATTAGGACTCTATATAATGACTCATGCATAATATTTACACAATCATGATTTAAGTCCAAAATTCACATTGATTATATTTCCAATCTTAGAGTTTTATAGAATTATGCCATAACTATTACATTATATCACAAATATTCTAAAGTAGACCCTTCTACTTTTTATACATTTTTTTTAAATAAATATTTCATAAATAAAACAAGACTTTTTTTCTTGAAATAAATCTTCTTGAATACTTTCCTTCTCTTATCCTTCTTTATACCCTGTGAAAAAAATTTCTAAAACATGATATGAGCATAAATATCTCAGAATGGGTTATAAAATAATGAATGAAAACATTATTCTACCAATATATACAAAACATAATCTCTTTAACATACCTCATGAAATCTTAAGATTTATGAATAACACAAAGTTATCACAAATCAAAAAGGCAACTTGTGTAATCTATATCATACACACATTAATACAGACACAACAACATAGAGAGATACATTTGGAATACACATCATTGTATAATTCCAAAATACCATAAAAAACATTAACATTTACCTCCATCACATTTCCCAATTCATTGGAGAGTTATCTCGGGCTCACCAGCCCTAGGTTTATAAGGGAAAAACCTATATACATAGACAATTCCAAAAAAACATATCATAATAAAAACACATTAAACAAGGATACAGAAAAGAAAACAATTCCATATTTCAGCTGAAATATATCATTTCAAAATATTGATATCACCAATTCTTTGTGAAAACCATTTTCAATAACAAAATACATAAAATGGGTATATGTTATTTATTTTTCATTTAAAAAACATTACGACATGTCAATGAACCCGAATAAAAAATAATGCTCATGGTGGACAAAATTTCATTGTCACAGTGGATGTTAAACATAATTTTTTTTCTTGTTGATTAAAAAAACTCATATAAAAACTAGTAACCATAAATGAAATTAAAATTCAACAGGGTTTAGACATCATACAAAGAAGAGATGTGTATGAAACAAATTATGCCTCAATGAAAGGAGATTGAGATGATGTCCCTTACAAAGATCATTCATGTAATTAAAATTGACCAATTATGTGTATTCACTATAATTTTAAATAATGAATTTTTAAATAAAAGATAAAAAATCAAAATTTATTACTCACATAATCATGGAAGGACTTATTCAAGAAGTAGAAGATCAACTAAAATAATGGAAATTGGGTTAATAAGTTCCCTTACCTTGTATCCGACTAGACTCGTTGGTTCTTTAATTTCATGAATAATATATTTAAGTAAATTTCTACATTATTAATAAAAAATTTCAATATTATTATTCCTTTTATATCACTTATCACCTTTCGATAACAATTATATTATTATTCATGTTTATATCAATTGTTTTGGAGATGTTTGGTACTATAGTCATAAATGAATTTGTTATAATTTCATTTTGTCCATGATGTAAAAATTAAATTATCCACAGAAAGATATCAAATATTTTAATATAATATATATCATATATATCCAGTTTATATGTATTAATAATATTACATATCATTTGCAGATAATAAATGAAACGCATCGTTCCTGGAGATGGTAAGTCGTACGTACGCATGAACGCTACATTAATTTATATTTTATATTAAATGGAAAAAATTTAGTTATACATAGGTATATTATTATTATACTCTAATATAATATAATATATATGTTTAGTAATTTCATTAATTACATCCTATATAAATTCCATGTATGAAATTAACGAGTCATATCACATTGAGGGGGCAGTAATCTGCAATTCCTAAAATTAAATTATAATATTTATACAACATGAAAAGCAAAAGATATGTTATAAATTAGAATTACCTAACTATATAGATAATATTAATATAAAATATATCATACGAATTTTTTTTTCTTTCATAATGTCTACTATAAGAGGTGTTTGGAGAAGATTGAATAATCATCGTTTTGTGAGGTAGTAGATCGTCGTCCAGAGAAACAATATGTTCTATTGAAATTAAATAGAGGAGGGTGAAAATGTAGTAAGATAAAATCTCATAAAAATATCCTAGTTTATTGAGGATACTGGTTTTGTTATGTAGTAAAATAATATGAATATAACATGTAGTGAATAAGAAGAATAATGGAACGAAAATTTATAGAAGATGTTACCTCTTAAAACGTTTAACTCAATTTGATTTCAGCCAAAGGCTTTCTTGAATATTCATAAGCCTAGAGAAAAGCATCTATAAAAACAATTTGGTTGTTGGGAGATTATTTTAGTTGATTTTGTATGATCGAAGGTGCTTGAGAATTTTTATTAATGGGTTAGAGTCTGTGGACTTTTATAAGAGGGTGGATGGGCTCTTTAGATAAGTTTGAAATAAATGTTTTATTATAAATTTATTTACTATTTAAAAAGTTCCAAAACTCATTAAATTAGAATATAAAAAAAATATGTCTAAATAAAATAATCCAATAAGAATATGACAGGTTTGGGATATTTTTTAATCCATACATATTTTATTTATCCCTTTTTTACTCTAAACATTTTAGCATTGTTTTAACACTTTGAGAATCAAAATTGTTACGAAAACATGAAAAATTTCTAAATAATATATTCTATAATAAATTTTTAGATGTATTGTAACTATTTGGTATAATAAAAGTTTTTTAATATTATTTTATTTAATAAAATATTTTATATTAAAAATATGATTTTTTTCAATTTTTACTCTATTCATATCATGACATTTTAAAAAATCAAAAAAGACATGATTGATTAAAAAACAACATTAATAAAATCATAACTTGTAAATTAAATCCATAAAATTATTGTATGACATCAAAATGAAAAAATCACATATATTTTAACGTTCCTAATTTCAATTATTTGAATAATATAATAATTAAAAAATAACTACATCATCATGGTGTCATAATTACTTTTATTTATATAATGACTACAAATTATAACTAAAATTCCATGATGTAGTAAATATTTTTATCTGGCCATATAATGTTTATAGTTGAAAATATCCCTTATATAACCCCATATAATTTTTTAACTCAATGATATATGTTTATGTAATATTTTCCTTAACTTTAAATTAAATTTAAAAAAATTTCATTTTTCTTACATGTTCTTCCATGTAGTCCCAAAATCGACCCACAGATGGCCAATGTCAAACATTTATCATCAAATAATATTAGAATACGTGTTATAGTATTTTACCATTATTATAATATTATTTTTTTCCCCTATTATTTAGATATTCCCATTAACTATGGTAAATAAAATATGTATTGATGTTACAATTTATAATGTCTAAAAATATATGTTACCTATTTAAACAATTTGGACATATGGATTAAAATTATATAAGCCATATTTTTCAAATTCAAAACACATAAGTTGTAGAAATTAATTTAAAATGTATTTCCATTGTCAAAACCAAAAATCATTTTTTAAAAAAAATAATAACTATCAAAAGATTGGCATGTGTTTATGTCCATTTTAGAAGATAAATTACTTCCAATGAACAACATTGTATTAATTGATAAAAATAAAAAATAGTTATAATTAAAAACCAATTAGAATTACAATATATTCATATAAATAAATCATATGGAAAGTCAGTTTTGATTTAAAATTGAGTATTTTTCACTATTCATTAAAAAATGAATTTTACCGAAAATATACAAAAAAAAACCCAAAGTAAATTTTGATGTCCCGCTTCTAAATAATATGTTTATTTTTTCAAATGGAACATATACAAGTAAAAAAATTATATTTAATATTTTTTCGCCTTCAAAAGGTGGTAAGACTACTTTTTTAATAAATTAGAGTATTTATGATTAAAATTGGATTCATTCTGAGGATAAGCCTCTAAATTTTATTGTATAAATGTAAAAACATATAAAAAACATGTTTAATCATAATATGTTTAGTTCTGTTCATCCCCACCAATACAACTTCTAGACATTAACAACCATTTAAAATAATAATAATAATATATTATTTTTGGCATAACTCAATGTTGTGTGCCACATAAGATTTCAAAGAAATCAGTTTTTGTGTGTTGGTTATTCTTTTAAACATAACATCCCCATTAAATTAAAATTAATATTTAATTCATAAATATAAATAAATATGAAAATTTTATATTATTTATTTACTTGGTATTTAACATCATTCCCCCTTTTGGGAACTACATCCCCACAATTCTATTCACATATTAATTAAGTTGGGGTATTTGTCCCTCATAACATTTTTAGATTCCAATGTTTCCTCTTAAACCATATTGTTTTTCAACAAAAATATTACCTGATGAATTACCCTATTCTGTAATACATGCTCTCTAAGGTCAAAAATCTAGACTGGTTGTTCCTCATAAGAATGATTCTCTTCCAAATGAACTAACACTAGACTCAAAAAATGAAGTCAGTATGACATATACCTTTTCAACAAAGAAACATGAAAAACATTGTGTACTTGGGATAACCATGGAGGTAAATAAACTCAGAAGGCAACTAATCCATCATTCCCTAGGATTTCATAGGGTCCAATGATCCTCATACACAACTTTCTCAACTTACCAAATCACATCACACATTTCAATGGAGAAACGTTGAGGAAGGCATGATGACATACCCCAAAAAAAGATCCCTCCCCTAGTTATCCACATTATGTTTCTACCAAGTCTGAGCTGTTGTCTTGAGCTTTTTAGTCAACTGAACTATTTCTTCCCTCTCTTCTACAAATTCTGGTCCCATCGAATTCCTTTCATGTACTTCATCCCAATAGTTGTAGTTTGACACCGCTTAACATATAATGCCTCAAATGTAGCCATTTGTATACTAGAAAAAAAAATTTTGTTATAAGAAAACTCAACCAATGAAATATGTTGGTCCAAATACCCCTTTTAATCAATTGGAAAAGTACAAAACAAATCATCAAATTTCTGATTTTTTCATACATTACTGACCATATGATTGTGGATGAAAATATGTACTAAAATTTATTTTAGTACCCAATGACATCTGAAGGCCTTTCCAAATGTTATAATAGACCCTGGGATGATGATCATATACAATGGGGAAGGGAACCCCATATAACCTGACAATCATTTTAATGGACAATCGATAAAGTTGATCATTATATAGAGTATCTCAAATAGGATGAAAATGAGCATATTTAGTCAATCGATCAATATTAACCCAAATTTCATTATTACACTGAGATGTAATTGGTAATACCACTATGAAATCCATTTACACAATTTCCCATTTATACTCTGGCATTGGGGAAGGGTGAAGCATCCCATTTGGTAACTGTTGTTCTACAGTAACATATTTCCATTTCAAAACTTCATAGTAATGTTTGCAATACAACTTTTCATTCCATCCCACTAGTAATACTCCTGAACATCATTATAAATTTTACTATTTTCTAGATGAACTGAAATCTCAGAACAATGATCTTCACATAATCACTCTTTCATTAATTGTGAATCACAAGGGAAACATAGTCTCCTTCCAAACCTCAGAACATATTCTTTATCAATGTTATACTCATGTATTTTACCCTTTAGAACCAATTGTACCATTTCTTCAACTCACAATCATCTTCAAGTTATTTCTTTATATTGTCATCTAAGGATGATTATACAAAAATATAAAACAAAATAGTGGAATTCACTTCCCCAAAAACATCCAATCCAAAATTTAGTAGAACAAAAAACCAAATGATCTCTTTCTGGATATAGCATGGTTAATTTGGCATTACTCTTTGGAATCAAAGTGTCATCCACATTATTTGTGTTTCCCAATTGGTAATAGATTTTGAAATCATAATCCTTGATTAATTATATCCATATCCTCTATCTTGTTTTAAATTATTTCTATGTTATTATATACTTCAATATTTAGTGATCAGTATATAATTAATTTTTTTACTCCACAAAAAATATTCCTCCAAATTTTTAATGAAAAAACAATAGTAGATAAATCCAAATCGTGTTTAGAGTAATTCAACTAATGAGTATTCAACTCAAATGATGTATAAATAATAACCTGATCATTATGAATTAGGACACAACAAAGTCTTATTAACGAAGCATTGATGTAGATAAAAATTATCCGTCTCTGAAATATAATACCAACACTATAGATTTGACCAATATTCTTTAAAATTTCTAAAAATAATCATCACATTCATTTTTCCAGATGAGCATAACTCTTTTTTGAGTTAACCTAGTTAGTGGAATAGATAACTGTGAAAATTTTAAAACCAACCATCGGTAATAGCCCTCTAATCCATAAAAAATATGAAATTGTGTGATATTGTTTGGTCTTGGGACACTATTTTACAACTTTTGTTATATAATGGTCAATAGATATTCCATTATTAGAAACAATGTGATAAAGAAAGGAAATTTTTTAAACCAAAATTCATTATTACATTACATTCGATAATGTTTCTTTTTTATGATTTTCAAAATATTCCTTAAGGGATGTTCATGTTCCTATAGGCTTTTATAATATACCATGATATCATCTACAAAACAACACCAATTAATCACCTAAGTCAACTGAGCCATCACTCCGATAAAATGTCAAATTCTTATTATGAACATCTCAGGATACTGATTTGGAAGGTCATTTTCCTCAGTATTCTTTCCTAGTACAACTTCCCTATTACCTCTACAGAAAACCATTATGAAGAAATATATATTAAATGAAGAAACATTGTAATATTCAAATTCTATAACATTTAAATATTATAAAAAATTAATTTATGTATATGAATTTAACAATATACTAACTTCTAAAGTTGTCTAAACTGACCTTAGATACCCACTATAAGTCCACATACATTAAAATTACACAATCATGAGTTATATATAGAATTCACATTAGATATATTTTTAGGATTAAAGATTTAGAGATATAGGCCATAAATATTACAATAAATCTCTAATAATACAATGTAGAAACTTATACTTATTATCAATTTTTTCAAAAAAATAAAAACACTTCAAATAAAATAGGAGATCTTTTTTTGATATAAATCTTCTTGAATACTTCCATTCTCTTACCGTTACTTATACAATGTGAAAAACATTTCAAAAACGTGGAATGAGCATAAAAATCTCATTAAGGGTTATAAAATAATGAAAGAAAACATTATTCTATAAATATATACAAACCATTATCTCTTTAACATACCTCATGAAATCATAATATTTATGAATAACATGTAGTAATCACAAATCATATTGGGAACATGTGGAATCCATATCAAACTTACATTGTAACTTTTACAACTACCTAGAGAGTTACGTTTGGAATACCCATCATAGTATATTCCTTAAAACTCTTAGTATAAAAAATAATGTTAACCTATATAATGTTACCCAATGCATTGGAGAGCTATGTTGGGCTCATCCACCCTAGTTTTATCACAGAACCACCCATATACATAAAAAATTCCCAAGAACCACAAAATTATCATAACACATAATCAATGATTTTAAAAAAATATTTTCAATACAAAAATACATGAAAATTGTATATGGTATTAAATTTATTTTAAAAAACATTATATCTTGTTAAGTAAGACAAATATTAAATAATGATCATGGTGATAGAAAGGTTGTTTTCACCACGTACGTTAAAAAGATTCATTGCCTTTGTTTTTTAGTAAAACAATTAGTAGAAATAAACATACCCTTGGAATGAAATTAAAAGTAAAAGGGGTTTATTCCCAATACAAATAAGACTTGTTTTTAAAACAATGTATACCTCAATTAAATGATATTGAGACAAAGTACCTTACAAAGATCATTTTTTATTAAAACAGATCAATTGTGCATATTCACTAAAAATAAACATAAATAATGTAAAAAATAATAGATATGACATCAGATTTTATTAATCACATAATCATGGGATGACATATTCATGTAGTATAAGATCAACCTAGTGAATATAAATTTGGTTAAGAAGATCCCTGACCTTGTGTCCAACATAACTCGTTCGTTCTTTAATTTCCTGAATAATAAACATAAGATAATTTCAACATGCATCAGAATCATATTAATGTTTATTATTCTTTTTAAATAACTTATCACATTGTTATATCATTCATAATATTATTCTAATTTATATCAGTTGTTTTCTCGATGGTCGGTGATTGAAAAAAATGAACTAGTTATAAATATAAATTATCCCAAAGATCAAAAGTCAATTATATCTAGAATGGTATTCATGATTTAAATATAATATATAACATATATATCAGTTGAATATATATTTATAATAGTCCTTATCCTTGGGAGATAAAAAAATTAAACACATTGTTCATGGAGATGGTAAGTCGTACATACGCATTAACGCTACTTTCATTTCTATTTTGTATTTTAAAGGAATTAAAACATAATAAAGCATACATATATTACAATTATAGTATAACATCATATGATATATAAGTTACATAATTTAATTAACTCGGTCTTTTATAGGTTCCATGTATGGCATTAATGAGTCACATCACTTTGAGGGGGCAGTTGTCCTCACTTCCTCATATGAAATTATCATATTTATACAACATGAATAGAAGAAATGTATATTATAAATGAGAAGTAATAAATAATTGATATATAATAAATATCATATAAATATCATATATAATTACATTGACATTATAACTCACCAAAATAGGTGGTAGGAGAAGATTGAACAATCATCGTTTCGTGAGGTAGTAGTTCACTATCCACAGAAACAGTATGTTATATATTCATTAAGTGGAGGTGTTTTTAAGTGTAGTTTGAATATTTATCATAAAAAATTTCTATTATCTTGAATATACTTGGATTTTTATTTAACAAAATAATTCTAATAGAATAGTGAGTGAATAAGTAGAGTAATGGAAAAGAAATTTAGAGAAGACGTTAACTCTTAAAATGTGTAACTCTCTTCGATTTGAGGATAAAGGCTTTTTCGAATTGCCATCCACCTAATAAGAAGATTCTAAAAATAATACTTGGATGTTGGGAGCTTATTAGAGTAGATTTTAAACCATCCAAGGGGATTTATACCTGTGAGTAAATTGTTAGATGCAGTGGCCTTTTATAAGAGGGAGGATGGGCTCTTTAGGGAAGTTTGACTGTATTATTTTATTATAAAATTATATTTGGTTTCAAATGGTCCAAAACACATAAAAATATATGATAAGATAAATACAAGTCGAAATATAATCATCAAATAATAATTATATAGGTTTTGGATATTTTGTAATCATTATCTTTTTATTTAACCCTTTTTTACTCTTATTATTTTATAAAATATTTAACACATTGACAATAAAAATAGTTACCAAAACATAAAAAATATCCAAATAAAATATTTAATCACAAAATAATACACCTATGATAAAAATTTGTCTAAATATTATATATTTTTGAATTTTATAATATTTAATAAAAAATTTTATATTCAAAATATGATTTATATAAATTTTGACCCAATTGATATCATGATGTTTTAAAAATCCAAAGAAAATTGAATGATTAAAAAAATATTAATTAATATAAATATAAATTGTGAATATCATCGATAAAATATGTGTATGGTGTCAAAATTAAAAAATTACATTTATTTTAACATTTATAATTTCATTTATTTGAATCTTTTATTTATTAAATAATCACTTCACCAACATTGTGTTATAATTAAAATAATTTATTTAATGTCTATTAATTTTAAATAAAATACCAGGATATATAAAATTATTTTATCTTTCTATATAATATTTACAGTTGAAAATATAACTTATATAACCCCATATACAAATTGTTTTACTAAAAGATATATTTTTATTTACATTTTATTTAACTTTATTTTAATTTTTATAAAATGTCATTTTCACATACAAGTGGCTCCATGGAGTTCCAAAATATACCCAAGGATACTCATGGTTGTACATGTATCATTAAATTAGATTAGGGCTTTTTTTAGGAAATTTAGTATTATTAGAATATAATTTGTACCCTTAGTTACCATATTTAGCCTTTAACCATGGTAAATAAAACATTTACTGAAGTTATTATTCACAATGTCTAAAAATAAAAGATACATATTTACTCAATTTGGACCTCTAGACTCCAAATATGGAATATTTTTTTTCCATATTAAAAACAAAAAATTTAGAGAAATTGTTTTAATATTAATTCCCATTGTCAACACCGAGAAACGAGTTTTTAAGAAATATTAATTATCAAAATATTTACATGTGTTTATGTCCATTTTAAAAGTGAAATTATTTCAAATGACCAAAATTGTATTAAATGGTAAAAATAAAATCCAATTACATATTAGAAACCATTAAAAGTAAATTATAACTATACTTATAAGTAATATGAAACGATTTTATTGACATAAAATGCCATATTTTTTACTATTCATAAAAAATCTATTTTGTCATAAAAATTCCAAAAATTTACCCCTGTAAATATTGATCTGTTGATTATAAATAAGAAGATTATTTTGTAAAATATGACATATAATGGTGAAAGAAAATATATTTTTATTAATAGTTTTCAACAAAAAGGTTGTAAAACTACATTTTAGAAATATTAGAGTATTTACGCTTAAAATTGGATTAATTCTCTTGTTAAGACACTTAATTTTTTTGGATAAAAGAAAAAACAATTATAAAACATGTTTATTAATAATATTGTTAGTTCTATTCATTCCCTCTAAAAAAACTACTAGGTGTTAACTACCATATAAAAAAATATTATTATTATATTATTTTTTTAGCATAACTCAATGTTCTATGCAACATATGATTTTAGAAAATTCTATTATTTTATATCGTGTTTTCCATTGAACATAGAATCACCTATAAAGTAAAATTAAAATTTAATTTATAAATTTTAATAAATATGAAAATTTCATATTTGTAATTTACCTGGGATGTTACACTCTATGGTATCTTCAAAAGACTATTTAGTTATCATACCCTTTGCTCTATCCCAGATGTTAGGGGATCAACTATAAGAGACTTTTTTCAGATAATATCATATTATACATGGTTTTACCCTATTTAATTTGGAATAATTTCATATCAAAACTTATTTTACTATCTCATTCATAATTCATATTTTAGAATATCTTCTATGATGATTTTTTTTAGATAAAGGATCCACGGTGTGTGGGTTTATTTCATCAGTATGTTAGAGTAACATGGTTTGATCTCCAGAAAATATAATAAATTAAAATTTATGCACTAATAGGTATGATTTTATAAACACTATATGGAAAATTTATCACTTTTTTTCATTGTTTGATTATTTTTGTTTGAATCTTAAGTAATCTGGTTGATGATATGACAAACATGGAATATGTGGGAAACATGCTAGTCTAATTTTAAATTGATAAGTAGAGAGATATATATGTTTCTATAAGAATAATTATTTGATACATTATTCTTTTATACAATATATTTTTCCTAATTTTTTTTGAATATTATTTGGAATCATTTACCTAGTATCAATATATAATGTTTCTCAAGGATGATTGGTTGTCCTTGTAGTCGGTGATCAAGTATAATAGTCTACATACTAAAATATAAAAGAAAATTTATCTGAATTTGTTGGTATATGTTAGGAATTTTATATGGTAGATATATAATAACATAGGAAATTTACATGTTATTAAACACAGAGAAAACTAATCAAATGTTAATATTATTGGAGTGATGACCATTGAAAACATAATATGATTTAGGGGGAGATGAATTTTGTGTCAATGATATGACCAGAATAAAGATATATTGTGATTATAGGTATTTTACCCTACTACAATTTGATGTATCATAATATCAGACATATTTCTAGGGTGATTATACTCATGGGATTTTAAAAATACGTTTATTATGTTTATTTAAATAAATTATCATACTATTTTATAATATGGAGCATGGATAGAATTTATTGAGGGGAATGAATAATCGTGTAAGGTGGAATTGACACTATTGATTAATAGCATACTGATCTAATCCAGCTATGTTTTTGTGGAATTATTTTTATCTATTGACTTATTATTATGACTACTCGTCCAACAATGGGACCAAAATTGTAGGATTAGGGTTTTTAGAATCCAAATTAGCTTCTGTTGTATGGATACATGAATATTTTTTGTGTGTGAATAAATTATATTATTATAGAATTGACCTTATATAACCATGAAATTATGTTTAAGGATGCATTGGTTGTTTCCTACTAGATTTATACTCATAACCATTATGGGTATCTGGATTCAGACATATTATTCATGATCAGATATATTATAAATTTAAAGAGCCCAAATATAAGGGGATGAAGATACAAATCATGGGTTTAGAGAAATTATTGGGATAAATTATAGAAATATATACCTAAATATTATTTATAACTTTGATTAATTTATTATTATTGGGTTAACATGTCACATGAGAAATAATTTGATTTTTACATTGAATAACATTCATAACATTCACATTCTTATGTTACAGAATTGTTATTTTTTAACTTCGATTTTCCCACCTCAAGTTACGTTCCATTTCATGATATGGTTCTAATTTATGACTATTGAGGATGTGTGTAAAATATCCACTCTAATAATATATAGATCCTCATGGATAGATATAAACATTATTCTTACATGGAGGGGTGCATGAGGTAATGTGGAACCCAAAAACATATTATGTGATTTGATTCAAGATGTCACAATTGTTTGTCAGAATTAATGATTCTTGAAATGTGACACACTAAATTATCGTGTGGTAATAATATATTAGTGATTCCATTTTGTACCTTGTAGATCACTATTTATCTAGGAAAACCCTCATTGAGGTAGTTATTTGGAGTTATGCCATTGTAGAGTCCTATATTGGGGATATTTAAAATTATTTGAATAGAATTATAATATTTATAAAAACATGAGATTGTACGATATTGTTCACTATAAATTTATATGATTTCATTATCATTATTTAGATTAATTTTTTATTTAAAAAAAACCACATTATATTAATTTAATTATTTTTATTATGAATTACGTAAGTAAAAATCTAGTTTTATAATCATTAATCGATTTTCATCAAAAAATAGGTTTCTTCCACATTGATGGGAAGATGAATTTCTCCCACTTAATGGAATTAAATAATGAACATTGAATCTAATATTTTTTTAATGTGCTTTATATTTGGAAAATAATTACCTTTTAATTATGGTTATTATTAATTGGAACCATGGAAAATATTAACCACTTTATTAGAGGGAAAATGGGTAGAATTGTGTTAAAACCATGTGATATGTTTTCAAAATCAAACCAATAATTGGAATTATTTCATTGAATTTAAGAAATTTTACAATATCTATCTCTTTTTAGAATATATAAAATATTGGTTACATTATCCATTGGTGACAAAGAGTAAATTATTTTTAATGAATTAAATAAAAAAATTCAGTATATTTAATATAATAACTATAAAATTTTCACAATATGCTAAAAATATGATACCTACAGTTATACATGTTTATTTAAAATATTAATTAAATTTATTTTTCTTGGTAATTTTTATTTGTTTTTTAGGTAATAAAAAAATAAATTAAATTCTTACTCAACACTAATAATCTATTTATGCCAGTAGTAGAAAACTCATGTAAATGATTTTACCAATAATACAAATAATTTTTTTGTTGATTTACAGTTCCCCAATATCATAATATAATATTAAATTATAATACAACTATGTGTAATATTTTATTATAATATTTTTAAAATATTCAAGACATTCAAATATAATTTAATTAATAGTATAAAATATTAAATTAACGTTATTTTACAAAAAAAAAGTATTTTAAATAATTATTTGAATTTCATAAAAAGTATAAAATAGGAAATGTGTATTGATAAATGGATTAGCATGCCATCCATTTTATGTTTACGAGTTATATTATACCTTAGAAGATAAACTAAGACACTTTATGTTTGAAAATGGCGTTACCACTATTGAGGTTAAAATTGGTCAATGAAGATGTTAAACCAAATGAGAAGAGTCAAAATGAAACAAAAACAAATATAAATTAAATTTACTAATTATATTTCTAAAAATGACCCTTTTTATTCTAAATCAATTATATACAAAAGCATTATATATATATAAGGTTTAGTGTTTTTCACTAGAGGGAATTTAATTTTGAAATATGAATTATTTTTGTGGATAGGTAAATGTTATGCTTAGATTCAGAATATAAACATGAGATTTTATATTATTAAAAGTACTTTTGGGGGATACAAATAGTGGAACATGGTTGGTATACTATTTTTTTAACCGTTCAGACTGAAATCATATTTCAAACTATATATGGAACATTTTGTTGAGACCATGAAAAAATCATGGGGGAACCATGTGAGATTATTTAGTGTGTCTGAAGAGTGTGTAATGGACTGGGTGTGGGTTTCCAAAACCAACTCCCAATCCCACACGTTTTGTTCCACATATACAATATATCCTCATTGTTTGTATATAGTTTGGTGAAACCATTCGGATGAACCACGTTTCTAATTTCATGTAGTGAATTACCTTTTTTACCATACCTTGATTAATAATTCTTCCCATATTTCTTAAAATATATACGTCTAGAAGATCCCCATATGTGGATATCTCCTCCTATCTTCCTCACCTTGGATGGTTCGACATTATTAGTACTCTAGATCAAGTGATGTTGGTCATTATTTTTCACCCATATTAGTTTTATGATTCCTACTTATTAATTCTATGGATTATCATGATGTATTGAAATATATTTGTGGGGTAAATGGACTTCATTTTAGGGTTTTATATTATTTTTATTTCACCTCATTTAACATGAATCAATGACTCATAATGTTTAAATGAAGCTTCCTAAGTATGAGGCAGGTGGTGTATATATTTTCCCTTAAATATTATCATTTTTGTGTAATAAAAAGTTATTAAATGCACTAGTATATCCCATGAGTCAGTTAACAAATATCAAATTATATATGCTAATGTCGACAACATAAAGCAGTGAACCCCAATGCATCTAATTGCATCGTCAAATGTATTATTACTATAATAGAATCACTACTTTGACCACTAATCTAATACCATGAAATAAAATTCCCCTATATGTTTTTTTTAAATTATTATTAACATAATATTTTAAAATGGATTCAATAACCTTTTGAGGTGTACTGAATTACCCCTTACAAATGAAATTATTTAATTGAATTAACTGAAATTGAATGAAAACCATCGTTTATTGAATAATAAAACATCATTGAGGTGCACTATCTTGTTATGTAAAATGGGGAAATGAAATTAAGTTATATTGGAATGATAAATTGTATGTACCTTCCCAGGATAATATTTATTGCTTATAATTTATTGTCCTAAATTAGTAGAATATCACAATGCTTATGAAACACCATTTTTTAGTGATTCTTACTTCGTCTAACCAATCCACTTTCAAACTGGGTTTTAGGATAAATTGTATAATTGTCATGGTGTCGGCACTATAACGACCATGAAAACACTTTTTTATCTCTTGGGGATATATTAATTTTTCAAATTGTAATATTATGGAATGAAATCAATTGTAATGTTTGAGACTCATGCATGGTGTCACTTATAAATTGTGATACTCAAGAATGTTGACCCTTAAACATTGTGATACTCATGTACAATGTCCCTTTTAACTTTTGAAATTATAGCACGGTGTCACTTATAAATTGTGATACTAGAACTCAGTGTTAGTTATAAATTGTTATACTAAGTAATGGTGTATCAGATGCATTAGTGTACATGGGAATTATTCCTTCCATTATTCCATGAGACTCTTGTTTCTATGCAAGGAGGCATGAGTTATGTCTATAGTATTGCCTATTAACACACAGACGCACACACAGAAAGATATATATATATATATATATATATAGTGAAATATATGATATTATTCATATAGTTAATATATATACACAAATAATCCATAATATATATATATATATATATACATATATTGATACTTCTATAGAAATTAATATGGAGAGAAATCATCAGACAAATTAAATCTTGTGTCGAAGCATGTATTATATGCAAGTTATCCCTTCGGTAAATGAATCTGACATGATTATTATATTTTTTTACTTAATTATTTGATAATCCTAAAAACTGATATATTTTATATTCATATACTATATATAACAATTAGGTATTTGTGTTGTCCTACAATTTATATCTCATGTCATGTTTGGGTCGTTGTTTGGTACTTAAATAGTCCTCATTATTTCATGCTTAGGATCACAATTTTTATATGTGTTTTTAATCATGTACTTAAGAACATACTAGAATATAACAGAGTAAGATCCCAGAATACTCATTTATATTTCCTTTTGGTATTTCATTAATTTTAATTATTATTAATTATTTACTTTTTCTTATTTTTTGAGTAGAATCCCATGGAAATTCCTGGTGGGATTTTGTGTCATTGAACAATTTTTAGTAATTATTTTCGTCGACTAATTCATTATTTATTATGTTATTGATTATTTTGATATTGATAGATTGGATATAGTCTCCCCAATATAACAACATTAAACAATCATACTAGGATTTGAGCCTAGGGAATATGGGGATGTGTGGTAGAGGCCATATGACTGACTGACGGGGGGAATATTTTAGGGATTCCCCTATCATGATGTTACAAAATGGTATCAAAGATTTATATTCCTTTTTTATAATACTTATTGATTTCAGATATGAGAATACGATGTTTCTATTTCTACAAAAGAGTTTTGTTTAAGAGTGATCAAACCATTCACTCGAAAAAGTCCTTGTGGATAGGGATGTGGTTTATAATTGTCAAGTTCATTACTATAGTCAATTATTATTTCCCTCTATAAAGAGGGTATACTTTCTACTACATATTGAATTATTGTGTTTATAGTATTTTTCCCTTGGGAATATATGAAGAGTTAGTATTATTACATTCATAATTATAGGAACAAATAAATTTTCTAGGGATACATAATCCATGATATATAGGTTGTATTTCCCACCATCTTAGTCAATATTAGATTCAAACTGTTCTATTTATTTATTAATATTTTCCTGTATATCATGATTTTTTGGTAATCAATTTATTTTTATTTTTTATTTACTTATATTTTAGTGAGTGAATTATTATGATTATTGAATTTACTTTTTATTACTATGTGTTAATCAACATAAATATTGACTTCCGATATATCTTGATGGTTGAACCATAACTAAAAAAATCATGAAATATTTTGGTCAAGGTTCACTGGTTTCATGGGATGAAACATTAATGGTTTATGTATGTGAAAAATCAATTTTTTAGAATTTTGAAACATTATAAATTATAATGTGTAACCCACATAATTGATTCATTTTACATGGGATTTTTATATTCTATGATCTAAGGTAATAAAATATGGTTTCAGTTATATGAAATATAATTGTAAAAAAAAGGAAGGAACCATTTGAGTTTCAGAAAAGAAAGTTTTGCAACTGAACCTATATATTTTCATAAATATTTAATTGATCTTATTATTAAAAAATAATTGCTGTAAAATGATGAATTATTTGATATTACAATGGATTTTACTACTATAAATTTGGCATGACAGATCAAAAGAACTAATTCCTAAATTCACATCTCGGAGGAATAGGGATCTTAAGGGATGTTTCTCTTTATAGAAACCCACTAAGGGTGTTTTAAAAAACTATAATAAAATAAAATCACCCACATATGATTCCTTTATATTTATATATGTAAAAAAACTATGAGGCTAAACTAATGTTACATAGGGATGGTTAGTTAAAGTGTCAAAATCCACTAATGAGATGTTACATATAAATGTATGGTTAAATATTATGAAAAAAAATCAATAAAATGATAGAGATATTATCGATTACTTGGGGAAACATAGTTGTTTATGGACATTATTGATTAACAGACCAATACAAACCTAAAATATGGTTTCAACTATAGTATTGAATTGAGATTTTCTTTGACCATTCTAGACATGAAAATATATATGGGTAAATAAAATTGATAAAAATAACTTATAAGATAAATTATACAAATATTTATTTTATTTAATATAAATAAATACTTCTTATAAGGTAGTTTTATATGAAATTTATATTTTTCCTCATGGAGTTAACAAAATAATTTACCATGTGTAGTTACATTTGTAATTTGAACGTCCTTTGAATACTTCCAATCAATTGAAATGTTTAAAATCAAATCATAATAAGTGTGATTGTTTAAATGATACCATAATGTTTTTTCATCAGTTTTAACATCATGTATGGTTAGTTTAAATATATTCCATTTATAACCCTTAAATGAGAATAGGTATGTTTGACATGGGTTTATGTTTCCGTTTTTATTTTACAATTAATCATAGGGGTTATTCTGGTAATCCTAATGAAATATTTGCATATAATGTTTCTAAAATAGTCGAATTATGATATAGTAAGGAGCTAGCTGTCCCATGTTAGTTCTCTCAAAATAAAATTAGCATTGGAAAATGATTATTTAATATATAATTTTTTATGTATTATTCAAGTTCCATTTTACCCAACTAGGACTCTTACTTATGTGATGAAACCCACAGATAGATGGGTTGTCATATTGTATGCATACACTTTTTTGAATGATTCTGATCATATAATTCCCATATTTATCATGTTATAAATTCCTAGTTTTTGTTTTTCCACTTACTATGTTCTGTGACCATTCTTTTCCAAGATGGATGACTTAATTGGTCATTGGGAATATTAAAAAACATATGAGATTACATGAAACCAGAAAATATATTTTAATAGGCCCGTAAATATTGGGATGGATTTGGTATATATGAATATATATAGTATCAACTGATGTTTCATTATGTTGATTTAAACTCATGTGAGTACACATAAATAAGCATGGTACCCTTAGATATTTTAAAATGGTTCAGTGAACTGTGTGAGTTTAAAGGAAATAGTTAATGCCCTATGCTATTAGACAACATTCTCAAGTAATATCTTATGTAGACTACCCTATGAATTATTGAAAATTTATTTCTCCCAGTGTTTTCGAATGACTATGAATATGAACTGGGTTTTTTAACAATACCTACAAATTTTTTTGATTTTATTTATACTAATGAAATTTATAATAATGAAATAGAAGAGATTAATATATGAATGTAATGTAAATTTTATATATAATGTTATTAAGTGGATGATCTTCCCACTCCATTTGATTTGGGTCATGTAATAGTGTGATGGACATATCTGTATCATGTTATTGGTGGTTGATGGGGCATGTGTAGTGAGGTGATCTCTTATTATTAGTAAATTATTTAGTAGGAGACTCATATGGTTTGTAGTGTTAGATCGATTGGTAAAATTAAGTCATTTCAAGTAGATGGATCACTATAATAAAAGAATGTTTTGGAGAGATCACTTATTCTTCATAAAGCCATTGTAGTTACTATTTATATTTCATTTCAATGAAAATATTCTAAATATTAGAACCCAGTTATCGGTTGGAATCGACTCTATGAGTTATATTCATACTTGTGGTGTGTAAGAATCTCATGATGTATTGTTTCAGACTACTATCAATTCATGAATGGAATCATGATGATAAAATGGTTTGATGTGTATCTAACCATTTGGACACCATGAGTCAATGTAGCAATACAGTGGTTATTTTGAAAAAATAATTGAATACCTCTATACCATGGAAATCATAGTTGGTGAATGTGTAAGTATCAAGAATGTTTAGAAAAGATCATCGAGGGGATATTGGGAAATGGTGGTTCGATAGTTATTTTTATATTTTTAGTTTGATATGGTTTGTTGGAATACCAGAATAGAAATTAATCACTGATATGAAAGGAAAATGATATTTTTTAATGTAAATATTTTACTTTCTCGTAATGTACTCTTGATTTTTTTATGGTCATGTTTATAATATTAGCATCATCCATGGCACAAGGAGAGATAAATGATTATACACTAGGTTAAATAAATGAATTAAAATATCTTCTTTGATCTATTGATAGGTTCCTTAATATTTTCTATGGGAATCATGAATAATAATAGAGGTGTGGGATATCTTTAGTGATACTCAGATTATTATGTTGGATGGAACTAGACTAGATCATTATTGGTATACAAAACATTGACATGATTTCTAAGTGATCTACCATTATTGGACTCAATCATTGTTTTTATATAAGGAGGTTTATTAATGTACTGACCACTCACTGCTAATCCACATAGAATAAACTACTTTTTATTATATCAAAGTGAACCACTATATGATTCTTTGTTTGGATATGACCTATAGTAAGGATTAGATGATATGTTTTGTTATTGAATATCCAAGGTTGTGGATCAGTTATACAAATATTTTAATTTTATTTCAGGAAATCATAAATGAATGTTTTGGATTGAGAAATCAATAGATGTTAATTATAGACCATGGTAATCTTGATCAGTGTAGTCTTCTATTTCGTTTGATTTATTTAATTTTGATTAGATTTATTATTATATTCCTAATATGGGTGATGATTTTAAAAGATAGGTACCCTATAGTGTATTCACATTCCATACCCATTTTTCATTAAATGAGGTCAGTGGGTAACCACATATATTACATAATCTTATTTTGGTGAGTGCTGTGAAAATTTGGAAAATTATTTTCAGGAAAATACAACAGGATAGACATAATGTTTTTCTTTTGGGTGTTAACCAATTGATGAATTGAAAAATAGGATAAGTGAATCTCTATGTGAGAAATGATTTTTTGTATTTGTAATTATTTTTATGGGTGTATTATAGAAAGAAATTAAGCATTCATGGTAAACCCAATTTTTGAGGGATCCATATTCTAAATGATATATTTTATGATTGTTATATCATGAATGGGGTTGGATGTTCTCATGTAAGAAACATCATGATTTTTGCAATCTATTATATGTTTTCTGACTCATAATTATTAGATAATGTACATATTATTTAATATGAATTCTAATTGCTGTGTTTGTATATTAAAACAAAAAGAAAACATTTCAGCGATAATTCAACAACCCAAGATTAATGGGTGTTTTTTTATTACATGATTTATTGACTTTTATAATTTATATGGTAATTAGATTTTATGGTCCCATATATTTTATCGAATTAACTATTGTATGGTATTTTGAAATATTAAATTAGTGGATGGAAAAAATGTAAAACTGAGAATTAGAATAAAAATTCGAGAAATGTAATGCTTAAGATTAATATTTTATATGTTTTTTCAGGTCTGAGTTTTGATTCAAATATTAAAATGAGTGTTTGGAGTTCCAACCATTTAAAACACATTTTTAGTAAAGAAAATAGAGGGACATTATTTTCCATGGTTTCCAACAACCTGGAATCCAAAACCATGTGTCCAACTGATATAAGGGAAACATTTTTCAAAAATGTGAACTACTCAAGGGGGGACAATATGTGATACTAATGATGGTCTATAGAGTGGTTCACATTTTACTCATAGTATTCTGAAATCATTAATCTACATACACATTACATGTCACAAATATTTTGGATCTACTTAGTTAGTGAATAGTTTAGCAAAATAGTTCCTCCAAACCACATGATTAACTTAAATGGGAGAAACTACATTTTCCCCTATTATATTTAACCATTCCACCATCATTTCTTTTTCTACCTATGCATTGAAACATCTCATGCATGGAGCTCTCCTCATATCTTCCTAGGAATGGATGGTTCCCCTTTATTCAGACATATAATAGAGCATCGTCAGCTACCTTTTATCTCCCTCATTTATTGTTCAATTCCCACATAAACATTTCTCTTTATATCATTTCATAATAAATTCTATTTTAATGTGGAGTAATATGGCCTATTTTTTGGGTCTTTTTCTATTCTTCTAACTTCTCCCACTCTTACATGAATCAAATCATGATAATAGGAAAACTATATTTCTTACGAATCTAGTAGTTCGTCTATAGATTTTCTATTATTCTATTGAATGTTTATAAATTAAACCATCATTCCACATGGTTGAATCTCTCATGAATCACTTCAAAAATGATAAATTATATATGGTATTGTAAAAATAAATTTTTATTAACCCTTTTGTATATAATTTCATGATTTTTGGTAATCTACTAGTACTCAATAACATTCTATTTGGTGTGTTGCTTATATGTCTTTTACCTTTACAAATTGGCCATGATATTAAACCATTCATAAGGTGATTTTTTTCAATTATTTGGAAATTAATTCTTTTACTAGGATTCCATAACCTTTTTAGGAGTATTAAATTACCATTTATGAATGAAATGATTAAATTTAACTAAATAAAATTCTTGGAAATCCTTGATTTTCAATATAATAGCAAAATGTGTGCGTTGAAAAATAATATTAAATAGAGTTGTTCATTAAAATGATGTCATATTAGATTGAGAAATAGAATCTAACAAATTTTATGTTTATTTATAATATGTATTTAAATATAAGAATAAAATTGGAAACCATATGACCTATGAGAAAAATTTTATGAATAATTCTTACTTCTTCTGATTAATTCACATTATATATCGTTTTTAGGTTACTTTTATAAATTTCATTGTGTCAATAATAACAAAGAAAAATAATTCATTATTATTCATGGGTACAGAGTATGTTATAAATTGTTGTACTCAGTCATGGAAACCATTATAAATTATGAAACCATGTCATGGAATGGATTATAAATTTTATTAATAAGTCATGATGTTCCATTCACATTTTGATGCACGGGAATGACACCCCTTATAATGTTTGACAAACATGAATGATCTTCCTTATATTTTTTTTTTCACGAGCATTGATTCTATTCTAAATTTTGATACTTAATAATTGAATCCCATATAAATTCTATTTCTAAGTCATGGTGTCCATAATTATTCGAGGAGACTATTATGACTAAATAGTGACGTCGGAGTTACACATTAGGTTCTTCAATAGAAAAATATAAATATATATATATATGTGTGTGTTACTAAATATATAGTTCACATATAAACATTCATATTTATACATATATATACAAATATATACGTATATGTATATGTATACACATCATTAAAGATATTCTAGACTATACTAAATTAGGTATTGTTGACCAAGATTTCCTTGTAGAAATGAGTCTAACATGTTTTTCATATTTTGTAACCCTATATACATAATAAAACAACAGACTATTGTGTATTATATTCATGGAATGAAAAAAACTAGACACCATTGATGGTGGAAAATATAGTTAATCTGACAACTTGTTTGGTCCTCCTTATGGTTCCTATAAAACTTCTAGATTATATGCTCAAAATCAAGAATTTGTTTGATGGTACTCATGTATTTGGGAGATAAAGAGAAAAATATGGATTTAAATCTTATGGTACTAATGGAAATAGACTCTATTGATTTTATTCATTTCATTGTGAATTGTTCATGTATGTATTCTTCTTGTATGTTGTTGTTTCATATGGACATGCATGGTTGTGTTTTTTTCATTCACCATTTAATCAGTTATTATTATCTTCCATTTCATTTTGATTTATTGTGTTTCGATTGTGTCTTATACAAATATAGAGGGTATAGTCTCACCATAATACATTTATTATACACTAAATACCATTTCACAACCACTACCATACAAGGAGGAATGATTGAAGCTATGTAATGAATCATATCAATGAATCATTTTAGTGAATCTTATGTTGGGAAATTATAATAAGTGACAAACACACTAATTATTTTTTATTATTTTAGGTAATTACATGCCAACAGATTCCATCATTTCTAAAAGTACACACCTTTTAACATTTCATTAAGACTCCTTGATCCATCTAGCTAATCCAACCCCATGTAACTTTATTTTAAAAATTCATAGACATCAATTATAGGTTCTTGTATTATTAAAATGTTCCATATGAACAGTTTTAATATACACCAATCAACGTAATGGAAATATTCCTACACTACAAATTTCAATCTATTTATTTATATACATTCTCCAAACATGGCTAAAAAAATTCACCCCACCATGAAACATTAATCCCCTAGAATTTTTAATGATATCCATTTTTTAAAATACTATAAAATGTTGAACTACTATCATGAAGAGACTCTAAAAAACTAAATAATGGATAACTGAGATTTAATATTCATGAAATTTGCATAGTTGAATATAAAATGATGCAGGTAAAATCATTATTAGAAAAAAACACCCCAAGATAATATTAAAAGGATCTAAAAATATAAACCATTAAAAGAGTCAATTGAATTAGAGCGACAAATAAATCTCAAACATGGAACACCCTTTTAAGTAATATTGAAATAAATAATGATATTATTATAGGATTGATCGATAACTCCATTATTTTTTGACACTAGTGAAACATATCTAGATAAGTAGACTACTAGGATTGGGGTCAGGTGGGGTTGGGATAAATTATTACCCCATCATGGGTGATTGGAAACCTAGTTCAACATGATATCCTTATATCATATCCCCCAAAATAAATATGATCTCTTGTAGAATGTTGATTTCCCAGGATTGAATAGTATAAATAAAAAAATTTAAAATTAGTGATGCATGAAATGTTAAACTCTTCCACATTACTATGAAACGATTTCTGAATTTACTAAAAAAATATTTTTATTGAAATTATAATTACTAAATTTAGGCATGAAATGAGGGAGTCTGTAAAATCAATGATCAGTGTTACGAAACAAAAAACCACAAAATTATAAATTCCAAAAAATAAAAAAGCGGTATAATTTGATAATGAATGAATGAAAACCCAACAAACCATGAAACACGAAAATGTATACATAGCCACTCACACCATACCATCATCATTACTAAATTTCATTGTTCTAGTGATATAAAACATGGTCCCACCAATATTAATTATAACTAGGAAAATTGTTAATAATAATTTTACATGATCCAAATGATAATTAACAAATCAAACATGGTTCAGCATGAACTACATGGGATCTTTTCTAGGGTCATGGTTGGGAAATCTTGGATCATGTATTAGGACACCAACCCTTGATGAATCCATCTAATCCAAAACATAATTAATCCTCCTAGTCAACCCAACAATTGAATCATGTTATTCCCATCAAAACAATTGATTCAAATGTAATGTTATGTAACAAATAATAATAAATTATAACTAAAATAATTTATTTTCCTTATAAAGTATTATTGGGGGAATACAAAGAGAAGATATTATTCAAAATTTCCTAAAATAATCTAACCACATAAAACATGAAAAACGAAATGACTAAATAATAACCACCTAGATCAATAGAATCAAAATATTTCCCAAAAAATCTATAGAATCATAAAATTCAAATGGATTCAAATCCGATGTCAAAAATAATAAGCTAAGTCAACATAGACCACACCCACAAGATCTTCAATGGAATGAAATGCATCAATTGAATCTCAATAAATGGGGCCCTAATATCATGTTGAATATACATAACTATATTCAGGAGAAGAAAATACCCAATAGAAACATACAAAATTTAAAAAACATCCTATTCAATCTATTAGGATTACACAAATGGACACAACAAAAGGAATAAGAATACATCCTAGGAATCAACCATATATTCGTTACTAATACGATTACAGTGCATACTCATGTAATATAGAACACAAATCCAATTAATTTTGGTTCCAAATCCCAATAAAATTATTCAAACTAGAATCATAAATTAAAAATAAAGAAACTCTCCATAATCAAAAATCATTATAAAACATCATATTTCACAATAAAATTCTATATTATCAATTTAACAAGTCATACCTTGTTTTTCAAATCATACTAGAAAAATGTTTTATCCCCCACTATAAAATATAAATATGTTACCCACTAATAATTTTCAATAAAATCTACTAACTATAACCTTGATGATCAAAATCAAGGTTCCAATTATATGAATACAATTTTTCCTTAAATTTATAAGTTCACCTTGAAAATCATTTTATAAAAACTATGAATTTTAGTAATGAAATTATTTTTAATCAAAAAATTTTTAATGGGAAAAGTTAGTTTTATCCACATAAAAATATTATTAATCACATGTTTAAATTTTAAAAATCATTAAACATTTCATGAATTCCGCTTGAAAATTTAAATCCCTGTATTAAACATTAGTCAAAACTCGTTTCATCAATAAATAAAATTACAATTCAATACAAAATATGTAATTATATTTGTGAATTAGATAATTATATTTCTTTAGGGACCTTGTGTCAACCATTAAACCCACAATAAGTGTCACGACCCATCCTTGGGGCCATTGTCGTGACTACCCCAAGCCCACCTTCCATGGGATAGGGGCTGGTGACTATCACCAAGGCGTAAATACCGATAAAAAGGGGAAGTATTTTCCTTGTAACATAAAAAACACACAGAGTAAGCAAGCAGAAGTATACTCTAAGTAAAACTACGTACAATAGTAAGTGTGGAAAACTATGTGGGCAAGAATAAAAATCCAAAATAAAAGTAAAGTAAAACTGAAAAGGGAGTACAACAACTGAAAACTAAAGCCGCAACGTCGGGCCATCCACTGCAGTCCCACCAGAAGGGTGGGTTCAGATAAACTCTACAGCTCCTTGGGTCTAGCCGTCCACTTTGTGTACATCCCGCCCAGTGGTCCACCTCTAGGTACCGACTGCTCCACTAGCCTCTACCACAATCAGCGTTGTCCATTGTCTGTATCCAACACAACGTAGTGCGGGTATTGCCCATGTAGGGGTGAGTATACTCTACTCAGTAGGGACCCTGAGACCCCCGAAGGTCTCCCAGAATCCATAATGGATAATCCACAAGGAATGATAAAATCCCTAATTAACATCCGGCTCTACTTAGGTATATTCACATACATATACCTAAGTCATCAATTCTAGTTCGGCTTCAACATCTGATCCCAAGTCCGATCACATCCACAAAAGATAGAACATCACAATCCACATAGGAAAGAAAGTCAATCATATCGAAGATAATGATTGAAATTCAAGATTCATATCACATAGATATAATTCTTTGTAAGATGATAAATATGATCAAATATAGCCACTGATTCATCTAATCCATTAGACCCACATAGGATTGATGGGTACTAACCCCTGCAATTACCCGGACATGATTTGACCCACATAGGATCAGTATGCACTGCCCCACACAAGACCGCTGAGCGCTGAACCACACAGGATCGGACACCCACAGGATCGGTAGCACTGACCCACGTAGGATCGCTGAGTGCTGTAGTCGTCTTCGTCGAATCCATGGAGGGTTTCTGTACAGTTGTCATCATCGTCACCATCACATCCAGCTCTAGGGTTCCCGCACACAACAAGCTCGTTTTGAAGGGTCCACTACACGAACCGAGGGGATGATATGTTAACTGACACTAATTCCAGAGTTGATGTATCCAAATGTTCTGTATCGTCAACATGAACTCAACGTCACAGACAGCGCGTCAATCGAAGGCCCGATCTAAGAGTTATTGGCTTTATCGTACCAGGGGTCCGGTTGGTTTTTAAGTCAAAACCAACCCGACCATACTCCAACTGCATCCAATCCTCGAGTGTAGTAAGGAAAAGGGTATGTCTCACTAAGAGGAATCCAACAAAGTCGACAGCACGTCAATGGGACATCCGGAGCTCAAGTTATAAACATTCCCGCTCCGAGGGCCCGGTTGGTTTCCTGTAGGAACCAACACGGCCGAACCCGATGTTATCCGAAACCTTGAGTGTAATAAACCAAAACGACCGTCTCGATCTAATGATTGGATCGTAGCTGACGGTGCATCGATCGGGGGTCCATAGACCATGTTATGGGAATATTACCGGAAGAGGTCCGAAAATGGGGGTTTCGGGCTCAAGACCGACCTGGCCCGAGACCACTGGGTCGGCCTGAACGGTTCGACCAGAACCGGATCTGGGTCCAGCCCAATAGGGCACGGCTTGGCCCGGTAGGTGTGGCCCAGCCGGGCAGCCCGGCCTGGCCGGCTTGCCCAGGCGACTCGACCATAACGACCGAGTGGGAGGGGGGGTGCTGCCCCCCTGTTTGGAAAACCACAACCCCCATGTGGGGGTCGCTCTTCCATCCAGCGAAGGGTTATGAACCCCCGGTCTCCCCCCTGAACGGTCGCCCCGCTCCAACTGGCCAGTTGCTACTGCCACGGGACCGGCGCGGTCACGTCCCCCCTGCTCCGACGCTAGTGGCCGGAAAATCGGCCACGACTCCCTGCTCCTCCATGACCATAGGCCACGACCTTGGTCCATCTGGCGTGACGGTGCCGCGCCCCTCCGCCATGGCCCCGATCCGGCCGCGGTGCCTTTGTGGTCCTACAGTGCAGCGCGAAAGCACCGCTCATCCTTGCCGCACATTCCCACACGGTGCAACAGCACCGCACCATCTCTATTTCAAACCCCAACAAGGTCAACAACAGAATTAAGGGAGGTCAGTCGGTCGTGTTTGTGCGGTTTGGCACCCTCCCGTTATTCGATATCAAGTAGCTATGATTACGAAGAATGCTCAATTATTCACGGGAAAAAACAATAAATCCACTACCTCAAGCATTGTCGTCGAACAAGGTTGGTCGCGGAAAGGGATGTCGCGGAATTGATCATCGCAGAAGAAGAGGATCGTTGCTGTTTTTTGATCTCTAAGGAAGGCGTCTTTTGCCGTTGTCTGTCGTCGGAGGACGGTGTTCCTTGTCGGTGGCGGTGTATTCTTTGCGTTCTTCGATGAAAAACGAAGAACTTCAAGACTCGTCTTGTTCTCCTAAAAACACAACACAACAAGCCCAACCATAATAAAATTAGCCACCTCTTATTTTTTTACACAATCCTAGAGTTTGAAATTCAAAATTGAAATAACTTAAGTAATTAAACATAAGTCCTTAAACGGAGAGTTATGGGGGGTTAGGGAAAATGAAGGGGTGGGGTTCGTGTGGGCCCCACCTCCCACATAACCTCTCATGTGAAGTTGTATGGTTATGGGCCCCACCAACAACTTCCCATTAGATAATTAAACTAACTAAGATAAAATAAATTTGCACATTATTTATTTTACCTAACATTTCATTCCCTAATTTTAAACAACTCATCCCGAGCAAACACAACTCCAGTAGAGGTCTTATTAAGAAATTACTGGTGTTGTGGTTCCATCGGTGCCCTCGGAATTTGATACCGAGCACCGGTCAAAAGCTTGGAAATCCGGCTCGTTCGTTCAATGAACGTACCCAAGCTAAACATCGGATGAAAATTCCAGGCACACCGGGCCTCAGAATCAGGTTCCGTCAGAACCTACGTTCTTGTAAAATCCCAAATAAAATAAAAAAAAATCCTTTAATTTTACAGGTCTTTACATTACTCCCACCTCAGGGCTTTACGTCCCCATAAAGATACATCACAAACTAGGGGAAAAAATGTGGGTACTGCGCACACATCTTAGCCACCCGCTCCCATGTGCACTCCTGGAGGTTCCCGTGCTACCATCTGATGCACACTAGAGGAATCGACCATCCACATAGGACCCACTCCTGTCGATCCTCAATCTCCACTGGGACCTCCACAAAAGTAACCCCATCATCAACGTCCAGCTCGCAATGGTCAATGATATGCATCTGGTCCTGCACGTATCTCCTCAGCTGAGATACGTGGAAGACGTCGTGCACCCGGTGCAACTGACGTTGTAGAGCCAGGAGATAAGCCACCTCAGAAATCCGGTTGAGGACCTGGAATGGTTTGATGAAGTGCGTAGTCAACTTTCCCACTTGGCCAAATATCCATAATCCACATCGAGGTGAGACCCGTAAGAAGACATGGTCACCATCCTCGAACACTAGTGGCCTCCGCCTCCTGTCAGCATAGTATATCTGGTGGCTCTGATCTATCCTCATCCGCTCCTGGATGACCTGGACTTTCTCTGTCGTGACCTGAGCCATCTCCGGTCCCACAAGTGCTGACTCCCCAGGGTCTGTCCAGCACATCGGTGATCTACAAGGTTGGTCGTACAATGCCTCGTATGGTGCCATCACGATGGTGGAGTGGTAGCTATTGTTGTACGCGAAATCCTCCAATGGTAGGTGGTCCTCCCAGCTGTGACCTAAGTCGAGGACACATGCGCAGAGCATGTCCCCATGAGTCTGAATGGTCTTCTCCATCTGACCATATTTATGAGAGTGAATGGCGGTGCTCAGACGTAGCTGTGTCTCGAACGCCTCTTGTAACCCCTTCTAAAGCCGGGAAGTAAAGAGAGAATCTCGATCGGAGATGAAAGATGATGGAAAACCATGAAGTCATATAATCTCCTAAACATAGTGACGTACCATGCTCTCCACTTAGCCCTGCTCTCTAATGGGTAAGAAGTGAGCCGGCATGGTGAGTCGGTCGATAATCACACAAATGGAGTCGTGACCTCTGGAAGTGCGTGGAAGTCCAGTCACAAAGTCCATAGATATCCCATCCCACTTCCACTTAGGGACCTCCAAGGGTTGTACCAGGCATGCTGGTACCTCGTTCTCCGCCTTCACCTGCTGGCAGGTGACGCATCAAGAAACAAACTCTATCACAACCTTCTTCATACCCGGCCACCAGTGCTATCGTCTGAGATCCTAGTACATCTTCACCACCCCTGGATATACCTCTAGAGATTATGTGTGGAACTCCCTCAGCACCTCCTCTTGTAAAACAACTAGTACCATGGTACGTCCTCTGAAAAGGATGATGTGCTCTCCTCCCATAGAGAATTCATCAGGTGCCTATTCTGAGGATATATGTGCACACCGCATCTCACAGTCAACGTCACCACGTTGCGCCTCTCCGACCTGCTGTAGAAGTGGAGGAGTTACTATGAGTGACTGTAGAAAGGCTGCTCCATCACTATCCATGAATGATATATGTAAAGCGTCTAGCTTCTCTGTCGCCTCCCAATGTAGCTGAATTCCTATCCTCCTTCTGAGGGAATTGACTATTATGTTCCCCTTTCCATGTGTATAGACTATCTCAAAGTCATAATCCTGGAGGAACTCGAGCCATCTCCACTGTCTCAGGTTTAGATCCTTCTGTGATAAGATGTACCTGAAGCACTTTGTGGTCAGAAAAGACTGTAATGTTCTTGCCGATCAGATAGTGTCGCTGCATCTTCAGAGCAAAGACCACTACCACCAACTCCAGGTCATGGGTAGCATAGTTCTGCTCATGATGCCTCAACTAACGTGATCTATAGGTGATCATTGCCCTCTCCTGCATCAGGATACATCCATGTCTGGTCCCTGATGCATCATAGTATACTACGTACGCTACTCCCTCCTCTGGAAGCCTCAAGATAGGTGCACTGGTCAATATCTGTCTCAGCTCCTAGAAGCTCTGCTGACATCTATCTGACCACACTAAGGGTTTCCCCTTCGTCGTTAAATCCGAGAGTGGTTCTGCAACTCTGGAATGGTCTGGCACAAATCTCCGGTAATATCCAACAATCCCCATGAAACTTCGCACCTCTGTCACGCTCCTCGTGGCTCCAAAGCTAGCACTGCCTTGATATTCGCAGGATCCACTGAAACTCCTGCCTCAGAGATGATGTGTCTCAATAAGTAGACCTCACATAACCAGAACTGAAAATTCAAGAGCTTTCCATAAAGCTGGTGCTCTCATAGTATGTCCAGTACAACCCGCAAGTGGTAGGCGTGCTCCTCCCCAGTCGTCGAGTACATCAAAATGTCATCGATGAAGACCACATCAAATTGATCATGGTATGGCTGATTGATCCTGTTCAAGAAGCCCATGAACACTACTGGAGCATTGGTTATGCCGAATAGAAAAACCAAGAACTCATAGTGGCCATACTAACACCTGAAGGTCGTCTTCTACACATCCTCATCCTGAACTATGAGATGATGATAGCCTGACCAGAGGTCTATCTTCGAGAACCACCGTGCTCCGTTGAGCTGATCGAATAGGTCATCAATCCTCAGTAGCGGATACTTGTTCCTCACAGTCACCTGGTTAAGGCGACGATAGTCAACACACAGTTGCAAGCTCCTGTCCTCCTTCTTGGAAAACAGTATCGGGGATTCCTAGGGTGAAACACTGGGTCGGATGAATCCCTTGCCCTGCAAGTCCTCCAACTGTACCCGTAGATCTCGATGCTCGGAGGGAGCCATCCGATATGATGGGGTGGATATCAGGGTGGTCCTGGGGTACAGGTCAAAATAATTTTCTACCTCTCTATGAGGAGGTAGTCCTGGAACGTCGTCGGGAAAAACATCCACATACTAATCCACCACTGCATGTAATCTCGGACTCTGCACGTCAACTTCTCCAAGGATGAGGCTAGCCAACTGATGAGTGATGGGCTGCCCTCTCCACTGCGTGAGTCTATCCTGCGCTTCAAAGGCTCCCTTCTCGCCGATGAAGGTGAACCTGCTTCAGTCAGTGCATATACACTGCACCTTGTGCCTAATGCAGTCAATCTGAGCATGGACTGTAGATAACCAATCCATGCCCAAGATGACATCGTAAGGCCTCGACGCTGCTACAAGAATATCTCAGTCGAAGATCTCACCTCCTAGAGTAAGCTCACACTACTGGCACCAGTGCGTAATCGTCGAATCTGCTCCCATATGAGTCTCTAGCCGTAAGGATCGTGCCAACGGCTCTGTCAGAATCTCCGAGCTCCGAACATGGGTAGAAGAAATAAAGGAATGAATCTCTTTTTTGTCTATAAAAACTGCAACAAGGGTGGTGTAGACACAAATCGTACCTCGAATCATATCAGGAGCGCCATGGTCATCGACCTCCGCTGCCTGAAGTTGTTCCTTCCTCTGCCCGACAGCTCCCTGTGGTCGGCGTGGGCCTCCTAGTGGTGGTGGTCGTAAAGCCTCAAAGCATCACCCACCACCGGTTGCTCGGACAGCTCCTCTTCCTTGTCCGCCTACTCCATACAGAATGCCACTGTCGACCCTCTACCTCTGCCTGGGTCTGGTCTGCCTAGACCCATGTGTCATCTGTCCACTGCCTACTGCAGAAGAATCTGCTACGTGCCGCCCTGTGGTAGGTCTCGCTGCTGATGATGTCTCAGCAAGGAAGCTCTCGATGAGAGGGGCTCTCTCTAGTACCACTGCCTGTGTTGGAATGCTGAGGGAGTTCGGCGATGCCCTGATCTCATGCCTTAGTCCCCGATCGAAGGTCCGAGCCCAGAATAATGGGTCTCGTACCATGTCTGTCGAATAGCGCGAGAGGTCTGTAAATCTCACCGATTACTGGGCGATCGTCAAGCTACCCTTCCACAGCTATAGAAGCTCCCGGATACACACCACATGGAGGGTGGAAGGGACGAACTCCGAGTGGACGAGGCTCTCAAAGTCCATCCAGAGAATAGATGCTTTGTTGTGCACCTAGAGCATCAAACTCCACCATATGCATGCTTCCGTGTGAAGGAGACTCGCTGCAAGGATCACCATGAGGTCTGCTGGTGAACCTACCAAACAAAAAACCCATACAACTGCCTCCATCCAATCCTCGGCTTCCTGGGGGTCCGTCTCCCAATAGATCCTAGGCAGTCATTGACGCTGGAACTCATGTAGTGAACTAAGGCGACGTGCACACTTAGAGGCTGGGGCTAGTGGCATCGGTGGCTCAGCGGGTAGTTGTACAACCGGTGCCTCTGTAGTAATAGGGCCCTTCACCGATGCCTCATCACTCAGTGGGCTGTCGTCACGTACAAAACTCAGAACCCTAGCTGGCTGTCGTCGTGGGGCCATACTAAAAAGAGATAGGTGTTCCACGGTCAAACAGTATAACTGGTGAGCTGACACAATGTATTCACAAAGAAAACTTGAAACACACATTCAATCAATGTTTTCATGCACTATGATGGAAATCAGAAGTCAGGTCCTGGTGTATGGATACATCGGCTGACTCACCAACATTGGACTCCCTGGACTTATAACCACACTCAATACTCTTAACACTATTGTTTCACATAGAAAAAGATCAGAGTCCTGAGTTCTATGGTATAACCAAACACCTGTGATACCAATTTGTCACGACCCGTCCATGGGGCCCATGCTGTGACTACCCCAAGCCCGCCTTCCATAGGCCAGGGGATGGCGACTAGCACTAAGGCGTAAAAACAGATAAAAAGGGGAAGGCTTTTCCTTGTAAATTAAAAAACCACATAGAGTAAGCAATAATAATTAAACACTAAGTAAAACTTTGTAAAAATGTTAGTGCGGAAAAGAATTGGGGCTAGAATAAAAACCCAAACTGAAAGTAAAGTACAACTGAAAAGGGAGTACAACAATAGAAAAGTAAAGCTGCAATGTCCGGCCATCCATTGGAAGTCCCACCAGAAGGGTGGGTATAGATAACCTCCATAGCTCCTTGGGTCCAGCCGTCTGCTCTGTGTACGTCCTGCCCAGTGGTCCACCTCCAGGTACCGACTGCTCCACTCGCCTCTACCACTATCAGCGTTGTCCGTCGTCTGCATCCTACACAATGTAGTGTGGGAATAGCCCTTGCAGGGGTGAGTATACTCTACTCAGTAGGGACCCCGAGACCCCCGGAGGTCTCCCAGAATCTACAATGGATAATCAAAAAGGAAAGATACAATCACGAAGTAACATCCAAATCTACTTAGATATATTCCCATTCATATACCTAAGTCATCAATTCTAGTTCGGCTCCAACATCTGAGCCCATGTCCGATCACATCCACACAGGATAGCACATCACAAACCACATAGGAATGCTAGCCAATCATACCGAATATAATGATTGAAAGTCAATATTCAGCTCACATAGATATACTTCTTTGTAAGACAATAATGATGATAAAATATATCCCCTAATTCATCTAAGCCTTCGGACCCACACAGGATCGATAGGTACTAACCCCCGCAATGACCCACAAAGGATCGATAGGTACTAACCCCAGAAATGACCCACAAAGGATCGATATGAACTAACCCCCGCAATGACCCACATAGGATATAACCCACACAGGACCGACATGCGCCGGCCCACACAGAACTACTGAGCACTGAACCACAGAGGATCTGACCCACACATGATAGGCAGCACTGACCCACTTAGGATCGCTGAGTGATGTAGTCGTCGACGTTGAATCCATGGAGGATTTCTGTACATCCGTCATCATTGTCGCAGTCGTAGCCAACTCTAGGGTTCGCGCACACAGAAATCTCGTTTGGGATGGTCCGCTCCATGAGCCAAGGGGCCGATACATCAAATGACATGAAGTCCAGAGTTGATGTATCAAAATGTTTTGTATCTTCAATAGGAACTCAACGTCACAGACAACGCGTCAATCAGACGCCCGGTCTGAGAGTTATTGGCATTTTCGTCCAAGGGGCCCGGTTGGTTTTTAATTCAAAACCAACCCTACCATACTCCAACTTCATCTAAAACTCGATCGGAGTTATCCAAATGGATCGTCTCACGAAGAGGAATCCAACAAAGTCAACAGCACGTCAATCTAACGTCTGAAGCTCAAGTTATAAGCGTTTCCGCTCCTAGTGCCCGGTTGGTTTCGTGTACGAACCAACCCGGACGAACCCAAAGTTATCCGAAACCATTAGTGTAATATACCGAACCGGCCGTCTCGATCCAAGGATCGCATCTCAGTTGACGGTGCATCGATCGGAGGTTGGTATCCCATGTTATTGGCAAAATACCGAAAGAGTTTTGAAAATGGGGGTTTCAGGCCCGGACCGACCCGGGCTGAGACCCCCTGGGTCGGCTCGAACTGGGTCGAACCGAACCAAGTCCAGGTCCGGCCCAATAGGGCGCGTACGAACTAGGAGGCGTGGCCCGGCCCGGCCGGTGCAGATCGGCCCGGCCTGGCTAGTGTGGCCAGGCGGCTCGACCGTAATGGCCGAGCAGGTGAGGGGGTGGGGGAGATGTTCCCCTTTTTAGCAAACCGCGACCCCCATGTGGTGTGAGACCCCTACATCTAGTCGGGGTTTATGAACCCCCGGTCTCCTAGCTGAATGGTCGGCCTACTCCAGCGGCCAGAAAATCGGTCGCCGCTCCCTACTCTGCTGCGCCCATGACCCGTCCGGCGCGGCGCGAAAGTGTCGCAACCCTCCGCCACAGCCCCGCTCCGACTACGGTGCCATTGTGGGTCTCCGGTGCGGCGCGACGGCGCCGCGACCATGTTCAACATCAACGGTGTGGCATGACGGTGCCACACATCCTTGCCGCACGTTCCCGCGTGGTGCGATGGCACCACGCCATCTCCATTCCAAACCACAACAAGATCAATAACAGAATTAACAGAGGGGGGTCGGCCGTGTTTTTGCGGTTCGGCCCCCTCCCGTTATTCAATTTCAAGCGTCTAAGATTACGAAGAACGCTCACTTATTCATGAACAAAAATAATATATCCCCAACCACAAGCGTTGTCATCGAACAAGGTTTTTCGTGGAAAGGTACGTCGTGGAATTGATCGTCGCGGAAGAAGAGGATCGTTCGCTTTTTTTGATCTCTGAGGAAGGCATCTTTCACCGTCGTCTGTCGTCGGAGGTCAGCGTTCCTCTTCAGCGGTAGTGCGTTCTTCGCGTTCTTCAATGAAGAATGAAGAACTTCAAGACTGCATTTTTTCTCCCAAAAAATCAACACAACAAGCCCAACCATAATAAAATAATCCACCTCTTATTTTATTACTCAAGCCTTAGATTGAAATTCAAAATTTAAGTAACTTAAATAATTATACCTAAGTCGTTAAAAGAAGGGTTATGGGGGGTTAGGGAAAATGAAGGGGTGGGGTTTGTGTGGGCCCCACCGCCCTCATAACCTCTCATGGGAAGTTGGGTGGTTGTGGGCCCCACCAACAACATCCCATTAGAGAATTAAACTAACTAAGTTAAAATAAACTTTCACATTATTTATTTTACTTAACATTTTATTCCCTAATTTTTTACAACTCCTCCCAAGAAAACGCAACTCTAGTAAAGGTATTCTTGAGAAATTACTGGTGAAGCGGTTCTATTGGTGCCCTCGAAATTTGATTCCAAGAACCAATCCAAGAGTTAGGAAATCCCGCTCATTCGTTCACTGAACGTACCTGAGCTAAACATCAGATGAAAATTCCGGGCACACCGACCCTCAAATTCAGGTACCGTTAGAAACTGTGTTCTTGTAAAATCCAAAAGAAAATTAAGAAAAAATTTCCCTTGAATTTTACGGGTCTTTACTCTAAGGGTTATATAAAACTATGTAGATAGTATCCACATGGGTTACATATCATTGTTAGATTATCATGCACCACTATCTAAACTATTAGTTAATAACTAAAATAGATGTTCAAAATAAATTTCCATAAAGCCCTAGTGAAATGTGGAAAAAAATAAAGATAGTTTGTGATTCTCTCCCCACATGTACCCCTTGATCTCAAACCATCCTAGGACCAATATGCAAGGCATCCCAAATAACAAGGGAAAATTAGGAGAGTGAAAAGGTTCTTATAATAAATAAAGATGAATCCTACTCTAATACCATTTTTTCATGACCTAAAAAATTTAATCCTTATTTTGGATTCCTAATCTTATCATTGATTTATCCTGAAGGGATTTCGAAATCCCCACTAGTTGGCACATGATCATGGGAATCACATAACACAACATGGGAGTGATTTCACCAAACAAATAGTTAATGAAATGGATAGTTGAATCTAAATATATTTTATGTATTATTTGTCCATTAAATATAGGTCAATGATAGAGAAAAATAAATATACATTAATTCTAGTATAAATCTTGGGAAAATAGAAAAAAATATGGAAATATAAATACATCCATCGCCATTTAAACAACCTCATCAATAAAAATATAATTCCCACCTCAAAATAATATACTTCACCACTAGAAACTATATCAAACATCCAATTGTAAAAAGTGGACAAATCATAAGTGTCATATGTGAAAAATAATCTTCAATAAAAATTAGGAAAAAAATATTACTACCACCTTATGACAATTTGATTCCCCTCCCAATAAAATAGTGTTTTAGAAAATAAAAATCTTATTTTTTTATTAATTTTTTTCCAAATAAATCATGAATTTAAATAAACCATTTACATCAGGGTACAATATCCGAAAGTAAGATTATAAAAATGATATCATAATAATATCACATATTTCAAGGTACTAAAAATAGAGAAAGTTAACAATAAATTTTGTTCATATTACGAAAAAAAGAAACAAAGTAAAAGAGAATTAAAAAATAGAAACAAAATTCATGATTGAAAAGGAAAAACAGATTTCCAGGAACCCAATTTATAGATGAAAATAAGGATATAGTTACAATATATAATTATGATGAAAAATGACAAATATATACGAACTATGATTCAGTAATGGTGGGGGATGATGAACTAAGAGTTAAGTAGAAAACAATCCTAATACAGTTTGTTCAGTGTTTCATTGCAATACTTATAGAAAAACCAAGGGAAATTATTTAATTGATCGCATAAAAAATTCCCATAAATCCCACCTAGATACATAGTATTTCCATGTTCCATGCATGTACTATTTGGGATTTTTAGTAGCATTAACAAATCTCACTCATATAATAATGAAATTAATGAATACATAAACAATTCACCTATGTACAATATCAATGAATTCCATTTATATAAAATAATTTACTCATTCATATAAAATAAAAAATGGGTACTAATGATAGAAAAAAATTTCCACTTTTATTTGATTTTATGTTAAATTTAAAAAACCCTAGAAATCTCCAACCAGAACATAGATTATTTCTTATAGACATTGATATTTTGGAAAACTATTTTTATACCATATCCATCATGATTGAAAATTTTTATTAATACTTAAATATATGATCTTGGAAATAAATTAAGTACCCCATATCCCAATGTACATTTACTCATCAAAATGAGCTTAGATATATAAATGGGGGACATATATATGTTTCTATATAATTATAAACTGTTAAGTAAAATTTATATAGATCAATGATTAGAATTGACCTAAAATAACATTAGGAAACCAAAACATTTTCCATTTATTGAAAATTGGTAAAAATACCAATACATATATATATAAATTTCCAATTTAAATGATTAAATCCATTTTAAAAACAATATCAGTGCTAAATATTTCTCTGATTCCATAATAAAACATGATAAATGACTTTATATAAAAACCCAAGGGAAAAATATGAAAAATTTGGGTAATTATATAAAAAAACCATTTCACTCACAAAGAGATAAATATATAATTAAATTACATTATAATTAAATGAAAATATATTAAAAATAATTAATCAAATTGTGATTATCATTTAAAATGCTCTAATAAAGGGTATCTGATATTTAATGGAATAATAACAATCTATCTTTGAAGAATGATAAGAAATACCAACATTGTTGTGTATTTGGAATTCATGAAGATGTTAAAAACCCTAACTGTTACGGAAAAGAAAAAAAATTATCATTATAAATACATAGGGTTCAAAAAATCTCACAATATTTTTTGGAAATAGAATAGGAGGATGAATAAGGTTATTGGTTGGAAAAAGACCAACTAGTTATCATTTCAATAAGAAATGTTTTTAAAATTGGAATTTTAAGGGATTCCCATTTGGGATATGTTGAACGAGTGGGGGAGTGGGAGGGTGGAAGATTAATTAAAAGGATATGGGGAGAAGGGATAAAATATACATTATGGTATTCATATAAAACAATATTTTTTCACACAGTTGGAAAGACCGGGTGCTAACAATCCTATATAAACTAGAATGCCTTTAGAACCTCACATAAAAAGTACACATTATTATTGGAGTTTTGCATATTTAATTTTGTAATGTATATCATGTTATAGACACCCTTGCCTGAAATAAACTATTATTATACATACAATGTGTTATCAATGCACTTAATCTCAAATTTTAAAAAGGAACAAAAATTCATGAATAATACACCACAAAAGAGAGGAAGAATGTAAATATAAAATACGTAAATAGATAAACCATGCCGGTTCAGGTTTTGAAATTTATATGTTCTCAAGTTTCTTTTAAAATAATTGTGTTCCTTAATAATTCTGAAAAATTTATATTTTATACCTAATAATTTAAAATGAAAAAGATATTTTCTAAAAAAAATGTTCCAATTATATTGTGTTGTTATATAATAATTGTGATAACATCGATAATATTACATATGTTTTACTAGTGATATGGACAAATGATTCAACCTTCGTTAATTTTTTATGTCTTTTCATTTTTATTATTTATTTATTAATCTATGAAAAATATTAGTTTTAGACAGTTTATTTACATTATGATGAATTCATTAAGAAACTCATTTATTTTCAATTGGTTATGCTTTGATGAAATATCTTGGGGAAAATATAGGATTATTACTAATTATTTGAAGAGTGGAATGAAAATTATTTGTTTCTCAAATGCATTATGATAATATTGTAACATCATGAGGTAATAAGAGATGAAATATAGTGTAAACCCAGTTTAGTAAGCAACTATCTCTATTATGATATTCTTGAAGGAAAACAATTACTATAGATATGATTTAGTAGGAGTAAACCCAATCCTCTATGATATTCCTAGGAGATAATTTTTATACATTATATGATGAAATGTGAAGTAAAATGAGGAAACAATACTTTCCTTGTATGTTTTCACTAATAAACAAAATTATTTTCTATGATTATGTGTCTGCCATAAATTTATTTATTATATGAATATTTATCAGTCATGGACAATGTTATTTGATTCATATATAATAAACTAAGATAATTTATGTCATGATTCAATATTATAGTCATTGAAATGTAGGGTATTGTTTTAAAATATTTGTTCCATATTAACATCACCATATTTTAATGTTATGTTTGAACTATAATTGTTATCCCCATTATTTACCCTCAATGAGATTTTTTGAGCCTTTATTAGGTATTATTTCCACAGTTGACAAATAATGGTTGGAGGATTAATTTTTCTAAAAAGTATTGGATGTGTGAAAAACATTTTATTATAAAATTTATATCTATTATTAATATGTTTTTATCAATGATTCCAAATATAATAAACCTATATAATTTTGAAATTTGGGAAAAAATATGTTTAATGAGTGTTCATATAATACGATATAATCATTATGTTTGGATTGTATTAGTCACTATAGTAATTAATATGAAAGTATTTATTTATAATTGGATGTAGGGATTAAATTTTTTTTGAAATCCCTTGGGATAAGCCTATGAATTTGAGAAAAACCTTTTTTTTTGTAACGATCTTGGAGGGCATAGTTTTAACCAAAGGTGTCATATATTTAAAATATAGTTTCACTATTTAGACATATGAAATTGATTTTTTCTTATTTGGTGGTTTCCTAATATTACTATTATTGAACATAGTATGGTTTTTTGGCTTTTGTTAGTGGTTGGAATCCTAAAAATCCATGTTAATGCTAATTGTGATAGAAAATTAATTGATTTTCCTTCTCAGAAAAAATATAATGAGATACAGAACTAAAATAACATATTTATTTTCATTTGAAACATTATTATGATATGATTAATGATGATATTATAAATGAGAAAATGGAGGAACAATGTTTTGATAGTGTAACATGTTTAAACATCCACTATATTATACTAGGTGTAATAATCCACTTATTGTTACGAAAAGGATTAGTACAAATAAAAAGTTATTTTACATTATTCATTTCTATAGAAATGAAAATGTAATTTTTTCAATATCTTATGGATAGAGATGTGGATAAATAGAGGACTCTTATCTAGATATTAAGAAAATGGGAAGAAACTAACTTCATAGAATGGGATCAATTTATGATATTATCTTTTATTAAATATTTTTTGTTTATTCAATATTATAAAATATATAATGAATCATTTGAATTATAGTAGAATATAAAAATTATATTTGTTACTATGAGGAATATTTTAGTGGAAATATTTTATAGACTTCTGATATTTCCATTTGACCAAATAACTAAAATTAATTTATTCTCGAATGTCTTCAAATCTGGTTACAAATGGGTGTTATCCATAAGAAACATTAATATTTTTTATGTAATCATTTGATGTGATATCATAGTGGACATGGATATTGGATTTACCCATATATCACATGAATAGAAAAAATATGTATTTTGAAGGAAATTATAAAAACCATAGAGACAGGAAGATGATATTCCCTTTAGGGTTAATGAGTGGAAGGAAATATGGAGGAAATTTCATTAAGGGGGCTGGTAAATGATTTCTTTTTGACAAAAAGTTACTATACAATCAAATTTTTCTCTGATAGGAAAAAATAAAGCTAATTATATATATAAATAAGAAATTAAATCATGGTATATTCTCTATTATTTCAAATTAAATGAGTATAGTGATTATTTTAACCAGTTATAGAAACCTAATATTAAATGATGATGATTGATTCTAGTAACCTCTATTGTATAGGGAAAAAGAGAAATCCCATGCAATAACTATTATAATTGTGGAAATAGTGTGGTGAAATATACACATACCATCCATTATAGAATATTTTATGTGTTATTTACTTATAGATCTATCCAATGTTATGTATTTGTTGTCACACCATAACAATGTAGAGAAGAATATTTTGTTTGTTATCGTATTTTAAACCCAAAATAAGCATTAATAACCTCTAATATATATAATTATTAGAACATATCGATTAAAATGGGCGACATTAATATTATTAAGATATTTATTAAATATATATATATACATATTTTCACTTTAAAATAAATAATTTATTAATGTTTAGTAAACAATAAATAATTTTTTTTCAATGTAATTTCTTTCAACAAAGATATGTTTTCAAAAAAATTATTTCTTTTCATAATAAAAATATTATAATTTTATTTTGGAAGTTATTGAATTTTTTTGTTAAAATAATAATTAATTTTAAGGTTAGATTATAAAAATTTTCATTTGGATAAATTTTATAATTTTTTAGAAACATTATTTTTCCATAAATATTAAAAAAGGTAATTTTTTTAAAAACAGAATTTCAATTCAATAAAATAAAAAATTTAAAAGACCTATTTTAAATTGATTTCAATTTCAAGTAATTTAAATATTTTTAGTCATATTAAATCCAATTTATTAATTTTTAATTATATTTTTATTGTTTTTTACAATAAGATAGTTATTTGGGAATAAAAATAGGTTTTTCTAAACAGTATTTTAAAATTCCTAATGTTTCAACATTTTAATTTATTATGATCATTAATAGTGTTTTATGTTTCTAGAAATATTTATTTATTATATATATAATATTATTATTTTAATGTATTATTTTAATTATTATAAGGTATATATTTATTATAAAATTATCTTCTCTATAAAAAATACACATCTAGAAGACAAAATTTTCTGTTATTTCTGTGGGTTTAATTTTAAATTAAAACATACCTACTGTGTTATTTATTTTATGTAAAATTGATTAAATATTTTCAATAAAAATTAATTATATTTCCTTATAATTAAACTTATTTTTTCATAATTAATTCTGAAAATGATAAAAATATATTAATGTAGTGAATATTAATATTGTATTCCAATGGGTTAAACTAAAATATAAGTTTCTAAATGACGTAAATATCTATATGAAAAAAATCAATAATTAAGCATTGTAATTCCCAAATATAAATAATTCTACATTTTGCGACCTTTGGGAATATATAATTTTTTTACCCCTTTCTCTTATAAAAAACTAGTGTTCCCCTCACCTCACATATTGAAAGAGACCACCAATCCTCTCCTCTTTACACCGTAAAAACCTATTGGTTTGGAATATAACTACCTAAATAATTTAGCAACATCTATAACCAATTCATATAATCTTTCTCTATCTATGAATATATTATAAGAATAATTAATTAATAATTCTAATGTGATTGTCCAAGAAAAGGAAAAATTTCTAAATATGATTTTTGCTTTTATTTCTTCTTCCACATCAGTAATATATTATTAAAATATGCTCATATTATTACATATGTATCTCTTATAAATGTATATGTTATTATAATAATTTTATTACATAAATATAAATCATCTTCCATTAATTGGGAAAAAACATCATAATTTTTTTACAGCTGACTACCATCTCACGCAACGATGTTATTCATTTTCCATCATCGCCGATCAAAAAAAGATGTAATGATGGATTTAAATTATATATTTGATATTATAAAAATAGTTTTATTTATCTGTATATTATTTTATATATACATTTTTAATTACAATTTCAAGGAGGGTATAGTAATGACGCTAATGTGTATGGGAGACCACCGGCTCACGATGAAATTTATTTATTTTTCACTATTGCTTGAAATGGAAGGTAATAATGATAATGACAATTAATACGTGTTATATAAATGAAGAAATAATGGTATTAAATATTTTTTTTAATATTTAAGTATAACAGACCATTTTAATTCTTAGAATGAAAAATGGCTATGTCATTCATGTAAATGTAGAATACCTTCATTATAAAGTGATGAAAATTGTTTTTCATAAAATCCTAAAAATAATGATTTATATATGTTTTTATGGAAATATTTTTTTATATTATAAATTATTAAGATTATTCAATTTTATAATAATAAATAACTTATTTCTATAGGGATCCCTAAAAATTGGAATGTTACTTATGTGTCCAAATAACCTACCTTCTCCATAACCAAAACAGAGTTCATTTTTCATTACCAGTTTTCATGATTGTTAAAAAAATCATTATGAGTAAAAAAGATTATTATTTCATGATCATTAATATGGATTTTTTAATAATGACTGTTTTTGCCAAGTTTAACCCACCAATTCCTCTTTTAAACAATTAACTTATCATCCTCAGAATACCTGATGTAGACTTAACAATATAAAAATTTAAATTTATAATTATAAATTAGTAATGTATTATATTTATTAATAATGTAGAAAACCAAGATAATTTTATTATGAAATTATAATATTTATTTAAACATATTATAAATGGTGTTAATGGACATAAAAGCAATGTCGAGACTCAAGGTAATGAATTTATATTTTCCTTTTTACTTTTGTGAGACACTAACCATATTCAAAACTTGTTTATTTTATGTTGTGTATATACATACCAAGAATTTATTTTCTGATGTTTATCTAGAATTTTTTTTATTTATAAATATATTATATTATCTCTCAATTCATGGAATTTATGGTTCAAATGTTAATAATATGGCAAGGTTTTTTTCTATCAATTTGCCTTTATTGGGACAGACATTGTTTTATAAACCTGTATTCTTTTACGAGGAACATGTATATTTCCTTTATAATTTTATATTACTAACTTTCATATTTTTATTATATTTTGTGTTTCATTTAATGATATTATTGCATGTGTTTTACTATTCAAATATTTTCAAACTTGTAAAGTATTTTTGTTTCTATTTTCCTTTGAAAAAACACATATTATGTCATGAAAATATATTATTTTATCAGGTGTATATAGTGATAATATGATATGTAATATCATGAATTTATTTATCCTATTTTTTTATGTTTCATTTAATAATATTAATTCATTTAGAACACAAATAATTGTCATAAAATTGTTACAAATTATTTTTACAATCAAATCATTAATCAATAATGTTTATGTTTATGATTATGATAACAAAAACATATGATAAATATATAAATAAAATAAAAAAATTTATAATTTTTTGGATATATCATGAGAAAAAAAATTTACTTAAATTTCATCTCTTAATATACTCAATAGTTCAAAATAATTGTTTATGAAACATAATCTTCATTTTTGTCTACGGTTGGAGAAACTTTTTCACCCAAAATCAAATTTTATAAAAAAAATTAATATTGATTTCATCATTATGAAAATTAATTTTTAAATATATTTTTACCCTTGGAAGAAATGAAAAAATGTCTGGTTTATTCATTTCATTTTTAAAAAATTTATGTTTCTATTTTACTAAAAATGTAAATGGAATAATCGATTTCAAATGAATGAACTTTATAATATTTTCCCACTTTAATGACCATTATTTTATTTTAAGCTGTATAAATATGTTTTCAATGTTATTTTCATTGAAATTGAACTTATAAAATTCGGGTTTTAAAAATTGTTTTTCATAATATAAAGTATATTTTATTTAAGAGAATATTGAAAAAAAATTTAAATCTTATTGATATATATATTTTTTTATTTTTCATGAATGTATTTTAAAAATTTTTTATGAATTAATGTTTATTTGCTCAAAAATTTAAATTATATTTTCTTCGATCGTTTTTTTTAATTATTTAAAAATATAATTTTATATTTTCCAAATCATATTTATATGATTGTTTGGGATTTTTTTTGAAATTTAAATTTTTAAAAATGTTATTTTTAATTAATAAAAAGTTATATTCCTCAAATTCGATTTAATTATGTATTAATAAAATTCCCATTCAAAAATATCATAAAACATTGTAGTTATGTATTATCAAATGGGTATATTTTGTAATCATAAAATCATCATTCCATCTTCATATATATTGAGTCTATCTCCAATTGATTGTTAGATAACCCATTTCATTAATATAGGTTAATCATTTTTCAATGATATTTCCCTGATAATAGTTTATATTTGTATTAGTTAACAATGTTCTAAAAAGAGTAATGGAGGTTTAATTATTTTTATATAAAAATGAAAGCTCTATATAAGTCATTCATGTTGTTGTTCATGGAAATTTAATTCAGTGGGAGCACCCAAATTGTTTAATGTGAGACCAATATAGATTATATTAATGGTATACCCAACCAGTGCCTTAATTTTTTGGGTAATTACTAAGTTCTATGCATAATTATATTGGATATATAATTTATTATTATTATAATTTTGATGTTTGTATAATTTTTTAATGATTATAATGATCCAAGTTGCTAACATGTTTTATCTAGTCATCCTTTAATTTATAATGTTTCCACTCATAAATATTTATTTAACAAGTATCATGCTTTTATATTCTTACGAATCATAACTTTTTAAATATGTATCTCATGTTTAATGAATAATGATTCATTTATTTATGGGATTGAGTTATTTCATGATTCACTCATTCACTCCGATAATTTCTGCATTCCTTTATGAGCATCATCAGCATATTAATTACATTCAATTATTAATTTATATAATTAATATTTATAATCATTTTAGCTCACCATTATTATGTTTCAATTTCAAATGTTTATCAATAATGACATTGAATGAATTTTTTTTAATATTTGATATTGAATATGGTGATGACATAATGAAAGATAATTTTTTTAAGTGGGAAAATATTCATTTTATGACATATGAATTATTTATGCTTTAGTATTTCCTTCTCCTATAAAAATATAATCTTTTGTGGATTTTGATAATGTATGTCATCCAATATAGCCTTTTGATATTACACATTTTGGATAGAGAAAATTGGGTTAGTACTATAGTTTAATATTTTGATGACTACTCATAAGAGATAAAATACCATAGTAAAAAGGCATTAGTGAAAAAAATACCATTGAAAATATTCATTACCAAGGGGAGTCTATCACTGAAGAGCTATTACATAAAATGGTGTTTTTGGTACATTTTCTTATGAAATTCCATTGTAAATGATTATATTTTGTTGATAGTACATTTATCCCTCCCAAATTATTCAATTAAGATTGTAAAATAATAATATGAGATAGGTCAGTCACAAATACCCAATTTCAATGGATAGAAATATCCATCCCAATTACTATAATTCCCTAAATTAAATTTTAAAAAATAAAATAAAACAGAATACATTTTTAATAAAATAAATATAAATAAATTCCCTAAATAATGAAAACGTGGAATTAAAATATTATTTCCCACATTATATATTTATCACCACAAAATATCAAATAAAAAATAGTATGAAATGGTATTAGGTGGAGTCTGATCTTTAGAAGGAGCATTGGGTGAATCTGCAAACAAGTACCATGGGGAAATTGTCATGTATACTCCAATATGTACTAATTTATCTGATGTTACTGCTCACCCACCTCATCCCTCTCTCCCAGCATATGCTATATTATCTCACCCTATATTCAACCTCTCATTATAATGTTTTTTTGATGATGATAAATCTACAAAACGTCCATTTAATCGGACTGATGAGATCGTATAATTACCAAAATAACTAATTTGGTGTTAGTCGTGAATGAATACCAATCACTCAAACATTCTTTCCACTATAAAAAGATTCATATATCGAACCCCCACATATAAACCAGACACATAATTGGAATTTTATTTTCTCTCACCTCAAACCTCGCATGAATGAGAATTCCTAACATCATATATTTTTTAAAAATATAAGTATAAATTATATAAATAATTATATTAATATTAGTGATTTTTTTAAGATTACCAAAAATAATATCACTTTTTTGTTCTCCAATATGTTTTCTTATATGTGGTCTATTGTACATATTTTTATAAATATAAAACTCTATAGTAGTGTGGTATGTAGTGCCCTAAAAATATAAATAACATTTTACATTCATAGAATAATTACATTATTAAATAATATTAATTACTATATGATGATGATGTATATAGATTGTACAAATTATAGACATATGTATGATCCCTACCCCTTAATCTGAGCTCCTGATGATTAAAAAATCCTATAATTCGATTCGAGATAGTATGAGGAAAAATCATCTCATACAAGTCTAGAGATACAGTTAGGTCAAACAAGATCACAACAATAGTCTAAAAGATTATTGAAGCTATATCCATATACCACTTTATGAGGTTGTGTAAAAATTTATTAAAACATTCATGTATACAAATATTTACATCCTCTCGTATAGGATATCTCATGATATCAGTAATCATAGACAATGAATTTTGAAATACAATGAAGAACGATATATATATATATACTGAAATAAATTATAACAAATTTAAATTATCTAATAACATATCGTCTAGTGGTAAAACTTTTATTGATATAAATAGAAGGGAACTCGATCCAATGAGACCCCCAGTTTTGAAAAATAAATTCATATAACCTATAGAGCCTACATAACATCAAATTGCTAAGAAAAATACAATTAAAAAAAATATTCATAGTATTATCTTAAAAATTAATATAAAAACATAATATAAATAGATATCAAAAAACAACAAATAAAAACACTATAAAAGAGGATTTAAATAATGATATGGGAGTCTCTCTATAATATTTTTTGAATTCATTAATCGAGCAAGACCATGCCCCTCATATTATATATAAAATTCGGTAGATCTAATGAATTAGGGTCATCTATAATAAGTACACAATTAATTATATAATGACTAGATCATTAAGAGAATCTCCTAACATCTGAAACAAATAATATTACCCGAAAGAAATTTTGATTACATATATGAATTATAAAATATAATAAATAATAGAATATAATAATTTATTCTGTAAATAATTTTTTTTTACATATCAACTAAAAGAAACTAATAATTCCAATAATATAATAATTATGGTTAAGTAAATACTAGAACAAAAAAATTTATCCCAAATTTTCATGTTAATAAGAATATAATATATGAAAAACTAATAAATACATTACATTATATAATATTCCTTCCCCGATATGATTTTTAATTAATATATCAAATATAAAAACATATACTTGCTAGCATAAGTGAAGGAAATGAAATTGATCATCCAGTCAGTCCATCCAAATGAACAATTTTACCAGTATATAGTTTTTACTATTAATATAAATAAAAAATATATTCAAAAATATAATATATTATTCATCGCCTTCTTTAACATATTCATCGAGGTCATTTTCGTTAACCTCATCACTAGCATCGTCAACATCCATATTAATTTTTGTCTCATCATCCATTATTAAATCACCAACATTATCAATATCATAATTCATCAACTGGTGAGAATTGTATGTGATAATTAGATATTATTGGTAAGACATATATTTCTAGTTGATCATTAAATATTTTCAATATGTTTCAATTCCATGAAACCATTATCAATTTAAAAAAATGTATTGGCTTGATATTTCATTTTACTACCCACCACCATGATTCAAATATCATGAAACATAACTAGAATTATCATAATAATATTGTTGTGATTCAACTTCCAATGTAACTGGGTCTTAAAAAATGACATATTTATTATAAAAAATGTCATACTATGGATGAACTCCCAACCCTTTATTAGTTTTAACACAACAACACTTCAAAATAATTACATAACTTCATACTAGATACTATAAATCAATTATTTAATCCATAATTCCATAATATTCCACATTATTTGCTACTAAGTCCATAAAAAAGTCAAATATTAATTGATTTAATTGATTCCCTATATATTAATATATGGAATCAAAATGCATTAACCACATACCATTTATATAATTTTACTAATTTCAAATGACAGTTCCTCAGAACACATAGTGGTCTATCGATTTTTTTTCATGTTTTATTGCTAGAAAATGATATTTTTATAAAAAATATGTATCCGTAAAAATCTTATTTACTCTTCCAATCAATAAAACATTATGATACAATATTTCAAACCAATTTACATGATTCTTTTGATGACATTATTCAATATCAAGAATATATAATATTTCAAAATGGATATTTATATGGTCATAATATATTTCTCTAATATTATAATTTAAATAATGTTATCAATTATAATAATTTATAATAATAATAATAATTGTTATAAACTACACAAAAAATTTCATTTTTAACAGTTCTGTAGAATATACATATGAGCTCTGTGTAGTTCATTATCTAAATCATTTATAATAACACCCAAAAAATAATGTGATGATTAAAAAATAGAAACTTATAGTATGTCTCGTCATCTAAATTTTTCTCATTTCAACCTATTTAGTTATTTTTTTGAGGATATTAAAATTGAAGTACAAGAGAATAAATTGGAAATTTCCACATTTAATTTTTCTTAAGAATTTGAACATCCAACAGATGATTTATTACATAATTTATTAATTTATTTTTTCGAAAAAAATTTAAATGTGTATACACATATATATTTTACTAGAAATAAATATTTTACTTCATATTAATATGGAATATAAAATGATCCATTGGGTATGATATGTTTGGAAGAAAAATTTTCTCTATTTTTAATAAAACAAAAACAACATATTTTTATATCACAATCAATTAATAATAATTATGTCGTTTCTATAAAAATATATAAGAATACATATGATAATCCAGTTAGAAAATTTTATGTTAAAGAATTAAATATCCTTTTAAACCAAATAAGTTGTAATATTTCCATTGTTACATTGAAGTCTATAATTTTTTACATAGTATTATCCTCAATTCTAATAATGTGAGAAAAATTATAAACATAAAAATCTGCCTAAAAATCTGTCAACATTAAATTTTAAAAAAATGAAATAATAATAAATGAATTTTTTTAGAATGTAGATAATATACTTTTGTATTCATTTAAAATTATGAAAATTCAATATAAAAAAATTCTTGTTTGGGATTTCTATAATTTCTTGAGAGATCTAATAGTGAAATTACATTATATATGGTCATTCTAAATGTGTATGACAATGTATAAAATAATCTTTGAAAATAATTATTCTCATTATGAATTATATATGACAAGTAAAAACCTAGTAATTCATAAAAATATGTAAGATCCCAAAAAATACCCCACATTATCAGATTAAAATCTCTCTAAAACCCATTCATTTCTTCTTCATTAATAGTTGGACTAAAAGTAACATGTTTTAGTTCATGTATAATATTTTTTAACTCATTACCAAAGATGTGCAATTAAAACTATTTCAAATCTATTTCTTTTAAATTATTTTTTTTCCTTCGAATAGTGTCATCTACCGAAATAAAATACATTTTTAGTCAAAATAATTGTTCTTTTAATAATTTTCCTAAGTAAACACTTTTTTTTGCCATATAGTAAAAAATAATTTTAGACTATATGTTTACTATCTAGATCAAGTAACATTGTCTAGTAAGTGACACATCATCATAATTAAAAAGAATTAGTGTATAATTCTGAAATAAAACTATATAAACTATTGATACACCATTGTTCCATAATGAAAATAAGTCATTAATGAATGGATTCATATAAATTTTGATAATCACTTCATGTTTCCAAGAATTTATAGATCCAAATACATATTTATTTTTCGAAGATATAAATAAAATTATAAATATTTTATAGCATAAAAATATAAAAACAATATTGTTTACAATTATAAGAACCAAATAAAAAACAATTAGTAAGAAACCCAAAAAAATATTTCATTCTAAATAAAAAAAAAGATTTTATCTAGTCAAATTATTTCAATGAATATCTATAACTTGAATTATTTACCCGTTTATAGATGGAAATATTTGATTATTGTTATGTCATTAATGAAGTTGTGTTGCACGAAATTAATAACCATTATAAGGGATGCAAATTTTAAAATACGTCAATCATTTCATAGGAAATCAAAATTTAATTATTATGTCTCGTTAAACCATGACTCCAATATGGTTGTAAAATTAACTAATGATTCAGAAACACAATAATATAATATATATTCATTGGAACATGTATGGAGATTCCAATAAATATGAATCAAATTATGCACAAACATCTTCATTTCCTAAAAACACAAAGATAATTTTATTTCATGAAGGAAATTTTATTTAACAAAATATAATATTTTATTGAAGTACGTATTTGACATCCAAAAAATTTGATTTAATGGAAATAATTTTTTGTATCAAATTAATGGTTTCTCATATGATATCTCAGGCATATGGAATCCTCAGAAGCTTTTAATGAAACTTTAATTGATAATGAACATATTTATAAATTTGAATAACATTCTGTATTTTTATTTCATAAATATATAAGATTATAGTCTAATTAAATATGTTGTTAAATGATGAAATTGTAAAAAAAATATTTATTATTTATTTAATTTTTTACATCATGTTGATACCAAAAAATATAATAATTTAGAATACCCATATGTATTAGATGATGTACAACATTTTCAAAAAATTTAGATCTCTAAATATAACTTTTCACACAAATATATTTATGTGATCCTTCATAAAAAATTATGAATTTGGAAATGAAAATTATTTTAATTTTTGAACATCCTAAATATTAACAAGATATGTACAGGATCATTAAAGAGTTTTTAAATTATTTATCAAATCATGATCGCATAATAGAAAATAATATTTAATTTTTGTGCCCATATATATATATATATAATAATAGAAATATGAAATATTATTACTCATTGTGACAAATTATAAATTATTATTATATTGTAACACCTTGGAATATTTTGTGACATATTTTCTATATGAGTCGTAGAGTTATCACAAGATTATAAGGCTCATAAATGTTAGGGAAAAATATAATGAATTATTAGATATATTATATCCCGTCAGATATATCTTAAAAAAATAATATAATATATCCATAATTGTGTCTCATAAGGGAAATATAAGACCTAATGCAGTTGTGGGATGTGGGTTTTACTATAGGCCGAGTATAAATTTTGTGTGTGCTAGTTGTTTGGTAACAACTACCAAAGATTAATTCATTTAACAGGTTCATTAAATTTTTTGTGAAAAAATGAATTCACTTCCATATGATTATTTTTATTAAAATTTGATACTATAATTTAGTTTGGGATATTGATTTTACCCCACATGCGACATATCATGTATGTATATTTGGTTTTTGGTAACAACACAACCATGTGAAATTCAATTAATATTTTTATTATATTTTTAACAACAAAATTTATTTTCTCTCAAATAGTGTATTGTCTATGAAATCTGAGACAACTATTAGGTCTAGGATATCGGGTTTACCAAGAATGTGGTATTAATTTTCTTCACATAAAGTGTTTAGTAACATTACACGAATGGGAAATTCATTTAATATCATTATTATAATTCTATATGAAAATATAATGTATATATCCAATGGTGTATATTATGAGAAATATGTGGCCACCTTTAAGTCCTTGATGCACTGTTTACCCTATTTAGGATACACTATTTATATGTGTTTGGTTTGTAGTAATAATAAATGTGAGTGCAATTCCTTTAATAAATGTATTATAATTATTTAAACCAAATTCAAATTTCACATAATCTATGAATCATAAGAGAAATATGAGACCAATGTTAGGATTGGGATGTAGGTTTTAACCTAAGAATGAAAAAGTTTATATTCTTATTAGATATTTGTAAACATCACATATGAGGGTAACCATTTAATATTTTATTTAAATTATATAAATATTGTATTTTAAATTATCATTATATATTTTCTTTTACCATTTGTTACTAATATTGTGAAATTATATCGTAATAAATAAAATACTTAATTAACAATATTATTTTAAAAATTATTTCTAGATTTTTACTAATAATTAAAAAAAATTATATTTTATTGGTATTTTTGATTTTTTATATTTTATTTGTTCAATCATTTTCTTTAAATTTTTTTTGAAATATTTTTTTTAAAACACTAATTTCCTATTTGTTTTATATAGTATATTTATATTATTTGATTTTTTAATAACATATATATACATCAAATATATAAATAAATACATACTTATAAAAACATATATATATATATATATATATATTTATATATTTAAAAATCAAACATGTTCTGTTTAAAATGATAACATATTTATATTAACATATATATATATATTGTTACTAAACTATATTCACATATTTAAAAAAAAATCATCTGATTATTATAATCTAGTACGTTTTAGCCTCACTCGACAATCCATGAATTATAATAGTTTATAAAAAAATTATACAACATTAAGAATTCTATAAAATAGACCAATTAAAAATATTTATATAATAGTTTTTAGTGTTAGGTATCCCAAAATGTTTTACCTAATAATAATTTTTCTAATAATAAAAAATTAATAAATTTTTATTAACCCTATATATCAAATAAAAAACTATTAATATTAAAGGTTAAAAAATATTCAAAATACCACATATCTATTGAAATCAAATCATGCAGACTTAGTTGAATCCAAAATATGGAGTAATACTATTGGAGTGACCCTAAATACCTAAAAAAATTATAAAATATGGATAAATTTTATGAAATAGAGTTTTAAAAAACAAATTATTTATAATATTTAAGGAAAATATTAATAAGGACAAAACTGGATAGAAGAGGAGTCCATACCAGGAGTATTAGAGATGAATATTTCTTAGTAATCTCTTTATAGAAGATGTTTTTAATATTGAAGGGTGGTTAAGCCAATTGAATGATTTATTCAATATAGAGGATTTTAAGAACTGGATATTTGATAATGAAGGGTTCACTTGTTTTTTGTTATTAATAATTTTTATGTGTAATTAATGATGAAATTTATTTAATATCTAAAGATAATTTCACTATTTTATTTTGTAATGAGTTATAAAATTCCTCTCAAGAGGTTTCTCTGAGATGGATATCGATGATGGATAGAATAATATTTCACTATTTTCGATTCTCCATTAATATTACTTAAGGATAAAGCACATCTAGTAGAAAAATATTTGTAACGAGCCCTATTTTCCCTTACCAATTAATGGAATTTGAAATGGAAAATTAATTCTATGGAAGACACCTCTTTTATAAACATTATTTGAGATAGAAACCTAGGAATCACAATTAACCAATTGAAAACACTCTTTTTTATGGTATTCAAGAAACATCATGGGATTCAATGTCAGAAACATTTAATTGTTGACTTTAGCACATCATATGAGAGTGTGGGTTAAGGGATGATATAGTTGGTATCTGGGGAAAGTTTATGATTAATTTTTCGATTAGAATGATTTCATGTGAGGTTATATTATTATTTATGGATACGATCATAGATCTATAATAATAAAAATGATCAATTTTTAAAATTTATAGTGACTTCTTTATGATTTTAAGTGATGAGATAATAAAGAGATTATGCCATTTTAAGAGTCATGTTATTATATAAATTTATTTTTAAAGCTACTTTTAAACATGAATAATGAATTACAATATTGTGGAAATATGATTTAAGTTATTGATAACCATTTGGGTTTTAATTATTATTAGAATCTAAGAACACATGTTTTTTATTATAGATAACCTGAAGACTGTTATGTGATTTAATAAGTATGTGATTAATATTACATTAATAAATTCATTATTTAATTGGTCTTGAAATAAAAAAACTCTGAGATAAAATACAAGGTTAAAACAAACGTAAAAATTGACGTTATTTTGAGATGATATAGTTCGATGCTTCGGTATTATTTTATAATTTTTGAGATTGTTGTATTATTTCATCATATGAAGTATTAATCATTTCACGAATAATAGTTACATGTGAATCTCATTTTTAATTATGTTCATTTATAGATATTGGTGGAAAATGTTTCAATCCCTTTTACGGTTATATGATACTTTGAAAATTGTTTTCATGAATTTAGGATTGAAACAATCTACTTGATTACTCATAGTTTGGATAAAATGATGTATCATATATAATTATAAATATCATGAACATGTAGATGATAGAGGTTGTCAGATCCCTCTACCAGCAGTCTCAAAACTCATCAGATATAAGGCTGCTCCACTATGAGCAACTGAAGGTGACACTCCCACGGAGTTTTGAGCTAGTGTTGTGCCTGTATATTTTGAGAAAATGATGTGATTGTGGTTGAATTTGAAAAAAAAAATAATGATAAATATATAGTGTTCAGAAAATTATATACCCTTATTCTATTAGTATATATTGAAAATTATATACCCAACTATAGGAAATAGGTCTTGAAAAAAAATCTTATTACCATCATTTCTAAAGATAGTAATAACTATTTCCACTCCCTTTGTGGTTGATAAAAATGCACTTGATTATTAAATATCATGGGATTGATGATCAATATCAACACATATAATAATTTGGGAAATAATATTTTTTATGTAAAAATAATATAATTCAACTTATGTTCTTCTATTTGGAATCTGAGTATGTTTTATTCAAGATGACCTTCATGCGTCCTTTTATCTCTTATCAATATGTCTTTTTATTAACCCTTTTACAATGTGGGTTTTAAAGAATTATTTTCAAATTTTAAAAAGTTTATTACTAATATTATTTAAGTACAATATATATGAAATGTTATAAATTTGTTATTATGTAACACCTTAATACATTAGAAATGAAAACATTGTTTCATAGAGAATTTGACAAGGTGCACCAAGTTTAAACAACCTACAATAAATATAAAAAATATTACCATGTCTTTAATTCGGAAGGTATGAACAAAATAAAATAATTTTTGAATTATATATATTTTTTAATAATTTTATATTATTGATAATTTTTTGGTAAAAAATTATTCATATTTTAGTAATCTAAATTTATTCTTCAAAAATATATTATTTTTGCCAAATTTTTTTCCATTTCATTGAAAATATATTATAATGTGTTAATTGAAAATTTATATATTTCAAATGAAAAAATGATATTAATTTTGTAAATCTGATTCTATAATTTTACAATGTGTAAAAATTTAGATTTTTTAGATAATTTTAATTTTTCATTGAATAGTGAAAAATATATATTTTCTCGAGAATGCCATTTCAATTAAATAAAATATAAAATGTAAAAGTATAATTTTATTTTGAAAATAAATTACATTTTTATAAGTATAATTTATTTATATTTAACCCAATTAATTCACTTTGAATAAAATGCACATTGGGTTTTAGTATAAGATCATTTATGGGTTTAAAACAAGTTTTTCTAAAACTATTTTAAAATGAATAGTGTTCCTCATCATTTAGTAATAAGGATAAAAATTTATAATGAATATTTCAAATGATATTTCTATATTATACATAGTTAAATATTAAATTAAATAAATAAATTTATTATGCTCTATCTTATAGTTAATATAAAATCATATTTTCCTAGAAAAATACACTTCTTGAAAACAAATGTTTTCATTACGATTGTGGGTTTAATTTTAAATTAGAAATATCATATTAATTGGATAAAAATTTTAAACATAGATTCCATATTTTTAATTAGATATTTTTATATTATCTAATAAGGTAATAAAAATTCCTCCATAATGACTTGGGAAAATAGTAAAAATAAATTATCATTATTAAGGCGATAACATGTTTATCCAGTTTCAATTGTTTCTAAATAATGTGAGTTTTGTGTTTTGTGAGCACAAAAATGACTTGTCTTCATATATATCCATTATTGAGGATTTAACCTTGTGGGTTTTTTATTTCATTCCCTAGGAAGTTCAAGGCCATAATGTTGGGAATCTGAATAAGGTGTTTAATGATAACTAATTATTTATGATAAATAAGGATAATTTCCATGAATCATATTTCTGGAAATACATAACATAAATTGAAATCCGGAATTTACAATTTTATACAACATTGGGAGATATTTTATATAGTTTATAGTTATATTTCATGGACCAGGGGTTACTAGAAATTAATGTTAGAAAAATTATACCTTATATTATTAAAGTTTAATATTGTATGGAATTGAACAAAAATACGGTGTAGTCTATTTAAAAATGTATATCTAAAACAAATCTTAAATGGAAGGAATAATATTATGAATAAAATATACATAAAATGAGACCTTTTTTCTATATTCATAAATCATGGATGATTGTGACATGTGGATTTCACCTATATTATGGGGACTAGTGTAATGATTTGGGAAAAGGGGTCACAATTTTCATGACAATGATTAAAATTCATGAAAAAAATAACATCATGGATAATAAATTACATTGAATAGTTATTTTTCAAATGGGAAAATTGTTAACAAAGAAGCATAGATCATGGATGATGAGTTGGGGAATGTATGTCATGAATAACTAATAAGCATATTAGAATGACGGGTACCATTTTAATAGTACATCGATATACAAATATTAGATGAACTTTTTCCAAGGGATGGAGACCTGAATTTGGTTGTGATACTGGAAATGGGGACCGTATTATATATCCAAAATAGTGAAAGTATACGTAACCAAATAGAGGTATCCCAAAAAGTTGATTACAATCATTATAGATATCCTTATGATGTTTATATGGATTCATGTTCTTGGTAAACGAATATGATTCACAAGGATATGAAATTAAATGAAATTTTATATACCCACAATGATTTAATCGTTGTTTATTGAACACATTATCATAGTGAAGTGATATAATACATCATTTCAAGAACTATTTCTTGATTTGGGTAGTTTGTTAAGCATGAATCAACATCTCTTAGGGCCCTTTGATGGGTCACACTTTTATTGTTCCTTATTCAAATTCAACTAGTTGATTTTTATAAGACTTTATTAGTTAAATAATGTAAAATAAATACATGAATATTAAATTTAACTATCATTACATGTGATCAATATGAAATGATATATTTTTCTCTCAACCATAGATTTATATGTTGTAATATTTCGCATATATGGTTATACATTGAATTCAAACAAATATTTCAAATTCTGAGATTAAGTTCTTTTGACTATTACCAATAAATAGTGGAAATTAACCAATTATATCCCTGCTGGAACAAGAATTATTAAATATATTCATTGTCATAATAGACTATCTCAAAGAAGTGTTGACATAGATCTTGTTTACGAATATTGTATGACATAAAATTTAATAATGACCGAACATACACATCAATGGAGAAGAAAACCCCAAATAAATAGAGATCATAATTTTATTAAAATTATCTCATGGTCACTAAACATATTTTATTATCATAATTCTTGGACTAAAAAATTGTGTGGGTATTGTCACATAAAAACATAGTTGTCGTTCCACAACCATAAATTCCCCATATTCTTTTTTAGAAATGGATAATGATTCAATAAAATAGAGATCATGGTACCAATATCAGTAGTCATGATAGGGAATGATATTAAAGTGTTTTCAATTTAATATTTTAGAATTATGATTTCCACTGTGATGATTTCACACTATTCAATTATTATAGGAACACATTATTGGGGTGAAAAAACTAGTCATTTTCTTTCGATATTGGGGTTTCCTTGAAGGATCAACATTAGAGCAAGTATTTTTAGCTAGATAAATGTTTTAAATGATGTTTTTATTCCCATTAGCAATATATGATAATTATTTTCATAAATACAAGACATGTAAGATATGAAATGTGAATCATTGATGGATATTTTTAAAAATAATGACATAGTAAACCCAATGCATAGTTAAACAATGATAAGCTAATACAGTCATTTAGGAAGGACTGGGTATGGATGATATTCACTCACCAAACCGTTGTTATATAATTAAGTAGTTTATACATATCATGGAATAAAAAACATTCGACCACAAATAGTTCTTAATATATGGTAAACCTATAGTTATTTAGTATAGTCTATACATTGTTTCATTTAATACCATGTACCGAGGAATGATATTTATTTGTGTTTAATGTCATAGGATATGTAATTTGAGCTAATTTAATATAATTTCATTTCACGAGGACTAACATTCCTTTTGGGTTATCATAATCAGAAGATAAATTTCATATGATATGGAATTATATATCATATAATTTGAAATTAAGTGATAAGACACCTGCTTTAACATTCAATGATATAGAAATTTCAAAAAATTATATGATAATTGATGAAAAATTCAGGCATAACAATTCATATTGAATGTATTAGAACCAAGACACATATTTTTGGTTAATATAAATATCTATCATAGATCTAGATTATGTATGGGGAAATTGGAATCTTATATACTATTGTTTTTTTCATGTAAAATAGAGAAAATACTTACTATGAATTATTTTAGCAGATTAAGAAAGACACATATTATAATAATACTATAAAAGAGAGATAAAATTACTATGTTATAATGTAGTGAAAGTGGAATATTTCCGTAATTAATGTTTAGAGAATCCCCCAATTATGAGATAATTTATAAGAATGTACTTATCCAGTAAATAAATTGGACGGTAAAAAAAATAATCTCTATGTGATTAAGATCATGTATGATTGTCCCAAATTTCAGGTGGTTTAATATTATTCTTTGAGAAATTAGGTTCGATAAAAATATTTATCATGGGATTTGGAATCTAGTATCTTATAAATTATAATAATATCACTATAAATAAGGTGTTGTGTAATATATCATCAAAAATAGGAACTCACAGATCATAGTTTTACATAATGTGAAATATATCTACATATTAGTTTTATAGGTTTATATAATTTGGATAACATTAATGAAATAGGTCGAATATTTTATGTTGATATGAAAATATATAAAAAAAATTGTATACTAAAACACTTTTTCTCTTTATCCAATATAAATTTAAAGATAATTATTTTAGTTATATGTAGAGAATAAAAACCTAGATTCCAATTTTGAGGATCGTGAATATTTCAAATAGAATCTCTAGTAGTCTTATGTTAGAAAATAAATACGTCATCATGTAACCAGTTAGAATAGAAATAAATCCACAAATATTTCATTACTGATTTGGATGGAGAAAATTGAAATTATTGTTTGAGGTTCATTACTTGTTAATAAATATTTTTTAAAATCCCTAATATAAGAGAACATAAGAATAAATATATATCCTATATGAGAATACATCAATCTAGTCAATTTTTTAGTATAATATTCCCCGGAAATAGATTGATTTGTTATATATGGAGATGGAATATGCATATTTAGAGAAAGGGTAAAAATAAAAAGAGTAATCCGTGTTGACATCATAGACTAGAGAATATTTCTATAATTTTTTCCAGTGAACTAAGGAGAACTAACATATATATACCAATTTTTTAAGGGAATATTCCTCACTAATAAGAAAGCCATTATAGTTCTATATCTCATGTTCAGATAACCTAATTTCATATTATTGAACATCATGGAACTATTACTATGTTCCATACATCTCTAGAGGTATCATGTCAATTATGTTGATTGGAACGGTTTATAAAAGGATTGGTAAACTCATGTGTGTTACACTCATAGTGAGACATAATGGGTAATAGGTAAATTGTCTAACTCTTCTATGTCTGCATGACAAGGAATCCATGACCCTACTTTTTTTAATAGATCTAGATAAAAAATCAATAAATACCTGGATCACATTTAATTTAGAGGTTTTTAAAGATTTAAATATTTGGTTGGTATTTTTATAGAAGATCTTTATGTCACCACACATCCTATATATTTTGAAATATGTAATACACCATTATAATAATTTGGGATCACTACACTAATTTTATTCTTTAGTGGAGACAATAATAAATGGTTGTGGTGGATTTAAATGAAAGGTATAAATCATCAAAAATGATTTTAGAGAAGTATTTTGGCCAAGAGTAGTGAATTCTTGAATAGATTATTCAGTGAAATAGTTATGTTTAATAAATCTAATAAAGGTTAATAATAAATTATATCCAAATAGAATCGGCATGGTACTATTGTGAACCCATGGTGTTTTAATTGATAAAAAATCATTAAAATCAATTTTTATGCTAAAATGGTAGGAATCAATCCATCTGCAGTTTTCTATATATCCATATAAAGAATGAGTAAATATGCAATGTAATAAAACAAAGTCTCTCATTACTAAATTTCCATTGGAATTCTGATATATTGTTGAATTGGCCCCAAACACTAAATTTTGAGATTTAATGTTTATTGGGATTCATGGATGGGACTTGCATATGAGATGTAGACATCATATTGTATCATATGCTTAAAAGAGACAAGAAACACCTATTTATTAAAGGTTAAATTCCTTATATAGATCTAGATTGTATTTATTGAAATGGTTAATTTCTATAAAGAAGGCTCATAGTTATGTAGTACTTCTCTAAATTCTCATATGTGGATCTATATCATGTTAAATGATGGAAATTTTCATTTTTGAGAAGATACACAAAAATGGATCAATACCATAAGGTGGATCCTCTTATCATACTGGTATTTATAAGGGTGAAACTATACCTAGGCGTAAGATATAAAATTACTCAGTGTCTTTTAAGTATCATATGATTTTATGATCCCAGAACTACGTTACACTTATCATGTTCCCAATATATACTAGACTCTTTTTTATAGAGAGGAATTCTTTATATCACAAGATATGGGAACCATGATGTTTGGGTGGAATAACAGAACCACAAAAATTGAATCACATTGGGTTAGACTAATACCCAATGTTAATATTAAGCTCTTTCATAACATATAATCATTTAATCATGTTTTCATGGTTGAAATTTTACATGATGATAGACTCTATGTAGATATTGATTCTATATAGGATTTGAAATTATTATCCAAATATAATGGATTATTTTATGAGTTTTCATCTATATATAATGCATTCAAGGATGAGGGAAGAAAATAAGTCATCTTAGTAGAGTATTTCCATACATTATAACATGGTAAATATTATTCATTTGGGAATTGTTTTAGGCCTATGATTTCACTTATGTGTGTTAGAACATATTAGAAAGTAGTTTGAATCAATCCACAACTAGTAATTATATAGTACTACCTCAACATTGATTGGTATATATATATATGATAGTATCTATTTAGGAAATTTTCATTTGGCATGGGGATGAAGATCACAGTGTCACTATTTATCCTGTGAGGGTGAGAATAAAGACTGAAAATGTAATTTAAATAAAATCCATAAATTAATTTAGATCAAATATAAAAAAATTTGAGGATTTATTCATTAAAATTTATTCCATAGATAACATATATTGGAATATGTTCATTTTTACTAATAATTGGAATCATATGACATGTATTTTTTTAAGGTCCACCCACTTATGCAGATTAGACTCGTTTTTAGGGATTAGAGAATTAATGATTCAATGATGGGATTTATTGTGCACTAGTGACCCCTAAAATGATATCTCTCACATATATGAGAAAATTTTTATAGAAATCATTCTTCTATGAGCTATTTAGAATTATATAAGATTCAATTGGTGGAAATTTAGTATAGGGTCAAAATTCTCATACCAATGTTTGATGTTTTTTATGGACATTTGATGAAGACTTCTTCCATGCAGTTTAAAATCATAAGGAGAGTATTTGTTGTCATATAGTTTCTATTAATGTTAATTGGACTTTAAATCCATGCATTAGATAGTCTTATGAAATTGATAAGGTCTTTGAATCTTAACGTCATTCAAATATGATGTTATGTTGTGTAGTGTTTTTCATGTAATGAGGAAATGAGTTCTATGTAGTTTATGTTCTTGCATCCTAGAAAATATGTTCCATGTAGTTTAAGGTCACGTAATCTAGAGAAATAAAAATTTAACATTGTACTTTTAGGAGTTTCATGCCGTTTATATTGTGTAGATTAATCTCATGTAATTTGAAACCATTCCATGATGTTTAGTGGAATTTAGAAAAGACTATAAATATGAAATATAATGTTATGTAGTTAGGAACTTTTTTAACAAAATGAAATAATTCAATATATTTCTTATGAAATATTACCTAGTTATTGTGCATGATACATTCCCAATATATTTTATTTTAAGATTATAAAGTATTTGAATATAAATTTTTTATGATATAAATATATTCCCATTTTCGTATATAGTTTGGAGAAACATTTCCAAGAATCATTAGGCATCCCAAAGACTACACAAATTAGTAGAAATTGGTATTGAAGGAATTATTCATCTCACATTAATAGTTTAATAGGTTGCGAAATTCGTACAATCTCCCCTAATCATGAATATATATGATATTCATCCTCATCAAGGACGTCCCCACTTCTATAAAATAACCATAGATATAAATTTGTTGAAATGTAAATATTACTTGTATGGGTAAAAAAACATTCTTATACATATGTTAAGATGGGTTCACAAGACATGATGAAAGTTTTGTTTACTATAATCCCACAAGGAATATAAATCATTTTCATGATATGATTTCATGTTGTTATCCATCCATTTTATTGTATATTTGAGTGATAAATTTTAAAGGTCATTATAAATCCATTATATACTAAAATACAATATGAAAAATGGTTAGAGATTATGTTATTCTCATTTTAAAACTTTTAAACTTGACATAGTATAATTTAGTGTCATTCTCATATAGTACTGTGTGAGGGACAAAAAGTTTCTAGTTAATGATACAAGTCAAAAAGAGGAAAACAGGTTTCTCCCTTACATTATTGAGAGATATAATCTCAACCCATTTAGATAATATTTTTATGGAAATAATTATGTACTTAAATATCATACATTTATATAGGTTTATATCCCTCAAAAAACCATTCCCCATTTTAGAAATGACAAAGGGTATATAGAAGTGTATAATAACTCCTAGGGCTAATTGAATAGGTGGGAATATAATTGAAATGAATAAAACATATATGTTAATTCCAAACAAACTTATATTTATATTGCATATAACTATTCAATATTCCATATTTTTTGGGAGATAATGGTCCCATATTGATGAGAACTATAAGTGTCTTCATGAACTTCTTTAGTGATTTTAAACATTTCTCCTCCTTCTACACATCTATGTTGGATACCATAAAAACCATATTTAATGATGAATTTTTTTCCATTCAGTTTATCATATTGGATGTAATTTTAATCTCGATATCATATCCATGACATTATATCCTATTTATATGGGTGGATTCCATTTCTTCTGAAGTCTATTATGGGAAATGGAGATTCATTAACAATATCTTTTGGAAAGGGCCGTGAATTTTTTTTTTTGGTGTAGTTTATTTTCTTTATCTCTTTCATGTCACAAATGGTGATTGGGAAGACCCTTATATTGTTCATGTTAAAATATATCATTTCTCATTTAGTAACATATAGTGTTGGGGTTAAATTTTCTTGTGTAACAACATTTTCATTATATTTTTTTAAGTATATGATTATGAATTTTATCATAGTATAATTATAAAAATAATACCCCAATAAAAAAAGGAGGGGGAGAACCCTACCTTTTTAATGGAATAATAACCATTACTCTACTTTATTCCCACATCTGAAACATAAACAATAATCAAATGGTAATTTTGTAGCTATAAGGATAACTTCAATCCTATGATGAGATCAATACTATTATTAATTATGTATGAATCATTATAATAGTATGGAATATTAGAGTAGAGTCACATTGATCATGGGTATAAAGACACTCCAATTCTGAAATATATTAGTCAAAATATTTTCCATCATATTTAGTTAACCATTGAGTGTAATGAACAATGTACACATCCAACCATTAGGGAGGATAATATAAGGTGAGAACCTTTTCCTCTATGAGTTTGGTGTTAATCGTAACTCATTCATGGGTATGGTGTGCTGTGAAAAATACATTAGTAATTTACTCATATTTATTTATATGATATAAAGTAGATTTCAATTTTTTCAATGTTTAGAACTCATCAAGATGATTCCCAGGGAATAATTATATGACTATAAATATACTTGAGGGGACCAATGCGAAAGACCTAGAATATGTCATCTTTAAGAAAGTATTTATGTAGATATTGTACAATGAAAATTAATATGATGAAGTTAATACATATGTAAATATATAGTAGAACAACATATAACTTTGTATATTAATGATAGTATATTGGAATCTCTTTTCCAATAATATTTTTTTGAGATAAGGGAACCATTTTATCACATCATCGTGGCCACATATTGGTTAAGTCGAATCCCTTAAACAAGAGGCATCATGATTGATAGGTGTATTATATATATCATATCATATTTATAGGTATCATGAAATCCTTCAGAAAACTATTAATTGATTCCCTTATTTTATTATTTTACTAATGGTGGATTTCTTTTCATGTTTTCTATAAAAACTATGATGTAATAAATAATTCCCAAATTACCTATAATTTTTTAGGATGTTTCATTTTAGATAACACACTTGTTTTATCATGTTCAATATTTTGTACATTATTTCATACTATGAATCTAATGAAATTCAATTACATAACCCAAAAAACAACACTAAGGATATTAATTTTCAATGTATGATGTTTTAGTTTATTGAAAAATGTTAAATTGTTTGTAAGATGACCTTAGGATTGATATTATTAAAAACATAGTCTTCAACATAGCATTTAATGATCCTTCCCAAATGTGAATGATGATACATTACAAGGAAAATTGATAAGTATAACCCAAATTCATCAGACCGATGGGGACATACTAGATAGTTCAATATCCCATCATTTTATCTAATATAATTTACTCCTTAATCCTTAGGGGAAATAAAAATATGATTGTTCCATGACTACCCAACAATTAAATAAATGTATTTGAGGATTTTTATCACATCATATATATTTTATTTTATTGTCACTTAATGAAAATAATTTGGTATTTCCATTTAATGATCCTAATCGATGGACACGATGGTATACATATTATTTTTCATAATAGGGATGATATGTATTATACATTTTTTTATTATAGATCATGAATGATATTGCCATTAATTTTCTTATTTATTGTATATATGACTGTAGTTTCAAGAGATTGAAACTATTTTATTGATGTATCTATGGAATACTGATGAACTTCTTGAATTCTAAAATGATGGGTTGTCACATCATAATCTTGTCTAAAAAGTTATGAAATTTATCAAGTGATCAAATAATGGTGATTCATAAAGAAGGTGGTATATATTGTCTTCTATTTATGAAGATTGCTATAACTTTCCAATATCGGACCCATGATTTCTTTAATGCCTATATTTATAGATAGAAGGTCATCAATTATGGAAAAGGTAACCTCCTCAAATATATCAATGGATTCTTTTAGAACATTATATATTTCTTTATCCACCTCAACATCATGTCATGTGGGAAATGAAGTTCCATCATGGGATCTAGTAGACAATATGGGCTATTTCCAAATCAAATTGATGTCGAAAGGGAAAATTTTCATCATAAAAATATTAGTGTGGGGGAATAATTTGATATCTGTGATGATGTACACATGTTCTATGGATTTGATGAAATTGTGGGATGATTTTGGGGAGACAAATTGACACATATGGTTTTATCCTACCCATGTACAACATGATTTCAAAATTATAGTCTTATCTAAGATGAATCATCATTTAATATGAAATATGTAATAGTGAATACTTCTAAAGATGATAGATTTATATAGATTAATTTTTTACCTATATTATATTTTTTTGAAATATGTACAGATTTTCAGGTATGTTAAAAGGGTTTTCCTAGATAATTAACAAACTATTTGAGGAAGTGACCCTTGTAGAACCTTATATAATCACATTTTATCCTTAAATCTTATAAGATCCGCCATCATTAAACTATAATTAAAAATATTAAATTAAGGGATATTGATACTAATGATACTCAATAAAAACCTATATATATTTCTTTATTTTATATTTATATTCAATATATTTTAAATTTATTCATATCCTAGATCAAGTAATCTTTACCATCATAGATCATTTCCAACATAATAAACACTTTTATTAATTATCTTTAATATCCCCAAAACAATACATCAAATATTGTAACCTTTATAAAACGTTATTTGTTATTACATTTCATTATAAAATGAATAATGTTGATAGATATGAATGGTTGAGATCATATAATGTTCATACCCTATCGATTGTAGATTATAAATCATGATTCCATTCAGAAAACATTAAAATATCAAAAATATGAGTCATAAGGATAAATAATAATCATTGTTCTATCATTATCCATTATAGAATGCCAAAATACTAAGAATATTTCTTATGGGTTTTAGCACCATTATAATTAATAAAATAAATTCATTTGTCTATGATTAATGCTACGAACACCTTTACTTGAGGTTCAAAATATAAATTGATTAGGTTCAATACACAACATAATTTCATTTGTAGAATGGGCCATCTACCTATTTACATTCATATATAACATTAGATATCAGTAATTAGCCAATTAATTATATGGGTTTAACAAAACAACCTATCATCTAATTAAAACCATACATATGTTTTCCACATGATCATAAAATCATTTGTCAATTCATTATAACATAACCCATGGAAATCTAATGAGTTTAAGAAAAATAGCATCTTAACATATTCATAATATATTAAAAAGTAACATATATGGTATCATTATATCTTATAAAAAGTAAATAATATAAAACAATATAGGATCATAATATAAATGAGAAATACCATTAACATAGCCATTAAACATAATATTGAAATTTTGGAAAATATTTATTTATAGTATAACATTACAACTAATAATATTTATATTACTAAAAAAATTATTTGATTGAAAATAACCATGGAAACGTGTTCAGGGATATTAGATTCAAATAATAATTATGTTGTTATATGATAAATTCATTTTACACTAATTAATTGTATAATTATTTTCACTTTAGGTAAACATTATAGAACAAATTTATTTTGAGAATTTCGAAAATATTCCTTTAATAAATTTAAAATAAATAAAAATAATTTTTTAAATGAATATAAATAATAACTTAATTATAAAAAGAAATAGTTTTGTATAGAATTGAAATAACATTTGTCAGGGAAAAAGTTTTTCAACCAAAGATGAAACAAGTTTTAATTTTCTTAAAAACATTTTCATGTCCTTCTAATGAAAAATAGAAAAGAGAGGCGATGATAATAGTGAAAATAAACTAAAATAAAAAATTTATAATAATAAATATATTTTTCAATTTGTGAAGACCATATAATTCCGCCAATGTTTATTTAATTGTAAAGAATCCTAGTTAAAAAAGATATTTCCTCATAAACCCTAGTATCAGCTAATGTCATTCTTAGTGAATATTATTAAGCTCGTGTAAAATAATTATAAATATATTTTAGATCGATAATATAGAATTTTCAATACATTTATTCCAATATAAGATTATCTTATAATTTTAACTACCATTTTATCAATAGTATTTTTTTAGAATCTTTATTTGGGTGGGGGACTAACATGTTTTCCATTCATGTTTGGGTTCATCGATTAAATTAATGTGTCTTTTCTCATGGTTTCATTACCATCATATATTAATAGTTTTATAGAAATGATATTTATTTATTATATTTGGTTTTATAAAATTTAATAAATTTTTGTCATTTAAAATGAGTTACATTAAATCGTGGAGATGTCAGACTATATGTACGCATGTGTAATGTTTTCATTTTCCAATGAATGTAAAAGAGGTGAGATAAAAAAATTTCATTAAATAATAATAATAATAATAATAATATTTTATTGATTTTTTAATCTATATATATGAATAGGTATATTTAGTGTACAAAAAAATTAATCCCATCACTCAAAAAGACGGTTGTTTTTTTGAATATTTTATCTAAAAAAATTTAATTAATCAATAGCTTCTGCTACACACAGTCACAAGATTAAATGAACCACGGTGTTCTATTAGAAAAACTTGTTCATTTTAACCTATATTTTAGGTTATTAAGAATAAATATATCTAAATTATGAAAATTTACGTTGAAGTCTTTCACTACCAATTATTTATTTGGAATAGAAATCAACTATATTTTTTCTGGTAAATAAATTTTTGGAATTCCTATTAGTGAATGAAATTGAATAAATATATATATTATATAGTTAATAAAATGTTTTTAATACACATCCAATTGATATTTGTGTCATAGGGTATGAATAATCCAATTTTGATGTATAAAAACCAATATTCTTTCAAAAGGGAAAATTTATGACTTTTAATAGAGAAACCCTTTTAAATTGATATTTTGAAATATTTTAAAATTTTATACAAATAAATAAAACTGTTCTTTGAATGAAAGATATATAACATTACTTTGGATGAATTTTTTATATTTTTCTAATAACTATTCAATTTTGATGAATAGTAAAAATACACTAAATGATGATTTAATTCAACTTTATTTCATCGAAATAATTTATATGGTTAAATTAAAACAATTAATTATTATTTTTTTAAATATAATAATTTTTTATAATTCTGTGTAATGTATGTTGTTAGAATTAATTTTACATTGAATTCTTTTTTGAAAGAATTTCAATCTTTGGAAATGTTTTAACTTTTATAACTTGTTCACATGATTTGATGAGGGGAATAATTTAAAATTAAATACAACACCTCTATATTTCGAATTTTGAAAATTGGTTTCCATATTTTGAATCAGTAGTTCAAAATTATGTAAATAACTTTATTTTATTTTTGGGCATGAATAGTAAAATCTGTAAATTTCTTAATATGGTAAAAGGTTAAATAAGGTAGATAGGGATATGTATACTATTATAAAAGTACCTTGAAACATGAATTAATAAAATTTGATTAGATTTTGATGACTTAAATTATCATTGAGTCTAAATGGAGTCCTTTGGAAGCCACTTGGAAGCCATTAAGACAATTAATTTATTTTATTTTATGAAAATTTAAAATATTCTAACTGAAATTTAAATAATAAAATATTTTTTATATAAGTTTATAAAGAATATAAAATTGATTATAAGTAATAACTTAAAATCTGCAATTTTTTTATTTATCATGGTAATTTATTTTTAATTTTTAGGAAACAAATAATTACCTTAATGACATATAATTTTATGATGTAAACAATAATTAAATGCTGAAAAATCAATAAAATGTTTTTTATTAAAATACTTATAAACATAAAAATACCAAATCTCATGAAAATATGATATTGGTCTTGTTAATCTAGACCATATACATCAATGGGTGATTATAGTGACCATTTAAGGCCATATATAATAGATTTTGACACTTATATTATATTATTTAATGTGATTTTAATGTTGTCACATTCAAGTGTTCATAATTATATCATATTTAATGTATTATATTTAAAAATGTAGATTCCACTAAAAAATATCCTTAAATATATTCGATTTATATTCATCATAGTATTATATATTTTAATTTTATTAAATGAATATATATGTTAAGTAATTAAAACAAATTGTTATAGTAATTATTTTATTAATTCATAGAATAGATAAATATAATTAACCATTTTAAAATAAAAACAATTATTTCTAATTTATATGTACAATGAATTTTTTAGTTGACCTTGACTAGAATGAAATAAAAAAACTAGAAGTTATCTTGTTGTATTATTATTATTATATATAAATTAATTCTATATTGTCCAAATTGACACAATTATTTGTTTAGGAATGAAAATGTTTCATTAAATTATTTAAATTTTTTATTTTTATAAAAAATATTGAATAATTATTTTATGATCCTAAAATATCACATTTATCTATTTATGGTATAATTCACATCAAATAATAAAATATTATACACTTTTATGATTTAAATATTGATCAGCCTAGTTAACATTTATATATAATAACTAATTGTTAGTATAAATATAAAGGATATAATTGATAGAAAAATTGTAAAAAATTTATTCGTTGATGAGATTACAACCCTATCGTATCTCATCTTCCAAATTTTTATTTTTTCGAGGTTTTTTGTAGGCTTTTTATGAAATATTAATATTTATAGTGTTTCTAAAAGTTCCCCTCTATCAATTATAAAATACCTCCTCCCTCAACTTTTTACTACATGTTGAGTCTTAATGCTCGGTCATCCAATTTAATTTTCTCTTATAATATTCATAGAAACATTATAGGGGTTCCGGTCATCTTCCAATAATAACTATACTTCTCTATGGGAAGATTTATAGGAAGCACATTGAAGATGAGATAATCTCCTCTACCGAATCATTCAAATTTTTTTCTTATTCAACTTCATATTTTGGATTAGTTTCATTATAAATTAATAAATACTGTATCAAATATGTATTGTGATGTTATTGTAATATGAAACAACCAAATTCCACACTTTATCCATCTAATGAAAAATAAAATCACTACTCCTGCATACGTACAACTTACCATATCCACGTCGTGGTGTAATATTTTTTTTACCACCACCATTTTTGGGTGGGTGTAATGATTTAAATGATAACTATATATGATTATTACATCATTATATTAATTTTGAAAAATTATACACCATAATATTCAATACCATTCAACAAATAAAGGAATGATATTTGCTCCCATGTGTACGTACGACCTATCGTCTCCATTATGCGGTGTGATTCATTTTACATGATCATCTTTTGATAATTTTTATATAAAAGTAAAAAATGATAAATCAAATTTTTTATTATGTTAATATCAATTATTATTATTGATTTGTGACCAAATAAGGATAAATAATACTCATTCGATAATACATGCATAAGAACATAATGTAATTAATATCTGAATAACGAGTAATAGTGAAATGATACGAATAAAAAGAAGATAATATGATATTATATGATATCATTAAAATAAAAATGATTCTACAATAAGTCAATTACATAATTTAAATCAGTATATGAGTGGTTTTTATAAATATGCAGGATTTTTTATTTATCATAAGTGGTAATTTCATAATCTCATTATTTTCCCTGATTGATTATATATAAGTATTTACTGTGGTATATTTGACACCCGTGTACAGGTTTCCTAAATATGTGTTAATATTTTTATTAATATATAATTTAATAAATTTAATTTTATACATTTCTGTATTTTTATTTATTAGTATGAGTGGAATATTTTTTCATTATTTGATACATGGTATATTTTTACTTTTTTAACACAAGTATAAATATAATGATTTTTCTAACTGATATGACATGAATGAATTATTATGTGTTCAAATATAATTATTTACAATAATCATACTCTATATGGTTTCATGTTTATTTTAAAATAAATTATTTTCTTTTAAAATGTCTTTGAATTTTGATAAAAGGAAAAAAATAAATAAGAAATGATATTATTCTCAATATTAAATTTAAAGTGGTCAGTCAAAAGTATTTTTCCCATCTAAGATGGAATTATTTATAGTGTTATGTTTCAAGTATAATATATTTATTTTTCCTATGATTTTAATTTTTTTATTTTAGAATTATATTTACGGAATCCATTAGTTTTAGAGGGATTATGATAAGGTGGAATGATGTTTATGGAAACCCATTTTCTTCCTTGGGTTATGATGAATGATTTCTGTTATTGTGGAACATGTTGGAATTATTTCATTATTAGATGGTTGAGACCTATATATACCTCCAATGCATAATGAAAATATTTATATCTCATGATATATACATGGCTCGAATTGGAAATGATATCGATTTAGTAATATAGTGTTGGAATAAGGTGTTAACTCCGTTCAGTAATGAACATTGTCCGCTACAGTGGAAATGAAATAATACATGTATAATATGAAATTATTATTATTTTTAAATGTGTATTCCATAAAACAGAATGTCTTATGTTTTATCTTTTTTGTACTCTGATCAGTTATTTATATGAATATACATGATTTATCCCATAAAATGATATCATGATATTTCATATACAATAGAATATTTTAAAATGTTTTGTTCTTGTTTATTATGATAATGATATGATTGATATCTCCCTTGATTACACTTACTAATATTCAGAGCTCAACCTTTCATATTTTTCTTTTCTCTAAGTAATAAAACATGGTTTTAAGTAAGATATGTCAAAAGGTGTCGTATTATAATGAAATAAATGGGAGGCTGTGGATACAGTTTATGAAATAGGTGTTTATGTTTTCTACTTTCTAAAGCCATTATTACTATATGGTCCTATCATGGATATGTTATATTTTGTAATGACTATTATTCAATAGTAATTTAATAATAATGTATGTAAATTATGGGTCTTTATCGTTTGTATCAGAGGAAATGTATAGTTAAAATTTGGAAACTATAATGAGAAATCATTAGAAAGAACCAAAATAATGTTATGATGTACTATGACCTTTTGAAACATTTCATACTGAATACTATTCTTCTTAATAATAGTATAATGGAATCATAATAAAGAGTTATATTAGAGGATTTGTAAGGGTAAAGATGGTATGTATTAGGTGACGATCATATGGGTGAATAATATAAGATTAAGTAAATAAAATCATGGTCGTAACATATGAATATCATAACCAAACATTCATAGATCATATATTGGGTATCATAATATAATTCTTCAACATTTCATAACACACAATCCATATTAGTGAAGAATCTTCATTAGTCATCCATAACAAATTAGAAAAATCAAATGAATATGAACATTTCCGAAGAATTTACACATCATCATAATCATATAAATTACATTCTTTATTCCAGGCTCACATCCATGACCATCATCATATAGTGGATAATGTCTCATATTGTATTGGGATCACTCCATTGCAACCATTCATTCTTAAAAAATGGTTAACCCATAATATTATTTCATATTATCTACTGTGAAATTAGTTATTAAATAATAAATTATGAATATTCAACCAAAACAACCTTCATATTATGAAACCCATAATTATTTGTGGAACAATATCACAAAATCATCCATCAATGCATAATAAATAAATATATATGGAAATAAAATGATTTTAATAAAAATTTGATCATATATAGTCATAATACATCCATAATGACAAAAAGTATGATATTAGTTGATATTATTATCATTTTTTCCAAATAATCATCAATAGACTGAAATATATGTGAAAATAACATTAAATTAGAATTTGAACAATTGTTCAATCCCTAAAAATTTAAATTTTATTAATTATTTGAAAAAATAAAAAAAACATGGAACGCTTAAAAGATTATTTTCTTTGTAAATAAACATAGATTAATATAAATTATCCTTGAAATTAAATAATAGTTTTGATGTTGTGAAATTTTGTTCAATATCTATACATTGACACAACGATTCCTTTCACAATTCTTGTAAAAAATACCAAAATTATATAATTCTGGTAAAATAAAAGAAGATTAATTTTAAAAAAATTAATATAAAGAATAATATTATTGAAAAAGAAGTCAAATTGTAATTTTATCACTAAAACTATAATTGTAAAAATTGTTTTAAATAACATTGACATGGATGAATATTTTCATTAGAAAATAATGGCATATGGTCACATTTTATAATAAAAAAATTTCGATCATTCTATTTACTATGGACTAGATAATGAAAGGGAAATAATAAAAAATTGGTAGGATAAAATAAAATATATTTGTATTTATGATTAAAAAGTATTATAACCACCTCAACTTTGATTTGATCTTAAATAATTTGGATTAAAAATGAAATTGTAATTTAAACTCTTACATCAGGTTGCAACATTAATCATATGAATTATTGATCTCAGATTTAATGAATTTATATTTATCATTAATCTATTATAATAAAATATTTTTTACTATATTTGATTAAATATAATTTTTAATCACCAATTTATTAACAGTTGTTTATTAAAATCATTATTTTGGTGAAATGTTATATATTTTCAATGTTTTTTCCTTAAATGGGTATTTTCAATACTCTTTGGTCTTAGTATAATTTCTTCCATTATATTAACCATTAAATAATTATAAAATGTATTCATAATATACACTTTTATGAATATTCGTATAATGTTTGTAGGAAATATATACCACATCACATTATGTATAATATATTTTATACCTATGCATGAGTAATGATTTCATTTACCATATAATATAAAAGAAGATATATAAATAATAATATAATATTATAGAATCATAATAATATCGTAGATAACATATATGTTCAATAAATACATCCATATTACCATTTATGTTTGTTAGACATGAAAAATGAATCATATTACATTATAAAGGTGGTAGTCCATATTTACACATGAAGAACATTTAAATTTTCACATAGAATGGAAAATATATATAAGACTCTTGTAAAATTAGAACAAAATTGTTTTAGATATAGCAAAGATAAGTATTTAATCATTTTAATAGGGATATTTATATTTTTATGAGTTTAAATAATTATTTAAATCAAACATGATCGGTAAATAAAAATACATATTATTCAGGAAACATCATTTTTATTGGACATTAACCATTCAAATAATTCTATTTGATGATGGAAAGATAGTCTATAACATGATTAATGAAGTTATTTTTTGCAGACTCTTATTTTTTGATCTATATCGATCAAAAGTTGTGATTGAATGAAGGAAATAAGACATCATATTATAATTGAGTTCTGTAGAAACCATATAAAAACTAAATACATTAAAATAAAATTATGTAATAATAATTTTGAACTAGAAATAAATTGATAAATGATTAATGAAAATATATTTCATGGTTTAAATCTCATAAAATAATTCATTTTTCATCTTGTTTACATTAATATTAACATATTTTATTATATATAACATCAAAAAATACTTTAAATTAAATAATAATTATTTAATGATTTAATTTATTATGATAAAAGCAGATTGCACACAGAAATGAAATTTTTATAAAAACATCTCATTTTACATGTAATTGATTATATTTACAATTTTAACCACTTTATAAGAAATTTAATCTTACATATTTATAATATTTTTTAATATGATTCATATTATAAATTTATTTTTAAAGAAACATATTTAAAAAACTTTTTCCAAAAATAATTTACTCCAAAATAGTTCTATAGGGTAAAATGTATTTCCTTGATGAATGATAACTTATATGATTTAATAAATTTCATGTAAATTGAATATAAGATAAATTATATTATATAATTTTAATAAAATTAAAATACTATATAATGTTATGTAATTTATAATTTATAAACATTATAAACATAATTTATTGTTTTATGATTATAATGATATTGCATTAATTTATTTGATAAGAAGTAATTTGTTTCAAAATCATGGGTTCTTAGATCCATATAGTTCACCAGTCATTCCACTAATGGAGGGTTAAATATATTTTTGGTATGATAAATGTACCATTTCTTATAAATTAAGATAAGGAATTACTACATCAACAAAAAATAGTCATCCTTCTTGATTATAATGAATTCATTTTTTGACACAAGATCATCAAACGTTTATTTGAGTTTTATAAATCAAAGTTGATATTCATCAATATTATCATACCATTTAATGGTCAAAATATATGGTGAAAATTAATTATCATAATAACTCAATCATGAAAGTGATAATATTGGAAAATAATTCATCATAGAAGAATTTTTAATCATAGAATGATTAATTATAAAATTTTATGTATTTAATTATATATACGTGGTTCTGACATGTACCTAGATGGTGGCTTCCTGATCTTGATTTGTGAGTGATAATATTTTTTTTCAAATTCTATAGATTTAATCTCCACACGATTGTTTTAATATATCATACATATACAGTAGATTTTGACTATTTCTATCAAGTTATTTTTATTTAACATATATCATTTTATTAAATGAATTTGGTGGTAATAATACATTCACATGCCTAGAAAATAATGGATTTTTTTTCACTGATTGGTTGAGCTGAGGCAGTCTACTAAGACATTTGGGATGATTAAATAGTTGTATTGATTCAAAAAAGACATCTAAAACAATTGAATGTGGATGGAACCTAGAGTATTGCGGGGTTACTATGTTCTCTAGTTGAAATCTCTAAAGTAAATTAATTCTTGATTTAGCTTAATATTTTATTATAGGGTTGAAATATCCATAATTTCTAACACAGCCTTGATTGTGTCTTCCCCTACCTTCTTGTACACTATAACTTATTTCTCATGCCACACCAATTAATTGTTGTATTTTAAATTTTTTAATATAATACCATTATAATTTAACGAGTCTTACAAATCAGATATATAAAAAGTGATATAACATGTCACTTCCTCAAATTATATTAGTATTTGTTGAGGTGGTCCCCATATTCCAAAATTTGGGGGAAGGAAATCCAAGATTTTTAAATCTATTTAGGCTATTGTTTACAACTCATCTTCTTATGAAATATTTTTATTCAACAAACAAACTATAGACCAAATAGAGTGAGGTTGAGGATATCCCTTTTGATGATTTATAAAACATTACATTTATAATCACTAGATTGATCTATTCCTGGAACATTCCATGAGCCCAATAAACTCTCTCTTCCATCGACTGACTATGAAACATTTGTAAAAAATGAATGGGACATCCTACAAGTCATCATCATCCTTTTTAGTTAATTAAAATTTATCCCAATTTTTCTATTGGTTTTACTAATGTCGCTTCAATATAATCTACCATATTCTAGAGGATTTCCTTAATGTTTATGTAATCATGAATAGTGTTACCAAACATATTCTAAACATGAATATTGTTAAGAAAATTAATCTGTTCATATTTATAAAGATTTATTTCCATTAGAAAATTATAGAGGTTATTTTTTATGGTTTTTTTGATGTATTTAAAAAATAAAAAATTAGAATGTAGTTGGTTGTATTTTAGTGGCCATCATATTACTAGAATTATTAATCATTATTATCAATCGATAGATAGTTAATTTACTATTTTGTCTATCAATCGAGTATTTTAGTGATAAATATATTCTCATTATGATTAATAATTATTTATTATTGACTTAATAATACTGGTTTACATTTATTATTTCCATAATAATTCCATAGGAAGTATAATTCTGATGAGATTTGGTTAGGTTTCTCAAAATAATATTTCTTATGTGTTCTGTTACATCTAAAATATACTAATATCTACCAAATTATTTTATTTAAATTCATAGTGTCTGAAGATAATAACAAATATTTACTATTCAAATATTATATAGATCATCATATTTCTATGGCATATTGATTGAGAATGTCAATTCTTTTCATCTGATGATATAATTTGAGACCATCTTATGTTCATATTCCATAAAATATGAAATGGTAATACCCATCCTATTCTATATCATATATTAGAATTAGTAAAGTAATTTTTAATGGATATCTAAAATATTGTAATGAAATCCATTGGAAAACTAATGTACTAGAAAAATATGTATCAACCTAATATTTTCATAAAGAATCATATAATTTTTATTCTTATTGATCGAGTTTTAAAATTACAAGGCAACAAGATGAAATAAAACAAGTCAGGACCTAAGAAATTAACATCTGACACTAATGTATAGGAAAATTGAATACATGAAGATGGGATGATGGGTATTGGTGTTTAACTTATGTTCTTGTTATACCAACCATTTTCATAGGTAAACTATCACGACCCGTCCCAGTGGGGCCTATGTTGTGACTCCGCAAACTGACATCCATTATGACAGAGGTAGGTGACTAGAACTAAGTATGTATATTACTAACATTGGAGGGATTTCATAAGTACCTGTACAAATACACATATCTCTGATCCCACAAATGCAGAAATGTAAAATCCACTAAGGAAAGAAATGCATGCGTACAAATAAACTGAACCAACTGAGTACAACAAAAGTAATCTGCGGAATGTAAACTGGGACTGAATACGATCCCACCAATAAAAAGAGTTTGAAAACTACATTGTCCAAGCTGTAAATAAAAATAGGTACTAGAATTATGTTCATAGCCATAGGAAGGCCTCATCCTATAGGGAACATAGAAAGCTCGGTCTGGTCCTATTCTGCCCTAGATTCCGTTAAAAGGCCGCTCATCTGCAAAATACATGACACGTCCGAGAAAATATCATGGAGCGGTGAGTATAACATTACTCAGTAGAGGACCCCAATATCCACAAAGAAATACACAATAGAAAAGTACAGTAAGCTCTACACATTATATATATACTGATCATATAACAAGAGAAACACATCCATATGCACTCAAAACCAAGACCCATAGTATAGAGAAAATTCACACTATAGAATACCCCTATTAGAGATCCAATTCAAAGATCCCATGTAGTAATCATCTAGGAGAACTCACTCCATGATTTTGATAGCTCTAACGTCATCCTGCTGAGAAGTACTATTCATCAGGAAAAATCCTTGAGAGATAGATAGGCTCATTCTAGGAGAACAAACTCTTTAGCAGGGAAAGAACGTGATACACAATTGAGGATAACTGCTAGGGCCATGGTAGATCCAACAACTCATTCATATTCTCATGCTATATAGAGGAACGATGCCCTGTTGGAATAGTCATGTCAGGACCTGACTCTATATAGGTTTATGAATAGATAAAGGATATTGCTTTGGTTGACTCTATCTTGGAATGACCTGCTGAAGTGTTCATACTTATGCGGGTAGAAATGATACCTGACCATCAGGGGAAAAAGAAAAAGCGACACAAACCCAAATGAAACATTTCCAAGATATGGTGGAAAAGAGGTACAAGCCATGTTCCTAGATATACATGGTGTGTAGAAGGGTTACACGTCGTGTCTCTCAACTCTGTGTACTACCCATGTAAAATGACCCAAGAATGAGGAACATGTCATGTCGAAAGGTAAGTACAAAAAGTGTATTATAGACCACACAACATGTCTTAGTAACTGGGATTCCCTCCAGGTATGTGTCCATATGCCCGAACACGGGTTTAAATCGTGTGGTCCATCCTATATAACTGGGACGTGGGGTAACCCTCGAAATCAGCCTCATCTGGCTGTGTGGGGGAGTACATGGTGTGTACTCTAACCCATTCCAGTGTAACTTCGGATATACACATCGAGTATTATGTAAGGACCTAAATGTCTTTTTCTTCAGAGAGTGTGTTTTGTGAGTTGTTCTCATCACCCAGAACACCAGATTCCATTGGGTGGGGCCCACACGTTATGTCTCCCCGGAGGCATACTGGGTTCTTCATCACATGTAGTGTGAAAACACTAGCTTTCATCGCTCTTACCACACATCGTGTTCTTCGGGATACTCACAATGAGTTCTAAAAAAAATACATAAACACAAACCTGATCTATCATGCCTTGGTGTTGATCCAATCATCGATCTGATGATCAGTTTATCATGAAACTCAAAAGATAAAGTCAAAATGACGTTCCAAAGTAATCATTATATTCTGTGCCTCTGATCGGCCATGGAAACATGTATTGATCCACCCACATGAATAATGACCTCTCCTGATCTGATCCGATTTGTCGTCTTCCATTTTCATCAAACATTCCCTATGTATTCATGGTGACCAATTTGCGATATGGGATCATTGACTTGCATAGAATATGTGCAAAGACCCGTTGTTCATTTCCCCATGAAGAATGTGAAGAACACGAGGTAAAAGTGGGGGAGGAAATCCAATCCATAAAAAGTATAATGAACCTATGTTATTATTCAGCACAGCGCTGATCGGATCTCATTAAAAGGATTAAAAAATTTTGAATCGAAACATGGATTTTAAAATCATGGATTAATCCCCAAAATCAACCCAATAAAAACCCTCACACGAGGACACATGATCCAGAGATCAACCTTTTAATGGTTTGATGTACTTTTTTGATTTGATTGTTGAATGTGGAAGAACTAAATCAAAATAACAAACACCAACATCAATTTGGTTGAATAACTATCATCTAATCACATTCGTTGGGGAGTTTCTTCGAATCCAAAATCCAACAATCGATCGCCGCATCGTCATCCTCTAACGGGTTCTCCACCAATTCTCTAAATGTAAATCATTATTTCACAGGGCTATGCAGCTAACCCAATGAACATCCCACAAGAATGTATATATAGGGGAGGACTAGGTCGCTGCGCAAAAAAGAAAATATTTAAAATTAATTAATTTCCAATTAATTTTGAATCTTTTAAAATGTCTAGATATGAAATTTTGTAGCCGAACCACGCCGGTTGATGTAAGGCCCTGCCAAAGGTAATGTCACTACTCTGAATGCAATGGTTCACTCAAATTTCTGATTCATGCAAAAATTTAGATGTTATTTATCTTTTTTTGAAAAACTACTTATTCATAATGTTTACAAGATTAATTTAGTTCAAAAAAATTTCTAGGAACTTCGGGCCTCAGAATCTCATATCGTCGAATTTTCTAATATCGATATAATTACAAATAATATTTAAAAATAATAAATGTAATATCCAAGACATTACATTATCCCTACCTTAGGGATTTTCATCCTCGAAAAGCCAAACAGGGGATACTCAATAAGATGTGAACAATAGGCATCAGTCTCAGCCTCCCACCCCCCACGTGCTCTCATGATGTTTCCCATGATTCCACCAAATCTGCACCATAGGAATCGACCGCCCATGAAGGATCCCATTCTATCGATCAGGTATCTCTAATGGGTACTCAGAAATGTTTTCTCCGTCCTCGATGTCCCGCTTTCCCCAATCAATGACGTGTGATGACTCATGCACAAACCTCATTAGCTACAACACTTGGAAGAAATAATGTACCTGGTGAAACATTAGTTGTAAATTTTGTTTGTACTCTACCATGTGAACTCTGTTTAGTATCTAAAAAGGGATGATGAACATCAAAGACTATTTTCCACCCCAGCCAAATCTCTACAACCCTCATTGAGGTGAGACCCTAAGGAAGACGTGGTCCCCCACCTTAAACTCCATAGGAATTTGTTGTCTTTCATCCTTAGACTTCTACCATATCTCTATAGTCTTCATCCACTCCGAGATGATCTGAACCTTCTTGGTGGTATATTTCACTAGCATTGGACTGATAAGTGCAGACTCTCCAAGGTCATTCCAGCAAAGCGGTGACCAACAGGGTCTCCAATATAAATCCTAGAATGGTTACATACCAATGATGGAATGTTAGTTGTCATTTTATGAGAAATCCACCAGTTTAATGTTGTCCTTCCAACAATGAAGAATGTCCAATATACATCCCTGCAACATAACCTCCAGATCATGAATGGTCTTCTCAATTAGACAATCAGTCTGGCAATGGAACGCCATGATGAATCCTAGATGAGTCCCAAAAGCCTCTTGAAATCCTTTCCACAATTGAGATGTAAATTGGGAGCCTATATCCTAGAATATTTTCTGTGGGACTCCATGAAGCCAAACTATCACTTGCATGTAGAGGTGACCCAAGCTCTCTACAGAACTCTTATCCCTGATAGCCAGGAAGTGGGACGACTTGGTGAGTCAGTCAATGATCACAATGATCAAATCATGGCCCATAGAAGTATGTAGGAATCTTATCACAAAATCAATAGATATTCCATCCCACATCAACTCTATAACTTCTAGGGGTGAGATAACCTTACTGGAATATGCCTCTCCGCCTTCAGCAGCTTGAATGTAAGGCATCTAGAAATGAACTATCCTACTGCCTTCTTAATATATGACCACCAAATCTACCATTGAAGATCCTGATAGATCTTCAGTATGTCAGGGTGTACCACTATGGGGGGGTGTATGAAACACCCCCTAGAAATATTCCCACAACAGCACCAGAACAAGAACGGATCCATTAAATCTAATTGTGTGCTCCCCTCCCTTGTAAATATCCATCAAGAGCCTGTATTGTGTATAACTGGGCACTTAAATCCTCAAGGTAGACATCCCCAAGTTGTTCCTACCTAAATCGTTGAATGAGTGGAGAGGTGACAAGCATAGAACGAAGGTAAGCAGTATCTTAACATCCCATGAAATATAACTATATCGATGTTAACTGTCCTGTTGCCTCACACAATAGCTACTAGCTCAACCTTCTATTAAGCTCATCTACCACCCTGTTCCCCTTCCCAGAAGTATAAGTTATCTCAAAATATTATTCCTTCTGGAATTATAGACAACATCTCGGTCTCATATTAATATCCTTCTGTAAGAAATAAATTTTAGGCTCTTCTGGTCAGTGTAGGTGATAAACCGCTCCCCCATAAGATATTGCTATGCCATCTTTAGCGCGAAGACTGCCACTACCAACTCAAGATCATGGGTTGCATAGTTCTTCTCATGTGGAATATGATGGTGAGAACCGTAAGCAATCACTACATGTCTCTGCATTTGAAAAAAACCAATCCTAGTACCTGATGTATCGCAAAAAATTATGTACTCGACACCCTCCTAGTGAAATCTCAAAATTTTGGTGCCCATAAATCTATGCCTCGCCTACATGAAATCCTACTATATTTTCACCATCCAAGTGAAGGATTTACCCATATTATTCAAGGCCATCATTGGTGCTGATATCTTGGAGAAATCAATAATGAATCTCCCGTAATATTCTACCAATCCATAGAATCTCCACAGCTCAGTCATTCTCTAAGGTGTCTCCCATGCTAACACTTCCACCACCATTTTATGGTCCACGCATACTCTAAATGTTGAGATGACATGTCCCAGATAGATTACCTCCTTAATCCAAAACTAGAACTTTGAGATCATACGATAAAGCAGGTTCTCTAGGAATATTTCTAGAACCATCTGTTGTTTTCTTGTGTGGTCCACCACTGACACCAAGTACACAAGGATGTCGTCGATGAATACCACTTCGAACTAGTCTAAATACGGCAGGAAAATCTGGTTTGTAATTCCAGTGGACACTGTATGTGAATTCGTCTCTCCTAAGGGTATCTCCATGTACTTATAATGACTGTAGCGACATATGAAGGTCTTCTATGGTATATCCTCATTTCGTACTCATAAAAATTGGTAACATGATTGAAGGTCAACTTAGAGAAACATTGTAACAATCATAGTTGATTGATGAGGTCGTAGATCCTTGGTTGTGGATAATTGTTCATCACTGTTACTTGATTCAGGTGTGGGTAATCCATGCACAACCTCAAACTCCAGTCTTCCATCTTGGAAAACAAAACTAGTGTCACCAAAGGTGAAATATTTGGCCTTATGAAACCCTTGCTATATAAATCCACTAACTGCACCCTCATCTCGAAAAGCTCTACGGGTGCCATCTGATATGCTGGTGAAGCAATTAATGTCTTCCTAGGGTGTATGTCGATGCAGAAGTAGATTACATAGTTGGGAGGTAGACCTGGAACATTTTGGGAACGACCTCCTCGTACTCTGCCACTACTACACAGAAGTGGAGTCTCACAACATCTATTTTTCCATGGTTAAGGCTAGCCAAATCATGTGTGATCTACTGCACCAACCTTTGCAAGATCCCATTTTGTCCTTCATGGGTCTCATTTTCAACAGAAAATATTATCCATCATTGCAGACACACCACACTCTTCACCTAAAGTAGTCAATCTGGGCATGGAAAGAAGACAACCAATCCATCCTGATAATAATTTCATAAGGCATTGACGCATGAAAAAAGAGGTTCTAACAAAATCACTCACATCCATGGGTAATATCACGCTGTTTGTAAATGTGTGTGATCACTGAGTCTCCTCCTGTAGGAGTCTCCATGTGTAAGGGCTAAGACAATGACTCTACCTGAATCTCACAGTTTCTAGCATGACATGTGGAAAAGAAAGAGTGACTGGAACCGATTTCTATTAGTATGGTATCTAATTTAGATAAGAATCATATCATACCTAGGATCATCCTTGGAGTCCCCAGGTCATATTCCTCAACTGCATGTTGTGGTCCTTGCCCATGTCCCCCAGCTCCCTGATCATGGTGTGAACCTCCTTGGGGTACTAGTGGAAGTTGATCAAAGCGTATCCACCACATTTATCTCTCCCTATTACTATCCCAATTCCTCCACCTAGTGGTTCTACCCACTCCACTTTCGGCCTCTGCCTCGATGATCCATCCACCACTTCCTTGTCAGCAGATTGATGGGACGGAATGTCCTTATTGAGTTGTCCCCTATAGTATCACATGAAGCATGGCCTCCATTTAGGCTTACATGATCTATCCTGAGATTCATGGAATGTAGATCCTCTATCTTGGGTCCTCCAATGATGTCTCTTATGTTCAGATCCATGTTTCAGGAATTAGTTCCATGTTTTTGAGGTTTCTGTAACTCTTTACATGCTGTTGACTATCGCTGGTTGTCTTTGTTCTCCCTAGAAGCATTCAATCACTAAGACCAACATGAGAACACCAGTATAAGTCAAAATGTATAGAGGTGTGACACTATCATAAATATCCCATCGTAGACCTCACTCGAAGGTCCAAGATCTGAAGTACCAATCCCCAACCTTATCCAACAAGTACATAGAGAGGCTGATGAACCTTGATAAATAGTCACCCACCTTCAAAATGCCCTATGGGAGCTGAAGAAACTCTTGTATACACACTACTCTCAGTTAAACTAGAGTGAAATCCTCCCTAATGAGTCGATCAAACTCATTCCTCGAAAGAGTATCTTCATCATGGGTCTGTGTGTTTAGACTCCAACATCGTCCCGCTGAACCTTGAAGAAGGCTCAATCCTAGAATAACCATATGGTTTTCTAGTGTCCACACTAAATGGAAATCATTGGTCACTGCCGCAAGCCAGTCCTCATCCACCTGAGGGTCAGGATCACTGTGGAACCTAAGGGGTCTCTGTCTCTGGAATTCATGGAGCATGCTCATCCTACGCCCCTCGTCTGTCAGTGTTGCCGGTACCACATGATGCTCCACTGGTGGTGGCATAGTAGGTGCACCACCTATATGTAAGACATGGGGATCTGGTCCTTATATCGAATCCTCATCACTGAGGGAGGCACATCATCGTGATCATGCTGCTGAATCTTAGTGGGTATGTGTCACAGAGGCATCCTATAAAGAAACAATATGTACCATTGTAAATGAGTATATGTATATATATGATATAAAGGACATGGAAAACACACCCCATTACTATATGATTCATGTATTATTTTTTACTTCACCTCAACTAGAGTTTTCATGTACATAGATGAATAATGGGTTATTAGAGTCCTGATGTATGGATACGTCAGCAGCCCCCACCAACACCGGAGTCTATGGCCTAAAATCCATGTTCGAAACCCTTAACATTGTTTCCCCATACCAATCTCACACACTCTTAGTCCTAAGGTTGATCCGGCCACCTATTATAATACTCTTCCATTACTAGTCCATGTGGGGCCCGTGCTGTGTCTCCCCTATCCCGCCTCCAATAGTCTAGGGGATGGTGAATAGCACCAAGTAGGCATATTACTAACATGGGAGGCATTTCCTAAGTTCCTATACACACACACACACACATCTCTAATCCAATAAATTCTAAAATTTAAAAACCACTAAGGAACAAAATGGCTGCATACAAAAAAACCTAAACAACAGAGTACACCAAAAGTAATGTCCAGAAAGTTATCTGGGATTGAATGCAAGACCACACAAAAACAAGATCAACAAACTAAAAAGTCCAACCTGTAATCAAAAATTGGTACTATGACTACTGCATGATTCCATAGGAAGACCTCAACCTTTAGGGAACTCATAATGCTCGGTCTAGTCATGGTCCAACCTGGACTCCGGAAAAAGGCTTCTCATCTGCTCAAGACATGACACGTGCGGGCAAAGCCCGTGGAGGGGTCAGTATAACAACACTATGTTGAGGACCCTGAAAAATATAAAGAAATACCTAAAGGAAAATTAATGTAAAATCTACACAGTATATATTCACTGAACATCTAATAGGAGAAACACATCCTGATATACTCAAAACCTAGACCCATAGACAAGAGACAAGTCACACAATAGCATACCCACACTAGGGATTCAGTTCGAAGATCCCATGAATCACACATCAAGGATAACTCACCACATGAGTCTGATAGCTCTGATATAAATCATCTTGGATGTATTGTTTTATATGAAAATCTATTAGAGATTTATACAATAATTCTTGGATAACACACTCCTGAGTGGGGAAAGATCTTGATACACAGATAAAGATAACTGTTGTTCCCTTAGTGGATATTGTGACTCATCTAAATTCACATGCTTTGTAGATGATCAGTTCCATAGAGGAATAGTCACATTGAAACTTGACTCTACCAAGAGTAAAGAATGGATAAAGGATCTCTGTCTGAGCCTCTCAGATGGTTACCCAACTCTATCTCAAAATGTCATATTGAAGGTATTTGACTCTCAAGGATGGAAACGATACCTATCCTTTAGGGGAATGTAAAAAAGGGGCACTAACCCAAACATCACTTGTACAAGATACAGTTGACAATGGGTTCAATCCATGTCCCAAGATTTACATGGCATGTAGAAGGGTTACACGACGTGTCTCTCAAATCTAGGTAATACCCATGTAAAACAGACCATGTTAGAAGAACATTCTGTGTCTAATGTTAAGAACACACCATGTAGTACTAACCCCATGTCATTTCCTATTAACAAGGGTTCCCTGCATGTACGCGGTTGTGTGCTCGTACGTTGGTTCAACCTGTTTGGGATATCACGTGTAACCAGTACATGGGGTAACCCATGTACCCAGCCTCGTTCCGCTATGTTGTGGTGTACCTAGCATGTACTCCACCCATGTCCGTGTAACATTCGATATACACACTGAGTTCCATGTAATGACATACATGTTGTGTTCTTCAGAAAACATGACAGGTTTGTGCTTCTCATCACCAATATCTACAACCGCAACTTGGTGGGGCCCACAATCCATCTCTCCCCAAATCCATGTTGTGTTCTTCATTGTGTACTGTGTACAAAACCTAGACACCACCACCCATACAACAAATCATGTTCTTTGGGATACACACATTGTTTTTTGGAAAAATATAGAAACATAAACCTGCTCTACCACACCTTGGTGTCTCTCTGATCTTTGATCTGAGGAACTATTTACCACGAAACCCGAATGATAATGTGACCCTGATATCCAAAAGTCATCTACATTGTTTTTGGGAATCCAGATGGCCTTCAAAATGATTATTGATCCACCAACATGAAGAATGTACTCTCTCGATCCGATCCGATTCATCGTCCAACATGTTTGTCGCACCTCTGCTAGGTCGGCATGGTGCATGATTTACAATTTGGGATCATTGAGTTGCAGAATGGATGTGGAATGATCTATTGTTCACTGCCCTAGGAAGAATGTAAAGAATGTGGCTAAAAGAGGGTGGAAATCCAAACCAGAAAAATAATAATGAAGCTCCGCTATCATTCATCACAACATTGATCCACTCTAGTTAGAAGGATTAAACAGAGTGAATCAAAACATATATTTTATCATGATGCATTATTACACAAAATTAAACCAATAAAAACTATCCCGCTAAAACACATGATCTGCAGAACAACCTATTTCTGGGTTAATTCACATTAATTTTTTTATCAATAAAAGAGTAAAAACTAAATCAAAATAACAAACCTCGGACTCGATTTGGTTGAGGAATGTTTGTCCTGTCATGTTTTTGTTGAGGGTCGTCAAATCTGAGATTTGATGATCGATCATGTCATCATCGTCTTCCAATGGGTTCTCCGCCAATGAACCAAAGGTAAATCCTAAATTCGTATATTTTTGTGTCTATTCTTACAAAGTCTCTATAAAAATTTATTTAAATGTGATGAATTAGATCACTAAGAAAAAATGAAACATTTAATATATTTTAATTTCCCATTTATTTTGTTTCCTTTAAAAAGTCTAATGACTAAATTTTGCAGTAGACATACGCCTGTCAATGTTAGGCCCTACCAAAGGAATATTCATTGCTCTGAATGCTACATTATCCTTATATTTCTGATATGGGCACTCCTTTAAAAGTTATTCAACTTTATCAGAAAAAACGCTAATGGGCGATGTTTAGAAGTTTAATTTATTTCAAACATTTATCCTGGGAACAATGGGCCTCTGAATCGCATATCGTTGAAAGGCTTGGTTCGATGTAATTCCATAATATAATTAAATTTATTATATGTAAAATCTGATACATTACATAAACTCAGTAAAATTTGATTATTCATAAATTATCCTATATGTGACCATTTATTTTGAATAAAGAACACAAAAAATAATGGAATGGTGTGGGGGAAAACATGTTTTATTAGTTAATGAAATATAAACATCATGATAACCATAATTACATACCTGAAAACATGAAATATAATGTCCTGATATGTGGGAAACATAATTATTTTTTGGAATCAAAGGATTCATATTGGCTTTTCCATTTTTATTTCATTGGTTTTATAAGTGATATATTCATGGTAATTGAAACATCAAACTAAACCATTATTGATGATAATGAGTAGAATTTTTGACCTTTTTGTATAATGTAGGTTGTTATAGGGGTTCCAAGCCAACGACAAATTAGAATATGCATTGGTTGATAAAATGGGAGGTTTTTCTAAACACACCATATTTTGGAAAATAATTTTTAAACACTTGGATTCTATTGTAGGTTTTATATATACCCATTAATCATTTCAAAATTCCTTCAATTGGATGAGTTCTTTCCAATAAAAATAGCTGTTTTTATCATATATTGATATAAAAATTATATATAAAAATTATTCTCTCATGTTATATACATTTTTTGTACTTAATAATAAGGTATTGTGGTGTAAAAACACATATTCTGTGACTATAGAGTTTACTTTTTTTGGGGTGGCATTATTTTTTTTATAATTATGGGATTAATCAAGTGAGAATAAATTCACAAAAATCTTTATGAATGTTTTCAACACCCAGGGATTTATGTTTTATTCCATTTGAAACCATATATATTTTATTTTAATGTGGAAATTACCAATCATTTAAATTTAATATTTTATGGTTAGGAAGATTGGAAAAAAAATTAATCAAATTTAAATATGAGATTTATGATTTATTTGACCATTATAGTTTAACATGGAGGGAATTTATGCCAATAATATTTTATCTGGTGACCACCCAAACAAAATATGGATCTGTAAATATAGAATTTTCTCACCTAGTATGTATTACAATGGTAATGATACAGTAAATCTATGGGAGAATTTATCTATCCAGAGTTGAATCCATAATTTTAATTTCACTATAATATATGAAGAGATGTAAAAACCATGTAGGGAATGTTTTATAGTTTAAAAATATTTTAATGAGTTTTTGTGGAATATATAATAATTATGGTTGATTTAGATAAAACATGACATCGATTTTGAACCACTAATAATAATTATACATATCCAATGTTGAAGGATGAATGGCCCATGTAATTTGAGTTGACAATATACACTAATTATTTAGTATTTCAATATAAATATAAATGTCTTGTCATAATGAATTTTTCAATATATTTTACATCATGTTATTATTATGTTGGCTACATATTTTAACATCAAGGTGAATGGAAATATTTTCCCTGAATGGTGTCTAAATATAGTATCAAGTTGAGATTATACATTGAAATTTTCCTTCACTAGATTTTTTACATTTTGTGGGGGAATAATTCATCATTTAAATATTTATATATTAATAGGAATTTAATCCTATGAGTATTCCAATATGGGAATAATTTTCATTCGTCCTAATAAGTTGATAATCATTGTAAAAAAACCCCCATAAGGATTGAAAAATATGATAAATAAGAGTTCATACTAAATTGAACATGTTTCCTAAAAGATCACAGTTATATAGGAATGGGGATTACACATTGTGAGGGTATTTTTGAGTATCATTGAATAATTGAAAATATTTACAGTGGGAACTGTCATGTGACTTATTTTTTGAATAATAACCACATTCTAATATTATCATGGAATCTCGGGTCTAGTTATAGAGGAAGGAGGACTACAGAGGCCAGATTAATATGTCCCCCTACAATAAATACTACAGTCTTAATCATTTATGGATTCCCCTTCTATCATAACTCATTTAATGTAAATTCAATTTATGATGGATAATGGGTATTTCCCACTTTTTCGAAAATGTTTACGGCTCTTTATATAATTAGAATTACCTTAGGGGATGTTAGTGGTTACCGAATTAATGGGATAATCTATTATTCATGGTAACATTGAATCCTAGGGGTATATTTGAATGTGTATTCCATAATCATATGTATCAAGATACTTTAGTATAGTCATCAATATATACTTCATTGTCTTTTGAACTCATTGGAATTAGGTCACGATGGTTTTCAAATTGTCTTATCTGAACATGAATATTTCTATAAATGAAGATGTTTGAATTAGATCTAAAATCATTAAAAGAAATAGAGTTCATGATTTTGGTTTCATATGGTTATAATTTTGGATGTAATTTTTTTGTTTCAATAGAATCAAAGAGGTTGGACTCACTTCTATGTTTTTTTCATCACATCATTGGGGTAAAAATGTCCTCATGTTGTCACCCTAAACATATTCATTCATATATTTAGACTTTGTGGGGTTTTCTCTATAATTATAGGCCTCTAAAATTTCAAAATCTATGGGATATGACTTCCTATGAAGAACATTTGTATGGTCCTGCAACATTTTCTTGACCTCTATGATTTTTTCCTCCATGAGATTTAGATTCACATGTTTGGTCCCTGTTGGTTCAGCATCGATTTGGTGAGTCCTTGTGGGGTCATCCTTAGTTCTATGATGTTAAATTTTCCTATAATTTTCACTCGGTTGAGTTACATCCATGGATATTAATAATGTGGATTTTTATTTCATAATTTAGTTACCATTTGAGAATGTAATAATGACTTCCAAAAATGAAAATGTCAAGGATCTGTGTATATAGTATCCCCATCATGTATCTTTATGACTGTATATTCATACATTAAAATGGAGTATTGTATTTATAATAATCACTAAGTAAGTTATTTTTCAAAATAGGTGGATGATATGGTCACCAAGAGGAATTTTGTAGTTTTGAAATGCTGTGTAGAGTACATAGTGGTTCATCACTATGGGGACATGACATGGGTTATTAAAAAATGTACATTAATTCCATAAGGTTAACCCCCATATAATGTCATTAAAATTAAACCTTGTGGATGTTTGGTTAGATCCTATACAGAAATTAAAAATTAATCATCGTGTTTATGTTGTTATACCATTGATGGAATTAAAAAATGATCGTATGTTTCCACATGTTAAGTCAATATACAACTACATATAGGGGCTAAAACTTATAGTTCTTCTTATGATGGGATCAAAATCATATTTCATCATATCAACATTGTGTTTCATTAATCATATTTGTAGTCATTCACTTCTTTTTTCAATGAGTTTGTTTTTTTAAAATTTGATAGCATCAATTATGGAATTTTCCAATTACATATCTTATAGTATTTTCATTTTTCAATATATTTGAAATATGGTAAGTAGTTATATTATTATTTTTCAAGAAAATCATGAATAGAATCATAATTTTCTATATTGTGTATATAAAACTCCTCTTCGAACATTGCCTATAATTATGATTTGAATAATTCATTTAGTGATTAAAAAAAGTCAAACTCAATATTTAATTATCGATGAATACTTTTAAATGATGTACTATGACATATCATCCATGAAATATTTCATATGATAATATATTGAATTCTTCCCAGGTCATCATATTATTGGATTCCCAATAAGTAATGTGCTACAATAAAAGAGAATTATCATTCCCCATTGGTTACAAAATATTTATTGAAAATCTATGAATATATAAAACCCCCTGATTAATGAACATATATATTACATCACTATTATGAAATACTTGTTACATTATAAAATATCTACCCAAAGATCATATGTGTTTAGTTCCATTAGAAACATGAAATAAAATATTCTAACTCAGTGAAATATCGTCAATGATTCCCAAAAATATCTTCTCCCATTGTAAGTATAAAATGAACACGATGGTTTGAAAATAGGTTAATAACATTAGATGATCATAACCTACATATAAAATATCATAAACATGAGACAAGAAATAATTATTTTTATTTTATAAGACATGAATCATAAGACAAAAAAAAACATTAACAATTTGATCATTTCACATGAATAAGAAATATAATTTGTGGAAAACACATAAACATGTAATATCATTCCCTATTAGTCAAGGATCATTGAACAAAACTTATCGGGGAACATCACGGGGACTACATCTATTGGGCGGGACACACCTCCATCCATAGTTGAAGTCCTTTCTTCATAGCATATTTTTTTTTTGAATCTTCTCATAATGGATCAGGTCTCCCTATTTTCTGATATTAGATTAGGTTTACCCATCTTAACATAGTTTATCGGGTTTCCCCATATTCATGTTGTGGATGACGCCCATCAATTTGATTGACATAATTATCTCATTAGATATAACTCATTACCAAATGCATTAGAGTGAGATACTAGTCCCACCCATTACATAATAAGATCTAGAATACATGTTCAACTAGATAATAGAGGATGCCTCAATTGATGACCCATAAAAAGTGATAGGTTCTATAAACATCAAATCATAACTCATGAAATTAAATAAGTATTATATAAAATTAATAATTTAATAACCTATAAAAAATATAGTGGTTTCATAATCATTTAATAATATTATAATCCTTGAATATATGTTGGATTTATAATCATTATTATTGTTTATCCCAATGATGGGATTTTTTTACAAAATAACTTATCATTTTATAGCCCGATTAAGGGAAAAATATTTCATAAACATTAAGATGTAAAATCATAGAGAATTTAAAGAAATAATATTAATGGTATACATGGATAATATACATAGTTATGAGTACTCAATAACCTAGTACATCAATATAGATGGATCTGGATTTGGAAATATCACATGGAATATAATTTCTTTGGAATATAACATTCTCAAATATATAAAATTTGAAAATCATTTTTTAATAACCTTGAGAACATTTAAATGAAGAAAGAAATAAATAAACTAAAACATTTCTTGGGTAAAAAATATTCATTATAATAGATTTTGTAAATATAAAACATATTTGAAGAACAATTTTTGTGAAAATAAAATTTTTTTAATTATAAATAAGCACAACAATTTTCAAATTTATATTTTGAAAAAATGTTTTTAAAACATATATAAGAATCTATGATCTAATTTATGTCATTTAACCAAGATAACTTTTAATATAATATTAAAAATACTGAAAATAATTTAAAATTGTTATTAATGGAAATTTTTTAAAAAATATTTTTAAATCGGAAATTCTTCGTAATAATATAAGAAAATTTTCATTAAAAATATAACCCTATAAACATACAAAGGAATCACCATGGAATTTTTGGTCATTAGGGGTGGTTTTTCTTTACCTTCCAAATATTAGATTTGTATCTTAAATGTTTAAAAAAGTGCATTCATCAAATAATGGAAAGTATATTACTTTTAAATGCGTTTTTAAAAGGTAATTAATGTGTCAAAATTATCTATCAATTATTTTAGGATAATATTCAAAAATATTTTTAAACTTATTTTTAGAAAACCCTAATTTTGAAGGATGACATATTTTTCACAAAATGGACAAATAAATTCATATTTTCAAAACTTGTTTTTTATAAATTATTTTATATACCATAGAGAGGAAAATTAGTCACATTTCTGGGATATAAAATTCATATACATAGGGAAAAAAAATTCATTAGTGTTCTTGATAAATGGATCATAATATTTTCTCAATGGAAGCATAATCTTATACATTATTGACAAATGATGATATTGATGTTATAAAACATTACAACTATGGAAACATTAAATTATACTAAAAATGAAGGAAAAAAATTACAAGAATCATAAAATAAATTTCTAATATGGATAATCATGATATAAAATTTCAAATGGTATTATAAAAACCTCATAGTAAAATCTTGGAGTGTATCATTGATTTTTTTGTAAATAAGGAAAATTGAGGGAAAATTACTTTTCCAATTTGGTATATTTGGTGACATAAACCTGTTGAAAGAAATATAATGAAATTGATATGTAAATATGAATAAATTTCACAATAATAATAATATAATGAATCCATGGGAAGTATGAAAACAGCACAAATGAAATGATTCTTGAATAAGGCATGTATATCATGCAAGTTGAAGGAGAAATGAGATTCTATTACCTTAAGTCTTCAATTTCATCATACATATTTGAACCTATACTATAATAAATATAATTTTATTATAATATAAAAAACAACCATATTATTAAATATACTACTATATATTATTTGGTTAGTACTTTATATTAAAATTTATTAATAACTCCATGTTATTGATACATTTGGGGTAATATAAGCTTCTTTTTCAATTATTTATTGACTAATTATTCTTGATCCTCTTACTTAGGTCATTATTTACTTATTAATAGAATTGAAAAAACTATATAATTATCATGTATGTTTATTATATATGTTTTTATAATAATCTTTGTAATATAGGAGTATGAAATTTAATACAGTGTTAATGGATATAGTAGGTCGTACATACGCATGAATGGTGATTCTCATTAATTACATACTGATAGAAATAATGTAAATAATATATATATATATATTATAACTATACAATAATTTTAATTTCATAAATATTATATACATTTACTAAACAAATCCTCCACACATTGAATGTAAGGTGTGAACGAATCACATCGCTTTGAGGAGGTAGTAGTGAACACTTCCCAAAATGTAATTATCCCACATAATAAAATAGATAGTATGATAGTATGTGTAATATAATAATTTCTTAATAATAATTACATCATATAAAAAAATTCTATCATAATTTCCAACAGTGATATGTGGTAAAAAAATGAACAACATTGTTTCCTGAGGTTGTAGTTCAATGTACACCAGAATGGTACGTTCATTACCCATTAGATGAATATGTTTCTATGTTCATGTAGAACATAAATAATATAACCATATAATAATTTTTTTAATTATTTTTATAATATATAATAATTGTATAACAATAATTTATGTGGTGGTGAATGAAAATAAATGAAAGGAGCATGAAGTAGGATGTTACTTCTTATTTGGGTAACTCCTTTTTCTTTGCACAAATAGGATTCTATAGATGTATTTCCTCAAAAAGAGAGGCTAAAAAGAATAAGAGATGTGTTTTTGGATCTTATATCTGTATATTTTGTGTGATATAAAAAAATTTAGTTTTTTGAATAAGTGGATTGGGTGTGTGAATTATTATATAAGTGGAGGAGTTATATTTATATATGTTTTTGAAATTAGAATCCAACCACATTTTTTACATTAAAAAATGGATCCTATAATAGACCCAATTAGTCCCAAGGGATTATATGGTAATAATATATCCATCCAATGTATTTTGTAAAAATTTATTGGTCATTTTTCTTTTATGCGTAATGCTTAGTCCTTTGTAATGAAAATATTTCTCTAAAATTTTAAACTTAATGTAAATTACATTCCCAAATATGTTTTGTAAAAATATATAATATCCTTATTTTAAATAATTAATTATTCTGAATCCAAATATAAATTAGAATTTTCAAAACTCTAATAATATACGTTCTATAAATTACATGAAATCTGACCTCACAGATTTGATAAAAAATTAGGTTTTAAAAGTTAAAATGTTAAAAATTTTAATATAATTTTGTATCTATATTCAAAGAGATGATGATTTGAATAATCTAAATTATATTAATTAATATACAATTTAAAATATTAAACATTAAAACCACTTATAATTATAATTTATCCAAATAAATAAATTTTATGAAAATGTCTATTTGATTTAAAATCCATTATTTTACATTATTTATACAAAAATGAAACCTCACAAAAAAGTAACAAAAATTTACCCTAATAAAAATTTTCTGTTTCAATTTTAAATATTATGTTTATTTATACATATAAAACCAATATAATATCCATATATTGGATTTTAAATGGATTCTCCATTTAAAAGGGGTGAAAATTAATTTTTCGATAAATTTTTCATTGGATTGTAAATTTGGATTTATTATTGAGTTATATATATCAAATATATTGAATATGTATCAAAATTATTGATTGAATATCATATATATAATTTGTTTGAAAAAAATAATCATAATTGTTTCGAATAATTTATTGACATAATATTTACATTTTAAATAAAATATTATTTTCATTGAAATTTAATATCATTATTTTCAAATAATTCTTTAATTTAGTTATACTAATTGACAAAAAAATGAACTAATTTTATATACGTGTGTAAATAATATATTCAAAATTCAGATAAACAAATTTATAAAATCATATTTAATGGATTGGTGGTCTCTATAACAATATTTATTTAAAAATATTAATAATATAATATGGGTAAATAAAATCATTGCCATGTGTGTTAGGCTTGTTGTTGAAGGAACTATACATTATGTGTAACAAGTGAAAAACATAGTGTTACATGTATGTCAAGATAATATAGTTTATGAATTTAGTGAATGAATGAAAATTATAGTGGTTTAATATAAATGAAAATCTAGATTTATTGGTGTGTGAAATGAAAAATATAAAAAAATTAAATTAATTTTAAAAATTTATATTTATCAAAATCTCTGGATATTGTATTCTACCTACCATAAAATGAATTTCACCATACGAATTCATCTTTGTTATAAATAGATTAATATTTTAATATTCTATCCACAAAAACTAGATTCATAAAAATTATAACAAAAAATCACTTCAAAAAATAATTTTGGAAACATTACGGTTACCCAAAGTAACACATAACTACGTTTCGGTATAGTGAAACATTGGTGGGAAGTTAAAACATGGAAATTGAGGAAATTCATAAATAATTGTATTGAGTGATTGGGGTCATCAAACACAAATAACATAATGGTCATTTAAATGTTGAGTGCTTCAAATAAATAAATATTTTTGATTTAAAAGGACACCAGTTTATTAAAAATTGCGTTATTAGGACAAAATTTTATGTCTAGATAATTTTCAATAATTTGTATAATTATCATGAAATTATATACATACATTATTTTCATACAATAATACCCATTTTGTGCCTTGATAAACTTCCATGTGATCTATTATTTAATGAAATGATAGTGAATTTTCCATTTGTGAAGCATTAATTGATCATGATACCCATGAATAGATTGACAATTAATTAAATCTATATTTTCCACAACAAAAGGTTTGATAAAGTTATAAAATATTCAAAAACCATCATATTGTAAGATAATAATTTAATCAATAAAACCATATCTTATTTTTAACATAAACTATTACATAAAAGGATAAACTTATAATCTTATAAAAATATGAATGAACAAAACTCTATAATTAAGGTAACTAAATTTATGAAAAACTAAATAGAATTTATCCCACCTATTTCATAATTTAGAACATAGTTTTCTCATAACAAACAAGTGAATACCTTTATCAGGTATTAATTTCAAACATGGAAAGAACCTGAAAAAAATATTCATTAATAAAAACATTCATGTTTCATTATTCCAAAGTATATTGGATATATTCCATACACCAAAATATATTTTTAACATCATCAATGACTGCATACCAACTTGGAAAAAAGTACTTAATTGGTTGAAAGGTAATATGTATAATATAATTCACTTATTCATATCCCACATATGGTTCTCCAAAAAATATTATCTTAAAATAATGGACATAAATAGGGTTATATTCCCTTAGTAAAAGTGTCACACTTCCTTAAAATCACTTTTCTAGACCATCAGAATTTTTTTTCAAAAATGTGTATATATTTAATTAAAAACATAAAGAGAAATATATTTTTATATTTCACTATTCATATACAATAATAACTATATAAAAATATTAAAATAATTTATTATTTCACTCCATTCATGATCTATTGTATTACTACCTTGTCATATTACATAAGACCTCTGGCCTTAAACATTTTATTTATAGTATCATCATCATAAAAAATATTTTCATTACCTATAAAATTATTTTAATTATCTTCATGATCATTCCACTTGGAAAATCAATTTGGATAATGAATATCAATTTTAAACATAAAACAATTAACCATTGATGAATTATTAGGCTGAAAAATATTCCAATCCATTTCGTTAATTGGACCCTTCAATTTTCCATTGAAGTTACTATCATGGAATCCTTCTTTTACAAAGTCTTAAAATCATTCTATTCATCAAATATATTCAATAATGTGATTCGTTACACATTCATGACATTAAAAAAAGTGAATCTTCGTTCTACCAAAGTCTCATTTACTCGGATTCTCAGTAAACTCATTTATTCTCTTCCTTAGTATGCATGAGAGTTATATACAAAACAAATTTTTAATAATGACCCCAGAAAACTAACTAGTAATGATATCAACAACATTCACTTAAGGGACAATCCAATTTAACAACACATCAAAAAAAATCCATCACATTCAACTTTAATAAAAATCATTACGGTACACACCATTGAATAAATCTATAAATAAATGTATAAGAAAAATTTATCATATCCAAAAACCACATTAAAATGAAAAAAAAACATATTAGATGTCTATATGTGACATCATCCTAAATATATGAAAATAGAGTTCAATATTAGGTCTTTGAAAACCAACATTAATTTCATTCTATTATGATGGATGGTAACATGTATTTGAATACCCAATTCATATCACCTGGGAGTATCAGACCAGGTGTACAACAAGGACAGATGTTGTGTACTAGGTTTCATTTGAGTCAAACCGGAATCACCAGTCAGAGTAGTTACTTATAAGTAAATCTCATCCAAATCTAAATCCACTTACTGTAATCAAACATGGCTACAATGATTGGAAACAACTGACCTTATTCTTTTCAAAAAATCTTGGATATTTTTCAAACCTATAACCAATACATAAATATACCCTATGAGACACACCTATCCATATCATTAGAAATATTTCTAGGGATCTCTCTTATGTATTATCATCAATGTTACTAAATATTAACAAATATTTATTTCTAAAAATAACTATAACAATCTATGATTAATGTACATAGAAATTACACCATTTTTTAGAATACATAACACAGTATAAAAACATTCATTTATAGAATATATTAGTTTTCATCCCCTGGAAACATGGATCAAAATATTCTAACTTAGTGAAATAAAATAAATAGTTCCCATAAAGATATTCTCCATTAATAATTCAACATAAAAACCATTATTCACAACCTAGGTAAAGTAAATATAAAGAAATGGGTGAGCTTGAATACTCAATATGGGTAAAGAAATGAAATATATAAGCATAACATTAGAGATAAGTCTATGATAACATGAGAATAACATTCCGAGATGATACCATATAGATTGAAGATCATAAACATAAAACCAGGAAAAATGAATGGTAGTTCGTAAGACACCAGTCATATGAAAATAAAGATCATGAACCATGTGAGAATATCATGAGTAAAAGACTTATAAACTGTGGAAAAAACAAACACATGAAAAATAATTCCCTACAAGTCAAGGCTCATAGAAAAATACATATGATAGAACATGATGGTGACTAAATCTTTTGGGAGGGACTCACCCCCATCCCCAATCATAGTCCTTTCCATGTAAGGGATTGGGTATCCCCATATTCATTTATTAAAATAGGATTCCCCATTTTATATTAGTGGATCATGTTTCCCCATCAACACATATTAAATCAGGTTTCAACATCTTTACATAGTGGTTCAAGACCATTGACATTATTCCCATCATTATCTCATGAGATAAAAAAAATTTCAATGCCTCAGAGAGATATATAATTCCCATGAGCCAGATAATAAAATAATACAAACATGTTCCAAATTATAATAAAACATGGATCATATAATGGCCCAAAAAAGATATGGGTTTCATAATCATCAATTCATAAGAAAAAAAATTAAATAGCTATTATAAAATTTATTCATATTATATTCTATGGAAAATATATAGGTTTTATAATAATTTATTCCTCAAATAACCTACAATAGTAATCAGTTTTCTTATGAATTTATCATTGTATATTATATTTAAGAAATATGGGTTTCGTAAAAATTTATCAGGATGTAACCTATCAAAGGGAAATGGGTTTAATAAAAATAAATAAAAAACTAAGACAATTTAATTTGATATTATTAATATTATTATTGGATAATATCATTAGAATATAATAAGATGCAAAACATTATGTCAAATTAGATGGATACAAATTTTTAAGGATCGCATGGAACAAAACATTTCTTTACAAATCACGTTTTAAATCACTTTTCATTTCAAAACCATTTTATAGGAAACATATTGAAACTCTAAAAAGAAATTATGAAAAATATATTTAAAATATTTCATAAGGAAAATACAATTCACTCTATGAAAAAAATTAAATTTAAAAAATACAACATTTTACAAAAAAAAATTAAAAGAAAATAACTATGAAATGTTATAAATAATTGGGAAATTTTTTGGAAAACATTTTTTTCGAAAACATTTAAAATAGAAAAATGCATCATTCAAATAATTTAAATCAACTTATTTGAACAAAATATTTTAAAAAACATATAAAGGTTTCTTTCAAATCATTTAAAACTCTTTATAAAAATAATGAATTTTTCTTAAAAACATATTTCTTTGAAAAAAATTTTAAAATTAATAAATTTCTAGAATATAATGAAAAAGTATTCAAAAAAAATGTCCTTTGTAAAATTAAAAAAGAATAAATAATGATTTTATAGTAATTATAGTGGGTAATTATGTTCCTTCACAACATTAATTTTGAAAATTAAATGTTTATAAAGGTTCCCTGATCAGAAAATTTCTTGAGATTTCATTTTAATTTTTTTTATATGGTAATATATGTGGAATTTTTTTAGGCATCACATAATTATATTAAAACATTTGTTAAAATATTTTTAGAAAAAACAATTTTGAAAGAACATAGATTTATAACATAAAGAATAAATAAATTATGAATAAAAAATAGTTTCTTAATTTTATTAAATAAGGGAGAGGGTAAGAAAATTCCTAAGATCCCTTGAGAAGAGGTTTTTAATATTTCATTGATCCAATAATAATCATATACCATATAAAAAAATAATGATATTGAAGTAATAATACATTACATGTTTTTTATAATGAATCACAATAAAATTTAATTAATAACGTTAAATTAAGATTAAAATATCGGCAAAAAATAGTTGTGTGGTATAACATGACATAGGTTAGAATATACACCTCATCAGAAAATATAGGTTCATGTCATGACATTATCACAAAGATTGTAAATTTAGAAAAAATTTCTTCACAAATATGTTAACATTTAAAAAATAAACCCTATGAAATAAAAATAATAAAATGACATGTAGATATACATATATTTAAGAAATAAAAATTCATAAAATAAATTAATGGGTAGTATACACGCTGAAAAAAATAAAATGAGTGGCGAATAGGTCATGTATCTCGCGGAAATAAAAAGGGATATAAAATCCCTTTAAAATAAGTCATGACATTATTTGTAAACATTAGAACCTCATGTATGATAAATATATGTATTTTATACTTCTATTACACATCCATATTATTATATCTAATATCATATGCATTTTTAACTTTATATTTATTTATTATTAACAACTCTATAAAAATATTACGTTTCGAGTTAGACTCGCACTATTTTTTGTATGTATTTTGACATGTTATTCTGAATAATATTTCATATATAATGGATTAAATATTTCAATAATTTTTAAAATGGAATACATATCATATATATTATGTATATAAGTATAATGAAAAATATATATAAGAGAAATGTATGAAATTAAATCTATTGTTCTTGGATACGGTAGGTTATAAGTTCACAGAAAAACTCTTTCTATTTTATTGTCAGATAAAAATAAATAATATAAATTGTATATATATATTATAAATCAAGTAGTATTATTATTTCATATATATCATATACCATCACTGAATGAATCTATAATACATTCCATGAAATGTGAGATCAAATCACATATCTTTAAAGTGGCAGTAGTCCACAATTCCATAAGAAAAAATTATCATAAAAAAATGAAAATATTTAAGTAATGTGTTATATAATAATCTATATAAATAAATAAATTATCTAAAAATATATGTTCTAAAATAATACACATTCATGAGATTTGGTAATTAAAAATTGAACAACATCATTTTGTTAGGTGGTAGTTCGCCTTTTATAAGAATGGATTGTTCGTTACCCAGTAGATAAAAATGTGTTTTAGTGAAGGTACAATACATAGAGTAAAACAATTTTAGTATATTGACGATAATTTTTTTATTTATTAAAAATATAATAATAATAATATATGGGTTGGAGAATAAAAATAAAATAAAGGATCTTGAGGGTACATGTTTCCTCTTCTTTAGGTAAATCATTTTTCTTTTTAAAAATGGGCTTAATTGGTTAGATTTAATCTCAAAATTATGATTGAGGTATGATGGTAGGGTTTTTGGGATCATATTTTATCATATTTCTTCTATCAAATAGGGTTAAGAAGTGTTAATACGTGGGAGGGTTGTGTTCCTTTTTATACTTGCTAAGGAGTGGCATTCATATAAATTATTTATAAAGAAATTACACCCACATTTTTATATGGAAAAGTGGATCCAATTTTTTTTAAATTATATAAAATGGAGTATCTTGTCGAAATGTGGACATAAATCACATTTCGACAATTTTTAGGGAATTTCCATTTATAGTGCTATTTTTATCCCCATGTTAATCTAATTTTCCTCTCAAAAGTAGAAATTATTTTTAATTACATTCATTACTATTTTTTTAAAAAAAAATTTGAACTTATTTTATATGTTATAGTATTATAATTGTTTCCAATATTAAATATATTTTAACAAATTTCAATCATTTAAGTGGACAAGATTAATTTAAATTTAATCATTCCGACAGGACAAAAAAATATATTTTTAGAGTTAACAAGTTCAAAAGTATGATATGTTTTATATATATTGTGAAAGATTTATTTTTTAAATTTTCATAAATTGAAAAAATTTATGTAAAAAATAAATAATTAAACATTAAAAACAAATTAAAAATAAAATTAATTCCATTAAATAAAATTAATGACAAATAATATTTGAATTAAAAATAATTATTTATTAATATTCATAAAAAAATAATCTTTATAGAAAAATCCAAAACATTTATCCAAACATAATTTTTAAGTACTAATTTCAAAGAAGGTTTTTCATTTGAGATATCAAATCATTAAATTTTACAAAAAAATAGCATTTTGAATGGGTTCATCGTTAAATAGTGGTAAAATTGCTTTTTAGAAGAATGTATCTTGTTATTCAGAAAATTGAATTTATTCTTACATGATACTTATTAAATGAGATATACTAGTATCAATGAATTCAATGAATATTTTACATAATCATTTTATTAAAAACATTTAATAAAATTTTGGTTGTTTAAAACTTTTACATAATTTATGTTGAATATAGAAAAATAGTATTCTTAGAAAATTAATTTTATAATTTTTTTATTGTTCATACAGTTGATACTACTTATTGATAACATACATATACATTTTATATAAATGTTTAAATCCTATATTTATAATATATTTAATCATACTCATAACATATATAGAAATTATGAGGTGGTAGATTTAATAATATATTAATGATAATATTAATTGTATATTATAGTTTACTAAAAAATAATCATTACGTGTTCCACAATGTATTGACCCAGACCTCTCTGGTCCATTCCGTTGTAAAAATGTGGTGTTTGAGGTGTTCTGAAAGGTCAAGGTGTCTTGGGGTGCGGATGGGTAGTTTTTTTAAAGGAAATCTAAAGGGTTATGGCCTTCGCACAGGAGGCGCACGGTTTGTGAAAACCATCTGGAAAAACCGCACAAGGTTGGTCTTGGAGGTAGTGGATATTGCACGGTTAGCACATAGTTTGTCTAACCCTATGGACTAACCATGCGAGGAGTGATTTTCATGGTATAAGCTAATGAACGGTTAGCACAAGGTTTTTTAAAATGTGCGGACTAACCGTGCGGGCACTTATAGTTAGATCCTAAAATTGTTAATCTAACTATTATTTCCTTTGATCACCTCTTTGAAGCCCCTAATTGGCCATAACTCCGGATTACCCTTCCTTAGACGTGGAATAACCTCTCCCAAGTGTTTTGGAGGTGATCTAGAGTCTTCTCTTCGCGAATCAAAGTCGGTTTCTCAAGTTATGTGATCCTTTTGTTTGGTTTCATAGATCTACCTAGATCTGCTCCTCCTCGTCTCATGGGATCGTAGATATACACATGTTATGGGGTAGATCAAGGTGTGTGGATGTCGTTTTTATGAGCTTTGGTCTTGGTTGTGTTAGGAGAGGATATCTATGGAGGATTTATGGAGATTCAACACAATTTCATGGGAGTTCATCGATCGTTGTGGTTTTCCTAGAAAACCATGGAGGTTGGGGATTCGTGGATTCACTAATTGTTTATGTGTAATCGTAGAGTTAGCAGGATTTATCCCTTTGGATCACAATGGAATTGACCTAATTAAATACTTGAACCAGATTAAAAGAATTTATATGATAACATGTTGTTTCTTTGTACCATTATAATGGTTTTCCTCTTGATTTTCTAGATAGTGTGATATATATATATTCCAGCTTGTTAGCATGTTGTTATTGATGTAAATTGATAAATAACATAAATCCAGAATTAATTGATAATTAATTGTCCAAATATAAAGAGGCATGTAAATGAATCCAGTTATTGTCGTTATTGTAGTTGTTCTAATTTGATGTTGATCAAATTTGGCATAGTATGTTTGATCTTTAGTGATACCTTACTGAATTGGGTCATGATGCTGGATCAAACGAATTGAATCTATTAATTCAAGATGGGTTAAATAACGTGATTGAGTTCCATGAAGGGTTCAGAGTTACACTCTTATTCTGAAGTAGGGCTAAAATCCCATTTTATGTGATTGTTGGTGTTTGTTGTTTGGAGGTTGGATGCCATGTTTAAGGGACAAGAGCCCATTTGTAATAATGATTGTTCTCCTACTTCTTGTGTAGTGTTGTGACCCTGGAGGGGTCTTGTCATATGTGGCGGTAGGGAAGCCTTGTGGTTATGGCAGCAGATGGCGCCTTGAGTGGCGATACACATCGGTTTAGGCATGTGAGTGTTAGGGAGGACACCAGGGATGGTGGAATGAGATGGTTGTGATTGTTGGATGTTTGTTGATTATTTGTTGGTTATCTTCTATGATTTTCCCCACTTCTCAAGGCAGATGGTCTTGCTTACCCATCATCTGAAAGAGGTAAAAAACATGCGGTATGCCATGTGCTTTCTCTGTTTAGTCTCTCAAGGGAGAATGGGTCTATGTTATTTCTATAGGTGGAAAACACTCGAACGGTAGTACGTCTACTCACCGTGTTGAGCCCCCTTGTGTTTAGTAGCATAGGTATCTTTTCAAGAATTCCTAGGAATATGGGAAAGTAATTCTGTTTTGAGTGTTTTAATAAATGATTTAAACCTATGGAGATGGAGTTTGATAGAACATAATGATGACATTGAAATATTTTGAAGCGATAGTGATTTTTGGATGTGATGATAATGGAATTTAATGTGAAAAATTGTTCATTGTTATTTAACGTATATATAATTAATTAACTTATAGTGGAATTGATCATAAGGGAAGGAAGTTATATAATAAATCCCTTTAAATGGTTGTGTGCTAATATGATACCTAGTCTTAGAAGTGGAATCCTGGAGTCTGACAGACGTTATCTATGGTTGTTTCTAAGACTAGGTTATTCCCATAGTGTGGTTTCTAGTTATAATATATTCTGTAATTTTTGTTTTTTTATATGATACTCCACCCTATCAGTAAGGGAAACTGACACCCTATGGATTCTGAGCCCTGGGGTGGTGTTTTCTCGAACATTCCGGTGGGAGGATGAATGGCTGACTACCGCATTTGACCCCGCTCTTTTCTCTTGGTAGATACTAGTTCCATGAGGTAAAATGGTATGTTTTCCCCATATATTTTTGTAGAGGGTTGTAATGGATTGTGGTTATTTCCACACATATATTCTGGAGGTAGTATCCTATAGACTACTATAGGTGTAACACATATTGGATGTGATGGCTTGAGGATCCTTACGTAGTGTATTGGTTATAATTGTTTGAGGTACAATTCCAGATGAATGATACACGTTATATGGGCTGTGGTGGATCCCATAACATACCTGGTTACTTTCGGTAGTGAGGATGGTGTGGAGCATAGCCCAGGTGTCTACAGGCACGCCTTTGTGGTTCATAAGGTGCAGATTGTGGAGCTTAGCCCATGTTTATATGGGAAAGCCTTTAGAGAGAGATGTGAATGACATATATCGTTGGGGAAATGCAGAAATACAGTGGGAAAGTAGTAGCAGGGTGCCCTTGATATTCATTATTATATGATCTATTCTTGAATGTGTTTCTTGGTGAGAGTATCCTTGGTGAGGTTGGGAACTTAGTATACCTGTTTAGGTGTCGAGTTAGATTCACTTGTTATTCCATCTGCTTTAGCATGCTCTCTTTACTTTTTCACAAGAGTATTTGGAGAGGATCCTACTGTGTATACTATTATACTCACCCATCGTTTATATAAACTATTTTCAGGTCACGTGGAGCAGGTTGGAGATCAGGCTGGTTACTTCTAGATTGTTGTTGCAGGAGCTATTCGGGCTTGTAGTTGCTGCTGTCTTTTCAATTCTTTTGTGTACTTGTAGTTTTCCCCTTTTAGTTGTATCACTTTTGCATGGAATTTCATACATGAACATGGGTTTCATTTATATTCTAGTTTTGATTTATAGTTTATTGGTGTCTATATTTTCACTCTCATCTGCATGTGTTCTCTTAGAGGGTAATGCCTCCCATTTGTGTGTTACTATATCCTCAATGCTAGTCGCCAACCCGAGGCCTACTGGAGGCGGGACTCGGGGGGTCATTATCTCCCTTCTCGCATTGCCATCCCAAGAGGGGTACACTTTGTGGGGATGGGGTCATGACAGAGTGGTATCAAATGGAGGTTGAGGGATAGGATGGAGTTTGGAGTTTGGTACAAGTGAGGTTGAATAGGTTGGTAGGGCAACAATGTCATTCATGTTTAGTAAGTGATGTAAACACTAGAGACCGGATGAGACATAAGAATTTAGGGCCCCTTATAATATGATGCACAGACCTTTATATATAAAATGGATACTAGACATGGTGATATTATTTTCAGGGTAGAGACCTAGGAAAGGATCATGAATCATTCTTCTTTGTGCTTGTGTTTTATGGGTATACCTTGGGATTGGTTAGCCTAAAATGAATAAAAGAAAAAAATTAATTAATTAATGTTGATTCTTCCATATTCCATGATTAGGAGCTCTAATGGTTTTTTATATTATGGGTATGGCTCCAGGTCGACGTCCTCATCAGGTTTTCGTAGAAGATGTCTAGGAGGCTCTCCCAGTAGATCGCCGCAGGGTGGAGGTCGACGACGATGACACTTGGAGGAAGTCAATCCAAGATTTTCAGCGCCAATGTCTACAGAAGTATGGAGACTCTGTTTCTTATGCAGTCATGAAATACTGGAAAGAGGAGGTCGAGATAGGATTCACTTCTATCCGTTCTTGGAAGGAGAACTGGGTGTCCATGGTTGTGACGATGTTGTGTATAGTAGTGAGGAAGTGGAGGATATTGTTTTTCGGGGATCGTGAGGAGTCAGTGATCTCATGGGAGGAGTTCTGAGACAAGTTTAGAGATGAGTTCCTTTATTAGACTGCGAAGGCATCCATTTGTTAAGAGCTTCTTACACTTCGGCTGGGGAGCTCTATTGTTCGAGATTTTTGAATCCATTTCAGGAACCTTCTATGATATGCTTCAGACTTGTCACCAAATGAGGACGCCAGGGATAGGCATTTTGATGAGGTTTTGTGTCCAGAGATCCAGCGCCAGGTCACCCCATTTATGTTGAGACATATCCTGAGGATCTTGATAGGGAGGATGTTATAGAGAGGACTTTGACAATGACCGGATCATCACGAGAGGGGAATCAGCATGATTCTTCACGAATCAGAGCTGCGGTATGGGGTTCCCGGTTTTTTGGGTAGATGGGTTTCCGTTCAGTTGGGGGTAGGTCCCAGCCCTTCGCATCTCGTTTCTCTGGAGGCAGACACTCTTAGGACTATGCCAAGGGATAAAGCGTTTGTTTTTCTTGTGGTGGTCATGGCCATCAGCGGTGGGAGTTCCCGACCTTTCAGAGTTATCATCGTGCGACGGGCGCTCCACTATAGGTTCCTCCTTTGAGACAGTTCCAACTAAGACAACAGCAGCAGCCAGTTGCACCAGCTTTCATTCAGTAGAGGGTATATGGGGCAGGAAAAGGATAACCCCATGACTCTCCTCATCCTCCTAAATCAGAGCACGGCCGTGGTGGTGGCCATCATCAGGGTCAGAGAGTCCATGGAGGAGGTCGTGGTCAGCTTCATCCCATAGCGTTGTTAGCTCCGGATGATCCAGACGTCGTTCAAGGTAACCATTTCTTTTTTTCTACCATGGTGTATTCCGTGTTTGATTCATGAGTGTCACTATCCTTTATATCACCTACCATTGTCCATGCCATTGGAAAAGAGGTATAGAGGCTTCCAGTGCCCTTGGTGTTGACTACGCCAGTTGGAGGTCGAGCTGACTTGTTCGAAATATGTAGGAACTGTGAGCTAATTTTGGGGCGACACAGCTCTTGGGGAGATTTACTCTTTTTATGAATACAACCATATGATGTCATCCTTGGCATTTATTTGTTTTATTCGGTGTAGGATATCATGGATTGATTCAGGAAGAAGGTCATCTTCTTCAGCTCGGATGGAGAGCAGGTGGTGTTTGTTGGTGAGCGAGATCCTTGAATGGGTCATAGGCGTGTTCCATACTTATCATCCTTGATGGATGGTTTGATGCTGAGTCCTTTATAGGTCCAGTAGTTGACATTTCCTAGGGTCATGGAGGAGTACCTTGATGTCTTTATATAAAAGGTCGAAGCATTACCCCGTCAACGAGAGATTGAGTTTGGGATCGAGATATAGCCAGGAGAATATCCTATCTCTAGGTATCCATATAGGATGGCCCATTCTGAGTTACGAGAGCAATGTATACAGATTGATGGTCTGTTGCAGTGTGGTTTTGTTAGAACAAGTGTGTCACCCTAGGGTGCACTAGTTCTGTTTGTGAAGAAGGCCGACGAATGTTTGTGGTTGTGTGTCGATTATCGTCGCTCAAACAAAGTGAAAATAAATAACTACTATCTTCTTCCACGAATTGATTCATTATTCGATCAACTGACGTGTGCAAGTTGGTTCTCAAAGATAGACTTGTGATCAGGATATCCTCAGATTCATGTGAATGTTGAGGATATCCCAAAGACTGCATTTTGTTGTCGTCATGGGCATTATGAGTTCTTTGTAATGATGTTTTGTGTGACGAATGCTCCAGTTATTTTCATTGGTTTGATGAATGATATGTTTCATGATTTCATGGAAAAGTTCATGGTAGTTTTAATCTATGACATCCTTGTGTACTCCATGTCTAAAGAGTTGCATGATGTGCATATGCGAGCCGTTTTGGGAGTTCTTAGTCGACATCAGCTGTTTGGGAAGTTGTCGAAGTGTGAGTTTTGGGCTCGGGATGTCCATTTCTTAGGGAATGTTGTGTCCCAATAGGGAGTACATGTGGATCCATCGAAGATAGAAGTAGTTGTGTATTGGGCATCCCCAAGACAGTTTCATAGGTGTGGAGTTTCCTTGGGATCATAGGATATTACCGAAGGTTCGTAGCTAATTTCTCACGAGTTGTGACTCCACTAACAGCTTTTACCAGGAAGGATCAAGTGTTCATATGAACTGATCAGTGTCAGGAAGAATTTGAGTATCTAAAAGAGATGATAGTAAGTGCTCCAGTTATTTGTCTTCTAGTTGAGGGAGTATAGTTTGATGTTTTTTGTGATGTTTCACATCTGGGGCTAGGCTGTGTTCTCATGCAGCATAGGTCAGTTTTTTTCTTATGGGTCTCGACAGTTGCAACCCCATGAACACAATCATTCCACTCATGACCATGAGTTGGTATCCGTAGTGTTTTCTCTGATGTTTTGGACACACTTCCTCATTGGTGAACAATTTGTCGTTTTCACTGATCATAGGAGTTTGAGGTATGTTTTCTCCCACCATGACTTGAACTTGCAACAGCATTGGAGGATGGAATTCATTAAGGGATATGACTTCAAAATATTGTATAAACCTAGAAAAGAGAATGTTCTGGTTGACGCACTAAGCCAAAATTCATGTAGTGAGGCTGTGCGTGAATCCAGAGATTCCTGGAGAGTAATAGAAGAATTATCAACATTACATCTTGATATGGGAGAAGTTGGGGGTAGAGGCTGTGTTTTTCAGATGATGGTGCAGTCATCCCTGGTGCAGAAGGTGGAAGAGTTCCAGTTGGGGGATCTTGAGGTGGAAGTCGGGAGAGACAGAGTTGTTTGTGGCGAGGACCCAAATGGTTGGTCTGAGGATTAACAACACTGAGTGTTGTATCATGTATGGATTTTTGTTCCCTTGGAGATGCGCGAGATGGAACTTAGAGAGTTCCATGGTTCTACTTTAGCGGTGCATCCTAGTGTAAAAAATATGTACCGATCCTTGTGGAGTCATTTTTGGTGGCCTGTACTTAAGCATGTGGTTGGAGAGTTTGTGACTTGATGTTTAGTCTTCCAGAAGGTGAATGTCGAACACTGTGTTCCTGGTGGACTACTCCAGCCATTAGAGATTCCTCAATGGAAGTGGGAGGGCATCTCAATGGACTTTTTTACAGGTTTACCTTGAGATACGAGAGGATATGATGCTAATTCGGTGGTAGTGGATCATTTAATGAATTCATCCCACCATTTAGCAATCAATGAATCATGATCAATGGATGTTTTGTCGAGGTAGTATCTATAGGAAGTGGTGAGACTTCATGGAGTCCCGAGGACGATCATTTCTGATTGAGATCCTCATTTTACCTCCAGGGTGTGGAGAGGTATCAAATATGCTTTTGGTTCTCAACTATGTCTTAGCACTACTTTTCATCCTCAAATGGATGGTCAGATGTTGCGAACCATCCAAACTCATGAAGACATGTTGCGCTCTTGTATTCATGATTTTGGATGTTCTTGGATGAGCCAGTTACCCTTGGTGAAGTTTTCCTACAATAACAGTTTTCACTCCACCATCGGTATGGCGCTGTTTGAACCCTTGTGTGGGTGTCATTGTCATTCTCTGTTGAGTTAGATTGGGTCAGAGAGTCAGCAATTCTCAGACTGGATCTGGTGAAGAATACAATAGACATGGTTCAGGTGATCCGTGAGAGGATGAAGATAGTGAAAGATCATCAGAAATCATAAGCTGATCAAAGGAGGATACCCTTAGAGTTTAATGTTGGGGATCATTTTTTTCTGAAGGTGACTCCCTATCATGGGAAGCGAAGGTTTGACCGTGGAAGTAAGATTTCTCCCTGGTTTGTTGGGCCTCTCAAGGTGTTAGCTCGTGATGGAGCTGTTGCATACCGAGTGGCACTTCTCCCTCATATGAGTTAGATACATGATGTTTTCCTTGTAACCCACCAACGTCATTATCTTTTGGAAGACTCTCACATCATCGATTGGGGAGAGATCGATGTTGATGAAGATGACACCTTTGAGGAGTGACCTGTGGAGATCCAAGACTGAAAGGAGAAGGTGTTGCGTGGGAATTCCATCCCCTTAATTTGTATATTGTGGTGACATGGTGGCATGGATGAGAGTACATGGGAACTTGATTCACAAATACGTTCTCAGTACCCAAAGTGGTTTGAAGTTTAACTCTTTTCATGTATCATTTCAACTTTTTTGTTTATGACAGTTTCATGTTTATGAGATGGCTCTCTTTGTTGCTCTTGATGGCTTTCTCTTTTTTGATATGTATCTCTGTGGGTGGTTGTTCATACCCTGTTCATTTATCTATTTAGGTGGTTTTTGGATTCCCGAGGATGAAAATGTTTTGAGAGGTATTTGATGTAATATCTTGGACCTCTCCAGTCTATTCCTTTATGAAAATATGGTTTTAAAGGTGTTTTGATGGTCAAGGTGGCTTAGGGTTCATTTGGGTGGTTTTTTAAAGGATATCTAAAGGGTTGTGGCCTTCTCAGGAGAGGCTCACCATTTGCATAAATCGTGTGGCCAATCCGTGCACGGTTGGTCTTGGAGGTAGTGGATAATGCATGGTTTGTTCACGGTTTGTCTAATCGTGCGTACTAACCGTGCGAGGAGTGATTTTTGAGGAAGAATCTAATGCACAGTTAGGGCACAATTTGTTAAACCGTTCGGACTAACCATTCGGGTACTTAACGTTAGATCCTAAAATTGTGGATCTAACCTTATTTGCCTTTAATCTCCTCTATTAAGCCCTTGATTGGCCAAAACTCAGGATTACCCTTCCTTGGAGGTGGAAGAACCACTGCCAAGAGTTTTGGAGGTGATCTAGAGGCTTCTCTTCACATATCGAATCCGGTTTCTCAAGGTATGTGATCCTTTTGTTTGGTTTCTTAGATCTACCTAGATCTTCTCCCCCTCTTCTCCCAGGATCTTAGATATGCTCATGTTATGGGTAGATCTATATGTGTGGATGTTGATTAGGATGATCATTGGTCTTGCTTGTGTTAGCAGAGGAGATCTAAGGAGGATTCGTGGAGAATCAACCTGGTTTCTTGGTTGTTCATCGACTATTATTGTTTTCCACGAAAACATTTACGATAGGGGATTCGTGGATTCTCAAACTGTTTATGTGTAATCTTAGAGTTAGAATGATTTATCCCTTTGGATCACAATGGAATTGACCAAATTAAATACTTGAACCAGATTAAAAGAATTATTTTGATCTCAGGTTGTTGCTTTGTACCATTATAATGGATTACATCATGATTTTCTAGATAGTGTGATATATATATATATTCCTTGCTTGTTAGCATGTTGTTCTTGATATAAATTGATAAATAACATAAATCTTGAATTAATTGATAATTAATTTTTTAAAGATAAAGAGGCATGTAAATAAATCTGATTGTTCCTGTTGTTGTAGTTTTTCAAATTATATGTTGAACAAATTTTTCATAGTAATCATGTTTAATCTTTGTTGATTGATTAATGAATTGGTTCATGATGTTGGACCCAAATAATTGAATCTGTTAATTCAATATGGGTTAAATAACATGATTGAGTTCTATTAAGGGTTCACAGTTACCCTCTTGTTGTGAAGTAGGGCTAAAATCCCATTTGATGTGATTGTTGGTGTTTGTTGTTTGAAGGCCAGATGCCATGTTAAAGGGAAAACAACCCATTATTTTTAATGATTGTTTTTCTTCTTCTTGTGTTGTGATGTGACCCTGGAAGGGTATTGTTATATGTGGATTCAGGGAGGCCTTATGGTCATTGAAGCAGCTGAAGCCTAGAGTGGCGAGATGCATCGGTTTATGCATGTGGGTGTCAGGAAGACACCAGGGATGATGGAATGGGATGGTTGTGATTATTGGATGTTTGTTGATTCTTGTTTGTTTAGCTACTTTACTTTTCCCCACTTCTCAAGGCAGTTGGTCTTTCTTACCCTTATTCCAAAGGAGGCGAAGACATGCGAGGTATGCCTTGTTCTTTCCTTGTTAATACTCTCAAGGGAGAATGGGTCTACATTTTTGCTATAGGCGGCAAAGACTCGACGGGTAGTACGTCTTCCCACCGTGTTGAGCCCCATTTTGTTTAGTAGCATAGGTTTCTTTTCTAGAATGCCAGGGAATATGGGATAGTTATTATCTAATGAGTTTTTTGATAAATGCTGTTAACCCATGGGGTTGCAGTTTTTTGGAACTTAATGATCAGATTGAGAACTTTTGAAGGGACAATGGTTTTTTGATGTGATGTTAATGGGATTTAATGTGAAAAAATTGTTCATAGTTAATTATTGTATAAAGAATTAATTAACATATAATGGAATTGATCAAAAGGGAAGGATGTAATATAATAAATACCTTTATATGGTTTTGTGCATATAGGACACCTAGTCTTAGAAGTGGCAGCCTGGAGTCCGAGAGACATTAGCTGCAGTTGTGTCTAAGACTAGGTTATTCCCATAGTGTCGTTTTGAGTTATAATATATTCTATAATTTTTGTGTTTCTATAGATACTCCACCCCGTCAGTAAGGGAAACTGACACCTCAGAGATTCTGATCCTTGGGGGGTGTTTTCCCTAACATTCCAGTGGGAGGATGAATGGCAGACTACCCCCTCTTACCCCGCTCTCTTCTCTTGGTAGATACTAATTCAATGAGGCACAACAGTTAGTTTTCTCCATATATGTGTGTATAGGCCGTAACGGCTTGTTTTAATTTCCACCCAAATATTATAGAAGTAGTATCCTATGGACTACTATAGGTGTAACATGTATAGGTTGTGATGGCTTGAGGATCCTTACACGGTGTATGGGTTTTAATGGATTGAAGTACAACACCCGATGCATAATACACGTTTTGAGGGCTGTGGTGGCTCCGAGAACCGACCCGGTTACTTTTGGTTAGTATGATGATGTGGAGCTTAGCCCAGGTGTCTGCGGGCAATCCTTTGTGGTGCACGAGGTGCGGATTGTGGAGAAAAGCCTAAGTTTATACGGGAATGCCTTTGGAGAGAGATGCAGAGGACGTATGTCATTGGGGAAAAGAGGCAAACCAGTGGGGAAGTAGTAGCATGGTACCCTCTATATTCTTTATTATATGATATATTCTTGTATGAGTTACATGGTGAGAGTATTCATGGTGTGGTTGGGAACTTAGTATAAATGTTTAGGTGACGAGTTAGTTTCAGTTATTGTTCAATGTGCTTTACCATGCTCTATTTACATTATCACGAGAGGCTTTGGGGAGGATCCTACTGAGTATACGATTACACTCACCCTACGTTTATATAAACTATTTTCAGGTCACTTGGAGTAGGTTGGATATTAGGCTGGTTACTAATAGCTTTTGGTTACAGGAGTTGTTCGGGCTTGTAGTGGCTGCTGACTTTTCCTTTATTTTGGGTACTTGTAGTTTTACCCTTTTAGTTGTAGCACTTTTGCATGTTATTTCATATATGAACATGGGTTTCATTTATATTTCAGTTTTGAGTTGGATTTCATTGATGTCTAACTTATCTCTCTCATCTACATGTGTTCTCTTAGAGGGTAATGCCTCCCATTTGTGTGTTACTATAAACTCAGTGCTAGTCACCAACCCAGGGCCAACTGTAGGGGAGTCTTGGGGGCCATTATCTCCCTTCTCACATTGCCAGCCCAAGAGGGGTACGCTTTGTGGGAGGGGGTCATGACAAACAATCTATTGAAGAAACTCTATATTGTGTGTAAAAAAAGTGAAAAATATTATCTCATATACCAAAATATAATATACATGTTTCATGTACTGCATGAAATACAATAATAGTTCATTAATATATTAATAAAACAACTCATAGTGTTGTGTGAAATTAAAAAATATCAAAAATATTAAATTAATACAAAAATGGGAAAATATTTCAATGATTCACTAGGTGTTTTTGATGATATAAAATGGATTGGTTTTCCCTACAATATAATCTCAATAAGATTTTAAGAAATACCCTTGTCCACACATCATAATGAGGGTCCATTATCTAATAAGAAACTATTAACAATATATAAAAAATAAATAAATTATATTAAATATAAAGTCCCTCAGTCGCTTATAATTCACTACTCTACTAAAATATCCCCCAAAAATCCAAAAATGGTATATCACAATAGAAAACATATCAAACCATATAAAATATGGAAAATTTTATACATAAAAAGTGAAATAAACTAAAGGAAAATAAAATAAAATCACTAACATACCATTATGTGAGATTATAATTCACCATCTAGAACTAAAATCATAGTTTTATAGGAAATTAATATATAATCCAAAACCTGGAACAAAAAACATAATAGATTGGTGTTTGAAAATTATATTAATATGGATGAAAAATGACACAAAAAACCATCTTCATTATTTGAATAAATTGTCTATTTTACTCTACATAGAAATACATTATTGAAAAAATATATTTTAAAATATTTGATACACAATATGAGATTTATTGATAATTTATATTGTTTAAATTTATTTTTTATTTTTAATTAAATTTATCACATGGTAATATTTTCTCGAAAACAAAGATCATTATTTTAAAATTATAAGAAAATATCTTTTAGAATCATTTAGATAAATCTATATATCAAATTTTTAAAAACCAATAAATACAGTGATAGGATTGTTGTGATTTTTAAATAGTCTTTTGGAATGTTTAAAAGATTAAGAGAGAAGACCACACATTACCAATTTTTAAAATTGATTGTTCCACAAAACTAATGAGTTCACAAATTTACACCTTGGTAAAATATTAGGTAATAGATTTTTAGTAGGGAATCTAGTTCTTAATATCAATTAGAATATAAACCAGTGTAATAAATTGAATCTTGAAAAAATAAGGAAATCATATAGTGGTATTGTGTGGTGGTTACATCCATCAATGATATAAAATACATGTATAAGAAAAAATAAATTCATTTTCTTGGTAGTTTGACACTAATGATTTTATTTCCTAACCTATCAATATGGTTTTGATAATCCACAATTCCATATGTGACTCACATTCTAAGGATAACATGTCATAGCCGAGTATTGTTATAACACACATATATGACACCATCACTTTCAAATAATATATTTTACGTAGTAATGTGTCACAATACCAAGGATATACTAAACAAATCAATCCCTCGTAGATTCCAATCATCCCCTGTGTATTGAATATAAAAAATTGTTAACGTTTTATTTCAAAAAATTAAGTATCACATTATAAATTCATAAAACACTATTTTTGTAACACCCGAGACTTTTATGTTATATAAATTATCAAAGGAATCTTTTTCTACGCAACACCTGCTTGACTTGCTTTACACGCAATCGCGACCTTCCTCGATAGCTTGCGTCGTACGCAATACCGAGTTTCACTAAACAACAATATGCTATTAAAACTAGCCGTTATGAATATTAATAACCAGTTTTTAAAATTTTATAAATTTTATTTTTCAAAATGGACTTCATTTTTGGACTCAGAATATCGAAATTAGCCTAGGTTGAAATTTTGGTATTTTTTTGAAAACTTTCAATTTTTGATGAATAGTGAAACCACTAAGTGGTAGGTTAAAAACTGAATTTTGCATAAAACTTAATTTTACCGCTTCTGTGAATGGAATTTCGAAAATCCGAGAGACACGGTTAATATCAAGGACTAAAATGTGGTTCAATGAGATGAAAATAATTTTTTGGTGAATAGTAACTTTTTACGATTTTTACCGCAGTTAATAGTAAATAGGGTAACTAAGGGTAAATATGATATTAATATTACCCTAACACATGTCCTAATTCTATTGGACAAGTGTAATTCGACCAGAAACAAACTTAGGAATAAAATATGACCATTTAGGCCCACTTGGATTAGATTAGGACATTTATTATTAATTTATTTAAAGAAGGGTTAAAATAGTTAAAATCAAAGTTTAATAAGTAAATCATTTTTAATATGGGGTGATACATAAGATAAATTCAATTTTAAAAATTCATTAGAAAGCTAAAAATATTTCCTACATGATGATATTTTATTTGTAATTTTTAGACATTAAATAATTTAATTTATTTATGACATAATGATGATGCAGTAATTATCTTATTAATGAAATATTGACATAATTGATGTTATAAACACCAAAATAAATGTAATATGAGACTTTTTATGAATTCCACTAATTTTCTAGGTTAATATGATATATTAGTGTTGATTTTATCAACTTGGTTCGAACATATAATTATGTTATGACTTTCAAACAAATCATATATCAAATAGTGTCAAAATTGACACAAAATAGTTTTTAAATAAAATATTATATTATTAATTGTTATTTTATTCCTAAAAATATAAGGTTCGGCCAAATGACTTAGATAAGGATATATATATTAATAATAAACAATTTGGGGTTCGTTTGGCATGTTATAGTAAGTGTATTAACCATATAGTGAAGGAAAACAAAAAGACACGGTAAAAGTTAAAATAATTAACTTAGAGTTAAATCTAATTGATAAGGTTAAAATAATACCCTAAACTTGTCTAAATCCTATTGGTTGATAGGATTTCGACCCATCCCCACTTTAGCTTAGAAATAAGACCCTTTGGAACCATTATAAACCGATTTTGACTTTAATATAAAATAATATTTTGAGATATTCCTAAGGTGCCCCTCTCCTCCCTTATAAAAGGGCACCTCCTCCCCCTCCTCCTCACACCAATTTGAGCACTCAAGCTCGGCCAACCCCTGCCATTTTCCCTTCTACACTTCCCTAGAATAATCCTAGAGGTCCTGGTATTCTCCAAAGACCAATCATAGTTCCTTAAGTGGAGGATTCAAAAAGGCGTTCCAAAGAAGAGGTAATATCCATTACCGATCTTTTCAATTTCTTTCTTCTTCAACTTCTTCTTCTTTAGTTGTTTCATGATAAAGTAATAACATCAGTATTACTTACATACTGATATGTTATTATAAATATGAAACAACCCTAATTCACCTTCTATCCATCCTACGGAAAAATGAAATCACCGCGCGTGCGTACGTACGGAATACCGTCTCCACGCCGTGGTGTAATCTATTTTCCACCATCACATTACAAGGATGGGTATAATGGTGTAATCAGTAACTATATATGATTATTATTAAGTAATATTGATACTGAAATAATATATATATATACTCCAATACAATTCCACGATCATAGGAACGATATCATCACTCGTGCGTACGTACGGAATACCGTCTCCACGATGTGATGCGACTCGTTCTACATGATCTTCATTTCATAATGATTATATAAATGAATTGAATGAATGAATATGGTATATACTACACTAATACCATTCTGGAAATGAATTATCTATAACCTAAAGATAAGAATAAGAATTTATTCGACAAAACACGCATAAGAACAAAAAGTTATAAAGACCCGAGTAACAAGTAACAATGAAATATTACTAACAAGAAGCTAATAATATGACCATATATGATATCATATAAATATGTATGATTCTGGAATAAGTCAATAACATTATGTAAACCATTATACAGGAGCTTTGGACACGAACAAAGCAAATCGGACCTAAGGTAAGGGAAATATCACAATCTCATTTTTATCCGAGATTGTTTATTCGTAAGTATTTACTGGGGTGTATTTTATCATCCACATCCATGTTCCCTCAATATGTAATATTGTTTCCATCCACTTGAAATAGTTTAAATCCAATTTTACCCTTAGGTGAGTTTTTAGTAAAGAATATGAAAGGAATCTTTTGTCGTTTTTCCGTACGAGGTACTTTTTGACTTTTCCGACAAAAGTACGAAGAATGTTTTTTTTAACTTATACGGCATGAATGGATTTTTAAAACATTACTTCAAAGAAGCTTCCTTTACAAGTTTTCAAGTTTATTTTTAATCAACTTCTTTTATTTTAAAGTTGTATGACATGTTATGAAAGTAAAAATGTTTTTGAAGAAGAAAGGATATTTTCCTCAAGAATTCAATTCAAGTGTTTTATCAAAATTATTTTCCATCTAAGATAATAAAGGGTTCTGTTTCTATCCATATTTTTACATTGGTTTGACTATGTTGTGATGGAATTATGTTTATGAATTCCTTTATCATATATGAATTGATTTATGATGTCATGATGTTTCAAGAATCCCATTTTTGTTACATGTGTTATGCGATGATGCATGTTTTATGATTATGTGGCACACATAAGAAAGGATTCATTATAAGATGGGTGGGACCTATATCTCCCTCCAATGCATTGGGTAATGATTTTATATCTCATGAGATAGACATGGCTGGAACGGAAGGTTATTTCGGTTCAGTGATACAAGACTGAAACGAGGAGTGAACTCGGTTCAGAAAGGGACTTTGTCCACTAAGATAGTCTTGGCGATGAGTCATGACTAACAAGAAATGATTTTCCATGATTATGTGTGCATGCCACAAAGTTTCAAGTTTTATGTTATGATTTTGGGGATCTCATTTTCACTTCTATGATTTATTCCATGTTAAGATATTATGATCTCTTTTGCAGGTTTTGATTTTCAAAAGATATCATATGATTTTTATTTCCTTTATTTTCCCTTGCTGAGCATTTGAGCTCACCCTTTTATGTTGTCTTTTCCCCAGGTCAGGAAGATGGATGTTAAGTAGAATATGCTAAAAGGGACCCTAGATATGATGAATTAAATGGGAGACACTGTAGAAGATTTATGAACCAGTTGTTTATGTTTCCCAGTTTCTAAAGACACTATACCTATACGTTCCTTTGTGGTTTTGTCATATGTTGTAATAAGTGTGCTTCAATTTTGAAGTATTAACATTGTATGTAAAGTATGGGTCGTTATAGTTGGTATCAGAGGAAAGGTATAGTCAACCTTTGGAAACTAGGATGTGAAAGACTTAGTAAGAACCCTAAGGATAAGTCTAAGCATAGAACACAATCCTAGAAATGGCCATGAATAACCTAGGATAAGACCATAAGCATGAAAATTTTATTCTTGAATTATGTGTTTTCCTATTATAATTAGTGTTGCTCACACTATTCTTCTTGGTTTTAGTCAATGGCTGGAACCCGAAGGAACCGTGTTAATGCGGAATGCGATGGGCAATGCAATGATTGTCCCCCTGAGCAACCAAACGATATGGGAGCTGGAATGCAAAATCTTGTAGCCATGCTCACACAACTTTCTCAAGCTATGAATCATGCAGGATTTCCAAACGAGCAAAGGAGGGAGCAACATTCTGTTGAATCCTTCATGAGGCAGCGTCCACCTTCTTTCAGCGGGTCTACTGATCCATTAGTTGCTGAACAATGGATTAGTACTACTGAAAAGATATTTTCAGTTCTTCAATGTTCTGAACATGATAAAGTCATCCTAGCAGTGTACCGTTTGGAAGGAGATGCTGATCAATGGTGGAATCTTGTTAAGAATACGAGGCAAAGGGATGAAATTGAGTCTATGGAATGGGACGAGTTCAAGAACTTATTTTTCAATAAGTACTTCCCTCATATTCTCCGAACAAAGATGGAGAAAGAGTTTCTTGAACTCAAGCAAAGGGATGATGAATCTGTTAGTACCTATGAAGCAAATTTTACAAGACTTGCAAGGTACGCTTCTGGTATTATTATCCAACCTGAGAGTAAGATCGATCGATTCTTTAGTGGCTTAAAGCCAAGTCTTCGAAGGGCGTTAGCCATAAGGGACTTCAATAGCTACGAGGAAATAGTTCGATGTGCTCTCAAAGTCGAGATGGAGATTGGAGTAACCCATCAGTCACATGGGTTTGATAAGAAGAGGAAGATGGAATTCAAAGGAAACTCTAAAGAGCACACTGAAAAGAAGATGAACTTTCCATTATGCTCAAAGTGTGGAAAGAAACATGGAGGGAGTTGTCTTAAAGGGACAAGTAAATGTTTTAAATGTGGAAAGGAAGGTCATCGGGCATTTGAATGCCGTGATAATGGGAAGAAGATGTATAATGATGAAAACAAAGGAAGGGATACACAGAATGAACCTACTACACTTCAATGTTTCAAGTGCAAGGAGATGGGGCATTATGCCAATCAATGCCCAAATCCAAGGGTTGATGATGATGGTCGACGTCAACAAAATCTTAAGGCTAAAGACAAAGGAAAGTCACATGCAATTTCTATCAGCGATGTGGAGTACGATAACGATGTGGTGAAAGGTACACTTACCATCCATTCTAAAGTAGCAAATGTTTTATTTGATTCTGGATCCACCCACTCTTTTATTTCTGAAGACTTTTCTAAGGGTATCACCGTATTACCTCAACAATTAGATGTTGAGTTAGCCGTGACAACACCTAATGGCACATCAATCGCATCAAAAGTTTATAATTCTTCTCCGATCGAAGTTTGTGGGAAAGTGCTTCCTGCAAATCTTGTGATCCTTCCTTTAGTGGAATTTGATGTGATTCTTGGCATGGATTGGCTTTCTCTACATGGAGCTCATATCAATTGCCAAAGAAGGGAAGTCACATTTCATATTCCAGATCAACCTACGATCGTCTATCAATGCAAGGATGAACATGACCTTCCAGTGGAAATTTCTTCCATCATATGGGTATTGATTCCACTAAATGAAGGTTATTTATCTCAAATAGTTGGTGAGAAACTCACGATTAAGAATATGCCCATTGTACAGGAGTTTGATGATGTCTTTCCGGAGGAATTACCGGGTCTTCCACCAAATCGTGAAGTTGAGTTTTCAATAGAACTCGTACCGGGTGCTTTGCCTATTTCAAATACACCTTATAGAATGGCCCCAATTGAGTTGCAGGAATTGAAGAAGCAACTCCAAGAGAATCTTGATAAGGGATTCATACGCCCTAGTGCGTCACCTTGGGGAGCACCTGTTCTATTTGTTAAGAAGAAATATGGATCAATGAGACTCTGCATTGATTATCGAGAACTTAACAAGATCACTATCAAGAACAAATATCCTCTCCCACGCATTGATGACTTATTTGACCAACTACGCGGAGCTCAATACTTTTCCAAGATTGATCTTCGTTCAGGGTATCATCAATTAAGGGTCAAAAGGGAGGATATACCAAAGACGGCTTTCCGTACAAGGTCTGGACACTATGAATTTATAGTGATGCCATTTGGTCTTACTAATGCCCCTGCTATCTTCATGGATCTAATGAATAGAATCTTTAGAGACTGTCTTGATCAATTTGTGGTAGTCTTTATAGACGATATTCTTGTCTATTCAAAGAGCAAGGAAGAGCATGAAGATCACTTGAGAATTATATTGATGACCCTGAGAAAGGAGAAGCTTTATTCCAAATTTACCAAGTGTGAATTTTGGCTTCAAAAAGTTGCATTTTTGGGTCATATAATCTCAAAAGAGGGGATATCTGTGGATCCAGCAAAAACAGAGGTTATCGAAAGATGGTCGAGACCAACCACAGTAACTGAGATCCGAAGTTTTCTTGGTTTGGCTGGTTATTATCGACGTTTTGTAAAAGATTTTTCACGATTATCTAATCCACTCACCAAGTTGACTCGGAAAGGAGTTAAGTTTGTCTGGACAGAGGAATGTGAAGAGAATTTCAAGGAGTTGAAAAGAAGGTTATCCAGTGCACCTGTACTCACACTGCCTTGTAGTGGAGAAAGGTTTGTGATCTACAGTGATGCATCCAAGAAGGGATTGGGGTGTGTTCTTATGCAAAATGATATGGTGATAGCTTATGCCTCACGACAGTTGAAAATCCATGAGCAAAATTACCCAACACATGATTTGGAGTTGGCTGCGGTAATCTTTGCATTAAAGATTTGGAGGCATTACCTTTATGGTGAAAGGTGTGATATTTATACTGATCATAAAAGTTTAAAGTATATTTTCACACAAAAGGAGTTGAATATGCGTCAAAGAAGATGGTTGGAGCTGATTAAGGATTATGACTGCTCAATCCATTACCACCCTGGGAAAGCAAACAAGGTGGCAGATGCATTAAGTCGACAAGACCATGCTAGTTTATCCATGATGAGGATCACAAAAGATCCAATATTTATGGATTTACAAAGGATGGATCTTGGAATTATAATGGAAGGGGAAAAATCTTATCTTTCTCAAATGAATGTTCAACCATATATACATGTGAAGATTAAATAGGCACAGAAAGAAGATGTCGAGTTACAAAAGAAGGTGAGAAATGTTCCTGAATTCAACCTTGATTGTGATGGGATAATAAAGTTCAGGAATCGGGTTTGTGTTCCTCCCATCCCCGAATTAAAGAAATAGCTGCTGGATGAGGCTCATAGTTCTTCATTCTCTATTCATCCTGGAAGCACGAAGATGTATAGGGACCTGAAAGAGTACTTCTGGTGGGATGGCATGAAAAGAGATGTTGCTGAATATGTCTCTCGATGCTTGGTTTGTCAACAAGTTAAAGCTGAGAGACAGAAGTCTAAGGGGATGTTACAACCATTACCCATACCCGAATGGAAATGGGAAAACATCACTATGGACTTTGTCACAGGACTTCCTAAAACATCCAAAGGCAATAATGCTATCTGGGTCATAGTTGATCGTCTTACAAAGTCTGCACACTTCATTGCTATTAGAGAGGATTTCTCTCTAGATCAGCTTGCCAGGATATATGTAAAGGAAGTGGTAAGATTGCATGGAGTACCACTTTCTATTATATCTGATCGAGATCCGAGATTTACCTCGAAGTTCTGGCGAAGTCTTCAGCATACTCTGGAAACAGAGTTGAGTTTCAGCACTGCTTATCATCCCCAGACAGACGGTCAATCTGAGAGAACAATTCAAACCCTAGAAGATATGTTGAGAGCTTGCTCTATGGATTTCAAAGGAGGTTGGGATCAACACCTACCTTTGGTAGAATTTTCTTATAATAATAGCTTTCACTCCAGTATTCAGATGGCTCCTTATGAAGCTCTCTATGGAAAGAAATGCAGGACTCCAACTTGCTGGGATGAAGTTGGGGAAAGAAAGCTATTAGGACCTGATCTCGTTGATGAAATGGCATAAAAGGTCAGATCTATTCAACAACACATAAGAGAATCTCAGAGTTGACAGAAAAGCTATGCCGACAACCGAAGAAAAGACCTAGAGTTTGAAGTGGGTGATAAAGTGTTCTTACGAATATCTCCCTGGAAGAGGGTTATGAGATTTGGAAAGAAGGGGAAGTTGAGCCCTAGATATATCGGTCCTTTCGAAATACTGGATCGTGTTGGGAAGGTAGCTTACCGATTGGCGCTTCCACCGAATCTCTCTCAAGTTCACGATGTGTTCCATGTATCTCTCCTGAGAAAGTACATACCAGATCCTTCACATGTACTCAGCTCAGAAGTTGTACCGCTGGAGCAAGATCTTTCTTATGAAGAACAGCCGATAGAGATTCTGGATCGTAGCGAAAAAGTCCTACGAAACAAGACCACTCGCTTGGTGAAAGTTTTATGGAGGAACCCCCAACTTGAAGAAGCTACATGGGAGCTTGAGGATATGATGAGGGAGAAGTATCCTCATCTGTTTGTTACAAAGTGATGAATTTCGAGGGCGAAATTCATTTAAGGGGGGTAGAATGTAACACCCGAGACTTTTATGTTATATAAATTATCAAAGGAATCTTTTTCTACGCAACACCTGCTTGACTTGCTTTACACGCAATCGCGACCTTCCTCGATAGCTTGCGTCGTACGCAATACTGAGTTTCACTAAACAACAATATGCTATTAAAACTAGCCGTTATGAATAGTAATAACCACTTTTTGAAATTTTATAAATTTTATTTTTCAAAATGGACTTCATTTTTGGACTCAGAATATCGAAATTAGCCTAGGGTGAAATTTTGGTATTTTTCTGAAAACTTTCAATTTTTGATGAATAGTGAAACCACTAAGTGGTAGGTTAAAAACTGAATTTTGCATAAAACTTAATTTTACCGCTTCTGTGAATGGAATTTCGAAAATCCGAGAGACACGGTTAATATCAAGGACTAAAATGTGGTTCAATGAGATGAAAATAATTTTTTGGTGAATACTAACTTTTTACGATTTTTACCGCGGTTAATAGTAAATAGGGTAACTAAGGATAAATATGATATTAATATTACCCTAACACATGTCCTAATTCTATTGGACAAGTGTAATTCGACCAAAAACAAACTTAGGAATAAAATATGACCATTTAGGCCCACTTGGATTAGATTAGGACATTTATTATTAATTTATTTAAAGAAGGGTTAAAATAGTTAAAATCAAAGTTTAATAAGTAAATCATTTTTAATATGGGGTTATACATAAGATAAATTCAATTGTAAATATTCATTAGAAAGCTAAAAAGATTTCATACATGATTATATTTTATTTGTAATTTTTAGACATTAAATAATTTAATTTATTTATGACATAATGATGATGCAGTAATTATCTTATTAATGAAATATTGACATAATTGATGTTATAAACACCAAAATAAATGTAATTTGAGACTTTTTATGAATTCCACTAATTTTCTAGGTTACTATGATATATTAGTGTTGATTTAATCAACTTGGTTAGAACATATAATTCTGTTATGACTTTCAAACAAATCATATATCAAATAGTGTCAAAATTGACAGAAAATAGTTTTTAAATCAAATATTATATTATTAATTGTTATTTTATTCCTAAAAATCTAAGGTTCGGCCAAATGACTTAGATAAGGATATATATATTAATAATAAACAATTTGGGGTTCGTTTGGCATGTTATAGTAAGTGTATTAACCATATATTGAAGGAAAACAAAAAGACACGGTAAAAGTTAAAATAATTAACTTAGAGTTAAATCTAATTGATAAGGTTAAAATAATACCCTAAACTTGTCTAAATCCTATTGGTTGATAGGATTTCGACCCATCCCCACTTTAGCTTCGAAATAAGACTCTTTGGAACCATTATAAACCGATTTTGACTTTAATATAAAATAATATTTTGAGATATTCCTAAGGTGCCCCTCTCCTCCCTTATAAAAGGGCACCTCCTCCCCCTCCTCCTCACACCAATTTGAGCACTCAAGCTCGGCCAACCCCTGCCATTTTCCCTTCTCCACTTCCCTAGAATAATCCTAGAGGTCCTGGTCTTCTCCAAAGACCAATCTTAGTTCCTTAAGTGGAGGATTCAAAAAGGCGTTCCAAAGAAGAGGTAATATCCATTACCGATCTTTTCAATTTCTTTCTTCTTCAACTTCTTCTTCTTTAGTTGTTTCATGATAAAGTAATAACATCAGTATTACTTACATACTGATATGTTATTATAAATATGAAACAACCCTAATTCACCTTCTATCCATCCTACGGAAAAATGAAATCACCGCGCGTGCGTACGTACGGAATACCGTCTCCACGCCGTGGTGTAATCTATTTTCCACCATCACATTACAAGGATGGGTATAATGGTGTAATCAGTAACTATATATTATTATTATTAAGTAATATTGATACTGAAATAATATATATATATACTCCAATACAATTCCACGATCATAGGAACGATATCATCACTCGTGCGTACGTACGGAATACCGTCTCCACGATGTGATGCGACTCGTTCTACATGATCTTCATTTCATAATGATTATATAAATGAATTGAATGAATGAATATGGTATATACTACACTAATACCATTCTGGAAATTAATTATCTATAGCCTAAAGATAAGAATAAGAATTTATTCGACAAAACACGCATAAGAACAAAAAGTTATAAAGACCCGAGTAACAAGTAACAATGAAATATTACTAACAAGAAGCTAATAATATGACCATATATGATATCATATAAATATGTATGATTCTGGAATAAGTCAATAACATTATGTAAACCATTATACAGGAGATTCGGACACGAACAAAGCAAATCGGACCTAAGGTAAGGGAAATATCACAATCTCATTTTTATCCGAGATTGTTTATTCGTAAGTATTTACTGGGGTGTATTTTATCATCCACATCCATGTTCCCTCAATATGTAATATTGTTTCCATCCACTTGAAATAGTTTAAATCCAATTTTACCCTTAGGTGAGTTTTTAGTAAAGAATATTAAAGGAATCTTTTGTCGTTTTTCCGTACGAGGTACTTTTTGACTTTTCCGACAAAAGTACGAAGAATGTTTTTTTTAACTTATACGGCATGAATGGATTTTTAAAACATTACTTCAAAGAAGCTTCCTTTACAAGTTTTCAAGTTTATTTTTAATCAACTTCTTTTATTTTAATATTGTATGACATTTTATGAAAGGAAAAATGTTTTTGAAGAAGAAAGGATATTTTCCTCAAGAATTCAATTCAAGTGTTTTATCAAAATTATTTTCCATCTAAGATAATAAAGGGTTCTGTTTCTATCCATATTTTTACATTGGTTTGACTATGTTGTGATGGAATTATGTTTATGAATTCCTTTATCATATATGAATTGATTTATGATGTCATGATGTTTCAAGAATCCCATTTTTGTTACATGTGTTATGCGATGATGCATGTTTTATGATTATGTGGCACACATAAGAAAGGATTCATTATAAGATGGGTGGGACCTATATCTCCCTCCAATGCATTGGGTAAAGATTTTATATCTCATGAGATAGACATGGCTGGAACGGAAGGTTATTTCGGTTCAGTGATACAGGACTGAAACGAGGAGTGAACTCGGTTCAGAAAGGGACTTTGTCCACTAAGATAGTCTTGGCGATGAGTCATGACTAACAAGAAATGATTTTCCATGATTATGTGTGCATGCCACAAAGTTTCAAGTTTTATGTTATGATTTTGGGGATCTCATTTTCACTTCTATGATTTATTCCATGTTAAGATATTATGATCTCTTTTGCAGGTTTTGATTTTCAAAAGATATGATATGATTTTTATTTCCTTTATTTGCCCTTGCTGAGCATTTGAGATCACCCTTTTATGTTTTCTTTTCCCCAGGTCAGGAAGATGGATATTAAGTAGAATATGCTAAAAGGGACCCTAGATATGATGAAATAAATGGGAGACACTGTAGAAGATTTATGAACCAGTTGTTTATGTTTCCCAGTTTTTAAAGACACTATACCTATACGGTCCTTTGTGGTTTTGTCATATGTTGTAATAAGTGTGCTTCAATTTTGAAGTATTAACAATGTATGTAAAGTATGGGTCGTTATAATTTTATTCATTGAGGGATGTTTTCATCTTGAAACAATTTTTCATCGAAGTCATGGAATATTTTCGATGAAAACCCTTAAATACTTAAATTATCATCTAAATCATTCATATAATATATTTTTTAATTAAAAAACATATTAGAAAACATAGAAACCCATGTAATAATTGTGATACTATCCTCTACAATTAATTATTCAAACATACATAAAAATTATGGAGAACGGTATATGGGTACAAAATTAATATTCAAAATATTTCCACAAAAGTATAACCATATACTCTAGAAGATATACATATTTATATATTTTATCTTATTTAACCAATTTATACATCCTCGTGTGAATTGGTACACATGATAATATATATATATAATTTTGGAGGATTATTTATATAACTAAAGAAGGAACAAAGGAATTTCCAAACCTCACCCATTTATTGAAAACCACTTTTAATGAAATAATGAAATACTTACAATTAAATTAAATTAAATTAAATTTCATGTAAAATAAATGATATAAATTATAGTACATTTGATAACTTGTATTCTCTTATTACATGTCATAAATTATTTACAAAGTTCATCTGGGATGATATCATCATTTGGTGTTAATTGTTTAACAAAAAAATTATCCAACTATGAAAAAAGGAAAAGTCATAAAATTTATTTTTATACAGTGAAAACCTCTATTTCCTTCCAAATTAACATAAATAATTACTATTTCCATTTTATAGAAATAAATATTAAAAAAATTGGCAATCTAGGATCTATAATTGAAAGGCCAAATATCCCGAAAAACCAACCCAGAACACTAATCCTAGAAAAAATGAAGTCCAGACCAAGAAAGATTGAGTCAATGACCTGTAGAAAAGATATCATAGAACCTATGTATGAATATAACAATAAGAATGAGTTCATTATACACTAATGGTTCATCCAAAATGTGTCACTATAAGTAGAGAGTATAAATATAGAATTAAAATTATGGGATCAAGGAGAAGCAGGAGGGAGAGATCATACATAGGATGCAATCCCAAAATATTAAAAACGGTAATACTATATTTTAAGTGGTTGGAATGAGGAAGACCTCATTTTTTGGAATAAAATATATAAGAGAAAGGGGTATAGTGAAGAGATGTAATTAAAAATGGGGTTGTTAATTAAAAAAAACCACATTTCAAATGTTTCAATAAAATTCATTTTTGGCCATATGATATCCAAATCTTATTACACCCATGAAATCAATTTTTAATGGTCTAGATAACCATACATGGAAATAATTCATGTTTAATATAAGTATTAATGAATCATGATATTCTACTCTGACAAGTTACATGTGCATTTTCATGGAATGCAATGGATTCTAATATTAATGTAACAATTATGATCCAATGATAAAATTTAATGAAATGTAAATATTATCTTTATTTATATAATAATTATTTTTGATAACTTAATAAAAGTTAAATAAATAAATTAAAAGAGGAATTCAAGGTTGTTGTATAATATTTCACTCCACTATAATTCTTTCTATCGATAGAAAACCTTGTAAAAATTGTGAAAAAAGAAAGAAGGGGGTTAAACCCGTAACGAAGGAATGATATCTAAAAGATGAAAAATGAATAGTTATTATTGAAACAACTAATCATGTGATCCTTAATATAAAAATAGAATACACAACAATTTACCCATTCGAGAATCGCTAGTAACAATAAAGGAGTCAATCCCAATGAAAGTAATCTCCATGAAAAGAATAACGAATAGAATATCTAAATCATCTATTGAAAACCCATAGGCCACTCCAAAAAGGGGAATGATAGTATGAGAAAATGAATCTCAAAAAATAATCCAAATAGAACATAAAAAATTATGATGAGGTTTAGAGGTAAAATCATTTACATGATGTGGGATTGGTTGGGAAAGGATAAAAAATGGGACCATAGCTATACCCCACCACTTCCTCAAATGTAAAATAAAATATTATTGATTCCAAAAGAACAAAATATAATACATTAAAAACCAAATAGTACCTAAAAATAACCAACAAATGGAGGTCCCACCTTCTATAAATCAATTCTTCTTGTATAAAAAATCACCATGACTATAAATCACATGAAAAAGAAAGTTGGATGAAAATATCTTGATGAGAATAAAATAAAATAGATATAACTTGTAAGAAAATGGATCTTATATTCTGGTATGTTTTTATTTTTTCTAGTTTTTTTTAGAAAAGAAGAGTTTCTAGAAATTTTTTAATTACATGCCATGTAATTTATTAGAACACTCCATGTAATCGATTAACATGGGTATCCGTGTGCTGGATGTGTAGCATCCTTGCACACGGCCATGTTGGATAACCTGGAGGCCACCTAATGTGGAGAATGAAAATGGAGAGTACAAGCTGTGTACTTCAAACGTACACACCGTGTACTTTTTTTCATTAAAAGCACTGGGGTCTCATCTAATCTCTTGAACCATCTTCTTCTAGGGGTGGATGGAATATATATTATTAAAAATTATAAATATTGTATTAAAAATAATATATTATTTATTCCTTCCATCATTAGACTCTTCAAGGTGAATTGGATGTGAAAACAAATTAAGATCACGACATGGAGCTGGTAATCCATACTTACTCAGATGTGGTGATTTATTTCCCCATATGACGTATATAAGGTTTAATAAGGTTGTTACAAGACCATAATAACATCTTAATATAAAGGGGACACTATGTATATCACTTTATAAAAGAATTAAAAAAAATTAGAGGAATTATAAGAAAATATTATATTTAGAGAGTCAGTAAAGGAGATTACCTATTCTTCAGTGAACTCCCTTTATAAGTCCTCTTAATAAAACTAGAGTTATATTTCTTAGAATACCAAAACCACGATAATGTGACCAGGGATGTTGAGATGGGAAATAGAATGGTGATGGATGAGTTTTAAAGATAAATTATTTTTGAATAAAGGATGCAGGATTTTCCATTTTATGGTTTAGGTTTGGGGACCATTTAGAATTGCAAAAAAAATTATTTAAAATAAATACAAACCACCTCTAAAAACATGAAAATGTCTTATTTTGAAATATTATAACAATTAATGATGAAATATCAAAAAAAATAATATTTTTAAATTTTTTTCAATCAATTGAATCATAATACTTTTAATTAATAAGTAGTTATTAGGTTTAATTCATGAATAAGAATACAAATATTTCCACAATTGAAGGGAGAAATATTTATTTATTTGATGTCAACTAGTCCATAAATGAGTACTTTTAAAAAATAACCATGTATCATATTTTAATATATTTTTAAAAAAATTATGATTTTTCTATAATTTTATAACCCGAAGTTTTGATAAATAATGAATACTAACTATTTAGACACTATTCAATTTATTGATTTGTAAAAATACTCAAGATAAGATGTTATCCTCAAAAAATTATTTTATTATAACCGTAAGGTGAAAATTTCCTTTTTAAAATATATTTGATATGTAAATTGTAACATCCCAGGTAAATAAAGAATAAATAATTTTCATATTTATTAATATTTACGAATTAAATATTAATTTTATTTTAAAGGGGTTGTTATGTTTGATAGCGTACCCAATACGCAACGATGAGTTTCTTGGAAACTTACGTAGCACACTAGTAATAAAATAATATTATTTTAAATGTTAGTTAACAAGTTGCCGTTGTACTGTCGGGAATGGATAGAAATAACTAAAATATTATTAGATATGTTTTTAAATGTTTATACATTTACCCAATAAAAGATAATGGCTTAAAATACGGAAAGAGTTCAATTTAAGGGCATATATACTCTAATTTTCACTAAAGGTTCATTTATCACCTTTTAATGGTGAACCGTCATTAAATATAGTTTTTATCACTCTTATACATTATTTTGGACCAAATATAACTCTTCTTTAGAATCGGGACATCAAAATTTACTTTGTGTAAATTTTTGGTACCTTTCTGATAAAGTTCATTTTTTTATGAATAGTGTAAAATGTCGTATTTTAATTCAAAACCTCTTTTTAATCTAAATTATTTATATGATTAGATTATTATTTTAATTGGTTTTAAAGTGAAATTAGAAAATATTTTTACCAGTTAATCCAATGGTGGTCATTGGAATCAATTTCACTTTGAAATTGGACTTAAACTGGTGTCAATCTTTTGAAACTTATTGTTTCACAAAAACACGCTATTTGTCATGACATTGGGAATTAATTATTAAATTAATTAATGTGACTTATATGATTTGAATTTTGTAAAATAGACTTCATTTTTGAATTCGGAATATCAAATATAGCTTAGGGTGAATTTTTGGTAATTTTATGAAAAACTTCAATTTTTGATAAATAGTGAAACCACTAAGTGGTAATCAAGCAAACTGATTTTTCAGTTAAATGAAAGTTTACCACTAATGTGTATTGAATTTTGAAAATCCGACATAAATGGTTGTCATTAAGAAGTAAAATGTGGTTCAATGAGATTAAAATAATTTTTTTTGGTGAATAGTAACTTTTTTTCATTAATCACGATTAGAGGTAATTAGTGTAGTTTAAGGTAAAAATTGTATTATAAGAATGTGAAAACACCATGAAACTTGTCCTACACCTATTGGGTGAGTCATGGCCGACCAAGACACGCCATGGGACAACTTGGGGACCCCATGGAGCGACTTTAGTTGGAAAATGACATTAATATATTTTTATTTAATGTTAAAGTGAAAATGACACTAACATAAATTGTTTTACTAAAATAATTTTTGAGTGGGGTTATACAAGTCCAAATTTTGATTATAAATAGTCATTGTAAATCTAAAAAGATTTCCTACATCATAGTATTTTTTTTTAATTTTTAGACATTAAATAAATTAAATTATATATGACATAATAATGATGCAGCGATGGCATCATTATTTGACGATTTATATAAAATGGAAAGATAATGAAACATCTATAAACTACACATGTCCAAAACCAATTGGATGAGTGGATTTATAACCCTTATCACCTTATCCACGAATTATATCAATGTGGGACCTTTTAGAACCGAAAAAGATTTTCAAATAAAGTAATATTTCTTTACTTTCCAAAAGTGCCCCTCCTCTCCTCTTATAAAAGGCCCCCACCTCTACCTCATTTCACACACTTCTCAAGCCTTTGGCTCGGCCAACCCCTGCCCAATTACTCTCTACACATCCCACTCCTCATCCTAGAGGATTCCCTTTGGGCAGAATCCTTTCAAAGGAAGCCTTTAGGCTCAAATCAAAAGGGAGTTACACTTTTAAAGGTAATTCATTCTCTCTTGTTCATTTGTATTATTTTGCTTCTCCAACCCTCTAAACTCTTTTTATTTAATTATTTTGTAACAACAAAAGTATCTTCAATATACTAGGATGTTGTTATAAGATTTATTTGAGCTACACTCTCACACAACTACATCAAATGGTTAATGAACATACGGTTTCCGTGGATGGCGAAATTCTGCCTCCCGAAACGATGATTGTTCAATACTCATTTAACACCTTCAAAGGTGGTCATTATGATGTCACTATTTTTATATAGATATATAATATGTTTATGTTTTCTTTAAGCTTCTTTATTTTTCATTTTTGGCATACCTTTATGGTTTCCATTATGGGTAAACACGATATCTTCATTTAAGGAAGTGCGGACTACCGCCCCTAAAAGTGATGTGATTCGTTAATGCCATATGTGGGACGTGTAGAGGATGGATTTAAAGTTATTATATATGATGTTATACTGGAATTATAATATACCTCTATATCATTATTATTTCTTTCCATTAAAGTATTAGATATAAATGAAAGTAGCGCTCATGCGTACGTACGGCTTACCGTCTCCATGAACGGTGCATTTCATTTCTTATCCCCAAATGTAATGTACTATTAAAATTACATGTATATAATGTATATATATAATTAAAGATATATCTAAATGATGAATATAATTCTGGAATTAAAATATACATACCTCTCATTTAGTTTTAATTCCACTAATATGACAAAGAAATGAAAGTAGCGTTCATGCGTACGTACGGCTTACCGTCTCCATGAACGGTGCATTTCATTTCTTACCTCTAAATGATTATGTAATATTATAAATACATGTATATTCAAGATATATATGATATATATGATATCCAAATCAGGAATTTCATTCTGGATATAAAGAACCTTTGACCACACGAACAACATGTAATTGTAAGAAGTCAACTTTCAACTTAAGAACCAAATATTGACAAAACAAACATTATTAACTTAAATGGTTACATAATGTTTATAACATGGCAATAAGTGATATAAAAGGAATAATGAAGTTTAAAAAGGTTCTTAATCAAGTATAAATTAACTCACGTTTATTATTCAGGACGTTAAAGAACGACCGAGTCAAGTCGGACCCAAGGTAAGGGACTTCGTCTCAATATCCTTTCATTGAGGCATATTTCGTTTTATACACAACTTTATTTTATACGGTGTATAAAACCCTTTGACTTTTACTTTTATTCAAAATGAATCTTTTTCTATGAAGCGTTTTACTAAACGAAAAAAGGATTTTTTTTAAACGTATGCGGTGACAACGACCTTTTCCACCGCCGCGAGTATTATTTGGTCATTGGCTTCCTCAACAAGCCGTAATGTTTTTAAAATAAAATAAATACCATATACTCTTTTATGTATTTTGGTATTGAAAATGGTTTTGATAAAGGATTCTATTATGTCAATATATTTATGATATATTGTGATTGAAATTTGGAAATGTTATCTTTCCTTTATATTGGTTTTATGTTTTATGATTTTATACTGGTACTTGGACATTTTAACTGGTGGTTACATTACAAACCATATGACGGGTGGTGCCGTGAATACCAGGACAGGTGGTTACGTTATAACCTTCAATGCATTGGGTATGGAAGTCGGCCGTATGGATATTCCATTAAGTATGTATGGAAATTGGCCTTATGGCTATTCCATTAAGTGATATGTGTGGAAGTCAACCGTATGGTTATTCCCCATAAGTATGTTTATGTCCCAAGTTACCTTTATATATTCTATGTGTTCTTTATATGGGTTTTATGGTAATCCTTTGGTTACAAAAAGGTAAGTAATGATACTTTATTCAGTGAAGATTTTTTTTATTACTTCATGAAGGTGAATGTATTACTTTGATATAGTATACATGGTTTACTTGATGTTTGAAAAACTAACAGTTTTCATTCTTTTTGTATCCCCTACTGAGCTTTTTATGCTCACCCCAAGTTTTTCGAAATGTTTTTCACAGGACTTAAAGTGGAATAAGGTCAAGGATGGGATCAAGGGAATTTCATGCTATCTAAAACATGGAATCTAGACATCATTCTTTTTAAGAGTTTTTATTTTATGGAGACTTAGTAGAAGTGTCTACCTTGTAATCTTTTAAGATGTAATAGTTATGTTCTAATTCTCTAAAACTCTATACCTGAAAAGATCCTCAATGTGAATTATTCATTTAATTCAATATTAAGTAAGGTTTAAGGATGGGGCCTTATAGTTGGTATCAGAGGACGGTTTAGAAAACTTTAGGTGTTAGAAAAGTGTTAAATTATAATATGATTGAAATGATATAGCATTTACGGATTACCATGTTGCTTCGCGTAAGATATTTCTGTGTTCAGAATGGTTTTCCGCAGAGGAAACAAAGCAGCTATGTTGGGACGACATCAAGAGGAAGATAACCTTCGAAATCAGCAACCTGAGATGGTCGGAATCGGAACTGAACAGTTTGTTGCAGTGATGGCACAGTTGACTCAGGCTATAAATGGTGGTGGTATCCCTGCACGAGATCAGCCAGATCAACCACAGAGGAATATGTCAGTGGTGGAACATTTCATGAGGCAAAATCCCCCATCATTCAGAGGATCATCTGACCATGTGCAAGCTGAAGGGTGGATTAAAGCACTGGAGAAGATTTTTGATGTCATGGGGTGTTCAGAACATCAAAAGGTTAGTCTTGCTGTTTACCGTTTTGAAGGTGAAGCTGATCAGTGGTGGTCGATGGTGAAAAATATAAGGGATAGTGATGAGATTGAGGATCTTCACTGGGACGAATTCAAAGGTATGTTTCTTGAGAAATATTTTCCTAATGTGGTTCGTCTTAGGATGGAAAAACAGTTCCTAGAATTGAGGCAGGAGGATGATTCAGTGGCTTCTTATGAATAAAAGTTCACTCGATTGGAAAGGTATACTCCAAACTTCATACGAGATCTTGATAGTAAAATAAACCGTTTTTACTCAGGGTTAAATCCAAAGTATCGAAGGGCTTTAGCTTCTCGCGAATTTAAAAGTTATGAAAAACATGTTCGATGTGCGGAGAAGGTAGAAATGGAGTTTGCCGATGATCAGGTGTTCTGTGAAAAACAACAGAATAAGAGGTCTAGTTGGCAGGAAAAGGGGAAGAATTCATCAAAGAAGCAAGGAGGTAAGAAAACCAAATATCCATCCTGTGAGAAGTGTGGTAAAATGCATCCTGGAGAATGTTTATCCAAGTCTGGTAAGTTCTTTCGGTGTGGTAAGTCTGGTCATATTTCTCGTAACTGTAAGGAAGATGATCAAGCAGGAAATGAAAAGCCAACGGTAAGATGTTTTAAGTGTAATGAAATGGGTCATTATGCAAACGAGTGTCCAACGAAGAACTCAACTGGGGGAATGCAGCTAGACTACAAGCGAAAAGGGGTGGTAAAATCATTTGCAACAACTTCAGCAGATGTTGGGCCATCGCTTGGAGTGGTATCAGCTCCAGGGAGCTCAATATTTTTCGATGATTGACTTGAGGTCGGGGTACCATCAGTTGAAAGTAAAAGAAGCAGACGTTCCGAAGACTGCGTTCCATACTAGATATGGCCATTATGAATATGTAGTTATGCCTTTTGGGTTAACCAATGCACCTGCTGTATTCATGGACCTTATGAATAAAATTTTCCATGAGTTCTTGGATAAGTTTGTGTTTTGAGGTTTGTGAAGAGGTTATGTGTGCCTTGTGATTCACAGTTGAAGAGAGAGTTGTTATGTGAAGCTCATAGTTCTCTGTTTTCAGTTCATTCGGGCAGTACTAAGATGTATAGAGATCTGCGGGAGTATTACTGGTGGGATGGAATGAAAAGAGACATTGCTGATTTTACTGTGAAGTGTTTGACATGTCAACAGGTTAAAGCAGAGCGGCAGGGATGCTTCAGCCTTTACCAGTGCCAGAGTGGAAATGGGAAAACATATCCATGGACTTTGTTGTTGGATTACCGAAGACATCTCGAGGTAATAATGCAATCTGGGTTATTGTTGATCGCCTGACCAAATCTGATCATTTCCTTTCTATACGAGATACTTTCTCTCTTGATCAACTTTCCCGTTTGTATCTTAAAGAGATATTCAGGTTACATGGAGTTCCTCTCTCCATTATATCTGATCGTGATCCCAGGTTTACTTCTAACTTTTGGAAACGCCTTCAGAAGTCGTTGGGTACTGAATTAAATTTTAGTACAGCTTTTTATCCTCAATCAGATGGGCAGTCAGAACGAACAATCCAGACATTGGAGGAAATTCTACGAGCTTGTTATATGGATTATCAGGGAAGTTGTGACCAACATATTTCTTTGGTTGAATTTTCTTATAATAACAGCTTTCATTCCAGTATATAGATGGCACTATTTGAGGCATTATATGGGAAGCGGTGTCAAACTCCAGCATTTTGGTATGAAGTGGGTGAAAGGAAGCTGATGGGACCAGAATTGGTAGAAGAGATGGCAGAAAAAGTTCAGTTGATTCAGAAACACATGAGAATAGCTCAGAGCAAGCAGAAGAGTTATGCGGATAACCGGAGGAAGGATCTATCTTTTGAGGTAGGTGATCATGTTTTTCTCAAGGTTTCTCCTAGGAAAAGTGTGATGGGATTTGGTAAGAAAGGAAAGCTAAGACCAAGGTTTATTGGACCATATGAAATTATAGAAAGAGTTGGATCAGTTGCATACCGGGTGGCTTTACCTCCGAGTTTATCTCAGGTACACTATGTTTTTCATGTTTCAATGTTGAGAAAGTATATGCCGGATCCATCTCATGTTTTGAGCCCAGAGGTAGTTCAGCTGGAAGAGAACCTATCTTATGAGGAACAACCGGTCCAGATTCTTGACCACGGGGAGCAAGTGTTACGGAATAAGGTGATTCATCAGGTAAAGGTTTTGTGGAAAAACCATGTGATTTAAGAGGCAACGTGGGAATCTAAAAATGCTATGAGGGATAACTACCCCCACTTATTTTGATAAGTGAATAAAATTGCGAGGACGCAATTCCCAAAAGGGGGGAAGGATGTAACATCCCAGGTAAATAAAGAATAAATATTTTTCAAATTTATTAATATTTACGAATTAAATATTAATTTTATTTTAAATAGGTTTCTATGTTCGATAGCATACCCGATACGCAACGATGAGTTTCTTTGAAACTTACGTAGCACACTAGTAATAAAATAATATTATTTTAAATGTTAGTTAACAAGTAGCCGTTGTACTGGCGGGAATGGATAGAAATAACTAAAATATGATTAGATATGTTTTTAAATGTTTATACATTTACCCAATAAAATATAAAGGCTTAAAATACGGAAAGAGTTCAATTTTAGGGCATATATACTCTAATTTTCACTAAAGGTTCACTTATCACCTTTTAATGGAGAACCGTCATTAAATATAGTTTTGATCACTCTTATACATTATTTTGGACCAAATATAACTCTTCATTAGAATCGGGACATCAAAATTTACTTTGTGTAAATTTTTGGTACCTTTATGATAAAGTTCATTTTTTTTATGAATAGTGTAAAATGTCGTATTTTAATTCAAAACCTCTTTTTAATCTAAATTATTTATATTATTAGATTATTATTTTAATTGGTTTTAAAGTGAAATTAGAAAATATTTTTACCAGTTAATCCAATGGTGGTCATTGGAATCAATTTCACTTTGAAATTGGACTAAAACTGGTGTCAATCTTTTGATACTTATTGTTTCACAAAAACACGCTATTTGTCATGAAAGAGGGAATTAATTATTAAATTAATTAATGTGACTTATATGATTTGAATTTTGTAAAATAAAATTCATTTTTGAATTCGGAATATCAAATATAGCTTAGGGTGAATTTTTGGTAATTTTCTGAAAAACTTCAATTTTTGATGAATAGTGAAACCACTAAGTGGTAATCAAGCAAACTGATTTTTCAGTTAAATGAAAGTTTACCACTAATGTGTATTGAATTTTGAAAATCCGACATACATGGTTGTCATTAAGAAGTAAAATGTGGTTCAATGAGATTAAAATAATTTTTTGGTGAATAGTAACTTTTTTTAATTAATCGCGATTAGAGGTAATTAGTGTAGTTTAAGGTAAAAATGGTATTATAAGAATGTTAAAACACCATGACACTTGTCCTACACCTATTCGGTGAGTCATGTCCGACCAAGACAAGCCATGGGCCAACTTGGGGACCCCATGGAGCCACATTAGTTGGAAAATGACATTAATATATTTTTATTTAATGTTATAGTGAAAATGAAACTAACATAAATTGTTTTACTAAAATAATTTTTGAGTGGGGTTATACAAGTCCAAATTTTGATTATAAATAGTCATTGTAAACCTAAAAAGATTTCCTACATCATAGTATTTTTTTAATAATTTTTAGACATTAAATAAATTAAATTATATATGAAATAATAACGATGCAGTGATGACATCATTATTTGACGATTTAAATAAAATGGAAAGATAATGAAAAATCTATAAACTACACATGTCCAAAACCAATTGGATGAGTGGATTTCGAACCCTTATCACCTTATCCACGAATTATATCAATGTGGGACCTTTTAAAACCGAAACAGATTTTCAAATAAAGTAATATTTCTTTACTTTCCAAAAGTGCCTCTCCTCTCCTCTTATAAAAGGCCCCCAACTCTACCTCATTTAACACACTTCTCAAGCCTTTGTCTTGGCCAACCCCTGCCCAATTACTCTCTCCACACCCCTCTCCTCATCCTAGAAGATTCCCTTTGTGCATAATCCTTTCAAAGGAAGCCTTTAGGCTCAAATCAAAAGGGAGTTACACTTTTAAAGGTAATTCATTCTCTCTTGTTCATTTGTTTTATTTTGCTTCTCCAACCCTCTAAACTATTTTTATTTACTTCTTTTGTAACAACAAAAGTATATTAAATATACTAGTAAGTTGTTATAAGATTTATTTGAGCTACACTATCACACAACTACATCAAATGGTTAAAGAACATATGGTTTCCGTGGATGGCGAAATTCTGCCTCCCGAAACGATGATTGTTCAATATTCATTTAACACCTTCAAAGGTGGCCATTATGATGTCACTATTTTTATATATGATATATAATATGTTTATGTTTTCTTTAAGCTTATGTATTTTTCATTTTTGGAATACCTTTATGGTTTCCATTATGGGTAAACACGATATCTTCATTTAAGGAAGTGCGGACTACCACCCCCTAAAAGTGATGTGATTCGTTAATGCCATATGTGGGACGTGTAAAGGATGGATTTAAAGTTATTATATATGATGTTATACTGGAATTATAATATACCTCTATATCATTATTATTTCTTTCCATTAAATTATGAGATAGAAATGAAAGTAGCGTTCATGCGTATGTACGGCTTACCGTCTCCATGAACGGTGCATTTCATTTCTTATCCCCAAATGTAATGTACTATTAAAATTACATGTATATAATGTATATATATAATTAATGATATATATAAATGATGAATATAATTATGGAATTAAAATATACATACCTCTCATTTAGTTTTAATTCCACTAATATGACAAAGAAATGAAAGTAGCGTTCATGCGTACGTACGGCTTACCGTCTTCATGAACGGTGCATTTCATTTCTTACCTCTAAATGATTATGTAATATTATAAATACATGTATATGCTGGATATATATGATATATATTATATCCAAATCAGGAATTTCATTCTGGATATAAAGAACCTTTGACCACACGAACAACATGTAATTGTAAGAAGTCAACTTTCAACTTAAGAACCAAATATTGACAAAACAAACATTATTAACTTAAATGGTTACATAATGTTTATAACATGGAAATAAGTGATAAAAAAGGAATAATGAAGTTTAAAAAGGTTCTTAATCCAGTATAAATTAACTCAAGTTTATTATTCAGGATGTTAAAGAACGATCGAGTCAAGTCGGACCCAAGGTAAGGGACTTCGTCTCAATCTCCTTTCATTGAGGCATATTTCGTTTTATACACAACTTTATTTTATACGGTGTATAAAACCATTTGAATTTTACTTTTATACAAAAGGAATCTTTTTCTATGAAGCGTTTTCCTAAACGAAAAAAAGGATTTTTTTTAAACGTACGCGGTGACAACGACCTTTTCCGCCGCCGTGAGTATTATTTGGTCATTGGCTTCCTCAACAAGCCGTAATGTTTTTAAAATAAAATAAATACCATATACACTTTTATGTATTTTGGTATTGAAAATGGTTTTGATAAAGGATTCTATTATGTCAATATATTTATGATATATTGTGATTGAAATGTGGAAATGTTATCTTTCCTTTATATTGGTTTTATGTTTTATGATTTTATACTGGTACTTGGACATTTTAACGGGTGGTTACGTTACAAACCATATGACGGGTGGTGCCATGAATACCAAGACAGGTGGTTACGTTATAACCTCCAATGCATTGGGTATGGAAGTCGGCCGTATGGCTATTCCATTAAGTATGTATGGAAATTGGCCGTATGGCTATTCCATTAAGTGATATGTGTGGAAGTCAACTGTATGGTTATTCCACTTAAGTATGATTATGTCCCATGTTACCTTTATATATTCTATGTGTTCTTTATATGGGTTTTATGGTAATCCTTTGGTTACAAAAAGGTAAGTAATTATAATTTATTCAGTGAAGATTTTTTTTACTACTTCATGAAGGTGAAGGTATAACTTTGATATAGTATACATGGTTTACTTGATGTTTGAAAAACTAACAGTTTTCATTCTTTTTGTATCCCTTACTGAGCTTTTTATGCTCACCCCATGTTTTTCGAAATGTTTTTCAAAGGACTTAAAGTGGAATAAGTTCAAGGATGGGATCAAGGGAATTTCATGCTATCTAAAACATGGAATCTAGACATCTTTCTTTTTAAGAGTTTTTATTTTATGGAGACTTAGTAGAAATGTCTACCTTGTAATCTTTTAAGATGTAATAGTTATGTTCTAATTCTCTAAAACTCTAAACCTGAAAAGATCCTCAATGTGAATTATTCAATTAATTCAATATTAAGTAAGGTTTAAGGCTGGGGCCTTATATAAATTATCTAGAATTATAATTAATTAATATTTTAAATAAACATAATATGATATTCCCAATAGTAAAATAATTACTACATTAGTTTCTTAAAATTATATAGTATTAATATCTTTTGTAAAAAAATAAAAAACAAATACTACGACGAAGATAAAACCACTATATTTAATAATAATATTTATAGTGGAATATATCTTCTAGAATATAATTTATTAAAAAAGTTATACGTATTGAAAAATGGTTGTGAAAACTTTAGTAACACTTATATAATGAAACTATAATTGTAATAATCTTTTAAATATGGCACTAAATGGAAAATAACTTGACCGTGGTATGATTATGTCTGATATATAGTTGAAAATTAATATATTTTTTCATGATTTTATTTCATTAAATGTTCCAATAATTTTAATAAAAATTATTTATTTATTCTCTAACAATTTACTATTTTATGAATCATCAAGCTATAAGACATTAAGATAATTATTTATTTACATAAAATTTCAAAAAAAATACCATGGTAAAAAAAAATTAAAATTAGTATTTATATTTTATCATTTCTTCCATAAAACCTATTATTAAAAATGTTATATTTATTAATATTCATATTGGACATATTTATCATTTATTAAACTAATATATTAAATGTCCCAATCTCAAAAAAGTGTCTTCCAAAGAAAATAATTCCATCTTAAGGATTATTTATGTCAAAATAGACTCATCCAATGATATTAGGACAAGAGTTATGGTAATTTTATAAAAATATTTTCACATTTATTACATAATTACCCCTTATAACGTATTAAAATATTTTCCAAATTTATTATTCATAATGCCCAGTAAAAGAAAAATCTTTTTTAAATAACTTGAACCTATTGATTTATAATAAAAAATACATATTTTCAATATTGATGTCATTAATTTTTTTTTATTTATTTCATATTAACCTCATATATAAATAAAAAATTTAGTTTTAGATGCTAAAACAACGTAAAATGTTGAAATGTTTTTACATCAAATTTAAATATAACCTTTATACCAATTAACTAAATTTATTAAATGATAAGAATTTAATTTATATTTGTTGTAAAACAATTGAATAATATAAATTAATAATTAAAATTATTTTGATTAAAAACAGTGATTGTAATTAAAATTCAATCATTTTTAGTCATCATAAAAACATAAAATTTATCAAAAAAATTTACAACAATAATCCAAATTAAATGTTTATATCCTACATCTATAAATGATGTTTCCATTTTAAATTATTATATTTTAAGGTATTAAAACTAAATTTTAAATGGATTCACCATCAAAAGGTGACAATACATTTAAAAAAATACATTAATGTAAAAAAATTGAATTTTTTTATATCATGTATAAAAAATAAAGAAGATGAGTTTTAAACATAATATTTAATATATTACATATATATTTCATTAATAAAATTCCTTGATTGAAACTTTATTATTATACAATCTCAATTACTTTAGTATAATTTTTTTTTTCAGAAAACAATTTCTATTTATATTAAAGGGATTCATTTTAAAATATAGTTAGTTTCTCAGCAATGAATTAAGAATATTTTCGTAATTCACCTAATAATTTTAATATAATCCATTATAATGGATAGTTTAAAATGTATATTTTTAATATAATGTATATCTAGTGTGAAATAAATTCAATCTAAATAACATGAAATTGTGTGTAACACAAGAAATGTAATTTTTTGTGTGTACTGCAAGCTAACTCATTTTTTCATGTATCTCAATATATTTTTTGTGTAGTGTATAAGAAAAAAAATAATGTAAATTAATAAAACATATAAAATTTAAAAATATCAAGGTGTTACATTCTACCCCCATTAAAAGAGTTTTTACCTTGAAATTCATCTAGGTTATAATGGAATTAATACTTCAACGTTTCATTCATAGAATCCTAGAATGTAAAAAATAATTGTACAACTAATTTTCAGAAAGGAATATTGGATACATAACAGTTATCCAATGCCACTCTTGATTTGGTTTCCACCTTAGAGGACGTTGGTGTAAATTTTAAAGATAGACCTGAAAGGGAAATCAAACTATCATGTCCAAATAGAGAGTGATACAGAACATCATTCGGAGAAAGTTAAAAATCTGAAGTCATAAATCAGCCATGATCTAAGGGAGAATATGATTCATTGGTAAAGCAAGAAAGAGGCTAAAATTTATGTTTTCAAGGTCATTACCATAAATTTAAATAAGGAAAAAAATACATATTTCATTATGTATAATATCATCCTTTTTTTGTTTCTTGACAAATTTTCACATCATCTATTATTCCCATAAATAAAGGTGAATTTTTCATTCCTTAATAATTAGCTGATCATGAGATCAATAAATACATTAATGGGTTATTCAATCTATTTTTCTCATAATAAAATGTTTATAAAAAGTTAGGACATATGAATAAGTCCACTTATAGGGATATAATAAATTATTCCAACAATATTCATCCAAATTTTAACATTAACATTCAATAAATTTATAACCATGTAATAATTTTGAAATATAAAAATTCAAAAGATTATTGAGAGGTGACCTAACTCATCTTAACATTTATCCCCTGAATATCACAAGATAACTCTTTTTTCTCACATTCCAAACATTTTAACACATTCATCATGTATTATTTAACACCTTGATCCTATATCCCCAGAGATGGTGCATTATTTTATTGCATTGGCATGATTAAAAATAATCCAATCCTAAATACAGAACTATTTAATAGTGATTAAAATAATATTACATACATGAACTTCACATTATAATTATAAACATAAAATAAAACATTTATATTCATTTTCAATGAAATTATTACCCCAAGGATAACCCTTTATATAATTCATATTAAAATAATGTAATTCATAAGAAAGCGAAGTCCTCAGATTCTATGTATGGTTACACAATTCTATAAAAGATTTCATAAATATATATAAAAATTTATGTTAGGGAATAAAATAAGAAAACACTACTTCAAATATTCATTGTATGAAAAATATAGAAAGAATAAATCTGATTATTCCATTTAAACATTCACACAGATATTTTACTAGTCTAATATTCCCATGTAATATGGGTAACTAATCCCATAATGAGGGAATGCATAGTTTTGGGAATACAATAAAGGCCTTATTTCAATACCATAGAGGTAATACTTTTGTCAAAACCCAAATTAGTTTATCTCATGACAACTATAAATGCATAGGGGGACTTTCATTAGCCATTCTCCAACCCATAGGGCATTAATTAAATGGACACCAACCCGTAAAGAGTTCAGTTCCTATTTACCAACCTGTAGGGCTTTCATTATAATGTTCCCAACATGTAGGGATTTCATTAACATGTCCCCAACTCATTTAATTCTTAGTCAAATACATTCCTCATATAAAAAGGTTGAAACAAATCATAATCATTCATATTAAAACAGTCATATTAAAGGTTAATATTTTAACCATAAACCATGAATGGTATAAAAATATCACATCCACATTCAAATATATCATAAACACTTCAATAAAATATGGAATATTGTATCATAATAATTCATCCTCAGTCTAAAATTTAATATATCAAATAATGTTGACATAGATGAAAATAATCAAATGAAATAATTAATACTCATTGAATGAAATAACCATTTTTTACATTCTCTTTTTATAATTGAAATTATATAAAATATGCCAAATAAAGGAAAATATTTCATTAAAAACCCAAAACAATATTTCAAGGGATGCTTCCAAACTATAAGATTTTAAAATGGGGTAAATATATAATAATGTCATATAATTTATTAGGAACATTCATTTCTTAACTTTTTCATAAAAATTAGTCAATTACCTCTTTTTGAAAATCAAAAAAATATTAATTTAAAATGTTTTATAGAAATATAATCATGGAAAAAAATTATTAATTTTTTTAAGGTAATAGTAAGAATATTTTGAATTATATTTTTAAGAGACATGTACATTTATGATAAATATATATCAATAAATACTTACATATAAACAATCATGGACATAAAAGAGATTATGAAATTAAGCCTTACAAAAGAAGCAAAGAATATTTATTTCTTAAAACATTTGACTAAAATATAAAATATACATCAATTGTTACTTATAATTAATTATATATATATAAATAAATGTATATGATAATATCATTTATATTAAAATGGATAAAGGATGGATTCATTAATCATTTCATGTGTCTCATTACACTTTGACCATTAAATAATGACCCCAATATCTCCAAATTAATCATTGAATATCATGAAGATAAATACATTCATGTTATCAAACATACTAGTGTATGTATATAAACCACCCAAAAGAAATAGGTGGTGAATATTTCATATATCTCACGAAAATTAAAAGTGTCACAATATTCTGTTAAAAATAGGGGCAGTATATACCCAACACCCAAGTATCATGCCTAGGGAATCCACCCATCATTCTAACAGAAAATTTTATTTTGAGTCTCTCCCCATAATGATCTAGTGACTCTCTAGCCTATTCTAAGGAGGTGGGGTGCCTTCAGATAATGAAAATCTCATATAATATAACATGATTTCAATATGGTATCCGACTATGACATGTAAATGAATGTACCCAAAGGCCCGTGAGGCCTAGGAACAAATGGAATTTATCCATGATCCACCAGCCCTGGTCTGAATGCCTCAATGATATTTTTGGGGAAAGTATTTTGATAATTCATGATAAGGGGAATCATTAATGTCTATACTGGACCCTTCCACAACAAAAAAATCTCTACATATATCTATAAAAAATAATTATGGAAATTTATATACCATATTGGGATTAAGATCCCAACTACCTCATTGGATGGCTGGTTTGAATATTTCAATCAATGGAAATAATGAAAACTATTACAGGAAACCTATGATAGTGAGATTAAATGTTGAGGTACACTTTACAATGTACATAACCCTGCATAAGGTCCTCTCTTTAATTACAAATATATATAAATAGATGTCCTACACTTTCCATAATCAATCATTGCATAGGTCCTCGCTACTACATCAATATTTAGGGCAGAGATCCTCATTTCTCATTCGACACTTGGTATAGAGGTCCTCTAAGAACTCATGCATCAGAACATATAGGTTTTACCTAAGTCTTCACTAAACATAGTGGAGGACCTCCCCACTCCATCAATAATCTATTTAGTGTTCCTCTATTTATAGAATCCAATGAAATAAGGGTTCATATCCACTCCAATAATATACAATATGGTGACCCTCCCCAAATTACCATCCCTATAATAGAGATCATCCCCATGAAAAATATGCACCCTTACCTAATGAAACATCTCATATAATATGAGAGAATGTTGACTATATAAGAATAAAACCATTAAATTTTCATGTTATCCTAAAACTCATTGACCATTGAGACTCCGAGAAGACCATTGGATGGATGATGGAGTCTCCACCATGACTATCAAATTTAATGGTAAAGAGCCAAAAAATTTATGTTTTACTACCTAGATGTAAGGTCCATAGTATCACCTGATACAACATTTAGTTAACGTTGATGGAGGATCGTCTAACCCCGTTGTAGGGATCATGGTGCAACCATCCTCATCACCTCATGTTTTACTCATGTCTACCTCTACACGAGACATTGGATGGATTTTAGGGTATGTATTGACTCATTTATATGAGGAAAATTCAACAGTACACAAGATGAGTGCCACCACCCTCACACATGAGGAAGTGTTGAATAACCTGACATATATTGTTGTGATAATGTAGTTGGAACCAATTATGACAAATATCATGATGTGCATTAAATAGGTGACACTCACAGTGACTCTTCTACTGGTCAACCATCTATAGAATCAATACACATCCTTTCCACCATGCATTTCTTGTCCACATTAAATCAAACTAGGGGAAACCAAGAGAATTATTATCCCTCTGAGAAAGAGGTTGTTTGGGATGGTATACCTTCTGACAAGGTGTTAATGCTGTTCGGTCAACCATAATATACAAAAGTCAATTTCTGGGAGTCCCTTACTGAGTTCCATGCTGTCTGTTTCTACATAAGAATCTAAATGGCTTTTAACAACCATTATGATCATCAGTTAGACATTCCATGAATCTATGAAAACTTCAAATATAGAAAAAATTACTTCTTGAAGAATGATATAACAACAATCCCAGTGTATCAGTTCCCTAATTCATTGTGATACTTCCAGATACTCTAATGGGATTTTTTAATGACCCCCCTTATTCTTATTTTTTGGTTTTGGATTTTATGTCTTCATGTCTTAGATCAATGGGTATGAAGATTATGTTATTCAATAATTCATCCATGTCATGAGAGAGACAATCCAAGAACACAGAAACTATAGTTCCACATCGGGTAATGTTATGGTGTAGAAGGCCATTCATATCCGTTTAAAGATCATGGGAATTAACCCATGGTTTGATAAGTATGACTCATATCAAAACATGAGATAGTTCCAGGAAGAACCTTTATTAAGTGTCTATAAACTCTAGTTATGGTTGGTAATCAACATTAGGGTTCCCTCTAATGATGCATCATTGTATACCCATAATGACATTGACAGTGTAAGGGGGAATGTTTAGACCAATAATTAATTTTATGTGTGTCTAATGATAGAGATTGAACCCACGGTATAATTCCAACTCCATAAAATCTAATAGAATAAATGGGTCATTGATAATCCGTAAATTTACCAGTCCTCATATTATGAGACAACATGATGGGACACCATCTATCCTATAGTGAGGAAGGTATTCTTCATTTTCTATATTCCCCAAGGTGAGCTTTGTCTCCTTGAGAATATAAGAAATGATTTCGTATGATTATATGGAAACCAAATAATGTATAAGTATCCATGAATTATAGATAATTGTGACTAACAAACTAAGGTTGATATTCATGTAATTGATGAATTGATGAGCTAACTCATTGTGTTGATGATCCTCCCAATGCATTGGTGGCTATGGAGCTTCATCAAGACCATGAACCTCATCAGGATATTTGCCCTCACCAATATGACTTGATATCTACTATCAACACAAACCTATTGTATTGAAAATTTGATAATTTGGGATCCTTCATGATGAAACCCAAAAAAGGCATGGGTGGACAATATCCCAGAACCCAAGGATTTTGGGAGTCAAATTTTAGTAACATTCAATATGATAGGTTTCCTATTTGAGGACATGGAAACATCATCTCATTGTTTGGACCCATGAATGAAACCCCCAAAAACGCATGAGGCTTCCATGACTTGTTTTTTTTTGGACCTGGGATGTACCAATGTTCGTATGGTACCACACACATCCCATCAAATCCATCAACATTTTAGAAGATATCTAAAAGCATTTTCCCTAACATTTCATCTCCATCTGGTGAAATAAATGTATTTATGACCTTATCAGGTGCATCAAATTTTCAAATGAGTGAGTCAAAGACTTTTTTTCGAAGTCTAAAGGTCATACATATTCAATCAACATTCTAATTACTCATGAACAACTACTGATGATGTGTGTGTGCAACATCAAGTTTGATATACTCTTCAACCTCATCACTATAAATATTATAGGTAGTTTTTTGGATTTTTATGATATTACATATAAAATTGAATAATCCTTACAAATAGTTAAGAACGTGTTCCCATTACCACGTCAATTTTCTACAATATTTCCTTCAGAAGAAGAGAGTAAAATCATCATACAGGTAGAGGCCCATATCAAAGTAGATTTTTCATCCCCATTTATTAAATTTCCCAAATGTGGGTTTGATATATTCTAAGCACATTCTTTTGCAAGACAAAATATTTAGGCAGTTCTTCACAATGGATGACCTCATGGATGAGAGAATTCATGTGTAATATATAATCATGGTCAAGCTAGTTGAGAACCATTCCTTGATATAAGAATATGGACATATTCTATTAGGGATATAAAAGTCTTATTATATTTCATTTATTCTTTATATAACATAATTTTAATGCTACAAAAGTGAAATAATCCATGGATTATAGACTCACAGATCACCCTAACCATTTCATGTAGCACATGATCCTTTGATATAACATCATTGAATTATATTTGTTCATGTTTTGGTTCTATTACTAATTAGATAATTTCCATATAATGTTAGGTGACATCCCAACTCAGGAAACCCATACTTCAAACAATCCTAACAATGATAGTAAGGGTTCATGTGAATGTGAATTTGATTTAATCTGTTGATCCTATAATTATAATTACTATTTCACTCACAGAGTAGTTTCCAACACCAATGAAATCATATGTGCCCACATAGGTATCGCAGAACCTCATAGAGTCATTGTTCCTCACCCATTTATTGCTTCTACATCTACATAATCTCTATAATCCTAAAATAGTATTCATAATATTCCCACGGGAAAATGGAGTCCCTATTTGTGCCATTGCTATCTCATTCCCTTAAATATTTCATGAATACTATGATTTGAGTTTCTCCTTGGATCTTGTTGTTATTGAAATCCCCCCCCCCTTCAAAGAAAAGGAAGGCTCCATAGAGGCTTACTATGTAGAGGAAGTAAATCATGGGTAGTTTCAAGACATCGTCTCATTTTCTAGTGATGTTGAAAGAACCCCCATGTAGGGACACATATTCCAGCTATAAATTTAATGCATGTTTAATGGAATTGATATCCACCACATCCTAATGGAAACAAGTCTTGAGATCAAACTCATCTAAACTATGACAATACATATGATAACAGTGGTTGATGTCATTTTGATTCCCTCTCACCTGAGAATCAATGATTATATTTATAGTGAGAAAAAACTATATGGAATGATTCTACTGAAGACCCATCTTAGTTGAATGATATTAAGAACAAAATTTATGGTAGTATCATAGTATAATACCAACAAAAAATTTCATGGTAGACCGTGGATCTATCTACATGTAGTATCCCCCACCTCATTTCAGCATTTCCTCAAGAACTCCCTCCACGGTTGAGTAAGGGTACATCAAGGTGATGTTTTTCCCATTTAATCTAGTTAATATCCCCACATATATATAATATATTCCATGAGAGAGAGAGATTAATCATGTTTTTAAATATTGGGTACATCATTCCATGGATGCGTAAACCTCCATAGAAACTCAATGGGATGAATTTGAGAATGCCTTCATTCTACGGATTGGTCAGCTAGATCCCACACTACTAGTCATGGGGTGTTTCTAAATTATATCAAATAAAAATCATTTCAGTGTCCCTAAAAATAAATAAACCCATTGTATTTCCTTGTACACTTACACCGAATAGGTTTGGGAGAAACATGTGTCCTATACTCTTTTAAAGTACTAAGAGTTCTACAACTTGTCTAGAATTTCATGGAATTCCATATATTTTTTAAGATTAGGGATGAATCATTTTATGTAGACTAAAAAATATAATTAATATATGAATAAAAATACTGGTTAAAGGATAGAATTAAATTTCTCTTTATCTTCATTTTACATATTTTAATAGAACATGAACCCCTTATGGGAGATTTTATATCCACCCAAGGAGGCATATGTACTCCTCCATCATCAACTGTCCTAGAAAAATTGTGTCTTATTAATGATTATTTTTCCCTGATGATGATGATGATTTGGAATATTATCCCCTTTCATTCATGGAGGGTGTCTCCATCATCATTAATGATATTATTTAGGTGAACATTGGAAATGATGAAGTCCGAATGTCAATGATAAATAGTGAAATTATGTCTCTAGAGGACAAAATTCCAAATGTGTCCTTCCTAAAGAACCAACATGATTTATTCACCTTAAGTGATAAGGAGATTATATGAATAGAACATCTGATAACTATCCCATTCCATCGACTCCCTATGAGTTTTCATGGGTTCAAGAAGTCACCTAGAATGATTCACCCATATCATGATGTTATGGTTGAGGATTGGGTTGATATGTTTGGATGGTGTTAAAAATGTTTAGGCTTCCAGGTGTGAAGGTTCTACAGTATGGTGGATGATTTTTATTTGTATGGTTTGATTCTGAAGGTTGATCTGGTTTTTTGGAATTAAAGGAGGTGCAGGGAGGAAGATAGTGCATTCGGGCCAGACCATATGGAACTACCCCAGAGGAGGATCTAGATCTGGCGGTTCATCATTACAGGCTTTACGGATTTGGTTACTTGAGAGGGTATGACGTTAGTCATTGGATTGGGAATGTGCTTTGACACACGACGCTTTCTTGCCGAACAGCCCTGCAACAATAGAGAGATGCATCCGATAAAATACTGGGGAGGGGTAGCTCCATGTTTTCTATTTTGTTTTACTCTCTTTTACCTTCGAGTCGTGATTTTTATTAATTTCTTGAGGTCTTTTTGGGTCCCCCCTTCTTCCATTAAATGGTGGATTTATTATAAGAAAAAAATTGAAGGTCTTTGGGCCCTTGGAAGGAAGGGAAGTCCATTTCACCATTTGGATAACTATCATCATCCTAATATGGAATAATAAATTATATATTAGAGACTTTATTGGGTTCTATGACCCAAAATACCATTTACTAAAAGGTTATTTCCCCTTATAATGATGGATTTTTTTATCGATGTTATAACCTAATTATATGCCCTCTCCAACATGAATGGATACTCGAAGTCCAACCAAATCTTGGTGGACAACAGAGGAAAATGATTCTACTACCTCAATGGAATCACAAGGATCCTTTTTCAGTATAATAATCTCTTTTATCAAAAAGCTTAAATGATTCATTTATTTGTGGTCTATTCACCACAAATTTTAAAAAATTCTCAGGATGCTAGTGGAATGAAACATGAAAAATGTGGTAGTCAAATACCACCCTCGTTACGAGAATCATTGAGACCTTGAGAAATTGATCATCTTCCTCTTATACTACCATTTGATGATTAACCACTTGTATTGTGAACATAGGTTTTCCACATATATGTTTTTTAACAAGGTCGTAAGTTACAATGGAATTAGGATCGATATATAGAAGATTAAGGCTACTATCTTGATGCCTCCCGAAGGAAATCGTTGAGAGCTACGAGGCCTCCAAGGGTACATAGCCTCGATGAGAAATGTTATTACAAATCCATCTAGCATGTGTTATCCCATATCATGTCTCATTAAAAAACATTCGATCAACCAGTTTGATGAGGACTGTTGAAACACGTTTGATGAAATAATATAGTATATTCTATAATATTATATTCTGATTCTATCCATCTCAATAAATCCTTTATAACCCTATATGAATACCTTGAAATGGTCCATCATCACCCTTATCAACCAGATGTATTGTGAGGTATTTGAAAACATTTTATATTATCTTAATCACATGCTTCATGATAAGGTGAATAGATACTTCCATGTTAATAATAGCTAAATTGTGCTACTTATTGCAATGTCAAAATTTTTGAATTATATACAACGTCATGAGATAAAAATCATGTATCATTTGGAACAACTAAAGTATATCCAAATAATTCCCATGCTGATATGATGATTGGTGGACAAGGTAGTGATCCTTTAGCAGTTAAAAATCATGTTCATTCTGTAGAAATATGTCAAGGAATATGAATTGGTAAGATCATCGGCTTCCCATCCGACCCTAGAATAGATGATCATGGATGATCATTAACTATATCAGTGTTTTCTATCAATGGTTCAGTATATGAAATGTTGAAATATTCACATCAATTTTTTCTCCAAGAGAATAATTTTCGATATCATTGTGATCCCAAACTCAATAAAGTAGGCATGGGAATATTATTCATCACCATGGTGAAAGAAATCATGGAATACACATTCCTGTTAACTGAAGGCTACAAAAAAATGAGGTAGAGTATATGGAATTCATTAATAGTCTTAAAATGACCCTCAAAATTTATTTCCCAAAATTACATATCAATGGGGACTCTGAGTTTTTAATCAAATAGGTTAATGGTGACTACATCATCAAAACCCAATAGATCATTACCCTTATAGAATTCACTCAAAAACTTATATATTAGTATTCATTTAGACTAGAGCGATTCAAATCCTTTGATCATGGAATGGTCTTGAAAAATTCTTTAACAGTCGTTGAACATACCATTCATAGATGAACTAGGATGAATTATTCATTCATGTGGTGCATTGGAGGATCATTTATATTGTAGTTTTAGATGATGATAATGATATGAAAAAGGAGAACCAACTAGCTATTCCTTCTTATAAGTTTAGATCATCATATTCCCCCCACGGTAGGGGATACACAAGATAGGGTGGATCCTTTTATTGACTTTCTACCTCATGAAATCATCCAACCCAATATAGTCAAACGTTAGTGAATCATTTAGTGGGTAGAAGATTTCAACCTCTAGGGTGGGACTAAACTTGATCATACACTATACAGATGTGGTTTTAAGGGTATTAATATATTTTTATCAAGCTAGGTGAGATTCCAATGGTTATTTAAAAATGATACACTATGTACAATGGTTCCCATTAGGTAGGATTGATGCTCTAATTCATAGGTTTTTCTACATTTTTTCAACAATGGTCCATTATTCTATTTTGTATTCTAATAGGTGTCATGTGTGTTAGATTCACTAAAACTATGTGTCTAGAACTCCCAAGATTCCCCAAAAAACAACTTATTCACGTGGAATTAAAAAAAGGCACATAATGTTGTAGGTTTTTACCCACCATTAACATCTTTCTGGTATAGCTTCATTATTACTGGGATGAAATTCTTCTAAAAATGGTCAAAATTGATTACCCTTAAAGAATTCAAACCCCCCTTATGTGTTTCAGTTCATGATATCCAACATAATCCATTGAATTGTAGCTTTTTATGATGTTATCATAAAATAATACTATACTACAGATTTCTGATCTAAATATGTTGTACGATTAGTACAATATTCAATCCAACCATACATTTTCCTACTATGATCAAGAAAATAAGATATTTATGTTATTAAACAAGACCATATCTAATGATTTAAATTTCCTGGATGGAAAAAATATAAATTATTTTGATAATATCCCTGAATCCATCTAGGCCTTTCATATGATAACAAAAATGTCCACTAAGGTAACCCCATACTACATGGTATACAAAATAGAGGTAATCATACACATTGAAGATTAGTTTTTACCTCTCTGATTAAATTTATATGACTATGAAATTCCAAAAAAAAGTAGAAGATCACATAGATAATTGAGAGTCCCCAGAATAATGTAGGATCTAGGACATACAAAATCATGAGAGGCTATAAAATATGATTGTGAGAGATTATGACATGAAGGTATGCCCCTCCTCCATCATCCAGTGTGACATGGTATTGGATCCAATAACACTAATGATACTTGGTAATAATCCACCAAATATAGATCCCAAGTAAGAAGACACTTATATCATTCATAAAATATATTCCAATGGAGATACTCTATGATCACTATGGATGAAGTTCATATCACACATCCTATTAATTCTTTTTTTCTCAAGAAGTACTACTCTTAATCAAAATCCTTATTTTGGATGAAGGATGTTAAACTATATAACATCATGGATCAAACTCAATATCCTTAAATTTGATTCCCAACTATATAAATCACGATTCAAAATTAAGTGCGTGTTTTCCCATGAATGTTTTCTGAGTAATCAGGGCTCCAGATCCCAATACTCACGTTGGGTTTGTCACTTCTCCACAATAAACATTTTTTGGACGTAATGCTCAACCTATATACAGTCATTATGACAATAAAATATTTTCATTCACTATATAATTAGATGTATGAAATTGAACTAGGAATCCCAATGTACTTATTGGATGACAATAAAATGTGGAAAAACCCCATATATAATAGGGATGCTGCTTAATGAGAGAGGATCATAGTTCATATTTAACAGGGATGCCTCATATAACATGAATTGGAAGATTGAAAAATTACCCCACATGGAATATGTTTTCCGTATATACTATGAGATGAAAAAAAGAAAATTTCAAATGAAATCAATGTTAAACTATAACCTTACCCCATTCCATATGTGATGGATTTACCATTATAACCCTGTGATGCCACTATTCCCTCATTTGAGAGGATTTCCCCACACTTTCAATGTTGGTCTTCAACAACACCATGTTTTAGAATTACATTTGGCTTTATTCCCATATTCATGAGATTTATATAGACGTTTTATCTCTTTATAATTGGTCCTATTTAAAAAATCATCATCCTATTGGACCCTTAGCCCCATACATGATCCAAATTGTATGACCTTAACTGTATACATAACCATCCCCATGATTTTTGAATTTGGTGTAAGGGATAATTGGATAATTACCCCCCTGACCAACAACTTTAATCCCATGACATGTGTGTGTATCCCTATTTCACATGGTTCAATTCAATATTAGTTTTCTTGAAAACACATGCCTTTATGCCATGTTTGGGTACTAATTTTTCATGGTTTTTCATATTTATGGGATACATAGAGATTCCTAAACCTCCCAACTATGGGATCATCCACCAAATCATCAACCCTTTATAAACATTGTCTTATCAATTGTACAACCATTTTGAACCTAAATTTTCTACCACATTCTATGATTTACGACCCTAAACATATTTCACATGTTTAATGAAACACAAACATAAACTGTACGCATACATGGTGTCTTTAGAATATTCTATTTTATGTGTAATGACCTATGTTTTGTCAAATTTATAATGTTGTTTTTTATATTAAATTCATTTTTTTGTCTGATATAATGCATATTAATTTCCTCAAGGTTATTACTAGTGTGTGTGAGGCATGTTCAAATCTATATCCCTTGAAACCAGTGAAACACACATGGACACACAGTTAGAGGATACTATGCCACCCGACCAAAAATACTTATATTAAACATCCATATATTATTAGAGGGGTCAAGATGTCATTATATTTTTATACTGCCAAGTGAGATGAGGCACACAACCATGAGATAATTTAGGATATCTTGATAGTGGATTTTCTAATGTCTTGTGAAAGTTTTGGATACCCATGCCCCTAAAATATGTTAGGTCCCTCTTTATGACTAGACTAGCACTTGTCTAGAACATGATTTGGATAATTGCATGGATAAAACGTAAGACCTAGGTACTATTTTCAAAAACAATTACCCATAATTAATATAAAACATCACTAATCACTTCTCCTCTTTCGTTTTATGTGGTTGGAGAATCATTCACTCTCCCCTGGGTTCTTCTTCCACCAAAGTGAGGATTATTTATTTTTTCTTCATCCAGACACCAATATAATCACCATTGGAAGAATTAAATCCAACTCTTTAAGAACTCAAATAATCTTACATTCATTATCAATTTATCAAATTTTCAAAAGTGTTATTTTGGTTTAGTAAAATACTCTCATTTTCAATATGTTGGACTGTTTCTTGTATTTATTCTATTCAACAAAAAATTTGAAGTTGATATTTGATGAGGAGTCATATATGGCCCTAGGGTAGGTCATAAACATATCATTCCCTAATGTCATATTTTTTCATATATTTATTCTTTAAGATATATGCTGAAAAATTTCATGTGTCACCATAAAATGTGTAATTACATTATAAAAAATTATATGCATTCATGGTAAGGGATTTTTGGAATCCAAAATCATATACATCCACCCCTTTTAGTGCTCCACATTAATTTTCATCTTTTATATGAATTTTGAATTGACCAAACATGATCAAAGTGTTTTTCTTGACTTATAAATGGTTTTCTATTTCAAAATTAATTAAATGGGTTGATTTAATTGAACAGAAACTGGTATCAACCCAAACCACTTGTTATATATTTATAAATATGAATTGTAGGAATTTTGATAGATATGACCATTGTTCCATCTGATTATAAGTTTTTGATAGGTTCCCTCTCATGATATTGTAATTATATGTAAATGTATTAAATTTTTACTACATGGTAAATGGTTGTAAATGGAATTGTTGGGAATGATGTTTCATGCACACTTACATTAGTTATTGAGCCTAAAATCTCAAATAGATATACTTATATCATTATGATAAGAACAACATTCCACATTTCTCTATATTGAGTGTGGGGAAAAATGACTCACCCCAACTTCTCTAATTAAATTTATGATGTCATGCATTCATATTAGATTATTATAATGTTACATTTCTATAGCCAAATTCTTGTTAGACTAGTTATGGATGTTTGAGTTACACCCTGGGTCCATCTAGAACATTATATTCAAGTATATGGACCAAAATGTTCAATGATCTCGTGAACATATATATGAATATTATATATAAATAAATATATTTATGATTACAATATATATGTGGTTATTAGGCCTACTTATATACAATCACGCGATGATGCATGTCTAGAAACCTAGGCTTCCTATGGGAACTAGATTCGTCTCGTATTTATTAATTCACCAAATATTTTTATTCATTTTACATAAAAAATTATATGCTACATTGGATGTATTATTTTTTTATAGTATTTGTGGTGGCATAATGAGTATATATTATATAATATCTAAGCTACCTTTATTACTTGAGTAAACCATCTGTCTAGAGGTATAGATAATGAAAGGAATCTTACTACAGATACTATATCTGTTTTAAATGTAGCTAAATGCATTGGAGTAAGGGATTAAGCATATGCTTGAAATGACAGTGGATCATTCTTTTGACCTATTATATTTAATGTTTTATAAGCCGATACATAAATTTTCTCTTTTTTATATCAAAAACCCATGAAATCATATGGTGTATGACTCATCCTTTAGTAGTTTGGTATTCTTAAATTTTTTTTTAGGATTCTCATGTTACTTATTATATGTAATTATGTTTTGACTTGTATTATATTTTTTATCCAATACAATTAAATAATTTCTCAAATATATTATTCTACTATAAAAAATGGTATAGTCTTCCCATTACACCATAGTAGACCCTCACTGCTAGTCGATATCCATTAGTGTATGAGGAGATGTGCATATAGCCATTAGACCCATCAACTCAGGGCCCTAGTTTAGTGAACACTAGGTTGGGACATTACAAAATGGTATCATTTACATTATTTTTTTACTTTTTTCTTACTATATTAATTTTAGAATGGAAACACGGATGTAATGGAATTTGATAATGAGATTGTTCTAGGGAGTAGCTAACCCACATAAAGGGGAATTCAACATTTTCTTGTATGTTATAAAGCTATTTTTATTTTTTCTTACTAGAGGTGACTTGATTTCACCAATGGGTGATGCACATGTTTGCTGACATTATTATTTTTTATGTTACTTATTTTTGAGTTGTTACTAGGAATGTTAAATTAATTCATTAGTATCTCATGCATCATTATATGAACATTATTACTAATATGATATTATTATTTCATTTCCAATGTCATCATAATCATGTGTGTACCTACTATATATAGTTAGTGACCCATTTTTATATCTGAAAATGTGACGGCATTTCTTGAAGATAAAATATAATTAGATAAATTAAAGTTCCTACATCAAACTAAACATTGTTTCCAACATAGATTGGTGAAGAAACCGTAATTATCAAATTATACCATATTGTGGTTCTCTACCTACTAGATCTTGATTTTGAATTATGTATTACATTAACAATATTATTAATTTAAATGAATTTAAATATTCACAGGTGAAATGGATACTGATAAATGGGGTGCCAATTGTAATTTAAATGGTGTTTCCTCAATACATTGAAATCAAAACTATTTATCAAAACCTATATTGTTTGATATGAGACCTATACCCAAAAAACAGCCTTAGTAATGGGTAGATGGGAGTGTCTATTATATTATCATTTCCTAATATGGTTCTTCCTATTCACCTATACCATCAATTTAGAAAAGGTAGTGTGGTTTGACATTTTCTACTGTACTTTTTTGTACATATACATTTGACTACCAAAAATTAAATAAACGGTTAAATTCTATTCTAAGTAATTCATTTGGAATTGTAAAATACGAACCTCATGATAGCCTTGATTCAAATTCTCAGATTGTAGTGATTACAAATCAACTATGTTGGTGGTAAATGATCCAATAATTACACTTCATCCAGTTCTACATATGGAACCTCATGATATTCATGATATTGAAATTTATGCCTTGTTGTGAGATGTATATTTCTCTATGATATAGTCTATGAAATATGTCTCCTAACCTTCCCCTACTATGGTAATGTTAAAATGGTATTTCTAGTTGTAGAATCATGTCACATTTTCATGGTATAGCCAAAAACATAATGTTGAATCATGGATGGGGGCTATGCATTCTAAATTTAGGCATCTAAATACAATTCCATATTATAGGGTCAAAGTAACTACCTGTGCAGTTCTACCAAGTTATAGTGGGATGTAATTTCATAGGATTACCATCATTGATATATGAAATAATAATAGTTTTACATGTTTTTTTATGATTACTTCATTCCATATACATTGAGAGATGGTTGTGCTACAAAATTCATGAACCTTCACTTCGGAACGATGTTTATTAGGGTTTATTCAGTTCATTTTTTGAGATTTAATGTTTTACTCATAATTTATCTATATATTGGCTTATGACTGCAAGAAGATGAAAGTATGGACGGATATATTCCATATGTTTATAGGTAAATGCCTATTGGATGGTGAATATTTCTGATATATTCAAATAGGACATCATTGTAGAATGGAATTTGATGGAAGATGCTAGTGGAATATAGGGTCATTAAATACCCAGATCATTCATTGTTTCTTCTATAAGCCGAATGTTACATTTTGAGTTTTCATGGTTGAATTGTTGTTGTCAGAATGCTCTAACATAGAGCTTCCTCGTATTTCAGCAGTTCCAGAAGTTGTAACACATGAAACCCCAGGGTATATGGGATCTAGAGGAATGTAGATTCTATGGAAAGATAAGACATATCCTTCAAACTTGTATCAAATTACTATTAGTTTCTATAGAGTGTGGATCTTATCTTATGCCATGTTCTAGAGTAGGGGAAATAGTTCTTGTTATGGTGGTAGTTGTCATATTACCTTCCCATATATGATGAGGTGGAAATCATTTTACTTGTTATATGTCTTATAACATTTAGTTCTAACATATCTTTCTTACATAGGGAAGTTGGGTTGTGAGTCTGGGTTGTGGTGACTTCCAGCTACATGCAATGCAACGTAAAAAGAATTAGTAATGTTCTAGAGAATCTATTATTTGAGGTACTATTCTATTACACTCTACATTAGCCTCTACTTTATTAGAAACAAGTGATTAAAATATTTTATATCGAAAAACATAATATATAGTATGGGTCACAAGATGGAGTTTCACTATGGCATGATGACTCTTGATACCTCTTTAGGTATTCGATTAGAGTGTCCTTTACATTAAATGTATTTACCCATATGATAGGAGGATAACTCTTTATATTAAATATATTGATTCTAAACATTACATGGTTTTATGTATTTTTATGTTGGAGGTTTTATTTCTACATCAATCTTATATTGACTATTGTCATAGCCAGGTGATATTCACATCACATAAGGGTGGTAGAAACATTCACAAGGTTGAATGGAATGTATATGCATCACAACCACATCTAGATCATCAGGGTTTGGGTAGAGTGAACACCCATATTGTAATCCATTTCTTTTATTATTTGGGTTTACAACCCACTATTTTCCCTCATACATTGGATCAAAATATGATCTTCTTCCATGATGACATTTATTGGCTATCTCTAGTTAGATAGGTAGAATTAACCATTATAATAGTGATAGGAGTAGCACCAGTTAATATTCCTCCATATAGGATGTAACATATAGGTATTATGGATATCAAGAAATAGGTTAATGAACATGATACTAAAGGTTTAGTCTAACCTAAAACATCTTTTTGGGGTTCACTAGTCCTTTTTACAAGAAGTAAAATGTTACCATCATCCTTTGTGTATATTAATTATGGTTGAACCATCTTACCATAAAGAAACATTTTCCACTTCTTTGATTAGATTATATATTTAATTATATATTATGAGGGATATTGTTTTTAAATATTTATTTGTGGTCAATATATTATTATGTGTGTTTTAGGCCATTAGAAATTCCTTCTAAAACTTTTTAGAGAAGGTATTGTATTTATGACTACATGGTAATTCCATTCTGTCTCATGAATAAACAAATGGTTTTTATGGATCAAATGAATTAGTTTTTCCACCTATATAAATACTCATTTATATAAGTTTTTGGGGGAAATATCTTAGAGTATCTTATTTTTCAGCACCACCCAACCAACCATCTTGAGATCACATTGAATACACTATGAAAGAATCATATATATGATAATATTAGAAAATACAACTTTTGGATTGACAATGTCCACATCATGGGTAATTTAATCTTAGAGTCAAATTTATCTTTTTACCCAATGAAAATGAGGGAATTATTTTCCTAGTATCATCCCAAAAATTAATTTGATATATGGATTTTTTGGGGATTTTTTGGCATGGAAGATGCTTCATCCATGATTTATCATGCTTAGAAGCACCATTAACTGGTCCAACTAATAAGTGTGTGAAATTTTTACAACCAGAAGATAATGTGATTTTTCTAGTTCTCGTTTGGAGCTAAAATTCTTACTCTGAATCATTGGGAATTGAACTGGGAGCAGTTCTAATATAGTTTAAGCAAGTCTGGTCATACAATTATTAGTATTTGAGTCCATAGAAGTAGAATTAACATATGTGTGACAATGATATGGTCTATGTAGTTCATGCATTACACATTTAAAGGAACTATTTTGTTAAGTATCATTTTTTGGTACTCAATAATTTAAAAAACATCAACTATATCTTTACACATCTTTAATTGAATCTCCTCTTATATAGATGGGTTGAGTACATGAAATAATTTGATTTCACGCATGTATGCTTTCATGGGAGTGGTAATGAAGAAGTCAATGATTTGATATATAAAACACATCAAAAAGTATATTTAAGTGTCCAATGGTGAGTGTAATCTCATAAAAATGTTCTTAGAGAAGAATGCTTATTTTTAGGAGGATCACCTTCAGATAGTCCTCTTAGATTTAGCAGTGACCTCTACACATTTAGAATGGGTGATAATAAGGAATCTCTTTGGTTATTAGTGATTATTTATGAGGGATAGTTCTTCTAATAATGATTATTATTCATGTTGAACTGTGGATGATGATGAGACTCTATGCTTTCATTGTTATTTTTTCGTTGTAGTAGACAACATAGATGAGATGATCCTGGGATTTCATGCCTTAGTTTAGGAAGTACATCTTCAGTTCAAAAAAATATACAATGACATTTACTGCAATTATCCATTCCAAAGTGGAAATGGGGATTTTATCTATAGACAATATGACTAGATTAACATAGATAACCTAGAAGTGAAAATAGAATTTGGGGTTTCATTGATAGTTTGAATATTTTACTGCACTTCATAAATAATTGATAGACGTTATTGACAAATGATCATGGAAGGCTTTTGGTTCGGGAGGTCATACGTCTTTATGGGGCTCTATGATCTATTTTTTAAGATATGGATTCAAACATCACATATTGGTTTTGGGAGGGGATTCATATGTCCTTGGGTATACAGGATCTTCAAATAATGGACTATCACCCTTAGACAGATTGAATGTTATATCATATGATTCAGGTGTTAGAGGACATGTGGCATGAATGAGTCCTTGAATTTGGGGTTATTGTGAGATACACATTCCCCTTGTTGATTTATCATATAATAATTGTTTTTAGGAATCCATTCATATGTTTAATTAAGATTAATTAGATTTTAGGCATTTCTATTCACCATTGTGCTAGTTAGAGGAAGGGGACGTAGCTTTAATTTGACAGAGTCTTGTCCATGATACATTGTAGTAGGTCCAATTTATCAAAAATCACTTGTTGACAGCTCTTCCCATATAATAGTCATATGTCTATCAACACTTCTGACCTCATTATTTTGAGGTTAGAGATCAAGTGTTCTTGAATTATTCACTTAGGATTCACCAATGATGAATTATTAGGCAAGGAAATATTTTTTCTAGGTCTATTTGACCCATTGATGTTTTCAAAATGAATAAGTCCAATGGATTATCGGAAACCAATTCTTCATAGATACCACTGTATTCATGCCCTCGTTCACATACCAAATTTTCACTAGTATTATTCATAGCCAACATATGTTTTACATCATTACGAGTTCGAGTTTGATTTGAATGCTTCTTTAGAGCAGTATATAGTGCATATTTGGGATCATAGTGTAAATAAACTTTGGGGAAGGTAAATCCTATTAGTTCAAGTGATGTGGATTAATGGACATGTACATGAATATAACAAAGAGTAGGAGGGTAATATATGATTGTAGTGGGTAAATATTTTATCTGATAATCACTCTGTACACTAATAAGTCCATCTTTTGGATAATTTACTTTAAGGAGGGGAGGTTTTAATTACCCATATTTTCTCAAATGTATGGATAATTTGTTATTTTAAATTTCATAATTTTGACCTAGTAATAGTACTTAATGGAGTCATAGTTACCTTGAGTGTGTCCCATTATTTTTTAGAGTTATAGCACTAGATTTATGATAAATATACTAGTATGGATGGTTAGTGGAAACCATATTGACCTTCCCTTACAATTTCTTCAAACCATGATGGGAATTTTAAATTGAATAAGGGAGATACATGGGTTTTTACAACAATTCATTCCTAGGTGCATGCCCATGTGATAATTTGAGTCATATTGACCATGGGGTTTCACTTGGATTTCTGGAAGTTATGAAAATCATCCTCTTATTCCATATAAGGTCCTTCCTTAATCATATTCCAGAACATGGGTGGTGTACGGTTTGGAAAAACCACGTAGAAAACCACATACCCGTGATATTGTTTTGGAAAAATGATCATTCTACCCGAAATTATCCTAAAACTCACTCCCTAACTATTCATCATCCATTTGTAGTTGTTAGACCTCCTTCCCTCTATCATGGTTTTTTCCTACAACCATGTTAGGGGTTTTGATTGCACCTTGAACTGGACTCCTAATAGAACATCAATAGATATGATGTATCAACATCAGTAAGCACTAAAATCCTCTTGTTATATTTTTAGTTTCTCTTCCCATTGGTTGTTTTATTTTATTGGAAACTAATTCACCCAATATTCAGGGAATTGTATTATTTCTACCATGTAATTAGTTATACATTGTATCTAATGTTGACATTGGATGAGGAGTTGTATATTGACATAATGTTCATGGTTTACATTTCATTCCATATAGTTTTATTTGTTTTCAATGATTTATCCTTTGTGTGGAACACTTTACACTTTTGTGCTTGACCAAAAATGGTTCATGACATTATTAATAATTGTTAACATATTGTTATACTCTTATATACAATTTTTTTGTTTTTTCTGGAAGTTAACATCTTCTATTTCCACCCCTATGGGTGTCCCAAATGAATTTAACTCATTTATTAAAATTTCTAAATTACCAAACATTGTATAAGTGTTTATATTTAATGGATAATGGGTTTCCATTTCATTAATGAATTTAACTGATTAATTTAAATGAATGGAAATGTGTGTAATTACCCTAAAAAATTTCCTGTATTTGAAAATGTTAATTGTTTGAATTGTGCACCCCTAGATAAATTTTCAATGTGATTATGAATGAATTACTGGAAACAAAATATGATAATATTATTATTTTTATTAGTATGTAAATATTATTTTCTGATGAATGATGGTTAAAGGGCGTGATGCTCATAATATACCATGATCTCATATATCGAGTGTTGAGAATGTTGTCTCACACCATTATATTTATTTCTAGTTGATGGGAATGAAATTACATGTTCCTTTGTATTGTGTGATTGGAATGATGACTAACAACACCATATCCAATGTCGGGAAATATTTACCGCTTTGATATGATATTATGGTACTGTATATTTATTAAAGTCATAGGAATATTAGACTAGTTATGGATGCTTGAGTTATAACCTACGACAAGATAACAACTAGTTTCCTGCTATATGGATCAAAATATTGACATGTATAGTTTGGATAACCATGTATACTATAAATAACAATATATATTTGTGATTAAAAAATATATAATTACTTATAAATCTCTTGTATCGGCATATGCCAAAGAATGTAGAGACTGAAAGTGGATCTATAGGAACATGATCCATATAGAATTAATTTATTCATAATTTTTATTATTCATTGTTCCCACACAAAAACATGGTATTAAAATAATCTATATTATTTCTAGAAACCTTTGGGGGTGGCCTATAATGTTTATCGAACACCCTACTTGGGATAATATTGGCACCAAGGTCAAACTTCTGTAAATAGGTATGGATATGATAAAGAGCCCTAGTACCTAAAATTGTTTTATTAAATATATTAGTGATAATGTTAGGATAATACTAATCATATTAATGTGATGCTAGTGAAGTAGAATTTTGTCCATTATATATTTGATAAGACATGTTGTATATCAAAATACGGTGATTCCAATTTCAGTATAAAATCTTATCATGAAATTGTCATGTCTATGAATCACTATTTCGGATTTTGATATTTATTATTGTTTCTTTTTTTTATATTTTATTATTTATCTAATTTATCTATTTTTATTGATCCAATTTTTATCCAATTTTTCCTATTATGTTTGTTTATTTTTCATATCCATTATCCCACTCTAATATGTATGTATATTATCCCTATTGTACCACCATAGACCCTCACTTCAATTTTTCATCCTCTAATGTATGGGGAGGTGTTCTTGAGGCCATGTGACCTATTGGATCATGGGGGTCTAGTTAAGTGGAATCAAGGTTATATGCTAGATGATGCCAACTATTTTATTTTTATTTTAAAAAAAACTTTTTTGGTATGTGGAACCCATACAAAGACATCCACCAGTATATGCATATCCCACCTTCACAAAAACCACTACACACCACATTCAAAGTTCAAAATAGTCAAACATTCAAAATTAAAAAGGAAAATATAAACGAACAGCCAAATCAACCTTGAACCCCGAGTAAACCCATCTTAATCCACAAACAATCAGCCATCATGAGGTGACCTTTATCCCCGAGATCCAGTCATGCCACTGACTTTTCCATCGTCAGAGTCACGGTCATTGTCGTCCTTACCGTCAGAGAAGAAACTCACCACCACCGTCGACTATACAGTGGGCGCTGTCACTGACCCATCATCACCCAGGTCACCAGAAATACCTTCATAACCATAGTAAAATAACAACCACATGACATCGCAAAACAAGAACATCTGAAACACCAGTACATTTCAAACTCACTTCATAAGTATGTGGAAAGAAAGGAATCGTAACTAGAAAAATCACCCTCATGAACCACTGACGAAGTCCGCCATTACCAAAATAGAGAAAAACCAAACCTGAAAATTCCATCAGGACCATCGTCAAGCTGAAAAAGGGAATGGTATTGAAACAATAAGAATGTACAACTCCAGATCACCTATAAATCTTTCATCCATCATACTACATGCTCAAAACATCAGCGAATCCCACACTCCAAAAATGACTTGGAGCGAAGCTGAGGAACACAATATCAGAGTGAATGGAGGGAAATGTGAAGAAAACTGGAGCACAACACAAAGCATGAAATAGATAGAATCATAGAAGGAAAACTGAGAAGAAGAGAAACACCGAGCAAGCGAAAGTCTCTACTGGGAGAAAGATAAATGTGGGACAAAAACTGAAAGAAGAATGGGACTGAAACCCTATGCTAAAGTCCCAACTCTAGTAGCGCCTAGAAATATTCCATCCACCGAACTGTTCACCAAAATCCTCATTGAATCTCGTGCTCCAAATCTGACCTAGAGAGAATGAGGATTGCAAGGTCAGAGCACGGAGAAGCAGACGAGGAGGAAACCAGAGGACTAGCACAGAGAGGGGAGAAGAGATCGAGAGATAGAGAGAGAGATAGAGAGATAGAGAGAGAGAGAGAGAGAAATGTTGTTTGGACAATAGAGATCGCATTAAATCATTGTAAAATACCATAGAATACATTTGATGACATCCTGATACAGGTCTCATGTTCTGAAACTGATCAGGGGTCAATCCTTAATTTATTTACATCCCTATTATCACACTATAATTGATACATTTCAGTCATAGTTATTAGGTATCCTCTACCATCACCCAACTCTATTTTTCTTCTATATATTAGGTTTCATTCTTCTCAATATCCATCACCTTTTTTGGGAAAAAATCAACACAATGTACATTAAACTGTTTTTTTCACCAACACACTTTGGAAATAATAGTTTTATATTCAGAGACCCCTATTCCCTTGAAACAACTCATCTCATCCCAAACACACTCAATATTAACTAATATAAATTAGAACCAGAGTTCATTATGATTTTATAAAAATATCATATGACTTAATAATCATGTTGTCATCCCATTTTCACACACTATTCATAGATCACATGATATTATGTATTGGTTATTTATTATCTAATAAATATTATCGAGCTGTGATAATTTAAATGAGAAAACATGTTTCAGAATGCAGAGGATTAATGAGGAAAAATAAATGATTATGAGGTTCATCCATCAATTAGACCCTATATTTTAAAAAATTATTTCAATGATCCACCCCAGAAATAGTGAACTCATTCTCATCTATCCTCTATTGAGTGGCTTCAAGGGTATAATTCCAGCCCTCCAGGTTTTATTTCTCTTTTTCAGATATTGAATGAACACATTAGAATGATCTTGACTATAATAACTATTTATCTCAGTAGTCATCCCCCATGGGTGTCACCTCAACCACCTTATCCTCAGTCCCCATCAATTAGGCCATCAAAATGGAAATGAACTCAGTCAAAGTAGTAGTGTTCGTTGTATGCTCCTACAAGAGATCCTCTTGTTTTGAATTATCACCATGATCATCATCATGCATCATAGATCCTTTAACCATGTGTTTCATAAAATAAATGTCATGTTCCTATCATTAATCATGTTCCCACTTAATAAGGAAGTATCGATCGAATGAGTAATGGATGTTAGAGTCCACCACACTAGTCCTCGATATGACTAGGTAGGGGTAGAGAGAACCCAACAAGTTTGGTAGGTTAGATATATGGGTGAAGGTGATGAAGTTCCACACTTGAACCCCTTCCATGTGATGGTCAATATGATTCTCCTTGATGTAATTTGAGATAGAATAATAAAATTATTCAGGATTCATAAACTCATATGGAGGGAATACAACCATTTTAGCATCATCTGGATTGAACATGTTCATTTTTTAAAAAATGAGCAGATGAATGTATATACAAGGAAAATGATCACATTCATTCCCTCAATGTATGATATTTTATTCTACTACCAATTCCAAAACATTGACGTTTAGGAGACCATTTTATCTACTTCATCTACCCCTACTAGTAGAAATATCTATTCCCTAACTCCCTTGGATACTACAAGTGGAAATTCGAATGCAGACTCATTCGATGAAGCCTCCCTAGTTACCCCAGCTACCAACAAAATTCCAACATCTTCTATTTTAGTTTTTGTTCTAATAGACACTTCATTTGGCATATCTTAGATATGATATTCTATATCAAAACCATCATCTGACATCCTTGTGGGTACCGTCTCAACCATCTATATTGGTGGAACAGTCTCAACATCATATTCTGGTATCACCACCATGATTATTCCGTCCATCATAGCCACTCTGAACATCACCATAGTAATAGTTCAATCATCTTCCCTCTAAACATTTGGAATCACCACTAACTCAGATGACTGAACTAAATTCTTATCCTCTAATTCACCATGAATGGATACTTTATCACAATTCATACAAATGTGCAATGTAAAAAATTAATAAAATATTTCATAAGGATTAAGAGTCTTATATGAATAGTTCATCCTAGTGATGAGTTACTGGAGGATCATAGGTTGTCCCTCAAGAGAGTTTGTTCCATTAGAAACTATTTTCTCAGTCATAAATGTTGCTTTATTCCATGGTTATCCTCCCACATGTGTGATGATAGCAAGTGAACCCACCCTTTACCATATTGGGGTTGAGGTTCACTCACCATCCACATTATCCCAATAATGGATGTCTCCCAATTATTGATCACTTATTCTATTAAATGATAATGTAGGGATCAATAAATAAGTTTAAGGGATGGATGATTTCTAATAAATGATCATATGTTAGAGGATATATTGGATCGGTAGTAGTATGTCCATCCGTATATGAGATTCAATATACATCACTTCCCCAATACTCTCATAATTCATTTTACCCAATTATCCAGTATCCATGAGACCCTAAGGGGTGTCAGGAGGAGAAGAAATTATTATATGAATGCTTAGTCAATTTTTTCAAATGATGCATGGTACCACGGGAGTGGAAAATGTCCTCCCAATCCACCGTATACTAAATCACCTCGTCATAGGGGGAATAAAAACATGCCTTTTGATTTCCAGGCCTAGTGAGGCATATCCCATTGGAATTGAGATACTACCACACCCCCAGCGGGGTGGTGAAAATCTTATAGATTCTAAAAGATTCCTGTATAGTAGGAAACACATAATCCCTTTGGAAAAAATCTGTTGCGGCCAACTAATTGGGCCATTTGAAAATTCAAATGGGACATACATGTAGGGTTCTTTATCCAATTTTAACTACTTTCAATAAGGGATTGACCTGATAATGATCATCCTCTCCCACAAACATCCACCAGTGTTTTTCTATAGATTTCTAAAATTTCTATAGATACCCTACCCACTAGACTGACATAGCCTCATCGACGCACTCCATCAAATACAAGACCATTTCCCCAAAGTTGTGTTACATCTTCATCGATTATATATTTTTTTTGAAGAATTATAAACATCCTAATATAGAAATCTCTAATTTCTACATGTATTTATAGAAATCTGCAATTTCTACATGTATTTATAGAATATACCTTCATTGGTGGTAGGTAGTAAAAACTCATTCAAAATTTTCCCTTCCACAAACATTCACATGTTCCAGATCTACCTAGAAACAAAAGGGAGATGACCTTAAAACACCCCATTGTACACCATTAGTGAATACTGCTACAAGTAATTGAAAATACATGTGAGATGAGGTGATTTTTATAGATATTATTTCAAAATAAAGAGGAATATTTTCCATAGAACCCCACCTTAGAACAACATGATGTAAGATCAATGATCAATGGTTAGCAATCCATCATTAGTCACAATCCACATTATGGTAAGGAAATTAGTGAAACATGATGTGATATGTTATCCCAACCAATTCTAATATATCTAGCATGGAAAATTTTTTTGGTGAATCATGATGATATTTTGAATTTATGATCAAAAGATTATGGTTTGTGGGGAAATGGGGATAGGATATTCATATCAACTCATTTTTGAATAAACACAGCTTTAACATAAATGGAGAGGGCCACACACATGAAAATGAATATTCCATTTGATAATATAGTGGATCACCATGTACAACATCACAATTACCAGCATATCCAAAATTATGTGCTTCCCCATCTCTAGTGTTCCATCCGTAATAAATGTTCAAATAGACACCCCCATATGTGAATCACTGATACAAAACATCAACAAAAAGATAAGTGTCAAAATGAATCCAACCATCCTGAATAATGGAGCTTATATATCAGTGTTATTTCCCCACAATTTACACTAGTTCACCTCCATTATTTTCTAGTATGAGTGAGTTGTTCCTCATTGGATGACTCTAGGGAATGTGTGCATTTTCCTAGGATATAACCCCCATAGATCATTCTAAAAATACCCTGAACTATTACATGAATGTGATTACCTACATCCTTGAATTTTCTTCACTGGTCCCATAAACGTGACCCAGCAACACAATAACTAGGGAAGGAAATTTATCAATTTACTGCAATACAATATATTCCAAGAGTATATAAAACCCCTGATCATTATTACATATTTAGACCAGACTTGTTATAAAATATTTAATTTAAAAGGACTCTGCAGATTAAGAGTTCCGTTGTCATTGAAAATAAAGAACAATATATGACAACTTGAGAGATAAAATAAAATATTTTTATTGAAAAATTATTTCACATGAAGACAAAATTCCATCATACTTATCATTGCATGGGATAACCTAAGGACATATATAAGAAATGGGTGATCTATAAAGCCTTGTAAGGGAGTAAACAAGTTATAAAATGAAGAATGAATTAAATGTAAGTAAACAGGAAAATCAATGTATCACAAGAGAAACATGAACATAAGCCAATGATATAGCATGATTATCATAACATGAAAAGGTGGAATCAACATACAACATGATATTAGCATGATCCATGGCATAATCCAAATGGATTGGCATGAGTAAACCCTTATTTTACAAGAATTAGCATGAGTAAACCCTCATTTCAAATGAATTATCATGATTAAACCCTCATTAAACATTAATTATATTGATTAAACCCTCATTTCCTATGTGGTATCATGATACTAAACATAACCCATTACACTGGGGTGCTATCAGGGAGCACTATTTATATACATTTCATTTCATGTATAAGTGCGCCATATTTATCACATAAGATGCAATAATTCAACATCATAAGTTATTCCACGATTAAAGAATGTGTAATAAATACATGTATGTACCATTATATATGTATATGTTCATAATGGTGAATAGCCTTGATAGAGAAATGGGTATGTTATTCACTGTACGCTGATTTTGGATTGAAAAATCACGTTGCAATTTTGGCACCATAACGTCATCATATAGAAATTCATTTGTTGTGTGGATGAGAGAAAAATGTGTATCTTATCAATTATACATGAAATATAAAATAACATGATGATGGAACATAATGACAAAACATATTAAAGGTAATTTAGATGCATAATATGGAATAAATACCTGAACAGATATAAGAACAGAGAAATCCCTTATAGAATTTCACATGGAAACATGTGTACATGGAAGTTAAAAATTAGATAGAGAGTGATATATCATTATTCAACCATAATTTCGGATGTATGGTGGACATTAAAAATTATACCCCAATATTTTTAATTTAAATTAAAATGGTACAATCACATAATGAAACTTGGATAAAAAAGAGAACATAATGAATCCTTTATAAAAATTCCTGATGATAAAAGCGTAGTTAAGAGTCAAAATAAGGGAGTATAATTAATAACACATTAAAATAACATAAAATGGATATTAATATAATTTTTATAAAATAATTACATTATAACCATTTGAAATTACTAAAACACATTCAAATAATAAGCTTGTACTTGAAAGGAGGAGAGGAAAGTGAGGATCCCATACTTGGATGTGAGATATCAAAGGCATGGGAGAGGCTTGTTGGAAGATTGGGGGGACTTTTGAGGACTATAAAGAGTATGGGGATGACATTTATTTAGCTCCAAATTCATTGAGTGAAGAGGAACAGGAGACTGGGTGGGATTATATAGAATTTTTTTTTGAGATTTCTATTATTTAGGTTTTGGACACTACACATTAAACTAAACAAAACAAAAAATCCATAAAATAGTTTTGACAGTGATTTTTTTCAAAGCGGAAAGGTAAAAAGTAATTTATAATTCCATGGTCCAAAAAATTTAAATATTAGGCTTTCTTATGTGGAGGTGAGTCAAACTCTCAAAGAAATAATTTCAAAATGATAAAATATTCTATAAGTTTGGGAGGGTTCATAAGGCATTATAAAATTAATAAAAGAAATATAAAATAACAATATTGTAATGGAAAATATATATTGGAAGAATATACCATTTATATTAATTTATTAAATCACTATTTGGTCATTATGTTGTCATAAAACACATTATATATTAATTTGGTATTTATTTTTACCCAAAACATCTACTATCTAAGATAATTATGAAAAATTCCCTATTTGATAATTTTGAAGTCCTAATTCAAAATATAATATTTATTTTATCTAAATAACATTCTATATATTTGAATTTTTACTTTTAAAATAGAAACTTACAATTACTACAAATTGATGGGTTTTGAAGAAATAGTTTATAAACCGTAATAAATTTTGAAGTTGTCTTCATAAAAATTATGGTTTATTTACTATTCAGAAAAGTAATTTAATAATAATATTTTATTGAGATATTTATTATTTAAAAAATTCATTAATCCATCAATATAACTTCTTGAATTAAAAATACAATATTTGATTCATTGTATAAAAATACAATTCTTATCCAACTGAATACTTAATCATTTATAGAGTATAAACAATAATGAATATATATAAACATCAATTACAATTAAAACAAGTATTATTATAATACTATTGTAATAAAATTATTAATATAAACATAGTTTAATATAATAATTTATATATTTCTCAAAATTTCCATTTTACCTGAAAAGTCAATTTATAAAATTCATTATAATTTTAAGAAAATTTATTATCATAAAGGAATTTGTGAAGTAAGAATATTGTTCATAAAATGGATACCATCGTAAGTAAATTATATCTTATTAAAACACCCATTATAATAGCCACATAAGACCTAAGGGTAAGGTGTTCGATTGTGAAAAACTCTTGGGGTAGCTCAGATAACATCTGTCGGGTGGTAATCGCTATAAACTTCCAATTCTCCCATAGGCAATTCTGTTCAAGATTAACACGTTGAAGCTCTACATGGGTATGGTAAAGAGAAATTCCCATTGAATCTACTTCCATTCAGATCTCTGAAAAATGATCTTTCAACGACTTCATTCTACAGGATGAGGTCATCCCCTCCATTTCCTGTGTCAAAAAGATTATTTCTAAATACATTAAATTTATAGTAGTCATGTGATCACTATTCAATGAATATATTATCAATGGAGATGATACATAATTTCAATTTAAACCTAATAATAATAATAATAAAGGTTCATTTTTTTTCTATATCCATGAATTATTTAATTAAATAGACTACGGTGAATTTTATCCCTGAATTTTCAGGTCTTCAAAACATTCCCCCATTAAGAAATTTCACCTTCAAAATTTTATTTTCATACTCTAAAATTGAAGAGGGTATTTTTCCTCATCACATCATATGATTCTCACATTGTTTCTACAAACTTTTGGTTTCTCCACAACACATTGACGTGGGGAATTGTCATATTTCATATAATGTTTTCCTTACTATCTAATATCATCACCATCATTTCTTTATTGTAGAGGTAATTATTCAATGGCCCCACCTAGGGATTCAGAACATGTGATGTGCATGTTTTGTACTTCCTCAAGAGTAAAACATTGAATACATAACGTATTTGAGATAGGATTGGTGGGAATTCTTGTTGATAGGCCACTACTCCAATGCAGTCAACGATCTCAAAAGAGATGATGTAACTTGAATTAAGAAATCTCTTCTTCCCAAATCTCTTAATTATTCTCTACAGTGATATGTGGAGAATTCCATTTCTCCAGCATCAAACTCTAGGTCTCATCGATGATTTTTAGTAAAGATATATGTCCACTCTGATCCACTTTGTTGTGTTTTTGAATGGTAGTATCCTAATTAAACATTTTGTCAACCATTTCTATCCCTAGAAGTTTTTTCTCCCCAAATTCAGACCAACTTTTCATGGTTTTACACCTCTTATCATAAAGGTCTTTATAAAAAGACATTTTGATATTTGAGTGGAAACTATTGTTGTAAGAGAATTCAACTAGAGGAAGATGTTGATCTTCCTCCTTTGAAGTTCATTGAGCATGACATCAACATGTCTTCATGTGTTTGGATAGTCCAGTAAAATTGGCCATCAGTTTGATGATGATAATCAATACTAAAGTTCATCTCAGTATTCAGTGCATATTTGATACTCATCCAGAACATATTGGTGAATGTTTGAACTCATCAAGATATAATCAACAGTGTTACTCCATGAAGAGTTTGAAATTCATTGATGTATATCCGTGAGACTTGATTTGGTGAGGAATCCTCCTGAATTACAATGAATTATGCAGTCTTTGTAAAGTGATTCATAATAACCAAGATTGAAATTTTTCCATTGTATTTCTTTAAAAATCATGTGACAGAGTTCATGGTGATGTTCTCCCATTTTCGTGTTGATATATGTAATGGTTGTATCATCCCCTTATACTTTTACATATCAACCATCACTTGGTGATATCCCAAGCACATTGTTGTATACTCAGTGATCTCATTCTTCATGTTAACCCATAAATAATGATATCTGAGATCTCAATACATATTTTTGTTTCATAGGTGAATGTGGAAATTTTGACTATGTGCATCATCCAAAATATCTTATTTAGCTCCATATTTTATGGAACACATAGTCTTCAAACAAATCTCACAATTAATTCATCATTAACATTTAACTCTAAGGATTTTCCTTTTCTAATAGTTTCCACTTTATTTTGAATTTCTATATTATCTTTTTGGGAATCCTTTTTCCATTCCAAAAGCGGTGGTTGAGAAATCTTTTGTGAATGGATTGATGATATTCCCAAATTTATGATTACAATTTCCATCTTTATCAAATATATGATGATTGGATCCGTTAAAATTATCATCAATGAAAAATATTCCTGACCATTTCTACTTAGAGTGTCTACCACATTATTTTCATTCCCCGGATGGTAGTGATTTGATAAATTATAGTCTTTGATCAGCTCTACCCATATTCATTGCTGCATATTCAACTCTTTCTCTGTGAATATATATTTGAGATATTTGTGATCCATTTATATTTCACACTTATCTTGAAAGAGATAATTCCACGTAATTTTTAACTAAATTATCATAACTCTGAACACCAGATCACGCGTGGGATTATTTTTCTCAAGAATTTCCAATATCTGTGAAGAATAGGAAATGACTTTATCTATTTGGCTCAAATTTCTCCAAATATAAAAATATAAATTTTTTAATAAGAACATTCCTACAAATATTAACTTGTGACAAAACACTTATAGAAGTATTTACCCAATGATTTAATATCAATTCTGTTGGGGAAAATTTTTTCATAAAAAACATAAAAGATATACTAACATGACTTGAATTTAAATACATTACAACAATTACTAATTTTATTTATTGGTCACATGTAATTCATTCATCATTATCCTTCTTATCATAGAACTTATCATGCACCCTTGATCATGGATATTGTTGATGCTCAGCATGATTCTCAGCCCTTGAAATAGAGAACTATCATGGGTAATGACCAACTTATCCACATTTATACAATAGAACTATGTAATATTCCATATATGGGACTTTGTTTCATCCATTACATTATCCATTCATTTGTGTAAATCAGAATCTTTATGTCATTCCTTTCTACACTTAAAACATCTCATAGTCCCTTTATGACATTTAGTATGGTGCCTCATTCCACACTTGTTTCACAAAGGAAATTGGGTCTTATTAACCTCATTGACTTTATCAAATGAACATTAGTGAGATGTCATCTTCTTATTCCTTGATTTCATTTATCATTCAATAAAGTTTCAATTGTTAATAATGATTTTTGATAGATCGTTTTTTGTAATCCAGATATGTTCTACTTGAGCTCCCATTTGACTGGGAACCTCATTGGTACATTTATCACATTGCCCTTAATATCATTTGTTAGATATATTTATCATATTCAAGACCATTGGATAGAACAAAATGTAAAATTAGGGATGACTATCTAAAAAAATTTAACACATAAATGAGAATCTAATAAAACTAAATGCGTAACTCATAAATTTTATTTTTCTCTGTAAGTTATAAATTTCTAGGCTTAAATCTATGTTATCAATGATCTATCTACTAAAATATAATCTTATGGGATTTTTTGGTTCCATTAATAATGGTTCATACTAATATAATGAATTTACAAAATAATATACCCTGGGAGTGTCGAAAAAAGAGTGCTACAAGGCCCATTTTCACGAACTAGTTCCCATTTTAGTCTAGCTCAAAGCGGTGTTTTATGATTTTAACCATTTATATAGATATTACAGAGCCACCTCTAATTGTTCATATCCATAAAAGGATGTATTTTCTTGATAAACCACTTAATATAAACTCAACAGAACTCAGAGATATTTTTATAATACATAGTATTATCCTTATGGATTTCACTAGGGTTTTCAAATCCAAATACAAAATAAAACTAACCATATAATTTGATAATAACTATAACAACCTTAATCTTTATTACATTTTTAAACATGATTTATTACATAAACATGATCTTAAGATAACTCTGAGGATACTGAGGTCTGGTGTCTTGGGAAATTAGGATCATTATATGATAAATTAAGACATAAAATACAATATATTTTTTGAAAGCATCTTTTACAAGACCAAAACATTTCTTTGTAATTATAATTTCATAGGATAACCTGAAGACATACATATGAATATAGTGAGCAATCAGGCTCAGTAAGAGTGTAATCAATGCCTAAAATAAAAGAATATATTATATATTAGAAAATAGTCATATCAATGAATCACAAGAGAAACATGAACATAATTTCTTGATATAACATTATTATAACAACATTCAAATTTGGAAACAACATACAACATGATATTATCTAGAGCCAAGGATCATTACACTTAGACTAGAATGAGTAAACCCCCATCAAATAAGAATTAGCCTGATTAAACCCTCATTAAACATGAATTAGAAAGATTAAACACTCATTTCACATGAAATTTAATGAGTGAACCCTCATTGAACATGGTGCATAATGATATTAAACATCAACCAATGCATTTGGGTACTATCAGGGCGCACCATTCATAAACATTTCTTTCACCCAAAAGTGTTCCACATGGATCATAAAAGATGGAATCCTTGAACATCATAAGTCATTACAAGATTAAGGAATGTGGAATTAATAATTGTATGTACAATTAAATATGTATATTTTCATAAAGTTTAATACCCTTAACAGAGAAATGGTAATAGTGTTCACTATATGATGATTTTGGCTTCGAAAATCACGATGTAATTTCTACAGCATAACGTCCTCATATGGAAATTTAGAAGTTTGGTTTATTAGAGATAAATGGGAATTTCATCATTTATACATAAAATAGATAGTAAGGGTATCATGTATCAAAATATCCCATCTTATGAAATAAAAATTAAATGCATAATATGGGAGAAATAATTGAATGGAAATATGAATAGAGAAATCTCTTACGGAATTTACACATTCTAACTTGAGTACATGGAAGGAATAAATGATAGATAAAGTGGAATATCATCATTAAAAATATGTAGGGACTTATGGGGGAGGTTCAAAATCATACCCCATTATTTTAAATTTATTTTAAAATGGAGTTATAATAGAATAAAACTAAGATAAAAAAATAATGGAAGGAATCCCTTAAAAAATCTGCATCGTAACAGCTTAGGTAATGGTAAAAATGACGGAGGATAAATAATAACACATTAAACAAACATTAAATATACATTAATAAAATGATTATATAATAATGAAATAATAACATTTAAAAATTTCATGAACTACTTTCAAATAAGATACTTGAATTTGAAAGGAGGAGAGTAAAGTGAGGATCCCTTACTTGAATGTGTAATCCCAATAGCATGATAAAGGCTTATTGGGATATTGAGGGTTCCATTGGTGGAAACTAAGGAATATTGGAAAGTTTATTTCAATCTCCAAATGGTTTTAGTGAAGAATAATGCGATATTGGGTGGGTTTATATATGAAATGAGAGGGAAATATTTATTATTTAGGTTCTGGACACTACACATTAAACTAATCAAAACCAAAAACCATCACATGGGGTTTCCCATGGTTTATACCAAAGTGGAGTGGTGTAAAATATTTCATATTTCTATGGTTTGAAAAAATTAAAATATCAGTCTTGCTTATATGGAGGTGAGTGAAAATTTCAAGGAAATCATTTTAAAATGCTAAAATATTTTAAAAATCATGAAGAGTACACTAAGGAAATATTAAATTATTCATAAAAATATAAAATCACATTAATTTTAAGGTACATCATATATTGTACAGATATTCCATTTATTAAATTTTATTACATCACCACCGCGTCATTATGATGTAATAAAACACATTATATATTTATATGGTATTTAATTTTTACCAAGAAATTTGACTATCTCCTTAAATTATAATAAATTCACTATTTTATTATTCCAAACACTTGATTCCCAAAATAATGTTTTTTTTATCTTAATAATTTTATAAATATTTAAATATTCACTTTTGAACCCAAAACTATTATTTACAGATAATTGACAAGTTTTTCAAAAAATATTTTTTAAACTTTAATAAAATTTACATTTGACTTCATAGAAAATTTAAAATCATTGAGTATTAATAAAATTAATATGATAATAATATTTTATAAAAATATTTATTATTTCATAAATTCATTAATTCATAAAAATAAATTACTTAAATAAAAATAAAATTTTGGTTTTATCGTATGAAAATAAAATTCTTATCAAACTGAACATATAATCATTTATAGTGTAAAACCAACAAGTACTAAATATATTCATCATTTATAATTTAATTATGTGTTATTATTATAGTATTATAATAAAATTATTAATAAAAAAGAGCTTAATATAATAATTTACATATTTTTCAAAATTACTATTTTTACCAAAAAGACTATTCATCTACTTCATAGTATTTTTATGAAAAACTATTCTCAAAAAGGAATTGATGGAATAAGAATTTTATTTATAAAATGGATTAAAGAATAATATACTAATACCTTATAACACAACCCTTTATAACACCAACATTAGACCTGATGACAAGATGTGTGATTGTGACAGAGTGTTGGGGCGGAGCAGATAACAACGCTCGGGTGGTAACCTCTATTAACTTCAACTTTTCCAATAGGTTATTATGTTCAGGCTTAATTTTTTGAATATTTGATTTGGGTTGGTTGAGAGAAATTCCCAGTGATGTAACCTCATTTCTGAGCCCCAAAAAATGATTTTTTTACGACTTTAGTCTACTGGATGAGGTAATCGCGTCCTTTGCCTTTGTCGAAAGTTATCTTTTAAAAAACATAAATTTATATCAGTCATGTGATCATTGTTCAATGACTATATAATAAATATTTATTTTATATAATGGTAATTTAAACCTAATAATAATAATAAAATAATTTATATGTTTTATATATATGTAAGATAATTAATTAAATAAAATAAATGGAATTTTATTTCTAAATATCCAGGTCATTATAGAGGAACAGAACATACATTACCCATGAATTGGGATCCTGATGATTTAGTAAAGATACAATAGGATAAGACCATCTTCTCCATGATATAAAAGTAATATATTGTTACCCGACATCCACTAGCTCAACAACCTAAGAATCATGTCATCGTGGTAGAAAACAGAAGACTATTAGGCATAGGATTCCTCATAGAGTACCACAACCTTAAAGTAGGCCTTTAATTAATTAAATTAGTTGAATTTCTAATAGTACCATGCCAATTCATTGGTTATGTTTCTAGCCTGGTGTAGGTATCATCTATGATTATTTCAATTGATACAATTCCCAAAAACATATCATGAATATCATATTATACATGTGGGGGAGGGATTACTTATCCTACAGAATATTCTAAATAATATTTTTTTTCATTTTTTTGAATATTATCATCTATGATCGGCACATGGTCCTTTTGAATAAGGCATCCCACATCCATATGTCGGAGTAATTGTTTAAACATTCTTATTATATTTTATGCTACCTCATCTCTACATGTTTTAGGGATAAAAATATCAACTATCAGCCGAAATCCATAGATCAAAAGCCTCAATCATAGTGGGTATTTAATTGGATCACATTTTAGAATTTTCATGATCATATCATGGTTTGATGTTCTCTGGACCCTCTCTCAGATCATGATATTCCCACCAATTTCCTCCTGATGTGTGATAATATTAACAGCTCTTTGGAAAGGCTAATCAGTTAAAGATGTTGTTGTTTTTTGACTCTGCTTTATGAAGGATATTCACAAAGTACATTAATGATGGTCTAGTTCAAAACATTTGGGTTTATAGAGAGTGTTTTCTTGTAGAATTATTCACAATGACAGTAATCTTTATTAGTGGTTATGATCAAAGATGAATAGATATTGTGAAAAGTGTTTACTTAGAGAGAACAAATTAAATGAATTTCACTTCATGAAAATCAATTATTGTGTATTATAAGACACTCTACCATATTTAGGTGTTTGAATACCCAATTTTCATAATGGTTCTCAAGAGTCTTCATCATGAATGGGATTCCATTGTTACCTTCAAAAACAAGATTAGATTTCTAATTATTTAGGATTTTTCATAATTATATAAACCTCTTTTTCCCTCCACCCCCAATCTGATGTTGATGGAATTTTTTCACCCAAATATACATTCAATGGAACAATTCGAGGACGGCATAGATGACATGGCTAGTTTGAAGAAAATTTTGGATAAATGAGCCAAAAAATACCTTTAATAGTCAGTTTCATAAAGCACATCCTCTTTATAAATTATTGGTTGTCGAAATTCTATTGGGATGAGAATATCCTTTTGAAATGTGAAGAGGTCTAATGGTAACCTCCGCACATCAAAATTTTAGAGTCAATATGTGCTTCATAAATGCACATAATATTTTCTGTAGATCCACTAGACTGTCATACTCCTAGAGGTGTACCAATTCGTGAAGCAGTTAGAATACCTCAAATCTTCATAAAACCAATTTTATATAAATAATAATTCATTAGAAATTTTTTTAAAATTAATCAACAATTCAAAATCCAAAAATCTATCTCTAATCGTGAACCCTTGATCTTCACAAAACAAAGTAAAAATAGATCACCAGCACAATCCAATCATCAGGAAACCACCAATATTATATTTTAAAGATCATCCATCAAATGTGGAGATTAATTTCAGAAAGGATTATGGAATTTTATTTTAAGAATAATTCATGAGGGAAAGATGAGGCTTTAAAAAAAATCATCCTTCATGAAGATCTCTAACGGTGAATCGGAACATCAATCTAAGGTATGGGAACCCAATTTTGAGAAGTAGACTCCATCATTAATATTATAATCTGTGCAAGACACATAATATTCTTGAAGAACTTTAATAAATGGTTCCATGTTCAATAAACCTATATCATTGTCTGCTATAGATTATATCTATTATTTTGACACATTCTTTTGATGGATGAGTTCGAAGGGGCCACATAAAAGTCTAGGACCTATTCAGGTAAACCTCGATTTCCAAGGGGACCAATTCCTCCAACTATTATGTCCTTACACCTCATGCAAGTGAAGTACAATCCAAATACCAATATCTTTCATTAAATAATGGGTACTCTAACACTTTTCAAATATTAGCATTGGGTTAATAACATTGACCCCATGATTGAACTCTCTTCCATGGTTGTTCCAATGCTATACCCCACTTAAACGTGCATGAGTGATGGACCTGTAATACATATGGGAATGAAGTGACCCAATCCATGTCAAAAATTCAAGGAAAATAATTTTCTAGTTTGAAATTCTCATCATATTTTGTTAAACGACACAATAAAATCTCCACCATATGACATAAAACATTAACCTTACCCTATGTGATGAGAATAACATGCCTTGTGTATGATAATCATGGGAAGTATCATTACACCCAACTATAGGATGTGACACCCAAACCAAAATAATTTCATCCATAATACTCACTCCATCCTTCCCCACCATGGGAGGATACACATGTATTGATAATCTACCTATAATTAGCCCTGAATTTTCTTCTCACTAGGTTGAAATAAACCACTATAATGGATAGCTTCTTTACCTGATCACTAAACAATTCCCCAAAGATAAATTCTATACTGATGGTAATCATAACCATGTAAAACACACATCATCAGTTATTGAGAGTCCATTCATGACATGATCGACCTTACCACAAGACATTAAACTGATTGGGTTAGTCCTATCACATGAACTTAAATTGAGACATAAAAATACATGGGTTTTGATTAGTATCTTCTAAAAATGACTCATAGGAATCCACTTTGATATTCAAAAAGAAAATGGTAAACTATAAAATTGTTCCCTCCTTGGGGTGATCCACATAGAATTGAATACATGGGGTGTTCTGATCCATAACTCAGGATCTTCCTCAATACATTTTAATAATTCATTAGTAAAATATCTAGGAGTTGAATCCTCTATCATAGGGATTCACCACCTTGATCCACCTTAATGGGGAATTTTAAAAAACCATTATTGTCTCTGTAGGATGTTAAACTCGTATTTCAGTCCATCATAACATGGAATTCCAATCCATATCCATAGGACGTAAAACATTGGACCCGAACCTAAATACCAATTCCATGCAGATGTATGGGATTTATGAGGAATAAATACCTATAATATTAATTTATTATAGCTTTTTTACCTCGTGATTGACAAAACATTCCATTTGTTATATTCCTAAGATTACTCATATGATATTCCTTCATATTCGTATGAATACATGTGTTCAATGAACATAATGTCTAGAAATTCTTATTGATGAATAAAATGAATGCATTCCTAACCAAAGGGCTCTTCCCTATTATGATAAAAGATATTTATTTTAATGATGTCCAAATGGATATAGAAATATTATTGAGTATCATAAACATGAATTAACCTCATGTGGAGACCTGGAATGGGCAATAATCTCTATGGAGGAACCCATGGTAAGAGAAATAGACATCTTAATTTCCAATTTCAATATAAGAGAAGACAAATCCATTAAAAATAATGAAAACTACTCATCATTGGAATGTGTAAATGTGGGTAAACTGATGTCTAAGGCACACATACACTGATAGAAGCCTCAGATACAATGATTTTCATAATATAGTCATTTAATTTCATTATATAAATAGTGGTAAATGAATTATAAAGAGTATGTAGAAATAAAGAAATACAATTTTTTATTATAATTCATTGAAAAATTAATTTTGTATATATATACGACTACTAATATCAAATTACAATTAAATTGTTATATCATAAGTAATTATAAAAATTATATTATGATGTTAGGTATATTATATTAATAATAGTTTAAACCTAATTAAATTAATTAGTATATATAAATAAAAAATGATAATTATATAAAAAATTGTTTTTCATTATATATTATATTCCCATTTCAATGTAATGTTATTTATTATTAGATTCTAAATTTTAAATAAACAACATTAATTTTATATAAATCATTTCAAATAATCCATAATAGATTTCTTCAAATTTTTCTAAAAAGACTATTTTGAAGGAGAATAGTACTAAATAATATTATTAAAAACATTGTACACTTAATGACATTACCATAAACCCTAAAGGAAATTATCATTTTTAAATTAATTCATGATAATTATTTTATTGGTGTATGTTGATATTTCATTTCAACAAATAAAATGTTAAATTATGAAATCTTATGCTTAACATTTTGAAACATATTTATCATTAATGTAAATAAAATAATTTTGTGTTATTTCACGTAATTTTATTTTTTTAGGTTTCTTCATATTTTCGAAATATTTTTAAATCCACACAATTCCAAATTTTTCAATAATAATACATTTTATTTCTTATAAATAAATATTTATTATGTTTTTATCATAACCATTATTTTTATTATAAAAATACACTTTTTTTGAAAATAGTTTCTATAATAAATTTCTACAAATATAAAAAATCACTTTTATCATCATTCGAAAATTTATTAGATAAAATGGATTATATATTGGAAGCCAAAATTTATATATTAAATAAGGATGTATTTATTTCTTTTTTGGATTATGAAATTATGTTATAAGGGATACAATTAATACTTTTGATTATAAAATATAGTAATGAAAAAAATATAAATTAAGGTAAAAACTCATAATTAACTAAATACATTATATTTTTTTTGATGTGATATATATCATAAGAGAATTCTATAATCTGTATTCTTGTCCATTTTAAGAGGCACCAACTATTGAAAATTACAAGTAATTAATTTAAATATATGAATATTTTAAAAAATATTTACTCTCTTACATTATAAAATGACACACCCACCACCACTACTATTCTACCATATAATTATATTTACTCTACAACATAATAACTTTATATTTCCCATAGATAAATATCATATTTTTATCTCTATGATCCAATTACAGTTCATAATCTTGTTTTTACATGAGGTAATTAAAGATTAAGTCAAAATTCTCATCTAGATTTCTGATAAATTCTAAAAAAAATTCTTCTCTATCATTCCCCTCCAATATTTTTTCCAATATAATATAGTGACCCAAATATTATGAATTTTATCTTGTTTAATGTTATAACCATTTTCTATCATGTCCCTAAAGAAACATGTATGCATGGAATACAGTCTCTATAAATAGATGCATTTCATTTCTCCTAACCAACATTCCTAGATTCAAAGAATGTTTGTTAAATTCTATAATATATTAGATAAAAATTTAATATTATTAGGGAAATTATAATACATTTCATAGAATTCACTCATTTTATTGAAAATAGAAACATCATCTTCATGTGTTTGTTGAGTAACCACACAATTATATTTCATATTTCATTTTCCATCTCCTGAGTATTTTATTCCATATGAAACACTCTTGAATTATAATTAACAAGCTAAAATAATTTCAAAAATATCATTATTCTTATTTATCAATTATATAATTATAAAATATTCACTTTCATTACCATAGTCACCCATGGATTATAGAATTATATTTTTTGAGAGTGTTAAACCACCTTCATGAAAAATGTAATAAAAATATATTAGAGATTTATGTTGTTTCAAATGAAAATCTTTGTCCTGATGATTGATCACAATTTTTTTTTAATTTTGTACAATCATTCTTGTCGGGTTTACCATTTTTTTGTACTCAAATTCCATGAGGGGCTAAAATGGAGTTTTCTAGTTCTGGTGGAACAACCTTCATATCTGACATATACACCCACCTCCCATTAGGGTTATTTACAATTGGATTTATTTATAGATCTAGAATCACCCAAAGGTTTTTATTTTTATGATGTGTCATGGAAATTCTTTCCAAAAGGAGGTGATCATTGGGAATCATGTCTTATAATACAAAATAACTAAAAATGGTCGAATGTATGGGTTGTCTAACTCATCACACACAATTGAGTGGAATTAATTAATATAAAAATATTATCTTACTAATTTTAGATTTGTTCTCAAATCCATCCTAAATTCCCCAGTATAATATAATCCACCACTATGGTAGCAACTGATTTCAAGAATATGTAGAGATTGTAACCATCTTTATGTTTTTAATGTTATCCATCAATTGAGATGTAAATATATATATGAGGTTATACATAAATGGAAATTTTTTATAAATGCATATTAGATTATTTTTTAATTTATTATCATTATTCTGGTTTTATGATTCACAGTGGGGAACTTTGGAGTATAACGTCATCCAAAGATATAGAAGTTCATTTGATTTTGGGACCAGACCCATGAGATATTATTCCTACATATAATCATCAATGTAATCTAAAAAGACATACTTAATTTTCAATTAATACGACACACCATGCATTTTAATGTTATGTGATAAGGACCAATCCATTCCATTTGACATCATGTTTCAAGGATATCTAGGTGAGGATTTCATAGTAAATTATGGTGTGGGAGTTATTTCAAAGAGGACCAAGGAACCTAGAATAGAAATTGGATCATAGGATAGACATGATCTTACTGGGGATTTGGTACAAAGTTATATATGGTTTATTAGAGGTGTTGTGTGTTGACCATAGGGAGGATTCCTATAAATCCCACTTGGATGGGAAATAAATACCATGTAGTGTGATGTTTTAGGGTACAAACCTATGGGGTCACCCTATAATAGATTCTTATAGGGAATGAATAAATTTTTGAAGATTTTTTTGGTAGATACATAATATAGGGTTATTCCCAATAGGTTGGATACATGGTCTTGAGGACCCTCACCAATAGAACCCTCTTTGGAATGAAGAGAGGAAGGTATGAGGAAATATTATCTGCCAAATAATGCATTTGACCATATGAATATCATGAACATAGCTTACTTATATAACAGTGTGTTCTATTATAGAATGTGATAAATAATAGGATATAGATGATCCAAAAAAATAAAGTGATCCTTCTCATTATGGTGGAAGAAATCAGAGTGGTGGAAGAAGAACAAATATCTTTAATGTGACTATTTCGACCCATAATTGTATCATTTATAGTCACATATTATATTGAAATGGTTATATTCTATGAACACGAATAAGGAGTAAGGAAAAAATAAGTATAGGTCATACATGAAAGGCTATCATGATATACCAAGAGAGGTGTTGTAGCCATGGTTTTCTAGAAGAGAGGATAATATCACATTAAACATCAAAGGGAAAAGAATGTATGATCCTCTCCCACCTCTATAAGAACTAGAGGACCCTGGTATTAGATACATCATTATAAGTACATGGTACTAAAACTAGGATCCATGAAATTGATTTCATTAACATATCTCCCATGGTCGGGGTCCTTGTGACTGAGGAAAATCAAATACACATGAACTTTGAGGACCTTACCCATCAGGTAGGACAAGAGCATGACACCTCTGACTAAATGAATCCATATAAAAATGATATACACTTGTGTTTCTCATAAAATAATCTGTACATTCTGGAATATTCTATGGATGATTCAATTTGGACCCCCTTATATGAGGGATCCAATGAAATGGTTACACTACCATTGGAGGCTTAAAATTGTGATTAGAAAGGTGTCTCCGGAAGGTGAAGGCTATGTTAGCCACGACTGTATAATGCAATGTATGAATTAAAGAAATAAATGGGATTCATGAAAGTTGGTTTACATAATATATTGTTTATTAAATGTAATACATAAAACCCAACACATTAGTGATATTCTTCTATAATATCCATGGGTTCCCACAGGTGTATCTAAAATTATTTTATAAAGGCCCTGGGATTGGGATGGGGAGTAATTTCATTTCCTTGTCATGTATGTTTGGAAAGGGTTCTTATTGTAGGTATTGTGTATTTTAAACCTATAAAGATTTAATTTTTACTATTCCCCTTTATTACATCTTCTATAAGGTTTTGGATAGCTTCCTGAAATTTTTATGTGGGCCTGTGTGGTGGAATTAGTCAAGAAGAGCTTCATTGAATTTTTAGAATTTTACTTCATGTTAAATGAGAATCCCCAAGGTATTATTTATAGGAAAATATAAGACAGTAGGTGAATAATTTGACTCATGTTGGTATGTCATGTAGGCTAATGCACACATTTAATCTATATGGTGCCTTTGGGTGACTCGATTATCATCGCCTACATAGTGCCACAGAATGTTCATGTATACTTGCTCATTGACACTATTCTATTGGGATATACATGAATGGGATTTTAAAAAAGATGAAACACTTAGAATTATTATTTTATATTACCATTCATATATTTAAATTATTTTCCATTAATACTTTTCTACCATGTGAAAACACATTGTGTAAACAAATATATAAACATAACTACTATTATTATTAGATATAAATGACTAATTGATGATTTTTTTGTGGTTATATAAGGTTTATATTTTTATTTATACAATTATTAATACCACACATGATCTATTTATCATTTATTGAATCATGGTTTACACTGATTCAATTTTGATGAACCAATACTAAAACTCTCATAAAATGAAATTGGACGGTTAGAAATCCTTATAATTTTTTTCCAATATCTTTAATAACCTTGTAATGATTTATTTGGGTTCATTTCCAAGGCAATATGATTTCCAATTTGATAAAATGTCTATTAAACTTATTGAAAAAAAAAATTATTACATATTATTCATTATTCATCATGACTCTAATGTAATGATTTCTTATATTATATGTTACATTGATAAGGTCTTAGTAGTTCCCCACTATGATGAAAACATTTTTGTGCTATGAAGATATTTTTAAATCATCTTCTATGGATAGATATCCTAATATGATATGACACATGATACATACACTATCATGTTATAGTAATTGAAATAATATGAGGATTCTTCTCATAATGTTCACACTATGTAATCTCTATGACAAAAGATTATGAGAATAAATTTGATTGTAGTAATATATTATGTTTTAGTGTCACTGGATAATATTAATTTAGAGAATGTGTGATGATGCTTATACATTATATATAATATCAATACATGTTACAACTAACCAAAATTGATTTATTTCAATAAATAAGATGACAATAGTTCTTGGAGAAGATGCACACATTTGGTGTGCGACATGTGACATGTCATTAATGGATAATTCAGGGAAAGATTTTTTCCATCCATCTTTATGGAAGTTGATATCTCATACATTTGATTAGAATAAAATCTACCATTTTAAATTGTATGTCCATGGTTTAATGATGATTTTATTTCAAATATAAAATAAATGAAATATTTTTCATATAGGTTGCTAACACAGAAGTGAATACTATTCGATGAGATATTATAATAAATGTATTATATTACATATGGGGTGTTTGTATGTAGTTTCTAATGTCGTGACATTATGTTATTCCTCCTGGATTCATGGACTCATTATTATACATTAGTCATTGAATTTTGGATATCCCCCAAATTATAATGAGATAGAATCCTTGAAGGACACAAACTATGTGTTTTCACAAAGCATGAATAAATATTATTTTGATTTAATTAATGAAATAAATATTATTTTCATGATTGGGGATTAATTTTATGCAAGTGATATCAATCAAAAAATAAATTATATAATTATTTTTTATTATGTGATTTAAGAAATATTTATTTATTTATTGAATATTTAAAAAATAAGTAATCGCCATAATGTGAATGGAATATTTATTTTTAGAAAAAAATATTAATTTATGAATAAAAAAATTATACATGTATTAAATAAATATATAAGAGAATGAATGGAACATGACTATATATGGTGAAAATAATTTTTTAATAACTATTTAATATTATTTGTTGATTGTGCATGAAGAATGACACTGAAAATAATAATTCTATTATTTTATAGAATGAGGCTTATTAATGGTTATAATATTATTTAATATCTGAAATAACCTAAAAACCATCTCTTAAAAAATGATGTTGTTTTATTATGTAGTATGTCGAAAATCCAGAATAATTAACTATCGGGAATAATTAATTCTATCTTGACTCATCCTTTCTCTCTACCTTGTCACAAAAAAAATTACAATAGATATTTTTTAAGACTAAAGAATCATCAATAATGAAATAAAAAAATAATCAATTTGATTCATCACGTTAGAACATAGATATAGTTTGGTGTTTCACAGATATCAATAGATAACTTGTGGATAGCCAGTAGCACGATTCTACACATTGACCCTCAAAAGCGAAATAAATTCAATCTGAAATGGAATTTTTAATTTATCAACATAGAAAATGAATAAATAAAACTAATATGAGGTTTAATCCAATATAAAAATTAAAAATAATAATAACATTGAAATTTATTTCTGGTTATTGGGTATTGATATATAATGATAATATTCATTATATCTCCCACTAATGGAAACTTCCACTATGTTCGAAACAAAGTTGTGGTTTCAGATTGAATTAATATAAATTTAAAATTATTTATATGATTTTAAATCAAGTAATAATTTGCATTAGATTTCCATTTCATGGTTTATACTTTAAATTCAATTCAGATCAACATGTTATCCACATAATAATCATGTTTATTCAATGTCTGATTTTCATAATGTTTTACGAAAAAATAAAGAATGTATGGAGATTCCATCATTAATTGATAAATCATTGAATATTAAAACATGGTTACATAGCCTGTACCCAGAGTACATATTGTGTAATCATACTCATTATACATAGATAAACATAAAACTTAATAACAAAAACTGAGTTTATTGCTCACCACATTTTATCACTTTTAAAAAATCACATGAAATGTAGATACATGGAATATTCACTAAATTTACATTCAATGTGTCCTGACTTAGATAACATTCTAATTACCTAGTTGTCTGACATGAATATATGGAAGCTACTATACATAGTGTGTAGCTTGACTATATATGTAGTATAGTATCCAAATTAATCGATGAATTAAATTACATTAAATTGAAAATTATAGCATTAAATCTATAATTTATTGATTCAAAATTATTTTTTTTTTAAATTTTAAGAATGAATTTAAATATATTTAAATTCTATATAAATTTATTATAATAAACTATCTGTTTTTTGTTAATACATTTTCCCCAAAAAATGTTCACTATCTCTCATATAGATCAAATAATCAATAAGAATAAATCTTATCGTGTAATTAATTAATTAATTAGTTAGTTAAATCATAATTATCTTATTAATAAGAAAAATATTAATAAAATTCTATCAAGTCAATTTTCCATATTCCATGTATGTATGGTTGGGAATGAGCCTCGAGAGAGCCTCTGTATATGTATGAATTTATTTAATTTAATTTGTTTCATGATTTTCCGGGTATTTAAAATTAATTTTATAATTCTTTATGAGTAATATCTGCTTCCATTATTATATTTGACCTATATATCCAATGAAATTTATGCAATCCCATTTAACTAGTACTTTGGTTCCCCTCCATTTTTTGTCGGTAATAAATATATGTATTTTTGGGAGCATCACTTGGTGCATAGAAGTTTTTCATGATAAAACCATAAGTATGCTGACACGGTGAAAAACTGAAATATAGGTGGAATGTTGTAAATCAGTCCATGGTCAAATAATATTGTTAATCTCCTAGGTAATATTTTTATTTAATTTATACTCATTAAATTATTTATTAGACAAGATATTGATTGTGTTATTTACATTATTTATTTATTTCTCTATATTAAATATTTATATTATTTATATAATAAAACATTCAGAAAAATGAATTAATGAATATGATATAAAGGAAATTATATAAATTCATTATTAATAAATTATGAATCATTCACATTATAATAAAAATAAATATAATGATAAAAAAGATAAAATTAATGTATAAATTAAAAAAAACCTCAACCAAACATTTACTTGGGCCAGGCCTCAAATTGATTGATTGGGAAGGAAACAATATCACTATGTCTAGGACAAGTCCAACTTATAGACACCAACTTTTATCTCGGATTTATTAGGATAGTTTCTAGTAGACATAAATATAATTTTATTTTTTTTATAAGCCAATGTCTTTTGAATAAAAATTTATTGGAAAGTGTTGGGAAAATAAAGGTCATAATTTCATGATAGGGGAATTCACTAAATTGATAAAGGACCTGTAAGAATATTGATTGAAATACTATGTTCCTCAATAATTTCATATGGTATTCTTTGAAAAAGATGATCATTTTGATAATTAACATGTGTCCTTAACAATAAAATGTCATAGTAATTAAAAATTTTATGTTCAATGGTGATGGATATTTGGATTTTAAAAAACGTAGGATATATAATATAAATAAATGAATTTATTATAAGTCACATAATTTCTAATCATGAATAGTTTTAATAATTTAGTATTTTTAGTTGAAAATTAAAATAAAATATTCACCATATACACTATCTAAACACTAAATATTTGGGATTGATATACTCCTAACTTGATGTATCTTATAATAGTGGTTTACTCACCTTAAATTTTTTCAATTACATAAATATAAGTCTTACATTCCCGAATCCTCAATTCATGGTCATCCATATAAAGGGTAATGTGATGAAGATTAATTTTTATGTAAATAATTTGAGGGATAATGTCAATGATTACTATTTTATTCATTATTCTACCTCTTGTATGCTCTTGAATTGTCATGAAATCATGGATGTTTATATAATGATTGAGAAACTATATGTTCATTACCAAGAGTGATTTAAAAATGAACAATTTTTTATATACAATGAGCTCTATTAAAGTAATAATAGATAGAGTTCTACAGTTGTACCACACATTGTGAAACTCATTGGCCACATTGAGTTCCTAGAAGATGTGGTTTTTATATTCTATGAAAAATTGGTAACTACAAACAATTTAAAAAAACTACCTTAGAGGATCTCCATCTTTGTTTTTAATTTCAAAATTAAAAAATGGATAAATATATGTAATATATTCTTAATATTATGTTCTAAGTAGAAAAGGGTATGATGTATTAAAATCATACGTCCTTATGGTGACAAATGGAAAGGTAAAGAATATATTTTCAAAAAAAATCCTCCTCATTCCATTCCCTAAAGAGTAATATCAAGTGGAATGTTAGTTAATATGATTATTTCTATTCCTTAGGTGTCATGAAGTTCTATATAAATAAAAATTCTATTAAGGCATTGAAGAATGGGTAATATTCTGGTGTGTGTTTCATCATGTGAAATTTTACTATTTTTAAAAAATTGGGATTATATATATCTTTTGTTTATCATATATTTATTCAAACATTGGATCCTTGTAAATGTATAATGATTAACCAAGGGGAGTTAGAACTCTTATTACAAAAAATAGGTAAACATGTTTTTATATCTATCAAGGACTACCACCACAAAATGTTAACCAAAATAATCATAGGTTTGATGGTTTTTATTATGTTTTATCAGTTAGTAAAAAAATTCTTAATGTATCCCTGATATATAAAAATGGATTTATACTCACATTTGGAAGTAAATGTTCGTTCTTTTATAAATATTTTATTTTCTTTTATGAGTCACTTTTATGAAATTTTCTTTATGTGTTGGATAAAACAAACTATGTAATATAAATCAATAATGAAGTTACATCACTTGAATAATACCCCACAAAGCATTGGAATCATAGGCTATGACATGTAAATGAGAAGGTGATGACTAGTTTTTATGAAGAAGGATATTTTGAATCATTTAAAAAGAACCCACATGGGTTTTGTCATACGTGTTTGCAAAGAGAAATTTCCAAAGAACCATTTATTGGTATTCAATAAAGGGACAAAGAGTCTTGAATTAGAACATACCAATATTTTCCAACATTTCTTACTAAGACATGTAGCGGGTAATTAACATAACTTCACTGATTATTTTATTCGATATAGATATTTATAGTTAATGAGTGATAAGATACGGATTTTGAAAAATTAAATGAATACAATATTGAAGTTGAGAACAATCATTGTATGATGACTAAGAATCTACCATTAGACTATAGTGAATAATATCATAATCATTAATTCATTGATTATTTAAGAAAGTTTGGGAAATTATCTCAACTCACTCCTCCGTATACCCATCAATTATATGGTTTATTGTAAATGAGGAACCACACATTGTTGGATATGGTAAGATAAATGTCCAGACAATCTATTCTTACATTATCCTTTTCTGGATACATGTTAAAAACCACATCACACATACTAAAATAAGTTCCAAATAATTTAGTAGATGGTATGACATACCAATTCTGAAATGTAATAAAAACTATGTTTTTTAAATATATGTTTTCTGCTGAAATGTGTGTGTTATGGAATCATTAGGCATCAAGAATTAACATTAATGATCAATGTGTAAATTTTTTGGTTACCCAAAATAAATATAGGATTCCACTTGTACAATGTATCATTAAACGATTTCTAGTTGATATGGTTCTTGGATATATATTGGAAAACCTTATCTCTAAATGATATACAGGGAGTGAGATATAATTTTATAAAATTCAAGCTAAAGAGACTCAGGAGTTGGAATAATAAAAAAATAAAAAAATCCCCTTTGAATAATAAATTTTACCGAAGACCCAATTACTCTATAGTAGTAATATAGAGGTTACAAAACCTAATTTTTTTCTATTCATTATAGATGGTGACTTTTTGTTATTTGAAAAAAAGATCCTTTAACGAACAAGGAATCCCTAAGTGGAAAATTTGTTTCCAATCGGAAGGAGTTTATGAATTTTGAAATGGATTACATGTACCAAAATAAATTCTGGATTTTGGAAGACACTCCCAGTATATGTATAATTTGTTAGTTGTAAATGGGTATTCAAGAAGAAACTGGGAATAGAAAGAAAATTCATTTTCAATAAGGGGTGTCTGCTTCCAAAAGTGATTAGATATCATCAAGGCATTGAAAACAATGAGAACATTTCAATGGTTCCAATGATACATTCCATTAGAACTGTACATTCTATTACGAAAATCCATGATTGTTAGATTTATAAATATATATATAATAACTAGATTCCATAATAGGAACCTTTATGAATATTTATATATATGACACAAAATAAAGGTTTTGATACACCAATATATTCCATAAACATATGAAATACAGAAATATTTATTTAAGGATCATAGAAAGTATCAAGGACATGTAGATTTAATTTTTATGGGGCCATACAAGAATTTAAATTCATAAATAATGAATGTGCTAATATTTATAAAAATATTTTAGTGTTATTGTAGTCACATAATTAAAGTATACTATGAAAAAATATTACCCTTTGGAAACAAAATACCAATATTGTAGTATTTTAAGGAATGGTTGAATAAATTACTTATTTGAAAGGCTTAGTTAAGGAATGATATATTCATGGGATAAAGATTCATCATGACAGATCTTAGAGTTTACTCAACCTATGTGAGAAAAAATATATTATAAGTCTACCTAAGATATTTAGTATTGAACAATCCTAGAGGGGATTGTTTCCAGTACCACATGGCACTCATCCTTTGAGGAAAACGGTTCCTCAAAAAATTGAGAAAAAAAATATAATTGAAATAACACCTTACTCATCATTAATTTGATCAAACATATATGTTATGCTATATACTAGGATAGATGTTTCCTTTACATTAACATCATTTGAAAAATATCAAGCTTCTTCAGGAGACTACCATTGGATATTTGTCAAAACTATTCTTTAGTATCTCAGGTGTACTGAGTATATTTTCATAGTCCATAGAGGAGATGGAGAACTAGCCATCATAAGATTTGTATATTCTAGTTTTTAAACTAATAAATATGACCTGAAGTCACAAACGGGATGGATATTCATTTTTGAACGGATTTTTTCTGAGCAGGAAGACATCAAAGAAGGTTCTGAGCATAGATTATATAGTAGTATTACAAGTTTATTGTGGATTCTAGGTCAGATAATAAAATAGTATGGATGTGAAACATCATTTTATAGTATGATGTGGTACCTAGATATAAATTTTGTATCGAAATCTATTGTCAAAATACTATGAAAGTGGATCCTAAAATGGATCCAAGGACACATAAGTAAAATGAATAACATGCTTCAGAAGTTTCACCTATTGATATATATCTATTAGATATGTGAATATATATTTAGGAGTGTTTCCACATAAGAAAATGTGGGAAACCCCCTCTCTAAAGCCCATACATAACATAAACATGACTATCTTGTGAGGACTATCAAAAAGAAGGTTGTAGAAAGTTGAATCTAGTTCAAGAGGGAGTTTTAGAGTTATTTTCCTAGTAAAATATGATTGTAAATTTATTACAAGTACATTATATGTATTTAATAATAATGATAATTCTTATTTAATATTATACATTGTTCTGCATGAGTTTTAAATAATAATGTCCTATATTATATGCACATTTATAAGGTAATATAATTTCATCTCTATTATGATAAACTTGACGTTATTTAAATACATTCAAAAATAATGGTTTGTCATTGGATAACAAAATTTGATGGGATAAAAAGTGTATTGATTTTCTAGTGATGTTAATTGTGAGATGATTTGGTTTATTCTCTTGATGATCACACTTGGTAATCTCCAATACAAGAGATTATGAAAACAGCTCCACATGAGGGAATTCTATATGAATTTTCATCATTAGATATTATTATTTGCGAGCATGTGTGATAGTCCTTACACATTTATATTGTTATTAATGAATTTTATGACTTACGTACATATGTTTATTTCATAATACATGATGATAATAGTTCATGGATATGTTCGATAGGTTGGGTGTGTTATGAGTAAAATTTCATTAATGGATATTTATAAGAATGATTTGGCCCAATTATATTTAAGGAATATTATATCATTAACCTTTAATTGGAACAGAACTATCATATTAAATTCCATATCCATTGGTTAAAAAAATATTTATTTCAGATAGTTAGTGAAATAAAACTCATGCATATAGGTTGTTTGCAAAGATGTGAATCTTATTGGATGAGATATTGGGATTGAGGGATTATATTACATAGTGAAATTTTATATTTTGTTTCTGATGTGGAATTACTAATTTCTTTCTATTAGGTTTGAAGACCAATTTATAGGGATTAATCTCAAATTTCAGGCTATCCAAACTAATACCAGTGAGAAGCAATACAAAATGTTGACATACATTGTGTTTCTATTATTCACATTTAAATTAAATTCAAATTTCATTAAAGGATTAAATATTATTCTCAAGATAGGTGAATAATTTTATGCATGATATATGGATCATATAAATTAAATAAATATTTATTCACCATAATGTGAATAAATCAACATTATTTATTTTATTACAGATTTAATTAATATTTATTCTTCATTATGTGAATGAAATAATTATTTATGAATAAAATTATTTATTTTTGTATTCAATAAATATGATGAATTTACAATTTTCCATGAATGCATCTGGTGATAATGATTATTTACAATCTAGTAATTATTATTTATTGTTTGTCCAAGATGGCTCACACCAAAAAATAATTTCTATATTATTTTTACATGGAATAGGATTTATTAATGTTTATAATATTATTTATTAGCTGATAAAAAATTAAATAATTTTTTTTAAATTAAACCTTTTCTCAACAAATAGATAGTTATGTATATTCTTTTGGGTATCCAAAATTGAGAATAAATTATTTTTTGGCAGAATTAATTGTCTCTCAACACCTCCAATTCCCTTCCACTCATAATTGAGAACATAATAGATATTACATAAGACATAAGAATGATTGTTAAAGAGTTATCAACATTAGACATTCGATTTACTACACTAAAACCAAGAAATTTATTTGTGTTTCTTAGAGATAATTTGATAACATGTGGTTCACTACATGAGGGTTTATACCATTAGATCAACATAATCAAAGGAAGTAAAATTTCATAGTGCCATTTCAGATGATTTACATCAACTAAGAAGAAATAATCCTATGAGGAGATAATTTCATTCATTAAATGAAAATAAATTAATTATAGTCATAATTAGAAAGATATAATATTGGATTCATGCCTTAAAATATTAAAATTAAATTTATTAGAAAACTTATCACTTAATGATTTCACTAATTCTAGAACCAAAATGATGAACATGTATCTAGAATGGGGATCCACATTGATATTAAAAAGAATGCGATAAATAATTTAATTTCATTGATGATTAGAATAGACTCCATCTAATATGTAAATGTCAAAGAAATAATTGGAATTTATTATTTTGAAGGGTAATAAATATGAATACAGTTATGAATCAAAATATTAGCAGCTTCTTATTTATTTGAAATGATGTTAGCGTGTAATAAACAGAATTATAATACAAGGTAAAGTTTTTTATTATCCCTTCCATAGAGTAACAATTATTATTCATAAATTTGGTTTTATAAGTTTGGTAAATTATACAATATGGTTTTTTAAATATTTATATCCAAATTTTTATTTATATACTTTTTAATAATAGAAAATAACATCCATATTATTCATAATTATTGAATTATGATTGACATTAGTGTTTTTCTCATTTCGATTTACATCCTTTTAGAGTTATACCATATATTAAACTTTTATTCTTTTTTGTGGTATATACATGACCATATGAGTAATATTTATCAACATAAATTAATTTTTATTGGTTTAAAAAAAATTCACATTCCCTTCATAAATTTATTTTTATTTGAAATTACACAAATTTTCTAAAAGATATTTTTAACTCAATTAAAATTTCCTTAGGTTATAAAAATACTTCTTAAACATCATGTTTTCAAATTAAAAAATAATAATTTATTTCTAATAAAAAATTATATTTTCACTTTGATTAATATGTAAATTAAAACATAAATTTAAAACGTTTTCCCTGAGTAATTTCATTAACAACATTGTGTTTTTATTATGTGTAATAATCATAATTTTTAATGGATGTTTCCCTTAAATATCTATATTTTTTCATCCAAAATTTTTTTTATCTTATGTTAGGAAACCTAATTATATTTTACCTCATTTTACAATTAAATTTTTCATTTTATAATTTGTAGAATACTTTTTTTACAATTTTAATGTGGTGAGATTTCAATAATGGTATTCTAAATTATTTTAAAAAATATAATCATTTGATAATAAAATGTTTTTTCACTTACCAGACATTTAATTTGATGGGGGTAAGAGTTATAAAAAAATTATTTTATTACTTAATAAGATGATTAAAAATAATTTTTGTAAGATATAGTGATTTTTTATTATGTATAGATATATATTTTTTAGATTTCTTATTTACGGACAAATTTGAACAACCTTTGTGGAAATATGTGTATCAGAGGTGTATGAGGCTTTTTCAGAGAAAATTACCATGTTTTTTGAAAAAAAAATGTTTTCTGTAATGTTATTAGAAATCATGCCGGACATGTTGTATGGTTTTAGTAACCACATGATTCTTGGGAAAAGGTTAAGATGAACCTGTAGATTTTTTCAAAATTTTTAGCTTGGAAGAACAATCTCATGTGGGAAAATCATCATTTTATGAGAGTTTTATAATACATGTTTTTCCCATAGTTAGGTAATCGATGACTGAAATAAATATAAGTTTCCCCTCCTTAGAGTAATGGTTGAATAGCTGTCAAACATTTCTTCAAAATTAGGGTCCAAACCATGTGGCCTAGTATTTTTTGGGACATTTCATAATTTATGTTATTTAATTTTATAAATCAATCCAATAATACTATTTATTACTAGTAATGAATTCATGTGTTTTGAGAGCTCCCTTGAGGCATTTGATAAAAACAGATCCCATTCTGCCAACCAAACTCATATTTAAACACAGATAGGGTTTTTAGATCTATATTGGTGAGTAATCAATTAATTTTGTATAGTTAATCAATTTTCATAGCATCGATGAAGCTATTAAGTTGTATGATAATAATCTGTATTTCTATCTTCATTCTAGTTCTTCATTATTCTTATAATTTTAATTCAATAAATATCTGATAATTTATGAGAACTGTATTAACAAGCAATTATAGATGGCCTATACATTTACAGAATGGTTTGGTGTTTTATAAGGATAGTTTATTTTATTCCACCTTACAAACATTGTAGTGGTTCCAAAATCATAATTGTTTAATTAAATTAATGGAAATGGAAACTTTTATGGATGCTATATTCTTTCATTTAGAAGTGTTGATGTTTTTTCCCCATCAATGGCCACTCAATGGTTGTTCAATGTAATTTTTTGATGCATATTCCTTGTTGAACCACCAATGGGATAAATCTTAATAAAAAATTGAATTGAACTGAATTTGTTAAATTGGATATGGTTTTTTTCATGTGTATGTTAATGCATTTATTTGAAATGTTTATATGAACCATTAACTCCTACACTAGATTAAATACGAATGTATTAATTTTTTAGGTAAACAAATGAAAATTATTTTTTAATTGATATATGAGTTAGAAAAATCGTGTTGTGAAATGTAAATTGATGTAAATTTTGAATGATTGGATAGGATACCATTTGTGTGATGCACTACAGGACAAGTAATTGAATGAGTATACCTTGGACATGTGTGCTCTTTGAATCCTGATATCATTGGATAGTTTAGGCCTTATTACCCCTTTGATCATGTTTTTTTTTTCTGTGGTGGACATGGTCGGTATAAATGCTCTATGGACCCCAATTCAAGAAAAACTGACTATCCATCTAAATAAACCTATTACTCGATGGGGATGCCTATGTATAATATAACAAGGTTTTGGCCTAGGGGGGCTAACTTCTCATTATAAAACATAGATTTTGAAAATGATATATGATTGGTTGTACTGAGTGACCATGGTTGATTTGATTCTTCCGGTTTAATGGCTCATCCATGGTTGATATTGTATTGTAGTTTCTACATAATGGAAATGTGTTAAATGAGATATTATGTATGCAGCATGGTCATGGTGCATACCAAAATTTTTAGACTACTCCATTGTTATAAGAACTTGAACCATGTTTTGTAGAGACCATAATTTTTTATATAGGATCACATGTTTTGTTAGATATTACATGGCCAGGTTTATTCTATTTGCTGCATTCAAGTGGTATATTTTTAATAATTCAAAGTTATATTGATGAACTAGGTATTTATATATTCTTTTGAGTGATTACCGAATATGATTTTATCTAACATATTGTCCGATCCTATATTGGGTACTCAAAATTATTATTTGGATAAAGGTGTTGACCAAGGAAGGAACCAATAGTATGTTGATTAAAACATGTCATGCTTAGTGTAAGGGTAGTATGAGACGGATCAAAGTCACATGATGCTATCCAGAGATAGTTCTTTTTTGTAATTTTGGAATTTAGATATATGTAAAATACTGATTCCATGTCTACCTTTTATAGATTTTTTAAATATAGGTGTAATTATCATATTTGTATATTATATTTCATTTGGAGTTTTTTGTTTATATCTTTCATATGGATGTTTATCTATATATGAATGTTATTATTCTTCTACTACTAGATATATATTACTTCTTATATTGTGTTACACTTTATTAAGAGGGAAGTGTCTCCCAATAGACTCACCACAGGACCTCACTGATAGTCATAAGTCATTGGTGTTTCTGATGATGTTCATGAGGCCATGTGATCAATCAGGAGTGGGGCACCATCTAATATAATCGTAGTCCATGTTCCTTAAATGTGTTATCAAAGTATTTTTTGTTTCACTCTTACTATTTGAAAAATATTGAAAGACATTGGAATGTAATGGAATTTTTTAATGATATGTTCCATGGAATAGATCCTCTATATACAGAAAAAGGACATATTCCCTCAAATGTAAATTAATTTTTTTATTATTAACTATTATAAATGATTTGATTCTTCTATTGGGTGATGCACATGAATTGTGTTGTTATTAATGATACAATTATTATTTAAATTTTGTTGAAAACATGATTTAATTATTTCATACAATATATTGGATCAATTTAGGAAATTGATAGTAATCACTTTCCTTGCATTATTCCATGTCATAAGTATGAATTTCCTTTTTCATGACTTCATGATAGAAGTCAAGATAGATATTATAATTATTGTGATAGATTACGTTTTTTTAATTGAGTAAAAATTATGGTAATAATTTGTATGCCATATACTAGGTATATTTTCCCGAATTAGAATATAAAAACACAATAATCGACCATTTGGGGAAATTTTATTCGCAAACCATGATCCACATAAACTAGAACATGTTACTTTGTGGTTTGGGTGGATGTCATATTTTGGTTTCTAATGAGTGTGGTCATTTATGGATCAGAAGAGGTAAACCATTTAGTCAAACCATTAAAAAAGAATTCTGAAAAAAATGGTAAATGCATTGGGAAATTAAAATGATAAATAATGAACATGAACTAGATCATTATTTTGAGTGGGGAGTATGAAATTTAAGTAGTGAAATTAATGAATTTTTCCTTAATACAAACATGGATGTTAGAGTAGGTTGTATCGTATAACCTATTTATAAGAAGGTTTTTACCTATCATGTTCTTTGAGTTGTGAAATCAGATATCATTATTTTCTAAATTGTGTGTTTGGCATTGTTGAGGCATGCCACCATGAAAACATCTAGTCGTATGCTATGATGGGGGATAAATCCATTCTATAGATGTGGTCGACCATAGAAAATGAGTGGATCCTACATTAGGTTTTGGTGTGGAAAAATCTATTGTGCTAGACATAAGTTTGGATGTATTGTTTTGGGATGGTATTTATCACATCATATATACTTTTCAGGGAGAATTACAAACTCCATTTTTTATAGATGAGATGACGTGTGTGTTGTATAATCTGAGTCCTCCCACATTTTTTGTTGATGATGTTCTATTTGTTTGTATGATATAACATGATTCTAAACTTACATTTTTCATGCATTTGGACAAACCATTATATTAAAGATTGAATCTCATGACTTATATTCTTCAAGGACAAGCAAATACATGTTGGGATGTTTAAAACCAGGCTGATATAATATGAGATATGAGTTGGGGTGATTTACAAAATAGGTTTAATAACTACTTTTACCTATAGAATATTATGGTAGAGTGGGATAGTGAGAAAAAGTGTTTATAGAAGTGAAAAATCACATTTATGAAGTACTCTATAGATATTACAGAGTTGTTGCGTCTTTCACTGACACACCTTATTGATGATTTGTTGAGCATGAGACATTTTGATAAAGGAAACAAACATGTTATTCACTATTAGATAAACATGGTTAGATTTATGTATATTATTGAAATTTCAAAACATGAGATTATTAAAGTGTGGAAGATGGTTGATGAATGGGGTGCATAGTAGAACATTCTAATCTCCTGACCTACTTATTCAACATCTGATCGATGTATGTGTTATTCTATGGCTTACCATGATATTTTTACCAGCCAAGACACAAGTGATGGTAGTTCATATTTCTATCATCATTGTGGTAGATGGTGACATGTGAGTAATATGTGTGATAGTTTCCCAATCTTGTTTAGAAACTATGGAATAACTGGAACGATGAATCATTTTTGGGAGTGATTTTTCTTCAATAGTTAATATTAGTGGGTCTGCTCAAACCCCCATATAAATATTAAGGTCACATATTCACATCAATTGTGAATCTAGAGTAGTACATGTCATTCAATATGACGTTGAGGTGGAAATTGATGGAGAACCCTTGAGAAAAGAGGTACTGAGACAATATATTTAGCCTACTCTGTGTAGTGAGGTTGTGTCACAGGGTTGTGGTTCTGGTCCGATGAGTTTTTCGCATTATATACCCGAGGAACACAATATCATACAATATATAGTGATATGTATGATGTTATAATCTGTAAATATTATATATAATCTTTTTGATACATGAGGATCATATAGTTTTATATTTTTAGCAATGGTTAAATACATGGGCTCATTTGAATATTTTGTGATGGAATCATGAAAGTTCATACTACTATGGGGATCATAATTAAGATTGTACGCTACTGAATGGAATTCCCCCTTATGGTTGGAGTAAGTCACATCATATGGAATCATTTTTTCTTGTATATGACTTGGTTTTATATCATACATAGTATAAAATATCTATTAGATTATAAAGTCCATGTTGACTACTATTGTTGTAGGGTGACATTCACATAACCATAGGGTATAGTTAATACACACAGGGGTGAATGGGATGTCCTAGAGAGTTAATATGGACGACATATTCATGGGTAAGTTGGTATGATGGCCCAGATCACTATATTTTATTTGGATGATCTGGGAGCACATCAAGTATGTTTTCCACTAGTGGTTGATGGGTTTTAGGACGTTTTAATCGATATGATTTCATGGATAACTCCTGAGAGAGCGGCCTATTTATCCATCAATCTAATTCTAGAAACTATACTAGTATTAATTCCTAACTAAAATATTGATACAAAATATTTGGAGTATCATAAACGATAACTAGAGGATTTGGAGGAAAATGGGTTTATAAGGCCCAATATTTATCTTTCGGCTACTCCTAACATTTTATGAGAAATGTGGATGGTATGAATACACTATTCAAGTATTTCTACAGATTGAACCATTTGATGATTAAAAACTTGTTTCCCATTCCAAATATAGATGGACATTTTAGATTAACTTATAGGATCGTTGGTATTATCATGAATTTATATGAGATTTTGATGTCATCAATTGGTTGTTCGACCTAAAGACATTCCTCATACATATTTGCAATATTAGAGACATTATTTATTAGGATAAAATTTTGTAGTGTATATGGACCAGAAATAATTGTGATCCTTATATGAGGCAATGATGGTGGGTTGAGTACCTATAGTCTTTTGACATCGATCTTGCTAATACTCAAAATAATAGAAGTGTAGTGGCTGATGTACTGAGCATGTGAACTTGTATACAAAAAGATAAATAGGCTAGTAAAAAGTAGAGGCCTATGGATTTGATCTCTAAGATGCACATGAGGTAGAGTAAAATCATGGGAAGACATTGATTTAAACCATCACTAATACATATACCCTTTTGGATATTGATAGGATAAGGAAACTATCAGATAAGGATGACCTAGTTCTATGGGAGAGTGTGGATGATGGGGACCCACCTATTGGATGGACCATATCTGAAGATGATATCATGTGTTTTCATTGACACATTTGAGTTATATTGGATATACGATAGGATATGATGATGGAGAGTATTACCACCAATTTGGAAGTGAATCCCAATGTTACAAAGATATAACATGCACTAGTAGAAAAATACCATATACCAACGGTCTGAAACCATTGGTATACACCTCCAAACCATTTGTAAATCCTATACCAATGGTTTGGAGAACTGTGGACATGTAATCCATGGGGATATGTCTATACAAAGGGTTTTCCCAAAACCATTGGTATATGTAATATGAATAATCTATACTAATTGTTCCATAAAATCGTTGGTATATGTATTTCATAAAAGAAGCATTTTGTGGGTTTTGATCCTAGTACCTAGAGTTTATGTTTGAATGACCTAACCACTAACCGGACTTGAAAATTATGAACATAATTTCATAAATATATATATATATATATTATAAATATTTTATATTTTTATTTACTTAATTTTCTCTGTAAGAAGATTCCATAAAAAATACATGTAACTATACAAACGGAACTCAAAATCGTTGGTATAGACCTCAAAACAATGGTTTTGAGAACTATTGGTATAGATTCGTTAATTTTAGGACCTATACCAATGGTTTGGGTAAAAACCATGGTATAGGGTCTCTATTATGGACCTATACCAACAGTTTGGCCTAAACCGTTGGCATAGGTCAATATAAGGGACTTATACCAACTGTTTTCCCCAAAACATTGGTATAAGTCCCCCTTATACCAAATTTTTTCCCAAACCCATTGTTATATGTCCAAATTAGTGACCTATACCAACAGTTTTTCCCAAACCAATGGTATAGGTCCATATATGTGAACTATTCCAACGGTTTGCCCAAAACTGTTGCTATAGATCTTATTTCTAGTTGTGATGACTTACATTGTTAGTATTGGTGGTCGGGTATGAAATGTGAGGTTGATGGATTCATTACGAGGCATTCACGTTGTCCTCTTGTGAAGGTGAAACATTAGGGAGAAGCTTGCCTTTTATAGAACTCAAATATTCCTAAGTGTAATTGAGATTATTTTGCGAGGTATTTTTTGACAGGTTTACTAGGGTCGCCTTAAGTCATCGATGATTTTTTGGTTATTATTGAGAGGCTAATGAATGATTCTTATTTAATACCAATCATGTGGACCATCAATGTAGATGGTCAAAAGAGGTTATATATCATTAATATAGATTTAATTAATGGGGTACCATAAACTATAATTCCATATTGGGACACTTGTTTTATGTCACTTTTATGGAAGGGTATATGGATGGCCCTAGGAACGCTGATGATTCTGGGCACCACATACCACCCTTATACTAATGGCCAATCATATTGTCTGAGATAGGTTTTTGGGGACATGTTATTAGTATAAATAATTGATATTTGTGGCTCTTGGGAGATTTATGTACCCCTATTTGTGTTCTCCAAAAATAATAGCTTTCATGGAACCTAACAGATAGACCCTTAGCATGATTTCTTCATTATTCCATGATAATATCTGCTATATTGGTTAGAGGTAGCTGAGTAGCTATTTTTGGATCCACTTCTCATTCTTGATACTTATGAGCTATTAAATTTTATTAGAAAATTGATAGGTAATACACAGGTTTAGAAAAAATATAATACTACCCACTACATATGAAATCTATTGTTCAGGGTCCTAGATCTTGTATTTTTATGTGTTTCACAACAGATAAGACAAAGATAGATCAAGAGATAGTGTAAGTCTTCACCGTAAATTTTTGTGTTGTTTTGTATCCATGATATAGTTGGTCATGTATGTTATTAATAAATGTTACCTCATTGGTACCCAGGCGTGCATGTATTCATCATAAAATATAAGATTCTTCATTAAAATTCTGTCACATATTATTCCTTTCAACCACATAAAGTTGAGTCATAGGTAGATTCATTCATTTGGGAGCATCTATTTACAATAATTGATAGGGTTATGAAGGTTTTCTGAGTCTGTACAGTTCCTCAAGTATGGGTGCTATTGTAGTTCATAAATTAATATGATAAGACATGAGAGTAGGAGGCCATTATATGTTCTCAGTGGCCTATTTTATTCTTAGATGGATATTGTCCACCCATTAGAAGGCAATTCAGGAAAGAATTTATTAAAGGGGGGAATATTGAAATATCTCTCCCATCTGTATGTGGTACGAATATCTTTAATTTTCCGTTAAATATTTATTAATGGTTTAATGTTAAGTAATTTTGTGGTTATAAGGGTATTAATGATTTCTAGGGCTTTTTTGAAGCACATAACCAAGCATTTTTTGAAAACACGAAAGGTCACACGGTCTGGATAACCATACACGGCCTATATAGAGGGAAATTTGAGATGGTATAGTTATTCAAAACCATAATGATGGAGTAAAAATCCTAGGTGAGGGCCAATATCATTTTTTATTGTGGGACAAGACTTTTTTCTGATTTTTTATGAAAACTATGTGTGAAAATCCTGTGTGGTAGACTTCCTTAAATAATTGGGTTCATAACTTGTATGCAGTTTGGCCATCACTGTGGCCATAATACATGTCATAGTATTTCAGGTAAAAGTTATAAATCTACCTTAATCTATCTTATAACTCAATCATATTTTCAAATGTATTCACTCATTGGAAACAGTGGGTTTTGAGATATTCTTTTATTTTTTTTTTTGATTTTGATATTGATCTTCGGTCTGATATTGGATTGAATAGTTGATTGTATCTTTGGATATGAATTTTTGTATACTAAATTCATTTTTTGTCATTATTAATTCATCATAGTATCTATTAAACTATTTAGTTGAAAACTAATATTCCTTATTTTGATGTTACTTATTCATTATTTTTTTAGTTGGATATTAATAGAATCATGTGCTGATACTGTATTACTACTAAATTACAGAACTACATAAGGAGGTCTATTCCATTGTTGATTTTTTTTCTATATAGAGTCAGTTTCCATTTTTCGACATGAATAATTTTTCTGAGGTACCCCATTGATTAATTGAATAGATAAATTAAATTAAATATAACCTATTTTAGATTCCATTTAGTGCATTTGGGATGTGTTGTAGGTTTTTTCCCTATCCAAGGCCACACATGAGCTGTTCCCAATAAATTTTATATGATTATTATTTCTTTAACCATCAATGGGACTAGTTGGTGCTTTCTTAATTATCGGAATCCTATTAATGATTGATTTTTTCTGAATTGGATAAATAATATATAGTTTTCCACATTTCAATGTTAATTTTTATGTTTGAAAAGTGTTTATGAAACATTAACAGATTAATTAAGTTATTTAGAAATTGTGGAAATGAGTTGGTGAACTCATAAAATGTTTTTTGGAATTTTAATTGATATATGAGTGGGTATACTCATTATTTGAAATGAGAAATGTTTTGAAAATTGAATGGTAACATAGGATGTCATTTGGTGAAACACAATGGGTCTGAGAAATGGTAGAGAATAGCATGGGCCATTATTCTCATTATATTACAAGTCATTTGGATAACTTGGTCATTGCCCCCCCTTAAAACTAGTCTGTTTGGGCTCATGGACAACATGGTCTGAATAAATACTACTTATACCCCAATTCATTTTTCTAGTACTCAATAGGGATATAGTTTTCCACTATTCCATTTATCTGGACTTGTGGTTTCTAGAATTAGATTATATTACAAAAACATGGTAAATGTGATATTCATTGTTGTACGACACAATTGTGGTTTATATAACATTATTAGTTTTACAGTTTGACCATATTTTATATAGTATTAAATTTTATATGGCATGTTCAAAAGTTAAATTAGATATTGTGTATACAATAATTCCATAGTGCTTTGTTCTATTTACTTTAATATTTCCTTGTAGTTAGATAATAATCCAGGTTTTTCAAGGTTCCTTGTTGTTTTATATAGGATTACATGTATTTTTAGATACACCATGTGAACATTACATTAATTTACTGTATAACTGTGATATATTTTTCACACTGCACAACTAATATTGCACAACTAATATTTCCTATTGATTATTTTGTGATTTCTTTCTAGGATTCTATTGTACACCCTATTAAGTCATCATTGGATACTAGAATATATTATTTGAATGAGTGTACAGACCAATGAAAGAGAAAATAGATCGACGCATGATTTGTTCCTTGCTTATGAGCTAGGGAGAACAATATAAAGATAAGGATCATAATACTCTCCATAATTAATTATTATTTATCATTACAATATTTTGGTATATTTATTATATTGATTAGTTATACACACTTTTTATATTACTTTTATACAAGAAATGATGATCATTAGATATGCTTTGACTTTTGGAATTTTATTTTGATATCTTTCATTGGGATGTTTATGCATTGTCTGAATATTAAACTATATCCATTATATAATACATATGATTTTTACTATTGTGTTACACTCTAGTTAGAGGTAATAGTCTCTCAATAGAAACACCCTAGGCATTACTTGACAGTAGAAATCCTATGGAATTTTATGAGATACAATTGATTTATTTTGAAAAACATGGCTTGGGAACCATTCAGTGCGATCAAGGTATGGAATGATACAATTTTATTTATAATGATCAACTAAATTTTATTTCTTGTTTGAAGAAATTTTGAACTATAAATACTAGAGAAATAATAAATGTTATTGAGATTAATATTGAAAAAAAATTCTAGACCATGGGAATATTGAAAACCCATTGAAAACACTACCATGGAATGGGATAATGATAATTAACCTGTTATAGGTAAAAAAATAAATGACATTGTATTTTTTGATGTCTTTGGGAAGGTTATTTTGAGAAAATATATTATATTGATTTATAAATAAATAATAATGGTGGTAAAATTGATATATCAAATGTAATTGAATATATTTACTTGTTTGTGGGATTATGTTCATGGATGTCTCATTATCAATCATTTAAATTAATTTAATATTAGTTTAAAAATTTACAAACCATTTCTATAAATAATGACCATTAAAAAATAACTTGTATAAAAAACATTTCATATACCTAAAAAACATATAATCATATATAAGTGTATGGATGGCTATGAGATATTTAGATGTGAAACTTTTTTTATAGGTTTTATTATATTTAATCATTATAGATTTTTACTAAAATTTATTTGAGAAAAAAATAATATTAAAAATTAATTTACCTATGATTTTAAAGTTAGTATTTCTGAAAATATTGTTTTTTGAGTTCTTTAAAAATATATAGATACACATAGCTATTTTTACTAGTATTAAATAAATAATGATTTTATGAAACTAATTTATTTAATGGGATAGAATGTAATTCCGCATGAATTAACAATATGTCATTCATTTTTGTAAATCTAATGTATTTGATATCATTGTCTACATGAAACACATATCTAAAGAGAGTCATGATATATTATATGAATTTGATTATAAAATAAATTACATATTAAAATAAATAGTAAATAAATAGATATTAAAAAAATAAAATTTGATAAATTTAGAGTATAGATAATTAATTTGATTTAATATATAAAACGATAAATCGTTCTCAAATGACTATTTTTTTATATTATACATAAAAAATTTAAAATTATTCTCTTTTGATATTTTATTTTATCTAAACTATTTAAATAAACAATATTAAATTATAAATTGATATGAATGAATACTGGTAAGGAATTAGAATTTTATTTTTTAATAAACATATTTTTACATTAAAATATGTAAATACATTTAAAAACTAAATTTATAAAATTTAGATGTTTAATTTTATAAAAGGAGCTTTATTTTTAAACTAGTTATTTAGAAATTTGAATATAACTATTTTTTAGTTTTTTGAAATTGAAAATTTTTGTGTTGAATACTAAAAACGTCATCTTTTAAAATATAAAAACTTTTATTAAATTTTCCTAATGCATCAATTATCAAAAAAATGCCTAAAAATAACTCCAACAAGATTTAATACTGGAATATGACAGGACTCGAAGAGATTTGTTTGTCCATATAGAATAGAGCCAATAAAACATGAATCAAAGAATTCTTAATTGGAATAACATCAAACAAACTAAAAAAATTACATGAAAAATATATAAATAATATGATAATAAATAATCATAAAGCAATTAATCCATAAATAAGACTAATAATTGGTGCAATACAACAAAAGAAATAGTAAATAAAATGAAATGTAACATATCCTCAGAAAATTTGGAGTCAAAATGTGTTGAATCATCTTGAAAATAGATAGACAAAACCTATGTTTTTAGAGACATTGACCAAGAAAAATGAGGGGATGGATCAGACATGTATCATATAAAAATTGATTGGGAATAAAAAATTATTGTTATGAAACTTCAATTCATGACATGAATTCCCTAGGTTTTATGTATGACAATAATTGATTGCATCAGCTTACAACACCCAGCTGACCCATTGACAATGTTAATAGAATTAAAGTAATATATTTTATCAAATTCATGAAACTGAATCACAAAATATACCCGGAAACATATTCACATGGTAAACATATATATAATGACTAGAAATATTTTTATAGCTCAAAACCAAAATTGTTTATTTATAAAAATACCATATCATCTATGACACCCTCCAAATGTGAAAATCACCATAATAAAATTGAAAATGGAGATTTAATATAGTTGATTCATGAAATTTTCCCCACATAATAATATCGCGTCCCTGTTAAATCGTCTTTAAGAAGGATTATAAAAAAAATTAATCCATATCGTTCTCTATAAATAGTTACACAATAAAGTCTCATGATAATCCAATTTGAGCCAGCATAATACATCGAAAAATGAAATATAGATCACATTCCATAAATTATTCTTATAATAAATGATTTAAACATTTTTCTCCACAAAAAAATCAAGTCCCAAATCCTCCTCCTCTTAACACAGAACATGGGATGGATCATGGTTGTACTTATGCATATTGGATATGTCAACAAAATCATAATACCCATTAACTGAGTTTATAATGATAATTTATAGAAAGCCATACCAAGAAGGTTAGTGACGTTAAATGTTTTATCACATTATGGATCCATATTTATTTATTACCAAACACGGGGTGACCTAACTGAGTAATGCATTCATGAAAACTAATTCAACAATGGAATGAACCAATATATAGTGTCTCAGATCCTTATATTATTTCTACCGAGCCTAAATTATATCCATGAATCACCATATATCTTAAAACATTACTTAAATCTCTCAAATCAGTGTCACATTCAATAGTGAGGTCCCACACACCACTTCTTGATATTTTTTTGTTGTATATGGGTGACCATACAATTTATTTGAGTGTTCTATACTGATTGATAAAAAGAAACTATAATTTATTGAAAATTTATCCATTTATAGAATCAATCCCCAATCTATAAAAAACCAAGATGCAATCATGGTATATATCCCTTAGGATCTGAATAACATTCTCTATTTAATAACTTTTAATAGATCATATGTAATAATCAAACTAAAATGAATCAACAATGGTTCTAAGAGACACATCCATAATCTGGAAGTAATCCCGGTATCCGCATTAGAGATAATGATTGAGGGAACCTAATGAATCCTCATGATCTATTGTACATAATACATACCTAGTTCATCAATATTGGTGATGTATCTAGTTGGAATGTAATGATCTAATATCTTTAATGAATCAATCACCACCAAGATAACATTCTTTTATTTTTAGTTGTATGTAGCCTAATAATGATTCCCATTGGAATAATTTTCAATTTACAATATTGAAACATATGATGCTAGTGATTACCTAAAGTCCATATATTTGGTTCCTTTATTCATTAGAAGGTCTAAAAATTGGACCCAAAATTAAAAATTCTGTTTTTTGTCCATGACACTAGAAACATCTTCCCATGTCATAATACATCTTCTTGTACAGGTATTTAGGGATCAAGAATAACTTTGAAAATAATATAATAAAAAATTAAACAATATAAATAGGATGACTACTCAGTCCAGTGAGAGGGTATAACTATCCAATGGAAGTGAAAACCTAGGGATGGTCTCCCCACCATATACAAATTCGGTAGTCCCTCTGAACACTCCATCTAACAATTGACAATGTACAATTCAATACATGTGAGATGATGATAACAAAAAAAGTTCCTAAACTATACATAAAACATCTTCATATGCATCTAGATAGAACTAGAAAAAGTGACCCATAAGGGTTCACTCTTCCAATGATTCCAAAACATCATGTTCTGGAATATTCATATTGAATGATTCTTCAATGAAATTACACTTCAATGAGGTGTCAGAATTATCAAATCAATTTTACAAAGATATAAAAAATCATCATTACCAAATATTAAAGTCTTTATTATTAATGCTATATCTTGAAATTTTTTGATTTTATTTGTCCATTATTATATCTTTAAATGTATAGTGTCTCCAACAATTATGTACAAGTATTATTCTTGCGACCTCTATGTAATGAGTAGGGTAATTTATCTTATGTTATTGAAGTTGAATATAATAATTGGCCATGATGTAATCATACTATATGGGCATGAATCTGAAGCCAGAACAAAATTAATAATAATATACCACAAAACACAAGATAATATATTGAAATTTTACAATAGATAGATATGTATCTAGCCATTTGAACTCATCAAAAGATGGTTAAAATTTAGTTTCACATGTGAACCTCAACCCCTATTTATAAGAGAATTAAAGGGTAATTACTACATTTATAAACCCTTTATAAAATACTAATAATATCAAATAATACCGATAAATACTCTTATTTAATAAATATTTATTCTCATACCATAAAAAGAAAAGCTTCAATTTATAAGGATATACTAATAAAAAAAGTTATAAAATCACATTCCCTATGAACATCACTTATTGAAAAAAAAAATCATTGTGAAGACTTCCCATAAAAGTGGTAATACATAATAATATCTAAAACTATATTCATTATGTTCTAACAATCATCATTGAATCTCAAATTACTTATGATATCATAAAAAACACAATAAAAGAGGCATTGAAGTACTAGTGGAATATATCGTTCATCCAGGCCATAAAAATACATTACAATTCATCATGAAAAATGAATTAAAATATATTCATAATCTGTATAAATAAAATTGAATGATGTATTTTTAATATTAGACCCTCAAACCATGAGCTCATGATAACCAAGTTGAAGATCAATTTTTAAAAGCCAATTTCCACATTTAATTGACTAAATAAGAAACCCGCAAAGAGAAAAGAGTACTTGTTATTAAAACCCAACTTCTATATCATCTAATAGCCCAAATAAAAAAATAGAGCCATTAGGAATCTTATCATTGATAATGGGGGATTCCCATGGGGAAGCACTTGGGCGGATATAACCATTATCAATTAGGTCATTCAACTAGATCTTGACCCCCCATAGATCTTAATTTGACAGGAGGGTATCATAATATTCTATATAACTAGAACAATTCAAATAGAGTTCTCTAACTTCTATAAAGAGGATGACTGGGGATGTCATGTGGGAGAACTTGGGGAAAGTACCTAAAATTAAAGGTAATATCGCCAACAAAAGAAATGTCATAGGGATAAATAACAATGATAGACTCGAAACATTTGATCTATGGGTTGGAAGATTCTACACAACTAGACCATTCACCACACTCTCCTTGAAACAACTTAGATATATATTTTCTAGAAAGATATAAAACAAGACAGTGTATAAATAAAATCAACATTATGATATACTATAATATACATCCTTGTTTCTACATCAAAAAATATTAATTGAGAATAAAGAAATCACAAACTATCTTTTTAATCATCTATCAATAGATTATATATAATTAAAAATAACCCCTTATCATTATTTCCAATATTTTTCCCCGCCTCTATAAAAAAGGTAATTATATTTTTTTTAATGTTTTATTATATGAATAAAAAGGATATATATAAATAATTGTGAGGAACATGTATAAAATCGTAGGTATCGATTGATGTTGCGATGAAATAGTTACCTTTAACTTTAGTTGGGTCTGCATTGACTTCCAATAGAAATGAATCCAATTCCTGAAGGTTCATCCCTCATAGGTGATGTACTTAGAAAACTATAGTCTTTGAATCATCTAACTATGCCTCATTATCCTATGTGTCGACAGAACAATCACCATAAATACACATAGAAATTTCCTTCATGATCCTATACTGATGTATATGATGGCCACATATATTTCATATATCTTTTTGTGGGGGATAATGTCTTTATTTTTCCCCTACCTTGCCAAACTAATAATATTTTGAGGGTAAACTTGTCAGTCATACTAAGGATTTAGAGTCACAACATGTCTAAGAACCAGCTTAATTTCCCAACTAATCATCATTCTACTTCCTCTTCCATTAGTACACACTACTAAAACTCAATATGTATAGAAGATAAGGAAAATAGTAGACAATATTCCACATTATGTCCATTCTCATCTTCATATACCAATGAAATATATATGAATATATGTAATGATAATACATATATATACATATATATTTTTAGATGTCTAGTAATATTCCATTTAGGTATTTATTATAATTAATCTGATTATTTATCACTACCACCAGTTTAAAACCAAGCATATTCAGAAGATAATTAGTGTAAACCAACAGTGAGATATCTCAGTATGGTAAATAAATGAAATCCATAGGCATTTATATCATCAGGGAATATATATTTACTACTTATTAATGATTTTATGGAGGCCATTTCAATTATATCCCATGTACTATATTTCTTAAACAATATAATACAACCCCACCATGTTGGGACCCTTGATCTTGAACATTACACATTTCAAATTGATAGACTCAGGTGTATACCGTATTTTATATCCTGATCAATCTTGTATAGAAGGTCCACCAACTCATGTTGTTCATTCATTACAATAATATATGGTGTTTTCACATATAAGAACACTCTATCTTGGTATAAATATATTACTTTTCGTGGTTATTCACTAACATCCTAATTCAGAACCTGTAATGAATTCTTTACCGACAATATGATCTACTAGAATGATAGATTCAAAAATATTTATATCAATTTCATGATTCCCATGAGGAGTATATACTACAAAATAATCATGTGGATTCCATGGATGTTTAATCAAAAGTATGTTTTTACACAATATAATTGATGAAAATGACCAAAAAATAGGGTAATATTAGTTTAAACCAACACGGCATAAGAGAAAAAATTTGATTGATGTTAGAAATATAAAAAGGAGACACACATACATAAATAAAAATTTGATAAAAGTATCAGTAGGGTAAGTTCTATCCAAGGACATAGTATACCTCACCTCTCCTATCTCACTAATCCATTCCCATGTTTACCAGGTTCTCTGGAGTATGCATAACCACCATATATATGTAATTTATTCTTATTAACTTAGAAATCCAATCCAAATAGGTTTTAATCTATAATGTAGCAAGAACCAAAGGGCATTCATGATTCTCATGTGTCGGCGAAAAGAACTGGTGCATAGAAAAAAAATTATATTGACTTCTTACTAACTAAAATAAGTAAAATAGAATATATATAAATAATAAATAATTAAAAAGATTAAAAAAAATTATATATATTAGAGTACCCATATTATTGATACAATCAAGAACATGACAGATAAAACAAGTCCTCAAATAACCAAAATAACATTCATAAATATAATATCTCATCTTTTTCCTTCTGATACATGGGAAACTATATATTGTGTCACCACTAACTACCCATACCACGATGAATTAAACTGCAATACCTCACTATGTCACCTTTTCATTTTACTAGATCATAATACAATACATTGTCTACATAATATTAAGGACATGTGTATGGTGTGAGATAAACAAGATCAGTGGGATTCCATGTAGGAGTTCTATATCAATTTTCTATAAAATAATCCCAATTAACAGAATTTAATGAAAAAATGAAATGATAATATTCAAATGTTTTCTATATCAAAAAAATGGTAAATATTATCTCCTTTTCCATAGTTCCCAAAAAATAAGGTAAAACTATTTTAGGGCATAATTACAAGTACCACATACAATAGTTAGTGTACGAATCATTTCATACCACACCAAACAGTTGAAATCTAACTCACAAAAGGATAAATCATGATGTATAATGTAATTCAATCAAGATATATCACTCATACATTTATAAATTGTGTTAGGATAATGTCCCATTATCCCATGCATCTTGTATATCTAGTAAAGGAATGCCCTATAATGTGAATGTTCATGATGGTTTAGAAACTTCTTTGGGTATTTTCATCTAAGTTATAGGGATAATAATACACACAATACTGTGAACACCCTCACCATACAAATGGATGATGCCCACTATTAATCTATCCTCCTAAGTACCTAAGAATTACATAATTGATATGTCACATTGAAATTCTATTGGGATTTCATTTTTTTGAAACAATACAAAATATTCATTTATACGTCAAATCATTCTTTGATATCCAATGTTTTAATACATTGCCCAATGTCTTATTAAATCCATTCCTTCACAAAAATGATGGGAGACCCCGTATTTTCTCAAAAACCATTCAACACACACATGTAAATTAATAAGTCCAATTATCTTTTATAACCATTAAAAAAATAAAATATAATTGAAGGTTCACCACCCATAGGCTTGATATGGAATTTCATACCATAATCTTAAGTCATTCAACAACCATGATGGAATGCACAGATCACAAAATGGGATGTATAAAAAATTAGTGGATAAACTATCATTGATTCTCTCAATATAGAATAAAATTTCATAATTAATATTGTTGTTGGAGATGTTAGTTCTATAAATGCCATGTAAAATATGTACACTACACTACAATAAACCTATGATATAGCCTCTATAATATAAGAAAAAAATACCAATAATAGAATGGATTGAGACAGATAACATCATGATTAGTCGACTCTAAAAAAATCCCAAAGATAATTTTAATTACAAATGAAATTTAAAAAATATAGGATAAAAAATGCACTCAAAAAAAGAGATACAATAGTCCAATATAAAGATAAATGTACCAAATGGGGGAGTCCTTATGATTTGAATAAACAAAAAAGCACAAGATGCATCATATGCATTTAAGAGAGGAAGAGAAAGAGAAATGAGAGGATAAAAAAGTTGTATTGTTCATAAAATCATTCTTGTAAATAATAATTCATGTCTTGTGTTCATAATTTAGGATAAGAATAATCGATATGCATTTAATCCAAAAAATGTATTCACCTAGGATTACAAAACTGAGACTACCCATTCATGACATGAATATAGATTATTTCAGGTATTCCTTTCACATCATGATCAAAAAAAATTATTTTACGTAGAAAAAAAATCATCATGTGAATAAACCATTAATGTCGTGTAATAGTTTGGTAGCAAGAACTCTACCCAACCCCTTTATAATAATGCTCGGATAGTCTACAACACCCTTTGAACCTAAAAAACTCATTTGTTAACATAAAAGAGTAATCCTTAAAAAAGATGTTACATGATGATTTTCGAGGACTATGATACCTATTATTATTAAAAATATTAATTTGTATATTAATAATAATTGACCTAAAAATAAAATATTGAAATTACAAAATCTGTTTTTATAATTTCAGAAACATTATAAATATTTCACTCTAATAAAACTAGCGTTTTCTCTAATTCGTTATCAATGTATAATAATAAAGAAGTAAATTTATATTATTTTAAAAATATACATAAGGATTATTTAGTTAACCATGATACAATTTTTATTATATAAAATAATAATATTTTTTTATTATTCATAATTTGTAAGCATAAAAATTATCTTCATCCAAAAATGGTTATTATGCATTATATGAAATTATATTAATATTATTTTTTATCACCAAATTAAAATTCATTTTAAAAAATGGGTGTCATATTTAGAAGACATAATTTGAAATTGAAATATATTTTTCATTTATATTTTAAAAATTACAATAAAATTACATATGTAAAAGAATTAATAAAAAAAGTAAAAAATGTTAAAGGTTTATATACTAGTTGTAAAATAAAAAATTCATTTCAAATAAATAGGTGAGAATTTATGTTAGATATATTTTCTACCATACATCTCCCCCTTCATTATTATTTACCATTACCGAATCCACAATTCCTTTTAATAGTGTCTTATAATTTTATATTATTACTAAAATTTCATTATAATCCCTTAAAAAATGAACCATAACAATATATCTTCTTTCTATAGTCCAATGTCCTAACATTTGACCAATTTATAAGAAATTAAATCCTAAAAAACTCTTAATAATTTCCAATATTTTTTTTCTTATCAAATTACTACTTCCCCACTCCTAACTCAAATTTCTAATGGATCTCTTCCAATGGAGTGAGGTAAAAATATTAATTACACTTCTTATATATAATTTTTTTAATTTTTTCATTATCCACATCCATGGAATATGTTCAACACCTAATGTAATAATTACATCTATATAATTTCTAAACTAGATGCTTTTGGGAAAATAATTTTATAAGATCCTTTCGAACATTTGAAAAACTAATACAATTTTATATTTTCATTAACATAATCTCTCTTGTTCCTTAAAATTTTCCAAAACAATCATGTAATCAATTTCATCACCAATAAATGTAATCTACACACTTGATTAGTGAAAATAGAACATTAAAAATAAAAATAAAAATCTATTTTTTCAATAATAAAATAAATATGAATTTGGAAACAATGTATAGATATTTAAATCGTCATTATGAATCATTTATAATAAAATTACAATTACAGACTTCTGACATTTAAATAAACTATAACCAATTAGTATATTTATTGTAATTATTTATAATATAAGATTATAAATAATAATAGATTTGTAAATATTTAAAATAATTTATTTAAAGGTTAATGTTTTTTATATATTATGATATTGTGTATTTGACTAAGTGAAAAAAATTATGGTTTTCCACATCCAAATTACCATTCTTTGATACTTATTCCATTTCACTATATTTTTTTGTTTTTTGATGTCTATATATGTACATATGAAATACCATTATCATGATTTCTTTGATATTAAAGTGGTGTAAAATAAATTCATGTATTATTCGTTGATTTCTCTTTCTATAAAATTTTTCCAAATTTATAAGGGACTTAGTTTACTCATACTATGGTTCCTTGGTTTATAATGAAATCCATTAAACTTACTTCATCTTAGTTTATTATATTCGTTCTTTCACATATAAAATGTCATTTACATAGATATATATATATATTGAAATGAAATCATTAATCTAAATCATTGAAAATTAAAAATTTCATTGACTAATATTATATCATTATTAAAAATATTTTTCCATCTCTTTTGTAATGGATTCTCTTTGCATGTCTATATTTTCTCTTCCGATCAATGTTTCCATTTTTATTTTGAACCCAGTTATTTATTATCATACATGAACATAATATTTATCATTTCTTATTTTATAAAAGATATTTTTTTATGAAGTTGGTTTTAATGAGATATATATTAAAAAAAATTAAACAATTTACTACCTTGATGATATGTTTTTTTGAAAGTATAAATTTTATCAAGATAACAAGTATTTAATTTTCAAAAAACCATTATTGATTATTTTCATAATTTTTTTTAAATCATTTTATTTTTGTAAACATTTATTTTTTTTGATATAGCCATTGTTCTAGATTTATTTGATAAAATAAATTTTTTCAAAATGTTTTCACATTATTTTTGATATTTTTTTAAAATAATTAATTTCAATTTTTTATTTCCAATTTCTCCAAAGAGATATCATTAAACATCACATATAACATTAACATATCATAATAACTTTGATAATGGTTTTCTAAAAAATATATTATTTTTTTCAAATTTTCCAATGATTATCAATTTTATTTTTCTACTATGGGGTTTTTGATTCATTAATTAATGTATATATACTCTAATTATACAACTCTTTTGAATGATTAAAGTCATTAAAATCAACTATTTAAATCTTAAACTGTTATTTATTAATTTCTTTTTAATTTTCCATACTATGATGATTTATTAAATCCATGTTAAAATCTATTTAAATTTTTATGATACACATAGAATTCATTCATATAATAGAATCCAACTTGTTTTATATTAAATATTATAAATTGATCATTAGATAATTTTTCAAAACCTATATCTCTTATAAATGGTATTATTTAGTGATATTATATGTGTGAATATTTTTTTGATTGTTTTGGAATCCATGTATGGATTATCATTCTATGATAGTGGGATTAGTGTATAAACCCACAACTCATTTGTAAAGGATTTATATATCATAAGATAATCATTGTATGTGAATAATGATTGGTTTTTTAAATAAGAATGGGGGACAATTTTTTTATTCACTACATGATCAAATGAAATTTTTTTCACATCATAATGTATGAAATATATGTTTTTTAAAATTATAAAAAATTTATATTTTTTTCACAATATAATCAATGAATTTTTTTTATTAATGAAATTATGTGTATAATTTTGTTAGTTCTGATAATGATGTGTATAATTTTTTTATTAATGAAATTATGTATGGGAATGATTGAATTTTTTAAAAATATTTTTATTCCACTTCTAAAATTATCAAATAATATATAGCTTTATAAATTATGGAATATTAAACTTAAGAAATTTGTTTTCTAAAATGATCTATAATTCTAATAAAATATAAAAATTGTCTATCATAAATGGAATAATATCATCTTGTGGGGTTGATATTATAGTCATTGCTCTTGGAAATAATATTTTTAAATCATACCCAAATAAAAAATTATAATTATTAATTAATTAGTGAATAAGTATTTTATAATTAAATATTAACAAATCATTATAAAATTATCAAATATCAAGGGTTTTGATTATGGAGTAAACAGAAATATTAGAAAATTATACCATTGTGATAAAAGTTTATCATTCCAACAAATTATGTTGCTAACAAAGAATACATTCATATATCATGTTGTGAACAAAGGAATTTCTATGTTTAAATTTATAAGAAAATTAATTTACACATTTCATATAAAAAAATAAAATGGAAACACTACACTTTTTAATCAAACAAAATTTGGAAACTTCATGTTTTTAATATATAAAATATTTAATTTCCATTTGCAACGGAACAAAATATTCAAACATCATGTTATAAAACAATCCCACACATAAAATTATTATATAATGAAATATAAATAAATTATAATTTTATTAGTGGGGGATATTTTTCCCAAACCATCCTATATTTTTAATACAAAAATTAATTTTACAAGAATAAAGGAAAAACCCACATATCTTATATAATTTAATTAAACCCAATAAAAGAGAGATAAATTTCAAGAAAATTTATAGAGAACATTTCATAATCCATCCATAGATAGTAGGTGGATGGTAATCAGAGAACATTTCAAAAGGGTAACATTATGAAATAAAGTTGATGTTGAAATAGATTGAAAAAATGATTTATAAGAATAATAGTTTCAATGATATCAAAAAATTAAGCATCACAAATTATATTATTTGATTTTCATGTGTTTATTACCCTAAAAAATAGTTTGGTAATATTTATAGAGTCTATCAGGATATTAAACTCACATGGAGTTAAAACATGTTTTACAAAAAAATGTTGAAGAAAAATTTATAATATTATATAATTTTTGATTAAAAATTATCATAAAAATATGAGGATATTGGTCACGTTCAAAAAAATAACAGTGGAGAAATTAAAAATAATTCATTTTAAAATTTATATTTAGAATGAAATATTAATAATTAAGGCTTGAATAAAGTCCTAAACAATTCATAAAAGGTGTGGTTAAAATATTGTTGAAAATTTTTATTTTTAAATATAATAGTTACTATTGGATACATGAAAGAATAATAATGGTTTCAAAAAATGGAAATGAAAATATTTTTAAAACTATTAGATTTAAAAAGATACTCAAATAATGGATTCATGAAATTGATATTGAGGCATCATAAATTTGGGGTGAAAGTATTATTGGAAATTTATAAATTTAAAAATAATAATCATAAATAGTGTTTGAAAATGGTCATAAAGGTTATATAGTGGAATTATTGAGTGTATTATAAATCATATGATAATCAAATAAAAACCATTTAAATATTTTAAAATAACATTGATTATAAAACACATCATAAAAATAGATAATATATATCCCTTCCATAAGAGAAAAATAGAAAAAGAATTTTCACAATAGAGAGCTAGTAATCATGTTACTTAATTCAACTAAGATCATTGGATAGAACATTAAATATATACACTAAAGAGAAATAATTCTTAAATAAAATTGGAATCATTCTTAAAATAAATATATATTTTTATAAACAAATTTATAAATGTAAAATATTAATCTTTTAGATATAATTACTTAAAAATGACATGTGTAAATGTTAATATGTAATATATAATCATATATAAAACATATAAGATCAAATTTGATGTTGTGTTTTGCCAATTTTAACTATTTATAGATTTAAAAAAACCAATTAAAACTATGTTACTATTTTAATCAAAAATAAATTAATGGAGACAACTGAATTACAATTTTAAACCACAATAACATAAAATATCTAGATAATTGTTATACATATAGAATTATATACAACACATAAGAGAAAATTAGTTATAGTTATATAATAAATTTCAACAAACTAAAATTGATATGAGAAAATACCTTTCTTAGTATTCTCATATGGATAAATGCACTATAACTTTCTATTTTACAATTTTAACTCTGGAAATCACTTATATCAAAACCAAATTGATACATAGTTCCCTTTTTACTCAAAATATTATATTTATTTAAGATAATATATTGTAATTACAGTTTATTTGAGTAATTGGATTCTTGTAATTGTATTGTTCATAAACATGCTTTGTAATTCCAATGAACATCTTCATCATTGATACCATGATTATCATTCTAATATTAGTATTGATATTGTAATATTCTTTTTCCAATTGTTTATAATGTTTTATTTTTCATTCCAATAGATATTTAGTTATAGTTCACATATTTTAAATTGATGGATTTCATGTTTATATAATTTTTAATGAACAAGGTTTGTATATTAATGACATTTAATATAATAACAACCATTCCAAAACCATAAACAATTTTTTTAATCTATTTCAAATAATACCATTACATATGTTAAGATAGTAAACCATGAGAGAAATTAACCTCATTGATAATGTAGGTATTGAAACACGCACATTAACAAACAATATATAATTGATGAGTTAGTTTGGTATATATATGAATTATTTTTTGTAGTATTATATAATAATTAAAATAAATGAGAGATAAATAATTCAATATGAAACAAAGTGAGGTTTTAGTCTATACATACTGAAGGAAGAGGATTTAATTTTCCATAGAATGATAGAAGAGTAAGAAAAATATTATCCATTCCAAAATCATAATAATAATTTTACTATCATAATATAACACTAAAAAAGTCTTTATAACCTTCGATGAAATATTTCAAGTGAAAAATAATAAAGATTATTGATGGAGACTGAAGGATGGATCTATTCATGGAAACAATTACATTTTTATATTTAAAGCGATGAACGGAATGTAATGTTTTTCCATAAATATAAAAATATATCTTTATGATATAAAATTGAATTCATTATTTCGTAAGAGTTAATATTGGATTTAATTTCAAACATAGATACGGAAAAATATTATAGAGTGATTATAATACACATTGACTATTTGGTCATTCTCTTGAAAATTTTCATGTATATATATGTGTTAGTTGTATTCCTTCGATATTTGGGCTAACAAAAACCATGATAAGTATATAGAAGACATAATTAACTCGATTTAATAATGACAATATATTTTTATTTTGTACGTAAAATGGGGGTTGAACACCCATTTTATAAGTGAGGACATTTGAATTTTGGAAAATTTCCCTAACATTATATTAATGTCTTATAGTTTTTAAAGGATGGTTCCTTCTAATGTAGTCCCAAATGGAGAGAAGATGATTATTTTTAAAAAAATATATCATCCACGCAATTATAGTATAATTTTTGAGGAATAAAAGTATTATTCCCTTAATTTATCAATTTGTTATTATTTACAGAACCATAATATCATTTTTTATCCTTAGTAACTTACATTCATAGAAAATAAATGAAATTATGCTTATATATAAATTTAATATATGAATTAAAATTATGAAAATATTAAAAAAATATTGAATTCATTTATGTGGTAGAAAGTAATTCTAAAATAATAAATGAATAATTTATAAAACCATTTCTATAAAAATATAACATAAATATTAAAATGTCACATATATGTTTGTAAATTAATGATAATATTTTTTAATGTATAATCATAATTTATAAATTTAGATATGATCTATAAAAAGGATATATAATTTATATTACTATTTAATAAACCAATTTATGTCATAAAAGTCATTATAATTTTAAAAAAAAATCAGTATTCATCAATAATAAAATTTCCCCCCAAAATTCCAATAAATAAATCTTAATGTCGTATCTATATTTTGAGTTAAAACATTATTTTTCTTTTACAAAATAATATTTATATTATATTTTAAAATAAATATACATCTTAATAAAAAAACCATTAAAAAAATTTTATAATAAAAATTAATTTTTAAATATTACAGATTATTATTATTTTCTACTTTAAATTTTTAATTAAATAATAATTAATATTTTATTATGATAAAAATTCTGTTTTATCATTGATAAAAACATAATATATATTTTCATTATATTTTATAAATATATTATAATAAAGTAAATTTAATTAAAATTAATTGGTAATCATAACATGATCTAATTTATTATTTAGTTATATTAATTAAATCTATTAGTGGATTGATATTAAAAAATCCCCATTTCAATTCTTTCAAAAATATATTCCTCTATAATGTGATTTTTTTATATACATCAAATAATGAACTAACTTATATTGTAAATTTTTATTAGGTATAAGTTTATTTTATTAAATTTTATTTACTATTTTTTCTTACTTTGGAATAATATGTGAAAATGAAATCAAATACATTATATTTCTTCAATTTAATGATAACTAATTAATTATTCAGGTTGTATATTTTCTACCATTTATATTAATTGTGTCCTTGTAATTTAGTATTTACTCACTAATTAAATAGTTGAGATTTAATTAGGTTTCAACTATTTTAACATTTTTTATTATAAGAAACACATATATTCCTTAATAATAGGTTTTCCTCAATATTAATATTCTTACATCCATTATAGATAGATACACTTAATGGTTTGATGTTAAGACCTATATAATATAATTAATTTTCCTAGAGAGTTTATAGTCATAATTAAAGTGATCAGTGATCATTTGTTTATTTGAGAAATGAAATTTGATTCCACTATTTGTAAATATAGAGTATTTGTGGAGAAATTTGTTCCTTTACAAAATTAAATCAAATTCCTCAAAATAAATCCTAATAAAAATTAAATTTAAATCAACTCCATCATGATATATATCTATATCTCAAAAATATATCATAACTAGTTCTATTTAATTACCTTATAATATTTTCTAGATATACTTTGATCAATAGAATTAAAATCCAATAAATCATCCATAACTCTGGATGGGGGAGAATAGTACATTAATTATCATAATTTACATCACCAGTATCCATTAAAAAAATTTCAACATATTCCCATGGTCTAGGTGATCTAATATGTTAATTATTATTTTTATCCCATATGTTATTCAATTATCATTGATAAATACCATGATTCATGTACTTATGAAAATTAACTAATAGTAATACCGTATAATGATAATTATTTCCCACGACTATGTATGATGAAATAGTACTTTTTATCCTTGTCAAATAGTTTTACTATACCATATTTTGCCAAATATAAATTGCCTCTTTGCGTTATTAAGACATTTCCTTGGTTTCTTCTTTCAATTATTTTGATATTTGAGAAATTTAATATTCTTTCTTTCACTATCACATTCATAAAAACATCATGAGACTCAATAATTCTCTACTATGGTTTATTATGTAAATAAATATACATTATGGTTAATAAAAATCAATGAAATTTGTTTTCAATTTATAATAAAATTATCAATACCGCTCTTATCCAATAAGGTTTCTTTCAAGGAAAATAATTTCATTATCAATACTAGCTATTAGTTTATTAGCTCCTCTAAATTTATTCCATTACTATAATAAAATGTGTTAAACTAGTGTGATGAACATATAATTTAGTTATTGAATTATAATTTGATATTTACAATAATATAAAACAATCCAAAACACATTATACTCTTTTCACCCTCATTTTACCTTTCTTGTCATACTATATAATTATTTGTTCAATATATAGCTATTTATGTAGAGTTCTCTTATATTTCATGATTCAATTCCCCAGTATAAGTAATCATTAATAATTGTTAATGAAAGTAATGTGATGATCAAAATTATACAACCAATGAGTTTCAGACCACATGTGATGTTAGACCTTCGTATCATAAACATGGTGAAATTTGAGTCAATACCAAAATGTAATTCTCAAGGTTATTACCATCGGTATATTTTCAATTGAACCTAAACATCATTGTAGTGTTTATTTGATTATTTATTTTCTATGAAACTACACAATCAATCAATTAAAATAATTTCAAGAAATTACTTTATGCATAGAATTATTTTTGGGGTTATATGTAATGTTTCGGTATCCTAATCACATAAAAATAACTATATTTATCCTACGAAGTAAATAAACATCACACTGAATCCAAATGAGGTGACCTAGATCCACACTCTGAGATATTTTCATAAAAACAATTACTTAAACAACATCATTGAATTCCATGTACGCTAACCCAATGTGAACTTATATATATCCCATTTATTTTATAATTAAATCTCACATTAATCACACAATCACAAGAACATAATGTTTAAATTATTTGGGGACTAGATTAGTGAAAACATTTTTATAATATATGTTACCATTAATCAATACTTTTTCCACCAAATAACCGTTATAAACATCTAAAAACATATTCATATCATCATAATTAGTTTAATTAAAACATAAGAAATGGGTGAGCACAGATAATCTATACGGATATAAATAAAGTATAAATATTGATGATCATACGTGAGCATAAGAAAAAAAATTATCAAAACATAGTCATGTCATGTATACAAAATTAAATAAAATTATACCCAAATAAACAAGGATCATTAATCAATGATAAATATATTAGTATCTTATAATAACTAGAAACATTAGATATTATAACATGAGATGAGAACAAGTCATTTAAATATTGAATGAACATTATCATAGAATAATTATAATATTATGATAAAAAATATATCCTTCATATATATTATGTTGTGATAAACAAAATATTCCTTCATTATGTAGTGATCGAAAAAGAATCTCCAAAAATACTTTTTTGAACAACAAATGTCAATAAATAATGTTGTGAAAAAAAATTATATGCTTCACTCTGTGAATAAAAAATATCTTGTGCATTATGTTGTGAAAAAAATCTATAAATCTTATTTATTATAAAAAAATTTATACACATTATGTTATAAAAAATAAAAATATACACAGATAACATCATTTTATTATGTAATATAAATCATTATCCAATTTATTTTATGGATATATATGAACACACATAATTATTATCCATATATATGCCACATTACTAATTGAAAAATTCGAATTACAATATTTATTAATTAACTAGAGGAAAGGGTATATGGGTTACTAGAAAACATTTGAAGACCATTTCTTAATCTATAAAATGAAAGATCATTTATGGTATCATAAGGAAATATATGAAGCTGAAAATAATGAATGTCAAAAGATGTTGACATATACATGAAATTTTCTTCATAAATGGATAACATTCCATGGTATCACATAATAATGGATCAAGAATTATATTTTTTGATATGGATGATTTTAACCCCAATAATGAAAAATAGTATAACAAAATTAATAAATATATTCATGAAAAAAACACTAATAAAGTTAAACTTAGTTTGAAAGAATGAATAAAATGGATTAAAACATAAAAATTCCATATATTTTAATATACGTCCCATATAAATTATATTTTATTAAACTTATTATTATATTAATTTAAAATAAATATTTCATAGATTGAAATAAATATTATCTTATTGTAATTATATTCTCTAAAATAAATATTTCATATTTTATTTTTTCATAAATAATAATAAATATCATATTTCTATAATTTATATTTACTGAATAATATAATATTTAAATTATGATATTTAAATCTTTATTTCATTTCAATAATATTAATATTTCTTAATAAATGATTTATTTCCTTTAAAAATTTACACACATACACAAAATTAATATGCTTTAATTCATAATAATTATATTCTAAAATAATGATAATTTCACAATAAATTTTTATTATGATGATTAAATTTAAATGTATATAATTTTATCTTATATATAATTCTCAAATTAATCTCTTATATTCAAGAAAATTTTATTTTCCTATCACTAAAAATTTAATATTTTATTATAGCTCCACCAAATTTCTTAGGGTATTATAATGTGATAAAGGCCCATAGATTCCACCTATAAAATAATATTACCCTCCCTTATTTGGGATATTAAAAAATGACTGAAAATGGAAGTCTCTACTTGGGTACCCTCAAAGGATAAATAATTCACTACATTTTTCCCACAACCATATATGGGGTATTATCTCCTAATTTCAGAAGATAAATTTTCATTCTCTAGCTTGATAAGTAATGTTCTTAATAGGAATCACATGACCTATAAGATATCTCTATATGAGAGTAAAATCAATGTCAACCTCCCCCCATATAATTTCACATTACTGATTTAAATTATATTTAACATAACATTACAGCACATGAATCATGAAAACATTGAGACTTCCAAAATTTCTTAATAATGACATGGAAAATAGCTGCATGCATCTTTAAAAAATAAAAAAAAAACAATAAATAATCCATCTTGATAATGAAGGTTGTCGGTATAATAAAAACATACCCCAATTGTAACATACATATTGTAAATGGATTTTTACATATATATAAATGACCATTATAAGATGAAAACATTCAATGATATTACATAATATAGGGAAATTAATTTAAATATTTTATTCCCTTATTTTAATTTCTAAAAAAATTATATGATAGAATAATGAGGGTAATTCATTAAAAATAAGTCCCACATAGGTACAATATATTTATTAAATGTTTTAAAATAGATGTGAAAAATGAAAAAAATTATAAACCTTTTCTTGTCATTTTCATTAAATAATAGGATGTGTATTAATTTCTAAAATATGTCAATATCTAAATTTATATGGAAGTATTTATATTTAATTATTTATAAATAAATTTACAACAATGAAGAATTCAAAAAATAAATTGTAATTTAAAAATTATTAAAATAAAATGTATTCAATATTATCAATTTTAAATATTAAAATTTGAATAATGGATGCCTAAAAATTAATTATGGTTTCAAAATGGTGAGCATAAATTTTTTTCCAAAAATCATTACATTTAAAAATTATACATCAATAACAGTTCCTTATAAAAATATAATTGTTTAAAAAATTAATTTTATAATGTTATGAAAAAATTATTTTTTTAATAATAAAAATTAATATTTTAACCTTTGTAATGCCCCAGACTCACACTCCTGGATCTCTTTCCCAAAATACAAACATTATTTTATATCATCTACAGAACCCTGGATATAACAATCCATTGTTAAGGAATCGATAATGATTAATGCATCACCTAAATATAAAGGATAATTTTATATATAAATACTTAATTAAGTGTAATGATAAACTAATAAATCACATTTTCTATGTATCAAGATGAAATTTATTACACTATAAAATATATATTTAACATGTTTGGTGTCAATATAATTTAGCATAAAATTTTCATCTCACGTTATACTTCCATATAAATCCTGTTTTAATGTTATCACCATAACATGGGGAATTTAATACATAATAAGGGGTGAGATAAAATTATCGGTAAGATAAAATATAAATATGAATCGTTAAAAGTAGAAAGGTTGTATAAATATTATGGTAAAAATAAGAAATAAACATGTAACCATAATAAACTAGAAACTGAGATTGTATTATGTTCCCAATATTAATTTCAAAAATTAGATATCAATTATAATAATTTCATACTAATGGAATTTATAATGTTGGAAAAAATAAATATCACAACCTCTTTCGAAGATATTTTGTTGTCATTGATACAACAATTAAGGAATATTTTCCAATTTAATTGGAATTAATCAATTACCAAAAATTTTATGTCTCACTAGACATGTTGATACATCAAGATTCTATAAAATTCAAGACCCTAGAAAAAACATGATTAAGTCTAAATGAATGTATACCCAAAGGAATGTATGGCTAAATAAAATCATGTATATTGGTATATTAGAAAAAAATTCAATATCAATATATGATCAATACATGAAATTAGTCATTAATCATTAATAATTTCAACCATTTTCCACATATAAATATAACGAATAATGTGATAATAAATCACCATGAGAAATAAGTTCGGTTTTTAGATAATTCATTCTCAACATGCCAACAATATCCCATTTTGGAATAACAATATACCGAATGAAAATTATTTTCCCCTTTTGTTAATAAAGGACACAATGTGACTATAATGCCTCCCAAAAATGTAGTTGTATCATAAAAAATTACATATTCAATGTTTGAATAATCTTATGTATTTCAATAAAATTATTTGAATTCTAATACATTCTCGCAATGTCAATAGAATTAAAATCATTTAAGGTGATCATTAGATATTCCGAAAAATGAAAAATTTGATGTCTATTGTCTATAGAGAAATGTGTATATTCCTAACTCAATGCATGAAAATTTTTTATAAAGAATATACTAGATTAGGTTGGATAGTTTGACATTAAAAAATACATAGTTTGATAAACAAATCATGTAAATACATTTTACATACATAAAAACATACTTCTATGATAATTCATGATCAATGCCACCAATTAAGTGGTCATGAATTGGATTATTTGGCTTCTCTAGTCTATTCCCCCTAATATAGAGATATTTTAGACTATAAATAGTTCAAAATGAATTATATTGGTAACAATTTTATGAATATTACAACATAAATGGAATTGAAAAATATTAATGGGGTTTTATAAAAAATTATCATTAATGTAAAAGAGGGTGTTTTGTGTTACATCCTAAAATATTATTCAAAATTTTTTGTGAAAACCATTTTAAAAATTTTATATCAAGAAATTATATCATAATTGAACCATGAAAAAAATTATATTCCTCTAGTATATATGTATCCAAGAAATTTAATTATAAAATATTTTGTATTAATACTTAATATTAACCATGTTTAATACCCACATTGTAATATTTATACTAAAATATTAATCATATAAATTAGAAAAATTCAAAAATTGGATTGTAAAATAACATGAAATCAAATATTATAGTGGGAAAACCCATGCATGGGAGATTAATGTTCTTGATAATGTTTTCTAACTGAAGGAATGTTATTTGAGTTATCAATATATATTATATATAAAATATCATTGGAGGTGAGAAATACATATCAATATGGTTTTTGGTAAAACAATATATCCCAATAATACCATTATAGAACACTACATAATGAAATAAAATGGAATATTTTTCCAATATTATATGTTTAGTTAAATTCGCATAACGTAATGAATACATGTGGGCTCAATAAAATCCTTAATACATGGAAATAAGTACAATAATATGAATTGAAACTTGGTAATATTATTGGGATAGTAGATCCCAATAAATTTATGGATTATGAGAACAATATATGAAAATATATTAAGTATCTAATTCAAATAAATCATCATATAAAAAATGTACGATGTAAAAATGAATTATAAATAAGATTATAAAAACTCTTTCACATTTTGAAACCTTAAAATAAAAAACCCTTGAAATATTATTATTGTAATTGAAGATAAAATACCATGATGAGAAGATAATTCCTGATATAATATCCCAAATTGGATAAAAATACTCCAAAAAATATAAATTTTTTTAATAATTAATAATATGTCTGAATGAGTACAATTTTGTAAAGAAAACTCTAAATAGATGTCTTTACTTCCACTAAAATACTTTAACATCATGTATCATAATAAAAACTATCTTATAAAATTATTCATAATTTAATTACTTTCAATTTTTATTTATAAACATTGTAAATAGCTATTCCCTTTATGAAATCTATTGAATTTTCATTTCATGGGTTTATAGAATTGACTTTTTATACTAATTCCAGAGAAATGGTTTTTAAATTACTTATTTTTTCAAATTTGATCATTAATAATATTTTAAAAATAAAATTTTGGGTAATTTTTTAATTTTTTTTATTTAATTCATTTCATGATTTTTATATTCTTCACATTAGAATTTTCAATCGATAAAAATTATGTTTAAGTTATTCATGGTGATCAAAGTGTATTTTCTAAATTAAAAAATTAAATATTAATAAAATATATCTTGAACCCAGAATAATAATTATTTTTTCATTTATAAAATTTTATACTAGTAATTATTTTAATTATTTATTTTGTGATATGAATTTATAGTGTTGTTCAATTTGGACTTTAGATCTACCAAGAGGTGCACATATCTAGATTTAATTATTGATTATGAGGTGGTTTTTTAATTTCATTATATAGGTATAATAATTATATATATTTTTGTCTATATTAGTGTGATATATCATAATTATAATTTATTTTACTTTTAATTAATGTATAAAAAATCATCACTAAATTGGAATAAAAGTATATCCTCTTAGAAAAATTATTTTAAATGATTAAATTAACAATTATCATTTTTCATCATATCATTAATAGGTTCCTAAATTTAGCATACCATAACCTTAATGAAATCAAAAAAATATATTTATTCCTTTATACCTTCTTCATATATATACTTGTAAGGATATGAAGTAAAACTCCACACATTATGTACTGAAGGGAATACTTCATCCAATAAATGATTTACTAACTCATTGTTTATAATTGATGGGTGCCATGAATAAATAATATTAACAACACAAATATTATAAAATTATATTATAAAATGATTTTAATTACATTACAGTTGTCTTTCTATAATAAATATTAAATTATATTATTAAGATAAAGAAAATATGTAGTCCATAATAATAATTTAAGAGTATTTATTTTTTGGGAATACTCTTAATAAATGAAAAACTTATAATAACTAATCATAAAAAGAAGATTTATAATTTAAAATAGGATTTTTAATGAATAAAACTACATAGTTTCAAAAAAAAATTATATACATGTTAGGAATGTTGTTTTAGGAATGTTAACCTTTTATAAATGAATGTAAGGGTTGATTTGGAGCAACCATTACATTTTCAATAATTTAACATTACTATTTAATTTTAAAAGGAAAAAAAATGAAATAATATGAGATTCAAAAGAGTTTGGATGAAAATGTACATTGACCACTCTTTTTTTAAATAACATTTAGTGTTATGAGAATTTTTAATAGAATTTTATTTTTACACTAATTTACATTCAGGTTGTTAATTATATTCTATCCTTCTAATTATTTTTATTTCAAATGATTAATATTGATACTATCATTCAGATTTAATACTTCTAATTTTATATTTTCAAATAATGTATCATGTAAAACATCTAATAATGTAAAAACATAAATTCAAATTAAATATTATTGAACATATTAAATTATTTTTCACTGAAATTTTGTTTTAAAATTTAAAATTATATATAAGATAAAATTATATTGTAATTTTTTTTAATTATATAATTTTATCTATTGTTGAATTAATATTTTTTATATTTTTTTTGTAAATCCAGAAAAAACACTATAAAAATAATATATTCAATGATAACAATGAAAATTGTTTGTATAATAATTGAGCATTTTAATTAGGAATATGAAAATTGGTCATAAGATATATGATTTCAATGAATAGAATACAATTATAATTTTTATCATTAAATTCATATTTTATTACATAATCGTTTTTAAACATATATTTAATTATTATATAAAGTTAAATTCATAAAAATTGTATGTGTTGTAGAAAATTTAATTTTTCACTATGATACAACCATTTTGAAAAAAATAAGAAATCATAACATGTACAATTTTATATGGTAAATAAAAATATGTTGTTTACATTATTTATTTATAATTAAAAAAATTATTAATTATTTTATCAAATCCAATCATAAAATGTAATGAAAATTCATTCTTATTGGAAAATGGAATTTTCAAAAACATGTTGTTATTAAAATTATTTTTTATTACTTTATAACTAAATTGGTATTGAAAAATTTTTATGTTCATGTATAATTTATCATTAATCATATTTTTTTGAAATAGAGACACATAGAACATAAATTTTAAATTATAAGAAAAATACATTTCTAAAAAATAAATTATTTTATATTTTATTTTTGGTAAAATAAATGAATTTATATCATATTAAAAGTAACAATTATTTTACATATAAGTATAATTCACACAATTGTTACTTTTATTCATTACCTAAAATTAAAAAACATGGTTTTTATGGTTATACATAGAATATAATAATTTATCAAAATATATCAACATTTCATTTAGGTTTGGTCTTTTTTGTGTAGAAATTTATCAAACATATTGACTTATACAAAATAGTAACATATTTATAAAATGGGTGGCACATTTTCCCCCTTAAATAAATTATGTCCTTTTAATTTTACTTATAAATAATTTTTTATATAGGTGAAGAAATTATAAATATATTCATTATTTAGAATATAACATATAATATAAATCCCTCTTACCCTGTTAGGATATATCAAATTGCCAATCATTCCAAAAACAACAATAATCAGTCCTATAATAATATATGAAATCTTATAATTACACTAATCATATATTATCCAGAATGTACCTTTTACAAAACAATTTGAATTCCCAGGACAATAAATCGTTGTGATGTTAAATATTCATAAGAAAATTAACATTATCATTATCCATAAAATTTTATTGACCACAAGGGCATTAGTGCAGATAGTAGTCAATTTAAAAATTAATCGCAAAATTTTAATGAACCTACCCTTAAATATAATAAATAAATAATCAATCGAAAGGATAAAAATGAAATGAAACTTACATATTTCAAAACCAAATAACAATTTTTGACCTCATCATCAATATTGTATAAAACATTTGCATTGTTCATACCTTAATCAGGTGTTTTTAATAGTTTTACCCTAAATAAACCCATTATAAAAAAGAAAATTTCATGGATATTTATAAATTATAATGTACTTATCCCTACCATTAATTCAAAACTACTACATATAAAATCCTAGTGGTTTCATGTATTATATATATATTTTAGATTATAAAAAAACATCATTGATAAATATGACCAACATATTTGAATATATAATCGATGAAATATTAAAATTTTATAGAAATACTCATCTCTATACAAAAGTTATGACGAGGAAACTCACTTTTTCCTTTATAATAAGCATATAATATGCATCAAACCCATTTACATATGATCCCTAATTTCATAATAAGAGATTGAAAATTTTAGATACATACCTTCATCAACTTCAACATCATTTTCATATTTCAAAAAAATATACTAAAACAATAATATTTATTAATAACATAAAAAATTTGGAATTACAAACTTCGATATGAAGATATTTTCCTCTATAATGCCATTATTTTTAAAATATGTTACATTAAGTTCATCATATGACCCACATTGTTTATTTTATTATTATTTATGGCTATTATTATATTAGTATTAGTTAAATAATTAGATGAAATCATTATTAATTCCATCAAAATGGTTGATAAATATAATTCAAAAAGTCAAATAATATCTTTATTGACTGTATTTCTAACTATGTGCTCTTAGTCTGACTGATAATGTATCAGAGTGATGATTGATTTAATGATCTGCCTACCCTTTTTGGGGGGATTACACCTAGGTTCATCTATTCCCTAGATGCATCCACATTCAAGTATCATAACATAGTTGACTTTATATAAACTTTTCGTAAACTATAATTTACTAAAACATCAGGATGTTAACCAATACATTTAAATATTCAAAATAAATTAACCAATATTCTCTTACCCTAATCACCAAATAAAATATGCATTACTAAATTAATATTAAATCACATAATATTCCATAGTGTTATATATACCTTTCAAATTAGGATAAACCTGGATTATTAAAAACTAAATTATCCTTAACAAACTTATTAATCTATAATGAATTATAAATAATTAAATTGATACCTACTATGATTCCCCAGACCCATAATCCAAATTCCTATGCAAATATCACAATCTTTTACTGATATTGGAAATAAAATCCTATATATATCTAAATATTATAATGGTATCAAAAATTATTTTTGAATGAATTATATCTAGTAGATATATTAATATTTAGAGAGTTGGATTATTATTTCACATGGAAAACTAATAAATCCAAATAAATTTGTAATATTTAATCATTTAAAAAGAATTTATAAACAACTAATTAGATTATAATTATTCTTTAACATCTCCCAAAAATTATTAACCAAGTTTTATTATTATATATAAGTAATGTTTACATCATTTATTCAAAACATATGAAATTATAAATATAAAAAGTAGTGTAATCAAACACTCAATAAGGTTAAACATACAACTAAATTTGTGTTGGTTGAAAAATGTTATAAGTATTATAGAAGAAATAGGTACAAAACCTGAAGTTTTAATCAACATGAAACTATGATAACATGTTGTCATTGAAAATATATAAAATCATGGAAAAAAATAATATCAATACCATAAAAATATAATTAATAATGATATGAATAAAAAATATTTTAGCAAGGACTTTTTCAGGATTGTTTCAAAAGAAATTAGTCATGAAATATTGAATAATTGGGTAAGAATACAACAATCACACAAAATTTATTTGTCTCTTGTGACATATCATTATGTCGAGGTTTTATATAATTATATGGCTAAATTTAAAATATATAATTTCCAATTCAATCACAATAGCATTCATCAGGACATTTCTATAAATTCCAAAAGGAAGGCTTTGTCGAATAAAAACGTGTTTGTTAGAATAATGATAAATTTAGAATATCAGCATACAATTAACCTCGATTAGCCGTAAATATTTATAAAAAATTTAAATTCATTTATCCTTGGAAAAAAATGACTCCATGATCATAAACCATCTTTATAATAAAGGTTTTTGGTCAAAAATCATATTCAGATTTCCAATTATCATCCATTTTATATAACAATATAAGTAACTATAATTTATTGTCCCGGGTCAATAGACTATAATTCATTATAGATTAACATTTTCACATATAAAATATCATAATTGTGAGGTTTCATATGTATAAGGAAATTAGTATAAAAATAAAAAATTACATGAATAATATGACCATAAAAAATCTTTTGGAAGATATTGTATGGTTTGGAAAGAGAATGCCCCCAATTTAACATAGGGATGTATAAAGATATTGACAAAGATAACAATTATTCATGAAAATAAATGATTAAACAATAACCCCAATAAATTTACATAAATTGGATTTTTTGGTTTTTTTATTTCAATTTCCCAAATGATATATATATTATAGTAAACATTGTGAAATATAAACCCTTTTAGAGTAAATATTTTTTAAAATTAAGGGGTTAATGTAATTGAAATAATAATAAATATTTTACATATCATTTTTAAGAGTGACATAACATAGGATACTATGGATGACATCATAAATTCCCCTTTAAAAGGATAAGTGAAGAATCATTGGAAACATATACATAAAAAAATAAATAGTAATTTATCCTCGAAAAAGATATTATATTTTCTATATGAAATTTGGATAAAACTATTATTATAAAATAGTCATTTGGAAAACTAAAAATTATAATTGCTAAAAACATACATTTTATAAAGAGTTATAATGCAGTTTTGTTATATAAACATCATTTTACTATGTTTTGTTTTAAGAAATCATTTCATTTGTTTAATTTAGGTTGAAACCAATAATGGGAGATATTATTCATGATTAAACATTATAACTTAAAAAATAATATTTGCTATACTGATATCTCGTAGGGGAAACATATCTCAACAAGTTACAATGATATGACAATGTTTTTATGGGGAATGAAATTATATCCCATGAAAACAATTATATTACACCATATTATAAAATCAAATTTATGCATGTTTCAATGTTATATCTTTTATGGAATGATCATAACTCAAAGATACTATGCTTAGTTTCCAAATTTCCTCTCTATAGGGGAAAATGATTCAATAAACACTTGAATAAGGGAAAATTATCTAGATATTAGATATCATTAAATAAAACTAATATAAAAGAAATGTATCTATGGGTTTTAAAAACACCATACCATGGAATCCTAGTGGATAGAATGTTTTCAGTCTCAATCTACATGAATTGATACCAGGAATACCATTATGGTTTTAGGAACATAAGAATCCAAAATCCTCAAAATAATCATTAATCATAAGATACCATAATTAGAATATATTTATTTATATAATTCCTAACATAGGTTGTATATACACTATGATAAACGAATTGGGTTCATAATGCCACATGTGTCTCAATTAGAGGAATTTGAGTAGAAACCCCTTTCCACTTATTTTGAAATCAACATGCTATTATGTAATTTATCAGAAACATAATTTTCAAAAGAACAAATTTATGAACATTATTCATATACATTTTCATTTATATATTTCATAAATATTCATTCACACAATGAATTCGATTGATTTTCTAGATCTCATAATTATTATCCTGATCATTTGTAGTAATTTTAAAATACTTGTGTATGTGTGCATTCATAAATCAATGTATATAATTAGTACATCTATAAAATAATTTTAGAGATTATATATAATTATTATTATTTTTAAAAATCATTTGTGTGTGTTTTATTCTTTACCTTTGCGGATGAAATTGAAAAAATTAATATTTCATTGATTCATGATGATTAAAGTGTGTTTCAAAAATTATTGAATTCAATACTCATATAGTGACACATAAACAAAAACACCAAGTACTCATTTAAATAATATTAAACAATTAATAATAATCACATAGTCATTCATGATATTAGATTATAATATTCATTAATTATGTCATAGAACCAACCAAAACACGAACAAAACGTTATTAATTTAATGATTATGTGGTTATTTTATTGTAAAATAACAATAATTTTTCCATAATAATATAACGTAATTTTAAATAGAGTTATATATGAGATTTATATAAAATTAACTAAGTTATTAATTTATATTTGAACATTTCAAAAATTTAATAAATGATTATCCACTTTGTATGATTATTTTAAAAAATTAAATAAATGATGATCATTTTTTGATTAGATAATTGGTTCATAAATTTACTATAACATTGCCATAATGATATAAAACATAATTTTTTAATCTTTAATAATATACTTATATTCATTATTATATGGATGTTAATGAAAATGATACATGCTACGTCATGTAGTTTGTAGACCATCCAACACACAAACTACTTTTTTTTGTAATGGAATGGGTATGTTAAAAAAACTGATAGTAACATTCATATAGAAACAATAATTTATATATATGATAATAATATCACTACATTAATGATTATATAATACTTTTTAATGAGTATAAGTTAGATAAAAACCATGTATTTGATAAAATACTTTTCACAAACATGAATTTTACTTGGAAGCCTCTTTAGAAATGAAGGCCTTATACTAACCAATGTTTTCTTAAAAATTATGAAAGTTTGAGAGGGATCTTGAAGAATACAAAATATGGAGTTCCAAGGTATATTTTAAAGGATAAGTGAGTCATGACTTGGTAGGAATATTATACATTTATATATGAAGGGAATTTTATTTTTGGAAGAAATCATTACAATTTCAATAATTAAGGTTTTTATCCTTGGGTAAAATGAATTTTATTAAAAAACTAGTATTGAAAAAAAATATGATCTAAAATTTCGTAAAATACATTTTTATATATTTTTTATGATTTATGGGCTTATTTATCCCTTTTATAAAATTTACACTAATATATGTTTACAACTGTAATTAATTACTATCCATTGTAATATATTAAAATTAATATGATTAATATTTATCTTTATAACTAGTTTAATACTTATGAAATTAAATTATTCAATAATTTAATCTAATATTTATATGGGTGAGTAACCTTAATTATATAATAAATATACCTAATCACATGAAAATTTATTTTAATGAAATAAATTTTTATGAATTAAATTTATATATAAGATTAAATTAGTTTTGATACTAATATTAATGACATTATTTGAAATATGTAATATTAAATATGTTTTCTAAATCATTTAATGTATTCAAAAACTAAAACCCCCTACAATATACATAATTAAATTAAATGATCAGACCAAATTTCTATAGAAAATTAAAATTTTAATAAAATTTAAAAATCTTTGGCTTATTTAATATAAGTTCAAAAAATATTATAATAACCATGTTGATGTATGTAAAATTCATTTTGGCCATAATAGCATCACCCTAAATGACTGAGCCTGTAGACTAGTGGTGAGGTACTTGGGGTTTCTGCGTAGAGGCTTTTCCCCTATTAAGAAAGTGTAGTACATTAAATAAAAATAAATAGATATAAATAGAGGAAGAAATAAAATTAATCATAAGGAACAATTTAAAATAGATACAATAATAGCTATAACTAAAATTACTAAAATAAAATAAAAGTACATAGCACCTGATGATGATATTTCTTGTCAATATAATATGGGGAAACATGGATACAAGACTGCAGGTATAAAATGATCTTAAAAAGTATAAAGGAAATTAAAAGTCTATCACCAGAATATTGAGTTACGGATCGGTCATCTACTATTAAGACCCATATTAAACTGCATGAAATCAATTGTTCTAAGATGTATGAATCACCTTTATTAACAATTTTATTCATGTAATCCACTCAAGGTACCAATCATCGACCAAAGAGTGTGTGAGATAAATATCTTTGGGCCACCACCAATAGTGTTTATAACATTCATCCCATGTAATTTAAATGTAACAGTGTGAATGTATGCATATATAACGTAAAGTAGTACAATGTAACTAAAAACCCATGTACATGATTTAACCCTCATGTATCATCTAAACATAACCAATCCATTAATATATTATTACCAGTTTATGAATAATTCACATGTTAATAATAGTGACGATTCCATGTTACGGTAAGGATTCGTGTAATAACATTTATAAAAGAAGTTAATTGGATATGAACAAAGAAACATAGACCTCAATTGTATCCAACTAAATAATAAATATCGTAAGGTTATGTGTATTAATATAATCAAAGTATCATATTCCAATTAATTCAACAATAAGATTCCTAGATAATCCATGGTGACCATCAATGGTAAAATAGGGATAAACAGAGACAGATCCCTATAGGTTGTATCCTTTGGACCTACTTGTTAATACAATGTCCTAGGAGTTTATCAAATGCATCCTTTAATACTATGTGTGGGATCCAATAGTGCTATAATGGTAATCCGTGAATAGAAATGGATCAGGATCATGGTTGGTCCCATCCTAAGAAAGTATTATTATTGAATCAGAATGGAGTTCCCGAGTGCTCATGGAATTCCTTGATAAGATTCTAAGGAGATTTTAATTTTGACCACTCTTGTTTAATAATGAAGTAATTAAAATTGTCAATTAATTAATGTAGTAAGGGGTCCTAAGGACATGAAACCTAATAAACATTCACATGTAACCTCGTTAATTCATATGCATTATAAACATTCCACATTCCCATTCATATTTAATTTTCAATTTCAAGTATATTCCTTAGGTGGTTCAAGTGGAAGTGAAATGTAACATTCCATTCACAATCATAAGATACAACAAATATTTATGATAAAGAGGTGAACCTTTAATGTGCTCTAGATCTTCCTACATGTGGTCTTTCTACCATAGCACCTATACTATATGGACAAATCATACATGGATAATATTTTTACTCTATTTTATGATGCGAACTGCTTACTTCTCAAAGGTAGAATCACCATCTAAAACCACTTCATCGAGATCAATAGTGTGAGATGGGTCAGTATGATACAGTCATATCTATGAAACATGGAAGAATTCATTCATGGTCAGGTGTGTCTGAGGTAGTATAAACCAATATCAATCTAGAGTAACTCTTTCTAGGATATCAAATGGACCTACATAATTAGGTGAAAACTTCCCCTACTTCACTAACCATCAATGCCATAACATATGTGACACCTAATGGAAAACATGATCCCCAACCTCAAACCCAAGATGTAGTCGATAAATTACAACATAATATTTTAGTCTGTACACAGTTGTAATCATATGCTATTAGAATAGCTGAACCTACTCCGAACAATCCTAAACAAGACAAGGACCTAGTATGGATACCTGACCAGCCTCTTTCCACCACAAGGATAAACAAAATGACCTACCACATAAGGACTCCAAATAAACCATTTTAAATTTCACAGTAATTATATTTTTATTCGACAAATCAACGATAGGTATATGGTTCTACATGGGAACTGTTGATATGCTGGACACATAATCAGAGCATATTCTATGGATTATGTATCATGTGTTCTGATTTTTCATCTATTTGAGGGTGAAAGACTGTGCTTACAAGAAACTATGTTCCAATACCCTTAAATAATCACTACCAGAACTGTGTGGTGAAATGAGCAAACCTATATGAAATGATAGTACGAGGGACCCCATGGTGTATTATGAATTCAAGGACATACTATCTTCCCAGCTTATCAATTAAGAAATTATCCTAAATATGAATGAAGATTCCTATATTCATCAATATGTGAATGATAACTCAAATAGTGTCTCTACCTCTAGGAAACATATCTAATCTGACTAATAAATCCATGGAAACAGCTTCACATTTATATTATGGTACTGGAAGTAACTGTAACAACCCTATAGGTCTCTAGTGCTCTACCTTCCCATACTGAGGGGTGGAACAACTAGTGATAAATATCTGTATCTGATGTTTTATCCTTTGTAACCAATACTATAATCACATGTCTCAATACATCTTATATATTCTTGGATGAAGATTCCATTGAGTGTCATGGGACTCATAGGTCAACTTCTCAATCAAAAATTTAGGAATCCATACACGTCCATCAATAAGCAGGATGTCATCTCTATCAATAGACCAATCTGTATGTGGGTTATCTCTGTATATACTCTCATAAGGTACCAAGTATTCTAAATTTGAAAATTGTATACTCTTCACCATCTCAAGGAAATAAGAGTTAACCATCATATATGGTATATAATACTACTCTTTAAATTCCCTAAACTCTAGGTGCATGAAAGAGAATAGAACCATTAACTACCTTTCATCCCTGGCATTCCAGGCTATATGGCCAAAGTTTTCTGACTCAGTGCATCTGCAGCCACACTACACTTCCTTTGAATAGAATCAAGCTCAAAAACAATGTTTTGTAGATATTCATACAATACTCTATATATATGGTCATTCCATGCCATGTAAATATATATTTGTGGCTCTTGTGGACCATGTACACCAGAAATTTATCACCTAATATATATTTTCTCAAAAAATGCAAGGCATTGAAAAATGCTAGTAGCCCAAGGTCTTGTGTCTGGTAACTTATTTCATGAAGCCGCAACTACTGAAATCCATACACACAAAATATATCATCCTGTATCATCACTAATCCTAGGCTGATGATTGATGCATCACATATGATGGTATAACCTACAACTAGATCAACAAAATTTATAACAGGTGTTAAGAAAATTCACCCTTTCAATTCAAAAATGGAATTTTTATAAGCTCCTAAGAAAAATAACATGAATTCCTTCTTAGTAAGGAAAGTAATCAGTGAAGAAACATGTGATAAATATTATCTGAAATTCATTTAATATCTATCCATCCCCATGAAACGTTGTGTATCAGACATGTTCTTGGTTTTCTCCTAAGAAAATACATCACTATCCTTTTCTCAGTCAATAGATACTCCTTATAATGATATAATATGACCCAAGAAGTGTAATTTGTCAATCTAGAAGTATCACATTGAATGATTTGAATAATGTGGATTCTCTCTCAGTGTACTCAAAATGATCCCAAGGTGTTTCATATGGTTGTTCTGAGTATAAGATTACAACAATGTTTCATCCAAAAAGACCACGACACAAGAGTCATGATAGGGATGAAAACTCTTATTCATTATAGCTATTAAAATGGATGGCACGCTCGTAAGACCAAATGGGATTAAAAGGAACTAATACAGACCATACCTACTATGGAAAGCTATATGTGGTATTTCTGAAATCCTAACTCACACTTAATGATATCCCGATCTCAAGTCGATTTTCTAAAAGACCCTAGATCCTCATAGCTGATTGATGAAATCACCTATCTGGCGTAGTTGATATGGGTTCTGGACCATATGCTGATTCAACATTCAATAATCTATGCATAGATGTGATGTTCCATCTTCCCTAATGGAATAATTAATAGGACAACCCCATGAGGACGTACTAGTCATTATAAAAACATTAACCACTAAATCCTCTGACTTTTTATTATACATCTGAGACTATGTTAGAGCCATCTTGTTTAAAGGAAGATACATTAGTGCTCCTCATAGAAAAATATCAAATGTAATATCTACCTATTTCTATAGTGGCAATCCAAAAAAATCTGAAATACATCTAAAGAACGATCTACTACTAGATAGAAAAATATCTGGTCATAAAACCGGATACTCCATGAAGAGAATTTCAATATGGATTGTTAGTTGTTATATTACTGGATGCACTAGTCCCACTCCACCTATATAAACATTCCACATACCCTTTTAGATAACTAATACTGTCTTGTGACATAAATGATACCTTGTTCTGAAAGAAGGCTACAAAACCGTGATACTAATCCAACCAATCCAAACCAATAATGAAATTGAATCAATTCATCATAATAAAAAAGGGGTTCCATAATAAAGGGTATCTTCCTACCGTAAGGGGTAAGTCCCTAAACTAGTGGATGCTCTCTATTTGTAACCCTAATGGTGTATCGAGGATCATTAAACAATAGTAAAAATATATATAACTTCTAGGATAGAAAATGAAAAATATAGAGATAAATGAGTTCAATGAACTAATATCAAATAAGGTAGATACTATTGTAGATTCCAAAATAATTTCACCTCATACTGTAGTTGTTCCCATATCCTGATCCTTATGTATCAGTTTTAGTTCATGTAATTTTCTTGTTCTATGCCCGTGTGAAATAGATGAACAATCATGATCAAAACGGATCAGTTCAAATATTTGGTGATTATGGGTCAAGCTTCCACGGCCATGACCTTCTCCCCATCAAGTCAAACTATTGATATACTAACTCCCCACCTGATGTGGTGCAAAAGAACCAACTCCTGAAGTAGGACCTAGCACAGATACTTTTCTACTCATTTCTCGTGGGAAGGTCCATAAAAAATAACCAATATTCACCATACATCGACATTATTAACACCCTATTAGTTCTCTATCACAATGAGAATTCTTATTCTTAGGTCATCCACAATGATAACACACATTTGAGTTATCTAAATGGGAACTATGGTGGTCACTACCCAAAATAAGAAACCTCAATAGAATGCTTCCATCCACGAAAAGAACTAATGTCTTGATGCAACACAGGCCTTCTATTCCCAATAATATTTTAATCCCTCAGGTTATGTTCACTGATAAAATGATAATTGAATATTAAATAAAATGTTCGTTGGTGAAATTCACTCACCTACATATGGATGCCATATTGAATCCCATCCTCAAAACATCTCTCAGGTGAAAGGTAAACCCTAACTGTAAGTGGTGAGATTAAATGTAACATAGGAAAATGAACTGAAAACTATATGAATCACATTGAAACCAGTTCATGATGTTTAAACTCCATGGATCTATCATCTCTCAGCATTCTATGAAAGAATTGATCATTGAAGGCAGTCTGGAAATCATCATACACCAAGACCTAATGACGACAAGTCGGGGTAATCACATCCCACCATAGCTCGGCCGAATCATGAAACATGTATATGGAAGGCATGACGATATCCTATAGAGGTTCCTACAGATGCTCAAAAATAGATAGGGTGGATTTTGACAAAGACTCATCATCCTATAGACCTCTAACCCTTGATAACATTAGAGGTTGCTGATGTAGGAACTCATGAGTCAGATCAGCCATCAAAGGTGCAAGCCTAGACAACCATACATGGAATGCATCAGATTGAGGATATTATCATGAACATGATCATCAGTTCTTATATTTGGTACAACTTGGGGTGCCTAAAGTTTCACTCTTGAATGTATGAGTGCAGTCTCGAGGACATCCACGTCTAGAGTGTATTTTTTGACACAATTATATCATAAGATATGAGGATGTCTTAAAGGTATTAGTCTAAAAATTACAATCACATTCCTCATAAAAATCTTAAATCATAATAATGTTATAAGTAGCAGAAGGTAGATGTAAAAAATAAACTACCTAAGGCTTACAACCCCAACTACCTGCTTAGACGGTCATCATTGATACGTGATAAAGTAAAAGAATCTTTTTTTATACATTTAATTTCTAGGTTCAATCCTATACCTTTTATAAACATGATAAAGCAAGAAAATGATGTGAAACCATTTTATTTCAGATGAAATGAATCACTTTATAATGTATTACTATTTATGTTGAATCAATTCTCATTCACTTTATCACTACAAACACTACCGATTTATTTATAACATAATGACTTGACTCGGAAAATTACTCATCCCACCACATTAGGGACCAAACACCACATTAATTGAGTCCGAAAATCACTTATTACCAACCAAAAGTAATACATAAACAAGATAACTATCACAAAATCACTCAAAAGAGAGAGGCTTGTTATGCAAGGGATAATAGTCAAATCCACCTATTTTTCATGGAAATATATTTGACATGTGAATACTGGGATCTTATAAAGATTTATGTTTTGATATTTCTTTTCATATATCATTAGACCAAGGATGAAAGAAAATACATAAAAATAGTAATAATCAACAAATCCACAGAACATGTGAATCACCTAAAGGTGATATAATATCAAATATAATATGAAATGCATGAAAATAGTTATAATTTATGAAACACAGCGTTTACCCTGAATAAGGGTTCATGATTCTCAGGCATGACATATGATCAAGTAAAAATAATTCATAATATCCAATATATCATCTATAAATAGTAAATCATGAGAATAACCTCTCATATGATACAATTTTGTGACATCCTAGACGTGGATTCTACTTTTTAGTTTTCCCAAGCCTAGTTGGACAAGTGTCCTCAAGCGCATCTCCCCAAACGCCAAATGTTACTGACTAATAGTGAGGGACAATGGTGTTTCTATTGGGAGAGTTTTCCCACATTACCAAGTTGTAGAAGAACAGATATATATATATATATATAAAGATTTATATAGAGGAATTAATACATGAAAATACAAGGCACATCATAAAATAGAGACAGCAATAACTAAAATAATTTGAAAAATTCAGAGGAATAAAAACTGGTGATGATATGTCATGTCATCAGAAAACTATGAATCATGAATACCAGAAAACATGGATAAAATTTTCCACAATAGTATAAAGGAAATCCAAATATTATTTCAAGAATCCTGAGCTCCAAATCGGTCATCTTAAATCAATATCAATCCGAAACAGTATGCAATGAAGTTTTCGATGATGTATTATTCCCTTTTATCAATACATACATTAATTTAATCTACTTTAAAACATCCTGGGTAAATAAGGAATAATACATTTTCATATTTATTAATATTTGTTCATTAAATATTAATATTAATTTAATGTGGATGCTATGTTCTATGGCTTACCCGATACACAACAACATGTTTCTTTAAAATCTTAGATTGCACACTAATAATATAATATTATTATTTTAAATGGTACTTAACGACGATCCATTGTATTGGTGGAAATGAATAAAACTAACTAAAATATTATTATATATGTTTGTTAAATGTTTTTATATTTATCCAATATAAGTTAGAGGCTTAAAATAAGAATGTAATTCGATTTTAAGTTTAAACACTCTAATATTCATTAAAGGGCTGATTTGCCACCTTTTGATAGCGTGCACTCTTTAGATAGAGTTTTCGACATTTTTTATGTTATATTTTACAAAATAAAATTCTTGTTTAGAATCTGGATAAAAAAATCTACTTTGGGTAAAATTTTGATATTTTTCTGATAAAATTCATTTTTTGATAAATCTTCAAAAATACTATATTTTAATTCCAAACTATGGTTTAATCTAATTTATTTATATTGTTATATTATCTTTATAATTTGTTTTAAAGTTTAATTAGAATATATTTTTACCATTTAATCAAATGTTGGTCATTTTAATTAATTTCACTTTGAAATGGGACAAAAACTAGTGTCAATCTTTAGATAGTTATTATTTCTTAAAAACACCCTATTTTTTTAACAACGGGATTTAATTATAAATTAATTAATTCCACTTCAATGTTTTTAGTTTAGAAAAATAAGCATCATTTTTTATTTCAGAATATCAAAGAAATCTTAAACTGAATTTTGGGTATTTTTCTGAAAAACATCAATTTTTGATGAATAGTGAAATCACTAAGTAGTAGTTAAAAAAGTGACTTTTACATTTAAATAAAATTTTACCACTTCTGTGAGTTGAATTAAAAAAATCTGAGAGACACAGTTAATATCAAAAAGTAAAATGTGGTTCAATAAGATTAAAATAATTTTTGGTGAATAGTAACTTTTGACTTTTATTTTCCATGGTTAAAGGTAAATAGGGTAATTCAAAGTAAAAGGTATATTATAATAATACAAAATTACCTTAACCATTGTCCTAACCTAATTGGATGAGTCCTGGCTGACCATTCGCATCCTTGAGTCGATTTTGGGACCCCATGAAGCAACTTGAGAGTGTTAATGACTCTTTAGATTAATTAATTTAAAATAAAGGCAAAAATGACACAAACAAATATCTTTTAGTAACATAATTTTTACATGGGGATACATAAGATATATTTTTTAATATAAATAATCAATTAAATTCAAAAAGGATTTCCTACATCATGGTATTTTTTTATAATTTTTAGACATCAAATAAATTCAATTATTTATGACACAGTAATGATGAATTTTTTACCTCATTAATAAATGATTTAAATAAATAAGATTATATTGATTAAAATATTATCCAAAACATGTCCAATTATGATTAGATGATTCTATTTCAAATATTAGTCATCTTATCTTTGACTTTAATGTGTTTTCTACCTTTTTAAACCTATTATAAGTTTATAATAAAATAATCTTTTCACACTTTCCTAAAGAGCCCCTCCTCTCCCTTATAAAAAGAGACCACTTACAGCCAAATCATCACACCTCTCAAGCCTTTTGGCTCGTCCAACCGCTTCCCAATTAATCTCCCTTCATCCCTCTCCTCCACCTATAAGCCTTACCTTTGGCATAAATCACTTCAAGAAGTCCTTTTGGTTTAAACCAAAGGGAGTTTCCCAAATTAAAGGTATCAGTTTCCCTTAAATTCATTTCTTTTATTTTACTTCTCCTACCCCATGAGATCTTTTTATTCCATTATATTGTAACCAAACTAGTATATTCCATATGCAATGATGTTTTTATTGGAAGGATTTGAGCTACACTTACACACACCTCCATCTAATTGCTGAGGAACATAATGTTTCTCTGGATTGAAACTAATGCCTCACGAAATGATGATTGTTCAATTATCTCCTACCACATTTTAGGGTGGCCATTATGATAGCACTATATTTACATATTCTATATTTTATTTTTATGTTTTCTCTATGCTTCAATAATTTTCCTCTAAAATCACACCAATATTCTTTCCAATATGTGTGACCATGATAATTTCATTTGATGAAGTGCGGACTACCACCCCCTCAAGGTGATATGATTCATTCATTAAATTCATGGAATATATAAAGGAGAGAGTTAATTTGATTATGTAAAACATATATCATATGATATTATGCTGGACATATAATATAACTATGTATCATTATGTTTTAATTCCATCAAAATCAAAAATAGAAATGAAAGTAGCGTTCATGCGTACGTACGGCTTACCGTCTCCATGAAAAGTGCATTTCATTTATTATCTCCAAATGTAAAGTAATGTTATAAATACATATATATACTGGATATATAATATTTTTATGATATTCAAATCATTTATATCATTCCGCAGATAGTGTAATTTTGACCACATGGACAAATTGTAATTATAACAAGTTCATTTTTTACTCAAGTTCCGAACATCAATAAAATATCCAATATGAACTCAAATAATTAACTAATTATTATAAAAAGGTAAAAAGTGATATAAAAGGAATAATAAAATTTAAAAGCGTTCTTAATCAATTATAAATAAACTTATGTTTAATATTCAGTAAGAACAAGGAACATAGAAGACAATTCAAACATTAGGTAAGGGGTTTCTAATGTCACTTTTAATTCTGTGAGATTTCCATTGTTCACCGCTAATTTATTACATGTGGTGTTTGTACTACCAATTATTGTATTCATTCTTTAATATACATTAATATATGGATATTTACATCCTCATTTTGTGATCCTTCTTTAATGGGTGTATGTTTCGTAAGTTACCAAATCGATAAGGGAATTTTAAAATTCAATTTCCACTCATTCGGCTTTACGCATGCTTCATTCATTATTTAAAAAAAGATTATGTGTGGAATCACTATTCATTTTCATTTTTCATAATATACACTCTCCTTTATGTGGATATAATTTTTATATACATAATAACTCCATTCATAAATTCTCATGTCATTGAGATGAATTTGATAAGAAAAATTTTAACTCAATCTCCATTTATTGAGTTAAATATCCATTTCATTGGTGTTATTTTTACAAGAATATAAGGGAATGTACTTTGACTGATATACACATAATATCCAATAATATTGAGTGTATTTATTTTTTTCACACATAATTATGTTGTTGATTTATCCTTAACCTAATGATACAATCTTTATAGGAGATTTCATCTCAATTTACATTCCGTTGAGACATTATTGTTGTTATAAAGAAAATCACATTTATATGGTCTATGTAATGTACATTGACATAGTATATCATGAATAAATTTATTATCATAATATTAAAAAGTTTTTATTACCTCAATTATTTGTATTCAAGTGTCCCTTTTTTGGTTAGGAACTCTAACTAAAATATCATTTTAAAGGTTTTAAAGATTTATTCTTCTAAATCATTCTCATTAATGTCGATGTTTTAAAAATGGTTATTAAGGATTTATTTATATGTACATTAATGTTTTAAAATTAAATTTCCTTTTAAAATTTCCAAGTGGAATGGGACACTTTGATTAAAAATCTATTTCTAAACGGATTGTTGACAAATAGTGTGACTTTTTAATGTTTTCAAGAAAAAAGCGGGACATTTCTCTCAAATGTTTTTTATGATTATTCTCATAGATGTAAATATCCTTCATTATTCCCTATTAAGGTTAAACTATTACAATACAATCTTCCATATTATATTGAATGAGTTATGTTTGACTATAGATGTGCTATTTTTATACAGTTAATGGTTTGTGGATAAAGTATTGACATTTCGTAAGATAGTTTCAATACGAATGTTTATGTTATGTTTAAAAATTTTCATATGAGCAATGAATTGGACTTAGTAAGTGACTGGTGGAGCCCAGTATAGATCTTCGATTCATCGGAAGGTCTAATGAGACAAACTAGTGTCTTGGCACAAAGCCTTGACACAATATTATATGTAGTCTTTCCGCGAGGCCTTGACTATGTGGTTATGAAAGTCTGGCATTATGCATTCCATCATTATGAAAGTGGTTTATGATATTTCATGTGATTATTCTACTTGTATAAAATCCTTGTGAATATGTAAATGGCATTATTTCATTTTATCCATATTATGAATGTGTTCAAGTTTAAAAGGATTTTCTTTTAGTTATGCATTGCCTTAAATATTTATGATTATTTATGAATTTTTACGTTATATTGTTATACTTACTAAGCATTGGAGCTCATCCGTTTCTATGTTTTATTTATCCTAGGATGTGAAAAATTTAGTTATGACTAAAATTAGTTTTTTTTCTTATTTCAAGTTTCATCCATTTAGAGTTATACCATATAAAAATCTTGTTTTATTTTTGGTGGTGTATGTATGACCATATGAGTTATATTTATCAACATTCATTAATTTTTTTTGGTTTAGAAAAAATTCACATTCCCTCCATCAATTTATTTTTATATGAAATTATACAAATTTTCTAAGACATATTTTTAACTCAAGAACAATTCCCTTAGGTTATATTAATACTTCTTCTGCATCATGTTTTCAAATTCAAAGAAATAATTTATATATAATAAAAAATTATTTTTTCAATTTGATTAATATGTAGAGTAAAACATATATTCCAAAATTTTTCCTTGAGTAATTTGTTTTAGAAAATATTATTTTTATTATGTGTAATAATCATGCTTTTTAATGGATGTTTCCCTTCCATATCTATATTTTTATCCAACCAATTTTTTCTCATAAGTTTTGAAACTAAATTCTATTTTATCTCATTTTAAAATTAAAATTTTCTTTTAATAATTAGTAGAATAATTTTTTTTATATTTTTTATGTTGTGATATTTTAATGATGGTATTCTAAAATATTAAAATAAATATAATCATTTGATAATCAATTTTTTTTCACTTACCGGACATTCAATTTGATGGGGGTAAGAGTTTTATAAAAAATTATTTAATTACGTAATATGATAATGAAAATTAATTTTTGTATGATATAATGATTTTATATTATGTATAGATATATTTTTTGGATTTCTTAATTACGGACTAATTTGAACTCCCGTTGTGGAAATATGGGTACCAGAGTTGTATGAGTCTTTTTCAGAGAAAATTAAAATGTTTTTTGAAAAAAAAAGTTGTCTATAATGTTAGTAGAAATCATACAGGACAAGTTGTATGGTTTTTATAACCACGTGATTCTTGGGAAGAGGGTAAGAGGAACCTATAGGTTTTTTGAAAATCGTCAGGTTGGAGGAACAATATCATGTGAGAAACTCATCATTTTATGGGAGTTTTATAATAAATGTTTTTCACATAGTTTGGGAAACCAGGAATGAAATAAATATATGGTTCCCCTCCATAGAATAATGAGTGAACATTTTTCAAATAGTTTTTCAAAATTAGTTTCCAAACCTTTTGGCCTTGTATTTTTTGGGAAATTGCATAATTTATGTTATTTAATCTTATAAATCATAATACTATTTATTACTAGTAATGAATTAATGTGTCTTGAGAGGTCTATTGAGGCTTTTGATAAAAAATGATCTTATTCTTCCAACCAAACTCAGATTTAAACATAGATAGGGTTTCTGGATCTATATTTGTGAGTAATGAATTAATTATTTTTAGTTAATCATAATTCCTAGCATCTATGAAGCTATTAAGTTGTATGATAATAATCCATATTTCTATCTTATTTCTAGTTCTTTATTATTCTTATAATTTTAATTGAATAAATATCTGATAATTTATGAGAACTATATTAACAAAAGATTATAAGATGCATATACATTTACAGAATGGTTTGGAGTTTTATAAGGATTGTTTCTTTTGTTACACCTTATGGACATTGTAGTGGTTCAAAAATCGTCATTGAATAATTAAATTAATGGAAATGGAAACTCATAGGGATGCTATATTGATTCGTTGAGAGGTAATGTAGTTTTTTCCCCATCAAAGGCTACTCTAGGGTTGTTCAATGTAATTTTTCGATGCATATTCCTTGTTGAACAACCAATTGGATAAATATTAATAATGACTTAATTGAACTGAATTTGTTAAATTGGATGTGGTTTTTTCATTTTTATGTTGATTCTTTTATTTGAAATTTTTAAATGAAACATTAACCCCGAAACTAGATTAAATATGAATTTAATAATGTTTTAGGTAAACAAATGAAATTTTCTTTTTTAATTGATATATGATTTGGTAAAATCATGTTGTGAAATGAAAAATGATGTTCATATTGAATGATTTAATAGAATACCATTTGTGTGATGCGCCATAGGCCACATAATTGAATAAGAATACATTGAACATGTGTGCTCTATGAATTCTGATCCCAATAGATGTTTTAGGCCTTATTTCCCCTTTGATCACGTTTTTTTGTGCTTGTGGTGGACATGGTCAATATAAATACTCTATGGACCCCAACTCATGCAAAACCGAGTATCCATCGAAATTCACCTATTACTTGATGGGGATGCCTATATACAATATAAAAAGGATTTGTCCTAGGGGGTCTAACTTCTCATTATAAAAAATATTTAAAAATGTCAAATGATTGGTTGTACTGAGTGACCATGGTTGATTTTATTCTTCTTGTTTAATGGCTCATCCATGGATGATATTGTATTATAGTTTCTACATAACGACGACGTGTTATATGAGATATTGTGTTTGCAACATGGTCATGGTTCTTACATAAATTTTTAGACTACTCCCTTGTTATGAGAACATGAACCATGCTTTGTAGAGACCATATTTCTTTATATAGGTTCACATGTTTTTTAGATATTCCATGTCCAGTTTTAGTATATTTTCTGTATTTTTGTGGTACATTTTTAATAATTCAAACATATATTGAACAACTAAGTATTTATATATTCTTTTGAATGATTGGAGACTATGATTATATCTAACAGATTGTTTGATACTATATTGGTTACTCAAAATGATTATTTGGATAAAGGTACTGAACAAGGAAGGCACGAAAAGTTTGCTGATTAAAACATATCCTGCTTAAGGGAAGGGTAGAATGAGACTGATCAAAGTCACATGATGCTATTAGGAGATATTTCTTATTTGGTAATTTTGGTATTTAGATACATGTAAAATACTGATTCCATGTCTACCTTCTATATATTTTTTAAAGACAAGTGTAATTATCATATTTGTATATGATATTTCATTTGGAATTTTTAGTTTATATCATTCATATGGATGTTTGACTATATTATTAATGTCATAATTCTTATACTATGTGATATATATTATTTCTTATATTGTGTTGCACTTTTTTAAGATAGAATTGTCTCCCAATAGACTCACCATAGGCCCTCACTGATAGTCATCAGTCTCTGGTGTTTGTGATGATGTTCTTGAGGCCATGTGACTAATCATGAGTGGGGCACCATCTAATAGAATCATAGTCTAGGTTGATTAAAAGTGTATCAAAGTATTTTTTTCATTTCATGCTTACTATTAGAAAAATATTTAAAGGTATTGGAATGTAATGGAATTTTTTAATGATATTTTCCCTGGAATAGATCCTCTATGTATAGAAAAAATACATATTCCCTCATATTGAAATTGGTTTTTTTATTATTGACTATTATAAAAGATTTGATTCTAATATTGGGTGATGGAAATAAATTGTGTAGTTATTAATGATACAATTATTGTTTAAAGTTTATTGAAAACATGATTTTATGATTTCATACGATATCATGGATCATTTTAGGAACATGATAGTAATCACTTTCCTTGCATTATTCCGTGTCATATAGTATGCATTTCATTTTTCATGATTTCATGATAGAAGTCATGATAGATATTCTAATTATTGTAATAGATTATGTTTATAGAATTGATGAAAAATGATGGTACTCATTTTTATGCCTTATACTAGGTATATTTTCCTGAATTAGAATATAAAGGCACACTGATCTACCAATTAGGGAAATTTTATTCACAGACCATGATCCACATGAACTAGAACATGTTACGGTGTGGTTTAGGTGCATACCATATTTGGGTTCCTAATGAGTATGGTATGTTATGGATCAGAAGAGGTAAACCATTTGGTCAAACCATTAAAATTGAATTCTGAAAAAAAATGTGAAATGAATTGGGAAATTAAAATGATAAAAAATTAACATTAACTACATCATTATTTTGAGTCGGGAGTAGGAAATTGTTATAGTGAAATAAATGAATTTTTCTTTAATAAAAACATGGATATTGGAGAGGGTTGTATCGGATAACCTATTTAAAAGAATATTTTGACCTATCATGTTCTTTGAGTTTTGAAATCAGATATCATTATTTTCTAAAGTGTGTGTTTTGAATTGTTGAGGAATGCCACCATGAAGACTTCCAGTTGTATGCTATGATGGTGTATAAACACATTCTATAGATGTGATCTACCATAGAAAATAAGTGGATCCTACATTACTTCTTGTTGTGGAAAAATCTATTATTCTAGACAAAGGTGTGGAGGTATAGTTTTGGGATGGGATTTATCACATCATATATACATTTCCCAGAGAATTAAAAACTCCCTTTTCTATAGATGAAGTGACGTGTGTGTTGTATAATATGAGTCCTCCTACATTTTTTGGAGATGTTGTTCTATATTTTTCTATGATATAACTTGATTCAAACCATTCATTTTTTAGGCATATGGACAGTCCTCTGGATTTAAGATTGAATCTCACGACTTATATTCATCGAGGAGAAGAAAAGACATGGTGGGATGTTTTGAACCAGGCTGACATGCTATGAGATATGAGTTCTAGTGGTTTCCAAAATAGGTTTAATAACTACATTTTCCTGGAGAATATTATGGTAGAGTGGGATAGTGAGAACATGTGTTTATAGAAGGGAACAATCACAGTTATGGAGTACTCTATAGACATTACAGAGTTGTAGTATATTTCACTGACACACAATATTGATGATTTTTTGAGGGTGAGACATTTTGATAAAGGTCACTAACATGTTGTTCATTGTTAGATCAAAATGGGTAGATTTATGTATATTATTGAAATTTCAAAACATGAGATTATTAAACTGTGGAAGATGGGTGATTATGTGGGTGCATAGAAGAACATTCTAGTCTTCGTGACCTACTTATTCAACATCTAATGATTGTATGTGTTATCTTAAGGCTTATCATGATATTTCTACCTTCCAAGACACAAGTGATGGTAGTTTAGATTTATATCATCACAGTGGTAGATGGTGACATGTGATTAATCAGTGTGATTGTTTCCCAATCATGTTTAGAAACTATGGAATGATTGTCTACCTGAATCTTTTATGTAAGACATTTTTCTTCAGTAGTGAATATTAGTGGGTCAGATCAAACCCCCAGATAAAGATTAAAGTCACAGATTCACATCAATTATGAATCTAGAGTAATACCTATTATTTAGTCTGAGGTAAAGTGGTCATTGATGGAGAATCCTTTGAAAAAGAGGTATCGAGACAATAGATTTAGCCTACTCTGGGGTAGCAAGGTTGTGTCACAAGGACATGGTTCTGGACTGATGTGTTTTTCGCATCCTATACCTGAGGAACATTGTATCAGACAATATATAGTGATATCTATGCTGTTATAATCATTAAATCTTATATATAATATTTTTGATACATGTGAATCGTATAGTTTTGTATATTTATCAATGGTGTAAATACATGGGCTCATTTAAATATTTTGTTATAGAAGCATGAAATTGCATACTACTATGGGGATCAGAATTGAGATTGTATGCTACAAAAAGGAATTCCCACTTATGGTTGGAGTGTGTCACATAATCTAGAATAATTTTTTCTTCTATATGACTTTGTTTTATATCATACATAGTATAGACTATCTATTAGATTATAATGTCCATGTTGAATACTATTGTTGTAGGGTGACTTTCACATCACCATAGTGTATAATTAATACACACAAGGGTGAAAGTGATGTCCAAGAGAGTTAATATGGATGACATATTCATGGGTAAAGAGGTATGATGGCCCAAATCACTAGATTTTATTTGGATGATCTATGGGCACGTCAAGTAAGATTTCTACATGTGGTTGATGGTTTCTGGGAAGTTTTAGTCGATATGCTTTCATGGTTAACTCTTGAGAGAGAGGACTATTTATCCATAAATCTAATTCTAGAAGCTATTCTAATATGAATTCCAAATTAAAATATTTATAGAAAATATTTGGTGGATCTTAACAAGTAGATAGATGATTTGGAGGAAAATGGGTTCATATGGCCCAATACTTATCTTTGGGGTTCTCTTAACATTTAATGGGAAATGTGGACAGTAACAATATACTATGCAAGTATTTCTATATATTGAAACATTTGATGATTAAAAACAAGTATCCCATTCCAAATATTGATGTCCCCTTTATATTAACTTATAGGATCATGGGTATTATCGAAAATTTATTTGAGATTTGGATATCATCAATTGCTTGTTCAACCTAAAGACATTCCTCATACATCTTTAAACTATTATAGACACTATTTATTAGAACAACATTTTGTAGTGTATATGGACCAAAAATCAATGTGATCATTATATAAGTCAATGATGGTGGTTTGAGTACCTAGAGACTTTTGACATAGATCTTGCTAATACTCATAATAATAGAAATGTAGTGGCAGATGCACTGAGCATGTGAACTCGTATAAAAAAAGATAAATAGGCTAGTAGAAAGTGGATGCCTATGGATTTGTTCTCTAAGATGCACATGTGGTGGAGTAAAATCAGGGGAAGACATTAATTTAAATCATCACTGATACATATACCCTTCTGGATACATAGAGGATAAGGAAAATATCAGATAAGGAGGACCTAGTTCTATAGGAGAGTGTGGATGATGGGGACCCACCTATTGGATGGACCATATCTGAAAATGATATCATGTGTATTCATGAACACAATTGGCTTATAGGGGATATACGAGAGGATATGATGATAAGGATTAATACCTTTAATAGGGAAGTGATTCCCAATGTTACAAAGATATATCTTGCACTAGTAGAATAATACCCTATACCAATGGTGTGAAACCATTGGTATACACCTCCAAACCGTTGGTATATCCTTTACCAATGGTTTGGAGAACCATGGCCATGTAAGCCATGGGGATATTTCTATACCAATGGTTTTTCCAAAACCATTGTTATAAGTAATATGAATAATCCATACGAATGGTTCCATAAATCCATTTGTATGTGTATTTTAAAAAAGAAGCATTCTGTGGGTTTTGATCCTAGTACCTAGAGTTTATCATTGAACGACCTAACCACTAACCAAACTTTACATTTATTAACAAAATTTCATAAATATATATATACATATATTAACATAAATATTTTATATTTTTATTTATTTAATTTTCTCTGTAAGAAGATTCCATAAAAAATACAGGTAACTATACCAACGGATCTCAATACCATTGGTATAGACCTATAGCAATGGTTTTGAGAACCGTTGGTATAGATTCACGCATTTTTTATGGAATCTATACCAATGTTTTGGTTAAAAACATGGGTATATGGTCTCTATTATGGACCTATACCAACAGTTTTGCCAAAACCGTTGGCATAGGTCCATATAAGTGACCTATACCAACGGTTTTTCCCCAAAACATTGGTATAAGTCCCCCCTATACCAAAAGTTTTCCCAAAACAGTTGGTATAAGTCCAAATTAGTGACCTATACCAATAGGTTTTCCCAAACTGTTGGTATAGGCCCATATAAGTGAACTACACAACCATTTTTCCCAAAACAGTTGGTATTGATCTTATTTCCATTAGTATTGACGTACATTGTTAGTATTGGTGGTCGGGTATGAAACGTGAGGTTGATGGATTCATTACGAGGTGTTCAAGCTGTCATCTTGTGAAGGTGGAACATTAGGGACCCGCTAGCCTTCAATAGAACACATCTATTCTTATGTGTAATTGATATTATGTTGCGAGTTATTTTTTTACAGGTTTACCAGGGATGCCATAAGTCATAGATGATTTTTTTGTTATTATTGATAGGCTCATGAATGCTTCTTATTTCATACCAATCATTTAGACCATCAATGTACATGACCATTAGAGTTTATATTTCATTAATATAGACTGAATTCATGGTGTACCATACAGTATAATTTTAGATTGGGACACTTGTTTTATGTCACTTTTATGGAAGGGATTATGGATGACCCTAGGTATGCTGATGATTCTGAGCACAGTATACAACCCTTATAATAATGGACAATCATATTGTCTGAGATAGGTGCTTGATGATAGGATATTAGGATAAATCATTGATTTTGGTGGCTCTTGGGAGATGAATGTACCCCTATTTATGTTCTCAAAAAATAATAGATTTATTGAAACCTAACAAAAAGTCCCTTATCAGGATTTCTTCATTATTCAATGCTAATATCTGAATTTTTGGTTAGAGGTAGGTGAGTATCTATTTTTGGATCCACTTATCATTCTTGAGACTTATGGGATATTATATTTGATTAAAAAAATGATAGATACTACACAGTCTTAGAAGAAATATAATACTACCCACTACAGATGAACTCTATTGTTCAGGGTCCTAGATCATGTATTTTTATGTGTTTCACAAAGGATCAGACAAAGACAGATCAAGATACAGTGTATGCATTCACACTAATTTTTTGTGTTGTTTTGTATTCATAATATTATTGGTCATGTATGCAATTAATAAATGTTACCTCATTGGTACCCGGGCATGCATGTCTTATTCATAAAATATAAGCTTCTTCCTTAACATTCTGTCACATATTATTACTTTCAACCATACGAAGTTTAGTCATATGTAGATGCATTCATTAGAGAACATCTATTTCTAGTAATTGACAAGAGTATGAAAGTTTTCTGAGTCTGGTCAGTTCCTCAAGTATGGGTGCTATGGTAGTTCATCAATTAATAGGATGAGACATGGGAGTAGGAGGCCATTATATGTTCTTAGTGGACTATGTTATTCTTAGATGGATATTGACCACCCTTTAAAAGGTAATTCGCGGATGAATTTATTAAAGGGGTGAATATTGAAATATCTCCCGTATATGTATGTGGTATGAATATATTTAATTTCCCATTGAATCTTTATTAATGGTAAAATGTCAACTAATTTTGTGGTTATAAGGGTATTAGAGGTTTTTAGGCCTTTTTTCGGAGCACATAACCAATAATTTTTTGAAAACTTGGAAGGTCTCATAGTCTGAATAAAAAAACAATGCCTACATTGAGGGAAATATGAAACGATATAGTTATTAAAAACCATAATGATGGAGTAAAAATCCTAGGTGAGGGCCAATATCATTTTTTATTGTGGGACAAGACTTTTTTCTGATTTTTTATGAAAACTATGTGTGAAAATCCTGTGTGGTAGACTTCCTTAAATAATTGGGTGCATAACTTGCATGAAGTTTGGCCATCCCTATGGCCAAACTATGTGGCCAAGAATTTCAGGTTAAATTTCTAAATCTACCTTAATCAAACTTATAACTCAATAATATATTCAAATGTATTCACTCATTGGAAACTGTGGGGTTTGAGATATTCTTTTAGAATTTTTATTGATTTTAATATTGTTCTTCGGTCTGAGATTGGATTGAATTGTTGAATGTATCTTTGGATATGAATTTCTGTATACTCAACTAATTTTGTGTCATTATTAATTACTCCAAGTGTTTATTAAACTATTTATTTGAAAACTAATATTCCTTATTTTGATGTTACCTATTCATTATTTTTTTATTTGGATATAAATTGAATCATGAGATGATACATGATTACTACTCAATTACTGAACAACATAAGGAGTTCTACCCCTTTTTTGAATAGTTTATTTCTACATATAGTTAGTTTCCATTTTTCAAGATGTCTAATTTTTCTGAGGCACCCCATATATTAATTGAATAGGTAAATTAAATAAAATTTACCTGTTTTAGATTCAATTTAGTGTATTTGTAATGTGTTGGAGGTTTGTTCACTATCCAAGGCCACACATGAGGTGTTCGCTATAATTTTTATATTATTATTATTTCTTGAACCCTCCATGGGCCTAGTTGGTGCTTTCATAATTAATGGAATCCTACTAATGATTTATTTTTCTGAAATAGATAAATAATATACAGTTTTCCACATTTCAATGTTAATGTTTATGTTTGAAAGGTTTATATGAAACATTAATAGAATAATTAAGTTATTTAGAAACTGTGGAAATGAGTTGGTGAACTCATAAAATGTTTTGGAATCTGAATTGATATATGAGTGGGTAAACTCGTTATATGAAATGAGAAATGTTGTGAAAATTTAATGGTAACATAGGATTCCATGTGGTGAAACACAATGGGTCTTGGAAATGGTAGAGAATGGCATGGACCAGTATTCTCATTATATTACAAATCCTTTGGATACCTTGGTCATTGCTCCCCCTTAAACCTAGTGTGTTTGGGCTCAAGGACGACCTAGTCTGAATAAATGCTACTTACACCCCAATTCAATCTTCATGAACACAATAGGGATACAGTTTTCCACTATTCCATTGATCTGGACTTGTGGTGTCTAGCATTAGATTATATAGATCTCTGTAAGTAATTATTATTTATTTTTACTATTTTTTGGTATATTTATTATATTGATTCCTTATAAGAACTTTTTATATTGCTTTTAAACAAGAAATTATCATCATTAGATATTCATTGACTTTTGGAATTTTTTTTTGATATCTTTCATTAGGATGTTTATGCACTGTCTGAATATTATACAACATCCATTATATGATATCTATGATTATTACTGTTGTGTTACACTCTAGTGAGAGGGAATAGTCTCTCAATAGACACACCCAAGGAATTACTTGCTAGTAGAAATCATATGTAATTTTAGGAGATATAATTGAGACTTTTTGAAAAACATGGCTTGGGAACCATTCAGTGCCATCATGGTATGGAATGTTACAATTTTATTTCTAATGATCAACTAAAAATTATTTTCTTTTTTGAATAATTATCGAACTATAAATACTAGAGTAATAATAAATGTTATTGAGATTAAAATTTGAAAAAGATTCTAGACCATTGGAATATTGAAACCCCATTGAAAACACGACAATGGAATGGGATATTGATAATTAACCTGTTATAGGTAAAAAAAATAAATAACATTGTATTTTTTGATGTATTTTGTCAGGTTATTTTGAGAAAATAAATTCTATTGATTTATAAATAAATAATAATGGTCATAAATTTTTTATATCAAATGTAATTGAATATATTTACTAGTTTGTGGGATTATGTTCATATAATTCTTATTATCAATCATTTAAATTAATTTGATTTTAGTATAGAAATGTACATACCATTTCCATAAATAATGACCATTATGAAATAACATGTATAAATCACATTTCATATACCTAAAAAACATATAATCATCTATAAGTGTATGGATGGCTATGAGATATTTAGAAGTGACACTTTTATTATAGGTTTTATGATATTTAATCATTATGTATTTTTAATATAATTTATTTGAGAAAAAATAATATTAGAAATTAATTTTCCTATGATTGTAAAGCTCATATTTCTCCAAATATTATTTTTTGAGTTTTGTAAAAAAATATATATACACATATATATTTTCACAAGTATTCAATAAATAATTTTTTTATGAAACTAATTTATTTAATGATATAGAATGTAATTCCGCATGAATTAACTATATGTCATTCATTTTTGTAAATCTAATGTATTTGATATCATTATCCACATGAAACACATATCTAAAGAGTGTCATGATATATTACCTGAATATGATTAAAAAATAAATAATATATTAAAATATATAGAAAATAAATAAATATTAAAAAATACTATTTGATGAATTTAGATTAGAGATAATTAATTTTATTTAATATTAAAAAAGTTAAATCTTTCTCAAATGACTATTTTTTATATTATATTTAATAATTTTAAAATTCTTCTCTTTTGATATTTTATTTTATGTCAACTATTTAAATAACCATTGTTAAATTATAAATTCATATGAATGAATACTGGTAACACTTTAAAATGTAATTTTTTATAATCATATTTTTAATTAAAATATGTAAATAAATTTAAAAACTAAATTTAGAAAATTTAGAATTTGAATTTTAAAAACGGAAATTTATTTTTAAACTAGGAAATTAGAAATTAGAATATGAATATTTTTTTATTTTTTGAAATTGATCATTTATGTGTTGAATAATGAAAAATGATATTTTTTAAAATACAACAACTTTTATGACATTTTCATAATGCATCAATTACCAAAAAGGGCCTAGAAAACATCTCAAACAAGATTGAAAATTGAAATATGAAAAGACTTGAAGGGAGTTCTCGGTCTATATATGATGAATCCAATATAACATGAATCAAATAATTATTAATTGGAATAACGTCAACCAACCAAATTAATTAACATGACATATATATAAATAATATGAAAATAAATAACCATAAAGGAATTAATTCATAAATATGACTAATAATGGGATGGATCATGGTTTACTTCTGTATATGGGATATGTCGAAAAAATCATGAATACCCATCAATTTTGTTTATAAAGAAATTTTATAGAAAACCTTACCAAGATGGTTAGTGACATTAAATGTTTTATCACATTAAGGATCCATATTTTTTCATTTCCAAACACAGGGTGACCCAACTGAGTAATGCATTCTAGAAAACTAATTCAATAATGGAATGCACCAATCTATAGTGTCTATGATCCATATATTATTTCTACCAAGCCTAAATTATATCCACAAATCACCATATATCATAAATAATTACATAAATCTCTTAAATAAGTTTCACATTCAATAGCGAGGTCCCACACACCACTTCTTGATAATGTTTTGTTGTATATGTGTTACCAAACGATTTATTAGAGTATTATAAACCGATTGATTAAGGTAAATTATAATTTTAGGAAAATTTATCCATTTATAGAATCAATACCCAATCCATAAAAAATCTACGATACAATCCTGGTATATATCTTCTAGTATCTGAATAACATTCTCTATTTAATAACTATCAATTGATCATATTTAATACTCAAACTAAAATGAATCCGCATTGGTTCTAAGAGATGCTTCTATAATCTGGAAGTAATCCTGGTATCCACATTAGAGATAATGATAGCTAGAACCTAATGAATCCTCAAGAACTCTTGTACGTAAAACAAATCTAGTTCATCAATATTTTTGATGTATCTAGTTGGAATGTAATGATCTAATATCTTCAATGAATCAATCACCACCAAGATAACATTCTTTTATTTTCAATAGTTTGGTGTCTAATAATTATTCCCATGGTAACCATTTTCAATTAACAATATGGAAACATATGATGCTTGTGAATACCTAAAGTCTATAGATTTTGTGTCTTTATTCATTAGAAGGTCTAAAAATCAGACACAAAATTAGAAATTCTGTTTTTTAGTCCAAGACACTAGAAACATAGTCCCATGTCATAATACATCTTCTAGTACTGGTATTGAGGGAGTAACAATAACTTTGAAAATAATATAAGAAACAATTAAACCATTTAAATAGGATGACTTGTTAGTCAGGTGAGAGGGTATAACTATCCAAAGTAAGTAACAATCTAGGGATTATCTCCCCACTATATAAAAATTCTATAATCCCTCTGAACTCTCCATCTAACAATTGACAATGCACAATTCAATATATGTAAGACGCTGATAAATAAAAACATTTCTAAGCCATACATAAAACATATTCATATGAATCTAGATAGAACTAAACAAAGTGACCCATAAGGTTTCACTCTTCCAATGATTCCAAAACATCATGTGGTGGAACATTCATATTGAATGATTCTTCGATGAAATTACACTTTAATGAGGTGTTGGAAATGTCAAATAAAATTTATAAAGATATAAAAAATCATCACTACCAAATATTAAATTCACTATGATTAATGATATATCTTGAATTTTTTTGATTTTATTTGTCCATGATTATCTCTTTAAAAATATAGTGTCCCTATCAATTAAGTGCAAGTATTATTTCGGTGGACTCTATGTAATGAGGGGGGTAATTTATCTTATGTTACTGAAGTTGAATAGAATCATTGGCCACGCTGTAATCATACTACATGGGCATGAAACCCAAACCATAAAAAGATTAATAATAATATACCACAAAATACAAGCTCATATATAGAAATTTCTAAAATAGATAGATATGTATCGAGCTATTTGAACTCATCAAAAGATGGTTCAAAATTAGTATCACATGTGAACCTCACCCACTATTTATCATAGAATTATTGGCTAATGAATAAATTGATAAAAATTAATAAAATACTAATAATATATATTAATACCAAGAAATAATAAAATCTAATAAATTTTGAGTCTCCTACATGAAAAAATAAATCCTTCAATTTATTAGGATCTACTGATAAGAAAAGTTATAAAATCACATTCCTTAATAACATCAGTTCTTGGAAAAAAAATTCATGTTGATAGGTTCCCATAAAAGAGGTAATAAATAATAATATCTAAAATTATATTTATTATGTTCTAATAATTATTATTGGAGCTCAAATTAACCATGATATCATCAAAAACAAAATGAATGTGGCATTGAAGTACTGGTGGAATATGTCATTCATGAAGGCCATAAAAATACATTAGAATTACTCATGAAAAAATGAATTAAAATATATTCCTAATCGGTATACATATAATTGAATGAAGTATTTTTAATATTAGACCCTCAATTCATGATCTCATGATAACCCAGTTGAAGATCAATTTTTAAAAGCCAATTTCCCGATTTAAATGACTATATAAGAAACCCACAAAGAGAAAAGGATAATTGTTATTAAAATACAACTTCTCTATAATCTAACAGCCCAAATACAAAAAATAGAGCCATCAGGATTCATATCATTGATAATGGTGGACTCCCATGGGGAAACACATAGGCTGATATAACTACTATCAATTAGGTCATTCAACTAGATCTTTATCCCATATAGATCGTAATGTGACAGGAGGGTATCATAATATTCTCTTTAACTAGAAAATTTAAAATAGAGTTCTCTAACTCCTCTATAGAGGATGACTGAGGAAGTCATATGGGAGAACATGGGAAAAGTACCTATATTTTTAGGTAATATCGTCAACATAAGAAATTTCATAGATATTAATTGCAATGAGAGACCTGAAACATTTGATCTATGGGTGGGATGGTTCTACACAACTAGAAAATTCACCCCACTCTCCTTGAAACCACATTGATATATAGTTTTTAGAAATATATAAAACATGAGAGGGTATAAATAAAATCAACATTATGATATACTATAATATACATCTTATTTACTACATCGAAAAAACATTAATTTAGAATAAAGAAATCACAATCTAACTTTTTTATCATCTATCGATAGAATATATTAATTCAACAAAACCCATTCTTCTTATTTACATGATTTTTCCCCAACTCTATAAAAAAGGTAATTATATTTTTTAATGTTTTTTATGAATAAAATGGATATAAAAATAACTGTGAGGAACATGTATAAAATGGATAGGTATCGATTAATGTTTTAATGAAATAGTTACCTCTAACTTTGGTTGGGTCCGTGTCAACTTCCATTATAAATGAATCCAATGCATGAAGGTGATCCCTCATTGGCTATGTAATTAGAGAACTATAGTCTTTGAATCATCTAACTATGCCACATTAGCATATGTCTCGATAGAACTATCACCATAAATACGCATAGAAATTTCGATCATGATCCTATACTGATGTCTATGATGGCCACATATATTTCATATATCTTTTCGTGGGGGATAATATCATTATTTTTCCCCTACATTGCAAAACTAATAATATTTTGATTGTAATATTGTCACTCATACTAATGGTTTAGAGTAACAATATGTCTATGAACCTGCTTAATTTCCCTACTAATCATCATTCTACTTCCTCTTCCATTAGTACACACTACTAAAACTCAATATTTATAGAAGATAAGGAGAATATTAGATAATGTTCGACATTATGTCCATTCCCAGCTTCATATACAAATCAAATATCTCTGAATATATGGAATGATAATACATATATATTTATATATATTATGTCTTGTATTATTCCCTTTAGGTATTTCATATAATTTATCTGCTCATTCATGACTACCACCAGTGTAAAACCATGCTTATTCAGAAGATAATTAGTGTAAACCGACAATGAGAACTCCTGGTATCATAAAGAAAAAAATCCAGAGGCATTTATATCATCCGGGAATATATATTTACTACTTATAGATGATTTTATGGAGACCATTTCAATCATATCTCGTGTTCTATATTGCTTATACAATATAATACAGCCACACCATGTTGGGACCCTTGACCATGACCATTACACATTTCAAATTGATAGCCTCAGGTGTATCCAATATTTTTATATCATGATCAAACTTTTATAGAAGGTCCACCACCTCATGTTTTTCATTCATTAAAATAATGTATGGTTTTTTCACATAAAATAAATCTCGATCATGGTATCAATATATTACATGTTGTGGTTTTTCATTAACATCCTAATTCAGAATCTGAAGCGCATTATTTACCTACAATATGATCTACAAGAATGATAGCTTCTAAAATATTTCTATCTACTATATGATCCCCATGAGGAGTTTCTACTAAAAAAAATCATGTGGATTCCATGGATGTTGAATCAAAGGAATGTTTTTACACAATAGAATTGATGAAGATGACCAAACAATAGGGTAATATTATTTTAAACCAACACTGCACAAGAGAAAAAAGATGATTGATGTTAGAAATATAAAAAGGAGACACACATACCAAAATAACAATTTGGTAAAATTATCGTCATGGTAAGTTTTATCAAAGGACTTAGTATACCTTACCTCTCCTATCTCACTAATCCATTCCCACGTTTACCATGTTCTCTAGAGTATACCTAACCACCATATATATGTAATTTATTCTTATTAACCTATAAATCCAATTCAAATAGGTTCTGAACTGGAATGTAGCTTGAACCAAAGGGAATTCATGATTCCCATGTGTTAGTAAAAAGAACCAGTGCATATAAAAAAAATGATATTATCTTTATACTACCTAAAATAAGTCAAATAGAATATATATACACAATAATGAATTAACAAGATTAAAATACATTATATAAAAAAGAGTACCAATATTAGTGATATAACCAATAACATGGAAGATGAAACAAGTCCTCAAACAACCAAATTAACATACATAAAAACGAATATCTCATGTTTCTCCTTGTGATACATGGGAAACTATAGATCGTGTCACCACCAACTACCCATACCCAGATGAAATAAACTACAATACCTCACTATGTCACCATTTCCTTTTACTAGAGCATAATACAATACAATGTCTACACACCATTAAGTACTTGTGTATGGTGTGAGATAAACAAGATCAGTGGTTTACCATGTAGATGTTCTATATCAAATTTCTATAAAATAATCCCAAAAAACATAATTTAATAAAAAAATGAAATGATAATAGTCAAATGTTTTCTATATTACAATAATGTTAAATAGTATCTTCTTTTCCATAGTTCCAAAAAATAAGGTAAAACTGTATTAGGGCATAATTACAAGTACCACATTTAGTAGTTAGTGTACGAATCATTTCATACCACACTAAATAGTTGAAATATAAATCTTAAAAGGATAAATGATGAAGTATAACGTAATTGAAATAAGTAATACCACACATACCTCAATGAATAGTGTTATGATAATGTCTCAAAATCCCATGCATCGTGTATAGCTAGTAGAAGAATACCCTAGAATTTGAATGTTCATGATGGTAAGGAAAATTCCTAGGGTATTGTCTTCTATGCTATTGGAGTAAAAATACGCACAATAATGTGAACACCATTACTATACAAATGGATGAGTCCCACTATTAAACTATCCACCTAAGTACCAAAGGATTACATGTTTGATATATCAAATTGAAATTTTAATGGGATAGCATTTTTCTGAAACAGTTCAAAACATTCATGTATACATCAAATCATTCTTTGAAATCCAATGTTTCAATACATTTCCCAATGTTTTTAAAAATCCATTCCTTCCCAAAAATGATTGTAGACAACATATTTTCTCAAAAACCATTCAACACACACAAATAAATCAATAAGTCCAATTATCTTTTATAACAATTCAGAAAATAAAATATAATTGATGTTTCACCTCTCATAGGCAAGATATAGAATTTCATACCACAAACGCAATTCATTCAACAACAGTGATGGAATATAGAGATCGCAAAATGGGATGTAGAAAAATGAGTGGATGAACTATCCTTGATTCTCTCATTATAGAATGAAATGTAATAAATAATATTATTGTTGGAGAAGTTAGTTCAATAAATACCATGGAAAACTTATACACTAAACTACAAAAATCCTATGATATATCCTCTATAATATAAGAAAAAATACCAATACCCGAATGGATTGAGAGAGATAACAACATGATTTATAGACTCTAAAAAATTCCCAAAGATACTTTTAATTACAAATGAAATTAAAAAAATATCAGATAACAAATACACTCAAAAAAAGAGATTAAACAGTACAATCTAATGATAAATGCACCAAATGGGGGAGTACTTATTAGTTGAATAAACCAAATAACACATAAACCATAATAGGAGGTTGAGAGAGGTAGAGAAAGAAAAATTCGACGATGAATAAGTTATATTATTCATAATATTATTCTTGTAAATAATATTTCATGTCTTCTGTCCATAATTCATGATAAGAATCCCCAATATGCATTTAATCCAAAAACAATTTTCACCTAGGTTTACAAAACTGAGACAACCCATTCATGACATGAATATAAATTGTTTGATGTATCCATTTCACATCATGAAAAAAAAATTGGATTTTACGAAGAAGAAAAATATTCTTGTGAATAAACAACTAATGCTGTGTAATTGTTTTGTAGCAGGCACCCTACCCATCCACTTTATAATAGTACACGAATAGTCTATAACACCCTTTTAACTTGAATAACTCATTTGTTAACATAAAAGAGAATACCTTCAAAAAGATGTTACATGATTAATTTCGAGGACGATGATACAATTTATTATAAAAAATATTTATTATTTTATTAATAATAATTCACCTAAAAATAAAATATTGAATTTACAAAATCTGGTTTTACAATTTCGAAAACATTGTAAATATTTCACTATAATAAAACTAACTTTTTCTCTAATTCGTTATAAATGTATAAGAATAACGTATTTATATTTATATTAATTTAAAAACACACATAAATATTATTTAGTTAACAATGATACAATTTTAATTATATAAAATAATTATATTCTATTTGTCTATTAATCAGAATTTATAAGCATAAGAATTATGTTTGTCCAAAAATCGTTATTATGCATTATATGAAAATATATTAATATTATTTTTTATCACCAAATATAAATTCATTTTAAAAAATGGGTATCATATTTAGAAGACATAATTTGAAATTATTATATATTATTAATTTTGATTTTAGGAATTACAATAAAATTACATAAGTAAAAGAATTAATTAACAATGTAAAAAATGTTAAAGGTTTATAATCTAGCTATATAATAAAAACTTATTTTCAAATAAATAGGTGAAAATTTATACTTGAGACACTTTCTACCATACACCTCCCCCCGAATTATTATTTACCATTATCGAATCCACAGTTCCTTTTAATAGTGTCTTATAATTTTATATTATTACTAAAATTTCACTCTAATCCCATAAAAATGAACTATAACCACATATCTTCTCCCCATACCCCAATACCTTAATATTTGACCAATTTATAAGAAAATAAATCCAAAAAAACTCTTAATAATGTCCAATATTTTTTTCTTATCAAAATACCACCTCCCCACTCCATAATCCAATTTCTAATGGATCTCTTCCAATGGAGTGAGGTAAAAATATCAATTACTCTTTTTATATATAAATTTTTCAATTTTCTCATTATCCACATCACTAGAATATATTCAACACATGATGAAATAATTACAATTATATAATTTCTAAACTATATGCTTTTTGGAAAACAATTTTATAAGATCCTTTAGACCATTTGAAAAACTAAAACAATTTTATATTTTGATAAACATAATCTCTCTTGGTCCTTAAAATTTACCAAAATAATCATGTAATAAAATTCTACACCGAGAACTATAATCTAAACACTTGATGAGTGAAATTAGAACATTAAAAAAATCTAATTTTACAATAATAAAATAATTAAGAATTTGGAATCAATGAATAGGTATTTAAATCGTCATTATGAATCATTTGTAATATAATTACAATTACAAACATCTTACATTTAAATAAACTATAACTAACTATTATATTTATAGTAAATATTTATAATATAAGATTATAAATGATAATAGATTTGAATTTTTTATATTAAGTTATTTAAAGGATAATGTTTGTTATATAATATGATATAGTGCATTTGACTAAGTGAAAAAAAAATTATGGTTTTCCGCATCAAAATTACCATTCATAGATACTTATTCCATTTTAACTATATTTTTTGTTTTTTTATGTCTATATATGTACATATGAAATACCATTATCATTATTTCTTTGATATTACAACAGTGTAAAATAAATTCATGTACCATTCGTTGATTTCTCTTTAATTAAAATTTTACAAAATTTATAAGGGATTTAGGTTACTAATACAATGGTTCCTTGGTTTTTAATGATATCCCTTAAACTTCCTCCATCTATGTTCATTAGATTCTTTCTTTCCCATATAAAATTACATATATATATATATATATATTGAAATGAAATCATTAATGAAAATCATTGAATATCTATAATTTCATTGACTAATATTATATCATTATTAAAAATATTTCCCCATCTCTTTTGTAATGGATTATCTTTCATGTCTATATTTTCTCTTCCAATCAATGTTACCCTTTTTATTTTAAACCTAGTTATTTATTATCATACCTTTAATTTATATTTATCATTTCTTATTATCCAAAATATATATTTTTTATTTTTTATGAAGTAGGTATTTATGATATATATATATTAAAAAATTGTAAAAAAATTACTACCTTGATCATATGTTTTATTTGACAGTATAAAATTTATCAAGATAACTAGTATATATTATTCTAAATACCATTATTTATTATTTTTATAATTTGTTTTAAAAAAATCATTATATTTTTGTAAACATTTATCTTTTTTGATAGAGACATTGTTCTATATTGATTCGATAAAATAAATTTTTTCAAAATGTTTTCACTTTATTTTTGATATTTTTTTAAAATAATTAATTTATATTTTTTATTTCCAATTTCTCCAAATAGATATATTTAAACATTACACATAACATAAAAATATAATAATAATTTTGATAATGGTTTTCTAACCAATCTATTGTTTTTTCCAATTTTCCAATAAATATCAATTGTATTTTTCTACTATGGGGTTTTGATTTTTTAATTAAATTATATATAATCTCATTATATAATTCTTTTGAAGTATTAATGTCATCAAAATAAAACTATTTAAATTTTAAACTTTTATTTATTAATTTCTTTTTTATTTTCTATACTATGAGGGTTTATTAAATCCATGTTAAAATCTATTTAAATTTTTATGATACACATAGAATTCATTATTATGATAGAATCCAACTTATTTTATATTAAAGATTATAAATTGTTCATTAGATAATTTTTAAAAACCCATATCTCTTATAAATGGTTTTATTTAGTGATATTAGATTTGTGAATATTTTTTTGATTTTTTTGGAATCCATGTATGGATTATCATTGTATGATAGTGGGATTATTGTATAAACACACAAGTCATTTGTAAAGGATTTATATATCATATGATAATGATGTTATGTGAATAATGATTTCTTTTTTCAAAATAGGATGGGTGGACAATTTTTTTGTTTACTACATGATCAATGGAAATGTTTTTCACATCATAAAGTATGAAATATATGTTTATTAAAATTATAAATAATGTATATTTTCTGCACAATATAATCAATGGAATTTTTTTTATTAATTAAATGAAGTGTATAATTTTTTTTCTCCCATCATGATGTGAATAATTGTATTATTAATGAAATTATGTATGGGAATGATTTAATTTTTTAAAAATATTTTTATCCCTCTTATATAATTATCAAATAATATAAATATCCTTATAACTTATGAAATATAAAACATAATATATTTGTTTTCTAAAATGATCTATAAGTTTAATAATATATAAAAATTGTATATCATAAATAGAATAATATCATCTTGTGGGGTTGATATTATAGTCATAGATCTAGGAGATAATAGTTTTAAATCATACCGAAATAAAAATTGACAATAATTCATTAATAAATTAATAAGTATTTTATAATTAAATATTAAAAAATCATTATAAAATTATCAAATATCAATGTTTTTGATTATGGAGTAAACAGAAATATAAGAGAATTATACCACTGTGATAAAATTATATCATTCCAACAAGTTATGTTGCAAACAAATAATACATTCATATATCATGTTGTGAACAATGAAATTTCTATGTTTACTTTTGTAAGAAAATTAATTTCTACATTTGATATTAAAAAAAATAAAATGAAAACACTAAATTTTTTAATCAAACTATATTTCGACACTTCATGTTTTTAACATATAAAATATTTAATTTTCATATGCAAAGGAACAAAATATTCAAACATCTTGTTGTAAAAAAATCCCACACATAAGATTATTATATAATAAAATATAAATAGATTAAAATTGTATCAGAGGGGGATATTTTTCACAAACCATAATATAATTTCAAATAAAAAATTTATTAGACAAGAATAATGGAAAAACTCACATGTCCAATATAATTTAATTAACCCTTGTAAAAGAGAGATAAATTTTATGAAAATATATAGAGGCCATTTCATAATACATCCATAGATAGTATGTGGATGGTAATAAGAGAACATTTCAAAAGGGTAACATTATAAAATAAAATTAATGTTGATCAAGATTTAAAAAATGATTCATAAGAATAATAGTTTCAATGATATCAAAAAATTAAAGATCACGAAATATATTATTTGATTTTCATGTGTTTATTACCCTAAAAGAAAAATAGTTTGATAACATTTATAATATCTTTCATGAAATTAAACTCCCATGGAGTTAAATCATGTTTGAAATAATACGAAATGTGGAAGAAAATTTAATAATATTATATAATTTTTGTTTGAAAACTATATTAAAATATCAATATATTGGTCACATTAAAAAAAATCTCATTTGATGAACTAAAAATAATTTAATTTAAAATTTATATTTGGAATGAAATATTAATAATTAAGCCTTGAATAAATGCCAAAAAAATTCATAAAAGGTGAGGTAAAATATAATTGATAATTTCTAATTTTAAATATAATAGTTACTATTGGATACCTCAAAAAATAATAATGGTTTCAAAAAGGGGAAATGAAACTATTTTGAAAACTATTAGATTTAAAAAGATACTCCAATAATGGATTCATGAAATTGATATTGAGGAATCAAAAACGTGGGGAGACAATATTTTTGGAAATTTTTAAATTTAAATATAATCATCATAAATAGTGTTTGGAAATGGTCATAAAGGTTATATGGTGGAATTATTGAGTGTATTATAAGTCATATGATACTAAAATTAAAACCCTTTAAATATTTTAAAATAACATTGATTAGAAAACACAACATAAAAATGGATAATATGCATCCCTTTCATAAGAGATAAATAGAAAAATAATGTTAACAATAGATAGCTACTAACCATGTTACTTAATTCAACAAAGATAATTGGATAGAAAATTAAATATATACATTGAAGAAAAATAATTCATAAAGATAATTGGAATCATTCTTAACATAAAAATATTTTTTATAAATAAATTTATAAATGTAAAATATTCAATTTTTAGATATAATTACTTATAAATAAGATGTGTAAATATTAATATGTGATATATAATAATATATAAAACATATAAGAACAAATTTTATGTTGTGGTTTACCACTTCCATCTATTTATTGATTTAATGAAATCCATCAAAACTATGTTACTATTTGAATCAAAAATAAATTAATGGAGATAATTTAATTAAAATTTTAAACCACAATAACATAAAATATATGGATAATTGTTATAAATATAGAATTATATACGCCACATAAGATAAAATTAGTTATATATATAGAATATATTTCAACAAACCAAAATTGAAATGAGAAAATACATTTCGTAGTATTATCGGTAGGATAAATGCACTCTAAATTTCTCTATAACAAATTTAAATCTGGAAATCGCATATATCAAACCCAAATTGATTTATAGTTCTCTTTTTACTAAAAAAATATAAGTAATTATGATAAGATTTTGTAATTATAGATTATTTGGGTAATTGGATTCTTGTAATTGTATTGTTCATAAACATTCATTGTAATTCCAATGAACATCTCCATCACTGATACCATGATAATCATTGTAATAATAGTATTTATATTGTAACATTTTTTTATATTTGTTTATAATGTTTTATTCTCATTCCAATAGATATTTAGTTATAGTTTACATATTTCAAACTGATGGCATGCATGTTTCGATAATTTTTTATGAACAAGGTTAGTATAACAATGACATTTAATATAATAACAACAATTCCAAAACCATAAACAAATTTTTTAATATATTTATAATAATACCATTACTTATGTACAAATATTAAACTACGAGAACAATTAACCTCATTTATAATGTTGGTATTAAAACACAAATATTAACAAACAATATATAATCGATGTGTTAGTTTTGTACATATATGTATTATTTTTTGTATAATTATATAATAATTTAAATAAATGAGACAGATATAATTCAATATGAAACTTAATGGAGGTTTTAGTCTATACATACTAAAGGAAGAGGATTTCATTTTCCACAGAATGAGAGAAGGGTAATAAAAATATTATCCATTCCAAAATCATAATAATAATTTTAATATAATAATATAAAAATAAATAAGACATTATAACCTTCCATGAAATAATTCAAATTAAAAATAATAGACATTATTCATGGATACAGATGGTTGGATTTTTCCAAGGAAACAATTACATTTTTATATTTTAAGCGATGAAAGGAATGTAATGTTTTTTCCATAAAAATAAAAATATATCTTTTTGAAATAAAATTGAAATATTTATTTTGTAAGAGTTAATATAGGATTTTATTTCAAACATACATACAGAAAAATATTATAGAGTGTTTATAATACCTGTTGACAATTTGGTCATTCTCTTGAAAATTTTCATGTATATATTGGTGTTAGGTGTTTTCATTCAATCATGGGGATAATAAAAACCATTATAAGTATATAGAAGACATAATTGAATCAATTTTATGATGACAATATTATTTTATTATGTACAAAAAATGGTGGTGGAAGACACATTTTATATGTGAGGACATTTGAATTTTGGAAAAAATCAATAACATTATATTAATGTCTTATAATTTTTAAAGGAAGGTGACTTATAATGTAGACCCCAATGGAGAAAATATGATACTTTTTCAGAAAATATATCATCCATGCAATTATAGGATATTTTTTGAGGAATAAAAGAATTATTCCCTCAATTTATCAATTTATTGTTATTTACATAAACCATACTATCATTTTTATCCTTAGTAACTTACTTTCATAGAAAATAAATGAAATTATCCTTATATATAAATTTAGTATATGAATTAAAATTCTGAAAATATTACAAATATATTGAATTCATTAATGTGGTTGTAATTATTTCTAAAATAATAAATGAATAATGAATAAAATCATTTTTATAAAAAATATAACATAAATATTAAAATGTCACATATATGTTTGTAACTTAATTATAATATTTTTTAATATATAATATCACTTTATAAATTTATATATGATATATAAAAATGATATATAATTTATATTACTATTTAATAAACCAATTTATGTCATAAAAGTCATTATAAGTTTTAAAACAAAATTTTTCTTTATTCACCGAAAATAATTTCCCCCCAAAAAGTACCAGAAATAAATCCTAAAGTTGTATCAATATTTTGAGGTTAAAATTGATTTTTTGTTTAATAATTTATATTTATATTAATTTTTAATATTAATACACATCTTAATTAAAAAACCATGAAAACCTATTTTTATTGTAAAAATTAATTTTTGGATATTACCTGTTTTTATTATTTTTTCCTTACAATTATTATTTAAATAATAATTAATATTTTATTCTGATCAAAATTTTGTATTATAATTGTTAAAAACATAATATATATTTTCATTATATATCATAAATATATTATAACAAATTAAATTAAAATAAAATTCATTTTTAATCATAACATGATCAAATTTATTATTTATCTATATTAATTAAATTTATTAGTGGATTGGTATTAAGAATCCCCCTATATATTCATTCAAAAATATATTTCTAAATAGTGTGATTTTTTTTATATCCACCAAATAATGAACTAAATTATATTATTAATTTTTATTATGTATATGTTTATTTTAGTAAATTTTATTCATTGTTTTTTCTTAATTTGGAATCATGTGTGAAAAATAAAATAGAAAACATTAGATTTATTCAATTAAAAGATAAATAATTAATTATTCGTGTGGTATATTATCTCCCATTTAAATTAATTGTGTCCTTGTAATTTTAATATTTACTCACTAATTAAATAGTTGATATTTAAATAGGTTTCAACAATTTTAATATTTTTTATAATAAGAAACAGAAATATTTGTTAATAATAGGTTTGTCTCAATATTACTATTCTTAAATCCATTTTAGATAGATACCCTTAATGGTTTCATGTTAAGACCTATATAAAATAATTAATATTCCTAGAGAGTTTATAGTAATCATTACAGTGATCAGTTATCAAATGTTTATTTGAGATATGAAATTTAAATCCACTATTTGTAAATATAGAGTATTTGTGGAGAAATTTGTTCCTTTAAAAAATTAAATCCAATTCCTAAAAATAAAACCTAATTAAAATTAAATTTAGATAATCTCAATCATGAGATACAACTATATCACAAAAATATATCATAACTACTTCTGTTAAATTACCAAATAAAATTTTATAGATATACATTGAATAATAGAATTAAAATCCAAAAAATCATCCATAACTCAATATATGATATTATAGTACATTAATTATCATAATTCAAATCACCAGTATCCATTAAAAAAAATTCAACATATTCCCATGGTCCAGGTGATATAATATGTTAATTATTATTTTTATCCCATATGTTATGCAATTATCATAGATAAATCCCATGTTTCATATACTTATAAAAATTAACTAATAGTAAAACCATATAATGATCATTATTTCCCATCACTATGTAAGATGAAATAGTATTTTTTCCTTGTCAAATTATTTCACTATACCCTATTTTCCAAAATTTAAATTTCCTCTTTGCATTCAATAATTTTGATATGTGAGAAATTTCATATTCTTTCCTTCATTATCACTATTCTAAAAAAATCATGAGACTCAATAATTCTCTACTATGGTTTATTAAAGAAATAAATATTCTTTATTGTTAATTAAAATCTATGAAATTTTTTTTAGAATTGTAAAAAAAATTATCAATACCGCTCTTATCCAATAATGTTTATTGCAAGGAAAATCATTTCATTATCAATACCGGCAATTTTTTTTATCTCCTCTAAATTTTTTCAATTACTATAATAAAATGTGATTAACTTTTGCGATGAACATATAATTTAGTTATTTAATTATTATTTGATATTTACATTAATAGAAAACATTCCAAAACACTTTATACTCTTTTTCACCATCAATTTACCTTTTTGGTCATACTATAAAATTATTTGTTCATTATATAGATATTTATGTTGAGATCTCATATATATCATGATTCAATTCCTCCGAATAATGAATAATTAATAATTATTAATGAAAATAATGTGATGATAAAAATTATACAACCAATAAATTTTAGACTACATGTGATGTTAGGCCTTTTTATCATAAACATGGTGAAATTTGAGTCAATACCTAAATGTAATTCTCATGGTTATTAACCTCGGTATATTTTCAATTGAACCTAAACTTGATTGTAGTTTTTATTTTATTATTTCCTTTCTAGGAAACTACACAATCACTCATTTAAAAACATTTCAAGATTTTATCTTATCCATAGAATTATTCTTAGGGTTATATGTAATGTTCACTTATCCTAATCACATAAATATAACGAAATTTATCCTCCAAAATAAATAAACATCTCATTGAATCCAAATGAGGTGACCTAGATCCACACTCTGAGATATTTTTATAAAAACAATTACATAAACAACATCATTGAATTCCATGTAAGTTTACCCAATGTGAACTTATATATATATATATCCCATTTATTTTATAATTAAATATCACATTAATCACGCAATAACAAGAACATAATGTTTAACTTATTTGAGGACTAGATTAGTGAAAACATATTTATAATATATGTGACCATTAATTAATACTTTTACCAGAAAATAACTTTTATAAAGATCTAAAAAATATTCATATCATCATGAATACTGTAATTAAAACATAGGAAATGGGTGAGCACAAATGATATATATTGATATAAATAAAATATAAATATTGATGATCATAAGTGATCATAAGAAAAAACATTATTTATGAGAACATAGTCATGTCTTTTATAAAAAATGAATTAAAATCATTCCAAAATAAACAAGGATCATTAATCATTAATAAATATATTAGTATCTTATAAGAACTAGACACATTAGATATTATAACATGAGACCAGAACAAGTCATTTAAATATTTAATGAAATTATCATAGAATAATTCCACCCTTATGATAAAAATAGTATCCTTAATATTATAATGTTGTGATAAACAAAATATTCATGCATTATTTAGTGATTGAAAAATAATAACCAAAAATACTATTTTGAACAATAAATATCAATAAATCATGTTGTGAAAAAAAATTATATCCTTCACTCTGTGAATAAAAAATTTCTTGTGCTTCATGTTGTGAAAAAATTCCATACATCTTTTTTATCATTAAAATATTTCTACACTTCATGTTATAAAAAATAAAAAAATCCACGAATAACATCATTTTATTATTTAATTTAAATCATTATCCAATTTATTTTATGGATATATATGAACAAAACAATCACCTAATTACTATACATATATATACACTATATTACAAATTGAAAATTTGTATTACAAGATTTATTAATTAATTGTTTGAAAGGGTATATGGATTATTTGAAAACATTCACAGACAACTTATTAATCCATAAAATGAATGATAATTTATGGTATCATAAGTTCATATATGAAGCTAAAAATAAGGAATGTCAAAATAAGTTGACATATACATGAAAATATTTTCATAAATGAATAGCATTCAATGGTATAACATAATAATGGATCAAGAATTACATTTTTTTAATATATATGATATAAACCCCCATAAAAAAATAGTATGACAAAATTCAGAAGGATATTCATGATAAAAACCACTAAGAAAGTTAAAATTACTCAGAAAGAATGAATAAAATGGATTACAACATAAAAATTTCATATATTGTAATATACTTCCCATATAAATTATATTTTATTATACTTATTATTATGTTCATTTAAAATAAATCTTTTATAGATTGCAATAAATTTTATCTTATTGTAATTATATTCATTTAAAATAAATATTTCATATTTTAATTATTCATAAATAATAATAAATATTATATTTTTGTAATTCATATTTAAAGATTAATATAATATTGAAATTTTGATATTTAAATCTTTATTTCATTACAATAATATTTATATTCCTTAATAAATAATTTATTTCTATTAATCATTTATACACATACATAAAATTAAAATTATTTAATTCATAATAATTATATTCTAAAATAACAATAATTTTACAATAAGTTTTTATTATTATGATTAAATGTAAATGTATATAATTGTATCTTATATATAATTCTCAAATTAATCTATTATATTAAAGTAAATTTTATATTCCTATCACTCAAAATTAAATATTTTATTATAACTCCAACACATTTCATAGGGTATATAATGTGATGAAGGCCCATAGAGTCCACCTGAAAAATGATATAACCCTCCCTTATTAGGGATATTAAAATTGACTAAAAAGGGAATCCTCTACTTGGGTACCCTCAGAGGATAAATAATTCACTACATTTTTTCCCACAACTATATGTGGGGTATTATATAATAGTTCACAAGAAAAATTTTCATTGTATAGCTTGATAAGTAATGATCATAATAGGCTTCACATGACCTATATGATATCTCTATATGAGAGTAAAATCCATGTCATCCTCCTCCAATATAATGGAATATTGCTGATTTAAATTATATTTATCATAACATTACAACACATGAATCATAAAAACAATGAGACATACAACATTTCTTAATTATGACATGGAAAATAGAAGCATGTTTCTTTAAAACATCAACAGAACATTTAATAATCCATCGTGAGAATGAATGTGGTTGGTATAATAAAAACATACCCCAATTGTAACATACATATTGTAAATGGATTTTTACATATATATCAATGACGATTATAAGATGAACATATTAAATGATATTACATAATATTGGATAATGAATTTAAATATTTCATTCCATTATTTTAATTTCCCAAAAAAAATTATGATAGAATAATTAGGGAAATTCATTAAATGAAAGTCCCACATAGGTACAATACTTTTATTAAATGTTTTAAAATAGATGTGAAACATGAAAAAATTAGAAAACCTTTATTATCATTTTCATTAAATAATATGTTTTGTATTAATTACTAAAATATATCAATAGAAAAATTTAAATGGAATTAATTATATTTAATTATTTAGAAATAAATTTACAACAATGAAGACATAAAAAATACACAGTAATTTAAAAATTATTATAATAAAATGTATTCAATATTATCACTTTTAAATATTAAAATTTGAAAAATGGATCCCTAAAAATTATTTATGGTTTCAAAAAGGTGAGTTTAAATTTTGCTTCAAAAAATCATTACATTTAAAAATTCTACATCAATAATATTTCCTTATAAAAAATAATTGTTAAAAAAATCAATGTTATACTGTTATGGAAAAAAATTATTTTTAAATAATAATAATAAATATTTTAACCTTTGAAATGCCCTAGACTCACACTCCTGGATCTCTTGCCCAAAATATAAACATTATTTTATATCATCTACAAAACCCCGGATAAGACCATTCATAGTTAAGGAACTGATAATAATAAATACATCACTTAAATATAAAAGATCATTTTATATAGAATTACATAATTAAGAGTAATGATAAACTAATAAATAACATTTTCTATGTATCAAGATGACATTTATTCCACTGTAAAAAAATATATTTAACATGTTCTGTATCAACATCATTTAGCATAAATTTTTCATCTCATGTTATACTTCCACATAAATCTTGTTTCAATTTTATCACCATATCATGGGGAAGTGGATACATAATAAGGGGTGAGATAAAATTATCAGTTATAAAAAATATACATATGAATCATTAAAAGTAGAAAAGTTGTATAATTATTTTGGTAAAAATAGTAAATCAACATGTAACCCTAATAAACTAGAAACTGAGATTATATTATGTTAAGAACATTAATTAAAAAAATGGATATAAAATATAAAAATTTCATACTAATGGAATTTATAATGTTGGAAAAAATAAATATCACAACCTCTTTTGAAGATATTTTTATTCTATTGATACATCAATTTAGAAATATTTCCCAATTTAATTGGAATGAAGAAATTACGAAAATGTTAATGTCTCAATATACATGTTGATACATTATGATTCTATAAAATTCAAGACCCTAGAAATAACATTATTAAGTATAAATGAATGTATACCCAAATAAATGTATCACTAAATAAAATCATATATATTGGTATATTAAAACTTATTCAATATTAATATATGATCAATACTTGAAATCAGTCATTAATCATTACGAATTTCAACCATTTTCCACATATAAATAAAAAAAATAACGTGATAATAAATCATCATGAGAATGTAGTTGGGTTTTTAGAGAATTCATACTCAACATTCCAACAATATCCCATTTTGGTAAAATAATAAACTGAATGAAAATAAGTTTCCCCTTTTGTCAATAAAGGAGAAAACGTGACTATAACCCATCCCAAGAATGTAGTTGTATCATAAAAACATAGATATTCAATGTTTGAATACACTTATGTATTTGAATAAAAATATTTTTATTCTAATAGATTCCCTCAAAGTCAACAGAATTAAAATCATTTAAGGTTAACATTAGGGAATCCAAAATATGAAAAATTTGATGTCGATTGTCTGTAGAGAAATGTGTAAATTGCTAACTCAATGTATTAAAAATATTTTATAAGGAATCTATTAGATGAGGGTGGATATTTTGAAATTAAAAAATACCTAGTTTGATAAACAAATCATGGAAATACATTTTACATACATGAAAACATACTTTTATGATAATTCTTGATCAATACCACTAATTAAGTGGACATGTATTGGATTATTTGGATTCTTTAGCCCATTACCCCAAATATATTTATATTTTAGACTATAAATAGTTAAAAATGAACTATATTTGGGGGAATTTTATGAATATTACCACATAAATGGATTTGAAAAATTAAAATGGTATTTTATAAATAAATTATCATTAATGTAAAAGAGGAAGTTTTGGGTCACAACCAAAAATATTATTCAAAATTTTATGCAGAAATCATTTTAAAATTTTTATACATATAAATTATATCATAATTAAAACATGAAAAAATAATTTTCTTATAGTATATATAGATTCAAGATATTTAAATATAAAATATTTAGTTTTAATACATAATATTAAATTTTTTTAATACCCACATTATAATATTTGTACTAAAATATTAATTGTATTAATTAATAATTTTCGAAAAGAAAATTGTAAAATATCATCAAATAAAATATTATGGTGGGAAAACCCATGAATGAGAGATTAATGTTCATGATAATGTGTTCTAACTTAAGGAATGGAATTTCAGTTATTAATATCTATTATATATAAAATATGTTTGGAAGTGGGAAATACATATCAATATGGTTTTTGGTAAAAAAATATCCCAATAATACCATTATAGAACACTACATAATAAAATAAAATGGAATATTTTTCCAATATTATATGTTTAATTAAATTCTCATAATGTAATGAATAAATGTGGAATCAATAAAAGTGCTTAATACATGGAAATAAGTACAATAATATGAATTGAAATATGGAAATATGATTAGAATAGTAAATCCCAATAAATTTATAGATTATGAGAACAATATATGAAAATCTATTAAGTACCTAAATCAAATAAATCATCATATAAAAATTTACAATGTATAAATGAATTAGAAATATGATTTGGAAAACACAATATCATTTAGAAACATTAAAATCAAAAACACTTGAAATATTATTATTGTAATTGACGATAAAATACCATGATAAGAAGATAATTCCTGATATAATATACCAAATTTGATGAAATTACTCCAATAAATATAAAAAAATATAATAATTAAAAATATGTCTCAATGAGTACAATTTTGTAAAGAAAACTCCAAATACATGTCCTGACTTCAACTAAAATACTTTAACATCATGTATCATAATAAAAATTATCCTGTAAAATTATTCATAATGTTATTAATTTCAATTTTTATTTATACAAATTTTAAATAACTATTCTCTCATTGAAATGTATTGATTTTTCATTTCTTGTGTTTATAGTATTAACTGTTTTTACGACTTCCACAAAAATGGTTTTTATATTACTTATTTTTTCAAATTTTATCATTTATAAAATTTTAAAAATACTATAATGGATTATTTTTAATTTTTTTTATTTACTTCATTTCATTATTTTTATATTCATTACACTAGAATTTAAAATCAATAAAAAGTACGTTTAAGTGATTCATGGTGATCGAAGAGTATTTTCTAAATTAAAAAATTAAATTTTAATAAAATATATCTTGATCCAAAAATAATAATTATGTATTCATTTATATAATGTTATACAAGAAATTATTTTGATGATTTATTTCATGATTTGAATTTATAGTTTTTTTCAACTTAGACTTTAGATCGACCAAGACGTGCACATATCTGGATTTAATTATTGATTATGAGGTGGTTTTTTAATGTCATTATATAGGTATAATAATTATATATTCTTTTCTTTATATTAGTGAGGTATATCATTTTTATAATTTATTTTACTTGTTATTAATGTATAAAAAATCATCACTAAAAGTAATAATAGAATATCCTCTTAGTAAACATATTTTAAATTATTAAATTAACGATTATAATTTTTTCATAATATCATTAATAGGTTCCTAAATTTTTCATACCATAACATTAATGAAATCCTAAAAAAATATTTATTCCTCTGTACATCCTTCATATATATTCTTGTAAGGATATTATGTAAAACTCCACCCATTATATCCTGAAGAGAATACTTCATCCAATAAATGATTTACTAACACATTTTTTATAATTAATGGGTTACATGAATAAATAATACTAACAACACAAATATTGTAAAATTATATTAAAAAATCATTTTATTATCATTATAGTTTTCTTTCTATAATAAATTTTAAACATATTTATTACGATAAAACAAATATGTACTCGATAATACTCATGTCAGAGAATTTATTTTGTGGGAAGAGTCTTTATAAATGAAATAATTATAATAACTAATCATCAAAAAAAGATTTATAATTTAAAATAGGATATATAATGAATAAAACTTCATATTTTCAAAAACATTTATATACATGTGAGGCATGTTTTTGTAGGAATGTTACCCTTTTATAATTGAATAGAAGGGTTGTTTCGGAGAAACCATTACATTTTCAATAATGTATGATTTATATTTAATTTAAAAATGAAAATAAATGAAAAAATATGAGATTCAAATGAGTTTTGATAGAAATGTACATTGGCCACTCCTTTTTTATAAAACATTTAGTGTTATAAGAATTTTTAAAAGAATTTTATTTTTTACCTAATTTACATTCATGTTGTTAATTATATTTTATCCTTCTAATTATTTTTATTTGAAATGATTAATATTGATACTATCATTCAAATTTATTACTTTTAATTTCATATTTTCAAATAATTTATCATGTAAAACATCTAATGATGTGAAAATATATTTTCAAAATATTTATTATTGACAAAATAAATTAATTTTCAGTGAAATTTTGTTTTATGAATTAAATTTATAATTAAGTTATAATTATATTATAATTTTTTTTAATTATATAATTCTATCTATTGTTGAATAAATATTTTTTATATTTGTTTTTTTTAATCCAGAAAAACCCTATAAAAATAATTTATTCAATGATAACAATGAAAATTGTTTGTATAATAATTTACCATTTCAATTAGGAATATGAAAATTGGTCATAAGATATATGATTTCAATAAATAGAATACAATTATAATTTATTATCATTAAATTCATATTTTATTACAAAATATTTTTGAAACATATTTTTAATTATTAAATAATGATATATTCATAAAAATTTTATGTGTTGTGGAAAATTTATATTTTCACTTAGAAAAAACCGTTTTGAAAAAAATAAGAATTTATAACACGTACAATTTTATATGTTTAATGAAACTATGATATTTATATTATTTATTTATAATAGAAAAAATTATTAATTTTTTTATTTAATCCAATCATAAAATGTAATGAAAACTCATTCTTATCCGAAAAAGGAATTTTAAAAATATGTTGTAATTAATATTATTTTTTATTACATTACAACTAAATTAGTATTAAAAATTATTATTTTCATTTATAATTTATCATTAATCATATTTTTTATTTAAATAGGGACACACAAAATATAAATTTTAAATTATAAGAAAAATACATTTCTAAAAAATAAATTATTTTATATGTAATTTTTTGTAAACTGATTGAATTTATTTCATATTGAAAAATAAATTTAGTTTACACATAATTATAATCCATACAATTGTTACTTGTATTCATTATATATAATTAAAAAACATGGTTTTAATGGTTATACATAGAATATAATATTTTATCAAAATATATCACCATTTTATTTAGGTTTGGTATTTTTTGTGTAGAAATTTATCAAACAGATTGACTTATACAAAATAGTCACATATTTATAAAATTGGTCACACATTTTCCACCTTAAATAAATTATGTCCTTGTAAATTTACTTAAAATTATTTTTTATATAGTTGAAGAAATTATAAATATATTCATTATTTTGGATATAAAATCTAATATGATATCCCTCTTACCCTGCTAGGATATATGAAATTGCCAATAATTCCAAAAACAACAAAAATCATTCCTATAATAATATATTAAATCTTATAAATACACAAAATATATATTTTCCAGAACATACCTTTAAAAAAATAATTTGAATCTCTAGGACAATAAATTGTAGTGATGTTAAATATTCCTCAGAAAAACAACATTATCATTATCCATAAAATTTTATTGACCACTAGGCAATTAGTTGAGACAGTAGTCAATTTAAAAATTTATCCCAAAAATGTAATGAACCTCCCCATAAATATCATAAATCCATAATCAATCGAAAGGAAAAAAATGAAATGAAACTTATGTATTTCAAAATCAAATAACACTTTTTGACCTCATCATCATTATTGTATAAAACTTACGCATTGTTCATACCTTAATCTGGTGTTTTTAATTGTTTTCAGCAAAAAAACCATTATAAAAAATCAAATTTCCCAGATATTTATAATTTTTTATTTACTTCCCCTACCATTAATTCTAAACTACTACATATAAAATCATTTTTTTTTCATGTATTATATATATTTTAGATTAAAAAACATCATTGATAAATATGACCCACATATGAGAATATATAATCGATGAAATATTAAAATTTTATAGAAAAACTCATCTCTCTAAAAAAGGTATGACATTGAAATTCACCTTTAGCTTTATAATAAATATATAATATACATCAAACCCTTTTACATATGAACCCTAATTTCATAATAAGAGATTGTGTATTTTAGATACAAACCTTCATCAGCTTCAACATCATTGTCATATTTCAGAAAAAATTACTAAAACAATAATATTTATGAAAGACATCAAAATTTTTGATTTATAAACTTTAATATGAAGATATTTTCCTCTATAATGCCTATATTTTTAAAATATGTTACATTAGGTTCATGTTATGACCCACATTGTTTATTTTATTATTATCAATGGTCATTATTTTATTAGTTTTAGTAATATAATTACATAAAATCATTATTAATTCCATCAAAATGGTTGATAAAGAGAATTCGAAAAGTCAAATAATATCGTTATTGACTGTATTTCTAACTGTGTGCTCTTAGTCCGACTGATAATGTATCAGAGTGATGATTGGTTTAATGATAAACCTATCCTTTTGGGGGGATTACACCTAGGCTCGTATGTTCAATAGATGCATCAACTTTCAAGTATCAAAACATAGTTGAATTTATATAAAATCATCATAAACTATAATTTACTAAAACATCAGGATGTTAACCAATACATTTAAATATTCAAAATAAATTAATTAATATTCCCTTTCCATAATCAACAAATAAAATATTCATTACTAAATTAATATTAAATAACATAATATTCCATAGTGTTATATATACCATTCAAATAAATAATAACCTAGATTATGAAAAATAAAATTATCCTCAACCAACTTATTAATCTCTAATGAATTCTAAAGAATTAAATTGATACCTACTATGATTCCCTAGATCCATATTCCAATATCCTATGCAAATATCACATAGTTTTATTGATAATGAAAATAAAATCATATATATATATCCCAATATTATAATAATATCAAAAATTATTTATGAATTAATTATATCTAGGAGATATGTTAATATTTAGAGAGTTGGGTTATTATGTCACATGGAAAACTAATAAATCCAAATAAATTTGTATTATTTATTCATTTATAAAAATATATAAAAAAATAATTAGAATCTAATTATTCTTTAACATATCCCAAAAATTATTAAACACATTCTATCCAAATATAAAATTAATATGTACAACATTTATTAAAAACATATTAAATTATAAATATAAAAAGGGGTGTAATCAAACATTCAGTGAGGTTAAACATTCCAATAAATTCGTATTGGTAGAAACAAGTTATATATATTGTTGATGAAATAGGTAAAAACATGAATTTATAATCAACATGAGAAAATGATAACATGTTATCAATGAAAATATATAAAATCATGGATAAAAATAATACCAATACCATAAAAATTTAATTAATAATGTTAGGAATAAAAAATATTTTATCAAGGAATTTTTCAGGAAACATTCAAAATAAATTAGTCATGAAATACTGAAGAATTGGGTATGAATAACGCCAATACCCAAAACTGTTTTGTCTCATGTGACATATCATTATATTGAGGTTTTATATAATTATAAGGCTAAATTTAAATTAGTTTATTTCTAATTCATTAACTATAGGATTCATCAGGACATTTCATTCAATTCCAAAGGGAAGTCAAGGTCGAATAAAAACCAGGTTGTTATCATAGTGATAAATTTAGAATATCAGCATACAATTAACCTTGATTATTAGAAAATATTTATAAAAAATTTAAATACATTTTTCTGTTGCAAAAAATGACTCCATGATCATAAACCATCATTATAATAAAGGTTTTTGGTCAACATTCATATTCATATTTCCAATAATCATCCATATTATATAACAATATTAGTAATAAAAATGTATTATCCCAGGTCAATAGACATTCATTAATTATAGATTAACATTTTCACATATAAAATATCATAATTGTGATATTTCATATGTATAGGGAAATGAGAATAAAAATAAGAAATTACATGAATAACATGACCATAAAAAATCTTTTGGAAGATGTTTTATGGTTTGGAAATAAAATTCCCTAATATAACATAGTTATGTTGAAGTATATTGACATAGATAACAATTTTTCATGAAAAAGACTGATTGAACAATAACCCATATAAATTTATAGAAATCGTATTTTTTTTGTTTTGTTATTTCAATTCCACAAATGATATATTTATTATGATAAACATTGTGAATTATAAACCCTTTTAGAGTAAATATTTTTTAAAATTAAGGGGTTAATTTAATTGAAACCATAATGGATATTTTACATATAATTTTTAAAAATGACATAAAAGAAGATGCTATGGATGACATCAAAAAGTCCCCTTCAAATGGATATGTGAAGAATCATTGAAAACATATACATAAAAAAATAAATAGTAATTTATCCTGAAAAAAGATATTATATTATCTCTATGAAAAGTGGAGAAAAATATTATTAAAAAATAGTCATTTAGAAAAATAAATTACAATTGCTAAAAACATACATTGTAAAAAGAGTTATATTGCAGTTTTGGTATGTAAACATCATTTTACTATGTTTTGTTTTAAGAAACCATTTAATTTTTTTTATTTTGGTTGAATCCAATAATGGGAGAAATTATTCATGATTAAAAATTAAAACGTAAAAAAGAATATTTGAGATACTGATATCTCGTAGGGGAAACATATCTTAATAAGTTAGAATGATATGACAATGTTTTAAAGGGGAATGAAATTATATCCCATGAGAAAAATTATATTACACCTTATAATAAAATCAAATTGATGCATGTATCAATGTTATATGTTTCATGGAATGATCATAACTCAATGAAACTATACTTAGTTTCCAAAATTCCTCACTATAGGGGAAAATGAATCAATAGACACTTGAATAATGGAAAATTAGCTAGATAGTAAATATCATTAAATAAAACTAATATAATAGAAATGTATCCATGGTTTTTAAAAACACCATACCAGGGAATCCTAGTGGATAAAATGTTTTCAGTCTAAATCTACATGAATTGAGACCAGGAACACCATTGAGGTTTTAGGAACATTCGAATCCAAAATCCCCAAAAAAACTTTTATCCTAAAATACCAATATTAGAGTTTATTTATTTATATAATTCCAAAAATAGGTTGTATATACACCGTGGAAAAAGAATTGGGTGCATAATGCCACATGTGTCTCAATTAGAGGAATTTGAATAGAAGCCCCTTTCCACATATTTTGAAATCAACATACTATAATTTATTTTATCAGCAACATATATTTCATAAGAACAAATTTATGAACATTATTCATATACATTTTCATTTATATATTTCATAAATATTCATTCACACTATGAATTCATTGATTTTCTAGATCTCATAATTATTATCCTGGTCATTTGTTGTAATTTTAAAATAGTGGTGTATGTGTTCATTCATAAATCAAAGTAAATAATTAGTACATCAGTAAAAATAATTTTAGATATTATATATTATTATTATTATTTAAAAAAATCACTTGTGTGTGTTTTATTCATTACCTTTGAGGATGAAATTGAAAAAATTAATGTTTTGTTGATTCATGATGATTAAAGTGTGTTTTAAAAATTAATGAATTCAATACTCATATAATTTCACATAAACAAAACAAACAAGTACTCATTTAAATAATATTAAAAAATTAATAATACTCATATACTCATTCCTGATATGAGATTATAATAATCATTAATTAGGTTATAGAACCAACCAAAACATGGACATAAAATTATTAATTGAATGATTATGTGGTTGTTTTATTGTAAAATAACAATACTTTCATCCTAATAATATAATGTAATATTTAATAGTGTTATATATGAGAATTATAGAAAATTAACTATGTTGTTAAATTATATTTGAACATTTCAAAAATTTAATAAATGATTATCCACTTAGTGTGCTTATTTTAAACAATTAAATAAACGATGATCATTTTTTATTAGATAATTTGTTCATAAATTTACTATAACATTTCCATAATGATATGAAAAATAATTGTTTAATATTTAATAAAATAATTATATTCATAATTATATATATGTTAATGAAAATGATACATGCTATGTTATGGAGTTTGTAGACCACCCAACACACAAACGATACATGCTACGTCATGTAAGGTTTTTATCCATGGGAAAAATGAATTTTTTAAAAAAACTAGTATAGTAAAAAAATTGATCTAAAATTACCTAAAATACTATTTTTTATATATTTTTTATGATTTATGGGTTTATATATCTCTTTTAAAAATTTTCCCTAACATGATTTTACAACTATAATTAATTACTAACCCTAGTAATATATTAAAATTTATATGATTAATATTTATCTTTATAACTTGTTTAATACTTCTGAAATTAAATTATTCATTAATAAATCTAATATTTAAATGGTGGAGTAACCTTAATTATAAAATAAATATACCTAATCACATGAAAATTTATTTTATGAAAAAAATTTAAGAATTAAATTTATATATAATATTATGTTATTTTTTATACTAATATTAATGACATGATTTGACATATGAAAAATTAAATGAGTTTTCTGAATAATTTATTGTATTCAAAAACAAAAACACCCTACAATATAATTAATATAATAAAAAGATCAAACCAAAATTTTATATAAAATTAAAATTTTAATTAATTATAAAAATCATAGGCTTATTTAATATAAGTTCAAAAAATATTATAACATCCATGTTGATGTTTGTAAAATTCATTTTGGCCCCAATAGAATCACCCTAAATGCCTGAGGCTACAGACTTGTGGTGAGGTAATTGTGGTGTCTGTGCAGAGACTTTTCCCCTTTTACTAATGTGTAGTACATCAGATAAATATAAATAGATATAAATAGAGGAAGAAATAAAATTAAACATAAGGAACTATGTAAAATAGATACAACAATAACTATAACTAAAATTGCTAGAATAACATACTAGTATAAAACACCTAATGATGATATGTCATGTCAATAGAATACTGGGAAACATGGTTACCAGACTAGAGGCCTAAAATGTTCTGCAAACATATAAAGGAAATCAAAATGCTATCACGAGAAACCTAAGTTACAGGTCAGTCAACTGCTATTAAACCCTTCCTAAACAGTAGGAAATCTATTGTTCGAAGATGTATGAATCCCATTTATCAACAATTTTATTCATGTAATCCACTCAAGGAACCAATCATCACCCGAAGAGTGTGTGAGATAAATTTCAATGGGCCACAACCAACAATGTTTATAACATTCATCCCGTGTAATTGAAATGTAATAGTGTGAATGTATGCATATATAATGTAAAGCATTACAATGTTACTAGAAACCCACATACATGATTAAGCCCTCATGTATCATCTAAACATAACTGATCCATTAATATATTTTTACAAGTCTATAAATAAGTCACATATTAATAATAGTGATGTTTCCTTGTTATGAAAAGGTTTCCTCTCATGACATTTATAAACGAATTTTATTGGTAATGACCAAAGAAACATAGACCTCATGGGCCGCCAACTCAATAATAAATATATTCAGGCTAAGGGTAAGAATATAATCAAAGTATCATATTCCAAGGCATTAAAAAATAATATGCCTAGATAATCCATTGTGACCATCAATTGTAAAACATGGATAGGCAGAGACAGATCTCTATGGGATGTATCCTTTGGACCAACTTGTTAATACAATATCTTAGGAGTTTATCAAATTCATCCTTTAATACTATGTGAGGAATCTTATAGTGTTATAATGGTCATCCATTAATAGGTATGGATCAGGATCTTGGTTGGTATCATCCTAAGAAAGCATTATCCTTGAATAAGAATGGAGTTCCTAAGTGCTCATGGAATTCCCCGATAAGATTCCAATGAGATATTTATTTTTACCACTCTTGTTTAATAATGAAGTAATTAAAAATTTCAATTAGTTTAAGCATTTTTGTCATTAATGTGACATGGACAATTATCATGAAACCTTTTAATCATTCTGTATTTAATAAATATGTCTATTTAAGGAATATTTAATAATTATGGTTTATTATTGTTCCATTAATTAATGTAGTAAGGGGTCATAAGGACATGAAACCTTATAAACTTTCACATTTAACCTGGTTAATTCATATACATTATAAACATTCCATATTCCCATACACATTTAATTTTCAATTTGATGTACATACCTTAGGTGGGTCAAGTGGAAGTGAAATGTTACTTTCCATTCACTATCATAAGATACAAAAAATATTTATGATAAATTGGTGAACCATTAATGTGTTATAGATCTTCATATATATGGCCTTTCTGTCATATCACCAATACTATAGGAACAAATCGTCCATGGAGAATATTTTTACTCTGTTTGATGATGTGAGCTGGATACTTCTCATAGGTAGAATCACCATCTTAAACCACTTTATCGAGATCAATGGTGTGAGATGGGTCAGTATGATACAGTCATAGCTATGAAATGTGGATGAATTCATTCATGGTCAGGTGCGTCTGAGGTAGTATTAACTAATATCATTCATGAATAACTCTTTTTAGGATATCAAATGGACCTATGTAACGATGTGAAAACATCCCCTACTTCTCTAACCATCTATGCCATAGAATACGTGACACCTAATGGAAAACATGGTCCCCAACCTCAAACCCTAGATATAGTAGATATATAACAACATAATATTTTAATCTATACTCAGTTGTAGTCATATGCTATCAGAATAGCTGAACCTACTCTGAACAATCATAAACAAGACAAGGACCTAGAAAGGATACCTGACCAGCCTCGTTCCACCACAAGGGATAATGAAATGACCTAGCATATAAGGCCTCAAAAATAACCCTTTTAATTTTCACCGGAAATATATTATTATTGGAAAAATCAATGATAGTTATATTGTTCTCCATGGAACTTTCGATATGTCGGACCCATACTCAGAGCACATCCTCTACATTTTGTATCATGTGTTCTGATTTTACATCTATTTGAGGGTAAAACACTATTCTTACAAGAAACTATGTTCCCATACCCTTAACAAATCACTACTAGAATTTTGTGCTGAAACGAGCATCCCTATATGAAATGATAGTATGAGGGACATCATGGTGTAATATTAATTCAAGGACAAACTGTCTTCCCCGCTTATCAATTAAGAAATTATCATGAATATAAATTAATTGGATAACATTCATCAATATGTCATTGATTACTCAAATAGTGTCTCTACCTCTAGGAAACCTATCTAATATGACTAATAAATCCATAGAAACATGTTCACATTTCTATTATGGTACTGGAAGCAACTGTAACAATCCTACATGTCTCTAGTGCTCTACCTTCACCTACTGAGAGGTGGAACAACTAGTGATAAATATTGTTATCTGATGTTTCATCCTTTGTAACCAATACTAGAATCACATGTCTCAATACATCTCATATATTCCTAGATGAACATTACATTGAGAGTCATGATACTCACACATGAAATCCTCTATAAAAATTTTAGGAACCCATACACGTCCATGAATAAGAAGGATGTCGTCTTTGTCAATAGACCAATCTTTATATGGGTTATCTCTAGATATACTCTCATAGAGTACCAAGTATTCTATATTTGAAAATTTTATACTCTTCACCATCTCAAAAAAATAATAGATAAATATCAAATGTGGTATATAATAATACTCTTGACATTCACTAAACTCTAGTTGCATCAAAGAGAATAAGACCAGTAACTATCATTCATCCCTAGCTTCTTGGGTTACATGGCCAATGTTTTCTGACTCAGTGCATCTGCAGCCACACTACACTTCCTTGGAATAGATTCATGCTCAAAAACAATGTTTTGTAGATACTCACACCATATACTCTATATATGGTTTGTTCCATGCCATGTAAAGATATATTTGAGGCTCTTGTGGTCCATGTACACCAAAAAGATCTCATGAAATATATATTTTCTCCAAAAATGTAAGGCATAGAAAAATTCTACTAGCTCATGGTCTTGTGTATGGTAACTTCTTTTATGAGGCCTCAAATACTGATATCCATATGCACAAAATATATAATCCACCATCATCACTGATCCTAGGCTGATGCTTGATGCATCACAGATGATTGTATAACCTACAACTAGATCAAGAAGAATTATAACAGGTGTTGAGATGATTCACCCTTTGAGTTCCTAAATGTATTTTTTTACAAGCTCTTAAAAAAGAACAAGAATTCATTCTTAGTAAGGCATGTAATTGGTGAATAGTGTTTTGAGAAATATTATCTGAAATGCATTTAATATCTATCCATCTCTAAGAAACTCTTTATATCAAATAGGTTCTTGGGATTCTCCTAAGAAACAACTACACTATCTTTTTCGCAGTCAATAGATACACCTTATAATGAGATAATATGACCCAATAAGTGTACTTTGTCAATCCAGAATTGGCACATTGATTGATTTGAATAATTTAGATTCTCTCTCAGTGTTCTAAAAATGATCTTCAGGTGTTTTAGATGGTTGTTATGATTTAGAGATTACAACAATATTTCATCCAAGAAGACCACGACACAAGAGTCATGATAGGGATAAAAACCCCTATTCATTATATCTATTAAAATGGAGGGTACGCTCGTAACACCAAATTTGATTAAAAGGTTATCATACAGACCATACCTACTATGGAAAGCTATATGTGGTATGTCTGAAATCTTAACTTGCACATAATGATATCCCGATCTGAAGTCAATTTTATAAAAGACCCTAGATCCTCAAAGCATATCGAAGAGATTACCTATTTGATGTAGTGGATATGGGTTCTGAACCATATACTGAATCAACATTCAAAAATATACGCATAGATGTGATGTTTCTTCTTCCATCATGGAATAATTAATAGGATAACCCCATGAGGACGTACTGGTCTTTATAAAACCATTGATATTTGAATCCTCTAACATTGAATTGTTCTCCTCAGACTATGTAGGAGCCATCTTCTTTGAAGGAATATACACCATAGTTTCTCATAGAAAAATATAAACTGTAATATCTACCTCATTCTATAGTGGCAATCCAAAAAACAGAAATACATCCATATACCAATCTACTACTAGAAATAAAAATATCTGGTCTTAAAACTTGATACTCCATGAAGTTATTTTTAATATTGGTAGTTAGTTTTTATATTCATGGATGCTCTAGTCCCGCTCCACCTCTATGAACATTCCACATACCATAATGTAGAAAACTAATACTCTCTAGTGACATACATGATACCTTGTTGTGACATAAGGCTACAAAATCATGATACTGATCCAAAAAATCCAAACCAAGAATGAAATTGAATCCAACCATCATAATAAAAAAGGGGTTCCATAATAAAGGGTATCTTCCTACCATAAGGGGTACGTCCTTACACTAGTAGATGCTCTCTATTCGTACCCCTAATGGTGTACCAAGGATCATTACACAATAGTAAAAATATATATACCGTATAAGACATACAATGATAAATAAATATATAAATTAGTTCAATGAACAAATATCAAACAAGGTAGATACTATAGTAGATTCCACAATAATTTCACCTCATACTATAATTGGTCCCATATCCTGATCCTTATGTATCAGTTTCAGTTCATGTAATTTTCTTGGTATGTGACCGTGTGAAATAGATGAACAACCATGTTCAAAATTGATCGGTTGGAATTTATCATCATTAGGGGGCTATCTTCCATGGCCACGACCTTCTCCCCATCCTGTCAAACTATTGATATTCTAACTACCCACCTGATGTGGTGCAAAAGAACCCACTCCTGAAGTTGGAACTAGCATTGATCATTTTCCACTCATTTCTAGTGGAAAGGTACATAAAAAATAACCAATATTCACCATGCTTTCACATTATTAACACCCTATTATTTCTCTATCACTTTGAGAATTCAAGTTCATATGTAATCCATAATGATGAAACACCTTGGAGCTATCTAAATTGGAACTATTGTGGTCACTACCCAAAACAAGAAACCTCAATAGAATGATTCCTTCCACGAAAAGAACTAATGGCCTGATGCAACACAAGTCTTCTATTACCAATACTATTTTCATCTCTCAGGTTATTTTCAGTGATAAAATGCTAATTGAAAATTTAATAAAATGTTCATTGGTGAAAGTCACTTGCCTACATTCGGATGGCATACATAATCCCATCATCAAAATACCTATCTGGTGAAAGGTAAACCCTGGATAGAATTGGTGAGATGAAATGTAACATAGAAAAATGAACTGAAAGCTATATGCCTCTCATTGATCCACGTTCATGATTCATAAACTCCTTAGATCTATCATCTCTCAGCATTTGAGGAATGAATAGATCATAGAAGGCGGTCTAAAAATCAACCTAGACCAAGCCCTAACGACTACAAGACTGGGTAATCACATCCCACTATAGATCGGCCAAATCACACAACATGTATATAAAAATCAAGACCATCTCCTTTAGAGGTTCCCTTAGATGATCATATATAGATTGGTTGGATTTTGAACAAGACTGGCCATCCTATGGACCCCTATCGCCTGATAACTTTAAAGGTTGCTGATGGAGGAACTCATGAGTCAGATCAGCCATCAAAGGTGGAAACCTGGAGAACCATGCCTAGGCTGCATCAGATTGAGGAAAATATCATGAACATGATCATCAGTTCCTAGATTTGGTACAACATGTGGCACCTCATGTTTGACTCTTGAATGTATGAGTGCAGTCTCGAGGCCCACAACGTCTAGAGTGTGTTTTTTGACATCCTTTTAGCATATTATATGAGGATCTCATAAAGGTTATAGTCTAGAAATTACAATTATATGACTCAGAACAATCTCAAATCATCATCATGTCATAAGTATCAGAAGGTCCATGTATGAAATACACTACCCAAGGTATAGTACTCCAACTACAAGCTTAGACAGTTAGTATTGATACGTTATCAAGTAAAAGATACATTTTGTTATAAATTTAATATGTAGGTTAAATATTATACCTTTTATAAACACGATAAAGTTGTAAAATAATGTGAAACCATTTTATTTTAGATGAAATGATTCACATTATAATGGATTTCCATTTATGTTGAATAAATTCTCATTCACCTTATCATTGAAAACACCACCCATTGTTTTATAGCATAATGAATTGACTTAGAAAATTTCTCATCCCAACACATTAGGGACAAAACACCACATTAATTGAGTCCAAAAAATCACTAATTACGAACCAAAACTAATACATAAACAAGATAACAATCAAAACATTACTCAATAGTCAGAGGCATGTCAAGAAAGAGAAAATATTCAAATCCACCTATTTGTCATGGAAATATATTTGACATGTCAATACTGGGAACTTATAATGATTCATGTTATGATACTTCTTTTCATATTCCATAAGACAATGGATGAATGAAAATTCATAAAAATACTAATAATCAACAAATCCACAAAACATGTGAATCACCTAAAGGTGATATAATAACAACTATAATATGAAATAGATCAAAACAGTTATAATTAATAACACTCATTGTTTACCCTGAATAAGGGTTCATGACCTCCAAGCATGACATATGATCAAGTCCAAATAAGTCATAATATCCAATATATCATCTCAAAATAGTAAATCAAGAAAATAACCTCTCCTCTGATACAATATTGTGATATCTCGGATGTGGATTCTTCTTCATAGGTTTCCCAAGCCTAGTTGGACATGTGTCCTCAAGAACATCTCCCCTAATGCCAAATGATACTGACTAATAGTGAGGGACTATGGGGTTTCTACAGGGAGAGTATTCCATCATTACAAAGGAGTAGCACAACAGATATATATATATATATATATAAAGAATTATATAGAGGAAGTAATACATGAAAATATAGGGCACATCATAAAATAGAGAAAACAAAAACAATAACTGAAATAATTGGATTAATATACATGAATAAAAAAACCGATGATGATATGTCATGTCACTAGAAAACTAAGAATCATGAATACAAAAAAACATGGATAACAAGTTCCACAATATTATAAAGGAAATACAAATATTATTTCAAGAATCCTGAGCTCCAAATCGGTTTTCTTCAATCAATATCCATCCTTAACAGTAAGAAATCAAGTGTTCGATAATTAATTCTTCCCTTTATCAATACATAAATTAATTAAATCTACTCTACAACATCCTAGGTAAATAAAAAATAATTATTTATCATATTAATTAATATTTGTGAATTAAATGTTAATATTAATTTAAATTGGATGCTATGTTCGATTGCTTACTCGATACACTACAACAGGTTTCTTTGAAATCATACGTTGCACCCTAATAATATAATAGTATTATTTTAAATGGTACTTAACGTCGATCCATTGTATTGGTGGAAAGGAATAATGATAACTAAAATATTATTATATATTTTTGTTAAATGTTTTTGCAATTATACAATATAATTTAGAGTCTTAAAATAAAAAACAAATTTGATTTTAAGCATATATATTATAATCTTCATTAAAGGGTCTATTTACTGCATTTTGATTAAAAACCATATTTAAATATAGTTTTCGACATTTTTATATGTTATATTTAACAAAATAAAATTCTTCTTTAGAATCGGGAAATCAAAATCTACATTGTGTAAAATTTTGGTATTTTTCTGATAAAATTCATTTTTTTATAAATAGTGAAAAATACTATATTTTAATTCAAAACTATATTTTAATCTAATTTATTTATATAGTTATATTATATTTTTAATTTTTTTAAAGTGTAATTAGAATATATTTTTACTATTTAATCCAATTTTGGTCATTGGAATTAATTTTACTTTGAAATTGGACATAAACAATTGTCAATCTTTTTATTGTTATTATTTCATAAAAACACGCTATTTGTGTTAACAACGGAAATTAATTTTAAATTAATTAATTCCACTTCTGTGTTTTGAATTTGGAAAAAAAAATACATCATTTTTGTATTCGGAATATCAAATAAATCATTGGCAGAATTTTTGGTATTTTTCTAAAAAACATCAATTTTTGATGAATAGTAAAACCACTTTGTAGTAGTTAAAAAAGTGACTTTTACCATTAAATGAATTTTTACCGCTTATGTGAGTTGAATTTAAAAGATCTGAGAGACATGTTTAATATCAAAAAGTATAATTTGGTTCAATAAGATGAATTTAATTTTTGTTGAATAGTAACTTTTGCTTTTATTTACCACGGTTAAAGGTAAATAGGGTAATTCAAGGTAAAAAATATATTATAATAACAAACAATTACTTTAACCATTGTCATAAACTAATTGGATGATTCATGGATGACCATGGGCATCCATGGGTTCGTTTTGGGACCCCATGGAGCCACTTGAGAGTGATAATGACTCTTTAGATTAATTAATTTTAAATAAAGACAAAAATGCCACAAACAAATATCTTTTAGTAAATTAATTTTTACATGGGGTTATATATGTTATATTTTCAACTATAAATATTCATTTCAATTCCAAAAGGATTTAATAAATCATGATATTTTTAATATAATTTTTATATATCAAATAAATTAAATTATTTATGACACAATAATGATACATTATTTACCTCATTAATAAATAATTTAAATTAGTAAGATTATAATGATTAAAATATTTTCCAAAACATGTCCAATTATGATTGGATGATTTTATTTAGAATATTAGATATCTTATCATCTACTTTAATGTGTTTTGGACTTTTTGAAACTAAAGATAAGTTTATAATAAAAAAATAGTTTCACAATTTCCTAAAGAGCCCCTCCTCTCCCTTATAAAAAAAGACCTCTTACAACCAATTATTCACACCTCTCAAGACTTTTAGATCATCAAATATCTACCCAATTAATCTCCCTACATACCTATCCTCCTCATTTAAACCTTACCATAGGCATAAGGCACTTCAATAGGTATTTTCGGTTCAAACCAAATGGATTTTTCCAAATTAAAGGTAACAGTTTCTCTTAATTTCATTCCTTTTATTTTACTTCTCCTACCCCATGAACTCTTTTTATACCTTTATTTTGGAACAAAACTAGTATATTACATTTACTATTATGTTTTTATAATATGTATTTGAGCTACACTTACACACACCTCAATCTAATGGGTGAGTAACATAATGTTTCATGGGATAGAAAACTAACGCCTCACGAAATGATGATTGTTCGATTATCTCTTACCGCCTTTTATGGTGGACATTATGATGGCACTGTATTTATGTATTATGCATTTTATGTTTATATTTTCTCTATTATTATATAATTTTCATTCAAAATACCACCAATATTCTTTCCAATATGTGTGACCATGATAAGTTCATCTGAAAAAGTATGGACTACCACCCCCTCAAGGTGATATGATTCATTCATTAAATTCATGGAATATATAATGGATAGAGCTAATTGAATTATTTAAAACAAATATCATATGATATTATACTGGAATTATAATATACCTATTTATCATTATGTTTTAATTACATTAAAATAAAAAATAGAAATTAAAGTAGCGTTCATGCGTACGTACGGATTACCGTCTCCATGAAAAGTGAATTTCATTTATTATCTCCAAATGTTATGTACTATTATAAATACATATATATATAATGGATATATAATATTTATATGATTTCTAAATCGTTTATATCATTCATTAGATAATGGAATTTTTACCACATGGACAAATTGTAATTATAACAAGTTCAATTTTTTACTCAAGTTCCAAACATCAATAAAATATCTAATATGAACACAAATAATTAACTAATTATTATAGAGAGGTAAAAACTGATATAAATGGATTAATAAAATTTAAAATTGTTATTAATCTGGTATAAATTAACTTCTGTTTATTATTCAGGAAGAAGAAGGAACACACAAGACAATTCGGACATCAGGTAAGGGGTTTCTTATATCACTTTTTATTCGTGAGATTTCCATTGTTCACCACTAATTTATTACTTGTGTTGTGTGTACTACCCATGATAGTATTCATTGTGTAATATACATTAATTTATGGATATTTACATCATCATTGTATGATCATTCTTTCAGGACTGTATGTTTCATAAGTTGCCCAATCTATAAGGGAATTTAAATTTTCAATTTCCAGTCATTCGGCTTTACGCATACTTCATTCATTATTTTACTCCAAGATTATGTATGGAATCACTATTCATTTTCATTTTTCATAATATCAACTAAATTTTATGTGGATATAATTTTTATACACATAATCACTCTAATCCTAAATTCTCTAGTCATCCATATGAATTTGATAAGATTAATTTTAACTCAATCTCCATTTGTTGATTTAAATATCCAATTCATTGGTGTTGTTCTTACAAGAATATGTGCGAATGTCCTTTGAATAATATACACCAAATATCCAATCATATTGAGTGTATTTATATTTGTCACACAAAATTATGTAGTTTATTTATCCTTAACCTAATGATACTGTCTTTATAATAGATTTCATCTAAATTTACATTCCATTGAGACTTCGTTGTTGTTATACACAAAATCACATTTATATGGTCTATATAATGTAATTTGACATAGTATATCATGAATTACTTTATTATCATGATATTAAAATGTTTTGATTACATCCATTATTTGTATTCAAGTGTCTATCTTTTGGATTGGAACCCTAACTAAAATATCATTTTTAATGTTTTAATGATTTATTCTTATAAATATTTCACATTAATGCCCATGTTTTAAAAATGGTTATTAATGATTTATTTATATGGACATTGATGTTTTAAAATTAAAATTCCTTTTAAATGTTTGAAAGTGGTATGGGACACTTTGATTCAAAAATATATTTTTAAATGGCTTCTTGACATATAGTGTGACTTTTTAATGTTTTCAAGAAAAAGGGGGACATTTCTCTCAAATATTTTTGATGATTATTCTAGTCTATTTAAATATCCTTCATTATTCTCAATTTAAGTTAACTTATTACAATACAATCTTTCTTATTTAATTGAATGAGTTATTTTTTACTGTGGATGTGGTATTTTTATACCATTCAAGGTTTGTGGATAAATTATTGACATTTTTTATGATAGTTTTAATAAGAATGTTTATGTTATGTTTCAAAATTTTCATATAAGGGATGAATTGGACTTGGTCAGTGAGTGGTGGAGCCTGATATAGCTCCTTGATGCATCGGTAGGTCTCATGAGACAAACTAGTGTCTTGGCACAAAGCCTTGAAAAATTTTAATTTGTAGTCTTGGCACGAGGCCTTGACCATGTGGTTATGATACTCTATCATTATGCATTCCATCATTATGAATGTGGTTACTGATATTTCATGAGATTATTCGACTAGAATAACATCCATGTGAATATGTAAATGGAATGTTTTTTACATATTATGCTGAAGTTCATGTTTAATAGGATTTTGTTTTTGTTATGTATTGCCTTAAATATTTATTATTATTTATGAATGTTTTTGTTATATTGTTATCCTTACTGAGTATTTTTACATGACCCTTTCTATGTTTTATTTTTTGCAAGATGTGAAGAAGTTAGTTATGAGTGACTTTTAGGCATAATATAGGAAGCTTGGATGTTTCTAGTGGAATAATTTAGTGTTGTTTTTATTTTCAAGATGAAAATTTGACCTTATGAATGTATCTAGTATTTCAAAGGCTACTAAACTAATCAGTCATTCAGGACATGATTTCCTTGTATCATGAAAATGTTAGGTAATAATGCACCGACTCTATGTAACTAGGGTCGGGGCATTACAGTTGGTATCATAAGACGTTTAGTACAATCCTTGGAAGCTAGATTTAGATAAACTCTTATTAGAGCACATATCCCTAAGATATACTTTGAGAATTAGTATAGAATAACTTCCCAAAATATTGGTATTGTAGAGATTTTTTGACTTCCCCAAGGAAAACATCCTTGTCTAGATACGAGCATGTAGAGGTGGCTCTAGCACAGTTGTACCTAGGGGTAAAACCCAAAAACACAACTTTGAGCTAGACTTGAATGGGAACTGGTGCACGACAACAGGCCTCGCTTCACTCTTGTTTACGAAACTCGAAAGGGATATGCTTTGGATAATTTAAATGTTCCTTTCAAACCGATTTAAAGGATTTTAATATAATATGTGAATAAATAACCTTGGTTAATACTAGGGTGTTCTTGATTGACAATAAGGTATGACGATATTTTATTAATAATTTTATGACTATTCTTACTCACACAATGTTTTCTGGTTTTAGTCAATTTTTGGATTCCAAGGATGTTATATTAACTTTGGGAATGTTGTATAAGGTTGGAATGATAGTGTAAATGAGAAACAAAATGGAATGTTGATAGGCATAAAAGATATCATGTTCATGCAAAATAATGTTTCCAAAAATATTATCAATAACATATATATTAACCAACTCCCAGATTAAACAATGAAGAGAAAGGTGATGAATTATAACAACTCCTATAGTAGAGACCATGGGGAAAATAATCCTCAATTTCCATCATGCAGGAAATATGGAACGAGACACCCAGGAAAGTGTCTCAATGGAATTAATAAATGCTTTACTTGTGGGAAATAAGGACTTGAATTGAAGAATTGACGAGGATAAATGAAGATTACTATGTAAGAAAATAAAAATGGTCCCAAGAATCCATTTACAGTTATTTTCTATAAATGCAGGGGACCTGGACAATACCCAGGTGAATTCCCTATTCTATAGGATATTTTCTTATTGAATGAAGATTCTTTGTGGAAATAAATGGTTGGATAATTTTTAAAAGTATTAGTTCTCATTGATGATGGGATTACATTGGAATAACTTTCTCTTCTATTTGTAACCCTGTAGTTTTTCATATGAAAATGATATTTGAGGATGAATTATTTTTTCTCTTGTGGATATAGTAATAGATATCTATTTGGTTTTATATGGTCATTGGGTTTTAGGCAATTACAAGTTATTATATTTTGGGATGAAAATTCGAGGTATGAGATAAGATTTTTGGTTAAATTATGTTATGGTTATTTTGAGGAATTTATCTTATTTTGGTAATGTTATAAAATATAGTTTTTGAAAAAGGACAATAGGCAGACTGTGTGACAACCCATCACGTCAGACAAAGCTTTGGGAATCGAACCCACAGCCAATGTGCGATTGGGATTTATTGCCTACCACTGGACTATGTGAAGTCCCTAGTTAGTGTGACTAATTATTTTTAGTTAAATGATTTTATTGATAAATAATAAGTTGATTTGGTATCTTATCTCTTATCAAATTAATACCCTTAGTATAGGAAAATGATTTGGTGATTAAGTAATAAATGTTATTTAGAGGATGTTCACTTTTTTGGGAACACTATATGCCCAAGGAAAATAGAATACTATGGGATTTCATATAAGGAGTAATCGTGGATTTTTATCTCTATTTTTATTGTGGATTTATAGTGACTTGGGTTATTTATGGAAATGATTAAACTATAATAGATAATATGTGATTAGGTTAAATAATTTTAAATATGTGACTTTAAGAGTAGATGATGTCATTTGGAGATACAATTACATGTGGAAGACTGTGTAATAAAATTCTTCTATGATTTGAGTTTAAATATTAGTTTAGATTATATTTATTAATTTTAAGGGCAATTTTGTATTGAATGAAATTTATTAAACATTGGGTATTGTGGGATTAATTTTAGAAATTATTATTAGTATTTCATTCTCTAAAGGATTATCCTTTTTGGGGATAATCTGATCTTATACTAACCATTTTGGTGGGGGTTAATCTCTAAAGACAAGGTAAATATATTGTTTATCTTTTATAGATCATGTGATTCTCTAGTAGTTGATTCTATCTCTTCCAGCGTGACCAAGTCATGTTCAATACTCATCGTTTGAAAGAAAATATGAGTTAGTGGTAGAAATTTATTAAAGAATGAAACTCTACTTAAAAAGTAAGTATATCACTTTATGTTCTTAGTCAATCTCATAAATAAATTCCTAAAATTTAATAAATGTAAATTAAAAAAAAAAATTATTTGTTCACTTTTCCTACTGGGAAACTATTGACCATTTATCCCATCACAATTTTGTGATTTTCTTATTGTTAACTTTCTCCGAATCATGTTTTCTATCCCTCTCCATCAGAACTTGACACTTTGTTTTCTCCTCCATATCCATGTTTCTATGTAATACTAGTATCTTTTGCCTTGGGTAACATTTTTCAAATCTCTTAATTTATTTTAAAGTGAAATTTGTATTGACACTTTTTCCGATGTGGGGATTTCAATGAAGTTTTAGAGCCCATTTTTAAAATTCAGAGGAAGCAATTCCCAATAGGGGGAAGGATGTAACATCTTGGGTAAATAAATAATAATAAGTTTTCATATTTATTAAAATTTGTAAATTAAATGTAAATTTTAATTAAAATGGGATTCTATGTTTGAAGGCATACCCAATACACAACAACATGTTTCTTTGAAATATTACGTTGCACACTAATAATATAATATTATTATTTTAAATTTTAATTAACTCTGAGCCATTATATTGGTGGAAATGAATAAAAATGACAATAATATTATTATATGTTTGTTAAATGTTTTTACATTTATCCAAAAAAGGATAGAGGTTTAAAATGAAAGGAATTCGGTTTTAAGAAAAAATACTCTAATATTCATTAAAGGGCCGATTTACAACCTTTTGATGTCAAACCCTCATTACATACAGTTTTGGTCATTTTTATATGTTATATTTGAAAAAATAAAATTCATCTTTAGAATCGGGACATCAAAATCTACTTCGGGTAAAATTTTGGTATTTTCCAAATAAAATTCATTTTTTTGATTAATATTAAAAATTCTATATTTAAATTCAAAGATGTGTTTTAATATAATTTATTTATATGATTATATTATCTTTTTAATTTGTTTTAAAGTGTAATTATAATATATTTTTACCATTTAATCCAATTTTGGTCATTGGAATTAATTTCACTTTGAAATTCAAAATAAACAAGTGTCAAACTTTTGAAAGTTATTATTTCTTTAAAACACACTATTTGTTTTAACAATGAGAATTATTTTTAAATTAATTAATGCCACTTTTATGTTTTTAATTTGGAAATATAGAGATCATTTTTGAATTCATAATATCAAATAAAGCTTAGGCTGAATTTTGTATGTTTTTCTGAAAAACTTCAATATTTGATGAATTGTGAAACCACTTAGTAGTATTTAAAAAATGACTTTTACATTTAAATTAAATTTTACCTATTATGTCTGTTGAATTTAAAAAATCTGATAGACATGATTAATATAAATAAGTAAAATCCGGTTCAATAAGATGAAAATAATTTTGGTGAATAGTAACTTTTGACTTTTATTTACCGCGGTAAAATGTAAATAGGCTAATTTAAGGTAAATAGTATATTATAATAATTCATAATTAACTATACACTTTTTCTAACATAATTTCATGAGTCATGGCCAACCATAGGTATCTTCGGGATGATTTTGGGACCCCATGGAGCCACTTGAGAGAGATAATAACTATTTAGATTAATTCATTTAAATTAAAGAAAAAAATGAACCAAACTAATATCATTTAGTAAATTTATTTTTTCATGGGGTTATATAAGTTATATTTTTGACTATAAATATTATTCAAAAATCCAATAATATTTCCTAAATCATGGTATTTTTTATATATTTTTTAGACATTAAATAAATTAAATTATTTATGACACAATAATGATGTCGTGTTTACCTCATTAATAAATGATTTCAATAAATTAGATTATAATGATTAAAATATTATCCAAAACATGTAAAATTCAGATTTTATGAATTTATATAAAATATTAGTCATCGTATATTTGAATTTAATGTGTTTTGTACCTTTTGAAACAGATGATAAGTTTATAATATAATACTAGTTTCACACTTTCCCAAAGAGCCCATCCTCTCTATTATAAAAAAATATCTCTTACAACCAATTATTCACAACTCTATACTTTTTTGGATAGTCTAAACTCTTCCAAATTTACATCCCTAAATCCCTATCCTCCACCTATAAGCCTTACCTTAGGCATAAGGCACTTCAAGAACTCCTTTTGGTTCAAACCAAAGGGAATTACCCATTTTAAAGGTAACAGTTTATCTGAAATTCATTTCTTTTATTTTACTTCTCCAACCCATGAACTATTTTTATTCCTTTATTTTGTAACAACACCAGTATATTAAATATACTAGTGTTTTTTTATAGGGAATATTTGAGCTACACTTAAACCCACCTCCATCTAATGGGTGAATAACTTAATGTTTTTGTGGATGGCAAACTAACGCCTCATGAAATGATGATTGTTCGATTATCTCCTACCGCCTCTTATGGTGGACATTATGATTGAACTATATTTATATATTATTTTTATTATGATTATGTTTTTCTATAATTCTACAATTTTGAAATAAAATCACACCTATAGGCTTTCCAATATTTGTGACCATGATAATTTCATTTGAGGAAGTGCGGACTACTGCCCCTCAAGGTGATATGATTCATTCCTGAAAATCATGGAACATATAATGTATAGAATTAATTGAAATATGTAAAACATATATCATATGATATTATACAGGAATTATAAAATACTTATGTATCATTATGTTTTAATTTCATTTAAATAAAAAATAGAAATGAAAGTAGCGTTCATGTGTACGTACGGCTTACCGTCTCCCTGAAAAGTGCATTTCATTTCATATCTCCAAATGTTTTTTACTATTATAAAAACATATATATACTGGATATATAAAATTTATATGATATCTAAATCATTTATATCATTCTGGAGTTAATGGACTTTTGAACACATTAACAAATTGTAATTATAACAAGTTCATTTTTGACTCAAATTCCAAACATCAATAAAATATCCAATATGAACTCAAATAATTAACTAATTATTATAGATATGTAATAAGTGATGTATAAGTAATATTAAAATTTAAAAATTTTCTTAATAAAGTAGAAATTTACTTAAGTTTATTATTCTGGACGAACAAGGGATACACAAGTCAATTCGGACATGAGGTAAGGGGTTTTTTATCTCACTTTTAATTCTGTGATATTTCCATTGTTCACCACTTATTTATTGAATGTGGTTTGTGTACTACCCATGATTATATTAATTGTGTAATATACTATAATTTAAGGATATTTACATCATCATTGTATGATCCTTCCTTCATGGGTGTATGTTTCTTAAGTTACCAAATCGATAAGGGAATTTAAAATTTAAATATCCACTCCTTGGGCTTTACGCATACTTCATTGATTATTTTACTCCATGATTTTGTGTGGAATCACTATTTATTTTAATTTTTCATAATTTCCACTCCACTTTATGTGGATATACTTTTTATACACATAATCACTTCATTTATTAATTCTCAATTAATCAATATGAATTTGATAAGAGTAATTTAAGCTCAATCTCCATTTGTTGAGTTAAATATCAAATTCATTCATGTTGTTTTTACAATAATATGTTTGAATGTCCTCTGATTGATATACATTGAATATCCATTCATATTGTGTGTATTTATATTTTTGACAAATAATTATTTCATTAATTTATCCTTAACCTAAGGATACAGTCTTTATAAGATATTTCATATCAATTTACATACCATTGAGACTTCTTTGTTGTTATACACCAAATCACTTTTATATGGTTTAGGTAATTTACATTGACATGGTATATCATTAATCCCTTAGTTATCATGATATTACAATGTTTTTATTACATCAATTATTTTTATTGAAGTGTCTCTCTTTTAGTTAAGTGTCCTAACTAAAATATCATTGTAAATGTTTTAATGATTTATTCTTCAAAATATTTCTCATTAATGTACATGCACAAAAAATGGTTTTAAGCATTTATTTATATATACATTAATGTATTAAAATTAAAATTAATTTTAAAAGATTCTATGTGATATGGGACACTTCGATTAATAAATTTATTTTTAAACGGCTTCTTGACAAATAGTGTGACTTTTTAATGTTTTCAAGAAAAAGGTGAACATTTCTCTCAAATAGTATTGATGGTTATTTTCATCTATGTAAATATACTTCATTATTATTTATTGAGGTTAATCTGTTACAATAGAATCATCGATATTGTATTGAATGAGCTATTTTTTACTGTGGATATGCTATTTTTATACCATTCATGGTTTCTGGATAAAGTATTGACATTTCGTATGATAGTTTTAATACGAATGTTTATGTTAGGTTTAAAAATTTTTATATGAGGAATGCATTGGACTTTTTAAGTGATGGGTGGATCCCGCTATATCTCCTCGATGAATCGGTAGGTCTCATGAGACAAACTAATGTCATGGCATAATGACTTGACAAAATTTTATTTGTAGTCTTGGCACAAGGCCTTGACTATGTTGTTATGATAGTCTGGAATTATGGATTCTATCATTATGAAAGTGGTTATTGATATTTCATGTGATTATTCAACTAGTAGAATATCCATGTAAATAATTAAATTGAATTATTTCATTTTTTCATATATTTTTGAAGTTCTAGTTTAAAAGGATTTTTTATTAGTTATGAATTTACTTAAATCATTATGCTTATTTATGAAAATTTACACAATATTGTTATCCTTACAAAGAATTTGAGATCACCGCTTTTTATGTTTTATTTTTTCCCAGGATGTGAAGAAATTAGTTATTAGTGACTTTTGGCATAATCTAGGAAGATCGAATGGTTCCAATCGAATAATTTAGTGTAATTTTTCTTTTCAAGTTGTAATGTTGACCTTTTGAATGTATCTAGTATTTCAAAGGTTACTAAATTGATCATTCTTTCAGGAAATTATTTCCTTCTATAATGCCAATGATATGTAATAATGCACCGACTCTAGGTAACCGGGCCGGGGCGTTACATACTCTGTGTACCAAACGGAGCCCATAAAGAGTGTGAGATAAATTTTAGTGGGAAACTACCAATAGTGTCTATAAAATATAGCATGTGTAATGGAAATTTTACTGTGTGCTGGCATGCATATATAAAAAATGATTTACATTATAACTAAATACCAAAGTCCCTACTTCATCCATTGGATAGATTCTAAACATAACAACTCTATTAATTAATTATTATCAGTTTAAAAATAAGTAAGATGTTAACAATAATGAAGGATAAATTTTATGAAAAGGGAACCTCTAAGGACATTTAATAATGAAGTTCCAAGGTAATAACCAAGGCAACATATACCTCAAGGTTTTCATACTTAGTAATAATCTTAGTCTGGCTAACAGTAAGATTGTAATCCAAGGAGAATATTCCAGGTAATTACACAATAATATTTATATCGAATCGAAGGTGATCACCCATGGTAAAATGGGGCTTATCCGAGATAGGGCCCTATAAGCTATAACTATTAAACCTACTTGATAATGATGGATCTATGGAGTGTATCCCAGAAATCCATTAATACTATGTGAGGGGTCATCAGGTGTCATACTAAGCATCTAATAAAAGGCACGAATTGGGATCAAGGTGGGTCTCAACCTAAGAAATCCATATCCTTTAATTGGAATTGGATTACTGAGTTTTCAAGGCATTCCACGATAAGAATCATAGGAGAACTCGAGTTAGGCCACCCTCATTTAATAATGAAGTCATGTATAATTTCAAATGGTTCAAGATTTTATTTTTATTATTGTTATAAGTCCTTGTATGATTAAACCATTTAATCATTTAATAATTAATCAATAATAATATTTAAGGCATATTTAATAATTATGTTCGTTCTGCTACATTCAATTAATGTGGAAAGGGGTACAATGGACATCCAACCTTTTAATCATTCACATTTAATCCATTCAATTCTTATACTTACTATAATTTCGAATTTCAATTTCAAATTTTGTTAACATACTGATGAAATTACCTTATGTAGTTCAAATGAACGTGACATGGTACATTACATTCACTATTACAAATTACGATAAACATTTACGATATGTAGTCCTACCATTTTTGTGGTCAAGATTGAGAACATTCGAACAATGGATCAAAAATGTCAAAGCAGTAAAAATAAAAAAAAAATCATTATATATGTGATGTGTGGTGTTGTTTGTGTAACCACCAATAACTAATCACTTAAATTGATAGAGAATAAGCATATGGATCAAATGATGATAAGAATGTCATATAAATTCAATAAACAACCCATGATGAAATCTGTTGGTGCCACGTGACAAAAAAATTATTTCTAATTGAGGGATGGGTTATAGACCAACCACAAATTTTTTTTACAATACTTATCCTTTGATATCAACCTATAATTAATCATAGAAAGGATTAGATATCAGAAAAAATGAATGATGCTCAATCCTTAATTAATTTTTCACTAGAAAAAGAGGTGAAGAATGATAAAAAAGGACTCAAGTATTTTCCATTATGCATCTAATGAGACGAATGGATGCTTGGTCTGTTCCCAGATAATAGAGATCATCCTATCCAATGATTATAACTTTAATGATCTTCAAATAAGAATGAAAATATGTAAATCCCGTATAAACATAGATTATATTGATGGATTGTGATTAATTTGATCATCAAATGAAAATTAGCAAAATTATATTAAAAATATCTTGTGCATGGTTGGATATACCCAACAGAAACCATGCATGACTACATGGGGGGAGGGGAACACCCATGGTTATGTAACATATATTGGTAAACAATTCACCAACCCTGTGGTAAGGATATTTAAAAAAACAACTCGTATAGTATTCTTGGATAGTGTTTCCTTCCCACATGGTTTATTATAAACTGTGTTCCATCCCTATATTCACCAAAAGCTATGTTTTGTTCCTTAAAAATCACTAGAGTCTCTCAGGGTAGTAACTAAATCATTAGGAATACAAAATAGGTCCAAAATGATTAATTAGAAATAAATTTAAAGTATCCATACTTGAGTGAAAACCAATGATCTTACAACTAAAACCCATCCTTTTTTGAAAAAATATTATTTTATAATAGTGAATTTTTATATGAGGAAAACCATATGTATTTAATTAATATTGAATTAAAATATTTATAAATAAATTTTTTTAAATAATAAAATATAATGACAAAATATTATTATTTGAATATAAAATTTTCAAATATTAAATTTTACTATTCTAATTTAATGTTATTTAAACAATAATTTTTTACCCTTTATTTATATGATAAAAAATTATCATTAATCATCATTTCTTTTAAATAAATACTCATCTCACCAAAGTTGATTTTTTATAAAAATAAATTTCAAAATATTAAGTGATATTTTATGTTATTTTATCTAATCTAAAAGAATATAAAAGAAAAGTTTAATTTACTTTATAAATACATTTAATTCACAAGACAGTTAGACATATTCATTACCTCTAATTCAAAAGATATGATTCATGTTTCATACATAAATATTTATATTTTATAAAATAATAAATGTATTTAATTTATCTTTATTATATAATGTGGATAGAACTATCAAACAGACAAATATATTAAAAGATAAATTCACGTTCGAATATATCATGGTCTTACAAATGTAAGAAATTTATATAGGATTCATAAGGGTGATGTGAAATTATATAGACAACTTTTTCTTCAAAAAATTGTGGAAATTAATGTAGCCTAAAAAAATATAGGTTACGTTGATGAAATGTTCAGTGGATGGAAGAATATTTGATCATGTAATGATAACTTTTTAAATATTTTATATAATCATATTTTAAAATAAATATCACAAATTTGTATAATATAACATATTCGAGGAAAGTGGAAATAAGAAATATGATGGATACATGAGATAACAATTACATTTGTTTCCAATAATAATGGGGAACATTTGATAAAACATAGAATATTGGCATATAATACAAGTCATTGTTAAAGATGTTTAAAATTATTATTAATATATATATAATTTTAGTGAAATAAATTAATAAAGGTAATTTTTTTGATTTTAAGAAGTCATTTTAAAATATCGGGGAGTATAAATATCATTTTTATTAAGAAATAGGGTAATATAAGGCATATATAAATGTGTAGCTGGAGGGTAGTGTTGTATGCCCAATAAACTAATTTTTTACTTAATAGAATAATTTAAATACATGGAAAAAATTAAAAAAAAAATAAATTTAAGGATATTACATAAAATGGATATTTAATTCATTGTAATTTCATTAAAATTATTATTATGGTTACCTATATTTCATTATATAAACCACATAAATGAAATGATGATTTGAATATGGAAATACCCTCAACAAATGAAAATTGAGTACATAATCATTTTAATATAAACCCTGTAAAATAGAAAGGATAAAATTAAACACAAAATACAAAGAATAAATGAAAATTCATTGTATTAAACAAACCATAGGTATTTCACTGAAGATTTCAATTAAATTCTGTTTTTAAAAAAACATTCCGCTAATAATGGAAACTATGATGAAAAAAAATTAATGTATACTCACCCTACTCAAGCATGCTTTGACATCCTATATAATGAAATATCTCACATAATCAGTTATTTCATAACTATGTTAATATATATTTAATGCAATACTCTGTAAATAAAATTAATCATCACAATGTTAATAGTTTTTTTATTTTCTTCATCATATAATGTTTTAAATTTTAATTAGTTTTTACATGATTTATAATATAGATGTCTCTATCAATTATTTGATAAAAATTTAATAATTAATATATTATTTATTATACTAGAATATATATTTTTTAAATCCTTTTAATGTTACAATTTTCATTCACATGGATTTAAATTATGATTCTGGGAGAAGAAATCAGTGCCATACTTGTTTTGTAACTTTTGAACAAACAAACGGAGGTTTTTTGATAAAACATTAAGTATTAAAATTACCATTATAAAACCTTAACAAAAATATTTTTTATCTATTATGTATAATAATAAAATTATTTATGTCCTTATATTCATCTGTCATATAAATTTTCATCCTTGTATAAGAAGGTGGTTAAACCAAACCAAACAAGACAATGTAATAATCAGCTGGAGACAATGGTTAATAAAGTGATCCCATTAAAATAATATTACTTTTAAAAGTAATATTAATATTATTTATAAAATATTAATTAGTTGAATAATATTTTAAGATATTTTGATAATGCATCAAATTAAAGTTGATTTAGATACATTTTTTCTAGAAGTGATAGTCTGTATGGATACATAAGTGACATTCATTTTTTTTATAGAATGGAAAGAGGGAATTATTAGATTGATATTTCTTAAATATCAATATTGATTTAAATGTGTTATTTAGTCATTAAATACATCTTTTTAACTACCCAATAATTAATTTTCATATGTGGGGACCATGTGACTTATGAAGACCACATCCTGTATGTAACATAGGTGATGATTTCAATTTTTGAATGGTTGGGAGGGAGGTAAAAGAAATTTAACCATAAAAATAATATAATTTAATTATAAATATAATACTTATTTATTTATTTAAACTAGTTTAGAGTATATTATATATAGATAAATGAAAAAAATGACAATAAATTACAATGGGGTAATTTATAATATTAAATTACTCCATTAAAAGGACACTTTATATATTTTGTTAATGCATCATGAGGTGGTATTTTATGGAGAAATATATCAATATCATGGATATATTATTTTTTGATTAGCATCAGAATATTTAGTCCATATATTAGTGTCTTATCATTTTAGGATAAGTTTGTTCGTGATGGATCCTTTTATAATTGAGGTGAGTAATGATTTGGTAATTATATTATAGGACTGGTCACTATTCAAAGGTCTTATAGGTGAAATAATTAAAAATAATGTATTTTATAAATGGTGAGAATTGATAATGAATCATCAAAACATTTTCACACATTTTATAAAAAAATTTATGTCTTCTTCAATTATAGTTTTTACATTTTCTATTTATAGATATTAATGTGGAAAACAATTTAAAACAATGAAATTAACATATAATGACGATAAATAAAATGAAACTGAATAGATAATTTGAAAACAATTTTTTTTAAAAATAAATTCTATTAAATTCAATAGAATTTAAAACAGTTTTATAAATTAATTTTAATATTATCATGTATAATGCATAAAAACAATTTTTAGAAAACATGAATTATTGTTTTTAAAATAATTATTGAGTTAACTTTTTTGATGATTTTAATTTTTATGCCAATATGATATTTTTTACTAACCGAATAATATTAATTTATCGTTAAAAATAATTAAAAATTTGAATTCCACAATATGGATACTTTGGTAGAAAAAAATCATTTTTATTAGATTAAATATTTCATATGTTTCAAAAATGATAAAATGGGTTGTTGAAATTCAAAATTTTACATTTGAATTATAAATTTTTATTTATCATTATTTAAAATTAATATGAAAATGCTTCAATAATTTTTAAATACATCTTCTATTATTAAAAATTACTATATGTTATTGTAGCTTTAAAATCTGTAATATTCACTATTCACCCACACATTCAAAATTTTACTAAAAACATAAAGAAAGCATCTTTGATAAATTTTAAATGATGAATTCATAAAATATTTGAATTTAAAAAATTTATATTATTTACATTATATTTATTTTTGAAAAAGTTAATATACACTACAGAAGAATAAATGGTTTCATTGAAAATTAATGTTTTTATGTATTGTTATTATTATTTCTTATCATTATAAATATAATTAATATTTATATATTATAAAATATATACTAATATATTAAAAGTTATTAATTAAATTTATTAATTTAAAATATTCATCACTTTTTAAAACACTTATTTTAAAAAGGAAGAAACATTTTAATATTAATTCAAATGAACTCTTTTTATATAAATATTTAAAATGTCCTATAAGTAATAAATTTTTATCTACTATCAGTTTATTATTTTTATAATAATCATAATTATATTTATCTAAAATGATGAAAATAATTTTATGTACCCCAATAAATTTTCATTAGTAAGTGATAATTAAAAAAATAGAAGGACATACTTTTTTTAAGGTAGAGAATATAATGAGTTAAAATTTTAAAATGAATTTATCATTAATAAAATAAATTATGAATTTTTTTAGATTAAACACCATATAAAATGAAGAAATGATAATTTATTAGACATTTACTAAATTTTTCTTTTATAACACAACTATTAAATTATCGTGTATAAATGATAGATACAATAACATGAGAACTATATAGAATATAGATGTGATGGAATTGTGTAATTTAGTATTCCCTCTGATAATCAAAAATTTGTTCATTTAAATGATGTTGAATTATTATGGTTTTCTAACTTCTATTATCAATCTAATATTTAATAATAACGATATGAGTGGAGTCAATTGTGGGAAAACTTCAACATTATTGAAATTTTAAACAGGCTCATGTAAGCTGAACCACCAATAATTACTATAAATAGGGTATTCTTTATTACTAGATATTACACAAAAATATTAATGGGTAAAGAAATTAGAAAAAACTAAAGATATAAATATGTAATTATAAATATAATAAAATACTGATATATCACATGTATTTTATCCATTATACATTAATTATTTTTATTAATGTATAAGTTTATTTTTAATAAATATTCATTAATTTTTTTTAATTAACATAAATAGCTAACAATATCATATAATGTAAAAATGTAATTTGTTTAATTAATCACCTTTTTATGTGCTTTATTTTAAAATAGAAAAATTCATTTTTTAAATAAAAATAATTTTCAATTATATTTTATATTTCATTATAATATAAAAATTGCTAATTATCAAAATTTTAATTTGAATAAAATAATGAATATGTATAATAATCATATTGATGTTATATTCAAATTTTTTGAATTTTTATGAATTGATTTTTATTGTTAGTAGTGTGAAGTATCATTTTCAAAAATAATATTAACATTATGTTATAAATTATGACCTAAACAAATATATAACATTTTTTTAAATTATTTTCATAACCAACTATATAATATACATATAAAATTAAATATTTAAATATATCACGATTAATTAAAAACCTATATATTAAATTTTAAAAATTAAGTCATATTTTTTAAATGTATTTTTATATGTTATACATTGATTATAATAAAACTAGTTTTTACGAAATTATGAATATAATATTATAAAATGGTTTTCATGATTTTAATTATAATATCCTAATTATGTTTTTAATTTAATTTAATTTTTTTTAAAAAAATATGATATCATGGTTAAAAAATAATAATCACGCAAAATTAAAATAATTGTTAAATTTTAAATTATGAAAAAAATTATGGTAAACCTCAATTCATTGTATGTTATTTGTGTTTATAAGATATGGATCATGGAACCCCTAATCCCTATTTTTTATTCTAATCTTTATGGTAAGCCTTAATTTGACAATGACATAAAAAATATAAAGTAATCAATATTTACGAAAAATGAAACTATCTTCACTTATAAATGGGGACATCCACCACCACATTAACTATTCTGTAAAATTTAACTTTTCATTGATAAACATCTATTTATACATCACCTAGATCCATTATCCATTTTTATGTCCACTTGATACAACAATAATCCAAATGTACTCTCTTTTAAGGAAGTACATCTAGAAAAATTATAAAATCTAAATGTATGTACGAATCATTCACAATTGTTTTCTATATCTGTAACTATCCTTTGAAAAACTCACCCATTATATAATAATTAAAAAATTGATATTAATAAATATATATATATACTATGGTGTAAAAATTATCTATTATTACCCTTGTTACTGTGAAAATTGAAAACATCTTCATGAGTACTTATAGACTTCTGACTCTAAGAACATAGTGTTTTATTTTTTATTAAATAACATAAATAACAACTTATGAATGATAAAATAATATTTAAATAATATTTTAAAATAATGATTAATATTCATTTAAGGGAAAAATATTTCCTACTCGTATCCAATTCTATGGATAATAAAAACATCATTTCTGTGTATGTGGGGAATACCACCTCTGGAAATTGACGTATTTCATTTTATATCTCTATTAATTTAATTAATTATATAACTCCCAAGAAATATGGTTCATCTCTTTATGAATCCTAAACAGTAGCATTACATTTCTTTAATAACTATATTCTTCAAATATAATCACTTTCCATAAAATACACATCCAATTGTGATAACATATTTCTATTTGGTGTTTTTTATCCAAAAATATAAAAATTTCTCTAAATGTTGTCATGGATAAATATGAGAAAAATACAATTGATATTGTAAGAAAAATATGATATATTAAAATGTTTATTTTTTTATTTTATATAAATATATAACTTCATGTTAATATACCACAATTTTTCAATAAACAGAACCAAAACAGGCATGTCACATATGAATCTACAAGAACCAAAAATAAATTTTTTATTGAATACAAAAATATCATTATAAATAATTATCAATATATATAATCTTTTAAATTGCATTATTTATAAATGAATAAATATGAATCAATGAATGGGTTTCGATTCTAACAATAAAAATCATATACAAAACATTTAGAATTACATTTAACCAAAGGTGAAAATAAACTAGTAATGACTAGTAAATGTTAAATAATTAATTATAATATAATAATAAAATTTAATCACAATTTATTATTATTTTTAAATATTTTATTAAGATAAGATATTTTTTTATAAAATAAGTTATGGAATGATCGATTTACTATGAATAAATGTAAGGGGGTTCCTGTGAATAATTTTCATTATTTGATACACATTCAATATTCACCAATTATTTTTATTATTTTGAAATTTTTACTCAACTAAGATTTAATTACATCATAAATTCTTAGGAAATTATTTGAATTTATAAATAAATCTCAATCTCTTTTTCCAATTTTTTTTTCTTTTTATATTAATGGTTTCTGTGATTTTATTTACTCAACATTCGATTAATTGGGCTATAATTTTACTTATTGGACATAATTATAATAAGATGCCTATATTATTCTTTTGTATATTATGATCCCTCTTATTTATAATTTTAAATTAACATTTATATTCATATATTCTTCTATGATAAATTTATTCGTCATTTAATTATTTCATGGTTCGGAATAAATTTTATCCATTTTAAAGATGATCTTCCATCAATATACATATTTTTTATTACCTCTAAATGTGTGTTTTTTGAAATACTAATTTTGAACTATTTTATGTGGAATTCATATTTATCATTTTTCCTTTTGAAATTTTTTTATCCATTTTCTAAATATTTTTTATTCAAACTATAATATTTGGAAATAAAAAATTGGATTTTAATTTTTATTGTTTTATATTTTATCTTCCACTCCAAATTTTATCAATAAAACATTTATATATTTTAAAAGGATCATTTTTTATAAAACTTTTTAAAATTGAATAATTTAAAATCCTTTATATTAACCTTTGAAAATATGATTTTTAAATATGATCCCAACATTATTTTTTGATGCTATAGTAAAAAGTGTTTTCTAAAACCCCCTAATACAATTTCACAACTATTTTAATCTTCATATATAAAATATTAATTTTTTTAAATTATAATCCTTAATTTATCTTATAATTTTTATTGTGAAATACTATTGGGTGTGAATAAATGTTCAGAATCAAATAATTATATCCATCATTTAATTTTAGGTGATACCTTCTAGAAATGTTAAAAACTAATATTACATTCAATGAGTTAATTATGATATGATGAATGAGTTTTTAGTTGGAAAATACATATTTTTATTGTATCATGATAATTTTTTATGAATTATTTTTTAAATTAATATAATATTTTTGATATTTTTTACTTCATGCAATAATGAATATTGTTTTTTAAAAAGAAATAAGTGAAGAATTGATTATTTGAAACCCCTTGTTAATGATCCATCGTAATAAACACTTATATTATATTTTGGTGAAAACAAAAATATGTTTATGTTGTTTTACACACAAATATGAGCTCCTTCAATTACATGTATAACACGGAAGATCATGTTTTTACCTAACTAAAATGTACTTCTGGAAAGATTATTAAATTATTATTATAGCTTCCAAATTTCCATTGGACATGAAATTTATAATAAGATTAATGAAATTTGAAAATTTTAATTTAATATTGTATATATAATAAATCCTATAGTAATTATTTTGTATAAGTCAATATGAGAACTATTTGAAAATAATGATATTACTTCTTTAAGAAAACTATTTTTATTTACAAAAACAATTTGTATCAATAAATAAAACACTCTAAATTTTATAAATTATTATAATAAAATATAGACATTATATTTTGAATAAATATTTTTTATTCTCATATAAAAAAATTACAATTATATTATATTAATGAATTCAAATTTATTAATAAAAGGATTTATTTTTCTATAAGGCAATTTTACAAAATTTTCAAAGAGAACCCAAATTTTAAATATTATTTTGAAACAATTAAAATTTATATTTTAGAAAATAGACATCACTTTTGAAATATAAATACAGAAATTACATTGGGTGAATTTTATGTTTTATTCCGAGATACTTTATTTTGAAATGAATTGTGAAAAAATGAAAAATAATAATTCCAAATAACTTTTTCATCAACATTATTAATATAGATATATTTTATTCTAATTTTTTAAAGATTAAATATATCGTATAGATATTAAATAATCCAATTCAGTTTATTGAATATAATTTCACATAGATATCATATTTAAAAACATTCGAAACATTTGAACTTTTTTACATTAAAAACTCACTTTTTCGTCTCATATGTGAGGTTAAATTGAGATTAATTTCTACCACTTCACTTATTAAAATTTGTAAAAATGTATTCAATAATTTTAATTAAAACAATTTATAATTTATAATATTTTGAATTTAGTTTTTTACCAATAATATTATATATAGTAAATAATATTACGTACAATGCCAAAGAGCATATTAGATTAACAAAGGACTAATCTATAAACATATGGCTATAAATGAACTAGAAACATGTAAAAAAAAATTTTATTGAAAAACATTGAAAATATTCTCCCTTTTATTTATTTGGACCATTATTGGAGAAAATTTATAATGGAAAAACATTGGTGGAATTCCCTATTTCAAAAATTTTTAATAAAGCAACTCATCCTCTAATACAAAAAAGCACTCTCCCCTCTAACTAATTGACACTAATAAATCCCTTTAGACCACTTTTAATATAATATAATAATATCCTATAATTCCAAACTACATCTTATAAGCCTCTCTTTTTCATATATCTAGCCATGTAAGCTATATGCTGAAATCCAAAAGGAGTTACCCTAAGTAGAGGGAACATCATTCGTCAAGCTATTTTGTTTTATTTTCATTATCCCCCCAATCATAACTTATTTTTACATTATTATAAACTATAAAATATATCTTTAACATAAAGAATTTATTTAATTTATTGGTTTTATTTAAAATTACAAAAACATTCATCTTTTGTGTAATGAATTTACAGTTCTTTTATCAAGGTGAAATATAACCCCACAAAATGATGTACTTAATTTTTCATTTACCAAATATCATGGATTTGAATTATATTGGAGAATAAATTTTTATATTATATATATGATATTAATTATACACTTAATATTATGTAATTATTATATTAAACAATATTTTATTCATTATGTTTATTTATAAAAATGATAACATTGTTTATCTATATGTAGAATACTGCCTCCTTAATGTAAATGTAATTCCTTCATATATTTAATGGACATTATTTATATTGATTATATTACCATTATATTATATATATAAAATAATAATTTTACTTTAATTTAATTATATATAAATTAGATTTACATTCTTTCCTTCAATGGGATAATAAAATAGAAATCGTGTTCTCAGGTACGTACGACCTACCGTCTACATGAACTATATATTCCATTTCATACTTCTACATTATATAGATTTATATAATTAAACTTTTATTTAATATATATTATATTTACATATTAATTAAATTTTTAATATATGTAAATCCTAATCAAATTCAATGGACATATAATAACAAGTCAAAACATTTATGAAAAACAAGAAGGTTATCAACCAAAATGTAACAATAAAAATAAATTATTAATGAACAATTAATATAAAGTAATCATTAAATAACTCATTATAATATTTATATGAATATGGTTGTATTATGAATTTAGTATTAAAATATTTCATTTATACATGATCATTCAATGTGTATGACGATAGTAAAGACATATGGTAAGGGTTTTCTCATCTCACATTTATTTTCTGTGAGACACAATCCTTATTCCCCTATTATTTATTATATGTGGTTTTTAAACTCCCACTATATGTATTACATGATTCCTATAATAGTATTTATTTTCATTTATATTAATATTTTAATATTAATCCATCAAGGGGATTATGTTTCAATTGTTTCTAAATTGGAAAATGTAATTTTCCCTCAATTTTATTTTTTGAGACAAATGCCATATAATGTATATATATTTTTTGATGAGGTATCTATAATGAAATTTACATTAAATATAATTAATATAATTCATTTAATTTTATCTTAAACATAATTTTTTATTTCCATTTTATTATGATTCGATTTTAACAAAGTTGTACGGTTTTATTACTACAGTCACATCATTCACCAAGATGGTCTATCATTTTCTTCTACAGAAGAATAATTATGATAAATATATCATAAAATTGCATTAATTTTTAAACACTCTAGTTATACTTTTTATATCAAAGTAATGGTAAAATTTTACCACTCATTACTAATTGTGATTATTAATAAAATATTTTTATGAAAAAAAATTAGTTCACCTTTTAGTAGAAAATATTTATATTTTAAAAATTATGTAATATAACAATATTTTATGAAATGAGATAACATTATCTAGGGATTGTTAAAAAAATTTACCCATTTTTACCTTTTAACCAATATATAATATTTTAATGAAAATATTTTAATTTTCTGAGTCAGGAAATTTTATACACTTTTTTGTTCACAAAAGGATTGTCTATGATATATAAATCTATATTCAATCATTAACATTCTTCCACTGAAGACTCTTACAAAATTTTATAAGATTCAGTTTTAATTATAATTTTCCCTAAAATTATGCCTATCTATTTTTTTTAATTGTCAGAGTAAAATATTTTCAATAAAAATAACATATCTCAAATATATTTTAAGTTATTTTATAATATTCCTTCATATGCATTCTAGAAAACATCATAAAAATGTTTTAAATGATATCAAATATCTTTTTATAAGATCTCAATTTATTTTCTATGAAAACGTTTTCAAATTATTATTAATGATTTTGTTATTTTTATAGGAAATTTTAAATGAAATGGAATTCAAAATGATTTCAATATTCTTTCATATTATTTCAATGAAAATAGTTTAAAATAATTTAAAATATTCTATTATATATTTTCTTGGAAAATAACTTCAAAAAATATTTTTATTAGTATTTTATAGGTTTAAACATAATTATTTTTTTCAAAATTATATCAATCATTCATTCTATGATTCCAATATAAATTTAAATAAAATTATTTTAAAAAGGTTATTTGTTTTGAAAACATATATTATCATTGAAAAAAATTTATGTTCCCAAGGACATGAGTTTAAAGGATAATTCAATATTATTATCCATATATAATTACATTTCATTCCAATACTCATGCCATTAGAGAAAATGATCCAATAGTTCCATTCATATTCTGTATCTAAATTATTTATTTTTTGATGAAATGATTTTTATGATCTAGTTTCACTATCAAGGGCTATATATTTATGGATATAGTTAATAATTCATGGGTAATATGTTTATGATACCCATTTCTCATTCATGTGATATTTTTTTAATAAACTTATTTTCATGTGTTATTCATTGGTGAAATGATTATGAAACCTATATATTTTCTTATAGTTATTATATGATTACATTTTTATAATACATATTTCATTTCTTGTGTAATGATATGATTTATTTAAATCTTCTTTAATATGTATGTATTATTTCATTATCTGATCATTGGGATCTATATCTCTTTCCAATTCATTGGTTATTGATTTATATGTCCTGAGACTAACATTTTTGGAAAGTGGAATAAACTCTATTTAATAAAGCACATTATTCGACAATATAGTTAATTGAGAGATCTATAACAACATAGAGGGTCATGAGAGGGATACCAACATAAAAATTTTGTTTGAGAAGTGAACTCGTCCAAATCAAATGTTATTATCTATGATTCATTGGCTAAAATTGAAATATTTTTATATATTTAAGTTTCAATTAAAAATTCTACGTATTTTACATTTGATAATCATTCATTTCATATGATCCTTTTTCCTTTATGATTCATGTCTTATGAACCCCGAATATTTATTCCATCAATCATGTTTATGATCTTTGATATGCAGATTTTGACCTTCTAATGTTATGCCCAGGTTCTTAAACACTTTTGTTCATGATTATGCTTCTGTATATTATTTTTTTACCATTACATAGTATCTAATCTAACCCCTATTTTAGGGTTTATTTTATTATGATAAGATGTAATGTTTTATTTAGATGTAATAATGGGGAATATATTTGTGTAATAAATTTATGATCATTCAACATGTTATAATATTTTGTTCCATGATTTCAAGTACAGTAGACTATTATGGTCCTCAGACATGTATTTTTATAATGCGATGAATATATATATATAATGATATAATATCCTTGTATGGTATTCCCAGGTCTATATAGTTCGTATGAATGGAAAGGATTATTCAACCACTGAAAAGGAGGATTAGAAAATTTTGGTTATATCCCTAGAGATATTTCAATGGACTTGTGTTGGGATGTCTCTAAGGTTAATAAAAAGTTGTATTATATTTAGAAGAAGTTTTAATAAGTTAAACATACTATAAAATAAATTTTCACGATTATGTGGTTTTAATATATGATAATTTCATCTCATATAATTCATTCTAGTTTTCTTCAATGTATGGGGCTAAAAGAAACTTGGTTAACATTTAATGTGACAGAATATTTTCTAATGTGAAGTCAAATGTGATGGTCACTATAGTGATGAATGTTGAGATCGTTACTAGAATGTTTTGTGGGAGAAAAAAAATTACTTGTACATTAATAATCTCTTGGAATACCAATGAAATTATTGAAGAATTTTTCTATGATGTTTGGTAATAGAGGCCACAAAGTAATGAAGATTCAATTTTCTTTTTGGAATGAATGTGGAAACATTCACTCAAGTGAATTTCTCATTGAGAAAATAATAATTTTTTTCTATGTAAAATAAGGATATATTTGGATTAATTAAAAAGAGAAAATTAAGGGTTTATTTATTGAAATTTATGTTATTATTTCTCCACCTAAGACATCATTATTGGTCAAATGCTATACGTGTGGATTGAATGGCCATTATGTAAATCAAATTCTCATGTGTAATGCTCCAGAATAGAATTATAAGGGTTTTATGAATGTTCTTTATTTTGATGATGATGATTATACTACATATGAAATTTTAATGGAAAGATGAATTATGTAACAGGGTTAGGTATCATTCCTATTTCTTTAGGATTAAGTGGAATAATCTATGTTTTTATATATTTTTATTATATAATTATCACATATGAATGATGATATTTTTATGGATTGTTAAATATTTTTTTTTCACTATGCATTTATAGGAATTCATTGAATCAATTCTATGAACATAAAAAATGTTTTTAAAGAAAGGAGATGCTTATGGAAAACACATGATTATGGGAAAGATAACACATAATGTGTTCATTATGTTAATATCATGTTGTTTAGATGATGATAAATTATATATGAATAAATAAATTTAATGGATATAACTATCAGGTAACAAATAGAGGACTTGTTGACAAATACTTTTTTCTATAACTGATAATGTTAATGACATTTTATTGATTTAATGAATATGTCCAATATACATTGGAATAATGAAACATGCAAGTTTTTAATACATATTTTTGGTAATTCAATTAGTGTCCATGTTTCAAGATAATACATGATGAAATTATTTACATGCTTATTATGAGATAGATAAAATATATTATATGATATATTGGGGAACAATGTTAATACAATTTAGGAAATTTAAGTGACCTTGTCTCCATAGTTTAGGATTTTCATCATCCTGAAGGGTTATAGTGTTCACTATTTATAAAATGTTTTATGTTATACATCAGATAGGTTTTATAGAATATATTATAATCTCACTATATAACTTCCTATGAATTACATACATAGATATTACATAAATATTTTAGAATATTTATTATAAAACAAAACAAATCCTTGACAGCACTCTAATGGCTTTGTGTCTTCAAAAACTAGGAAACATAATCAATGGGTTCATAAGAAATATATATTGTCTCCCAATTATTTCTTCATAACTAGACCCATTTTGAACATATAATTCTTAATACTCATATTCATAACTTAGGGGAAATGAAACATAATAATGGGTGAAGTTAGATGTCCATTAAGGGTAAACAATGGAGATATCAATCATAACATAATAATAAGATTTTAGAAAATTAAGTTGGAAACAACTTATTCTAATATATGGATGATCATGATATCATTTCATGGGATAAATCATATAAGTTCTTAATGAATCAATGAACAACTTTAAAAAATCATAAAAAAACATGAAATTTGTGGTATACAAATAAGAATATAAAATCAGTTCATATTAGTTAGGGTTCATTTCTAATCACATCATAGTAGGAAAAGTCCTTTACTAATTAGAGTTAAATTCTCATTTCATCCCTATAGTACTGAATGAGGTTTACTTACCATTCCAAACTTGTATTACTGAACCAAGATCATTTCCCTTTCAATCGTTGTCTCTCCCATGTGGTATAAATCATTACCATATGAATTTTATGGATATATATATATATATGTGTACCACCCATATCATAATGAAATCATTCTTATATGAGCCTCAAAAACCTTAACCATCCATCATTGCATAACCTAATGAAATATATGGGTTTATTATACATTATACCATCATAACATAATCCTTGTAAAACAAATAGATCTCATAAATATCATTATTCATTAATCATAATCAACTCATAGGAACAATAGGTAAAGTATACTTGAAATCTAATATAATTAAAAAACCTTATGAAGGATGGAAACATCATGAGTATAACATTAGAAGATAATTGTGGTGGAAAATATCCTTTCTTAATTAAAAATGATTTTTCCCCAAACTACATGTAATTTTTAAATAAATGATTTTCTTTTAAAATAAAAATTAAATAAAATAGTGGAATATTTATGGAAATAAAGTGTTTTGGAAACATAAAAATATATTCATGGAGTATAATTTAAAAGAAATAATTCTTCTCATACATTTGTTGGATATGTAAAAAAGTACAACACATCAAAAATGAAAAAGGATTCCTTTTTTAAAGTTTAATAAATTTAAATAATTGGTAAGTTTGAAATTAAAAAATATTATAATAATAGAAAAAATATTTTGTAATACTTATTTATGAACCATGGAAAAGGATGATATTTAGACCCCAGTAAATACGTATGTTTCAAAAATCTTAGATAACAATGAGATTGAAAAATTATCCCTTACCTTAAGTCTGATATCTATTTTATATATCATAAACTCCATTATAGTGATTTAAATATATTAATTCACTTATTTTGGATTCATTTTCCTATTTAAATTATCATATGAAATCATATTGTCCTCTTTTTGTTAATATGATTTCATTTTTACTCACTATTTGGGTATAAACTACTTTATTTTTTTATGCATGTGTTGTCGATTAAGTTCTAATTATACTTATTAGTATATAGTTATAAAATTTAAAAAATTATATTTTTTATAATATATATCATATTTATATCTTCTGCAAATTTATATAATAATTCTTTAATGAATATCATGTAGAATGAATCATATCGCATCGTAGATATGGTATGCCGTACTTATGCACGAACGATAGAATCACTGCTATAATTATGAAATGGTATGGAAATGGATGGTATGAATATTATATTATAGAATCCATATCAAGTTATAATAATCATATATAATAATTACATCCATTATTATACCCCTCCAAGTTTGGTGGTGTGGAAATACATACCACACAATGATGTGGAGATAGTAAACCATATATATACGTAGACGTGGTTATTTCATTTTGATAGGATATATATAATGTTGAATAAATATGTTCCATATTAACATAAAAATTAGCATTTATGTGATATTTGATCCATTACAATATAATGGAAACCACTCATGGAGAGGAATTAGAATAATAAAAAAGTTTGAACAAATTGATAGAAGAGAATGCCTTTTCTTTGATGAGATCCATATTGATCTACTCATAATGAACTGGAGTTGGTATTTAGAGATGAACATAATGTCTTGAATGTGAGTATGGAATTTTAGTATTTAAATGTGAAGGGGATGGATAAGCCTGATCTCTAAAAGTGAAGTGAATAAGTGAGGGATGATGTGCCGTTTTAAAAGTAAGGTAAGGGGCTCTTTTGGAACCTCCATTAAAGTTAATTTATAATAAAATATAAACCCATAAAAAAGTCAAACATGTCCTAGTATCGTATATGTGATTACAAAAGGGTGTATAATTAGTAAATATAAATTTTATACATGTTTTTTCTTTCAATTTATACCTAATAATTTAATTAAAATATAGTTATTCGATATAATTTTTAAAAGTTTGTAACGGATTTTTCAATAGTAAAAGGGTGAAATATTTACATATTTGATGTCAAATAGACCATACATGAATATTTTAGAACATTTTAGAGAATATTTTCAATTATTATATAATTTTAAAATATATTTATAAATACTTTAAGAATACATATTTTGAAAAATAGTCAACATTGTCAATTTTAAAACTGTTAAATTCAGTGATTATTAAAAATATAAAGATAAAAAAGTTAACATCGAACCAAATATTTTACTATATTTTAAATATTTAAAGGTTGTATAAAAAACTTATTTGGGTAAATTAATTATCCAAAATTATATTTCTTTTTATATTATTTATACCTTTTATTTGTTATTGGCATTAAAAAAATAATTACTACACCACTTATCTAATATAATTTATTGTAGATATTTTTTGAATAAAAATTAAAAATAAAATACCATGATGAAGGTAAATCTTATAAATATAATAAAAATACCTATATTTGAATATATGTAATAGAAAACTTCTTATTAAAAATGTTATATTTATTAAAACATGAATGTGGCAGCATTAACATCACATTAAATAAATTTTTATATGTGTTATAATCAATTAAATATGGATACAAATATTCAATAAGATGACTCTTTGATTATTATGGTTGACATAAACTTTACAAATATTATTATTTCAAGTATTTTATCTTGTATGTTTGATTTAAATTTTAATAAAAATTCTTTTTTTAATTTTTGATAAATTAAATAATTTCACCATCATTATTGTATACAACATTTATGAAATAATTTATTTTATTAAAAAATGAAAAATATTAAAATTATTAAAAAAGATATATTTTAATTTATAATTTACAATTGAATTTATATTCTATATAACCTTTTATTAAAAATGATATATTTTCTGAAATTTGTGTAGGACATATTTAAATTTCCTTAAAATAAAATAAATTAAATGACCTAATCTTATCTAAGTGTATTCAAAAGTATGTGTCGTTTACCCAAGAATTATTTATAATGATAAAAACTCATCCAATGTTATTATGAGATGTTTTAGGTAAATTTTAAACTGTTATTTAAATATTTAATTACCCAATTCACCCTTTTACAGTTTTACTAAAATTTACTTAAGTTTTTATTCGTAAATCCTAGAAAATACAACAATATCTATAATCAGGACCTAATTATTCAAAACATGGAATCCATTTTTAAAAATTAATATCATATAATTTTTAGTAATTAATTTTAAATTACTCTCATTGTCATAAAGCGAAAATATTTTTTAAATATTAAAACATGGCAAAATATTAATAAAAATTGACATATAAATATAAATTATAATTACCGAAAATGAACTAAATTATATTAATTGATAAAAATAAAATATATTTATAAATTAAAATAATTAAATAATATACTTTAACTATATAATTTAATTACAAGAAAAATGTTATTTTCAATTAAATGTTAGTATAATTTTACTATTAATTAAAAATTGAAATTCTTCAAAAAAAATATAAAAATTTCATCCAATATAAATTAATATATATCCCATAAAAATATTATGTTTACAATCCATATAAAAATAATAATATGTCATCAAATTAATTTTAAATGGGTTTTAAATTAAAATGTGGTAAAACTACCCTTTTGAAAAATATTTGCATTTTAAAAAAAATGGGGTTGATTCTTATACATGGACTAAAAAATCTATTGGATGAATAAGATTTATTTTATTATCTATATAATATATAATTGATTAATTTCATTTCATAATATTAATCTAAATAATTTATTAACAACTCTTTTACATTTAATTGGTATATATTTTTCATAAATAATTGGTTTCCAAATAATTCACCATACATTTTCATTAGTTAGTTATATTAATTCCTGATAAAATTAATGCTATGTTATAATGATCATGTAATAGTAATAGAGTGTTGTGGCATGATTAAACTAATGATTACTTTAATTTGAAGAAATTGAAGAATTAAAATTATTTTAAAAATATACTTCATAAAAACATCTAGGTGTAACATTCTATCACCCCCCTTAAACTAAATTTCCCCCTTCAAATTCACCCATAGGATACAAATAGATAAGGATACCTATACTTAGTTACATCCTCATATTCCCATGTATCTCCCTCAAATTGGTAGTTTTTCCATAAATCATTTACCAAGAGAGAGGCCTTATTTGTAGAACTTTTTTACTGGGATAAAAAATCTCTAACAGTCATTATTCATCAGAAATATCTTTCACTAGTGGAATAAATTTGAGATTAGTACTTATGAAGCATCCGGTATGCAATTTTTTAGGAGAGATACATGGAACACATCATAAACATGACAGTGATTCAGTGGAAACACCAATCCTTAATCTACCATCCCAACACAATCAAAAACTTCAAAATGATTGAAAAACATAGGGATCGGCATTCCCTTCAATCCAATACAATATACTTTCATACATGGAGATATTTATCGAAACACTTCTTCACCCACTTAAAATTTGAGTCCTTCTTATCGGTTCTCTGGAGAAATTTTTTTTCGAATCATAGATGCTCTTATGTGTTCTTGAATATATCTAACCTTCTCTACCATTTAAAAACTAAGAAAATTTCCTAATATAATTATTTCCCCAACATCATTCGAAAAAAGATGATGTTTAACACTTCATTCCATATAGTTATTCCGAAGGGGAAAAATTAATACTATAGTGAAATCTATTATTGTTTGAAAATTCTATCAAATGTAGTCATTAATCCCAATAACCATTGAAGTACATAGAGAAATATCTCAACATATATTCTAGTGCAGGAGTTTTCCTCTCAAAATGCATATATTTCTAAGGATGATACGATTTTATATAATATAACATTGTATATAGAGCCTACTGATGACTTTGCTAGAACTCCAAGGAAAACCATTGTTCCTAAAAAGATATAATGGAAGGTGTTACACAATTAAATCATACTACATCCTTTAATTTTTCCTAGACAGATGATCAAGAGGAGAAAAAATTCTAATAGCAATTAATTGTGCCATATTTTTATGGTGATCAACTATAACCCATATAGCAATATGGAAGTTAGATGTTTTGTGATGTTTGATGGCAATGTATGTAGTGAGGTTTCCCCAATTCAATATTCTTATGGGTAATGGTTATAAGAGACCCATAAAATTATTTCTATCATCCTTAACATGATGAAATAACATGAAATAAGACACATATACATCAAAATATCTTTTCATTCCATCCCACCAGAGATGCACCTTCAGAACCCTATTCATAATTTTGCTTCCAGGATGAATAGAAAAAGATGAACTATGAGCCTCATCTTTCATGACACGTCCTCAGGGCCCGTTTCGTGACTACACCATGACTACCTTCTATAGGCCAGGAGATGGTGACTAGCACCAAAGGCGTAATCCCGATAAAATGGGAAGGAATTTCCTTTAATAAGTAAACAAAAACAATAGAGTACACAACTGGAAGTAAACACTAAGTAAAGCTGTATACAAAAGATGGTTTTAGAAGGAATGGGGGCCAGAAATACAAGCCCAAAAGTAAAGTATAAACAACTGAAAAGATAGTACAACTATATAAAGGTAAAACAGCAACTACTGACTCATCCTCTAGTAATCCCAACTAAAGGGTGGGTATAGACGGCCTCCTCAGCACCCCAGGTCTGTTCGTCTGCTCTGTGTACGTCTCTCCAAGTGGTCCTCCTACGGGTACCATCCAGATCTACAAATCTCTACCTCGATCATTATTGTCTGTCATCTGCAACCAACACAACAAGGTGCGGGCATAACTCGTGTAGGGTTGAGTATAACGATACTTAGTAGGGACCCCGAGACCCCTGAAGGACTCCCATATTCCACGAACGATAAACCGCATAAGAAAGATTAAATCACGATGTATCCACCAACCCTATATAGGTATATGCCCATACATATAACTAAATTACCAATCACAGTTCGGCTCCATCTCTCGAGACCAAGCACAACCCAGTCCACACAGGAAGTAAAGTGAATCACATTGATTATAAAAGTCTGAAATTCTAGACTCATCTCACACAGGTACACATCTTTCGTAGATTGATAGTGGTGATTAGATGTTGTCCCTGAGTCATCTTAGCTATTGGAACCAAAAAGGATACAGGACCAGCTATGCTGCCGAACCCACATAGGATACATGGAAAGCTATTGGGTCGGACGCACCCATGATATAGGAACAGAAGTCAGAACTGTCGAACCCATGGAGGATTCCAGTACAGTATTCATCATTGTTGAACCCACTAGGGATTCCAATAATGTAGTCATTGCTATCAAACCTACGGATGATTCCGGTACAGTAGTCGTTACTATCAGACCCAAGGAGGATTCCAGTACAGTATTCGTCACAGTCGCAGCCATCCCTAGGGTTCCTGCACACAACACACTCGATTCCAGGAGGGTCCAAACCTCGAGAAAAGTCTTGATACTTCAACTGTCACAAAATATGGATTTGATATATCTCGTAGTTCCGTCTCATCATAAGTAACCCAATACGATAGACGACACGTCAATTGGATGCACGGTCTGAGAGTTATTGGCCTTTCCATTCCCGGGATCCAGTTGGATTTACAATCATTCCAAACCCGGCCGTTTTTCGTAGTTTTATAAAACATATTTATAGTATCGCAAAAGGACAACCACATCATGGGGTTCCTATTGTCACAGATGGAGTCTCGTTCGGACGTGAAGCCTTAAAGATATACACATTTAATCGATGTCGGGCCCGGCCCATCATCCCAAGTGGGCTGGCAGGTTGACCCCACCCGGCTCGGCGGGTCCGACCCGGCTAAAGGTTCGGCCCGACCTGGATTTCCAGGTCTGACCCAGATGGGGGGTCTCCCCTCCCGGGTGGGGCACGGCCTACCTGCGGTCCTGGCACGTGCTGCGGGCATGTCCAGTTCTCTAAGTGATGCCAAGTAACACCACCTCTTCCTCTGGTCGGCCGGCCGTAGCCAGCCCATTTTTTCCGGCGCACGTGGTATGTGGTTCTCCTCATGGGGTGCCTGATGGCCCCTCCATTTCCTAGCCCGGTCGGCAGGCGGCTGGCCGGTTCTCCCAGCAGAGCGGCCCTTGGAAGCGGGTCGCGGTCCTCCAGCCCTGTCGGCAAGCGGTTGACCAGTTCGATTCAGCCAAGCGGCATACGGATTCAGTCCAAATATTCCCTCAATGGGATCGGTGTGATGGCTCCGGTCCACCACCGCTGCAGCAATGTCTTTCTACGGCCTTTGGCTCCACAACGCGGCGTGACGACGCCGCACCTCTTCATCTGCCCTGGTCCTTTCGGCCACGGTTCCTCTTTCGTCGACCATGGTCTTCCTGGACGCAGTTATTCTCTAGCGCGGTGCGGCGACACTGTGCCCTTTCGTCTCCTCCTCCGACGTCATCAAATAGAAACAACAAAGGAGGAGGGTCGGGTCGTGTATGTGCAGACCGAACCCTCCTTGTTACATTAATAACAATCAGCACATCATTCCACCAGTTTAACAATGTAGAATGAAAGGTAGTATCAATCATTGAAGTAAATCCAAACTCGACTCGAAGTATGTTGTCTAAGTCCCGGAAATGAATTCAAGGACATTTTCAAATATTGCGCCCGTCACACACTGCCGATTCTGGTCTCAAACGTCATCCTTATTGTCGTCGGAAAATAAGAAGCTGAGGATGATGTCGGCGTTCTTTGTGGATGATGCCACCCTTTCTTTATTCCAGTAAAAGGATGATGAAGACGTCTGAGGGAGAAGTCAAAGAATAAATCTGGCATTCTTCGAACTCTTCATTGGGAGAATTATAATCCTCCAAAGCTCTCAAGTTCCACCGAAGGAGAATTCCAACAAAAATAAAATTAGGGAGTCTTATTATTTTATTTTTGGCAAAAAAAATCCAAAAGGAGAAAGAAACTCTCATTAAAAAATTCTCACCCATCAGTGAAATTAATTGGTACGCGTGTGGGCACAATTAATTGGCATGCACATTTTCATAATTAATTGGCATGCGCATTGGCACAATTAATTGGCACTTGAGTTGGCACAATTAATTTTGTGGTGGAGGTCAAGAGCTTTGCATTGTTAATGAGGGAGAGTGGAGATGTTTCATCCTCCAACATTAACATGGGTCAGGTGGTCCCCTCCCCTATCATTTAATTGAGAGGTTATGCTCAAGTGGTCCCCACGGTGTAACCTCTCCCAGGAGGTTTGGGTGTGGCGGCCCCACCCCCAAATTATAATGGGAGATTTCAACTAACCGCACACACAACACAACGAAGCATAAAAATAAAATAAATTTTTTGTACTTTATTTTATTATTATTTTATTTAATAAAAAGCCAAAATCTAATTTCCTAACTCGTCAGAACGCAACTACGGTAAAGGTCTCCTTCAGCGAATATCGGTGATGCGAGATCATCGATGTCCTCAGATTTCAATTCTGATCACCGGTTTAAAACATATAAAAACTTGCACGTACATTTACTGAATGTACACGAGAAAACATTAGATATTTATTACTGGAAAACCGAGCCTCAGAATCAGGCGCTGTCAGAATATGTGGACTCATAAAATTCCCAAATGTTTGAGAATAAAAAATTTCCACAGGATTTCCGGGTCTTTAAATTCTCCCCACCACTGAGAGTTATGTCCCCGTAAGCTACAACACACACAATGAAAACAGGTGGGGGTACTGAGCACGCATCTAAGCCTCCCGCTCCCATGTGCTCTCCTGGAGGTTCCTGTGCTTCCAGGGAATGTGAACTAAAATAATTGACCATCCACACAAGACCCACTCAGGTTGATCCTCAATCTATACTGGAACCTCTTTGATTGATGCCTCGTCATCGATGTCAATCTTCCCGTGGTCGATGATGTGGGATGGGTCATGAATGTATCTCCTCAATAGAGATATGTGGAAGAATTTGTGCACTTGGTGCAACTGAGGAGGATGCACCAGGAGGTATGTCACCTCAGATACTCTCCTCAGTACTTGGAACGGTCTGATTAATCTCAGATATAACTTTCCGCCTCGGCCAAATATCTGCAAACCACATTGTGGTGAGACCCGTAAGAAGATGTGGACGCCATCCTCAAACTCTAGTGGTCTTGGTCTCCCATCAACATAGGAATTCTGTCTACTTTGTGCATTCTTCATCTGCTCCTGGATGATCTGCACCTTCTCCATCGTAGCCTGTACCATCTTTTGTCTTACAAGTGCTGACTCCCCTAGGTCAGTCCAGCACAGTGGGGGTCTGCAAGGCTGGTCGTACAGTTCCTCATAAGGTGGCTTTTCTGTGGTGGAGTGGTAGATTTTGTTGTACCCAAACTCCATAAAGGGTAAGTGATCATCCCAGCTACAAAAAATGTCAAGGACACATGCATAGATCATGTCCTCAAGAGTGTGAATAATCCTCTTAATCTATCCATCCATCAGAGGATGGAAGACGGTGCTCAAGCGAAGCTGCATCGTGAAATCCTCCTACAACCTCTTCCATATCTGGGAAGTGAAAAATGCATCCCGATTGGAGACGATCGTCGATAGAACACCATGAATCTCTACTATCTCTTGTACGTAAAGTAGTCCCAAGCTCTCTTCTGAGCCATGCTCTCTAATCGATATGATGTGGGCCAACATATTAAGATCATCGACAATCACCCAGATAGATTTGTGTCCTCTAGATGTACGTGGATGTCCCATCACGAAATCCATGGACATCACATCCAACTTCAACTCTGGGATATCTAAGGGCTGAAACAATCCTGCTACAACTTGGTGCTCCAACTTCACTTACTGACAAGTGAGGAATTGCGAGTCAAACTCTGCTACTACCTTCCTCATAACTGGCCACCAGTGTTGTTGTTTGAGGTATGGATACATCCTTACCACTCTAAGATGTACCGCATGAGGGGATGTGTGGAACTCAATCAACACCTCCTCCTATAGTGAAACTGGTACTGTGGTATGTCCTCTAAAGAGGATGACATGCTCCCCACCTTCAGAAAAACCATCAGGTGGCTGCCCTAAGGATATCTGAGCTCATCGCGTCTCACAGTCAATGTCCCCATGTTGTGCCTCTCAGACTTGATGATGAAGTGGAGGAGTGACTGTGAGATAATTTAGAAAGGTTGGTCTATCTCTATCCACAATGGATATCTACAACACGGTCAGTTGGTCTATCACCTCTCCTAGAAACTGAATGCCTGATCTCCTACTGAGAGAATCTACTAAAATTTTCCCCTTAATAGGAGTATAGACTTTCTCAAAGTCATAGTACTATAGGAACATGAACCATCGTCGTTGTCTTAGGTTCGGGTCCTTCTACGAGAAGATGTACCTGAGACTATGGTGGACAGAGTAGACTTTAAAACGCTAACCCATCAGATAGTGTCCTCGCATCTTCAAGGTGAAAACCACTACGGCTAACTCCATGTCATGGGTAGCATAGTTTTTCTCAGGTTATCTCAACTGTCATAAACCATACGCAATCACTTCTCACTCCTTCATTAGGACACACCCGAGTCCGGTCCCTGATGTGTCACAGTAAAATAGATAACCAACGCCCTCATCCAGTAGCCTCAGGATGGGTGCATTGGTCAACCTCTTCCGCATCTCATGAAATCTCTACTGGTGTCTATATTACCCGACGAAGGGTTTACCCTTCTTCATGAATGCTAAAAGTGGTGCAGAAACTCTGGAGAAGTCTGTCACAAATCTCTTATAGTACCCAGCTAGTCCCAGGAAACTATGCACCTCCGTCACACTCTTTGGTGGCTCCCAAGCAAGTACTGCCTCGATCATCGATGTATCCACTGCAACTCCAGCGTTCAAGATGACATGTCCCAAGAAGTTAACCACTCGAATCCAAAAATAGCACTTCAAGAGAATACAATAATGTTGGTGCTCTAGGATTGTGTCAAGTACTACCCGCAAATGGTAGGTGTGCAACTCCTCAGTAGTCAAGTAAATTAGTATGTCAACGATGAAGACTACCACAAAGAGATTAAGGTAAGGCTGGAAGATCCTGTTCATGAGATTCATGAAAACTGTTGGAGTGTTGGTTACACCAAAGGGAAAACCAAGAACTCGTAGTGGCCATACCGACACATGATGTTCGTCTTCTACAAATCCTCATCTCAAACTATGAGCTGGTGATAGCCTGACCTAAGGTTTATCTTCGAGAACCATCGTGCTCCCTTGAGCTAATCAAAGGGTTCATCAATCCACATGAGTGGATAATTTTTCTTCACGGTCACATGATTCAGGTGAAAGTAGTCGACACATAGTTGCAAGCTCGCAACTGCCTTCTTGGAAAAAAATTGTAGATGCCCAGGGTGAAACACTAGGTCAGATAAATCCCTTACCCTACAAGTCCTCCAGATGTACCCACTGCTCACAAAGCTTGGTTGTATCCATCAGATATGTTAGAGTAGTTATCAGTGATGTCCTGGGGTACAGTTCAATGTAGAAGTTTACCTCTCTACGAGGAGGTAGTCCTGGAACGTCATCAAGGAAAACATCCGTGTATTGATCCACCACAAAAGGAAAACGGGGGATCTACACGTCAACCACTCCCAGGATGATACTAGACAACTAATGTGTGATCGGATTCCCCCTCCTATACGTATGCCCATCATGCGATGAAAATTATCCCATATCACTAGGGAAGGTGAACCTGACCCATCTGTGGGGATACATCACACTTTTCACCTAATACAGTCAATCTAAGCATGAAATTTGGAAAACTAGTCCATACCAAAGATGATGTTGTAAGGCCTCGACTCCACAATAAAAAGATCCATGTTGAATCTCTCACCTCCTAGAGTAATCTCACATTTCTAGAACAAATGTGTAATCGTCGAGTCTGCTCACGTAGGAGTCTCTAGGCATAAGTATCAAGCTAACGGCTCTGTCAGAATCTGTGAGCTCCTAATAAGTTCAACGACAATAAAATAATGACTCACACCTATGTCTATAAGTACTACAGAAACGGTGGTGTAGACACAGTATATACCTTGAATCATCTCATGTACGCCGTTTTCATTGTCTTAGAATGCCTGGTGTTGAGCCTGCCCCTATCTGCCAATTCTCTGTGGTTGGGGTGGATATCTTTGTGGTGGTAGTGGTGGTAGAGCCTCGAAACGTCGTCCACCACCTGTTACTCGGATATCTCCTCTGTCACGTCCTCCTGCTCCTGGAAGACCACCACGTTCGAACCTCTGCCTCTACCTAAATGGTCCCTCTACTGTCTGTTTCTCATCTCCATGGCAGTTCAGGCACTCATGGGCCATGTGGCTCTGCTCGCTGCATGCATAGCACTGTCTTCTCCTCAAATAGCTGGATCTGTCTCATGTGCCCCGCACAACTGAACCTGTATCATGGGGTCACCCACCTGATGTCCTGGTCTTCTTGGACCTCTGCATCATCTATCTACTTCCGGCTATATAATACCCTCCTACGTGTCACCCTATTGTGGGTCTCGTTGTTGGTGATCGCGCAATGAGAAAACTCTCCACTAGAAGTGCTCGCACAAGAACCCTACCTGCATCGGGATTCTTAGGGGAATCGTTGAAGCCCTGATCTCATGGTTGAGTCCATGTTAGAAGGTTTGGGCACTGAAGAACGGGTCCCGTACCATATCCTTGGAGTTGAGCAAGATGTCGGTGAACCTCGATGAGTACTGAGATACTGTAATGCTGCCCTGCTGTAGATGATGTAACTCCTGAATTCGCACCGCATGAAGGGTGGCTTCAAAAAACTCTGAGCGGAAGATACACTTGAAGTCTATCCAGAGTAATGATGTCTCATCGTGCACCTAGAGCATCATGGTCCACCATCTGTCGGTCGCTGCATGCAGGAGACTCGTGGAAATGATCACCATGTGGTCATATGGTGTCCCTACCAATCTGAAAGCTCTCATGACAACCTCCAACCAATCCTCAGCTGCCAGTGGGTCTGTCTCTCCCCGGAACCTGGGCGGACTATGGCACAGAACTCTTGCAACACACTCAGGTGGCAAGCACTCTCTGCTGATGGATCTGGTTGTATCGGTGGCCCAGAGGGTAGTGGTACTATTGGTACCTCTGCCGTGATGTGTCCCTGCATCGAGGCCTTGTCACTCGATGGGCTAGCATCTCATACGTAACTCAGAACCCAAGATGGATGCCTTCGTGGGGCCATCGTAAAAAGAAAAAGGCAAGACACAGTTAAAATAGTATATCTGGTGAGCTGACAAAAATTAATCATGAAGAAATCTTTTCAAAGGAAACACACACACAATCTGTGTTTTCGTGCACTAAGTCATAGATCAGAAGTCAGATTCCTAGTGTAAGGATATGTCAGCCACCGCACCAACACTGATTTCCCTAAACTGATAACCACACCCAAAATAGTTAACACTATTTCCATTAAAAGAATCAGATTCCACGTTCTGTGGTAGGACTTCCATCTGATACCAATTTGTCATGACCCGTCCTTGGGGCCCGTGTCGTGACAACCCCAAGCCTGCCTTCCATTGGCCAGAGGATGGCGAATATCACCAAAGGCGTAATCCTAATAAAAATGGAATGAATTGACTTTAATAAGTAAAAACAACAATAGATTACACAACTGGATGTAAGCACTAATTAAAGATGTATACAAATGAAAGTTCTAGAAGGAAAGGGGGATAGAAATACATGCCCAACAGTAAAGTATATACAACTAAAAAGCTAGTACAACTACAGAAAGGTAAAACAGCAAATACTAAGTCATCCACCGTGAATCCCACCTAAATGGTGGTTACATGTTTCCTCCTCAGCACCCTAGGTCCGTCCATCTGCTCAGTGTACGTCTCGCCAAGTGGTCTTCCTCCGAGTACCAACCAACTCTATAACCCCCCACCTCGATTAGTGTTGTCCATCGTCTGCAACTAAAACAATGAAATGCGGGCATAGCCCGTGCATGGGTGAGTATAAAGATACTCAGTAGGGACCCCGAGACCCTTGAAAGTCTCCCATAATCCATGATGGATAAACCAAAGTAGAAAGATACAATCACTAAGTATCAACCAACCCTAATTATGTATATTCCCATACATATACCTATGTTACCAATAATATTTCACTCAGACTCTCGAGCCCAAAAACAACACATTCCACATAGGAAGTAAATTCAATCACATCGATGATAAATGATTGAAAGTTAAGACTCATCTCACACATGTACACATATTTCATAGAGTGATAGAGATGATCAGATGTAGTCACTGATTTATCTAAGCTGTCAGACCCACACAGGATACAAGACCAGCTAAGCTGTCGGACCCACACATGACGCAGGATGACCTATTTTGTCGGACCCACAAAGGATACAGGAACAGAAGTTCGAACTATCGAACCCATGGAGGATTCTGGTACAATAGTCATTGCTATCGAACCCACGGAGGATTCTGGTACCGTATTTCTTTCAGTCAAACCCATAGACGATTCACGTACAACAGTTTTTTCTATTGAACAAATGGAGGATTCAGGTACCGTAGTCGTCGCAGTCGCAGCCTACCCTAAGGTTCCCACACATAGCATGCTCGATTTTGAGAGGCTCTTCTCCTCAAGCCAAGTGTTTATTCATCAACTATCATGAAGTTATATATTGATGTATCTTGTAGTTCCATCTCATCGTATAAAGCCCAATACGACAGATAGCGCGTCAATCGGACGCCCTGTCTGAGAGTAATTGGAATTTCCGTTCTAGGGGCCCTGTTGGATTTAGGCTTTGTCCAAACTCGGCCATTTTCCAAAGTTATCCAAATCTCACATAGAGTATCGCAAAAGGTCATCCTCTTCTTGAGGGTCCCAGTTTCGTAGACGGTGCATCGTTTAGATGTGTGTTCATGAAGATATTTGCATTTAAGCGAAGTCGGGCTTGGCCCGTCAAGCCCGGTGGGCTGGCGGGTCGGCCTAACCCGGCTTAGCGGGTCCGACCTAGTAGGGGGGATGGCTCGGCCCGATTTGGAGGGTCCGACCCGAAAACGGGGTTGGCCTGACCCAATGGGGCGCGGCCTAGCTGCGGACCCGACCCGCACTGCAGGCTGGTCTGGTTCGCTTGGCAGTGCCAGGTGGCGCCGCATCTTCCCCGGGCCGGCTGTCCTTAGTCGTCCGGTTTTTCCTATTGCATGTGGCCCATGGATGCGGGCAGTGGTTCTCCTCATGGGGCGCATGAGGGCATCGCAGATTCCCAGCTCGGTCGGCAGGTGGCAGGCCGGTTCGCCCAACAGAGCGGCCCACAGAAGCGGGCCACAATCTTCTCTGCCGCACAGTGCCCAGGTCCTCCTGCCCGGCCGGTAGGTGACTGACCAATTCGGTTCAGCCGAGTATCCCACAGATACGGGTTGTGTCATCCCTCCACAAGGTCGGTGCGAAGACACCGGTCCACCACCACCGTGGCCCATCCTGGCCACGACTTTCAGCTCCAAAGAGCGGAAAGACAGTGTCCCACCTCTTCATCCGTCACGGTTCTTCCAGATACGGTTCCTCTTCCGTCCTCCACTGTCATCCTAGCCGCGGTTATTCACATCATGGTGTGATGGAACTATTCCCTTTCGGCATCGCCTCTGAATTCATCAAATAAAAACAACAAAGGGGGAGGTTCGGGCCATGTGTGTGCGGTCCGAACACTCATCATTACATTGATAAAAATTGGCACATAATTCCACCAACTAAACAATGTTGTAGGGAGGGTAGAATCAATCATTAAAGTAACCCCTACCATTATTTGAAGTACATTGTCGAAGACGTAGAAAATAATTTGAAGACATCGTCTAATGTTGCACCCGTCACACACCACCGATTCTGGGCTCAAGCATCATCCTCTTTGACATCAGAAAAGAAGAAGCTGAATATGACATTAGCGTTCTTCGTGGATGATGTTGCCCTTCCCTTATTCCAGTAGAATGAGGAAGAAGATGTCCGAGGATGAAGTCTAAGAAGGAATCTGGCATTCTTCACATTTTTATTGGGAGAATTTTAATCCTCACAAGATCTCAAGTTCCACCAAAGGAGAATGTCAACCAAAATAATAATTGGGAGTCTTATTATTTTATTGTTGGCACATAAATTCCAAAAGGAGAAAAAACTCTCCTTAAAAAACTCACAAGCCGCGGCAAAATTAATTGGTATTCTCATGGTAACAATTAACTGGAACGTGTGATAACACAATTAATTGGAACACGCGTTGGAAGAATTAATTGGAACATGCGTTGTCACAATTAATTGTCCAGAGGAGGTCAAGGTCTATCCCTCATTAATGAGGGAGAGTGGAGAGGTTTCATCCTCTAACATTAATAGGGTTTGGGTGCTCCCACCCCTATCATTTAATTTAGAGGCATTTCTCGGGTGGTCCCCACATTGTAACCTCTCGCGGGAGGTATGAGAGTGGCGGTCCCACCCCCAACATCCAATGGGAGGTTCAAACTAACCGCACAGACAACACGGGGTCGCTTAAAAATAAAATAAAGCTATTGTACATTATTTTATTATTATTTTCTTTAATAAAAATCCAAAAACTAATTTTTAAACTCTTCAGAATGGAAATGAAGTAAAGGTCTCCTTTAACGAATACCAGCATTGCGAGTTCATCAGTTTTCTCATATTTCAATTCTGAGCACTGGTTCAAAAGATATAAAAACCTTCACGTACATTAACTGAACATACATGAGTAATACTTCAGAGATTGATTCTGGGTACACCGGGCCTTAGAATCTAGCACCGTCAGAAACTGCAGACTCGTAAAATTCCAAAGTATTTAAAAATAATTCCATATGATTTTTGGGTCTTCATATCATCCAACCGCATCATATTTAATTATTTCATTGGATTAATAAAAACATGGTTTCTAAACATTATTACCCCACCTTAATAATGGTTTAATTCAAGAATATTTCTCACCTTATTTTATAGATCTATAACTTTTTTTTATGCCTCCTTAATATTTACTTATGTAGATGTTTGAATACTAATTTAAGAGAGACATGATTTCTCCACTTCCATTTGAATTTCCAGATCCATGATTCCAAAATAAATAAATAATGGATATTTTTTTATTTTAATCATGGATTGGCTAGTATGGTCTTTTTGACTAAAAGCAATTTTCTCCATGTTCTTATTCATGCTGGGGAAATGTATTTAGCAGTCATAATATTTAATAAACTCCAATCATTGTATTTGGTGCATATTGACATCATTTTGTGTGAAATTATACTTCAATCTTTTATGATCATTATAAATATCCCACTATTCACTATGATGATAAATCCTCTGTATCCTTAATGAAATGATTACCATAGTTAACTCCAAATTATGATTTGTTAATTTTCCTCATCGATTTTTATTCTTCTATGGTATAATATATCACCATATCATTTTACATGAGTACAAATCCAAACCCTTTCTTGGAAGCATCACTATATATCATAAACCACTCTCCACTACAAGGTAGTGTGAGCACAAGTTCACTAGATAAACTGCTTTTTAACTCATTGAAATTATATTCATATTTCTATATCAACACGAAAACTACTCCTTTTCAAGTAAACTTGTTGAGTGGATTAGATTGTCATAAAAAATCAATAAAAAATGTTGATAATATCCATCCAAACCAAGAATGTTTCAGAGCTTAGTTACCATTTTTTCTAGGAAAAAATTCTTTAACTTCTATTGTTTTTGGATCCACAGATATTATAACTCATGAGATTTTGTGACTCAAAAATGAATCATTCTGATTCCAAAGTTAACACTTGGTAAATTTTTCATAAATCTTTTCATTTCATAAGTTATTTATCTAAATTATAAACTTATCTTAATGTTTTTCATAAATCTTTTAATATACAATAATTTCTTCTATAAGGACTCCCACAAAAAAGATCAAGATAGTCTCCAAAGACATTATTCATTATATCCATGAATATAGTAGAAAAATTGGTAAGACAAAAAAGAATCACTATAACATCATAGTATCCATACCATGTATAGAATGTTATCAATGGTATATCCTAAATATAGATCCTTAATTGATGATATCTTGAATGAAGGTAAATCTTGGAAAATTATTGAGCTCTTTATAGTTGTTCAAATAAGTCATCAATGTTGAGTATAATAAACTTTTTTCTGATATTGATATTGTTAGGTTCTAAATAATAAATGTAGAGTATCATTGGAATATCTTTATTATTAGAAAATTGAACAGGTTCACCAAAAGGTGAAACATTAATAATTTTATATCCCTTGTCAATATTCTATTGGAGTTTCGTCTTCACAACATTTAACTCAATTTTTTCCATTCAATAATGTCTATTTGAAAAAGAAATGACACCCAGTATGAGGTCTATTGAAATCTTATCATCATGATTTAGGGAATGTTCTAGAAATTATTCCAGAAAGACATCAAAAAACTCATTTACAACAGGATTTTTTTTTTCTACCCAACCATTTGATATATATAACAATCATTCATAGGAACCAACACTGATATTATGGAATAAATTTCCACTAAATGTTCTTATTAATCTTTTTATTGATTGGTGATAATATATTGATCCAAAATATGAAATTTGACTTCCTTTTCTTAGAAATTTATATCAGCTATATATAGAGAAAACCAATTCATACCAAGATTTGCATAAAATTACACTAAAGGAAAGATCACAATATTTTCAGGGTGAAAATTCCCACTAACTTCAACAAAAGATGAATTATAGAATTTCGATGCATCAATTTTTTCATTAGGTGTGGTCATAAATAAATCAACAGATAATTATTGATATAATACGGTAATACCATACAAAAATATTTATGAATAAAATAGTGGGTTGATTTATAATCAAATAAAAAAATTACTTTAGAGTGCATGGTATGTGTACCTTTAACCACATCATTATCGTACTCCACATCGATGATAGTGATCGCATGTGAATTCCATCTATATGTGGACTTATGATTTTTGTTTGACATATATCATCATGGATAAACCTTATACTATGTAATTGGTTAGCATAATTCCCCGTTTCATTGCAATTGTAGCATTGAAGTGTGTGAGGTGAGTTTTATGTATCATTTTCCCTTTTCGTATAATTAGAAACATTTCTATTAGTAGTTTGGAATAAAACTTGTTGATGAAATTTTCACCCACTCTTAAATCATTTTCTAGTTTCATTATTAAAATTTCATTAATATTTCATTCCAAACATTCAGCATAAGGGAAAACTCATTTTATTTTTAGTGTGGTCTTTCAATTTTCCATTAAATTATATTTCTATCTTATTATCAACACCATATAAATGATTGGTGACTCCAATCTCTATATTAGCAAAGACATAACATTGAAAAATTCTATTATGATCGTTGAAGTACCTTATGACTAATGTTCTTCAAGGAAATTGTTTTAATCCACTAAAGAATTGATTAATTTTACTCTTAGGTTTGATAATAATTCAATAAGAATACATTTAATGTCCTATTGTTTATTTCATAGGTACAAAAGATTCATAATTATTTTCCATAAGATAGAGGATTTCTATATCCATCTTTGTTCAATGAATATGAGGAAATTAATTATTGAAAATTATGTTCTTTACTCGTCCCATTCTATATTGTCAATTTCATCTCTTTGCCTTGTATTATTAATAATATTCCACCATTTATCATATTCACCTTCCAAATGGGAGACTTCTTAGATTATGTTATCATGCTATAAATATTTGAGAACATAAAATATCATTCTAGTGGTACTAATCCATTATCCATCCATTATTGGATTTGAAGTCCAACTAAAAAAGGTGGATATTCCCTCAAGAAGGGAATCAATAGAATTTTGTTCCCAACATTACATGTTTGTCATTATTGTATGATTCATAGTTTAAGAATATTTTGTGATGATAACAACATGATTTTTTATTCCATCTCCCATTGAATTTAGTCACTCAAGAGAATACTAATTTCATCTCCCGTTGAATTTAGTCACTCAAGAGAATAATAATTTCATCTCCCATCATATTCGTCCTTAACACAATTCTTTTGGGTTCTATCTATTGAATAAAACAAAGACGCATAGTTTTAGAAACAATAATCATAATGGGCAAACCATATAATGAATAATAAAAATTTGATTTAGGAATAATTTATTTTTATCTTAGTGTATTCAGGATCATTTATAAAATATTGGGATTGTATTGAAAACATAGATATATCATTGGGGTTCTTAATAATGATTATCATTATACATTCTAAATGTTTACTACAAATTTTCTATGAAAAAAACTATAATGGAACGTAATTTAAAATCATAGATATTACCTAAAAATTGATGAATATTTATAAAAAATAAAAAACACATGATATGACCATATTTTTTTGACAATAAAAAATGGGAAACATAAACAACATAATCATAAAACATCCACATTACTCCAGTTTATTCCTTCATAACTATACCCTTTCATGAAAAATTTTATGTAATAAACTTCTTCATAACCTAGGAAAAATATTTATCGGAAAGGGTGTGCTCAAACGTTCGTTAATGTATATATTTGAATACATATTTTTAATCAATTACATGGATGATAAATATACTCCATTTAATAATTATGTACATACAATCTCAGATAATAATGAGATTATGATATATTCCATTAAATTCGGTCTGATATCTTTTCTATGAATATGATCCACCTACATATGTATTTATATAATTTCATTGACAAATTATATAATCATTGGAATCTTTATGATATCATATATGATCATATTATCTTCTATTTGTTAATAAAATTTCATTTTTACTCATTCTTTGGGTTTTAATAGCATCATTTTATTAAGCATATTTTTTCATGTAGGTTCGTGTTCTACTTCATATATTTCATTTGTATCATTTAACAAATTATTTTAGAATAATATATATCATATTTATTCATTCAATAAATATAAATAATCATTTTTTAATGATAGAATGTATAATGAATCACATCAAGTTGTGGATATTATAGGCCATACGTAGGCATGAGCGACTATATCATTCCATGGTTGTGATATGGTAAGGAATTGGATTGTATATATTTTTCTCCATAATGAATATAATGTTATAATGATAATATTTATTATTTATTTTGGTCATAATACATGTAGTATCCCCATTTTCTGGTATGTAACCTTTACTTGATGTTTTTCATGGTTTTACTGATATGGGTGTTGAATAGGAGAGTCGGGAGAACATGGAATGATGTTTTGAGGTAAAGGGGAAGTTGCACGGGAGGTGAACGGTTTGTCTAAACCGTGTGGCCAAACCATGTGGAGTGGGTCTTGATGGCAGTGGCTTTCACATGGTCGGTGCACGGTTTGTCTAACCATGCGGCCAAATCATGCGAGAAGGGTGGTCGAGGCAGTAGGTAACGCATGGTTAGCGCACTGTTTTTCAAAACGTGCGAACTAACTGTCCGACCACTTAAACAAGAATCTATAAAAGTGAATCTCACCCTTTTTTCCTCTAAGTTTCTCATTTAAGATCTTAAGTGGCCCTAACTCGGGATTTCGGTTCTTCTAATGTCAATCATGGTTCAACCATCATTTTGGAGGCGATCTAAAGGCTTCTCTTGGGGAATCAAAGCCGGATTCTTAAGGTATGTGATTTTTCATGTTTGATTTCTCAGATCTACTTAGATCTACTTATCCTCTTCTCTAGGTTTCTTTGATCTACACCTGTTATAGGTAGATCAATGTGATTGGATTCCAAACATGACGAGTTTTGGTCTTCGTAGTGTTAGGTGATGAGATCTAAAGAGGATTATTAGGAAATTAGCCTGGTTTTCTTGTGCATTCTTCGTTTGTTACGGTTTCCATCAAACCCTTTGAGGTAGGTGGATTCACTCCTGATTCCTCTTTCAGAGAACTTGAAGGCTTAGTTTCAAATTTTCTTCCTTGATTGAAATTGTTGGTTTATCTTTTGTGAAAGAATGGTTGAAACCACTTTTTTGTAATGAGTGATGGAAAATTTTTTTTTCTGGAGAGTGGTTGTTGAAGTTAATTTAAAATTGTGATTTTAATTTGACTATGGTTTTGCTACTAGAAAGAAATGGTTTTCAATAAAAGGGTGATGCTTTATTGAATGGTTTTGAACACACTTTTTTTTGGGCATGGACTTATGTGTGTTGTGATATGTGTTCCTATGCATTGGGATGGATAAGGGAGAGATGTACCCCCAAAAAAAGTTGGATGGATAAGGGTGAGAAGTACCCCCATCAAAAGGGATGGATAAGGGCGTGAAGTACCCCCGTCAAGGTAGTACACTATGTTACGGCTTAGAGGAAGGATAACTCTTTACTCATGAGTATAGGTAGGTCCAGGTTTCAATCATGGTTGATAGGATGGATTTGTGAAAAGAAATGAATGTGCCAAAATAAAAATGGTAATTTGATTGGAAACTATTCTTGGTTTATTTTCTTGAGATAGATGGTTTTCCTTGGAAAATGGTTTCGAAATGGATCTTGTTATATTGTAAACTATTTTTTAATTGTTTTATAGAAATTGTTTTATATAAATGTGCTAACATGATTTATCATTGAGGCATTTGTTGAGAATTCATTGGGGCAAACATACGTAGTTTCATTACTCACCCCCTGCTTTGGCACGTTGGTGCTTTTTTAGAGGTCATATACCGAGATGTTGGCAATGTTAAAGTGTCACATGTTTTTAGCACTACTTTGTGATGATTGGGATGGTTCATGATGTTGGAGCTTGGAGCTTGTGGAACATAGAGTTGGGTTGTTGTCTTGTGGTCATTCAGTTTGTATTTCTGTTGTTTACTCTAACTAAATGATGGTTTTCACTGTTGTACTCATGGGTGGTTTTTCATAGATTAAATCATTGTGTGGTCTTATTTTTTATCATGCCTCATTTAGTTGATTAGTTTGGTTATGGATATTTTCCCTGTGGTATATTCTAAAAGGGTAAATCGTCCCACACTTGTTTGAAACCCTTCGGCATTTATTTCCATTCTTTGGCACCTTGGGGATGTCGCTTTAGGCCTAGTAATCACTCAAAGAGATCTCAAGCCAATGAGGATTGGTGGGTCATTACAAATGGTATCAGCGTATTTGGACCTTACCAAACAAGTTTCCATCGATTTTCTTTGTCTGGGAGATGAAATTCCTTCTTTTACATTCCTTGGGTGGTCATCGTAAGAAGTATTAGTATTGTTAAAAGATGAAATGTAGAGCATAAAAAGACATTGATATCCTTATTATGATGAACTTCATGTTACAAGTGAGTTGGGTACAAAAGTGTTTTGGAGACACTTATATGATAACACATCTCATTATCCTGGGTTTAGACAATGAGATGAGCATGACATGCATTAGCGAAATGAAATCCCACTAGGAGTGAAAATATCATTATGAGAAATGTATTATGGTTTGATACAAAATCATTATTTCTGAAAAATTTAAACATGTTTTCAAATGCATGATTTTGAAAATGGAATGGTTGATATATTTTTAAAATAGATTGGTTTTCAAAATAATGAAAATAATTTTTTTTGAAATGGGTAAATGTGGAAAATCTTGATGTTTGGAAATCAATGTTGTGATAGCGATGTGATTGAAATTGAAATGTTAAACCCTCAATTGATAGGAAGTGAGACTAACAACATGCATTTTTTGTATATAAAATAGAACTCATTAGGTGTTGTACAAACCAAATGGAAGAGGCTGCAAATATTGTGGTCGCACCTGAGCCACAGGTGAACCAGCAGCTAGTCGATAGTATAGTTCAATCATTTCAGTATGTGGACACGGGGAATCGGAGGGATGGGTCAAGTCATGTAGACCATTCCGTCCAGTTCCAGAAGTAGAATCCACCCATCATTCTCGGTGATTATGAACTAGAAAGGGTGGAGGTGTGGCTGAAGAGGATGAATCGTATCTTCAATTTCATTGGAACACCAGTAGAACATAAATTAATGTTGGTGACGTATATGATGGCAGATCTTGCATGACAGTGGTGGGAGCTAGTGATGCAGGCTAAGGTGGATCATGGCCTGGGCTGGGAGGAATCTGAGGAGTTGTTCAATAAACAATTATATCCTCACACATTCATGATCAAGAGGTCAATGTAATTTTTCAACCTGAAGAAAGAGAATCTCTCTATCATGCAGTATGAGGATAAATTCATGAATTTAGTGCGATTTTCATTGGAAGTTGCTGCATGTGCGTCACTAAATGAATGCATCATTGAATCGAGGTTGGACATGAGACTCTCTCCAAGATAGCAGTGCTATGTATTATGGATTAAACGGAGATGTTAAATAGAGAAAAAGTGGATGAAAGAGACATATCGTGAGTTAAGGGAGAAGGAAGTATGATGATACCCATGGTAATGGGTGGGAACACTAATTATGGGAACAAGCAGAAGAGGGAAACCAACTTCCATGGTGGGAGTGCGAATCAGAATCAGAGGGCTGGATCGGTGAATCATCCTCCACAAACCATGATGAAATCCATGTGTTTTCAATGTGTCTCGATTGACCACATGAAATGAGAATGTACAACACCACCTAGAGAATTCCACAAATGCAACAATATGGGAAATCATCAGCGATATTTTTGCAGTGATCAACGTTCGGGTGTTCATGACACTTCTCATGTATTGAAAGCATCTTATTCTTCGTCAGGGTGAGGACAGCAAAACCAGTCTCTCTAGAAGAACAGAGCTATCCATGGTGATTTCAGTAATACCATGACTTCTTAGGAAGGGAATTTTCCACATGGAAATAAGGAGAAAAGTGTAGAAACAAAGCAATTTTATGGTGCGGAATTTGTGATTTTGGAAGACTAGTCTAGACCGTATATGGTGAGAGGTATGATTATTTTGAATTATACCCTCATGCAAGTGTTGTTTGATACTGGCACGTCACATTCTTTTCTTGCTTCTCGAATTTATGATTTGTTGAACTTAAAACATGAAATGATGCCTTCTGTAATAAAACTTTAAACTCATCTCAGTGAAAGAAAATGTAGAGCCTTCGTGTGTAGATCATGTTCTATAACTGTTGATGGATCAGAGCTGAAATGGGATTTATTTGTACTGGAGATGGATGTCTATGATATAATCCTGGGCATGGATTGGTTGATAGAGTTTAAGACTCACCTCGACTATTATAGTATAACAATCATCTTTATAACTAAGGATGGCATCAAGAATCTCTTTAGAGAAGAAAGACTGGTGAAGGAAGGTGCAACGTACTTGTTGGCACCAGTAGTGGCAATGATCTCTTACCAGTTAGCTACGTAAAATTTTGAATCAATGAAAGAGATTGTGAATAATAGTTTTCCAGTAGTCGTGGATCAATATACAGCTATTTTTTCTTACAACATCTCAAGGTTACTACCTATAAGAGAAGTGTATTTTACGATTGATCTCATTCTAGGGACCAGTTCTATCTCACTTCCATCTTATAGGATGGCACCAACGGAGTAAAAGGAATTGAATGTGTAGATGGAAGAACTGGAAAAAATTGTTTTATTCGGAAAATCATGTCTCTGTGGGCAGCACCAGTTTTGTTTGTAAAGAAAGCAGGTAGAACATTGAGGCTATGTGTGGATTATCATAAACATAACCATGTTACAATAAAGAAAAGATATCCACTTCCATGCATTGATGACATGATTTATCAATTGAGGGGAGCTCAGTGGTTCTCCAATATTTACTTGTGGTCAGGATATCACCAGCTGCGAGTTCGAAAGGAGGATATCCTGAAGACAACCTTCAGAAGCAGATATGGCCACTATGAATATTTATTCATGCCTTTTGGTATTAAAAATGCACCACTAGTCATTGTGGAATTGATTTATCAGATATTTCATCAATATCTAGATTCTTTTTTGTGGTGTTTGTGGATGACATGTAGGTGTTTTCAGGAACAAGAGCGGAGCATTAGCAACACTTGACGATAGTTTCGGAAATCTTGAGAGACCATTAGTTGTATGCCAAATTATCAATGTGTGATTTTTGGATACAATAGGTACACTTTCTAGGCCATGTTGTTTCTAGGAAAGGTGTTTCAGTGGATCCAGAAATGATTGAAGTTGTCCATTCATGGAAACAGCCAATGAATGTCTTTGAAATATGGTGTTTTCTGGGTCTAGATGGTTATTACCAATGCTCTGTGTGTGACTTATCATGACTAGCTTCGCTGATGAAAGCATTGACAAAGAAGAACAGTCCAATTCAATGGACTGAGGAATGTCATAGATCTTTTCATGACTTGAATGTTCGCCTTACATCAGCACCTATCTTGATCTTGCCCGAATCAGGACAGGGGTATGTGGTGTGTTGTGATGATTCAAGATCTGGGTTGGGATGTGTTCTCATGCAAGGAGACCATGTTGTTGCTTAAGGATCAAGATAGTTGAGAGTGCGTGAAAAGAACAATACAACACATGATTTGGAGATACCTTCAGTTTTACATGCCTTGAAAACATGGAGAAATTATCTCTTTAGTGATAAATATACTATGTTTACATATCAAAAATGCTTGAAACACGTTTTCTCCCAGCGAGATCTGAATCTGAGGTAGATAAGATGGATGGAGTATCTTCAAATGTTTGACTTTGACTTGATGTATACACCGGGTTATGGCAATTTGGTAGCCGATGCATTAAGCAGAAATTCCTATACTCAGTTGGAGAAAAAATCATCAGATGTGTGGTAGTTGATGTCAGTCCTAGATGATAAGTTTAGGGAATGTGAAGACCGAACTGATGTTGCAATTTTTTTTTGAGTTGTGCTTGTTCTTGATTTGGTGGAGATAGTAAAGGAGGCACAAGAACCCGATGTAGACTTTGGTGCGATTAGTTCAAAACTCAATGCTGGGAGACCATTAAGGGATGGTAGCTGGATGGTTGTTCAGTTTTGCGGTTTCAAGATCAGATGGTTGTACCTTTAACTTCTCAGAAATAACTCCTTCATGATTACCACCATTCAAGATGGGTTGTAAATCTGGGTACACAGATGATGTATAAGGATTTGAAGGTGGAGTTTTGGTGGAGTAGCATGAAACAGAAAGTAGCTGAAATTGTTTCAAGGTGTTTAAATTGTCATCAAATTAAAGTAGAACATCAGTGTCCAGCTGTTATGTTACAATCTTAACATATCCTAGTGTCGAAATGGTATCAGATAGAAATGGATTTTGCTAATGGTCTTCTATGAACGGTTTGGAAACACGATGTCATTTGGGTGATAGTGGATCGTCTAACCATGTCGGTCCATTTCATCCCTATTCATGAATCAAATATGGTGGAAGATGTTTCAAATATAAATATCTGAGAAATGGTAATGAGAAATGGCATACCATTTTGAATTGTGTTAGAAAGAGATCTGAGGTTCACATCTCATTTCTGGCGTTCCTTACAGAAATCCCTAGGAAATCAGTTGAATATGAGTATGGTGTATCATCCTCAGATGGATGGACAATCTGAAAGTATGATAGAAATGTTGGAAGATATGTTTTGGGCTTGTGTAATGGATTTTGGGGTCTCATGGGAGGTGCATATACCCTTATTGGAGTTCTCATACAATAACAGCTATCAAACCTCGATACTCATGGATCCGTTTGAAGTGTTGTATAGGCGTCCTTGTCGTTCTCCACTATGTTGGGTGGAAATGGGTGAAACATCACTAGTTAGGCCAAGGCATGTCAATGAAATAATAGAAAATATTCAGTTGATAAAAAAGAGGATGGAGACGGCACATAGTCGTCAGAAATCTTATGTGGATCATTGCCAAAGACCATTGTCATTTGAGGTGAGTGATCATGTACTTTTGAGAATCTCTCCAAGGCTTGGACATCATTATTTTGGAAAGCAGGTAAAATTATATCCTCGATATATAGGCCCTTTGAGATACTGGAACGGGATGACGAGGTGGTGTATCATTTGGAATTACTCCCACTGTTCAGTTTGGTTCATAATGTGTTCTATGTATCTCAGTTGAAAATCTATCAGCCTGATGCTAACCATGTGATCAGATGGGATCACGTTGACCTAGACCCATATGCTTCATTGATACATATACTGATATGGATTGTGAATAGATAAGAAAAACACTTGTGGGAAAAAATTATCGGCCTAGTGCGGGTTTTGTGGCAACAATGTCAGATTCGGGAAGAGTCTTGGGAATGCGAGAAAGAAATGAAAGAGTTGTGGCCAGAACTCGTTCAACAAAGTGATGGTTTTCTACTTTCCATGTACGTAAAGTCTAATGGTGTGGAGAATTTAGTACCCCTGGTTTTAGGTATGTAACCCTTACTTGATGATTTTCATGGCTTTAACGATAAGGGTTTTGAATGAGAGAGTTAAGAGAACATGGAATGATGTTTTGAGGCAAATGGGAAGTCACACGGAAGGTGCACAGTTTGTCTAAACCATACGGCTGAACCATGCGTAGTGGGTCATGGAGGGAGTTTCTTTCTCATGGTTGGCACACGGTTTGTCTAACCATGCGGCCAAACCATGTGAGAAGGGGGTCCAAGCCAGTAGCTAACTCACAGTTATTTCACGGTTTGTCAAACCGTGCGAACTAATCATGCGACCACTTCAATGAGATCCTATAAAAGTGGATCTCACATTTTCTTGCTTCTATGTGCCTCGTTTAAGCTCATATGTGGCCCTAACTCGAGATTTTGGTTCTACTAAGGTCCAAAGGGGGTCTCCCGTCATTCTGGAGGCGATTTGAAGGCTTCTCTTGGCCAATCGAAGCTAGATTCTTAAGGTATGTGATTGTTCTTATTTGATTTCTCAGATATACTTATATATACTTCTACTCTTCTCTCGGTTTCTTAGATATACAGCCGTTATGGGTATATCTAAGGGTATGGATGGATAAAATGATGAGTTTTGGTCATGGTTCTGTTAGGATAAGAGATCTAATGGGAATCCTTGGTCACTCAGTCAGGTTTTCTTGAGCATTCATCGTTTGTAAGGGTTTTCATCAAAATCATGGAGGAAGGTGGCTTCACTCCCGATTCCTCTTTCTTATAACTCAAGGGATTAGTTTCATATTTTTTTCCTTGATTGAAATGGTTGGTTTATCTGTTGTGAATGAATGGTTGAAACCCCTTTTAAGTAACGAGTGATGGAACTTGTGTGTTTTTTGGAAATTAGTTGTTGAAGTAAATTTAAATGGGTGATTTTAAATGGACTATGGTTTTTATACTCGAAGAAATGGTTTTCAATAGAAGGTTGATTATTTATTGAAAGGTTTTTAACAAAATATTTTTTGGGCAAGGACTTAAATGGGTTGTTGTGTGTGTCCATATGCATTCGGAAGGATAAGGGTGAAATGTACCCCCATCAAAAAGGTTGGATGGATAAGGGTGAGAAGTACCCCCATCAAAAGAGACGAATAAGGGAATGAAGTAGCCCCGTCAAGGTAGTCCACTATGTGACGGCTTAGTGGTAGGATAACTCACCACTCGTAAGTATAGGTATGTATGGGTTGCATGCATGGTTGGTTGTGTGGATTTGTGAAATGGAATGAATGCGCCAAAATGGAAATATGAATTTAATTAAAAACGTTTCTTGGGAGTTTTTCATGAGAAAGTTGGTTTTCGTTGGAAAATGGTTTTGGCATGGAACTCGTTATATTTTGAGCTATTTTAGAATTGTTTTATATAAATTGTTTTATATAAATGTGATAACATGTTTTATCCTAGAAGCATGGGTTGGGAAGTCACTGGGGAAAACCTTCAAAGTTTCATTACTCTCCCCCTGCATTGGAACATTAGTGCTTTTGCAAATGTCATATACCAGGATGATGGGAAAGGTAATGTTTCAGATGTTTTTAGCACTACTTCATGATGCATGGGCTTGTTCGTGATGTTGGAGCTTGGAGCTTGTGGGGCATGGAGTATGGTTGTCTTCTTGTGGTCTTTTAGTTTGTATTTTCGCTGTTTACTCTAATTAAATGTGGGTTTCCTCTTTGGTACTCTTGGTTGGTTTTTGATAAAATAAATGGTTGACTTGTCTTAGTTTTTATCATGCATCTTTTACTTGATTAGTTTGCTTTTGGATGTTGGTCCGGTGGTATGTTCTAAAATGGTAAATTGTCCCCCACTTGTTTGAAACCCTTCGGAATTTATTACCAGCCATTGTCATCTTGGGGATGTCTCATAAGGCCCAGTAATGACTCGTTGAGCTCTCGAGCCAATTAGGATTGGTGGGTCATTACAATAGTCAACCAATTAAGGTGGTGGTGAAAGGCATATTACACCACAGCGTGGAGTTGGTAGACTGTTTGTACGCATGCTTGGTGATTTCATTTTTCATAGGATGGATATTAGGTGGAATATAGTCATTCCATAATAAGAATAAAATATAATTGTATATATATTATACTCGATTTATTAAGTTATTAGGAAAAAACTCGTGACGAGGAAGTAGATGAAGAAATAAGATGGAAAGATTCGTTAGAGGGGATTAACATTTCTTTGAAGACCTCCCTCTAAATCACCTCTTTATTCACCAGAAATGGTCACTGGATAAGACCATAGCCTCTAAAATAATAATACAAATGTTGATAATGGATATGGTTGTAGGGTGGATGAGCTAGATATTTCAAATTAGTGTTAATAAGTGAGGGATTACATGCCTTTTTTTAATTTATTTGAGGGGCACGTTCATGATATCCAACAATGATAATTTAAAATAAAATAATAACCCATAACCCCCCCCCCCACAAAAATGTAATATTTTAGAATATTAGATGATATAATGCTGAAATATAATGAACTAATTTTTTTTATAATTTTATCTATAAATGTAAACCTTATAATTGTAATTAAAAATTGGTTATTCTATTTAATAGTTAACTACGATAACAAATATTTCAACTTCAAAAGCGTGAAATATTTAATTATTTGTTTTCAATTAGATCATAAATAAATACAATAAAAAAAATATACCAAATTTTTTTATATATCATTTAAAGATATATATGATTTTCATGCAATTTAATAATATATTATTTTGATAAATAATATGTACCATCACATTTGACACTATACAATTAATTGACTATAAAAATAAAATGATAGTAATATAATGTATGGGAATTTTTTTGTTATATTACTATGAGGTCATGTTGATGTAGAAAATATTTTTGATATATTAATTATCCCAAATAATATTTATTTTAATATCTTTAAGATTATTTATTTCTTATCTTCGTTAATTAAATTATCACTACATCAGTTATGTATAATTATTTAGTATAATTATTTGATTATTAAAATTAAAAATAAAATACAATGATGAAGATAAATATAACTACCCTTCGTATAATATGTATATTCATATATATATTCTAGAAACAGCTTCATTAAAAATGATTTAGTTTCTAAAACATGAATGCAACAATTGTATCATCCCATTAAATAATATATTATATGTTACATAATCATTTAAATTTGGATATAAATTGATAATAACCCTAATTTTGTATTATTGGGGTCCATATATACTTGACCAATAATAGTTGGTATTTTTTTCATTTATATTTTTTTAAAATTTTAATAAAAATTATTTTAAATATCTTTGTCATCAAATAAATAATTTATCCAAAATCAATGTTTATAGCTTTAATGCAATTATATATTTTCTAAAAATTTTAAATAATTTACATTTATAAATAACAACATTTAATCTTTCAAATGAGTATTTATGGTAGTAATTATCTTTTTCATGATCTTCTATTAAAAATGATATAGTTATTAAAATTTTTGTTACACATATTTAACGTTTCATTAAGTAAAATAAATATAATATCCTAATCTCATCCCAATTGATTCCAAAGGAATCAGTATTGACTCAAGGATGATTTAGGTTGAAAAAAAGGCATCTAATGATTTTAGGATAACTATTATGGAATTATTACATTATTATATTTACCTATAATGACCTGGATTATGCTTTTATATTATTAATAAAAAGTATCGATGTTACAAATTACAATACCAAAAAAATAATGGAATCTATTTAAATAATTTTGACGTACTGATTAAAAATATATATTACATATTTCAAAATAAAATTCATTTAATTTTTGGTCAAATAACTAAAATTATTCTCTTCATTTTAATGAGAAAATGATTTTTAAAAGTAAAATCATTTCAAAAGATTGAAATGTATTTACACCAAAATTCATATTAAAATTCATTTCAATGAAATAAATTATATTAACTTATAAAAATATAACCTTTTAATACATTAAAAAAACTAAATTTTAAAATATAACCTTGTAAATTATTTTTATATAATTTTTTTTCATTAAAATGTATTATATTTTTACTATTCATCAAAACATGATGTCTCAAAAAAATCAAAAAAAATCCAGAAATGAAAATTTATATCCCTATTCCAAAGAATATATTTATGTATTTATATAAATATTATTAATGTGTCAAAATTAATATTAAAAATGGGGTATATATTGAATGGTTATAAAATTTTACTTTATAAAAATGTTATTTTTTTAAATAAAATTGTGTTTAATGATATTGAATGACTAAAAAATTATATTGGATTAATTTAATAATTATTTTATGAACTATATAACACATATTTTTCATTAATTTAATTTACAAATTTTTATTAACATAATTTACCAACACAAAAAACAAAAATATTTCCTCTAATTTAATTGGTTTATATTTTTCAAAATTATTTGGTAGCCACTAAATTAAAAATATAATTTCATAAAATATTTATATTTATTAACCCAAACATAATGTACTGGTTATAATGGTCATGTTATACTAATGGTGTCTCATGGTTCATTTAAAGTCATGATTGAATTCAATGAAAGTAATTGAAGAATTAAAGTTATTTAATGAAAATATTTCATAAAAACTTATATGTGATACACACCATATGAGGATTTATGAATACTTAATATCTTGTTCTGACATATTTTTTTGATAAAAATATATTGAATGTAATATCATTACACTCAAGGATATCATGATCTATTAATGCTTTATGACTGTAAAATTTATATTCATTAAATTTAATGGGAGATGAAGAGGTTGTTTACAAGGAAAAACAAAGGGTAAGGTAGTCATGAAATCATATATATTTATTTTTTAATAAATGTTTTTCAAAATTAGGAAAAAATATCTTAACATATAAATTTTTATCATAGTTCCTTTATTTTTTGTGAATGAAATGGCCTCTCAGATCATTGCGTAATTATGGTTTTGTGACTATTAACATTATTCAAACCATTTTCCATATCACTCTTCATCATAACATGATAGTTTTCATTACCTTACATTTCCATGTACTGATATCCCAACATTTTTATTCTATGTACAAACCCAGTTATGTGTTACATTGGGTAATTGTTATGTTTCTAACATTGCCTTTTTTAAAGGAAGTTTTAGTGTTTATTTTTTTGTAGTGGTTTTCTGTGAAAATAGATTTCAACTATTATACATTTGATGAACTATATGAATTGGGGGAAAATATTTATTTTAAGGGCGATCGGTGTGATGAGGTAGAATTTAAATCTATTATATTATATATTTATTTATTGTGAATTAAATTAATATTTTGGATATTTTCCCCTTCAAAAAACAATGATTATAGTTTTTTATTCAATAATTTTGGATTGGGTTCTGTGTAATAACATGTTAATCACACAATATACACAAATAATATATTAACTTTATAAATAAACTCTATTATTTTTGGATTCTGTTACACACAATGAAGAGTTCCTTTGATAGCTTGTGCAACACGCAAGGCTGAGTTTTTACAAAAATACAACATACTATTAATATGATTATTAAATTACAATCAGAGTTACAAAAAAGTAGTTAAAATGGAAGGTAAAAAATGAATAACTAAAATGTCAATGTATACTTTAAACAAATATATAATATATATCCTTTTTTATCAATTTATAAAAGTGATTGTAAGAACAATTTCAAAATAATGAAATTACTTCTCTATGAAAATAAATTTTTCATGTGCAAACTCAATTTAATCTCAATAAATTAAAAAAACCCCATTTGATTAAATATATAAATAAAATATTTATATTATATATTAATTAAATATTTTTATAGCCAAACTATTTATTTTATAGTTATAATATAATTATAAATAACATTAAATGATTAAAAATATGTTTTATTTTCTAAAAAGTATTTTTAACTAATTTTAAGGGTGAACAAATTTAAAATGTGATATTTGAAATATTAATATTTTTAATTTAAAAAACATTAATTATATTAATATAATTCTTAACATTACATTGGTTTAATTATTTTTATTTTGATTTGAAATAATATTTTTTAGATGAATTGTGAAAAATAATGAATTTTAAATCAATTATTTTAATCTAATTTACTTTTATAGGTAAATTATACCTAAATTTTTTTTTAAAGATCAATTATACAAACAGTTAATATATTTATTAAATTTATGTCATTGGAAGATATTTCAAATTGATATTATATAAAAAATCATTCAAAACTTTTGGACATTTTTTAATAAGAACATACTTTGTCATACTGTTTGTGGGTTTAAAAATCAAAAAATTTCTATCACATCAATTATTGGCAGTTGGAAAATAGGATTCCATATTATAATTAAGTATAATATATAATTTCTATAATGTTCAAATTATTCTTATAACTAAAATTATAGAGAATTTAGTTAAAATTAACTAAATGTTTGGGAGAGTAATTATATTAATAAATGAATAACCCTAAACATAGGGCCCAAAATTACATATAAATCTATATTAAATAACTTTTATGGACCTATTTCCACCCTACAATCCCATAGGTAAAATTATAAACAATATTAAATCCATCTTAAATGGTAATAAATTTTGTGTAATTTAATCATTCAAAATTTTAAAAGAATTACACACCTTATCAAATATAAAAAGGCACTCACCACTCCCACTTATTCACATCTCTCAAAAACAATATCACTATGAATATTATAAAGAAGATCCCAAATTAACTAAATCAATATTTTAATCCTTTATTTGTTCATAATAACTACCAATTAATCTGATGGTGAAAACCAAAAACTGCGATCGAAAGAAGAGGTAACATCCTTCCGCAAGCTCTGTTGTTTAATTTTCATTATCCAGCACTCAAGTCATATTATTATAGTATTATATAATATATTCAGTAGATAAAACATAAAAATGTTTTTAAATTATAATTTTTTATGTTACACATACAATGACTTTCAACTAATGGATATGAAATAGATCGTTTTTATATATGACATACTATAGCCTCAGAGAACGTTGATGTTTGTTTTTCCTTTACCACCTATCATAGTTGATAACTATGATATGAAATAAGAAGTTATATTTTATATATTATATTAATTATTTATTTAAAATTATCGTATTATTATTTCAATCATTACTTCATGCTCTCAATTTTGTGTAAATGTGATAACTTCGTTTCAGGGTGTGTGGACTACTACCTCGTCAAAGAAATATGATAACTTCACACATTACATGGAATTTATTAAGTATGCGTTTATTAAAATTACATGATATATATGAAATAATAATTGTACAATATTTATAATATATATGTGTGTGTGTGTGAAATCTGTTTTCCGTCATTCAACTAGACAATTAAATAGAAATAATGTTCATACAAATGTATGACCTACCATCTCCAGGAAGGGCTTATTAAATTTCATAATTTTACACTATATAGATGATTATAAATATATATATAAGTTATATATATGATAATTTTAAAATAAGATACATTATTATAATAATTAAATCATAATATAAGTATGCAGACAAAGAATTCAAATCTAAAACAAGTGTGAAAACAAGGCGATTATCACTAGAAATGTAACATTAACATTACAATATTAACAAAAGGGTAGTATAATGTAATAATTAAGCAATAAATGATATTATATATTTTTATATGGTTATATTATAGATTTATAATAATTTAACAATTATTGTGTATGTTGTTTTATTATGTACAACAAGATTCATGACAAAAGATAAGGGCTCTTTCATCCCACTTTTATTTTCTATGATACCCAAGCCTTATTCCCCTACAATTTATTATATCTTCTATGTATAAATCAAATGGTTTATTCCATGATTATTATAACTAAATTTATGGGTATTTACAATCCAATTAATTATTATTCTATAATGGTTTTTCATTAAAAACATTACCAAATATGTGATGTAATTTTTCTCAATTATCCTTCTTTATAACACATGCCATGCTATGCAACTAAAATTTTCAATGTGGTATACATAATTACATTGAAATGTTATATCATGAATAAAATTATTGTATATATATATTAAGAACCATTTAAGGTTATTTTTTTCATTTTATTATGATATTAATGTTACAAAAGTGGTAATAGTTTATTTCTATACTCACAGGTTTTATCAATATTGTTTATGATTTCGATTCCATTATATAAATAGTAAGATCCATATCTCATGAAATATATATAATTTTTTAACCCTATTATTATTCATATTATAACCAATTAATGGTACCATTTTACCACTCTTTGGTAATTATTATAATTAAGAAAATTATATTACTAATACCCAACATTATGTTCCCTTTTGATAAAAAAATATTTGTGTATTAAAAACCATACTCTATAAAAATATTTTCATAATATTTATACCACTAAATATGAAAATTTTAATGCCACATGTACCCATGTTTTAGATTATAATCATAAACGGTTAGAAAATGTAATATACTTGTTTTTTTTCTAATCGAAGAACATTTATAAACATTTTATGGTACAAAAAGAAATGTTTTTTAATATGTGGATTTGTCCACATTTATTGCCATAATTTTATTAATAAAGCCATTGGAATGTAAAAAGTTTCATTTTTAGGAAAATCAATTTTTCAAATATTCTAGAAATTATTTTTTTATGACATTCACTAAAAAATATTTTTGAAAAAAATCAATTCAAAAAGTGTTTTAAATATATTTCCATGCTTATCTTTTATATTTTAAAAAGGTTATTTCAAATGAAATGGATTAGAATGATTTTAAATATTATTTTATATGCATTTGATGTATTATAAATGAAAATTATTTCCAAAAAATTTTTAATAAATCATTATAAGATTCAGGGTATTTTCAATGAAAATGTTTTGAAAAATAATTTAATGATTCATTTATAAGTTTTCAAGGAAAATGGATTATAAAATGATTTCATGATTTATTAACATGTTTTCATGTAAAATTGTATAGAAATTTTTTATAGAATCTTTAAAAAAAATTCAATGAAATTTTTTTTCAAAATAATTTCAAGAAATATTTCTATGTATTCATTTATTTTGTGATTATAGTTCTAAAAAGTTTTTATTTGTAATAATAAACTTTTCAAAGAAGTTATAATATTTTCCACAAGAAATTGTTTTAAATGATATTTCAAAATTATATTCCCCCTATTATGAAATCTATTGATGTTATGCATTCCATTCTCAAAAATGATCCTATTGTTGCATTCATATTCAATATATGAATGTTTTATGTTTTGATGGCATGATGTTTATGTGACACATCTTTTTTGCACATTTTTTATATTAATGAATCACATTTCTCATCTATATGATTTTTTTATGAAACATGCATATCTTGTTGGATTTATATTTTTATGAAATCCATAAATTTTTCTGGGATATGTTGATGAAATGATTATGAAACATTTCTATTCTCTATAGATTCTGATATGATTTGAAAAATAATGATACCCATTTCATTTTTAGGTTTGTGATATTATTTCTTATTTTAATCTAGGAAATATTTCTATGACTTCTTTATCAAATGGTTGGGACCTATATCTACAACCAAAACATTGGGTAACGATTTATATATCATGAGATAGAAATTTTTGAAATGGGAAGTGAAATTAGTTCACTAAAGGAATTTGTCTGCTATGATGGTATTGGGAGTGAACCATGTCTCCTAAGATGGTCATAGTAGTAAACAATGTCTACCAAGATGGTATGGAAACTAATCTCATACTACTATGATGGACTAGGTAGTGATTTTTTACTAATATAGAAATATTATTATATGCTTATCTGTCTACACAATTTTTTATGTCTTATTAATATGTTATGATTTTAAGGAATATAATCCGTATTACCTAATGATTCATGTTTTATGAGATGTCAATAATTATTCCATGAATCATGACTATGATCATTAATATGTTGTTTAGATCCTTCTGATTTGATTATAATTTTCTAAAACGTGATGTTTTATTATTATGATTTTGAATTCCCTTTGGTGACCCTTACTGATCATCTTAGATAATCTTTTTCTTATGTATACTGTCCCTTGTTAATAAATAATGGTTTTTAGTAGAATAAAAAATAGATAATTTGATTTCAGGAAACATTTATGATTTTTACCCATGATAGAATATTTTTTCTTGTTTCCAAGGTCACAAAACTATTAGTGTCCTTGGGCCGGAATTTTTTTACTATGTAGAAAAATCATTGAAAATGATGTAATATCCATGCATATTAATCTTGGGTCTCCATACAGATGATATGGTTGGGATCCAATATCTCTATTTAATGAATTGTTTCTTCATTGATTTATCATTAGATCATAAGGTAATGATCAGATGTTTTATTATTCAAAACAAGAGTTTTGATTAATATATTATTTCACAAAATGATGTCTTGACATTTTTTTGGTTCATAAAATGAAAAATGGAATTTTTATTTAGTATATGAATTATTTAAATATTTTCAGCTGATAACATTAATCTTATGTATTTTTAATTCTCACAATATGAATCTTGTAAATTCCTTTGTTGTCTATTAGATGATTATTAATTTAATATTTTCACCACAAGATACATGGATTTTCTTTATTACGATGTAATGTGTTTGAATGATTAAATTTTATAATAGTTTATTATTTCTCAATGATTAGGTTTCATATAAAAAAATTTTATATATTATATTTACGTTGCATTACATATATAATTTAATATTCATATAAGACAAAAATATGCATGGAAATTTTTTTAATGAATGATACCCGGATCTGATACACATAAAAAACATGTGAATAAATCTATCTACATAAAATTCATGAAAACAATTCCTGATGAAGATTCATGTATCATTTTCTCTAAAAACACTTATATAGTATGATGCATGTATCACATTCACAAAATGAACCTATAGACAATGATTACCTCATCACATTAATACAAAAAAAATTTGTGAAAATAATATAAAATTACATTTAAATAAAAGAAAATTAATATTTAAATCTATATCATATTCCCATGAAAAACTTGTGATCATTATACATACATCACATTAATAAAAAAATCATCATATCATGTCCATGGAAACCTAAAACAATGAATTTTAAGGAAAAATAGATCCCTAGATTTCATAAACCATATATAGGTGGGCCATAATATATCAATCAGTCATCAAATAATAGAAACATGTGGAAGGAAAATGCAGTTCATATAATTTCCAAATTGTATTTCATAATGTGTTTGAAATAGTAGATTAGATGATACAAAAAATAAATAACCCTAAAAACTAAATTCTTAATCGTATTATGAATTTTTTTTGTAAAAAAACTACATAAGAGAAATTATTTTATTGCTAAAGAAGAAATTAATGTAAAAACATAATATAAATTTTAGAGGACATATCATAGATTTTGACTAAAAAGAATTAATATGTCAGCTATGAAAATTTAATTATTGAGAAATTAAAAATAATAAATTTTCCAAATAATTATTCATAAAATAATGTAAAATATTGTCATAATGATTAATTTAATATTGGTTTAAAATGTGAAATGAAATATCTTTGGGAATATTTACTTATAAAATGAATATATTTTAATAAATCCTTTAATGAAAATATAAAAATTTAATAAAGGTTATCTTTAAAAGATCCGTACATAGTGGAACATTTCATTTGTAGTGTATTGAGGGAACCAAGAAGAATTTTCAGGGTGTTTTGAGAGTTTTTATAGAATATGTGGGTGAAACTACAAAAAACATTCTAGGATTTTGGATTTTGGGACGTGTTGAATTGTTGATCTAGTGGTTATGTCATAGTGGATCTAGTTACAATGTAGTAGAGTAAGAGTATCTACTAATATTTAGGCCTAAATATTCGATGGGGGATAGTCGTGGTGCATGATATGTTGTCTACAGATGTGATGTACTCATAATAGTATTGGTTAGGTGGCTAGATGCATCGTATTAGTGACATTATGGCATAAGGGTTCCATGATTTTTTTAAATTCAGTGGGATAGGAATTCAGTAGTTGTTTGGCTATTATAAAGCCACCGTATTTGTGAAGGTTTCATTTTGGAATGTGCTTATGGATTGCACATATCCCCTACATCAACATTTATAAGAACCTCCCTAATATTCATAGATGTTTTTTTATTATGCAGATGTGGTGTGATCCATTCCGATTCAACATATACTTCACTTGGTGAGGGAGGGCTAGAGCATAGTGCTCTTGGTTATGTTACAGGTTTCTAAAATTTTACCTATTTTAAAACCCCCCATTGTACATCTGAACCACACATTCTCCCACTTCCTTCAATCAAAATATATGTTTTTAATGATTTTTTTGATTCCATTGAATCCTATTTCAATAATTTTTGATATATGGATTATAGATATCAATATATAGTGATATAAAAAAATTTCTTCATACCTATTTTAGTAGTTTCTCTGTATTTTATTTCCTTTTCCTCACATCCTTATATCCACGATTTTTCATTTTATCTCTATCATTATAATGGATTTATACTTGTATTTTGTGTTTTCAATTCATAAAATCCTTGAGATATTATATTTTTTCATGATATTGGAAATTATATATACACATTGGGGTTAATTTTACATTTAACAAAATCATGATATTTTTGGTAGGGGATTCATTTATTCACTAATTCATTTACATGAAATAGTAAATAACCCATGTTTTATACCATTGGATGAAATTTTATATAGCCTAATTTGATTATCCAAGATATAATAGTGAATTTGGACATGGTTAGTGACTACATATTTTATAGTGTGACCATGGTTTCTATTGTCGTTTAATTGACTATTTCTTATATATGTTATGATTATTTACAATGATTTTGATTCTTATTCTACCATGTTGAAATTGATAAAAATAGATAAAAATATATATTCATAATTAATTAATTAATTTTATTAGGAATTAATGAAGTGTAATGTTTATTAATTATTTTATTACTTATAATTTAATTGTATTCGAATTGATACATGTATTTATTTTAAATGACCATTATATTACAACATGTTAATGTACAGAGTTAAAAAATGATGTTAAAATTCATAATTATTTTATTAATGATTAAAAGTTTGTCAATGAAATGATTCCATTAAATGTAGCTAAAGTTAGAAAAATTAAATAGAGCATCATTAAATAATTATAATAGCTTATTAAATATAATTATTTAGGTTACCTATAGTTAGAAACTATAAATAATAAATTGGTTGATTCCTCATAGAATAAAAACCTGTTTTGTTTTTATATTTAGTGTTTCTTTAGATGATAGATCATTATTTTTCTTAGATGAGTGGTACGTTCTTTCTAGGGATGAGTGATGTAATTTTCATGTTAAGGATATATACCTTGTTTTATGGCCATGTTACCCTCTTCACAATATTAATTAATTTCTTGATTCATTTTTATCTGGTGTGAACATTATGTTGTGATTTTACCTCAAGATAGATGATAGGATATATGAATAGCAGCTCAAGGGTGTAGAATATGATGATGAAGATGATGAAATTATACATGGGGATATACATGTAGGTGTCACAGATTTATCATAGTTTATCGAATGATTTTTAATAGGCATACCCTTTTAATGGATAAATATTGATGATTTTAGGGAATGAATATATTAAAAAGTTGAATTAATGGTTTTTTTATTTTATCAAAATTTCATTATAAAACTTCTTGATGTATTTGAATGTTTTTGTTGCTTCTCTTTATGGTATCTTGGGTTGTTTTACTAGCATACATATAATTTTTGAATGTTTAATAATACTAAATATTTGAATTAAAGAATGTGTTTTGGGATTCTAGAATTTAAATGATGTCATCCTATGGAGAAACCATGGACTTAGTTTAGATTATCCCAAATTGTAATGGACATCACGATAATTAAAAATTAATTAATTAATATAATGATTCTTTTAAAATGAGAGGAATTAAATTTAATTATGTAATTTAAAATTCTTGTGTGATTATAGCATATTTAGATATTATCATTGGATTTTGTGAGTTTAAGAGGTGTTAGAGGTTATTTAATCTAAGACTAGGTTATACCCATACTCTAGTTGAGAGTAATATTTTATCTTGTATATTTTGTGATTTAATAAAATTCCCCATCCATGTTAGTTAGGTAGAATGACACCTACTAGATCCTAGTAGGGTATTTCCCTATTATCTCATCAAAAGGATGGATGGCTCACTACACCCTATGACACCACTTTCTTCCTTTTATAGTATTATTTATTAGTATACATAATGTTTAGATTCCAAATATATGTGGGTATAGATCTGTGCTGGAATGTGTTTATTTAACCCACATTTATCTCTATACGTAATATACAATGAATTTTTATAGCCATGTCTTGTATATGATGGGAAGGTTTGAGGTTATTTACTTGGTGTATGGGTTCTGATGGATGGAGGTATAATAATCGATGAATGATACATTACATATGTGTTTTTTTGTTCTAAAAAGTACATTTTTAGGGGTCTTATTATTTTCATTTTTGTTTTTGGGTTAACATAATTTTTTTTCGCAAAAGGCTCTTTGGAAGACCTATTATGTGTACCGTTTTTCTGATCCCACATATATATATATATAATATTTTTAATTATCACATAATGAATGTTTGAGATCAATATAAATATTACTAGTTTCCTGTTTTCTATGTTCATTTCGGGATTTATTTCTATTGTTGAGTATACCTTTATGGGACACAAACATCAATTTAACTTTTTTTAGTAATGTATGTAATTTCATGTATATAGGTGAGATATTTGATATAATTGAGTTTAGGTTTTTATTGATTTATCCTATCATGTATCTCGATTTCATTTTTCCTTTAAATATTAATGCCTCTCAATTGTATATATGATATACACTCAGTTGAATTCTGAGTCATGGGGAAAACTGGAGGTGGGACTTGAGGTTTGACCATCGTTATTATGTCATTTCCATTAAAATTGGGAAATAATTATTTTAGGGGGTCATTATATCGTTTAATAAAATTTTATGGTTTATGTATTGGATGTATATTGGGATAATAAACCGGTGAGATTATGTGGGTTGGTAGGGAAACAATGTCATCTAATTTTAGTATGTGTGAAAAAAGTGATATTTTCATAGAAATTTGTATTTATGGATCTTTATGATATATATCATGGATATTTTAGTGTACTGAGCCTGCTGAATTAATTGATACTAGTTATAGGGTAGGAAGCAAGGAAATAATCATCCATTATAATTCATTATATCAGTGTTTGAAAAGGGTATACCTTGGGATTATGTCAACTATAAAATAAATAAGTAAATTAATTAATCAATTCATGTGGAATATTCAATTTTTTATATTTATCATATCTTATCATTTATAACTATTTTTGTATATATATATAGGTATAAAATCGCATCAATATTGTGTCAAACATGTTTAGCATGATATGTTGTTAAATTAATGCAGATTTATGTTCAACAACGAAGACACTTAGAGGATTTCACTCTAATAGTTTATTTTCGATATTATTTAGTTAATGAGTGCTCTATTTCAAATGAAGTCATAAAATAATTGTTATAATTTGGAGATATAGATTCTAGTTTGATAACATCTCAGATGCGGAATTTGTTTTCCTTTGTTGTGTTTATGATTCATGGGGCAATAATATCATGGTGGATCTTGTTCCTTGGATATCATGAGGAATCAGTGGTCTTAAGAGATAAGTTTTGAGACTAGTTCTGGGAAATTTTATTCCTTCAACAATGAACGATTCCTGTCTATAGAAGATAGTTACTATTCTAGGAAGATTTATAATGTATATTAGTTCAGGATCTATTTTATTGAAATTCTATGACATGCCTACGAACATCATTCACATGAGGAGGACAGAGTGAGAATTTTCAAATAGTCTCTACATCCATAGATCATGGTTTGGACACTCCATTCTTTTTTTGACATATTTAATGATTCTAATTAGAATACAGTTCATTTAGTGGAGACTAGATATAACATAATTATCATTATAGTAGTGTCATCAATATTACACTTGATGTAGATTTGTTCCCCAGGATACCAATATTCATATAAAGAAGATCTTTTCGTCAAATAGGTGTAGGATCATGCCTTCATAATCATGTTTCATTGAGGGTGTTGAATCTCAAGGAGATTAAAATTTATACAAACCATTATTTTCTTTTGAATGACGAGGTCATCTATGGTATGTGTTCCTAACACTTCTTAGAAGTCAACTTGATATTAGTGTTCTACATTAGGATACCAAGGTGGGGAATTTTTTTCTATGGGAGTAGCAATATGGTGTTAAAAATTTTGATTAGTATACCTGACTTGGGGAATGAATAGGGCATAATTTAGTTAAGATTTATCCCTATAAGGTAGAGTGCATCCATTTTGGTGGTCTTCATTTGGATCAGATAGTCCATATACACATTAGTTTTCAGGTTATTGCTATATTGTTTCCTGTTATAGGGAATCCAAAAGTAGTTATATATACCATTGTCTTATTTTATACAATTTTAAATGATTTTTTATAAAAAATATATAAACTCAATTATACCACCTTCATGAGTCCATGCATTTGAACATTATGTGGGCATACTTCTAGTTCCCTTGGTGTTTAATTTGATTGATGGAAGTTTAGTTTATCTATATAAATATTGAATACATTATGATCTAGTTTTGTTGCAACATAGTAATTTGGTGGATTTCAAAAGTTCATTTGGTCACACATATTTCATGATCCTAAATATGGTTTATTAGAATAATGTGTAAGAAAATGATTAATTTCTAAGAGATAGGTTTTGTTCTATGATGTACAAGGAAATAGGTATGTGTTATTTGGATAGGAATACCCTCATATAGTTCATAGGCATGTTCTATCATTATCTTCCCAATTAGACAACATATTTTTGAGTACATTAGATCTTCATCTGATAGAATTCCCATTTTTTTGAAGATTACCATGATGTCTTTCTTGTCGATGTTGTGAAATTACCCTAAAAAATGGGAGGTCGAGTTTGGGAATGAGTTACAACCAAAAATTTATGATATATCTCTATCTTTCTATTTTATGATTCCATCTATATTTTGGGATTTTTGAGAATAGCTCAATGATCTATTGTAGTGAGGTTTTTTTCCACCATGTGTGTCACCATGAGGTAAACCATTTTCATTTTATAATAAGGATGATTGAATTTTGTGTCTCCTAATACATTATCATCATTTGAATCAGGTGTATTGAAGAAGTATAAAATTTTCCACCTATTTATGAATTTTTCTATCAGCTAAACAGATCATGTAAGTTATTGAAAATAGTAATGTGGTCAGGATATCATTTGATTCAAATAAAGGATAAGGCTATTATGGTGTTCTCTTATTAATAAATCAATGGGATTTATGAGTTGATATTGATTTCGTTAAGTGTGATAAACTTTTTAAAAATGTTAATTGGTATAGTAAAAACAATGTTCATATAGTTTATGGATATGTTCATGCTGGTTCACAATGATGAAAAATTAATGTACTACACATATAAGGAAGAGAATGTCGAGAAAATGAATTCCCTTTTTTGTTTTCTTCATCATCAGCAACATTTTAAGGAATTTTATATGTGTTTGTATGGGATTGTGATGATTTTTTCATCGTTAATTTCATTTATCTTTAGTGATTTGATGTGCTTTCTTTTACGGTATACGATGTTGTGTCATTTGGAACCCCCGAAACTATTACAAACTTGGGGAGTCTACTTCATCATGTAGGATATTATATAAAATTTATTTATAATCCTCTTTGCCTAAAATTTCTCTGAAAAACATGAAAATAAATTATTGAGTATTCTTATAGACATAACAATTTCATGAATCATTCGTGTACCTAAAAGAGTAGTTGTTTATATCTCCAGTTCTTCTTTAGTAGAAGGGAAAGTTTAGTTCAATTATTTTTATAAAATTAGGCACCATGGTTTTGGATATCTTCTAATTAAATTGAGATCATTTGTTTTTTTGGGGTCCATAATAGTTATATCCAACTGATCTTTAGTGTGATACTGATGATGTTTTGTTGGTATATGTTGTATTTTCTAAAAATTGTTGTTACATTACCTCATCAGTGAGAATTTTTTGGTTTCACTGGTATTATGATATCAAGCTATATCATCAAATTTTATTAGATGTACTATTATGAATGATGGTGGATGAAAATAATATTTAACTAATACTTCTATATTTAAAATAAAAAGTAAATGTAACTGTTGTGGAATTTTCACTGAGTGGGAAGTCACATTGTGATGTCATTAATGAATCTAAATATTCCAATATGGTGATGAAAGAACACTAAATTAGGAATAATGATATATGGTAGGATGGTTGTATAGGATTTATATATCATATGATCATGTAGTCAATTTTGGTGAATCATCAATATGAGTCTAATCTTTGGTATTCTGAGGTGTAGATCTAGAGTGTATTTTTTGACATTGATGATGCCCTTGATGGTTAACTGTATAATGAAAATTCCCAGGTATTATTCTAGTAGGATTTTCATCCCTTTTGTGATTTAAGAGATAATTATCTATGTGTTCCATAATATACCATTTATGGTATATCCCAATGAGAAATAAATTTACCACGCTCTAAGAGATAAATTTTAGTGGCATGGGTTGATATATGTATCTTTTGAGTTTATGTCTCAACATTTGGTTATCGAGAATGAGACGTTTGAGAACTATGTTCTATATGGTATTATCCATTAATTATAAATTCCCCATTATATGTGGTTGGGAATGATAATGATCATAACTACTGGTTTATGACGTCATTCGAATTAATTTGTGGTTATATGGGTGAAAGCTTATTATTTGGGAAAAATATACCACTTTATAGTTATCAATGAGTTGAGCTCGGTTTCGTATCTATATGAATTTTTAAGACTCCATAAAGTCTCAATTATGATCACCTCTTATCATGATCCACATTTTACCAAACTGTGTGGTGAGGAATATAGTTATTTTTCTTTTATTTATCTCATAGAACTAATTCACATTCATATATAGATTGTTTTAAAGAGTAGACTACCCAAAATCCAGGAATACGTGTTTTGTTTTAATGTCCATGATTTCATTTGTTCATGGATAAGACAACTATCATTGGTCAATTTTGTGTCATTTTTATATTACCCATTAATGATTAAATTTTTTGATCTTTTCATTCTATGTTGTGCTAAATAGGGGTTGGAGAGTCACCTATTCTCAAGACAAAACTAATATAGAGTATGATAAATACTTTTTTTATTCATGAGTTTATGAATTTAGTGAGATATCATCACAAATCCTATGATTTCATAGTATGAAACATAAATAGTTCGACTCTAGATATCTCATGTTCATAAAGGTGAATCAAAATCAGGGTTTGCAAAGTATTTTTCATAAGAGTATTCCATCTCTCTAGTTTGAGAGGGATTTTATAGTGTAAGATCATGTTGGAGTCATATATTATCGGATAGAAAGTCCCCATCATATGTGTTTGATCCATGGGGTGTTTTAAATGTCATAACTTTGTTGTTACCTCAATTATAACTATGAAGTCATTGAATAAGGTGATATAAATGTGGATGATGAAGAGACCTCAAAGAAAATGTCAGTGGGGATCAAGGAATGTTAAGGTAATGTGTTTCAAGGACATGATATTGCCTTTGTTTTTGTACTGTGGGAATTTGGTATCATAGAAAAGAGTACATTGTAATATGAATCAGATATTCATACTCCATACCTCAATGTATTTGATGTTTAGATCATCTCTTCTAATTTATATATATATATTTAAAAATTCATGTTTTATGAATTTTTTCACATATTTTTACTTGGTTTGACCTTTCACTCATTTTATTGGTATATGATTGTATTATAAATGGTTGTTGACATTACATGGATTTTAGAATGTCCTTTCGAGTTACATAGTTGATCTCATATAATGGTGAGATCCATGAGAGGGTTCTCATGGGGTAGTTTTTTCAAATAACACTTTTCTCTAACTTCCACATTGGTTTTGGTTTATAATTCTTTCAGACAAGAATGTAATTATAGGAATATAATGTAAATTCTCAAACCATAGTGGGAATTTTTTTTGTTTTGGATAATGGAGGATCCATGAGAGTGTTCTTGTGTTTTTGGGTAGTGTTTCAGTAAAGGGGTGATTCAATACAAAAAATTGATTATTCATGGCGTGGAGGGATGTGAAGTGTGATGGTTAGTATATATTTGGCATAGAGGATCTGGTCGTGGTTTAGGAGAGAAGGATATGATAAATCCTTTTCAGGTATTTCTGTTCCATGGTGGTTGGATGTAGTATATATTGTGTGGTCAATGGCTGTGTAGCACCAATAGTGAGTGTGCGTACTCAGGTGGCCACAATATAGCATGGATTCTATGGTTTAAGGGTTTTTAGTAGTTCTACCTTTGTGGGTGTAATTTCACCATAGGGATTGCGTTGTAGTATAGCCTCCCCATTGACAAAAGGATATAGTGGCATGGTTCTTAGGGCTGGACCATATCCCATAGATATATATTTATTGTATTTTCCCCAACATTCTTTTATTCACCTATAATAAATAGGATTTTGTTGTGGTCCCATGGGCTATATCCTAAAATACCGATTTAATGGAGCGATAAATTTTTTTACTAGGGGATGTGACATGGCATTTTAAAAAAAATCCCCAGAAATAAGTATAGGGCATTGAAACCCCACTTTCTTCCATATACTTTTCATGAACCCAGGAAATAATATGATTGTGTTATATAGTTTTTTATTTCTATTTTGATTTATATAAATTATTTGGTTTATATAGATATATCATTAGTGAGAAATATATGTTTTACCTCGCTTTTATAGTAGATTATCTCTGTTTGATCTTGTTTTATCCATGTTATTATATACATTCTATGGAACTTGTTCTTCATCATTAAAATGAAGTTTATTTAATATATTAATTTTTCCCATATATTGATTTTAAATGTATTTATAATTTGTTTCAGAACTATTTGTTGAGAATCGGTGAAATTTCAATACCTGAGGAGAATGAAATTGATATTTGAAAATTAATAAATATATTAATATCATGCAAAAAAAATTCTTAAAAAATATTAAAATATAAAAAAAAACCCTTAAATCAGAAATATAGGACCTACATTGAGATAATTATGTTTTTATTAACAAAGGATAAAAATAATCTTTATCTATATTGGGATTTTGTGAAAACATTTCCACATGAAAAAAATAATGAATGATTTAATTTATTAATTAATATTATATGATATGACACACCAAACTAATAAATATATTTCTAAACCTATTTATAACCATATATATAGGTTTCTATCATAAACATTAAATTTGATATTGGATTATAAGGAGGAGTATATAAGGATGAACATTGGTAGATCAATCTTTGGTGATCAGTGTTCCAATTGAAATTTCGGTTGTCACCAACATCAATAACAAAAATTAATCTTTTATAAGTAATTGATCATCCTTTAAATAGGATATTAGTTTATGAGGATTTATCCCATTTTTTCATATCATATTACTTACACAAAAAAATAAACTAATGGATAGATTTTTGGATTGATCATATTATAGGTATCAAATTAATTTCTGAGAATTTGGGGATTCCATTTTATTAATTTTATATGCATATATTTGTTGATCATTCCAAAGGAAATAAATGAAGGCATAAAAATATACAATTCATTTTCCTTTTATTTTTTATTTTTTTATTTCTTCCCCCATTAATCAAGAATTCATTTCGAACATTCTTCTTCTTCTATGGTTTGGCATATATATAGTAATCAATCGTGGATGAAATTTTTCGTGATGTAATAGATTGATACTTCGTATTTCAGTTTGTTATACTGAGGGGATCAATTAACAATGAAGGTCCAAGAACTGATATGATTTTTACAAATGGGATTTGATTTTTGGAAATTAGAGAAACGAAAAATGGTTTCCCTTACCAATCAGAATACAAAATTTCGGTTACTGGTGATGGAATGGATTGGTTATATAGGATCATTTTTCCATCATGTTTAAATGATACATCAGAGATCTAATGAGTTTGTGGCAGTTTGTGAAGTATATATATGATTTTAGAAAAATTCCAAATACATGAAATTTTATCCTATTACCCATGATGTGCAGGTACCTAGTTGTTGTACTAGGTTATTTGTAGAGAAGATAAGTTCCAATAGGCTTATGGACTATGCCTACTTGATCTACATATGTAGAGAAGGACACATGAACAAAGACATGGGATGTTATAGGAAATGGTCAGAGTAAAATGGTTAATTTTTTTAATCAAACATTTCATGGAATATATTCATATCCAAGTACACAAAAAAAATATGTGTAGATATACATGGACATGGGCATGGGTTGTGATGCATGGGTAGAACCATTACTAAAGAGAAACATCATGCATTACTAGTAAAAGATATGTACAAAATCATAGATGAATTAGAGACCTTGATCCCCAAAATTTGGATGATATTTCTTAAAGGTATGTTCCCTCTATCAATAACTATGGGGGTATAATAAGGAATTATGTCTTGATAAAATGATTTTTATCCTCTATAAGGGATTATTTATGTATATATTTTTAGGAACCACCCTCAATATCTATAATGAGATACTATATTATCTATCCCCCTATGTGTGGTTCTCAGAATCAGTGTCACCAACTATAAACGGTATTCCATCCCCTATATAGTGGGATAATATATATTGTGTTAGTTGCTATTACACAATGACCTTAGGTGTGATCCCCGTCTTTGTATCAATACGTACATGCTTCATGTGTCTATATACATATAGAGGTACCATAAATGTAAGACATATCAGAAAGATAGTTTTAGTAATATCAAATTCACATTATTTGTTTTCCTGGGTGATAATGGTCATAAACCATCGTGCATAATCATAGACTAGAAATGTGATTGTGACGTTTCCTTAATACTGGATGTCTACTTTGAGTATATTTGGATGTTTTTTTCTGTTTTTTGTTTTACATGTATTTTGATTAAATTAATAATGATGAATTATTATTATTATTTAGTTTGTGGTGTCATACTCGGTATGGATATAGTCACCCCTATATAGTCTCTAACCACAAGTGACATGTCTTAAATAGATGATCAGATGTACGATGGGGTACATGATGGACCAAAAGTACACATGGACTATATTTGGATTATATATACCATGGTTCATTCTAGGAAAATCATATGACTATTGTCCAATATTACTAATACGATGGACTTCATTATAGTTTTTGGAGGTATTATATGTTTACCATTTCTTGCTAGTATTTTTTGTACTCTAATTGTGGGATTTAGATATATGTATACATTTTATATCAGTTTTGTTTTTAAAATAATCTTTATATGGGTTTGGATAGACTATATTCAAATAGTTTCATTATGATAAATATTCCTACGTTAGTGTTTTTTCATCTCAGTGCCCTTTCCTTGCCCCTAGATGAATGGTTTAGGTCTTGGGGTAGTCACAATAATCATATACATAATGAGGTGAACCTAGTGGGTAGGGTTTTGATAGAGTGGTATCAAAGGAGTGTTCCATCTTATGAAAATAATTTTTAGTTTTTTCTATTTGTGAGATTGGTTTTGTTTTAATGGAAATACTGTTAACTATTTTGAGCACTGATTTTTGGATAAGGGCTTCGTTGCTAGTGTAGTGGCTAAATTATCCATACACTAAGACTCTTATCACTCAAATTTTGACTTGGTAAATGTATAAATTATTTCTAATGATAATCATTGGTACATGAGTTATATAGGAATTGATTATGTTTCTATATCTATCTTGATTTATCTCCTGGTGTAAAATCGTTTACCATAGAAGATAATTACTATTTAATGTTGCATCTACGATGATTGTTATCTTCTATTTAGAAGTATGATCCTGATGAAAATCCCCTATGTAAGGAGTCTTTTATATAGGCACATGTTTAGAAGTTATTTCCTCTTAGTGATTTTTTATTCAAAACTACACTCATCGTTCAAGATATGGTAGTCATAGAACTAGTAGATGATGTGTGTAGTCTGAGTGAGATTCCTGAGTTACAATGAAAACGACCACTAAGGTTCATGTTAATTAAAAATCCATGAAAATAAAAAGGTATCTAATGATTAGTTTGATTGTGCAACATGATTCTTTCATCTCTATGGGATACCTAAATACCATATGGTGGTTATGGAACTAGCCCATTATCCAGGCTCAATAGGGTGTTGGTAGAGCATTTTATTAATATCATATGATGTGTAGATTCATTCAGGTATAGAGTTTGAGTGACTATTTAGTGAGGGAATGTATATATATAATGTGTAGTAAATGTGTTTCTAGGATCTTTTAAATCCATGATAGGAAAGTATGACTATGGTCAAGTATTTGTTGAGATATATAAACCATTATTGATAATCGATGGATACGCTTTGTGATTTGTTATTTCATGAATGAAACTATGAGTAAGGTCTATGTGGATACATCTATCCCACTAAAATACCTCTATGAATTTAAATATATGTTGGGGTGCTAGATAATTCCATGGTGATTCAGATATGTTAGGCTAAGAAGACACGTGGAGTGGGTTATAGCAGTGGGAAAACCTTGTTTGAGCCCTCAGTTGTAAGATTTCAATAGAAGAAATAGGAATTTTGATAGGCAATACATTTTTGGTGTTCATCTGATGATCATGTATATGTGGTTCAGGGTTCTCAAGATGGCTCTAGTCTTCATAGGGGAAGGTTGTGACACTCTTTTAATGGTATAGGAAATATCATGAGGGATTTCCAAACCCATCACATGGCTGATAGAGATACAGTGGGTAGGTATCGTAATAATATGTATTGTTAGGAGTTGGTAGGTTTGTAAGATGGTTACTATCCATGGGGATCAGGTAGAATAGCAGGTTGTGGTTAGCGGTCTACCTTTTTTACACCACCACACTTAGGTGGTCCCTATAAGGCTAAGGAACCTTATATATTGGGGGAATGAACTCTTTTTGTATAGAGTCCTATGATCTAAAGGTTTTTTGGATGACTATATGTAATATTTTTATCTTCTCTAACATGTATGATTTTTTTATAGAAACAATAGAGAGCCACCATTTTTTTCAATGACCCTGGATCAAGACATATATGTTCAATTTGAGACCTTAGATCAACCCTTATTCATATTGAGTCCAACAAGAGATTATTAATCAATCACAAACATTTTATGATGGTGAGATTTAATGTTTGGAGGTTAATTATTTCCTGAAATCTCCAAATGGTTGTGGTGAGGCCTAATTGAATTATCTTAGGCATAGACTAGATATACACCCCTCATGAAAATATTGACTATTTTTGGAATAGGATGTGGTGTGTACATGTTGATAAGATTAGGTTTTCATTCATATTTAAGAACGAGACTGAGGCTACATAAGAAGGGACAATATATTGGAGGGTGTAGTCGATTACTCGCTAGTTATCTAGAATGAGTATTAGAGTATTAGATGTCGTGGGGTTTTAGTAACCTCATATAGTGGATGAGAGTAAGGACATATTTCATGAGGATGTTGGAGGCTTCTATGAAAAGAGATAGACATCTATATTTACTTACACATAGGGAGGACCATGATATCTATGCTGGAATATCATATAACTCTCACCATGATTTAAGATTTTAGGGTTCTTTTTTGTGGATTATTAGGGAAGGACATGAAAAGTTCTACTGTTCTTCCTAGGTATCGATAGTGTTTTTCACCATGAAGGTGGGTGGTTGATTGATTTTATGTGTGGATTATTAGTGACAGAAATATATTACCATGATGAAAAAGTATCCAATACTAAAGATTAATTATCTATTCTATCATTTGATGGTGGCATTATGGTTCTTGAAGATAGTCCTTTAGTCAGCTTGTTAGAATCTAAAAGTATTTTTGGAGGTTATGAAAAAGAAAATATTTATATTCTAATATAATCACTATGAGTACCAGGTTATTGTCTAATACATGATTAAATCCCATGAAATATAATAGGGGCTCTTGATCTAGATCCTTCATCCTTTCCTGGATAGGTTTGAGGTTGTTATCATTTATGATATAGTAGTACATTTATTTTTATGTAGAAGAATAAGAGTCACTTGAAGATGGTTCTACAAACACTCTGAGAGAATCATCTTTATGGCAACATATTGAATTTTCATCCTTGAATTCTTAAGGTCCATATTCTAGAACATATATTATTTTCTAATGGTATAGTATTGGAACTAGAAATGGTTGATACAATGTTTTATTTTCATCAACCCTAGAGTGTGATGGAGTTACAAGCCATTATTTGGTTGGAAGGTAACTAAATGAGATGTTTTACTGATTTCTCCGAGATTTGAACAACATTAACATCATTAAAAAAGAAGGGGAATCCTTATATGTCAATGGTATAGTCTGGGAATAATTATTAGTATTTATGGATGATGTGTATGAGAGTCACCATATTGGTAATTTCAATGATTGTATAATAATGAGGATGTAAAATGTGGTTTCTTATGTGTATCTGTTGTTTAGACTGCATGAGAAGAACTACAAGACCAAATTCCATATGCTGGTAGTGGTAGTCTTTTTTATAAAGATATGAAAAACCTTTCACATGGGTGATCAGGTTATCATCTACTCTAACCCCCATAGTATCAAGTATATCATATATATGAATGATCATAACATGATATTGACACAATGGAAATAGTTTCTCTAGGACTATAAATTTTTTTTGGTATATAATTATGTGAAGGAAAATATTGTGAGAGAATCTCTTATAAAGTGATCTTGTTCTCAGTTGTTAGTCAGGGTGTCAAACTGGTTAGCCTCATTATAGTATTACTTTTTGGTAATGGATTGAGCTTTATATCATTATTTGATTGATTTTACCCTACTACTATTACCAAATTTTAGGGAACATACTGATGGAGATACCAATTGTGAGACCATACATACTCATATATCCTATGTACGTACTTCTAATTGATGATTGAATGTTGGGATTACGCTATCACTTTTGAGTATAGATGAGGGTACCATTTTCATTGTTGGATAATGTTATAAAGGAGTTTTGTGCATAAATTTGGGGTATATTCGGGTTTGGTGAATATATTAAATGACATACAATGTTTTGTTGGTGGGAAGGCATATTAGATGAGTTAATGGTTTTTTCCTTATGATGAGTCAACGAAAAGTAGGAGATAGTGGAGAAGTAAGTTATAATGGTTAATTAACAACCCTTTGAGGTGTAAGAATGGAATTGGGATGATATATATATATATATATATATATATATATATGTTTTTATGGGGTTACTGTGTACATCCAGTGGAAATGTTGCCATCACGGTGATCCTAGACAAAGTCACCATGTTGGCCCACTTTTTGAAAATTAAGTAAATAGGCTCAATAGAGAGATTTCAACATATTTGGATAAAGAAGATAATCAACCTCCATAGAATTCCCTAGATGAATATTTCATATAGTGATTATTTCTTCATGGAATGGATATTGAGAGTAGTACTGGAGGATAATAGGAATTGGTGGAATTTGAGAATATTGTTTAATACAAAGCCTAATTGACAAACAATGTTCATCATTCTTGTTATTGAGGAAATTTTATGAGCATAAATGGTGGAATATGGTCATAGTTTGGAGGATCACCTATTCTTACTAGAGTATACATGAAATAAATGTTACCATTATACCAATTATATGGAACCATTGGGAATCTTGTATTAGATACCATATAGGTGACAACATTGTTTCAATAATACATGTGCGTCAGCACTCATGGTCCCATAGATAGTGTGACTTATTACCAAGAAGGTGAAAATAATCAATGATCAAATTAGGACTAAAAAATATATTATAAATTTTAAACATGCCAATAATAGAGGAAATTGTATTATGTGGAGTGAGAAAATATGTTGCATATGTTCTCACATTTATAAGGATTATGGATATTTGACTAGAGAAGAAAGTTATTTCTAAGATTCATTGACCATCTCATGATACTGCCTAGATTCATATAAGTGGTGTACCACATGGATCTACAGCCACTGTTTGATAGGGTTTCACAATGTTGCCTTGTGTCATAATTGACAAAATATGCGCATAACCAATCACTTTATATTGACTTGGGTGTTCTATCAATAAGGATGCATATAAATTTTTAGATTACCTGATAGAGATTGAGAATAAATATGAGGATATCCTCAATTAGTGATTGATTCCTTTTTTTTATTTTACAATGAAATCACATGAATCATTAGTAGATCACCATGGATTTGGAGACCCATACGTGGGGTAAATACGCACGTCATTCTATGTAGTCACTTTTCTCATGTCGAGATGAAAATATAAATGGTGTGGAGAATGTAGTATCTATTTTTTCATATAATTCCTTTAAATAAATATTGAAATATTTTCAAATCTATGTTTTGAGAAATAATGTGATTCTAAGGCCTTATGAGACTAGAATTGATATTTGAAAAAAAAATAAACATATTTATATTATGCAAGACCAATTTTCCAAAAATATTAGAAAAACGCATTAATAGAGTCTCAAATATAAAATTTTAGGCCATTTATGATTTTGCAATGTGATATTTACCCTAGGTACGAGAACATATTTTTCAACATCGAGTGTTTTTTCAAAATTTATTAGAGATGTAAATACAGAATTAATGAATGACTAAATTAATTAATCTTATTTATGATGATTCAATGACATAATTAACTTCTTAATAAACATTTTTGTAATTAAATTTAGGCTTTTCCTCATAACCTTGAAGTTTTAGAAAATATCCAATGGAGGTGCTTCCATAGATGAACATCAAAAGATTGAGATTTGTTAATCATTGTGACAACCCAAATTAGGGATATCTATAATGACAATGATACTAATCCATTAATCATATATGATCAATCTAACATGGTGTAGGATGTTGGTTTTATATGGGTTTTCTTGTTTTTTTTATTCTATTATAAACATGAATAAATTATCTAAGGGACTGATTATCTGATTGATCATATTGATGTTATAAGGTTATTTTCTAGTCATTATTTTATTTTATTTTTATGACTTAATTTTAATCTTTTCATTCATCATTCTAATGAAAAAAAATAAAGGAAGACATAAAAACTAGTCATTGAATGTTTTCCATTTTCTTCTATGGTCATTTCATAATCATTTATATCTTCATCCATCATTGTTGTTGTTTTTTACAATAGTATTTCAAATACATGGGAATTTATTACATCACAATGGTTTCATGGTGGAAATTATTAATATGATAGAGTTAAGGTTGATTTGATGATGTGATAAGGCTATGATGACATATCAGGACCATATAATAGTTCATCATACAGTTTCTAATATGAAGTGACCAGATTTATTGAAGATGGATCCATGTGGATGTCAGGTGATTAGATTCTATCAATATGTAAGAGAAAGTCCCGATCAGAAAAAATCCTTATTTAACAGAGTGAATCATTGCCATAATAAAGGTCAGAGGATCCAATGAATATATATGACAAAAAGAAATGATATTTTGAGAGTCCTCATATATATGGAACTAAATTTTTACTTAAAATCTTGTGGGGACCTGGAAACAAAATTAATTATTCCATGAAGTTGAAAATTACAACATGTGGAGTGAAAAGTTCGACACTCCATGTAACCCTTATTACCTGGATTAGTGTTTATCTCATAGGATGTATGGACATGAACAATTTTAGGTACAAGATGCGACCAATGCACATAGGCTAATCCATGTACATGGGCATAGCCTAGTACATAGACCTGACCATGTACATTGACATGGACATGGACACAGAAACATTGATATTTGTGCTATGATACATGGATATACCTATTATGGAAGGGAAAAACAATCTACTTCTAGTATATTCAATTTACCTCTCCTACAGAAAAATAAATTCCCTATTCACCTTATATTAGAATAGATACATTACAGGTTTGTTACCTTGATTACCCCCTATAAGATTATCATATGGTATTACATCTCAAAAAAAAATTATCATCCACTTATAGGGATTAGATTAATATAGAGTTATATATGTCAATCATGGATTCATGTATGATATGATCTATAATTTTTTTCCTATGATGGGATCATAAGAATCAGTGTGACTAACTGTAAAGGGTTTATGTTCCCCTATGTAACAGGTTATTTCATATTAGGTTAGTTAGAAGTAACCCATGGTCCTTGGTGTGGTCCACATATATCTATAGAACTATTAATAATTTTAAATTTCACATAATTATTGTGATATATGATGAGAGTGCCATCTGGGATGGATGCTATTATTATTATCTGACATAAAGTGTGATTTCTCCTGGGATTGTGTGGCTATGGACTCTCGTGAAGAATCATAAGCTTGCAAAATTGTTGTGACCATACAATTATATTTTGTGTCTTAAATGAGTATTTTTATATGTTTGTAATATGTACCATTTTATTATTTAAATATTATATGATGATCTAAAATGTCTTTTATCATTATACTTGTTGATTTTGTACTGTCTTGCTAGGTATATTTTTTCTCACCCATGCTTGGGATATTCCAATAGGTGTTGTGTCCTATAAAATGAACCAACAATTTCACATTGTTACTAATGGTCGAGAAATAATTGTGTTGTGTAATTAGGATAGATTGGAGATTGTTTATTCTAGGAGTAACATATGATTATTTTCCCTTCATAATATCAAGTTGGACTACATTGAATTTTTTGGATGGATTGAATTTGTCCCTCCTTGTTTCCTAGTATTTTTTATACTCAAATTGTGATATTTTAATCTAAGAATGAATTGGGAAATAGTTGTATTTTGATAATAATAATTATATCATATTGGATATGTGTGTGTGTTTTTCTATAGGTAGTTTGGATAGGTCCTCCCATGTGAGCGTTATTCCAAATTGTTGAAAGCCTCTATCCCATGGCCTATTGTAAGTTTTTTAGGGTTGTCTCACTTCTCTTATCATCGACCATATAGGCCTCAGTGCATTAGGTATTGTTAGATTACATAGAATTTTTTAGTGTTTTCATGGTATGATGTCCTTCTTGGATCATATTTTACTCATGGTAGAGGTCATCAAATTTCTAAGTTTGGGTTCCATTCAATTTCACGAACATCAAAAATTGTGCTTGGTGATTTATTGTTTCTACATTTTATTTATGAGTAATCAAAAACTCCCATAGTTATTCCCATTGAATAGGGGTGGAAAAAATTTAATAATATTGAATTACATTAAGGAATAATTTTTTTTATGGTAAGTAATCACATTTGTATAAAATTACACTAGTTTTCCCCCCATTTTACTAGATAGTGGGATATTTATATTAATATTCTGGATCATATTTTTGACGATTGGATTAACATATTAAAATTGATAAAATGGGATCAAGAAAATTACTAAAGAAACAAATTAACAATTTGGATTATGAATTATATTCGAGTTTTGTTTTTGAATTTTGATGATACTTGTAATTTTATAATAGAAAAATTGATTCAATGATTCATGTTTAATTGATTGATTTTTATAAATTTGATAATGGAATTGGCTAATAAAAATATTGAATGTTAAAATTCATTATGATGAGATTAATGACTAATCAATGTTAATGAAATCATTCCACGAAACATTATTAATGATAAATTTTTATTTTAGAATTTGTTTAACTATTTGTAGATAATTTTTATTGACGATTACATAGGTTTATAGAATGTGGAACATGTGAATAATGAATTATTTAATTCATGATGGAATAAAGACTGAGTCATTGAATATATAAAATATATATTTTCATGAGTGATTATTTTCTCTTCAAGGATGATTTCCTTTTGTTTAAGGCTATGTGTTAACATTTAAAAAAATCTATATGCATTGTCTTAGGTGCATGATTATCTATTGACTATGTTTACTTTTTTATATATCCTATATGAATTTATTTTGTGCCTTGCGATGTGATGTGATCCCAGGATGGTTGATGAGATATAACTGTGGCGGCCCGCTTTTTATTCCCTATTAATTCATGTGACAGTGAGAAATGTGGTGATATGCATGTGGGTGTTGGAGATGGTACCATGGATTATATAATTTCTTTTTTCTGAGATTACCGATTATGATGATAATGCATGATTCTTATTATGAATGAATCTATTTATTTTTTGGATGATCATGTTTCTTGTTGTATCTATATTTGTCTCACCCACTCTGTGAGATAACTGGTTATACCTGGTTATAAGTCCCAATGGTATATTAGGAGGTTTTTTATAGAGTATAGGGAATTATTAAAAAGTTTAATAATGTTAAATAAATTACATAACCCATGGGTTTGTTCTTACTGGAATGGAAATGAGGTGCTACTGATGAGTAACATTGATCACTATTTAGATTATTCCATGAGGGAATAGATTTCACTCTAATTACTAATGAATTTATTAGTTAAAAATAATTTATCAATTAAATTCATCTAATTTACTCAATATAATTAAAAGAATTTTTTCTTGTGAGATATAATGTTTTGAGTAGTGGTACCCTAAAGGTTTAGGGACATTATATTTATTTGAGTTTTAGACTAGGTTATGCTCATAGTGTGGTTATGAGCTATATTCTACCATTTTATTTTTTTCATTTCATATTCTACTCCACATATTCTATTAAGGGAGACTAATTCCATGTTGACTCTGAGAGGGTGACTTTTTCAACATCCCATTGGGAGGATGGATGCCTAACTACCCCCTATAGAACCTCTCTCTTCTCTTCATTATATTTTTAATAGAATATAGGGTAATTAGTAACCTTATATATGATGATACAGTGATAGGATGTGTCTTATATCACACGCATGTATCATGGTAAATTATTTGAAAAGGTTTATTATAGGTATAACATATATATTTTATGATATCTTGAGGTACCTTTCTCAATTTATGGATTATGATGGATTGAGTTATAATACTCAATGAATGATACATATCATATGTTTTATTGTGGCTTTAGAAAACTAATTAGTAACTAAATGTTGATGTGATCCTGGACAACATGATGCCTGAGTTACTTGTTTTAAAATATAGCCTTTGTTTCATTGGGATGGATTGAATTGGAGCAAGATTAATCAGTATGTGTGATGTTGGGGAAGAGTGAAAAAATTCATGGATATTGTACCAAGGGCCCATTTTTGTTGTTTTACTATAATATATTATCTTTTTAAATGATACATTTCAAGCGACAACCATGGGAAGGATGGTAACATAGTATTCCTATTTATGTAATTATCCAATTTTGTTGTTATTTATTTGGGTTTATCATTATTTTTCTCTCTTTTATACAATAGACATTAGGAGGGATCCTAAGGTGTATATAACTATGATCACCTTTTATATATATATATATATATATATATATATAATTTTTTTGGTCAGTTGAATGATAATAGAGATAGTGTTGGATGTTAATAGCTCTTGGATTTGTGGGATTATTTCGGACTTCATATTTTCCACGGAGTTTACAATTTTCATACTTGTAGGTTTATTTTATTTGTTTTATTATTATTTGACATTTAATGGTTTTGCTTGATATATATTTTATGTTTATAATATTGTGTCATTGTTGTAGATATATTTTATGTCTCTCATATATATCTATCTTTAAGGGAAATGTACCCCATATATATGTATGGAATAACATAAGTTATAGTCTCTATCAACAGGAATACTGGATTTCGGACAAGGGTGGTTATAATAATCCTTCACACAATATAATTCCAATGGGTTACTCATAGAGTGGGGGGGGATGAGGTCTTAATATGAATTGAAACAATTTTTTAAAAAATTGATTTTTTTTAAATGAAAATTAATTATAATAACATTGATAAATGATATAAAAGATTCCAATAGGGGAAGATAAAAAATATATAAGAAAATATCATAAAATTATTCTTCAATAATGGATCCTTAAAAAACAATATAACGGTTATCTTAAAGAAATGCGATGTTGATGATAAAACATATCGTAGTGAATGCGAAAACTTTTTTAAATAATTTTCAAATACCATCATTGAAAACTATATAATATAAATGAATTATATCAATTTATTTTTAAAATAAGAACATAGAACTCTAAGGTTCACATGAGATGGAAAATAATTTTGTTTTCAAATTTTTAGATGAGCATTAAAGGGATGAGAAAGTATGGAAATATAAGAGTAATAGTCATTAATGAGAAATTGAATTATTCTAAAAAATGTATAATATTTGATATTAATATATATTAATGATTAATATTGAATTTAAAATGTTATTTCCCAGATATATATCTATTAATATCATGTGAAATAATATATTGAATAATAATGGTATCTGAAAATCATGTTTTTTAATTAGTATTATTATAACCAAATCAGTTTAGGTTTTAGTTACAAAATCCATTATAAAACAGGAAATTTTTTATAAAAACTAAATACATGGAGAAATCAATAAATTGGTTGGTTAAACAATATAATTTCATATAATTAATTATCATAATTATCCATGTTGTAGTAAATACTCCCAACTTTTTTTGGAAGTGTCATAATCTCCTTGGATGAAAATTATGAAAAAAGAAAACTCATGCCTTGTGTTGTCACTCAATAAAACACTCTATATCTTCAATTATAATAAACAAAACCATTATTTTAATTTATTTTATAACATTATTCAATTTTATAATATTGGATTCACTAATACAATGATTATTTATTATCAATTTACTAGATATTTATATCATCATAATATCTATTTATATAGACCCCTATGATTCTGTATTGGACCTGAGGATATGATATGTACTTGTATAAGGAATGGGTGGTCGTTCATCTAGAAATAATCTCATGGAATTTTCTAAAATATTATGGTTTTCTCAAAACAAAATCATTTGAACAAGAATCGTTGATATTCATCTTATGCTTGGTCAAGGTCAAAAAGTAGTAATGGTAAGTAATTTCCATTATTGGAAAAATTATCCCTATAAAAAAATATACAACACTGTTCAATTTATATTAATATTATTATTTATTTCATAATATAGATACATTTGCTCCCACCATTGTTCGTCAGTCGGTTTAGGTTTGGGGGAGGGGTCAGTCTTGGTGTCATCTCCTTAGGCATGTGTATTAACTATTGTTTATTTACATGCATTTTGTTCCATGGTGGGATTTTTAATTGATATTATATAAAATGTTTAAGTATATTTATAACACCTAGTTCAAAGGATACATTATAATTGTCAAATCATAATATTGATAATTTTTTATTAATAAATTTATTATTTTTTATTTCACTCTAAGGATGTTTATGGAGTGATATACTTCACAATGTATTTATTTATGTTCATAATAAAAACTTCTATCATTACATACTCCAATCGTAAATATATTTTTTCCACGTAATGAAATGTATGTCTAGATTATTGTAGTATGTGTATACTCTGGAATAAATGCTCTGAGAGATAGTGACCCTAAAAAGGGTATACGGATTTATAACTCAATCTTTACTCATTTTTAGACAAAGTGTCTTAAATATACTATTGGTTTTACACACCCTAGGGAAATTTTTTTCCTTATATCATTCAATTTAAAATACATTATAATTGATCGATTATGATGGGAATATATCTAATGAATTTAAATTGTAACTAACATAATGGAACCTTGATTAATCTTAAAGTGGGGTATATGAAACTGAAAACTAACAAAGAGTTTTCATGGTGTTTTAAATATCACGTTTGATTCATTAATGAAATTACATGATTTTGATTCTCTTTTGATTTTATTTTTCTTCAGTCAAGTAAATCCATAAATTTTTTAGTAATGGCTTGGGATTTGAAAAATGTAAATTGTAGATTCCATGAATAAGGGGGTGATTTTCACAATGATAATCCAAGCAGTGTTGAAGCATGAATATGTAATATTGAGGTCATTCTTAATAATGTATAATTAATTATGAATTAAAAAATGAATTTAATTTTATTTCTAAATAGACAAAATAACAAAATGAAAGTATATCATGAATTTTTAGGTGGTGTAAATGATGAAAAACAAATAATAATTTCTATATAATTCAAAAGGTTGTAAGAGGTTCTTAGGAAAATGCCTTCATAGAATGGGAATAGGTTTTATCCATAGTAAACTAGGTAATAAAGCTAAAATATACCGACGATAAATATAGAGTCTAGTTAGTATAAGGGAATTTATTTATTCTATATATACACAAGTAATTTTATGATTTTTATGTTTAAAATTTTGGAACAATGAAACCACAACTCAAATAAAAGATATTAAGATGATAATATTTTCCAAAAAAATCCTATCTAAAGGGAATAGTGAAAGAACATTTCCAAAACACGTATTGAATATAACATTGCTAATTAATTAGTTCTTGGTACACTAATTTTTTAATATATTTTTTGATTCCTTGTTTTATGTAATATTTAACAAAAAAATATTATTTTTTTCTTGTAAAAAGGCAATTGGTATCATTTTAGGGATCACCTTCATTATTTATTTGATTATGATTACTTCAAGTCATATTATCCTTACATTAAATTAATTTTTTTTTTATTGTGGAAATGTATAATCTATCTCCACATAAAACCCATATTAATCAATGAAATAGAGAAATCACATTTTATATTTAAGAAAAACATATAAAAATATATCATGGAATTGGTCATGACCCGTCCCCCAGGGCCCGTGTTGTGATTACCCCAAGCCCTTCTTCTGTAGGCCAGAGGCTGCATACTAGAACCGGAAGTCGTATTCCCAAAAACTGGGAACGCATTACCTTTATAACCTATAAACACACACAACCAAGCACACATCCAGATACAAACACAAGTAAACTAAATAGTCAATAGAGTGAGTAAAGTATGAAAAAGGGACTAGAATACACACCCAAATGGAAAGTATAGGATACTAAAAGTACAAGTAAACTGAAGAAAAAAAGGAAGATAGCAGATGGGTCATCCTCTGAGGTTCCTACCATAAGGGTAGGTACAGGTCGCCTCCACATCACTCCACATCCATCTATCTACTCCGTGTACGGACTCATTGTAAGGTCCACCTTCAGGCACCGTCCAGTCCTGGTACCCTCAGTCTCGGTCAACGTTGCTCTTCATATGCACCAAACACAATAAGGTGCAGGAATTTCCCGTGCAGGGGTGAGTATAACGATACTCATTAGGGACCCCAAGACCCCCATGGTCACACAAAATTCACAAATGATAATTCTAAAAGCAAGAATTCAATTGTCAACAATACTTAGGTATATTTCCATACACATAACTATGTTATCAAGTATAACCTCCTCAAACATGAGGAAAAAATACAGAGTCCAACTCTAGCCCAAAGCTCCACTGTTCCAAAATGGAAGGAAAACCACAAAGGCAAGTAGGCCATAGGTATTCCAGATGGTATAATACCACCAATGTATTACCAAGAAGGAAAGTACCACCCATGTATAGACTCAGCACACGCTAGGTATAACATCACTATGATAGCAGAGATGATTATATTTAACTACTCAATCATCTTACTCTATAAATAAGCTAAACCACACAGGATTTCTAGGAGGTGACCCACAAAGGATCGCCAGGTACGACCCACACATGATCACTAGGAGATGACCCACACAGGATTGATAGGTTCCAACCCACACAGGATCACTAGGAGATGACCCACAAAGGATTAGTAGGTTCTAACCCACACAGGATCGCTAGGAGATGACCCACACAGGATCGCTGGGTGCTAACCCACAGTATATTGTTAGGATCTAACCCACACAGGATCACAAGGAGATGACCCACACAGGATCTCTAGGAGATGAACCACACAGGATCACTAGGTGATGAAACACATAGGATCACGAGGTGCTGACCCACACAGGATCCCTCTTCATTCTTCTCGTCAGAGCCAGCTACTGGGTTCCCACAATTTTTCACCTGTCTCTAGGATTGTCCGCCCCATAATCCACTGGTCGATACTCTAAATTCCATGAAGTCCCATGAATAAGTATCTAAAATTACTATCACATCATAGGGGTTCCAATGTAATAGACAATGTGTCATTGGGACGCCCAGTCTATGAGTTATTAGCCTTTTAGTCCCGAAGTCCTAGTTGGATTTGTGCTCGATCCAACCTGACCATACCCCATCTAAATCACAATATTTAGTGGGGTATTACTCAAAAGTTATGTCTTGCTCCAAGGTTCCCAGAATCTTTTAGGGATTTTCAAATGGGTGTCTGGTTCCAAAGTTATAGCCCATGTAAATTATAGGTCAGTATTTGGTCATGGTCCGGTCCATCCCGGTAAGACTGACCCGACACGACCTGGCCAAGGTCAGACCAGTTCTGGTTGACCGAGCTCGACCTTCTAGGTTATACCTGGCCCATGGTGCGACCTGGCTTGGTCAGGTTGGCGGTCTGGGAGGCCGCGAGCGCGTGAGGGGACGCAGAGACCGCGGGTGTCGTGGGGCGACAGAGGCTTCAGGATGGCTCAGCCACGAACGGTGGCTCAGACATGGGTTTCCACGAGGGAATTGGGTGACTCAACATGACCATGGGAAGATCGGACAGGAGGGAAGAGGTCGTGGGGTGGCTCGGTCAGGGGGTGTTGCGAGGACGCAGAGTGCTCGGCCCGGCCCAGGGCGGCTCGTTAGAGACGGCGGAGGCCGCGGGGTGGCTCGACTAGGGGTTCCGCAAGGGGATGGGGTGGCTCGTCCTGGAATGGGAGAGCTCAGCCGGAAGGGTAGAGGCCACTGCACTGCTCACCGGGGTGGCTTGACCAGGATGGCGGAGGCCGCAGGCCGCTCGCTGAGGTCGCGGGCAGCACGGCGGGCTCGCAGACGGTGATGTCGTGGGGCGGCAGAGTGGTGTTGCGGACTGTGGTTGTGGATCAGGTGGTGAGGCTGTAGGCAGTGGCACGGCCGCGAGGCGTGGAAGTCACTAATGGTATAGCCGTAACACAGTGGGGCACTGTTCCTTTTTTGGTCACTGGTTTAGACGGCCTCACTCTTCATTTATTCATGGTGTAAGCCACCTTCTTCCACTGCATAGAACACAATAAGGAAGAATGGTGGAGGGGTCAGTCCATGTTTGTTTGGTCAGCCCACTAAGCATTAGAGTGGTAGAAAGTGGTTCACGATTTTTCAATCAAGAACATGTATTGTAGATATTTAAGAACATCAATCCCCACAAACTTCATCAATAACTATTCCCAACACCGCAAATGAAAATCTTGAAGGGAAGAACATTCGAACTAAACCCCTACCATGGATTTTCCATTGATGTTGTCACGAGAAGGATGTCGAGGAAGGCAAAAAGAGTTCCAACAACCATCGCTTCCAAAACCACTCCTCGATGTCGGGCTCGCTCGTCTTCTTCTTCCATGATTTTCAAAGAATGTTCTTTGATGGCGTTCTTCGTTGGAGAAGTGTAATCCTCCCAATATGTCTCCTCTCCCCAAATCCACAAAAAAAAATTACCCAACTTATGATATGTTTCCTCAATTATAATTATTGGAACAATTTAAAATTTGATTAATTAATTACATAGTGGTTGGAAAATTAATTATGGGGGTGTCATAATAAAACCAGGGGATGTTCAAAAGACTTCCCCACATTTAAGTGGGAGGATCAAAGGGGTTTTAAGCCTCTGGTGGTCCCCACCACCATAACCACTCATGTGAGGTTAGTTCAGGAGGTCCCCACCACTATAACCATTCATGGGAGTTTTAGTTTAGGTGTTCCCCACCTATTAAGCATCCACATTGAATTTTTAGAATAAAAACAAGTATAAAAATGTTACACAATTTTTTTTATTCTTTCACAAAAACCCAAAAACCATCTTTCACCCTTGACATACATTGGTTGAGGTGAAGGTATCCTTAACCGAATTTCGGTGTTGTGAGTTCAACGTTGCACTCAGATTTCAATCCCGAGCAGCAGCTAAAAAAATTATAAAAACCTACTCGTACGTTTACTAATTGTGCCCAAATAAATGTTTAGAAGTCTATTCCGGGCACACCGGGCCTCAGAATCACACGCTGCCAATTTTCACAGACTCCTAAAATTCCCATAAAATAAAAAAATCACACAAAAATTCTAGGTCTTGAAATTATCTCCACCTTAGGGCTTTGGATCCCCAAAATACACAACTAAAATTAGGAAAAACAATGTTGCAGCATTGAGCATGAATCTGATCCTCATGGTCCCATGTTCTCTCCTAGTGGTCATGTGCTTCTAGCGATTCTGCACTAGAGGTATTGACCACCCATGAAGTACTCAATCCAATAAAACCTCAATCTCCACTAGAACCTGCGTAGATGTCTCCCCATCATCGACATCCAGATCTTCATGTTCGATGATTTGGGAAAGGTCGATCATGTATCTCCTCAGATGGGATACATGGATGACGTCATGGACCTGGTGAAACTATGTTGGAAGAGCTAAGCATAATCCATCTCTCCAACTCTACTTAGGACCTTGAAGGGTCCAATGAACCTTATTGATAACATTCCACCTTGTCCAAATCTCGTAAACCTTATTGAGGTGAGACCAATAGAAAGACATGGTCACCATCCTCGAACTCTAGTGGTCTCTGTCTCTTGTTGGCATACGACTTATGCCTACTCTGTGCAGTCTTCATCCACTCCTAGATGATCTTTAGTTTCTGGGGTAGCTCGTACCATCTTTGGTCCCACTAGTGCTGACTCCCCTTGGTCAGTCCAGCACAAAGGTGATCTTCATGGTCGCTCTTACAATGCCTCGAAAGGTGTTATCCCATTTGTGGAGTGATATCTGTTGTTGTGCGCAAACTCTACCAATGTCAATTGATACTCCCAACTATGACCGAAGTCGAGGACACAAGCACACAAAATGTCCTCGAGGGTCTCAATGGTTCACTCAGTCTGGCCATCCGTCTGAGGATGGATGACAATTCTCAAAGAAATCTATGTCTAGAAAGCCTCCTGCAACCCCTTCCATATCCGGGAAGTAAAATGTGTATCACGATTGGAGACAATAGTCGTGGGTACACCATGTTTCCACACAATCTTCTGCACAGAAAGGCATCTTAATATCTCTACTAAACCCTGCACTCTAATCATTAGGAAGTGGGAATACATGGTGAGTCGGTCGATTATTACCCAAATCGATTCATTTCCCCTGGATGTACATGGATGTCCTATCATGAAGTCCATGGATATCACATCCCACTTCCATTCTACGACCTCCAAAGGCTAAACCAAGTCTATTGGTACCTGATTCTCTGCCTTCACTAGCAGAAAAGTTAGGTGTCGAGAGGCAAATTCAGCAACTAGTTTCTTGATTCCTATCCACCAGTGGTGTTGTCAGATATACGGGTACATATTTCCCACTCTTGGATGTACCACTAGAAGGTATGTGTGGAACTCCCTCAACAGTTCCTCTTGAAGTGACACGGGTACCAGTGTATATCTTCTGAAGAGGATGACGTGCTCCCAACCTTCAAAAAATCTATCAGGTTCCTATCCTATGGATATATTAGCATCTCATGTATCATAGTTAGTGTCCCCACATAGTGACTCCCTGACTCGCTGATGAAGTTGGGGAGTGATTGTAAGAGACTAACGAAAATTTGCAACATTTATATCTAGAAATGATATCTGCAGAGCCGCAATCTAGTCTCTTACCTCGCCTAGCAATAGTATACCAGATCTCCTTCTGAGTGCATCTTCTACAACATTCCCCTTCCCAAGAGTATAGACTATCATGATGTCATAGTCCTGGAAGATCTCAAGCCAACTTCGTTGTCTCGGGTTCATTTCTTTCTGAGAGAAGATATACCTGAGACTATAGTGATCAGAGTACACTGTAAAACATTCACCGATCAGATAGTGCTGCCACACCTTCAAGGCGAAGACCACTGCAGCTAACTCCACGTCTTGGGTAGCTTAGTTCTTCTCATGTTGTCTTTGTTGTCAAGAACCATATGCGATCACTTATTTCTCTTGGATCAGGACACATCTAAGTCCGGTACTTGATGCATTGTAGTAGACTATATACCCTACGCCCTCCTCTGGAAGCCTCAATATGGCAGAACTAGTCTACCTCTGCCTCATCTCTTGAAAATGTTTCTAGAAGCTCCCCGACCATACGAAGGGTTTCCCCTTCCTCGTCAAAGCTGATAGTGGTGCTATAACATTGGAGAAATCTTGCACAAAAATTTGGTAGTATTCGACCTACCCCAAGAATCTTTGTACCTCCATCACACTCATGGTTGGCTCCCGAGCAAGTACTACCTCAATATTCATGGATCAACTGCAACTCCATCCTACGATATAAAATATCCTAGAATATGAACCTCTCAAATCCGGAACTGGAACTTCAAGAGTTTAGCATAAAGATGGTGCTCTCAGAGTGTGTCCAGTACTACCTAAAAATGATAAGCATGATCCTCCTCCATATCCGAGTAGATCAGAATGTCGTCGATGAAGACTACTACAATGTCATCATGGTATGGATGAAAGATCATGTTCATGAGTCCCATATACATTGAGGGAGCATTGGTTATGCCGAATTTCATAACCAGGAACTTTTAATTGTCGTACCAACATCTGAAAACTGTCTTCTACACATCCTTGTCTTGTACTTGGAGATAGTGATAGCCTGATTTGAGGTCTATCTTTGAGAACCATATTGCTCCCTTCAGCTGATCAAAGAGGCCATCAATCCTCGAAAGTGGTTACATGTTCTTCACGGTCACCTGGTTCAGGTACGGATAGTCAACACAATGCCTCAAGCTCACATCCCCCTTCATGGAGATCAACGTATGGGTTGCCTAAGGTGAAACATTGGGCTGAATTAATCCCTTCCCTAACAAGTCATATAGCTATTACCATAGCTCATGAAGTGTTTTGGGAGCCATCTGATACGTTGTTGTAGATATTGGTTCCGTCCCAGGGTACAAGTCAATATTAAAGTCCACCTCCCTATGTGGAGGTAGATCCGAAACATCATCAGGTAAGACATCCACATACTATTCCAACACTACTGGATAATTCAGACTCTCCACATCAACTACTCTGAGGGTAAGGATGGCCAAATGATGAGTGACTGGCTGCTCCCTCCTTAGGGTATGTCTATCGTAACACCATAATAGTTTATTTAAAGTATATTTTTTTATGTATTATGTTATATGACACATCAAAGGAATCGTTCACTACACAAAACACTAGCTTGGCTTTCTTTACACGTAGTCACGAATTTCCATGATAGCGTGTGTTGTACGCAATACTGAATTCCACTAAACAACGATATGCTTTTAAAATATTATATAAAAAATCTGTAATGAATAGTAATACACACTTTTTGAAATTTTATAAATTTTATCTTTCAAAATTGACATCAATTTTGGATTTGGGATATCTAAATTATCCTAGGGTGAAATTTTGTAATTTTTATGAAAACATTCTATTTTTGATGAATAGTGAAAACACTACGTTATTGGTTCAAACCGACATTTTATTTAAATAATAATTTATTTTATTTACATTTATTTTATGTCAAAATAGATACATAATACTTATATAAGTTCAATTTATTTAATTGGAGTCATTTTATAATATATTTAAATATATAAAATAATTATTTAAATTTTCACCGTCTTTTACCCACCTCGTAGGAGCATTTGAAATTTTACATAAAACATAATTTTACCACATATGTGAGTTGAATTTAAAAAATAATAGAGACACGATTAATATCAAGGAGTAAAATTTGGTTCAATAAAATTTAAATAAATTTTGGTGAATAGTATCTTTTTACTTTTATTTACTGTTGTTAAAAGTAAATAGGGTTATTAAGGATAAAAATGATATTATTATTACCATAACACATGTCATAATTATATTGGAGAAGTGTAATTAAACTAAAATCATCCTTAGGAATAAAATATTACCCTTTAGGTCCCCTTGGATTCGATTTTTACACATATTATTATTTTATTTAAAGAATAGTTAAAAAGTGTTAAAATCAATTTTTAATAACTAAAGAATTTTTAATACAGGGTTATACATAAGATAAATATTACTATAAATATTCATTATAAAGCTACGAAGATCTCCTACATAAAAGGGTACCTCCTCCCTCTTCTCCTCGCACAATTTTCAGCCTTAAAGATAGTCCAACCCCTGCACATTTCCCTTCTCAAATTACCTAGAAACATTCTAGAGGTATTGTTCTTCTTCAAAGACCAATTTTAGTGCACTAAAAGGAGGTTTCAAAGAGGTGTGTTGAAGAAGAGGTAATATCTGTTACCGATTCTTTAAAATTTATTTTTTCTTCTACATCCTTTTCTATAGTTGTTTAATTATGAAGTAATAATATCAGTATCACTCATATACTAATATGTTATTATAAATATGAAACTACCCTATTTCACCTTCTATCCATGCTACGGAAAATGAAATCACTGCATGTGCGTACATACGGAATACCGTCTCCACTCTGTGGTGTAATCTGTTTTCTACCACCACCTTAATTGGATGGGTATAATGCTGTAAAGAATAACTATATATGATTGTTTTAAATTTATATTGATTATTAAATAGTATACATACACATCAATACAATTCAATGATCATGGGAATGATATCATCGCTCGTGCATACGTACGGCCTACCATCTCCACGATGTGATGCGAGTCGTTCTACATGATATTCATTAGATAATGATTATATAAATGAATTGAACGAATAAATATGCTATATATTACACTAATACCATTCTGGAAGTGAGGTATCTATAACCAAAAAAAGAATAATAAGAATTTATTCGACAAAACATGTATAATAACATAATGTAATAAACACCCAAATAACAAGAAGTAATGAATTTTTACTAATAAGAATATATGAATATGACCATATATGATATCATAACAATGAATATGATTCTGTAATAAGTCAATGACATTATTTAAATCAATATATAGAAGGATTAGATACGTACGAAGCAAATTATTCCTAAGGTAAGGGATAATTATTCTAATCTCATTCTTATCTGAGATTGTTTATTCGTAAGTATTTACTGGGGTTATGTTTATTATCAATGTCCATATATTCACAAAATGATTTCATAAAATTTTTACTTTTCTTCCAAGTATGTTTAATGTCATTTTTACCCTTTTTTACTTTTACCACATCGTATGGAAGGAATCAATCTTTTGTTTTCCATATGAGGTACTTTTATAATTTTCTGACAAAAGTATGGGGAGAAATTTTTTTCAACTTATATGGAATGAATGTTTTTTTATGGTTTCATAGATAATTATTTCCATGAAGATTTCGTTACATGTTTTCATGTTCATTTTTAATCTACTTCTTTTATTTTAAAATTGTATGACATGTTATGAATGGAAAAATGTTTTTGAAGTTGAAAGGATATTTTCTTCAAGAATAGAGTTCAAGTGTTTTATCAAAATTATTTTCCATCTAAGATAATATAGGGTTCTATTTTTATCCAAATTTTTACATTGATTTGATAATTTTATGATGGAATTAATTTTATGATGTCCTTTTATCTTATATGGATTATGTTATGATGGCATGATGTTTAAGAATCCCATTTTTTTACAAGGGTTATGCTATGATATATGATTTATAATTTTTTGGAACACATAAGAATGGATTCATTATGAGATGGGTGGGACCTATATCTTCCTCCAATACATTGGGAAAAGATTTATATCTCATGAGATAGACATGGCTGGAATGGTAAGTTAATCTGGTTCTGTGATACAAAACTGGAACTAGGAGTGAACTAGGTTTAGTAATGGACTTTTTCCGCTATGATAGACTTGGAAATGATCCTTGCCTAATATAAAATAATTTTCTATGATTATGGTGTATGGCACAAATTTTCATGTTTTATGTAATCATTATTGGGATGCAATTTCACTACTATTATTTATCCTATGTTATGATATTATGATATCTTTTGCAGGTTAAGATTTTCAAAATGTAATGTTCTTATGAATATGATATGATTGATATTTCGTTTTTTTACCCTTATTGAGCATTTGATCTCACCCATTTGTATGTTTTCTTTTCCCCCGGCCATGAAGAAGGGTATTAGGTAGGATATTCCATACGAGACTATAGATAAGATGAAATAAATAGGAGACAATGTAGATTATTTATGAACCAGTTGATTATGTGTCCTAGTTTCTAAAGACACTATACCTATACGGCCATATCATGGTTTTGTTATATGTTGTAACATGTATGCTTCAATTCTGAAGTAATAACCATGTATGTAAATTATGTGTTGTAATAGTTGGTATTATAGGAAAGTTATAGTCATCCTTTGGAAACTAGGATGTGAAAGCCTGAGTTAGAACTCTAAGGATATGTCTGAACATTGAACACAATATTAGTGTTTTATAAATGTCCATGAAAAACCTATGATAAGACCTAAAGTATGAAATTTTTTTCTTTATTAGGTGGTTTTCCTAAAATGATTTGTGTTTCTCACAATATTCTTCTTATATTTAGTCAATGGAAGGAACCCGAAAGAACTAAGTTAATGATGAATGTGATGGGAAATGAAATGATTGTCCCCCTGAGCAATGAAATGTTATAAGAGCTGGAATGAAAAATCTTTTATCCATTCTCACACAACATTTGCAAGCTATAAATCATGCTGGACATACAAACGATCAAAGGAATGAGCAACATTATGGTCAATCCTTCATGAGGAAGTGTCCACCATCATTCAGTGGGTCTTCTGATCCATTAGTGGCTGAACAATGGATCAGTACCATCGAAAAGATATTTTTAGTTCAAAAAATTTCTGAACATGATTAAGTCATCTTAGGAGTATATGGTTTTGAAGGAAATGTTGATCAATGGTGGAATATTATTATGAATATGAGGAAAAGGGATGAAATTTAGTCCATGGAATAGGACCAGTTCAAGATCTTATTTTTCAATAAGTACTTCTCTCGTATTCTTTGAACAATGATCGAGAAGTATTTTCTTGAACTGAAGCAAAACGATTATGAATCAGTTGGTACCTATGAAGAAAATTTTACAAGACTCGAATGTTACGCTTCCAGAATTATTATCCAACCTCAGAGTAAAAGCGATCGATTCATTAGTGGCTTAAAACCAAGTCTTTAAAGGGAGTTATCCATAAGGTACTTCAATAGCGACAAGGATATTGTTTGATGTTCTCTCATGGTTGAGATGGAGATTTGAGTAACCCATCAATCATATGGGTTTGATAAGAATAGGAATATGGAATTCAAGGGAAAATCTGAAGACCAAACTAAAAAGAAGATGATTTTTCCCTTATGATCAATGTGTGGAAAGAAACATGGATGAAATTGTCTTAAAGGGACAAGTAAATGTTTTATGTGTGGAAAAGAAGGTCATCAGTCCGTTGAATGTCGAAATAATGGGATGAACATGTCTAATGATATGAACAAAGAAAGGGATACACAGAATGTACCTCCTACACATCAGTGTTTCAAGTGCAAGGAAATGGGGAATTATGCCAATCAATGCCCTAATCCAATGGTTTTTGATGATGATCAATGTCAACAGACTCATAAGGCCAAAGAAAAAGGAAAGTCACATGCAATTTCTATCGGTGATGTGGAGTATGATAATGAAGTGGTGAAAGGTACACTTACCATGCACTCTAAAGTTGAAATGATTTTATATGATTCTGGATCCACCCACTCTTTTATTACTGAAGAACTTTCTAAGGGTATCGCCATGTTACCTTAGCAGTTAGATATTGAGTTATATGTGACAACCCCTAATGGCACAACAGTCGCATCAAAAGTTTACAATTCTTCTCCGAATGAAGTTTGTGGTAAAGTTCTTCTTGAAAATCTTGTGATTCTTCCTATAGTGGAATATGATGTGATTCTTGGCATTTATTGGCTTTCTTTATATAGAGCTCATATTAATTCCCAAAGTAGGGAAATCACATTCAATATTCCAGATCAATCTATTATCATCTATCTATGCAAGGAAGAATATAAACTTCCAGTGAATATTTCTTCCATATTATGGGTCTTGATTCCAATAAATGAATGTTATTTATCTCAAATGGTTAGACAAAAAATCATGAATATGAATATGCCCATTGTACGAGAGTTTGATGATGTCTTTCTGGATGAATTACTAGGTCTTCCACTAAATTTCCAAGTTGAGTTTTCAATAGAACTTATACCGGGTGCTATGCCTATTTCAAAGAAATCATATAGAATTTCCCGAATTGAGTTGCAGGAATTGAAGAAGTAACTCCAAAACAATCTTGATAAAGGATTAATATGCACTAGTGTGTCACCGTGGGGAGCACCTCTTCTCTTTGTTAAAAAGAAAGATGGATCAATGAGACTTTACATTGATTATAGAGAACATAACAAGATCACTATCAATAACAAATATCCTCTCCCATGGATTGATGACTTATTTGACCCACTATGTGGAGCTCAATAATTTTCCAAGATTGATATTCGTTCATGGTATCATCAATTAAGGGTCAAAATAGAAGGATATACCAAACACCACTTTCCGTACAAGGTATGGACACTATGAATTTATAGTGATGCCATTTGGTCTTACTAATTCCACTGCTATCTTCAGGGATTTAATGAATAGAGTCTTTAAAAACAATCTTGATCAGTTTTTGGTAGTATTTATAGACGATATTCTTGTATATTCAATGATCAAGGAAGAACATGAAGATCACTTTATATTTTTATTAAAGACCATATGAAAGGGGAATCTTTATGAAAAATTTACCAAGTTTGAATTTTATCTTCAAAATGTTACATTTTTGGGTCACATAATCTCAAAAGAGTGGATATTTGTGGATCCAACAAAAATAGAGGTTATTGAAAGATGGTCGAGAACAATAACAGTAACTGAGATCCGATGTTTTCATGGTCTGGCTAGATATTATCGACGTTTTGTGAATGATTTTTCAAGGTTATCTAATCGACTCACCAGGTTGACTCGAAAAGGAGTTAAGTTCGTTTGGAAAGAATTTCAATGAGTTAAAACGAAGGTTATCCTATGCACATGTGCTCACACTACCGTGTTGTGGAGAAAGGTTTGTGATCTATAGTGATGCATCCAAGAAGGAACTGGGGTGTGTTCTATGGAAAAAGGATATGGTGATAGCTTATGCCTCAGGATAGTTGAAAATCCATGAGAAAAATTACCCAACTCATGATTTGGAGTTAGATGTGGTATTCATTGCATTAAAAATGTGGAAGAATTATATTTATGGTGAATGGAGTGATATTTAGACTAATCATAAAAGTTAAAGTATATTTTTACACAAAAGTAGCTGAATATGCACCAAATAAAATGGTTAGAGTTGATTAAGGACTACGACTTATCAATTCATTATCACATTGGGAATGAAAAGAAGGTGGAAGATGAATTAGGACGACAAGACCATTCTAGATTATACATGATGAGGATCACAAAAGATCCAATATTTATGTATTTACAATGGATGGATCTCGGAATTATAATGGAAGGGTAAAATTTTTATCTTTCTCAAATGAATGTTCCACCATCTATACATGTGAAGATTAAAGAGGCACAAAAAAAGATTTAGAGTTACAAAAGAAGGTGAGAGATGTTCTTGAATTCAACCTTGATTGTGATGAGATAATAAGGTTTAGTAATTGGGTTTGTGTTCCTCCCATCCCTGAATTATAAAAGGAGCTGCTGGATGAGTCTCATATTTCTTCATTATCTATTCATCTTGGAAGCAAAATTATGTATAGGTACTTGAAAAAGTACTTATTGTGGGATGGCATTAAAGGGATGTTGCTAAATATGTCTCTTAATGCTTGGATTGTCAGTAAGTTAAAGCTGAGTGCCAGAAGTCTAAGGGTATTTTACAACCATTACCCATACTTGAATGGAATTTAGAAAACATCACTATGGGATTTTTTACCGGACATCCTAAAACATTCAAATGCAATAATGCTATCTGGGAAATATTTGATCATCTTACGAAGTCGGCACACTTCATTGCAATTAGGGAATATTTCTCTCTAGATCAGGTTGCTAGGATATTTGTAATGGAAGTGGTAAGAATGCATGGAGTACCACTTTCCATTATATCTGATCGAGATCTGAGGTTTACCACGAAGTTTTGCCGAAGTCTTTAGCATTCTTTAGATACAAAGCTGAGCTTCCACACTGCCTATCATCCACAGATAGACAGTCAGTCTGAGAGAACAATTCAAACACTAGAAGATATGTTAAGAGCTTGCTATATAGATTTCAAAGGTGGTTGGGATCAACACCTTCCTTTGATGGAATTTACTTTTAATAATATCTTTCACTCTAGTATATAGATGGATCTTTATGAAGCTCCCTATTGAATGAAATGTAGGACCCCATATTGATGGGATGAAGATAGGGAAAGAAAGCTATTAGGACCTGATCTTATTGATGAGATGGCTTAAAAGGTCATATCTATTCAACAACACCTAATATCAGCTCAGAGTCGACAAAAAGTTATACTGACAACCAAAGAAAAGACCTAGAGTTTGAAGTGGGTGGTAAAGTGTTCTTACGAATATCTCCTTGGAATATAGTAATGAGTTTTGGAATGAAGGGAAATTTGATCCCTAGGTATATCGGTCCTTTCAAAATACTGGATCGTTTTGGGAAGGTTTCTTACTGATTAGTTCTTCCACCAAATCTCTCTCAAGTTCACGATGTGTTCCATGTATCTCTCCTGAGAAAGTACATACCTGATCCTTCACATGTACTATGCTCAGAAGTTGTACCGTTGGAGCAAGATCATTCTTATGATAAACAACCGATAGAGATTCTAGATCGTAGAGAAAAAGTTCTACGGAACAAGACCACTGTCTTGGTGAAAGTTTTATGGAGGAACCAGAAATTAGAAGAAGATACATGGGAGCTTGAGGATATGATGAGTGAGAGGTATCCTCATCTATTTGTACGAAGTGACAAATTTCAAGGGTGAAATTTATTTTAAGGGCATTAGAATGTAACACCCAGATAGTTTATGAGAAGTATAATTTTTTATGTCTTACATTATACGAAACATCAAAGTAAAATTTCAATACACATAACACTATCTAGTCTTTCTTTACATGCAATCGTGACCTTCCAATATAGCATGTGGTGTACAAAATATCGAGTTTCACTAAACAACGATATGCTATTAAAATATTATATAAACTAGCTATTATGAATATTAATACCCACTTTTTTAAAGTCTATAAATTTAATCTTTCATAATGGACATCATTTTTCGATTCGGAATATTGAAATTAGCCAAGGGTGAAATTTTGGTATTTTTATGAAAACATTCAATTTTTTATCTATAGTGAAAACACTGAGATAATGATTAAAACTAACTTGTTATTTAAATAATAATTTATTTTATTTAAATTTATTTTAGGTAAAATATATAAATAATACTTATATAAGTTCAAGGTATTTCATTGGAGTCATTTTATCATGCTTTTAGATATATAAAAATTTAATTGAACTTTTCACCGTCTTTTACCCACCTGCTAGAAGCATTTGAAATTGTTTATAAAAAACAATTTTACCGCATCTGTGTGTTGAATTTCCAAAATCCGAGAGTCACGGTTAATATCAAGGAGTAAAAATTGGTCTAATAAGATAAAAATAATTTTTGGGAAATAGTAACTTTTTACTTTTATTTACCACGGTTAAAAGTAAATAGGCTAATTAAGGGTAAAAATTATATTATTATTACCCTAAAACATGTCTTAATTATATTGGATAAGTGTAATGCGACCAAAAACATCCTTAGGAATAAAATATTACTCTTTAGGTCCAATTGGATTAGATTAGGACACTTATCATTATTTTATTTAAAGAAGAGCTAAAAGAGTAAAAATCAAAGTTTAATAACAAACACATTTTTGATAAAGGGTTATATATTAGATAAATTCAACTATAAATATTCATTAGAAAGAAAAATACATCTCATACATAATGGTATTTAGACATTAAATAATTTAATTTAATTATTACACAATGATGATGCAATAATTACGTTATTAATGAAATATTAACATAATTGATGTTATAAATACCCAAATAAATGTAATTTGATACTATTTATGAATTCCAGAAATTTTATAGGTTAATATGACATGTTAGTATTGATTTAATTAAATGTTTTCTAACTAATCATGTTGTTATGATTTCCACAAATATCAATTACCAAATAGTTTCAAAATTGACAGAAAATAGTTTTTAAAAAAAATATTATATTATTAATTGTTATTCTTTTCCTTAAAATATATGGTTCAGACAAATGACTTAGATAAGGTTATATATATTAATAATGAACCACATGGGGTTAGATTGTCTTATTATAGTTTGTTTATTAATGATATAGTGTAAGAAATCAAGAACACATAGTAAAAGATAAATTATTTATCTTAGAGTTAAATCTAAATGATAAGTTTAAACTAGAAACATAAACTTGTACAAAACCTATTGGTTGAGAGGATTTCAACCCATACCCACATTAGATTTGATATAAATCAATTTAGAGCTTTTATAAACTGGATATGACTTTATTTTAAAATAATATTTTATGATTTTCCTAAGGTTCCCTTCTCCTCCCTTATAAAAGGGAACCTCCTACCTCTCCCCCTCACACAATTTTGAGCCTTAAAGCTCAGCCAATCCCTACCCATTTGACATCTCAACTTCCCTAGAATCTTACTAGAGGTCCTGGTCTTCTTTAAAGGCCAATTTTAGTGCCCTAAATGTAGGGTTCCAAGAGGCGTGTCAAAGAAGAAGTAATATCACTACTGGAAAATTGGGCTTTAGCCACGGTCAAAAACCGTGGCTATAGGGGTCAAAATCGTGGCTATAACCTATAGCCATAGTTCCAGCTAGTCGTGGAACCTATTGGCATGGCTATAGCTAAAATCTATATCCACTGTTTTATTGGGCTATAGCCACGGTTATAAACTGTGGCTATAGCCTTATTGCCACAGTTTCACTAAACTATGGCTATAACCCCCATATCAATCCACCGTGGAAGTTGGGTTATAGCCACGATTGTCCCTCATGGCAACATGGCTATAACCACAGTTTATAATTGTGGCTATAGCCCAATAAAACCATGGCTATAGCCAAAAATTAATTTTCTCCGATTGAGATTTGATCTCTGTACGTTCATTATATAGACCAATCACCTTTCCACTACTCCACCAATATATTTTTAGATATATATATATATATATATATATATATATTGTTAAATATATTATTAAAAATTGTGCCTATAGCATGTAAACCGTTGGTATAACCCTTCCCACCATATTTTCGCGGGTTAAATTTTTTCCCGCGCAGGGGAGGGAGATCAATACCCACGTTTTTGATGAAATGTGGCTATAGTTCATGAAAAAATAACCTATATCCACGGTTTTACCAAAACCGTGGCTATAACCCTTTGAAAAAGACCTTATAGTCGTAGTTTCACCCAAAACGTGGCTATAACCCTTTGAAAAAGACCCTATAGCCACCGTTTGGGTGAAACCGTGGCTATAGATTTTGCAAAAAAACATATAGCCACGGTTTCACAAAACTGTGGCTATATCCTTTCAAATTAAACCCTATAGACATGGTTTTGTTTAAAAACGTGGCTATAGCCCAATTTTCCAGTAGTGTATCTATTATCGATTCTTTCAAATTTATTTCTTCTTCTACTTCCCCTTCTTTAGTTGTTTCATTATGAAGTAATAACATTAGCATCACTCATATACTTGTATGTTATTATAAATATTAATCAACCCTATCTCACCTTCTATCCATCCTACAGAAAACTAAATCACCGTGCGTGCATACGTACAGAATACCCTCTCCACGCAGTGGTGTAATATGTTTTGCACCAACACATTACTTCGATGGGTATAATGGTGAAAATAATAACTATATATTATTATTGTAATTTGATATTGATTCTGAAATAGTATATATACACATCAATACAATTTCACGATCATGGGAATGATATCATCGCTCATGCGGACGTACGGCCTACCGTCTCTACGATGTGATGAGACTCATTCAACATGATATTCATTTAATAATGATTATATAAATGAATTGAAAGAATAAATATGATATATAATATAAAAATACCATTCTGGAAATGAGGTATATATATCCTAAAAAGTAGAATAAGAATTTATTTTACAAAACATGCATAAGAAAATAAAGCAATGAACACCCGAATAACAAGTAGCAATGAAGTATTACTAATAAGAAGATAAGAATATGAGATTATATGATATCAAAAAAATTAATATGATTATTTAATAAGTCAATGAAATTATTTAAATCATTATACAGGAGGTTCGGATACGTACGAAGCAAATCGGACCTACGGTAAGAGATAATTATTCCATTCTCATTCTTATCCGGGATTGTTTATTCTTAAGTATTTAATAGGGTTATGTTTATTATCCATGTCCATATGTTCTCAAAATGTTTTCATAAAATGTTTAATTTTCTTCCATGTATGTTTAATTTCATTTTTACTCCTTTTACTGTTACCACATCGTATGGAAGGAATCATTCTTTTGTTTACCATAGGAGGTACTTTTTGACTTTTCCGACCAATGTACGAGGAGAATGTTTTTTTAACTTATACGACTTGGATGGATTTTTATGATTTCATAGAAAATTATTTCCATGAAGCTTTATTTACATGTTTTTGAGTTTATTTTTAATTAACTTCTTTTATTTTAAAATTATAAGACATGTTATGGAAGGAAAAATGTTTTTGAAATAGAAAGGATATTTTCCTCAAGAATGGAGTTCAAGTGTTTTATCAAAATTATTTTTCATCGAAGGTAATAAAGGGTTCTGTTTCTATCCTTGTTTTTACATTGATTTGATTATATTATGATGAATTAATTTTATTATGTCCTTTTATCTTATATGGATTATATTATGATGGTATGATGTTTAATAATCCCATTTTTATTACATGAGTTATTCTATGATATATGATTTATGATTTTATGGCACAAATAAGTATGGTTTCATTATGAGATGTGTGGGACCTATATCTCCCTCCAATGCATTGGGTAAATATTTATATCTCATGAGATAGACATGGCTTGAATGGTAAGTTAATCCGATTCAATGATATAGGATTAGAACTAGGAGTGAATTCGATTCAGTAATAGACTTTGTCCGCTATGATGGTCTTCGAAACAATCCATGACTAATATGAAATAATTCTCTATGATTATGTGTGTATTCCATAAAGTTTCATGTTTTAAATTATAATTTTTGGGAATACATTTGACTACTATGATTTATCCCATGATATGATATTATGATCTCTTTGGCAGGTTAAGATTTTCAAAATGTTATGTTCTTATGAATATGATATGATTGATATTTATTTTGTTTACCCTTACTGAGCATCTTAGATCACCCTTTTGTATGTTTTCTTTTCCCCAGGCCAGGAAGAAGGGTATTAAGTAGGATATTCTAAAATGGACTCTAAATGTGATGAAATAAACGGGAGACAATATTGATAATTTATATAATAGTTGTTTATGTTTCCCAGTTTCTAAAGACATTATACCTCTACAGTCCTATCATGGTTTTGTTATATGTTGTAATAAGTATGCTTCAATTCTGAAGTAATAACCATGTATGTAATGTATGTGTTGTTATATCCATCATGCATCGCATAGGCTCCCTTATCTCCAGTGAAGTTAAACCTGGTCCCACCTGTGCAAACACACCATACATTGTGGCTAATATAGTCTATCTAAGAATGGACTGTAGATTACAATTCCATACCCAAGATGAAGTCGTAAGGCCTTGATGTAGCTTCTAGGAGATCCCAGTCGATGCACTCACCTCCTACAGTAAGCTTTCACTACCTCACCAATGCGTAATCGTCAAATATGCACTCATAAAAGTATCTATCCATAAGGATTGAGCCAATGGCTCTGCCAGAACCACTAAGATCTAAACGAGTGCAGTTGAAATAAAAGAATGAATGTAACATATGTCTATAATTACTATAGATAAGGTGGAGTACACACAGATCATACCTTGTATCATCTATATAGCTCTATGATTGTAAGAATTATCTGCCTAGATCTGAGCTTGCTCCTATCCACCTACTCTCTGTGGTCGGGGTGGACTTACTGGTTGTGGTGGAAGTAACATCTCGAATTGTCAGCCACCTCCAGCTGCAGGGCCAGCTCCTCTGCCACGTCCGCTTTCTCCATGTGGACCTCCTTGGTTGAACCTCTGTCTCTACCTAGGTGGTCATTCGACCGTCTGATGATCATATTTATGGTGGGTCAGACACTCACGAGCCATGTGACCCTGCCTGTGACATGCATAACACTACATGCTCCGGGCATGACCGTCTCTACCTCGGGTGCCTTGCACAACTGACAATGTATTCTGCAGTCGTACACTTGTAGTTCTGGTCCCTTTGGACCTCTGTGACATCTATTTGATGCCCGCTGCAGATGACTCTTCTATGTAACAATGGGTTGTGGGTCTCGCTGCTAGTGACTGCTCATCAAGAAAACTCTCCACCAAGCGGGCCCTCTCTAACAACCCCAAATGCATCGGGATGCTGAGTGAGATCATCAAATACCTGATCTCTCATCTGATCCCCTACTCAAAGGTCTGGGCCTCAAATAATGGGTCGCGACCCATATCTGTGGAGTATCATGAGAGATCAGTGATCCTTGCTGAGTACGGAGCAACAATCATGTTGTCCTATTGCAGATGAAGAATCTCATGTATGTGCACTGAGCGAAGAGTCTTTGGAACAAACTCTTCCTGAAACAGGCTCTCAAAGGCTTCCCAGAGAAGTGTTACCTAATCCTGAACATGTAGCCTCAAGATCCACCTTCTTCTAACTACTACCTGTAGAAGGATGGCGGCAAGGATCACCAGGAGATCGGTCGGTGTCTCTACTAGTTCGAAAACTCTCACTACAGCCTCCAACAAATCCTCAGCTGCCTATGGGTATTTCTCCCGTTATCTTAGGTGGATTCCGGCACTATAAAAAATGCAATGCGCTAGGCAGCATGCACCATATTCTGCTAGTGCCGGTGGAATCGGTGGCCCAATAGGTAATGGTACCATTTGTGCCTCCACTAGTTCCTCTACTTGAAGAGGGCCCTGCACCAAGGTCTCATCGTTGGGTGTGCTATCAGTTCATGCTACTCTCAGAACCCTAGAGGGATGTCTATGTGGAGGCATCCTGAAAAGAAACAGGTGCGTCATGGTCAATATGTTATACCTGGTGAGTTGACTCAAATCTTTCAAAAAGAGGACTTTTTAAAACACACAATCAATCAGGGTTTTCATGCACTATGTTGGAAATCAGAATCCAGGGTCATGGTGTATGGATAAGTCGGCTTCCGCACCAACACTGGATTCCCTAAACTGATACCCACACTCATAAAACATAACACTATTTTCGTTAAAAGATATATAATAGTCTTATTTTCTATGGTAGAATCTCCCTTTGTTACCAATTTGTCACAACCCATCCCCTAGGGCTCGTGTCGTGACTACCCCAAGTCCTCCTTCTATAGGCCAGGGGCTGGCGACTAGCACCCAAAGGTGTAATCCCTAAAACTAGGAAGACATTGCCTTTATAACCTATAAACACATGCAACCAAGAAAATAGAAAAATAAGAACACAAGTGATCTGAATAGAAAACAGAGTGAGTACAGTAAGAAAAGTGATCCAGAATACAAGCCCAATTGGAATGTACATTAAACTAAATGTACAAGTAAACTAGGGAGAAAAAAGGAAGACAATAGTTGGGTCGTTCTCTGAGGTTCCAACCTGAAGGGTAGGTACAAATCGCCTCACGTCACTGCACGTTCTTCCATCTCCTCCATGTACCGACTCGTTGTATGTTCCTCTTTCAGGCACTGTCTAGTCCTGGTACCCTCAGTCTCGATCAATGCAGTCCATCGTCTGCACCAAAAAAATTAAGGTTCCGACATAGCCCTTGTAGGGGTGAGTATAACGATACATAGTAGAGACCCTGAGACCCTCAAGGTCTCACAAAATCCACTATGGATAAACCTTAAAGCTTGAAGTCAACTGTCAACCCTACTTAGGTATATTACCATATATATATATAAGTAATCAAGTATACCCATCTCAATTATGAGGAAAAAATACAGAGTCCCCCTCAAGCCCAAAGCTCCACTATTCCACAAAGGACAGAAACCCAGGAAGGGAAGTACCACACAGGTATTCCACACAGTAGAATTCCACCAAGGTATTACAATGAAGGAAAGTACCACACAGGTAAAGTCTCAGATCCCACCAGGTATAACTTAAGTACAACAATAGATATTGTTAGATGTAACTTCAAAATCATCTTACACTATAAATAATATGACCCACACATGATTTCTAGGAGTTGTCCCACACCGGATCGTTAGGTGCTGATCCATATTGAATCGCTAGGATCTGTCCCACAAAGGATCATTAGGTGCTGACCCACACAGGATCGCTAGGTGCTGACCCACATAGGGCTTCTAGGAGATGACCCACAAAGGATCTCTAGGAGATGACCCACATAGGATCTCTAAGAGATGAACCACAGAGGATCTCTAGGAGCTGACCGACACAGGACTGCTAGGTGCCTACCCTCACATGATCTCTATGAGCTGAACCATTTGTATCATTAGGTGATGACCCACACATGATCCCTCTTCATTCTTCTTGTCACAGCCAACTACTGGATTCCTACACTATGCTCGCATAACTCAGGGAGGGTCTGATCCACAAGCCACTGCTCGATACTTTAACTGCCATGAAGTCTCACTAAGATATATCTCAAGGGAGGACCACATCATAGGGGTCTCAACTTAATAGACGAAGCGTCATTCGGACGCCCGGTCTGTGAGTTATTAGCCTTTTAGTGCCAGGCGCCCGGTTGGATTCATTCTCCATCCAACCTGACTATACCTCAACTCAATCAAAATTTCTAGTGGGTATTACTAAAAGGAACCATCTCGCTCCAAGGATCCCAGCACCGCTGATGGTTCAAAAAATGGTCTTTTGGTTCCACAGTTATGGCCCGAGTAAAATGTAGGTTTGTATCTGGTCCGGGTCCGATCTGACCTAGTCAGACTGTCCCAACCCGACCTAGCATGGGTCAGCCCAGTTCGGGTCGACCCGGCCCAACATTCTGGTCATGCCTGGCCCATGGTTTAGCCCGGCCTGTTGGGTGGTCCGGTAGGCCGCGAGGGCGCGAGTGGCCATAGAGGCCGCGAGTGTCGCAGGGCAGCATAGGACGTGGGTCGGCTCAGCCGTGGATGGTGACCCGATTGAGGGGGTTCCATGAGGGCGCGGGGTGGATGGGAATGGACTGGGGTATCTCGATTGGGAGGGTGGAATAATGGGGCTGTTCGATTGGGGGATGCTGCGAGGGTGCATTGTGGCTTGGCCGGGAGGGCAGAGGCCACGGGGTGGCTCAGCCAGGGGGTGCCACGAAAGTGCAGAGCAGCTCATCCCAACCATGGGTGGCGCAACCTTGAGGGTGGTGGCCACATAGAGGATCGGTCGGAGAGGTGCAGTCGGGAGGGCGGAGGCCTCGGGGTGGATCATCCAGGAGGGCGGTGGCCGTGGGACGACTCGGCTGGTGCGGCTCGGTCGAGAGGGTAGTGGCCGTAAGCGGCTGAGTAAGGCCACTGGCGGCGTAGCGTGGCCGCGGACAATGGAGTCGTGGGGTGGTACAGCAGGGCCGCGGACGGTGAGGGCTACTCAGGTGGCAAGGCTGCGGGAGGTGGCTCAGGCGGCGGCTCAGCCGCAGGGTGCAGAGGTCGCGGACAGCATAGCCGCAGGGCGATGGGGCGTCGTGCCATCGTCGATGACTGGTTTAGTTGGCATCTCTCTTCATTCTTCGTCATGGTGTAAGCCACCTTCTTCCCTAACGGAGAACGCAATAAAGAAGAACGACAGAGGTGTCGGACCATGTTTGTTTGGCCTTCCCCCTCCGTGTAATAGCTATAGTAAGTGGTTCACCATTTCTAAATCAAGAACATGTATGGAAGATATTTAAGAACATCAATCACCATAACATTTGTCAATCACTACTCCCAACCCAGCAAAAGAAAACGTAGAAGGGAAGAACAAGGGATCCAAACCCCTACCATGGATTTTAAATTGACATTGGTGCGAGAAAGAAGTCGAAGAATGCGAAGTGAGTGAACCAATGATCATCGCTTCTGAAACCATGCTTCGATGTTGGGCTCGTTCATCATCCTCTTCCTTCACTACAGGAAAAATCACTATTTGGCGACGGGTTATTTGCGATGGGATTTCTTACCATCGAAAATAACCAGGCCCGAAAGCTATTTGCTAAGAGAAAATATTACCATCGCAAATAATTGGTTCTTTTTTACTGGATTTCGTCTCCCGTTGCAAATAGTTTGGTGCGACTTGGCACGAAACCATGCGAATATTATTTCCGATTGGGAGATGTCTCGTGTCGTAAATAGCTCGGCGCGCCTGGCGTGCCCAGCCACGCGGTTTCGCGCCAAACCATACGGCATGCGCGCCAAACCGTGCATGGGTGTTTGCGACGGTATCTCATCGCAAATACCAAGCTGAGGTTAATAACTTTTTGCAATGGGATGTCATCCCATTATAAAAAGACTCTCTGCAGGAACTATTTGCGACGGGACCCGTCGGAAATAACCTTTAAACTGGTTATTGTAATTAATGTGGTCGAAAGTATTTGTGACTGGGCCTGTCGCAAATACCACCATTTGCAAAGGGAAACCCGTCTATAATAATCCTGTCGAAACTAATCAAACCTATATATACACCCATCAGTTTTTTCCAAAATCATTCAGATATTGCTCTCTCCCTCTTTTAATTTTTCGGTTTCAAAGAAAAATATTCGTTTAGTTGAAATTTTTTATACAAGAGCAATCGGGGGGTGTTAATATCTTCAGAATATAAAATTTTAAGGCATTTATATTATATTTTATTTATATTTGTTTTATTTTTTTATCTAAATTTTAATTGTTGTTTATTAGTTGTAATTTAATTAGATTACAGTTTATTTTTATTTTTATTTATTTTTACTATGAAATTTATATTGTTATTGATAATTATAAATAATTAGTCATAATTAATATTAATTAGATATAACTAGATATAGTTATGAATAAAGAGATATAGTTTGCAATAAACATATATAATTCGAAATAAATAGATATAATTAGCAATAAGTAGATATAATTAGCAATAAAGAGACGTATTTAGCAATAAATATATATAATTAGCAATAAATATATATAATTGTCAATAAATAGGTATAATTAGGAATAAATAGATATGATCAGTAATAAATATATATAATTAGGAATAAATAGATATAATTAGTAATTAATAGAAATAATTAGTAATAAATAGATATAATTAATAATAATTATATATGATTAGTAATAATTAGATATAATTAGTAATAATTAGATATACTTAGTAAAAATTAGATACAGTTAGTAATAATTAGATATAGTTAGTAATAATTAATTATAGTTAGTAATATTTAGATATAGTTAGTTATAATTAGATATACTTAGTAACAATTAGATATAATTAGTAATAGTAAGATATAATTAGTAATAAATAGATATAATTAGTAATAAATAGATATAATTAGTAACAATTAGATATAATTACTAATAATTAGATATAATTAGTAATAATTTGATATAATTAGTAATAATTAGATATAATTGGTAATAATTAGATATAATTAGTAATAATTAGATATAATTAGTAATAATTAGTTATAATTAGTAATAAATTGATATAGTTAGTAATAAATAGATATAGTTAGTAATAAATAGATATAGTTGGTAATAAATAGATATAGTTCGTAATAAATAGATATAGTTAGTAATAATTAGATATAATTAGTTATAATTATATATAATTGGTAATAATTAAATATAATTAGTAATAATTAGATATAATTAGTAATAATTAGATATAATTAGGAATAATTAGTAATAATTTGTAATAACTATTAATAATTAGAAATAATTAGTAATATTTGGTAATAATTAGTTATAAATAGATATAATTAGTAATATATAGATATAATTAGTAATAAATAGAAATAAAAAGGCATAATTAGCAATAAATAGACATAATTAGGAATAAATAGATATAATTTTCAATAAATAGTATTAATTAGCAAGAATTAGACATAATTTGCAATAATTAAACATAATTTGCAATAAATAGACATAATTAGCAATAATTAGACATAATTAGCAATAAATAGACATAATTTGCAAAACAATATACATAATTAGCAATAAATATACATAATTAGCAACAAATACTAATAATTAGCAATAATTAGGAATAATTAGCAATAATTATATATAATTAGTAATAATTAGATATAATTAGTAATAATTAGTAATAATTAGTATGAATTAGTAAAAATTATTTATAAATAGTAATTAATAGTAATAATGAGTAATAAATATATATAATTACTAAAAATATATATATAATTAGCAATAAATAGATATAATTAGTAATAAATAGATATAATTTGTAATAAATAGCTATAAATAGTAATAATTAGCAATAAATAGTAATAAATAGCAATAAATAGTCATAATTAGCAATAATTAGACATAACTAGAAATAATTAGACATTATTAGCAATAAGTATACATTATTAGAAATAAATAGTAATAATTAGGAATAATTAGCAAAAATTATGAATAGTTATTAATAATTAAGATTACATTGCAATAATTAATAATAATTAGCAGTATTTACGAAATACTTATCAATAATTAGAAATATTTAACAATAAATGGAAATAATTAGCAAAACATAGGAATAATTACGAATAATTACGAATAATTAGCAATAATTTAAAATAATTATCAATAATTAGGAATAATTACCAATAATTAGCAATAATTAGAAATAATTAGCAATAATTAGAAATAATTAGATATAATTAGCAATAATTAGATATAATTAGCAATAAATAGTTATAATTAGTAATATATAGATATAATTAGTAAAAAAATAGATATAATTAGTAATGAATAGAAATAATTAGTAAAAAATAGATAGAATCAATAATAAATAGATATAATTAGTAATAAATAGAAATAAATAGCAATAATTAGAAATAAATAGAAATAATTAGCAATAAATAGACATAATTTGCAATAAATAGACATAATTAGCAAAAAAAATAGACATAATTCGCAATAAATAGACATAATTACCTATAAATAGACATAATTAGCAATAAATAGACATAATTACCAATAAATAGTAATAATTAGCAATAAATAGAAACAATTAGCAATAAATAGTAATAATTAGCAATAAATAGGAATAATTAGCAATAATTAGGAATAATTAGTAATAATTAGGTATAATTAGTAATAATTAAGTATAATTAGTAATAGTTATGTATAATTAGTAATAATTAGTAATAATTACTAATAATTACTAATAATTACTAATAATTAGCAATAATTAGAAATAAAAAGATTTAATTAGTAATAAATAGATATAATTAGTAATAATTAGCAAAAAATTGTAATAATTAGAAATAATTAGAAATAAAATAATTATATAATCAATATTTACGAAAAAATATTAAAATTATTATGATAATAAAAAAATTATAAAAAATTAAAATTATAAATATTTGTAACAGGCATTGCTCTATTCTTAACATGTTCAAATCTCATAGGGTCGCCAATTGTCAGGTCATGTGCAATAAAAAGTTTGTGCCAGCCATATCCAATGTAAACTCTATAATTATCCTTTCATGGTTGATCACCTCGCAAGTAGTGTTGAAATAGGATGACCGAAGTCATGCCCTTCTTATCTATAAGAATTGTCTCACATAAACCTTTACATAGACTATTCTTCCTTGAAAATTTAAGGGAAAGATACTGACATCCCCTCAAATTTTTAATAATGAATGATCTATGTAAAGAATCATGTGATATGATTCTTAGAGACGAGAACATCATTACATTGGTTGTCCTACTGATACACTACTTACGAGGTGATCAACCATGCATGTATAATTTTAGAGTTTACATTGGACATGACTGACACAAACATTTTATTGTGCATGACTTGACAATTTATGACCCTTTAAGATTTGAACAAGTTATGAATAGAGAAAAGTCTATTGCGAATATTGATAATTTTAATATTTAATAATTTTATTATTATTTTAATAATAATAATATTTTTTTTTCTAAAATATTGATAATATAATTTTTTATTATTATTAATTAGTAAACAAAATTTTCTCGGATAATGAAGAAAAAATTTGTAATCATCTACACAACGATGATTACCAAATTTCCTTTCATTATTCAAGAAGTTTTCATTTTGATATGTATTGATAAGTATTGCTAAATTAGTAATAAATATTAATAATTGGAAATAATTATTAATAATTAGTAATAAATTGAAATAATTAGTAATAAATTTTAATAATTAGTAATAAATTGTAATAATTAGTAATAAATTGTAATAAATTGTAATTATTAGTAATTATTAATAATAATTAGCAATAATAATGAATAATTAGGAATAATTAAAAATAATTAGCATTAATAAGTGTGAGATTGATGAAATTAAATGAGTCGTCAGACAAAAGAGTAGCCGTCAATCCACTGGAAATTGTGTCGCCCTAGAATAATAGTAATTATTATGTAGTAATTATTTATCTTCTTTTTTCAGATAGTTTTTAATAATTTCAAATTATTCAAAAATAGTGATGATTTTATATTTTATGTAGAAAAATATAGAACAAGGAAGTCGACATAAGTCACTATTAGATGATTGAGCTTGGATAAATCAGTGCAGAAATCCAAATGGTTCTGGTTTAAATCCTGTATATATTGAGGATGTTGAAGCTTTAATAGCATTTTAATCATCAAAATGAGAATATTTTTCAGAAGGCACAATTATGTGTCCTTGAAAAGGTTGGGGGACATCGCTTGCGGTTTGGTTTTTAACCAGATTATGTTTTTTGGTATCAACGCAGTAAACACAGTTCTAGTGAATATCCTAGTAACTTGATTCTGGATCCATCACGATTTCAAAATTTATTACATGATGTTGCAGGTCCATCTGTGCAACAAACTGAAACTCAAGATGATATTGATTTAACTCTTGAGTTGGTACTTTCTGAATTTTATTAGTTGTTGAGGTCTGCTGAGGATGCATTATATTCTAGTTCAAATATAAGAAAGTAAGAAGTGGTTGGAAAATTTATGGCTATTAAATCAGATAATGCAATGTTAAAAAACTGTTTGGATTAGAAATTTTATTTGGATAAAACACTGTTACCTGAAGGAAATGTGTTTCCAGTAAATTATTGTGAGAGAAAGAGGCTGATTCGTATTATAGGCCTTAATTATCATAAGATTCATGCATGTCCAAATGATTACATCTTATATTCTGGCGAAAATGAGTCATTGGATAGTTGTCGCACATGTTGAAAATCGATGTATAAAGTAGCTCAACTAGGGAAGTCTAGATCGATTCCAGTAATATAGTTCAGATATTACCGCCTAACACCCAGGTTGCAGCATTTATTTGTGTCTTAGAACACAACATCAATGATTTCATGGCACAAAACCAAGATTTCAACTGATAAAAGCTTGAATCATCCATCTAATGGTGATTCATGGAATCATTTTGACCGTCTGCATCCGTCTTTTTCTATAGAAGCCCGAAACATGTTATTGGGTATTTCTACTAATAGTTTCAATCCATTTGGTTCTTATGGTAGTCAGTATTCATTTAGGCCTATCTTTATAACTCCGTACATTTTGCCTCCATGTATGTTGATTAACAAGCCTTATATCCTTTTGACTCTATTAATCCCAGAAGATCCAAAAAATAATATTGATGTTTATTTGAAACCATTGATTGATGAGATAAATGCATTGTGGAGTGATGGTGTTATTATATATACTGTTGAGTCGAAACAGAATTTCATATTAAAAGATGCATTTATGTGCACTATTAGTGAATTTCTGGAATATGGCATGTTATCTGGTTGGAGTACACATGGACTAAAATCATGTCCTTGTTGTATAAAAGAAAACATAGCCTTTATGCTCGTTAATGGAAAAAACCATGCTGATTTGATTGTCATCATATATTTCTTCCAACTGATCATCCTTTTCGGAGGAACAAATCTCATTTCAGAAAAGGTACAATTGAAATTGATGAACCTCCAAAGATGATCTCAGGTACAGAGTTAAAATCAATTGTATTTTCATTACCCCAAATCACACTTGGACCAACAGTAAACCAACAGATAAATTCCTGGCTTTGGGAAAGAAGATAATTGGATAAAATGGATCATTGTTTGGGATATTCCTAATTAGTCTGATTTGTTGGTCTGCCACATGTTGGGTTTTATGAATATTGAGAAGAACTATTTTTATAATTTATTTCATTCAGTTTTGGATACACCATGTAAGACCAGAGATACTGTATAGGAATGATTATATCTTCCCCAAATTTTTAGGTGAGCAGAACATAAACTATTTGAAAATATCAGATCACAGAGGTTAATGAAGCCAAAATCAGCATATACACTGTCCAAAGAGAGTCACTTTTTATTTTGTCAGTGGATTGTAGATTTCAGACTTCCAGATTGATATGTTTCAAATTTGGGCAAATGAGTTAAGACTGGTCATATTACTGAATTAAAAAGTCATGATTTTCATGTTATAATGGAAAGACTTATACCGATTGGATTTAGAGGTTTTTTGAATTCTATGATTTGGGATTCGATAGCAGACATATCATATTTTTTTCAATACATTATTGAAGCAACAAAATACTATCATGCACTAAGAAAATTGGAAGAATATGTCGTTTTAATTATATTAAAACTAGAAAAAATCTTTCCACTGGTTTTCTTTGACTTAATGGAACATCTGATAATACATTTTCCACATGAAGCTAAATGTGGAGGTCCAGTACAATTTCGACGGATGTACCCATTCGAGAGATGCATGCTATAATTGAAGAAATAATACGTAACAAAGCATCAATTGGATGATCAATTACTGAAGCTTATCTTCAAGAGGAAATTTCTGTTTTATGATCACAATATTTTGAATCTCAATATCCATTAAAACTCAATCGCATGGGATGAAATAAGGGGAGTGTTAATGAAGAAATGGACAATCAATTCACGGTTTTTAATCATACAAATCTTGGTTTCGGTGGAGTTCATGAATGATGGATTTCAGATGATGAACATCACAGAGCTCATACATACGTTCTTCCCATTATGAAGAAATGACATCATTTGTCCTGTGAGTGCTTCTATCACATACTCTATAATTTGAGTTACAGTATCTAAACATATATTATTTGTAGGTTATATTATAATCATGTAATGAAACAACTACCACAAATTATAGCAGTTTCTCTTGAAGAACACAAACAAAAATAATTTCTCAATGGTTTCAAAAATAGGTATCATAAATTATTGATAGTTTAATATCAATTCTGTTTATTAATTATTATATTGATAATTTTTTAAAAAAAAATTAGGTGTCTCAATATGCTGATAAATTTGATTAGAAACTGTGTATATTTAGTAACCCACCTTCCAAAATGGTTAAATATTATAATGCATATCTGGTGAATGGTTTTCGATTTTAGACACATGCATATGGAGAATCAAAAAAACAATGAACAATGGAGTTTTTTTTAGAGGATCACATCACAGAGAAACTGAAGCTCACTTTTATGTCATTTTGGATAAAATCATTAAGCTATGTTATCTAGGATACAATTACATAACAATGTTTAAATGTCAGTGGATGGATATTGAGAGGGGCGTGCGTGTTCATCCGACACATGGAATCGTCGATATTAAATATAAAAGTCTTCTTGTAGTAAATGAACCATTTTTACTGGCTCAACAGGCACATCAAATTTATTATGCAAAGTACTGTGCTACTTCAAGAGACTTGAGAGATCGGTGGAGCATAATAAAAATGAAATTTCAGGAAAATCATATTACTCAAAATTATTGTGGTTCTGCTGAAGTGGAAGGAATTGATATTTTTCAAGAGATTTCTCAAAATCCATCTGATTCACAATGAGACGTGAATATCGATGATGACACCCCCCCAATTAAGGATCAATGGTGATGAAGATGTTAATGATGTTACAAATGAATTTTAAATGACAAGAGATGCTCAAACTAAAATTCATATGGATATTGATGATGTTGAGGAGGAAGATGAAGACATTAACATTGATAGCTATGAAGAAGAGGATGAAGATGAACATAGATAAAGTAAAATGATGATTATAATCATAAATAATATATATCTATATATATAATAGTTATTTTCAACAATATGCTAAAAAAAATCATTTGGTGTTTTATATGGATCCTGAGGTATTTCTCGAGTTGTAGGAGGCTGACCTACCATTGGATGATGTGGATTTTCGATCATTTGACCCTCAGCCTACGGGTGGTTCAGGGGGTACGCGGAGGGGCGTAGTCTTGTATGACTAATGATTCCTCACCCTATCACCAAGCGATGTCCACATTTTAGTTTCAATCTACACACACAAAGGCATGTTAACTTGTATATTTTAGTAAGATTTCATTAATTTATTTATATATATACAAATTGTTTGATTATTTATTCATTTTTCACAATTTTTCACATGCATCTATTAGACAGGGTAACACTATCTTGCACAATTATTTTTCTTAGCCATGGTTCACATGGAAACAGATTCCTATTTATGTGTGACGTGACATGTTCCAGCATTGGATGGTATATAAATAAATAATATTTAATTTGAAATTTATTTTATTAATTTAATATTATATATTAGTTGTAGGGTTTATGGTATCCAATCGATGATAGAATGTGTTACCCTATCCACGTGGCCTGGCAGGTTTCTATGTGTGCCCTTTTCCGTCAGTTTTTGCAGAATTTGAGAAGGACAACCATTAAGAAAGAATGGATGAAAAAATTTGATTAGTCGTGTAGAGCCCACCGACTGAAGTACATTTAACCTCCTGTTTGGGATGGATTATGTTTACACTGGTTGGGTTGTGGATTTTAGAGGAGATCTTAAGTGGGATGACAGAACTGGGGGAGACAGGAGGTGGTGCATCGAGGTGGTAGTCATACATTTATTTTGCATAGAGAGCATCTGGTAATTATATTTCTTAAATATTTTATATAACATTAAATTTAAATAGTTATTTAATATTTCTATAGGCAGTTGAGCATCCCGATATTACGGATTACGACATTTATCGGAGGATGTACAGTGATCCAGCCACAAGAGAGATTAGAGGTGATCACCAGCATCAGATTGCGGTTAGTATCATTTTTTCAGTTTGACAATTAACTGAATATAATATTTTCACAATTTGAATTTTAAATTAGAATTGAAGGAGTCATATGAGGCTGAGACCTCTCAGACACAGGCTGAGGGTCAGGATGATATTATTGAGCAAACCAGTTCTCACCATTTCGATGAGGTGGCATGGATTTTGGCGACTCAGTATGACATGGAGAAGGGCAGAGTAGTTGGTATCTGCTCTCATTTGACTCGTGGTACATATTATAGTACTTCTACGATGTCGATGTCTAGCTCGAGAGGAGCTTGTGGAGAGGCATCATCTTCTGGCTCACATTATCAGGAGCAGTTTTGAGCTCAGGGTGAGCTTATAGATACTTTACAGAAGAAGAAAGAAGAGATTTATCGGTGGTAGTAGCCACAGGAGCAGCATTACGAGAAGCAGATGCGATTATGGCAGGAGCTGCATCAGCATCATTACGAGGAGACGCATTGATTGTAGCAATAGAATCCTGAGAAGATGGAGTCCATGCACCATCTAACTCGCAGTTTAGGGATTGAGTTTCCTCCACCAGATCCTTCAGCTTGTCCACCTTCTTTAGAAGATGACCACCCTAGTAATTGTTTTATTTTAAAAACATTTTAATTTAACATTGTAATATGAATTATTTACATTTTATGTCTTTTATATCGGTGTAAATATTATATAATTTGACTTTTAATATTATTTAATATTTTTATATATTTTTTGTGAATATTGATATTTTAATATTTTTTATTATTTATTATTTTAATAATAGAAATATTATTTTTTCATTAATCGTAATTTTATTAAATTTTATTTTTTAAGTTAATTTATTATTTGCGATGGGACCGTTTGCGATGGGGTCCCGCCGCAAATAATCTAACTAAATATTTTTAAAATCATATTTGCAATGGGAGTACTTTCCTGTCGCAAATATTTAGTTGTGATGGGCCTGTCGCAGAACGTTATATATATATTGCGATGGGACAAGGGACCATAGAAAATAGTTTTCGCAATGGGCCCATCGAGAAAACGTTTATGTATATATAATACATATAATCAGAGGCCTATTTTTGACGTCAATGTTTCCCTTATCAAATAAGATTTGTTGTGATAGGCCCATCACTAATAATTGTATTTGTGACGGCATTTTCTGCAACAGGATATTTTCTATGGGGCCCCATCGCGAAATCCTATTTGTGACGGGATCTCAACGTAAATAGGCCGTCGAAATTACTAATAATTCTAGTAGTGCTTGATTTCTAATTAACTTTCTTTGATGACGTTCTTCATTGGAGAAGTCTAATTCTCCCAATATTTCTCCACTACCCAAATTCACCAAAATGAAATTTAGCCAACTTATGATATGTTTTACAAATTTTAATTGTTGGCACAATTTCAAATTGGATTATTTAATTACATAGTTGTTGGAATAATTAATTAAGGTGCGGCATAATTAAACAAGGGGAAGATCAAAAGACTTCCCCATATTTATGTAGGTGGTTCAAAGGGGTTTTAAGCCTCAAGTGGTCGCCACCACCATAACCTTTCATGGGAGGTATAGTCCAAGTGGTCCACACCTATGAAACATTCATATGGAAGTTTCAGAAAAAAATAAAAATATAAATGTTACACAATTTTTTTATTTTATTCATACACAAAAACCCAAAAACTATCTTTCATCCTCGACGTACTGCAGTCAAGGTGAAGGTCTCCTGAAGCAAATACCAGCGATGTGAGTTCAACTGTGCCATCAGATTTCATTTCTGAGAACTGGTTCAACATTTTTAAAAACCCACTCGTATGTTAATTGAACGTACCTGAATAAAAGCTCATAAATTGTTTCTGGGCACACCAGGCCTCGGAATAACACTCCTTCAATTTTCACAGACTCGTAAAATTATCATTTAATAAAAATAATTACACATAATTTTGAGGTCTTTATAGAATTGATGACTATGATCAATATTGGAAATCTTATAATATTATATCATTCACTATAGCAACTCTTCTGGGATGTTTAAATAAATTTATTAGATAAAAATTCAATATTAGGAATCACTTATTTCATAAGAGAAAGATACATTTCATACATTTGAAATCCAAAAATTTTATTTAAAATTATATCATCATTCAGATATATTTTTTAAATGTTATATGATATTCTTATAGGTGAGTGATTATTAAAATTTTGAGGATGAAAATTTATTATGTGAGAATAATGAAACTCCTCATGTCTTTACATCATATATCTCGATTAAAAACACCTAATGAGATTAATAATTTTCTCCAAACAAAAATCTAACCTATGAAATGTTTCAACACAGTAGATAAATATTAGAAAAAGAAATTATATAAATAATGAATCTACTTGGAAATAAAAATATAATAATGAACTTATATTACTTACATTTAGGGAATACAAAAAAATATATTAATGGGGATTGTTCATTATAATAAATCTTTTTTAGATGTTTATTATATTCTATACTGATAAAATAAATTTAATATTTGAACATATATATTTATGTTATCAAATATATTAATATTTTTTAAATTAGAAATTCTTTTGAAATAATACTAAGAGTAATTAAAAATATCTTTTTTAATAAAAAGAAATAAGTTATTTGTTGAATTTTTATATAAAATATAAATTTAGAAACTTTTTGAATTCCATTTACTTGAAATAAATTTAATATTTATTGTAAATATTTTCTGAGCCAAAATAATTGATATTTTTCTGAAAATATTGTATTTTGGGGTGAATACTAAAAATTACATATTTTTGAAAAACAGTCTCTTTAAATACATTTCCTTAATAGATAAATGGTTGAAAATATTATAATATATATATATATATTATTCAAAAAATAAATT